>OU824203.1:12217805-15041139 GCA_917499995.1 Ichneumon xanthorius | reverse complement strand
CGAGTAGATTCATAATTTCGATAGTTACATGTGCAACTCGAATGCCGGATTTAACCACGTGAAATGTTCGTCCTCGATACTTAATACCACACCGACCGATGCCGCATTGCCTGCAGATTTCCGTTAGTTTGCACAAGTTCCGTCTGGCTGTTGCAGCAGGAAATTTCCTCCATATGTATGGTTTAGTGTATTCGTAAGGTTGCCCATGCTGTTTGGGACTCGTGTCGCGTTCCGTAGTATACTGACAAATGCATCTACTTCCCCGTTCTCTCCGTCCGTATTCGTGTTTACTGGAATGGTACGGTGGGTAAAGTCTATATGTCCGTGACTCGTAACTCGTAACCTCGTAATTAGAGTAACAATGCCGAGGCCAGTACTGCTCGTACGGCAAACTTCCCCAACGGCGTGTTATGTAATTATTATAACTCAACGGAACCGAGGGCTTTATAACGATCGAATCCGAAGCGAGGGATAGAGAGAGAGTGTTAGAGATCGAGAGCAGCTCGCCGACATTACGGTATGCGTAGAATATTTGCGCGAGTCCTGCAACAAGGTTCTGGTTCACTTTAAACTCCAGAATATAGATAGACCGGCGCGGAGGTGCCAGAGGCTGTAGTCAAGACCAGGAAAGCAAAACAAGCTCAAAACGGTGCACGAGATGATACCGCGAGAAAGTTTCGTACACGGTCGAATGCCCGAGGGCTACGCAACCCGTAAACACCGTCACGAGGTTCAACCCTGTGTTACGGTGCCTCGAATTGTCATACAGTTCTTATTCGATGCGCATACGAAATACAGAAACAATCGGGAGCGATCCAACAAATTAATTTGGTAATGCAAACATTTTGTACAAACTCACACTACACGGTACTTTATAAATAGGAAACAGTGGCATAAAAATATTTTTAACAAAAAAAAAAAAAAATTCCAAATCTTACCGTCCAAGACTTTTAGCATTTGGCAACGTCCATGTCTCTCCGTGTAGCGGACCTTTCGCTGCATAAAGTTGTACTACAAAATTTGTACCCCCTTGGAGTTGTAGATTCCTTTCACTTTGTATACATTCGGTATGCGCTTTACTCTCCGAGATTCTCAGAGCCACGGAGAAAGGAATGCTGGGTCTCTAATCGCGTGAGAAAGACTCTCAATCGGTGCAATTCTCGAGCACATATCGAAAGCTAAGAAACACAAGGGTGTATTCCATATAGCTTTACCTGTCAAATGGTGAGGGATACGCCCTTTTCGTTCTTAGCAGTCGATATAAAAGAGGGCGTCTGAGAGAATAATAAAAGAGCACAACGTCAAATTAAGCACTCGGATCCCGATGCAGGGAATTCTCCCAAGAGACACTACGCGGTTCTTAAGCTTAGTGACGTTTTATTTCCTGGTTTCTCGTCGGTCGTGATTCCGTGCTCTTGGCTCCGTTCCCTCTCGTGAATCGGTCGTAAAAAGACAAAACTAAAAAGAAATAGGCAGGCACTCGATCCATCGCTCAAACGGAAGGAATAGAAAGAAAATAACAGAGACGAGAAAAACGAGATAAGGAGGCTAATACCGCGAGGATGGCCATGTAAACCGTCCGTCTTTCGTACGGCTCGCGTGCCTCACAAAGTTGGGCCACCTCTCGGCTCATATAGCTGTCGATCAGTGTAAGCCTCTTTCGAAGGACTTACGACGGTGACCGTGCTCGTCGGATTCTCCTGCGCGGGACGAGGGCGATAGGTGCAGAGCCGGTGTGATCGAGGATCGAGCATCGAGAACACTCGAGGAAGCCTGTCGCACTATAATACCGCAGAGCTATAATAATACCAAAGCGAGTGGAGTGTCAGAAGGTGCGGCGATTGCGGGACACCGCTGCATTGGCGGGAATCTTCTTTTTTTACATTCACGTTTCTCTTTGCAGACGGCCAAGGAACGCAAAGTTCCTGGAAGCCAAAGGCCCCAGTCGGACAGCCCCGGGGAAACCTTTATTAATTCTTAAAAGCGATCTTAAGCCGTTTGCTATTTAATCGTGCAAAAAAAAAAAAAAAACGTGACCCGCAGAAAGTTTTTCTATAGAAAAACTTTCGCCGGTTCTGCCTTTCGTCGGAGTCGAAATACATCGGAGATTAATAAATCTCCGATGTATTTCGAGTGTGTATTTCGACTTCGACGAACGTCGATGAGTGTAAAGATTTTTTTGTATTCTTCTTTCTTTCCTTTCCTTCGGAGATTGAGTGAAACGAAAGTTAAAGAGAAAATAGGAGGAACAAGAGTGACGTCGCTTATAATATGGTGATCCGCACTGTCACCCCCAGGAATATCGCGAACGAATGAAATGTGACGCGTTAAAATTTTTCGACGGGGTTGGTTACGCCGACGGCCATCGGCAATTCAGTGTGTATGCGCGAGAGAACAATGTGAGAGGAAGCTGGAATACGGTATGACCGTGGAAAAGCGAGCACGCGGTAGAGGGTTGTCTGTTACGATCGAAGTGCGAGGAAAACCTGTCAGTGTCCATTACGCATTCCGTATAGGCGCGTGACGGAGGTTTGACACTGACAAATGCCGTTTAAAATCAATAAATCCACCCGGAGCCCGGCTTTCTCCTGACCGGAAGGTCTTTTTACACATACAATTTCTTCCCTTATTTTTGTTTTTCGTCCGCTCGAGCCGTTCCTCGAATGATAGCACTGGCGCTTTCCAACCCCAACTGTACATTTATATCCGTACAGAGAAACCAGACCGTTTACCTCATTCTCCTCGAGATCCGCCGATTTAAAAATCCGCATTGTTCCTCGCTCGGTGGAGATACGGTACATGGAATATCTATAGAGCCCTCGGGTTAGTTCCGCGATCGGGAACTTTCTCCGCGGCGTTTAGCGCCTGTTGGCGGAACGAGCGAATATAGCCCAATGCTTTTCAGTCTCCGTTATTATCGTGGCGAAGGGGGTGAACGGTGCGAAGGTTAATTCTCGCCTTCAGACACGCACGCGGCAGAATAAACGCTCACGTTCCTTTGTGAACGCCCGTTTGCGAACTCACACACACACTCACTCACTCACACACACAGAAAGAAAATTCTCATTCACTCGATCTCTGCAGTTCGCAATAATGAGAGCTACAGAGATCGACATAATACGTTCTTCCTCACAATTGCCAGTATGCACTCTCCCGAAGTACCCAAGACTATATATGGTATAATACGTACGACCGCTGCCACGGCTATACGCGGCTCGATGGACTAACGAGCCCCGTCCGACCGAACTAATTACGACGACGTCGTAATCGTACTGCTTGATGAAATCCCCACGCTTTGTTCCTCGTAATAGCTGAACCGCACTACCTGCTACCACAACAGGGGACGGGCCCTTTTTTTTTCTTTTCATTCGCTCCGCGCACCGCAGCCTCTTTCCCCCTTTCCACATAATATTTATTTTTCAGACGGCAAAAAAAAAAAAAAAACGGAACTCTTTGTCCGATCGGTTTTGCGCCTGGAATGCCTGGAGCGCCTGCAAAGCATTCGTAGGGTGACTCGTATATAATTGGGTAATTGTTAATACATTAATATGTATAAGTATTCGTCGCCGGCGGCTCTATCTCAGATTTGAAATGAAATTGTATTCGGGATTGGCGCGAAGTCAAGTCGGGACTGGAATACAAACAAAGTGTGATAACCCCAAAAGTGATATTTCGTATTTAATTAAATCACTCCTCATTATGCTTGCTTCAAAATCATTATGTGATATTTTGCAAAATTGGAAGCGTCAACGGCGACCGAGAGTAATCGTCGTCCGTAGCGTTAATGCTCGACGAGGGAGAGAGACTCGTATTTCTCGTGACTTATTTTTGGATCCGATAAATTTGAACACTGGGCCTGAATTTTTTTAAATTCTCTTTCACACGCCGGATTTGGCTGGAAATTGCAACCGAAGAGAGTGCCCCGAACACTTGGCCCTGCGTACAGTGAGCTCAGGCAAACACAGAGAGCTAATGAAGCGAGTACGAGGGTTGAAACCAGACTATGGCGGTCTCGAGCGCGCAAACGAACAAGAAGAGAGGAATCCGAAGAGCCATCCTCGGTAAAGTAGAAATTTTATTATTCAAGAGCGGATCCGACGTCCTCTTGCCAATGCTCGTTTGGTAGAACATTCAGATTTGTACCAATTATATATAATTATGTGTACCGTAAATTCCTCCGGGTTCCCAACCGCGGCAGAGAGTATACGTAAGTCGAGTTTCTTTTCGCTTCGTGAAATATAATTGAGAATACGCAATGTCAACGACGGATGTGGTTAAAAGGAAAGAATGAGGAGGAAAAATTAAGAACGAAAAAAAAAAAAACAGAAGATAGAGAGAAACGACTTGGAGAACCCAGGTGAGATTTAACTATCGGCACGGCTATGGGATCGCACCACTTGCAGAGGTTGTTGTATTCTCTCGGCGCTCAAGCCGATTTCCGACCGACCACGGTAGTGAGTCCGACCCAAAATATCGGTTCGAAATGAAAAACGAAAAATGAGATATTTTGGCGTGCGGCAGCCAGTTTGGAGCCAACGATATGTTGTTTTCCAGATACGGCAGAATTCCGCCTGGGAAGCGGGAGGAAAGAGAAAAAAAAATAAATAAATAAGCGGCAGTACGCCGGGTAATATCGAACGTGGAGGAGGTCGGTGAGCGAGCTAGTTCCGCGAAACCGATTGCGAGTTTCCCCCGAGTAATTATACGTACCGCTTCGTCTACCGCGACGTCGAAACTACGGGTTCTCCGTTGGGTCTGGACGTTTCTCCAGACGATGCAGGGAGCGAGATGGAGCGGTCGAAGATTGCGAGGACGGTGCACAACTTCGTTGTGCACCGTCTGTGCTCGGTAGTGTTGACCCATACACACACACAGACGCGGAGGAAGAAGGATAGTTAAAAAAAAGTGAGACAGCGAAATAGCGGAGATAAAGCGATCGATAGAATAAGATGAAAAGCTGCGCGGAGAGAAATGCAAGCAGCGGTGATGAAGAAAAAGAATATTCAGGAAGAAGCGCGAGCAAGCGAGAAGGTATCAAGCAGCGGTGGCGGGGAAAAGGATTTGGGGAAAGAAAACGTTCGACGCTCGGGCTGCGCGAGGTCGCGAGCAAGATATCTTTATTCATCGTTTCGTTCCAGCCATCTACTCCCGACGAATGAAATTTGCATTCGAGATACTAGACTCTCGGTCGAGCGGCTGAGGCGTATTATAGAGCTCGACCACCGGACGTCCGCCGTGCCGGTACGACGGCTCCTGCCGTTGGTACCGACGAATCCAGGAAAGCTTTCTCGCAGACAAGCTTCGGGGTTATATACAACCCTCCGGTCTACGGTACCTCGAGCGGTGAATCGAATGCAACGCGTTCCAGGATAATTGTACGTTGACGAAAGCCCCCATCTCCCCCACCCATCGTTGCGAGACGACGAAAAGCTTTTCTCTCACGGTTCGATGTACTTTAATACCTGCCATCCAGCCTGCGGGATGCAAACAAAATAACGAGAATTAATTCTTTTTTTTTTAAATGTTCTCATGAGTACCATCCAATGACAGATGAGATCCTACAGTTGGATATCTATTATATGAGCACACGATCTTGGACGTTCCATTGATAAAATAATTGGCTATCACAAATGTTGTTTTCTTCAAAAAAACGAAGATGTTTATATAGGAAAGATAATACTTGATGTGTACTTTCTTTTGATCCAATTAACTCAGTATAGTTGTATTCCAAGGGTGCATAAAGTATTGTTTTTTATTCTTTATGATTTTTTTTTTTTTTTTTTTTTTTTTTAATAATGAGCAAACGAGCAAAAGATTTGAAGTGACGCTGTGATTCGCGACGCGAAGCCCACCGGTGGGTACCAGTTGGATTTTTATTGCGAGACGGAAGGAAAGGAACGGCGGACATTGCGCGGGTATAACGAGGCTATATTAAATTTGAGGCTTGCCTGCACCCCGTCCCAGTTTCCTCCGTTATTCGCGGCGCTTTCTCCCTCCTTCGCTCTCACGAACGAGTCTCTCTCCCGTTCCGCTGCGAAAGGATGAAGTGCAGAAATATTCGACGGAGCCTTTCAGACTCCACTTGACGCTGTCGAGATTCTCCGGCGCTTCGGCAATTCTTCCCTCGCTTTTCTTACCCCTGAATGAAACGTCTTTTGTCACGCGATTCTCCCAGGCTCGTATATTTCCCCAGTAGCGGAGCTATCGGTACGAGTACCCTTAGGAAAGAGTGTTCTGTGGGGCTGTTCAATTTGCTCAAGATCCGCAGACACATAACTGTGTAGGCAAAGATGATACAGGCAATGTATTCCCAACGGATGGGCGTAACCGTGCCGTTTTTAGTTCCTCATTAAGATTACCGATGTCTTGGCAATCTCATTGTTTTCTACTGAAATTGCGTTTAAATTCTTCTCCGATGGCTTCGACCATTGCGTCGCTGACGACGGAACTGCGAAGATCTTTCGGCAGGAACAGAACGTTCCGGCCAAGAAAAAAAACTTGCACAGAAGAGCCTGTAACTCGGCGATTTAATTCATTTCGTTGTCGGTCCAACGATTGCTTGCTCGGAAATCGATTGATCTATGCGAGTTGCAGAGAGCGCCCAAGTGCCATACCGGTAGTGTGACGTGGACGTATATACTTTCGATAGGGATAGTTTCCCCCGTTGATTTAAGAGCGGATCGACGTTACCACATTCCCGCGCATCAGTCGACCTTTGTAATTTATCGCTGTCGTACTCGATAGGCATGTGCATACGTACACTGTACGCAACATCTTTATTATGATTACCAGTCTCGCGTCTGCGTCCGGCAGTATTACTATGGCTGGACAGCTCTCGATATCTCTCTCTCTCTCGGCATGCCAACAGTGTCTTTCCTATTTCGTGCCGGAGCATCTCGCTTAAGCTGCAATTGTTACTTCGATGCGGAATTTCTTAATGCACAGTCACGTACAGCAACGGAAAATACGGAGGTAATAAAAAAATAAGAAAGAAGAGGGAAAAAAGAGGAAATGAAAAGAAGCGTAACGTTAAGAAAACTGAAAGCAATAAGGCTCGGAAAACAAAAGAAAAAATAAATACACGCACACAATAACGAAGCATCCAAGAGTATCTCGTTGGGTCGGAGCTGCCCGAACTATCGCAATTCCAATTTCACGGAGAGCCGAGCATTTCCTTAATTCTCAACGTTTCTTTTCCTGAGTGCCATCTCTCCTTTGCTTTTATTTGCTTGTACAGCACAGTGAATGAAAGGGGAGAAAGGTGGCTGGCATGGAAGCGAGGTGAGACACGTTAGGCGTTTGCGTGAAACGGGGCAATTAGGCGTTGCATAACGGCGTGATTAACATAAAACTTACGGCTGAACAGATAAAGTCAGGAAGAAAAGGGAGGTTTAATTGTGTCTCACACGAGCGGTAAAACACTTTTTCTCACCCCTTTTTCTACACTCGTGTTGGCAGGCATGTATAGATCATTGTAAATATAATATTATACTTTTTCCTTTCCGTCGAAACTGAAGTTCCTCATGGACAGACTGTGAATCGCCATACGAGCAAAAAATCACCCTTCGGTATTTCGGGATTTTTCTTAACAAGTATACATTTTTTTTTCTATACGATTACACTCGACGCCAGGTATACACACGGTTAACCTCGGGTACACGTAAGCGTCTGAGCTCGTGCAATATGCAAATGTAAATGGACTGTCGCAAGGGCGGTCCGGGCGTGGGTGGCAGAGATCTTGCGAAAGCAAGAGTCGTAGCTGGGCGAGGGGAAGGGGCTAGGGGGTGTGAGAACACGATGAGACGGGCGAGAGAACCGGTAAGAGAAGTCAGTAGCATGTTTTAATGATACCGGTCGAGTGGCAATTAATTAGCATAATGTCGCATTATAACCGGAGACACGGAGGGAACAGCAGCGCGAGTGTCGAAGTCACGTTACATGTGGCACAGAGTCACGGCCAGTCGTGAGGAGAGGAGCTTTTATATACGATCGTTAAATTTGTCGCGGATTGCTTTTTACGTGGAATTTAAAAAAGTTATCAAATGCAATGGAAATTAGTGAATTACTTAGGATCGTGTGTGTACACACGGTCGAATGGGAAGCATGTACGGTTGAATGGCTCGGTGTCAAATCGGGAGTTAAGAGATGATCCGGTGAATCCCCGGGTAATATCGGAAACGGATGCTCTCGCGAGGGTGCTCTCAATCGCTTCACGAGCGAATGGGCCGGTGAGCACGTTTGTTTCCCATGGATGAATCCACTGTCGCTTGTATACATTCTGCATATTCGAGACTCGAGTAGGTACGTGTACGATACCGAGTGGACCTGCGAAATAACCACGGAATTATACGGGAAAGCGCGCCTCTGGATGTATCAATGGTCCCATCAATATCAATAATTAGCTTTGACCACTCGACCGTATCTCGTCGGACAGAGAACGGCAACGGGCAGCACTCGCGAAGCGTTGCGCATAAATGTATGTATCAACAGCCGGTCAAACCCGACCCAAGTATTCCCTCTTTACCCTCTGATGATATCTCTCTTTTGTGTTCTATCTCACTCTCGTATCTCGGTCGCGCGCATTTGGAAGTACCATTCAATCAAATTGAAAGGGTAGCTTTTTTTATCTCCTTTATCTTTCCTATTTCCATTAAATCAAGCAGAGTCCATAGATTCTGTACGTATGCCCGATGATAGAGTTCATTTGAATGAAAATTGGATCTCTCAAAATTGGAGCACTCCGGCTCCTCCCGCAATTACTTTTTATTGTCATTTCACCCTCGAGTTAACGGTTAATTGGGGGTGTCGGTTGTTAATCTTTATCATCAGATATTGCGAATGTGCAAATGAACTGGCACCGATTTTTCACCATGCCCTATCGACTCTTGAGCTAAAATGGCTTTACTAATCGCAGCATCGTCGTTATGACTAGGAAGGTTCACAAGCTGCGCTGGTATTTTTACAAATGTTTAGCCGGATGTAAAAAGAAAAAGAATTATCTCAATTCGCGATCGATTTTGCCCTGCTCTCGCGTATATACATCACGACATTTCTCAAATGCCCAGGGAACATCTACATGGCACATGCGTCCTTCGATGATAGCCATCGGATACGTATACCTGATAAATACTTGGCATGGATCTCCCTTTCACCCCTTCCTTCGCAATCTCTATATACACGTCACACGCTGTATGGTCGTGCAACTCTTCTTATTACCGTGATCCTCGATGCCGATAATAAAGAGCTAATCTCTGTATCGCTTCTGGACGTCGCGTTCTCCCGCCTCTTAATATTTCACGCCTGCAAGCTTGTAATCAAGATGTATTCATATGCATCATGTATCACACTTGGATGCCACTGGCTTGCGCCTCTTTCGAGCCATTTCGGAGCCGGCAGTTGCGGCGGAATTATTGCATTACTTTGTCGATGTACATTGAAGCCTCGTTTTAAGGCTGAACAATGCTTATGCGAAATCGTAGAAACGAGAATGAAAGTCAGTATATATAAAATGTTTGGGCAAGAGTGCCAAGAGATAGGGGAGAGCGGGGCAAAATGGGACAATGGGGGCAAAACTTGATTTTCCAATAATTTTTGGATGCCCCATTGAATTGCAAGACCGTTTTGGCCCGCTCTCCCCTATATGGGCAGGCCCACATTCACCTCTAGTAGGATGCCATTCGAGCGATCGGATCGTTAAATTTATATTGAATGTGCTGATTAACAGGTATTAGGCATGCGAGGCAGAAGTAGATAGCATTGAAACCGCCCGGCGCGTTTTATACCTTTCACTTACTGAAAATTTCGTGCGAAGAAGGAACGATAACGCTCGTACGTCGATGAGTATAAAAATATTCTCGCTCCCCCGCTCGCGATATAAAGCCTAAAAAAATAAGATTAACGTGAAGTAGCCGAGGCACATTTCCCCGGAGCAGCAGTAGCTGGCTCACACGGTTGTCTCATGGGATTCCAGAGAGAGACAGAGAGAGACTGACGCTCGAACTCGCTTCTTCCACTTCTGTGACCACCGGCCCGTTCTCGGCGATGTGGACATCGCCGAGGGCTGGTGAGGCAGCTTGCACACACGTCGCCCGCCTCTCGCACCGCCGCATCAACAGAGATCTCCCCAACGGGACGACGGTTTTCTTCTGCCAGTTAGAGAGACCGACGAAGAGAGCTGCGGAGCGGTGCCACGGATACATCGGCAAGACCGGAAACCGTTTTCACGGCGAATTGAGCCCCAGCGAGTGCGAAAGTACGAAAGAAAAAGCTTTGGCTCTCTTCCTTCCTCCCCTCTCCCCTACCCTTATCTCGTCTCTCATTCGCTTCAATTCCTTTTCTTACCAATCCAGAAACAGCTTTTCTTCGTTCCTCAACTCTATACTGTACACTTTATGTGCTCAGCCCGAGGGATGTGGCCGTGCGCGTCTGTTTTTTCGCGCGAGCTAAAGTCCGCACGGTGTGGACCCCGCGTGTCCCGCTGTTTCTCTCGGTCCCTCACTATTTCACCATGTCCCCTCTCTCGTCTCCGTCTTGGTATGTATACACACTTGTCTGAATCGTCGTAGATTTTCTATAGGTTTTCCCCAACGGGAGCGGCAACGCTTCTTCCGCGCTACTGCACGAGGAAAACTTGTTTATACGTCTAGGCGAAAACGGTACGAAAAATCGTGGAACTTTATCTCCCGTTCTCACGCGTTCACGCCCGTTTCTGCCCCAACCGCTCTAACTGCAGACCCTTTCCATCTATATATCCTCTCAATCTCTCCGTCTCTCTATCGGCCTCTCTCCGTCGATTTTCTTTCCTCGGTGCTCGTTCGTTCGTTTCTTACTTGGTTCATGTATTTTTCCGTTGCCTTGTATCGTCGTGCAGTAACGTCCCTTTCCTTTCGCGGGGCTCCTTCCCCCGATGCTCCAGCCACCTTTTTTACTCCGCACTTAATTGTGCCTCTTCAACCGTGTAAATTTGCTTCCACGGATTTTCGCTCGCAAACGCGAGCGTGCAAGGGGCGCTGGCACGGATTCGTACAAGAGAAGACGTCGAGGCTCCTTTCCTCGTACCACTTCGAGACGTTCTCGAAAAAGCTCTCGTCGAGCTTCCTTCGCTCTAGTCGCAGGAAAACATATTAAATTGCAGCAAATTGTGACTGAAACATAAAAATTTCGTTTTCGTTATTCTGTTACAGGTGAGTGGTGTAGTCAAAGAGCTGAAAAAATTTACAGGGGAACTGGGTACGTATGAGAAAATATAATTTCGACGATGTACACTTTTGATTCAAACTGCACTGCTGGTTCGAGGAATGTCGGAATAGCGTATGCGTCGATCCTCTTGCCTTTTCGATTTTGGCTCTCCAATTTTCGCCGGACCAAAACACGAACATAGCGCCGATGTCAGGACACACGTCCTAGCATCGTAATGCGTATCTGTAGATGAATAATCGCGAGGTACACTAGTTTCTTTTTCTTTTTTTTTTTTTTGCCAATATATCGGCCAGTGACGGATGCAAAAAATATTCGCCCAACGAGAACATTCTCCCGTAAACCTGTAGCAGAGGCCTGTAGCCCGCAGCCTCGCCAATCCCGCTGGTCGAAAATCGACCGGTGATTTTATTTTCGCAACATGATTTATCGTCCCGCTAAAATTCCGCGCTCGATGCATACATCATGCATCGAGCCTATCGTATTTTCTTTTTTCAATTACGGCTGTATTTAATGCCGCGCATCGCCGTTATTCAGCCACTGATGCCATTTTTTTTTCCTCGTGCGAGCGTCCGCGTCACTATGGTTCTCCGATGTTAATACTGCTAATTTTTTACTCCTCTTCTATAGTTTCAATGTAGTAAAACATTGGAATTTGTTTGAGCGTGGCCAGCACGTTTTTATTTTTTCACCGACGACATGGAGAATTTATTGAAAGGCGACGGTGCATGAGAGGCAACAGCAGTACCAGCGTGCATGTATGCCCCGTACGTGTAGAATTTCATACTATCGAACGAAAAATCTAGGCCACACGCTCGTCAAAGCGGATTTTCATCTACCATACTCTGCGCTATTGGGTAGGGATCTCTCGCTCGTGGGCATATCATGCCTTTAAAAAAAAAATGACTTATTCAACTTATATATGAGCACGGCACGAATTCGTACGCGTGAGAGTCCCTATTGTTAGATACCGATTTTCGTAGACTCATAATAAAATTAATTTATAAAATATTCAACCGGGAAAGCCCGTTGAGTGATGGAGATTCCTGGCAGCTCCGAACATATGTATATGTGGGAATAGATGTCGCAAAGGCGAAAATGTCGATGGCTCACACGGCAATTCACGATTTCGAGAATCTCTCCACCACTTTCTTTAAATATTTCCAACGGTTATCCCTAGGTACTCTACGATATTCTATCTTTGAGCATTCTTCTCGAGACTGGTGAAATATTAACGAGCTTCTAATGGCGTCGATAGTCCCAATTAGACTATCCCTCGGTTAGACATGGCACTTGTCAAAGTTTTGCAGTCTTATTAAGGTTTACGAAAGTTCGAGAGCACGTCTAATGTCTAAGATATATATATAATTCACGCTATAATTCGAGATCTCTGAGATGCAAGTTCACATATTGAGAGGAAAAATCCTCAGGTTCTCAGAAAAAATAAAGCTCTGCAATTTTTAATTTGTATATACGCGAGCCAAGTTAAAATCGACATTTTGCCGACTATCGTCCCGTCACGCTTTCCATCGGAGGAGATTCCGGGGACCTATATCCTCGGTAATTAATCGTAAGATCAACATAAGGCCGAGTGAATGAAATAGAAAGGGACGCGACGGAAACAGTTCTCCATCGTGAGCGAGGAGGAGAGATGAGATTAGACGGCTCGAATTAATCCGGTTATTAATTGAGTACACCGAAGCTTCTTTGGCTACTTGGGAGGTAAGGATTCGTTGCTTACTTTATAAGATCCCCTCTTCCTCAGCTACCTTTTCGCCGAGCTCCTCATGCTGACTGGCTGCGCCTCTGCGTACGCGGCCTGACAAATTAGGGGATTTGCCGCTTCGCTCACTTTTTTTCCATCTCTTCGCCGACTCCCGTAAGCCGCCCCGTCCGGGCTCGAAGGTCCGCTAAACTTAAATCGCGAACAATGAGATCCTCGCAGACCTCGTTAATACGAGCCGCCTCTCTCTCATTCTACGAAGTGCAAAAGGCTTCCGCGAAGAGAACACTCCTCTTTCCCTGATTACGATTGACTTCAGTGAATTGTCAGTGGAGGTACGGGGATAGCGAGGATAACCCTCTCGTCCGCAAATCACCGTGTTATATATTTCAAAGGTTTGCTGACGTGCCTTTCCAGGCTCCTGTGTCAGATTTTTTTATCCGTTTTTTTCCAGTCCGATTGTAAATATCCTGTCGCGGCCAATGCTATCTTTTTCAAATTTGTCTCGCTCGCCCGCTGTGTACTCGTATCAACTACGTGTAACAGTGCACCGACGGTAGAGGATATAAATTCACGGTGAAATCAGAGCACGAAGCGATATTGCGCTCGTAGGACGAATTGTGATCGCTGCGCGTACGCGACCCGCTTACGCAAATCGTCTGGCAACTTTTTTTTTCTTCTTTTGTTTTCACCATGCATGCTTTATATTTATTCTTCGTGCACACGATTATCCGGTTTTCCGAGTTCCGGTCGCGTTACGTCAGTACGATAAAAAGAAAGTATTATAAAGAAATGAGTATGCTCTTCCCACACTAATTCTTTTTACGGGGGTTACTTGCGAACGATGGTGGAACAATTTTTCAATCGCTGGGCTGTTCGCGAAAGGCGAGCTATGCTACTGACTCTACGAGGGTTGATATCTAAGATAGCATCGGCACCGCGGTTTTTGTTCCCCCCAAAGGATCTATCTCTTTTCGTTCGATCTTCATTTCTATCCCACAAACATTGCGAAAGATCTTTTCTTAAGGCGACATGAAAAACGAAGGGAAATCGAATCCTCGTTGTCGATCGAGACAGTCGAAAGGAGTCCGGTTCCCGCGAGAGATACAAGCCTTAGCGATAACTCCGGAGCTCCAGAGGGATTCTTACTTCCACCATTCGTTCGAATCGTTCGGGCTTAGCTCATCTATATATACCTATCCTCCCTTCCCGCTACGTGTCGCTCTCCTCGATACGGTTCAATTATTTTCGAGACTCCCCCGCTCGGTACTGTTTGCCCGGTCATTCTTCTCTGTGCCCGTTTCACCGCGAACGAAATAACAATGCAACGTAAGATAAACACACGATAAACGCTCGGACGGCGAGCGAAATGAAACTGCGAGCCGTACCGCGCGCACACATATATCTAGCGTATACATATATATATATATATATCCATCCAGCCAGTTCCACACAAAGCTTGACCACCGCGTATCCGTTTAATATCAATCGAGCTTCTCTCCCTCGCTCTTTATCTCCCCTCTTTCTGCCTCGCTTTCTCAAAAGCTCGCCACTGTCTATACTACCCTGCCACGTATCTCCCGTAGCGTACCTTCTCCACGTCTGCATTTTCCTCTTCGCCCGGGCAGATGGAGTTAGACCCGTTGGCGGTCGACCCTCACGAACGCAAGGCGGAAGAGACTGTTCTCCGCGGGGGAGGTCTCCCGGGTAGTCCGATAGTTTCCATTAGTTGGTTCTGGACGTCGGCCAGCGCGGGGAAACAAGATAGACAATGCAGTGCCGTCGTTTTAGCTGCTCCTGCTGCCGCTCGGCTGTCTGACTGCTAGCATCTACGTACGACATGTTTAAATACGCTCAGGACCAGGAAAGCGGTTCGGCTCGACTCGGTCCAGGCTTCAAACATTCAAATAGCGGGCCTGAGTCCCATCTCTCCTAGTCCTCTTGTGAGAATAGAAATTTTACCTTCAATATTCGATAACACAATTTCGTAATGGTCGGGTACTCGGGGGGCCTGAGGGTTCTCAACGTCGAGATCTAATACGTGCCGCAGGTCCGCTGGTTTATGTGCCACACAATATTCAATCCAATAATTTCATTTTCCATCGCCCCGTTTGTAAGCCAAATTCCGATACGGCGCAGTGTAGTGCCTGGATGCGCCCAGGAAACGATGATTGCGTTTCGCCATCGGTGAGATACCGGCCAGCTGCAGCGGCTGCAGCTTCGCTCTGGGACTCAGGGAAAACTGTGCAACACCTCTCTCGCTCACAGTCGACACACGGGAATAAAAACTCCGTTCACGTGCCATTCGCGTATCGAGGCGGAATAATTGAACGAGCGATTCTCCCCGTTCGGGCTCTGTGGAGATGAGAGTTTGGGAGGGAGAGGGATGGGAGGGGGGGGGGGGGGGTAGTAGCATCGAGACACGGAGTTCCTGCAAGACTTCGGCCCTTCCACCCTCTTTGCCATACTGCAACAGTTTGTCGAGGACCCACTGGAGATTTTCTCCTCTCGCCGTCTCGCTCCCTCGTGTTTCGGCATCTTATGATGGATAACACTCTCTCACTCTCGCTGTTTACTCGCTATCTTCTTCGTCCTCTCCCGTACCTTTGCGTTTGAGATGGAGACATCCTATATCCAATGTATTGTAGCCGTGGACCCATTGAGGAAGCCTCCTCGATCCTCTCGCGCGCTGGCCAACTTCCGTCTAGCTACGAGGGCGTGTAACGCAAACTCAGAATCGACCGAAGTGTTGTCCTTCAATACCTACCATCGACTTGAGGATCTATATTTATAAATTCTCTTCGAAATATATCGTTTTCTTCATCCCTTCTCTTACCGTCTTTGCTCGCTATCGAGATACCATGCACCTTCTCTGAAATTCAATTTGCTAGTACTGAAATTACTGCAACTATTATTATTATTATTATGATAATAATGATTATTAACATTACTATCACTATTAGTTTCGACCGAGTATCATCGATAAATTTGCAGTCCTCTCGTGGTTCCTCTTGTCCTTTTCGACGATAGTTTCGGCTAACTCGCTAGGCATCCGTGAACATCCTCACCAAGGGTGCAAGTGGAAACTGGTCGATCGCGTCGAGAATTCCAAAGGATCGAGGAATTATGGTGCACCCTTTCGTGGAGTGGCTTTCGAGAGTTGGAGGGGAGGGGGAGCGGGAGGGGGGGAGGGTGGTGGTGGTTCTACTTCGTACCAATCGAGTTTCGGATCGAGGTATATAACGTGGAACAACGCGAGTTGCTCGTGAGTGTACGTTAGACCGCGTGCCCAGTCGTATCCCCCGAGAAATACAGAGGGGTAACAAGCAATTCCACGGATCGTCCGATAGAACACGGAGAGTAAAGAGAGCGAAGTGTATTGGTTGTATACTGTATACGTAGAATACAACATACCCCGTAAAACAGTACAGCGAGAAAGAAGAAGCAGCGACATCAGAGAAATCGTAAGATTTTAAGTTTAAATGTACAGCACGATTGTGGTCCCTCCGCGACCGAGGTTGTATTTCATACCAATGTTGGTATTACCGAAGCTTTCCCCCTCCCCCCCCCCCCCACTCGACAGCTCTTCCTTCGTGCTTCCGACGAATTAGAGACTAATTACGGCTGCACGGTGGCGCGCAGATACAAACCTTACGGAAGAGAGCGAAAGAAAATCGCAATCGGAACTTGAAATCTCTTTGGCTCGCCGAACTGTTAACTTTTTCAAGGAAAATAACAATTGATATCAGTACCACGGCCGCTGTGATTTTTTTTCAAGGCATGAACGACGTTCGTTTTGAAATCCGGCAGAGTCGATTTCCGTAATTCGGATAGATAGGCGTAGTGAAATCTTAGATGTGATTCGAGACCTCGTGGGTGCGGAGGATAGCTGCTGCTGGTATAGAATCTCGAGCGGGACAGCGTATAAACGTGTACGTTCGCGACGTGTACGATGATGAAGAACGTCGAGTGTTGTATAGCGCGACGGCACGCGGGGCATCCCAGTAGTCCGGGGTATATAACGTCGGTGTATAACTATAACCCTCCCCCAGATGCGGGAGAGTGGTATGTACACGCGTGCGAATCGGCCTGTCACGTACCGGGGATCCCCGACGGACTCCTTTAGCTCGGCGATAGCGGCCGCGCACATCCACACACACACGCACACACACCGAAGAGAGCAGAGAAGCGGGCTACCGTTCATTGTCTTACAAGCCGGAGGCTCGCGATGGCTCGTACATCATGAGAAAGAGAACACACCAAGAGAGGCAGAGAAGGAGCGACGTGGAGGAAGTAGAGTGAGCGAGCTTCCTGGTGCCGCTGGAGCGCGTCGCCGGTGAATCATCGGCAGGACGTTTGCTCTTTGCCAATTTATTGGCATCGAAACCCTGGAGGCGCTTTACTGTTAATCAACGACCCAGTTGGATAATCGCAGCGTTAAACTTTTTTGTAAATCAATAAAAAAATTGACGAAAAGTTGCACTTCGGATGACTTTGGTGGGCTCGACGCTCCCGACATACTCGCCGCACTCTGACAATAAAAACAGTAGCGCAGATCGTGGAGGCGTGAAGAAATTTGGTGGATGCTTTTGGAGATGGGCTGTATATAAAGGCTGCCCGGAGAAAACGCAGGAACGGTGATATCGACTACCCCTATCTTGCCAAGACGGTTTACGGTGGCACGGATGCCTTCTTCCCGCAGCACCAGCCAGGGAAATTACGAATATCCATCTTCCTCCGGACGTACGAAGACCCGCGGGCAGGCCGCCCACCCTCCCTCCCTCCGACGTCCTATCTTTCTAGGAGGCACGAGGTGCACGAGAGAAGGCATTAGCAGGAAACGCGGTAACCATCAATCTCGACATGCGAAATATCCATGGAATGATCCGGGCCGGGCGCTCTTACGGATCCTTCTTTCCCGAAGCTATATCACCTTCAACATTATAAGTTATTCGGCGAACACCTCCTCGCCACGCTGCTTTCGACGAGAATTTAGAGCGCGGCTTACACCTTATTTTTTTCATTTTTTTTTTTTTTATTTAGAAGGGTACTCGCCCGGCGCTCAAATACGCCACTTCGGGTTTAACAATCTCCTTTTTCGACAAAATCCCATCTGAGTAGTTTCGTTACTAGATGGAAGGACGAATAGACGTGTCTTACCTTATCGACGAATCATGAACTGTGAAAGAACGGGGAATGTGTGCAATGCACTCCCGGAGGTCGATAGGGAACAGGTATGTAAGCGTACAGGATAAGCGTATCAGACTACAGTGTGCGGCAGCAAGTGCGTTGATGTAAGGCTGAAACAAGCGATCGCACACCGGGCGTGGGCGAGATACGAGGGAAAAGCTACAACGCCGAGACGGCGATGCTTTCGCAGTGATGCATGCCGCTCTCTCGAGCCACTCAGCCAGCAAAAGCACCCTCACTCCCGCGAGACACGCTCCTGTCTCGCGAATGTCGGATTATAACAACGCGTTCGTGACTTTCCTTTTTCTCAACGGTTTCTCTTCATTCTCACTGTTAAAGTATTCTTCATTCCGAATCGTCTGTTCTCACGTGCAATCTCTTAGATGCATCAAAGTCCAACGATTCGCTCGATGTATCTTTCTCCACTCTAAAAAATGGAACTCGAAGAGTGGTACATCTTTGGCACAGAGACAAAGTGCTCGTTTCGAGTATCGCGCGCGAATGAATTCCATTGACCTGGGACGAAGTATACGTAACGGGGACGACGATTCAGCATCGCGTCTTAGAAATGGAAAAAAAGTTGATCATAAAGTTAGCCGCAAAGCAGTCTGAGGGGTAATTTCTCTTAACAAATGAAAGAATACTATAGACCGTCGCTGAGCCAAGAACCGCCCGGGAGCGGTTGCTGGGACAGTGAAGATAGTGAAATAAGGGATGCTCGGGGTGGGAAAAGCCGGAAGGACTTTGTGGCGGTGGCTCGCGGTGGAGTAAAAAAATGAGCAGCGAAACAGGGAAGCGCCCGTAGAGAGTAGGGAGCAGGACGTGTCTGAGGGAAGAGCGGAGGATCGAGAAGCTTCCGGTTCTCGTGTGGAAGCTCGCGCACTCGCCGTATATATACTGGTAACTGGTACCGTACTTTAACTTATATTATGTATATATATATATATATGTGTGTGTGTGTGTGTGTGTGTGTGTGTGTGTGTGTGTGAAACCATAGAAGGGACGCGGGCTATTCTTTCCTTTCTTTTGTTGGCTGCGTCGTCGTCCTCACACCGGAGTACAACGTCCTAATAAAAACTTTAACTCCTCGCGATCGCGTTGACACTAAGAGAGAGAAAGAGAGGTACGGAGCTCGTAGCCAGCAGACGCAGAAGTTACTCGGACACGTTTTACCTATTTCTCTTCCGTCTTGTTTTCAACGCGGGAGGAAGACTACTCTTGGGGTAAACAGTTTCACTGCTATTACTCTTTCCGTGCAACAATAGGTAAACGGCTTAGGGTAAAAGTAGTGAATAGTTCGGTGGTTCGACATTTCAATAATTATCGAATTGTAGAAGACAAAAAACGGAATCAATGCCGTAATTGGTGTGAAAGTTCGAGGGCATGGTTCGGTGATAGATGGTCTTGTATCCGTCGAATTTTATCTCGATCATAATCCTTGTCGATTATACGCAAACTCATCGAGCAGCGAATTTTGGGGTGAGCGAAGAGTTTCCGGTCGAGCAGAGTCAATTCTCTCGATATCTGGAAGAAGGAGTGCTCGTTCGCGATCAAAATCGAGGGAGAGACGAGTGTGAGGAGGAAAGATAGAGAGATATATTATCGACTCCTCGAGCCACACGCTCGAATGCCTTTTAATCCTACCAGTTATCTCCCTGGGCAACGATCGATTATCTCGCTTCAACAATCCAGCGATAAGTCTCTAATAGACTCTGCTCTCCTCGGGAATAGTTAGCCAGGGGTACCGAAGATCGAACGCATTGGAGCGAACATTTCACACGAACATTCTCACTTACTCTTCGCGTTTGAATATCAGCAATAGGGCATTTCTATCGTAAGGGACGAGTGTGACGAAAGATCTGTCGACATAATCGAAGGGCTTCGTTGTCGTATTCGTTCGGTTATTAGCTGAAGATGTGCGAGCTGTTCGTGAGCAAAGCGTTTTAAAAAGTGGTTCGTCACAATTACGAATGTGTCGCTTCATCAGACGACAGACAGAGTAACATCAGACAAAAACTGTTGTAGGATTCGTGTTCTGCGAGAGAAAAAAAAAAATACGCGAAAATATTGGGCCAAAAATATGTTTTTGAAGTACTTAATTTTTTCGCGAAAATGCCAAGGGTTACTACCTTATCACCGTTTTTCCCGTTTTTCATCGCCGTATAACATTGTATATTAATTAAACTCAGAGAGTCGTAAATACAGTTGTCGAGTCACTGAACAAAAAATCCCAACCCCTCCTCAGCTTCTGCACGGTAACTCGTTACACGAAATGTGTGCACTTTCTCTAACATTATTGAGTTAATTCGAGAAGCGGAGAGGCACGATCTCAGAGTGTGTTTGACGATTCGGAACCGAGATACTTAAATTTATAGGTAAGCGCTCCAATTTGGATGCCTTTGCCCGATGTATCTCAATATAATATCAGTTCTGAGAAGTCGGTGCAGTTTGTAAGTAGTCGGTGGTACGTACACATATTTCTTTATACCTACTTATCGATAGACGTCTCGAAGGGTCGCACGCGCGTATTTACTTGTCGAACTGACAAGTAGTCTGGCCGGAGGAGTCGATGGGCTCCGGAGGGAGGTAGAGGAGAGAGTCCCGTAGCCAATTATATCGAATCGGTACCCTATTAGCGAGCGGTCGACGTGCGGACCGAGTCGACGACGGTGTACAGAGAGCACCAGGGCACCAGAGATCGACGCCTTATCTGTGTCCCCTCGCACTACGAGCGCTTACCTCGAAGACGACGACGACGACGACGACGTCTAAGAGGATGAACAAGAGGCGATCGAGAAGCGTCGAAATGGCGCAGGCACGGCGTCGCACACGGCAACGTACAGCCCTCTCCCAAGCCTTTGGATGTCGGCTTAATTGCAGCCTTCGTTATATCGTCGTCAGCAGCGGAGACCCGCACGTAGTCCAGAGTTGTCGTTTCGTTTTTTCGTTCTACCTATCTCTTTTTCTCTCGATAAGAGTTAAAAAAAAAAAAATGAAAAAATGCTTTCAGGGTATTAGAGTTCACGACCGCATGGCCTCTCCCAGGGCGCCACATTTGCTTTGTATGAAAAAGTACCAAACCGCTGTTTATTTTACTTTTAAGTATCTTGTAGTAAACATTTCAAGGTTCTCACTGATGTTTGGCTTATTGAACGAGAACACTCGCGAATCGTTAGGTGATCCTGATAACCCTATTATGCTCTACACCGTGATGCCTCGCGCTCCAGTTGTCGAAGATAGCGAAGCGAGCACGGAGCAGATAGGATTGAGGTCGGGAGTCCGCGTGTGCGGTAATACTCCCGTCGTACATAAAGCGCTCAAGAGCTTTTCCCATTGACGCCAGCGAACGGGAGAATGTGTGGCTGGGTTGAGCGAATAAAATTGCGCCTGGAATAAAGAGATTGAGTCTCTCGGCAGGGCTAGCAGCGTTACTCCGAGCTCTGCACGCACCGCCGGGCATAAAGAATTGCTCTGATTAACTTCCGGCGCCGTGGCCTCTCCCGGACCGTCGTCGTTGTCGTTGTCGTCGCTGTCGTCGTCGTCCCCTCCGTCTCAGGGAAAGCACGTGCTGGGCTCCGGTTAGAGTGCCGCTCGCCCATTCAAGAGTTTGCCCAGTGCAGCGCTCTGTGAGCTATCCCGCGCCCGACTACGGCCCCGGAGGCCAAGCGTAGATTAAAATCAACAAGAGCGAACGCGGCTGACGTCTGCGAGACGCTGCCGAGCCGGAGTGGCAGCCTTAATTATGGAAAGGCAAACGATGTTTGTCCACGGATTTTTCTGGGAACCGCCTCAACGCTCAACTCCCTTCCATCCCGCTGCTGGAGGGAATGCTGAACCCGTCGGTATACTCCGATACAGCGTATAGGAAACCCAACATCGTTAACAATGAAGAAGCTTTGGTTTCCCGAAGAAACTTTGTTTCACTCAGCGTATAAATTCCCTTTCCTGCTAATATAGAAAGTACGATAACTCGCAATATCTATCACTCACAGAGATTTTCCTTTCGCTTCGCTTTTCCGTCGATAAAGTAATGCGTTTGAATTGTCGATCGGAAAGAGCAGTCTAGACTTGTTCATAATAGACGTTAAATTTTTCCATTTAATACATTTTATCGTCTTGACGATGTATATAAAGAGTCTTATATAAAAATGCTTTTATCGGTACGACAATAGTCTGCAAACCCTGACGATAAAATGGAATAAACCCACTTTGCATCTCCTAGTCATCCTCCCAATCCTGTTCGAGCTCTATTTATCTGAACTAGGTACGATGGAAAGTATCCAACTTGACACTATGTCCGCTCATTTTTTTTCCCCCCCAAGATTTATATCAACTCGGATTATTCTTAAAAAATGTGAAACTGTCATTGGATTTGGTATCAGAGTTGCCGAGGTTGAACACTTTTCCGCGGGATAAATTTATCTTACCGAGCGACGAGAAATAAAGCTGAAGGGATAGCAAGGGATGTGAGCGCGCGACGCGCGGATATCGGGAAGCGTGCGAGCTCGGGATTCGGTGGTGCCAACATATCTCCATTAGGAGGCCGTATATATAGGAGTATAAATATATAGGAAGGTGGTACTATGCGCCGCTATACAGAGAACGTCGTGACTATCTCTTCGGTCGGGCAAGTGTGTTCTCTTCCCCGGCAGCGAGAATCCCCTCCGGAGACGAACTCGGAGAATGAAGATTAACACGGAGGGTCTAAGCGAACGGCAAACCTCCTCCGTCATTGTCTAGGCGTTACGGAAGAAAGATTGGACCAAGAGCGAGCTCGTCCGGCCATAATATAAAGGAGTAAAAGACACCGGAGGAGTTGACCGCTGGTGTCAAAAGGGGTAGCCGCCAGGCATCAAGAGAACCAAAGGAAGAAAGAAAAAAAACTCATTTGCTTCCCCCAAATTGTCGGAGAAGAGGATAGTTCCGTTTGGGTTCCGCCTTCTTCGAGAGATAGTCCTTTGGGCTAAGTTGTTGGAAATGAAACTGGTTCAAGTCGAAAAGCGAAGAAGCTCAGTCACGAGTTTACCGTCGAGTATTGGGTACCGGCAGTAAAACGAGAACGAGAAATGAGGAGAGCAAGGCAAGGTTTGACGCGTTGATTTATGTAAGCTTGTAAACTTTAGCCGGCTTAGCCAGGTCTCATCTCATTCAAAGAGCGACGAGAGTCGAGGGTTAACATTTCTCTAATGGATGCTGGATGCTTCCGGAGCGGGGTTTCTGTGTGTGTATGTGTGTTTACCGAAGCGGTGCGAGGATTCCGTCTGAGTGAGAAAAAGCTCTGGACAAGATGAGGGAGCCCTTGCCCTTGCCTGCATGATAAAGTTGCCTGTATGGAAGTTTCGTTGCCAAACTCATAGTTAGTTGCGTCAAAGTGCAATGGCACGCATGGTAATTCGTAATTTAAGGCGTCGCTCTACGGGTTGTCAAGAAAAATAAGTATGCAATAATAAAATCGTGTTGCATTCCTCGAGGCTGATTATACCCGAATTTTTCGGGTTTGGTTGACGGAGCAATATATACCAAAACGTCGACGAGGGAGGAACGAAGCTCACTGGGGTGACATGAGATAGGAGCTCTTTACGTCAGCAGTCTGAGCCCCCTGCTGAGCCCTTTAGTCTCGCTAACAAAATAATATATTTTTCACGCTAATCCACCCCAGAGACGGCGACGACAATGAAACTTCAGAAGTTTAAAGTCTACCCCGTTGTGGGCTTCTGTTTTCTGCTATCCGACCAGAGACAAGCCAGCTGCACCGGCAGCAACAGCAGCACCGTCGCTGCTGGTCGATTCCCTTAGTCAGCTCTTTTCGTCGTGGCCCCGCACAGATCAGCGCCGGTCAGCGAGAACAGTGCGAGGCAACAGCAGCAGTAGCAGCATTTTTTTTTTGTTTTTATGTTTTTGTTTTCTCTCTATCTTTCCTCCTTTCCATTACGCGTCGGGGTTAATCCTGAATAACGGCAAAACTTTTTTAAAGCACCGTAGAGTGCTTCACGTCACACAGTTTTCGCGCGCCCCGAGTGTGTCCCGTCAGATTAGAATGAGGGAAGAGCGACGTTTCTATTCTATTATTGTTTCGTGAAAATCCAAGAATACTTCACACTGCCTCGCTCAATTTTCTGAGGCCTTGCACCATCAGACGCGCGTTATTTTCGTCATATACTATATGGCACGTCTATAATCGTTCCAGTAGCTCGACTTTCGGTAGGTACACATGATACATGCATTTCGGGTCGGAATTTCTATGGCACACCGTGCACAGATGGGCTGGCAATGGTAATATAATCATCGTGATCTAGTCATCGCCCACTCGCGGTACGACCCAACGCAAATATCGATCCTGCCGCAAAGACAAACACGCGGGCTTCCTCCACACCTCGCCCCCTCGCCAAAGTGAAGTTGACGGTGCGGATTCTCGTCTCTCCTCGCCGCGATGTTGTCGAACTTACACGTGCTCTGCCAATCCTGCGGGTGTTTTACGAACGAGCACAATCTCAGTCAGAGCTGCTGTTCAATATTCGGAGTACACACACGCTCCGGCATATAATAATATATATTTACCGTGGTTTGTATGCGCAGATTCTTCGCAGTGTGCCGAGCTCTTCCGATAATTTCTTTCACACCTTCCTTCAGCATTTGCCCCGTACAATCGCCCGAAGCTTCCATCAACACCAGAGTCCTTCTGTGATAGTTTCGCTCTTGTGTTTCGCTTTCCATCTCCCGTCGCCTCATCTCGAACAGCAATAACAGACTTTGAGTCTTCTCTTCCTGTCCGTTCCCGACGATGTTTCTTCGCCTTTCGAATTTTTATGAATCATAACACTCTCGTCGGCGCAACGGGTACCGATTGCTAGGTTTATCCGCGCAGTACCCTATCCCTTTTTTAATCCTCTGAGCACATGTGTTTCGTACAAGATGGCACGAGGACGATCACCGAGCGCTGTATCTCGAAAGTCACAAGTGGTCGAGAGTTTGAACCCTGTGAGACAACAGTATTCTTTCAGGTAGGATATACACCGGCACCAAATTTACGGTAGCTATTTCATCACGGTACTGCCCTCGCTACGCGTTCCAAACCGCAAACACTGGGCCCTTCTTTGTTCCTTTCATTATTTTCTCAACCTTTTTTTACGCTGCATCCGGCTTTCTATCCGGCGTGTACTAAAACTGGACGTAAAATCTGCGTCTCGCCACCGGAAAAGGATAAAGAAGAAGAAGAAGGGAGTAGACCAAGAAGAATGAGGATGAGACGACATAGGCGGAGGTGGAGAAGAGAAAAAGAAACGCGAGAGCGAAGACGGGTTCGCGGACGACGAGGACGACGTTGAAGACGACGACGAGTGTTTATCTATCCGTTGCGAGGACTCCTCGCGGGCTCTTCGCTCGTCTACGAGCGAGCTCGTCGGCTACCTCAGCATCATCGAGCAGCCACGAAGAGGCTTCTCATGCAAATCCCTCATTCCATGCGGGAGTCTCTTAGCCAGAGGGATCAGCGCGGACCAGGCAGTTTGTTCGCCTCTTCTTGGCCTCAGTTGGAAAGAAAATCCCGACGTACTGGCCTACAACCGCCACTACCACTTCACGTTTACAACTTACTGCACAGACTTCCCATAGCTGTGTCTACTTGAATACGTATACATGGTGCCCACACGCTTTATCGCTCAGAGAGAGAGAGAGAGAGAAACAGAGAGAAGTGGCGTTGGTCTCGGAGTCGTCTTTGCAGTACCAACCTTGAAAGAACAACAACCGCAATAATAACAACTTGGAATTGCAGACAAACGTTGTTTCAGCTGTCTTCTCACGTCCCAAGCCTTTGCACGCACTGTACGTTATATCGGGAAAGACGGACGGGTGAACGGCGTAAAATGGACTCCGTTATTTGAGATGGAACTTTTCTTTTTTTTTTTTTACCAATGCCGAAGTGTTGAGAAGCAAGGCACTGAATTTGACCAGTGTCAACGTCAAAATTCTCTCTTGAGAGAGAGAGAGAGAGAGAGAGAGAGAGAGAGAGAGAGAGAGAGAGAGAGAGAGAGGGAGAGAGAGAAAGACAGAAGCGCGTACATCGAGGAAAATAAGGAGCTCGAAGGCCACACAATGCGTAGAGTTGAGAGGTCGCGAGCGGAACAGTATTGCCATAAGAGAAAGAGAGAGAGAAAGAGAGAGAGAGAGAGAGAGGAGAAGGATCATAATGGATCCGGAGAGTGGAACGGAGTCGGGTTGAAATTTGCCCGCGGTTCGATGAAAGGCGTTAGAAATGCTTGAAAGGTTTCCTTATCGTGAGGGACCGTAAAGAGACGTAATTGTTTCCATTGTGCACAAGTGGAGGGTACCGGGGAAGGGAAAAGACGTGCGCGGATAGGTAGGTAGATATTCGCGCGTATTGGCGGTGAGCGAGAAGGGTTTTGCCGAGAGTTCCCTCGAGACGTTTTTGTGGTTTACCGCGAGAAACGGAGCCCGGCAAATGATAGGAGTATGCCTATCGGGCAGCCATACCGCGGAAAGGCTAATAGTTTCTTGACCGATTTGTGCGTCTGTGGAATCTTCTATTTTATACCATGGAATTTTCCATTTCCAACATTTTCCCTCTCTCTCCCTCCCTAGATCCACCCAGCGAACAGAACGCTGAATTACAAAAACTTTATTCAAATTTTACAATTTGATTCATTTTCGATTTGCGACGCGACGTCTAAACGAATTGTTCGACACGGTGGATCCCGATGCCCGACGTTCCTATCGGTTTCCTTCAACGGAGTACTTTCGCGTTCCTGTACACCGTACCGCTTCGCTTCGAAATTCTTTACTGAAAATGGTTTACACATTTGTTTGACACTTTTCGTTATTATGTTGGCGAAATATAGCGTTAAATACAGTCGGTTGAAGAGGAAGGGAGGGAGGGAGAGAGAGAGATCGGATAGACCGAGAGTCAGTAATTGCTCGAGATGTCTTGGGTTGGACGTCGAGAAGTGTCCTGATTGAATGAGGAAAGTTTCGTAAACGTCGACCGGGAAAGCCGCGTCCGCCATCAAGGAACGACGGAGCGGATAGAAGAGAAAACCGTGCGGGAGGGACACAAATTTCGAATTGCTTTATCTCTAATTGAGCGAATGAGTTGTTTAATTGTTGAATGGAGGGAGACGGTGAAAAGCTTCCGCGATCGTGCGGCATCCAGAATAAGGAGCGTTCGCATCTTTGAGAGCTTGGATTTCGATTGTTTATTCCATGTGGGTACTGCTTCCTCGAACGGGGCTTTTCGCGGTTCGTCGGAGCATTTTGGCTCTCCGTCGCTGTTGAAACAAGTACCCCATCGCGTTTCGATAAAACAGCGGTAGAATGCGAAAGGAGGAAACGAGGAAGAGTCCACGGTCCGACACATCCGGAGTGCGCACTGTATAGTATTTTTGTTTTTGCTCGTTATGACGGGTTGGTTCAACTCGTAGAAGATGTTTAGACTGCTGAAAATCACTCGGCGCCGCTTCTGTTCTCCTCTTTCCGCTCTCGACAGATTTATTCATACACCGCGTTGAAGTTACCCGTGGTATGCAAATCCGAGTTACAGTTAGTCGTCTCGGTACCGCCGACTCCGATTCCGCCGCTGACGGAGCTCTCTCATATTGCTCCCGCCTTTCCGATGCTCCTTTCATCGATGCAGCTTCGTGCGCTGTTCTATGGAGCCCCGGTCACGCCTCGCCAGCTATTAGGGTACTCGTTGCGATAAAACCACGTAAATTCATTAAGTCTAAGGAGGGATGCGTTTAATTGTAGGGTTGATCGTGGTTTTATCGACTAGTCTAGTCGATGGGCCTTGCTTTATTGGAGTTCCATCGATATTCCAAGATGCCCGGTACGCGTTCCAGTGTCAAAGCTCTTAGTCTTGTGAGCCGGAGTCGTTGATGCTCAAGATTTTCGGAACGGTGGTCACCGCCACTTTCAGTTGCTGTGTATAATTAAAAGTAACACTGCGTCACAGCGAACAATAGTACACGAAAGAGTAGATCTTGTCAAGCCAATAAATAAATCCTGAAGTCCCAACCTATTCCTTCCTTAGCCAGCTTTGGTCTTCGCACTTGCCGTGCGAGTACAGCGCCGCCTGGGCAGATTACTCCGTTCGTGAGAGAGCTATTCGACGACTGCCTCGTAAAGCAAGCCCGGAGTTGAGAGTTGCGAGCCGGTCACTGGCAAGACACCGGCTGCTGCAGAAGTCGCACGAAACATCTCAGCGATATAAGGTACACTACAAGGAATCTGAGACCACGCGGCCCCGGAATAAGATCCTCGTCCGATATCGCTTGCAAAGGCTTCTCTTAGCATCCATCTTCGCGCGTACCGAAGTTTCTCGAGTTTCCGAGGAATCCCCGTTCACGCCAACACTTGCGTACAGCGCGATGAAACTCCACGATCTACGATCGAACACGAACATTCGCAGATAATCTATCTCCGTGTTCCAGAAGACTACGTTGATGCGTTGCATTTGTTCGAGGGAGCGAGAGTGAATCTAAAAAGGCATCATAAAATGTAATTACCTTAATCTCGAACGGGATAATATTTTTATTGGTGTGATCGGTAAATTCCGTTGCTGTTACTCAAGTGAGGAGACAAACTGGCTGTTGGCAGGTGCTCTTCAAATCAACGCGAAGAAGCGGAATAACGAGGAAATAAAAAAAATAAATAAAACGCAAAGAAGTGAAAATAAAACAACCGATTAGACGAGCCGGAGTAGGAGACGACGTGTTCGAGGGAAGCGAACATAGTATATATAATGCTATCGGAAAGAAACGATCCGCGAGGGTGAGGCCGGAGGGCCTCGCATCGAAACGACGAAACGTGTCCGCGATCTGCACAGCAGCGATCGGACCGGCCGCCGCCGCGGCTGCTGCTGCCACTTTGGTTGCTGAAGCAGCTCCTGCCATTGCTTTTCGGTCGCCAGACGAGCAGCCGGTGTATCGCTGCTGCGGACGCCGAATTCCTCGTGTTTTAAATAATTTTATTTTGCTTTTAATACGCGCCCGAGAGAGAGCTGGTGCGATTGGATCGCCACCGTGGCCGACGTTGCCATGAGCTGTGCGCTCATGCATTTCTCGTTTCTTTATTCCTCATCTTCCTTTTTTTCTTCTCTCGCTCGTTCTCTCTCGGAATCGGCGATGCGTTGCCTCTTGATACTAGATAAACTCGAGCTGGGTCTTTGGCCGCGGCACTTTTGCTCCCTCACGCTGCAGCCTCGCACATACGATCAGTTGAATGTCCTGTGTATACGCATGCATGATCTTCGTATGTTCCAACGATAATGCAATGCCTGTAAGACGTTATACGAACGCAACTTGCGGCACAAAGACACGTATTCTGGGATGGCTCTTTAGTTGTGCGGAATGCTTGTCTTCCGAAACGCACTTCCTGCAATCTCGAAATAATACGTCGTTAATCGATCTACGATCATGCAGCGGATCCCGTGTAAAAAAAATATTGTTTGTTATTGGGTCCCGGTAGATCTGTTACATGCATTCATTTGACGATTAAGCGCGGTCATGCGATCAGTAAAGAAATTACTAACCGGCTTGATTGTCGCTACCGCATACGTATCAATCAATATATCCAGTATCTTGCAGTGAGGTAGATTTTACGAGTAGGTTGTGAGGCCTTTTCTTCTCGGCACGTTTTGGGAAACGCAACGAAGATGTTTACCACCTCGGCATCGTCGCTAGAAGCAACAGTATACAAGAGGGCAGAGAACTCGGCGCGGTTCTACTATAACATAGGTACGGAATCGCGTGAGCTGACTATAGGGGGAAAACCAGGGCGCCAACACAACTGACTACGTTGAGTTAATTACACCGAGGAAACTTTAACGAGCTGGTCCGTTCGCATAAGCTTTCGCAAGCGATCTTGATACTCTCTCGCTCTCTCTGTGTTGGTACGGCTGCTAGGGGAGCGCTCGAGCTGTCGCGTTAAAACGATACAGATTGCTTATTCGCCGTCTCGGGCGAGACGCAAATGCACCTTACATCTACTAATTCTGCTGATGCAGTACGTGTGTACCTTCGCTTCCCGTGGAGGAAGTAGTACAACCGTTGCGCTACATATCGATAGTACTATACGGATAGTTCGCAATATCTGCGCAGGATATTTGTACACGTTACTGATACACAAAACCTCAGCTTGCACATATGTAGTCTTCCCGTAACGTGTATCTTGTTCTATCCTCATGTTCGGAAAGTTTCATGTCCATGAAACTCTGGATACCTTCTGTTATACTTTGGCTAGAAAAGCAGAGACGCCTCGCCCATACTGCTTGCTGACTGCAATCGAAATACATTTCAGAGAAAAATTTAAACAATTCTCATCACTTTTAAACTAGAATTGACGCCACGCAGGAATATTTGAAAAATTTTATTCCGACGTCACTTCCGGTCCAGAAAACTCGTTTTTGGACCGGAAGTGACGTCGTACCGGAAAATGCATGGTCTTCGAAAAATATTCACAGACCATGAATCTAGAGCAATAACATTTCTCGTGGAGTCTATATGGTTGCTTCAACTCATAAGTGGTGCGGTCCCATAGCCGCGCCGATGGTTACATCCCCCGTGGGTCGCGATAAATTCTTATATTTTTTTTCTGCAAGTAATCAATCATGTTTCGTCGTACCGCCAACATCGGCGAGCTTCGCGCGTTTCAGAACGCTTTAAATGGTAAACACCTGAAACAATATTCTTTTTGTTTCCGACGCAAGCTTTGGTGTCAGATATTGGGCTAGGCAGAAAGTTAGTGAGAGGCTGTCATTAGTGGCAAAAAATATAGCGGATATTAGGCTCTAAACGCTGAGCGAAAAAAATTTGATCCAATACCAATTTTGGTAAAAATATCCCGTATTCCTACAGTCTTCAGAATCGGCTACGGCATTTACGCGCATCTCACAGTATATAGTTATGCGTGTACACAGTACACGTACGACCGGTAAAAGCGATTGGATATTTTGGAAGACTTGTGTATATCTGGGGCCTCTATCACACTCTGTCCGGACTTCTACCGTAATTACAGTAATGTTATGCCAGCTAATTGGAGGCTTTTTGTCAGAGCCGATAAAAAGGAGATTACCCAAAAGAGATTGGGCCAAGTAGCTCACGCTGGTGAGCCTGGTTCGCGAGTTGCGAGTAAATGAGAAATCGGCTATCGGCGATTCTCCCTCTCCCTCCCCCTCTCTCCCAAGACTCCACCGCAGTTCGAGTGAACCGATCTCACAGTTACCTGCTCCCGCGGTTTCTGGATAAATAAAAATTAAAAACACACTCCGAGCTCGTACGTGCTGCGATCCACTCTGCAATTACAACTCTGCGCTTCTATCGAGATTCTTTATACTATATGTACAGAAACACAATAATAATAATAATAATAATAATAATAATAACAATAATAATAATAATAATAATAATAATAATAATAATAATAATAATAATAATAATAATAATAATAATAATAATAATAATAATAATAATAATAATAATAATAATAATAATAATAATAATAATAATAATAATAATAATAATAATAATAATAATAATAATAATAATAATAATAATAATAATAATAATAATAATAATAATAATAATAATAATAATAATAATAATAATAATAATAATAATAATAATAATAATAATAACAACAATAATAATAATAATAATCGCTGAATGTTAGCAATCATCTGAGTGACGTATTTTGCAATTGTTTTTATCTCGTTGGGTCCTCACGCTTAGTTCTGTACTGGCTCTGGACATACAATGGCACAGGGGCTGGGATAAATGGTTGCCTAGGGTTTGTACGCATCCCCTCTGACAGGTAAGTGGCTTAAACCTGTGGTCTGCCGAGAGAGCCGCGGGACAACGGAAGGTGTAGATATACGCGATCCGACGTGAGGTCCAAGCGCCAGCAGCAGTGGAACTACTGCAACGGCATCCGGGCAAATGCACCGAACTAGCACAATGCGTGGATATAGGCCGGCCGTAAGTAATGTATGCCCGCATTGTTTACCGTCGCCTTGGCGTATCGCCGCTGGGCTATTTTCCACGTTTCTCCCAACACCCCCCCCCCCCCCCCCTCCCTCCCGCCATACTCTCACCACACTACCTTCCGATATTCTCGTATCCCCTGCAGCACATTGCCACACGGAAAATACCATCGTATACTTTCATAAATCATTTGTCAATCTTTTAAGTCATTTAACATTCAGAAACAACAAATATTTGACACGTCTCTCTGCAACTAAATATAATTAATTCAAATAAATCATTTATTTGGAGGGCATCCGTCAAGTAAATCATTTTTCAAGATGTAAATAGATAATACAGATAACATTTAGCGATAACCATTCTCATTAAATGTCCGAGCTATGCATAAATCTCGAATCAATCGGTGTATTCACCGATATGTATTCGAGCATTTCCAGATACACTGATTTCGCTAAAACACGATATTGCGTATGTCGGAACGTTATCTATTTATAGTACGCCGATATGATTCACCGAATAGAGATAGCCTCGCTCCAGAACGTTATTCACCTCGGGCGCTTGTACTGCTTCGGGTCGAGGCTCCTGAACGTTTAGTCCGAAAGATGTTCGCTAGATGGCCAGGCCATTAGATCTTTCTCGCAAGCGGTGCGGTCTCGGAACCGCTATATAGACCCGTCGCTGGCAGTGTCAAATTAAGATCATACTTCACAGGATCATTTCTGTAGTATATCTTCACATTCTCTCTACTTAACAGTGGAGTCGATGCAGCCACGATGAGGAGGAATAACCCTCTCTCTTGAGCGTGAGGACGACTTGGGAATCCGATTGAACTTGGAATCCCGCTCATCGATGATCGTTCACCTCTTGTCCTTCGGGCAAGAGGCATGGAAAGAGGGTTTTCTGAGTGGTCCTTTTCATAATTAAAAAATGTAATAAACAAATAATTCATTTAACGGACGATCAATAAAATTGCTGTACCAATAATTGTATATCGTCAAAATCTCATAACCGTTGATCTTCTGAGTGTCACGCGAAACGTAATTTGAGGTGATGTGCAAAGCGGGGTCATCTAAAATCCGACTAACAGCTGTCCCGCATCCGCGGTATTTACCGGGTAAACGTTTATCGTCAGCTTCGCTTGACCAGAGAGCCAAAGCTTTATTTAACAGCAAACAGAGCTCGTGTGCCCGGAGTAAACAGCACTGATCACAGAACAGAGAAAAATATCCACGTGGTGACGGTTAAATTATTTTAAAGGAACAATTTTTCTTCTTTTGCTCATTCAGAAAATTAATTCTCGTCACACTCGACTCACAAATAACTCGTACGTTGTGTTTGCTTCGTAAAAACTACACCAAAATATGCATGGACAGCCTTGCCCCTGCGACACGAACGATACAAATGTTTACATAGACGCAATGCCGAAGGGAAATAAAATAGATTTCTAACGATTGAGGGAATTAAACGAATGACACTGTCTGTTGCTCCGCGAGCACGGGTACGTCTCCGAGGCACATCATCCACATTCCTCGTTTGTCAGGAGAGGAGAGGTAGAGGCGAGATTAAGAGAATCTCTTGGCGAAGGTACGATCTCCCGTCACCTCCTGCTACCCTCGACGAGAGAAGAAAGAGCTGAGATGCAGATAGAAACGAGACCGAGGATTTAGAATAGATTTAAGTCACGTCCGTCCTCCCTTAATCCTGACGTTTTTCGCGACTTGCACAGACTACCGAGTTGCAGTTGTGATAAAGGAATAAAAAAGTAGAATTCGCAATTTGTGTCCCCGAGATCGCGTTGCGAGCGTTCGTTCGCTCTCGCTGTACGATAAGAATTTTTCTTTTCATTCAAGTTAATTGGATGCAGAGGAATGCAAAGAGATGTGAATTTTGCGCGCGCCCGTCCCGCAGTAAAGTCGCGTGAATGATAATTAGAGTTTTCTGATAGGCTTGTAGGTCGATTCAATACAGCGCGCACACATAGTCCGAGATAATAAATTTAAATGCTATCCTTACCGGATAAAGCAACTTCAGAAATTATATACGTTTAGTTTAGTGTATACGGAGGTATACACGCCCGGTTGGCGTTATCCGCTCTTGCCCGCCAGTAAATCGTTTTATCCGGGTCCGCGCATTTATTTGAGTTTGCCCGTAGGGAGCGACGACCATTTTTCTGAAACTATTCCAACTGCAGCCCATTAGAGGAGGCGCTAGAGACGTTAAATCGTTCGAGCGTCGGTGTCGACCCTGCAGCGTAACGACGCAACTTTCCGTCCTTTACAGCCCAGTTGCCACGGATGGAGCATATAGCCTCTCGGCAATCCCTTATCCTCAATGTCCCTTTTTAAGCTCGAGTTATATCCGATCCTCTATGGTTTCAGTGTTTTTTTCCATCGTTTTGAACTTGATCGGAGATCATATTTGGTTAGATCTTGGGGCAATCCAATTTTTTCACTCAGCAGGGTGTCAACGAAATTTTACGGAAAATCATTGAAGGCATCGCAAGCTTCTTCAGTAGCTTATAATCCTTCTCCCGGTACAGCCCCCATGCATTGTGTTATTCCGCAGAAAGGTGACGCTGAAGGGTTAATGGCTCGAGTATAAATTGCGTCCCCTCCGAACAAAGAAATCGCGAAAGGCTTATTACAGATACCGGGAACCCACTGCCATCACTTTGCTCTCTCGGCTCAACACCGATACTTAAACAGCCATGATCATTGGTTACTTCTTTGGCTGGCTAAAACGGACGTAAACGCGTGGACACCTGTGAACTTCTCCCCTGTTCCCGTGTCATAAAACACGTCGTCCCCGGGCGTCGCGCATTCATTCGAACATCGCTTAACCGTACGAGAATATACGTACACGACGAAGTAGAGAGTACCGAGGGGCAACTACGCCGCGGACCAGCGCTGCGCGTCACTCGGTATACTGACCGTCGGTGGTACAATGCTGTACTCCGCGGCTGGTCTTTCGCCTATGTAGCCATCGTTATTGTTACTTTATTGCTCGTAAATTCTACCGGTGGCCACGGTGTGTGCGTGTGCGTGTGCGTGTGCGTGCGCGTACAGGAATACGAGGAACCACCACCCTATCGTCTCGAGTCGTGACATCGTCGTATATGCGCGGAGAGTCTCGCGCGACACATATACACCACTGGGCGAGAATCCGGTTTTACACTGTCACCGATAAATTAATTGTCATGAAATTTTGATTGCTTTTCGACGCGTAGTAATCTCTGCTCTGCTCTGCTCGACGATCGATCGATCGAATAAGAAAAAAAAATCTGGCCCATGAGGGGATCGAACCCGCGACCTTCGCGTTATTAGCACGACGCTCTAACCAACTGAGCTAATGGGCCGTTGTTGAAAATCAACGTACGTACGTACTTGAACATACATGTGGACTACCATTTCAGACTAGTTTAAGTTCGCTGCTTGACATGTGTAATGCAATTCGAACGTAATTTTGCGATATTGAGTCAAAAATATTTTCTCGTTCCGCCGCTACGCCATAGGGGTATCATTTCTACACAGCAATATTAGGTCTGCATGAGAGCTTCCGTTACAACTATAAGTTAGAGTTCGATCTAATGAATTGAAAGAAAAAAAAATGGCTCATGAGGGGATCGAACCCGCGACCTTCGCGTTATTAGCACGACGCTCTAACCAACTGAGCTAATGAGCCGTGGCATCTCGAGCAACGCGAATTTTGCTTAAAATTTTTTATTTTTCACAAAAGTCTGAATTTTTATCATATATATGTATTTTACGTATTTCGCACAGCCTCAACGAGGTCAGCCGAGGCAATGGAACATAGACGAAATCAATAAGGTCGCGCATGCCTAGACGCACCTTGTTGGAAATTTTATATTTTTAACTTTCGCTTCGAGTGACAATCGTTGAGCTAACTTTTTAAAGAATCCTGGTATTGCGGCTGTTCTAATAAAGGATTTTACCTCGTTTGTGAAACAAAAAAAAAATCTGGCCCATGAGGGGATCGAACCCGCGACCTTCGCGTTATTAGCACGACGCTCTAACCAACTGAGCTAATGGGCCGTTGTTCCATGTCGTTGCTGATACGCTACTTCATTTCAAAATATTGTGAATTACGTAAGTTATCCGTCGTCTAAGTTAGTGGGTTTCCACAGACCCATAGAAGTAAGGATAGGGGTATTTTTTTTTTGTCAATTATTAAGCTAGGATGAGTAAGAAAAACTGATCTATCCCAGAAACAATCGAGCTAAAGAAGGTCATCGGCTTCAAAAAGTTGCAAAACATGACCTCTCGCCTGTTTCACATAAAAGGGTCGGTTCAGGAAAAATTGTTGGTTTAATTTGATCTTACCTATAAACGTCCTTCGGTGAATGCGGTTCAGCGGCTCGTTGGTGTACGCAGAAAGGTAGTCGTCCCGTTATAAATTATAGCCTCGCGCACGTCGCCCAATGTAAATGAAATACAAATTGGACCGGGATTCTTATTACTATTCATTGAGGACATTTGTTAGCTTATCTGACAGTCGTGTCCTTTCACCGGGAGAGAAGAGAATCTCTTTCTGTAGGACCACGCTGCACTGCATATACCGGTGATAATTAGCGTATGAAAGGATTGGAACGGAAAGAATTCAGAGAGCAACGCCTTCGTAGTGAGGTTTCAAAAAAATTTCATTTGCCCTCTGCAAACCATATTTGAGCGTCTGCAATAGTACTTATCGTGGTATCTTGTGATATTGTTTAATTTTTTCCCTATAACCAATGCGTAATAATTGATATTAAAAGGTGTTGGTAAAAGTTATTGACATTGCGCATACAGGGTTGCGCAAAAACAATATTTTAAGAGACCTCGGCAGAAACACTTCGCAGATCGTTCCGTCTCGTGAAAGGCAGTCGTAACAAGCACGGTCGTTGCTTTACCCTCGTTGGGCTGCATCGCCCTCTAAGTGCAGCGATCATGGCAGTAGCTGGGCCAAGGTGCCGCACTCGCTACACGTTGTACAGTCACGCTGCATAATTTTCACCGGCGGAGAACCGGAGCGCCAGGTAACCTATACTATTCGTGACTTCGTGTTAATTGCTAAACGCTCTCGGCACAGAGAAAGAAAGAGAGAGATAGAGAGTGAGAGAGAGAGAGAGAGAGAGAACTCGTTGTTCGAACAGAGTTTACCCTCGCTCGGGGTTGCCCAGTACGGGGGAATCGAAGGAGATTCCGACTTGAAGACGGCTCACCTCGCTTGCACCTCTCGCCCTCACTACACTTCTCGGGATCGCGTAGAAATTTCTTGCCGCTGCCACGGAGCAACGGTAATTTAAGATAAGTAACGATGTACGTGAACATTGCTCGTTTATACTTTGTACTAATCAGTATTCCCGCGGCGCAATTGCACCGAGGCACGATATCTCTAATTATTCTATATCCGTATATATACATTATACATACTTATTATTTCACAAGTGCGCGCCCTCAGCATAGAATCCGGAGAGTGTACTCGATTTCGGCTCGCACTTGAAGCTTCACTCCATTCCCTTATTTCCTGAGCGAAGTGAGGAGGAGGAGGAGGAGGAGGATTCGAAGAAAGTCGCGGTGTTCTATATCCACTATCAGAGTGATTCCGGTCGCAGAGCAGTGAGTCGGGAGTGTCTGGAATCGTGATCTCCGATGAACCGACTTGGAATCCCGTCGCATCTACCCTCCTTCTCATTCTTTTGAAAACGAATCTCACTCGGATGGATATCCCTCTCGCCCCCTCTTTATCTGTCGTCTCACTGCCTTCTTATGGAAGTGTACCTTATACGCTACTCTCCACTTTCAAGACTATCGAGTGTGATCCGATAGGATCGTCTTCGTGCGAGTGCATACTTTAATCGCATTAACCCAACCCCTCAATCGTCTATGCTCTCACGAAAGTCCTTACGAGAGGGCCTCTGATCTTATCTGTCGGGCAGACTCGCTAATTAAAGTTGCCCGAATGTGCATCTCTCCCCGTTCACTCTCCCTGCCTATCGTCTTATTCTCCCCTACCATCGACCCCCGCGAACGCCCGAGTATTCCGGCTGATACGCAACTACGAGATCTCACGAGTCACCGTCGTTGGGAATCCCATTGTACATCATCCGTGCAGTACGTTAGAAGGAAGGCTCTCATTGTTAATTCTCGGAGCTTATTCAATTACTCCGAAGTCGGCCTGAAGTGTACGACGAGTCACTGTGTTGGTCCACAAAGACTCAACGCTGCAGTCTACAGTCTGTCGTGGGTAGATTTCACGCCAAAGACAATAAACTTTAGTCTATATCGACCATACATTCAAATAGATAGTGGTTTATAGAAGCCATCAGACCCTGACGAGGCTCCGATCTGGTCTCGATGAAACGTTCTTAAATGTCTACTAGGAGATCGCTTTGAGATATTCCCGTTCCTGCCACTACAATATAGTAGTGGAAGAATCAAGAATCCAATCGAAAAGTTCACTGCCAACTCTGCTCGTTCACTCGATGGCGAGTTTTCGAGAGATTCCTGTGCTCGTTTACGACCGAGTCCCTCTCCATCTCTCACACTCTCTCTGCAACGAATTTACGACTTCCTACGGTGGATTCGTCCGCGTGCTCTTGGAAAGGAACCGATCGTTACATATCGCCAAGGACCTCGAGCCTTAACGAATCCTCCATCTCTATCCCTCTTTCTTCTCGCTCGATTCGTAATTAAAACTGTGTAAACCCGGTGATGCAGCTTATTGCAGCTACCAGCGGACGTGTGGCCCCTGCGGCTTCGTTATCGAAGCCGCGAATATCTCCGCTATCTCTGTAATATATATATATATAATACACACATTACGAAAACGTCATTGGGACTATATCTCAAGTGTCTGGTTTTGTACGGACTGAGAGTGAGATTATTGCGTTAACCACGGTGAGGAATTTATCCGATTGCCGATAATAAAGTGATTAGATAACTCGCGTGAGCTCTTCCCCTTACTATCGTTCCGAAAAGATCTCTTTGATACTATATATAGGTCCTAATGAATACACATTATGTACGAACCTGGCACAAATGACTCGCATTCGTTGGTCTTTTTTCAGATTCTCTCCATACACGATGCTCGTGTGTTCTTAACACACATTATAAGTGCGTTGGAGGGGTAAAAGACCAGACGGGCTGTGTCGGGGCGTTAATCGAGTCGTCGTTCCGTGATTAACGGACTGCAGGCAGAGAGAGACAGAGAGACTGAGAGAGAGAGAGAGAGAGAGAGAGTGCGAGGAGTCACGCGGGTTGCGAAGATCCCCGACTCGGATACAGAACGGTGAGAGCCGGAGGATAAGGAAAGGAGGATAGAACGAAAGAGTCAGCGTGGAAACGCGGTGCTAATTGAAGGCACGTCGCGGGACGCTTGCGCCGTATATATTTCATCGGCATCCTCGCTCCAAGAGAACCGTCTTCTGTCTTCGGCGAACTCGCTGGTTTTAATCGATGCGCATCTTGCAAGAATCGACCCTTCTCCCTTTTCCTCCTTTCGTGACCGTGCAATGCGCCTGTATCTTTCGGGGTCGATGAACTCTCCGGCGAAATCACCGTCGGAATAAACAGAGATATTTTATTCGTTTGTTTGGGTCTTTTTTCTTTTTAATGATCTTCAACCAGCTACGGTGGTCCCGACAGCCTTAACGAGACGACGGGAACGAAATGAAGGCTATCATGTATGTACCCCTCTAACGCAACGATAGTCACAGCTCGTCAGGGAAGTCTCTCGGCCATTTCGGCTCACCAAAGTCCACGAGTTGGATTCAGTTTTAGTGCCACTGGATGCAGCGAGCCGTCAGGGTCAAGGGAATAGGATAGACGGTCCTTGCGATAGAAGGAATGAAGTCGCCCCGGGCTACGATTCCCTCCAAACCTTCCCGAGATATCTTCGCCATGGGGATAGCAGAATCTCCGATTTTTTGTTACGGCAGGGCATGCGAGCGAGAGAGCTACCGTGTATGATGTCGTCGGCTGAGAATCAAAAGGTCGCAATTTCTACGGTGCAATATACAAGCTACACCCGTTTGATTCTCGGTCACCGATGTTGTATACGCTAGTGTTGCACACTCGATTGGGGATGCTTCTGTTGTCTATTTTCTTTTCGAGTCGGCTAATGACGTCGTTAAAAGCCTATAAATATCCGTCTTGTCGCATCAGTGTGGCTTCTATGTATACCATTACAAACTGTGTATATGTACTCTGTGTGTGTACATATATATATATATATATATATATATATATATATATATACACACGTTTTCGTTACTGCGATTGTTGTTGCAGCGACAAAGCGGAGCAGCATACGACGATCGCCGCCCTGGTGTCTCGCTCCCTTTGGCCATTTCCCTCCCGCGATTTTTCCCACCGAGGTATCACCAGCCGAGGTTGGAACTTGGCGAGTCTGCAACGCGATAAAACATTTTCTAGTTTATATGCTAATGCCCCCCCCCCCCGAGCGGACCGAGCCGAGCGTCCATCCGTTGCGTTCGTTTTCATCGCGGCCTATTTCGCAGCGGAGGTTCGATTGTGTATTTTCACTTCTCACTTTTTTTTAGTTTGTTTTATTTTGTTTTGTTTTTTACCGCTGCCGAGGGCTTCCGCCAGATACACAATCGGCGAGGTTCACTCACACAACACTCCATACTCGTGAAAAATGAGAATTGAAAAATAGCGTATCGGGCCCTATGCGGGTGTTGGCTATAAACCGCGAAGTTCACCAAAGTATTTTTGCCTCGACGATCATGATATTTGCAGGAGGCATATTTCAACGCCCGTTTGATTCAGAAAAGGATCCAATAGTTGACCAAAAAAAAACTTTTTCAACGGGAAAGAGTGTTGGCCTTCAAAGAGCTGAAATGGCCGCTTCGAGGATACTGCGAATGGGCTTGCTTGCTGGTTTTGCTGGGTTTCTGCTTGAAAGGGACGGCCCTAAGCACGGAAGTTTCTTTTCGCTCATCTCAGTTGTATGATACGAATACCTTGGACGAGTAAAATCGGAGGCTTCGGGCGCGCTCTTTGGAGTTGGGCCAACGTTTTAGCGGCGTATTTTCGTGATCGTAACATATAAAACTGAAGATTTACAGCGACGGTCGGTACGGAGGAGAATGTATGTTTTTCGTTGGTAGGGTCCCCGAGAACGGCCGACGATGTGCCGAACGAAATCGCTGAGGTCTCGACGTGCCCGAAGTTGCGCCGAGCGTCTCTCTTCCCACGACTGGGGGTATCGAGATCGTCCATTAAATCCTGACCTATGGCTCTCGGGAGCAAAGATTTCCGCCTTTTATCCCAGCGCACCACGTGTGGCGGATTTCGTTTCACTCGGTTAACATCTATAATCATATCGCGTGTGTAGCTATAGAAATCAACATATATGCATAATATTTCTGTTGAATTATCGGTTTCCGAATTATAGCCGTTTTAAACTATGTAAGTTTGTCACATACATACCCACATACTCACATACATGCGAACGACGACTAAAAATCGCACTTGTCGACGTTTTGGACTATTTTAAGTACTCCGACATTAAAATTTCGTTTTTTTTTTCACGAAAATATACCTTCCTCTATTAGGAAGCTAAAATAAAATGTGAGCTCTCCCCTTAATCATGTACAAATAGGGGAGACTGGGGACAAAAGTAACAAAAATCCTTTTTTATTTTTTTACCAACAAACCCGAGAGTCTAACGCTTCGGCATCCAATGGTGTACCATTAACCTAGTCTTAGGTATTTAGTTAAAAAATTTCAAGCAGAAAGTAGCACGGAATTGCGAACAGGCGCCCCTTTAAACACAAACAAAATTCGGTAAGAATTTGGGCCGCGGTGGGGTCATTTGTAACATCCTCCTGTACCAATGAAATCCTTCGCCGACCGCTATTAAGAAATAGAACCCGGGTGCATTATCACACAAAAATTTAAATTTAAAAAATTAAAAAATGTATTAGCCGTCTAAGCTGTTTTACCCGGCTAAGACATTTTAGCCGGCCTAAGTATACAGCCCTACTATAGATGTTATAGTTTGCAATTGGTTGGTTATAACTTTATAAGTGTATAAATTATCGCTGATTGCTTAGAATGTAAGAATAAAATAAATAAAATATATTGGTATTGGTACTGGCATTGGTAGAAATTAATTACTGCTGGTACAATTGACCCGGATCGACTGTTACAATCGACCCCACACATGATTATTAGCAAAGTTATTGTGGCATCGGTTAATAACAATCTGAAACGTCTCAACGATCAAAATGTTCTGCAAAAATGTACCTTTCAATTTCTTGTGCTTGTTTGCACTAATATTTAGTATTGTGTTGCCTAGCTGACGCGATCCGAACAGCCGAAACATCACTTCTGCACTCGCGAATCACATTTGGTTTCAGCGAATTGGTATTTTTGAAAACTCAGTTATGAGGTGATTGCATGGCCATAAGGTGATGTCTATAATGTTGCTCACTTCATGTCCGATGCGTCCGATCATGCGCAGCGTTGTGCAGCCGCTTGTTACAATTGACCCGTGTTACTTTTGTCCCCGGTCTCCCCTAAGTGGCGACAGTGACGCTATCGGGGTCACCGGTATATAAGATTTCACCGTCGCTAGATTCAACGGTTCTCAACTGGCCCATTAGCTCAGTTGGTTAGAGCGTCGTGCTAATAACGCGAAGGTCGCGGGTTCGATCCCCTCATGGGCCACAATATTTTTTTCCACACAATTTCACAAACACATGCCTCCATATACATTGCAATGATAAGAATTTCATGTTTTACAGATTTTTTTTATACGGCCTCTCTTGCGTATTGTTAAATGTCGATTGTTCACGGATGTGTACTCGAAGTAGAGTGAGCGGGTACCAAACATATTCAACCCGTATAATCAGAAAATCCAACGAGTGTTTCACGTGTTCATTCTGTCTATACTTTATGGAATTATCTTTCGCGAGAACAAAAAAATATTGTCGATCCTGCCAGGATTCGAACCTGGAATCTTCTGATCCGTAGTCAGACGCGTTATCCGTTGCGCCACAGGACCGTGTTGGGGGGTTCTCTGCCGAAAGGCTAAACGCACTGTTTTTGCTACTTGCAGACTTTATTAATAGATCGCCCCCACTGTACAGTGTATCGCGCGCTACAGATGTACCTTGGGCTTTGTCTCATCCGCTCCGGTAGACTCCGGTTCGGCTGAACGGGCTTGTTTGTACAATTAGAGAAGACGTCCGTCGATTGAGTCCGGGAAACGGAGAATGAATAATTGGCTATTGACTGATGTTACAATTGTCTGCGAACTCCGTCCATCGTCCTCGGTCCGTTGGTCTCGGGCTTTCTCGAAGATCTTACTCTCGAAACCTTCCGACGATGAAATTAATGATTGGCTCCGATTCGAGCCGCGGCCTCCTTCCCAACATTTTTTTCTCTCGCATACCTAAGCCATAACCCGCCTGTGTAGCATCTTACACTCGAAGGGCCCGAGAAATTGCGCAAAATCTTGCCGTCGAATATTTTAAGTTGCACATTGAAAGGGCAATAATGAAGAAACCCTTTCTCCCCGACTCTCTTCATCCGGTTTCTCTCACTAGCTACTGCTCGTTGCTCCGTTACTGGCTTTCAAATAACTTCCGTTCAGTACCGTTCCACGCTCAAACAAACTTCTCTCGAAAACTTTGCTCTGAAAATCTTTCGAGGTTCGCCTCTCCCCCTTTCCTTTCCACCCCTGCGCGTCGGCCTCAACTCTGTGCGCGTCTCGCTCCCACTTCCTCACTACCGTCGTCTAAACTTTGGAAAAATCGTACGCCGTTGCCCCCAGAGCGATTGCTTTTCGTTTTGCGTTATTGGAAAATTCGCAGAGCATGGTAGAGAGACCGAGCAAGAGAGAGCAAGAGGGTTCTTCTCTCTATGCGTAGTACAGTGGTCCGGTGGAAGCATCGACTCCTTTACCACGGAAACGTCGAGCGAAAAGCTTCCGCCTACGCTTTCCAGTCTCACCGTTCATTACCCTTTCATTCGTTCGACTTTTCGAAGCCTTCGCGGATAGGTATACTGGCCTGGATTTCGAAGGATCTTCCGATAAATAAGGCGATTAATTGAATTGTCAAGCAATTAATCCTTCCTTGACAATTCTCGTCGAATAGCTCTCGGAGTCTAGCCCGAGGTCGATTTCCCACGTTCCAGCCTCGTACTGCTCAATTTCCATTCGCTGACCCTGTTACAGTTCCAACGACATCACCAACGCGGTACGGTGTTCTCGATAATAAAAAAAGGGGGAAACAAAAGAAAATGAACAAACTCGAGCGCTTGCACGGTCGTTAACTCCGAGTTCACACGTAAATATTGAATGGTATTCTCCGAAGAGTCAAGGGCCGCGTGAGGAATAAATCTAATTTTACTACCGGTACGACGCCGTCGCTCTTCGAACGGTGGGAGAGGGGGGGGGGGGGGGATATTCGACAAACCCTCGTAAAAATGGACTTCCATGTCGAGTAAGAGGGCTCCAGAGGATTGGCGAGTTGGAGGGCATGCGGTGAAAGGGTGAAAAAAAATGGGCAAACCATATCGTCGTCTCCCTTGGACTCACTTTTTTTTACTCTCTTCTCGATTCACTCTACCGAGGACTTGGATATAAAAAAAATCGTTCCTTCTCGACTTGCACACTCTAAATGAACACATGAAGAATACTCGAATACTTCATGTTCTTAATAAAATAATATCTATCTATCTGTCATGGTACTATATAAATAGTACCAATTGCTATGAAATAATATTTAGATTATAAAATTGTTAAAATCTTACAGTCCGTGTCTCTCCATGTGGAATACTTCCGCACTCCTCTGAGAGTGTTAAAACTCGGGTTTCAGGTGTCGGAAAATCTATCGAAGTTAAATTTACGATCCGCAATCTGTTTCTGCGCGTATCTCCGAGTATATATATATACATAGACGGACACGGGAGCTACTGCACGTCGATGCATGGTGTTGCGCTCCTCGTATAACAGGCCCCGAGATGCGAGTACTTCCAGCTACCCCTACGCTCCGCAGTCCAGCTTCCACGCTACTCACACTCGGTTGAAGTCTCGTGACGCGCGACACACTGGGTGACGCAGCAGTGGCTAGAACAGTACACGGTATGATGCGGTACCATGGTGAACGCATATGCTCCCAACAACAATATCGACTTGCCAACTCTTCGATCTTTTCACGCGGGCAAACACATCGGGAACGTCGACGGGCCGAGTCCGTGGTCCACTCGCTCACCTCCGCACCGCCAAACTAACCGCCCGTACTATAACTGAACCCCATTAAACTTTTACGATTTAAGTTTCCTTCGAGTGTGCGACACGCCGGTAGCGTCTTGCAGTGGAGAATGTTACTTCTGTGTCTCGGAGGGGGACCTCTCTCTCTTTCGTTCGATCTTCACTCCGTTGTACATATCGAATACTTTTCTTCTCGGGTCCTGTTCCGCCCTCCGTCTTTTGTCCGATCGGGAGATAAAGCGTGGTGGCAGTAGCAGTTACGCGTCGAGGTCACCCGAGGTCGGGGGTTGCTCGACGTCGGGTCGAGGGTTGAGGGTCACGTACGCGCGATCCGGGACCGAGGCGGCAGTCGGAACTTCCGTCTACCGCCACCATCGTCGACAAACTACCCACAGTGGAGAGTGAGCTTTATGCTACAGCAAATCGGGTCTGTCGACACGAGAGAATAACCACGGTAAACCCTTTCCCGGCGACGAATGGTTACCCGTGTGGATGTCGGAACTCGTAGACGTTGACAAAAGAAAAGTACGAAGGAAAGAAAGAACACGTTCCTATAGAGAAAAAAGAAACTGGCCGACTATGAAATTGGTCGGTGTGGTGGTTTTTATGTTCCTCAAATCATGTTCTAAATCTTCGGCGTTGTCGGAAACGATGAAACTTGTTCCAAGGGTAGTGGCACAGATGTGAGATTCGGTGAGGAAGCGTAATGCAATAGCGAACGTTGAAACGGGCAAGTAGACAATCGTCTAGTCGCTAATATATTCATGAAGTTCTCCAGCGTGCTGGACTGGCCCGAGTAACGGCGAACAATCATGATCGCACCGGTAGTTCCGCTTCGGATGCGCGTAATGTAATTATTCGTTTTCATATAGCATGAGACCTGTATTACGTCCTAATCAGCATTTTCGTGCAACTGTGGTCAAGATGCTTCTTTTTGCTATTGCACTTTTTCGAAACCGACAGCTAGTGTCGAATCCGGTATGTGCCGTTTTTCCTCTTAGAGCATAATCCCATCTGGATACCCACGTCTTATGTAAATAATATCCTGCCACTCACCGACCCCGGCGGGGGGCCTGTTTGTTCCATATGCCCTGGTGGTGGTATTTCGGCGGGAATGCCAAGTACGCATCGACAGTGATCCGATTCAGTCACAAAGCCGAATCTTGTTTTACATGCACTTCTCGTCGTCGAGACTTCCATTCAGCGGGAGATTTGTTCTGGAATCGTTGAATAACGAAGTTCACGTACGCATCTCAACATAACAAAATATTCTCAATAAGCGAGTGCGATTATAATTTTATGATAGCGTCTAGACGGTAGTTCGAGCTCGCGGTATCTACGATGCAGGTACGAAAGCAATATTTATGGCGATAAAAAAAATATTAACCGATAATGACATACACATTCTTCAACTTTAGCGCGACATATAGTTGTCATTCAATACCCAGTATCCCGCGGTGTTTAGTCCGATGGGTATTCATTCTCTCGCGCGAACAAACCACATCACTGCAGCATTGATTTTTTTTTTTTTTTTTTTTTTTTTGCGCGATCATGGTCAATGCAGCCATACCACACCCATAACTTCGATTTCCAAAATCGTTAACTATTATGCTCACCGATACAAGGAAGAACTGGGAGGCGAAGCGAAACATCGATTTGTCACGAAATTTGCTATTATTTATTTTTCGAGGATTGTATCTTTAACCGTGTCACTGTTGCGAGTCGGATCAGTGGGGAATTTGCGAGTTCCTTGCGGGAACACGATTCTCCCGAGAACTATTGCAACGGCTTTGCGGCGGGCGTCCCGCAGAGAGTGTCTAGCGAGGATGCAGCATCAGCAACTGCCGCGTGTTCGATGGGGGTCAGTCTCTGCGGATGGAGAAATAACGCGACTCGTCGGAGAACATGCGCTCAGCAGGGTCTTTCGCTCGTGGTCCCTGTGGCTCAAATCGAAAGAGCGTCGCGCCCGCTATCGTTGGTGTAAAATATTATAGCCAATAAAAAAAAGCTTCATTATTATTTATGGCGACCGAGGGGGGGATTATTGACTCGAAGGCGCGCCTGATACCGGCGTTCCTCATCGACCAGGCAGCAGTACCGACCTTGAGACCAGCACCACGCTATCGAGGATCTGTGGCGGCTGGATTTAGTGAATAGAATAGAAGCTCTATCGGTTATTCCGTACAGCTACCATTTTTCATTTCACTCTCATTGTCCACTCTGCCTCATTCCCACCAGCATCGATCGCGTATACCTGTATTTTTGTGTCCGGCATCGAGTTCTATGCGTGTCCAGTGGGTGAGGATATTATGCGTTGGGTGGTTATATCGAACGTGCGATATACGAATCCGCCGACTCACGCGTGAACGCACGAATGCTCGCGGCATCGTCGCCATCGCCGTCGATGCGCCTCTGTACGTGCGTGCACGGGACACACGTTTATTTTCCAGTCCGGGGAAGGACTCGGGGAGCGGGATAGAATGGATCATAAATCATGGCTCGGACGCGGTGCGGTTATTCGTCATGGGAATTCGAGTCGAGCCGCTGTCGGCTATTGCCACTCTGTTGCTGCTTTCCATTTCGTGGCAATGTAGAGTCAATGCCAGCGTGAACTATACAGAGAACGAAAATCGATACTTTGAAGCAATTTACGCCCGATGCTCTTCATGAGGAAGCTCAATGGCGTTGAAATTGAAAAAAAAAATAGTCTTTGTCCGTTACTAAACTGCTGCTGAATTGTCACGGAACATTTTTTTTTTTGGAATTCTTCGATGATTACCCCCTTGGGAAAACGGAAACATTATTTGCTTTTGGTGATTAACATTTTATGTTCTGCGAACGGGTGGGATTCACGATACCGTAACCCATGTGCTTTCAGCGTTCAGGGCCACCGAGAGGCTCCGGTACGATTCAAAATCCGAATTTATCGACTCTGGGGAACGGTAAATTGTTTCGCGGGAGGTTACATGGCCGTGCAGTGCGCAAGAGGACGTTATTGAGCCATTAAATTGTGATTACCGTTGCGTGTTATTGGGTGCTGTGACACAGAGACACGGGATATATTTCTCCCACTTCTTCTGTCTTTTCTCGACCCCAGCACGCTGCCTCGAACCTTGACACACCCGTCGACGTATACCAGCTCGTGGCGTGAACACATCTGTGTGGACGTCAAGAGAAAATTTCAATTTTACTGTACCTACAATTTTGGGATTCGAGTAAGCCCGTGTGCACGCCAAGGTCCAGAGATGCGTCTCAATGCGTTTTATAGAATAATCCTGCGGTAAAATATAAATTAACGACCCTTATGCCTGCTGGGGACCGAGAGTCTCGGCAACTCTGAATTACGATACGCGACGCGTGGCCGAGGGGTTATTCTCCTTGGAAACAGACGAAACCCTTTGAGTTACATCCCAGCTGAATGGACGTCTTTGTTAGTGCCGACCGCGTACCGTGTTGTTACTCCTTCGGGAATTTTGTCTTTCCCGTCATTACGTCTAGGTCCAACAGCAGTGTGCAGATACCGTATTCTTGTGAGCCTTTGCTTACTGTTTATAGTCTTCCTGTTGGCACAGAGAGGGGCAAGTTGGTCGGGGTCGGTGTAAAATTCGGTATTAACACTCCGATACAATCTACCGTAAGAAAATGGCAGTCTCACGAGATATACAGCAGCGTCTGGTAGGCGTAGGCAGGTACACCCACGCTAAGTTTTGATTTTTCGAACACCTCGCGACATTAAATCTCCGGAACATTTACAGTCCGATCTCTCACAATGTTCTTGTTTCTCAATTTTGTTTTGGACTCAGTCTATAGAATGCGAAACCCAGAGAAAAGAATCTGTGCGTGAGACAACCGAAGAATTTAATTTTTATTTTCATCACCGTTGCCCATGAGGTACGGCACGAGTCCGCTGTAATCCAGCGGCATCCGGCGACGATGTGGGAGGATCAATGACGTATTGCGCAATGATTGTCTGCACGGAAACAAGTTTGTAAATCCCGACCGGTCCCGCTGGGTTTCGAAAACTCGCTTATCGCACAGTACGAAAATCTTCCAAAATCTACGTAGCGCTGGATATCAAGCGATCCCAGACGATTACTCCGTCCTGAATCCGTGCCGTCTAGATAATCAACGCCGCCTCGAGCCACAGAAGTTGCCGGTTCGTCCGGGAAATAGCCCTCTGTCCTACGCTACGAAATATGAAATTTGCGGCAGTGGGCCTCCCAGGTTAGCGTACGCGGGCGTGCGTGTCGACGATAGTTAATACCGCAATTGTGGGCTAAATATGCACCGGTGTGGGCCACTGCGGGATACGAAAACCCCGAGAGAGAAAGAGAGGGAGAGAGCTGGTAGAATCGGGGGATGGAGCGAACGACCACCCTCCTAACCCCCCCCCCCCCCCGGTGTGAACGTTTCATATTCAACGATTAAGTGTGATGTACGAGTTTTGAGTGTCGCGGCATATCAAGTAGCCTCGTAATCGTATAGGTCCGACGATAAATTTTGTGTAATTAACTAACCGGTACATACATATAGCGGTAGGGAGATGGCATGGTGCAGCAGAGCATGATGTACCATTGCATATAGAACGTTGTTGCGGTCCTGTACTACGTGGCTCTACGTGGCCATATGAGGCATGTACATACACTACATGCACATATAAAGTTAGGCATGTACGAATCGGACGGAGAATTCCGGGAATGTAAATCGATATGTATACAACGGCGAACGAGAGCACGGGTCCCCAAACGTGGCCCATCGATGCCCGTTGCCACTGCACGGATTCTGTGCACGCTATGGCCAGTATGTGGAGCAGTATGCCATCGATATATGCAGTACAGGCACATATGTGCGTATCGACGTACGTATGAGCAAGTCGTGAGCTATTTTACTATACGCGCGCAGCGTTTACATACGCGAAACGTCATGAAAGATCCACCATGACACTGTACCGTACCGCATCGGTTTGTGCTTTGATATCCGATGTCACGAACGAACAATTCGATGATCGATGGTTCGGGCGATCTATCCGGGTCAGCCATGGATTCAGGTATGCAAGATGCGACCTGGACCGTGACATGTTTATATCTGTACAAATGAGTCATATATCGAAACTGACGGTTTTGGGATTTGGGAATAATATGGTATCTTGGGTTTTTTTTTAAATACTAATAACAGTGAAACACGCGAGCCTCTGAGAGATTAAGAAGTTGGGATAGCTTGATGAAAACTTTCACCGATTTCGCGCAAAAGTTTGTTGAAGAGATTTGTCTTATTAGACAAATTTCATCGAGGATGCTCCGGGTTGCTCGTATGTCTCAGCCACAGCTGCCTTTACCAGTTTGCCACTTTCCCGACCGAATGTACAGATTGTTGGCTTGCACTTTTCGTTTTGTTGTGTGCCAAACTCGTGCCTCATCCGTGCTATATTCGAGGCACATTCAGTAAAAGGGTGAGGGGATAATTTTCTGTTTCTCCTTTTCGACTTAAGTCTTTTTGGTTATTTACTCCCGAAAGGTAATAATATTTTTCGTTTATTATTTTTATTTTATTTTGTGTTTTTTAGGTGAGTGAGTCGATTCAACAAAGCCGCAAACGAGCCGGAGTTTCTCCCGAAGGATTATATACGAAGAAAGAGAAGTGGCGAAGGAACCACGTATGGAACCTCGTGCATAGCGGTAACGTAACTCGGTGCGCGATTTCAATTTGCACTTTCGACAAGCGGAGCCTCCTCCCTGAGCCCCCCTCCCCCTCCCCATCCTCCGCAGACTCTGATTCTCCAGCAGCGAAAACCGCGAAAGCCCGGAAGTTTGGTGTTCATTCGCGTACACCGCCCTAGCCAGCTAGTCGGCGTGGCGTATAACGGCGGTTGTAATTTCCTCGCGAGACGGCGTCTTGCTCTCCCCGGTGTTTCGGTCGGCGAGCAAACCATGCGGGGCGGCGCGCGGTATGGCGTGTGGGACGCTCGTTTATCGTTCTCGCTTTGTTCCATTCGCCCGTTTGCCGTAGTAGTATGCAACCCGCGGATAATAGCATCGGGGCTATAGAGTAATTTACAGACGAAATGTCGGAGAAATCAGTGCAGTTTCTGGCTCGTGGTTCGGAAAGTGCGCGAAAATAAGTTAATCTCCGTATATAATAATACTATCGGGTTACTGTGACTCCGAGGCCCTCGCGAAAGTTTGAAAAGAGGCTCTAAGCCCAAAACGTACAAGATAGTGTTTGATTCCGCAACATAACCGTGTCATGGAAATATAACATCGACGGCCAATATTTCGCAAAGAATGTCTCTATCAGTGATCCATGTGAGCAAGTCCTGTGAGTGTCTGTGTGAGGACAGACAGCAAACAGCATACAGAGAAAATCTAGAACTTTCATTTATACGTATAGAGACTATAGCTAAAAACGAATTTGCGGTATGATCGGTGCGGTGTTCAGAACTTCGGAGAGTGCGATCGTATAATACATAAATAACAGATAGGTGAAATTTAGTATATTCTGCGCTGTTAGTTTATTCAGGAATTTCTAGCGGTTCAGCATCTATCTCGTCGGCTTCATACGCGGCTCATATGTACGTTTTTTGGTCATTTTTTGCCGACCTCAGCGGGACGAACGCCTCTGGTAGAGAAACCTCCGCCGCCTCCCCAACAAAATCGTCCGCAGCTGCCAAAACTAAAGAACGGAAGGGGATGAGAGCTGGTCTCGGGGAGGGAGAGAACGAGAGAGAGAGGGAGAGAGAGCCGCACGGGACGAGACTTCACCACCGCGACGTTGTACGAGAGGTTGTTACGGACACCTGCGGCAGACTACTAGTTTATGGCCTCCGCAGTGGCTACCCTCTTTCTCCACCGCGAGACCCACAATCTTGTACTATATACCCGGTAAAAGGAGCTTTCCTCTGATCGGTCGTATTTCTATGATCTGAGCTTGTTTCGATGTCAGACATAAAATAGGGAAACGGCTTAAAGCCCCCTCCCATCTCAACGGACTTAAAGAGGCGAAGGTTACGAAATTGCCAAGATGCAAAAGTGGGATTTCTACCGAGATGAATTCCAAGTTTTCGCACATTACCGAGCTCGGAGGGACGTCTGAAAGTGTTTTATGGCGTCTACGTGCTCTTTCGCGGGCGATACAACTTGCAAAAAATTGATGCAGGAGGCTCGAGAGGTACTTAGATTTATACGCTTGCGTGCTTTTTCCCCTTCTGAAATGCGACGTGGGTGGTCCGCGACGCATGCGAAAATTGGATTTTCGTTGCGCGGCGTCCGAAGAACCGTTCCGAAGAACTTTGGCTTCCGGGAGTACGTGTCCGGCAACAAAGCAGTTTCCCGCGACGAGAAAGAATTCCCTCGGTCTCCGAGTGTACCGACGGAACTGTGGATTACTTCATCGAGCTCTCGCTTCTCCTTCCCACACGCTGAACATAGCACAACGGTCTTGTGGCGCAACGGATAACGCGTCTGACTACGGATCAGAAGATTCCAGGTTCGAATCCTGGCAAGATCGACATATTTTTTTTATTCTCCGTTTTTATTGTACGCGATCATACTGCAGACTCTAGTCTATATAAACTAAACTCCACACAGACTTAAGTAGATAGTAGTTTATAACGCACTTAATTGATCTACCGAAAGTCAACGATAGACCAGAATCTTTTTACCCGGGTAGATAGATTAGCCAGCCGAGACATTGCGGTAACTGTCTTAAAAACTTTTAAGAACGCCAGCCTGGTTCTTGATGCGAAATGCCTCTCCCTCTTTTATTATTCTCTTTCCGGCTCTAATCCTAATCACTTAAACCGCTTATGAATCCTAACGAACTCTCCGCGCGCTTCTTCGTCGAGTGGAGCGAGTGAGCGACAACGGGACAGGAACAGTCCGTTGAATGCCAAAGTTCTCGATAAAGCCGACTGCGATCATAAGCATATTAATAAATTCACCCTATTATCGGTCATTCACTATTTTGTATTACACATAGGTATATACCCGAATACTTGGAGAGTAGTGAGGATGACGTATGAGAGGCCGATATCGATTTCCGGACTTTGCGCGCGCTGCTGATGACAGATATAATTTATTTTGCTCTACGTCGACATAGAGCCTGGCGCGCCCGTTGTGAGTACCGTCACAGAGCCTCCGCTGCGAGAAGCATTGGACTCGCGGGGTGCACATAGCTCTTCGAAATACTAGTGGTAGTACCTATATTTTCGTAACTAGAACGAAGCCCGTCTCTAGTTTAGCCAAACGGTCGAATAGCGAGACTCCAAAGTGCCCGTGATATAATTCATTTAAAATTCGTCCACACAGACGGATTAAAATCAATAGGCGATAGAAAAATGTTGGAGCACGCGAATGGAAGAAAATGGAAGACATCTCGAGACAGTTCTTCTCCAGCAACTTCGATATTCTTGACCGTTCTCCACAATTTTTTATCGCAGGGTACATACGCGATGAGAAAGGTTGTACAGCAGAGCTCTTGAGTCGACTTGAGAAACGACTTGACGAATCTATAAGTAGAGCCATGTTCTTATTGGTACAGTATCCATGCGGAAGGACTAAAGTCCAGGCACATACATACCGACGTACACATGATAGTGCAGTACTACAGTGTAGCAGGAAGGAGAGAAAGTTCACGAGAGCGTGCAACAGCGGCAGTTCGTCAGTTTGTTGGACTATCTTTTTAACGTTGTTGCGCAGTTTGCGGGTCCGGGGAACGCGCATGAACTTCAACAGCAGGTCGCAATGTATACCTCTAAACTATATCGTCACGCAGGCACTGACAAATGCGCATCGAAAAAGTGCGGGTAAATCCGTTTACGAGTTTGGCAGTTGGCCAGAAGTGAAGTGGAGGAATGAGGCCGTGTAAAAGCCACTATAGGAGTCGGAGAGTAAAGAGAGCCCGAGACATCGCTTAGCATCCACTGAATACGGAAAAAGAAGTGAAATGCAGAAAACAATTCACGAAAGTATAAGAGAAAGGGAAAGTTATCCTAATGACGTGTCGGGATGTCCAAGGGGCGAGGCAGAGCGTTGAAAGTGACGTTACCGAAGAATCAAAATATTTTACGAGACGATTTTAACAGGAACGACAACCGGAAGCGACGCAGTGACGTCGTTCTGGTTAAAAGTGTCATTAAAAGTGTCATTCAATCTTCACCTGACTGCCGAAACAGAGAGAGTTACACAACAAATAATACGGTACCGGATTATTCGAATGCTGTTTTTCAAACAATCGATGAGGATTCTTGGGTAGCCGCGGCCGTTACTTTAGCCCTGATGCCTCGTGTTGGGTGCCCAGTCTTTTGATGCACCACCACGGCGGAAAGACTTCCATGCCTGTCATCAATCCAATCTACCGGATGGCACGCAATAGCTTTGGCCGCGAGTTTCATTCTTCGGATAGTAGAATAATCGCATTGTAATCCGACCGTTTCACTCCTCGTCACAAGTAGCTCCTCTGTCTGCATAGCCGAAACAACATTGCATCCTCATCTTCGGGACCTCCCCTCGCTACCCTAAGTCTCGCCGGAGTTCTTAGCATATCGATTCTTCAGCATAAATTTAGTTTACCTTCCATTGCGTTTGGATGTTTCGGGAAGTCCACTGTTCTAGATTTAACTGGCTAACAAGGCGACATGCAAGAAGAGTATTAGCAATGATACAAGTTCCGATCTTAGTCTAGCGTTGTTCAGTCTTTCAATCTGTCTCTTCGTCAGTTTTGGTACGGCCCTGGCATTCCATTGTTCTGCTTTTCGTATACACGTGCACCATCGCCATCGGATTGGGACCATTGCCATGGTTACTCTGTGCAGAACTATTCGACGACAAAAGCAGAGCCTTGGGATCTGAACTCAGCGCGGGATTCGCCTTTCTCCGCTTCATCACGGTCGTGAAAACGGGGCCCTCTCGCTCCTCCGGCGTACTTACGCCAACCGGCACGTTCACGCTTTATGGCACAGTGGCTCTTCTTGGCAGAGCGTTTCTCTACAGCTATCGTTCGAAGACCAAGGACAAGTCGCCCCGTGATATCGAGGACATTTTTTGCTTGCACAACTTACGTCTCCGATCGTGATAACGAATCCTCCATGACGACAGTAGATTTCCGCACATGTGCGAATTCTCTCTGTCGACAGCGATATTTTATTGATAATTAGCGGCATTTCGTTGTCCGAATGTCCGAACATTGCTCAGTGACCGAGCTCGCTCCTGCCATTTCACGGTCTGAGGAATGCTCGTTTAACCGTTGTCACTCTCCAGAACGGACAAACATTAATATTGCTCTGGTTCGGGAGTACCAGCACGGCATGGCGCTTGCGTCTCTGCTCTCGCTTCGTCTCGTATTCCCAAAACCGTGAATTCGGTTTCCACAAACGTTCCCTAACACTTCGCATGTTGCTGCGTGTTGACAGAGAAGTAATAAATGAATGCGGGGGAATGGGGGTTAAAATGGGCACCCGGGGCAAAACGAACCAACAAAATAAAACTGACTTCAGTATCCGCCTGATGTTGATATTGACTCGGATAAATACGATCGCTGCGGAATTCTGTTTGTTTGTAGATGAGTGATAAAAAATACAGGAGACAAGTGACGTTGAACTCTGCGAGAATAGAGAGAGGAGCATTATTTAACTCGGCAATCTCTTCCTGAAACCCATTAATTTCCAATTTACTTTTTACGTAGCGTCATCCCGTAGGCTAACGCTAAATGATGATCGTAAGTGAGTCTCGCCATGCTGTCAGCGTCAATCAATATTCTTGCGGCAGTGCAGTGATGTACGAAACGTTGCTGCACGTTCGCGCAATCGTACATGAAACGTGAACGAGTTTTGGAATAGCGTAAGGTTACAACTGTGTCAGTTACGTTAGCCCAGTCGACAGTACACCGCGGGCAAGGCCCTCTCACTCTCTCCTTCCCTATGTGTGTCGGTAATATCAGTTACGTGATTTACGACGATAAGGACAATCTCGGTCCAATTTCCCACGTGGGACGTGCCCGAACTGCATATAATCTTCATGAATGCGTAATGACGGGTCGCGCCACCCCGCGTCTCCGTATCGCGCTGGTCCCGTCGCTTTCCCGATTCTCGGGTGCCGGCATTCGGAAGGTCGTGGGTACGTATACGTTCCGCGTCTTTAGACGTGTGCCCGAGGGGGCGAAACAAGAGAGAACCGAGGGGAACGGATGAGTGAAATGGGCAGATGAAGGGAAATGGAATACGAAAGCAGGCATCCGGAGAAGAAAGAAAAAAAAAAGGCGAGGTATGAGGGAGATAAAAACCACTCCTCGGGCGTACATCGATATACATGCTGTTTTACCGGACGACAATTGGGGGCGGAGGGGGGGGGGGTATACATCGAGTATGACATGCTTCGATCTTATACCATTATCGTCAATGGCTCAGCATGCGCGAGGGAAAACGTCTGTGGAGGAGCGAGATGAGAAAAAGGAAGATGAAGAAGCGGGCGAAACGTTCTCCGAATGGTCGAGACCTTTTCACATATAATGGTTCCTTTTCCTCCCAACCCCCGTAGCTGAATTATAACTTACGCCCCCTATTTTTCATCATTCTCCTCCGCCACTTCAGAGTTGGCAAGGACGTCTCAACCTGTGGCTTCTTCACCGCCGGAGTTCGAACGCCCTCGGCCATGCAAATTTTTCTGCGGGGACGATGCGATACGCATTTTTACTATGTCTAGCAGGAGAAGATACTACATCGACCAAAGTTTTGTACACATGCAACTTTACCGGGAATAATTAATGGGACGATGGCGAGATTATTTCAACTTTTTATTGGACACGTTACGTAGGGGTGGGCGGTATACTCGAGTTAGTTTCTAAGAGCAACGAAAAATATATCTAGTTTCTTTCTTAAGTGGAACGAATGTAGTGTAGTTTATTAGGAGCCTCGCGAGAATACGGTTCCACCGCGAACTGCTTCCAGGTCACCAAGATCACTCCCACTTCCGGCATGCGAGAGCCACTGGGGTTGACGAAAATGTCTCTGTAACATCATTTCCAGTTGAGCCACGTCGGCACTGAGATAAAAATACACGAGGCCGAATCGTCGTGCTTCTTTCTTTTCGTGTGGACACTTGCTTTTTCGTTTTACCTAGTCTAACTTGCGCAGTTCTCTTCGCACAGTTGTGCAGCTTTGACGATCGGAAAAAAGGCGAAGTGAGATTTCAGATTTTTCGATACGTGGGAGTGTGTTTTAACGAATTTTTTAAAATAAAATATTTACTCGGAGGATGATATGATGAGATCACAACAATGACGAGTCGCTGATGGTCCGATGTATTTCATAATCGAAAAAAAAAACATCGTATCGAACAGTATCACGGGTGGTCTGCGAAAAGACAATTATGGCTCGATGATGGAGTGCAGCATCGCGAGCCGCGTGCATAGTGCATAACTGTTGGCACGCGAACGGAACGGTACAGAGAGAGTCGTAAGAGGTTTTGAGTCTCATTGGAGCGAGACACGCGAGCGAGGGGGTTCTACAGCATCTCACCATTCCTCTGTTCACCAGCCGCGTTATTATAGTGCCATACAACGATTCGAATCACGAATGGAGCTCGAGTGCTGATCGCTTTCTCCAGTAGGAAATGACGATCACGGAAACGAAGAATAAGTTATTCGTTACGAAGTACGAGGCGCGGGAAAGTGTGTCTAAACAGTAGCTCTGAATAAAAAAATATCGACTCCAGCCGAATAAAATTGTCTGCTCTACTTCTTGCACTAGAGTTCTATCTTACCCTCGCAAATACAGTATACATATCCACGTGAGAAACATGGCGTGTTGAATGCACAAAGCCGTGCCCTAAACCGAGTCCTCGGGCGTAAAGTATGCATACCTCTGAAATGGAGCAGATACAAGCGGCGACGGGGTTGTACAAGAGAGAGGTCGATGCTAAAAGCTTTTATGCCATTCCGAGAAAGAGCAGCTGCTGTAAATGAAAAAAAGCGATACATATATATATATATATATATATATATATACACACATGGATACATTAAGATGGTATTCTTCCTTCCATTAATTTACGACTCTATGCCAGTCAACCTGGAAGAATTTTTATACAACCACCAACGACGATTTCCCTAGTGTCGCAAAAATAAAAATAAAAAAGACCAGAACCAACATTATTTCTCGGAAGTTTAGCATCATAATTATCGCTGTCTATATGATTTATTCCAGAGACTTTCGTCACTGTTCTCTCATATTTACATTTCCCCCGAGTATCGGTACATTCCCGGAGTCTATAAGGCAAATAAAAAAGAAAACATATCTGTACATAGGCATGCTGGTTCTTGCACACGTAATCACCATACGTCACCGTAGGCCCGATTCTCTCTACCTTCTCTGCCAGCTTGATTATTATACTTACTAAGTTATACTTGATGTTCACGCGGCCAAGTGTAATCCTTGTATTTTCGGATTTTGTCGAAAAGATTGGTAGGTTGCATTATCAGGCGACGATGTCGTCAACGTACATTTGCAGAACGTTCCGTACAATTTTTAAGCCAGGTTTCCCATAATCCACTCCACACCCGTTGGTACAATGCGTCGAGGGAACTAACACTAATACTAATGTTTTCTGGGATTTTTTCTCTCCTGTTATTTGGATCGAAAAGCTGCTGAATGCTGCTGCTGAACTTTCCGCAGAAGCCGCTTTTACCGCGTAAAAAAAATCACACGACATATCCACTAGGAGTCTATCGTGGACCACGTTTTTTTTCAGAGAAATGACGCGACCAATTACCCTGCACCGACATCGACAAAAAGTAGACTCCTCGTAGTTTGTCGTACATACAGGAAAAGATAGTTGGTCGCCTTTCGTTCCGCAAAATCGATAATTAAACGATAATGGAGCCAGGGTACGCACTTGCCACGCCGATCTTTCGAGCTCGGACTCACACCGGCTGGTAGATCAAAGCCCGGGGCTGCATATAGCCGGAGAAAAAGTACTCCGCATCTCCTCGCCTCTTTTCTTCATAGAGGATTTGTAAGCGCAGAGCATGCTCCAGATAATCGCGTCGCACCCTCTCGAGCGCGAAGAAGCTAAAGAGATTCGCGTGCGTTCGAATTAACGACCGCGAAGACGCGAGGACCTAGCATTACAACTCGTACGGAACACCTTGAGGTAAGTGTCCCAGTCCTCGGCCGTGAACCAGTCATTGGCCATGTCACATTAAACTGTACATAGTATAACACAGTGTGGTCGATCAGTGGTCAGTGGCCGAGGACTGGGGCATTCCCATCTTGTATGGAATTTTCTATCCCATATTTGTCTCTCGCGTACGACTATTGCGCTTACCCTGGTTCAGTGTCCGTCGGGCGCCAGTACACGGCTGTATGAATTTACTTGCGTTACGAATTCTTGGTATCTGCATCTTTATTCTCTCCGTACATGGGCCCACACACGTATAATCCAGTGTATTATCTACTCGCTTCTCATCTAATAACTGGATATGTATTACACATGGAACTCCACATAGTCACCGTGTGTACTGCATACACACGTCTGTGGCTCTCAGCCGCTTTAATACGGAAAAAAATTAATGGCGCCAATTATTATTTTTTATCATTATTGTTGTTGTTGTTGTTGTTGTTTCGCCATGTTGGAGCCTTCTGGTTAGATGTGGGTAGAATGGATTGATATGGTGTAGGCAAAAGTGTCGGAAGGTACGATGAACCATTAACACGCGGTAGGAATATTTTCTCTCACCCCCCCCCCCCCCCCCTTGAACCATTGGGAAAGTAGCGTAGCGTTATGAACTCTTTTGGCGCTCGTACAATTTTTTTAAGTTTTTTTTTCTTTGTTTTTTTCGATAGCCATACACAGCGAGGTATATAATCGGATTAGCTGCGAGTATTAGAGTCGAATATCCTAGTGGTATTTGGAACAGGATATATCCGTTTTTCTATATATCGCCGGGGTATATTCGATGGGGAGGATTCAAGCGGACAAGCGTGGCCGTTCACCGAAAGCGCGCGCACAGAGCGGACCAGTCGCCGAAAAATCGCGTTTTGAGCTCTCTCTGTCTCTCTCGGCGATCCGCGCAAAAATAAAACAAAAGATACTGGCATGCCGTGTGCGTATTCGGCCGACTGGAAATCGCTGCTGAACGAATGAAAAACTCTAAACAAAAGACCACAAAACAACATGCACTCCGGTGCTGTTTCGATAAAGAGTTGCTGATAAAAATTTATCGACATAAAAGTGTGCGCGAGAGCGAGTGAACGAGGGCAGCCTCACGGTATATGAAACGCCCGGGCAAAAACTGCAAACGATCTTGATGCCTGAGTCCTCTCTCCGGCTCGGCAAAAATTCGATCGGAAATCACCGATTAATCCACGAATCGATTACCGAATTATATATGAAGAGATTATAAAAACGAAGAGTTCGTCTGCGCGGCGAATGGAAAGTATGTATCGAAAATGCATCGGGCGATGAAGAGTGCACAGAGGCAGGGCCTCGTCGATCGAAACGTTTTTTTTTTTCGTCTCCGCTCGCTCAGCCCCCGCGGGATTCTTCGGGCCCGACGAAAAGATAAGGTTTGATCGACAGAGAAGGAGAGTCTTCGCGGGCTACACCGCGGAGGATACCGAGTACTGCCTCTATATATACCTGTAGCACACCCCGAGGATGATTTTTCAGCCGAGTCGTGATCGACCAACTCGACCGGCTGTTTCGCAGATATCTTCCTGGCATTAAAAGCTCGCGGGCCTCACGACCTCCCGAAATTTTCTCATCTCGCGGGAGGATGATAGAAAGGTAGCGAGGGACCGAGCGGGGGGGATGCCTCATGATTTCGCTGACTCGCCGGAGCCCTCCGGACCACCGAAAGTAGCCTCGAGCGCACCGAGAGATAATAAAAAATTTAAAAGACAAAATAAAAACAAAGAGCGAGAAAACGAGAGATGCTCCTCGCGCACTTAGATGCCGCAATGAGATAGTCTCGCGGGCCGCATTAATAGCCACCGCGTCGCCCGCGTAATTATAGTAATCGTACGTCTGAGTAGAGTCATAACCGGGATCCACCGGGGCTTCTTCGTCCCCCGTATGCGTTCCGCGATTGGTATAGTATGCGCTCTTGCGAACACGAGATTTCGTACCGTACTGCGAGTCTCCACCATCAGCGGCTATCCGGCCGATGCTGTGGCCTACGGTGCCCGGCTCCTTCGTTTTTGTCCTGCGGCTGTAAAGTCGACATGTCCCATTCGTTATATGCTTCCAGAGCCACTTCTGTCTGCGGGAACACTTGCTCGGTGAAGATGTATATCGAAACGCCAGGAGTATATGCAAATGTGAAAATCTCGTGAGAATGAAACTCAACGGCCCGTCGATTTTTTGTTTTTTTTTTTTTTTTTTCAAAAATATGTTACCGTAATTTTCCACATTCTATTTCGCCCTTTCATCTCATTCCTCTTTATTTTCATTCTTTCTCTCCTCGAATACTATTCAAGTCGGCGTGGGAGATCTATTTTTATTTTGCGGCTCTGGTGTTCTATTCAACTCTCGCTACGCGACATTATGGGAAACGGGCTTACGTCTACATACGAGAATCCCACATCGAAAGTGCACTCCGCACCAACCCGCCCCAACGTATTATTTATTGTTTGCTGAAAATTTCTTACGGGCAATCTGAAAGAGAGGTCGACCCTGCGACACAGCATGGCTTCTCAATCCCTTCTGCCTGACTGCCACTACTTTCCTTCTTCGTCTCTGACTTTCATTCCACCACCGCCACCGTTTTTCGGTTCCTTCCTTCCGATGGCACACAGCTCACCGAGCGCTTCAGCACTGCGGTTTTATTGAATGCCCACTCTCAGAAGTTTGACGCTTTCTTCGATGGGCTCGACCCACGCAAGCACTTGCCCTTTTCTCTGACTTTCCTCTTTTCTCGTCTGAGCGTTAAGTAGTAATAAACCTTATTCAATTATTGGACAATGAAGGAACCAACTAATTTATTGGCACGTCCAATTAATTTTTTGGCGTGGATTTAACTACACAGTTATTTGAGTCAACTAATTTTTCATCGTGTTCACAATGATGGAAGAAAATGATTTAAAATTTTCCGGTGTCTTGCCTGTTTGGTTGTATAATCGCTTAGCATGTATCTCAACGCAGGCGTATTCGTACTGATGTTTCGTTACATTTGGCAGAGACTCATTGCGTTCACGAACGAAACTGCAACCCCCGAAAGTGAGACCGAAAGAGTGGAAGAGAGCTAAGAGAGGGGGGAACTACCATGTTGACTGGGCATGTGCATACCTTCTCGAGTACGGACCAGCTTTGGGGCTATTGCAACAGTGAGAGAAATACCGAATCGCGGCATGCGTTCGCGAACGCGTACTTGTATAATTCATCTGTAAACTCGAGTTTAATCCAGCTTTGGTGGGCTCGAGAGTAGGAACCAGTGGCCAGCCACGTTCAGCTCACAAAGTTATGAGTCCCCATGCAGCGGCACCAGCAGCGGTTGCAGAAAAGTCGGTATGCATCGCGTTCGGACTAGGCCGGCCAACTTGTGCAGCGCATCACAAGCCGCACTGGCTGCGGATTACTAGCCGAAACCGCAACGTCGAATAGATCCGGTTAACGCTCCCAGCCTCTCATACCCCGACAAATCTGTATTTCACGTCGTAAGCTATATGGATTTTATGACTATAGTACTCGGTTCTATATTAGCCAAGCTAATTCGCAAAAGGAGCTAACGATGCAAAGAAAAATGTAACACTTGATTTTTTTTTGTACCATGCGCGGATGAGACCACTCAGAAATTTCCTAAATTTAGCACGTGCTCGAACGAGCGACAGGGATAGGGGGAGATTGATCGATTCGAAATCCTAAATTCTTTCCCATCGTTCTGATTTCAAATCGTCTTTCACTGTGATACTTTTCTCCTGAACATCAACGATGAAATCACAACGTTCCGCACGGCAGAACTCTCATGGAATGTCTTATCATGTTCCGTTTATAGGAACGAATGAAAGAGTGAAAAAGATAGATATATCGCGTAATATACATCCAGATTTAGGGCAAGACGTTCACTCGTTTCTCGATATGCATTTCCCCAAGGAGCTTTTATATTATCCTATGTAAAGTATATATAGCGTAGCGTAGACGAAAGGAATTCTGATATCTTCCTCCAAGCCATTCCTCCTTCCGTTTCCAATCGATGGTACACTACCGCATTCGGCTCTTCGAGCAATAAGAAATGTCGCGTCGTTTTCCCGAAAGTAAGCAAGTCGTCGTCCTCGTCGACGGTGACGCAGCAGAGCGGGTGGCGTCGGCCGTCTTCCTCGTCCTCGGGAGATACGGGCTACGGGAGAATCCGAGGCTGGAGCTGGAATTTTCGGGCACAGTGGACGCGAAACGGAGAGGATGGAATGAAAGAAGAGATTGTACCTGGGTAAAAGAAGGAAAGCTCGGATATAACGGGGCAGCAACACGGCAGTGATAACAGTAGTGGTGGCTAGATACTGGAAGGAGAAGAAGCAGAGGGAAGAAGAGAGGAGTCGTAATCGAATGTAAATGTTGCGGAAAGCCGAAGCTTCTTATCCCGATCGGGGATTGAGAGTGCGGGCTCGTTGGCTCTGCCGCCGCTGGTACCCCTAAGGCAAAGGGTAGGTGCCGTCTAGATTTATTTTTCCTTATTCCACACGAACCAGCAACGATGAGCTGCGACGCTACATTTCATCGCGTATTCGTAAGTGAAATCAATTCTTCCCACTCCGTTTTTCCATCCCGTTCCTCTGTATCTCCGATCGGGAATCGCGTGTCATGGTAGTCTGGCAAAGCAGTCCGGAAAAAACTAGACTTTCTCTCTGTGAGTAAGCAAATGAGAACTATTCACGGATGTACGAGGATATACCACATTTGTTTGCTTCCTCATAGAGGAAGCTTTTTAAATTATTTTTTTCCGTGAGTCTTCCGGCTTTTCGATAATTTCATTCAGGTAGGCTACGGTTCTGCTCAGGGTAGATAAATAATATAAATAGCAGCTCTACCAGCAGTTTCGCTGTCGATACCCTCATAAATGGAATGAACTCCTTCGTGTACGACGTTTTTTTGTCGTATCTTGTTCTCGAAACTTGCGGAACATGTTGAAATTTTTTTTTTCCTCGACTTTTGAACTCTCCTTTTGCTTAAACTTCGCTCTCGGTTTTCCATCTGCATTGCCCCCTCCTCCCTCCTCCTTCATCTTCTTGACTGTAAATATTAGAAACTCCAGAGGTTCGGGCCACTGGACGCCTGAGGCGGATTTATGATGTTGTACATTCGAATCAGAGGCTTCCTTGCTTCCTGGTGTGTCGGCGTCTTCCGCGTCTTCCTCTCGCATCGTCAGCCTAACTCCCAAACAGCCACCAGTCTCTCGCCTCCAAAGGCGAACTGTGCTGGCAAATACCGAAATTCCAACGGTATCCGACAAACATTTGCTTGGATTTCGGGACCTGGGGGTTGCATCTGCTGCTCCTTCGTCGTCACGTCCCGAAAGGTCCACGAGGACGACAAATACGGTGGATGCATGCGAACGGGCTTCTTGCGATACGCTGAAGAATCATTGCGCAAGTGTGCTGCTATATGTACCTAATCTTGCGCGGGTGCAGCAAACTCGTATGCGCGATACTTTTTTTTTTGTTTTTGTTTGAATTATAATTAGTTTCTCAGATGATATTGACTCGTTCCCTTGCCATGATTGCGAAAAGCAATTTGAAAGATGGTGATTACACGTCTTGTGTCAGCGAATAAGCCGCAATTAATTGGAAACGGTAGACCTTTGACGTTGTCTCGAAAAACACATTAGAGCTTTGAAAGGTACATCCGCGTGAAGATGGAAAACGAGATATCACGATAAAGAAGCTTTGTAAAATATTATTTTCGAACGACGCTCAGGCCAGTATGCGCTACATCCCGGTATTCAGTTGGACCCAACATATCGGCCCACCGAGAGATGTTATTGCTGCGCCGGTGCTTTATTCCATAGATTCATGCCCTGTAAATATCATTCGCAGAACATGGAAGACCGGAAATACATCACTTCGGGTCGAAAAATGAGATTTTCAAACAGGAAGTGACGTATTACCGGTATGGCGTTTTGGTGAACATCAGCCAATATGAAGCCAGCGCTGTACCGTTTTTCCAGGTACGACAGAATCCACCTGGGTAGATGTACAAAACAGAATCTTTCATTTTATATGCACACGTAAACGATATGTTATTGCGTGTTCGCAAGTATACCGTAAGTTGTCACGATAAAAGACATAAGCTCGTCACGTCGGCTCTTCGCGCTTTCCTTCCGTGTGTCGTTCAATGTGAACGATCTAACGCACACACGAGTAAGTTTATTTCAGTGATAAACAGCATGAGTTTCCGCCGCAGTTGCTACTTCATCTCCCAGCTATTTTAGTTTGCCACCGTGTGTGCCTTTGAAGATCTTTTTGCCAATGACAAAGTGGAAAAGTATTGCGAGCAGGCGCGTGCGAGTGATTTATTCTCAACGTTTGAGAACGATAACGTTCCAGTGCATTTCTCTATCGTGCACGTCGAAGACCAATTGACTCTTCAAGTAATTCAGATACTCTAGAGGTTACTTCCCTCCGTTGCTGCACATCGATTCGTGCCTCTCAACGTCACGAGCATTCGCCCTCGTACGTTTCCTCATATATTTCCCCGGCTTAACCATCTGTATCTATAATTGGCTATATTTCTGGCGGGCACCAGAGGAAGGTACTCGAAACTTCGACATATTCTTAATCCCATCGTTCCTCGCCGGTTGGCGAACGAATTTCTCGCAACGGAACCCTATTCTCATGATATCATGTGCCTCGCTTCGTACTTACGCCTTTATTTGTTATTGTGATTGCCATCACTGTAGATGAAAGACATGTTAATATAATCGGTTGGCAAGGGTGGGTCACAAGTATGCTGTGGAGCTTCGACTACTATAATACAAGAAAAAAATCACACACTGTCCTCCTGTCCTTTCAAGCTTCAGAATTTACTACATTCGGGCAATGCGATACATTTTATGTATCTACTACTCGAAGAATCCGATATCGAAGAGATGCGAAAAGCAATCGCTGCACGCAGAGGAAAGAGGGATGCTTCACGTTCTCCTCGAGTGCGGCTGCGAACGGCGTTCATAAATCACAAGCGTAAAATCAATTTTGTGTGTTCCGTGTGGATAGTTGAGGGCGACTGATGAGACCGTGGCCAACCATCGACCACGCCGCCACGACCGCCACCGCCATCCCGTCATAACCGCCACACGTCAGAGCAACGACTACCGCATATACCGTTCTTCGGTACCGAGCACCTGAATGGTCGCCGTTAGCGGCGAGATATGCGGGAGGCTGTAGCTGCTGCCAGTGCCTGCAGTACGGGCTTCAACACTCTCTCGTACACCGAGAAATATATATATATATATATATATATATATATACGTATATGTATATATAGAGAGAAAGAGAGAGACCGGGAGTCGGCAGGAAGGGATGGGTCGAGTGAGAGAGAGAGAGAGAGAGAAACAGAGGAAGAGAGACGGAGTGAGCAAGAGAGCTCGTTCGAGCGCTGATGAACGTGCCGGCCGTGCTTCGGGCCGCCCGGTAAGATAGATCTCCCTTCCGTGACGTGTTTGTTGAGGCGCGTGACGGGCCGCGCTTGAATCCATTATAATATTCCCGCACAGCACACCATATGGGATGGACGAGGATAGAAGAAACGGCAAACATAAACCGCGCGCTCGTTGCTCCACCCTGTCATACGTTAACAGAACTTACCCGTGGTATTAGAGAACAGAACGGAGAAGATAGGAGAACGGTCCGAGTTTCCGAGAAACAGAGCAAAACGGAAAAGTCAACCTCCTTGCGTACCGCGGTAGTTGCGACTCACGTATGTGCGTGTGCAGCAGAAGTGCATGCACTCACCTATGTGAGTGCAGTCGAAGTTAAGGATGCATGTCTAGCGAAGAGCAACCGCTTGCCGCAAATTAGTCCCGAGCCAGATCATGTCCCTCTTCCTGTTGTGCCACCGCTGGGAGTTCTCCGGGTTTCTCCGTTATCCACCTTCAGTTTTTACTTTTTTTTCTCTGCGTCTGCGAATTTAAGTCTCGCTTGTTTTTCCTTCGAGCCCGGACACGAAGGAACTCTCGTACGCCCAAGTTTCATCGGAATCCGAGGAGTGCCGGTGATGTACTGTTCCTACAGGAAAGGACAGATACAGCGGCCATTGGCATCCCGTGTAAAAATGAATCGATCCACTTAAAAAAAAAAAAAAAAAAAAAAACCTATGGCTATAGACCATATCGAGGGATAAAATGATCGCTAAAAACTAAAACTTTTTATTTTGGATGAGCCAACGAGATAAATCTACCGACCTTCGAATGCATCAACCAAGAGATTCAAATATCATGACATGAGCGTGCCGAGAACTGCTCAATTTCGTTGATTTTTTTTTTATTAGCAAGCAGTATTCGTTAGGCAAGCATTTTCACTCCGGGCGCAGTTTGTTATCGTTATCGCTCTCAACCGCCTACCTGGTGTCCCGCGGGTGCGCGCGATCCGTTAATTGATTTATTCGATTAAACGTGGATAATGACCGGGTTCGGAGGCTAGCACGCGCCCCCTCCTGGTACTGCGTGGCAGAGGTGCAACGATGACCAATCCCCGCTCTATATCGGATTATTTATCGAGAGAATACCTCGCTGCAGTTTCCCCCGGCCATATCCCTGGCTGCTGTTTACGGGAGTGTATCGTCGTGGCTTGTCTCATCACTACACTCCACAGTATTACCCAAAATATAGTGCTTAATATTATGAATGCGCAGGGGTACGGTACACAAACCATCACATTTTAGTTAATTGGCGGTTCGACTTTGCGGCGCGTTGGTAATGCATAATCAAACTTTGTGGCCTTTGCACGTGGCACGGGGGGAGGGGAAAAAGTAGAAAATTTTATAACGACACTTCCCTGTCGACCAGTAGTTTCATACTGGACCATCAAAAGGAAGCGGGCAAATGATTATGCGGCTCGAAGAGATAGTACGGAACATAAATAAAAATAAAAAGATAAATCGCTTGACGCTGATGCCACATCCAACTTGGAAGTATGACGTGTAGCAGTAGAAATGGTAGGTACGTATCGAGGGACACCGGTAGCACGAGCCATTGTGCCACGCGTCGTTGTATGACAGCCGGATTTCCAATCGGGATATCTCATCGCCGGGGTTATAAAGCCCTCTCACTGACGATCGAGCGTGGAGCACGCAAACGCAGTCACACACACCCCACTGTAGTACATCGATCCCCTATCGGTCGCGACACATTGGGCGATGCCATAATCTCTCGACGCCAAGAGCACTTCTCTGTACCATAACGCACATTGGGTAGTTATGCTTCGCGTTCGCCAACAGTCGAATACTCTAATTCGTACGACCACGAATTGCGGCTTTAACGGCTGGATCACTGCGCATCCACAGGGACTGTTTCAGATTCGCAAACCCCAATTAAGAACGGAGTTAATGTTCGAATAAAGTTAATGAACGGCCCAGCATTGAGTCATGCATGCCCTTCGCTTTGGCTCTTCGAGAGACTCATTATTCGTGTGTATTTTTAGCTGGAACGAAGGGATCATCCTTCCGACCGAGGGAAAAACAAATTTTCCAGGCGCGAGTCACGAGACAATGTTGGTCTCGGCGCAGGGAGGTCATCAAACGAGCACTTGCTTCTCCTTGGTCGTTGTTCCTCGCATCCTCTCGCATCATGGTCTCCAAGAACAGCGCAACTGCTAATTCCAGGGTAGACAACACCCGTGGGAAATTACTGGAGTGTACATCACTGACTACGGGAGAGGAAAAAAAGAGTGGACGAGACGAAAAAGGAAAGAAGAAAAAAAACGAAAGAGAGATTGAAGGCACGCAAGTAAACGGATAGTGCATCCGGTGAAGCGGAAGATTGTCCAATCTTTGCTTTTTTTTATGCCGGACTTTGGAAATTGCCAGCCTGAGATTGATGCATAAACCAGATGATGAGTTTCGTCTTCTCAACTATGCGCTCAGGTTATCTGACGCAATGCAGAAAATTTCACGAGGTGCGTAGCTTGGCAAAGAACAATTTTGTTACGGGTATAAAATTGTTTTGGGGTGGACGATGCAGTGAATAAGCAAATTTGTCGTCCCCGCTGCTTAACTCTTTCGCGCTACAGGGGCTAACAAACTATCGAGCCACGGTGTTATTATAGCGTATCCATCGTCGAGCGAAGCCAGCAGCAGCAGCATCACCCCTTTGTCCTGTTATCTGGCTCTCTCGATCGCGGGCACTGACTGCTGACTTTCCGATAGCGACACGCGGGCTTTCGGTCGCGCCACGCGAGTGCGGTGGGCGAGGCGAGGGAGACGAAGGGGGCGAAGAAAGAAAAGGAGAAGAGGGCGGGTTCGGGTAAGACTTTTCTCTCAGAAGTGTGCTTCATATTATAGCCTGTCATCGAACCACCCCCTCAAACCACAGAGTGTGAGTGGTGTATCCATTCCTCTCTTGCGACGCTATATACGTGCGCGTTCTACTTCGTGAGCGAGAGAGACCCTCGAGAATGGAGGTAGATACTCGATGAAGGTGCGGTATTTCAGGGCGAGCTGCATCGACCCGGGAGCCGCGTCGACGATGAGAGAGGAAGGCAAGTGAAAATAGATATAGGCTTCGCTTCGTCGACTTGGCAGTTGTTCGTAATATGGTGGAGTGAAAATGCCTCGGGTGTGGAATACACGAATACGGGAGAGGAACAACGAGGTAAGCGAGGAGGAGAAAACCAAAAACGATCCGAAGAAGTGGAAGGTATGGAATGTTGGCCATTCAGGGGTGGTGGATCGTGAATGACTGGAGAGACAGAGAAGTAGGTACCGAAGAGGAAAAAAGGGAAGATCGGAAGAAAGTCGAAGGATGCGAAGATCGAGGGGAGAGGAAACGCGCTGTGAAGCGACCTCTTCGCCGGCGAGATAGAATAAAGCCCTGACAAAGGTGTACGCAGACCTCGAAAAGAGGACTGGCCGAGCGATAGGAATTCCGCGCTATTTATAGAGGGGTAACCGGCAGCCCTGGGCAACCCCCTTCTCGTATCAGGGATCGGCATTGCGTCCACTAACAAAGGTAATGGTACGACGAGCACCTCGTGAGGATATTTCCCGCTCTCTCGATGGGCAACTCTTCGATCTCCTGCAGGAGAAGTAGCAAGATGAGCTGGAGAGAAGGCATTTCCCTTCTTTTCCCTCCCCCTCTTTAATCTTTATCACCGTTCAGTCTTTATCGCGTCTCGAATACGTTTCTATCGGTTCCCACGTCAAAGACACCGTTGAATTACCACCAATTACCGTTTTCGGCAACACGACGTACAAAAAAAAAAAAAAATCAAAACAAAAGAAAATAAGTTGCGTTCAACAAGATTTGTCGATTCGCTGGGCACGGGAAGAATAAAAAAGGCGCCTGTAAATATATTTCGAGAGGTGCAATAAAATAACATGTACGGCGAAAATCGTGAAAAATTATTATCCCGGAGTATCGTCTTTCGCTTCGTTGGAGTACCGCGGGAAAAAAATGTCGAGGACAAGAGTACAAGTGGCACTGGTAACGTTTTACGTACGCGGCCTTATGGCGCGTTATACCATAAAAATGCGCACAACGCCGCGTAAGAGAGTTACGACCGTGCGCCACGCCCTTTCGTAAAGTCGTACAACGATGCGAGTCCTCTCGGCATGTGCATGCACGAGCAAAGACAGGAAAGACACAAGGAAAGATAAAACAGGACTGAGCTTAAAAACAAAAAGCAGCTGAAGTCGCGAACGGGCATGGTGGTATCGCTCGGAATGGGTGCGTGTGTCTGAAACACACCGGTCGTTATTGCGAATGTTTGGTGATACAGGTGTCCTGCGAATGGTTTTTCAGGCGCGTCAGCCTCCTGGAGAGACGGAGAACGAAGCGGTATAAAGTCGAGACTGGCGAAATATAGTGGCGAAATGGTCAAAGTGTCCAGTGTTATCGCGTATTATGAAGTTTCCCTCTGGGTATACTCGCCAGTGCAAAGATCGTCGAAGCAAAATCATGAAACAAATGTTTCTCGAGATAGAAACAGCCCTAAAAGATATAAGCTCCGAACGAATATTGTATCCGTGTGTTGCGCCGGAGGAGGAATGAGAAGGAGACAAGTATATGTGTGCTGTGTCCGTGGTCGAATCGTTTTATCGTTTTATACTGCTCATCACAGGAGCTGCTGATGTTGGAGCTTCTGCAAGAAGAACCGTTGATTATTGGCCTTGGCGGAGTAGAGGGTAAACACCAGCAACGGTAGGTACCGTTCTCGCGTAAAACGTTCGACGATATAAAACTCATTCGGCGCCGTTGGAAGTTATATCCATTAAAGATTAATAAAGCATCAAGGTGGAAAAGAGCCAAGACCGTAGCGGTGAGGGGGTAGCAGGAAGGGCGCTCGGTTGACATATATGCCGTGGGGATGAGAAATAAGAGAAGGTAGATGGAAGAAAAATGGATGAAAGAGTGGTCGGAGGAAAAGATAGTAAAGTTCACTGACAGTGATATGCGATGAGGAGAAGGGAGAAGCGAGGTAGAGAGAGTTCGGGTGCAGTGTACGAAATGCGAACGGCCGGAAAACCGAGTGAGAGTACGAGTTGCCGAGAGGATGAGGGAAAAGGTCGAACCATTTGGCTTTGCGCCACACCTCTTGAATTATTTACCTTTTCCACCTTCGGTACTGCTCTGGTAAGACCAGAAGTTCGGTACTCTCTCTGCAGAAGCAGTGGCGCGGGGGGCTGCATCGGCCCGGAGTGCTTACCCTCGTCGGTACCAGCACCAGAAGCATTTACGGATCGTTTGGGCTTGCTAAAGCTTCAGCGGCACCCTCACGCGAGCATAAAAGTTACAGCCAGTGTGGTACACTTTGAGACGTCCGAAAGTGAAGGTAGGGTGTACGGGACGAGGGGAAAACGGGGCAGTTAGTCTGAACTCGGCTCTCGCGCGGGTGCGCACTCTGGAATTGCGGTAACGAGTTACAGGCAACTAAATTCGTTCGAACTCTTAATTACCAGGGGGATCTGGCGGTCGGTGGACTGGCAGCGATAATAAAGATCCGACAGGACAGGAGTGAGTATGTTGCCGTACACTGTAGTGATGTACAGCCGATAGTTGTACGAAATCGCGCTAAGGTTTATATCCGTATATCAAAGTGCAAGATTATACCCGTATAAACTCCAAGCCTCAAGTAGGCAAGTGTCAGACTTGACAGTCATTTCCGAAATCTATACTGTACGTCTACAATCGCCCCAGTAGGCGAACCTTCAATAGCCACCGTCTACTGTACACAGCGCGCAGTAAACGGCACGGTTGCAACATGTATCCTGGAAACGAGCAGGAGAAGGAGATCGTTTGTACAGTTATGAATAATGATAAATGTCGATGTAAGACGATACGAGGTGAGCCCCTTGAAGTGAGGAATCTTAATAAGGTAAGGCTTACTGTTGTTGCTGATAGAACAACACTCTCTCTCTGTCTCTCGCTTTCTTTCCCTCGATTGCACGCTTGAATGCGTGTAGACGATGAAAACTATATCCTCCAGAGCTCTCCTTCCGTTCCCGGACGAACGAGATCTGTTTGATATACAAACACGTTATCCTATATACACACCCGAGGCGTCTTCTCGCTCGCGCGTGCTGGCTTCGCCCACTGAGATTTACATACCCTCTATACTAGTTTCGTTGCGGTGCCCCGCAAACGATATTGCAATACGTCCCCGAAGAAACCCAAGTAAACCACCGTCGCATCGTTACAGTATATTTGAAGAGTGCTCACATATTTCGCCCACGATTTTATCTGTTATTTTTTTTCATCATCCGCAAAAAAACATTTCCTATCTTTTTTATTCCTTCCTCTGTGAGGAAGCAGAAGAATAAGACTTTTTCTCCCATTCATCGCTCCACCTCCGTGTATTACGGCGTCGAAGGGTAACATTGTCAAAACGTCAGCCCGTTTATCATCAGTACAACGCTCTTGGTTATTGATTTTTCATTTGATCGCGGATTATACGACTTTTAGATTGTTCGAAGCCACCGCGGCAGGCGGGGTGGTGAGTCGAAATTCTGGCGTAAGGACATCAGGAATGCGCCGTTACTTTCCGCTTAATTCCGTCCCGTATGTCAAGCGCGTTACCGCCAAGTTCTAAGCCCGCCACGACGACAAATTGCAAACCATAAATCGTTGGTACTGGCGAAAGGGAAGGAGAGACGGAAAACATCTTATCGTCAACGTCGTCGAGTACTCTCTCACACCTATCTGTATCAGCTCGCGAATTAATCCAAGTTGAGTGAGAACAAACGAGGAGCGCAAATGATTTTACAAATCTCGGGTGATGATCATGCAATTGCGGACTCGAATAATGTAAAATAAGCTGATGTAACGAGAATTGTATTGAAGATAAAAAATATATCTGGACACGAAACAGTGAATGAATGAAGGTGAAACGAGTTGGGGAAAAAAAAAAAATTGGACTCGCAGTCGGTAGGACTCGAACCTACGCTCCCAGAGGGAATCTGATTTCTAGTCAGACGCCTTAACCACTCGGCCACGACTGCTCGAGTTGCTTTTACATGGTCGTTTAACAGGATCACGCGACAACTGTTCAAGCTACATTGAGGCCACTCTCCACATACCCCTCTCGCGAAAGAGACACAACTGTTAACAGTTCGTAATAATGTAACGCTTGAAAGTCATTATAGTAAAAATTGAAATGTTCCGTTACATGTTCTGGACCATGTCTTGGCAAGATATTTTTCACTGAACATAAATAAGATAGGACTTTTTATCTAATCGACACTGGTAAATGCTGTACGAAACCTGTAAACTTTTACGTTTTTTTTTTTGTTGATTGGTTAGTTAACCAACAGTTGGTCCATAAATGAGATTTTCAAATCGAAAGTGACGTATTTTCTGTAGAAAATGAGTTGTTTTGCACACGACGATATTGCACAGCGCTGTTGTGCGTGACATTATTGTGCACAACAATAATGGGAATAGTATAATAATGGAATAGTTATCAGGGCCCCGGAGGGAAACCCTAAGGGGACTTGCAATAATCAGGGCCAGGGGGACCCCTAGGGTGATCCCTTGAATTCTTTAAAATTTGGACAAAGAAACAAATAAAGAAATAACTTTCCAAAAAATATATAAGAAATGTGAAGTTCTCATCGCCGTGAAGCGTCGATCTATTCCTGCGGACCTCGTTTGTGCCGGGTCTCGTTCTTTCGTAGGTATTGTAACGATTTGTCGTTATTTTATCAGGAAAATAACTATAAACGGAGTAGGGAACAAAAACACTCATTTATATAGTCCTTAATAGCGTTACGTGTCGAAGTACCGTCCGGGGACAATGAACGATGTGGGTAGTGGATGCTGGGTGGTTTCGAGGCGAGATCGATGTTCCACACTCGCCCAGGCGTGTCGATGGAATACAACACATACCAACGATATTCAATTGTCCTCGACTGTAATAACGGGCCCGACGGAGCAGAGTCTGCACTAGGGTTCTCCGTATCGCTGCGGAAACACCGATAGGATTCTGCGATCCCTCTCATCCTCACTCGTTCGCGAATTGTCGTAAATTCTCTATGCGCGATTCCAAATTTGGCCTCGTAACTAGTTTTTCAGGCTCTTTTCTGCCCGGCTCAGTTCACCACGCGATGTGCCGTTTACATATCGAAAATACTTTCTGATGAGATTCAGCACAAAAATCATTGGCTCCGTAGCGCGGACGAAGTTCGGGATTGTTCGAGACCATAATACTTTACTGATGAAAGTCAAATAACTCTTTGCCCATCAAAGCGTAGCTCCGACGATCAAACGCCATTATGTAACATAATTTAGATTTAGGAAATGTCCGCGAAACAAGCGATTCGTATTATCACAGATGGGCACAGATCGTAGAGCGAAGTGGGTTGATTGTAATTATATGAATTTTCACTGTCAGATCAAAAACTACTCCTTCCACTTGGATTCACTCGATCGCTCGAGTTATTTATGTATATGTCAATGAAAACTTTTACTGTTTAATTTGCAGCTGTTACTCTGTTCTTTTGGATTTCCATCTCCAATTCGTTACCAATACCATTAACATTGAAGATAGCCGAAGACATATTTTGCATCTTGTAATTTCCAAATTGGCCTACTCTACCTGCTGTGTCCTCTCCAGATTCTTCTCCCATCTATCTATAGCTTGCCCCTTTTTGTCCCTCCTCACTGTCTCTTGCTCTTTCTCATCGGACTTTATTCCTATCCCAAACTCCACAGTGCTCGGCAACCCTGAGAGATAGTTCCTCGTTGAACCGGGTCATGGAGTCGCTCGTTCGCTCCGTGAGCTCCCGACATCTGCCACTTTCAGGAGTCGTCAGTGTCTTCGACGATGCGAATTTATCCACTTCGCGAAGCGGAGCCACGGAGTTACTGGAAATCGAGAACGACACGGTCGGCCGTTTTGCGTGCTCGACTATAATCTGTACCCGACGTCGAGTCGGGCCTCTGAGCTGCCTTTGGGTTGCCTAATAACAAGTCAGCTAAACGAAGCCAGCTGATGCACTCTCCGGAGCGGAATACAAAGAGCGCAAATTATTGTTTCTTCTTTTGTACGTATATTGTCCTACGGTATTGTTTTGAGTTAGACCGGTTGAATGGTTGACCGAACGTGATAAGCTGAGATTGTAATAAAAGCCGACAAAATCCATTTACTGGCCAACGATCGGTTAAATCATTAGCCCTTCAGCGGCCAGCGCAGCATACTTGCTGCACTGGGTTAGTCAGCAGTCTGGCATACATCCACAGATTACACAGACGATCTATCGCGAGATAATTGATTGGTAAATGTGTCGATCACCGATCAGAGCCAATTAATTAACAGTTTTTTTTATAACGGTCATACTCGGTTTCTATTTAAAAAATGATTACAGCTTTCATTACCGTTTCCATTAAACGCTGCGGAATGATGATGATTTCCGGTAATTTCCACAAGCGCAGCACGTCATACTGTCCCGCGTGTAGCTCGGCTCTGCCGACGTAGCTCCAATGTCCCTTCCGCTCCGCCCACCCTGCGATCGTTAATGAACATTCAAGTGTCCGAATTGCCACTACGAGTGCCCTACGCATTCCGTCGGAAACGCTTGTGAACACCGTTGGCGAGCTACACGCATCACGTACTCGGTTCACGCCGTGACGTAAACGCCCGGCAAGCGAATTATTTATTCTCGAGACACCGTCTCCATCGTCCTCTATCAATATTAGAGACTATTTCGTAACTATATCAATCCACAGATTTCCGCGATAAAAAATATACCCGCCGAAGGTGGGGATAATATAGCAAAGACAATCAAATGATGAAGCAGTCAATCCAGCTAGGGTAGAGAGCCCATCATACTTGGAGGGTTGCAACGGTGCCGGTGGACGTGGAACGCAGCGACGAAGCAGGTGAATGGTAGGAAGGGTACATTTCTGTGCGAGCCAAAGGTCCCACGGGAGCGGTGGAACGTTCATACATATTTATAGAGATTTATCGTATGCACGCGAGAGGCTCGCACTTTTTTTTTCTTTTTTTTTTGTCCTGGCGCTCTGCCACCATCACCTGTTTCACCCCATCGGATTTTATTTTCAACCTCCAGTGTTCCGCACTCACCCTGTCGCCCCTTCTCTTCGATCGACGCGTCACTCTTTTCGCTCGACTCCTCGGGAGCTACCACTTCGGTGACCTCGACCGTAAATACGTCATTGCCCGTAGCTCTCCGTGTGATGGAATGAATGGAAAAAAAAACAAGAATGGAATCAACGTCAAACCGCGTCCTCGGTATAGATAAAATGAAGAATTCGTACGCGTACCACCCTCCGCGTCAAATACGGCATCCGAAAAATTTATTCAGTCCTCCTTCACGGGCCGGTAATACCGGTCACATAAGCTTTTTTTCAATTGTTAATAATAGCCAAGTTGCCAATCTTTTTATAGCGTAGTAGGTTAGTATGCGCTAGTCGACATCCCAAAAGCTGTACCTATTTACGATTGCTCGTTGAAACTTCCCTTTACATATCTAGGTGTACCCCCTTAGCTGGCCGGAATTCGCACACTCTGTTCGATCCTACGCATGATCATGAGATTCCATCGAATATTTTGTTGCGCCCCGTTGGCCGATTCGATCGAATTTCACTGGCGGTACGCTAAGCACAGCGAAATCGAGAGCTTTCTCTCTCGTTGGGACGCGACTCGATTCGTCCGGGCGGAAGTGCACGGCGGTGGCTGGCATCATTTCCGGCTACCACTGTTTAGTTTCCGCCGTTTCCGGCGGCTATCTGTATCACTGCGTCATCGCGGGCTCGCTGCGAGAGCTGGCCACAGCTAGCGAGTATATACACGGTATATCCTTGAATACGGCTCTCCAGTTAGCGTTGTTCTCCGAAGCGATCTCTCTCGCTGTCTCTCTCTCTCTCTCTCAACGAGACCATCCCCCGTTGCTCGGACTTCATCTGCCCGCCGACGAGGTATGGCACTAAATCAACGTAAATGCGCAGTTCCAAGCTCGCTACCTTGCAACAGCGCAGCTCGTTTGAATTTTCACCTCCGCCCACTCGCCGCTTTTCTTTCCGGTTATGCCGTTTTCATTTTAATTCTCATCCGCCCGCTGGACCACATCTACGATATAGGTTACACGAGTATCGCAGATAGGTGCACAGAACCGGCACAACACCGGTACGGCGGCAGTTCTATTAAAGCGAAAGCATAATTTTCACCCTTCAGCGAGACTTTTGTCTTGTGAATATTACTTTTGGTATTTTTCTGTTGCTGTTTTCTTTTTTGTTTATCTCCTTTTGTCGCGCAGTACGTTGTTTTCATCATGAGTCGACTTCGCAGGGATTTTCTTCCAGGTCGTGCTACATCGATTCATGGAATCTATATAAATGGATCCGGCTGTCAGTAGGGCATCGATCCGAGTGGGTATCTCGATCCGTTACTCCCACAACTAGGCGGCTTGTGCGGCTTTTAATTTGAACCGAGCTACCTCATCATTTCTTCGCGTAGGTTGATTTGTTTTCTTCAGATTTGCTGATTCTATCAGAATTCACTATTCACTTACAGTCGGAGTTGTGTCCGTCTCTAATTTTTTCAAGCTTCTTTAACCTGCTTATCCTCCTTGTTGCTCGAAAAAAATGTACTGTCGAATAATTCAGGGTGATATGACCTGGTGGGCGTTATGGTCGGCATTTTTATCAGTATTTTTATTGCGGTTTTTCGGTCTAAAAAAATGGTGGCTACCTCACCCGGAGTTGTTCCAAAAATATGCTAAGAGCAAGCAGTGATTCCGAGCTGTATGATTTTTTTGCATTGTAGATATCCGAAAGTTCATTGACCCGGAGTATTCAAGCCGATATACATACACGTATATATATATATATATATATGTGTGTGTGTGTGTATACACATTCACATACGAACTATAGACGCGAAAGCCACCCTCTCGAAATCCTGTTTCGCGCGATATGAAAGGCATGAGTGAGTCGAATCGAGATTCCTCTCTGCACTGGCCATCATCGCACAACGAGCATGCGACGAAATAAAGCGCGCGCGATGCCCAACGAGTTTGCCGAATAGCGAGCGAGGGAGAGACAACGAGTGAAAGGCTGATTATCCGCCGGAGCCGCTTAATGGTGAACCGTGGCGAGAGCATTTGAGCGTTTAATGACAGCGAGCCAGGCAGGTTCGCGGACGATGAGACCTGCTGCCTCGGATCGATGGAAGTATCCGTTTTATAAATTTCTTTCTTGTTTTTTTTTTCGAGCACAGGAAGCCGGAGAGGTAGAGATAGGTACGCGTTATTGCGAGTTCTGAGAGAACAGATGGGCGAGTGCAGGAGGACCCGCAAGCTCACGGAGGCGTTTGCCGCAACTGCGTTGATGAACGCGCTTTAACGTGATACCAAGGGAATTTGAAATAATAATAATAATAATAATAATAATAATAATAATAATAATAATAATAATAATAATAATAATAATAATAATAATAATAATAATAATAATAATAATAATAATAATAATAATAATAATAATAATAATAATAATAATAATAATAATAATAATAATAATAATAATAATAATAATAATAATAATAATAATAATAATAATAATAATAATAATAATAATAATAATAATAATAAATAAGTCAATGGTAAATGAGAAAATCGGTTGACCGCATTGAAATGGAATTATAGATTTAAAAAATAGCATTCTGTATGCTGACACGCACGCAAATATACGTACCAACCCTGGCGTTTGCGAGGCAACGTTGCTTTGGGCGGTCCCTTGACGTCACCAGAGACTCGGCAGCGCGAAAGTAAAGAAAGACACTCGGTGGAATAAGAAGAGAAACGAGATCCTGAGAGAGATCAACATGAGACGAAACCGGATTCGTCCTTGGAGAGAGTTTGGAGACCGGCTAAAAGCCGGAACGCGGCGTATCGGAGATTATAATGATTCAAACAAACCAACTGGTGACCAGGATCGGGGTCCTCAGGACCGTGTGTGCAACGCTTCGTCGCTGTCCAAGTCTCGATCCAAGTCTGGTGTATCTACGGGTACCGCGTGACTTTGTGGGTCCCTCCTTGCGGTGCCTCGGCATCGGATCGGGGGCCCTCGAGCGGGCCTAACGCCGCGATATATCACGCAAAGGCAACAAATCTCCGACGGCAGTGAACACCGAGCTCGAGAGGCAAGTTTCGGATCCTGTTGGTCCTCCGGGTGAAGGGCGCACCGCAGGCGCGCACAAGGTACCCTGCCTGCCGCAGGGCTACAGGATGGATGCTCAGGGAGCTACGGGACGTCGTGCGACGTTCCTTTGTCGTTAGTTCGGACCGCTGCGACTCGGCAAGGCCCAACTTCCTCGGGCCACTGTATTTACAGGGCATTGGGCTACTCTTCGTGAGGCCAGAGAACCTGTTTTTTCTTTGTGCACGCGTTCCTGTTTAGCGTATGGTGTACGGTTTAGCTACAGATGACATCTATGCAGATTGTGTATACGTTGAGGTCGCGGAGGTTTTGCAACTATGTGTCGATTGTTAACGCGGCTTTGAAGAAGAAAAAAAAATGGTGTGCGAAGACGGAAGGATATCAGCCAGCCGGGTGAAGAGGAATTGCAAATAACGGGTGAATGCAGATCAAGAAAAAGGAAAAAAATATGCGACAACGTAGAAAGAGTTATCGTTGCAAGATCTCCCGACTATGATTTTCAGTTCCATTGAACGGAAGACATGAAAAAAAAATAATGTCCGTCTTCAAAGGTCTTCATCTCGTTTTCTGTATCGGCTCACCGGCGACTACAAATAGCATGTCAGTTGAATCATAATAGAGACCCAAGATATCCTTACTGGATAATCTTCGAGAGAAAAGGTGCCAGCTTGAACCTCGGCGGACTAGCAACTATACTTTCAGATTCGCTGTCAACCTGTCGGTCTGCTAAGGTGCGGTCTCTGACGAATCAGTGATCAGCGAAGGCTGGAAGACACTGGCAGTTATCTCAACGTCTATCAATAAATCCGGTCAAAGAGAAGGACTGTACTGTCAATCGAAAATATAAATTTTAACAACGAGATGATTAGGTATAATTTTGATCAAGAATTGATGCGGTAAATAGTATCTCAGTGAGGAAGCTGCTGCAATTTTTGGTCATTGCTCAAATTTGCAATCAATTTTGAAAACCACGGGTCTAATAATTTGCGATAGTCGACGTTTCGGGTATGACATGCTTCGGTCACAACAGCACGATGCGATATAAATTTCATTCGAATGAACTTCTCCGGCGCGGGATTCTAAAAGCGGTGCTATATGCTACCGACGGTGGTCTCACTCCCAGTCCGAGGCATCGAAGAGACTGCGACGAGCTTTTTACCAACGAGTCTGGCTATATTAATGGCCTACAACACATATTCGAGAGTTGATGGACTCACGAGAGTTTCCAGATTTGACTCTAAACTTTACACCCGGAAAAATAATTTATTTGATCCCATGTTGGCCACCGTTTATTTGGATTAAGTAAAATATTTATTTGATTTAAAGATATATTTATTTAAATCAAATAAATATTTTACTTAACCCAAATAAACGGTTGCCATCAATTAAATTATTTTTTTGGGTGTACACATTCAAGCGATTCATTATTAGTATTATGAATGGGGCCAAAACGGAGTGCGGTTTCGTTCGATGTTTAGGAACGTTATATATGATACCTTCCTCATCTCGCACTCCACTATTTGAACAGCATCAACATCGAAACCTCCGTCTCAGCATGTGTGGTCGACGTTACTGCATCGAACGATCGGATGAGCGGTGAGCGGGTATCCTGAAACTGGATTCGTCGATTGTGTGCGATTAGCAGTACACGTGACTCTCTTGTGACCGAAGAGTAGTAGTCTAGTGGGAAAGTGAACACCGAAGCGGAGCTTCCCGAATCGATTGGGACGTTCACATAATTCCTAGTTAGAACTGAGCTTGCAAGGAGCAAGCCGTTGGAATTGTTGATGCGCATTAGCTAAGATAGAGAAACGCCGTGAACAGTCGGCTCCGAATTTCTGTCTAGCAATCGGTAAGTGGAAGCTTCAAGCTTGAAATAGTTTCCAACACCAAAGTGCATTCTGGCACACGTATATCGATTATACTGTAACAAGCTATGCGAATCCTTGAAGCTTATGTCCTGAACTGGGATGGTCTATCAGTTTCGTTCGTGCCCCATTTGGTCATCTCGCGTATACAAGTCGCTTCCGGGCATCCAAAAGCAATATCGTTTGAATGTCAATATATTCCACGGTTATAGTGAAAAAAACGAGTACTATCGTTTTGCTCCCACCGACAGAGACAAAATACATTTTGAAAGGACACCGATCGATGGAGTTGTCGAGTGTACACGAAAACAAAACAAAATTGTCTATCGTACAATTTTTCGTCAGTCGCTTCAGCGTCAACATCAAGGATCGTGACGATGAATTATTCATGCCCGATAGATTTTACCTGGGTTTTCAATATTCATCCCATTGCAATAATACTCTCCAGGGGAGACGGTTCCACCGGCATCGAAAAACTTTTTTCAACCGGTCTTCCCGGAACATGGGGAAGGACCTTCTTTTTTGTCTCTTTTGACAAATCAATCACACAATTAGGCTCGTCATTGATATACCCACGAGTCTCGAGGAAGATCGATTCGACGGGAGTACGAGCTCCGTCGTTCGATCACCCATGGTGCAACAGCGTTCGCGCAGCATTATATTTCGGACAGACCCGAGACGAGTTTCTGCTCCGTCTTTGAGAGTCAACCAGAACCGGAGGCTATTCAGCTGCTTGTGTGTGTTCTTATTTCGTAAAGTCGCTTTCGATCCTTCTTATGTACAAGCGAAACGTCCGTTTGTTCGTCCCCTCCTTGATGTATCCCTTGCACTCTCTCTTTCTTTCACCTTCGACAAAAAACCCCGGCTTGCATCTTCCGAGATTCGACTCAATTAAGTAAGAGCCCCCCCCCCCCCCAGTCTTGACAAGGTACGACATCATTGTTCTTTTATGGGGGCGGGGGGGGGGGGGGGGGGCTAAATAAGTTAGTCCGCCACAGCGTATCGGGTGGTGAGCAGAGCTCTCGAGAGAAAGGATGAAGACAGCTTCGGTTAAAGAAATAAAAAGCAAGATGCAAAGAAAAAAACGATACCAGTGTCCCTGGATACTTGGACCGACGGAAACCGGGATTTGCCAACTGTTGGAGGACCCCGTGCTGAAACAGAAAGGGGGAAAAGACATCTTGTCAGTCACTCACCGCAACAACGAGAAGAGCGTACGAGCTGCGAAGCATCGGAGCCAGTTTCTCCACCTGGATCAGCAATCGACTCATCCTTTCGACTTTGTTCTCAACTTATAATAACAAGAATGTTCACAAAAGCAGATCTGGGAACATTTTTTACCCCGGAGCTATTCTCATCTTCAGGTTCATTATTCGAATCCTTTTAAAACAAACGAACACAAATGAACGGAGTGTTATCCTCAGCAGTTAATAGTTACCGCTGATACCTCGCATCTCCCTTCGCCAATCACTGATCTCGAATTCTCTGTGGCCTGTTGATCGTCGGTTTCCGGTGGGCAATAGTACCAAGCATAACATAACTGGCAGGCTACCGTGCCAAAAGGATCCTTTACGAACTACCTTACGTTTAATAAATACATTAATCTACGTTCCCGATCTCGATGCCAACGGGTCTGTGTCCTCCTTCTCGGTCTCCGTCGCTTCTCCTTTTCTCGCTATGTGGTCGCCGCGATCCTCTGTTCTGTCCCGGTTACCGCCATGCCAAAAGAACGACTATCAAGGAGTGACCAAGGGACAGACCGAAGGAAAGAGAGTGCATACGGAATGTTGTAGCGTGAGTGAAGAGAAAGAAATAAAAGGAGTGAAGTCGTATATAGTAACAGTATACAGGTTCGATTCCTGCATAAGTTGACAGCTCGGGACCGAAACCCTTCTTTGATAATGTTACTCTACTGCACCGTAATGACGTTCTAAGAAATAAAAGAATCTGAGAAACGTATCAGCAGGAATCCATTCGTAGAAAGTCTTGGATTTTTACAACAAAAGGATCGATTTTCGCTGACTCGTTCTAGGAAAAATTTGACGGTCCGCAGAGAAAAAAAATAGAAAACCCATGTTTATTTTTTGTGCACGGAGTACACGGCACAGGGAGATACAGTTACGTCTTTGAGATAGCTACACAAAGTCTCTATAAAGCAGTTCGTTTCTTCCGCAACTCGTTTCTTCACTCTGGCAACAACCTCATAACGGGTACGAAGCACCTACGTGTAGCGAGTATACTGTAGACCTGAGGAAATCGTCATTTGGATATAGTTATATAGATATATACGAATACACATGTATGTATATCCTAGTCCAAACGAAAAGGCATTCGTAACCTTTACACGCCGTTCGCACAGCACAAGTAGAGAAGGCAGGGAAGAAGAAGCAGAAGGAGGAAAGAAGGATAAGAGCATGCGGGGGACCACCACTCGTGGACTCTCCGCGGGGAATCCACTTTAACTTTTTAACGAGGATTTGAAGAAGCCGCGTGCCATGACTTGAAGAGTCCACCGCGATGCGCGTCGGTAGAAAGGAGACTTGTCTATATATGTATGTGTATGTGTGTATATATATATATATGCATATGCACAAGAAATGAAAAGCAAGCTAGAGCGTACTAAGCGTACGGAAGCTGAGGGAGACCAATCCCAAGAGTAACCAGAGCGTGCGCAAGAGATCGAGAATGAAACGCAGAAGGAATAGGAACATCGCGAATAGAAGGCAGGCACAGGAAAGAGGACGGTCTGGCGGTGTAGTCAGGTCTTTTCATTAGGGCAAAGGGGCTGGTGGAGAGAGAAGTAGAGCTAGATTTTCGCGGCGGCCGGGGAATGAGGGAGCTCAAAAGCGCCGCTCGATATGCTCATGGGGCCGAAACAGTGTGGATGAGATCAGAAAAGGGAATATGATTATGTAGGGCCGATGCGGTCTTTTCGCAGTGTCGAAACTGGAGAAACTGAGGCTGCATCAGAATAGTGCCGATCCTGATTATATGGATTTGACGAATTAGAGCCGGGCCCTGCATAGAAGTAGGAACTTGATGTCTAGCGCGTCTATTCTCATGTTACTGAAATGTCAATATTATACAGATCAATACGACCCTACAAACCATTATGATCTACGCGGACTCTCGTATAGGATTTATTGATATTTTATGTCACGGTTCTTGAAATTGACAAAATTAGGTGACCAGGCAACATAGGGGATCAACCGCCAGGGAAAAATGATTCCGTTACCACATCCTGTGGAGCGATGAGGAGTGAAGGGAGCGCGTACCGCATCTGGCGAACGATCTAAGATCGACGAGGGTCAAATGTCTTGGAGTCACGCAATACGAACACCGCGCTTATCTCGGTATTTAATCGCCCGTTTCATCACTATAATTACAGCACGATAAGGGTCGCAAGCCGATCCCGGTGGCTTGCAAGCTGCTATAGGTACCGTCAATTTATTCTCCGACTGCCGATGCACAGGCGGTTGTTCAAAAATAGCAAATTAATTCGATCGTTATTGTTGGCATCAAAAGCATCGATACTGGGGCTCGTACTTTTGGTATTTCGACGACGGCCGACAGTCGAGTTAGATATTATCAATTCTCCTTTTCAGTTCTCACAGTGCCACGTATAACAACTAAACCACAGGGAAGTATTCGGAACAAAGCGACGGGCTTACCGAGGTGGAAGCATATAGCTTACTGTTTATCTGTACAATGGGTTGGATAGGCGCTTCTCTCCAACTACACGCGAATGACAGACAGGCTGAAAGAATTTAACCGAGCGTAAGAAGAGTCAACAACAAGAACAGGAGTGACAATGGCAAGGGTGGATCATCTCCATGTCAACATCACGAGCCATTTTTTCGGCTATATTTCTTCAAGAACCGTATTATTCTATCCGATACCAAGCTCGCCCGTGTGAATAGCGAATTCGTTACCGAAAAATCTCTAGAATGTGCTCAACGCTTCCATCGGACTAGCAGTATTAGGCATTAAGTCCTGGTCTTAGACGTGGAAGTTCCTACCGTAGAGGCATAATCAACCTTCGGTCGGAGTAATTCCACCAACATAATACTGCGGTAGCTAGATCTACTCTCTGAGCAAGATTGGCGTTACCGGGAGAGCAAACAGCATGGTCACCGCTTTGACGGTATATAGGAGAAGTACACTGAATGCCTGATCCCTGCGTTACTGATCGGCTTAAGCCAATGCTCGTCTCATTAAGCTCCGGTGCTCTGCAGCTACGGGTCGTCGCGCATACAATTGCCCCTGCATGACCCTTCCTATCTCGATCTCTGTGCTAACCGGAGCTGATCATTTCGCACCGATGAGTAGAGCAGTATACCTCTCAACAGAGTAGATCATCGGAGAGCAGTGTCTGGTATCTATATGTTTAAGGACGTCATGTATTACAGATGACGATAATACGTACAATCATCAATTTACGTTCATAATTGCATTCATGAATTCGTTTTCCCGTTGGTAAAAAAACGCATTTCCTGTACATACATAAGCGGTCATACAACATATATATGCAAGCAAGCCGAAAGTCTTGTTTTTTTTTCTTGCCAATGAGAATTGTACGTACCAGAACTTATTCTTTAACCGGTATATGTACATCCTACACACGCGGTATGAAACTGGATCGCCGTACACGAGCTCGGAAGGATCCTAATCCCTCTGCCCTACTCGTTGTATCCCGCTGTCGAGCGAGAATGACGAATGCGTCTGGGCTACTAGGGTCTGACTAACCAGAGAGGTTACGGGGAACGTTTTTTCGTACCAACACTTTGAAAGCACGCTTCCACACGCTATTATTCGTTCGTGTATGGAAATGGTATCGCATGGGCAACGGTAAATAGCAAAGTCTATCTTATCTATTTCTTAACAATATTTTAATATCTTAACAAGTCTTAACAGTCTTAACAATCTTAACAAATCTTATAACAGCTATTATATAACTCAGATGTTTTTTCCCAACATTATTCCAATGTTCTTCCAACATTAGCCTTTAGCATAGTAGGATGGGTCTTTTCCCATTTCATATTGTACTAATGAGAATATAGGCCGATGGATTACTTCAACCTCTCAAACATCCAGCAAATATTTCAGCAAATCATACTAGACCATCTAACGAAATTGGCAGAACGAGCCTTTTCGGCATATCGTCGGGGTGTTGATAGAGTTAAGCCCTCGCGGTTCGCGGATAATCGCAAGGCTTCCGGATGCTGTATGCGCTGCCCTTGCGGATCCTTTCCGGAAAGTGGTGGAGGATTGAGTACGAAACTCGACGACTCAGCAGGCACTTCCTGCTTGCAGAAAGGGAGAGTCCGCGGGGCTTGCTTGCTTCGTCCTGCTCATCGCACTAACGCTAATCTCCCATTGCATGGAAATTTTTCAGCTCTTCCACTGGTCCGCCTGATTTTCTCGCTAACGGAGTGGAGTGCTGAGTATACCTAACAAGCAGATGCGAGAATCCGTTCCTGAGAAAGCTTCCATGGAGCGGCTAGTACGGAGCTCTCTGGTTTTCTCGATTTCGCGGCCACGGGATAATTGGAACGTTTGGGAAGTCCCGAACGATTTGAGCTGCACTCGGCTCGCCTTTTCACCTGATTAAATAGCTTCCTTTGCCCTCCCTATTTGATGGAAACAGAGGGATCTGAACAATGGGAGGGAACGTATATTCCACCTTCGGCCAATTACCAAACTATATTCTGTATCTCATCAGAAAGATACAGACGGATGAGGAAAGAGGAAGTGAGAACGAATCGTTGCGAATCTTTGGCAAAAACAGGTCTGCACATTCAACAAACATTCGAGTGGAACAATATGATCGTGGCCGAAACATTGATGTACTTATTATATGAGTTATCATCGAGAAGAAGAAATCTCGCTGCAACTATTGTCTCACTCGTTTCTGGGCTTCTTCATTCTGTCTGCTACTTTGTACGCGAGATTCTTGGAGCCCATCATCGGCTGTGGAAAAGTGCCGCCTCAGACCTAATTCGTCGTCAACACGGACGCCTCGTGGCACAAAGCTTTTATCGCCCCATTGTAATCTCCCGCAGGAGTGTTCCTAATGCGCCAGACTCGTGAGACTCGTGCTCGTAAACCGCCGGCAACTACGAGACCCTGAGATCTCCTAAGGGTCGAATTCACAAGAACGAGCGCGTGACGAGACTGGCTTGGACGGTTCTCTCTCTTTTTTTTTCTTCTCCGACGATTATCTTGATACTTCCAGTTGACCGGTCGTTTTATTACTCGTCACACTTACCCCTCCTTTTTCATATATATTTGAGTCCCAATCATTGAGGTTGTTTCTGCCAACGCGTGGGGACGATACAATGCATCGTAACACGGTAACTCGAAACCACCGGTTCAAATCCCAAATACATTATAGCGCATCGACGAATCGAGTCTGTGGTATAGCCGTCGGTTGGTTGATCGAATTAAATGGATTTAAAGCTACGGAGAGAGCATGGGCGAGACTACAAAAATTGAAATCTTAACGCGTCCGAGCTGAGCGACGATGGCAGAAAACGTTCGCGTTTGCCAGCACACTCACGGTCACATCCGGTTTCCTGGTCAGTACGACGTGTGCGCTGGACCTTCGCGGAGGTCGAAGCAGTCGAGCGGGCCATAAGGTCGACGGACAAGCAGACAGGAAGAACGCGAAAAGAGATGGTTGAAAGAGCACGACGAAGAAGAAGAAGACGGAGCGGGAGGAAGAGGCCAATACAGAAACCAACAGTGCACGGATGGTAAGAGTAACGAATGACGCCCGAGAAAGCTGTAACTCCCGTTGGCGATGGGCACTCCCACGTCTTTGCGGCCGTGGGTTCCTCTCTTTTTCTTACCCTCCGCTTTCTCTTGGTCTTCGTTCACGATCTAGATCCAACGTCGGCTTTAGTCTCGTTGATTACTGAAGGAGAAAACCTTGAGCAATACACGCAACTTCGGACCGCTTCGGACCGCGGAATCGGAATTTTTTGACTCCCCCATATCGCCCTGGGCCACCGTTCTGCCGTCGGTTTCCCGTATACGCGTTATGACGAGATTGCGACAAAAAAACAAACACCAGTCGGCTACGACGGACCGAGAAACGCATTTGAATAGGCACGCGCGATGGACGCGGGATTCACGTTTGGTCGCGGGTCAAAGCTGATTTCATTAGACCGATTGCCGGCTAATTTAGATGAAAATTACCAAAGGGACGGTTGGCGTGACTGGAGGGGACGTAGCGTATATATACGCGAGCCCTCTATTTTATACCTAATGGAATCCTTTGTATTACGGTCAGCCTAGAGCACATGGCTGTGCTTTGTGATATTATTGTGTATTTGGACTGTGTATTGACAAAGACGTCACCGAAAGGGACGTTTTTCCGTATAACATCACTTCCTATTGAAAACTGAGATTTGTAAACCGAAAGTGATTTTTAAAAATGTTCTCTAGAATGTATCGCGAATGCAACCAGTGACCGAAACATGTAGGGGAGAGCGGGGCAAAATGGGGCAACGGGGCAAAACGGGGTTTTTGGGCAAAACTAAATTTTCCAATCATTTTTGGATCGGACAAGGTGGCAAAACTGGGCAGAAAAGCCTGATGTATCCGATAGTGCGAATTCGGGCATCCAAAAATTATTGGAAAATGACGTTTTGCCCAAAAACCCCGTTTTGGCCCGTTGCCCCATTTTGCCCCGCTCTACCCTACATTAAGAAACACATGAATGTGGGTACAACGTGCGCGATACGTCTCAAATGTATTTGGAATTGCTCTCGAATATAGCCAGCAATAGTAGTAACAACGTAGTAGCATTAGCTCAGTCCTCGGAATATCGTCAGCTTCGCTCTGGTTATCTATGCAGGCCGAAGAAGGACCAATAGGGTTTTTCGGCGTACGACAGTCAGTGTGGATGTGCCAGCGATGTGCTGTTTTTCCAGCTACAGCAGAATCCCACATGGGATATGTCTCGTAGGCAGCAAGCTGTATTGCGTGGGATCCACGTAATAAACGTTGGTATACAGTATACGAACAACAGATACCGGAACCGAGAGTATAGTAGTTGTCTCTGCTGTTCGCCCTTCCCTTTCGCCCTCGCTCTTCGTACTGGAAACGTCCGAGTAGAACGGACCAGACGAGGTCAGAGCAAAGAAGAAGGCGAGAGAGTCCCAGAGACGTTTTATCCGTATGAACCCGGAACTTCTGGGTCACTCTCGCTCTCTCCGCTCGTCCTCAAGTCTCCAGTGCATTTCTTTATCTTCGTTACTCATTCGCCGTGTGCGGCTTGTACCGCGAAAAATGCCGCCAGAGAAGAGTCTCCTGGTCGGGACGCTCAGATTGCATCCTACACAATGTCGCCGCCACGACAGGTCAACCGAATAAAAATGAACGAATGAAGAGAGAGAACTACGCGTGTTTGTGTAATAGTGACAGTACTTCAACGTGCTATTATAGACCGAAACGGGAAGCAGAACTGGGGACGAAATTAAGTCCTCGAGAGTAACAAATAACTGGCTCTCGCTTACCAATGCAGCCTAGGAATGCAAAGTCGAGCCGTGAGGTGGCGAAACCCAAACTGTGTGGACATAAAGGGTGGACGAAAGAAACGCGAGAAGTGAACAAATATACGCTGAGAGGCCGCATCCGGCAGATCGGCATACAATAGTTCCCTTTACTGGAGCCAATGACGCTCACGCGCCAAAGTCTCTACATACATGGACAGCTGTAAACTTGTTCTTGAAGGGATGGTACACGGATGTGCTTCCTGCACGTAATACAGTCGATGTCACCGTCAAGTACTTTGTACGGCTTTTCAAATGTTTGAAATGTTTGCAATGTCTCGCGCTGAGCAGTGTATCCGAAAGCAGTTTTGTCCCAAAGTCATGCAGGACATTACATTTTTTTTTTTTTTTCAAATTCATGTCCCTAATCAATATTATAGCGCTCTCATCGGTCGAATGAAACGACAAAAATATCTTTCTATATTACAATAGAGTTCTTTCTCGATAAGGTACCGCTCGATATAGGCAGCCTGCACCCAAGCCATCTTGGAGCTTATATCGAGATATACATCTTGGAACGTAGTGCAATGACCATCGAGAGTCGATAATCCTCCATTCCCAGAGATATAGATATAAAATATGATACATACATATTTCGGTATGTACGTGGCGCATATAGTACGGACAGATACGAAGCGCTTCCATGGGCGAATGGAAGGAGGAAATGGTTAAGGACCTGAGAGAGATAAATCTACCGGTGGCGTCGAGGTCTCAGATGATGCACGGCGACTCGTGCAAGCTCGATTAGGCTCGAGAGGCTCTCGAAGGGACTACAACCGAGTGACTGCCCGATCGAGACTACACTACATATACCACCATGCACTATACATGCTATGGAGCGAACGATGCTATAGAGTCGGTGCAAGATATCCCGATACGATATTGTCGAGCTCGCGAAACGGGTATAGTGGTGTCTCTATTTGTACAATGATCTTCGATAAAAGAAACGATTAAATAAAGAGTCACTTTTTCCGCTATCCGATTCGGACTACACGTCGGTGAAAATGGTCAATATCTATATCGGTCCATATGCCATATCCATATCCGTATCCATATGGTGAATATCCATATCGGTCCATATGTCCAGGTGCTAATCGAACCAGGCCGCATTCACCATTCTTACCCTACATATTTGGACTGTGAACAATACGTACACATGGCGAATCTCTTTACCACATGCATATAAACTTCTCCGAAGTATGTTTATTTCTTTTTTTTTTTGTACGGGGCGAATAAAATTGATGCCGTTGTACGAGTCTTTCCCTCAACCACTTCCGTATAAACAAATTGAAACGGCGAGCTCCAGGGACGCTCGAGTTCGTTGGAGGCAAGGGGGGCAATAGGAGTCTCGACCGGGTACGCGCGATCGACGGGACCGAAAATAAACGACGTACATAGAAGAAGAGTGCCGTAGTGGCTGTGGCCTCCGACTATGGCCATACGGTGTATATATCTCGGCGACGAGTGCGGTTGTCGACGTACACCTATAGAAAGGAGGCGCGCACGTATACGGTCTCTTCCTTTCTGTTTCCTCCTTGAGAAGTAAGAACACGGAGACGAGAGGCCGGCCGGGGGTTGAGGGTGAAGTAGACGGGAAAAGCGAGCGTCGGAAACGAAATCGCCCTCTTCTAGGAAACGAGGTAGAGGAGCGCGCGCGAGCGAGTGAGTGAGTGAGTGAGTGAGTGAGTGAGTGAGTGAGTGAGTGAGCGAGTGAGCGAGCGAGCGAGTAGAGTCGGCGGAAAGGAACGATGAGAGAGGAGAAGAGAATGGGAAAAGGAAGACCCCCGGAATACGGGGGAGGATAAAACAATTCCGCAGTCGAGCGGCGGAGCATCCGACTATCGCGCTGGGTAGGTACCACTTTCCAGACTCAAACCCCCCACGGTTCAGCAAACCGCCCACTCCTCGAGACCCCTTTTCTCTATTCTCTCTTGTGTCCTCCACCCGCGTTAGCCCAATCTTTCCCCGCGTCCTCACAGCCCGCGCGTCCCCTCGTGTGAAAAGGCGGACGGTTATCGTCGTCGCGACGGCGATTCGCGGAGAAATCGACTTATCCCTCTGTACCTCGCTTTCTCACTCTCCAAAGGAGTTTCCACACTTTTCTCACTCCGAGAACGATTTTTCGAGTTGAGAAGACGAATAGAAAGTGGGAAGGTTTTGACGACAGTGAGAAACAGAGTTTGAATATCGGGCCGGAACGATATATTTCATGCAAGATGCGTAACCACCATCGGTAGAGGGACCTAGAACTGAAAGATACGATTTTTTTTCTTTTTTTTAAATTCAACATTGAACAAGGTAGATAGTAAGATTTTAGCAATCTAACATTTTTTTGACTCGACGATGAATCTTTGCCCCTCCATACGCTATGAAGTCCTTGTTATTACTGGTGAATAGATTTTTCTTGGAAGCCTTGAAGCTATAGAGCTTAAATATATATATATATTTTTTTTTAACTCATTTTTCAACCCGCAGATAAAAAGTATTGAGTACACAGTCACAAATTGCACAAACTGATTGGAAATGCAGAGAACATCACGTACAGAAAAGATACTCGAGTCGCAGAGTTGACATGAACGATATAGAAAATGTCTTTTATCGGAATAACGAGAAATGCCGAAGGAAAGGGTGAGGGAGGAAGGGAGGGAGGGAGAGGGGGGGGGGGGAGAGAGGAGAGAGAGAGAGAGAGATTGATTGATTGATTGATCTTTTATTAATGCCTTAGTGGGTACTGTTAGGCAATATGAGATAGAATACAGAACAAGCAAAACTTAGAACTAATGAGCAGGTAGAATATAAAGAAAAATACAGAGTAGATAATAGTGTAGTATAAATATAAACTAAAGAAAAGGTATACAAAATAAAAATAGCGAAGAAGGTGAGAAAGAAACAATGATAAGGAGATCACCTACAACGTAAAGTAATATAGCTAAGATAACTAAAATAAAATTAAAGGGATCTAGGGGCAAAACTTAGGGGCTCTCTAACTCGAGCGAGAGAAGGTGGGCGCGAAGACGGTTTTTAAAGGCATGGGGGGTCCTTTCAGCCGTAATATCGGGAGGAAGGGAGTTCCAAAAGTAAGCAGCAGACAATTGAAATGAATTTCGATATGTGACTGTGCGGTGCGATGGAATATGGTAATAGTTCGAAGACGGTAACCGTGTAGAGTAGCGGAGGTGCGGGTTTCTCGGCGTGAGAAGCTCGTTTAGGTACGATACATCACCGCCGTGTCGTAAACGAAAAGTGAAAAAGTGAAATGAAGTCTATATGTGCGAGCAGCGAGTTCGAATTAAACTGGGCAACCTTAAGAAGCGAGGGGTTCGTTGAAATGGAGCGGGGCGATTCCGGAAGTCATACGAGAAGCGCGAGATCGGTGTCTGAATCGATATGCAAGATCGGCTCTCCATCTCCACGCCTAACGGAGATACGGCCCGATTTAACCCAGACGTAGCGGTAATTCAGGACTTTAGCCTTTTCTTTTGTTCGTTTAAGGACATTGTAACGTTCAGCGGGCAGAAGTTCGTTAATGAAAACGTTGCCGGTGTGGTTAGTAGCGAAAACTTCTCTAATAGTTAGATCGCGCTTAGCACGCTTTTTTTCGATGATAAAGTCTTTGATTTGCGAGGATTTCAGAGTAACCACAAAAGATAGGGTTTGCGAAGCTGAGTTTGACGGGCCAGGTTGATTAGCACCGGCTTGAGATTTACGCACCAAGGTACGTGTTCCAAGGACATCGCTAATCAGGTTGTTTAAGCCAAGAGCGTTGAAAACTTTCGTAGTAACTAGCGAAGGGCTATCATCGATGTCGGTGGGAATACCCGCAAGGATTAGCTCGGAAGAATCGTGAACAGACTGGTTGCGGGAATGTGACGACTTAAGTTGTTGAATGTCGCGTTTGAGGCTCGCATTTTGCTCAGTTAGCTGAAAAAGCAACGTGTCATGGTCTTCGACTTTCTTGATTAGATTAGGAATTCCGCTAACTTTCTCGGCAATACTCTTATTTGTCTCTAGCTGGCTTTTGTTTGTTTCAAGCTGGCTCTTAATAAAACTTTCGATTTTTGCATCGGAAGCAGAGAGAGAGAGAGAGAGAGAGAGAGAGAGATTGATTTTTATTTTGCCTCGCAAGTAGTTTCTCGTCGCAATACATCGCTTCCTCTTTGGGGCTCAAGTCGGTGGGTGTATGCATAAATTAAAACGAAATCTTTAAAAGAACGACTATACTTCGCGCTATCGTCGGTTAATTGCAGAAAAGCATTTAATGCCGATAACTGTACCTTCGAACAACCTGCTTTTCGTCCCCCGTCAGAGCCTATCCAGTTGAAGCAAACGATTTTTTTTTAGTATAGGCATAATATACTCCACTGTAGGATTCTGCACATCATAGTACCGACAAAATAACCAATGGACCAACAAACCGCGCCAATCTTCTTCGTGAGACCTAGCATACGCGGACTATAGCGAAGCGCCCACGCGTCACGCGCGGACCATCTTTCACGCGAGCCCTTTCCTTTCGTTCGGTTCACGGCGAGGGGTTACAGGTTTTTCTTTCTCAGCCCTTCCTTCAATCTTCCCTTCGAGGTCGCAGTTCCCCTGCGTGCGACTATTCAGTTCGCCACTCGCTCCTATCTCAAAGAAATAGGATGAGCCCGAGGGGTCTCTGTCTCTCTGTCCATGGAGCTAGAAACAACTTTGATCTCCTGTATCAATTAGAAGTTTCACGTAATTTTTCGCACGTTCTTCACCGGTCCTTTTTTTCTCGGTTGAACCTTCTCAGGTCTGTTCGGTTATTCATAATTCAGCACCCCTCCCCCTCTCCCCCCCCCCCACCGCCCCGTGACTCAAACCCCCTGACAGTCTGTAACTGCAGTTTTTACCCAAGCCGACAGCAACCGAGGAGCCCCGGTAAGTAACATGACGAACGTGTCTGACCAACGCTGCCTCTACTACTGATACTACGGAGAAGCCACTGCAAGACGAGTGAAACAAAGCAGTAGAGATGGGCTCTGACCACCGGTCGGCAGGTTTGTAGCCAGCCACTTTCGTAACTCCCTCCTCCGTAGTGAATCCTTGAAACACACAGTTGTCTGGTGTAGTCACCTGTGTGTAAAGTATATCGTGTATATCCGCGCATACACTAAACTCAGTAGTGGTACACACCAGACACCAGGAGTACGCGTGAGATAAAGCTGCTGCCTCGACCGTATCGCTCGATATATCGCGGGAAGTACCCGTCTGCCAGGAGCTACTACCACCTCGGCAAGCGCATCGGAAGACGCTCGGGGGATAGAGAGTTGCGACGTAAGCGTTCGTTTCTCCCTCGGCAGTCTTCCTCTCCACATCCGTTCCACCCTGTATACGTTGCATATGCATTTGCATCTCACCCTCCTCGACCGTGCACCGTAACCCACTTACGTTTCGCGTTCGATTCATACCCCCCCAACAAACTCTAACAGATTGGCTTACCGCACATAAAGATTACCCCGTTTACTTCCGACCCGGCACAACTTTGTACATTCCGTGGGATTCCGTCGATACGATATATTACACAAACCGCCCGACAATCCGAGTCTGGAGGTGAATGCCCTACGATGAAATAATTGCAACTCGATCCCGAGTCTCCGTTAATACTTTTGATTGTCTCATCGCATACGAAGTATGTAAAGGGAAAAAGTATTGGAATCCGAAAGAAATTCACTGTTTGATTATTGTTTAGAAACACCTTTTGTGTACCCGAGAATACAAGAGAAAGCATTATTCCATTTCTGTCTGTCTGTTGGTCCGTTCGTCCGTCCACGAATCCCGGAAGAAAATGCCCCCGGAAAAGACGAAGATAATAAAATCGGTTTTTTCTGTTTATTTCCAGGATCTTGAACATCTGATTAATCACTTTTATGACGTTAAAAAAACAAAAATGAAATTTTCCAAGTCTTTGAACATCTGATTAATCACTTTCATGACGTTAAAAAAACAAAAATGAAATTTTCCAAGTCTTTTTGTCTATCGGCCTTTTTGTCCGCCTACCTCTGTTTCAAAATTTTTGAAAAAAAACGCATTTTATTAACTTCGTCTTTTCCGAGTTTTTTTTTCATAAGGTTTTTTTCCGCCTACCCCGTCCGCCCATCCGTCTGTAAGTCTGGCATTTCGTACGCTCGCAAATACCCCGACTGGCAATGCCCCGACGAATAATTTATCGTTAACAAGAATAAAACAACGAGTAGACGTCGATATCTTCGTTGGATGAATACCAAATAGCAGAGATCAAAGATTGAGTCCGTCGCGTATACCTACGTATGTGTATAAACACATAGCGTCATAGATATCGACGGAAAGGGCGCGTCTCGCGAGGCTGTCCGTACAAACATCCGAAGACGCGTCTCGCACCTGCGGCAGTATAAACAGACAGATCAGCTGGTGAGAAACTCAACTCCATTGTATACGCTCAACTGTAACACTTGCAGAAACGCACCAATCGCCGACGTGCCCATCTGCATTTTTCATTTTCACGCGACCGAAAGCTCGGTGTCTTTTTTCTAAAGCGAAGTACACGCCAAGCTTTTTATATCCCTATGAAGCATCGATGTATAGGAACGGTACACACAGCCCGATTCATTTTATGGACGAATCGGTAATAAAAATCTCGATAAAATAGTAACGTGTGGAGTGTATCACACGGCTGCGGAAATGCACCGTCGGCGCGTAGTGCATAAAACTGCACAGTAGGTAATCCGAGAGTGTGCGTGGTCATCACCGTCAGCCGACAGCTCGAGGAACACGCGAGCTTCACGCACTTCTCGGCGCGAGGCCAGCATTGTAAAGTAGAAACAGCAACAGCCAGGCAGCGGTTGTCGTGGCGGTAACGCGGCAAAGATACGATCACCCCATTATCTGTCGCATCATTCATTACACCCGAGGCTCTTGTCGTCTCTCTTATCCTTTACCCCCTTCTCTCCGGTCTTATCTCACGAGTATCTAGCTTTGCTTTATAGCCTTTCGACAGATTTACACCTCCCGCTGCCTAGCTCTTTACCACTCGCCCCGTAAACTACCGTCAGCGTGCATTCGTATGCGATCCCATCGCTCCGAGGCATTAGTAACACGCTTTTTGGTAACTACATTTCAACGACGAAAAAGACCGAACGCGCCGGACTATTGACAACAACGCAGGTGGCACGGAAAAAAAATTGTTAACGACGATCTTTATAGAGAAGAGCGGGCAAAACGGAACCGCGGCCACCCAATCCATCGGTTGGGCAAAAAAATTAACTTGTTCAGCCGACAAATCAATGAATTTGCCGATAACTCGGGTCCTCAATGTTACACGGCACACAGTTAATCCATATTTGGATCACTATAGATCAGTGGTCCTTTCCCGTGCCAGTAGCTAATAGTCGGCGAATGTATGTTATACAGCCCCGTGGACATCCGAAATTGGGCACGCAAACCGATATAAATCACGCTTACGTCCGCGGCAGTTGGACTGTGTGCAAATTCGTTCGTCAAGCGAGCACGGGAACACTCGTCGAGTCGAACGGAGTTCAGAATCCGGCGGAACTCTGGTTCGCAAGCTCACTAACTGCGAGTTCCTGTGGCAAGTGGAAACTTCACCGACAGTGGCGGCAACCTGAGCTCGCTGTACGCTAACGGGGCTTGCAACCGAGAGAGGCGGAGGGAGGGGGGGGGCGCCCGCCAACAGGATTATTGTTGTCGTTCGTTATGCACTTTATAGTGGTACACCTGGTAGCAACGCCCGGTCCGCCAGGTAAATTTGCTCGGGCCGAGGCCACCGTTTTCTCATTGGCAATAAAGATCGACGATTTGCTCTGGGAGCAGGCACAGCGCAGCAGTGAAAAATTAAGAACAAAAACTTGATAATTTACTCATTTTTCTGGATTAACTATCACATCGATAACCCCGTCGCGCTGTCCATCGATCGTTTCGTTAAAATTTTTCAAAATTTCAATAACTGAAAAGTCTCATACAAATGCCAGACACCGTACACACGTAAAAAAAAATTCACTTGGCGGAGTTTTTGTTTGCACTGTGCACATGCACCGCTGTTGCTGCTGGCCCGCTGCTGCTGGCGCTCCTGATGGACAGCTTGGTCGGACATTGTACATGTAGCCCAATATTAATATCACGTCTCGTTGGAACGGATGTGAAAAATTAATCAAAAGTAAACATATACGTTTTACCGGTATAAAGTACATCGTACCGTGCTGACGGTACGTTGCGTCACCGTCCCTACTTCGCCACAGCCGTGGTGTGCCCCGGCGGACTCGAAGCTCTTGCATATATGTACCTAAACGTTGATAACTGTATTTTATAACGTTGCTGCCGGTGACGTTGTGTAAAACATGTTGTCGAGAGTGCGGACGACGGGTGTCCGAGCGCAATGTGTATCCTACGCAATCCGCGTCGCTGAACGACAAAAAGTAGCGATTTCTGTTCGTACCGAAATACAACAAAAAATAAAGATAATTATCATGACCCGCATGTTTCGACCCTCGGCTGAATGGCGCCGATGTCGATTATTGAATCACGATGTGAAAATCGAGAGAGCCGTGCAAATACGTTACGGGAAATCCGATTTCGTTACTTTGCGGCGCGATCGGTACACAAAATCGTACTGCGGTCTTTGTGGTTCATCCGCGAGTTTTCCGTGCAGAAGTTATATATATATATATATATATATATATATATACATATTCCCGAAAATAGTCGGGCGAGAGCAGCAGCAGCAAAAGAGCTTACCGAGAAAACGAGAAGAGAGCCGAGAGCGGTGGGGAAGAAAGATCCGTATATTGGAGGACCCTCGCTCGGTGATCCTCTCTCTCTCCCGGCGCTCGTTCTCTCTCTCAAGGTATTAATCTTTTTTCCCTCCAATATCGATACGTTATCCAAACCTCTCAGGGCTTCTGCTTCCTCTCACCCCTTGCCTTGGCTCGCACCTCGCCAACGTTCGATACCTGTATCCCGGACTCGCTCGCACTCGAGATTAGTTTGTGGCGGCGGAATCAACTGCAGTGTACCCCATACAGTGATACGTACATTTCGATGTACACACAACCTTTCGAATTTCGACTTCTACATAGCTCGCGGCACGCGGGCATATATTTATATATATACATATATACATCCGGCTGCACGGTGTATCGCACAATGGGGTTTCTCGCTGGGCAATCCCGAGAAACTGCGTAATACTCTTCGAGCTCCTGATGAAAAATGCCGAAAGGAATAAAAGATAACGGGGAGGGGCTGGAGGAAGGAAATAAAGAAGGATGGGGCACGGGATAAAAATTACGTGACTGGCGTGTATCCCTACAAGCGGGGAATGAGAAATTCATCGGCACAAGGAAAAATTGAAGGTTTCCTGTGACCAATGAAACAAATGATTATTAGAATGTTACCGTTTGATACATTTTTTTTACCTCAGTCGTGTAGAACGTTCAAAGGATGCGCTGAAGGGTCAGCCCCTATTTATTGCCTTGTCTTCTCTGTTCCTCCTCTCGTGAGCGAAGACCGTCAAGGTCTTCTTTGCGGCAGCGGTTTGGGAGTGTTTCCACGCGCCGGGTGGAAAATTATTCTTTCACGCCCAGCCGGACACCGACAGTAGAAATTCCTGTGGGTAGCGGACGGGTTTCCCCAAAAAGTGGGCAAACGCGAGCACGCGCGAACGACCCGTGTCGCAGGATAGAAGGGAACAACGGAGCAATGCTGGGGAATGGTGGGCAGGCGATACTTTTCGTTAGCATGGGGATGATCGCGAGAAGATCGAACGAAAATAGCCGGATTATCCAACGCGCTACCGACTCCCGTTATACGGCTTCCGGAAGAATCTTCGTGGGTAGTAACACAGCCGCGATCTGCCGAGCGACCCAGAGAAGTGGGAGTACAAGGGACGGGGGAGACCAAAAAAATCATATCGAAAATTCTCCCGCAAGCCGGAGACTATCGCGTGCTTTTTTCTCTCCCCTCTCGGCTCCCACGGCCCTTTCTTTACCGATGAGTTTTCTGGTGTTTCATGAAAAAAGAGTAACCGCGGATGGGAGGAGGGGTTGGGGGGCGGTTGGAAGGGCCGGAGATGAAGGGTCGTTCGGACGTTGTATTGGATCAACCTTTTTGCACTTCAACTTCTTCGCATCTTCCTTATACCTCTAAAAGCCGCCACTGGCACTTCTTTTTTTGCGAGACAGAAACTCCGTGTCTCTCCCATTCTACCTGGGGCTTAGCGTTGTTGCGGTTTCTCCGTAAAAATTTAAAAAAAAACCTTAAGGTGGTGCTGAACGCGCGGAGCTATTATCCGCATGGTTTCCTGGGCTCCGACGGACGGACGGACGCAAGGACGCGGCCTCGCCATCATCGAGCTGCTACCGCTTCCATCGACCAACGTGCTCTTTCTCGGGATGAGAGCGAGCTGTGGGTATGGTGAAAAACGTGGGTAATCGCCGGTCATTAGTCCTGCGGGTCAGTGAGCTCAATGTCCGGCTTGGCCTCCGCACGTACGACTCGTATCCCTCCGTCTCTCTCGCCCCCCCCTCTCTCTCTCGCTCTCGCTCTCGCTCCTTGTGCCTCGGAGACCGACGCGTCGGAGAATGTTCAGGATCACTCGTCACTCTTCTCGGTCTCGAGTGTCATACGTATACCTACCTGTATTTCTTTCGTACTCTTCGAGAACTTCTCGGGGGACGAGTGGAAACGTATGTATTTATAATTCTTCTGCAACCCTTGTAAATTATTTAACGTCGTCGGAAGGACTTATTCTCGACTGAACTTTCCTTATAAATGAGTATGAGACGACGCTCGGTGTCCCCGTACTCTGTGCAATACTGTGAATATGAGTCCATCGGTGATCGCCATTGGTCCATTCTCCCTTAATAATTTTTTACATGCGTCGAATGTCATTATGACGGAGCGATGAAATGCCATATCTGGTGCAATTAACAGCTTAAAGTTCGACTAGTTTTTCCTCGGCTTTTGGTGATCCCTTCGCCGTTTTAACGAAGCGCCAACAGGCGTTACGTCGACGGGCTCCGAACCTATACGTGTAAGTTCCGTGGCTGGCTTGGCAGGCGCGTGGTTGAAGTACTCGTCAGCGAAGTAGTACGGTCGTTTCTCGGCAGAGAGGGAGAGTTAACGTCACGAGTCTCGTACGGACCCGGACGGGATAATTTCCCGCTTGTGCCATGCCCCGACACGCGATCTCTCGCTGTTTAGAACAACTAACACACGGGGCCCACTTCTACACTTCGGCCGACTGCTTTTAGGGCAGAAGCCCTTTTCTCGCGCGCGCTATCACACACACACACACACACACACACGCACGCGCGCACACACACACACACACACACACACACACACACACACACACACACACACACACACACACACACACACACACGCACGCACGCACGCACGCACGCACGCACGCACGCACGCACGCACGCACGCACGCACGCACGCACGCACGCACGCACGCACGCACGCACGCACGCACGCACGCACGCACGCACGCACGCACGCACGCACGCACGCACGCACGCACGCACGCACGCACGCACGCACGCACGCACGCACGCACGCACGCACGCACGCACGCACGCACGCACGCACGCACGCACGCACGCACGCACGCACGCACGCACGCACGCACGCACGCACGCACGCACGCACGCACGCACGCACGCACGCACGCACGCACGCACGCACGCACGCACGCACGCACGCACGCACGCACGCACGCACGCACGCACGCACGCACGCACGCACGCACGCACGCACGCACGCACGCACGCACGCACGCACGCACGCACGCACGCACACACACTCGTCGATTTGCATACTGCGTACGTAGCGGTAAAACCCTCTCTTCACATTATGCCCCTCCCTGATCGCTTTCATATTAACGTGCTAAAAACCTCTTCAGACGCATTAAAAATGGTTTGTAAATTTTCTTCTCGACGGCAAACATCTTTTTGTTGATTTTAGACTTGTTCGTAAACGAAACAACACAAATTGTTTCATTGACAAAAGAGTAAAATAAAATGATACCTACATCATTTATATATGCTTTTCAAACGCTTATTTCCTCATATAGTATAATACATGTTTAACGGTATCGACTCGGACGATTGGTATAAGATTATGAATAAGAATAATTTCCTATAAGGCCTGGGTCAATGTACCGAGTTATCGATCCCTCTTGTAGACTCTTCCTCTACGATAATATTATACCACGGATATCTCAGTGTAAAAAAAAGAAGAAAAGAAACGGGATGGAGAAAGAGGCTCACGACATTCGATCGATCGTAGGAGTGCGTAAAGAAGAGATATATATAATTTTATGGACGGTCGCCCGTCGTAGGTGCTGAGCCATTAGCGCGGTATGCGAACGTCACACCCCGTTCTTTTACTGTTTCTCTATCCCGTCTAGCATATACATCTATATCGCATCCTCCTCCGAGAGTTCTAGTCGATGGGTTCTTGACTCGGTCGTGCGAGACGCAAATTCGAGCACGTCGTCGAGACACAGAATCCCGCCGAGAGCGAGACGAAGGATGATGAGCCCCCAAATCCTTTTTATTGCGAATCCACGAGGATCGAGTGGTTGAAGATCCTGGGGGTTAACTTGTTTTCACACCGCGTCACAGATTTCTTACTTTTCCGTGAAAAACCAATCGTGCCATCTTCTCATTCTCGTTAAATCGTTTGCTACAAAAATTTGCCTTACAATCGATGAACTGCGGTACTTTTGGTAAACCCACATAATAGAAACTACCACGAGGCTGCAATAAGACCCGATTTTTTTCCGCGGACGCTTTTTCCAAATGACAAAATGACCGCTGCAACCTCTCGCTTTTCGACGTCTTTTGTCAGCCGTATACCCCTGCTGTTACAGCCTGCTTGCTCCACAGCTGAGCATGCCTCCTCCAGTTACGATTTTACGAGCGATATGATTTTTCGTATAGTACTGCTGGTGCCATACTGAGCCGGAAGGCGGTCCCAGTCGTCCGCATCGATTTCGGATAAAAGCTAAATAATCCGAGACCCTTTCGCCATCTTTTTGTGACGAAAAAAAAGAAATGGGATGGAGAAGGAGAGGGAGAGAGCGAGAGAGAGATGAAAAGAGAGGCAGTGTCTGCAATCTAGAGCTGTTGGCACGGCACGTCCGAAGGGGGATGCTGGTCGGCTAGATAGCTCCCGTAAGAACCACTCTGACCTCACGGCCTATTTCACGAGATGGAACGACCCCAGTGACTCTTTCACCGATACTAAATAAAATCCTAACTTTTTCCCTTCTCCGAGATCTTTATCGGTCAAATATTTACAAGTTTTCTTTTTCTCCGGGCGGCCGTAATCGTCGCTAATAGTGACTCGAGGATCATAAACCGGCGTGGTTCGATAACTTCCGGTCGAAAAATGAGATTTTCGAACCGACAGTGACGATATTTCATTTATCGTTCGTCATTGCCGAACGATAAATGAAATGCTCAACCGACGGTCCCGCAACCGTACCGATAGTTAAATCCCACCTCCAAGGGGGTCGCATCGCTACCCTCACTCACGTCTTTTGCCCACCCCAAGGAGTAAATAATGTATTCGTGAGACGGATATCCTGTTATCTCGTGAGTTATGACTGCTATTTTTCAAAACGTTCTCTCGACGTGCCGGTTCAAGGCTGTCCTGCACACGGTGCACACTGTGTAGCGTCATAATACCCGAAGCCGGAAGGATAGTAGTTTTTGTATACTCTATAGCCTTGCTCTGTATTGCCACACCAGAATCTCGTGTGGCCGAATGTTATGCGCCGGCTTTTCCTTACTTCACAGTATATATAGCGAGCCCTTATCTTACTACTCGACGGCTACGATTACCGCGCTGGCAGCGAGGATCCTCGGTGAGCATATTTTTCTCCTACCTTTGTCACACCAAACGTACACAGGGAAAATGTTTCTCGTTATCCATGCCTCGCATGTTTTTTAACCCTCTGCTGATTGGATGAGTATTCCACTGCGGCGTCCACTGAGAAAACTTTCCCAGATCCTAATTATTCTAAGAGGGGGAGATGTGCCGAATATCTTGCCTGGCAAGACTGACCGAAACAAGACACTTCTCATTGAAAGGTCTCGTTACAGATATTTTCACCAACAAAAAAAGTGCTTGCTTCGAAAGACCAGATACTCTGAAATATATGCGTCACGATTGGATTTTTCACCGTCATCTCTTCGGTCGAAGCATTCATCCCTCATTAAAAACCCGCAGTCATTCGTGGCCAAGGAAAATCAAGAGAGATACAGATCCTTCCACGAGTAACGGCAAAGTTTCTAGGTGGCTCGTCAGAAGCCGGTCCTCGTTTATAGTCCCATATTGGTGATATACGGAGAGCCCGAGCATTCGACGTTCCATTACCGATTCTGGTCGCCCACCAGCTCTCAATCCGTCATGCTCCCTGATTTATTAAACAGCGAACGCGGTTCTCATGAGCGAATCGAACGGAAATATTCTCCTGCCTATTTCCTGTCGCTCTGTCCGACCCGGCATATTTCGAGTATTATACAGATATAGTCATTGAGCAGTCGGATTGCCCTTTCCCGCACCGTTTCTCCCCAGCGATTTAACAACGGCGGAGAGAGTCGATGCGTGTGTAGCAGACCGATCACGTCGCCGCGTAATCGATATAGATAGCGCAGACAAGCGGCTTCATCGAAATATCGTCGAATGCCGGCATCGCCGATTTTGAATTAAAAGGGTTACATCGATATAGGGTAAACCGGCCAATGAATGGACAAGCAGACGAAAAAGCCAATGAATAGACTTTTATGCACGTACTCTTATGGAAAGTGTCCATTCATTGGCTGATTTACCCTAGGTTAAATGTGATGAGTATGGATCAGTCCCTATATCATTGATTTATGTGCTAATCGTGGTGGGCCGTATTTACCCCTTTTACCCTTCTTTGTGTAAAAATATATGATATATGCTGGTCGAGAATATACATTCCCTGAATAATAATAATAATAATAATAATAATAATAATAATAATAATGATAATAATAATAATAATAATAATAATAATAATAATAATAATAATAATAATAATAATAATACTAATAATAGAGTTTCCAAGTACGTCAGGCCACATGCCCGTCACAAAGATTCGCGAATCGATACTCCATAATTCGTTAATAAAATCGGGACTCTCTCTGTGTGTCTCTCATTTTCTCTATCCCTGTCCCTTTCGGTGTTTATCGCTGTTAATGATAGTCGTTGATTGACGTGTAAGCTCCGTTCGCGAGCATTACGTTAATTTCGGACGTGATAGCCAACTCGATTACGTGCGCGCTGTCAGCTGACCATTACCAAATGCGATCCCGTATTAAGTTGATCGCCGAGCGGGTTAAGCAGGACGGAAGCGGCGACAGGGGAGGAAAGGGGGAGAGGGGGCTTGAATTGAACTCACCGAATGACAGCTCAAACCCAATTATTGAGAGGCCAGAGTCGCGTCAACCGCTTCGCGCAGGACTGACGCTTCACTAACAATAATAACAACGGCAATTATTGGGTACCAGGCAGCAGTGTGACAGCAATGTTGTGTGTCGGTTTGCGAGCAGTCATGTAGAATATTGCTGAAAGCTTTAGTGCGGCTCGCCTCCCCCCTTCTCGCCCACTGTTTGCGCGCTTCTATAATTGTTATTATTGCGTTATTATCTACTGAGAAACTCATAGACGCATATGATCCAATGCGATCCAATGAAATGATAAATTATTCGTGATACCTGTCGTCATTATACTTGGGATAATTTATTTCGACGTTTTTTTTATAATCTCCACTGGAAGTTTTCATTGCACAGGAAAAAGCCCTTATCAGTTACCATAGATAATCGTTCCTCCTCCGGATATTCCATTCGAATTCTCGAACGAGGGTCGTCCCCGTCAGATTCGTTAGTCCTCTCGGGGAAGTTTATCCTCGGACGGCTCGTTGACGTGAACCCTGACCTCCTCCGGCTCGTTATTTACGAAGCTCTCTTTATCGAGCGACTCTGCGAGAGGAGGGCGGTGAGACGCGTTGTCTGGTGCGGACTAAGACGACGGAAAGAGAAGTCGGGAGGCCACGGTCCAGCACAGACTCTCCCATTTCGAGAGATAGGATGAGAAAGGGTCGGGGGGAAAAAGAAAACGAGATGAGAATAGGGGTGAGGGCGACCGAATGGTGGAAATGGCCAAGCCGAATGCTTCGAAATGAGCAGAGTAGGTAGGGTTTGCGAGAGAGAGAGAGAGAGATAGTAAATCTAGATCTACTGTAGATTCGGAGAGCAACTGCGAGGAGGGATGGGAAACACACAGTTCGGAGGGTCCAAGTTCCACGATGACACAGGCCTCGGTGCGGTATTCGTAGCGTGTCTGATTGTCTCCTCTTCTGTAGTGCGCTCTCCGCACAGAGAGTTGAGCGGTTCACAGCGAAGCTGTGCCCTTTGCCGAAGCAAGTTCTCGCTCGTATACACATCCAGGAATGGGATCCACTGGAGAAGGTGGAGGATACGATGGAGGATGCCCGAAGGTTGCGGACCACCCTCCACTTCAGACTCTCTGAGACATGGCGCAAGAGGGTTGGCACTGCGTTCCCAGACTGTCTCGACGGTGACGAGGGAATTTCGCCTAGCCCTGTTATTCTCACTTTGTATTCCGCTCTCACTTGTTCTCTATCTTACTCTACTTCCTCTTCTTCCTAGAGAGCGTAGCGTTGATAAATCTATGTAGGTATTTTTATAGCGCGCCATATAGCACATTTGAGTATGTTTCTTTGGCGTCATACCTCTTGCAACGTTTTCATCGTCTGGATTGATGGCAGCAGCAGAAATTCGCGCGGTCGTATGTGTCTAGGCTCGTACACGATTTTTTATAGTGAGCAACAAAATTTTCAAAGGTTCAAAGATTCCATTAACCCATTGTCCTATACGCGCTGTGGCTGACAGACACCGCGCGATTTAAAAAAATCATTTGCCGTTGCTGAAATATTCGGAACTCGTTCCTCTGAACAACCTAAATAGCGTGTGCATAAGACCAACCCTGAATTCAATGTGTCCCATGCAGAAGTATATCCCATTTAGTCTTTCAATGTCTAATTAAGGACTGAAAACGTGTAGAGTCTGGCGAGAGGTCGGCGTGGCGAGCATGGGCTATTGAGCAAATGGGGAAATGGATAAGTATAAAGGGCGTGAGTTATAAGAATGAGAGAGGGACCACGGAGAAAATACTTGAGAATAAAAGCTGTGGTCGACGGTATCGCTCCGGAGATCGTCGAGGCATTGTAAGGAGTTGCAAATAAATTCTTAATGATCGCCTCGCCTCTGCGCACAGAGTCGCGGCGACTAATTAAACGAGTCGGAAAAGAGAGAGGGTGGAAGACACCATTCTCCGTCGCTTATTCGCTTCCTCGCTTCCTCGCTTCCTCGCCCCACCGTATCTTATAGCCCCACGTGGCAACGATCCACCGGCCAATTAGTAATTAATAATGGCAGAGCTCTCGGCGCTCCTCGAGCTGCCTCTTGGGTTTCTCGCCAACGCGCCGCATCTCTGCCAACCAATCGCGCGCGCACTTCGATTGAATTGATGATGGAAAATTAATCGTTTCTCACCCACGCCAAAACCCACTCCCCTTCCCTTTCCTCGGCCTGCTCTCGCGCTCGCTTCCGTTTTCCTCTTCATTGACGCATCACTTCCGGACTACGCTATTCAACGAGTAGTGATTTCACAGTTGGTTGGGCCGATCCATTCAAAATACACAAATGTGTATATTTCATTGAATTTGCGTTTTACTCTCGACACCGGACTGCAATTACTTGTCACATTTACCCGGGCAAAAAAATGGGTATAGTTAGAGGCATGCTAAAAAGCAAATCTCGTACCATAATCATATTTTGACGCGAATTATCACTCATTTTTGTAAATAATGTACCACCATTCCAATGCGACCAAGATAAATTCCCGTTGCGTACAGTTTCATATGATAATCAACTTGATTCCATCATTTTCGTGATAATCGTGACGATCAACTGGTTTAAATGTGCTCGGATATCTGTAGGTGGTATAATTAAAGCACTTGAAAAAAGTTTATAGTTCCCTTCGTCACAGCACCTCGGGTTATCAAAGACGACTGGCCTTTCGTTTTTTTTTCTTTTTTCTTATTTTTCTCTCTTATCCACAACGAGCCGGTAAAATCGTGGATATATATACACTTTACGTATCGTGCTGTAAAAGCGTGAACGATCACGGGCGAGCGTCCAGCGTGACGCAATAAAAATATTTTTATCGTTCCCGACTTCCATCATCTCCTCTCGCCATTACGATAATATCACTCATCGTAAATCAAGAATGAAAATGAAAAGGAGGGCGAGTAGGAGACTAAAATAATTAAATTTTCACCTTGCGTTATGCTAATTCCATTTTTATCTTTGTTACAGGTAAGAACAGTTGTGGGATCGGATGAGAATCGGAAGAAGATCGGTAACGAGAATATGACTGCGGGCATGCAGAACGAGGAACGACGGTAGGTATTATAACTTGGCAAACTTTGGCCACTGTACACTCGGGAGAAACGTGCGGTAAGTTAAAATATACTGCTGAGTCTATACGATACAGCAGGCGTGCGTTAATGGAACAATAACGAGAGTGTGCTGGACCACGTGAACCAGCGGGTCCCTGTTCCGTTCAACGAATAGCAGGTAGGTGAGTCGGGTTCTAAAATACGCTATGCGAGTTCGCACGGAGTATTTCTCATTTCGTAGTGCCAGCAGACGACATTCGACCCCGCGGTACAAGAGGGAGATACGGGCGAAGTTATGTACCGCGCGTACTGCAAGCTCTGGCTGCCCGGTGTTCTACACTCGGCTTCGCGGTTTCGCGAGTTCGAGTTTTCATTGGGTAATTATAGAACGAGCGAGATGCGGTTAACCCAATGCAATTTAGATCGTTGCAGTGAACGAATAACGTGCGTTAAATGAAGATATAACGGGAGTATATCGGACGATGGGGTAACAGGGATTACCTAAGAGAGAATTCGGATAGTGAAAACAACATTTTTTTTTTCTCGACAAACCAAACATCGAAGTGGATCTTGAAATATCTACAGAAGATAGTCATAAGTCACAATGTTAGTGACAAATTGAAACAAGTCCCGTTTCGATGTCACTTGTCAATGACGTGTAACAAAGGTTACTCCAATTACCCAATGATCGCCATTACCCCGTTCTTCCCTAGAGTTCAATGTGGAGAGAGGCAAACTGCTTGTTTTCCCACAGGGAAATACGTGTAAGAGAGAAGAAGAAATCCACGGATTTTGTATTTAAGGTTACGCAATATTAAAGATCCCACTCGCTGTCGAGTGCAGTCGGCATGGAGGCTCTCCCTCTCTCGCGTTTGATGTTCTCACTGCAGGATGGCCCGCGGATTGAGATAATAATAGCCCAGGGAGTTAATCTAGACTGATATCCACCTCCGGTTCAACGGGCCATCGGAGCAGAGGTGGAAACATCGTATTGCCATCTCGGTCCGCTGCGTGAGCTCTCGCGTGCACGTTCTCTCTCGAGTATAAAGTAAATGAATTACGTAAATGAATTACCACCAGCTGCTATGGTCGTTTCACAACTTCTTATCCGTTTTTCGTTCGTGTATGACACCCACACGCTCTTATCTACATTAGTATAATGATACAGAAACAACTTCCTTCCTCTTGCGTATCCGTGCAAGTATATATTCCTCAGTGTTCGCCGATTTTTTGAAAAAATAGAATGGGGATGTAACTTTTCGAAATTACAATCTTTATCAAAGTAGCCTACAGTCGATGCAGAAGGTACGTCTCCAGGTCCAAAGACTCGTATATTTATGTTTATCAATAAAAAAAATATATAAAAATAAATAAACGTACTGCTCGTAATACTAAATATTATCAGAAAACGCTTGTATTTAGAATGTTTGGAATCCCCGCAGGGAATACAGTTGGAATCCCGGGTTTCCGGAGCGATTAGAGCGTCGCTGTCGCGTCATATAAATAATTAATTAATTATCGTGCTCGTCTCGTCATAATCGATAGCCTCCTCGGTTACTCGGCTCTCCGTTCCTCCCTGCGTGTCTATCCGGCAAGTGTTCTCACCCAAGTACCAACGCGTCGTACACTAGTCACTATATTTATAGACGACAGGATCAAGTGTTTGCCTCGATCATGCAGCGTGCGAGGGAGTAATTGGAGGAGAAGGACATACGTAGGTTAGTCCCTGCATATCCCTGATATAAGCGAACCTGCGATGCGGCAAACTGGCGTGCAAGGCATAGCAGCCGTCGGGGGCGAAACGCGCTCTGTAACCAGTGGGTAGGGAGTTACCCAGAGTAGAGTGTTGGAGCGTGTGAGGACAATGCACCGGGGTGAAGGCTTTGATGCGGTCTCGACTATCTTGCATGAATCCGCCAACGGTTCAAAATCCTACGAGTATGCAGCCAGAGATGTTAGATAAGTGCGTTTGTATCGGAACGATCGAGATAGAGGTTTCCGATGCGAACCTACGTTGTAAAGTAAACGGCCCAGTTTCTGTCACCTACGGTACAACATTTAAAAACAACTACTAATTTCTCGGATCGACCCATCGCCCATTCACACAGCACAGACACTGGACCGTTTGCTACCCAATGGTATCATTAAACTTTTCAAATTGGCAAACGCATGCAATTGTTTATGATACGAATGGCTGAGAAAACTGGGAGATATTTTCCTTGAAGCGAATACTATACTTTACTTAAATTCCTTCATATAATTTTCCTCGTCGTCTCGGTGTAAGCCGCTTGGATACTTGAACTCGGAAATTTATCGAGACATGGCGTTGTCACGGGCTTAAATGATATACCACATGCATACCAACAGAGAAAGTTGAGTTATATCGTCCTCGGGAGCGTATATCGAATACCGAATGCAAAGTAGGATGAATCATAATTTCATTGGATCTAACGAGATTCCTCTACCACCAGTATCGGTTGAATTATAGTAGGTGTCGTTACTGTGCAACGTTATACTCGTACTTTCGTCGTTATTCCCTGCGCGTTTGAAAGGACATTTAATAAAAATAAAAACACACATATATTTATGGCATGGGATGTGTCCCGGTTTCCACGGTCGTACCTGTCTCCCGCTGATGATCGATCATTCACCCGACGTCGGAAGCGCCGATCACCAGTCTGGCTCCCTCCCTTGCAACCGTTTCGTTCGCGTATTGTTCGTAGTCCCGGCGCCGATGGAAATGGAAAAATTATCGCGACAGATTGAACCTGACGTGTATAGCACCTCACAGCAGCCGTACGCTTTCCGTATTTTTTTGCGATATACAGGAGAGAACGGGGCAAAATGGCCTCAATTTTTGGTGCCCTCGATAAATCGGCAAAAACGGTTCATTTTGCCAAGCTCTCCCCTATACCGTCTCTGGCATACTCTCTTGCGAAATGTTTCATCCCATTCAACTTTACACGACTATAGTTGCCAGCGCTAGCTGGTTCGCTTTGTGCACTTAAAAAAAATTGTTTCCTACTTTCCATCGATACAACAGATGTGCAGGGATCCGAAGAAAATTCCATTTGGCTGCAGTTGAAAAATCGATCGTCCTACGTTAGGATACCTATATGTGTACGTGAATGTGTGTACCTACCTATATCGTACACTATTTGAATTTTATTTGCAGCCCGGTGAATCAATCATTTTTCATATTGCATGTTACATTAACACATACAGGCTATATGCTGCACAGTTGCATTCTCAATTATTGTGTGAGTCTATATATATATATATATATAGTGACGCACAAGTTACTTTTGTTGTAAAATCTACATCGCGCGTCTCCAATCGTTCCAGTTCATGGATTTTTGGTAGATGCACAACAGACCTACGACGAGTTTTCACAGACCGGATTATTTTAAAACAGAACATACAGGCCAGAGTCAGTGCAATGTCTAATAGCAGAGGTGCAGCTGACCCACCGGAGTCTGCGTCAATCCTGTTACCTCCATCTCGCTCCGTCTCCCGCGAGCACGGAGGGCCACGAAAATGTTTCCCGTCGGCCCTTATTTATTGTCGCGATTATCGCGAGGCTCGGAGCCCTCTCGCATAATTACCCTGTCGCGAGGTGAGAATGCGGTCCTCCGGCTGGATGTTTGCTGGAAAGGGGTATACGCGATAGATAGAGAGGGAGAGAGAGAGGATCGATAGCGCGAGAAGCACGGACGAAGGGTGTCCGGGGTTGACGGGCCCCTCGGGCAGCGGGGCAGCAACTCGGCCGGCTACAAATGGCTCCGCATTTGGGAACAAGCTCGCCCCGTCGTACCGGGCCATGTCGTCGATATCTCATTTTTTGACGGGGATCGCGCGGGACCCGAGCGCACGTTCTAGTGTGCTTCGCCAGAGGCGGAAAAAGCGTTCTCCCCGCTGGTGTTGCTGCCGCCGCGGCGATACTGCGTACCTGCCCGTACGTGTATCCATGCGACAATATCACGGATGTAGACTCTCCACTGAGCAACGCACACTCTCTCGCTATGGAAATTCATCAAATAAATCGGTAATTCATCATCGGAAAAAACAAATGTAAAAAAAAAAAATAACGCAGCTGTAAGAGTATCTTTAAGATGTAGATACTGGATAGATACTTGTAGAGAGGAATTTTCATTTCCATGTATTTTCTTTTTTTTCTATATAAAAAAAAAAGAAAAACTGTTGGACGTGCCGGTGTACACTGAACCGACGTGTTGTCGGAATTATGCGGTACAAATGTGTAGTAGGGCAGATAAGTGGAATAACGTGGGTGAATAGATTTCGGAGCGAGCCGGACACAGCGAATACGGTCGTGGCCACGAGTCGCCGTGACTCTTATGAACAAGAACTCTTCGATCCAATAACGTTTTGTTTCGTAGGCCGCAATGCTCCTCGCCCTCGGGCCGCTCTTTGACCCAGACCGCGCGCGTGTTCGCTCTCGAGAGCTCGAGCACACTGTCCACCGCACAACTTGACTCTCGAGGATATCCCGGAGACCTCGCACGCTCGGTCCAGCTGTGCTCTCGGGATCTTCGTTCTCTTGACTTACGAGGAATGTCTCGCAGAGATTCGATTCCCCGATGCGCCGCCGCCGCCGCCGCCGCCGCCTGTCGTGTAAATAAATTTGAAAATAATTGAGTATACCGATCCGCTCCTCTCTCCCTCTGCCATCTGCTCGCAGCAGCAAGCTTAGCAGAGAAACTCGAAAATTGAGTTTTACCGGTATAGGCACTCGGTACCGGTACTAGACAAATGCTGGTCGCTCGGACATTCGAGTCACGAGGAGACGGGAGAGCGTGTAGCGACAAAATATTTTTGTAATCGTCGTCACACCAATTCGTCACCGCATGACGCCATATTTCGTTCCACCAGGTCCTCTAATTTTTGATAAATCGTGAGTAGAGATATTTCAAAATACGACCGGAGCATCGTCGGTTGTTCGTGCAGGATGCTGTAGAACAGTGGGATTGTCGAGTCGTGATTTGCTGCCAACGCCGATGTGAGAAATTTTTTTTTTTTTTATTAAAAAAAATCCATCCCGACGAACAATTGTGTAGGTGGAGATACGGTAATATTAGCGGCAATCGATTGACTCGCATTTTCTCTCGATCACCGATAAAGCAAAACCCAAAGTGGAATACATAAAAAAAATCCGTTCCGATGTCGCGTATAGTATATTTTACGCTCGCGCCGATCCAGATTTCCATTAACGCAGGACAGCACTGACGGGAATCAATTTTCGCGTATGCAGCGAACAGGTCCAAGCGGCGAAAATGGCAAGGCGGGGAGATGTGTGAGGATACGGAAAAACAAAATCGCGAAAAACGACCGATGGTAATTGGACGTTGCCGCCCATAAAAATAGCAGTTCTGCGTTATAGGCAATTCATTCGTTGGGACAGGACACGCGTAGTACTATACGAAGCCCTGCAGAGAGAGCGCTTTCTCACTCCTACAGAGAGGGGAAGCTGGAGAGAACTGGCTGGATCGCTGTACCACCGGGCGACAGCGAATCTCATCGGGTTCGGGGATGCTGCAACTCCCGCTATGTTGCGGACTGGTGAGCAACATGCCTCCCCTGTACACATTGTAGGTACAACGTGTTTCGCGCCAACCACGCGGTAAATCTAAATCTGTTCGGGATTCGCGACCAGTCGGATAATCGGTTCACGGAGAGCGCAGGATCAGGAGAGGATAATAAAATGACGCTTTTTCGATTGAATACGGAAGTAAAAAAAAAAAAAAAAGAAATGAATGGTTTATAATCGAATGGGTCTCGAAAGTTAATAAAACAATTGAACCGGTGAAACTTTCATGCAGACTCTGTCCTACTCCGACCATCGGTGGGTTTTCCTTACCTGTTCTAACCAATTCGCTCGTTTCTTCCTACTCCGCGCTAGTCTTATTCATAGAGTCAGCCAAGCGCCAACGATAAGAGAGCAGCAGCCGCGCGCGAGCCTCCTTCCCCCAATTAATTTAGCCTCCTCCAATAATCGATAATTGGTCATAATAGAAAATTTCCATAATTTTCACTAACTTCTTAAACTGCGACCCCCTAGGCAATAATAAAAATGTTCTCTCTAATTGTGGAATAATTCGAAGACCGAAGTAAATCGGTGGACAGAGCTCTCTTACGTTTACGTTAAAAAAGATGTATATATATATGTATATATATATATAGCGCAGCGACAGAGAAAACGTGAATATTTTGAGTGTTAGATAAGTGTGTGTCAGTTCAATGCCACAGACTTCGTAAACTACAACTTTAGAAAATAAAAAATGTAAAGAACAGAAAAGCAGAAAAACAAAAAAAATGGTTGGATATTGTGAGGCTGGATTTACGTCTGATTATTGTACGAGTGAAATATTGCAACGGCGAAACTGACCCCGATGAAAATTGAGCGACAGAATCGGGACACCCTCTTTGGGGTTTGGTCGACGAATGAAGTGCCGGAGAATTCTGATGGGACGGAGAGAGATGGCTAAACTATATACACTCGGGCACAGAGTGCATGCCCGGGGTGGAAGGCCGGGCGTAGGCATGCAAATTGCATTAATACGTCGCGTAAGCGGCCGGCAAATTGCTTTACCATCAATTTCGGTTGGCTGGCCCCGTTGGATACGAAGCCTCGCTCGCTTTCGGTTTAGCTGTTGCTGCGTGCAACCCACGTTGTCGGGAAAGCACGTACAACAGCTTCGAGGCGTACGGTACGAATACCCCAGGTACACCTCGCAAATATATCACGGCCACGCGCTTGCCGATGTTAACTTGCGTGCATATACGAGAGAGACAGTGCCACGAGTGCTGTAGTTGCACGGTGGACGATAAACTAAGGGGCACTCGGTGTAAAATCGATTGACGTTACCTAAACTCAAAGGCTCTTGTTTCGCAAATTCACTGTTGCGATATTCCCTCACGGGGAGAATTCATTGATAAGTTAAAAGAAAAGGAAAAAAAAAACATTTAATACATCTATCAGGGAATACCAGCGTAAATTGGGGTGGCGCAAGATTTTCCGAAAACGGAATTGAGCAATTCGTTGGCTGCGGGGTAATATGGTGTGTTTGCCAAAACGGAAGATACGGAAATGCGTCAATTGTCATTGAGCTCGACGGAGTTGGGTCGTGAAGGCATCGAGATACAGGATTCGGTATCGTTAGAAAACAGGAAAGAGCAGAATCGATATACGACAGGATTAATCGCGTATTCTCGGCAGAGGAGAGAACAAGAGGAAGGAAGGTATTATAGAAGGGATGGATGGACGGGGCGTATACTCTATAAATAGTGCCATAGTGCCTCCGGATTCGGGCCGAGTGGCTCAGCAGGAATAAGTATTGCGTATCGGATAATAATTCGTGGCTGTCCGTCCGAGAGTGGCAGTCTGGATGAGGAGTAGGGTGAGAATGTAGTAGACTCGGTTCCCTTGGAGAAGGATGCAAGAGGGATGGTGGAGAACGGGGCAAATCGGACTACCTTTACCAATTCCTCGCGAGACATTAAAAAAAAGTAGTCCGATCTCGAACGGAGGCCACTGGTCCGTTTCGCCCCTCGGTTCCATTTTATCCCGCTCTCCCATACATGGCGTGTCGGACGGAGGAAGAAGATTATAATGCGAGAGGAATAGATGGCTCGCTCGTTCGCCTCCCCAGCGAGAGGGGGTGGAAAGCCGAGTGCGTGGTAGGAAGCGAACGAACCTGGAATGATGAAACTCACCTATATGTTAGATGGAAAAATACAAAGATGTGAAACAGAGAAGGAATGAAGGAAAAAAAAATGTACGCGCTCGAGTGAGAGTTCCGTATCGCTCGACTGAAAGAGTCGGAAAGGAATAGGAGGGAAGGGTGATAAAGAGAGATGGATGGATAGAGAGAGAGAGGGAGAGAGAGAGATAGAGAGAGAGAGAGAGAGCTTGCGGATCGAAGGTTAGCAACAAGTGGCCCCCCCATAGCACCGGCAACGGAATAGTGGAGCAGCAGGAGCAGCAGGAGCAGCAGGAGCAGGAGCAGCGGCAACGGCAGCGGCAGCGGCAACGGCAGCAGCCGCTGCAGCAGCGGTTTCCGTACTTCTGCCGAGTGCCGCCTGACAGATCCGGGAAGCAGGATCTCTGAACTCCGTACGACCGGAAGTGGTTACTCGAGCCAAATCCGAACGCACCTCGGCAGCTTGGCAGCGACGACGCGCTTCTGTCTTATGTATTCGTGTTGTGTTCCATGGTCGATCGGCTGCCATTGCCCGCCCGTGGTATCGCGCAGCTTCATCGGAATTACTTTCACAGGTATCTCCGCACGTCATCGTTCCCGTTCATGTTTACGAGAGAGGGACAGAGACATTAAAATGTATGAACATTTTTAGTTTAACAACCTGCCTTGGAATGTTTGATTAATGCGGTACGGCGATCAACAGAATGTTGCTTGGACTTTGGAGTGGATACCACATAAGAATCCCAAGGGTTTAAGACATAGAAGGCAGGACTATGTCTTAAACCCTTGGGCTAGCCCCATGGGAATCCCGATTGAGATTCCCAAAACATTTCCGTTTGTACATATATATTTCTTTCCCTCTGCATCTTTTCTCTCTACCATCCCTCCGGCCACGTCGTTCACGGTCCAACTCTTTCCCCGTCTATCTCTGGCTTTCATCGAAAACCCGGTATTCGGACACTTCGGTCCCGCACCCGCACGGCTTGGCGCCGGTGGTTCATCAACAGATCATTCAGCGGGATAAGACGAACGAACACGCGGAACATCGAGGACGTAACGAAGATATTCCGTCTTGCTACGAATGCGAGTTCAGGAAGCGTGGAGGGGAAGCCAAGCGACGTCGTCCTCGTCGTCGCTTGTCAGTTAATAAAATTTACATGGAGATGGAAGGACCGATAACGATCCGCAACGATTCTTCGTCACCATCGGCGCTTTACGACTCACTTCCCAATGGTATTTTTCCCCCAGATTTCTAAGTCGTTAATTATACTGATAGGCAGAAATTGGTCTTTGATATCGTCATCGGGCGATTTTCCCCATCAAAACGGGCAGGACGGTCTTTCTGCGGGTAATGACAAATCCGATATATATGCCGGAGCAAATTGCCCGTGGCGGCGAGAACATGATATTACGACAAATTGAATATACAAATGCAGCTGCTACCCTTTCTCGCCTTTGTGTGTATCTAGTGAAGCAAAGTCCCTGCCCTACACCTATAACGCAGGTAAACATATATATTATATGTTTGCCCATGTGTATATATATATATACATATACACACGTGCGCGCGTGCGTGCGTGCGTGCGTGCGCGCGCGCGCGCGCGCGTGTGTGTGTGTGTGTGTGTGTGTGTGTGTGTGTGTGTGTGTGTGTGTGTGTGTGTGTGTGTGTGTGTGTGTGTGTGTGTGTGTGTGTGTATGCTGGGTTGCTCCGCTTCCGAAAGGGCTCGCGAGGGGCCACGTACGTGATATTGGTTCGCTTTCCTGCTTCATCTCTACAAACGTTTATCCTTGCTCGTTCTCGAATGTCTTTGAGCCGACAGTGCAATCCCGTAAACGGAGAGAATCTCATTAAATCCACTCACGATACTCTCTCACGGTACTTTGTGTGTACGCGATCCTTTGACCATGGATCAGAAGATAGGGTCCGTTTTATCGTTCCACTCAACGAAAAGGCAACGGAAACTAGCCGGAGAAATTGAAACTACGCGTGGCGTATTACCATTTACTTCGATATACGCGATACATTGTTATCAGAGTATCTCGGTGGAGGGGGAGGGGGAGGAAGGAATGGAGCGTAGACAGAATCATTTTATTTGACCATATTCATTCACACGCGATCGTGGGCCGCATGCGATTCTCGTGTATTATAAATTTCACTTTTCGGTATACCGCTTCGAGCGTAACGATATGCCGAAGCATATCGTTATCGCGAGAGCTCGATCTCTTTCGTCCGAAACGTCGAACCGGAAGCGATCTTCCGTGGTCCGTCTCCCGTCCCGAGAACACTATTACCACCACGTGGTGTTATACGAAATGCAGCTTTTGCCATCGCATGCGGCCAATGATTTTCTCAACTCTGGCCAGCAATTTCACCCTCCACTATCTGATTATTCGCGTGTGTTCATTCAGCATGAAATTATTCCCGGACATACCCTGCCTGCGTGAAGCATGAAGTAAGGCCCTCTCTGCCCGCATAAAACAAAACAAAACAAAAAATAAGCGGTCAAAAATACTGTTCAATCTCTAGGTTAGTTCGGTTTCGATTCGGTAAAAATTAAGTCTATTATCAATTTTTCATATCCGGAGAATAATGGAAACTTGATATCCATATTCTGCGCAATACTGTGGATGTTGAATATGCAGTACGATCCTCGGCGAACTCTTCATCGCACTTACGAGCCGAGTTCCGAGCCATGCTTTTAGCATGGGTCGAAACCCCTATAACGACTGATGTTCGCCGCAAGGATCTCGTGAAAATCGCATTAATCGAGAACCTCGTGAACACAGAGAGCATTGCCAGCGATAAAGTGAAGAAAAAAAATGCGAGCCTGATAATGAGAGACCGCGGTGGGCGACATGAGCCGAAAGCCCCTAAAGCTCGTTCAGATAATCCTCGAACTGTTCACTTTGCCAGTGGCAGTATTCGCTCCAGTTATCCAGGGATTTTATACAGGGGAGGTGGAAGTGCGAGAGAGGTGGCGGGGGGCCGGAGGGGATGTAGGGAAAAGCTCACAATATCCGAGGAATGTGAATCACGGGGTTTGGCGCCAGCGACTCGTGAGGAGAGCGGGGTAAAATCCCCGGCAAGCGATGCACGCAATTTGCAAATGGCTAAAGAGCAAAAGCAATGGAAGCGTAATGCGACTGTACTATCGTCTCTTGTCTCACTCTAGCGGCATTGCTGCAGGATTATCGATCGAACAACCGTTTCATGCGTTATAATTTGATCGCGCCCCCTCTGTAACGATTCTCTCTCTTCAGATGGTATAACCGCTCGGTGCAACGGACTCGCTTGGCAAATGCATTCCCGTGCATTAGTACGACTCTATATCCCTTTCAGCGAGTTCAATTTTTTTTTTTCTGCGTATTTACTCTCCCGAGCGGAAGGGTCATTTCAAACGAGAAATTAATCGATCATCGAGGCATACGCTCTATCTCTCGTTTGGGACTCGGTCGACATGGGTTTCTACTTCGTTGCTGGAAACAGGTGCCCTCGTGGATTATTCGTCATATTTTTTAGTTTGTTCGTCCGCCGAATTCCACCTGAGTACCTCTCCGCGTTGCCATACACACTTGTGTAAAATTTTGCTGATGAAAGTTATTGATCGTTTTGTGACTATAATCGAGGATTATTTGCGAGCAAGCTTGGCATTAACTTGCGACGGTGTGACGATGCTCGTTGGCAACCGAAACAGAGGATACTACACGAACGAATAGGTCGGAGCGGGACGAAACGGAACCGTGTCTTTCATACGAGATGAGACTTTCGAAAAATAAAATTGGTAAAAATGGTTCATTTTTCCCTGCAGTTCCATTTTGCCCCACTACCTACACTATATAGCATGTCCGTTATGTCGGTCGCTGAAACGACAACGATGAGAACGAGAACGAGCGGTCCAGGTCTGACGGAGTACGTCCCTTGACGACCCATTTCGCACGACGCTTTAAAAGTCTACTGCTTACTGCGCTACCATTTCCGGTGGATGCTGCCGTCCGAGCATGGCGCCGAGCAACCCGCGAAGGATAGTCTTCCTCGAATGAGCGTAGCACGAGCCGTTACGTATAACGACTGCACAGTGGGATTCTCGGGCGAGCGAGGAAAGATTTCTTCTCACTATACAGTACTTACTTTTTCCATCTTTGCTACTTCCTTTTCTTCTATCTCCTTGCTTCCAGCTTCTGCTTTTTTTATTCCACCATCTTCTCTCCCTTCTATCCCCGGAGAAGTGTGACGCAGAGGTCCCCTTATTCGCAGTTTTCTTTTCTCTTTCCTCGGCTTCATTTCCTTCTCGCATCGATCCGCATAATATCGTGGGGCAACACAGCTACAGCCCATTTCCTTTTCTTCGCTACCGGTAACACACAGCAGTTGGTACTCGAAGGTGGGCGGAGTGGAGGGGCGGAGGGGCGGTGGGGGGGGGGGGAGGGACTTTTCCTCCGTTTGTACTTAATGCTCACCCGAGCATTGTTACTCGAGAAAGAAAGTTCGTGAGACGACGTTGTGCCCTCGGAGCTCATTACACGCTAATCTTAATGAGAAAGGAGAAAAGTCAAGCATAAGAATGAAACTGAGAGAGAAGCAGGTATAGAACGATTCGCCAAGATGGCCGGGAAAATCGAGACGAGGGAGGTAAGAACCGGGTGGAGCCCGATAGACCGCCACGATTTCCTAATGATTATACGGGAAATCCTGATAACAGCTCCACCTGCTCGCCCTCCGAGCTAACAGTTATTTCCATCGAGATTAAAGGCAAGACGCAACGACGGTTTTCCATGCTTTTCGAAATAATCGCAAGCTGGCCGTGTGGCTTGTCGAGCGGGAATAAGGGAAAGTAGCCATCGTCGGAGGGAGTCGTGACAGCGATTCGAATAACGAGGCGATCCTAAGAAACAGACACTACAGATCCCGGAGAGAAGACAGCGTTTTCCGAGGAAAAACATCAAGGGATAGAAGGTTCTTTGCAACACAACGACAAGAATAAAAAGTCTCGTTTGGCGACCTGATCCATTTCTGCTTATACCTTACATTATTGACAATATAACATAGTATATAGGGTGAAGCGGAGAAAAATAATAATATTTCAATGTCTCGGTGACATTGTTGTATACATACACTACGATTCCTCCAATTTCAGGGTCGTATAAAGTAGGTTTTGGGTTACATATCGTTTCCACCAAAGTATAACTTTATCACTTTCCCCGTACTGTACGAGATCCTGATATAGATTCTTCGAGCAGATGCAAAGATCACGTATCTCCCGGAACAGTCATCACGAGACGGGCAACGAGGCGTTGAGGTAGACGGACAAGTAATGTATCTCAAGACAAATTAAACTTCGAATAGAAACCGTGTACATCACTCGGTTTCCATGCGCTCGACAAACTACATCATGCATAATTATATATGCTCATGCGCGTCCTTCAGAGTCGATTGAGTAACCCGAGTTGAACGGGTAGAAAGCTTTGGATGCCGATTCACAGAAGGTAGTTGAAACAGGTGTAACCGGCCCGTTATCTTGGGTCAATACTGACTCGGGAGTTCTCAAGTTTGTTTGAAACTACATGGTGCTTATAATACACGATAAATATCCCCACCCGGCGACACCACACTCATTAATGTTGAGTGTTATTATTTTAGCTCGACGAAATAATAATTTTCGCTTGATTCGGTATTGTTTGTTCGGAGCCTCTTGGGGCTCTACGAGCTCCGGCGCTGCACCCGGATAATCGACATAATTATTTTCCGGCCACCGCGTGTCCCGCGCAGTGAGCACCGGGAACCCGAACAAAGGCTACTATCGTCGCTCTCCTCTCTCTCCCTCCCCCTCCCTCCCTGCCACCGTAAATTCATCTTGGCTTTGGTTGGTAACTACACCACGGCGGTGAGCACTAAGAGACCTGCCAGAGGCCACGGCGGCAGCAGCAGCAGCAGCAGCAGCAGCTTCCCGCGAAATCGGACAATCTATGGACGGAAATCGCCGATTACCGTCCGAGGATTTGTGGTTTCTCGTCTCGGACACGCAGACAGGGAGGCCCAGCATGGCAGCCTCTTCGTTTGCGAAGCAGCGTACCCGCAGGATAACGACGAGTAAGAGCACGAAAATACGCAAGTTCTCTCACTGGCGAGAGAATTTTTTATTTTTTTAAAAATATATTGCCCGTACGGTTCGTCAGTCATCCCGTTCGACGAATATAACTCGGATATACTTAATTGTACCGAATTATGATGTAATTACTCATTCAGAGACAGTCAATAGGGGGTGGGGGGAGGGGGGGGGGGGGTCGGTTACGTTTTCGTCGTTCAAAGACATTTCGCTCAGGTTCGATAAATTAAGTTTACCAGAATATCTCCAGTCGATAAACGGCAATACATTCCAGATATTCGCTGTTATGTATAAGCGTATGACATTTTAAGGTGACCTCCGCGATGTGACGCGTATTCGATAATTATTTATCCTTCGACTAAAGGTAGAACGAAAATATTACTTTGCAGATGCATTCACAGTAATGCGCTATATTCCATGAATATTTTGTTAAAATTCTTTATTATGAAAATTCATCGAACCTCTCCCTCAAGTGCCCCACCGAAATTTTCCGAAGAAAATAAGAAACAATAATAATGTATAATAAATTTGAAAATATTTCTAACCTCGAGGGTAAACTCCGGTCGTTCGGTCGTTCTTCTTCGGCGTTCTCGTGCAGTGCCCGGCGTATTCTGTTGTCGCACGGTTTTCGAATTTCTTCCAAGGCGAAATCCATTGTACCCTCCCGCGAGTTTCCATTGTGCTCAAGCTCGAGCGGGCTCCGCGACAAGAGAGGGTAGTGCAGAGGAAGCATCCCATCCCCCGTTCTCGAAGCTCGAACCGTAGTGTTACAAAGAGCGGGTGCACGCTCCCACTTTATTTCCCTCCTTGCCGCGTTATTATTGCGTCGTCGGTGGAAAATGGAAATTTAATACAGTGCAAAGAAAGATCTGGAGTCACAGTCCTCCGTGTATTGTACAGTTACGGTTATAGCGTGGAAAGTAAAGCCAAGCCACGGTGGTAGCGATAACAATGCGAGACGATCGCGTGGGTTAAAAAATGTGCCCTCTCGATTTTTCGAGTGCTCCACACGGTCGCGTGTTTTAAACAAATGATACATAATTTGTTGTTCGAGACGCGAATTTATTTACATCTGAAATTCATGCATTTGTGCAGGAAGAAAAGGAAGAGTTGATTTGTTTAGGTCGTACACAAATCAATTGACTGGGACATTTTCACCAATCTTGCCATGTTTAATACCATGGCGCCTTTGTATCCCTGGGAAACTATCCGAAGTCATGAAAAGGGACGAACGGGCGAAGGGACGTGACAAGATTGTAATTCATATTAGCGTTTGCCACCACTTCCCCCCCCCCCCCCCCGCCCCGCCCCGCCCCTCCCTCCCGACAAGAAAAAGCAATCAAGTCAACATCCAGCGCTTCCTTCTTCGTCGCTTGGATTAAAATGACAGTTTTATTGGATTCCGGAACGGCATGATGGCGAAGGAAATAACTCAATTGCCTAGTCTACGCCAAATCGGGCAACGAATGTTTGCCGTTCCCATTCGGCGGAGAAAAAAAAACTGTCCGGTATCCTTTGTGAGATATTCGATTTCGAAAAAATGAAACAAAAATATTAAACTATGCCATTGACACCATTCTCCCGGTCACTTTATAGACATTTATTTATTTTTTTCCAGTGAAGAGAGGAAGCATGGGCGTGCTCCATTGCAGTAAAGAAAGAAAAACTGAATGATCCACGCCACGAATTACGATACAGACTCGCCAGAATCGCTCGCGGTGAAGAAAAGAATTAAAGGTCGGGAGATCCTCTCGCAGCGTCCTCCTCCCGTTCGCTTATTCAATCTCATTCAATTATTTTCCTGCGCACTCAGACCCTCGTTTTTTCGTACAGTTCTCGCAGACGGAAGAATTCTTTTTCGCATTCCACAAAATGTCCGTCAACTACGCGACAATGCTAATGTTCTCTGGGAATGCATATTTCGAGGACGAATGGTGAATAAAGCTTGTCTCATCGGCGCGAGAGTAACGATGCGTGTCTCTGAATTTCACGCAGTTAGCTAGTGCGACAGAAAAGAGCGAGGACAGTTAATAAAGAAAGGAGGAGTCGAGACGTTCGTGCGTGTCTCGGTGGAGTGATTTAATATTCTTTTCCTCACTGTGATAGCTTGAGCCGCGGGCGCGCTCGCGATTGGAGGCTCGCCAGTCCTGCTGGGATTTGGTTACGATTCAAGTACATATCCTCTTAACTTTTTTTTTCATCTCTCTCGTTTTCTTTCGCCTGAAACATGCGCACCTACGCATTGCTCCCTCCGTCCTCAAGACACTAAGAAAAAATAAAAAGGAAGAAGAAAGAAGAAGAAAGCTGTAACATGATCCTTCGCGCCGAGTACCAAACACGCCAGGGGTTTCGTGCTCGCGAATATCTCGTACTACACGCGAAGCTTGTCCCGCGACACGAAACCGCTGGGTACCCGAACAATTTAAGTGAGTGAAAATCGGTTAACATTTACCGTATTTCACAAATACAGATTTTAAATGAGCAATCTTTGAAACGGATTAATTTTATTCCGCGCCCATCGGCGTGTGTCTGTGTATATACATCAAGATATATATATTATATATATACTGGAGTGTAGCCGAATGAGTTGTAACTGTCCGTGAAGGAGAAGATGAGCGGTAGTATTGCACTTGACGTGCCCGCATGTGATGTTCACTGGCAGAAAAGGGGCAGGCCAGAAACGAGAATTTGTATGGGTAGGAGAATGTGCCTGGGGGGGGGCTAAACCAGGTGCATTCGTTTCGGCACAAAATGAGACCCGCCTCGGCGCGGTGGCTCGTCGTTGGAACGGGCAAATGAACCGTGAAGCCGGGACTCCCGGACAAGATGAAACTACAGTGGACTCCTACGTGTGCTAGCGCTCTTCTCCCGCTCACTTTCGAGAGTTCGAGGTATCCGACGTAGTCCACAGTACGGTATACCGAGGTTCACGACACACGACGGCTTTGCATTTTCTGTTTCATCATGCCTCCCCGATTTTCGTGTACCGGCGAGCAAAGTCGATTTCCGGGGTTGTGCTCGAGGCACCTTCCACGCTGTACAGTACCAGACCTTTTTATTTCTTTTCCATATTTTATTTTTCTTCTGTTTTCCAAGGTATGCGATAGCGAAGAGTTCATTTGCCACACGAAACGAGCCATCATCGCGAGGTGAGTTCGAAAATAATAATAACCATAATAATAATCTCCCCTGGCGAATGGAATCATGGAGAATTTCGAGGGGTATTCGTGAATGGTTAATGATCGCTCGGCGGAACAATGTCCGAAACTTGGTAGCAGCTCCCTCCGCGTTAGCTCTCGTGAGCGTTGATGCCCTCGTCGGGCTCGACATCGCAGGAGCTCTCCTGGCCGCCGTTCGTCGTTCGCCGTCACCGCCGACGTCGCTCCGCCGGTTAAAAAGCCAAGCGTTTCAATCGCGAGAGGAGAGGCAACGAGAGTGTCGGAGCCTTCACGAGACGGCATGCCGGCCCGATTATATTTCCGCGGATGAAGATATAATCGCGATCGCGTGCGCATCGTTGTTAGATCAAAGTTCGGTTATCTCATCCGAGCTCGTGTTAACTAGATTCTCAACCGGTTGCCCAATATTTCGATTTTGCTTGGGTGGCCGTTGTTAGTGTGCACCTTTGCTTCATTGTGTTGCTATATCGATGGCTCAATGCCGTAAGGCCGTGTAAACTGTACGAACGCAATCGATATGCCTTTCGGACGCTAGACCATCCATGTAATCTTAATCGATTGCAAATACATTTTTCATTTATTTAAAACAATAACTATGATATCTCGTATGAAAAAAAGCTGGCCTATCATCGATGCGAGGTACATATATTAGCTGCATCTACCGAAAGTTCTCCAATTGGGACGATTATAGACCGAGTCTGAATTTCGGTTACATCGCCACGAGTGTCTCATGAATGCATAGAGAACGAGTCATTGGCATGCTCCGGTCCGAGTCCGGCGAGCGGTCGCCGGCATCAGCTGACAAAAGCGGTAGACCTTGAGTCGTCCTTCGAAGCATCCGCGGGTATGGCGCGGATAGAGCCCCGCGTCGATTCCGGTCTAGAACGCGAGTGTTGGACCGAAGGGAACTGAGAAAACCTGTCGTCCGGCGGTTTCGCCGTGTGGGGCAACATGGGACGGAATCGCGGTGAGCCACGAGGGAGTCGTTCAATCGAATCACACTGCAGCAGCCCCTCCGCAGGGACTAATGAAATATTCTTCCGGTTATTATTTAACAGTTTCGTCTCGTACTGCAACGATTTAATCATTAAATTTTACATGAAAGTATCAATAAATTACGTGTATTAATGTTTGCCGCGAGGACGGGAAGTCGAGTGTGACGGTCGACGGGACGAGAGCGGACCCCGCTCCGCCGTCGGTTCGTTCGGCGGCCGTGCGTCGCCGTCGTTCGGCTCGAGTCGAGTCACCGACTCGGCACCCCAGTCGGTGGGCTAGTGGAGGGGCGGGGGGGGGGGGGGGAGCTGGCGCGGTCCCGTCACTCGTGGAGCTGACTCAGTGTTCGACCGTACGCGCGGGTGAGACGACGCGAGTTTTGTCGCTCCGAGGGCTCACACGATTCTCGCTCTTGCGGCCCCCACCACTCTTCCCGCCGCCGCCGGTCACTCGTATTTATCCTCCACGAGCATCTCTCCCGCTCGAGACCGCACGAGAACTCGAGTCGCTCGCGAGGATAACGCTCCCGAGTGAAAGTATCGAGATTCCGACGAGAAAGGTTAAAGCGTGACTTCGAGATCCGGAGGTTTTCCGTTAAAGAAAAACTATTCGATCTCACGAACGCGAGATTCACTGTAGCTCTATCATTGCCAAGACTGAATAGTGAACATAGCCAAATTCGTTATTCATCGATTAGTGTATTTTCCGTTGACACGAGGGAAATAAAAAAAAAGTATATAAATATATATCTGTCCACGTGTAGCAGGAGAATATATAATAATAAACAGGACTATCGGTGACTATTGTTTTTAATAAATTGAAAAAAAATCGATTTACCGTGTAACCGTCGCGTTTCTGGAGCGTGTCTTCTCGCTATAAATCGATCGCGCATACGACGGTAAGAGGCGTGAAATCTGAGCCGAAGCCGATAATAAGCCGTTTCCCGTCGAAACTCTGTACCTGTGCCTCGAAGTTTCGTAAGTTTGGTGGAGCCCATACAGACTCCGAACAACAGCTCTATCCTCGGCATATCGTACAATTGTTCGAAACGATTAAAATACCTCTCTTCACCGAGAGTCTAAACTTTTATCCGTTTCCAACGGAGTTGGCGGAACTCGCTCGCCTGAAGATTCCACGTCAACCGAGATAAGATTTTTTTTTCTTTGGCGTAATAAGATTAAAAAAAAAAGATGAAATTAGCGAGAGGAAAGTAGAGTATAGAAGAAATAAGAAGCGAAGAGGAAATAATCGAGTGTACGAAGACGTATAGACACGCTGCTAACAGGTTAGCGGCGAGGGAGGCCCCCCCGAAGAAAGAGAATCGTTGGCGAGGTAGAGAGAAGACAGGGCAGTGCCGGAGTGCATCTCAAAGTGTCAGGCTCGACCGCCCGGTATAATACATTATCGCGTTTCGCGAACGAAATAGAGGGGGCCTTGGACACTCGTAAGCGAGCCGAGAGGAAGAAGGAACCCGACGGTTCGAGGGAAGTGCGCGCGTGTGGGAAGGCTGTGTGCATGTGTAAAACCAACCGCGTGTCCCGTCGAGATGCCCCATTGTATCCAACTTTAACGTGCTGTGATAAAGCCTGTGATATTGTGCATTCTACCGGGCGGAGAGCGTCGCTTCTTTGACAAGTTTTTTTTTCTTTCTTTGCCGCTGCTGCCCACGTAGCGACGTGTCACCTCGAACGGAAAAACGAAAAGATAAATAAAAAAAAGGTACGTGACGCATTTTTATTCGATTATTTTATCCCTCGATGGTTTATCGGAGACGAAAATAATACATATAGGTACCGAAAGCGTTCGTTCTACTTACGTGTGTTCGCTGTAAGTTCAAATAAAATTAATATCGGAGACTCGAGACTTTCTCAAGGAATGGGGAAATATTTTGTTGACTCAAAGGAGATAAGAATTTTTGGGAGTTAATTTTGTGTTGCCCAACTACTGAACAAACCGAACAGAAGTTGCTTCTGCAACGTGGAATAAAAAATAAAAAAATATAAAAATAAAAATAAAAATGTATAAAATTCCTCATTTCTATGATACGCGAACGCAATCCTATCTCAGAAAGTTTTATCGCACCGGTGCGACGTAGAACGGTGGAGGAACATCATCGGAGCGATATCGCTGCCACATAATCGGCGCGTCGGCGACGATTATTCTGTCTGTGCGATCGTACACAGACAGATCTATCGTGAATGCCTCTGCGCGTGTATTACGTAATTACTTTGGCGCAGTGAAAAAATAAATAAAATAATAGTCGCAATCGTCGCGAGCGAGCGGCTCGAATGGGAAATGAGAAAAATAAAAAAGAATAAGAGTCCTTTATACTTATACAGTTACGGTAGGAGCGAGTTTCGCGGGGTCTAGACGCGGGGTGAAAGTGGAAAGGGGGCGATAAATTTTGCTGGCGAGGGCGCGAGGTCCGAGTCGGAAGAGGCTGCTGCGCTAAACGGGCTGCTCGTAAACTGCCGCCGCCGCCCTCTCATATTTCCGTACACGTACAAATTCAACGAACAAGATACCGCACACGGAACGACGCGGTACCCCGATGCTGGTGGGGGGAGCCCCGCGCTGCTCATCCTCGTGCAGTTCTGTACTAACGTCGCGCGCGGGCGCGAGTGGCTTACATTATGCAGCTCGCGGGACCGAGCTGCTGGGAGGGCTTTTAAAACTGTATATACATTGAAAAAGTTCCCTGGCAGCTCTGGGCAAGTGGGTAGTAGTCCGAAAAAGCAAAAGGACCGGGGCGGCATGGTAGGTAGGTAGGTAGGTAGGACAAACAGAAAAAAAAACGAAAAAACGATTTAAATTGACGGTCGGTATAGGCAGGCTCGCGTTACGCTGCTCGCAGCCTCTTATGCTATCGTATATATTCAATGTACATAGCGGTAGCTTGTACCCACGTGCGGTATGCATTATGCAAGGGGCTGTCAGAGCGATAGGTGCAATCTGGAACGACCGGGCGAGAGACGGGGTGCTGGAGCGAGAGTACCAAATTTTCAAACGAGAAAAAGATTGACCCCGATAATCAATTTTTTTTTTTTGTTATATGTATAAAAATTACAAGTTGAAGAGTGTGCGATAACTGTCCCCCGGCATTTGTCCCGCTGTGAAAACCGAGAGTACTCGATACGAGACATTCAACACACTGTCGTGAGCCGGTGTCGAGGCTTTGTAATTCGCTGTATGCTGCCAGTAGCTTCACAGCTGGGAATCGTCGAGCGCGCGGTACGAGTGTACGGCGTACCTCTTCGTGTCGTACACCTCGATCGGTCGTCCTTGCCCGCACACACACACACACCACACATACACACACACACACACACGCGCGCGCGCGCGCGCCCCCCCCCCCCCCACAGCCCCACACACACACACACACACACACACACACACACACACACACGCGCGCGCGCGCGCGCGAATACGTGCGTATATGTGCGGACAAATTCTTATACGTCAATATTACAAATCGTTATTGGATCTAACCGGGTTTTGTGTGTGAGCGGGTGAACGTTCGGTGGGAACGACCGTTCGATCAGCGAGAGTCTCGCACGTCCGGCACGTTGGAGAAATATGTTCCCGGTGAAAGGAGCAGCGAGAACGACTACGGCTACGAACGTTTTATCCCGCTCGCTCTGCTCTCTGCTGTTCCGTTCTCTCCTATCTTCCTGTCGAGGCTAACTTGTCCTCGTCTCCGATTCGAGCGAATGGGGAATTAAAGTCGGACGTTCGGAACCTTTTGCCTTGAGACACGGTAATTCGCACATAGGTTGTAACTGTTACCGACCTCTATAAAATTTGTCATATTTTTTCAGCTCTCGACATCGTGATGGCTAAAAAGTTTTCTTTTTGACGTCGGGATAGTTTTCCTTCGAGATGTCTTGAGATTTATCTCAACAAGGACATTTTTATCTGCGACATAAAGTACGAAAATTTCTTCCTCCACACACGAGAGGAAAGTGCATGGCCCAAAGATTACAGTATATTTATTGGACGCCCGGAAGGCTGTCGGTTAAATTTTACTACGTGCCGCCTTTACACCCATTATCGATAGCGCACTCTCATATTCATCGGGTCACAGTAGTGGCGGCGACTCGTAAAATCATGCAGCGATAGCGGAGCGAATAACGCAAGGGGTAGTATCGTGCGACCGTCTCCCTTTCCAAACAAGAAGAAGAAGAGGAATAAGGACAGGGAATTAGGTACGTGGTTTACCTTGCACTCTCTTGGTATAATACCACTGAATAGTACAGTACACAATACCGTTGTACCGTATCTATCTTACGTGCTCGTCCCGGCGTGTAATACAAGCGGCTGCCTAAAAGCCACTTTGCAGATAGGCGAATCGCTCTATTCTCGCCCCAGTGGCGGTCTAGATCGCTCCCTGAACCTGCGGCGGAGCGCGGTCCTGTGTTGTTCCATGCGGCCTCGAAACGGGCACCAGGCATAGAGCAGCGGCAACCATCGGGGCCACATTGGCATCTCCTGCTCAAACCCCCCCCCCCCCCCCCCCCCCCGCCTCTTCCTCGCCGGCAAGCACGTGCGTACCAGTACGGTACATAGACGTGCCCCGTAAATAGAGTGCGCTCCTCCAACCCCTCCGTCAACTACCCTCGCAAGAGCTTTTGATATCAGAGAAAGCATTGGGCTCACGATGCCACATTGGACACGCACGCGGTACCGATTTTATCGTTCGGCACCGAGGCATCCCGCGGTTACATTTGCTAAATTACTTTCCAGGTTTCAATTTATTTTCGCGTCCTCTATAATTTTTATCGAGTGCTATTAAATGTTTCATCACTGCTGTTTTATAACGTAGTAGTAGCAGCCTCTCCCATTAATTTACCGTACCAATTATTATTAATCACAAACTGTATATTAACATTTAGTGATTATAATTCGGTATTATTGTCAGCGTATTACTACCTCGGCGTCTCGTATTTCTGGAATCGACGCTCGCGCGATTATGTATGCGCGTGAATTGTTTTTTTTTCTTCTCTCGCTCGAATTTGCGATATCACTTCCGGGCAGCTCCCACGCGTTCCGGTACTCGTCGATACGCCAATGTGAATACTTATTTATGCACCCGAATCTCGTGAATCTTGTGACGCATGCGCTCGCAGAATAGTTCCAGATAATTACGGGAGGGCGAGAAATATATTATTGAATCGATGCGGAGCACTCGGTAATGTCGGACGCCCGTCGATAGTATAATTATTCCAGGAAGAGTGCTGTACAGAGAGGTGCAAAATCGATTCTCGGAACATCATTCGTCTCGTCCTCATATGTACGTACTTAAATGTGTATGCGTAAATCGCGTGGGCATTGGAAATATCGCGGGTCCACCGTTTCCTCTTATACATATTTTTTTTCTTTCTTTTTTTTTTAATCTTTCCGGACAATGTACCGGGTCGAACTTTTCCAATCATACCTCGAGAACGAATCCTCTGCCTTCCCTCTACCTTTTTATCTTTCGTTCTATGCCCTTTCTTGCTTTCCCTCGCTCCGAGGCTTCTTCTTAGCCGAGAATCCGACGACGGACGTGTACGCGCCGCCCGCGTAATGAAAGTTCTCCGAAGAACTCGGTCTCTACAACTTTTCCGAACCTTTCACCCCCCGTTCACTTCGCATTTCCCTTGCCCCACCGTTCGCCAATCTCCCTGTAACGTTGCCGGCCCCCGGGTCGAGTTTACCACTGCCCTCGGTTCCTGGCAGCCATCGAACGCCACCAGTATTCCGGCAACTCTCTTTCCAACTGTTCTTCCGATATGCACAGGATTAAACTCACATCGACAATTTACTGTCCCTCCAGTATATATACATATATTTTTACTCTTTCTCAGTTTTTTCGCGGCGGGAGAGTCGTGACTAATTAATAATTTTTTAAATGTACTAAATCAATTTTTTTTTCCCTGGCAGTAGCCGCAACATATTTGTTTGATGAGAATACACAAATCCGTGAAACAAACTTGGTTAATTTTTTAAACGGACGTAATAGGTACCTTTTCTTTTCATATTTCAGTATTATTAATATTTCCCGGTAGTTTCATTTTTTACTGTGACATATTAATGCCATTATTTGGTACGGGCATATAATTCAGAGAAATAAACACGATTTTTTTTAGATTAAAAGTTCTTCGCTGTAACGGACAACTTCAATGTCTCGTTTATTGCAGAAATATGATACCGCGAATATTGGAAAAAAACACTCAATCGATTTTAGTGTATATTTTTTTATCAGTCTAGTCCTTCATTATTCCTTCCACGGCACTAAAATGATTATTCTCGAAATAACTAATCGGGGACAGCCATACAATATTCACGAAACGCGAGGACGCTTCTCGTCGATCCCGAATAGAAATAAAAAAAAACTGTTCGTACTTGTACCTATATTATGCATGACGATACAGCGCGCGATCCGATATTTAAATTGGAAATATAATTCTTATCGTTCAGTCAACGAGATCTCCGGCGAGGGTGGAAACGATGGAAGGGGGGAGGAGGGTTGACGAAGGATAGAGAGACACGAGAGGCCGTGCGTCGGAGTGAGAATATCTCGTGCGGGTCACACCGGAACGGTGGACGTGCGCGATGAGGGAGGAAAGGCGGGAAGTGGGGAAAAAAAAAAAAAAAACGAGAACGGAGAGCCTCTGTCTCGACGTCCCGCGCGATAAACTTTCGTTCACCTCGTCACAATGATTTATCACCGTGATACTGCACGGACCGCCGAACGTATATCGATCCTGTCCGCATAGCCGCCCGAGTTCCTTCGAATAATCAAAAACGACGGGCGCTCCACCGCTCTCACTGCGCTCCACTCTGTCCATCTCAATCTTTTTCGTTTAAAAATCACGAACGAGATGATTTTCTTTTTTTCTGCGTTTCCCCTTCATTGTACCGGACACTTTTTGGAGCGACCGAGAAATTAAAGATATTTAAAAATCTCAAAATCAAAACGGTCGCATCCAATGTCGCGGAACGTAATACCAAGCATCGTACAATATAGATCCATTCGTTTTCCGACATTGATCTCGATACTTGCATGTTCATCCAAATCAAAGCCACTTTAACAATTTAATCTCGCTCTTCTATCCGAGATTATCGTCCCGTCAAAGCCAAAGAAGACGGGCGAGTATGTCGGCGTTTCGTCCAATTCCGATCTACTACTTCCTCCTCCTCGCCGCACATGTTGGTCGCGTGATACATGCTACTTCGTACGTACGCACATGTTCCATTTGCGTATTAGCTATGTATGGAAACAGCCTTCGCTCATTCTCCCTCGAGCCCGTTCGTCCTTTTCCCGAGCATTCCCGTATACCGGGCTCAAGTTCACCGTTGCGCGTAGAGATTAGAAAGCTAGTTTATTGTTTGCCGTGCACCGGGCCGACGAGGAACGGCCGGTGTGGTTGAACCTGCCGTGGCTCGGCTATACACACACGTGACTCTACAAATTATGTCGGAGTTTGGGAACCCTCGAAATTTCGTTTGCCGGCGTGCGACCGTCGCTGCGAATGGCGGGGACGGCTTTCGCTCCTATCCAGACTCGAGGTGGGTGAATCGTCGACGAATTTTCGAGACATCGTATCGCCCCAGAACGAAACGAGATTGTTGTCGAGCGTGCCATAGGTGAACCCTCGAGGGTTTTCCTTTTACTCCTATTCGCCCTCCAACCATCGTCCTGCTTTTGATAACAGCGATACTGCTTATTCGCGTATCTCGCATATTGCTGTCCACGATGCCCACGAATAACCAGTGCACTCTTTCTTTGATACATCTTAATTGCCTCCCGGAGCAATGGTACAGAGTTTCTTTTCACGATTACCAGATTAAATCAGAATAATCGACGAGAAATTGTGGTCAGGTGAAAAAAAAGGGAATTAACGTTTCATTGTGCCGTTCTAACCGCGCTTATTCAATTTCACTCAAACCCGTATTGCCGTGCAAAAAATAAATTTCTATTTCTTTTTTTTTTTTATCGACGGACGTTTGATAAAAGCGTCTCGGTCGGGCCAATCGTGGGGCTGGCAATCGAGTATCGGCACTTATACATCAACGTCAAAAAATTGATTCCCTCGGTTTCGCTTCCCTCCGTCCCTCCGTGACCCGCAAAAGATGAAAAGTTTTTCTTGGCTTGTACAAAAATCCGATAACTCACTCGAGGGGGGACGACTGAATTGCGGCAAGCGGGCCGGAGCGTGGCGAGAAGAGAGAAAAGACGGAACAAAGATGACGAGAAAAAAAAAAGAAAAAAAGAGAGCGCACATGACGCCGGCAACCATTTCTGTTTACCAACGTTAGCTTTGAGGCGAAAGTTCGTCGAACGCTTTTTCGCAACACCCGCGTCAAATCCTTGTGTCTGGTTTTAGCGTAATGGTGCGCGAGTGCACGTACACACGACCGGTACACCCACACATTTTTCTTTCGACAAAACATTATTCCTACCGACGAGTACCTAGTCGACTTCGCTCCGACACATAACGTACACGCTATTACATATTCCCGTTCGTGGTACGAATGTTTCGGATAGCGAGCGGGAGATGCGAAAATGGGGTTTTACCTCGAAACAACTGACCCCGTCACTGGCACTCCGAACGAACGCGAAACACCGGCGGCAATGCACGCTATATCGCATCACGCCTGACCAAGTCTTTCAGATCGTAACCTTCCGTCCAGACGTCAGCCACTGATTTCTTTTTCATTTAAAAAAAATGAAACGATGTAATCCCGGTCCGCTTGTCCGAACGTCAACGTTTTTGGCAAAAACGTGCAAACGAACGAAGCTATTTTTTTCCATCGCTCATTTTCGCGTACGCGAAGAATAACCTAAATCAAGCGCAGTTCGTCGCAGAGTAGCGTAGAACCGCGAGAGTTAGCTCGGCACGTGAACCTTTTAGATTTTTTTTTTTTTATTCCAACGTGTAGGGTAGAGCGGGACAAAACGTCATTTTCCAATAATTTTTGGATGGCCGAATTCGCCCCATCGATGCATCAGGCTTTTCTGCCCCGTTTTGCCACCTTGTCTGATCCAAAAATTATTGGAAAATTTAGTTTTCCCCAAAAACCCCGTTTTGCCCCGTTGCCCCATTTTGCCCCGCTCTTCCCTACAGACAGAGGAGACAGAATTGCGAGTTCACTGATGTGCCTTCTAAGCACAGTGTTCGAATGCGTGCTGGAGCCTGAGTCTGTCGCTTACAGCCACTGCAACGTGCTGAATCGCCAAAATATCACGTCGGATTGCTACATTAGATGCGTCAGGTCCTCAAACACGCGCTGATTCCGGCGCAGCGTGCTGACGAAGTCTGCCTCACCCTTTAAATAGAAAAAAAAAAAAATTTCTTCTATACAAAACCGAATCGGGACGCCTACGCTGATGGTCATCAATTTATTCGTCTTGTGTGTCCACGATCAAACTTGTACGTGTGTCGTAACGACGCAATGATAGATAACCATCTACGCAGATGACTCGCGTTATTAAGCAAACGATACCCGATTAGCAAGTTAGCGCAATTATTGCATCGTGTTTCCTACAGTGTCATTGTTATTGCTTTTTATTTTGTTCGGGAAACGGACGACCTTGCGAGTATCCCTTCCTCTTGGCTATACTAAAAATAAAAAATAGTTTGTTTTTTTTCATTGTTTCTCATCACGCAAACGCGCGTTCGCAGGATACTCTGGACAATTAGCTTAAGGAGGGAGTCTCGCTGCGCGCCGACTTTGCATAAGTTCGACAACAATAAGAGAAAATTGCAAGTACTTCTTGATGGTGTAAAAATCTTTAAAAAATCATGTATACTAAAGGTACTGAGAAGATTACTTTGCATAATAATAATTGCAAAATGTTATTAACAAATTCATCAAAAAATTAATTGGTTAACAAATTACCCGGCAACAAACTTTTTTTTTTATGAAAATGATTCGTTTATTTTTCTGAATACGTATGCATTTTTTCAGATTTTTAAATAATCGTTGATTTTTTATTTTTGTTTATAGAACAAAAATCAACGATTACTTAAAAATCTGAAAAAATTCATACGTATTCAGAAAAATAAACGAATCATTTTCATAAAAAAACAAGTTTTGTTGCCGGGTAATCTGTTAACCAATTATTTTTTTGATGAATTTGTTAATAACATTTTGCAATTATTATTATGCAAAATTAATCTTCTCAGTACCTTTAGTATACATGATTTTTTAAAGATTTTTACACCATCAAGAAGTACTTGCAATTTTCTCTTATTGTTGTCGAACTTATACGAAGTCAACGCGCAGCGAGACTCCCTCCTTAATCAGGTCGTACCAATCGTGATTGCTATTCTCGATATAATTTGCGTAAACAATGAAAGATCGCGTGAAAAAGTGAGTATGTGATGATCAAAATTTTCGACAAGTAGGGGAGAGCGGGGCAAAATGGGGCAACGGGACAAAACGGGGTTTTTGGGCAAAACTAAATTTTCCAATAATTTTTGGATCGGACAAGGTGGCAAAACTGGGCAGAAAAGCCTGATGTATCCGATAGGGCGAATTCGGGCATCTAAAAATTATTGAAAAATGACGTTTTGCCCAAAAACCCCGTTTTGCCCCGTTGCGACATTTTGCCCCGCTCTACCCTACGTTTCGACAGACAAAATTATCGACAAGTACGTTCATGCGTGTATGCCAAATGTTTTTTAACGCTCGTGACCTTGATGACCGAAGTGTTTCCGATCAACGGTAGAGCGTCTAATCGAGCTTTCATAGTCCATGGAAGGGTCTATTTCTAACGGCGGGTTAAAGATAGAAACGCGAGGGGCATAATGGCCGTAACGGTACCGTGTTTTCCCTCGGCTTGCGAATAACTGAGGTAATCGCGGATGGTAGCACGTACAGCAAGTGCTTGAGCGGGTAAACGCTCGACGAGCACTTCTATCTCGGGTGCCCGAGGAGGACGCGGAACAGTCGGTGCTGTATATCTTTGCTGAATACAATAATATACCGGTACACACACGTACCCGTAGTTCGCACTCGGCGAGGTCAGTCAATTTCACGCCCGGCTTCGTTTCGTGCGTGCTGCACGCCGATTGCCTTCCTCCCTGCTTTCTCCGTCCGACATTTGTGTGTTTCCCTCATTCGGTCCCTTCCACACCGAAAATCGTGCAGCTCGAGATCGAGACTGGGGGTGTTGCTGCCTTCCCGGTGTGCCATTGCGGGCGAAACGTTTATTGGTACGACACACGAAACGGCCCATTCTGCAGAACGCTGACGCGTAAGTCCCGTTTCCCGAACGGCTCTCGTTTCCTCGCAGAATGAATCGGAGAAAGGGGCAGCGCGGGTAAAAAAGAAAGTGAATGGAAGGAAAGAAAGAAAAAAAAATAGTGAAAAATATAGCGGAAAGTTGGCACGTGGCGGGAGCACAGGTAGCAATGCCGGCGAGGAGTTCCGGTGAGGTGCTTGGAAGAACCGGAGGGTGGTCGGTACCAGGCGAGAGCAGACATACCCTTATAGGATATTCAGGCATGTATATTCATAGTGACGCCGGGGTGTGAGGGACCCGTGTACACTCGACGGACGCGTCTACGTTATCCTACCATCCGACGTCCATTATTCTTCTTATACCACGCCGGTTGTTAGTCCCGAGGGTCTTGTGCCCTCGTCCGTTCGCCAGTCCCACGATCGAGGTCGAGAGAGGAACGAAGAAACAGAAGCAAGTACCGACGACGTTGAAAAAAAAGCATTGAAGAAAAAAAAAATATATATATATATATAAAGTGAGATTGCTTTTATTAAGGATGAAAAACCGATTTGCTTGATCATCGTCACTTCGGAGCTTTTATTTAATGTCTGTGAACGAAATAAAATTATCTCACGCGCCGACTTCCGGGAATGAGGGATTCTCTTCGTATAAAACATTTTGCATAATGCACAGGTGGCTGATCGGTAAAGGAATCTTGGAGCTTTACGTGTAGTCCGGAGTGCATTAAGGTGGCGCCCGTATGGTATGTATTAGTGTCGTCGTTAGTACAACGTACGAGGGCGCTTATACGCTCACCTGTTGTACCTGAAAGCTTTACCGCGGCCGTTTGTTCTCCCGCCGGCTTTTCGTTCGTTCTCGCGAATTCTCATTCACTTCGCGGTCGTCACAGCTGCAAGCTGCAACAGCCCCGGCAAAGCCTCTCTCCCGCTCTTTACGCTTACGCGAGTGTTGCACTGTTAAGTCGTGCGTACATGCGGCGTGAACGGGCGTAAGCGGTTGTGCGTACAACCAACCTGTACCCTGGCTACGCCTTACGAGCACCTCTCCAAGGTGTTTGAAATATTTCGTCCTGGATCCCATGCGGTATCAGATACCGACAGTCAAAAGGCGATAAACGTTTAACAAATAGTTCGTATCCACAAAGTCCCACAATTCACGTATTTTTCATGTCAATATTACAATTTTTTTTTTTCTCGTCAAAGGCAAAAAGAATATTGTTATTGGGTGATTTACGTACCTGGGCCAGATTATTTTTATTTTATCATTTTGTACCGGCCGGAAAAATGTAAACTCCCCTGAGGGTATACCTGAAATAAATTACTACTATAGAGTTACGATTTTATTGGCATTAACGCTAGAGTAGAGGAACGAACGATTTTCTCCGAACTTTGTAAATGCTGCCAGCACCGTGTTGTTCGATTAAAGAAAAAAAAATCTTTCTCGTGCCTGCACGTCCTGTACTTGTTTTCGGAAGGTACTACCGATTTGCATTAAATGTTGTGTGTTTCACGCGTGTGACGGTGTATCGGGAACTCCGCGGCGACCATGCGCTCTTTACCCCCTTTTCGCCAATTTGCACCCCGCAATCGTATTATCGTTGTATAATGACGTGGCTCCCTTTCTCTCTCTCTCTCTCCCAAAATTCTCTTGATCGCTTCAATAGGCTGAAAAAGAAAGTTCCGATCAATAACCTGCTAGTATAATTATATGTTGTTATTTGAGTCTTGCATGAAATTTAAAAGTAAACAGATAGATAGATAGATTCGTTTAGTAGCTTTTTTTCAGTGTATGAACAGTGTTAACGGTTGCTCTGCCGATTTGATATTCTGGGAATTCAATCGTGTTCTCTTTCCTCTGACGAATTTTTTCGCACGAGTGCCGTTCGTACGATTGACGGGCCTGCGAACGTACTGGTACGCTCTGCATAGTAATCGTATGATCTATGTGTTGCTCAATAAAGCGTGGAGTTCTCAACGCAAAGCAATCAATTACGTCGTATATTCTCGACGAGAAGGCAAAATAAATTTCTTGCTAGCACTCTCTATATATAGGCATACAAACAGTTTTCTTCGCCTTCTTCTCTCTTCTCCGTAAATGGAGATACTATACTCTCGGATCTCGTACTCGGCTACATTCGTGTGCAGTAACTGTGCCAACGTTGTTAAAATTATATATATCGTGCACAACTACTCGCAGGCGTGCTGCAGAGTCAAGCTAACGTAGATGTCGGATACACCTACTACTCGAATTACACACTCATATGTGCATACTGTCGATGTATGGAATGAACGTTCGACGACGCTTTCGATTACGCAATGAATTTATAATTCCTCGTGGCAAACGATCGTATAACGAGAACTCAAGAATTAATGCTCTTTACTCGGTTCTTTTTGCGCTTTCAGTTATTTAACCCTTCGGCCGTCAACGCAGCACATTCACTCGGTTGGTGATGCAATTACTTCCATTTCGTTTTTTTTTTTTTACAAATATATACGTCAATTGCGAAAAATTCTGGACAAATTTGAGATTGTTAATCGAATCCTAAACAAAGTTTGTTGATCGGAATAGCATTCACCTTTTTTTTTATATTGGATGTAAAAATTGAAAAATGATTTTTCAAAACCCAGTTCAGCCCATGAATGTTTTTTTCGTACTGTACATAATAACGAGTGCAAGTACGGCTATTACGGAAGAATGGATGACGATAGCAGATCCCACCGTGCACGAGGAGTAGGGACACTGCTTCAGCTAGCATGCCGCCATTCGAGTCCCATTTTAGAGCTGGTCGAAAAAAAAAGAACACTGAAAAACTGCATAAAAAAACCTACGTTGAATGCCGGTCACCGCTCTCGTACTTCCGACAGACAGGTACCATGCGTTGGGAACACTCACCCATTGTGAATAAAAAAAAACGTTGTCAACGATAGTCTCTATATTCTCACAGAGCTTTTGTCGAAACGCAACCCACATCTATCTGTGAATTACTTTGTAACAATCTCTTGGATCTTTGTTCCATCTGGCAAAGCATCGTCCATTTTTGATAATAATGGCATTTTGTTCACGTGAAAATTTCATGATATATCTGCGATAAGAAAACTTCTCGACGCGGAGGGGCTACTCATGCGTTCGCGCAATATCGCTTGTTAGATAAACATGGTTGCCGAGTCTATAACGTATAGTAGAAATGATAAGGCAATGCGTTCTCACAATTTCGCAATCATCTTCGATCGAAACGAGACGGGATCGTGCGGTGGGAGGAAAGAAAAGGAGATAGAAACGCTAAAGGTGTGTCGACGATCAAATTATGCTGTGACTTCATCTGGTGGCCAGATCTCGCGAACAGTGCAGTACCGCCGTAAGGAAATCGCGAGTTTTACGTGTATACATGTATCTTTGAGAGTAAAGATGCTATGTAGGTACATGTCTGTACAGCGAGAGAATCGCTGGAAACACACGAGCTGCGGCTGACTTCGACGCGGGGGGAAAACGATTCCGTTATCGTGGTTGCGCGAGGCGGCAGGAACGTTGCCCGCAGTCCGACATTGGCATCACGATGCGCTTGCCTCGATCTCGAACGCCGGAATATAACGGTTATTCGTGATGGTCCCTTTCTACAGAAACGCGCGCACGATCTCACTCGCGCTCGCGCGATCTCAACGTGAGCGCGATCGTTGCGAGGGAATAGGCAATTGTGTTATACACTTGAACGCTGGAGGTACCATTTGCAAGATCAAATAGAATAATCTACGCGCAAATCGGGATAAGGTGCATGGCTGATACAACGAAACAATCATCGTTTTATCGATAAAAAATATTTTTGGTTACCGTTTTCTTTGATTAAGTTGGGAGGTTCGACGACTTAGGGAAAAAACACGTATCATTTTTTTTTTACTGATGAAAAATAATAATACACTTTTTTTGGCCTCAAGTCATTGAACGACCCCCTTAAGGTTCGTGGCAATGATAATATTATAACGAAGGAACGCTGATGGATACAATTTTGCGATAAATTTGTACTCGTAATCTTTGGCCACATTGTGAACGGCAACATATTTTCTACTCCTGCAATGAGCGCCGATTCTATTAGTGTATCGAACGGATTCAATGATTTATCCCACCGTGAACTGTCGATGAAAATAGAGTGTCGATAGCTCGTCGATGTAGAATTCGAAATAAGCCCGACAAATTTAACGCCCTAAGACTTGGAAGTATCACGTTACTTTCGTCGCATCCATCACTTGGCCCGCGTTACTACCATTTTGTTCGTCTTTCAACGGCCGAGAGCTTCGGTCCCAGTATTGATCCCTAGAATACTCTTCAGCGAATAATTATTAACGAGACTTTTTATATGTTATCGTCGAACCGGCACAGGGCTGTTTACACTAGGACAGACCGGAATATCCAGTAACTATATACGCAATCGTAGTGTGCGTTCGACTCAGAGAAATTCGAACAATCGATAAAAACACGCGACAGGAATGGAGTCTCCCTCCATTACACCTGGAATGAGAAATTTGGATTTTTTTTTTGTTTTCTATTTTCTTTTCCTCAGCCCAACAAACTTGCGCTGTTAATTCGTGGACTATATATTGCGGACGGGAAATATTTATTAAATGTCCAAATCTTATTTTACTGTGGCAGCAAAAATGTCCACTTACAAGTTTGGCCCTTTGAAATTGGCGAATTAACTCGTGCCAGGCAACATAGTACATTTGTTAATTGCGCGCAGACGGTGCTATGGTAGCACACCGGGACGGTAGGCCGTTATGCTCTCTGGCCAGGTCGAGCAGCGAACGCGTGGTATGCCGTTATTTACGCTGGATCTTGCTCTACGATCTATACTTATTTTCCTTGGCCGGTTGTTGCCTCGACCCAACCCGTGCTGAGGCAGAGCCGCCAGTCTTATAGTGTAGGTATATACGGCAACCGCGAAACGTATCGGGAGATTGAGTACGGAGTTCCTCTTTATTCTTCATGTCGGGGGTCGTATAAAACGCTGTAAACAAACGCCCCATGAGAAAGTACCGAGCCGTTAAAAGGAGTGAAGTACTCTGATTCTACACGGAAAAGCGTTTATGCAGCGGTGTAGGTAATTCCTAACGGTGTCTCATATTCGTTAATTTTTTTTTTTTATAATTTTAAAATAATTTTTTAGATTACAGATCACTTAGATTTAGAACATAAATAATTTAGCGACTCGAAATCGATGAACCCTCAAATGCCTAAAGCAAATGGTACCCCATTCACGGTACCATTCGCTCGCATATATACTCGTTTCCCACTGCGACTTAATTAATCCATTGAATCAGTAAAAGTTTCACGTTCGTATTAATAGTGACAGATCGTGCTAGGGATTGGCAATGGGCGCATTAAATTTCTTCCCTCTCCGATTAGTAGTAAAAGCCACGGATACTATATTAAATTAACACATTCCATATGCGCTTTCACTGTATCAGTGTGTGCATTTCTAAGGGAGAAGCGTCCCAGTTCCGCGTATACGAATAATTAATACTCGAAGCCAGCGGGGTACACATCACCGTCCTGTGTAATGGACGACTGAGCGTATACCGTACGGCGCATGATATAATATGTATATATATAACGCTAACACACGTACACACATGCCCGGAGAGGTGGCGGGCCCTGCGTGAACTGCTATGCTCCGTAACAACCCTCTCTGCTTACCACTTTGAGCTTACGGTAACCCTCGCACCTGCCGCGCACTTCGACTCCTGCTGCTGCTGTTGCTGCTGTACCAACGCCACGGACGGATAAACCGTTAAAGCACATTATTAATTCCATCTCCGCGCATACGTAGACTCAAGTAGATCCACGTAGTGGATCTACCGTGAGTCAACGGTAGACCAGATTTTTTTCACACCGGTCAGTATGCCAAAATACTCGTTCCCTGTTGTATCGAGAGAATCGAGCAATGAAGAGCCTCGATGTACCGCATAAATATAGTAATAGGGATTGAGCCCGGGGTTCGGATCGCTAACAACACGAAGGAACGCAGAGGAAGAAGAACGAGAATGAACGGAGCAGAGATCGGTACAGCCGGTAGGGTTTCCAGGATCCTGTGGATTCGGGACTCGGCTCACAGGGAAAGGGGGAGAGCTGGTGACCGCGACGAGGACGCCGAGGGCTGTCGAGAACGATCGAACCTTGACGTCGTCGCGCCATCTCCGTTGCCGGAACGCCGACATTCCCGAGATCGGAAAGACGATACCCGGTTGGTGTGGCCCCCGTCTTTCTGGAGCTTCGGTGTCGTATTATGTGCTCTCATGCCGCTTGCAGACCACCCGTCAACGAGCGACATTAGCGAGAGAGAAAGATGGAAAATACGAAGCCCAACAGAGAAGGGACGAAGAGGCCGCAGCAGTCTCGCAGGTATTCCAACGATTCGCGGGCATTCCACTCTGTCGTCAGGTGGCGAGGTCCCATGCCCCATGCCTCCGTCGACCATCTCACTCGGGCTTCCATCTTGTGCTTCGCTTTCTCCCTTGTGGCGGGACCACGGGAACGTCGAGAACCCGAATGCCCCGGGAGCTTCAGCGCGTGGAATCTCCTCCGTGAACCGTTGGAACCTTCCTGGAACTCGAATTCCCTCTCCAGCGACGAACCAGCCGAACTATGATTCGCTGTAAGGACGCTCCTACCGACTAACAAATATGAACCTTCCTTGGTAATGAAGATGATTAATAATCCCACAGGATATGCGGGAAAATTCTTCACGGGTTCGTTGCGGAGAATGGACATAACTCGTCTCGTTATTTTAATTGGGGCATGATGTACGCGATACTAACCGCGAATAGTTTCACGAAACTTGAGAAAGTTACGGAGGCATTTTCCCGGCAGTGTGACTATGGTGGAGGGGAGTGGATTTTGGCTTTCTTAGTCACACCTCTGTGAGTAATCCACTAAATTCTGGAAAGCTTTTGTGGAAGTGGCCAGGAATGAGCGAACGGTGAAGACAACGAGAAAGTGACGGTTAAACGACCAAGGGGATCAGGCAAAAAGCTCAAAGGAACCAAGGAGGAGAAAGGAGGAACTGGCTTTCACGTTTGCATGACAGGCGAATTCTCTCTCGGAACTAAACTCGGATGCCAGAAAGGGATATCTACCTAGCTCTAACGTACATACTTGGCATACATATACATTAGTTATGCCGGAGAGTGAGCATGGTCCCTCGCTAAGGTAATACCCGAAACCAGTAGAAGTGCTGGATGACTTCTGGAAAGGTCGCTTTGTTCCTGGACGGAAATGTCCCAAAATATGAGAGTTTCACGGAAATTCCTCTCGGGCTCTCGTTTGACCGCGCAAGACCGTACGAAGTTTGTACCCAAGTTTGCGCATCCGTTAACCGGCTGCCAATCAAGGCAGGCGCCCCTGTCTGGTCTCGGTAAAGTGCAAGTTCTCGATCGTGGAGCGTTCGTCCTCATTGCCCTCCGAATTATCTTTGTCTGGAAATTAAAAGTGGCCGTTTTTCGATACGGGAGGTCGCGATATATTCCTCAACGATGGGTTTCTGTTCGTAGCGAAAACTAATTCCAATCGTCAAATGACTGTTTATTGGAATTTTTCTCGATCTCGTCGACTTCCACAGTAGTCCAGCCCAGGTCGGCAGTTGGATCAACGGGTGCATGCACGGAGCACACCGATTGGAAGAAAAATGTTGCGGCGATGGGAAAGCGCGTGCATTGGAGATGCACTATCGGCGTACATTGACGCGCATGTATCGGTTTGTTCGTTCGATTTGCCCGAAGCGAAACAATGCAAGCACCTCCGCGAATACGCGTTTCAATCGCGAAACTGCCTCACCGGTACGGCACTGCGGGGCCTTCCAAAGCTCTCCAAGCAGCTGTGTGATGTACGAGAATGTGTACAGTAGACATTGGAAACGAATCGGAAGGGCAAATAACGCGAGGTAGGCTTCGGGTAAAGAAATGTATACCGGACTCGAGAGGGTTTATATACGCGTCCAGTTGTATATACACGGGGCGCAGTACTATCTCTCCTCCTCTTTGGGGTATAGTATGTCATTTCACTCGCGTGTTTCGGCTCAGAGATAACTAGCAATTTGGTACAAGGGTCTAGATTTATGCAGGGCGTATATACCCTTCGGTACAGCGCACGAGAGAATCGCAACACTCGTATCAGCCGTATAGATACTATCTCGATCTGTATAGAATCAAAACATCAGAAGAGGGACTCTTGATCAATGAAACACAAACAGAAAAAATTGAGGTAAGCGTTGGTGTTACTTTTTTTTTGTTTAATTCCCTTCATCCGGTTGGAACGAAGCAAACCTGTCCACTTTTTATTTGCCGAGACGGTAGCCATTGATCAATCACACATCATAAAAAGGCAATCGATCATCTATCCAACCTCTGTCGCACGATCCACTGAGATTTCCATGTATATGCATACAAAGGTGTATGAGTGTCATATTTCGATGATGGATGCCCAGATAATAATGCGGGGCCGTATGACGTTTATCTATATAAGTTCGTGCTACAGAATCGAAGCGGCATGCTTGTATTATATATATAGTACATACGTTCCTATTCTCGAAACTCACCTCGTCATTCTATTCCGGATGTCGGGAGAGAGCGAGAATGCTGTAGGGTAGGATTCCCCGATACCTTATAAACAGACCGGAAATCAAAATCCTTTGGGGAGGGAGTATGGACGAAGGGAGTGCTATAAAATGGATAGGCGGAGATTTCAATCTGACGTATTTGATTCTATGTCGGACGATCGATCTTTTAACGTCAGACATATGAGATTTATGAGGCTCTTTGGTCCCCCCTCCACAGCTCTATGGGAAATGATGGTAATTACGATGACGAATTGAGCTCCTACGGGTCGAACAACTGACTTTGATCGCTGACCATTCATCCACAATGGCTTCACTACTGGATGTTATATATTATTATTGTCCTCGTGTAAAGTGGATATTTGCACATATCAGCGGCCTCTGCGGCCTCTGCATCATATGAATCGAGTATTGGTCCCCGAGGACGAGAAGAGGGTCTCTAATATTGAATCGAGCGAGACAGAGGTCGTGTCTCGATGTTGGCCTTCGCAGGGTCGTAGGGTCATCGCGGACGTCAGCGATCGATCGAGAGGTCGCAGGATGTGGCGAGCTTTCGAGAGCGGCAGAGGAACATGATAGCTACATACAGAGTCCTTACATTCAACATATCCAACCTCCTTTCATCCTTTTCTCTCTCTCTCTCTCTCTCTCTCTCTCTCTCTCTCTCTCTCACTCTCCACTGAACCTCCAACTGTCGACGTAGGTATACTCTGGGGTAACACGGCATAGTGACGGCGCCCGTGGGGCAAGCTGGGACCTCTTGCCGACGAACGAGATGCATACGAAGCAAGGACTCGGTCGGCACCGGCGACGCGAGAGCGCGGCATCACCGCGGGGGTTGTCCTCGACACGCAAATCTATGAAACATTTATTAGTGAACGTCGTCGGTTCTCCTCTATTCCACGTCGACAAGAGAGGAAGATCGGAATCGAGGAGGTGACAGTCGCGAGTGCATCTCCACACGCGCATCCCGTAAAATACCCTCCAAGGGCGATCCGTGTTACTCCATAAAGTTTTTACGCGCTGAGAACATTCGACCTATGATTCATTAATGAGCCATCTCCAGTATCTTGTGCCACATCAGGAGATGTTTCATTTGCCAGTCTGCGGTCGAAGACGTTTTTTCCCACGACTGCTGTATGGTTCCGCATTTTTGGCTATAGTTCAGCAATTGTGTCGAACGGAGGCGAAGGCGCTGCGGTAATTGTTGCCGCGTGAAAAATGATCGGTAGCACTGGGCCGACGAAAGTGTCGATCAGTCGTTCGTGCACGGGGAAAAGCTCCGCGCCTACGGGATTGATTAACGAGCTGCTGTTTTCTTCTCGCATACCTTTTCCCTTTATGCCCGAGCGAATCAATATTTTACGGAACTCACCGTCGTCTTCGATATCGTGAAAAAAAAATATCATCGAAATATAGGGTGACAAAGCTCAACGATCAAAGGCATGCTATCACATCGTTGATAGTAATAATGCCATTGCTGAATTCCAAAGTTCTTTGTCTCGATGCTATAGGGAGGAGCGGACCATTTTCTTTCGTTTGTTACATTTTTATAAAGCATCCTTCGTTGTTGTTAGTGGAAGCGCCTCCATCGTTATCGAGGACTAGATGCTCTTTTCAAGTTCCGGTTGTCGACTAACCCACTTTGGTAACCTCGCTCGTATCTACATCCACGCTTCCCGTGCCATGTTCTCTGTCATAAAAATAAGAGACACCGAGGGGAGAACGTCAGAGAACCAACCTCACGGTGAGCCTATCGCAAACGGGAAAACGCTCCGTCGGTACGCTAGAAAATGACAGCGCCCAGGCCACGAAAAAAAAACTTTCAATTTAAAAGTTTCGATGGACTTGGATTTTTTTTCTCTCCAGTAGAACGAACTCTTTTGGCTGCGAGTGAGCGAGAGTCGCTACCGGGCCCACCGGGAACTTTTCAATACCTCGTGAGCGCCACACCGGGGCCACTAAGAGGGAACGTTGTTGAACGCTGGTGTCACTTAGCGATAAATTGTCAGGCAAGCTCTCACGCTCTCCGGCTTCGCGTCCTCGTTGTCTTCGTTATTTTGGTTTACTACTTCAGCCGGAAAATTTTCTTACCCGCCAACAAACTTTTTCATCACGAGGCATACAGAGATCCCGGGAGTGGTCTATCTTTCGGGTCCACATTGAGAGGAAAAAGATGCTTTAACTTTTTTTTTTTTTTTTTTAACTCTTGATAAGCAACAAAGTTCAGAGGACAGACGCAGAGAACCCTGAACGAATGACTTATAGATGATGACTCGCATCGTCAAACTCCACCGACGTCATGGCAAAGTGCGTTTATAACTTGCTCGTGTGATGCGAGACAACATCTTCTTGTACGAACGAGGAGAGGCATTAGTCTCTGACCCAGAAGTTACAGTGCCGTTCTGTCTTGGCTCGTATACACTAGTTGCGTTCGTCTTAATCCTACGAGAACAGACAGATCACTCGTGCACTGGTATGTGCACAGTTGCGTCTCTGTACGGTATACATACGTGATTAACCACATCTACCAAAATAGTCGGTACGATATAGTGAGCTCGTTAAATGGACCATCAGCCTTGACTGACATCACACGGATGACCCCACGATGTCTCGCAGACTCTCCGAGTGTAATATAATAACTACAACGAAGATAGCTGATATCAAACAGTGCGATGATCTTCTATACCCAATTCCGCTTCATACCTATAATAGCAGCGAAATTGTACAATACATTTGTCTATCGAGATTCTGTCAATTATCGCCAAGTAAATATTTGAATCATTACGACATATAGTCAATCGGAAGTAGGATTAAAAAGAATTCGTTCCCTCTGCCGATTAATGAAAAATAAATTCCATTAACGATCTTTCGTACTTGTTACTCCTTCATTGGTTTGGAATCATAAAGTCGATGAGATACACCGGATATATGGCAGTATGGCACCTCGTTGTATGCAGTATCGATAATCGTGCGACCCGACGGTATCGATGATAATGGAGCGTCCCTCCTTTATAGATTGCTATATCCGGGCAATATATTTTTTTGTATTTAAATGGAAGTCGCTGTTGCAGAGATTACCCCGTTACAATTGGTTGGAAATTAGTGATAGAAGCTTTATAAAGCCCCATTATACGGTTGGTCGGAGATATCGAAAACCCCGCACCTGTCGGAGTAGCATAACAGGCGACAAGATTTCCCTATCGCAGCTTTCGGAATATCACCGTTCGCGCATAGCCGCACGTGTTATTCACTGCTAATATCCAGAAGCAGCTGGCTCCGAAGTCGGGGATTCTCCGCAAACGGTCGACCGACAGATTCCCGGTGGATACACCCCGAGCGCACTACATCGACCAGTTAGATTCGCCAGTTCAACTCCTCTACCGGCGCGCACTAGTGCAGCCTATCGTGTACATGTGATCTATCGAAACGTTGCACGTGCCTCGCACTTTATCACCGGCTATCTGTCTCGTTCTATTCCACCTCCTCTCTTTCTCACTCGATTTACCGATTCTCTCTCCGATTTATGCCTCGTAACGAACCAGATTCCCGGGCGCGTTCGGGCTAATTAAAGGTCTGAACTTCCCGCGCCCTCGGGGGGTCCTCTATATGGATGTCTCTTTTACTCGCACTGTTGCCTCAAAGTCCGCCCTCCTCTTCCATTTTCTCCCATTGCTATGTACATCTATATATATATATATATATATAATGATCTGCACGCACACACACACACACACACGGATAGAGTTTGTGTCGGTTTTTTTTCCATCTCTTTCACACCTGTATCCCTCTTTCTACCCGCGAAGCTTCTCTCAAATTCTTCTCGCTTCTTTCGCTCTGTCCCACTCTGACGAGATAGCCGAACTTGGCTTCACTTTACGATAACATTTATCCTGTGTGTATACACGCACACATAGAGGTAGCGGAGGTTCGAGAAACTCTACGTCGGCGTTGTCCCTCGAATAGAGTAACCTCCGGAGTGCAGCTCATCGTCGCGTAACGATCGAACCTACTCGCGGTGCTACTGGTTCCCGGGCGACTAATTAACTTGCTCGTTTTTTCCTCCATGCTCGAGGACGGAATACCAATGAATTTCGGCACTACGCGTGGAAAAAAAAACGACCTCTTACTTCGTTCCCTCGGTATTTCCAGCCCGGAAATAGATCATCCTCTCTCTCTCTCTCTCTCTCCCTCTCTATATATATATCTATCACGTCCGGATTATTACTATTCATTTGCGTAGATAATTTGAAGAGCCAAATTATTCGCCCATACCGTCAATCTCGATCTACGGACGGTTAGCCCTCATGACCGCGAAAACGCGGAGACGTATGCTAATGAGCTCTTCGATGAATGGGAATTTGATGGGTAAAAAAGGTAAGGAGCGTGTAACACGCGGGATGTTGCTTCTTTTCTTTTTATTCTGCTGACGAATGACACCTTCTGCTATTGGGTGAGTTCGTTGACCTCTCGGCATCGAACAATTCAATTGCCTCTTTTCCCCGGGATCCCTGTGGCCGTCGCTTCTACAATCGACCGATGAATTTTATTACTGTACCGGCTAACTACAAGTGATGCAGATCCGTTATTTTAGGTAAATCATCGCGCTGTCGTCGATCTGCTGAATTATGCCATGTTCCTCGGTATCGCGGTCATTCATGTAAGATATTCCGCATGTAGGCATGAGACCGATTGGAATGGGGGTGATAATAATTTCTCGATAATTTGTGAACTCTTCGGAGCGAGGATCGCAGCTCGAAGGTTTTTCTTTGAATCATCGACCGAACCGACGAAAGCTCAAGTGTCCTGAGAGTGTAGTCACAGTGACGACGCGCCGCGTCGCAAAATAGAGGCCACACGTTTCGACGAGAGAGGCGAACATGGGCGAGCGAGCCCGGATTTACGACTCCGCGAGAGAGCCCAGGCTCGTAAATCTATTCTTATCCCGTGGATTCTCGCCGAACTAGCGTTCACGAGAGAAACGTACCTTACCGAGTCTTGAGGACCGCGGAACGCTGACCTGCCCCAAGAGACAGTATGTTCGTTTTTCCTTTTCGAAAATTTCAGAGACACCGAAACCGAAAGGCCCTAGTAAAAATTTTAAGGCTTCATGTCTGGACTACATCAGATTATATCTTACCACATTGTATCCTGACTAGATCTTATGAGGGCCCGATGTAGGTTTGGAAAATTTCTACCAGAGGGTTTGGATTCCGGTGGACTCGCGATTTAGTGGAGTCATATCTGGTGGAGATGTAAATATACTGATCGTTCATGCGATATTCTCTTAGCGACGGTTGCACAAAGTTGCCGAGGTATAATTTCAATCGGGCAATTGATGTGCACGACCCTTCGGGCGATGGGTGGATTCATCTCCCAGGGCGTCACCGGGCTGACATCGTGGGTGGTCACGTTGGTGGTCTCGTTAATCTTATTATTAAAAGAAGAGGACACACGTGAAGCCTTTTGCAGCAGTCGTGATCTTGTATCAATTAACCAACGTACGACCAAGCGAATTACTCGTTCTTCTCGAAAACCTATGAATAATACGAAGAAAATAAATGTACGAAACGTCGTGCAAGACCCTGGCCAAATCGGCGATAAAAATGTTCTCCGAATCTTACGATTCGAGCTCTCGGCGGTGGGGAAAGAGGGACTACCTATCGTTGCTCTCGTGGAGGACCGTTGGCCGAGCACCGGGCAAAGTCGTTGCCGGCAATTCGTTTTCCCGGTATAATGGCCTACTTGGCAGAGAGCCTTGCTCTTCGGCTATAATTTTGATTCACGCTTTACGATAAATTATAGCGCGACGCTAAGCCGCGTCGTCGTCTCACGTGCACGGGAAAGTTCGGTACACCCAGTTGCAGCGGTATAGCCGATGGAGCAAAGCGAGCTGGCAAAGTCCGCCAGAAGGTCATATGTAGCGAGGACCGGAAGCGTGAACCTTTTCCGTCGAGCATATACGCACGCAAGATTGTGATATTCTCAAGGTGCAAAAATAATATTCGATGATGAATTTTTACATAGGTATTCAGAAGAACCCGAATAAGACTTTTGAGACCCTTTTGAGGGATTTGAGGCCAAGCAGAACAAATTGAATCGAATCTATTTGCTATTAGGCACCATACTGATCATACCGTCCAACAGGTAGCGAATGATTACCGCTTGCACTTGGGTACAGGAATCAAATTAAACACATCGGTCGTACTTGGCACGGATCGGGATAATAGTAAAGAAAAACTCACCGAGTATCAGAGAGATGCGAAAGGCCGAGGGAGAACGCGATAGCGAGACAGGAGGTACTGAGAACGGTATAAAACGAAGCGATCATCGAGCCGTCACTTCCGTTCATGGTGTAATTCCACCGGCAACGAATTGTTGCTCGAATCCGTACGCCAACTGCGGAAAGTGTCTCTCGATGGAGATCGATGGGGTCCTACCGGCTTGGCGCGCTCTGACCGAGACGAACAACGAGAAAAGAAAAAGACTCGACGACGATGGGACGTGCGGCGGTGTGTTGAGATATAGCTGTTTCTCGACAAGTTCGTGACGAGAATTGAGAGGAAACCAACTGAACGAGGCAAACGATGCTCTTTTACCGCTAATCCTGTCTCCATTATTCTCAACCGTTTCCGAGAATCACGAGTTGGCGTAACGGACGAGTGACTCAATCGGATATTTTTGTTTAGCGATAAATTCACCCAACAATAAACACTGTATACACCGAGAAAGATTTATACGAAAATTTTGCCAATCTTTACATTAAAAAAAAAAAAAAAAAAAAAAATTGAAATTTTCATAATATATTAGATGTGAAACTTGCACCATGTATTATTATGTGGGGTACCATTTCAATGGAAACATCTAGTATAAAAATATTTACAATATAACTAAAATCTAGCAAATATAGCTACAATCTCGCCATTCGTTTTTCGTCGCGCTCAACGACGGTCTATGACGCGCATAAAATATACCGATATAAAATACGATGAATGTTGATCTCCTCTATTTAACTTTTTCCGCGGTCGTTCGAGCGTTCTTTCCCCGCAGTTAAATCGATTCGGCTATTTTCGTTATCCAGTGAGCGGGTTAACCGCTGGCTATGTTCGTGGATCACAGGATTTGCGTACAGCGGTCGAAGAGAGTCGACTCCTTGATCGTCGAGCTAGATCGACGCGGGTAATTGGAAGAATGAACGGGGTTTCGTGTACGGGGCAGGAGAAGAGAGTGCAGTATCGACGAGTTGACCGCAATTCGTCGTGAACGTGGGCTGCGATTGAGAACCAGTCGATGAAGAGAGAATACAGTGGCCGAGGCACATATACACTGAGGAACAGTGTTGGCTTGTTGGCCGAGTAGCCGGGTAGCGTGCGAGGGGAATCCCCGAGCCAGCCGAAGGCAAATGAGCCGTGTGCTCAACCATCCCCCACCCCCCATTCCGATCGAAACTACCCTCTCGAACAGTTAGCGAACTGTTCTTCTTCGTCTCCCTTTCATTCTATCTCTTTTTCGACGTTTATTTTATCCGTTTTTTTTCCTCCTCTCACGCTCGAGTTCTCTCGCCAGAGTAGAGTGTTCCTTTTCCTGCCGAGGATTCAAGTCAATCCCTTCCCACTTAGCACCGACTCACTATTTATTCTCTTCTTTCGACGAGCGTATTATGAAAGATTCTATACTCGGAACGATTTTAACGGATTGCTTCCGTCCGATTTCTCGTGCACTCTAGAGTCGAGTTACTTGGAATTAAATATATTAGTCGAATAGTGCTTGTTCTCGACAGCGTTACTCTTTATTTTTTTTCGTTTTCTTTTTAATCAATGAAATAACACAGGCCGCGAATTTGTTGATTAAGTTCAAGACTCGCAGATCTCGGGACTTCGTTCGCGAGATTTATCGCGGAGAAAAACGGCGCAGAGCGCCAGTGGTCACCTCGTCGTCGAGCTGCATCGATTCGAACTTCCGCCGGAAACCGTATGCGTTACCAGTTCCCCCTCCCATCCTCTGCCCGCCTTCATCGTCGTTGCATGGCGAAGCCGTCTAAGCAAGCAACAAGCAAGTTCTTCAGCCCCGCAAAGAACCCCCTCGGAACTGGGTATATGCGGTACACCAGCGCTCCTCGGAACTCGACCAACCTACGCCCCTTCCTCGAGGGTGGCAAGTCAATCAAGGTGTCGAGAAGTTTTATGGCAGTCATTTCGCGCCCTTCCTCTCACCTCTCCTCCCTCGTTCGTCAACTCCATCTACTTACCTCACCGATTGTTGCCGGGTACGACTCCCCCACTACTACTGTTCACTGATTCATGGATTGGATTGCTACTACTACTACTACTACTACTACTACTACTACTGTCGACCATTAATCCAGCACCAGAGAATTCGGAGTCAAATTTATCGATCTGATCCGACTGATATAGAAGTCTAATACATGCAGGAGTTTTCATGCACACACTTTTTTTTTTAATTATTTTTTATGCACCTCGACGTAGCTAACGCAGGGATGGGGACGATTGGATTGTTGTAAATTGGACCGGTCCCAATGGGGGGCGTCATTGACCCTTCGCATACTCTGGTACATGGTTGACAGTGTTACACCAGATTCCGATGAATACTGAAAATTGCGCGTTAAGTAACATGTGAAAGGTTCAACTGTAGCGTTTGGGACTGCTACTATCGTCGATTCTTAGTAGTAAACACACAATTACGTTGGGAACCAGTAGATCTCATATACCGTCTCTTAATGACAAAGACAGTAGTAACAATCGGAGTGGTTTCTCGCTAGCGGGTTCGAGCAATAGGTAGTTCGTTGATGACACCGGTCTCGGTAAGAGACGAGGAGGGGTCGACGGTTCCAAGCATCCGCGGCTCTTGCTCTCCTCTAAAACGACACAAGGTCTCAGGCGTAACAGAATTCTCATGGCTGCTTCGCATCCTCCGCGCCACTGTACCACCCAAGATGAACGTGACTACCGACACTATTCACCTCACTGTTTATTCTGTACCGACGCTCGTGAAACATCAGGCGCAATACCAAGTTTCTGTTGGACCGTCGACTACGCAGTATGTACCCTTGGATGCTCTGTCTAACTCTGCCCAAGAGCTGAGGCTATACAGGGTTCGCTCGGTGGTACATCTTCGTGATGCTCCAGCATTTTTTTTTTTCTGACATTCCTACCTTAAAATGTCTTCGACTTTGTGACTTTCAGGAGGAATTCCGACTGTGGAACTCTGAATGTGGGAGGATGACCCGGTTGACGTAGTCTGAGGGCTTCGGCGACTGTCCGATGAAGCACTTTGGCACGAGCCACGAGGAAAGATACGTATACAGACACTCGAGTCCATACGCGCTTTGCAACGAAGCCCTTTCCCACATGTTAGTCATGATAGCGATTATTGGAAAGGCGCCGAACTTTTTAGTGAGGGAGAAATTCAATCTCCGCGCGCTCAAGAAACCCTCCGACAGATTTCGGTAGTTAGGACGCTATAACCTGTGTTTACCGTTTTGTGAGAAACATGTCAAGTGCTGCAATAACGTTAATCAATGTGAAATTCAATACATGAGGCGGTTTAAAAATACAGACGTGTGCGTGCGGAAAACAATATTGTACTTTTAATTTGTGTACAATTCGACTCGCTCGTTAATAAAATTAATATTGGAACCCCAAAATTAATGGCGGAAAAGAAAATCTGGGTAGAATGTCTGATGAATAGATTTAGAATGTACTACATTAAAGATTCGCCGTGACTCGTATGCATCCGGCAGACGCAAATATTGAATTTATTATCGTTTATTGACGTTTCCTTTTCGAGCTGTGGTGTGTATCGAATAAAAATATCCCGATACACAGTAGGCCGCGATATATCGATGGGGCAACTTTGTCGGGGTAGTCACGCCCGCGACTTTCAACTCGATCCCACAATGCTCTTAACTCTTCTTCCAAGAAAGCAAGATTTCCGTCCGGTCGCACGCCTTCTTCCTGTTTCCGATTCTCCCGTCGGTACCGGTCTTGCCAATCGGTCGAAAAGACAGCCCACAAAGAGGGGGGGGGGGGGGCGGCACAGAGAGAAGGATGCGAAAAACCGTCGAGGACATGGCAAAAGGCTGTGAACGAGAAAAGAATCACCGAACTCGCAACATCTCGTCGTCTCGAGACAGATTTTCACGAAGCTCCGTGGTCAGCAAGGGTAAAAACGGATTCCCCCCTTCCTCCGAACCAGGATGGAAAGCCCGAGGAAACAAATATATCGATCTCTATATTGTATCGGTCCGCTTTATCGGGGATACACTGTCTCCTATATACGCCACACAGATATTGGCTGCGGTTCAGCTGTAAAGCGATTGACGAAAAGATTGGAAAATCTGCTGGCTCTCGAAATAAATTCGTGGTATGTATCTACCATATACGATATTATAAAAAGATTCCAACGGTTTTCAATCGATGCGTATTCACCTCGAGGCTGCTCTCTTTTGGGGGAAAAAAATAAATAAATAAAATAATCTTACTACATCCTCATGTCGATGGCTTCAATAAATAACGACGAATTTCTTCATCCTCCTCGCATTCTCTGCTCTTTTTGGCTTCCTCCACTAGTGTTGTATATCCGTACATATATATTCGGCAATATATTTTTAGATTTCGCGGGACGTTATACCCGTTTCTGTGGATCTCTCGGGGCTTCCTCGTTCGCGATCACGCGATGATCGCACACACTCTTGGACGGTTTTAGTCCGCTCACGATTTTTCTCTTTCTTTTTCTCGCTCTCAAATCATTATGGCCACTCTTCTCTCTTTCTCTGCTCGATTGACTCGCGATCTCTTGCAACGCGCTCGGCCACACCGTCGTCCTTACTTCCTCCTGACTGTTGGTTCTTTCTCTTTCTGTTTCGCCGGTTGTCGGCCCGCGACGAGAGCACGCTACCATCCCGCTGAGCCAGGGGGCCTCACCGTGACGTGTTTATGCACCGGTCCTCTCGTAAACTTTTGCGGGGCTTTGCCTCTCTCTCTCTCTCTTTCTCTTTCGCCCCGCTTCTGCACCCATCGGTTCATCCTCTCCGCCTTCCCTACTTCTGTTTCGCTTCATCCCGGCAGGGCGCTCTTTCCCTTTTCTGCTCGAGTTCGGCTTTCCTTCGGTCTCCTTCGCACACCTCGCGGGGCATACGTATAACGTTTGTACGAGTTTGTATACTGCAATGTACTCTTAGCCCCGAAAGATCAACGTAAGAAGATCCGCCGTATCGACCGCCGGCCGATCGCGACTTGCTGCTTTTTCTTCTTATTCTCGTTATTCGTATTGCATTTACATTCTTCGCGTGTCTCTTCCTCATCGAGCCTCAGCCAGTAACTCTCTTCGGCGCAGCCCGAAATCTCCAAAGGCGCGTCGAATTCGCTTTGGAATTCGTTTATTCGCATCTGGCCGTGATACTCCGCCGATCCAAGATAGGACTTTACGATCGAGAACCGAGCCCGCCTCATGATAATAAGAAACGTCGGGCGCGCAAGCTGAGAATGAGTAAAGGTGAAGAAAAAATAATGAGAGCTCGAGTCGCTCTGGCGGTTACAATGGCTGCTTTCATGAACTCTATTTAGTTCGATATATCACACCGAGTTTAATTATTATTCCTGGCAATCCCGCAACAGTCCTCGCGTTAATAAATCCTGTTGACAATTCGCGATATTCCGCTCTCCCGAGTTGTCGCGATCTATCAGGGTGGTTTTTCAGCGAAGGTTCCAACTTCCCCTCGGTGTGAGATCGTCGAGGTTTCCAACCACTACGGTGTACGCCTGACACGTAGCAATCTTGACGAACCCGACCGGGTCGCGAGTCCCGGCAATTTATAGGCCATCGGTGCTCCATCCCGGCTGTACAGTTCACCCGTGCGACTTCGATAATTTATTATATCTCACATCTTCTCCTCGTATTATATATTTCGCCGGATCCGAAGACCTACCGAATCATTTTCTGTGGAGGGAAAAGAAAAAAAAAAAAAATATCATGCCACAGCATTAATTTTATTCACGGCACGTTACAAGTAAATGCTTCCAGCATTCGGGTCTCGAAGAAAATAAATAAATAGAAGGAAAAAAATAACGTTTTCAATTCCCTTTACACGAAAGGAGTCGAAGAATCTCGAAAGTTTCGTCTCGGCAATATTTTATTTTGATGTATTATACATACATAAATATGTTCGCATATGTTTATTCTTATACATGGATTTAATGGAAGCTCTTGAAAAGAAAATCCACGACGATGCCCCGTCTGCACGAAGGTTCGTCGAAAGATGAACGCACCGTCCTTCGACGATCGATACGACGAGACATCTCGATTCCGGCACTCTAGCCCTTCGCTTCCAATTTTTCTCTATTCTCGCCTATCCCTATATCTGCGTCTCTTTAAACCCCCTTCTATTCGATCGTTCCAAGAGTATAAGGCACATTCCTTCCATTCGCCCGACTGGCTTCATGTCCTCCTCTATAACGATAAGACATTAATCCAGACATCGCCGTCCTTGCGACATCGTTTCACAAAACGTCGACTAAGGGAAATGAGGAGTGAGTGGGACGGAGCGGGGTGGGGGAAGGGGGCACCTAATAGTGCTTCCCGCGAGAATTTCATTGCCCATCAAATGGAGAAGCGGCGAGCGAGATTCATCGATTATTTCTCGTAGAACACCGAGGATAGTAAGAGTGGCGAACACGACCCAATGTTTTCGCATGGCTCTTCCATGTCACAGCAGCTCGGTGTGTTCATTTTTTTTATCCCTCGTACACAGGCGAAAGGATTCAGGAAAAATGACAATAGCGCCTGAGAATAATTACCATTACACAATTGTCGGCTCTCAAGAACGCATTGCAACAGATAGTTACAATATATATATATATATATATATATATATATATATACACAACACTTTCTCCATAACAGAACGTAGAAAGCATTTTATTTTACAGTGAGTTAAAACCGAAAGCATCGGCTCGGGGCCGAGAGACAGCTCGGGCAGAGTTAAACGTTGCCAGCCGTCGCGGGGCTGTCAGACGGGAAAGGCTGAACGAACGCCGAGTACCGCCGGACCGAAAGTAGGAGAGAGAAAGAGGAAAGGGAAAGGGTCGGAGAAGCCTCGAAAATTTACGTATATTCGAGCATTAAATATCCGAGAGAGTTCCCCTGTGGAGAATTTGAGGGCTTGGGGGACCGCTCGGGTATTCACGATCGGCGACTGGTGTGCGAAGAAAGACGGAAGGGAGGCTCGTCGCCAATGCCGTGGCCCGCTTCTCTCCCGACTATTCGGGCTCTCTGGTCTCTCAATGCAGGTGTAACGCCCGCAGCGAGCTGAGCGATAAAATGCACGCGGTGATTCGACGCTGCCCGACCGGGGTGCCACAAACGATGAGGATGAGCACCGACGATAAAAGGCATTCTCCACTCCTCTCTCGACACTCGTCGCCCCCACTATACGATATATATATATAGTACGTGCTCTATAGCTTTGCGACGGCAAACGAAAAATAGTCATTTTTAACGATTATTTATTATTAATCGTGTGCCTTCAGTTTTATATTATGCGAATGCTCTCACAATTTTTTGACATTAAATGGACAAATATCTGTGAAATTTGTTGCATTTGGGATTTTAATAATGCACGAAAAAAATGCGGGGAGACAAGTTTTTGCCAAAATGTGAATATAAATGGAAAACGAACGCTTTCGGTATTATTCAGATTTATCGTAACATATCGACAGTCTCTCCATCGAAATAAAGGGCGTTGACATGTCCGTTTAAGAAAAGGAAATAGCGTCGACACGACCTGTGGTCACATTTGTTTCTCTTCAACAGTTAAAGCACGGAAGCGATTCCACGAGTGCCGCGTGTACTGTCCCAGACGCCGTTTCACCGGATCGATGAGACGCCAGTTCTCGTAGAAAGATTACGGAATTCGAGTGGAAGAAGCGAGCTGCGAGACCACGGAGTGCTGAGACAGTTATTGAGCACTCGTTACGCTGCCGCTGGAGCGCGAGATTCGCGAACGACAACAGGTGGTCGACGAGTAAGTAGTGCGACGACTCTGTCACAGCGGGGGCAACTCCGACGGAGTTGAAACGATTCGCTACACAGAGCAAAGAAGGGGCGCGTACGTGTGTTACCTTTTACTCACCGGTTGCCTGAATCTTATTCCGTTTCTCTCGTATCTCGAAGCACGCCAATTTTCAACCTCGTGTACGTGTGTTATATAAAATTCGCCACGATCCGGCGAGCCCATCAAGCTTCGAGAACTTGCGAAACGAACCGTTGGAAACTTGGTCAAGCATTAAAGTTCTTGTCACCAAGCCCATTACAGTAGTACCTCATTTACGACCTGGCTCTCCTCCTGCTCTCTTCGTCGGGTCTTGCTTCACCGGGGGAAACTCATCCGCGGATCTTTCTTCTCTAACTAGGTCGCGTCAGTTCATAACTGGAAGAAACTCATCGTACCTCAAGCCGAGTTGTTAATGTCAAAGTACAAATTTCCCGATCGCGATTCGTAGAAGACAATATTTTGAATTCGTGATCGCTCAGACACGTGGCCGAAGAGACACACCGACGTGCCTTGTCGCTGTTTCGACTAATTTCCGGAAAGAAAATCCATAAAAATCGCGTGCCGCGCGTCGCTTGTATCAACAATAAATTTGTCGTAATTATCTGGAACAGAGGCATCAATACGAGCGGGACATCCGAGATCCCGGGTGAGCAGTGGTGGCTGTCCAAGTGCCTTAACGAGATGAGGCTCATGCAGAGGCTCGCGATCAGCGGACTGCTGTCAGTCATGCTGATCGTCTTGCTCACGGGGACATTCATGACGAGGCGAGATCTCGCGAGCGTGGTCGATCGCGGCGTCGGTCCCGAGGAACGTTCGGAACAAGCCAATCCCGCATGGGTCCAGGAGAACCTCGTGGTTGACCAAGAGCCTCAGCGTCCCAACGATGTTAAAAGACCGATCGTCAACGTCAGGTACAGACCGACGGAATCATCGGCGGTCGAACAACCTCCTGGCCCGGTTCCTGGACCCTACATTGTCCGCCCACCGAATCCACCGCTCGACGACACGACCAATCAGCGACGTGAGAAAGTCAAGGAGGTTCGTTCATCTTTTTTTCATTGACAATTTTGTTCTGTAAATACACTCCCTACGGTCCCTACGGATTATCAAGGTAGGTGAATCAGATATTACATTAATAGAAAAGATCACGGATGCCGCACGAGATACAAGAAAAAAAGAGGTGAGTGAGTTTATCGCATCGAAAGGCAAGTGGAGCGAGACCAATCGTGAATCCTCTAATTAAACGACTTTCCCACTGGATTCCCTTGGAATATTGTGTGTGCTTCGCTAATTCGACGACTTGGCGGGATTCCCGAGCTTCTCACCGTCTACTCGAGTCTTCCTATATTCTGAATTCCTACACCCTCTCGATCTCTCCATCTCACTCTCCAAGGCTTCTTTGCTTCCGCTCGGATTACCGGGACAAGGCTCGGGAGCATTCAAAGGTCTCAGTACCGGGCAAACCTGCTGTGTACCTCAACTAGTTTCAGGAGAATCGAACCTCCACCTTTTCCACAGGACGTCGGTTCCCGACAAAGTCTCATTGTCCATCGCCGCTCGCCCGTCGCGTTTCTCTCCTCTCTCTCTCTCTCTCTCTCTCTCTCTCTCTCTCTCTCTCTCTCTCTCTCTCTCTCTCTCTCTCTCTCCACTGCCCTCTACCTCGACGGCGTCGCACTCGGTACGAACCGCTCAGACTCTCCCGGACAATGAGAACGGTTCTTTTTTTTATCGCTGTGTCTATTCGCACCCCTTTTTCCGTGACTCTAAGCAAGAGACACGAGACACGAGACACGAGTTTACGTGTCTCGAGAAGATCATTTTCGTGTCCCGTGAAGTTCGTACGCTTGGAGACACGACACAGCGGATACGACAGTTTAGTATCGAGGGCGCGTTTTCACTAACGGTATTGTAGTTTACAGAAATTTCAAATGATTTTTTATATGTTTCCGAATGCTCCTCGTACAAAGCAGCGAAATACTTTTTCTTTACGCATTAGGATAACATTTCTAGGTTATGACCATCGTCGAAGTAAATAATACGAAATATTAAATAAAAATCCATTTCACCAAATCCTCACGCAATCATTTCCAAAGATATTACACTTAAGGGGCCCGAGACGCTAACTCTCAATACGAGATAAGAAATAAGAGACACTTGTTCTTTTTCCTTCAATTTGGATAGGCTTAGCAATCTCACTGGGTGCCCGCTTGGCCACTGCAGAGCTCGTGTCAGTCAGCTGTTGGATACAAGACACGAGACACGAGACACGAGACACGAGACACGAGACACGAATGGGCATTTTGTCAATATTGTCTACATCTGGAGACACGAGACACGAGACACGAGACACAAGACACGAGACACGAAACAAATAAGTGTCGCGTCGATTTGATCACGTTGAAGAGGCACAAAATTACGTGTTTCCCGCTCCAGTCTTATTTCACCGAATCTGCCGAAGGTGTATACCTCAGTATAAATTACATGTATAAATTAGATTACATGTATAAATTACAACATCGACGAAATTCTTTTTTGTAACACGTGCACAAAAAGTCTTGCTTTTCGTTCCTGTAAAGTCTGGCGAAAGTGGTGCTTTCAGAGGATGCGCGAAAAATGCTGTATATTCTATTTTACACGGTAGTGTCTTTTTGGCACACTTTTTTCACCCTCTAGCTACTTTTGCGCACACTTTTTTAACACTCTAGTTACTGTCACGTACCCTTATCTGACACTGTAGGTATTTTCCTGCACGCACTTTACAGGCACGAAAAGCGGGAATTTTCGTGCACTCGTCACAAAAAGTACTATGCTCGCGTCTCGTGCGAAAAAATAGTGCATGCGTACAAACGCAATATGGTCTCCTTTCCCACGCGAATGCGGGAAATGACTATTCCGTGTCTTCTGAGAATTCGTGTCTTGTACATATCCGTAGTGCGCGAGGCACGAGACACGGAGACATTAATTTTACGTCGATTTTATCACTATGTAGAGGCACGGACTCACCATCATGCTATTACTTGCTGAGTAAAATTACGGGTTTCTTGCGGTAATCTTATTTTTATCGAATCTGCCTCAGGTGTATAAATTACAGCATCGACGAAATTCTGTTCCGTGTCTTCCGAGTATTCTTGTCTTGTAGATATGCGTAGGGCACGACACACGAGACACGAGACACGAAATAAGCATTTCGTTTATATTATCTACTGGCTCGAGACACGAGACACGAGACACGGGACACGAGACACGAGACTCGAGACACGAGGCACGAGGCACGAGGCACGAGGCACGAGGCACGAGACACGAGGCACGAGACACGAGACACGAGACGCAAGACACGAGACGCAAGACACGAATAAACGAGACACGGATGCGTATAGTCCGAGAATCACGTTATTTACTGCAGTGACAATAACGAAATGCTTATTTCGTGTCTCGTGTCTCGTGTCTCGTGTCTCGTGTCTCGTGTCTCGTGTCTCGTGTCTCGTGTCTCGTGTCTCGTGTCTCGTGTCTCGTGTCTCGTGTCTCGTGTCTCGTGTCTCGTGTCTCGTGTCTTGTATCCAACAGCTGACTGACACGAGCTCTGCAGTGGCCAAGCGGGCACCCAGTGAGATTGCTAAGCCTATCCAAATTGAAGGAAAAAGAACAAGTGTCTCTTATTTCTTATCTCGTATTGAGAGTTAGCGTCTCGGGCCCCTTAAGTGTAATATCTTTGGAAATGATTGCGTGAGGATTTGGTGAAATGGATTTTTATTTAATATTTCGTATTATTTACTTCGACGATGGTCATAACCTAGAAATGTTATCCTAATGCGTAAAGAAAAAGTATTTCGCTGCTTTGTACGAGGAGCATTCGGAAACATATAAAAAATCATTTGAAATTTCTGTAAACTACAATACCGTTAGTAAAAACGCGCCCTCGATACTAAACTGTCGTATCCGCTGTGTCGTGTCTCCAAGCGTACGAACTTCACGGGACACGAAAATGATCTTCTCGAGACACGTAAACTCGTGTCTCGTGTCTCGTGTCTCTTGCTTAGAGTCACGGAAAAAGGGGTGCGAATAGACACAGCGTTTTTTTATATGAGACGCTAGTGAAGAGCGAAGGAAGACGGAACGGGGCTCTGACGCCATGTGACTATATAGGACATGAACGCTTTTCAGGCGCTCAGCCCCGGCTTCTCCTTCGTCAAGAAACTGGCGACGATGACGACAGTGAGACTGAGTTCAAAATTCAAGGCGAGAGGGTAAAAGGCGAAAAAGATCGAGGGTCGAGATCCATGAGTTGCGAGAGTTCTCGCGACCTCTTCTTCGCCGTACTCGTCTCGCCCTCTTCCTTTCATCGCCGATTCACGTGAATATACCGGCGAGGAGGGTGCCGTTGCCGGTGGCTCCACTTAGGCAAAGATTAATTCGCGCTATTAGCCCTGCTCGCCTTCTCTTGCGCCTCATCTCTTACCCTGCCGTCCTCTTCGCCCTCCGGAACCCTTCTGACGCAATGCCTGAATGTCCCTGGCAATGATAAACAAAGCCGCAATTATGCTTTGGTGCTGGGAGCACGGCTGGGCTGCAAATGGACGCTTCAAATGAACGATCTCGACAGCAAGATTGTATAATCCGTAAACAAAAATTATACATTTTTTTATTTTAATACCATATCAAAAATAGCTTGTTCGTATATTGAACGATGTTCAACATAAGTTTAATGATGAAAATTTCTGTCGGATATTTGCTGTCTGTTGGACACAACCTTTTTATGCAAAGGGAGGGAAGTAAAGTATGGGCTCGTGAAAATTTCGCTTTCGCGTCATTTATCCGTCTCGCCGACAAAGCACCTTTATCGTAACCCCTTGTTCCGGCGGCAACCCCTTGAGTCCTACCTCATCCTCGCGAGTTGCTCTTGTAAGTGCTCTCACTGAGATTGTCGGGGGACCCTCTCCAGAACCTCGCGTCGCGCTCGGTGTAACGAGCTTTCGTGTCGGAGAAAAGTAGGAAGTGAGGGAAGTGAAGGATACTATAATTGGGCGCGTCCTGCCGTGAAGATGAGTATTCTTGGCTGATTTCCCTCCATGCCTTCTGAATATTTTCACCACATCCGCGTCTATCGTTTTCCTTCTTTTGTCTCACGTCGAAGATACCCTGAAATTCTCTCGTCAACCTCTCTAATACCGCTGTTCATGCATAATACGCCACGCTTAAACGTACAAAATAGTCATGGTAGTGAGAAGGGGCGAGCAAGCAAACCGAACCTAATTTTCCTCGCTACGAAGGCGTAGCAAGGTGGATCAAAGAAAAATTGGCAATAAAATCGAGGGCGACCGTTTCCCGGGTTTTCCTATTAGAGTCGCTGCCGGGTGTCCGCGCGTCTCCGGATATAATGAGATGAGCTTCACCGCCTCTCTAAGACTGCCTATCTTACCCGCTCTTTTCTGGACCTCTGGCTGAAAAGTGCTGAAAGATTATGTAAAAGATCCTGTCCACCGTTGCTAAAAATATTGTAACGAATATATAGCTGACTATTCGTTGAGACACACGATATTAGTTAGGATTGACAATAGACGGACGAACGGACGATCGATACAAGATCGATCGTCATGTAAAACAGTCTGGACTGAGACATCTGAACGAACAGACATGTGACAGTTCGCGCTCAGAATATTTAGATGCGATTGTACTAATAATATCCGCCCCCAAACTAAATACGCGGGTTATTCATTCACTCGATCATTACAATATATATCATCGTCATTATCGACGGCGGCTAGGAACAAAAAGGTCCTCCCCGTGTGTTGTAAAGCGGAAAATATGGTCTAGCCTGGGTATTATTGATTGAGGGGAGTATGAGGCAAAATGGGACCGTGGGGGCAAAACTCAATTTTCCAATAGTTTTTGGATGCCCCATTTTATCAAAACGATACATCCGCATCTTCGTCCCCATTCTTCCCCGCGGACCACCATCGCCATCATCCAAAAGTTATTGGAAAATTGCGTTCTGTCTCATTATTCCGTTTTGCCCCGCTCTCCCCTACGTGCTGATAACGGGCTGGTCCATATTCACTACTTTCACCCGACTTGATCATCGAATCTCTACGCCCTATTGATTCGAAGCCGTCGATGTGACTTTAGTTCGATGATATTTAGTTGCATTTGTTGATTTTGTAAAATTTTCCGTATGATTCCTTCCGCTCTTTGTCGCAAAGTGTTTTTCGCCGCTACCACACTCTTGTCCACGGTAAACCCACCCTCCAACCTGAGGGTAATGGTTTAATCCTAACGTGGCACGTTAACCAGATTACCGGCGCAGTAGCCGCGGCATTTACCTGATTCTCGTGTTCTCCGGACAAATTAGCTGCAATTACGGAGCTAATGAGCGCTGCGCCGACGAGAAAGGAGAAAATGTGCGACGGGCAGGATTTCTGCTATATCGCAACCTCTTTCCTCTCTCACCACTCGTAATTATAAACGACTAAATGTTTTTCCCCTCCTCTGTTTTCCAGGGCTCATACATGTTGACTACCCAATTGTTACTCTGACAAATATTTATTTGTGAATCTTATTTTTCAAATATATATTTAACATATCAAACTTTCGTTTCTTTTTCGCAGATGATGAAACACGGCTGGGATAATTACGTCAGGTACGCGTGGGGTAAAAATGAGCTGAAACCCATATCGAAGAGAGGTCACAGCGCCAGCATCTTCGGAACATCAACGATGGGTGCGACGATAGTCGATGGACTCGACACCCTCCATATAATGGGTCTTCACGCCGAGTTCAAGCAGGGTCGTGACTGGATCGCCGAAAATCTTGACTTTGACATCGTAAGTGCCCGTTTTAGTTGTCCATTTTTTATGCTCGTCAAAAACGTGTTGTATGAAATCCATGGACTCCCCTTTAATTCGCGGAAATACCGAACTCGGTGTTGCTGGAATTGCTTTGCGATTCGTGTTGACACGTCTTTACTCTTGCCACAAGCCTCCGCCTTCATAGCAGGCTTTCTCACTTATCTACGATAATCAGCGATATTGCTTCTGCCGGCGCTACTTCTGTCGGCAAAAGTTTTCTTCGTACCATCCGGCAGCCCTTGAGTATATGCGTGTACCGAATGCGGGGAAACTGAAGGTCGTAACTGGCGTACTTTAACATTAAGGCTGCGCCCTTCCGTTTCTCAGCAGTCGGTATGTGTAAATGCACGACGTAAAGGAACGGGGTACATAAATACTACCCTTGTGTACACATATACAGATATATATACATATATATATATATATCTCCACAGTGGCACGGAGAACGAACGCTAGAAAGCAATTTCGTAGGACCGAACGCTCGAATTTCTCTCCCGCATGCGTCTCTCTATTTTCCCCCCATCCTACTCGGTCGAATTTCCTCGGCAGTGGGAAATATACAAAAAAAACCAATAGTACATCGCCCAGCACACGGAACTCCGAGCACTCCTGCACCGAACCCTCTTGGCACCTTCGCGAGTACATACACCTGTGTAAAACGGCTGCTTGGGCACGACATAGAGCCCTTGTCGGACGTCGGTACGCGATGCAAAAAACCCACGGAACGGGTGTATTTGCGCTTTAACGAAAAGACGAGCTAGACGTCGTCGTCTTTTCCCATGTAGAAAAATGTTCTCTATTCGACTGCAGTATATATCTTTACATACCCCCCTCCACGCACACGCACACGCACACGCGCGCACACACACACACACACACACACACACACACACACACACACACACACACACACACACACACACACACACACACACACACACACACACACACACACACACACACACACACACACACACACACACACACACACACACACACACACACACACACACACACAAATACATATATATGTACTATATGCTCAAGAAACTCACTGGTTGGTTCGCAATGTCCCACCCTCGCACGCTTTTCGCTCCTCGTCATCGCGTCTACAACTCGGCGAACGCAGAAAAGTTGAACGAGATTCTTTCAATTTACTCCAGTATGACGTCAAGTGCAGAACAGAGGACAAAAGAAAAAAAGAATGAAAAAAACAAAGCAGCAACTGTAGTTCGACGTAAACATATCGCTGGGTACGGTTCTTCGTTTGTTATTGTAATAATTCACGGTAGCTTGGGTTTGGTTAATTAAATCAAATTTTTTAAATATTTGATTTAATATTTTGTTGTGTTCCGAAAATAGGACACTGAATTTTCCGTTTCCCTCTCGCTATAAGACTACATTCTCGACGCGTCATTTACTTCGAAAAAAAAAAATTTTCAACATCGCGTGTTATCCGAAGGATCTTCCTACTGTGTTTTAAGAGCAACACGTGTGCGGATGGACGAGTCAACTCGATGTACTAACTTCCGCCGCATCGAAACCGAGTACACTTGTGTCCCTTTGGGAATCGACTGGAAGTTCACGGAATGGATGATCGGTTATTTTTCGTGAAAACGAATCGAGAACCTTGCGGCTCTCTCTCTCTCTGTCTCTCTCTCTCTTCTCACCGCACCTCACCGTCAGGGGAAACGAAAACAAGCTGCGCGGGATTGCCCCGATGCTCTGTGTGTGCATAGCCACGACTGAAAAATATCCCACAGGAATTCGACATACAGCCGAAGCTAAATTCCGGTACTCGCATCGCTAGGTCAAAGTCCTTTTTATAGCGCGGAAAAATACGTGGAGGCTTCTGCAGCTAGAACAACGCGCGCGGGGTGCAATGCACGCTTCAGATACCTTTAGTTTCTCCACTCTCGTGAAATAACAGCGAAGCAATGACACGGGACGACGGGGCGATACCGAAGATTTAGATTATTTTGTCTACGGCGCAGCTGTAGACGAAATAAAATCGCCAGCAGGCAAAGATACGAGAAAAAAAAAACTGTATATAGGTCGGGTAAAAGTGATGAATATCGCACATCCCCACTAGCACGAGAATCAATGCTATACATGGACCGAGCCATACTCGCCACTTTTACCTCGGATAAAGTTTATTTTCTGCAAAAATAAAAAAGAGCAATATCAGCGATTTTTTATCCGCAACCATTGGCTCGACGGAAGATTCGAAGGCTGCCAGTGATAATATCCCGAAAGCACACTCCGTGCTCCTACGGACAAAGTGCACGTCCACGCCACATTCTTGCTTCTTTTCTCCTCGTGTATCATAAAACTTGCGGGTCGGGGGGGATCCTGTGGACCGAGGCTAATCCCACGTTTATGCATGTACTTGTATAGAACAAAAAATCAGAGGGAGGATTACATCGACGAAAAAAAAAGTCGGGCGTTAGACCATGTAGGTTGTGGACGATGGGGGAAAGTTAAAACGTGACAAAGGGGTAGCTGGAGAGATCGCGAAAGAGCACGCAGCCGGTAGAGAGTATGAAGCGTTAACCTTACACATATTATATAAGAGGAACAGGGTTGCCCCTTCGTCGTCGGGCACAGCATTTAATCGTCTCCGTCGAACGAAAAAGGGAGTTCCCAACGAACCCCCTCGCGGCCGAGTTCGCGGCCAAGACAAACAGCCTACGGTTCGCTCGAGGATCGTGGCTCGTCGGGGTTAATGGCTATGGAGAATGGATAAGCGTGTTCCCGAGTAGCACGGGGGCGATAAAACGAATATGTACAGAGTGTAGAGGATCGTTATACAGGTGGTGGGGGGTGGTAGTGCACCTATCTAAAGCGGAAACGAAGTGAATAAAATGTGAGAAGGGCACACAGCATTCTTCGAACGATCGATGCCCCCTCATCGAGCAAGCAACCCTCGATCTTTCTCACAGACAAACCTTAGTCTTTGCGCGAGAATAATGACCGTTAAGTGAAAAACGACGACGAATCAATTCCGACCTTTGCACAATCCTCTTCTTGCGACCAGTTAAATCTTTAATTCGTAATATTTATCGACTCATCGTTATATATCGTATTAAATGATAGTCTTTGATTTTTACTGTACGTCAGCCTATCTGGCCGTCGATCCTCTTAACAATAAATGTATCTATACATATACTAAAAATAAAAATAAAAATAAAAATAAAAATGTTTACTATACCTTTTTGAAGATCTGTGTCGGAGCTCAGACTTCAGCAGTCTCGGAAGTGCTTCTGAAAATCGAACAGGCGATAGAGTTTTCGATAAAGTTTCTCCGGGGTTCTCTGACGGTACACCACGTGGGAATATAGAGCCCGAATAAACGCATCTACTTCAACTAGGAGAAGTAGCATAACGGCTGTCTGCCTCTCCGGACCGACCTCGAGCGTCAATTAAATTAATCATTATGTAAATCGATGCCCGTGGCCAGTCGGATTCTGAATGTGTGTATGTGTACGGAATATAACTTAGTCGAGAAGGTTGGCCGCAGCGAGGGGTTTGACGGGCGGGGGCGTTGAATAGCTGAAAGCATCGGGGTACGGAAGGTACCCCACTATTGCACGGCGAGACGGTTGGTTCTACTGCTGGCTCTTCTCGGAGAAGAGCATATAAGTACCCGCAATCGCACTCCCTTTAACCCGCACAAACTCGGGGCTACCCTCTGCCTGGTTTATCCAAACTTTGGGAAACAGTGCCCGGGGCATTAAAGCAGATTTTCAAGTGGATAACTTGGCAAATTAGCCTCCCATGTGCAAAGTCAGCTCGCCCGCTTAGGTACACGTTGCGCCGCATCACTTTGCGGTCGATTGTCACACTTGTCTCGTTCGTGCCACAGAGAACGAGAGCGTCTCTCCGCACTCTTATAAGGTAATGCAAAAATCACAAGAAGGCGAGTTGGTATGAACTCATCGTTCGAGGTGGTTTTCTGCCATAAGCCAAACGCCATATCAATCATTCTCCAGACGGCGTAGGTAGCCTGAGCGAAGCCGACGATCATCCAGTAGCTCTTGTCTAGAGGAAAGTATAGCTCGGAGACTGGAGGATTCAGTAACAGCCCTGTCCAACTAGTTTCTCTCCTTCGTTGTCGCGTGCGCAATCGCCTCTACTCTCCTCTGCTCATTTTCTCTCACTTTCCCGATGAAACGAGCTTTTCGCAACGGGTTTTCGCCACAAGTTCCCATAGAGACCTCCGAAACTCCGTTCTATATAACGCTCGCGCGCACACGCCGGACGGTTGATTGCAAAAGTGGCCAGGCTCTCTCTCTCATTTCCGTGGCCAGACCCTAAAATGAAACTCCGAACCGAAGAGGACAACGGCAATGGGAAAACAACCAGCAACTTGCTTCGCTTGAGTGCGAGGGTAGCAGCGAACAAAAAAAAAACCCCCACTGCGAGCAGTCGTTATACCCCGGATGGAACGAGTTGACGAGTTTTTCCATTCGGTCCCGAGTTCACGCGAAATGTGTGAAGTTTACGGGTTTCTTTCAGACTAAAAAAAAAGTGAGTCTAAACACATGTCTCCTTATAAAATGTGCTTCTAAGGATATATTAACGCTGAAAAGCAGAAGGGCGTATCACACGTCGATTAACATAGGAAATGTTGCAGTATAAGTCCTTTCATTGTTCACCGGTCGATAGTCGATATATACGTATAGAGGAGATATCGCGTTATTATAGCCTCCCGCCGATGCCGAGAAGTTGGAACGCGTCCTCACTCGATATGACTTCGAGATCCGGCGTAATAAGGGTGCCACAATATCCCCATCGCATCTCCAGTAAATTCGCCAACTTTCGGTTTATCTCTCGCGCTAATCACACCTCCTCGATATCTATACTTGAGCCCCTGTGTCCCCGTTGCCGACTATGGCGGCCACGCGATTCTCCTCATGGTTGAACTGGAGATGACTTTTTTTTGTCTTCACAGCCTCACTTCTTTTCGGGGCTTGCGCCGTCAAAGCATCGACCTGTACGCTCTTTCTTCACGAGCCACATACGACACACGGATCGGATAAGAGTGTCAGATGTAGTTTCATGAGTTTATCACGATAGCATCGGGCCGAAGTGAGAGGCATGGAAAAAAGAGGAAAACGATTGAGATACCGTGGAGCAAAAGAGAACGAAGCCGAGATCGGGAGATTGTAAGGTTCGGATAATATAATTTTTGTTTGCGAACGTTAAAGTTTTGTACGAACTACGGTCGAGCGCGTGTTCGGTATCCATCGGAAGATGAAGGGGCCTCAGATGCGCATTCCTTTCTGTCACCGCTAGCGAGTCAGTCTCTCGGTGAGCTATATTTTTGTTCTCTGTCTCGGGTCATTATCCCGCGGGAGAAACGCGGGCGGCACCGTGGCAGCGGCAGCCCCAGACCGCGGTGAATTCTTAATTCTCCGTGGATCCCACAGGCGCTCGTGAATATACAACGTGGATACCTTATATACGGGAGATATGCATATAGATATAGATGTATACCGAGAGGGAGAGGATGAGAGAGGATCGTCGTGCGGGAATTGTGCGATCTCACGCACCGCGGAGGGCCCGGGATCGCCGACACGCCACCACAGATGCTATCGATAATGCGGTTGTGCGGACCAGCTTGGCCTGAGCGATGGAGAGCGGGGAAGTCGGGGGGGGGGGGGGAGGGGGAGGGGGGGGGGGTAAAAAACGAAGAGAACGAAGGGAAATAAAGAAGCTCAACGTTCCGGTAAAACAGCTGTGGACTGTGGGCTGTGGGCTGTGGGCTGTGGGCTGTGGGGGATTCTGCGGGACGATGGGCCGTCTTATAAGTGTATTATAGTACAGCCGATGTAACACTTTATGATGCTTGTGTAATCTCGAGGACTTTGGGATGAATCGACCAATGAATGAGCTATAAAGGCCAGCGAATTAACACTCGATTCTTGATTATCTTCGAAAGAATTTTAACTCGAGAGGTCAAACTTGTACATATAAACGTTTCATAATCGCCCACCTACTGCCGAGTTTCTCAGTAACGCATGCGGGCAATACTCATGTACGCGATGCTACGTTACTCGGGCCCCGATGTCCGGTAACTCGAGCTCGAGAGTAACGCGAATGCTCACTTCGCTGTGTATACGTTCTCGATATCGCATGTCGATGCCAGTCTGGATCGTGTTATCGAGAGGGTCGTTTCTGGCCCGTGATATGCATATTCCCTTCATCCCATACTTGATCGTCCACACACAGACACACGTACACATACAAACTGAATCGATATGTGCACGAAGCTTCCAACGAGTTCCGATTCCTGCATCAACGGAAGCCGTATACCTAACGGTATCTGTACCGACCGGAAGCAGAGTAACTCTCGCGGGGCTGATGTAAAGGAAGACGAAATGAGCAGAGCAGTTCGATTGATACAGGCTACATATATCACCACGCCCCGTATCTCTCTCTCTCTCTCTCTTTCTCTCTCTCTCTCTCTCTCTCTCTCTCTCTCTCTCTCTCTCTCTCTCTCTCGGTCCTCTCTTTGCAGGTTTGCACGCTCCGATGTAGCCCGAAGCGAGCAAACACTTGTGCGGAAACACGAGAACTTGACCCAAGCAATTGCGCGTTCTCGACTCTGCCTTTTGCCTAGAACGAGACGCTGCGCTTCTGCTCCGAGTTACGAGCGAATTTATCCGTTGTGTGTGTTCCGGCGTATAGCCGGGTATACGGGTATGTGGCTCGTGCATGGACAGATCAGTCGATGCAATGTATCGAGCATACCGGAAGGATCACCGGAAGGTTGGCACCGGTATTCGGAACAGCGAGATCGATTCATTCCCGAGCAACATGACCGGCATCCCCAGACCACAGACTCGCCGGATATTCGCTATTTTAAATATCGAATGTCAGTTTGGAGGGGATCGAGGTCGGATAATTGGTAAAAACTTTTACGGTGATATTAACCTCAATTAACTATGTATTTGTCGTTACAACGTTGTCGGAGAAATTTCGTGGTAACGTAATTAAAACTGCAGATTTTTTTTGTTTACTTATAATAAATTTGGAGTGTATTCACATTCAAAATTCCACCGGCTTGTACTCTGCTCGAATACACGATTTAATACATTTATTATTTAATATCTGCGACATACTCCCTCAAAAATTAATTTATATACCGTCATTACTCACTGTTCCGTCGACGTAAATCGCATTGTACCGCAATGTAAATATTGATCCGGTAATGACTAAAAATGTTTACCTAAAAAAATGCATTATAAAATTATTTCAGTGGGTATATGGGTATTATATTGTTACACATTTATTGAATCGCGTATTCGAGACCTTAGCGTGATTGCGTAACGAGATGAATAGATGGCAAAAAATAAATGTACCTTACGTTAAGAGAGCCCCGGCGCGTCGTGGAGTTTTACCATCTGCAAAGGATTCCGAAGCGCGCCGAGAACAAATTAAACTCCATAAAATAAAAACATTAATCGAGTGAAATCGTTTCTGCCAGTGCAATATGTAAAGACAATGTTGCACAATACAGATTACCTGTTGCAACATAGATGAAAATAATAGACGTTCGCCGGTAATTGTGATCGCGTGCGTGTGCAATAACGACGAAGCTCTCGGTGGCGTATAACGTCATGCCAGTAATTTCCTTCGTAACGAGAGGTCTTCGTCTCTCCAACAGTCATCCTGTGCAGTAGGTAGGTACTCGCATATTGTGAGCGGGTTAAAACGGATGGCCGAGGCGAAACGTACAATTTTTAGTCTCATCTCAAATGAAATGAAGATCCGTTTTCCCCAGCTCCCTACTACATACCGAATCGCAGTATTGAATATCTAATATGTAGGGGAAACCGGGGCAAAACGGGGACGCTAAGCAATAAAACCTGGTACAATGAAACCAAAAGCATAGATCCATTATTTTTCACACCAAAATTGTATTGGCACCGGTTTTGAAAGGTTAAAAAAAACCCATCTGGGGCAAAACGAGGTACATGTCCCCATTTTGCCCCACGTCCCCTATTTGCCTCAGTTTCCCCGTAGACCGGGACAAAACGGGGACGCTAAGCAATAAAACCTGTTAAAACGATACCGAAAGCATAGATACATTGTTTTTCACACCAAAATTGTATTGGCACTGGTTTTGAAAGGATATTAAAAAAAAAACCATCTGGGGCAAAACGATGGTAAATGTCCCCATTTTGCCCCATATCCCCGTTTAGCCCCGGCTTCCCCTACTAGTATACACGATAAACCAGTATGTGTATCGGTCGTCAAGGGCCCTGAGAAACTTACTCGACCGGCCGTTTTGAGCGCAGCTGCGTAAATCGTGATGCAGTCGTGAGAAGCGAGCAAGATATCCGCCGGCCGGCGAGCTCGCTAGCGCTTCTGCTGCCGGCTCACTCCAGCTTCGACGTTACCGGGAGTGGCACACGCCTTATCTAAAGTGCGAGTGTAATGTCTCTATTCCGCGAGCAGAGGGGGCACCCACCGCTCACGTTTATCCATCGCTTGTTCATACCTATGAGGTGAAACCGTCCCTTCCGCGAGCTCTCCCGTACACTCTCCTCCCCCCTCCCTGTCCGAGAGTTCTCTCGTCCCCGCTTGAGCATTATAGCTCCCCTCTCGCCTGTGCCGAAGTCCAGAAAGACAGAAATAAAAGACTGAATTCTCCTGCTTGATTGCAAAGGCCTGCCAGCTACGAGCTACTTAAATGGCTACCGGCTGGCTGGCTCTCCTTTTCTCACGTAAGAATTGCACAGAAATGAGAAGTGAGGAGTTTTAACAGTCCCTTTAACGCGATTTGCCCGGCGTTGCCGTCGTCCTTCTTCGGTATCCTTCGCTTGTCTCCCCGCTCGACTGACCGTGCGTACCTCGCATTTATCCTTAAGTACGCCTCGCATATATATTTCTCCTCGCTTCCTCATCACACTCTCTCGCAACGCTTAATGATAATTACGAGGAAAAAACACATGGAAAAAAAAAAAAAAAAAAAATTAAATAGTGCATGTCGTAAAGGCGGTATTACACGTTCCCGTCTGTTTATATCCACACGTACGCGTACTCTGCTATTACACTTATATACGATGGGAGGAACTCGTTGCGCCAGAGATGAGCCCCGTCGTGATTGTACATTCAGATTAGTCGGGTATAAATTTTCCTCCGCGTCCTCGCTCTTGGAGGCGCCTGCGGGAAAATCTTCATCTTCATACCGAGCTCGCGTGTACTTTGAAGTGATACGTTTTACTGCTGATAGACTCGAGCATATTAATTCCACAGGAGGAGCGCAAAGAGAAGATCCCCAGACTATAATGAGGGAGTACCTTATAGACAGAGCAGACCTCGGTACGGCGATGATGCTGTGCTAGACATCCAATTTCTCGCAACCGCGCTAGCGACAATGATTCCCTACAGATAACACACCGCTGTACACAAGCGTGGATGCGTGTATATCGGTTTACCCGTGAATAATTCACGTAATCGCTTGTCGCATGACTCGCGGCTATACGCTTCCGTAAATCGCTTGTAATGGCTGTATCCTCTGCTTCGCGGTGAAATCGCGAGAATTTCTCTCATCCTCTCCTCTCTTTCCATCCTTTTCTTCTCTTAACCATTTTAGCGATAAGATAGATTCGCTACTATCGCGTCATATTCTTATATTTTTCGGATTGTTTTTTTTCTCGGTCGCTATCGTGCGTATCGAGAAGAACGGCTGTTTGACTCTTCGTTCCTATCTACTCGAGGCTCCGGCGTTGTGTCCGCGACTTCGGGGAACCTCGGGTAGGTCGAAAGGGGTCAAACCACGGAACGAACGGTCCTATTGGAGGACATATAAGCGCGAAGTGGCGGAAGGAGGTACGGTGAGAAACAGATAAAGAGTGGATGAAATCGTCTCTATAATAGAGCAGCACAACAAGATTGAAAATACAGTCTGATTTTTAAACAATGTTATAGCCCGCACGGAAAGTAGAATACATGCAACGATATGTACAGAATAAATGTATTTTAGGTACATCCTTGGACGTGTATCTTTGCATCGGGGGGCCGCTCCCCCTGTCTGTTTCCACAAAACCTGTAGGTACTTTGGACACGAAGGAGTAGATTAAATTAAAGGCCAGGGACCTTTGTTTTCCCGTAGTCCGGTCCCACACGATAGAACAAAAGAGGGCAAAAGACTTTTGCGAATCGGAGGGAGCGAGGAAGCTTCAGGCTGTCGTTTTCGACCTGACGCGCACTCGAGGAGGTGCTTTATTAAGTATTTCAAAGCGCTATTCGCATTTTCCACGAGAAAGAGCGAACGATGGTCGTGAACCCGACTCGCACCCACGAGATATAAGAGTTTGAGGGCGGGAGAAAGAGGGGCGGAGAAGCCAGGCAACTCAGAGAGTACCGAATATAGGAGACGAAGCCGTCGCGCCAGCGGCAAACAGAAGGAAAGAGAGAGAGGGAAGCAGAAAAGCAAGATGCTAGCACGACTTCTCGGTTATTGCGCTTTAAGATATCTCCGAGAAACTCCAGGATCGGGATGTTTGCCTCGGTTCCATCGAGCAGTGGCGGCACTCTTCTTCTCCTCCGTGGCCTCTTCGCTCTCAAACCCCCATCCCCCTCGTCCCTCCTTTTTCCGTTTGCTGCACGCTATTATTGCACCCTCGTTATTGCTCCGTGATGTAATTTCGTCCCTCACTGTAATCCTCCGCCTTTGCTGCGCCTTGTCTCACTCTCCGCAGGCTTGCCTTCTCATCTCGTCTGTCTTTCTGTCCGTCTCTCTTATTTTCTATCTTTCTTTCTTTCGTTATTCCTTCGTCTTCTTCTCCTTCTCCTTATTCTTCTTTTCCTTCCGTTTCCTTGTCGTCATCGTCGTCCTCGGGTCTCGAATCTCAAGAGTTACCTTGGCAAAGAACCAAGGCCTCGACGGAGGGGTGTGTGGTCGGCTCTTGATACCGATCCTCCTTCGTTAGTCTCTTCAAACAATGCCACGCGATCCACAACTTATTTCCGTTAACCAAACTTCCAAGTTGCCTCCTCGCGATCAGCCAGGAAGAAACCGCGTCCGCGTCACCGATCGATATTGAGCTACAGTTTTGTTTCTCTTCCCTCTTTCCTCTCGCTATTACTCCTATCGCTCACGTGTAACAATACCGTTCGCGGTTACGCGTTGATCACAATTTTCTTCTCCATAGTCTGCCTCGTGTAGCTTCTCATCGGCGATGCTTGTTTGCTCCCATAATTTCGGCAACTTTGCAAAACATTTTACCGAGGAGCACCGGCGAAAGTGATGATTTATGACGCCAACGTACCGAAGCCAACTTCGACCTGGAGAAAATTCAAGTTCAGCTACTTTGATAGCAAAGTTTTAAGTCCAGCGCTGTCCGCTGAGCCAAGGTGACGAGTCCTTGTAAGATTATAAAGGGTAACGATGGTGGCACCCCAGTATGTACGTACTACAGTTGAACGGTAAAGGAAGCTACAAGCTCAGACGTGTGGAGCCGGTAGCTGTGACCTAGTGGAAAATTGCCGGCTGTGAACCGGTGCTCCTCGTTCACTCGGCTGTAGGTACATTGTACGAAAGTCGCTTCATCAGAATACTCTTAAACCGTCGGGGAATGCAATAGTCTGACATCCAAGTCCCCCGTTTAGGGCGAAAAGCTTTTTTCACATACCCTTGCGAAATGGAATACACCTAATATAATAGTTATCTCCGGGGGAAAACCGTGGAAGTTTGCACGCTGTCGTTACCGTCCTTTCGTCTCTTTTCCTCTCGAGCGACCTGGCGGCGAATATCAATGCGCCACGTGAAATATGACGTTTTCATTAAAACTTACCGAGCGTTATTAGCGCATGGTGTGGCGCGAGAGCGTAGCGAGAGAGGAACGGCTGGTATGAGAGAGCCACCCCCATGACCCCGGTACAGCCCACTCCCGGTCACGCCGTTGTGTGTTGTGTGCAAAGAGGTAAGCGATGCGGGAACTCCTGGGCGAACACTTCGGTGTTGGTTACCCTGGGCGCCAACGACGTTCGCCGCCTTGTCAGGATTAACGTACGTTTTCTTTAACGACCGGCAACACACAGCGCCCGGTAGAGCCGTGGCTAGCTCTCGTTTACGTAACTCGATTTCCTCCGTGCTGCCCCACATATATCTTTTCCACCGTCGGCTGTGTGCATGAAACTTGAGCTGTTCATGTTAATTTCTTGCTATGTGTTAGCTAGCTTCTTTTTCTTCCGTCACGGTGTATTATAGCCATGTAGGGAATGTACGCTGGGCTTTTCCGTCTGCTACGCTATCTCTTCTTCTTCTTCTTCTTCTTCTTCTTCTTCTTCTTCTTCTTCTTCTTCTTCTTCTTCTTCTCCTTCTTCTTCTTCTTCTTCTACTTCTTCTTCATCGCGTTTTTCGCTGGCTTTCCATCTTGCTCGCCCGTTACATCCTCGTTCTTCTTACCGTACCTTACTCTCCATCCTCGTGCACTTTTCCGGCTGCACATTATCCCGATAATTCTCATGCACATCTCGGCTGTAACCGAGAGCTCGCGCGCACCGCACCCCGTCCTGATTCCCTTATCGTGCCGCACTCAACCCTCGCGCGTCTCACGAACTCGATTAAACCGAGTGAACTATACCTTTCGCGCCATCCCTTCAGCCCGTACTCGTCTCTCTATTTTTCCCTCTCTCTCTCTCTTTCTTTTATTTTAGTTATTTCTTAGTTTATTATATTTAAATGAGGTTTTGGTTATTTTATGATATTATTGTAGTTCTAGTTTATTCTATTTTAGTTATATTATTGGATTTTACTATTCTTTGTGGTATTTTGGTTAATTTCGGTTAGTGAAGGAGAGAGCTATACATACATTTATACTTTAATCTGTATCAAGTTTTAAGTGCTTTGTTCACCCTCTTACGTGAATTTGCCCCATAAGTAACTAGGGCATTAATAAACACCATCAATCAATCTCTTCCCTATCTCGTTCCACGGAGATCAAATGTATGCAAAAAACGTATTCGAAATATATTTAAATCGGATTTCTTATACGATCGATATTGTAAACTTGTATAAATTATTCCAGAAAAACATGATATTGTTAAAGTGATGGACAACTGGGGTTTTTTTAAATTGAATAGCGCCGATAAAATTTACTAATGCAGGAACACACACATCAATAAATATACGTCTAGTTACCGGCTGTGACATTTATAGATTAACTTCTTTGGTTATCGTTTTGCTGCACCGGAAATGTCTTGGAAGCAAATTAGCCGGTAAATGAGACAATCCAGAATATATGAAGAAAAAAAAACGGACTCGCACAACTCTAATAAATATGAAATCAATCAGATACGTTCATCACGTCAATAACTATTTCATACGTCGTCATTCATTCAACGATTATAACATAAAATATTATAAAATCTTTCTCTCATCGCTCAGACTCTCAAGTACATTGTTAATTCCCTTCCGTTAACTACGATGCGATCGGAACAGGGATACCCGATGAGCGACCAAAAATTGTTAAATAGTACTCAACGTGTCAAAATGATAGTCTCTTCCAAGTTGAATATTTCTTTATCACCTGGGGCTCGCAGACTGCACAGTGATGATACACATACAAATTCGCTCACCAAACACAATTCGAAGCGTCCGACCTCATCGTCCCTCCTCTCGCTCGTCTTGTTCCACTTGTTTCGAGAGTCCGCGATCCTCTCCCTCTTTCACCGCCAATCTTATTCTCCATCTCTAACACTCCGGGTATTCGGATAAATTGCTGCCATTACAACAGGTGGAGCCGGTACTATTTTGCAACTTTCCCGTCGGATGCGTAGCGGCGGGCGAGACATACAGCCAGATTACACCCACTATTTATGACTGTGATTCACGTGTCCCGTTACGTAAGGAGCGGCATATTCGGCGGAATTTATTCTCAAAGACGACATTTGCGATTCAGCACTTTTCATGTATGAGATTCGCGTTTATATCGACTGTCGTTAACCGAATGAAAGTCCAGTCACTCCCAAGTTTATTTATCAACGAACACTGCGTCACTCGCATAGACACTGATATATTCTCCGTGCAGAGTTTGAGGACAAACTGTCTGACTGCACAGCCGGTAAATTTTGTCGGTCCCGGTGGCTTACCCGAGGTGATAACAGTCCCGGCATCAGCAACTTCGGAGTCGCGGGACTGACGAAGCCTCCGGTCCCCACCTTGCTTATCCCAACGAGGCGAGAGACCAACAGAGAAAGATAGATTTATATTATGTATATAGAAAACGAGACCGAGCGCTCTCGAGAGCTCAGCTCGCGAAACTCTCGAGTAGATAGTTCCAAGGTAAGCCGCAAGCCGGCTAAGTACGCGTGCCATTGTGGATGCTCTCTTCTCTCTTTGGTCCGGGCTCAACGAGGCGCTCCGCGCATTCATGGCAGAGGCACTGAGCGGGCGTAGTCTAGCTATTTTACCCCTTTCCCCTCAAACACCCGCCCTCCTCCCCGAGGACAACAATCGCGGGAGCGCCGACTCCCCGCGGGTTGAATCACCGCTCTCACCCTTCTCCAAGGGCCTTCTTCTTCCCTTCCAAAACTTCCTACGGCAATTTCCATTCTCAGATATTTCAACCACCAGGAGGTATATATATATGTCCTCTAATCACCTCTATATATAGCAGTCGGAAAGTCCGGGACCCCGTTTTGACAGCGATCGTTAATTTCACGGATGTGCGTACTCGCGTGTGTCTCTTCACCTGATTGCGGACGACAAGTAGGGACATAGGGACATGCACACGTCTCGCTGGAGGATCTGGCTCGTTGACACTGCTTATCCTCGCTCGGTGCAGTCGTGCATTGTCTCAGCGTGGAACGTGTCTCGCATTTGTTAAATGGAATGATTTTTGTCCTATATTCTCAACTGTTCCTTCTAGGTATATACGACGGTATATATCTCTTCGACAACGTTTGTTCTCGTCTCCGGTCCTCCAAGTAGAAATTCTCGAGGTTTCGCTTCGCAATCCATCTTCGACCGGTTCTTGGAGTTTCGTCGACTGTGCCGAGTTCGCGCGAGTCCCGGCAACTAATTAACGACGAATAAACACTCTTACAATTGCTCGTCTCTTTGAAACCGTGTTGCTGCTTTGCTGGAGCGTGTGTACCATAGTATGTTGACATGCGCGACGAAGAGGAAGAGGAGAAGGCGGTGAAAGAAGATCGGACCGAAAAATCAGTTGGTTCGGTAATTAGAAAGCGCGTGACGATGGTGTCGCAACATTTTTTGTCCCATGTCAAAGAGATTTTTCGTTGTATCGAATTGTACCAAGCAGTATGTATGCAGCGTTCGGACTATATATTTATCTCTGAAAAGAAAAAAATATATAATCCGCCATCCGGCCGAAGATAACCAACGCGCTGCTTCTCCATTCGCGGGATGGCTTATTGGTCCGTTAAAGAAGAGAAGGATAAATTGCGGCATTCAACCGCAGCTATAATGAGAGTGCTTTGTACAAAATGAAAAAGAAAAAAATGTTACATTCGTAGAATAGAGGAAAGTGAAATACATACAGTCAGGATTAATATTAACGTTCTCCGGAAACACGGTAGAGTCGCCGGTTCGCCAAGAGTTGGGCTACGTTTCCCTATGTGGGCTCGTTCGCGGTTTGCGTTATAATTCGCGGATAAAATCGTATACACGCTGGCAACGATGGTCGGTGTTACAACGGGAGAACGAGTGGTGGAATGCGCGCGTGTGTCTGTGCACGCATACCTGCGGGCGGGTCGCCTCTGCGAATCCCTTCTGCGAGTGTACACACACACACACGCGCGCGCGAACACACACACACACACACACACACACACACACACACACACACACTCACACACATACCATATACCTCCAAGAGAAAACAGCTTTTTGCGATTCGAGAGTGTATAATAAAATAAATGTGCAGGGCTATGTATAAGTCTTGCGAAACGGGCATTATAGACTCACTAAGCGAGACAGAATATCTCGGAAAAGACCCCACAGAAGGCGCAGCACGTCGGCTGTCGTAAAGCTGTATCCGACGACGAGGAGTTCGGGAATGAAAAAAAAAACCTTTAATATTAAATGGGTAGGGAACGAGGGTACCGCTCGGTTTTGAGCCTTCCGTCGAACTTCCGGCAAAAACGATAATAACTTTGCGAACGAATGGTCACCGCGTGCCGGGAGTCACGATTAATAGAATGGTTAATTTTATTGCGCGAGGAGAGGAAGAGCCGACTTTCGGCGAGGGGAAACAGCAGCGACGGTATTAGCGGTGGCATTTCGTAAGGGAACAAAATTAATGTATAATATGCGCGGTATAATGCCAACGAGTGCAGAGAAAGGGGAATAGGAGTAACGTGAGATATTGAATATACAAGCGGCTGGGTAATTACCGCCAACTTACACTTTTATCCTGAAGTGCACCCATTAGCGAGTGTTTCGCAACCGCCGAGGCCGAACCGCGGGTATGTCATGGATATAGGTACCTTGGATACATACACTTTTCTTATTACGTGTATTACATGTTATTTCCAACTAGTATAATGTATATGGACACTTAATATCTTTACATATACATATGTAAAGTGTGAGAGGAGCCTTTGGCAAGCCTTTGGCAGGTGTTCCCGAAGAATTATCTCGCCCGCCGTAATATTTTGTTGGCTTTAACGGATACCCGCTTTCCCCGTGCGAATATTTAATATGTACCCGGCATACACATAGTAATGATGTATTTAAGTTCCTATGTACGAACAGTGGAAAGAAGGAGGTATGGAAACGAGTGAGGTTATTTTAATTAGCCGCTGCAGCTCTTAATATACCCGCGTGTTAGCTCCGCACTTGTGCTCCCGCGCGATCGTATACTCAGCCAAGCTTCTCTCTTTTTTTCCCCTCTCTCGCTCTCTCCGTCGGCTATCTTTGCAACATACATGAAGCCAGAGCGTAGTTCCGTTGCTCCTGTGAACAACTCATTTCGACTTTTACTCGCGAAAAAAATACCACGTGGTGTCAAAAGAGGAAGAAAACAAAAAAAACGACGACGGTAGGTGCTCCTCTTGCCACTTAGCGAACGCACCAGATTGTGCTGATGAAAAAGATCCATGCGGTGTTGCGAGTATAGTTTCATTCGTATGGCGCAGATCGACGCACTTTACGTCGATCTGAAGAGAACACAAATTTCTGAATTCCAAATCGTTAGACCAGCGGTTCTAACCTGGGGTCCATGGACCCCTAAAATACACGCGGGACCCCTGTGGACCCGCAAAGTTAAGAACCCCTGTGTTAGACATTGAAAAGGAAAGAGATTCGACATGGGGCGGAACGGGATAAAACGGGGAAGCTGAGAAATAAAGATCGTTCGGATGAGTCCGGATCTAGGAATTGACTTTTTACTAAAAAAAAAATAAAAAATAAAAATTCTAAATAATCATTCCGAGCGTCGGGGAGTAATTGCTGTTCGGTACACTTTTCGGTAAATTGTGTGGTATTCTATTTTGCCTCGATCTTCCCCTGGAGCACCCTGGAGCCGCGCACCGGGCGTGGCCGGTAATTATTCCGCCGCTAATTATCTGATATTCGATGTACGTACCTATACGTTTTTCATACGAGTGTGTTCTCCTCCGCTCATTATTTTGCCGAGAGGATAAACAAAAGCGGCACCTTTATTGGATACGATCGGTTCCATTTCCAGCGATGCATCGCCTTGTCTGCGCGGGGAAACCCCCCGCAGCTATCTTCTGCAATGCTACTAAGAGTGGGGTTGGGGGCGGAGGGGGGGGGGGGGGGGGGCGAGGAAGTCAAACGTTTTAACGGGCAAGTTTCGCCGCGCCTTCGGAAAATATTTGCACAACGTATTTGTCGGCAAGGCATAAGGGCGGTCTGGTGGACTCGTCGAACTCTGTATGCGCACAAATTTACAGCCTTCTCTCTCTCTCTCTTTCTCGCTCTCTCTCTGTCTGTCTCTCTCTGTCTCTCAGCACCGAAGATAATCGTTTCGCAGTTTTTAGTATACGAATCTTTTTTATTTTCATATTATTTATTTTTTCTACGGTTTTTTTTTAAGCATCCTCTTATTTCACGTTGGTCCATTCGATCGTATAACGCACACCGACTCCTTTACAATATTCCCAAGAATTATGGCCCGGTCGATGGCAAGTTCGGAGTAGTCTACGGCGGCAGCATATCGTGCAAACGATCCCGAGACCTGTAACTGACTGTTTCAAGATCCGCAAAAAAACACCTCACGGCTTAATTGGGAAATAAATAATTAATCGAGTGGCGGACGGGGATTTCGGAGGGGCAATACCAGGCAGTTTCTTTGCCGGATAACGATTTGTAAATCAATGCAAAGATATTGCGTGTTCGGAGAACGTGTGACGTGTATGGGATGTAATTCGACGATTCGCAGGGGAATGGTTAAAAAAGTTTATAGAAAACTATCCTTCTTACTGCACGTTCCACCTCGATGATACGTGCTGTACGATATTCGCACTGGTACTATAAATGCTTTTTTTTCTTCTATTTTCAGAAATCCGAAATATCTCTGTTTGAGACAAACATCCGATTCATGGGGAGTTTGTTGGCCTGCTACGCACTCACGGGTGACGTTATGTTCAGGGACAAAGCGGCTCAACTCGGCGAACGAATGCTGCCGGCTTTTCAGACGGAAACAGGAATACCTCATTCATTGATCAATCTTTCGACCGGGGTGAGTACTGTATAGTACAAATGTTTATTTAACGAAATAATTAAATTTAAAAAGTTTTTTTTTAAATAGATTTTTTGCATATACCTTTTACCGTACGGGTCATTGATGTGAAAATAAAGTGTCGAAATCGGCACCTAGACGTTTATTCACGCGTCGACTCAATCTAAACAGAAGTATAAAGAGAGGACAAGAGTGAGCCGCCGCACTCGAGCCGCACTCCTCAGCGAAGCTGAAGTACCAGCAGTTATATAAACGCGGTGTGCTCACTAGCGCGAGTTTAGCCACCGCGTACTGTATTATATCTGCCTACTTACGTACAAAACCACTCTCAAGTAACGCGCGAGTAAATCTCTTTGCCGAACCGGCCGAGTTCGTTTAATTGAAAGGATTCCGTCAAGTCACGTTTGCCAAAACTACCCACCAACCTACCCCGAGCCCTCGGCGTACCCCTATTAGCGTTTAATATCCATATTCTTAATTGCTCGGATAATGAGACCGTAAAGGCGCGCGGCACCGGATGTAGCGAAGCCCTTTCGTCGGCGCCGAATACTCAACATCGGATGTGGCTCTGGACGCTTTGCATGCAGTTAATCGTCGCGATTCGTCAATTGTTTAATTATATATAAATTTTAATTCTTTTATATTCTATAAATGCATGATAAAACAAAACAAACGTGAACGTATTTATTGATAAAAATTAAAAGGGCGGAGATAGCATCGCTCGAAAGGGTACATGCGCCCATCCGATTTTCAGCAGTCGGAATAATAATGTACACCGTAAAGACCGCATTGTAATCTTAACGAATGCACGCATGTGAAGCTTTAATTAAAATGCGCGACAACTTAATTACTACTCCGTGCCTGAGTGCCGCGTTAAGCCCAGACGTCTGCATGCACATTCACCGAGGGAGAGTCGTGTACCACGGCTCCGCAGCAGTACCAGCCACCGGATTCCTACCGCTTGATGACTTCGTAATTCGTATTAGCGATCTTATCGGGGCCGGGCGATGAAGCGTCGGGTTTCCTAATGGCCGGACGCTAACGTGTCGGCTCTATGTGGCCCGTGCTCGAGGAACGTCATAATTTTCTATTAACGGAACGTCCGCGACTGGCTGTTCCACCGGAGTCTACGAAGGAGAACGGAGAGTCGGGAGAAAAGATCGAGATTTCACTTGTAAACGTCGAAAACAATTGTACTCTACTTTTTTTTTTTTTTTTTTGCTTCCGGTGCATATTTCCGTATAAATTGTTGAGTTAGAAGTAATAAAACTGGCACGCTCGTGACGAGGACCCCAAAATATTTTAAGAATGACAGACAGTAAAAAAAAAAAGGTCTGTACATTCAACAAATATTTCTTGTCCACAAACGTCCATATTTAAAAAAAGAACTGACGTTTATGGACATTAAGTGTTTTGTTAAATGTACAAACCTTGTTTATCGCACTTTTCCGAAATAAACTCGCGACGAGCTTATTTCCAACGTTGATTAAAAACACAATTAATTGATTATCGTTGGTTGAGCAACAGGTAAGCCGGAACTATGGTTGGGCGAGCAGCGGATGCAGTATACTCTCGGAGATAGGTACCATGCATCTCGAGTTCACTTACCTCAGTGACATAACCGGTAACCCGGTATTCAAGAGCAAGGTCGAGAATGTGAGAAAGGTGCTCAAGAGTCTCGACAAACCTAAGGGACTATACCCGAACTACATACATCCGAGAACAGGAAAATGGGGACAGCGTAAGTACACAAACGTCTTTCATACATTCTCACATTTTTCGACATATCGCCGAGAGACTCATGCTCGGCGGTTTACGATCGATTACAATAATAGCGTTTATACGCGAAAGGCGAAAAAAAAATCTATCGATTCGAGCTCGCGCTAAAGAATTCAGCCGCGCAAGAGAGTCCCCCCGAGCAATGCAGGCAGCCGCAGCCGCAGCCGCATCGTTGCAGCGGTCCCGCGATGCCGCGGGGATCTCCCTGTTCCCCGAACGGCCGGATACTGCATTCTCCCTCGGTATTATAAATAACCCCGTCTTATTACTGTAATTCCATTTAATAAATCTACGTCGAATTCGGTGACCAAATAGAATTTTAATTCGCCGGTGTCCACTTATAATCCCACCGTCCAGGTGGGTTATCAATTACGAAATTAAATAGATATCGATGCATGGTGTATCTCGGAACAGGATCAAAGTCCTACCGGGGTTCTCTCACCTCATCCTCTTGGTCATTCATCATTCGTGGCTATCCCTTCGGGCACTAAAATTGTCCCTTAAGCGGAGGAACTTCTTCTTTTTTGTTTTCCGTAACAATAAATTGTATCGACGATTCCCTACGATCGACAATTTGCGGCGGTGTAACATGTTTTTTTTTTACCTTAAATCAACGGACCTCGTTAATTAGCCCTCTTCGAGTTCTCCACCGGAAAGGATAAGACCCTTCGTCGCTCACCTCGGAAGATCGATAATGCCGAGGAAACTGTCTTTCGGAAACCACACGATCGACGGGATTCACAAGAGACCCTTTATACGAAATAGTTGTCTCGCGTTGAAAGCTTCAGAGATTTCGTAGATGAGAAGCACTGAACTTGTTCTTTATAGGTAGTATAAGGAACCAGAATATAAGCCATTCCCGTTTACCGCTCGCCTCCTTTCGCGACTAAAGCTGAATAAATTAGCAGTAACAATTTGCGAGAACGACGGAAGAAGAGGCCCGATCCAATTTGTCTTTGAGGTGGGTCAGGAACGTGAGGTAGTCGGGAATTATTTTTGGACGTGAGGATTTCAGAAGGGAATGAAGCCGGAGATCCTGTTACATATATTTATGTGGGTTTGCGTTTTATTTATTTATTCACGTTTTTTTTCTTTTACAGATCACATGTCGCTCGGTGGTTTGGGCGACAGTTTTTACGAGTACCTGCTCAAGGCCTGGATCCAGTCGGGCAAGGAAGACATCGAGGCGAGAGAAATGTACGACGACGCCACCGCCGCTATCGTCCAGCACATGATCATGAAGTCTCCCGGTGGGCTGCTGTACGCCTCGGATTTGAAGTATGATCGGCCCGAGAACAAAATGGGTCACCTCGCCTGTTTCGCCGGTAAGCCCAAAACTCTGCCGGCTTAGAGGAGGAAAATTTATCCCTTGAAACTGGCCCTTCTCCCGATATTATTGCCTATATAGATACCGCACGGTATATATAGCGACCAACGCGGGGGTAGACGTAAAGTAAACAAGGCGCGAGTATTTCGTACTCCCGGAGGCTTCGGTAGATGAAATTGATGACGGCAAAGAGATGTTTAAATTCATAGCCGTCGCTGGTCAGAGCAAACCTGCAAATCTTGAAATCAGGAATTAATTTAAAAATAAAATCGAAAATTGAAGGACATTTACGCGAAAAAATGTTGTACTGTACACAGACGATGTATAAACATTAATTTTGAATGTCGATTAATTTGAATTTCAGTAAGCTAAAAATTATTCGATCAGGGAAAACTGCGACATCGACATCGTCAGGGAATTTTTACGCATACTTTTAGTGGTCACCGTTACTGAACGACCAAAGAATTCCGATCATTCCGATAAATCGTTAAATACATTTCAAAACTATTTAGCCTAAGGCGAGAGCATGCGAGACGAGACGCGCGGGTTTCGGTAAGGTAGTGTCGAGACCTCACCCCCCTTTCGGGGATCGACTTTAATCGCCATTGATCCAGCCGGTCTGGCGAATCCACGTTCCGGAACGGCGACCGCACTCTAGAACCTCCACGACCCCTGGACTGCTGCCGGGTTGGTGAACGACCGTGCAGTCGTTCAAGTCTGCCCGGCAGCAGCAGCAGCAACCGCCGCCTCTTCGTAGCTGCTATCGAGAACGACCCTAATCCCCGGTAAAACCATGCATTTCTCAGGTGGCATGTTCGCACTCGGCGCCAAAACCATGGAGAACTCGGTATCCAATGAGTACATGGATATAGCGGCGGGACTGACCAACACCTGCCACGAGTCATACGACCGTACCGTCACCAAACTCGGCCCAGAGGCTTTCCATTTCATCGAGGGGCTCGAGGCTAAGAGCTTGAAAAACGGCGAGAAGTACTACATTCTCCGGCCCGAGGTAAATATCGAATTTATTTTTATTTTTAATCCACAGTTATTTATCCCGAGAATAGTCGAATATTACCGGATTTATATCAGAGCTGAAGAGAATGATATTAAGTTCCGTGGTATGTCTGCTAAGGGAAAATTATTGTACGACTAAATAATTCGTCACCTTTCAACCGATTGAAACTCGGGATTAAATGATGATGGAAAGAAATGGTGACACGGGATTATATTTATATCAAGTGCAATGTTCTATGTTTTCGGTACGCCTCGGGGCCCTGAAAAAAAATAGAATAATTATTTTATTTAATTAATCATTTTTCCCGAATGTGGTATAACAAATTTCAGTATTATTTGTAAACTTTTCAGACATTCGAGTCATACTTTGTGATGTGGCGACTTACGAAAGACCCAAAGTATCGGGAATGGGGCTGGGAGGCTGTCCAGGCCCTGGAAAAGCATTGTCGTGTACCAGGAGGATTCACGGGTCTCAACAACGTATACTTGGTTGACTCAACCAAGGATGACGTGCAGCAGAGTTACTTTTTCGCTGAAACGCTCAAGGTATTTACACGATCTATACGCTACCGTACGTGTGCACTCGACGACGCGCACCTGAAATTCGTCGAAAGTGGAAAGACTCTTTTTTTCGCTTTACGAGGGTAAAGAAAGGCGACTTTTTGTAGCTCGTTTCCAAAATTCAATTTTTAACTTAATAATAAAATACTATGCCACGAGACACTCTCATGAACACCTCACAATGACACTCAAGGACACTTGAGGACACTTGAGGACACTTTCATAGACACTCTCATAGACACTCAAGGACACCCAATGACTCTCGCAGACACCAATATTTCGAGGTTTCGCAAGTGTCGTTGAGTGTCCATGAGTGCCTATGAGTGTCCCTGAGTGTCCGGCAGTGTCTATTTGAGATTTCCATGAGAGTGTTATGAGGGACTCTCATAGACATTTGACTTGTACATATAAATAACACTTTTCGCAGCCGTATTTCTAATGTGGCGTCACTTCAGGTCGAAAAATGAGATTTCCAAAACGTAAATGACGTATTTCCGGTAAACCTTCGGAAGTTTTAATATCCGGTTTCTAAATTCCATAGTTGATAACGAGGGCGCGAAGCGCCCGAGCCACAACAACCTGCTAGTTATATTATGTATAAAAAGCTGGCACACTGGTTCTATTCCTCGCAAGATGTGACCGTACATATCATATTTTCATATGACATTGGGCGATAACAAAAATAATTTTAATAGGTCCTTCCACATCAGTCCCGCGTATATACATTTTCCATATCAGTCACAAGGGCGTCACAACCAGTCGTAATTGCGAAACACCGAGCGTGTTCACGGTTTCATGAATTTGCAACGAACCCATTAACCTTCGGAGAAGGCAACTTTTGTTCGACGGGTGAACAACAGAATCGATTGCCGAACTGTGCTGACAGTGTGAGCTATAAAAAATTTGTACGGGTCCCCCGGGCGTAGTGTGCACCAGCACATAATATAAACGATCGACTAACCCGACGCAGGACTCTATTCAATCGATTTTTTTTCTTCTTTTTTTATTCATTGAATTTCATGTTTTGTTGCAGTATCTGTACCTATTGTTCAGCGATGACGACCTCATAAGCCTCGACGATTGGGTATTCAATTCCGAGGCTCACGTACTTCCGATCAGAGGAAATCCTCTCTATCGCCAGGCGCCGCCTCTATAAAGGCCCGACGGCATGGGAATACCCGGATCCACAGCGCCAATGTCGCGACGAATTGTTTATAATCGACGAGGGAGATCTTCTCCCGCCGCAAAGAAGAACGAAGATCGAACTTGAAGAAGACCAGTACTGAGCGAATCGGTTACTACAGAGCCGACGATTCCTTCACCAAAGGGTTAACTATCCTGAATGATCTTCGCATCACGTTCGACGTAATTGAAGTAATAACATTTTTTTTTTATAAAAAGAAAATTAGGTGACGAACGAGTAAATGAAATGTTTAACGATCGTTAATAAAAGTCCACGTTTGTATATAAACCCAATTGAGCAGGAAACGAGTCAGTGTTGTACATCGTACGTTACTGTGCTTCGTTCTCGTGGTAAAATTAATCGAGTTCGTCGGCGTTCACCTGACCGGGGGTGTTACATACCTTTACCCCGTCCCCGCCGTTGACAATCTGTCCCTAGCCAATCTCTCTCGAAGCATCCAGATTCCAGCTTACATGTAACATGGAATGTTTATACTAGCACCAAGCCCCGGTCGGAAGTCGGCTTGTCGTCCCATACTTTTTTCCCTAGTGTAAAGTAAAAGTACCAATGGTCAGACACCTAAGGATGCAGCCCCAGTCCCCGGACATGCACGACTTGTTCGGCCACTCGGACGTGTCCGGCCATTGGAACGTTTATTTTATAATGTGGCCTAACTAATACACGTAGCGCAGGGGCAAGAGGGTCAATCCGCGTGACCCTGTAACCGTAGAAATATCATAGATAATCTATTCGCCGTTTTGAGATAATTTTCTTGACCGTGCGATCCGTTGTTTTTCGTTCCTCCCCCTCTCTTTTTCTTCTAGTATGATGCTCCTTTTTATTTTGCCGTAAAGTAATTGTATAATCGTGGGTGAGCGTTCAGAGACGAGACTCCGTAGAAATACATATGTATAAATATACATATACATATATATATACATATACATATATATATACATATACATATATATATATGTATACGTATATATATATATATATATATAATCAAGTCGAATGACTATAATAAATTCATCAACTTCCGAGCGAAACTAGATATAAGTAAACTTCGAAGTTCCGAGCGTATGATGACAAAAATGCTACCATTGCTCGTAGCGAACGTTATTCAATATCGGCTACGTTTCACGCAAGTGTTCCTTCGCAAGTGCGCAGCAGGGTCTATCGCGTTGCTCGATGTGCTTGAAAAAAGACACGATTGCACGGCGTTTTGTGTTTCCTGATTAAGGCTTCGTTCGAAACTGGCAAGACCTTATCGATGAACTAAAACTTATCGACGAATTAGAGAAATAACGGCTTTAAAGTAATGCGGGAAACGGAATACACTTATGCACCGTTATTATACGAGGCCTGACTGCGTATGTGTTATCGTGTCATGCCGTGAAGCCGAAACGATATTCGGCTGCGATATACTGCGGCAAGTCCCCGAGCTCATCTCACATCCCACTATCGTATATTCTATACTAAAAACATAAAACATTTTTCCAATACGAGGTCGTATCGAACGTACCCTTTCACCGTCGACTATTTCTATCCCATTCCGCTAACAAATAATAAATCAAGTGTGATGTACGTGCGAGAGTGTATTTTAAGCGAAGCCTATTTTACTCGTAGCTCCGATTAAGTATAAGAATAATAATAAGGGACGATTTTTTGAGCGCGACGTAAATATGTTATACGGACAGAACGAAAGCGTCGTCCGTTTCGAGTCAGATTTTAATATAACTGTAATAGAGAGTAGCTAACAATTAAACGAAGGAAAAGTCAGAAAGAAAAGAAAAAAAAACACAAAAACAAAAAAGTTATAAATTAGCAAGTGTGTATTGAGTGTAGGAGCAAACTTGTACATAAAGATTTAAATGAAAGTCATTTTATGTGTAAAGGCAATGCGATGGCGTAGTTCGAAATTAAAGGAGCCGAGTGTTTCTAATTGTATATTTGTTGCAACGAAACCCTAGACACCTGCGAAAATGAATTATTCGCGACAGGCAACTGAACTACCTGAGCGACTCGACGAAGCGACAGATGTATGGACACATCCATTCGCCCGCGTTTATTAGCCAGGGTAAATAAAAAAAATTCCAAACAATCACGGTGTTTGTCGACATTTCACGACTACAATGTTACTTAAATATGTGACGAAGTTTCGTTGCAGGGCGATCTCCTCTTGCACGGGAGATTCGCCATGCGTGACCCCCGTAACTCTAAATAGTTTTCTCGTCTTATTTTTCTTTACGCAAATTGTATACAAGCGAAAACTATGAAATATATTTTTGGCAGTGCAACGAGGACAAACTAGCAACGTTCGGGGAATCACATAACTCGGTGTACACATAGGTTTATATGTGCTGTCTTTTCCACGACAAAGCTGAGTCCTCGTTTCACTTCAGAGCAATTTCCGTCGAAGCTGCTGTTAAGGAGGTAGTCTCGCTGCGCGCTGACTTCGCATAAGTTTGGCAACAATAAGAGAAAATTGCAAGTACTTCTTGATGGTGTAAAAATCTGAAAAAAATCATGTATACTAAAGGTACTGAGAAGATTAATTTTGCATAATAATAATTGCAAAATGTTATTAACAAATTCATAAAAAAATTAATTGGTTACCAAATTACCCGGCAACAAAACTTTTTTTTTATGACATTGATTCGTTTATTTTTTTGAATACGTATGAATTATTTCAGATTTTTAAGTAATCGTTGATTTTTTATTTTTTTTTATAGAACAAAAATCAACGATTACTTAAAAATCTGAAAAAATTCATACGTATTCAGAAAAATAAACGAATCATTTTCATTAAAAAAAAAGTTTTGTTGCCGGGTAATTTATTAACCAATTAATTTTTTGATGAATTTGTTAATAACATTTTGCAATTATTATTATGCAAAATTAATCTTCTCAGTACCTTTAGTGTACATGATTTTTTTCAGATTTTTACACCATCAAGAAGTACTTGCAATTTTCTCTTATTGTTGTCGAACTTATGCGAAGTCAGCGCGCAGCGAGACTCCCTCCTTAATCCATTACCGTATCATATATGAACATACCATAAGTCTAAGAATTACAGATAGCGCATATACATAATATAAATACTTTACATATTCATAAAACGCGAAAGTTGGCGTGGTGATTTCGTTTTTTATAATACAATCTTGTAAACAATCGTCTGTTGAAGAAGCAAAGAAAAAGAAACTACTTACACGATACAAGCAACCCCCTAGACCGAACACGATATAATAATTCATATTAAAAAAAAAGGAAAACAAAATACATAACGTATAGCAAAGCAGGTGGCGATGATAGTGATAATTTTAGCCTATACATACATTTGTGAATAGATATTTAATAATTTATTGTTAACTAGAGCATTTTATTTTAACGGGTTTCCATTAAACGGGGTTTTGGGTACAATGTAATTCATCATTTCTCACGCCTGCGACGGATTTATACGGTTTCCGCAAGGGCACTCGGCCGAAAGCGCAACGTGCAGGGAGAAGAACGTTAGCTTCATAGTCTCACAGTGTTCCGCGCGATTACGTGAAGTTAGGAGCGAATATAAAAACAAACAAAAAATAATAAAAAATAAAAAATATATTATACGAGATAGATATGAATATATTCGATGTTGGAACACACAAACATAACAGACACTCCTGCGACAATGGACTTGGCGTGAATGCATATTAATACATGTAAATACATTACACATCGTAGCGATAACGGGGTTTAATTCGATAACTTTATGTGATTATTACTTTAACACGATGAGTGAATTAAATAAATATTGATAATATATATAAACCCGAGTCGTCCATTTTGTTATACACTCGAGAAAAATATGCTTAATTTTTGCGTATCTGCACAGGACTGCATTTCAAGGTCATCGCAATAGAAAAAAAATAAAACTAAAGTGATGTTTCGACCACTCTGAGCGACGTGCGCGGGAAGGTAAATACCCAAGTTAATTAATTAACGTGCTGCTTATCGGTCATATCTTATACTAACCTGAATCCAACAGCCCCAACAAACAATTACACTGGCACTTTTCTTATGTGCCGCTAAAAATTGCTTAAAAAAATATATATATATATGACCCGTTTTGTATATATGTACCGATGACATCGGGTCGTTATCTCGATGCGAATGGCATTGTCCACTCTACGGTAAAAACGATTGCTAATTCCGATGACGCTGGGTTCTCTATCGAAGATAGCATCGAGTGATATACAATCGTAAAAAGCAGGTAACGAAAATCCGTCCGCGTCGATCGCATCTACGACATCTCACGATTCCTCCGGTGCACTTTCAGTAATAGCTATGCTATTAGACATTTCAGCATGGGAAACGATCGGCTGTTCGAGGGCGAGGCACTGGTACCATCCCTGGATGAGGCTTTATCAAGCCCTGACAGAGCCATCGATTTCGCATAGGGTGTGGTTTTTAAGGTCGCTCGATCGGCCGAAACGTCGTGAACGCCAGTCCGGTGATAAGTGTTCCTAAAAATATCTGTGAGCCAACGATACGTGACTATCGTGACGGGAATAACTAAGTTCGGCTCGGTACCTAATGTGCTTTTTGTTTTCTTTCTCATCACTAAACCGCGCCACGCGTAAGTAGTCGGTTTCAAGAGCGCGCTGTTTTCGAATGAGCTCTGGAACCTATGATAATCATAAACTCGCGATATCCACATTGTCTCTCTGTGAGACGCTTTCGAAAATACAATCGAACGTCTGTGGCATCCATCATTGCGGCCGAGCCTTTGGTGCGAAGATGTGGAGGACCGAAAGACATTTACATTAATCGGTAGGCCGTGAGATAGAAGCTTAAAAAAATATGAAGTCTCAATCAATGACCTACGATGTTTTCCTTAATCTATTCGACGAACCCTCCAAACCCGAGTAGATTCGGGGTATAAAATTATCGTGGATTTAACAAAGACATTGCACACACAGCAGGCGCGTTCGAGAGCTACAAGTATGTTAGACACGCGGAAACTACCGGCCTCCCCCCATAGTTTTGAGCTCGTTCGTTCCGTAATATTGACAGCGACCCAACGCGTGCTAGGTTGGTTCTGCCGCCTAACTCTTCCCATACCTTATTCCCCTCCGTCGAGAGCACGGACGAGATTCTCTCCACCGGATAGACAGACAGACAGAGATAGTGGTGCAGTTGGTTAGCACGGCCGTCTAAAAATACTGGAACTCCGTACTCTCTCTCCATCTCGCTATCGTGACTCTTCGGGTGTCTCCCGAGTGAACCGAATGAACGTAGGTAAATCGAAGACTCCGCGGTGATAGAAGCTTCGTCGTCTAGTGGCTGCGCGTTCGAAATCACTCCGACGCCGGTAGTTAAACGTTTTTTGTTTTTCCAACCGTTAATCGTCAACTCTGAACTTTGCGTCGAGCCAAATCGGGGACACAGTGAACGGATTGTTAATCGAATATATTTCCTCGAGTGTGCACAACCCAATTGTGTGAGTTGTCAAGATGTCAAGTTCGATGTATTGGCTAACGGTTATCGGACTGCTTCTCGGTGAGTAGTTTATCAAGTGTATAAAGGTAGGTACAGGAGTACTACAGTTCCACGGGATTATTGTCGTACTCGGCGACACACCACTCGGATATGGGATTTGAGATTGAAAGTTTATCCGAGCGTGTCGCGAACGTTCGCGCTCCTTTTTCTCCGTCTATTGCGCGTCTCCCAACCGAGAAACTAAAAATGTCATACTTTTCCAATACTTGCCTCATATTTTACAAGAATATTGCCCTTTCGAGATCGCATCAGAACGCAATCGTGCCCGAACAAACGAAGCGATGGGAATAATACGAACTTGATGTTTACACATAGTTTCCGTTAACGATGCTCAATCATCGATATTCAATCGCAGACGCGAATTTATATGCTCTATGGAATAATAGACTCTTTTCAACTTATAAGCGTACGATTTATCGTTTGTGGTTCGTACACGCAGTTCGTACGGAGATTGACCGTGGCTGTTGCTGGTGTCATTACCGAGTTAAGTTCAATGTCACATCCTCTCGACACGCGTAACACGTTACACGTACAATGAGCAAACATGCCGGGAGGTTAGTCAATCGTTCTCGGGACTCTCTCGCTCGGTTCTTCTCTCGTTTCCTCCTTGGCGGGACGGCATCGCTTCCGATTATTCGCTAACGGCCACCGCATGAACACGCAGCGAGTTCGACAACAGCTCGCCACCGGCTCGGCTGTGGCGCTGGTTGCTCAAGCGTTTATTGTATCATCGGCTCGCATAATAATCAGCGACAATCAATCAACTCGTTACGTGCAATAATCACACTCGTTTGTCGCGCGACGGCTGCGTTGCAATATTAAACAGTTTCCATTGGGCTCTATTAACGTTTCTCCTGAATTTATCATAACTTCGAGTTTTACATTTTCGTCTACATTGTAATCGTAGGTACTTAATAATTAAATGGGGAAACTCTCGCGGAGCTGTTAACAGCATCGGATTTAACGACGTTTAATCGAGACTGGTTAATAATTTTTGTCAAACGGTCTCGTTTACCGAGACCGTGACGAAAAATTAAATGTGGACAATATATTGCCACCTTTAATTTTGAAATTGTCCATTTAACTTTTGCGGTATATCAACGAATTTTAATATTATTTTTGTGATTGGCCCTAGTTTATTTGTTTAATTTTGTTTCCTGCGGTGACACAAAGCCGACGCGACACAGTGAATTTACGCGCCGACCCAATTCTCGCGGCCCACCAACCTTCTCAGGAACGCGGCAACGTCGTCACCTCCACTACGCCCGTTTCCACTAACACCACCGTCATCATCCCACGAGAGCTTTCTCCGTAATATAGAGCGTCGTATGCTCATCCCCGTGCTTCCCGAACTCCTCGACAATCTCGGCCATTCGGCTAAATTTACACGTTAGTGGGGTCTTTCACATTCGTTGATATTGAAGTTGCGGACAAAAATAAAGAAGAAATCTAACGACAGCGACCTTCGAATGTTTGTCGAGACATTTTCTTCCCCTCACATTTTACTCCGAATATCGAAGTTATCGAATTCGGTTTCTCAACATTTTAGGGTAAAAGTGGTGAATATGACCCAACTCGATTAACACGTAAGTCAATGATATATGGACCGGGCCATATTCCCCACTTTTACCTTAATGCAAAATAATAGCATAATAGCACGATATACCTATCTGTATCAATATTTCTCACCGATTGTGGAACATTTATTGTACCGATGATTGTTTCACTGTCATACAGACCGATAATTTGAGGTGATTCCCGATATGACGCGTGATATGACGCGTGTATCGAGTTACGTATGAGGAACATCGCGACCGCTGATGAATTTACATGAAACTCAGCTGGCGCACTGTGTATGCCGATCAAGAACGGACGGCCATGAGACAAACATTCGAGGCAGGCGTATGGGCTATCAAAACAATCCGTAAACTCTGAATTCGAATCTTCCGTCATTTGTTCGCCCTTCCACGCTTATATTAATATATGCAATTTGCGAAAAGGCAGAACAAAAAGAGAGTATTCTGATCTTGTGGAAAAAAAGTAACATTTATTTATTTCATTCAAGAGAAATCGTCGAGTCTCTCCCGGCGAGTTTCATTGCCTTGGAACTGACAATAATTATGTCCCTGCTATGCCGTACCTATAATCATCAATCGAGAGTCGTGAGATACCATCGGCAACGAATTAAGAAGAAGAAAAAAAAAAGTCTGAACGAGAGCTGCGGAATTTTTTCACTACATTTTTTTTTTCGCTACAACAGTGGATTTTTTTTCGCTACAACAGTGGTTTTAGCTCGCGTCCTCGTGACCAATCGTCGCGTCTCAAGTGAAGAGATACTCATCGGTATTTTACTCAGAGAAACGCTACTGAGCAGTAGTCTCGAGGCGATTCTTTGTTCCAGGAAAACGTCGACTGCGCCGATGCATCGAGATTGCACGCGAATTAATCGCTCCGAATGGCCAAGGCGGATCTCTCGTTCGTTTCGCTCCGGCATCAGAGGCGATTTTATTCAGTCGTCGATCAAATTATTTCACGGCTTAATCATTTGGAGCGTGCACAATTAATGTAGCCTACTATGTAGTGGCGCCAAGCCTCTACCTCCGAGTGTCGGAACATCTAGCTTGCGTTTTACTCGCGTTACAAGAGGCGACCAGTAGCTTGAACTATTAATATCGAGTTCGTTCTAGCCGGCCTACTCGAGTTATTCGCAGAGAAGGGTCTATAGCGAATGGAGTACAGATTCGAGAGTGCAAAATTGTCGAGACGCGTGTCGGATCGACGTTCAGAGCACGACGAGTCAAATATTCGGCATGCCGTCGTCAGAAAACGTTAACCCAATCGATGATCTATCGCGACCCGAAATTAATGCCGAACAAACTCGACGATGTCCTCACAGTCAAAGTGATGGAGAGTTGCACTCGGTACAATAAAAATAAATAAATAAATCATCGATGGTAAGGCAAGGTAAATAGCATTCGATATAATGCAAACCGGACATCGGTAAACATGCTTGATTACCGTCAAGCAAAATTCATACTTCTCAAAGAAAACAAATTTTTTAAAAATTTTCGCGATCGATGAAACTTGGTTGTTTAAAGGCGCCTAAACCACGGCAAGATGCTATTTTTTTCTGGCCATCGAAACTATCCGTGGCTGTCGCTGCTGGTTGGAAGTGGAAGAGGCTGCCGAGATACAGAATGACCGACACTGTGCAAGCTACGATTGTTGCCTGTTCTGGCAGAAAGGCCGTGCGCGCATGAAACTCATTCGAGCTAAAACCCACAAAGCCCGCATTGTTCGAAAACATGTATCGCGAAAATGTACGAATCGTTAATTTCTGCACGGATTTGTGATTTCCAGCCAAATCGGTTGTGTGCAATTCTTCTTCTTTTTCTTATATTTAACGTAACGTTAATGTCATATATATAACATAACGTTAATGTCCTTACAAGGAAGAGAACGTTCAGTGTTGGCAAAAAACAAAAAAAAAAAGCTTGCACACACTACTGAACTACGAAGGTGCAACGTCGTAAGATGTATTGAAATGTAGAATAACGCTTTGAGTATACATAGTATGACACTTCTAGTGCCCTACGTCCCGAAACTTGAAGACATCTATTCAATTTTATTTTCATTACACGCATAGAATACTTACTACGGTACAGAGTAAGCTCGAAAGAGAGAGAGGGAAAGCTCAGTTTAATAATAATAACAATAATGGAAGTGAGTATAGAGAACTGTCGGCATGCCAAACTCGCCGGAAAGTACGTGCGGTCGAGTGCGTGGCGAGAGAGAGAGGCCATATAGTATAATCACAATGCGCACTATCTATATTATACAGAACAATTCGCTTGGTTTAAATTATTCAGGATTCGTAGCGCAGTGTGGTATTCCCCGCGCCGTATTCCTAATTTTCCAGGACGTTACCAGCGGCGCGCTGCTGAATACAGCACGCGCATATGATTAAAGCGACGACGCAGATAAATTTTGTTCCTCCTCGACATTCGTCACGGTAATTCATCGTTTGAATCGGAAGTACAATAATCATGGATGTGAATGACGTTGAGTGAGGAGGGGAGAAGGACGAAGGGCGAAGGGCGAAGGGCGAAGGGCGAAGGGTGAAGGGTGAAGGGTGAATGGTGAATGGTGAAGGGTGAAGGGTGAGGGGTGAAGGGTGAAGGGTGACGGGTGAAGGGTGAAGGGTGAAGGGTGAAGGGTGAAGGGTGAAGGGTGAAGGGTGAAGGGGTGTAATTCGGGGTTCGGTAGGCGAGATATTGGAAAATAAGAGAAAAATCCGAGCAGGGCCGCATGGCGAAGGAAGGAGTGCGCATTCGTTGGATCCTGGAATCCTCGGGCGGTCCGACATCTCAGGATTCTTGCAACGGTCCAGGCGTCTCATTTCACGTTTATCCGTGAATCTTCGTCATCGACGAAAATGTGTCGGTGGTTTATGTTAATGAGTGGTAAATTATCGGAAAAGAGGGCAGGTCGGGTAGCAGGCTGACATACGGTGACGGAGGTTGACAGGACGTCGCCACACCCTTCCTCTCTTTCGCTGCTCGGCGTTTCCACCTCCCTCTCTGTCTGTCTGTCTCTCTAAATCCAATATATAACCTACTAGCAGGTTGTGGCTCGGGCGCTTCGCGTCCTCCTTATGGACTATGCAATTCAAAAGCCGAAAATATTAAGTCCCGGAGATTTACCGGAAATACGTAATTTCCGGAAGTGCCGTCATACCGGAAACGTGTCACTTTCAATTTGAAAATCTCATTTTTAGACGTCATACGTCACTTCCGGTCGACAATGAGATTTTCAAACCGGAAGTAACATATTTCCATCCATTATAGATTTAATCCAGTACAGGGAACAATCTTGTTGCTTTCCTGGTTGAGGTTACCGCAGTATTTTGTATGTAGTTATTGCTCTTTCCCTCGTTGCTACACCGGTGCACCATATCCTCCCGTCGAACTCCCCTTTTATTGTCCAATGGGGGCCTCGGTCTAGCTACCCTGTATCTATCGGGATAACGATGATACATAAGTCTGCCGATGGCCGTTGCATTCTATTCAAGACATACTAGGAATCGAACCCTCCAACTTTCCAACCTCCGTGCCGTTTTATGGGTGAAATTTATACACCGCGCGAAAGAACAAATGGGGCATAAAGACAAACAAATATAATTTTCATTATATAATAACCGATCCGGTTATATTGTGTTAAAACGTTACAAAGCTCCTGTGCGAACCATTGTCATTGTTAATGGAGGCGGAAAATTATCACTGGTTATATTTTTCGTTATTCTGCATATTCTGTTATCCGCAAGGGGCGCATTAACTCCCTTCAATGGGAAAGGGTTGAAAAGCGAGAAATTCCCCCAAGAGACGGAAGCCATTAATATGTGCGTAACGACTCTGAATTATTTGCAATTTTTAATATTTCTTTCATTATCACGGTAAAAAGTTAGTATGGAATCAAACTCGCTAAAACTATGGTTTAGCCTAGACAGAAATAAGATATATGCGAAAAATATTTTTTAATTGTTAAGTTCGCTGATTTTATAGTGTTAGTATATCAGTCAATTATATAAATTGATTGGATGTTATTGTGGCTCCCGCTCGAGCCAGACAACCGCTAGTATTTTAAACATAGCAGTTATATTTATCAGGAAGCGATTTGTAAATGTTCCGAAGAAAAGGGGATGAATTGTACGCCGTTATCTTGTATTATTATTGTTTAAATAACATTACGATGGAAATACAGATCTTGTGACCGATGGTGATTAATTTTAGTGCGCGAACTGAGGTTGAAACATCGTTCAGGGGGCGTAGCTCAGATGGTAGAGCGCTCGCTTAGCATGCGAGAGGTACCGGGATCGATACCCGGCGCCTCCAATAAAACTTTTATTTTCTTTTTTCTTTCCGATATTCGTCTCTTTAATTTCCGTGGGTCTTGGAATGTTCTATAAGGACACATGATTCACTACTCGGAGAATACAGTGAGGTAGAGGATTAACGAAAGATATTCCGTATGAAAAGCGAGCAACGTAATAAAATCGGCAACGCCCCAGCCTCGTCGATCCGTCCACGGAAAATTCACGAACGTCATTTTACTTAGGCGAAAGCCTCTCACGAAACGCAGTTAACTAATCCTCAATAGTGTCGAGGTCCGGTCGTTTATATCGCGCCCTTTTCTCGACGCTATTCTGTGTGTACTCCGGCAGAATCGTGAGAGCAAAAGGTTCATGGCTTAATAGTGTGCCACCAATCTCGCCCATCCACCTTCTAGCATCCCGATAATTTATAATTTTTTCACAGAGAATCCTAGCATAAAAACGTCAATGCAGTAAAAAAAAAAAGTAAAGAAGAAAAAAAATAAAGTTACATCATCGAGTAGCAGTAGCAGTAGCAGTAGTAGTAGTAGTAGTAGTAGTAGTTAGTACGACGTAGGTATACATCGAGCGCGCGGCTAGCAGGCATAACGGTTTAGAGATACGTAGCGGAGAGTTATCCTAAGCTCGCTTAGTTCAACCGTCCACCTCCTCGTCGGTCGTGTTATCCGGTTGTTTCTAAGCCGCGGTTTACTAACAACGCCGCGTCGTCTGCGACTCGTGGTCCACCGACATCCCAAAACCGCTCTACTAATCTTCCACTGGTTCCGGACGCGCCCGATATTATTACGGATAGTGTCCTCTGCGACGTCGCCCCCGTTATCGCTCTTCGGTAGTCGGCGTCTGTGCCGCTTCTGATACTGGGTACTGCGCATTCCTAGGCGGCACGGGAACAGGACGAGAGAACTCGATCCGACACTTCCTTGATCCTCTCTCGCCCTAATCCTCTTTCAGAATCGGCTAATCCGTGATACACGTGTTTCCCGCTGCTAAATACTAGCCTCAAGATAGCTTAGAACGAATTTGAACTTTGCCGTTCGAACAACCCACCACGAACCTTCTGCACTCTTGATTATTTTACAGTACCCTTGAGTCACTGGGCGATATTCGAGGAAAATATTGTAACATTCTTAACGTCATCTTGACAAAATATAATAGAAGCATCTGGGTATTTGTCATCCTTTTTTCTTTTTCTTTTTTTGGGCGGGCCAATATTATTGGCATATTTTTGTCAAAGCAACACAGCCGCGTGAATCAATAACTTTGCCACGTGTTTATTAATGAAGAAAAGTTCACAAACCTCCCGCGAGTGATCCGGCGAACAGACGGAATCCTTGCCAGCTTCTAGCTCCTGTACTCCTGGTTATTACCCTCGTCCAAGTTCTCACCGCCATTGTCCAGGGTCGGTCAAGCGTTTGTCGCGCTTAAGTTTTCACGGACCCTTGAATCCACCGGGGCCGAGCGTACACTCCGGTGCGCGAACGTTCAATGCAGGGAAGAGTAGAGCAGAATCAACACGCGTGGCAAAATAGACTGGTTCGGAAATATAAAAAAAAATAAAAAAAAATGGAAAACCGGAAAAAAATGGTTTTGCCCCACCCTTCCTCGTACAACGCGCTTCAACCGAGTCAAGATCCGATATTATTTTTTTACGTATTAATTCAATGAGTCCCACCTATCAAGTCATCGCTCTAAATGCACTTGCCAATAAGAATGTAATACGAGGAGAAATCTCAATAGTTTTCACATTTCATATTGAGTATTGTAATAGAGATGACAATTCATCGATTCAAAGTTATAAAGCTTTTGTTTTTTTGTTTTTTTTTTTACCATTTTGTGTTGAGGCTGAACGAAAGTAACCCCAAAAAAAAAAACATTTAATGGCTTCGCTCCATCTTTTCCGAAGGAGACTTACCTTTGGAGCATATGCGTGACGCCCCGACATTGTCCTTGGCCATGAGGGCGCAATAAAACAAGTGGTTTCCCTTCCACAAGCCTACAGTCGCGAAACATCCCTCTCGCCCGTCATGCTCTCCTGTTGCACGGCATGTTTTTTCTTTGTTCGACGATTTGGCTACGCTTTTCTACCTCAGGTACATCGAATAGCGTCATTGCCGTTATCGTCGCCATAGCACGAGAGAGGTTGTACCACGGAAGAAAGCACCAAGGGGACAGGCGGACCAAACCGACGGCCGACAGACGCTCCCCCGAGGTGTGCGGTTGACTGAGATCTGTCGAGTATCATGCGTGCATGTGTTGTGCGTACAGAAATATTCAAGATTCGGCAGACATCGTCATGCAACCCTAATAATGCGTGCGTCGACAAGATGACGCATGTGCGTGCCACACGCGAGAACGAGGGAAAAAAGTCGATGGGACGAAAAAAACTACTTGATTCGTACGACTTTTTATTCCAGCACCTGCGTATTGTTTTTAAAAAAAGATGAAAAACTTAATAAAAAAATTATAATATTCCAGGACACCTTGGAGTCTATAATATTGCAGACGCTGGGGACAGATTAGGAGCCTTGTCATGGGTCGGGTGGAGCGAACAGACACTCTTTGAACTTATTAATTTGCGCTATTATATTCAGTGATAGAGGGACAGCTTGTGCAGCGCGGTGCTTCAAGCACCATAACATGGCAAAGCGGTACGCGAGAGAACCCGGATCTTTATGCGTCCCGTGCACACTTGGGCCGCAGTCAGACATCGCCCTCGTCCGAAAAGGGGTAAACCCAGATACGTTTAAACGATCGTCGATACGTTGGGCCAAGTCGGGGTCCACAACACCGCGTTGAAGCTTATGCCGACGGTGATCGTTAACATCGGGGCAACTTCGATCCTCGATGCTGTGCCACCATTGACATGAGAAAAGGTGCTCAGCTCGCGGTTTTCACCAGTCGTTGTTGCACGAACATTACAACCCTCACTATTTACTATCGATATAATGTACGGTAACTCCGTAACGAGCTGGGTAGTTTACCATGCATCGGCAAAGCCCACCTGGGAAAGCAGGAGTCGCGGGGACGTCAAAGAAGCGCGCAGGGTCGTTCGATCATGCTATCCCGATAACGTACGTCCGTTCGGCAGTGCGTGAGCCTAAACCACTCGGTGCTCGGCGAGCAGTCGGACTTCCAAGATCGTATCCTCTCGTAATCGCGTCGACCAGGGCGTTCGCAGTTTCGTGTAATTACACACGCTCGCGGGGATGTCAATGACCCGATGCCGTGGGGACTAAAGTGTATTGTTCCCCGGCCATGCGTACACACGTATGGGGAAACCCTCTGGCTCCAAGTAGACTCCACACGGTGGCTGATTCCTTGATAACACGACGCACCGCCCTTTACTCCCTTTGTCCTTGATGTACCGAGGTATTACTACCGAAAGGGTGACGCCCATTCCTTTGCCCACTGTAGGGCGACTGACCGTAAAAACGGTAAAGAAGGTCTTCACACTTGACAAAAATTATTGCCAACATATTTAACAATTTACGTTAACAATAACAAAGATTTATTGAAAAGTTTGTTAAATGTACGAATATATATATATTTTTTACATTGTAGCACCTCTCTTGAATGATTACCAGGTAGATAACGCTTAGTTAGAAATAATTAATTGCTCCTTTTGATTTGAAAATAACAAATTTTATGATACGTCTCTCATGTCTTCTATTCCCTTAATTAATTTCAAGAGTCCGAATATCTCTCCGGCTGTTTATCCGCTACATCATCAAAGATTTATTGTGCACAAAGCAAAAGAATATTGATTTCCGTGCATTGATCGTGAGACAGACGCTTGCCTAGTCGGCTATACCATTGATTTTGCCGGCATCGACCAGCGATACGTCACCCACGCCTCGACCTCCTGTTCGCGATGCGACCCTGTTTAAAAATCGCGTTCTCTATTGTTCTACCCTAATTAATGCCGATCCCGAAGGCGGACGGCGATCCTTCTGAGCCTTACGTACAGCAAACAGCCTCGCATACCATCTTACGCAACATACGTTCCTGATACGTTTCGCTGTCACTTATCCAATATCTGTAAACAAAAAATGGCTATTGTTACCGGTAGAGGTGAAACGTACGGCTTTTCCTACCGAGTGTCTACCACTTGTATCTCTCTCATAAGGTAAATGTCCCTATTCCCGACCATGCTCCCTTTACCGACCATTTGGGCGTATAACGTCATTTACGAGGCAGCCAATGCATAAAAACATTTATTAGTGGTCTAGAAATATTCAGGAATTTGTGTAATGTGAAAGGATTGTAAATTGCAGAGGAAGTGTAATAATTAGTGCATAATATTATCGCTTTTCTTACCGCACGTCACGACTCGAGCGGTTTCTTAGAAGTACGGTTAAGGATTGTCGATCGCGTAAATAGTAAATATTTCGGTAAAAATCCGTTGTTAAGGAATAATTCGAGCGTTAAATGGTTCGTTGTAGTCCGGTTTACATATTCCGAAAAAAAACAGTCGGATAAACTTTTTTTTTTTTTTATTCGCCGGTCGGGATTGGGCACAGAAAAATTCTTGCCTGTCCCCATTACCGTACATGTATACGTCAGTTCATTTTCACATAACCAATAAAAATTTAATACATTTTCTTTTGCTAAAATATTTAGGCTAAGTGTGTACACAATGCTGCAGATTTCATGTTCGAAGTCTGGATTTATATTTATTTTTTCTTTGCAACCTCGGTCATTCATGCTGTAGAAAAAGGTGGTCGGTAATGGGGGCCATGCCCGGTCGGAATTGGACACAGCTGGTCGGTAGATGGCACATGCACTAGTGCGGCTTTATTACGCTTTATCTAGGAAAATACTTGACGAAATGGATTGAGTCTACGATTTTTGGAAAGTGTATGGTTAAAGCTATCGATTGATGTGAAAACATCCTTGAATTAACTTGTGTTACGTTTGACAACGTCATTCTTTTCCCCGGTCGGCCTTATAGGGGTCGGGAATAGGGACATTTACCTTATGTAATAACCCCAGCCAACGATAAATAAACTGCTGGTCGTACGCGACCCTCAAATAATTTACCCGAGATACTACCGGTGCGTCTGTGCGAAATCGGCACGTACTTCCGGTTTTACGACTCACGGAGTTATGCGCATTAACGAAACATATTTATAGCCCTCGGAAAATGTGTATTCAGCTACACACTAAAACCCCACTGTTGACGATTAATGAGGTTAACAAGGTTGAACCTCATTACCACCCCGTTCTCTCCCTGACACGCGCAGTTTAGGTTGCGTTTGGTGTGGGGACGCTGATCACCTTATCGAGATTGTTCATCACAGTGGCGATTAATGGTTATCCACAATGATTACCGTGCCAAGATAAGGGAGATCATTCGACGATGACCTTGAAAAGCCCGCCGCTAATATCGCCGTTTGGCAACCTCGTCACGATTGACACGGTTTTACTCATATCGCGGTTCGATATTTTTTTTTCAATACAAAATGTCGTCCGACATATCAGGTTGGCATGTCGCGTAAACGTCTCTCGGGAATCTCGGCAACGTAGCCTCTCAGCGGTGGTGGTGCGCTTACAGCTTTCAACTGACATCGACGTACTGGTTCCTTCGCCTTCTGTTTTCCTGGATAACGGCAAACTGAACGGGTTCCTGTTTACACCGTTTGAGCTGACAGAAGTGCAGATTATACTGAATAATACAGGTCACGCCGTCTCGATTTTTCATAGAGGGAATCAACATTCCTCTTTTAATATTGTTTTATTTATCGGCTAAGGTTACACTCGAGTAATTTTAATTCGAAGAATAATAATTGCTTGTCGATTTTTGTTGTTGTGATTACTAAAAAATAGTATGTCTTTTATTACAGTAGCCTCAGAGTAGATAATCATCTGCGAACTCGAGTAGTATCTGCTTCGACAATCTTGCTATCCTGATCCACGTTTGTTGCGTCCGTTCTAACCCATATCTTCCCATCGAGGGGTCAACCGGAATTCACGACTGGCTTTATTTTTTATTTTTTCCTTCTTCTCTCCGGTAAAGGACGCCCGCGGTCTCTTCGATTCAAACCGAACCTCTCTGCCCCAACCTTTTCACCACTTTGTCCAGTATATTCGTATGTATAAACTCGTCGATCAATCAACGATGAGCTTCCCTCGCTCTGTTTGATGCTCCTCTAATATCGTCCAACCCAGTACATGCCACCTCCTCGAACTTCTTTAATCTCATTGACCATTCGCGTTCTACATGCGAATGAAAAAAGTGAACTATGATATCCTGTTCGATAATGGCATCTAATTGCAAAAGTTATCGGAGACAAATTATACAAAATGTATTTCTTTATATTGTTTCAAACATTAGAAAACAAAAAATGATTAATTAAAACGTGGACGCACGTTTTACCAGTATTTACACTCACGCTCGTTCCTACAACACAGACATGGTAATAAAGTCCTTATTTTTGGTTGTTATTAATTTTACAATTTTTTGTTTACTCCAAGTACAAACCGTTTGTTTGTAATGCCGTCCGGTTCCCTTCCGAGACTCGCTATAATAGTGCCCCTGGCACAGGGTGCCGGGTGCACTATTCGGTCTTTGATCCTGTAGAGATACTATGCGCTGTATAGAATGTTTCGTCGAAAGGTGCGTCGAGGGGATGAGTCTGCTGACATGGCGTCCGAGACGGACTACCCCTCGTTCGCAGGGGTTGATGCCACCAGCGTCAACTTCGTGCTATCCTATTACCAAACCGCCCTTGTTTTCCAATAAACACAAACCACGAAGCATCCCGGTTGCTCGAGAGTAATGAAAAAAACCGAGTTTAGAGGAACGTGCTAGGACTCTCAATGCTCTCTGCGTATAAGGCTTCTTTCGCCACATAGTGGACAGCCAACGTCGAAGAGGGTCCGGAGCGCCTAGCACATTGAAAGCCGATAAGGCTAACGGCTATCGACGATATTGGTTCACACCAGCTGATCTTCATGACACCCTGTTCCATTTCTGGTCGAGTTTCCACGGCCCGACAACTTCGAGCTCATCCTCGAGGTTCGATTTATCGATTCTTACCACCCAGCAGGAACGGTCTCAGAGAGTCACCGTACAGAACACTCTATGCAGAGAACCTAACACCAAAAGCCCTTGCCGCGCAGGAAAGCCGTACAGAAACAGCTCTAACTCTGGTATGCCGTCCGGCTACGAGAATCAATGGGGAACTCCTATTTTCCGATTGGCAGCCCTGTCTATTTATCGGTTATCGATTGGGAAGGAAAAAAGGGGTACTCTTTTCTCAAGCGGATGAACGTCGTCGCACTTGAAAACCGTTTTAAAAATTGTCAGTCAAGGGCTTTTGTGTTGAATCTAAATATGCAAAGCATGAGGAGAGGTGGCAAAATTTTTAGTTGAGAGTTATTTATCTCAACTCAATTTTGTTACTTAGATTCGACTCCACCATGTTTCAACTGAAAGCCATTTACATTGTCCCGTGAGCCGAGAGACCCTCATGATGAATCTTGGATAACAATTGAAAAGACGCACGTAAAATTTCGTCGCAGTGATTTTGGTTATTAAGGATTATTATGCGAAGCCTCGGCTATGATTCTGCGTTCCTGTTAAGGAGGTAGATCACGGTGGACCTCCTTGTCGCATTGGTTACCAATAACGACGCTGCCCGGAGACCCGAGTACAACCCCCTTGACAGTGTGGCCGCCTGAATCTCATGTGCCAACCACGTTGCAGGATTGATAGTTTCCTCGAGACATAGGCCAATGGGATGAAGAGCCAACGGAGCTCGGGCAACCTCAAAATTTACGAGCACCATTCTCGCACCCTCCTCGGTCGTGTGAACCCTTGAAAAATCACGAAAAGTCCCCGACTCGTCATGCTTACCGGTTCGCACCGATACAAAATATTTCGCTATTCATAGCAATACTGTACTGTATCGCACCGTTCCCCTATACATATATGTAGATGTACAAATTACCCTTCGTATTTTCTATGCCAACCCTATTGATGTATATATAGATTTATGTTTCTCCCCCGTGACGGCTACTATCGTTTCCCGTCGACCTCCTCTCGTCCATGTTACCCTGGCTCGATGGCGGGCATCCGCGACGCTTGGGTCCTCGAAAGAAGCCGGAAAAAAGGTAACCCGCATCTTTTTCATCGGGTTGGACTCTTTGTGGTGTTGCGCCTCGAGACGGAAATTCTCGGATCCTTGTATAGCCGAGCTTAGGCAGGGCCACTTAAGCAACCCCGCGTCTCACTGTCACCAGGCTAGCATGACCGACGAGGGTCCGTTCACCTCACCCCCCGCCCCCCCCCCCCCGGCCGCCTCGACATCGGGGTGCTTGATGAACCCTCTCGCTCCATCACCTCCATACCTCTGCTCTCACACTTCCCCGCTTTCGATTTATACTTTTGCCATTCTTCGTTCGCGGCGTGCTGTGGTTTTTTTATTTTTATTTATTTTTTTTTTTTATTAATTTTTCACCGCTTGACATCGTTCCGATATACGCGTCACGCGGGTACGATGGTGGGAGACCACCATCTCCTCTGCATGTGTGGAGGTTAATATCGATTCATTCGGCCAACCGCCTGCTGCTCGAAAAGCCGGGCGCACCCCGACGGGCGCATCCCCACGCTGAACGGGTAAATACCGCGAAATTGCGATTGCTTCGAATCACAAACAAATCAAATGAAATGAGTCGTCATTATGAATAGTCTTGACTAAAGTTACTGAATACGACCAATAATATTTAGGCAGTGTAACATAACAATTATATTATTAGACTTATATATAATAAAGTTGGAAGGTCATCCATGGCTTCCGAGCCGCCGCTTGATCTTTAGAGTTTGTTGTTTCACGAGCTGTCACCTGACAATGACACCTCGATAGCTACCGTTTATGATTCTGGAAAGGTTAGAATATTCTCATTCGTGTTGCAATTGGTAATACGTCACTACCGATTTGAAAATCTCAGTTTTCAACTACAGTGACATTCGCTTCCGGCTTCAAAATCACGAGTTTTTTCTCGGTAATAATAAAGCATATAGCTCTTTATCCTGTGCACACTTATCCAATCGCAACCCTCTCGGTTGCCTAGTTTCCGGGTATTTCGTTGCGGTTGCCAGCATTCACCAAGTAAACGTTTTCATTAGGGAGTTCGCGTCCGGAAGATCGGTAAATGTTTTCAACCCCTATGTGCTTTGCCCGGAGAACTCTCCTCAGCGGCTTTCGCATGTACGAGCTATATACAGTGGTTGCGCACACCCTGGTGTACTTTCTCGTATGCATGTACCGCTGATCGAAAATTCTTCGCTTCACCCCTGGACGATTCTCACGGTACATCGGTAGTGTACGCATAAGAAACAAGATGATTCAAAGAAAAATACTGTTGGGTGCAGAAATACAAGGGAGAACGTCAAGATGACGCATCGAGGTTGCTGCGACTCTATGATATCCTGTTAGACGGACGCTGAAGATCATCACACGAGACGCGAACCACTGAAACCACTCTCTCTCTCCTGTATATACTGGAAGCCGAAGATTTCACCGCTCACGACACTGTCGATTGGCGAACGAGAACCTCGCACATCACAGATATGCCGCTCCTTACCATTTCGAACAGGATACTTTGAACAAGGCTGGTTTGTTCAGTCTTAGAAACAAACAAAAAATGTCGTTTTTCAGACAATAAGTTCATCAGGTTAGTGCACAATGGAACGCTATATGCCTTTAATTATCGTCGAGCGTTTCTCAAAGCAGTGGTTCCGTTGTAGAGATGGACGAAAGCCGTCATGGAAGTTCCCTTCAACACAAGGCTTGCGAGAAACCTTCTCGGGGGGGGGGGGGGGGGAGGGGGGGTAGAGGGGCTCTGTGCGGTTAAGCTGCTACCATAATTTCTGCTGCCCTGATCTTCTGCGAACGTGAAAGCGAGTGGTTAGCCAACGGTTTCAACGAAAGTGAAACGAGAGAGAGAGAGAGAGAGAGAGAGAGAGAGAGAGAGAGAGAGAGAGAGAGAGAGAGAGAGAGAGAGAGAGAGAGAGAGAGAGAGGGAGACAGAGAGAGAGAGGGAGGGAGAACGGCCTCGAGGCATATGCGTTGGAAGGGGCCGAGAAATGCTTGTTGCCACAGTCCAGAGTGAGAACTTACTCGTTACGAAAATACAGTCACGCATTGCGAGGGATAACCGACAGATCCACGGTCTACAGAATGAATTAGTTTACACAAGGGAGAGCGGGACAAAACGGACTATCCTTACCAATTTTAAACGGGACATGAAAAAAAGTCTCGTGTCAAATGGAGGGCGCGAGTCCATTTTGCCCCGCTATTCCCTACAGCCTCCAATTACTCCGATGCATTATGCAGGCCTCGGCAAGGAGAGCGAATCTTAATCTCGATGTGTGTGTAATTTAATGCCAGTGGAAAACACATCAAAAAGGTCGTACAACCGGATTCGGGACGAACGGGCGATGGTAGGATCGACAAGTATCCAGTATGTACACAGGGGGGGTTCAAACTGGTCCAGTCGGCATTCCATTGAAAAAAGCTACCAGCACTCGCTTCATGGAATCCTGATCCACCGATGTCGGGCGTCATCTTAAAACGTGGTCCACTTGTCCAGCATCTTGATGTCATCTCCCCGAAGTAGCCAAATGCCGAGCGAAATTTCTTGGGCTTCTGACAACTCACTCGCCGAAATCTCGATGATCTTAGCTTTTAGAGTCTGTTTATTAGCCAAGACAATCGAGCATTAAAAAAAAAAAACTAAGTACGCGAAGGAACACACTGGCGTCAACAGAATGCTGCGAGCCGAGAGTAGATGGAAAAGGTTCCTTGTTGGCGATGCTGAATACAAATAATCCGACCTCCTCCCAGATGACTTCCATGGACCAACCTGAGAACCAAGGGAAATGATACTTTCTCGATCGGCTGCAGGCTTGTTCAAGCCGGGCTATGAACGTGAGTGGCGAATCGTCGAACGGGGCGACTACCAAAACATTCGTACGCCCGTGTACCGAATCTCGGTTTGGATTCATCTAAATGATGTCCTCTAATTTGATTGAATAATAGAATAGTTCTTTTAACTTGGGAAACATCAACCGTACGCCACTGTCAATCTCGAGAAAAAATGATGTCGCATAATTTCGCTGTAAGAAGCAAAAAAAATGTGAGAATTTCGAAGAAACCGATCGAGTCATGCTAGAGCGTTGTCTAGGATACGAAGGAGTTGGTAGCGCTAGACGTTCTCCTCGACTGCGGCTGCACACCAGCACTTTCCGTACGTACAACGCTTCGTACACGGAATGTAATCGCTGTGTGGCTTGCACGCGAGACCGGTGCGACTTTCTGGTATCCTGATTGCTTCTAGACAACGGAGCGAGTGACGAAGCAATGACTGCAGCAATACCGAGAAGCGAGGAAAGCCCAAACGCAACCCCAAGTAATATGTGCGACGCCATCGATCGGCTCTCAATAATCCTGCATACGTGAGATCGCTGAAATAGAACTTTTTTTTTTCTACCTCGAATAAAAATCGCGAATAGACCAGTTGATTGCCGGTTTAATTATTCTAATCTTTCGTTCATTTATTTATAACGAGAAAACAACATTTATTTAACGTTTTGCCAGAATATGGTACATCGTCGAGAGATACTGAAGAGTGTAGAAAATCGCTTACGTAAAGAGTTTCGAGTAATCGCCCAGAACGTTTTTATAAATATCTGCCCAAAAGCTAACTCTGTCTTTCAGCATGCCCTTTTTCATAGTCGGCTCCAAATTAATTTCCAAGTAATTGTCGTCATTGCCCTTAGGCTCCCACGTTACTTTGACGATTCCGTCCGCATTGGGAGTAGGGTTTCTGTGCATAAAAGTTTTATGGAGACAATTATACCCATTACGGGAACCTATTTTATGGATTTCGATTATGTCACTCACGATTCTTTGGCAAAGTTAGTCCATAGCTCAGTTAAGATTTTGATCATTTTTTCTGTAGGTGTTCCAGGCTCCGGCTTGTTCTTGAAGGCGTTGGAGTAGAATTCATAGGTCAATTCGTCACCGTGGCTTACACCTGTTTTGCATATACAAATAAAAAAATTGAGATATAATTTTTTGACATGCTGAAATACTGCTAACTGAAATCTTACCTTCCTCCACTCCGAAGAGGCTTTTCATCACACCGAATGGAGCATAGAATGTGAATAAATACTCATAAACAGGCGCGGTGTTTCGACTATTGATGATCTTCGCACTGAGTGCATGTCCGTAAGCAAACATAACGTCCGTGAGAAGCTGCAATAATTACTAACTAATACGAAATTCTTCCTACAATGATAAGGATTTCACGTGGATACAAGATCAAGATAATTTACATTAGTGATTTCTTGGGTGGTATCCTTGGACACGGGTTGTCCATTCATGTAGAATTTTTTGATAGCTTCACCAATCTCCTTTCGCTTCGCCTGGTCGGTAATATTCAAGTCGGTAGGAATGAACAGATCGAAGTTATCATCTATCATGCTGGCGTGTTCCAACACCGCTGAAACAATTGTGTAACAGTTGAAAAATTTTAAAGCTGCAATTAATATATCACAGCAAATTTATCGGGTATTTTGCTCACTGCCACTGCAGAAGCTAGCTTCGTCGGCATTGACACCGGTCATGAGTGGAACATCCGCTATTTTTCCCGACTTTATTAATTCCCACGGATCAGCTGGTAAGAATATTTCCTGACCGACGTTCGCTTCGGCCGATGGTATGAATAGATGCATAAAACCATTAAACTAGTTCCGTATAGTGAAAAAAATAAATAAATAATGAATTGTTTTTATTCCACGTATGATTGAAAAATGCCCGTTCATCTTACCCCTGTCTTAGCAATCTGTGCACTGGCGTCCACCAATTCTTTAGCGGAAAATTCGGCGAGCTTCTTCACGAGCTCAGCGCTGTCGGTCGTTTTCACTCCCAAACTTTCACCGAGCATAAATGCAGCTTCTCTCGGCATATTATTGTAGGCCCATGAAGCCTGCGGCGAACCGCTCTGTTGTATTGCGCCCTTGAATAAACCTTAACAGAGGATCGTCGATTTTTAGATAGATTTCGACTTCTCGATCCGACGTATGATACCTTGTGACATTGGAGACATCATGTGATATTGAACCGTTGCACCGCCCGAACTTTGACCGAAGATTGTCACTCTGTCCATACAACCTCCGAAATGATATATATTGTCCTTGATCCACCTGAGAGCCATGACTTGATCCTTGAGACCGACATTTCCTGGTGCACTTGCGTCCCCGGTGTTCAGGAAACCTTATTGACCAAAATATTTAATCATATCCTCACATATGCTCAAGGCATATTTTACAAATTTGTTACATTAATTTGGAAATCCGAAAAAAAAAATGTCCGAACTTGAATTTTTTGTTTTTGTGATAAAAAAAATTGGTAAACATAAAAGATGTATCTATCAGTAAAATGCGTGCAGTTACCAATTGCGCCAAGTCGAGAATTCATCGTGACGACGACTACATCGTGCTCAACCAAGAAGTCCGGTCCAAAAATATCGTCATCACCGGAGCCGCCGTTAAAGCCACCAGGGTGGAAAAATACCATAACAGCCTTTCTGGCATCCTTATTAACTTCCGGAGTGTAGACGTTGAGATATAGACAGTCCTCCTCGCCGAAGAGGCCCTGTCTGACCATGCAGTAGAAGACACAGGTGGATTTATGCTGAGTGGCGTCGAGGACGCCGTTCCAAGGATCCGCGGCTTCGGGAAGCTGTATTAAATAAATCGATAGTGATCAACACGTTGTCTCTCAATTTAAGGGACTCGTATTAAAATAACGATTATTCTTACCCTAAATTTGTTAGGACCCACGTTTGGTTTCGCATAAGGTATTCCCTTGAAGCTGTACATCGGTTTGCCTTGAAGAACGGTAGTTGCCTCGATGCCCTTGAGAGATCCCTGAGGAATGTCGACGATGATTTCCCCGGCGTCAGCGAGCCACCCTAATGTCGCCAGGAAAAAACATATCGCGAACTTGTTCGGTACCATAATTCCGTCACTATTGGCGCTCAATGTCCGATCATCCGAGTTTTATATCCTACGGTGGGTGACCATATGGAATCGAATCTGGGAACAGGACATTGCGCAACAACATGAACGATCACGTGCTCGTTATATTGAAACGCCCAAGCGGAGGTAATGACATGTCACCCGGTGCACTACTCTTCCGATGCGAGAGAATAATGCTACTGCAGGTATTCGAGAATTCAGTGTAATGTGCCTGTAGTACCGGCTATGATCATTTCATAACAACGACCGACTAGATCGTCAATTAGCCCCAACGATTTTATATCTAAAAATGTATTAAAAAAATTTGCGCCATCGATATAGGACAATTTGTCCTTTGAGGAGTTTTTCTATTTCGCTAAAATTTAAAGCTCTCCGAAAGCAACGAGCACGTAGTTACGCCGCATTCGAGATACGCGAATCGCATGACTAAGTGAAAATTGACTCGCTCTTAGTGAACCCATCGACGCATATCATTAAACCGAGTTACTCGATGTTGTGTGTGATCAATCATCATAGTACTCTTCCGCTTCGCTGCCTGAAGGCCAAGGTCGAGTTTCGTAACGCGTTCCGTACCGCTCCGAATATATTTCAGCCAAGCCATAATGCAATCACCGGCGAAATATTTCCGGGCATATATGACGGTGCGCATATCGTTGCGTACAGTGCAGCATCTTCTACGCTTTACCATTCCATTAATTTATATTCGTGGTACATGGAGCGATTCTAAACCCTCGTTCTTCGGCTCATTCTCATGCAGTCTTGTATGCCTATTGCTTGGTCAATATTGTCCATCGAACGATAATTCGTAGCGCCATGCGATGCAACAATAGCGTATCGGGCGACCATGTCGCCCGAGATGTCTCTCGAAAGTGTTACCGCGTGACGAGGAAAATTAACCGGAAAGATACCCTCACCTTTCCTCACTCCGCGTTACCGGTTGCATCGGAGTCGACTGCACTTCGACGCACGAGATTCTCGAATGACGGATTCCCGCTAGGCTCATTCGCACGTGCACGACATTGGTACTTGGATCTTCACGTCCAATGGATTCTCAGCCTCGATAATTATTCCTATTAGTAGAAAGTCTTTAATTCCCGAGCTAACGAGAGTCTCTCCTCGAGCGCAACGTTAATTCAGTGCATTCGCTTCGAGTCGTTGCACCATTCGGATCGGATTTCTACCTCCGCGCGCTGCATAAGCTCCTATTACACAGGCACCACTCGACGCACCCTCTGGATTCTCATGGGACATCCGTACGTCGCGAATCTCAATTATTCGAGCCCAACTTAACAATATCCTTCAACGTACTCTAATTCATTAATCAGTGGGGAAAATGGTTTGTTTGTTTGTTTGTTTTTTTTTCTCCTTTCTTCTTTGAATTCTCGTCTAAATCTGCTGCTCAGGTATGAGGTCACTCGTCGCTGTATAGATATATTGTTTCGCTCAATCATTTGAGGTGTCACAAAATAAAACCCATTAGGGAAACAAAACAAACGCGAATTTGCCAAGTGGAGAGAAACTGGTGACCTCGGCTTTCACTCTTGTTACACTGTTGAACCGAGTTGGCTGTCTGCTGTCGAACGAGTTTTTCAAAGGTTGGCTTGCGACAATTTGGAGTCATGCCATTCACATTAACATTCAGTGACTGCTCGGGCTCGATAAACGTTGCTATCGTTATCGCTCATTACAGTGAGATTGCGAACTTGTTGACGCGATTCGGTGCACTCGATTTGAGTCTCTGCGCTATTCGAAAGAGATTTCTCTACCTCCGTACGCTCCATGAGCCCCTATTACGCAAGCACCACTCGACGCACCCTCTGGATTCTCATGGGACATCGATACATGTATATTGAGCTGACCGACAAAACTATTCGTTTGCAGTAGATGATCATTTGTATTGATTTATATAATTCATTAAATAATATGTCCTTCTTTGTTCCCCTGGAAAGTTCTTTATGTATGTAAGATTGTTTATTTGTATGCACATCCAATTCACTGATAAAATAGTCTTGAATATGTCTTTAGAGGACAATACATGATTTCCAATGTTAAGAAAATGTGAATGTGTTATTGATAGTTTTCTGTCATCAGGGGGCGTAGCTCAGATGGTAGAGCGCTCGCTTAGCATGCGAGAGGTACCGGGATCGATACCCGGCGCCTCCAGATTTTCTTTTTTTTTTCACCCATTTTTAATCTTACAATCTCTTAAATTTTTTTCGCTAAGGCTCGACGGCGAACCATCATTGTTACCCAATCTCGGAACAGCCCGTCAATTATAATGGGTCAAAGAGAACGAGTTGTGTCGATGGTGTTGCAAGGGGAGATCAGCCCGCCGACAGAGTCGATTCCTCGATGAGATTGCGACAGCTGAGATCCGAAATGACCCGTATCACATCGGTACAAGATGCACCTCTTGACGGATACATTGTTACATCAGACGACGATCACCAGGTCAGCAAACATGCTTTAAAATATTTAACATTTTTTTCCTTGATGCTTGTTCGCACAAGCTAGCTTGAGATTTCAAGACAACGACAATTTATTATTATTCATCGCACGAGTATACATGACGAACGATTCACCTTTTCAGAGTGCCGGGTTCGTAGTACATGGCCGAGAAGGGCCTTCGGAGGTATTTTTTTTTTAATGCACGAAGTCCCTCGCTACTTTTTGCCCCGAAAGAGCATCGCGCAATAATTTATAAATTAACGACTCGTGTGCACGACGTTTTCATTTCTGAGCTCAAGAATAATGCAATTGGAGTGACCTAATAGAGTGGTGGACTTCGAGATATTACGCAATTTGCAAGATCTATGACACTTTGTTGATACTATTTTTTAAAAATCATTCGACCTCTCATTCTATTTAGAGCGAGACCGTCGCAGCCCATGACATGAGACGAGAATTTCTCACGGGTTTTTACGGCAGTGCCGGGGAGGCGCTTGTCACCTCGAACAAGGCCGTTCTCTGGACCGATGGTCGTTATCATCTTCAAGCCGACCAACAACTTGATTGTAACTGGATGCTCATGAGACAAAGTCGAGAATACGTGAGTCGATTATTTAAATAATAACAATAATAATAATGACAATGACAATAACGATAGAATCAATGCTATGTGAAATACCGTACCGCGACTTCGTCTATCTTTGACAGTTGCCGCAAATTTCACTCGTTGGCTCTCCGTCAGATGGCGCGAGTGTCGAGGAGTTTCTCGCAAACGAAAGGTCGCTGGAGCCGTATAAGAGGCCGGCGAATGTTGGTTAAAATTAAGATCATACTTCACAGCACGGTCTTACATACAGGTCTTGCAACTTCGGTGGTGGGGGAAGCTTCGCTTAGTGACGCTAATTTTTGTTCGCCGCATCGCTACTAGCGTCGCTGCTATCGAATTTCCGCGCCGTGAGAGTGAGATAGCATGAATCTATCGATCTCTCTCTTACGAATATACGTTTTCGGCGCGCGAAATACGGAAATCTTGCAACTCGCAGTTCGGCTGCCGCTGTTGCAATATGGTACAGCACACTTTCTTGGCATATTAAAAAAAAAGTCCCATATATTTAAATAAATTTCGATATCATCGATAAACACCGTCCTTTTGTTGTTCTTAGAAAGTGAGGTTACGGTTATTTGCGAAACTCGATGACAGCGACAACTAGTGGAGGTTCTAAGAACGAAAAACTGCTTCAATAAGCGACTCACATCCGCAGCGTAATTGTGTCTGAGTTGCAAGACCTGTATGTAAGACCGTGCTTCACAGGATCATTTCTGTAGTATATCTTCACATTCTCTCTACTGAACAGTGGAGTCGATGCAGCCACGATGAGGAGATGTAACCCTATTCCTTGAGCGTGAGGACGACTCGGGAACTCGATTTTATTCAGGGTCCCAGTAATCGATGATCGTTCACCTTCCGTGCCCAGCACGGGAGGCCTGGGAAGTGGGTTTTCTGAGGGGTTTTTGTTTTTTATTGAATCTAATAAAACATTAATAAATGAAGTACCGTACCAAAGTACACAACTACACTATTTTAAATTGAGTTTTAGGACAATTTGTATGTGGTATAATCATCTCGTATTGCTCTAATAAAAATATGACCTTGTTTTTTTGTAGGTGCCTACGATCACGGAATGGTTGAAGCGAGAATTTGTTAATCATTCGGAAGTGCGAATTGGCGCCGACCCTATGCTAATTCCTGCATTTACATGGCAAGAATGGGAAGCAGAATTAGGTAATAAAGTAGGCCAGGAAAACATGTGCCTAAACCTCTCGATATTCAAGTGACCGTTAAACGATTCATATGTCAGTTACACGCGAATTTTTGTTCAGCCGATTCGCCGGTACGATTGGTAGCAGTTCGGAACAACTTGGTAGACCTGATCTGGCAAGTCGATCGACCGAATTACAATGCCTACGGCGCCTATCCGTTCTCCATGGAATACGCCGGCAGATCGTGGCAGGAGAAGATTGAACAAGTGAGATTGGAAATGCAAATAATAGAAGCCGATGCTCTCGTCGTCACATCTCTGGACGAAATCGCTTGGCTACTCAATATCCGTGGCTACGATCTGCCGAATACGCCAGTTCTGCGATCGTACGTGGTCGTTACACACGGCGCTATACATCTTTATGCACCGCGGCAGAAAGTCTTACGGCCCGTCGATACCCACCTCAAGATGGATTCGTGCTTTCACGCTAATTGCGTAAAGTAAGCTAATTTCAAACCGATCCATGTCTGTCAGTTCACGGTGTTCAGTGGTGCTCCTTGAATTCCGTTCTCCTTGAAAAGTCGTTGAATTTAATTTGTATCTTATACCAGACACCATGGTGATTGAACGTCAAATAATGAAAAAATAAACAACTATGTTGCGTTTACAGATGGCATAATTACACGGCAATTTGGGATGATCTGAGAATAATGTCCCAGGCCTGGAACACTGTTTGGCTTCCCGCACCCTGCGGTTACGCTCAAGGCGCTTCGAGGGAGATATACACATCCGTAAGTAAACAACCGGAGACTAGATACACGAGAAAAAGGTAACTTCCATAACATCGGAAGAATCGCCTCATGGGCTCCTCTCACCCGAGTCCTCGCTATCAGTCACTTCTTCCATCTTCTCACCTCAGGCAGGCGCGAAGCTTCTCTCCAAGTGGAACCTCGGAGTTTTAGACGAGATAATCCTAGTTCGTTGTTACCCTCTGGGGCGCCATGTTTTCCTGGCCCTTCGGGGCTTGTTGAGCTTAGCTTGATCGCTGCGTGACGAGTATCGCGACACCGATATTCTCACTTGGCCTAAAGGAGTGGATAATCTCAACGCAGCGATGGGACGATGTATCGATAGAGGCTCGCGTTATCTTTAAGAGAACGGGTTTTCTCATATAAGGCTAATATAGACTCTCCGGTTAGAATTTCGCCCGCCGGAGGTAAGCGACGCGTCGTTGCAGAGCCGTTATACCTACTTCTCGTCATGATGCCCGGGGAGATAGGACGCCTTGGCGCCCGCGGCATCGGAACTCACGGAGCAGTCGCATCGACGTTCCACACCGAGAGTAGCTTTTCTCAAATGGCCGTTACGGTAACGCAGAGCCAAGGAATATGAAGAGCAACAAGAGTTACTGCAATCGGAACGAACGAATATGCTTGCCTCTGTCTCATTTGTTTACTTTTTTTTTAATTCCTCTATACTGAAAATATCGTAGACTCAAATTATTATTATTATTATTATTATTATTATTATTATTATTATTATTATCATTATCATTATCATTATTATTATTATTATTATTATTATTATTATTATTATTATTATTATTATTATTATTATTATTATTATTATTATTATTATTATTATTATTATTATTATTATTATTATTATTATTATTATTATTATTATTATTATTATTATTATTATTATTATTATTATTATTATTATTATTATTATTATCATTATCATTATTATTATTATTATTATTATTTCCTTTCAGATCCCAGTTGAGAAACGATTGGCGAAAGCCTCGCCGATAATCGACCTTCGCGCTGAGAAGAACAGCGTGGAGGCTGAAGGTATGCGGAAATGCCACATACGCGACGCAATGGCCATGTGCGATTTTTTGGCTTACATGGAGGAACAGATTCGGCTGGGCTCGGCCGGCTGGGACGAGATGCAAGTGGCTCGAGTGGCCAATGAATTTCGCCTCGAACAGGATCTCAGTCAGGGCATTGCCTTTCCTACTATAGCAGGCTATGGAGCTCACGCCGCGCTTCCTCACTACATGCCATCCGAAAGATCGAACGTCGCTATAGGTACCGATTCGACCCTGATCGTCGATTCCGGAGGACAGTATCTCGGTGAATAACAACACACCCTCGCACACGTGTGATCCTGTGTGTCTTAACCCTGGAAGACCACAAATGGGTGTGGCGTTCCAGGGTTAAAATGAATGTTCTGTAATTAATTGGAGCGTTATTGAATGTACGCCACCCTCGTCCCTCCCTATAGATGGAACGACCGACGTAACGCGAACATTGCACTTTGGTCAACCGACGAAGGATCAAAAGGAAGCGTACACGAGGGTACTGATAGGCTCGATACAGATGGCCTCGTTAACATTTCCGAATATCCTGAGAACCGATCAATTAGACGCGTTGGCGAGAGAACCCCTCTGGAGCGCCGGTCACGATTATATGCACGGAACGGGTCATGGAATTGGTCATTTTGCATCGGTGCATGAACGTGTGTGAACCCCCTTAAACTTGAGTTACTCTGCCTTTGGAAAGTCTCTGTATAGCCAAGGTAATACCACTGACGGCAATATTCTTTCAGCGCCGATAAGCGTCTCGTACGTCGGAGGTTCACCAGCCAACTTTGGCTGCAACTCAGCGAGACTGAGGCCTGGATTCTTCTTCTCGAACGAGCCAGGATATTACAAAGAGGGTGACTTTGGTGTACGATTGGAGAACATTCTCGAAGTTGTCGAAGCAATGCTACCGGTAAATTAATGTTAATAGTAAAATTTTATGACTCTCGATTAATGTAATCTGCTTCAATTGTACCCTCCAGCGTCAAGGCACGAGACCGTACTTAAAGCTCAACGATGTGACTCTGGTACCGTACGAACCCAAACTCATAGCCGTGGAAATGCTGAGTCCTGCTCACGTAAGTCTGCTGCTGTATCTGCGATACTGGATCGTGAATCGGAGTTGCGATTTTTTGAATATTCGGTCTCTGGCTGCAGCGACGCTGGCTCAACAACTACAATCAACGGATCCGCGACAAGGTGGGCCCTGAGTTGAAAAGGACATTACGAATGAAGGCATTCTTCTGGATGTTGGAGAAGACTCGAAGCATTCCTGAATGGGGCCCCGTCGACCAAGATTTTTTCCATGGATCGCACGCGAGTTCATCCATGCACAACAATTTCCGCGGGCTCGTGGTCGCTGTAGTACTCTATCAGTTATGGTCAGGTAAGAGAATCGTCATCGAATTCACTCACTATTGCCCTGCTACATAGTAAATTCGTTATGTTTACAGGGTACTCCAAGGAGTTCCACGAGCTTATCTAACTGGAAGCACTTTCAATGAACAACCGAGATAGCCCATTATTCGGCCGCAATTGATGATTAATTATTTTTCACACATCTCACATTCGAATGACGAATCGTCAAATGTCATGCTGCAAATAAGTTCAAATAAGCATTACGCTTATAACGCGTAGATTTTTTTAAACTGTCAATGTATAGGATTATCAGCGGGTATAAAATGTCCACAGTGTACACTGTGCGTGAATTGTCCAAGTGTATCTTGACTAATGAATATAGTTTAAAATATTTATAAGCGAAGGAATATAGTGTACTATGAAATTTGACCTACTTTCAACAGTTCTAATTCCATTCTCGCCTCACCGAGCTGGCGATTCTGTGATATATTATTTATCGTCGCGTCGACAGCCACGTCCTGACGTTCACGTACGACCTCCGTCTTCATCGTAGGATCGTCAGTGAAAAAAAAAAAAAAAAAAAAAAAATGGGGAAATTTCCACTGACAATGGATTTGACTTTGAGATCTTTCTGCTGACCGAGAGCAATAACAGATAATCCCGATAGCTGAGCTGCACGAAGCCTCGAAATATAAGTGAATTAAGGGGATTAAGCCACCGCGTTGTATTAACGGCCGAGGTAAGGTATATAAGGTTGAGGGAAGGGCTATTGTAAGTAAGGTGAGGGGTCGGCGAACGGAGTGGCCACATCATGTCGAACACCAGTGTTGTTCATTGGGAGGCGCGAGTTCTGCCAGCAGGACCACCACGTTTGCTTGGCTGGAACGTCCCTGCCGAGGAGCTTGTTCACATACCTGAACATTGGCTGGTCTATCCCGAGCCAAACCCCTCCCTTCACTACCTGCTGGCTCTGCTCTATATTCTATTCACGTTCGTAGCACTCCTTGGCAATGGTCTCGTTATATGGATATTCTGCGCGTAAGTCAACATTTTCATATACCCAATACACATTTTTTGCCATGGTCATTTCTAGGGAAAACCGGGGCAAATCGGGGACGCTAAGCAATAAAACCTGCTAAAACGATACCGAAAGCATAGATTCATTGTTTTTCACACCAAAATTGTATTGGCACCAGTTTTGAAAGGTTTAAAAAAAAACCATCTGGGGTAAAACGGGGTCCCCGTTTTGCCCTGGCTTCCCCTATATCCTTCGTGTCGCATAAAAAAAATACATATATATATATTCATATCTCATAGTTGCATTTTTTTAAATTTCTTCCCAGGGCCAAATCGTTGCGGACACCTTCCAATATGTTTGTCATAAACTTGGCATTCTGTGACTTTTTCATGATGATCAAGACGCCAATTTTCATCTACAACTCCTTCCACACGGGCTTCGCGCTGGGAAATTTGGGATGTCAGATATTCGCGTTCATTGGATCTCTGTCGGGAATTGGCGCGAGTATGACTAACGCGGCGATAGCTTACGACAGATACAGGTATGAAAATCTTCGTTTCTGATTTTTTTTTTTTTTTTTTACTTGATGTAGAAACGAGAGGACTTTTCCTTGATTACAGTACGATAGCTCACCCTCTCGACGGCAAGCTTTCGAGAGGACAGGTGATGCTTTTCATCATACTGATATGGACATACGTAATACCGTGGGGTCTGATGCCGTTGATGGGTGTGTGGGGACGATTCGTTCCCGAGGGTTTTTTGACGGCCTGCAGCTTCGATTATCTCACCGACAGTGCGGAGATCCGATATTTCGTCGCTACAATATTCACCTTCTCATACGCCATACCAATGAGCCTGATCATATATTACTACAGTCAAATCGTTAGTCACGTAGTTAATCATGAGAAATCATTGCGGGAGCAAGCCAAGAAGATGAACGTTGAGAGCTTGAGAAGCAATGCCAACAGCAATGCGCAATCAGCCGAAATTCGTATAGCGAAGGTAAATAAACTTTTTCGTCGATACACATACCCGTGGAAAAACGATGTTGGATGATGTACCGACATTTGTTCCCAGGCGGCAATTACTATCTGCTTCCTCTTCGTGTGTTCGTGGACGCCGTATGGAGTTTTGTCTCTCATCGGCGCATTTGGCAACAGAGCGTTACTCACACCCGGAGTCACGATGATACCAGCGTGCGCTTGCAAGTTCGTAGCTTGCTTGGATCCCTACGTTTACGCGATCAGTCACCCGAGATATCGGTGAGGAATTTTTAACGGGTTTTTTGCGAGGAGGATTGAAATCTCCGGTTATCCAGTATAATTAACGTGTGACCTTCATCGATTCGTTAGGCTGGAACTTCAGAAGAGACTTCCATGGCTAGAACTCCAAGAATCACCTCCTCCCACTGACACGACCAGCACCACGACCGAAGTTGTCAATGCACCACCGGCCTCGAGTTAGGCCCGACACGGCGAACGGCATTTGGAAACGAATCTCAATGTATTAATTGAAACATTATACTCCTCTGTAATTAAAACTTAATGTAATGTGATAATATCAATCAAATGGAAATAAAACAATTCCCCGGCAATTTAGTCATCGTCACATTATTACGAGATCTTTGAGTACCGATTGGAGAGATACAAGGAGAGCCGGAGTATTTGGTACAAATGAGAATTGTAGAAAAACTATAATATATTTTTCTTTGTAGATCAAATTGTTACACAGTCGGTGACTGTACCGATGTTCCATATTATCTGTGTATAGCAGAGAGATACTAAACATTTATAAATGAAGATTTTCCAGCGTCAAATTTGATGCCTCGTTGGACTCAATTTTTTTACGTGAAGGAACGACTTTAGCGAGTTCCTTCAAACGTTTCATCCTTGTGGAAAGAACGTTTGAACTCACCGCCGTGTGCGAGTATCCGCATACGGGTCTCAAATTCTGCAATTGTTGGTCCATCTTCTTTATCTTCTCTTTGCATTTCCTTGTTGTAGCGTGTCGACTTTTCTGAGAAAAAAAAACAACAACAATTATTACAATTGAATTTAATTCAATTGTAGATTATAAAATGAGCATACGTCAATGGATTTACCTTCTTCAATTTTCCAGTTTTCTCATTCCATTTTGTTTTTGAGACACGAGATTTGATCCCGACTTTAAATACATTTTTCGTATTGGCTGCTTTCTTGCTCCTCCCCATCACGGCCTACAATATCACCGCCACGTAATGTATCTTCCTCCTCATTTTTCTTAACCTTCTTCCTTGCTGGTTCCCCACTCCCGCGGATCATATGTTCCATTAGATAAAACGATACTCGCATCATTTCCTTGTTCGGCGAAACATTTCTAACGTGATGAATAGTCTTTAAGGATCGCACGGTCAGGGGACAACCGATTGTCTCCTCGACGAGGGTCCTAGCAAGATTGGATGGTTCGCCACCCTTATCCGTTTTAACAAAGCAATAGAGATGAAAAATTGGTGGATTCAAACATACTCTTTTTGAATCCTCATCGTTAAACCAATCGCAAATTACATCAAGGAATTCGCTAGCCAGAGCTGGCAAATTCATAGCAATATGTTCGTTGCCCGGCGACCCTTTCTGGCGGCGTTCAATGATGTCGGCTTTGACCTCGGTTCGTAAAAAGTCCCTACCATCTTTGTTAAACGATCGCAGATTTTTAACTTTATTGGCAGTGGCATTGTGCCGAAGCCATTTGTATGACTCAGGATTTAAATCGTTAGCCAAAACATCGATACCTTTAAGGGCAGCGGGAACAGCGAAGGGGCCAACGCCCGCAAAAACATCGTAAAGCACATCACCCTTCGACATCATAGACAACAGATTCGCGTGTTCCGTGGATAATCTGGGATTCCAGTACACTCTGGCAAAATCGAACTGATAAGTTAAACCATTTTCTTTAACCGTCGTTACGGTATCTTTGTCACCAGCCAAAATTTCCATGGAAAAGTATCTGTAGGTTGTGTCGATGGTGTTTAATTTATTGACAACCGTCCGGGCATGAGCTATATTGTCAAGGAATACCTGACCAATCAAACTTTTGTAATGCAACTGCGAGTCTCTGAGATTGAGATGAACTATGTGTCCTACTTTACTGTACGAAGTTGGAATTTCCAGAGATTCCGGTAACACCGCTCTAAAAATTTCATCCGATTGCCAATTTTCATATCTCAAGGTCAACATTGTTTTTTCTACTTCGCTAATATATTTGCTCAACAATTCTCTATCGGCCGCTTCGATATCGTTCTTGTTTTGAACTTTCTTTGGATCCAAGTACACAATAGTGCTATCCTCCATTTTCTGAATTGGCTTAAGGTTCTTCAGCTTTAAAATATACTTCTTGAGAGTTGGCATAATATCCGAGAGCTTAACAGCTCCTAATTTGAGGCACGGTACTGATACCGTCGATGTGAAGGCATTACGGTCCAGGTGCGTCATTCCACGCACGGTTATAGGAGGAACCAGCAAGGAAACCATCGTTCTAGCTTTGGAATAACTTTTCAAACGAATCGATGAATAAACATTCAGGGCTACGATACAAAACTTTGAAAAGGCCATACACCTGAACTGACAACTTTTCTAATAATACAACATCTCAATAATGACAACCATACGTTCAAGACAGAACCTGTAAGGTTAACAATCAGAATTAGGTGGCTAACGTGGCCAATATATATATATTTTTTTATTTGCCATCTTTTAATATCTCATTCGAACAATGTACCTGATATGTTAATTATCCTTATGTTTTCTTTATTTTTTCGTTGCAGTGAATACTGAGACTGACTCACGTGGATCTTCAACAAAAGTACGAGCGGCTCCGAACTCTTGCAGCTAATATTGAGACTCGTTCTATGTACCCGGTGTCGGTAAGCACGCGCTCCTCTCTGTGTGTATACATTGGACATCATAACAACGATCATTCGATAAAATTAGCCGCATGTTCATGAATGCTTTGTCAGTTTTCCTATAGCGGCCCTGTTCAGATCGTCCAGGCATTCATGTAATTTAGCGTAAATGGTACGGTGCTGTTCAGCACCGTACCATTTACGCTAAATTCTTTTGATTGCAACTCACTTCCGGCAAGAAGTAACTAGATTGAAGAAATACCAGAGTCCGGATCCCAATACGTCTTTTGTTAAACACTATGTCAATCATTCACTAACCCCACGGTACGTTATTCCAACGCTACGCTACGATAACGCGAATCAGGTTATTTATTTGTTTCCCCTAGATGATTTAACCTTGATGACTTGACCTTAACCGATCCGCCGACATAGCGATTTTTTGCAACACCAAAAACCTTGATAGCATTGGACGTCAGGGTATGATATTCGTTAAATTAATTTGAGCTGAAACTCATTTTCGCCAAAAAGTAACTAGGTTGGATAAACACCATGTACAGAAATCTTACACACTATAGATATCGCAGTGAGGTTACTGCTTTCATCGAGGCTTAAAGAATCGTTCGAATAAAGATAAGCTGCAAACACTTATATTTCTTGCACGAGCACTTAGTTGTTAAGCGCACCAGAAGCTTTGAATGGTAATTGCGAGGTCGCGACCAACTTTACTCAATTTTTTCTTCATCGTTTTTTTTTTTTTTTCGGAACCTCGTTTCCGGTATGAAAATCTAATTTTTCGATCGGAAGTGACGTCAAACCGGTGGACCGAAGGGAATCGTCGAAGGGTTGATGCAGCTGGATCGAGTACGCTTTGCAATATTCACATGACTCGAGATTCTGAAGAATTATGTGATACGCGTGAGAAAAACAGCTGTATAACGGAAATTCGGAGGGATCATGAAGCGAACGGTGAGCATCACGATACCATTTATCTTACCAGCTTAACACTGATCGGGATACTCGGTAGTTCGAAATGTTGAATATATATAATAATAAGAATATGAATAAATTTCCCGTGCTCACTGAGATGTCCTGGAGCGGCGTTGAATTATGGTCAAGCAAAAAGTCCGTACTGCATAAACCATTAGAAAAATTTCAGCTGAATTTCCTTACTATACATTACACAAAGTAGAGGTAAATTATCCTAGTAGAACAATACTGTAAATAATACAAGATTCAATGAACTATTAACTCTGTTATCTTGCTTCGAGAGAAAAAAACAAATAAAAAAACGTGATAAAATTTTTTTTTTCAACAAAAAGCAATTCCAAATTAACAGCTGATCAAGTCACTAAGAATAGGACATTAAGAATAATGAAAAGAGGACGGGGATGTGACACGGGAAGAAATGCCGGTGCTGACGGCTGTGGACCGAGGAATTGGTATTATTTTTTGTGTTAATGAACAGCTCAGCGTGACACAAGAGAAACTCGTCGATCGGTAGAACTTCGGCGACGATGCGGTTAAAGTCGTTCAGCGGGCAAAAATGAGAGCAACCCGGCACGGCCAACGCTATCGTCTCGTTGTTTTCGACACCGGTGTAATAAAATATCTGAAAGAGAGAGAGAGAGAGAGAGAGAGAGAGAGAGGGTTCTCAATCGGCCGTTTACACAATGAAGCTTAAAAACATAGTTAAATAATAATTGCAGGGTTATATATACCTCAAACCCGTGCTCTTCGATGGATTCGTCGTATCGCAGTTCGAAGATGATCGAAGCTCCGCTTTCCGGTATATGAGGCGACCACCACAAATTCAAAGCTTGCATCACGCCAACCAGGTTTCTCTCTTCACCGCTGTAAATCGAAATTTTCAGCTCGCGACTATTTTTCATTGACCCGTTAGTATTATTCGCCGTCGAAACTCTGGCAGAATCGTCGATGATTTTTTTGAGAAAATTTCCACCGTTCAGTCGCTTCTGGTTTGTGCTTCTCGAAAGTTGATCGTAAGCGAGTAAACTAACGGTCATCATCTCTCCGTTAGGAAAAATACCCTCGGCCCATGCCGGTAAACTTGCATTTCGATCGGTCTGCAACAAAATACTACACATTATACTGCTACCAATGTAACTATACAGTAAAAAAAGATTCGTAAATTTAACAACCATTTTTCGTCCGCGAATATTTACAATTCCTTTTTTTTATTTATTTTTATTTTTCTCAATTGAATATAAATATTTTATTTTTAATTGTACAATTGAACAAGAAACATTTTCTCGGACATTTGTGGAGGTAAAAGATTTGTTAAATGTACAAACATTTTTTTACCGTGTGCCTCATTATTCGATATTGGATAAATTAACGTACAATAGCAATAGTTTCTAAAGATGCGTAGAGTAGTGCAATTTCCGAAGGTCGTTTGATAGTTGTTCCATAATGCTTAGAAACGTATTCGAAGAGAGGCTCGTGAATCGAAACCGCACTCTTTATATATTCGTCAGTTTTGATGAGGCCCTCTTCTTCCGCGACGAAATGCGGGCACAGAGTTCCTAGAAATAGGGTGTCTCTGTCCACCTCCTCATATTCTGCGTTGAATTCGTAAAACGTGAAAATGATAATATACTTTTGAAATATAATAGTTATGAATTGATAGAATCGGTATGAGAGAACTGTAATGATCCTCAAATCGGAAGCACCGACCGGTCGGTATCGGCTGCCAGGCCAAATCATCTTTCCACTTTTGTGACGGTGCCGGAGGCCAGAGCCCAGCATTCACCAAGAGACCGGCGATCATCGACAAAGCGTATTCGCTCGTACGCATTCTCAACACTTCTGGATAATATAGTTCTCCCAAAAAATCGTCGTATCTCTGACGAAGGTAGACACCAAGGTTGTACATGTCCACCTTCGATTCCTGAAATAATCATTTGTAACATGACTATACGACATAATTTTCTATATATATATCTTCCACACTCATATTTATCAACACTGTAGTGCGAAATTCACTGGATATTTGTCACGTTGGTGAAGCAGCGAATTAAAAAAAAATATCTGTTTCAATCTCAATCGGAAAAATGTCCGGAAAAATTTGACGAATAGAAATGCTTCATGAATAAAGTTTTTTCCCCATCATTTCATCATACATTTTTTTTTTATAATTCAGGTGTAAATTCAGGGATAAATCGAATTATTCAAACATTGTGATTTACAAAAGTGTCGAGCAGTTGGGATAAATTATTATCTTTCATGCATGGTTAATTCCTCATTCTTTTGGGATTCCGATACTCACGTTCGCCATCTCGTAGGTATTATCGAGAAAATATTTGTAGTCCAGCTTCTTCGGTAAGCCATATTTGGTATCTTCTTCCAGAGGAGACTGCAGTTTATGTGTGAAGATCTAATAAAAATGTTGTGTACATTTTCCTGATGCATGCCGAGTTTAAGGAGACTTAAGGGGATGCGAGAGACAACGTCATTGTCCACACTTACGACGTGCAGGAGTTTGAGTTGACTTTGATTTTTGGAAGCTGACGACGCCGAAATTGATAAGGGCCAAAGGCTAATCAATATCAACAGATAGGTGATCATTATTATAAAATTGTTGGCATAAACCACGCCAACAATGAGCGGTCGATGTGCCATTTTTCCGGCGGCGTTAGGATTTCGGAGTCAGAGAATCGATTAACCGGAGTCCCAGACCGTTTCAGTTGCCTCACGGTTTGATTTCCCTGCTAAAAATCACCGACATAGATCGATACATTTTTTATACGTCCTCACCAGGTGTAGGTGTTATCGTTTCTATCTATTCGGGTTTTCAAAAGTTTATTCATTGAGTTTTGAATTTTATTTGAAAATCACTGTATAGGTTACAGTTCAATATTTTGGGAATTATATAATATTATTGTTTCTCCGTTAGACAAACTTTAAATGGTAAGACGGTGAAACTCGGTGTTGAAACATCAACGAGCAGAGGCTCAAATCTAATTGGCATCATTTTTAAAAATCATTCACACTGCCGCCTCCGCCAGAAAGATAAAATTGTTTAACAACATTTGTCATACAGGCTTGCATGATGGATAAACGGAAAAGAAGTTAAGAAACAACATTGAAATTTTGTCTCGTTCTCTATGAAGATGTTTTGTCAATTGGTAAAAACAAAACAAAGCAAAAAGATACTTGTGGAGCCGTAAGAATCGTTTACTTACCTCACGTGGCACTGGCGTGCGCGTGTTCTTGGAATAACAATTAGTATATTCACCAAGCAGCCAAGCTAGACTGCAACCCAGTCAGCTAAACCGAATATTGCACGAGGAAGCAACACTGCTCGAAGATACAGAGGGCTTTGGATAAGTGCTTTAAATTGCCGTGTCTTTCTTATCGAGCGACAGACTTAAGCACACGAATCATATGATGTTGGTAGTTGTATGATACGTCGAACGTCTTCGTTCCTCGACACTTGTTTATCTATTTTTTGCTTTCACAGTGGCTCGTCGTACCAGTGAGTTAAGTTCGTACATATTTCATTAGCCTATTTTGCTTTTGGATCGGAAATACTTCTTTAATTATCATTAGCGATTTATCGGCTGAAAACACTGTTCAATGTATTACCAACACCCTGATGTTACACCCGACGTTTTTCACTTTTGGATATCCCACAATTTGGCATTTAAGTAAAAATGAACTATTAGCCTAAATTGGATATCCTTCTTACGCCTAAATTTTACTATCCTGTCTCAATAACATAGTTGAAAGAATACATGTGCGTGTGCGTAAAATACACAAGACGATGGATATGACGGGGTTGAAAAAGCTAGATAAAGACAAACGACAAACGTGAAACGTGACGAGGGTGTATTTTTACGCGCTGAACCTGAATCGTTCAGCCGTTTCGCATAAAAGTCTAACACGACATTGACGTTGAAAAAAGTTGAAAATTGAAATTTTCATATCGCTTTCTCTTAACGTTCCTTTATTCGCGAAATTTTTTCTATGATGTTATGAGAAAGCGATGTGAACATTTAAATTTTCACCTTTTTTATATATATTTTTAATCAGATTTTATAGAATTCTTTTTTATAAAAGAAGATTTATTTTATCCAGAATTTAACTCGAGTTTTTCATTTACATTTCGCACGTCGCACAATCATGGCAACGACGATTTTAACAACTAATTCTCACAAGACTGAAACGGAGAAGACGAAATCACAAAAAATAAAGCTAATGTCAACAAACATTCCGATTAATGGAGCGCCGAAATCTGTATCCCCTCAGGAACAGTCATGCTTTTGTCCAATATGTGACGAAGACCGGCTGAAGCCAATGGATACAATGTCAATTATGTTACATGTGGTATCATTCGGCTTGTGCGACAAAGCCCAAAAATCCAAATACGCTTTGCGTGCCGCAATAGTAATTGAGTAGTTAAAATAAAAAAAAATTTAATACATTTGATGTGTTGTTTAAAACTTTATGTTTATTAATTTGCCATTTGATTACGTTCTCATCCCATATGAAGTATGTAAGTAGAGAAAGTATTGTCCGGTAAATATTCAGTCAGCAAGTCGATATTTATAAGGAGGATATAACGTTTGAACTCCAAAGCCCGGGATGACAACTGATAGTTAATATGGACTTGATGGAAGAGCTGGAATGGCCGTGTGAGAGGATCGAGGAAAAGCGTAAGTGGCAAGATGGGAAGCTGCAATAGAGGAAAACTTTACAATTGTCGATTTTTGTGGTAGAATAAGCCGTTGGATAAGTCCACGAAAAAAGGTGTTATGTAAAGAAAAAAAAATGATATCAGAGACGATTATGTGTATGAAATATTAATGTGGAATGTGTATTATCTATATTATGTAAAAACCCGACAGAATATAGGGTAGAGCGGGGCAAAATGGGGCAACGTAGCAAAACGGGGTTTTGGGCAAAACGTCATTTTCCAATAATTTTTGGATGCCCGAATTCGCCCTATCGGATACATCAGGCTTTTCTGCCCAGTTTTGCCACCTTGTACGATCCAAAAATGATTGGAAAATTTAGTTTTGCCCAAAAACCCCGTTTTGCCCCGTTGCCCCTTTTTACCACGCTCTCCCCTACACGGAAATAAAACTACTATTAATATTTAATATTGAGTTTCTCGTAGCACGAGAATCGAACTCCGGCGCGCTTCTATGTTGTTTGTGTAACCGTTTGAGGAAAATAATTATAAAGTTGATTAACAATGAAGACATGGGCCTTTGATCATATGGGGTAAAAATGAGAACGTCCTCCCGCACTTTGCCCAGCTCTCAACTCTCAGTACTCTCTTATCACGTGCAATTCCGGAAATCTGGTTTATCGGTTACGGTTAAAGATTTTCGAGAAACCGAATTTTAGCGACACACTGAAATGCTGATTCGCTGCAGTAATTATGCAACAGAAATACTTGAAGCTTGTATAACCGGTATGCTAATTATGAAGACGATTCTAGTCTGTATTCTAGTGCACTAGTGTAGCAGTGACGTCAATTACGTATTTCCGATTCGTGCTGTTCTCATGACTGCTCGTCTCTTTGTTACAGGCGCAAACGTGTATGCGTGCGAATAAAAAGCATTGTTTTCCGCATACAGGTTATTTTACTATCTTCAGACTTATCGTCGTCGGCATATCGAACTGTTCAAGACTAATCTGACCATTAAAGGGATCGATCGACATTCGTTTTCCGATTACTTGGACGAATTTGACTAGTTACCGTAAAAGAAGATGTATCTATCTATGGTATAGGAAACTGGGCCAGTGTCAGTAACGGGGCCGTTTACTTTATGCACGACGCATACCGTTCACCAGGTGCATGTATCGGCACGTCTACAATGTTTCGTATATCGTTTACCCTTACTCGCGTCCGTTGTGTCGTTCTTGATACATCGTTACGCGTATCCGTAAGAATCTCAACCAGTGCATATTGAATATTGTTTAATCAGTTGAAACAAACAACAAGAAAAAACGTAAATTGCGTTAAATGTCTATGATTATTAGTCTGAAGGACTGAATATGGTGCACCGCGCAATAAGAGGGTTTCAACGCCAATAAAAGCTTTGAAGCACGAGAGCGCCTCTTTAATATAATCTGTACACGCGGTGTGACGGAATCTATATACGATAGGTACTCAGCGTAATCTAATCATCGGATTTTTTTTCACTTGCTCTTATTTTTTTCCTCATTCCCGTCGTGTAATAGAATGTGTCGCGCAATCGTATTTACTCGCGATCGAAGCGCAAGATTTGGCTCAATAAAATGATGTCATCAAGATTCGACGTTGTTACGTTCGACAGTTTATTCACCGTAAAGACGAAAAAAAAAAAAAAATTCCTTTCTCTATTCTTGAGTAATAAAGGGCGTTAATAAATTGTGTAAAAAAATAAAAGGATACATGTTTTAAAAAAAAATGGGTGTTTGACGCATTTCAGTGAGTAGATAGGTGAACGAACAATAAATAGTACGATAGTGGTACTCTGCGGTGTCATCGAAGACACGTGAAAAGTTGGACTGTCGAAGGTGAAGAGCCGCCGACACGGAACGGCGGAACTTATCGCAAAAATTAGAGTACCTAAACAATGCATGCATATAGGTATATATGTACAGGTAAATGCAACTACTACATAACGTTTACGCGATGGAGACAATGATTTTGTGGGGAGGTGGTGGTTTAAAATGCCGGTTACCAGCTCATAGACAAAATAGTCTCTTCGAGTTTCAACAGCGGGAAGACGGACTTTCGAGGTTGAGCTTTTAATCCGCTGATCTCTGACCCACTCTTGCGGAGGTTGGGACTTTGGAGAGGTACGAAAAGTAAGTTACCGCTCGCATTAACAGAGAAAATCCTTTTAAGGGACTGTTAACTTGTTATTTTATCCTCTGTCATTCGAATGAACTGGAACAAAGACAAATTGTTTCTTTAATTTCAATAATAAATATAAGTTTCAATAAAAGCAAAGTTCAGCACTCGTCTGATAGACACATGAAGTAACAGTTTATGAATCTGTAACCGCAGCTAACCGAGGACTGTAGCGAGGACTGCGGGAGATTTTGAGTCGATCGAAATAAATAATTATTAACGACGCGGCAATGTCTCGCTCTTTACGAACTGCCGCGCTTCTAGTAATTAACTCAATTATATTAATTGAGACGAAGCAATACGAGTTGCGCTTTGTCAACGTCGTAAGTGTTATATATCGTATGTATAGTATACGTGTCGTATGCAGCGAGATTATTAATAAAAGATGCTGTTTCACGTCGTAAGGTATTCCGTCACGGCGACAGAACCCCCGACGACAATGGAAAGGAATTGTATCCGAACGATCCCTACTTGAACTACAACTTTTATCCAATGGGCCTCGGTGGACTGACGAACGTGAGTATAGGTATATCTCCGGGTGCACCGCGTATACATAAATCCATCGACGATCGTTAATTACTATAGATGGTAAATAACGTTTTATTAAAGAATGGTAAACGAAGGGAGTACACACTGGGGCTCGTTCTCAGGGAGAGATACGGACATTTCCTCGGGAATGTTTATATCCCAGAAGATGTCGTAGCGCGCAGTACCGACTATGCGAGAACAAAGATGTCGTTGCTTCTGGTACTTGCCGGACTGTATCCTCCGGCGCCAGTGCAACGTTGGAATCCTGACTTGTATTGGCAACCGATACCGACTACCTACCTACCCGATGCTCTGGACGTCTTACTCGTACCGGAAGAGTGTCCTCGGTAATATATACATATATATAATCTAACACCGATAATACTTGAGCCTCCTTAATTAAAGGCCGTTCGGGGAAACACGGTAAATCCGTTACCGCAGGTACCTCGAGGAGCTCAACCGAGTCAAGTCGCTACCAAAAGTCATCAGCATGGTCGACAAGTTTCGTTACCTTATGAATTATTTGACAAACACAACGGGCAGGCCTGTCGTTGACACAACCGACATGTGGTATCTGTACCACAATTTTGTGGCCGAGAGTTCAATGGGTCTGGTATTGCCCGAGTGGACGAAGAATATTTTTCCGAGTGGAGCTCTTCTCGATGCTGCCATTCTCGAGTACAATATCGTTAGTTACAACGACTTACTTAAGAAACTTAATGGAGGTAGGTATACCTCCATCCGTACCTCCACCTCGAAAAGAGTCGGCTAATTAAATATTTTAACAATAAAGTTTTTTCAGGTACTCTTCTCAAACGAATGTCCGACGATATGGTGGCTATTGTAAAAAGTCAACCGGTCGAAGCCCGGAAGATTAATTTGTTTGGAGGTCACGAGACGAATATCGCCGCTCTTTTGCATACCCTCGGCGTGTACAAGCCTCACGTTCCCGAATACTCCAGCGCCGTTATTCTCGAACTCATCACTAATGGTTATGGACATTGTGTCAGGGTAACCAATGATATAATAGAGTTATTTCTTTCAAAAAAAAAATGATGATACCTATATATGATTTTTTAAAAATTTAACTTGCCCTTCACACAGGTGCTCTACTATCTTGGAATTCCTTCGAAGATAGAGGAATTGACAATACCAGGCTGCGATGTATTCTGCCCCCTCGAGACTTTCCTCAAACTATTGAAGAACGTGACGCCCACGAACGAAGATCTTGTCTGTCGAAAAAATGTGTCCACAGCCGCCGGGTAAAACATTGTGTTACAGTCACACTTATAGTGTCGGGCGAAACAGAAGGAATCGTTTCAGTTGTCCTCAGGAATGGATCCTGGACCTATGCACCAACTATTTCCTCATACGAAAACTTGGAATGTCAACGACTTATTTTGTTCTCGCTTATTGAGCCTATTGAAAAAAAAAAAAAAAAAAAAAAACAATTATGTTATACTTTTTTTTGCACGTTGCGTTATTAGTATAAAATAAACATTCAATCCTTTTTCAACTAATTTTTCCGATTGCTCTTAAAAAATAGATAAGATTTCGAGCAACCTTGAAATGGTCATCGGTGTATAAAACGAGTGACTAAATAAAAGTTACACACGAATTCCCTGGGCCACTTGTGTTTGAAGATAGTTAGCGCTATATTTGTTTTTCCTTCATGGTTATCTCCGTTGGCACGCAGGTATTATATATCTTCGACACCTGACCGGATACCGAGGTCACGGGACAGTATAGTGTATGACAAACGGCCAGAGGCAGGCGACACTCGAAGTCGTGACATCTTGAACTGCGAGTTAGTACACTGGCCAGTAGATAATTTGCCTTCTCCCCCTTCCGGTATATTACTAAATAAAAAGACTGCTTCAACAGTTTCAGGTTGCGAGTGGTTCCTTACTCGGTAACCGTACAAAGTACGCTCGACACGTATACAGGTAATGAATCGCAGAGTACACGTCTACAGACAATATTGCGTGTTCATTGATATGTGATATTGTATTTATTGATAGTGAATTATTCGAAATTTAATAGACATTTCAGAAAACATATTTCGCGCGAATATGAAGCTAATTCGAGGAATGGACGTGCATATATCGATAATTTTGATACTGGTAGCTGTTGGGTCGTGCTGGGCCGAGTTACGATTGTTGCTGTCGGTCTTCAGACACGGTGATCGGTACCCCATTGGGCACGCTCTCACCAAATCAATATATCCATTAAATCCACACGCCAACGTCAGCTGGTTCCCTGATTCCGACGGAGGACTCACAATGGTAAATTATTGTCGGTATGAAATAACTAATTCCTTGTGCATTGTAAGCGTGCAGTATGCATATGAGAGATAAAGAGGGGCGGGGGGGAGGGGGGGTTACAACCGAGAGTGGGGATGATGAGCCGGAGGACTTGGCAGGACTTGGTCCACCGGTCATTATCCTCGGACGAGAAAGGACGCGTGTAATAATTTCATTATTCATTGCTTTTCTCATTAAAACGTTTACACCCAGTCATTTTTCACCCCTGCATTAACGTTACGAAATACGCGATAATATGCGGTTGTAAATTGAGGATAACTAAGAAAAAATCACGCCAAAGATAAAGCTAATTCGCGGAATGAATGTGCATGTAGCAGTAATTTTTATACTCGGAGTTGTTGCGACGTGCTGGGCCGAGCTACGACTGTTCTTCTTCTTCTTCCAACAATTTGATTGGACCCTCTCCAGCACTACAGGGCAGCCCAATCTGGCCACAGGAAGCTACGACTGTTGCTATCGGTCATCAGACACGGTGATCGGTATCCCATCTGGCACGCTTTCACCGAACCGATTTATCCATTAAATCGTTGTGAATTTTGTTTTAAGGAGGGAAAGCGCCGATCGTTTAAACTCGGAAAAAAATTGCGAGAACGATACGGAGACTGGTTGGGAGGAATTTACTCATCGAGGCTGTTCGAATTCCGTAGCAGTTCTTCCGAGAGAACTATCGCTACTTCGTTACTCGTCGCCGCGGGACTCTTTCCACCGAGCGACAGTCAAAGGTATCGGATTTCCATTAATCGTATGTTAGCACATATTACACATATACACTTACAAATGTAAAAAAATTCCATTGGTATGGTACAGGTGGAATCCACATTTGGACTGGCAGCCGATTCCTGTATTCACAATTCCTCGTGAAGAAAAAATTCTATACTATGGCTCGTTTTGTTCAAAGTACCTAGAGATTCTGAAAGACACCGTATCGCACGATCCAACGATCGTCGAGTACAACCAGAGTATGCGACAGTTTTACGACTACGTTTCGCGAAACACGGGAGCGCCGATGACCAATCGATTTATCTACTACTTTTATATGGAGCATCTTGCAGCGGTGCGTTATTAAATTATTATTATTATTATTATTATTATTATTATTATTATTATTATTATTATTATTATTATTATTATTATTATTATTATTATTATTATTATTATTATTATTATTTACGTAGATGTTATCATTCCATACAGATGAGCGGCGGACTCGAGGCGCCGCAATGGACCGAGGGTGTATTTCCCGAAAAAAAGCTTAGAGAAGCAGCGATAATGGAATACATATATTCATCGTGGACCGCAGAACTCAAACGCTACACCGGAGGTTCGTATAAAAATGATTTGTCACTAACTAATTTTTGAGATTGCGATTTTCTCGAAGGTGTGTGGCTCAACAAATGGCTGGAACACGTGGACGATTACATTGTACAAGATAATGAAAATCATGGTATAAAGAAAAAAGCATACTTTTACGGCGGGCACGATATCAATATTGCCGGAATAATGACGACTCTAGGCATATTTTATCCACACACACCGGATTATGCGAGCGCCATTAATTTCGAACTTCACCAGGATAACGACAAGCAATTTTACGTGAGGGTATGTACGTCGTTACTTTTACCAAGATACGGAATAATAATAAAATTCCAATTCGTTTGTAAACGACTGCAGGTGCTTCACAAACATTCTGACGAATTCATCGAACAGCTCGTACCCGGCTGCGATGATACTCTCTGTCCCCTGGAAACTTTCAAAAATATCTTGATCACAGTAGTACCATCCAATGGCACTCTCGAGTGCGGTACTCTTCTATTTTGAAACGCTCCTGGAAACAAGAGAAAATCTACCGAAATTATACGCAAATTCCAATCAGGTTTATTTATGTTATCGATTATACGTACTTATATTTATTCACTACGTTGTATTAAATATATTGGGTCTATATAAAACTCTATTGTCCCAGAGGGAAGAGGACTAGTTTTTTTTTTTAAACATACAGTTGAGAAATTCTCGGCTTCCGTTCAATTTCCCGAGTCACTGAAATTGCGTTTGATTTTCCATATTATTGCTTTCCTCTCGGTTGTAAGCGCGTGGAAAATTATATTCGTCATATATTATATGACGAACGAGATACGTTTCTGCAGATGACAAGCGACAGACAGCTCGGTACAGATTGCGATAGTACAATCAAATATCAGAGACTTTTTCACGATTTCCGGTTGTAACTGTTACTTCACTCGTTCGTAGCACTCTCCAAGTGCCAGACAAGAGAATATCACATATTTACCTGTATAGACATTTAGTATTGTATTAACCGAGATACAGTTATTTAAAGAGGCGCTAGCGTCACAACCCCAAGTAATTTTGGAAGATCAGTTCCAAAAGTATTCCGTTGTTTATTTCTTTTTATTATGCTCCCTTTCTACGAATAGGGCGAACCAGGATAATATATTCGGGTATACAATTTGTCAATATAATAATTATTGAACAGATCTGTAATAACATGGAATACACTGCTATTAACCCTATAGTCATTGAACTAGGATATACCGTTCGTGACTGTAGAGAAAGCTTCGTACTATAATTACAATCAATCGGGTATCCTATACTCAATCAACTAGTGGAACAACAATTATATAAAATCGGACATTGTGACAAAGAGTACTATTATTTGACGGCATCTTAAATATATATACGCTGTTTCATTTTAGTGGCAGTGTGAGCCATGCAACTAGTGGCTCTTGTTCCGATACATCAGTCGTCGAATGGATATCAAGCTTTTAATGATAAAAAGGAAGTTTCTTTGGGCCTGAGTACGTATTACATATAAACCTTTAATGACCCGTAAGGCAAACTGCCGACGTGATACAGGGCAGCTAAACAATTTTCGACTGCATGTTGATATTCTCAATATAAGAGAACCAACACAGTCCGTTCCTTTCTATCTATCGTCTAAACCTATGCACATTCTCTACCTATGTCGATTGTATTACCCCCCCCCCCCCTCCCCCCTCCAGCCCCACACGTTTGCATCTCGTCAATACCGGCGAAAAAATCATCACCATAATTATTCAGAAAATACACAAAGGGCGGAATATTTGTGCCATAACAGACAATGACTTTTTTCCGTTTCTAGACTCTGTCGGCATTCTGCATCTCCATAACACTGCACTTAATCGTTCTATGTCTACGACTTTGCAGCTTATCTTCTACAATGCTCTTGCTTGATCGAAGGCTTTGGTCTCGGGAAGAGACGAAGCATAGCATTTATTTCTCTTTTTATTTATTTCTTTTTTTCTTTTTTTCTTTCTCATTTTATTTCGGCAATAGCTTTCCGTTGAACGGATCATAAGGCAGGGTATACATAGTCTCGTATACCTTGAAATATCCACAACAGTAATCATTGTTTATAATTTGATATCGCAAATGCCAAATGGACGGATTATTTTTATTTTTTTGTTTTACTTCCATGCCGTTCAAAAGATCTTACAAGCTACGTTCGAGAATCTACCCGGTTAACTAACCATCCCTCTCGGATATTCGCATCAGCGCAGCAATCTCTCTCCCTCTTTCTATCTTACGCGTCTGCATTATTCGCCGTACGAAATAATAATAGTTGTAATAAGTTTCCAAAGGCATGAGATTTTTTTGGTTTGTTTTCAGACGTAAAAATAGAAATGAACGAGCCATGAGACATAAAAGGTCTCGTATGAATAGGTGTAAAAAAATGAGTCGACAGTCAATAGAAATGAAGGAGAAGCGCATCGTTGGAAAGTTGAAAGGAAGTTTAACGTATCGAATTATTTACTTGAGTGGCGAGGGTGTCGGAGATCTTCTGTCGTACGAGGGTGGAACTGGTAGAGCCAAAGAAGGAGGCAAGCTTGCGGTACTGCTGACCGTAGAATCCAATTTCCTTGCTTCATGCTCGAGAAGCATCGCATCTAACGATGGATCTTGTGCGACCGTCCTGAGCGAATCTCCCAGAGCTTGACGCAAATGTTTCATCTCCCGGCCGGCTCGGGAGCTTCGCAAAACATAAAGCTGACGTCTTTTGATTTCCTGATTTAGCTGCTCTCTGAGCACTTGAATCTGGATTAAGAGCGAAGTATATATTGCAAGTTATATATTCGTACTGTAGAGGGGAATAACTGAAATAGTTGTTTATCTATCGGGTTTTACCTGATTCTCGAGTCTGAGCACTTGCTGTCGATGACTATGTTCGCGTGCCTCCAATAATTTTTCCGCTTGCAATTGAGCCGCCCGCAGCCGTTCGATCTCGCTGATTCGTTCACGACTCGAGTGCGAGTCGAGCATCGAGTGAGAGTGAGAGTGGCTGGATTTAATTCGCACGAGTTCAGCTTCTTTCTCAGCCAGTAGAGTCTCCAACCTACGAATCCTGAGACGCAAATCGCGATTTTCCTGCTCAATGTGGTCAACACTTATGTTGGAACCGATAAGTTCGGCGTGAGCTTTTTCCGGTCGTTCGTAACTCTTGCTGCGAACACCCGACTTCGCTGAGGATAATTGCCGCTCGAGATTTCGTTTGTCAACTTCGAGAAGTCGGATCTGCACAGAAATTAATGCTTTAATGTAGACCATTTTTCAATGATGGTTTAAACGGCTATTAAAAAAAAAAAAACTTGTACATTTTTTAGAAATAGTTTAAAATGGTACGGAATAATAATAAGAAGATAGCTCACTTTGTCGTTGAGGGAATCTACTTTGCCCCTCATCTCGCTTCTTTCTCTCTGAACAGTATGCAGTTGTCTGACTAATTCCTCGTCCTTGTTCGAGGATGTGTCCTGAGGCCAGCTTGCCAATCGCAGCTGAGCCTCAAGACCTGACCTTTGTACTTCGTTATTCGCAAGATCATTTTGTAATCTCGCATTTTGATCCGTCAACGTTTGGTTCATGTGTTTAAACTCCGTTAGAGCCTTTTGAGCAGAGTCCAAACGCTCGGTTAGTACGCGACGTTCGTTCTCCGCGTTTGACAATTGTTTCTGAAGGTGCTTTAACTTATCACTGTTGCTTTGCGACAGGGCATTACTTTCCATAAGAGCATGACGCAATATGTCGATCTCACTCTTAACCTCGCTCTCCGCCGTCGATGATCTTTCGAGAGCAATGTTCAATTGTTCTATCGTCGATTTTAATGAAGCACAACGCTCCTCCAAGCTTGCAGTGGTTCGGGCTTGGACATCGAGCCGATCTTGCAATTTCTATTATGAATACATTAATCAATGCAGTGTTAAGAATTTAATGTTATTATTGTAGTTCTATGTAGTATAAACTAAGTTCTCTCACCTGAAGATTTCCATCCTTCTCTTGTAAGATCATTTGCAGGCGTTGAAGATCACCCTCGAGGGACATGCGTTGCAATTCCAATTTTGTTGATCGTGATTCGTTTCTCCCGAGTTCTTCCTGCAAGCAGCGTTTCTCATTCTCCAATCTGTTCAGCGCTTGTTTCATCTTGTCGAATTTCTCCTGTACGAGAAATAAGAGAGGAAAGATATAGACAAACTTGTGTATTAACTGGAGTGATCAAGGACTATTGCTACGTGCCTCGTATTGCCCCTTTTCTTCCGATTCGCTATTCGCTAATAATTCAAGGCTCGTAACTTTCTCCCGCAAATTTTCAGCTTCCGCCGTCTTTTGTTGCAACGCTTCAAACTGGAAATACAATTTCAAATTAATAATACATTTTTATTTGGTCAACACTATGATCCCCTCTCCCCCACGAAAGTCTACATACTTGAGCTTGGAAGGCAGCTTGCTTTTGTGATAGTTTCGCTTCCGTAGCCCCTTTCTCATCTTGCAAAGCTCGCATATTCGCGTGCACGTTACTCATCTTAGTCTCGGACTTTGTTTGATTCTCCTGAGCTTCGACAAGTTGCTTCCTCAAGCCCGATAATTCGATCCTGTAGTCATCCTGCAATTATTTGTCAATCACTAATAACGGTATCAGTGCACGTTGCGCACTTCGGAAGAAGATTCATCTACTACCAGAAAATGTTCCGAATCACATAATTTGATGTATCGGCGGAAAGACCATTCGAGCTAATTGTCGACTAATGTTTATCGAGAATACATTTCGGCTTAAGCATCGTGCGACAGCCAATCGACAACAAAACTACCAATGATTTCAGATGGATTACAGATCCACTCATACGAATATGAAGAACTTACTCTTTCTCGCTCGATTTGCGCTACTTGTTGCATAAGTGATCGAACGCCCTTTCTCACGGCCTCTGGATCAACGTCCATTATAATTTCGCGTCCTCCCTCGTGATCCTGTTGGCCTCCTGTTTTAAGTTACAGCGAAATGAAAAGTAAAGCACAACAGTGAATAGTCAAACGAAGAATTAATGGAAACCTCGAGCTGGACTCCATCTTCGCGAAGGGCTCATCAGTTTGAAAGGCATATTGACGCTGCCATCCATTTGAATTCCGGCTATACGACGAAGCGTAGAGGCAACGCTGCCCAGCTTTTGCTCCACTTCTTTCTTAGCTACTTCCAATTGAGACAGTTGAGCGTCGAGAGCTCTGACTCTTCCTTCGGATCCTCCTAGACGCGCCTTCAAATCACATTCGAAATCAGTACATACTAATCGCTATTATAATCGAGTCATTTTACTAAAATGAAAAGTAACTTAACGGACCTTTAGTTCTTGAAGCTGCTGGGATGCGTCTGCCAAGCACACTTCCAAATTATGTTTCTGATCTTCGAGTTTCCTTTCGCGGCAACGACTGTCCTCCAATCGTACGAGCAACTCTTGCTCTCGGGCTCTCCATCGTTCGTCTTCTTCGTCGGCACGTGAACGCAAGCGTCCAAGTTCCTGACGCGTCACTTCCAGACTATTGTCCAAATCGACAACCTATCGGTACATTCGAAATTATTAGTGCAGTAATAGTCACATTGCGAGATGAATTTTGAAGTTTGCAAAGATTATTCTTACCTGCTTCTTCACTTGATGCAATTGTAGTTGCAGCCGTTCTCTTTCCTCCATCTCGTTAGACAATCGCGCCTGTAATTCCCTTTCCTCGTTCTGTGCTTGGGAATTTGCCGAGTGACTCTTCTGCAATTCATCTTGAACGAAGCGAATCTGCTGCTGAAGCTGCATAGATTCGTGTTCCATCTCGCGTATTTGAGATTGTAGCCGTGTTTTTTCTCCCTCCATGCTCGTCTTCGCATCCTCCATTGCTGAGGATTTTTTAAATATACATTCGTACAGTATAATTCCACAAATATGATATATGTAATATTAATAATGGGAAAATAAACGTACCGGCTATTTTTTGATAACTTTCCTCCAGTGCTCGGATCTGTTCCCTCTTCTCGCTCTCAATCCTCTTAACGTGTTCTCGTAATTCCTTATTCGTATTATTGTACTTGTCCATAGCGAAATTCGAGTCAGCCAATTGACGGCGAATGTCGACGAGTTCCTTTCGCAATGCATCCATCGTATTTTCGGCTGTAAGGGATCGAACAAAATTAATACACGTATGGAGAGAAAAAGAGTTCCTCAGTCGATTAGCCACTCTTTGCGGGAATACACTTGCCATCTTTAAGTTTTCTATTCGTCTCCTGCAATTGATGTAACAAACTATCAACACGATCTTCAGCAACGTGCAACTGCACCCGCAATTCTTCGCTCTCCTTCTGAGCGGCTTCCTTCTCATTCGAAATGTCTTCGATCTTCAATTCCAATTTTATTCTCTCTTCGTCACTTCTCAGTTTAGTTTCGTCGAGTTTACTCTTCGATCGATTGAGCTCGTCTCGAAGTTGGTTCATACTGTTTCGCTCTTGCTCGGCTCGAGCGATTGCTTCTCTGCGAGCCCTTTCCAAGTTTCCTCGCTCGTCCTCCAACTCGCGATAAACGTTCTCTAGTTTTTCCATGAGCGCTTGCTGATCATGATGCGCTATTATTTAACAACTAAATGCATCAATTTCCGATGTTTGATTTTCTCATCGGGGCAACAATAAATTGGTATCACTTAAATTACCGATTAGAAGCGCTTGTTGCTTGTCGTTCTCCGCCCTGAGCAACACTTCCTCGTGCTGTTCCGTTATATTTTCAATGTGCTGTTGTAGTTCGTCAATTCTCTGTTGCAACTGATTAATCTCGTCGTCCTTCTGGCCGGATAACTGACCCACTGTCTGCTGAAGACGTTTCTCCAGGGACAGTCGCACTTGTTCCTTGACAAAAAATAAAAATACATATATATATATAAAAAAAAAAACTCTTGCCGCTTGTAAAAAGCAATTGCTCACCTTTTCCTCAACCAGCTTCCGAGTGTTATCCTCGTTTAGCTTCTTCAAATTTACTATTATCTGTTGAAATTCCGCCTCTTGGTTGCCTCTCTGCTGTGTGAGATTCAGCTTTATATCCTGCGAACGTTTTTCACTGTTTTCCAAGTCTTTAGTCAATCGGACTATCTGACCCTTCAAGCTTTCTTGCTTGACTAACAATTCTTGTTGCTCTTTTTCCAATTGTACTTTTTTCACGTGAGTAGCTTCCAGATTAGTTTGCGTGTCGAAGAGCACACCTTCGAGCGTCTCCTTTTCACTTCTCATGGACGCCAGCATCTCTTGCACTCGCTGGAACTCTTTATCGTTTGTTTCCAGTAGTACCTGAAATAACTACATAAAGCATCGACCGAACCGAGAAATAATTCAATAAGAATACATTTTTTTAAGAAGTAACCAACCTGCTTCTCTTCGTTATCCTTGACAAGATCTTCCAAATTTCTATTTATCCTGGCGTTCATTTCATTAGACTGTTCAAGACGTTGTCGCAACCTCATAAGTTCTTCGTTCAACGATTCCTTCTTCCGAGCCAGAACTGACAATTGATTACTCAAATCTCCTCGCTCACGAGAAACTTGTCCCAATTCCATCTCGACCTTTTCCTTTTCTATTTCCAAAAATTTAATCTTTTCATTTAAAGTTACTTTGTCGGATTCAAGATCGAGACGCATTTGTTCCGCCTGTAATAGTTCCTTTCGCAAGGAACTCAGATCTCCCTGCTGATCGGTGCTTTGATTAACCAATTTGTTCTTCTCCTCCTCCAGCTGCAAGTCGCAAATATCAATGTTATTCTTGGTACAATGATGAATCGACAGTAGCAATATATTGGAGACGAGGAACGAACCTTCTTGAGATCCTCCTGCAACCGCGTTTTATCCTTTTCGTGATTGACACAAATATCTTCCATTTTCATCAAGTCATCTTGAACATCGGCTTTTTCGAGAAGTATGCGTTCTAGCTCTAACTCGATGTCAACTGTAATACGCCAAGCAATATGATCAGCACGTTTCCAATGACGCATTATCTGACAAATGAGATCGAATGTTAAAACGCAGACGGCATGCTGCCTTACCTTTACTCTTCTCAATTTGCGTGATTATATTGTCTGACTCTATTTTCTGCTGTTCCAACATATCCTTGGCCAGATGCGCCCGGCTCAATTCTTCCCGCAAGGATAGTAGCTCTTCCCTCATTCGGCTGCATCGTTCTTCCTCGGATCGGAAACTCAATTCTCTGCAGCATGATACGTTACCGTAAATGTAAACTATCAAAAAATGACTGGCTAACCTTTGACAGGGTTCAATTCAACATATTTACCGCAATTCGGAATCCTTATTTATTCTATCCATTTCCCCTTGCAAATAAATTTTATCGTCCTCCAAGCTGTCGCACAATTTTTGTAGCTTGCCATTCGTCTTTTGTAACTTCTCGTATTCCGCGCTCAGAGTTTCGATCTAAAGAAAATGCAATTGTTCTTCAGACGATGATGTGACTATGAAGTTGAGCCTCACCAAAATTCCTTACCGTGTGGCTCATATCTATCTTATTCTTCTCGAGATTATTCTTTTCCGTCCGTAGAGAATCCAAAGTCTTCTGCAACATATCCTTTTCCTGCGCGAGCAACGTTGACTGAGATTTACTCGTGTCCAATTGCCTTACTAACTCGGACGCTTTGGCCTCGAGCACTTGTACATTTTCTTCGGCAGTGTCGCATTGTTTTCTCGTGATCGAAAGCTGTTCCTTGTTCGTTTGTAATTTTACCTGTATACGAAAAAAATTTCGATTTAACAAATTCTTTTTTAAATTGGTTTCCTTATAATAAATCTGGCCTACCTGAAGTTCGTGTATCGTGAGTTGATATTTATGTAGCGCAGCTTGAACTGCACTTATAGTACTCTCAGCGAATGCGGGAACGGTGTTGCTTCTCGAGCTTCTTTTCGGCGATCTCTGGGGTCTTGCGCCGCTGGGTGATAGATGAACGTGGGGAGGAGCTTGAGTATTCTCCATATCGCGACATTCCGCATCTTGTATAACAGCATGCGCAATGTCCCTCAGTGCTGATTCCAATATCTCGCTGTCTTCCTGCATCTTTGCCGCCTGTCCCATACTGGCTTCAGCCTCACCGCATCGCTCTTCCTGAGACGAAGAAGTACAATCCCGAGATTAAAAAAAATAAATACACTTTTAAAAAATGATTTCTTATTAAAACAAACTAATGGGGAGCTCGGTCTATTAAAAGGGGAAGAAAAATCACGGTAATTTATTTACCAAGTTGTGTATCTCTCGTATCAGCTGATTTATTCTCTCTTCCTTGACGCGAATTTCATTTAACGCTCCGTCGTGCTGCTGTTTGAGACTTGCCATTTCAGATTTGAGATCCGACGTCGCTTGGCCTTGTTGATACTGCCTCGACGTCTGAATATAGAATGAAAGAAAAAAATTTAATAATTTTAGTCCAAACAATATATGTGTATAATAATCTTACCGCTGGCTCGATCACGCTGGCCAACATCTTCATCGACACGTTTGTACTGCTGCAGGCGGTATTCATCTCGTTAGCGACATTGGCCAATTTGCTCTGATACTTTCCGAGATCTCTCTCTGTCGTTGATTTCATTTCGGAAAATAATCGCTTGAGCGCAACGACGTCGCGCCAGAGATTCAACAAACGATTATGCTCCGACGTATAATATTCGTTGAACGCCAACTCCTCTTCCTTCCACTCGTCCTCCTTTATCGCCATTTCCTCGCGCAATATATCCCAATCGTTGCTCAACTTTTGCAGATCATTCGTCAACGCCTCGTTTGTGCGATGCGACTCTTCGAGCTGACTTTTAAGAGCGGCGTTTACTTCCAGGAGCTTTTCTGATCTGCATTACCAGGGACATATCGTTATGGAAATTGTAACGCTATTTTATACAATGAAATAATATAATGATCCACCAGCTCGACCTTCTTCTTTCGTCGGCTAATTTTCGTAGGGCCGTTTCAACGTCTTGTATCTGCTCATCTCGTAAATCTCGCAGCGTCTGATGCGCTGCGTCTAGTGCCGAACTTTGAGCGCTTCCCGCTACCGTCGTTTGAACCCTACCAATTTCCGGGCCCAGCGATTCCGTCATTTGATTCTCCAATTCTGAACATCTTTGCTTATACTGGAGAACCTGCGAAAGAAACGTTATAGATAATTGACCTAACTTGTTAATTTGTAACTAGTATTATTATTTAATTTTGTATTTGTTTTGAAGCCAGAAGGGAATAAATGTGATAACAGACTAAGTCAAATAGTTATTGAAATTTTCTATTTTTATAAAACTGTAAAAGGAGTAAACCGTCAATAAATATATCAATATCAATATCAATAGTCAAAACATTCAAAGACCAAAGTGCCTCGCTCTTGGTCACACTCGCGCCTTGCCTTCGCCTGTAGACGTGAGACTAGTACAGCCTGATGCTGCTGAGCCTGTCTATATGTTTCCAAACGTCTCTTGTAGCTAGTCGCCTCTTCTTCCAATCTATGTCGCAATTCAAAGTTTTGCCTGACCAAAGAATCCGGAGTGAGATCTTCGTCGCTATCCTTGTCCGTCGGTCCTACTGGCAATGTAAGACTCCGCGCAGAATCCATTCTACTGCCGCTCCCCGTCTTTCCTGACTGCAACACAGATATACAAACAACGATAACACAGGCTTGGCTAAAACAGTCAATGAGCGTCGCTCGAATTTGGGGCACTGCTGTCAATATTCAATGGCAGTGACGCCACAAATACTTTGCTATGACCAATGCGCAATTGAGTTACTCGTGTTCGTTTAAGTTTCATTTTCTCTTGTTAAACATTACATTATTAATTGCCGATTGAATTATCTTGGCAAAAAAATATTTTCGTTTCATTACATATGAATATTATTAATTAATCGAAACCCACATTACTGGTATACCATATACATAAGCGAATGTTGCAAATTTATTTTACAATGTTTATGATAGCAGAGGGACGAGTATTGGATATTGGGTGCTGCAAAAAAAAATTTATATAAACGACGACGTTTAACATATTTGGTATGAGAATATTTATAGTATTGAAACCCATCCACTAGCTTCTCTTACAATCATGAGAGAAGCAGAAGCATGAATATTCGCGAACCCGCCTCGTCAATAATTTAAATAACGAATTAAAACTAACCATCTCGCGATTTTGCTCGGATAAACAGCATTGTACATTAAAATCCATGAAATCATCACGACAAAGGAAGTATTGCCAAAACTTCGTAGAGTTCGCCTTTGACACATTGTCAGAACCGAATAGGGTTATGTTTACGTCTATCAGCTGGAGGCATAACAGCTGATTCTGGTTGGGGATTTCGATGCATGCAATCGCTATACCTGATCCGGCTGCAGACCTAATTTTTTTTTTTATAACGATTTAATTGTCCATACAATCAAATTCATTAATTAGAAAATACAAGCTTTTTTTCTTTTCAATCTTTTCGTTGTATTTTTTTTCCTTTTTTTTTTCTTACAACCGACAAGTAATTCCACAGCATCTGTGCATTTCCGGTGTAACGAGGAGAAGGATCCATTTTGTCTGTTACCATTATATTTCTGATTTGATGAGACAGTAAACAGTGGTAACCGTTGTTTTCACAGCAGTGGTTCGCGTGTTTCTGTTGCCGGTAGAACTTCCTTTTATTGTCACTTTAACGCTTACGTTACCATATAATCATGCAATTGTTGGTAATTAATGGCATATTCGATAAATCTGTTGTTTATCAATTGTTACCTCGTTGGCTTTCGAGGAACCTCTGAGAAACGGTGGTCGCCGTCTGTCCTGCATTTGGCCCCGTAACATCACATGCGAGTTGCCGCCCCGGCCGCCCGGAACTCCTACCTGTAAGTATTTTGTACGTAATACATGCTCGAGCATTTCAAAGTCCATAACAGTTTTCTCTAATATCGTGAAAGTTCGTGGAACCTATGAGTAAACCTATGGTTCCGAATAGTTTCGAATATCAAGTTACACGTTGATACTTGTAATCGCGACTGCAGCGTTTCGCCCGCTATCCTATCTACGCTCATCGCGAGCTTTCTACTTGCAACTGTTGGCAGGCAACCTTTCGAGGTGGGTGTAAGGATTGGAAAGGGCTGCGGCGGTGCGAGGAGTCCGGGTCGGAGGGAGGAGAAGTTTGAAGCCAACACCTGGCACCGTACGGCACCAATCAATATGTATGTCTATCCCCTCAGCCCGTATGCTACGCTAACACTTCTCATGGCAACTTGTACTACAGTGTACGCTGTAGAGGGAGGATTATAGACCGAAAAAATAGGTGAGTTTCGCTTTTAATCGAATGAAAATGAAATCAGAGCTTCGAGATTGTGACTGAGAGTCACGCGAATTCGGCAATCGCACGTTATCGGAAAGAACATTATTTTGCGTTAACGTCAGAATATGTAATAATAAGCCACATCACTGTTAATTATTGTTGAGGCAGTAGACAAAACACGTAATATAATAGTCACTCGTTCTAACGATCGCAAGCGTCGTTAACGTTTCTTTTAATTATCCGTTATAAACGGCGACACTTGGACTTCGTAACGGACAATAATTAATGAGATCTGTTGGTTTAGCGACAAATTGCTATTGAATCTGTTGCCAAGTGTTTCGCCGTCGGATAAAAGCTAGGGATTGCATGAACTTGGACCGCTAGAGTGTTCGAATCAATGCGCAGACCTTATCTTTGTTGAAACGTTTTTGTAGAACGTCGATCGAAATATCATGTAATTCTTCACACTCTAGTATAACTGATAAATGTACACACGAGAGGACTAATTATTTAACGCTTATTAATGCTGAACACGACGAATAAAATTTGTGTGGGGGGGGGGGGGGGGGGCAGTGATTCGTACGCCAGAGAGCCGAGCCGATCTTCTAGACGACAGGTCGTTAGCGGGGCTGTTTAGGAATTTGCGCTCGCGTGCAGCCCAAAGTCGCACATAGTTCCGGTTGGCATTCGACTCAGTTAATGCAACGTTTACACTGTACACTCCATCTACGTGTGACCCAATAGTCAATTGCGTGCTGTCTCTGCGGTAGTCGAGATGTTGGACGATTGACCTTGACCGTGAAAACGAGCTGACTGTATTACTCTCTCTTATCGTATACAACCAGATGACCACGCGTTATGTCGAGGCGTTCACGAAACGTTTTCGTGATTTTATAACTCAAGTTTCTCAGTTGCTGCAAATTTTCCGATGATTTTTTATTGTTTTTCGTCGCGATACCTCGCCGATGTAAGAAAAACAACGTGTTCCAGCTAGATAACGCGACACGGACGTAAGAATGATTTTTTTTCTGCTCTTTCGGGACGTACGAGAGTCCGACTCCAGATTATATTAGGACGGGCAGGACAATCGTAAAAATAGTTTGCGCGCGAACTACGACACAATGCCAACGAGCTCGGTGCAAAGTCTACAAAGCTCGAAGGAATATTTAAAGTTTGTTCCGAGGGCGATGAAGGGAGACACGCGAGCGCAAGCTCGACCTCACACCTCGGTCTGACTTGGAGTTATTCTTTGAGAAAGTTTTTTTGTTTTTTCTTTTATTTTGTACGCAGTCGGCCGCGAAGTAAGTACGAACCGGGTGAATATCGATAATGAATAAGCGAGCTGCGTACAGGTACAGGGAACGAGCCTGTATGGGGTGTGGTGAACATGGAATTGAATATGGGTTGTCGGTGCGTCACTCGAGTAAATAATCATACCATTCGAAGGTTAAAAATGTTTTTGATACGACAAATATCTCGAAGGTTGCATAGTAGGCAGAGTGCATAATTTTAAAAGTAAAAAAGACCTACTCGCATTGTAACCAGAGTGATCGTGTTCGGTAGAAAAAGAATGTGAGGTGAGAGTGACGAAAGTTCCTCACCCGTGGCATACTTTGTCCCTCGGTCTTCTCGTTCCGAACAATGGAGTAGAGGTTGGTGCGGAAATGTTGGAGGAATGCAGACAGGCAAAAGAGCTTTTGTCGGCGGCCAGACGATTCTCAGAGCTTTTCGACTGCCTGACGGATCAAGGAAAAAAAGGAGTACGGCTCTTTCGATGTGTCCCCTTCCGAAGCCGAGCTTTAACTGAATCCACCTTTGGGCTTTGGCTCTCCCACCGCAGGTAGCTTCTGGTGGGTAGGCTGATCGCGTGTTCGTTGCCGGTGCCGGTGCCGGTGCCGGTGCCGGTGCCGGTGCCGGTGCGGGTGCGGGTGCGGGTACGGGTGCGGGTGCGGGTGCGGGTGCGGGTGGCGGTGGCGGTGGCGGTGCCGGTGCCGGTGCCGATATAGCGTGTTGCTATTGCTGTCGTTGCCGGTTGAGCAGTGGAACCGTTGCTAACTATGGCGATGTACCTTACATAGTATAACGGTGGGTCTAAAATTCTTGTCGATACATATCAACGAGGGGATGCGTTTCGGTCGACGTAACGCTTTCGATAAATCAATGCCCTACATATCTATATCGCAATATATATATATACACACACACACCTGCAATCGAGTCGGTAATATCAGAGTGCGATTGAGCTTTTGATGAAAACTCGGATTCGGATGAGCGTCACGTTAATTTCGCATTTCTATGTTTAGGGGTGTTTTTTGATGGGTACTCTGGCGGTGGTGTTAGATGTGCTCGATATCGGTTAAAAGATTATCAAGAGACGCGGTAGCGTCTCGACGCCAAGTACTTAAAAAAAAAAATTTTAACCGACCGAAGGACGCTACCAAGTAGTTATACTCCAAAATGCCGGAAGTATTTCTTTGCTCTACGTTATCTCACAAATAAATCATCGGATCGAAATGATAATAAGATTTTTACTATAGAATGTCTATCCAAGCTTTCCAGTTCGCTTAATTCCGAACACATTCGTTCGGTGGATTCTTGTGTACGATGATCGCGATCAGCAATCGATCAAAAATTTTTCGATTGTGCGTGAGTTAACGGAATAATTTTCGGACGGCTCAATCTCGGCAACGAAGCATCGGATCGAATTTTCAAGGACACTTTTATTATATAATTCGGACCCAAGCTTTCCAATGGGCCTAATTACGATCATAATCGTGGAGCGGTTCCCGAGATATGATGAGGTGAACCTGAAACACGGGTGTGAGGTGATACGTGCTATACGCAAAAATTCTTCGGATTCTTCGGAAATCTTCACGATGGACCTGGGGAGTATTTTTATATAAAATATAAACTGATTGACACTAAGTTTGGTCAATATTGTTATTGCAGCAATGGAACAATTTTTTGGTAAAAAAAATGTTTACCAAATATTGTTTAAACGATCTTTAAAGAATGCATTATAAAATATGAACCGATTGACACCATACTAGGTCACTATTATTATTTGGGTAAAGGAACAATCAAGTACTTTAAAAAAACTATTTTTTTAAGCGAAACCCTATCACATTTACCGGGTTTCAAAAATAGGTGAAATCAAACACAAAACACTTTTTCTCAAAAAAGTAAAAATGGTACGCCAAGTCCTTAAAATGGGTTTTCTCGTCCAGAAAATATATTTATCAAAACAATCCCGTTAAAAAAAATAATAAAAAAAGTAAATGATATTCTAAAAATAAAAAAATCTGCAAAAACAGATATTTATTAAAACATTCTCTTAACAAAAAAATTCTTCCAAAAAGACGTTCATCAAAGTAATTTAAAAAAAGAAAAAGAAAAAAAATCGAAAAGAAACCAAATGAAATCAGCCAAGTAGTAGTACATATAAAAAAATTCTTCAAAAAATATGTTTATCAAAACAATCTAAAAAAGAAAAATACAAGATGCAAAAAGTCTTGACAAAAAAAAACTTGGCGTGCCAGTTTTTTTTACAATTATACGATTTACGAGAGAATGGAGGAAATTAAAAGAACGTCGGAATGTTATTTACTCTCTGAGAATATAATATCCGCTAGGGAAAGGAGACTTTGATGGGATAGATGTTTCATTTGACAAACGATCACGTTTCGAACTGTACCAGTCGACTCTCGACAAGAATTACTGGTCACAATCGCGCGTGCGACATTCGTGACACGAGTATGTACCGTTCACATTTATTTAGTAGTCACGCGAGTTGTCACGGGGAAACTCGTCGACCCACTGCGCGGTAAACTTTTTATCACTAACTAATAAAAGAGACGCGGTAATCATCGAGCCTCTCGAGGTGTTGCGAAAAAAAGGTAAAGCTTCGTTTCATCGAATTTAAGATAGTAGCTGCATTAGCGCTCTGGAATGTTTTGCCGATGGTAAAAACCGAATATAATGTATTTTGCGTAAAGTTTCGTATCGTACGATTCGGACTTTGTAATGGAAAAGAAAAAAATGTAGAGTCACGTTGGAACTGAACCATTTGCAACGCGAATGTACAACTTGTACAACTGAACCGCTAGGCGCACGCACGATGGATGCATTAGAGAATATCATGCCTGGAACTCTCTTTCCCTAATAATTCGCATTTGTGATCTAGGTATATGTACCATACTGTAGATAAAGGTGAGGATTTTCGGTTGAAGCAAAAGCTCGAGGCCGCAGGTGGCCTGGTTCCCATCGCAAGTCGAAGTTGAGCATACCACTACTATAGGAAGCGCCGCTTTTGAGTCCGCGGACCAAAACGAAAAGAAAGTTCATTTCAGCGTCGGAACTCAGCGTCTCAACAACCCATAGCTCACCGATGGACAATTGTTACACCTGTGGAATTATTATAATTATTATAATTGTTTTTGCACTCCTTCTAGTCAGGCAAAATTCGAAATTCGAATTTTGCCGATCCGAGTCTAGGATCGGATAGGGTAGGGTAAAAGATGGAAAAAAATCCATATAAAGAAAAGCGTCAATTAATATGACGAGCGAAGAGGGGAGGGTTCAGAAAAAGCGCAGGAAACGTAGAGGCGCGTACCGCATCGCGTGATGTGCACCACGTATACACCCAGATTCAGGATGAACGACCTCCTCCCGAGAGAAAAGAAAAATGATGCTTCGCCCTCGAGGTATTCGTTCTCTCTATCGATTTATTTCACCCGGTCGTCAAGGAACCGCACTTGGATATAAGTAAGTAGGTATATAAGAAGAAGAAGAAGAAGAAGAAGAAGAAGAAAAAGAAGAAAATGAATAATCGAAGAATGACGTCGGAGGCGCTGACACCGTCGAGCCATGACGAGACCGCGATGATGGCTGACCGGGTGTCTCGACGATATACCTTCGGCAGCGTCTCTCTCTCTTTCCCGTCGGACTCGGAATATTTGCTTCATTATCTTACCGAGAGGCACGTGATCATCGCATGGACGGCACTGGTCGTGTAAAACAGCACTGTTTATACGATTGCTTTTACTTAATTTTGTACAGTGAAATTATAACAAAACCATTCGAGACAGCCTCGTAATCCATTAAAGCGGCCCTACCCACTTTACATATCGCATATCATCACGCTCATCGGGTAAGACTTTTCCATCGGAAAAGTACACGAATTACCGTAAATATATATATATATATATATATATATATATATATATATATATATATACATACACTTTTTATCCGACAAATAAACTGTATTAATCAATTTGAGAACTCGACGTGAGAATCTTTGAGAGAAATTAATTATAAGTAATCTGACATATATAGTACATTAGAAATGATCGATGTGTAAACGACGTTGACTGAGATAGTAGAGAGCTTTCTACAAGTATATATCGTCTCGACTCGATCGTTCGGTAGATTACGGACAGGGCTCTTGTGTGTACGTGTCGGTGCGAGAGCCACAGTCGCTCGAACCGCGGAATCAAAGTTCGTTCCCGGTCTTGAAGTATATTTTTCGCACTGCATTAATCTTTCCACGTCAGCCGTTATCTATTGTAACTCCGTTTAAATAACTCGACTCAACTAAAATGATATTTAAAAAAATGCGACGCTTATCTATTATTTGTGTATATTTTTATTAACCTGCAGTTCGATCGCTCATTATTTTATCGCTCTGTGTTGTGCAACTAGTTACATGTTCGTTTATTAAATCTGTACGATGTACATTGTGAAACTTATTAACTAGAAGTGGAAGGAAATGACGAAGAAAAAACGTTTAAGGCTACGAAATGTGAATGATGTGGATGATTGGTTGCACGCGGTCGTCGATACGGGAAAGGGGGATGAACCGTAGTCCCTGATGAAAAAAAAAAAAAAACAAAAAAACAAAGCCCCTCTTCACACGGTGAGACGTGTGAAGAGTAGAAAATATTAATGGTAATAAGGGTGACGAGCATTGCTGCAAACTGACCCCGGCCTCTCAAAGTCCGTCAATACATCTGGCATTAACCGGGGTCATCATTGATTTATCCGTCGCCTCCCGACGGCATTATACAAATATTGTTTCGCGATGCGCTTTTGTATCGGTCTACGCACCGAGTACATCGTAATAATCCGAAAAGACTTTGCGGAGGCAGAGTAAGAGAGGGCCGTTTTCTCGTCGTAAAGATAACCGTCGTAGAGCCAAATAGAAAATTAGCTACCGGACTTCGAACGTATTAAATAAAAAGGCCTTTCTCGACGATATTCGACTTCCCATGGGAGATGCAACAAGGTTCAAGTGAGGCTGTGGCAAATAGATTATTGTCAAGGATGATTTGGACGAGAGGTTTTTTTTTTTTTTTCGACAAAAGGAATGGACTCCGTTCGTCCCGTTTTCGGCGACGAATCAATCACTCATGCATTCGGATGGAAGATTATATATTATTATGATATACAACAATTATTAGTAAAGTAAAGTGATGTTTTAGATCTAAATAAAGCTTTCACTTGCACACTTATGTTAATAGAGATTACTTAATATCTACAATTAATCCATGATACCGACACTGTCAAAATGAATTCTGCGGCAAACAGAAATTTACATCAAACTGATAATAAAAGACGTATAATATATTGGAGATAATTGCAGTCTTTAATAATTAATTATTAAATATAAGATAAGATCTTCATCTGTATAAGACTATTTACATATAAAGGTAAAGATAAATGTTTTCAAGTAGGTTGAAATAGTACGTATAAACGATTGCTGGAATTGTTGTGATCCCTTCCGTTGAATAGCGAGCGTTGTAGGTTTAATTTAAAATTGGTAGGAGATCTATGAGAAAGCTTAATGATACGTAAAATTTAGTGAACAACAGCCAAAGGGGGTTTGTGTTGACCGGGCCGTTCCCGTATGACACCGGCGAGACGTCTGAACGGCAATTGAAGATGGTAGTAAGCGCAATATGGCAAAGGATCCCAGTAGACGAATAGCGCGTCTCTCTTATCGAGTGTCGTTACAGCCGAGAATATACGGTTATCATCGTTGGTCGAATCGGCCGATCGGGTTTTAAAAAAAAAATCATGGGTATCATTGGACGTTGTCCGTTTGTATCGCTCGTTGAGAAGGAAATTTGCCGAATTGTGACGAGAAAAGTGCCTGCAGGGTCGCCAAACGAGTCGCGGATGTACACTCGTGAAGCAGAGATACGGAAGAGGCACACCGACGCGACAACCGACGGAAACTAAACCAACACCGTCGTTGTCGTTGTCGTTGTCATTGTCGTCATCGTCGTCGCCGGCGCCGAGAGCAAGTTTGAAGCTGAGATGTCCGTTGAAACGCGTGGCAAAGGGACGTCCGAAGAAGACCTCGAGCCACTGATCGACGTCACTTCGACTCTCGGGTATGAGAGCCTGCGATTTATCGATACGACACGTTACGTTAGCGACGACACGGGAGTCCTTTATCGTTGTACACGTGACGAATTGATGTCCTCGATTAGGTCCAATCGGTGGCTCTCGTATAACGATCCACGGTTTTCTCTCGCTTATCTCGTACTGCTCGAGCTTTCGTCGAAGATTTGTACCCTCCGCCGAGGTCGAGGGTAGACGGAGCTTTATTCTTTCTCTCATGCCAACTGGACCTGCGGCAAGCATAACGTGTCTCTCGTTGGGAATTATAGAGCCGTTCTCGTACAGCCTGACGAGACTGTCCGGTGAGTTTATAATGTAGTTTAGCGGTGTTGAGAGACCGAGGGAGCTGCAACGTTGAAGCAACTTGAGTGGATCCTCCAGCGCCGTCACTTGAGCGGCATCGGGTACGAAGCACTCGCATCCCATAATCTCGAGATGAGGCTTAGCAAGGGCGTCGTAATAGGCCCCACTTGTACAGCTTACGGGTATAAAATAAAGGGCTTTTTCACGCTTTACGATCCGCTTGAGAGCGTCGACGTACTCGGCAGCGGTTCCCGGACCGGGACGCGGAACGCTGTAGAATCTCGAGCACGCCGTCGAGAATCTCGCTAGCCCGAAGAGTCCCTCGATCTCGCACACAACGACCCTGGCGCCTGCTTTGTAAAAATTACGCGCAAGGTGGAGCGCCTGAACTGTGCTGCCGCCGCTGATCAGTACGCATCGCTTCGTGCGCGCACGCTCGAACGCCGGTGTGTACAACACTCGAATTAACCACTTAATAATTATCAGTAGTAACTGTATTATACCCCAGAAGACGCATATCCACGCCGATACCCAGAGTACGGGTGACCAAATAATGTAAATCAGTGTCTCGTACGATTTACGTACTATTCCCAATAGGAGATTAATGTACCAAGCAAGTATTCTCATTGGAATTAAGAGACTTCCGGCGACTCCGCTACTCGACTCCGCTACACTACAATCACCGATTTCCTTTTCCTCTTCCTCTTCTTTAATTCCAACGATTTTTCTCGTTGCCGCTTCATTCCTCCGATGCTGATTGCCGATCGAATAACTTATTTCTTCCGTCTCACCGCTATTTTTTATTAATTTGTAAAGACGATGCTCCAGGTGCGATCTGGACGGAGATAACGTACCGTTGTGTTCCGGGCCTGTAGCGGAACTTTCCACAGAGTTATCTTCAAAGAGGGAACGATTCGACGCGTAACGTTTGACCTTTTCAGCCGAACCGGAAATCGGCGAAGCTGTCGAAGTAACTGTCCAAGACAATGGTGGCGAAGCGCTGTTGCTTCTTGAATTTGGCGGACTGGAGGATTGAAATCTTGCTCCTGAGGAATAGCTGCAGTCGCTCGAACAAGCAGGCATTGTACGAGCTACTCGATTATTTTTTTACGCCGTTTATTTAAAGCCGATACCTTTTAGCAACGTTGACCTATGAGATATCTCGCCGCTTGCTAATCGACATATGTACCATGGCTGCCTCATATAATTAAAGTCCGATTTATGATTTCTTCGATCTCTTCCGGTCTGGTCGAGCGGAAAATTTTCAATACTATTTCTCCGATGTAATTAATTCCAGTAATTCCTTGTAGCGAACGTCGGTAGGATGTGAAACTTGTTAACATACATCACCCAGAACACTGTCGGCCGCACTGACAACTGACCTTTGCGTACGTATTTATCGAGGCCCCCACCCCTCCCCCCGCCCCCTCTCGACACCGACCAAGTATATTATTATGCTATTATGACACCTGAGACTTTAATCTGTCGGGGATGTACACGCGACGCTAACTGAGCCGGACTCATTCGAATCTCGCTCTCTTATGGGCTCTGCATCTCGAGCGCACTATGAACCGAGTCCGAGCTTATCTAATCGTAAATATACACGCACTGCTTTCGACGCGACGAATGCGAAAAGAAAGAACGACCGAAAGAAGGAAGCAGACTAACGGGCGTCTCGTCACTTCTTACCATTGCCAATTCTCTTTTATTTATGTATTTTACTAATGTATTTATTAATGTATTGATTATTGCAAGCAACATATAGCTTGCAATAATCTCCAATAAAGCGGCCGACCGCACTTGATGCAAACAAATTTTTATTTATTTTTTTTTATTTTTTATTTTTCATTTTTTTTTATGTATGAGAATTTTTGTAATTTTAACCAATTTCGCACCCTCCAAATAACAGTGTAACATCTCTCATTATAGAACGGTTACAAAACGATCGTATCTCGAGTTCTCAGTATATCATTTACGCCCCAATTTATTTCCGCCAAAGAGTAAGTGGTTTGGAGAAACAGACTGCTTTGGACCGAGTTTAGGTTGTATCGAATACTTCAAGCAAGCGTGCGACTGTACGCAAACTCTTCTTTTTTTAAATTTCTATAATCGTATTCTTATTAAGCGCACATAAAAGTTATCATGTTCTATGGCAAGAAATACTTGAAATAGCTAGATAAAAGCGGTATCATTTAGATTTCTCGAATAAAAATCGGCAGAGCCAAAAAAAAAAAATCAGGAGTGCATAATTCCATGTATTTTCTGGCGGCGAGCACAGATCCGACACAGCGACGCTGGTATATTTTTTCTCGCTGAACCTGAATCGGCCAACCATTTTGCATAAAAGTCAAATACGACGCTGACGTTAGAAAAAGTTGAAAGTTGACATTTTCGCGCTTCCGCATAAAAGTTGAAAATGGAAATTTTCATATCGCTTTATCATAATTTTTTTGTCACTCCTGCATGAATCGCGGCACTTTACATGGCAGTCTTGCGAGCCGAAAGTGGCCTATTGCATGCCAGCCGTGAACCTGTGGTGAAATGAAAGAGTCGCGCATGCGCAGTTCGCATTTCGTTCACTTTCGTCCCTTGGGAGTTTTCTTTCGACGTTTTCCACCCTGGAGACATGAGCTCACTTTTCAGTAAGTATTCGTCTCGCGCGACTGCCATTCCAAGTCCCGCAGATTCATGCACTTGTGACAAAAAGTATGATGTGGAACGAGGGTCGAATTGGCGATTGCGACTCGTGTGATTACAGCCCTCGCTTCGCTCGGGCCGCAAACTTCACACTCGTCGCAATCGCCAACTTTCGACCCTTGTTGCACAATATACAATTTTTTTCATTTTTTTTTTTTTTTTTTTTTTTTTTTTTGTTGATGACCGAAACAGATGAATTCAGGAACATTTAGAGCATACACGGCTTAGAAACGGTGAGGATATTAATTCATTATTTTTTTATTTTTTTGTTTTTTTTTAAAGAACCATTCTATGTTGACTTGCGTTAGCTTAATAATTCGATAAAAGCTGACCTCGACTGAAAGAATTAAGTCTCACAGCATTATATATAAAGTAGGTACATAAGATTCGCAAGTTCCCTTTTTGGAGAAATGAATTTTGACTAAAATAAATTTAGATACTCTGCCATCGACTTGACCCAACAACAGGCAAAGAAGAAGAACATGGTTTGCCCAGCAGCAGTGGGTAATAGTTGCTCCATTGACTTTTTATTAGGTCTCCAATTTGGTACTGCGTATAAGTGTTTGCAGGGGTGGGTCGTGGCCGAGTGGATCGGAGTGCGACTCACAAGTAGTAGGCCCGGGTTCGATTCCCGGTTGCGGTTAGACATTTTTCCTTGGCTGCTTACCTCTACTTATCGTGGTTCGAATTCCACGTAAAATTGTAGGTCTCCCGATTTTCTCTTCTTCTTCTAATTAATTGGTTTCGACTAATTAATTTACGAACGTTCGCTTGGAAAACGGCGACACCTATCGAGAAGAGACTCGAGTAAATCTCAAAAGCGGCTTAACCATCCGTGAATAAAACTCAATGCATAAAAGCGGTCTAACCGTGAATATAAATAGCCTTGGCCGGCGCGGTTTATACCGTGTGGCCAGTATCGGAGCCTTGAGTGTGGTACTTAAAGGTCCGATATAAATTGAGAAGAAGAAGAAGAAGAAGAAGAAGAAGTACAAGTCTTTGTCACACGTTGATTGTCATTTACTATTTCAAATATCTCGTCGAAAAGCAATCGATTTATAGATTTAGTAAATAAATAGCGATTGGCAGATTGAAAAATGGTGGCTAACCTAAAAGGCGGTTTCAAAAGTGAGATATAGATATAATTAATCAAGTCCATACGTTCGCAGCATTTTTGTATGACTCCGTTGTGCATAGGTTATGATTGTTAAGGTTAAATCTATAACATTCGAAAGATCGACTTAATCGACATTACTTTTATATGAAATTACTGGAAATTTTTATGATACTGCTAACGATTTATTATTTCTAGCCTTGTCGGTACGTTTAGACAGAAACTGTATGGCGCGGCATCAATTATTCTACAAGGAGCATTCCGTAAGAAATCAAGATGCAAAGTATCCAAAAGGACATACCTTGTTTGTTCTCAACGTGCCACCATGGGCATCCTCTGATTCACTTAAGGCAGCTTTTGTCACTGTTTGCGGAGTAGTTAAATCTGTGACGTTGACTTTGAGTCGCGGCGATAGTCGCGAAGCTGGTTTTGGTAAAGCTTACATAGTATTTCAAAGAGAATCTGACTTGGAGAAAGCCCTGGCTCTTCCTTCAAATACTATTTTGACTTTGCACTGCGACAATGAGCCTACGGCGATTGGATTAGTCGGTAAGTTGAGATGGGCTTGATGCATTTGATTTCTATAGATCACAACATTGTCACAACAATTTTATTACCATTCAGAATGGTGCAAAGAATATAACTGGAGAGCAACGCGCGACGAGACAATGACTAAGAAAGTGATAGAGGAGTATATGCGCGCTTATGATGATACCGTAGCGAAACGGCTGACAGAAGTGCCCAACGAGGCCGAAGAGGGTGAGGACGGATGGATGACGGTGACAAGTAAAAAGAAACGAGGACAGTACGCACCGGCAAGAAAAGAATCTACAATCAACAAATTGCAGAGCAAAGAGGAGCGCAAGAGTCGAAAGAAGGAGTTGCTAAACTTTTATACGTTCCAGATACGCGAATCAAAAAAACAGAGTAAGTTATTGTCAAAGTGTTCGACTCATGTGATATCTTTGGTGAACGTAGCGAACTATGGTCTAGTTTCTTAAAAAAAAATTTCAGATCTCGTCGAGCTGAGAAAGAAGTTTGAACTAGACAAGAAGAAGCTTCAGGAGCTGAAGCTGAAACGAACATTCAAGCCCTTCTAATTATTGTTAGAAAAAAATAATCTTACATCGATGAATGATTGCTACAAAGATGGTTTTTTTTATCCCTATATTAATAATTTATTGAACTGTAAGATACAATAAGATCGTGCGATTATGCGTTACGAGGCTTTCGATGTGTAAGTTTGTAACGTCCACTCTATCAGAAAGTGCTTGAAGGCGAGCGGTTGCAGGAGAGCCAGTAATTCCTCTGCAATTGAGATATCAATAATCACAAAGTCATTAATCCTGATGGAGCAGTTAACACGAGTTATGTAAGGAACTTACGTTTGTTTCCATATATACAATTGGCTGACATTGCCGTACTGACTGCTTGAGCGAGTCTCTCCATTGCCAAATCGCGCAGAGCTTTCCCAGGATTGTTACCGGTATTTTGTACAAGTACGGTCAAAGTTCTCGTTGTGTCGGCAAGATGCTGAGCAGATATAGCGTGTCTGTTGCTACTGTCATTCGTCAAACGAAGAACCGAATCCATGAGAAGTTGTTGAATCTTTGAGTAAAATTTGTTACGCTCATCGATCGAGTGCTCATTCGGATTTTCCGTTTGTACTCTAGCAGGACTGAGAATACACCATCGAAATAGGCCGGCGATTGGTGTTATCGGTGTCATGGGAATACCACCTGAAGGCAAAGCAGGATTGTCCATCAAGGATGTCAATAAGAGACTCGGATTCTCATCTATCCAGTCACCGGCTCGTTTCAACAACTCGTTTGGCGGATCTTTGTCTTTGTAAACTTCGCCAATAGCAGTCAGCAAATTTGCCGTGAAATGCGGAACGAGAACCGGTAGGTGCTTCAATTTTTCTATACAATTTGGTGTGTAGACAAAGAAATCGTCGAGCACATGCTGCGCGAGACCGACACTCTGACCGGATGTAGATCCCAATTGTTGCATCCACATCCCTGTGGAATCCAATACTTCTTTGTTCTGCGTAGCGATAGCTAGTGATACCAGATTACCCAGAATCTTTAATCTCGTTGATTCGGCGGGATAAAGGAAAAGAAACAAGGCGTTTCTTACAGCCGGTTGACGCTCTGGTCCACGAAAAAATGTACTCATAACTTCTATCAATTGAAGCTCTTGCAGAGCGCTGGGTTTTTTCTGTTGTTTCAATTTCGCCAGTTCGCCGAACACGAATTCCTCCATCAGATCTGTCTGTAGCTGAATCTGCAGACGTGCCGGTGGACCGGGCATGCCGCACAGATTTCCTTTAAAAATATAACACGTGTATTGTCGAAAATTATTAATACGTTCGACAGTTTAATATTCGAAATTATAACCTCACCTATTGTAACTAATGCTTCCCTCGCGCAATTAGGAAATTCTAATTTTCTCAGCCAATATTTTATATCCGCATCCGTCATCGAAGGATTCGGCTGCTGAAAATTTGGAAAATTCATTTCTGTTAAAGATTTTTTTAAAAATGATTTTCTTTAAACGCCCATGCAACGGATGTAAACAGAATCGGCAGAAGGAACCATCTTTCATCGCTGAAAGTTCGTCTGCGAATTCCTCAACGTTCGACCCGTTCGACGCATTTCGACGCGTCAACGTCACTATAGTCGCTGATGCAATTGCAAAACGCTTATTGTAAATGCGCCATTAGCTTCGCCCACTTGCCGGAATAATCCATGACCTTTCCCTCGCATGTGTCGCTGTCGCGCCTATGAAAACATTACATAAAGGAGGCCGAACGACGTAGTGCTGCGGATGCGGTTGGTGGCGCTGTTAGTCAATCTGGTCTTCATGGTCCGAGCTCTCTCGTGGAAAGACTCGTATTTAACGAAGAAAAAATGTAGATTATCCGGTTGGCAGACAAACGTGAAACGATAATAGTCGCGGGGCGTCATATCAAAAACCCCAATTGTTTTTGTGTGAAGTTCTCGAGTTACTAAAGTACTAAATGCTGGCAAAGACATTTTTTTTTTTTTCTATCTTACCGTTTCGCCTGTACGGCCGTTCGTGGGCGGTTTCTCGAGTGTGATTTTTACGGATGACAGTTGCTCCGTCAGTTGACAGAAAAGCGCGGACCGACATAAATACTCGACAAGTTCTTTGTCGCTTCGCCGTCGGGCTATCGTTTCTTCGAGCTAGGATAATGAACTCCCTTCACCTAGTCTGTCAAACTGGCTTATTTCGCTACGTGAAAGATTATATCTTCACCAAGATCTGAGGTACATCACGGATTCATCTGTGATTACTTTATATTTATCGTTTCTTTTTTTTTTTCTTCTTTCCTTTGCCCGTCGAATATTTATGAAAGACGACGTAGTTTGAGTCGTCTTCCGCACTCGTACGGCAACTGTGTATTTTGGTCTCGATCAATCGATGAATCTTTAATAATATCTACCGTTGCTGCCTCGCCGATTCGTATGACACTTAACCCGCGACACGATATTTTTATATGAGTCAATGTTTCGCAATTATACAAAATTTTTTTAATTGCCATTTTGTTTTTTGTCGTTAATGTATGTCACTCAAAGTTTGTATAGTGGCTATACAAATCTGCAGAAAAAGCAGCGCAAGCATGAACATAATGCGCAAATTGCGCAATGCAAGCGCCGTCGGGGGTATGGGGGCAAGTACTACTGGAAGTATAGACGATGCTACTGGAGGAGCCAATCCGCAACACACAGCTCTGGGACTCATGCATTTGAAGAAACTCTTTTCCGAATACACTCATCCTCCTCAGCAGCTTTCGGAGGCCGAACGCGACGACAAACTCTACAATATGTTGCCGCTGTTTTGCAAGGTAAACGTCTTTCTTATATTGACACTGTTGTCAAGGAATAGTTCTGTAATTATTTTTTTTTTTTTCTTCTATGTACCTCTTCGTTTGCCATTGCTGACGATACTCCCATATCAGAAATTTCTGTACAAAAATTGATGTACGGTATATGAAGTTTTTACACAGAATACTGATAGATTAAAATATATATATACAATTATAAGTCAAATTTAATCTATATCGATTAAATCGAGGTCTTTAGATGCTTTTACCAATCTATTCATTTTACTTCAATTTACTTTATTGAGTATGCCTGGTCCATGCAGGATATTTCTGTAATTTTGTATATTGTATATTTCTCAAATTTTTATCAGTGTACCGTATAGTGGCTGGCTAGTTCAAGCAATACCTATTCTATATTACAATTTGCAGTCTCACCAAAGTCGGTTCAGATTAGACAGTGTGTATTATTGTCTTACTATGTTTTTATATCAAAGTTACATTTACTATTTTTAGCATGAGGTGTATAATCTGTACAAGAAACAACATCAAATGCAAATGTATATATACAATTATAAGTCAAATTTAATCTATATCGATTAAATCGAGGTCTTTAGATGCTTTTACCAATCTATTCATTTTACTTCAATTTACTTTATTGAGTATGCCTGGTCCATGCAGGATATTTCTGTAATTTTGTATATTGTATATTTCTCAAATTTTTATCAGTGTACCGTATAGTGGCTGGCTAGTTCAAGCAATACCTATTCTATATTACAATTTGCAGTCTCACCAAAGTCGGTTCAGATTAGACAGTGTGTATTATTGTCTTACTATGTTTTTATATCAAAGTTACATTTACTATTTTTAGCATGAGGTGTATAATCTGTACAAGAAACAACATCAAATGCAAATATACATAAGCAATTACCAGATGCCCATTCCAGAAATACATTGAACATTAAACTGCATTACATAATTACTGGTCAAGCCAAAGTTGAACTTTCCCGATAGATCTCTATATTCGCCGCTTTGGTCTTACAGCCAATCGTATTTACAAGAGCGATATGAAATAACTTAATTTATACCGAACAATATATCATATATAATACAGAACATAAATACATAAATAGATGACTACTTGGAAAATAAGTGTCGAAACCGTAATTGACGTATGATAATAGATATTAAGTAAATATTCTCTCCTTGTATACTTAGAGAAAGTTGGAAAAGAAAAAAAAAAATTATTATAATAATAATATCAGTACGAACCGTCGCTGTACTAGTTTCCTTTACTGTACGTACTTGCAAATGAAGACAGAGACATTTTTTAAATTATTTGTTTATTTATTTATTTGTTTGATGGGGACAAGCCCCTTGAATACAAAATATACACGTATAAATTTTCAATAACAATTTTTAAATATATATGAGGTATTCCATCCGGTTTTGAATGGTCAAAAACTGGATCCTCTACAAAAAAGTTGTAATTTCACCACAATTCATGATTATTTCCAAGGGGTGTTTGTTTTTGTTTTTTTTTTTCGAATTTTCGGATTGTATTTTTTTGAGATGTCGAAAAATTGAACTTTTCTAAAAAAACCCCTATGTTCTCAAAACTGTTAGTCGTACAAAAAAAATATTTGAGACATAAAAGTGGCAGTTTCAAATGAACTTTTGAAAAAAAAAGTTTGTAGATCTTTTTTGAATGCAATAAACGTCTATTTCTATGAAAAATAGAGAATAATATATTTTTTCAGGCAATATGTCATGTTTGATTTTTCTTAAAAAATTCCAGAATATACTCTCAAGTGTGTAGAGTGAACTCATACTTTTGTTTGGATGGGTGAGATGCCCGTTTGATATCTATGCTCCGTTTAAGATCGATTTGTAATAAATATCTCTTTCTCTCTCTAAGTAATAAATTTCTCTTTTCCTCTCGACAAGATATAAGGGTTTTAAAAAAAACTTTCAATTTTTCGATATCACAAAAAATTAAATACAAAAATTCTGAAAAACTTACAAAAACTCTCTGTAAATAATGATGAATTGTGGTGAAATTACAACTTTTTTGGAGAACATCGAGGTTTTTGACCGTTCGAAACCGGATGGAATACCTCATATTCTCGTTAACCGTTGATAAACATTTTCTTTCATTATTTAATTAATTAACGATAAAACATTTTATTGCGTCATCAACAAAATCATGCGTCTTATACTTAGTACCATTTCGAGACGGAAAACGTTGACTCCTTCGTATTCCATGCTTGAATTAAATTAAAATACATTGCTTTCTGTATGTTCAGGTCTTTGGCTCCAGTCCCTCGGGAGATATGAACGAAAAATTTTGGGATATCTTGGCCTTCACACAACAAGTATCCAAGCTGATGGTCTCGGAAATACGAAGGCGTGCGAGTAACCAAAGCACGGAAACAGCCAGTTGCGCGATTGTTAAATTTCTTGAGATAGAAAACAGCGAGGAGTCGAGTAACGGATGGATGCTGCTATCGGCGCTGAATCTATTGGCAGCCGGTGACACGACTCTCATACAGGTAATATGAATAAGAGAATTTATGGAGACAAAGTTTAACAAGAAATAAAATATGCGAGAACCGATCGTACATTGAATTTGCAGGCAATGACGACCGTGTCTGTGCCTTCGACATTGGTAAAATGCCTCTACTTATTCTTCGACTTGCCCGAGATGAGCGAAAGCGAGGCCGATGAGACAGATGTAAACAGTGAATTTACACCCAGGGAACGTAGAATATTGCTGCAAAAGATTTTTGTGCAGGTAAGATTTGTCCGCGACGGTAATTTTTCGCGATTGAAAAATTTGATAGTTTTAACGATTCCTCTCGGCGTGCTCCAGGTTTTGGTGAGACTCTGCAGTCACCCGTATCCCGCGGACGAGTTGGCTCGAAAGGACGATCTCACATTACTCTTTTCAGCGATAACCAGCTGGTGTCCGCAGTACAACGTTATGTGGCGAAAGAGCGCTGCCGAAGTTCTCATGACACTTTCCCGACACGGACTAACGTCGAATGTAGTATCGTATATTCATGGTATGCATTCTACGTTACCTCTCCGCTACATTTGTATTGTCGAGAGTTTACGATAATTCTGTTACTTTCCGTGCAGACAAAGGATGTATAGCTCTTTGCATCGACAACATGCAACGCGTACCTGAACTAGCACCTCTTGAGGTTGTCGAAATGTTCGTAACGGTCTTTTGCTTTCTCAAGGATTCAAGCGAAGTATCTCAGACACTGTTGGACGACTTTCGTGTGTGTCAGGGGTACACGTTCCTCTCGGAATTTTTGTTAAAGTTAGTCTATCGATAGTCCATTGTAATTTATCTTTCCATATATTATTCCATCTCAGTGTTGACATTTTTTTTCCCCTTAGACACGCACCATCAAAATTGGAGCAGGATGAGAGAGGGGAGGCGCAAGATGCCATTAGAAATTTAGTTCTAATGCTCGCATCGCTGACGATGTGTGGTCATATAGAATTGAAGCCGACACAGGCCAGCATGGGCTCGCTGTTTCAGATGCTTGGCTTTACATTGCCTCAACCGAGCAACAGAGGTGAGCCGACTATTCTTCGCTTACCTATGTTAGTTACGTTCTCGTCTGATAGAACAATTTTTTTATTTCAGGTGGTAGCGTTCGTAACATCCAAGCATTCACAGTATTGCAATCAGTATTTGTCAAATCTAATTCGCCGTTGCTATGTTGCACGATACTCGACGCGATATCGAGCGTCTATCACAGCGACAACGCCAATTACTTTATACTCGAGGGTGAAAATACATTGTCGCAATTCGCCGAGAAGATACATTTGAAGAATCCTGAGATACAAGAAAAATTCTTCCAACTCTTGGAATTCATTGTGTTCCATTTAAACTTTGTACCTTGCAAAGAACTCATATCACTCTCGATTCTCCTCAAATCGAACAACTCTGTCAACTGCAGCATCATGTGCATGGAAACTCTCCTTAACATACTGCGGTACGTCAATATACACTCCTCATTTTATTTATTTACCGATATTACGTACAGAGTTAAAAATTTTTTTTCAGGCACAATATCATATTCAAGGACGTGTACAGAGAGGTTGGCATGCTGGAGGTATTCGTGACGTGTCTCCATCGTTACGCTACATTGCTAAAGGACAAGCAAGCCGCTCACGATCAAGGTACAGGTAAGTCGACTAAAATTCTTCCTTTCTTACTATTATCAAAAGCAACAAGAATGATTATTTTAAGCTACTTTTGTATAATCCCGATCAGAGTACAAAATATGCCCGGATCAAGAACGTCTCGGAGGCCTGGTTATGGAAGCTCTGACGACCCTTTTGGCTGGAAATGTACAGAACGCAAACGTCTTCAGGGAATGCGGCGGTGCTCGCTGTGCTCACAATCTCGTTCCGTACATGGACTGCAGGTTTCAAGCGCTCGGCATCGTTCGAGAGCTGATCCTCAGCGCAGGGGGTGACGACGACATGGCTACTCTACTGGGTGTCATGCACAGTGCTCCCTCGAACGCCCTGTTACTGAAAACTCATATACTCAAGGTGCGTAAGGGTACATCAACGCGAAACTGTAGTTTTGTGTGTGTGTGTGTGTGTGTGTGTGTGTGTGTGTGTGTGTGTGTGTGTGTGTGTGTGTGTGTGTGTGTGTGTGTGTGTGTGTGTGTGTGTGTGTGTGTGTGTGTGTGTGTGTGTGTGTGTGTGTGTGTGTGTGTGTGTGTGTGTGTGTGTGTGTGTGTGTGTGTGTGTGTGTGTGTGTGTGTGTGTGCGTGCGTGTGTGTGTGTGTGTGTGTGTGTGTGTGTGTGTGTGTGTGTGTGTGTGTGTGCGTGCGTGCGTGCGTGCGTGCGTGCGTGCGTGCGTGCGTGCGTGTATATTTGTTTATTTTTATTACTTATTCCATTTTGTCATACAAAGTCCCTCCTCTCATGCCTGAGGGAGTCCCATCGAACTCGCACAGTCTTTCGCAAAGTCGGCGGTTTCGTCTACGTTATGTCGGTCTTGGTATCATTGGAGGCGCAGCTCGGTACTTATCCACCGAAACATACGAGCGAGCCCTGCAACGACATCGCTCAGCGAAGTCCGCAAGACGAGGCTCAATTGTTAACACTCTTGCACGTTGTATTTCACACGATAAGTACGGCGATGCGATTTGAGCCGGCAAATGCAAAATTCTTTCATCTTGAGGTGAGTTACTACTACATACTCACAGATAGTGAGTACTCTATCGATCGTCCGGCTTTTTGAGATGTGAAATATCTCTCTGCAGATATGCCAATCGAGTTTGTGCGACACTCTGCGTCTTCTCGGATGTTTTTCGAGCAACACGAAGCTCCAAGAGTCCCACGAAGTGCCGTCGATGAGTTACCATGCCCCGTTGCTCGGTTTGTTCACCGGAAGCGTTCTCGAGCCAATATTTCCGAGCGGCATACCGTCGATGCTCGGTTACGCTTGTCTCTTGCTTCGACTACTATACGACGTTGCTCTCGATGCTTTCGACAAACCAAACTTGGCGGCAGTGGGTATGAGATCTCCTTGTCACAAGCAATCTAGCGTCGAGGTGAGCTCGAGGAAGTAATTTATTACGTTTCGTAATAAACCTCTCCACTTTGCGTTGCGATTTACGATTACAACCTTTTTCCTCGATTTCAGCAGCAGAAGTCTCTCGAATCACCCGGGAGTGGCAAGCGCTCGGCCGTAAACTCTCTCAATCTGAGTCCTCCTGCACCAGAGCCCGTCATTGTACATCCCGGAATCGTCGTTGGAATGCTTCATCTCCTACCTTCAATCTGCGATCCGTCAAATGGCGAAATAGCTCTCGCTCTTCAGATATACGTTGCCGAAGTTATCAAGAGTTTGGTACGCTCGGAGAGGAATCAACAGGTGATGTGCGACGCCGGTATGGCTGGAGAATTGCTAGCGATGGGTAGAATAGCCCTGCAGGACGAGACACATCCTCTTCATCAGCCTCTGCAGTACATAATCGAACGTCTCGCGGCGCAATCTTTGGAGCCTCGCGACTTGAGGTAAGCAACTACCAAGTGTAACACCAGTACCGACCCCGTGTTATTTAAATTGCCATTATCGCACGTCCACTTTTTCAATCTCGACGCTGAGCCTCGCTCGTCACCGTTAATTGCTGTGTCAGAGTCCGATCAGATTCCTTGAGTACGTTACAGACTCCCCCACTCTGGAGGGAACTCGTTGGCCACCGAGCGTCAAGCCCTCGGAACCAGTTAATATCGAGACTCGAAACTGTTTGACGGTGGTCGTTTAATCTATGACGATTAAATAACTTGTAACAAACTAATCGATCGGTTAATCCAACTCGGTTGTTCGAAAAACCTAACGCGGTCTTGGAACGCGCAATTATATTGAATAAATTTGTAACTTTCTAACTATTAATTCTCGCTTCGTCGATTACAGGGAATTTTTGCGTCTGGGTGATCCTCTATGTTGCATTTCGTTGGACGATATAGAACCGAACAAGCAGCGGGGTGGCCCTGTACCACTGACACGCATAAAAACCCTTGTCTCGATGACGACCCCGAAAGACTTCAGAGCACACGGCTCGTGTACTTTACCGCCGTTCGTTGAATTGGACATGAGCGCCGAAGGATTCGCCTGCCTCTATCTACCGAGCGTCGCCCCTCAGAGTACGACTCCCCCAACGGTCGTCGCTGCCGACAACAGTGTACTCGGCGGCATAGGATCCGGCGACAGGCTTTTTCCTCCACAGACAGGTCTCACCTACAGCACGTGGATATGCGTCGACAAATTCAGCGATCCCCGAACGGATCCGCACTGCGTACGACTTCTGACTCTAGTCCGGAGTCCGCCTTCCTCTCGCGATCTTATTTGTTTCGCGGCCGTTTTGAGCGCCCGTGACAAAGCCATAATCGTCTCGACGCAGGAAACTCCGATGCCTCAGAATATCGGCGAGTGGGAACCCGAGGGGACCGGTGAAAGCGGCGCTAGGGTATGGTGTCCCGATCTTCTTCACGAAGGACAATGGCATCACATAGCGATCGTACTGAATCGAGCTGTTCTAAAAAATTCGAGCTTCTCGCTCTACTTGGACGGCCAGCACATTCAAAGTCAAAAGCTACACTACATAACTCAAACACCCGGGGGCGGAGCGACCAACTTGACAGTGGCCTCGCCCGTATACGGATACGTTGGCACTCCTCCTTGCTGGAGACGTTACTCGAGACTGACCTGGAAGCAAGGACCCTGCCATCTCGTCGAAGAGGTTTTCAATTCGCAAAATATATCCAGCCTCTTCAAGCTCGGACCTCACTATATGGGTAGCTTGCAGGCCCCGCAGCACATCGGGCCCGAACCCCTGCCGGCTCTCCTCTCCGAGGAGAAGGTAGTCTTTGGCTTGAATGCCAAAGCGATGTCGCAGCTTACGCTCGCCAAGATACGAAAAGTTTACAGCCGCGCGGACAACAAATCGATAGCAAAGCAGCTCGGCATGTCGTCTCACGAGAACGCTACGCCCATAAAAGTTCTTCATAATTCGGCCGGCCATCTGTCCGGTCCTGCGAGGGCTTTGGGTGGTGTGGTCGTCGGATATCTCGGCGTTCGGGTCTTCGGACCTCGTCCCGTTGCAACTATGATCGACAACGTTGGCGGATGTTCCGTTCTTCTCGGACTCATCGCTATGGCTCAGGACGTCGAATCTTTGTACGCTGCCGTAAAGGCTCTCGTCTGCGTTGTACGATCCAATCAAGCCGCGCAATTGGAAATGGATCGCCGGAGAGGCTACCAGACGCTAGCTATGTTGCTCAGACGCAAATGTCCTCTTCTCAACAGCCATATACTTCATCTGACTTTCAGTCTCGTTGGCACGGTCGACAGCGGTAGAGAAACTAGCGCGATACCCAACGTCACGGCTTTTCAGGATCTTCTGTGCGATCTCCAAGTCTGGCACGAAGCCCCCGGGGAATTACTGCGTTCGCTGCTCGAACATTTATACGAGCTCATAGCTGAGTGCAGCGAGAAGCGTACCAATTTAAGGCTCATGAGAGATTTGCAACTGGTGCACAAATTGTTGCACATACTGGGCGACGTTAAGCAAAATTCTACGAGACAAGTGCTATTGGCTCTGTTGAATATTCTCTTGGGACAACCGCGACAGGCTGATCTTTTGTGGTTCGGACAATTTATTGTCGCTACTTTGCCAGTGACCTCCGAGAGACATTTGGTACTTCGTGAGAACGAGGGACCGAAGGAAGGTGAGGGCGAAAGCATTCTTCTGCGTAATCGATGTCTGCAGCTGCTGCATTCGCTGCTATTCAACGGATCGAAAGTAAACACCAGTATGTGCGAAGAATTGGCTAAAGTTCTCGGACTCGATTGGGTACTGTTGTTTCTGCAACCTGGTCTGCACAGCACGACGGTTGTGTGGGGATTGAGAATACTCGTGGCTGTGTGTTCGGTTCAATCGATACTACAAAAGTTCAAAGAAGGCACGAGCAACGGCGGTTGGCTTCGACATACCGATCACAATAAAATGGCCATGGCTCTTGGTAAGCATTAATCTATTACATCATCGTCATCCCTACGACAACTTCATTTTTATCTTCAACTGGACACGGGCCCCGATATCTCCCTCAGGTTGTCACCAGAACATAACGGGAGGTGACATAAAGACCACGGAACTTCACGTTCCTGGATTTCAACATCTCGGTTGGTTGCTACCGCAGCACGTCGATCTAGTACCGGAGCTGTACTTTCTTTTCATCGCGCTCATGATGGGACAGCCTATAAAATTGCTGCCGGCTGACTCAAAGGTAGCCATCATGTTCATTTTAATTCAATTATATACTTAAACACTTTTACTTATATACTTTCAGTTGGATCTCGACAACGTGTGGAATTTTATGTTCGGCGTACCCGCAAATCACATACCCTCTTCCTTTGCTGCAAAGATCAATCTATGTCCGGACGCTGTTGTAACGCTCTTGTCTATGGTTCGCACAATGTTGAATATCCACTCGAACAAGTAAGTATTACCAAAAATACAGCGCGTCGACGCTGAATCCATCGATCTATAGGATATTCATTTATTTATTTATTTATTTATTTGTTTGTTTGTTTGTTTGTTTGCAGCGCCGAGGCCTTGCCAGAATGGTTAAACGATTATCCAGTCACGATAATACAATTTTTATTCTTCCTATATCATAATTTCACAGATTTCATGCAAGTCTTTATGTCAGCTGAAGTGTTGGGTGCACTCGCGGGAAGTTTATTTCCAAAACCGGCGAGCTGCAGTCAGGACAGTAGCGGAGCGAGCACTCCCGCCGATGAGGTACGGTCGTTGTATTCACTTACACAGTATAAATAATTTGAGGTTTGTACTTTTAACAAACTTTTGGTCTCCATAAATATCCACAATTTCTTTTCGCGTTGTCTTGATAGTTTTTTTTTCGTTTTCAAGAGATCGTATTTTTTTAACTTAAAAAGGAGGTAGAAAGTTTGTAAAATGTGCAAACATTTTTTTTTTTTTAAATCTTACTGACAAACATGATGTTTTCGATGTTGCATCAGGAGCCTGTATTAGTCAGATCGCCTTCAAAGGACATCGGTCTGACGAATCACCCAGCAAGAAAATTCGTAATGGACTTTCTACGAGTAATCGTCGTCGATTCTCTCTCGTTGCCAGTAACCGCGAAATCACCGCCAGCTATCGATCTCGTTCTGGAAGCTTGGCCGGAGCACGCCTCCACATCGCAACAAACACGATATCAAACCGAAGTTTTGTCTATTCTCATGGAACATCTGCTAGCTGCGGATGTTTTAATCGGCGAACAAGCTGCTCTGCCCGTAGTTCCAGGCGGCTCGGCTAACAATATTCCCAACAACGTTTGCTACATTACTGCGAGAATCGTCGATAAATTGTGGCAGGGTAAGAAAGTTCGATGTGATCGCTGATCACTTCTAACGAACCCGGTTTCCTTCCATACTCGATTTTTTTTCCAGGAGCTTTGACCAAAGATCCTCACGAAGTTTTTGATTTTATCGTGAAACTTATCGGCCAAGCGAAGCGAAGACCCGGCGCAGTTAGTATCGAAGGGCTTCATCATTGTCTGAACAGAACGATTTTGTTTCTACTGTCGCGTTCCACGGATTCTATAACTGATCAGACAGCCGTGTTGGATGCCCTTCACAAACTCACCACTCACAGGTCAGTCACAAGCAATGTTTCTTTGACGTATGTTTCTGACTGTACGAGCTATATTTGTGTAAGCTTTTCGAAATGGATAAAGCATACTGACATTCTTTTGCTTCATCATCAGGCTTCTAGTTTTCGGGGCTGGAAATCACGAGCTCGAATTTATCGGCTGCTTAACTTACTGCCTCTTGCAACTGACCGCCGATGTTAAGATAATGCTCGACACGAATATGAAGACAACTTGGCACGTTAATCCGCAAGTAGAGGCGAGCGACGATCGGCTTACTTCGCATCAGGGACACAAATTGATGGCTGGTGCAGCAACGAGAGTATGGGAGGAACTTTACGTTCGGAAGAAGCCCGCTATAGAGGAAGTTTTCAAGATAAGTCTTCCAGCACCGATCGGCAACGAGCGCGCTCCTGAGCTCTCGGTAGTTAGAGAACAGGTTCACGAAGCTGCGACGAGGCTATGGCTCAACTACGTCGTCTTGGAGCGAAAAGCCTCTTACAGAGTACCCTGGGAACTCCACAATCAGATACAATCGGTAAGCTGCCTCGTGGGTGAAAATAAAAAAAGAAAAACAAAAAAAAATATCAAACGTCTATTCGATAATACTACCATGTATTAATGCATTTTTTTTTTTTTTTCAGAAAATACAGAAAGTCACCGGTGGTCTGACAAGATTGGCAAGTCGTACGAAAGTCAGGAAAGAAGAATCTGTTCGGGTGCGATTGCGTCTACATCACAGTACGGTTGCTCAAGGTACCGAGCAGCATGTTGCTCTAGTGCGTGAATTGGCCGCTGCTCGTAGGCTACAGCAGCAACAGACGTATCAACATACTCAACGTTACGTTTATCAGGTGGGTAATGAATTTATCGGAAGAACGAAAGCGTTTGTCAGAATGGCATAATGATACAATGTTGTGCTATCGTCAGGAATGGCTCCAAACGGAAACGGAGTTGACACGTGAACGGGGACTATGGGGCCCTCCGACGGCTACGAAGCTCGACAAGTGGATGCTCGATATGACCGAAGGACCTTGCAGAATGCGCAAGAAAATGATGAAGAATGACTTGTTCTACATTCATTATCCGTATCGGCCTGAGCTCGATCATCCCGATAACGTAAACAAATCCCAGAGTTCTCATACATTCTCTCAGGTCAATACCTCGTTAACCACTGTTTGTCAATTCTCGTGTTCTATCTTTTCAGAAGCAATTAAAGTTTAAAGTAGCAACGAGCATGGACAGCAAAGAATACTATCTGAAGCAATTGGGAAATTCTTCGGGTATGTTCGAGAGGGAACGCGATCCAGTTATCGACGATACACCACTAAATGTAAATAATGCCTCGACCGAGAGCGAACCACCAATGGTACCCTGCACTCTGGAGCGTCATGCCAGCGAGCCCGACGAACCACCCGAGGATAATGAACAGGAGGAAGAGAATAATCAGACTGTTCCGGATAATCAAACTTTGCTGAGATTGTTGGAAGAGCATGAAAAGGTGAAACACTGTAAATCCTATACAGTTTATCTATAATTTGATAATAATGTTTTATCATATTACAATCTGAGCTCCGTGACTTGTTGATCGAATATGTGAATAATGTCCTTTCAGATAAACCACATGTTCAGATGCGCGAGAATACAGGGCCTCGACACGACCGAAGGACTCTTGTTATTCGGCAAGGAGCATTTTTACGTTATAGACGGTTTTACACGACTAAAATCGCGGGAGATCCGAGATATCGAGAGCTTACCGGAAGTTTATGAGCCGATACTACCTTCGCCGGGATCTCCGCGGCGATCCAGAGCCATGAGACAATGTTCAAAGTTCAATTATGAAGACATCAGGTAAGCAATCCCGAATTCTTCCCGATCGTTATTCGAGCTGATCTGATTTTTCGCTGCAGGGAGGTGCACAAACGACGATATCTACTTCAACCTATGGCACTCGAAGTATTCAGCGGCGATGGTCGCAATTATCTTCTCGCCTTTCAGCAGAAAGTTCGAAACAAAGTTTATCAAAGGTTCATGACATTCGCAACAGCTATCGCCGATAGCGCTCATCAATCGGTTGCGGGACAAAAAAGAACGGCTAATGTGGAACAAGCAACAGGACTCTTGTCCAATCTTATAGGAGAAACTTCGGTGACTCAACGATGGGTGGTTCGTATACCATTTCTCTTAACGAATAACAAATCCGTTTATAATTTATTAAATTTCAAACTCGTTACCTTTTATATTGTTAGCGCGGCGAAATATCCAATTTTCAATACCTGATGCATCTCAATACACTCGCGGGTAGGAGTTACAATGATCTCATGCAATATCCGATATTCCCATGGATATTGGCCGATTACGATAGCGAAGAGCTTGACTTGAATGATCACTCGACCTTTCGGGACTTTAGTAAGCCAATGGGAGCTCAAAGCCCTGAAAGATTGTTACAATTCAAGAAACGGTGAGTGTAAAGATTTGTCGAAACGGGAAACTATGTATTTTCCATTATGTACGGATGATGTCGTCGAGCTCCCCTGCTTATAGATACAAAGAATGGGACGATCCACACGGCGAAACACCACCCTATCATTACGGAACGCATTATTCATCCGCCATGATTGTGTGCTCCTATTTAGTACGGATGGAACCGTTTACACAACATTTCCTCAGGCTCCAGGTCAGTCGAATGCAAAAATTCAATCCTAACTAACAAAAAAAATCTCTGTCCGAAAAAAAAGATTCGAAAATATCGAACGACATTATTGGCGCTTTATTTGTGCACTATGCACCAATTTGAGTCTGAGAGATGGTAAGGTAAACGTACCAATGACCGGACACACCCCAGTGGCCGGACAAGGCGTGCAAGAGAGATGGAAATGCAATTTTTCATGCATGTTCATCGACTGGGACTGCTCCATTAAGTGTCCGTCCATGGGTACGTTTACCTTATGTGAAGAGTTTTAGTCGCAATTGTTTATCTCTTCAGGGTGGTCATTTCGATCTCGCTGATAGAATGTTCAACAGCGTGAAGGAAGCTTGGCTTTCGGCGTCGAAGCACAATATGGCAGATGTTAAAGAACTGATACCGGAATTCTTCTATCTACCGGAGTTTCTAGTAAACTCTAATCACTTCGACCTGGGTTCGAAACAGAGTGGCGTCCAACTCGGCAACATTGTTCTTCCACCTTGGGCAAAACAGGATCCCCGCGAGTTCATACGCGTGCACAGACTTGCCCTTGAGTGCGACTATGTGTCTCAACACTTGCATCACTGGATCGATCTAATATTTGGATGCAAGCAAAACGGCCCCGGCGCCGTCGAGGCCGTCAACGTTTTTCATCATCTCTTTTACGAGGGAAATGTCGATATTTACAAGTGAGCGAGGAACTTGGATTGACTATCAGATATATATATATATGCAAGCAAAACGAGTCACGTTGCATTTCTTTTACAGCATCGATGATCCCCTGAAGAAAAATGCTACAATCGGCTTTATAAACAATTTCGGTCAGATACCGAAGCAGCTGTTTAAAAAGTCTCATCCGTCAAAAAAAATGACTCAAAGGACAAGCGTGATTGATCCCGGTCCTATAACTCCCGGTCTCAGTATTACAACGTCCGATCGGCTCTTCTTTCACAATCTCGATAACTTGAAGCCCTCCCTTCAACCGATAAAGGGTTCGTTCACTATCGATTAAAATCCATCGAATTCTTCCGTCGTTCTTCTTCGTTTCCCTTTGTACAAATGTATATCTTTTCATCCAATAGAATTGAAAGGCCCGGTTGGCCAAATTCTTCACGTAGACAAAGCCGTACTAGCGGTGGAGCAAAACAAAACGTTGATTCCACCGTCGTTCAACAAGTACGTGGCCTGGGGTTTCGCCGATCATTCACTAAGAATAGGTAATTACGATAGCGACAAGGCAATATTCGTTTGCGAGGCAATGATGCAGAGCAGCGGAGAAATTGTAGCGTGCGTTTGTCCATCGTCCAAGTTAATTGTGACTGCGGGAACGAGCTCGGTAAGTTAAATTTGTTAATGACATTCCAATCTTGTTATTGTAATAAAAGAAAAGAGTAACGAACATTGAACGACGAGCAGGTCGTGACGGTCTGGGAATATGCTAAACGACAGCTATCGATAAAGCAATCTCTGTACGGTCACATAGACGCGGTAACGTGTTTATCATCGAGTCCCGCTTACAACGTTATCGTGTCTGGATCTCGAGATGGAACGGCGATAATTTGGGACCTGTCTCGATGTCTCTTCGTGAGACAACTCAGAGGTCACGCTGGACCGGTCGCCGCAGTTGCTATAAACGATCTCACTGTGAGTCAGAAAACCGTCCTATCTTAAGGGGAGCGAGAAAAAATAAACTTTTCTTTTTACCAATTTTTCGAGGGGAAATTTTTTTTTTTTGAGTCTCGTCTCAAATCGATGACGCGGTTTCGTCTTAGTTGGGTATAGTGGCCCGCTTTCTACCAAATCCGTGCATACCATGTTTTCGCAAAGATAAGATTACGATGAATTTTCTTTTGCAGGGTGATATCGCTACATGTGCAGCGACGTGGCTTCACGTATGGAGTATAAACGGCGAAGAATTGGCTAGTGTCAACACGTGCGTGGGACGTGCCGATAGAATGCAACAAATTCTATGTGTTGCATTCAGTCAGACACACGAGTGGGATTCACAAAATGTCGTTATGACTGGCTCAACCGATGGCGTCGTGCGGGTAAGTATTATTATTTCTTTTGTCGATAGGCCTCGGACAGAGCAATGTTATAATTGAAAAAAATTAATTGCACATTGCCTGTTGTGACAGATGTGGTCGATGGATTATGTCCAAGTCCCGGCCGACGAAGAAGAAACTCACGAGGCACCGTCAGAGAGTGAAAGAAAACGAGAAACCAGCACCGAGGAGGATAGGACGCAGCGTACGAAGAAGAGGGTTCACGAATTGGTTAAACAAATGAGTATATCGGCCGAAGGATCAGGTACGCTTTCACGTTCTAACGATCGCAATTGTGCGTTCAGTATTATTTAATTTTAACGTTGACGAATTGTTAACAGGCATGTTGGCGAAGAGTGGTTCGGAGAGCAGTCTCTCCGAAGCCGAAAATACAAAAGAGGCTTCGCGTCTGCATGAGGAAAAAGAGGAGTGTTCCGATAACGACGAATCGAGCAACGGATCAGGCAATAGAAGTTGTGCTCGAAACGGACAATCATCTAAGGTAGTTCTGAGACGCAAGAGCCGCGTAAACCCGATGTTCAGAAAGAGTGAGGGCGGTGGTAGAGCTGACAGCGAAGGCACACAAACGAGGTAAACCATGTTCAACCTTCCATCCGAGAATACCTCGAGTCAATGCATCGATCTTCAGTTTCGAAATTCATAATGGATTTATGCAATTACAGCGAGGCGGTGAACAGCAGCTCTGCCGGAATAGATTCCGAAGGTGCCCTGAGAACGAGCAAAAGTGACACAAGTTTGACCGATAGTTTCGTCATGGTAAACGAGGCGGACACAAAACCGAAGAAGATAAATCCGCAAAATATTCTTCGTGATGGATTCAAGTGGCAGAGACAGCTCGTTTTTCGAAGTAAATTGACTATGCACACGGCTTACGATAGGAAGGATAACGCTGAACCAGCATCGATTACGGCACTTGCCGTTTCCCGGTGCGTATCTTCGTCTTTGTACTCATTGTTATCTTTAATGGATTTTCAGACAGCGTAATACTCGCGAGTTGACGATTCGTCACTGCTCGGGCTGTTTTTTTATGGAAACTGTTCTTTCATACATGATTTATTATTTGATTAACAATTAGTTTATTGACCAATAAAACTTTTCAGGGATCACAGAACCGTTTACGTCGGTGACACAAGAGGACGTGTTTTTTCGTGGAGCGTGTGCGAGCAACCAGGACGAACGGTGGCTGATCACTGGCTCAAAGACGAAGGTGCCGATTCTTGCGTAGCATGTGCAGTGAGATTCAATATTTACGAGAGGAAGCATCACTGTCGCAATTGCGGTCAAGTCTTTTGTTGGAGGTTTGTTATCTTTCTCAAATGGAATTAGAATTCTGTATAATTCAACTCATCCATAAATGTGTTTTATCCTTTGGCTATCTCAGATGCAGCAGATTCGAATCGAAGATCTCGAGACTCGGTATTCTAAAACCTGTAAGAGTCTGCCAAGGTTGCTATTCGACGTTGCGCTCTCAGAGTTCTACCGAGAGTAACACTTAATTTACAAGAATATATTAATCTGGAGTGAGCATCGACATTTTCATCATTGACATCGTGCATCGTCGCGCATGAGATCATAGCCATAACGTACGTATGCACGACAGTTGAAAAATGAAAATCGTCTTACGAGAAATGACAGTACTCGATACCGGATTTCTCACAGTGATAACTGCCCCATAATCAATACTGTAAACTCATGCTGTATACGAATTAACGAGGAGCCAAGACATTCGTTGAGTCGTCTGCGAGACGATGTTTGTTGACAATGCCACGCCAAAATTTGTATGCAAATATTTTTACTTTCTTATTTTATTTTTTATTTCGGTCATCACCGCGATCGACGCGGCGTCATTCGTTGCTGACTCATAAGCCAACAACAGGGATAACGCAACCAATCGCTCCAATTGTAACATTAATTTATTTATTTTTCTATTTTTATTCGGTCTCTCGAGACTCAATCACGTACCTTCTGTACAATGATTATACATTTTAATTATATATGGTATCGCAATGCTTAAGAGAATCGTCCAGCTACGTTTGACGATTGCCGATTTATTATCATACCGTTGTGTACAATACTACACTAGATGAGACGTTATCTAAAACGGGCCAGGACAGCGGCATGGTGTATTGGGGACTTGGAGAATTATGAACGTTAGCGTTATTTATAACATCAGCTACATTTATCTACACAATCTGTGATCTGTTTTTACTGTTCCGTATATTATCATATTGAAGCATGTACATTATTTATTTGTGGATATTACGTTGTTGTTTGTTCTTTTTTCCATTCGTGCTTTTATTTTCCAGTTCTTTATTAACTGATACCGTTCGGATGCAGTCTTTCCAGATTTTTATCAAGCGAATTTTGCAATGATTTATTATATAGGTTTTTCTAATTGTGATTTGTTCGTAATACAATTTGTTGTCGCTAGCCAACCAAATATTGTCACATGGTGATATATCGCGCTGCGCAATAGCCCTACGTTCTTTTTCGAGCGGCTGGAGAAACTCGAAAGTGCCATTAATTTTTTTTTTTTTTTTCCTTACCAACATCCGCGGATATATCACGCTATAAATTATGCACTAGTGCCGGACAAGTGTCAAGTATGAGGTTTTATTTTTCCACAATGCAAAGCAAATAATGAAACGTACCCCCTATTATTAATGCGATGGTCAAGGGTTGCTTTGAAGCAACACGCAATCTTGGCCTATCTCTCGTTGTTTAGCTTATCAATGTTTGTACCACCACAGCGCTATTAAACATAGACAATACCATTAGCTATCTGCATAAGTTGTACCCAAAAAAAAAATAACGTAGATTCTCAATCTTCTGGCTACCGATAGAAACACAAATAATGTTTACAGCTAGCCCGTCGACGCCACTGCCTCGTTTCGGGAATTCCTCCGTTGTCAAGAATAGTGAAAAATACAAAAAAAAGTTCAAGCGCTGTGCGTGCGTACGTGTGTGTCTGTATGTATGTACTATAAAGTTAAAGGAGAGAAAAAAAAGAAAAGTAGTATTACCGTTTTTCGAGAAGCACCTTTTGCGCTCTACTTTTATTTCCGAAAACAGTGCTGAGACACTGAACATATTTGGAATTGTATTGTTTTAAGAAGAAAAACCAAAGTGAAAAACATATTTCGCGTCGTTTACATATAATCGTTGAATAAAATTATTTGTCAGGGTTCGTTGGAAAGCCTTGCTTATTTAATAGTAGATTTTAAAAATATCGGCTGATAAAACGAAGAGACATAGAGTTGAAGGCCGGATGGATGTTGTACAAATCTTGTACGAAACAATATTACAGATTACTGCATAGATAGCATTATTAGTAGAAAACGGTACTGTTACAAATAGAAAAACTATTTTAGGAGAGATGGCTAAGTTTTCCAAATCCATTGGGAATATGGAGAGGTAGGGGAGAGCGGGGCAAAATGGGGCAACGGGGCAAAACGGGGTTTTTGGGCAAAACTAAATTTTTCAATCATTTTTGGATCGGACAAGGTGGCAAAACTGGGCAGAAAAGCCTGATGTATCCGATAGGGCGAATTCGGGCATCCAAAAATTATTGGAAAATGACGTTTTGCCCAAAAACCCCGTTTTGCCCCGTTACCCCATTTTGCCCCGCTCTACCCTATATTTGACGTCACGCCCCCCCCCCCCCTCCCTCCTCCATCACTTTCATTTAATGTAAATTTGAGTTAAGTCAAGGTTTATATTTGTCGAATGGGAAATTGGGATAAGATGGCAAATTGTTTAATAATCAACCGAAGTATTTAACGCCCTTTGCCCGACTACTGTATTGACAAATTAATTATCCTCGATAACGCGACAGCTATAATGTTTCCTATAATGCACACTTCTTTCAATGATTTCACATCTTTCAAGTTATGTGTTTTTAAGAAAAATGGATCATTGATTCACAATTAAATGCCTAGTGTGAACGGCATAGTAATTTTTCGAGGTATGAATTTAGTTTTCTAGTCAAAATGTGTGTGTTCGGTGCCTTTTACTGCATACCCTTATCGTCTAACAAATTGAATGTTACAATTTTATACTGTCGTCATGATAATTTTTCGATTATTATATTAAAATCTTTAAAAAATGCAGTATTACCGATGATTTTAATTAATTCAGTTGTACATAAGATTTGAGATGATATACATAATTTCTTCGTACCTATGAAATTTAGAAATCATTGTATATTCTGTCGGCGGGATAACATAGATTTTCTAAAAAAGAAAAATAAAAAATAAAAATAAACAGGAGAGAACGTTTTTGACGGGGAAACAAAAGAATTTGACTGTTGGTTATGGATTAGGCGGGTGCCGATTGTATCGTGTGTACGAGGCTATAACGCTGTGACGCTACAAATTTCAGTTACTTGTAATTATTTTTTTTTTAACAAAAAAAAATGCGATCCGTGTATTCCAAAGGTATTAGACAGAGGTATTTGTTTGTGAAGTTGGTGTATGATACGATAACGTCTTCATTGCCGATATAATTATTGTTAATACGTACACATATAGTAGATTGGTTACGACGATGATAAATTTAGAACTGGAGACGCAGCTTTACAGGCTTTACTTTCTTCTACAGGCTTCTTCCTTTGCATTGTTTCTTTCTTCCTCTTGTTTTTTCCTTGGCAGACTCTCACTGCTTTTTCATCTTCGCACTCATTATCTGTCTTATCTTCGGCTTCCGATTCGTTGCTGTTATCGCGGGTACGCGCTTTCACCGCCATCGCCACCGATATAATTATTGTTAATGCCTACACGTATGGTAGATCGGTTACGATTATAGAACAGACGATTAATAAGAAATTTATGTAGCTGCTTGAAACGTATACTCAGTGACAATAGAACTTTTAGAACATAGGGCGTTCAGGATCGATGTGTTACAACAACAGAAACAAAAAAATTCGTTAGCATTATATAATTTTGTTTAAGTAAAGTATTGCAACACGCTAACGATCAGACCTCAAATTGTATATACTATAGTATGTGAAGAAAACGGGGAATGAAAAAGAAATCGTGGTATATAACAGCTGTAGCTTTCGTCGGCTAGTGATCCAAGCTGGATAACAATAGAGTAAAATTACCACTAACCAATGATATGTTTAGTAGTATAGTATCCATGTCTACACGATAAAAACAAAATTCATTTTATCTAAAACAATTAGTCAATGTCTTGGATCTGTGCGAAGCAGGTGTGGATGCGTGGGAATACTGTGGTGTATGGAAGTGATCGGACGCGTGACGTGGGTCACCTCTCTCTCCTTTAAGTCACACGTTAAATATATATTATGAAGAAATAGTTATGTTACTCTGTGCATTATGATATGATACGTGGAAGAAAAAAAAATGGAGTTCATTATTTACATTGTACGTAGGTAGAGATGTGGTATTGTTAGTTGGTACATGAAAAAATACTGTATATTAGGTCATGGTCGATATAATATTCTATTAAATGGGCTAAACGAACTGTCTTTTTATTCATATATATATATATTTATATATATTTATATATATTTATATATGCAGATACATTTTCATAGAGATGCCTGGAATATAAATACAGATAAACGCATCCTCACTTTCCCTGATAGACAAGCGCCATGAAAAGTAGCAATATTGGCGCGGTATTTGCGACTTGTGCGGCACATGTCGCTATTATTGCGCCAACTGCTACTTTTCGTGCCACTTGTCTATCAGGGTTGATTCCGGACGTTGAAATGAGATTTTCAAACCGAAGTGACGTATTTCCCCTATGACGTCGCAGATTCTCTGATTTAAAAAAGCAGTTTTCCGGGCGTGAAGTAACATCACGAAGACAAAATGAAAAAAATTCTGGAATTTGCAGCCAATGATAAAAATGGTTGCATTAAGGAACATGGAGTATAGTAGGATTTGGAAAACATGGCGACAGTAAGAATAAGGGTGACAGACAGTTGACCGAATGCGAACTGTGAATCATAGCCAACCTCATCATATCGAAAGATTCTAGCGTAGTTTAGGTCCGAAATCTTTATAACTAAATATTAAAGGTTTCCACAGTTAAATGAAATTTGCGTATGGAATCCCTATAGATTTGCGTATTCTTGTCAAAAAGTTTACTGGTACAATGATTTTTGCGATAAATATAAAAATCCTGATGGATCATAACATCGCACTCACAACCTATGAACGCCTACCCACTACATACTGAAAGAAAATTTCATTTTTTTTTCAAGCAGCCATCTGAAGTGCGAAGCGATTTTTAACCATCCCGATCGGTTAATAAATCGGTGGGCCGGATTCGAAATTTCAACGACGGCCTTTAGAACATTAATTACTCAAAATCATTTATGTAGAACAGACACAATATCCGCGCTCAAATAAAATTTCCGTATAGAATTACCGGAGGCGTTTGCATAATACAGTTAAAAAGTTTTATAATACAATGATTTTCATGAGAAATATCCAAATCCCGACGGGCACGCGTTCCGTACGCACCATCTAGGAACTCCTCGCGACTACATAGTACATGAAAACTCGAATCTCTCCTCATGAAGTAAGATTGAGCAAAAAGCGATTGCGACGGTTTGTGTCAGGAGAAGCAGCTAAATTACCGACGCTTGGAAAAGCGAGTAATGCAGGTATCTGCTTGCCTCAAAGGTATAGTTATTCGCCGATAGATGTCGCTGAAGTGTTGAGACTATCGAAATTGCCGCAGTCGCGATGTACTGTTAAAAAAGGGCGCTGAATGGTGCTACATTGCAGAGACTGACTGAGACGCGGTAATTTTTCATGTATTTTCATTGATTTTCCGGTACATTGAACAAGTGGGGAAAAGTACCCTTTGCAATAGTGCCCGTTAATCCAAACCCTTTTGGTAGTGTACTCAGAGGCATGTGGAAGTAGTGCAGACTGTCGAGAAACACTAATTTCCCGAGGCGCATTGTGATAATCTTCGTGCCGTTCATTATCAGTGAGGGATGTCGCGTTTTTTTCTCTTCGATTAGATAGCGTAAAATGAACTGCGGCGCAGTTCATTTTACGCTATTATTAGTATTGTGTAACACAATACTGGCTCGGTAATACCTCTCACGATAATCCTTTCGTTTCTGTAGCTAATTATGTAAATTGCTCGGTACATAGGTTAAAAGCACCGAATAATCTCTTCCGTAAATAACTGATGATCTTCGATTTTCAATGTTCGAATTGATCGACATATTTAAGACAGTGGGACCGCTTCTTCGCTTGAAAGGTTGCTCTATACATTGCTTTGCAGGATCGAAGAAGCATATGTACTCGCAAAACATTTGTGCCGGAGTTTTGTAGTCTACGAGGGGCGGAGCTTCGAACCAGCTCGGTCATGTAGAAAACTGCAAACCCGCGGGAGACACCGCACCGAATTCGTCTGCTCCCCGTGTACGCGAAGCTTTGAAATGCTCGTTTTTAAAACTAAAGCTTTAAAGAAATGGTGAATGAAAGTGGTTTATTATTCGAAAAATTCGGAAAGTCGGAGAGTCGCGGTTGTAATAAATCATGACACCGATGTCACACGTGCAACGCGTTAGGCTGCTGTACAAAACTATTCTGAGGTTACACCGCGGTATGCCACCGGAGATTCGGGAGTTAGGAAACAATTATGTTCGCGACGAATTTAAGAGACACAAGTCTTGCAATCCCGCCGAGGCACACGTGTTTATGAATGAATGGGCCGTAAGCATTAAAAAACAATTATATTGCGACAATTATTGATCATAACCTTATTCACATTTTTTCTCTGTGGAGAATCTGCGATAATAAAGTTTGCATGAAATTGTGTAATTTCGAAGGTATACGCGACCTCGATAGCCGAACAGCTGGGTCTGAGAGGTCCGCGGACAGCCAAACCGCTGGGGAAAAGTCTCAACGAGGAGGATCTCGAACGGTTGAGAGACGAACAAGTTTATCAGCTCTACGAGTTGATGGTCGCAGCGACGGGAAGGGGCGATGACAAGGCGAAGTCCGCATGACCTATCTCGAGGACTAATAACATAAGATTATTTTCGGCAAAGATATTTGTTTAATTATACACTGTGCGCGCGTCATCAATTAGTTATATTAAACGAAATATACATCATGTGATGTGTGAGCGATGATTTTGGCGTGTATTATTTCGCGAAATTAGTTATCGGTATTGAAACATCGACAAGGCACTTCCCGTTCATTTATCTTTTCGATCAATTGGACTGGTCGCTGCCTTGTCGTCGCCTTGAATCGACGTATACGCAAACGTCACATGCGAATAACTTTAGAAGCGCCTTAACCTCAAAATTTTAACTTTAACCAATGTAAATTCTTGTACAAATGTATTTAAAAGAAAAAAAAATTATTCAAGTTGTAAAAATTGTCTGCTGATTTTGGAGAAAATGAAAGCTTGGCGTGATTCTGCCACTCTGATATTGGCAGCTCGTCAAGGGAGGAAATGCAGCGATGCAATATCTGATTCTGCTGTAAGTTCTATTTCTTTTTTCTGTGTCAATAATGAGATTTGATAAAAATTATTTACTAAACTGCAAACTACAGTTTCAGTACGACTACAAATTGCTAAATCTTAAACGTCACAAGAATGCGACATTCTTGCCAGGATCTCACGTCTTTCCCGGCGGAGTGACAGAGCCTTCGGACGCCGATCTAAAGTGGAACAAATTGTTCTCGGGCTTTGGTTTCGACAGCAACAGTTTTACTCCACTGTTTGCAAAACATACGGTGAGACCCCCGATCTTCAAAGCTAGACGCAACGAGCTTCCCAGGGAAATATCTCTCAGAATAACGGCTATACGTGAAACGTTCGAGGAATGCGGAGTGCTAATGTGCAAAAGAGCCGCTAAGAAAGGAACTCTGACCGAATGGGCTGAGAGTATGGTCGTGGATGACATGAAAAATTGGCAAGGCAAGGTTCACGACGACGCGACGGAATTCTACAGAATGTGCGAGGGACTGCAATGCTATCCCGATATCTGGGCGCTGCACGAGTGGAGCGATTGGCTCACTCCTTCAACGCATGCCAAACGTTTCGATACAATTTTTTACATGGCTTGCACACCTGTCCAGCCATTTGCTGAGTTTGAGAGCCAAGAAATGGATGGCATGAAAGTAAGTTGTTGAAAAGAAAGAAAAAAAAAAAATGCAGCCTGCGACATTTTCGTAGATGAAGCTTTAGTTGATAGTAATGTGACATCGAAATCACTGTGCGAATCTGTGTCTGTGTTTGTTGGTATATTATTATTGAAGCTAGGATTCTATTTTTTGATTCATTGACAATTTTGGCAATTAATCCAACACCTGGTGTCGACAAATAACTCGTCACTGCTGCTGATAGATTACAAAGAAAAGAATACTAATCCTAGAAACGAAAATTTCAGACTCTGATCTATCATTCTTTTTTAGCCGAAAAATCGCGTTCAAATGCGGACACAGATTTTCATGATGATATCGAAATTGTTCGCCAAAGTTCTCCTGCACATTCGTGTACGTGAATTTTTTTTATCGAATTTATAAAAAAATGTTTACAGTGGTTGGACCCACATGAGCTTCTGTCTTCGGTGGAAAAATATCAGGTGCCGCCTCCGCAGCATTACGAAGCTGCGAGAATAGCTAAATTCGAATCTTTGGACAATTTGTTAGATTTCGCGGTCGCTCGCAGCAAAATAGGAGTGCACTTGAATTTTCCTGTAAGTACAGAGGTGCAGGTATGGCCATCAATGATGCAACATAAGGTTTAAAAAAAATTGGTTATGCGACTTTCTTCGTTATCAGGTGAAGATAAGATTGTCCGATGGCTATGTGATGGTATTTCCTGGAGATTCGATGTATCCTGAAGAAATTAGTCTCACCGACAAGGTGGTACTCGACAGGACGCATATGACGATGGCCGAATTTCGGGACGCGTCGCCGGTGAAGAATAGAATGGAACGTTACAGTTTGGACGTTATAACGCTTAACGTTGATAATTTTGATAGCAAGGATGGTCATCTTTCACCGTTTCCGGTCGAAACTGTACAACCCAAAACCGCGTAATGATGATAAACAGAAAATTGGATTCCAACGCGCGTAATGTTTCATTTCGAACAGCGGCATCGCGACTGATCGCGCCTTACTCGAAACGCGTTCAAGCCTGCGCCTTAGTTCAAACTAAGGAAGTGTAAAATGACTTTGCCGACGATTCGAACTTAATTTAATAATATAACAATAAAATAACAAACAGATAATAAATCATGTAAATAAAAAAGGCTGTGTCTTCTCGTTCGACTAAGGACGCTTACGCGATTCTTATTCGTCCGAAAATAAGTCGATTTGATGATATCCAAGTCAGACGAATTATTTTTTCCATAATCGTCCATAGGTCGGATGAATTATTTTTCCATATTCGTCCTTAATCGAACGTTTCAACGCTTCGAATAAAAAAATACATTTCTCCGCGCAGAATGTTTGACTTTGTAAATGACGTAATTTACGTAATTCTAATGAACTATCCCTCCATCGCTCTTAACTCTTTTACACTCAAGTATTAATGGTTTGAAATACACTAGGACCTCGATTTTGGAGCCCTCGATTTCCTCAACAGTCCCCACCACGGAGCGAATATCGATCAGCGCGGCCTGTGGAGGGGGAAGCTACGGGCCAGGGGAGTGACACTGGACCAATTTCCCTAATAGTAAAACGGGCCGGAATTTGTCGCCGTCGAAACTAATCCACTAGCGGCGCTGGTAGTCACCTGCTCGGTGGAGCGGTTATGCGCGTTACTCCAATTTTTTGTTTACATCGAGCGTTATAGAGGTTATGGCTTTATAGCGTTTGATACGTTTGATAGAATCGTTAAAATTGTTTCGTGTTGTACAGTGTTGTTGAATTATTTGGTGGGAAGTCAGAATTGTATTGTCGCTAAAGAATAATATTTAATTCGCGAGTGAAAGACAAAACCATTGCTTCGTGAACATTGACTCTACACAATCAAGTCAGAAGAGAGAAGCAGCTTTGAACGATGGACTGGTTGAACCACCTGCGAAATTGCTGAAATTGGAATCAAGCAATAATTGCACCGAATTGGATCGAGATGAAACTATTTTGTCCCCACTTCAAGACAATACGGTTCCTTCGACGGACGATCAAACGACAAGTTCGATAGCTACCTGTCGACCTCTGCGATTGCTTGACCTGTCCACTGCAGCACCGTCTCTTCCCTCAGGATGGATTTCGAAGAGTAGTACAGTTGAAGACTCAAAGTTATTGATTTTCATCGATCATGAATGTGTGAAAATTGCCGGTCATTTCCAAACTCTTGTATCGAAGGCAATCACTATAAAAGAAGACTTGTCTGTTGAAGTAAGCCTGTATGGTCAACTACTGTATCCAAGTAATTTCTATGTACCTTGTCGAGTCAGTAGTATTCAAGGCCTACAGGAAATAATATCCAGAATTAATGGCCTCCACATATGTACTGGATGTAACGCATCTTCAGTCGAACAGGACATGCTACAAGTGCACTGCCGCACCGCGAGAAAAGATTTTGCAGGAAGCTGGCGACACATTCATTGTCTTGGGTTGCTTCCGAATATGTACTACAACGTGTCAATTCTGTCGAACGGCACAAAAGTCTCTGGTGACTAGATTGCGTCGGTGGAAATTGAACAAAGCGAAACACCAAAGGATCCAAGCGGACATTGCCAAAAACAATCAGCAAAAAAAGGCATCGATGTTCTGTACAACGTAGCCAATTCCACTTGTATTAATTAATCAAAAACGGAAAATAAATAATTTTTTGCGTCTTATTTATTCATCATTAGTATTTTATGGTAATGACCTAATTCCTTTTTACATAGCTGTACAGTAGAGTCTCGATATTATCAGACTCGATTCTGTCAGGTCGGCCACTCTCCTATCCCCCACTATGCTGCCGCTACTCTCCTCCGCTCGTGCGACGAGCCAGGCAGAGTGAAGCGCCGGCACGTTCCCCCTCTCACGCCAGTGGCGTACAATGTAAACAAACGTTGCTGTGAGGAACACGCGATTTGTTTATGTTGTTTCGTTTCGTATGCGAAAATGTCGACGGACAAAAAGCGTAAAGCGTTATCTTATACGGATAAGGTTAGCATAATAAAGAAAATCGACGAGAATGCTGTACTGAACGATATCGCGAAAGAGTACGGTGTGACAAGCAGTGCAATTAGCAAGATAAAGGCCAGAAGAGACGACATTTTGGCAACCGCAGCAGCATGTAGTGACAGGGATTTGACGGCAAAAAAATCAAAAAAATCAGCAGAAAATTCAAAGCTCGATGATGCGATGTATTTGTGGTTTTCCCAGAAAAGATTGCTCGGGGAACCAGTCAGTGGCCCAATTCTTTGCGAGAAAGCCCTAATACTCAATGAAAAAATGCAGGGGCCGACTTCTTTCAAGGCAAGTGTTGGGTGGCTCGACAAATTTAAAAAACGACACGGAATTAGACAACTTTCCTTGCAAGGAGAAAAACTTTCGAGTGATACCGACGGTGGCAAAAAATTCACAACAGAATTTAACGATTATATCGAAAAAAATCAATTTTCTGCCGACAACATTTACAATGCAGATGAAACTGGATTATATTGGAGATCTCTACCCCGAAAAACCCTTGCGTCACGCAATGAAAGTGCAGCAGCCGGAGGTAAGGATAGTAAAGATCGAGTGACGGTAATGTTCTGTGCAAACGCCAGCAGCAATCATCGATTACCGTTGTTAATGATTGGAAAATCTCAAAAGCCCCGATGCTTCAAGAACGTGACATGCTTGCCGCTTATCTACAAAGCTCAAAAAAGTGCGTGGATGGATCGTCCACTCTTTATGGACTGGTTCCGCAATCATTTTATCCCAATAGTAGAACGTAATCACGAAGAATCTGGGAAAAAAGGAAAAGTTCTTCTTCTTCTTGACAACGCTCCTTCTCATCCACCGGTGGACACATTAAATGCGGTGAATGAAAATTTCCTCGTGATGTACCTTCCGCCCAATGTAACAGCCATACTACAGCCTATGGACCAAGGTGCAATTGAGACAACTAAAAAACTGTACAAGCGGCAGCTTTTAAGACGGTTGCTATTTCAAGAAGAAAAAACAGATGAACTTTTTAAAAAAGTTTCATTGAAAGATTGTTGCGAAATGATAGCTTCTGCTTGGAATAAGGTAACTGCTTCACACTTGAAAAAAATATGGAAGCCGCTGATAGAGAGTAATTCAACGATTTATGACGCAGTCGAGATTGCTCAGAATGCTTCTCTATTAGAAGATTTAACTTTGTTGTGCAATCGAATCCCGGAGAGCACTGCCTCACAGGATGATATTACAACGTGGTTGAACGGTGACGATATTAATCATGGATGGGAAGCACTGTCGGATGAAAGAATATTAGCCGAAGTGCACGGACAACATTCTGCGGAACCTTATTTGGACAATGGCGCGGAACTCGATAACGAATCTGAGTTTGAATCGATAGATGAAGAAGTTTCGGCGCAACAAATTGTTCGAAACGTGAATCAAGTATATAACTGGTTGGAAAAGCACCCGCAATGCTGTCCAGAAGATCTCGCAACTTTAATGAGAATTCGGAACCTAGCGTACGCAAGTACTAGTACGATTGAGTAGTGGTATGTTTATATTTTGTACTCAAGGGAGGGCATCGATTTCAAGATACTCTTTTGTAAAGAGAGTCCATTCTTTTTTATCGGAAAAAAAAATTGTATCCGAAATCCTTGACGATTGATTGTTCGTAACATAGTTGCAATCATGTTAAAAAATGCCCAGTTCTGAATATAGAAAATACTAGTAAGAAGTGTGCCATTAAAAAAAAACCACAAAAATTATATCGAAAAAATTTGACTTTATAATTTGTTAGTTAGTTAGTTAGTTAATTAGCTGTGAATAGCATTACGAATATTCAACGGGTCGGGATTTAAAAAAAAAATCATAAAACGTTAATATTATTTTGAGGAAGAAAATTAGGAAGAAAAAGGACCAAGAAAATATAAGTAAGCGTTTTTCAGTCATTCAAAGATTTAAATTATGTTATTTCATGTGTTAATATGATTTTCAAGAATAAAAGGTTATTCACGTTTCTCTAAATTATTATTTGGTTAAAAATATATATGTATGCAATTTTCTATGAGATGTCACGCCGACGTCTCACACTTGCTACGACACTGGCGTCTCCCACCACGTACACCTCGCTGGGCGGGGCTTGAGCCTTCTCGGTTTTGTCAACAGTCCCCCCGAGAGGCTGACAAGATCGAGACTCTACTGTATACATATATGTACATAGATATCTTGATAAAATGACCAAATGATTTTGGAAATATTTTGTTCAAGAACAGCATTTTTAACAAAAAGAAAAATTACCGTCGAGGCGAAATCACGGTTGCATGGCTTCGCTGCTTGCGCCGCTCATACCTGAGCAGGTGACTACTAGCGCCACATGGCGGCGGCGACATTTCGCGGCCTGCTATTTTCGCAGCGTGTCACCCCCCTGCTACGGGCCATGCCCGACAACACGGTCTTACATACAGGTCTTCAAACTCGCGTGGTAGGGGTATATCGCTTGCCGAAAACAATTTCTTTCACGCCGTGACCGCTAGTGTAGTGTGGGAGAGATAGAAGAAGTTTTATCGTCTTTCCGTCTTTCTCTCTCACTCACGAACATTTTGTTAGTACACTAGGGCCTCGATTTGTGCGGCCTCGGTTTCCGCTACGGTCCCCATCACGGACCGACTATCGATCAAAGCAGTAAGCTATTTGGCATGCTCGTCAGTTACCCTAGCAAGTTTTTTTTTTTATAGCCCGATGTTGGCTCGTCCCCTGGCGGAGACCTGTGCCACTCTCTTCATACCCTAGCAAGTTGATGGACCGCAAACGGGCCGAAAAACGGACACGCCCGTTGGGGAACAAAAAGCCCTAGTGGAACTGGTGCAACCACGGATTCCGGGTTGCATCGTAGTCGCAGTCGCACTAGGGTTGACTAGCCATGCATCCACGAGTTGCAATGACTATGACGAGACTCCAGGTATACTGAAATGAGACTGATAGCTTTGTTCAACCTTTTAACCTTTAAGCAACTCTGTTTTGATCGACTCGAGTAATCCTCATGCAACTGAAAATCATATAAATAGACTATACAACGATGGTTGCAAGGGTTACAGAAAAACGTCGCCAAAATAAAGGTTATCTACGAGTCTATACCAAGTTACTATTTTGAACATTGTGCATTAGTCTATTGAAGTTTGCCGATGGTCACCTCCGTTCCGTTAGGACGGACCGAACATTTTGGTCCGTTTTCGGTTCCCGCAACCGAAAAAGGACCAAGGTCGTATTTTTATTCTGTCCTTTCATTAAAAACAGAATTAAAAGCAAAACAACAAAATATGTTTAAACTTAGCCAACAATTTTTATAAAAAACGTTCGGTCCTTCCTCGGTTTCCGCAACCGAAAAAGGACCAATCCAAACGTACGGTCCGTTTTACCCTTTTTGTGGTCCGTTTCGTTCCCCAATGGACGTATCCGTTTTTCGGTCCGTTTTTTAGTTTTTTCCCTAAAAGCAGCCGTCCGTCAACTTGCTAGGGTAGTATGGGCGGGGCATGCACAACCTTCATTTTGTTAAGTGTGATGCCGGGCCGGTCTCACCGCTGTAAACGAAATCGAGGTCCTCATGTAACAACCCAATAAAAAATAAGATATAACTTACCTTGCTATTTCCTCCAGATAATTCCACTGCTCCAGGTGATCCAGCGGCACACACACTTTGATGCACTGTTTTGATGTGATAAAGCAAGGATGCTTGTGTATTCCGCGTTTTATATTGAGCTGAACAATGCGATTATAGGCGGTATTACCATTTTACAGTTTTCTGAAATGCTTTCACAATTTACTTGGTGCCACCGTGTACCGCGCGGATACGGAGATAAAATTCGTACTGCTTTGGCACAGTGATTTTTCGTACACACGCTTTTCGTGATTTCTTGAATATATTAAGTGCGTATGCGAGTTGGGTGAGGGGTATCGACAGTCCGTACTGCAAAGTAGTACCTGCTATGTTTGTGAACAGGAGATTCGTATGTTGTATAAGGTACTAATTTAACATATACTTAAGTATATATCGAGTGTGGGGAGTAAAACTCTTCCGTTTAAATCACGCGCTACATAACTACGCAGCTGATTGTGCCGGATACAGTAGAAGAGTCTCACATAATTAGTTTCGCAGAATAAAAACGTTTCATCGAATTGGAACGTTAACTTTTTACTAGAAATCAGAAGTGGGATATATTCTTGCTCGTCGGTGTCGAGACCGTTAAATGCATATTAATAAAGAAAATTCTCGCGAAGTCCCGAAAATGAGTCAGTTCTGCGAACGAAAATATACATTGAGAAACCCGAGTCCTCATCGTCACGGAGAAGAAGACGACGATCATGGGCGTCGGCATCAGCACCGAGACGACGACAAAGAGCGTTTAGGTCGTCGTAGGGATGACGATCAAGACGAACGTTCTTGATTGTCAAGAAAACGTACCCAACACTCGTCGAGAAGCCGAGTCGTCGTGACTCCGCGAAGACGCCGATACTTCAAGCCATCGAATTGCTATACTCCTGGATGCCGCACTCCCGAGTCAGACACCGCGAGGTTGCACGCGTTCATGCATCGTTAGAACGGGCTCGAAAGAATCACATAATTTGATGAATGAAATTACCTGAATTTGATCTATCCAGCTGAGAGAAACATCTCCGCAGCAGAGTGTTTAGACAAAGTTAATATTTGTAGAATTATGTATGATTGGGATAATAAGACTAAACTCTACCTGGCGGTGTGCAAGCTACGAGGAAAAGCCAAGCTATGGTATCCATCATACCATAGCTTGGCTTTTCCTGGCTGACTGGTACAATTTTGACGTGGGAGGCGTTTGCGGTTGCGACCATTCGACAGTTTCTGGGCGAAGTATGTAAGTTTCGGGGAATTGCTTGTAGCACAAGGTAACGTCTGGTAATTTCACCGTGAGGAACGATTGTGGACCCCAGAAGTGCTCTGCGTGACTTTTGGCCAAAGTGCACGTGTCAAGAGACTTTATGACGAGATCGCGGTTCTTTTCATTTTTATGTTACAATAAAGAGATATTCCTTACTGTGAACCTTTCGTGCATGATGCTTGCCAAAATCTACTTTCTGCTACTCTGTTCTATGCTTATCTATCTATGCTACTACACTGTGACACTTTTTATCAATAATTGCCTGGGTCGATAAGGGTTGCTCTAACCATGATGCCTGGTCACCGTTGATGTATATGAACTTATACATTATGAGGAAGCGTAATGTGTCAGGGCAATGGACCAATCAGTCAAGTCAAGTACTCACCATGTTAGACGAGCTCTTGTGGTCGAGCTCGTGCAATGCAAGTTCCCTTAGCGCAGGCTCGGACCACTAATTTGAATTGAAGGTGATAGTGTGCCAGGGTGTTTTACCTTATTTGAAAATCGAATCTCTGGGTACTCCCTGGCATGTGACCTCTCCTTGTACGTAATTATTAACTGCGTTCGAGGGAGGTGGGATCATGGCTCGGGGACTATTCCTTTCAGATGAGCCGCTGTTGTTCGGAAATGTTGAATAAAGAGGTGGGTACCTGACGAATTTTTTCAGATCATAACGTTATCAACGAGTCAATGATAATGAAAGAAAAAGAACCGAGGGCGGTTTGAAAATCAGGGCGTCCGAGTGTAGGGAGTAAAACTCTACCGTTCAAATCACCCGCCGCGGAAGCTTGTAGCAGCGGCGCGGAGATCGTGGCTGAGACCCTTCAAGCGAAACGGATGGAAGCGTCGGGGAAGACGCACGAACAAAAGGGGTGTCCTCCTTACGAGGTAATTATTAGTCTATTAGTCTATCGTTCTCTAAATCTACGGAAATCCTCAAGACTCTGTTTAAATTCGCGAAGGAAGTGAAGGATGTGTGTAAATTGACGTATATGTAAACAATACTCTTAGGATAGAGAAGAATCGATTTTTGTACCTATTTATGTTTGTCTGAAACATTTATCCGACGTTTACATTTTGTAACAAATTATAAAAACCTAATTGTGTTGTTGTGTGTGGTCCATGGTCTAGGTGTTGTACCGGGGATCAGTGTGGTTCTTGGGTCTTTATATTTATTAAAAGTTTACTGTTAGCATCTCTGTTTAATTTACCAACCTTTCTTCGAACTAATCCTGCTCTGAGTCGAGCAGTGATCTCACATGCCGCCAGCTAGGCGAAGAAGAAGAACACCAGAATTTGGTAAAGAAGATCTCCAGACAGTACTTCTGGTGGAGGATCGAATACGCTTGAATCAGGACAGCCCTGACAAGGCCCCTGCAAATCTACCTTACCTACTGAGCGTTGGCCGACACGGTTTTACCCAGTGGCCAGATGCGGCGCTCTCTATTCGTACGTGAGCGCACTATGCTGAGACACGTATGCCGAAACATACGTGCTTACACAGTCTAAAAACTAATACAACGAGGCCGCATTCTGGGGTTACCTGGAGGAGGTAGTGGTCAATTCTTTTAAAGATGGGAAAGGACCTAGAGGATTTAAGTTCCTTTATTTAATATTATTTGGTAAAATGAGATCTTTTACATTTTGCTTAAACTTATGTGCTATACCTATTCTGTGTCGAACTTAACTAGCATGTTATAATATGGGTTGGGTAGTTTTTCTTTATTTGAGCTGTGTTACCAGCTAGTATGAATATTGCGGGTAAAAAATTGAAAAAAAAATCCCGTGTGTTTGTGTTTTATTCTTAACCTAGTGTCAAACTTAACCTACTATCACCTCGCTCCTATATACACTATGTACATTTACTGCATGAGTAAGTGATGCGGTAGTTTGTGTTTTTACTTTAAAAGGCGCATTGTCGTGCGTGATCGTGCCAATGTCTTTAAGTATGTCTAGATTTTGAACTTCTTCCTTAAAGAATTTATTAGTACGGAGTTTGATAACCTCTAGTATGTCTGCGGTGTTTGTGGCAGTCCGAATGAGCCTATTTGAGATAAACCAGTCAGCTCTAGTGAGCGCTCTAAGAATTTTGTTTTGAGTTCTTTGTAGTTTTTGTATGTTGCTCTTACAGGTTCCGCTCCAAATGGGGGCTGCATACATCATGATGGGTTTGATTACCGACTTATATAGTAACAGTTTGTTTTTTGCGTCGAGGGCGCTTTTTTTACATATCAAGTGATACAGAAGACACTTAATTTTATGAGTTTTAGAGGTTATATTCTTTATATGTGGTGTAAAACTAAGCTTATCATCTAAAATAACTCCAAGGTATTTGGCAGCTCTCTTTGGCTCGATGAGTACATTATTTACATAGAAGGGGGGAATGCATTCTTTTCTTCGTTTTTTGCTAAAGAGAACCAGCTCTGTTTTGGCTTCGTTAATTTTGATTCTCCATGTGTCAAAATGGTTTACTATGAGAGTAATGTGGCTTTGTACGTTGTTTTGCGCCACTCTTTTGCTCCAGGAGCTAGAGTACACTGCTGTGTCGTCTGCAAACAGCGCTAACTGGGTGTTATTTGAGGTAGGTATATCATTTATATAATACAAAAATAGTATAGGTCCTAGGATTGACCCTTGCGGTACGCCTGCCGCTATTGTTTGTATTTCTGACGGTTCTCCGTTCGCGAGTACAACAAATGTTCTTTTGTATAAATATTTATATATTATTTTTACTAGGTACAATGGAATATTTAATCTAGCTAATTTGAGGATTAGGCCGTTATGCCAGACGGTATCGAACGCTTTTTCTATATCAAGAAAGGCTACTGCTGTAGATTTATTTATGTTATAATTCATACTAATTTGATTTGTGAGTCGGGCTAATTGTTGGACTGTGTTATGACCCGCTCGGAAGCCGAATTGTTGCGGGATGAGTTGTTGATTTAATATTTCGTGGGTTTTTAGTCTATTGTGGATTATTTTTTCAAAGATTTTACTAAGTGTTGTGAGGAGACTTATTGGTCTATAGTTTTAGGGGAACAATTTATCTTTGCCTGGTTTTTGAAATGCAAGAACGTTAGCGTGCTTCCACTTAGTCGGGAAATAGGATATTTTGAAACAACAGTTGAAGATGTATGTAAGTTGAGCTAGAGCTTTACGCGGTAAGTGTTTGAGAACAATATTCTGGATCCCGTCTGGCCCTGGGGCTTTCTTCGGTCTTGTTTTTCTAATTTCTAAGGCTATCTCCTTTGGCGAAGTAAGTTTTATAGTGTCCAATGTTAATCTTTCTTCTAGGATTTCCCTACATCTACGATGTACTTCACGTTCGTTAATTTCACAGCCCATATTTTCGGTGAGGTGGTGGACTTTCTCAAAGTTATCTGCTAAAGCATTTGCTTTTGTTTGTTACTAATAGCTAGCCCTTGTGTGCCATGTAAGGTAGGTATTAGATTAGTTTTTTGTTTTGTAAATGCTTTTGCCATTTTCCAGATTGAATTGTCTTTGACATTTAAGCTTTTTAGTTTTGCTTCCCAAGTTTCGTTTGAAAAATTTCTAATTAGTTTTTTGACTCTATTTGCAATGATGTTATGCAATCTTCTATGGAGGTCATTTTGCGTTCTTTGGTATGTTTTACGAGCTCTGTTACGTGCTTTTATGAGTTGGGTTATATTATATGGTAAGGTGAGTGCTGTTGTTGCGGCTTTGCTAGTCGGAATGGACTGGGCTATAGATTCTTTGATGGCTTTTGTGAGGTTTTCTACACAATTGTCTATTTCTTGTACTGTTCTTAAGTTTGTCTCAATTTTTATTTTATTGTTAATTGTCTGTGAACATTTTTTCCAATCCGCCTTTTTGTAACTGAGAAATTTACTAACAGTTTTGTCAAATGAGCTGTTATCGATAGTAGCTAGAACTGGCAGGTGGTCTGAGTCTAATTCGTTTAATGTTTCTATCCGTATGTTTTGCATATTCTTGATGAGCGCAAAGTCTACAACGCTTGGGAGGCCTTGGTTGAAAGGATATAATGTAAAATTGTCGGGAGCTAAAACTGAGACATTTGAGAAGCTTGTATAGTCAAAAATTATTTTGCCATTTTGATTATTGAATCTGCAATGCCAGTTGATGTGCTTGGCATTGAAATCTCCTATAGCAAGCACCGAGTTCGCTGAATTGAAAATTTTATTTAAATCGGAGGGGTTGATTTTAGTCTGTGGTCGTGCATAGCCTGTTGCAATTGTTAGGTTATTTTTAAGTTTAATGGCGTGCGACTCTATGGATATTGTGTTTAGTTCCAGCTCTGTGCAGGGAAGATTATTTTTACAGAAGATAGCTCCGGCAAATACATTTCCTGGGCGATCTTTCCGGAAGCACTGAAAACCGGGAATTACGCATTTTGTTGTTTCTCTTAATTTTGTTTCATTTACTAGCAAGATATTAATGCTTTGTCTTTCAAGAAAGTCCGCCACCTCTCTAATATTACTTTTCAGTCCGTTTGCGTTCCAGTGCGCTATTCGCAACTTATTATCTGTATAAGAGGTAGTACTATACATATTTGAGGACCACGTTGTAGAAGGCTTGACATTGATTTAAGTGGTCTGAGTGTTTGGACAGTTCAGCGTTTAATTCCTTAAACATTTCTAGCATTTTATTGAGATCACAGTGCGTTTGTAGGGTCTTGATTTCCTGTACTATGCTACTGAAGGTAGCTGCAACTATTGCGTCATCTCTAGTCTCGCGGAGAGAAGCATTCTCATTTAGATTTTCCATATAAGGTTCTCTAGTGTGATAATCCGACTTTGGATACGATACTTGTGGTGTTCTGGGCCTAAGCCTGGGGTCGGGGTTTACCTGATTCTGTACTGCGTTTTCTGGCCGCTGCGGGAGGGGCGGGTAGTGTCTATCGGTTACTGGTTCCGGCGCCGGTCTGGAGATTCTCTGCTTTGCTGCTGCTGTGGCTCGTCTGCGTGCCTCGATCTTTTCGAGTTGCTGTTTGTATGCGATACAATCCGTGGCGTTTGCTGGGTGCTCTCCCCCACAGTTGACACACTGCGGCTTGGCTTCTTCAGTCTTGTCACAGTCCTTGGTCAGGTGCTCCTTGGTGCATTTCACGCACCTTGGTTTCCGGTGGCAAAAGTTTGTACCGTGATTGAAGTCTTGACATCGATAACACTGTGAGATCTTCTTCGGGTTTTTGTATTTTTCCCAACGTATTTTTACCGAGCAGATGTAGCGAATGCTCCTTAGTTGTTTTAAATTTGTTTGCGCGTCGAACGATGCGAAGTAGAAAGGATAGTCCGGGTTCCCTTTTGGACCTGATTTCATTTTTTTAACTTTAATTGGTGTGAAGCCACTCGCGATAATGTTAGCGGAGATATCCGTTTCTTCGAGACAAGGCAGTCCCTTAATCACTAGTTTTTTTTCCTTTTGGTTGGAGTTTGCAAAGGTATGATACGCCAACTTCCAGAGATTAAGGAGGTCTACCAGTGCTTTTCCGTGTTCTTCATTTAGCAGGTTTATCGTGATGTTTTCACGTCCGAAGGTGATGTTCGTGCCTTTTAGATTTTTTAATACCTCCAAGTGAAGCCTGGTCCGCTGTTCCTTTGTGATGTCCGCGTTCTTGATGACCAGCGGTGCTACTTTGTTTCGTCGTTGTTTTGGATTTTCATTATCATCCAACATGTCGGCTTCGTTGTCCGAGAAATCAGATTCAGATAGAGCATCGAACCTGTTGCTGGTCGTAACTTCTTTGTTGCGATTTTGTTTTTTGTTGACGTTGGCGCCATCTTGCGGTTCTCCGAGCCGCTTCTTCTTGTTGTGATTCGTTTTGTTTTTGACGACTTGAAAATTTTCATTGTCCCCCATGGCTGCTGCCTGGATTTGGAGATCTTGATGTGCTTGAGCCCCTTGCGGGTTCACTTTACACTGGTTTGCTTTGGTTAAGTTCGACACTTTGGTGATCACTCGACAACGTGTTACCTCCTCGAGTGCCCAGGACCCAATCTTCAAGGACCTAGAGGATAGGATAGGTCGAGACTTTATAGCGACTCGGGTAACATTTCGCTTGCGCGAAAGCTCCGCCGACTCGCCATCTCGCGGCCAAGCGCGAGGCTGACCTCGCGCCTCCTGGGCCCTGGGACCTGGGGGTAAGGGCGTCCCGTTACACTATGTACACTGTACATGAATGTTCATGTAGACATTTCTTTCAGTGCAATCAATAATGTTGATGAATCTGTTATCAATTGAGTACCTCTCCAGCCCACCCAATATGGCCAATTAAAATTAGCTGAGGCTAATTTTTTTGCCAGCTAGGCCGGCTTAATCAGCCAGATAGATGTTACATTAGCCGGCTTGCCCGGTCTAACCGTACAGCCCTATTATCAGTTTGGAAGATTGTCGTCGATTGATTCATCATTTGTCACAACATTTACCTGAAGCAGTACATTGATTAGTTTTCATTGATACATTCTCTAAAGTATCTCTCACTCGATAGTATCATCGTGTTTGTCAATACACGATGCTAGATCTAACATGTGACTTTGTCCAGCGCTGTATGATTGTTCCGATTCGTTTCAATTTGTGCCTGAATGTTTCAGTTAAAATCTGATTATGCTAACTTTAACAATGTGCCATATGCAATATGCCCAATGCAAAAAAAAAATACAAACGTGCTAAAAGATCGTCACATCACATTTCAGTAATATAATCGCACATTTAAATAATACATAGAAAAGAAGTTGCCAATGACATAATCACAACTAGTGACGATCTCGACACATTTGTTGTTGGCACAAGTAACTGTCGATCAGCCAGTTAGAAGTCTCGTCTATACCGAGTTATTCGCTACCTTGACAATTCCGTGAAGCCCAAGCTACAAATACGTCTTTATAGTGGTAATAGTGCTGGCACGTTTGCTTCTGTTGAGTTCGGGCAAACAATAGACTGTACGTCATTCTCTGTTCACGCGAAATTGGTTGCATGGGCCCGATAAATTTGTTGCAATCATAAACCGATTGAGGTGTGCTAGGCAACCGGCAAGTTGCGGTCGATACGCACGAGGTCCAATCAACGCGTCTTACGGCAACTTAGCGCCATGTTGGACAAACGACGAATCGTGTTCCAAACCGAATTCCTCACTTGAATTATTGTAGGTGTATTTTTATGCACTATTGACATCGCAATAAATAGTATGTAATGGATTGTGTTTCTATATCTGCATCGTACGCACAAACGTGAAGTAAGACATGCCTGTCCTGACTGTCTGGAATAAGAAAATGACTTATTCGTTGCATTTGCATGACAATTTATCGGCCAACACACTATTTTTATGCAGTCCTGCAAAAGAACGATCATTCTTACCTGCCCGAAAGTTCTCACTGACATTATAAATAAATTCCCAGCTGTTAGTTTGCAAGGTACGCCACAACGCATCATTATCAATTGTACTACTTTCTGAGCCTTAGGCGATAGTCTGTACCATTGGCTGTTGTGTCTGGGTAGAGAGACTTTTTTTGTAACATGTGCACGAAAAGTCCCACTTTTCGTGCCTGTAAAGTTTGGCGAAAGTGGCGCTTTCTAGCAGAGGATTCGCGAACAATGCTGTAGATACTAATTTTACACGCTAGTTCGTTTTCCGCACACTTTTTTCACACTCTAGCTACTTTTGCGCACACTTTTTTAACACTCGAAAAGTAACACTAGTTACTTTTGCGCACACTTTTTTAACACTCAAAAAGTAACACTAGTTACTTTTCGCGCACACTTATCTGGCACTGTAGTTATTTTTCCGAACGCACTTTACAGGCACGAAAAGCGGGAATTTTCGTGCACTTGTCACAAAAAGTAGTATGCGATACTTTGACGAAAAAGCGGTCTCCCGACGGCGGTTGGGAAGTAGGCAGCACTCGCCTCTTCCCGAGCTACAAACGTCACTCGGCTTCGCCTCGTGCCGTTGTAGCTCTCGATCCGGCTCGTGCAGCCAACTTCACAACCTTCGTCGAAAGACCGCTTTTCCGTACTAGTATCGCAAAGTACTATTTCACCCTGCCCAGCGTATCCGTGAAGAATATTAACTTCTGGATCTCGAGCCCACACTTTCCAATCCGTACAAATACGATTCAGCAGCTTTAATGTCTGTACGTTTCAATCAGATGTTCATCAGTTATAGGTAATGATTGACTCGAAAACGAGTCAATACTCGTTTTCGCCTCGATTATCATAATTTTGTAATTTGTATAAATATAACTAACCTTTTGCCAATTACACACCAAACTAGTCAACTTCGTAGCGCATACTGCTACAAAAAGGATTCCTATAACGCCCTCCAAAACGATTTTCCAGTCGTCACTATATTCCACAACAGCTAGTATTATAGGTACGGTTTGACTGGTGATGAGAAAAATCGAAACAATACAAATGCTGCGTCGGGTACGGATGCTTTGATACGGCCATTGTCCAATAAGCGTCATCAAAGTTTTACTTAATCTGTAGTAACGCTGTTGAAACAAGTCCATCTTGACTCGAACTACCATCGACGATAACGTTAAGTCAACTGTGCTATTTCCTACAAAACGTAACACGCCACGAGCTTCCATTTCCTTGTGTTTCATTGTTCTTTTTTCAGCAGGAATTTTCATTGAATTATGTCAAAACATCCCACCTCGATGAACATGTAAATTGCCCCGCGTTAAATTGACTGACAGCGGGGGAAGCGGGGGGGCGAGCTGACGAAACCACTGTAACCACCACAGCGCACCCAAAAGTTTCGAGGGGAGCTTATGATGTGGTGGGTTTTAAAATAATCACCATACAAACCACTTTTCGATTTTTAATTTTTCGTAGCACTTGGGAACCAAAAAACAGATTTTCGCTAAAAAAAATCGGCTTATTTGTTGTTGAAAAATGAGTAATTATTAAAAAAAAAAAAAACAAAAAAGCTCTCGACAATACCTGGTGAATTATGTGAAGAAGTACTGTGCAAAATGTCAAAACGATTGGTCCAGTAAATTTTGAGTTATCGTGAACACGGACTTCAAATATGACAAGTTTCAGAAAAACGCCTTGAAAAACGCGAAGAGTTTGGTCGCTTAGCGCTCATTTCACATAAGTTTGAGAACACTTCTTGATGGAATAAAAATCTGAAAAAATTCATGCATATTAAAGGTACTCAAAAGATTAATTTTGCATAATAATAATTCCAAAATGTTATTAACAAATTGATGAAAAAAAAAAATTGGTCAACAACTTTCGCCGCAAGCCAATTTTTTTTTCGTGAAAATAATTCGTTCATTTTTCTGAATACGTATGAATTTTTTCAGATTTTCCAATTATCTTTGAATTTTATGAAATTCAAAATAAAACGCGATAACTTTCTTATACTCACACAGAGTCGTCGATGCCAGGTCCGTAGAGCAAAAAGCTTCCATCAATGTGATCGAGAGCATCTTTTTGCATTTGTCTACGCAAAACTCTTTCTTCTTTACTGTCGTGCGCCGCTTGCTTCTGATGGAATGTAGTGAGGCTTTTTACACTTTTCACATGTAACCTTGATGTTGAAGCCAAGACCTTCTTTTTTGCATGTTTGGAATGTAACTTTTCCATCACACTTCACATTTGACGACAGTAGCAATCGTCGAAAAAACAAGAAAAAAATCTATTATTCTATAATGTTTTTGGATGTCTTCTTCTATCTCCACAACGGGACTATTTTTAATTTTTTTCGCTGACGCGCTATTAGATACCACTTCGTTGTTTTTACGCTTTTGAGGAGGCACTCTTTTTCGGTCGGCACAAGTACTCACAACAGTTCTGACGATCTTGTCTGGTTATTTTTCGAGGCATTTTTCGAGGTACGAACACGAACGTAAACGGACTCAAAATGTTAGTGTGACTTGCTACTGCTCAGCACGGCATACAGCGGTCAACTGATGTATATACTGATATACACCATGCCTCGAATATACCTAACGGGACCTGAACAGGCCCTTCTACAAAGAAATTTATTCGGGATCTATAAATTAATACAATAGCGCGCCAGGTGAGCGCGCCGCGCAGCTATCGATCAGGTATAAAACCCGGCCTGGAGCAACAGACGCTCAAATACTCATAACTTCGTTAATATTGCTCCGATCGACTTGAAATTTTAACACAATATTCTTGAGATATTATACATTCATTTAAAAAAAAAAGCAAAAAAAAAATTTTAATACCTTACCCCGCCCTTAAGCGACACGCTGCCAAGTATACTTGTGCCAATACCCTAGCAGTCTGACGGACCATAGAAATAAACGCGATTCGGCCGAAAACTGACCAAAGACCGACGTTAAAAATGGACGTTTTGCCGACCGTTATTTAGATCTAACCGACCGAGAACCGACCGAAAGTTTTTCATAGCTTTTTGTAATCTGAGTGACCTTGACCGCAAGCTTCCTGATTGTCAGCCGGTTTTCACGTTACTGACCACAAACCGACCATAAAATGACCAATGTAATCGTGAACGGTCGTTTTATGGCCGGTTTGCGGTCGGTCAAGCGTAAACCGGCTGACAGCTCCGAGAGCTTGCAGTCCAGGTTACTAAGGTAACAAAAAGCCATGAAAAATTTCAGTCGGTTTTCGGTCGGTTAGATCCAAATGACAGTCGGTAAAACGTCGATTTCTGACGATCTGTTTTCGGTCGGTTTTCGGTTAATAAAAGTGTTAGGGTATGCCGGAAGTGGAATCTTGATTCTCGATTATCTCGGAAACGAAGTATCGGATCGGAATTCCGACGACACTTATTGTATAATTCGGACACACGCTTTCCAACGCGCCTAGTAACGATCATAATTGTTCGGTAGATGCAAATTAGGGCATCGTGTCCCTGGCGAGGTCCGAAAAATGTCATAAAAGTGTACTCCGAGTCCCCGCATCTCCTGCGCATGCGTTTGCTGTGCCAGCAGGCTCGTTTTTCGACTACAATGCCACGTTAATCATCTAAACGATGAATCACAAAATATGAACCGCTTGGCACCAAACTTGGTTAACATTGTAATTTTGGTATCGGAACAGTATTGTCGGTAATTTTGAGTACTCTAACACGAAAATCTCGAAATTATTATCTTTTATGAAAACAGCTTCCTCTATGAGGAGGCGAAACAGTTAGATCTACTTTTGTGCACTTCACATTTTATATTGTAAAGAATAGAGAAGAGATGAGGACTGACCGAGACACACGATATGACGTAGATAACCGGAATAGCTCGGTATGACAAATGACAAACGTACAGATTATCAATTCACCAGATGACAACAGTCTTGATCCGATATTCAGAGAGAACAGACGTTTGACATTTCGTGCTTGAGATATTTACCTGCGTTTGTACTTAATATATCCGATCCATACCCAAATACGCACGTTATTTATTCCACGAGATCGTATCAATGTATAATTGTTCACACATTTTGTAGCCACAAAAATTGAAGGCTGCTGTTAATTATGGGACCGCAAGGATTGGAGATGATTTATGCCCACCCGGACGTTCGCACCCCAAGATATTTTAGCACTGCGAAGACCCATGATGTTGTTTAAATTGACAGCTTAATCATATGTTGGGAAGAGAAGTAAACACATTTTAGAAACTGATTTCAAACTTTCGATGCATGTGATTACCTGAAAAACCGGCTTTGTGAGTCAAAATATCATACATCTTCACTCTACGGTGTTATAACTTTTAATTCTGTGAATCGAAAGTTTTCAAATTCGCAGCATACTCACCAAATACAACATCAAATATGCACAGCGAGTGAGAAAACCCTTGAACATCGCTGCGATGCGATGTTATATGACTGAGAGGGGCAATTAAATACAGTAATATTGTATATTTCAGTTTTGTATTCCATAATAAGTACACGGGGAAGTACAATTCAATAAGTCAAAGAGGGAAAAAAACGTTAAAATGTTTATAACAAAATAATATAGTTTTAAAGGTTGTACCGGAGCACAACATGTTTTTCCCTATTGGTCATAGAATGGGCATGCACGGGGATTGCGTCAAGGAGATCCTGTGGCTTAGTAACACGCCAATTATTTGAGTGTTCCACATGATAAACATGCACGTGTTCATTATAAAAAAAAAACTTGGCGTGCCAGTGAAAAAACTTGGCGTGCCAGTGAAAAAACTTGGCGTGCCAGTTTTTTTTTTTATAATGAACACGTGCATGGTTATCATGTGGAACACTCAAATAATTGGAGTGTTACTAAGTCACAGGATCTCCTTGACGCAATCCCCGTGCATGCCCATTCTATGACCAATAGGGAAAAACATGTTGTGCTCCGGTACAACCTTTAAAACTATATTATTTTGTTATAAACATTTTAACGTTTTTTTCCCTCTTTGACTTATTGAATTGTACTTCCCCGTGTACTTATTATGGAATACTAAACTGAAATATACAATATTACTGTATTTAATTGCCCCTCTCAGTCATATAACAATTTTTTTTGTTACCAAAACAAAAGCTGTTTTGTTGCGGTCGCAAATCGCTCCAAGCGAAAAATTTTGCTATGGTTACAAGCTGGTTTTGTTATCCCTATATTAACAATCTAAATTTGTTACAGTAACAAAAATCTTGTTGTCCCAACAAATTTTTTTTCTCCGTGCACATGAGAATACACCACAGTCACTTGCGTTGTTCTGCTTTGGCATATTCTTCAAGGAAGATAATCTCCAATCGTGAGTATCAAACTGTTTGTTCATTTTGTCCATGCTCTCGTCTTTTAGATACTGTTTCAGTATCGCGAGACACTTCGGGTTGCTACCGCCCATGCTATCATAGTAGCAAATTGTCTTCACTCGAAAGTCGATTACTGACATGCATCAGTGCACATCGACCTTATGTGTCCAGCGTTTCAGTGAAGTTTGACCACCGGATACTAACTTTGTTTGAAAAACGTGTTCATTGCGTACACCCTCGGATATGGCACGTTCGATCCGTTGCCTCGATTGTTCAAAAGATTCATATAGAAGTTGATAATTTGGTCGTTCACCCAATTAAGATCGAGTGGAGTCTGAAGGTCCATCGTCGTAATACGTACTTCAAACATGTCGATGAGACATTCATTGCGCGGATTGAGAATGAAAATGATTGGTTTATTTTTCTGAATACGTATGAATTTTTTCAGATTTTTCAATTATCTTTGTTTTTTTTTTTTGTAAAAATGGTAAAAATGTGTGAAAAAACACAAAAATCAAAACTAATTGAAAAATATGAAAAAATTCATACGTATTCAGAAAAATGGACGAATCATTTTCATTAAAAAAGTTAGTTTGCCGGGTAATTTGTTAAACAATTAATTTTTTAATTAATATCATCAGTAGAAGATTCCGTTGTTATTGTATATATATATATATATATATATATATATATATATATATATATTCAATTATATTCAATCAGACATTAATCTATAAAATATAATTTCATGAGATATATAGCTTTACAAATGTACACACTATCCTTCTCAGGTTTTTGAGCCATGGTTTTTCCTCGGGACTGGGGTAAATACCAAGATAGTGTAATTAGGTAATGATTAATACTTGGATGTACCATGGCAATTACATCCAACTATCGTTAATATAAATATTTTATTGAATCAATAAAAAAAAGTAACGCAACGTTGCGAGTAAACATACATTAATTGGCAGAAATATTTATTTTTCTCGTCTTCGGCATTCCTCGACTCCCGACAATTGACCGACGGTCGGAGGAATGCAACGGAAAAACAGGTAAGCAGAGAGCAAAAAAACTGACTGAGTGATGAGTGTTTAGCGAGCAATGAATATTATTGAAGAAAAAAAATAAAAATGGTACTTTATTAATAAGAGAAAAAAAAAATCAAGCATAACGGTAATTGCTGCGCGGATCGCTCGGAACTCGACTTGCGTGACAGTGCGGTACTCTAATGATGCTCTGTCGAGTTCCCTCGGGGTGAGATATAAAAAAGGAAAACATTTAATTAATTCAGACACGAATTCGTGCGTACGATGTCAACTTTCGACCGGGTTCGACGTCATACCGGAAGTACATCACTTTTGGTTTGGAAGTCTCATTCTTCGACCGGAAGTACCGTTACACTGCAAAAACGTAATTTCCGGTTTGAAAATCTTATTATTCGACTATATATATATTACATACATACATACGTATATATTAATATCGTAGAAATGTAGGTATACATACATCTAATATATTAATATCGTAGAAATGTATGTATACATACATCTAAGATATTAATATCGTAGAAATGTATGTATACATATATCTAATATATTAATATCGTAGGAATGTATGTATACATATATCTGATATATTAATATCGCAAAACTGTTGACAAAAATCTTGCTACGATACGAGGTAGGTATATTGATTGGATTCTTTGAGGTTCATTTCGATTCGAAGAATCGAGGGGGTTTCTGAGCTCTTTCTCCCCCCTCCCCAGCTCTCTATCTCTCGCGGACTGTCCGGTCCAGTGAGACGAGATGACGTTCGAGATATCGAGATCCCAGAGGTGTCGGTGTTTTTCCTTCTCACCCGAGATAGTTGAAAGAGAGAAAAGAAAGAGGGAGATTCCCGGGGTTCGATCGAGTCAGCCATCCTTCGATATCCCCCCCCCCCCCCCCCCCCCACCCCGATCGGTCGAAGCTCGGAGTACTATATGTGTATTTCGAGAGTCCGTCGAAGCCCAAGAAGATGGCTCCGTCCAGTGTACGTTCATTTTTTGGGGTCCATTTTACCCCCTCCTTTCTCCCCAACCTTATTATTCCATCTCCAATTAAATCTTCAACTCCAAAATTCTATTTTCACCCACTGCCTCAAGAATATATTGTAGCGCGGCTAATTTTCAGGCCGGAATTTTCGGCTCACTCGGGCTCACACGAGGCGACACCGCAGGGCCTAATTGCTAAGTCCGGATAGTGTGTAATTTATTTAATAATATTTTCATGTATCGCCGGGACGAGAGCGCCGTGCGAGAGGAGCGATGGACGGGAAGGTCATAGTGGAGCGTCGCGCCGAGGGAAGATCGGGAGTGGAACATCGAGCTCGCGAGTCCTACCTCCCTGCTGTCAGAATCGTGGGCGACGGGACGATGCGGATTGTCCCATTTCATCATATTCATCGCAGCATCGAAGTCATCGCATTTGTACAGCCGTCCGGAGTCTCGGGCTGTGCCAAAGAAGATTCACCGAGAGTCTCCCGTCAGGGGGAACTGAGTACCTCTGGGGAGCTCTATTTTGCGGCGTTAACGATTATTTCGTTAAAATTTCGGGAACGATTAAGCGAAAGTCGCTCAAAGAAGATCCCGAGCGCGCGGTAATCGATGTGCGAGTCGATGAGGGAAGCGTTCGGCTGCGCCGAAAAGGGCCGAGATGGACTCGGAAATGTCCGAATTGTCGTAGCGATTAGGCAGGGGGGTAGGCGGGCGGTAAGGAGAGCGATCGAGCGTCGATATTCGGGGCACTTCTCCGTTGTGAGTCCGAGCGAGCGGATCGATTGACAGCTGCGGGTACCGGGGGAAAAGATTTTGGAAAGGAAGGAAGGAAGGAAGATACCGATTCATACGGCAAATAAGATCTGGACCGTTCCTTTTCACGTGCTGTCTCTCGTTACGGTGAGCTTTCTGTCCAAGGGACTTTCTTTTGTATTAAAACGGCGAGATCTCGTGTATTTGATTGTTGTAATCCCGTGCGAGGGAAAATTGATTTTGTAATACCGACGGCGTGCTTCGTTCGACCGTGCTGGAGGGAACGGGACCGCCGAGTTTCGGCAGGTGTGTGTGACGTCGCGTACGTGTGAATTTTTGTCTTGGTTTTGCGCCGTGGACGGACCGGGAAACCGTACTCGGCCTTACTCGTAGCCGTCGTGAGTGAGTTTTTTGGGGAAAATCAGTAGAGTAAAGTCAGGTATCAAATAGAGTAATTTCCGGGAATCATTGTGTCGCCTTGGGAGCCTTTCACGGGGAAGTGTGCTGATTGTCGAGTCGTCGTTTGCGAATCTCCGAGCGCGTGATTCCGGGTGTGTGCGAGTTAACTATTGCCGCGTCGAACGGGCCAGGTGAATGTTAAAAAAAAACGCTGCGATTAATCGGGCGAGGTGAATGAGAGCGCTGGAACTTGTACCGCGCTGTGTGAGTGTGGATTTCGGATTTGAACCATCACGCGTGAAATAATAAGGGGATTCGGGAGAGCGCGACCGTCTGTGTGTGTGAGCGTATGTGTGTGAGCGTCGAAGCGAGCGAGTCCCGTGGGACGGGAATATTCTGCTGTGATCTGTTCTGCGAGATTTATTTTGGTGATTTGATATTTAATTTACGGGACGAAGGTTTTACTCCGGGTTCTCCGGTTTTTCCCCTCAATAGCTTATATCTTTAATTAATAAATTCGAGTCTTTGGTTCCCGTATTTCCGTATTTGTGTAATTTATTTTCGGGGTTATTTATTCTTGTGTTGTCCGAACCACAGTCGCTTATCCAGCCACTCTGCCCTCGAGAAGACCGCAGCGAAACCGGGAAGGTTCTTTTTGCCGATCTTTCCCCGGTGCGTTTCGACGTACCTGGCGCCCATCCCTGATCAAGGGAGAAATGAAGGGGAAAGATCGCGGGAGTTTGTGGAGTAGGCTTTTTGCCCATCCGGGAAAAGCGCTACAATATAAACATACATAATTACAATATTTTTTCTTTCAATTTAATAACTTATTCATAATTTAATAACATATTCGACAGAATGGACATCAAGGTGATATTCATTACCCTGTACTCGATCATTTTCGTCTGTTGCTTCATTGGTAAGTACTCTGGATGATGAGACAAAAGTACAAAACATACTTACTTGTGTATAGTAAATTATAAGATCTCGAAATCGTGACGCGAATCTCATGAGTCATCGAGTTTGAGTCTATTAACTTAGGGAATGGATTACGCAGGCGGAAATAGACCTAGAACGGGAGCTGATATTGTGATTTCCAGATAAATGAGAGCCGGGATAAAATGACACAAAAGTAAAAAATATACTGACTTGTGTAAATTACATTATAGGATCTCAAAATCGTGACGCGAATCTCATGGGTCATCGGGTTTAAGTCTATTAACTTAGGGAATGGATTACGCAGGTGGGATCAGACTTAGAACGGGAGCTGATATTGTGATTTCCAGATATATGAGAACCGGGATAAAATTTTATGAAATTTAAAACCTTCGTATATTAAATTAGAATTCATATACATTCTATTTGAATTTTAATAATTTAATCTTGAATGCAATACCTGTATATTTTTAAAAAGCAGAAAAAAACACATTAAATTAGTAGGTTTTATCATCAAACAGACAAAAGTGGACCCGTTTTTCTATCTGGGACAGCAGGCAATGAAAAAATAAGAATTCTTGTTTTTCATTGGCTAATCGATATGACACCGAGAACTATTAATTTGTTTATCGGAATATGGTTTATTTACGTGCGTTTACACCTTAGCTTACATTTTTTTGGTCACAAACATACATCATTATACAAAGAATCAATATGCCCAATTCGACAAACACTGGCGCCTTCGAAAAGACTCCAAAGTGGGTAATCGCAGTGAAACGCATAACTCCCGTTTTGCCCAGAGAGCCGTCGGGAGAATAAAAAAAAATTAAACAGAAATAATGAAAAATCCGAGCAGGCCGAACTGTTGGAAGTTTTGTCCGAACTTTTGTATACATTTTTCACCTCAAATGTGCTCAAAAACTAATAATTACGATCTTTACGTGTAGACCTGGGTGTACACTAGGACCTCGATTTCATTCACAGCGGCGGGACCGGCTCCCGCTCACACTCAACAAAATCGAGGCTGCGCATGCCCTGCCCATACTAACTGTCGAGCATAGCAAATAGCTTACTGCGTCGATCGATATTCGCTCCATGGTGGGGACGGTTAAGGAATCCGAGGGCGCAAAAATCAAGATCCGAGTGTATTTAAACATTTTAGCGACGCGTTGGTTTTCGTGTTATAAAACAATAAAAGTGAACGAACAATAAACGTCGATCGAAGGTTGTTTCGGGCGGAAAAGTAGGTTACGACTTTGCCGATCGCCGGTTAAGTGGATCAAGAATCATTCTCGTTTCTCGTCTCTGCCGTCTGCATTGACGTCGGTTTAATAAACAAACAAGCGGTACTGTCCTGACACGGACTCGGTCGTTTCGAATATTATTTGTTTTTTTTTTATTTTTTTTTATTTGCATTTTCCCCCGTTCTCAGGCATCAGCGCCTATACAGGGTCGGCCCGGGTCAGTAGCCAGTCCCCCCTTGCGGCCGCATCCGACTTCCCCCTCTGTATCGCATTTGCCATGACATTTCTGCCATGGGCATAGGGAAACTGCGGAAAACCTATGCCGATACAGCCGGTCTCGGATTCGATTCCTGGCATCGGAGCTTCGTCGCGTTTCACCGAGAATGTAAATATGGAGTACAGGTATATACATCCGACACTCACACTTAGAATTACCACGTGCGAGTGACCGATGTATATATCTGGAGCTTCGACCCGCCCATATTTTTATTCTCGGCGAAACTACGAAATCGGGAATCGCACCGTCGACCTGCCGATGCTTTGGTCTAGAGGTGAGCACGCTAACCACTAGACCATCGCACCGGTTTAATGTTCGAATATTAGGTGTGTAGTGGTGCAATTACGTGCAATTATTTACTTATTAATGATTTTATTTATTTAGTCTTAAAAAGTGCAGCGGTCATTGCGAACAGACTGACAGGCAAGGAAAAAAAAAACTGTGAGTTACGATTTTACCGACCGCCGGTTAACTTGAGCGGTATAATGTGCGTAGTGCTGATGTTAAGAGGAAGTGAAACAGCTGTGTGTGCGAGAGAGATAGTTGCAATTTTCAAATAAACTTTATTCGATGGTGTTAATTTTTTTCAGAAAAACATGAATTCGCGACCGATGCGAAATTACCGGTCGCATCCGGCTCGAACTTGTTTTTTTTCTCAAAGCACCTTCACACTGCTGTTTCACTTCCCCTTAATGATTGTGATAAAAACATCACTAACTGAAACCGGGACGAGATTACCCTGCAGGTACACCAATCTCTGGGGGAAGAGCCGTCTGTGTATGGTCAGATTTCCCGCAGTTTCTCTGTGGGGTGGAGGCGGGGGAAGCGGGGCGTCTACAATGGGAAGGACTCCGTACAAGTGGAACCCGTATATTATATATATATTGTAACGATCGAGCGAATGAATAACACGCGTATTTAGTTTGGGGGCGGATATTATTAGTATAATCGCATCTAAATAACCCGAGCATGAACTGTCACACGTCTGTTCGATCCGACGTGTCAGTCCAGACTGTCTAACATGACGATCGATCTCATATCGATCGTCCGTTCGTTCGTCTAATGTCAAACCTAACTAATACCGTGTGTCTTAACGAATAGTCAGCTACGATATTCGTTACAATATATAAAAGAGAAACTGCGAGGTACGTTTAGGGAGATTTACCATACGGAACACTTATCAATAGGATTCATTTTCGAACCGATCGGACAGTTAAAATCTTTTGAAAACTGTGGCATGTTGGATAGCGGTCCGACGATCCGCCACTCATCGGGACTGTGAAGACTCGTTGTCATTGATTGCCTCAACTGTTCCTTCGTCTGCCGTATGCAGTACCAGTTAGCGACGGTTATCCAGAACATTTGATTCGACGTATAACTGAGTCCGGGAAGTTGTTTCTCAGGTTTATTTTCGAGGACCCAATCGCTGTATGCTAAGTATGCTTCCTTTATTCCCCGGTTGTCCGCGATATTTCCATCCAATGTCCTTTCACCGTTCACCTGAAAGCAGCGAAACGAAAGAAGCATAATTTTTGTTTTGCCACAGGTGTTTGAAAAATATTTTTCATAGTACAGAACGTGACATTGATGGCGCAGGCGCATTAAGGCAGTTCTTGCGAATATTTCGCATAAGAATTCACTTCGCATAAGTTTTAGAGAAATAAGAGGGCAAACTCTTCTGGATGGTATAAAAATCCGAAAAGAAATCAAGCATATTAAAGGTGCTGAAAATATTAATTTTGCATATCAACCGACAGCGTTAGGTGCGCGGCAGGTGTGTGGCTTCGGCGGTCTCCCGAGTCAAGCAGCTTTGCTTGCGTCCAGTACATGGATGAGTGACCGCTTAGCCCCACACCGGCTTGCACATCGAATGTTGAGCGGCAGGTCAATTTTTCTGCGTTCTTGATGTTAAAACATCGAGGAATCAGAAAAATATAGGGCCGTCTGTACCGACACGGGTTTTCCGCAATTTCCCCGTGGCCTCGGCAAATGCGGTACAGTGTAGCTAAGTCAGCTGCGGACGCACCGGAAGTTAGAGGTAGCTTAGTGAAGTGCGGGTAGGGAGCGATAGGGGGGAAAGGGATGGGTTACGTAAAAACCCGAAAAGGGTATACGATGGAACATACAAATATATTAATTTTGCATAATAATAATTCCGAAAACCAGAATTTATAAAAGCATATTCAGACCAATCATCGAATATGGCCATCCGGTTTTTCTCAACTGCAAAGAGAGCGCTTTAAAAAAAATGAAAACGGCTGAAACTTGCGCACGAAAAGACGCCTGACGCATGATTCGCCAGCCGAACAATCCTCTGCACAACCCGCCAAATACACTGCCATACTCAACAACAGGAATCATCCCAATAGTTCAAAGATCCAAGGTGCTCACAAAAAAATTTGCCGTAAACCAGATCGATAATATTAAGCCACTATGTACACAACCGCTTCAATGTGTTACGCGCAGACACAAATTTCCCACACACAATCTATCAACAACTATCACAATCTATCACAATCTATCAACAACAATCACGATATAAAATCGATAAATCTTTTAATCGTAATGTAAGGAAGGAAAAAAATTAGGAAAACCTTCCAAATACCAAAGACAATCCCGGGCTGAAGGACTCAGGTCGATGGCCCTTTGCCAAGGTGTATAATTAACATAGGAATAAAACTAATATAAGGAGACACTTGTATAAAAATTATTAAGCACTGGCTATAAATCTCTTTTACTACTACCACTACTAATTCCAAAATGTTATTAACAAATTGATGAAAAATAAAAAATGTCAACAAATCTTCCGAAAACCTAACGTTTTTTTTAATGAAAATGATTTGTTCACTTTACTGAATACGTATGAATTTTTTCAAATTTTTAAATTCACTTTCAATTTTTTTTTTGCTTGCTCATAGAGGAAGCTTTGTTTTGGTCCAAAAAAAAAAAAATTCGAGATTGTGTGTGCGTGCGCGCGTGCGTGTGTGTGTGCGTGCGTGCGTGCGTGTCTCACTCACACACACACACACACACACACACACACACACACACACACACACACACACACACACACACACACACACACACACACACGCACGCACGCACGCACGCACGCACGCACGCACGCACGCACGCACGCACGCGCGCACGCACGCACGCGCGCACGCACGCACGCGCGCACGCACGCACGCGCGCGCGCACGCACGCACGCGCGCACGCACGCACGCGCGCACGCACGCGCGCGCGCATGCACGCACGCACGCACGCACGCTCGCACGCACGCACGCACGCACGCACGCACGCACGCACGCACGCACGCACGCACGCACGCACGCACGCACGCACGCACGCACGCACGCACGCACGCACGCACGCACACACACACACGCACACACACACACACACAGGAAGCCAAAAATACAGACAATGCTTCCTCATAGAAGAAGCTTCGCGAATTTCAATTTTCAACTGTTATGAAGACGCGATATGAAAATTTCAATTTTCACCTTTTATGAGGAAGCGATTTGAAAATTTCAATTTTCAACTTTATGAGGAAGCGATATGAAAATTTCAATTTTCAACTTTTTTTTTACGCTGTGTCTATTCGCACCCCTTTTTCCGTGACTCTAAGCAAGAGACACGAGACACGAGTTTACGTGTCTCGAGAAGATAATTTTCGTGTCCCGTGAAGTTCGTACGCTTGGAGACACGACACAGCGGATACGACAGTTTAGTATCGAGGGCGCGTTTTCACTAACGGTATTGTAGTTTACAGAAATTTCAAATGATTTTTTATATGTTCCCGAATGCTCCTCGTACAAAGCAGCGAAATACTTTTTCTTTACGCATTAGGCTAACATTTCTAGGTTATGACCATCGTCGAAGTAAATAACACGAAATATTAAATAAAAATCCATTTCACCAAATCCTCACGCAATCATTTCCAAAGATATTACACTTAAGGGGCCCGAGCCGCTAACTCTCAATACGAGATAAGAAATAAGAGACACTTGTTCTTTTTATCCTTCAATTTGGATAGGCTTAGCAATCTCACTGGGTGCCCGCTTGGCCACTGCAGAGCTCGTGTCAGTCAGCTGTTGGATACAAGACACGAGACACGAGACACGAGACACGAGACACGAATAAGCATTTCGTTTATATTATCTACTGACTCGAGACACGAGACACGAGACACGAATAAGTGTTTCGCATCGTTTTTGTCACTTGGAGAGCCACGGATGGGTATAGTTCGAGAATCACGTTATTTACTGCAGAGACAAATCGCATGCTTCTCATAGTCGCATTCATGTAATCTGCCTCAAATATAGACGCGTTTATCGTCTATCGTTCATTTGGATGAAAGTCCGCTTTTATGCACGAGTATCGCAAAGTACTATTTCGTGTCTCGTATACTGCAGGTATTCGCGTTGCATGAGACACGAAAAATAATTCTTTCGATTCTGTCATCCAAATGATCGATAGACGATAAACGCGTCTATATTTAAGGCAGATTACATGAATGCAACTACGAGAAGCATGCGATTTGTCTCTGCAGTAAATAACGTGATTCTCGGACTATACCCATCCGTGTCTCGTGTCTCGTGTCTCGTGTCTCGTGTCTCGTGTCTCGTGTCTCGTGTCTCGTGTCTCGTGTCTCGTGTCTCGTGTCTCGTGTCTCGTGTCTCGTGTCTCGTGTCTCGTGTCTCGTGTCTCGTGTCTCGTGTCTCGTGTCTCGTGTCTCGTGTCTCGTGTCTCGTGTCTCGTGTCTCGTGTCTCGTGTCTCGTGTCTCGTGTCTCGTGTCTCGTGTCTCGTGTCTCGTGTCTCGTGTCTCGTGTCTCGTGTCTCGTGTCTCGTGTCTCGTGTCTCGTGTCTCGTGTCTCGTGTCTCGTGTCTCGTGTCTCGTGTCTCGTGTCTCGTGTCTCGTGTCTCGTGTCTCGTGTCTCGTGTCTCGTGTCTCGTGTCTCGTGTCTCGTGTCTCGTGTCTCGTGTCTCGTGTCTCGTGTCTCGTGTCTCGTGTCTCGTGTCTCGTGTCTCGTGTCTCGTGTCTCGTGTCTCGTGTCTCGTGTCTCGTGTCTCGTGTCTCGTGTCTCGTGTCTCGTGTCTCGTGTCTCGTGTCTCGTGTCTCGTGTCTCGTGTCTCGTGTCTCGTGTCTCGTGTCTCGTGTCTCGTGTCTCGTGTCTCGTGTCTCGTGTCTCGTGTCTCGTGTCTCGTGTCTCGTGTCTCGTGTCTCGTGTCTCGTGTCTCGTGTCTCGTGTCTCGTGTCTCGTGTCTCGTGTCTCGTGTCTCGTGTCTCGTGTCTCGTGTCTCGTGTCTCGTGTCTCGTGTCTCGTGTCTCGTGTCTCGTGTCTCGTGTCTCGTGTCTCGTGTCTCGTGTCTCGTGTCTCGTGTCTCGTGTCTCGTGTCTCGTGTCTCGTGTCTCGTGTCTCGTGTCTCGTGTCTCGTGTCTCGTGTCTCGTGTCTCGTGTCTCGTGTCTCGTGTCTCGTGTCTCGTGTCTCGTGTCTCGTGTCTCGTGTCTCGTGTCTCGTGTCTCGTGTCTCGTGTCTCGTGTCTCGTGTCTCGTGTCTCGTGTCTCGTGTCTCGTGTCTCGTGTCTCGTGTCTCGTGTCTCGTGTCTCGTGTCTCGTGTCTCGTGTCTCCAGATGTAGACAATATTGACGAAATGCCCATTCGTGTCTCGTGTCTCGTGTCTCGTGTCTCGTGTCTTGTATCCAACAGCTGACTGACACGAGCTCTGCAGTGGCCAAGCGGGCACCCAGTGAGATTGCTAAGCCTATCCAAATTGAAGGATAAAAAGAACAAGTGTCTCTTATTTCTTATCTCGTATTGAGAGTTAGCGGCTCGGGCCCCTTAAGTGTAATATCTTTGGAAATGATTGCGTGAGGATTTGGTGAAATGGATTTTTATTTAATATTTCGTGTTATTTACTTCGACGATGGTCATAACCTAGAAATGTTAGCCTAATGCGTAAAGAAAAAGTATTTCGCTGCTTTGTACGAGGAGCATTCGGAAACATATAAAAAATCATTTGAAATTTCTGTAAACTACAATACCGTTAGTGAAAACGCGCCTTCGATACTAAACTGTCGTATCCGCTGTGTCGTGTCTCCAAGCGTACGAACTTCACGGGACACGAAAATGATCTTCTCGAGACACGTAAACTCGTGTCTCGTGTCTCGTGTCTCTTGCTTAGAGTCACGGAAAAAGGGGTGCGAATAGAGACAGCGTTTTTTTTAATATGGGAAAAATGTGTAAAATGTCACAAAATTAAAAGTGAATTGCAAACATAGTTCCAACTTAGGTCCGTTTCGTGGCGCTTGTCTGTCTGTGTAACAGCTGATATAACAGTTTTTATCTTTCGGTCCTAAAATCGTCGAATTACCTTGAGTCCAACCTTTTCGACGGTATAATTTCCATACTGGTGAATCAGACACTTGACTCGCTTGGCAAACTTTTCGTTGGTTGTTGTGGTCCACAAATTGACTTTATTACCGTCCTTGTCGAATTGACTGCCCAATACATCGAAACCGTGGCTCATTCCGTACGCAAAGCTACGTCCTATTCTTCCGTAGTCTGTGTATTTCGGTTGATCGTTACCGGTCAAGGCACCTCGAACATAAGCGGCAGGTATCTCTGCACGAAAAAAATATTTACATTTATAGAATAACCACGATACACGACCTCTGAAATAAACTATCGGACTATTTACGAAAGGTGTTCGTCCTAAGCATGTAAGCCGAAACGATCATAATGGGTTGTTGAAACATCCAAGCAATCTTCTTCACGGGTTTGTGCAATAGGCCGAACGCAAATTTGTTCAAGAACAGGGAACAGTTTGTGAAAGTTTCCAGATAGTTTTCTCCAGACAGTTCGAGATTTTCGTAAAATTTTTCGAGCATGTCGACCTTCATGATTTCATCGGAATAGGCAACGACGGTGGACATTGCGGCTAATTTTTCCAGACTCTTCTCACGTGACGTCTCATCCATCCATTCGACCTATAAGTCGAATCGTGTAGTTTTAGGATAACCCGTTCATTTTGTTTTTATCTGATATCTTAATATTGAAAGCAACTCGTCGCTTCGCCGCCTGTTGCAGAGCCAGCGGACAGCTTATGGACGCCTTATCGACCCTTTTGTTTATAACATGGACATAGGAGACCCTCTGTGGGCTTCGCACAGAGGTCCCAACAATCGCAAGTCCTAGGAGGAGACGCCTCGCGTCGCCGGACTTGCGTGGCATTCTACGAAGTCACCAAAGCGTGCACATCTCCACTCAATATTCGAACTTGTATCCAATAATATCTTTTGTCAACCAATATATCAGTTTAAATTGTCTACACGGAGAATTTTTTTCTTTTAATTTTGGGACAACAAAAATGTCTTTACCATAACTCATTTACCTGCTCAACATAGGGACAACAAAATATTTTGCTGTAGCAACTACATATTTGTGTTGCCACAACAATCAATTATTAACGATCTACATTTTGTTAGAGAAACAGAACTATTTTTCTTCGTGCACGGTCTACGGTTTCTTACAATATAATCATTTCTGAAAATACTCGTTACCTGTCTCAAAGTTTTGGCGAACTGTTTTTTTATGTCCATGAAGATCTTAACGGCGTTAGTTTTCGCCTCTTCGGAGAAGTAGTTTTTGACGTACAATGCACCGACGGCTAATGGCAGATGGAAGGAAATGGCATGTATGCATTCTAACCATCCGCGTTGGCGTGAGTGAATGCCTAGGTCCATGTACCTTAGAGATTCGTGTACGATCCTAACCATTACGTAATTTGCCACAGTCCTCTTTGACGTGACTTTCATTAGTTTCTCGAAGCTGGCTATGTAATTCGGATCCTCTACATTAACGACCTCGTCCTCCAAAATGGCGTCGCTCGACGGAAACAGCTTGGCGAATAAGACCGTCCATGGAATGCTCGGATAATTATTTTTCAATTCAGTTAAGGTCATCGGATTGTTAGCGAGATTGAAGTCTTTCATTCGTCTCGCCATTGACATTGAAATCTACGAAATATCATTGGAATTCACCCCGTTAATAGTTTTCATGGGCAGCTTAAGAGCAGATAAAATACTATTCTTAAGAGATGGATAGGCCGTAAGGTTTGATTATTGTAATTTGAATTTAACGGATTTGTCTCACATTCATAAGTTTCAGCTGGAACAGCACGGATTCTTTGAGTTCGGTCATGGCTGTACTCTTGTTAGCTCCCAACATCACAGCGATATCTACCGTGTCGTTGTGATATTTCTGCACGTGTTTATCGTCGAAACCCTTCGCGAGATACTTCTCGGACAGGTCGAAGGTCGGGTGATCGATCTACGATAAAAGAGTGATGGGGGAATGAAGTTTTCTACCTCAGCGACATAACTACATCTCGTGATTAATACGTACATCGATAAATGTTTTCGTGGTGTTCTTCAAATGGCGCCCGATGATAACTTTTATTAAGTACTTGACACTGTATCCTGCATCTCGGACATTGTAAATCGAGCTTTTCCAGTTGAAGTTGCGATTGCTCCATCGATCGCCACTGAGGACAGGCCATCCACCGAGTTTGTTCAAAATGTCGCGAAGCGATTTCAAACTTTGCGCCTCGTCTGGTGCAAAATGATTATTCGTGAAACGAATGCGATCATTGGAACAACTGAAGGACATTATCGTGACTCACCTTCGTTCATGCAAGCCTTGTAAAAATTCTTGACGAGCCGAAAGGGCTTCGGTTCGTTTGGTTGAATCGGGAGCTCGATGCTCGTTCTCAGCTGCGTCTTTAACTGAGTTCGCATTTGAACGATGGGACTCACGGAGGATTCATTACCGCAAGCAAACTTGTAAAAATTATCGCAAGGGTCGATACTTCGGTTCATATTTTTTAGGTAAGTTTCCGCTGTAAGTTTTTTAGCCGATTCGATCATTGATATTCTTTCGATCTATTGAAATGAGGTGTTTAGCGATTTTTCGCATACCGAGATCGAGACATCCCTTCGTGCGGCATACGTACTCGTCCGAAGACGGAACTCCTGATAGATCCGACCGTCTTTGGACGAGTCCCGATGATTGCAATTCCTCTTCATAGGGAGCTACTCGCATGGAGGGTAAAATTTTAAGCGACAAACATTAACAAGGTAAGGTTGTCAAATGTTAGACCATGTTACCGATCACTTAACACTCTTTATAAAAAGCCGAAATTCCGATGGTACATATATTCACCTATAACAGATGCTCTTGCAATGCACAGAAGGACTCCAAAAACCGCGATCACCACTATATCATGCCCCTTTCGAAAGCCGCCTAGCGTTTCTTCCATTTTATGTTTGGCACGTCCTCACAGCACGAGTGTAACAAACAGAGTCCTGAGTAATCTACGCTTCCAATAGCGCTCGCGTTCTCGGTTTCCCCTTTCCCCTTAGAATATGATAGCACTGCCAATACCTAGGCGCCGTCTTATGATTATTATTTCGAACTAAGTATCCCACCTAAACCGCCCAGGTCGCTCCCCATTCGCCAAATTCAGACACCATCGATAGTACGGATCGTTTTATTGTTTTTTTTAAATATATATTGACACTTTCCATCTAACAATATAAATCAGAATACGTACAGCTTATTATCCTTTCGTTCAATCACAACGTCATTCTGTTATCGGAATCGTAATAAATACAAAAAAGAAAAGAAGCAGAAAAAAAACACATAACATTAGTAGGTCCGATCGTATAAGTCCTTAGTCGGTATAAAGTTTAAACTTGTGACGGATTGCGCTGCGTACACGAAGACTCTACAGAAAGCGGTTTTACCACCAAGAGTCAGCCGATGGGCAATGGCGTTAGAAGAATTTGAGTACGAAGTCGAACATCGTTCTGGAGAACGAATGAAGCATGCGGACGCATTAAGTCGCTATGCAGTCATGATTATCGAAAACCGAGGTATAGCAACGATTCGAAGAGAGCAAGATAAAGAAGAACGATTGAACGTGATCAAACAATTAGTAAAGACCGAATCGTACGAAGATTATTTGATTGAAGACGGTGTTTTACAAAAGCGCTTAGGACCAAAGAAAGTTATCGTTCTTCCTAGCAACACGCAAACCGAGATGATTCGAAGAATCCACAGCAATGGACACTTCGGAGTGAAGAAAATGGCTGAATGTATCAAGGAAGAGTATTATGTTCCGAATCTTCAAGAAAAGCTGGAAAACTTCGTTCAATGCTGTATCGAATGCATCTTATCGGAAAAGAAGAAAGGAAAAAAAGAAGGTGTCCTAAGGCCTATCCCCAAAGGTGATATACCCTTGAACACATACCATGTCGATCACCTCGGTCCAATGACAGCAACTGGCAAAATGTACAAGCATCTGTTCGTAGTAGTTGATGGCTTCACGAAATTCGTTTGGCTATATCCTACAAAGACTACCAACGCGGCCGAAGTTATTAATCGACTGACAATTCAGCCTTCGGGAATCCTACTCGGATAATATCTGATAAGGGAGGTGCTTGAATGTCAGTTGACTTTAAAGACTATTGTGATACAGAACACATCGATCATGTCATGATCACGGCTGGAATACATCGCGGAAACGGACAAGTCGAACGAATAAACAGAATAATAATCCCTGTTCTCACGAAATTATCACTCGAAGACCCTGAAAAATGGTATAAGCACATTGATCGTGTTCAGCGTAGTCTCAATAGCACATTTCAACGAAGCATCGGTATGTCACCATTTGAAGCTCTCATAGGAACGAAGATGAGAGTCAGCGAAGACCCGGAAATTATTACTCTCCTAGAAAAAGAAGCTGTAGAACTGTACGACACTGAACGAGATCATTTGAGAGCTACAGCGAAAGAAAATATATTGAAGATTCAGGAAGAAAATCGCGAATTACACAATAAAAGCTGTAAAACTGCTTCTACATACAAAGCTGGCGATTTAGTGGCGATTAAACGTACGCAATTTGGCTCAGGATTAAAAATTAGCCCGTAATTCCTCGGACCTTACCAAGTATCTCGGGCAAAAGGAAATGATCGTTACGAAGTCATTAAAATTGGAAACAGCGAAGGACCTAAAAAGACCTCAACGGCAGCCGATTGTATGAAGCGTTACGAAAATTGCTCTTCGGGGACCGAAGAGATTGCTAGGATGGCCGAATGTGGGAATAGTAGCCGTGGCGAGCGTGAGACAAAAGACAACGGAAAGGGTTGACTAACGAGAAGACGGAGACAAGAGTCAGTCTATCGTGGAATGTAAAAGAGAACGCATCTCTGGCCTTCGCATTGAACATTTCGCTGTTTGACCATTCAATAAACTGTTCGTTTTTATATATTCTCGTCTCATTTCCCTTCAATAACAATATCAATACTACATTTTTGGGGGCTCGTCCGGGATGAAGAGAGACAATGAGTTAGAGAAAATATAATTTGAGCAAAAATGAAGAAAAGGTCGTAAAAGTTGAAGCACATCCAAGTCATAATAAAAGTAGTTCGGTGCATTATATCTAATATTCCGGGTTCGGACATTAAGTTGGACGTTGTGAAAGTCGATCACGCGTGAATAAAGTTGTCGTTCGTACCGGAAATTAGCGTCACCACCGAAATAAGATGGTTGAAACTGGAAATGTCGAGAGTAACCTTGACAACGCCGCAGAAAATACAGAACCAGCTAAATCGATAACAGATGATGTTACTGCATACATACATTTATTTCAAGATTAACTCACTGCGTTTGTATTTTATCATTTTATTATATTGAAAATAATGTCTGTATTGGCAATTACGAATTCTTCAAATTTGCTGTATATGGATGTATTGAACTGCGAAAGGCAATTCCACTCTATTTTTTTATTTGATTGGTCCTAGCAAAGAAATCGTTCTCACCGATTATGGCGCGTACAAAAGTTTTTGCAAGTTGCTGCACACATCATTTACCAAAAAGTTGCAAATTGAAATTTTCATAACGCCTCCTCGTAAAAGTTGAAAGTTGAAAATTGAAATTTTTATATCACTTTCTCATAACGTCGAACTAGTAGGTTCTATCATCGAACAGACAAAAGTCCTAATGCAAATGAACGTACAACCCGATATTGTGTATGAGTGTGCATAAAATCAATTTCTCTTGCACTCTCGCTTAGTCCGGCCATTGATACGTGTTCGGTTACTAATCATATCGACAGATGGATCGTATCTTGGACAAATTTCCTGTCTGTGAAAGAGGTTATTTGAATTCTCGACGAAACATTGGCATCTCTGTGGAAAGAATATGAGGATTCCACGTATGAAACACGATAGCAAAATTATTATTATCGTGGGCAATGCCGAAGTTACCAAGATTAGTACTCACGAATTTCAATATAATCAACCTCATGTCCGGGTTCATAAAAGTTAGTTTTTAGTAGCCAGCGAATAGATTTTACAATCAATTCGTGACCCACGTGTCTTGAAGGTTAGAAGCACTCGTTGAAAACTTCGTTTCTACTGAGTAAACGAAGGCAAAATGGAAAACAGAACTCGACAAAATAATTATAGAATTAAAATGAGGCGATTTAATTTTAATTCATTCTATATGTGAACTTGCTATTATATTTTGGTTCGTCGGTTTTGATTAACGCACAGAGCCGCACAATTTCCGCCGAGAAAAATGGTTTAGTTGCTCTAACAAAATGAGTTATACATGCGTACATACATTTATTTCAAGATTAACTCACTGTGTTTGTATTTTATCATTTAATTATATTGAAAATAATGTCTGTATTGGCAATTACGAATTCTTGAAATTTGCTGTATATGGATGTATTGAACTGCGAAAGGCAATTCCACTCTATTTTTATTTGATTGGTCCTAGCAAAGAAATCCTTCTCACCGATTATGGCGCGTACAAAAGTTTTTGCAAGTTGCTGCACACATCATTTACCAAAAAGTTGCAAATTGAAATTTTCATAACGCCTCCTCGTAAAAGTTGAAAGTTGAAAATTGAAATTTTTATATCACTTTCTCATAACGTCGAACTAGTAGGTTCTATCATCGAACAGACAAAAGTCCTAATGCAAATGAACGTACAACCCGATATTGTGTATGAGTGTGCATAAAATCAATTTCTCTTGCACTCTCGCTTAGTCCGGCCATTGATACGTGTTCGGTTACTAATCATATCGACAGATGGATCGTATCTTGGACAAATTTCCTGTCTGTGAAAGAGGTTATTTGAATTCTCGACGAAACATTGGCATCTCTGTGGAAAGAATATGAGGATTCCACGTATGAAACACGATAGCAAAATTATTATTATCGTGGGCAATGCCGAAGTTACCAAGATTAGTACTCACGAATTTCAATATAATCAACCTCATGTCCGGGTTCATAAAAGTTAGTTTTTAGTAGCCAGCGAATAGATTTTACAATCAATTCGTGACCCACGTGTCTTGAAGGTTAGAAGCACTCGTTGAAAACTTCGTTTCTACTGAGTAAACGAAGGCAAAATGGAAAACAGAACTCGACAAAATAATTATAGAATTAAAATGAGGCGATTTAATTTTAATTCATTCTATATGTGAACTTGCTATTATATTTTGGTTCGTCGGTTTTGATTAACGCACAGAGCCGCACAATTTCCGCCGAGAAAAATGGTTTAGTTGCTCTAACAAAATGAGTTATACATGCGTACATACATTTATTTCAAGATTAACTCACTGTGTTTGTATTTTATCATTTAATTATATTGAAAATAATGTCTGTATTGGCAATTACGAATTCTTGAAATTTGCTGTATATGGATGTATTGAACTGCGAAAGGCAATTCCACTCTATTTTTATTTGATTGGTCCTAGCAAAGAAATCCTTCTCACCGATTATGGCGCGTACAAAAGTTTTTGCAAGTTGCTGCACACATCATTTACCAAAAAGTTGCAAATTGAAATTTTCATAACGCTTCCTCGTAAAAGTTAAAAGTTGAAAATTGACATTTTTATATCACTTTCTCATAACGTCTCTTTATTCGCAAAGCTTCTTCGATGAGAAAGCATTTATTATATTTTTGGCTTCTTCATAGAGGACGCTTTGCGAATGACGAGACTTTATGAGAAAGTGATATAAAAATGTCAACTTTCAACTTTCAAGTTTCAACTTTTATGAGGAAGCGTTATGAAAATTTGAATTTTCAACTTTTTTCATCATCAATTCGTATTTAACTTTTAGACAAAACTGCTGGCCAACTCAGGTTTAGCGCGAAAAAGTACATCAACCTTGCGCTTTTGATCAAAACGGATAGAATTACGTGTTCCAATTTTTTTTTTCGATGTTTCAATTCTTATCAATGTTTCAATGTTTCAATGTTTAGACTCGAGAAGTCTAAATGACACCGCTTTATCTAATTTTTTAAACTCCGTGATATCTATCATCTTGTGGATTTCTTACTGTAGAACATGATAGGCACCTAGGTTTTTTCGCGATGCCATCGGGAAACAAAGAAATTGCTGTTTCGAAATGCACAAAATTACTCATTTTTGCAATTGTGGCTATAAACCCGTTAAATTTTAACGCCCGTATAATGCCCGTTAAACTTTGTTTGTTAATCGTCGCTCCAGCGGTGTATGTCATGTATTTTTCCACGTTGATTGCGAATCTACCACTTATTTTATTCATAAATAAATATTTAATGAGGAAAATTGCGTCGAAAGTAAACTACTAATTTTTTATGAAATTCAAAAAATTCCAAATGACAAAAATTTAAACGGTTAGATCGATTCTCTTGACATTGTAATAGGATCATCGGGTGATCATATTCCATCTGCGTACGCGTTTTTAGCTGGATAGCGAAAAAATTGTGAGAGCTAGAGCGCGAACCGACATGTTTTAAGAAATTAGAAATGGCATAGAAGAAACAACTGCATACTTTTTAAATAAAATTTTGTAGAAACATTAACTATAAACCACACATACTGTGTGTGAAATTTCAGCTTGATCGGTCGAGGCATTCTTGAGTTATAGTGATTTGAATTTTTCGCGTCTGATTCACACATACACACATGCATACATCCGGACATTTTTTCTAAATGTGCTTTTTCGACGTTTTAGAACATTCTGAACAAAATTTTAATGAATTCTCATTAAAATTTTGATTTTTTTTTTTCGTAAACAAAGCTTCCTCCACGAGGAAGCAAAACAACAATTATTCTGCGCACTGGGTCATAATTAAAGAACTCGATATAGCCCTGCGATGACTGTAATTGTGGACGTTCACAAACTGTATCCTGTTTTCGCACAGGTTAAACTTACAATTAGGGTAAAAATGGGGAATATGGCCCGGTCCATATATCATTGATTTACGTGATCGAGGTGGTCCATATTCACCACTTTTACCCTATGCACGACGACGATATTTTGTTTATCTGCCAAAATTTTACCCTCGTTGACTATATAATGAACACGTGCATGGCTATCATGTGGAACACTCAAATAATTGGCGTGTTACATAGCCACAGGATCTCCTTGACGCAATCCCCGTGCATGCCCATTCTATGACCAATAGGGAAAAACATGTTGTGCTCCGGTACAACCTTTAAAACTATATTATTGTGTTATAAACATTTTAACGTGTTTTTCCCTCTTTGACTTATTGAATTGTACTTACTCGTGTACTTATTATGGAATACAAAACTGAAATATATAATATTACTGTATTTAATTACCCTTCTCAGTCATATAACAATTTTTTTGTTACCGTAACAAAAGCTGTTTTGTTGCGGTAGCAAATCGCTCCAGGCGAAAAATTTTGCTATGGTTACAAGCTGGTTTTGTTATCCCTATTTTAACAATCTAAATTTGTTACAGTAACAATAATCTTGTTGTCCCAACAATTTTTTTTTCTTCGTGCGTAGTGTTAAAAGAAAATCTGTCGCTTGATTTAGTAGTCGACAGAATATAACGTTACCTTCAACTAACGAAGAAAGTACCAACCTTCGAGACACATCGATTGATGCTACAGAAATATTATCGACGAGATGCATCAAAGAACCAAATACGATGATGACGACGATGGAAGAAGATGAAAAAGAACATCACAAAAGAAACACGTGAACCAAAATAATGACATTATTTACGTATAGAATGATACAAGAATATTTCTTTTCAACAATATCCGTAACGTAAAAATTATTTTTCATTATTTTTTAAGATTAAAGTTAATAATTTTAAAAAACACTTAAATACATAAAAAAGAAAAAAAAGTAATTGCTCTTGATCCATTAATTTTGCATAGCATAAATAAATCGCTCAAAAATCGCTCCACATTCGTCGAACGTCGAAATCGCTCAAAATTCGCTCGACATTCGTCGAACGTCGAAATCGCTGAAAATCGCTCCGCATTCGTCGAACGTCGAAATCGCTGAAAATTACTGAAAATCGCTCGGAAATCAATCCACACTCACCTTTGATTTTCAGCCAAACATCACTTTAAAGTCACTTCACAATCACCAGAATCAAGAAAACAGGCGTTCAGCGAGATTCAAACGAAAGTCAAATTATACGTTTTCGGTCCTCCTAATCCGGAAGGTCGATGTTCTAACCATCAACTTACAATCAATACCATCAACGCCACATTGGGTGGAGACCAACTGTACACTGACCCAGTCTTCACGAAAACAGATCTACACAAAAAGTATGCACCAAACGACTGTACACGTAGGCAGTTGTACACCAAAAAACTCGGCACTGAAAACCGTACATAGCTGAACTATATACGACGAAGGGTCTGCACAAAAGTTTGCATCGAATGACTACACGAAATCAACTCCACACCAAACAACTGTGCACTGGACATTTTACACTGACCAACTGCAAAAACTGGACACCAAACAGCTGTGCACAGGGAGGAAAAAATGCAACACGATGAAAGTTCGACACCAAAAACTCGACACGGAAAACTCGACACCGTACATCATCAGACTATGGTACATGTAGAATAGTCTGATTGTACATTACAATAGTCTGATATGCGGTGACGAGTTGTCGACCTTTCGTAGTGTCGAGTTTTTAGTGTTGAACTTTCATCGTGTTGCATTTTTTCCCCCCTGTGCACAGCTGTTTGGTGTCCAGTTTTTGCAGTTGGTCAGTGTAAAATGTCCAGTGCACAGTTGTTTGGTGTGGAGTTGATTTCGTGTAGTCATTCGATGCAAACTTTTGTGCAGACCCTTCGTCGTATATAGTTCAGCTATGTACGGTTTTCAGTGCCGAGTTTTTTGGTGTACAACTGCCTACGTGTACAGTCGTTTGGTGCATACTTTTTGTGTAGATCTGTTTTCGTGAAGACTGGGTCAGTGTACAGTTGGTCTCCACCCTTCGACTGTCGTGTCGTATTTTTTTTCCTTGTGCACAGTTGCTCGGTGTCTCGTTTTTGCAGTTGGTCGGTGTAACATTTCAGTGCACAGCTATTTGGTGTAGAGTTGATTTCGTGTACAGTGATTCGATGCATACTTTTGTGCAGACTCTTCGTCATATGTAGTTCAGCTGTATACGGTTTTCAGTGCAGGTTTTTGTTGTATATCTGCCTACGTGTACAGTCGTTTGGTGCATACTGTTTGTATAAACCTGTTTTCGTGTAGACTAGGCAGGTGTACAATCGGTCTCCACCCTTCGACTGTTACCCAATAAATCCAAATAATACCTCTTTATCTAGCTTTTTCAACCCCGTCATATGCATCGTCGTGTGTACTTCATGCCGCAGAACATGATAAGCACCTGACTTTTTCTGCGATGCCATCGGAAAGCAAAGAAATCGCTCTTTAAAAATATGCAATCACTCATTTTTGTAATTTTGTCTATAAAAATCCCGATAAACTTGTTCGTTAGTCGTAGCTCCGAGACTATATTTCATGTATTCTTCCACGGTGATCACGAATCTACCACTTATTTTATTCATACATGAATATTTAATGAAGAAAATTGCGTCTAAAGTAAAGTACGCATCTTTCTTGAAATTCCAAAAATTAAAAATGACAAAATTTAAACGACTCGATCGATTCTCTCCAAATTTCATAAGGATCATCGGATAATCATATTCCATCTGTGTTTGCGTTTTTAACCATATAGGTAAAAAATTGAGAGAGCTAGAGCGCAAGCCAACAATTTTTAAGAAATAAAAAATGGCGTACAAAAAAACCACAGCACATTTTTTAAATAAAATGTTGTAGAAACATTAACTATTAACCACACATACTGTCTGTGACCTTTAAACTTGATCGGTCGGGACATTCTCGAGTTATAAAGGCTTGAATTTTTCGCGTCTGATTTACGCATACACACACACACATACATCCGGATGTTTGGTCCGAATGTGATTTTTCGATGTTTTGGAACATTCTGAAGATGTTTTCTTTAAAATCTCGGAATTTTTTTATTACCAAACCAAAGCTTCCTTTATGAGGAGGCAAAAATAGTCAAGATGACATATTCACTTCGCAGCTTATAAAACTCTCATATTCGATGTACAACTTGCTTCAACAATCGTCCGAAAATTGAATCGGTCAATCAGAGGATATGTAATATGAAGAATAAAAAACGTCTTACCGTCTTTGATGGCCGTGTCGGTAATACTTTTCAATCGTAGTATATTTATCCCGAAGGAGTATTGGCTCCGAATTGACAACTGCACTTCATTATATATATTTCATTCGCTAAATCGAAAAATTAAATGTGTAATTTTTTTTCGAAACATTAATTGAAGTTTTCGAAATGAATGTTTGATCATTTGATTCAACGGGCAGGTATCAATTACAGGGTGATAGTTAATTGAATCCTGCTGTTACAGGTTTAGCCTTCAAGGCTGAAGAAAAACGATACTTTACATAACATACATATTTATTATTTATGATTTTATATCATAATATAATATTAACTTTCTAAACACAACGCTAACATATATTTCTGTATGTTCCAATTGTAATCATAAACCTTCTTACTCGCTGACCTATGTAGTTACAAAAAAATCTCAGTAACACGCTTCCAAAAATATCGTTTGTTTGGACTGAATCGTCGAACTGAACAGACACCTTGCCAGTCTCCTCTTGAATATTGATATACTATTGCATTGAAAAAAACGAGCGATACAGAGACCAAAACCTTATTCAATCGTTCGTTGATCAAACAATGAGGCATGCACGATATCGTAATGTTGCAACTAGACCTATCATTCTATTCAGGTAAAAAATACGATATGATTGCTTTTCAACTGTTCTATCTGAAACAGTCCCGGCACAGATAAAGATATTTCGGAAGCCCACTGCGTCGGACATCGGATATCATTAAAAGTTTTACGTAATTGAAGATCCAATTTAAGTTTTTTTTTCTTTTCATATCGAGAAAATATTCATTCATCATGATAAAACTTAAAATCTATACATAAAAATTGAGTTGATTAAATCGTCGTTAATCAATTAAACTCGGTTTGTTAACGGTTTCATTCAATCATTATTCTTGTTGTGTCTCTATCTATTTAAGTTAATAAGGGGCAAGGTTTGCTGAGAAGAACAACAAATCATATCGTCGTCTTTTTTTATATAAATGTTCCACGACAAATTATATTATCTCATTATACTTATTTTACGAAGTTTACGTTAAGGCCTGCGAAGGAGGATAAGGCACATTCGAGTCTCTCTATCGGTTGTAAATCGTTTCACCTCATAATCATTCTATCGTTCGTATGTTTTTTTATATAAAATATATACGGATACTATATACTTTGTTAATTTTTTTTGTGTTTATAAAAACTCGAATATTATCGCGAACGAGGTAAGTTTTTGTCATCTTCTCTAAATGTACTACTTCAACAGTAGAACTAGCACTATATTGGTATGTGTTGTATTGATCGCCTCGACCATTAGGTCTCTCACGTTTTATTTATTTTTTCATTGTTTATTTTTTTAAGAAAAAACTAATATACTCGCGCTAATCCCGCTACGTGAGTGAGGCGAGGAATTCCTCGAAGACACGGAATTATTGCGGTTAGTTTGAGCGCTCGATATTATCGACCGAGCAGAAATGATCCATCGGGTATAAATCGTGGCGCTCAAACGTGGAACTATCACGGAATGAAAATACTGCAACTCGTGCAAACGATTGACCGAGTCCAAAATCTCAACAAAAAGGCATGTCGCCCGGTTTATACGTGAACAGTGAAATGCTCAAGGTCGAGCCCAACTCTGAATGTAATGAATGAAATAATCATTGTATCGGTGATCCTTTTTTTTACATGTTTAGTAATGCTTTGATAAAAATAATTGCATAAATTTGGCCACTGTGTGGATAATATCATTCTCGGATCCTTGCAGTAGTAGTGACCCGAGACGTCGACGAACTTCAAGCTGGGACCCGCGACGATTCCAGTTTCGTCGTCTGTTCATTTTTATACGGGAAGTGAACGAGGACGATAAACGCTCAAGCAATATATCTTTTCGCTCTAAGAAAATCAGATTTCCATTCACGCGGGCGCGGGTAGAATTCATTTTTTTCCCCAAGTTAAATTTAGTACATTAGATCTGCGCTGGCTCGACGTAGTTTGCAGGTAGCATTCCGTGACGTCCAGTGCGTTGAACGAGGCCAGTCATCCATCCCTCGTCGATCGCCGTGCAATTGACAATAAGATCACCGTCGCAAAAGCTCACCTCGTCCGTGTCTTGAGCCTCGTAATCGTACATCGCTCGGTATACGCGCTAATTATCCACAAAAGGAAAATAAACAAAAACAATGTAATAACAATTTTAAAAAAATGACAACGAAAAGTTGAAAATTGAAAAATAATGAAAATAAAAATGTTTCTAGCGCCTTCACGTCGCTTACCAGTGTATTCGCTGGCGGTGGAGGCGGTTGATGTTGAGGTACATGATTGTTGTTCGTGGCTGGTGTCAGAGAGCCGTAATATTCGTTCACCGGATCTATGTCGGCCACCGAGCCGATCTTTCTTGTGGGCGGATTCGTCACTGCGGACATGAGTCAAGTCGTACGTTATTCGCTTCATTGTTGCAGCCATCAACTGCCTAATTACTACTGGAGCATGTATAAATATCGAAAATAAATGTTTTCATTGTTTTCTTTTTTCGTTCTCCACCGACATGTCTGCGGTTTGTCAGAAGCTGCTGAACATACAACAGAGGGAATCAAACACTAAGTTTGAATCCGATCAAGCTCAACACAAGTTATTTATTAAAATATGTTTTTTTTACAGTGAAACACGAGTAATGAGATACGAAATAATTTAAATCTATCAGATGATCTATGAGGATGATTTTTTTTTTTTTTTTTTTGCATGGTGACTACACTCACGGATCTTAGGGAAAATCGGGGCATTTTTTTGTTGGTCGGTGAAAATGAGTGGCCATACGGAAACGGAGAATTAAAAAAATAAATCTTCTTTGTCAAATGCTTCGTATTTTTGGCAGTAGTTGCACTAACGGAACTGGTGCAACCACGGATTCAGAGTTGCATCGTACTCGCAGTCGCACTAGGGTAGTCTAGACATGTATCTGCGAGTTGCAATGACTATGACGAGACTCCGGGTATACTAGAATGAGACCGATTGCATTGTGCAAACTTTCAACCTTTATGCAACTTTGATTTGATGGACTCGAACAATCCCCATGCAGCTACAAGTCAAACAGATGAGACTATAGAATGATGGTTCACGAGTCACAGAAAAAAGGACATTACAGTAAAGGTTATACGCGAGTCTAGAGCAAGTCAACATTTTGAAAATTGTGCATTAGTTTATTGAAGTCTGCCGACGGTCTCCTCAGTTCCGTTAGGGCATCTGCGTCGAAAAATGTTCTATACACGAACGATATATAATCATAATTTTTAATCACCATTAAGTGGATTATAAACACACTTTTTTTGAATACCGATTAATGTGGAGCTTCGTCAATAAGTTATTCGTATGGGCACGGTTAGTTTGAATTTTAGTCGGGACAAAATTATTATTTGGTCACGAAAAGTCGGAGAGTGAGATCAGGGAATTTCTTTCCACCGTTTCTGGTGGACATCATGACTCTGCTGTGTTACAACAATTGCAATCGACTACGTCCAAGGTACATCACACGATCTTGCGCGTTAAAAATTCTCACCTGCACCCTTGTCGCTCGTGTAAATTACGGTAGTGGCTGCCTGCCTCGCGGAATATGGACTCGGTCTTGCCTCCGTCAGTGGATCGTAGTCGGCAATTCTTCCCGGCGCTCTCTGGATCGCTGCCGGTGTCACCGGTAACGGACTCGCCGTTCTCGCTGGCGCAACGTTCGCATTTACGCTCGTCGCTGACGGTGCGATCGTACCGTCCGTGTACTCTACATACTCTAAGCAACACAAGGCAACAAAAGCTGGTTGTATGGATGTGGTTCTCAACAATAACGGTGCGACTATCTACAACTACAAATTTAATGAGTAGCCGGTGTAACATGAACATTTAAAAGGCAAAAACATAATCATTATTTCCACTTGTCTTTTTGTTCTTACAGGGCTGATTTTTTACTTCTTGAGGGAGGAGAAGCTTTTAGCCCCACGAAGAGCAAAAAACGAAGGAGGCTTTTTGAGACAAAATAATGATGAAAAACGATATATATATATGATAATAATAATAATCTTACCGATTTGTTCGCCGTTCTCGCCGGTCATCGTTCTCTTCTGTTCCATAATAGCTTTCTTCTGCAGTTCACCGTGATAGGCGACGTTCGATATTATCTTACTGTTTTGCTTGATCCTCAATGTCTCGGGATCGTCGGCTACCTGAGTGAATTTTCCCTTCGCCTTTTCGAACTCTGCATGATATTTTACGTTACTCTGAATCTTTGTGTTCTCAGCGATGCGCTTTAATTCCGGCGTCTCCGCCATCGTCGTCGCCTTTGCCTTTGGTATGTGCCTGGAATACAAATATAAAATACACGTCAGCAGATGCGAATGTTTCAATGTAAGGGATAATCATTCAATTAAACGAGAGGGTCACAGCTGGTTAATTGATCGACTGTCGGCTTGAAACATTGTACAATAATCCACGATTCAAGGTCAGCCGACCAGTTTCGCATCTCCTTATAAAGGGTTAGGACCCTTTAACCCCTTCACTGTCAGAGAAATGTATTTCTCCATACATTTTGGCCCCTGTAGGGGCCCCTGACAGTGAAGGGGTTAAAAATCAGCGGAAAGATTGATTAACATTCAAGGTAATTTTCAACGATATTTTTACTATAAAATTTCTTTTTGCATATATGTACTTCCGTTTGGATAATATTACAATATTTTGTTGCATTTTTTAAATCTTAAAAATCTAAAAAATATAGTTGTTTAATTCCATTTGCCGCTAAAAAACGTTTAAAAAATATAAACCAAAAAACAATCCATGTTAAGAAAAAAAACTCAGAAATATTGAAGCTTATTGTTCTCGCTGTGCACACACTGTTATTTTTAATAATCATTATTAATAATAAATAATTAATTATTTTATATGATAAACCATACCAGAAGCAAAGGGACTATTATTTTCAATGTTTGCTATTTACAAAACAGTCTGGAGACACATAAAACTCACACAATTATCTATATTCGATTGTGAAAGAAATATATATATCGATGGCATGGGAATATGACTGTAGGGTTGGACTTGCAGCTAATATGAGAAAAATACCAAACAAGGCTCGTTCGATAAACCTGCTCAATTTGACAATTACAAGGCGAGGACAATGTTAATGCGAAATCTCGTCGATGTTGTATCTTGCTCGAGGAAAAATGTTACGTGGTGTTAAGAATCTTTGAAAATTATCTCGGCCCCTCGAGATTCTTGCCTTGTGAGAGGTAAGTCGAGTATACCACATACGTTACTCGCCGCGCACCTCGGTAATCGAGATGTGTGTCACGAGTTCGTTTTCCATATACAGGGAGTATGTACCTATACGCGCCGTATATACTGCGGGTAAACCTGCCGGTCTCGCCCAGTCATTGTGCCCCGGAGTGTTATGTAAGAGCCGATGACGAGGATTGTCACGAGGCGAAAGCGTTACGCCGAATTTTGTCTTAAATCAATGCACGAACACGATTTAGAGACAACCTACAATTTTTTCAATGAATTCACGAAAAAAATAGAAGAAAAATAAAACAAATACACATAATTTTTTTATTCTTCAAGTCGGACATAGGTAAAGGAGCTCGTGTCTGGCTTCGCAGCTTTGCTCCACATTGGTTTTTTTTTTTTTGTACTGCGTTCGTTACATGATTAACGCCACAAGCGAATCCGGAAGCCTCTCGGTGCAATAGCTTCTCTTCGTGTGTAGGTCATGCACAGGTTGGCAACTACACTGCGAGAGACCGAACACGCTCGCACTGGAATCCAATAGAGCCACGCGATAATATATCCCCATCGGTTGCTTCGCCTCGAATTCCGCGACGGGAAACACTTGTCTTCGCGAATCGCGACGAGGACGCCGAGAAATTCTCAGCGGCTCTGTATAATATGTATATATATATATATATAAATGTACACATATATACACCGTGCAAGATTCCGCGTGAGTGTGGCCCCAAGGCTGACTGCACGAAGCTGTTGTACTCACGATTGAAAAAATAAAATAAAATAAATGCTAGCCGACAAACAGACATATCAACAAGGCAATAAAGTTCACCCTTATTGGTAAAAGATAATTCAACATTGGTAATTGATTAAAAATGATTTTTTGTTTACCATGTTAAGTTTTGTGTGTTCCTATCAACATTACTGACGTCACTTTCGATTATTACTAATTATTATTATTATTAACTGAAGTAATATTGCCTATACGTGAACTATATCGGCTATCAAAAATTGAATGGTCGGACCGTTTAAGATGTAAACGCCCTTCTGTTATTCGGTAAGCAATGTTCAAATTATTTTTATTCGCGCAGCCTTTAAAGGTATATATCGCGAAGTATTATATATATATATATATATATATATATAGTATATAAAATAGAAACGGAGGGTTGCTCAGCGTGGCGTGACCCTTTCTGCGTGGTCACAGCGTGTACCGACCTTGTCCCACAATGCATGCGCTGCTAGCGCTGGATACACCGCATCGTACACTGTACTCGACTCGAGTATAGTTGCAATTTTGCAGTTTTTCAGTGAAAAATATGGTGGCAGAAAAAAAATAAAAAATGATTCACAAAAATTAATCGACCGAGCGAAGCCTCTTTAGATTGCACGCTCATCAGCAGAATCAGATTTCACGATCGTACGAGCGGGGTTTGAAGTCTGGTGACGCGTTAGCGCACACTTATCGTGCGATTTTGTGGGAGAGACAAGTTCGAATTACGTCAAGGGAAACATTTTTACGGAATCGACAGAGGATTTTTTCCCCCTAATTTATCATAGAACCTAAAACGAGCCAGTACATATACTTTTATAGATCCGAAAGGACGAATATCATAACGCGGGGAAAAAGATATAATCATTACGTACGGATTATGTATATTTTGTATTGCATCGTACGGAAACCCCATACGAAATAATGCCGGGATTTTCAATGTCAGGTGCAGACCCTCGGTAGAAAATCAACTGAACGAGCACACTCCGAAGCACTTTTAAATGCACGCAGTCCAGGCACACGCGTGTGCTGTGCGTCTCGTTAATACACAATGAGTACCGTCATGTCGCCAGAAGAGCACGAGCTCCCCTGATTACTAATTAGACAGTGATGCCGCACGCTTCTATGGAGGAGTCGAACAGTAATTAGAGAAGGTGTTCTTTAAACAGGAATATTTTTTGAAAAGTAACTACTTGAAAAGCAAAATGGGAACAATATAGAAGGTAGGATACCTGATCGCCTGAAAAAATCTTTTTGTTAGCGCCATTACAAGGAGATGAAAACGCAAAAATAAATTATAAACCGGTCTGTATAATGTCTAGCAATATTTTTGCGTCCAATCGGAGGGTCCCACAAAAATTTTCCGAACCACATAATTCGATGTATATTTTCATGCTAAAATCATATTCGACTTGAGGTATGTACTAAAGTCGAGATCAACATTGGCAGTTGTCGAGAGATATACTTTATCTTTTAATTTACAGCGCTGCTAACATGCATTTGCTTCTTAGCTACTATTATTATTTTTTTTTACTCTCAACTGAATCCCCAAGATTGAATGATTGATTGAAGAGAATGTCAGGAAGCCATCGAGGCATGGAACGATGGAAGCTTCTGTCATAAAGAACTAGTCCAATAATAAGCCCTTATCGTGCTCGCAATACGGATCGAGAAGGACGAGGAGAGAAATACATTCTGTACAACAATATCCTTTCCTATACGCCGTAACGCCAGTACGTGTGGACTCCGCAGCAGCATAGCTTCAGAGAAAGGAGTGGGCGATGAGATTTATTAAATTTTGCCCGAGGGAAAATTCAAGCCGGTCGTCTTCATATGCTCCTCTTATTTTATCGTATTTTTTATCCCATATATGTGTACATACAAGTACACCGGAGTAAACTGCGTAATATTGTAAAACTCGTAGGATAGTCACGACTGCAGCGGTACTCCGTGACTCACACACTATCCGCGTTTATAATCGCCTCGTGCATCTTCCTCGTGCCTCCAGCACACGCACCCCGCGAGTTTCCAACGGCTTGCAAACTACTCTTTCCACGACAACGTTTATTCCCAACCACAATACTTTGAAAGAAAAATAATTTATTCATCGTGCAGTTTTACTTCGTTTACAACATCCACGACGAAACGAACGCAAGCGAGAACTGTCGAATAAACAATATTGAACAAGGTTATAAACTTTGCAAATGCATGGACTCAATCGATGATCGTTAGCTCTTGCGCATGGCAAAGTTCAACGGTGCATCGGTGGCGCGCTATTTACAAGTGTTCTAAAAGTTGCGCAACATTATTTTTATCATTTTTTTTCGTTCATATGTATACTTAAACTAAATTACAAACGCGTTTACGAATATTGTAAGCAAGAGTGATGAAACTCTTCGAAGATCCCTCGCCTTCTGCCTCTCTTCATGGTTTTTAATTGAGAGACAAAGGAAAAAAGCGAGCGCGTCAACGAAAGAACAAAACCGGAACGAGGATGACATTTTTATTTTATTTTTTCCTTTTTTGTTTCAACTCGAAGTAGATGTGAATAAAGCTTAATACGCGAGATAATGCGTGTATTATGGGTGATGTGGTGAGAGTATCACAGGAAAACGCTACGATACTTAAACGCGATCTCCCCTCGGCTCTCACCAGCATTCGATTGCTGCCACGTACACGTTACGAAGAGAGAGCTTTGCGCTCTCCCTCGCTCTCGTAGCACGCAGCTCGCCTCCGCGCCTTAATTTTCGTCCAGGACACGAAATTAACGGTGACGTTTCGTTAATTTCGTCGTGTCGCGTGACGTTGACTTCTGCTTTTTTTTTACTATCCAAGCCCTGTACCATATCTACTTTAATTACGACCCATTCGTTTATTAATTCGTTCAATTAGAACTTATTTAATAGTTATTTTCAGTTTTACTCACGCTTCGCAGAACGGTTGTTTGTTGAATCCTTTGTATGTTCTCATGTTCAGCGTCATCCCGCAACCCTGACACTTGAAGCATTGTTTGTGCCATATCTGAAAAAAGATTCATCGATTCATAAAAATTAATTGATAACGCAAAGAAAAACGATTAATAAATTTATTCAATCCGTCGAACATAATAAGGAAACTAGTCAACATCTGAAGAATGAAAATACATCGCCGCGTAAAAATGTGTGTTCCCATTCGATCGTGAAATACGGCTACGTTTTTTTATCGCCGATCGCTCATGAAACAAATTTTCGATTTATTGTAAATACAAACTCCGTGCATAAATTAATATAGCATTTTTCTTTTCATAAGTACATCTTCCTTAATTGGTTTTATATCTTCAGAGTCGACGCCCTCATGAAAGTGAGCCTTCGACGTTAAACTCACCACGCATAGCGCCCGACATTGAAAACCGAGAGTCTGTACGATATAATGAATTTCCCAGGGCGCCTAGTTTCCACGGGTCTGTACGCTCGATAATTATTCTATTACCCGAGCGAGAGTGATCTCACGATGAAACGTATTTGTAATAGGCCTTCCCGATCGACTCCTGAGCCGCCGCGGGAGAAACGGATTACATGTTTTATCGAGGAACAGAAATCAACGTACCAGGGCGTTTGATGAAATACTTTTTTTTTAACCACAAAGAGCTGCGGGGATCGAGGACGGGGAAAAAAAATGCGCGTCGCAATCGAGAGTGAAAGTTGGATGACTTTTGTGCCGAGAGAGTGCTCGATGAGCGACCCAAGGACAGTGAACAATACGACGGAGTCAATGATCTCTTTCTATCTCTCTTCAATATCCCAATTATTGAATAATACCTGATTACCGGATGTAGAATCCCGACCGAGCGAAAGCCGCACTTAATCATTAAAACTCGTTACCACGGTTCGATCGACAATGTAAATAAAAACTCACTACCGAAGACAACGTTCGGTTGAAAATAATTCGAGTGATTGCCTAACGTTCTGACTCGAAGAAATAAATCATGCCATTCGTCAACGGACTCCAGACGAGGAAGTGAAGTACCATAATGGCGAAAAAGAACCAGCAAATACGGTAATTACGAGCCAGACCGGAAGTTCGATTCCGTTGGCTCCCGAGGACGTCGATGCCGGACTCATCGTCAGCTTGCGATACCGAGAGCACGGGAAAGTTTGACGAAATTCCACAGTCATCAAACGTGCTTTCCTTAATTATATATATCCTCTCCTTAGAATGAATCTCGTAACATGCACATGGATTCTCGTATGAATGAAACCCGACTGGAGAGACCGGAAGTTGTGCCACATTACTCGGTAAAGTCTGGGAAACTTTGGAAGAAAGGATAAACGAGTATTACGTGGATCGGGACCGAGTGCCTGAACGAGGAGTATAATTTGCAAGAAAACAAACGGTATTGTAACACACGGTTACGAGTGAATTAAACGGTTACCCGTGAATTATATATTTAGTGCCTACTTTTGTGATAGTGTAACTTTCAGAGTTACGCACGGATTCATACCTACGACGATCGATTCGCGTGTGCTCTTTAAAATGTACGTTGGATCAGGGGTGAGACGCGCCTTTCGCGCCTACGGCACGGTTACACCGAGGAGAACAGTTTATCATCTGCGTTTCGCCTTCTATCTACACTCGAGGCCTAACTCAAATAAATCATTTCGTCGCCATTCTAAGTAAGCGAAATTAGACGATGCACACGGTGGGCCGAATATACCGACAAGTCCGAGAAAAAAAAAAATGTCGACCCTTTAACGTTTAACCGTTCATGACTATAATGCAAGAACATTCTATAAAATTTCGTTATTATTCCAAATCTGTGAAGATTACGAAGTAGCAGTCTCCGCGTGAAGAATTAATCCTTGGTGTGCACCCAAGTCATTTTGACCTGTGTACAAGAACGGTTAATATCCGTTTTTCAAATTTTTATTACGTTCAAAATGATGTTATCGTTATCATTAAAATGCTTCAATAGAGCCCAGTGTAAGATCGCGTGTCGACTGTGGGTCACCCGATATACTGGTAACAGCTTACAGAGTTGATAAGCCCCTGACATTTGCATAGACATTGCCGATAATTTATAACGTAAAGTACAACTAACGGTCTCTCGGCACAACGTTACGATTCAATGTGCGCTTCGATATAAATCTCCGTGAGATCCGTTACTGTCTACTGGGCTTAATTGTTCAATGATTTTCAACATATTATACCATTTTGACGCATCGAAGGCGTTTAAGGTGTACGATTAGGAGAAAAATAAATTTAAAAAGCAACAAGAAATATATTATCGACGAGCACGAGTGAAGGTTAATCGAATAAAATCGTTGGGAGCGTTGACACGAGTTACTTTGCTGCTGCTGGTGCTTCTGATGTTTGGTAAGTTATATATTCGAGGTGACTCGTACGACAATAACGCGTGCTCTTTCTCGACGGCTCCGCTCGTAGGTGGCTGCTGACAGACGAACGAGCCGATCAGCCCAGCCAGAGAACAAGCCGGAGAAGCTCTAATGGGGTGGAATGAATTGTGCGGTGTCCCTCGCTTAACGGGTGTATAACGGGTTACCCGGGGTCGAAGAATAGAGAAAGAAAAGAAGCAGAGATACTCTCGACATCGTTTATTTTTTTATACTTTTTGCATCTCCCACTCCTTAACTAAAAAAAATAGAAAGAAGCAACAGGTTGATCTGGGAACGCAGAAATCTCTGCCCGGGCCCACCTGTTGCCTTTAGTCACCTTCGCGGTACAAAGGAAAAAGAATTAAACTTCGCCATACAGAAAAAGAAATAATACTCCGCTACGAATTTTTTTCAACGCTCTCTCTCTCTCTCTCCGTAGTAAATTGAACTATAAATACGAATGAGAAAAACTCGCCGTCAACGTGGGCGTGGAAAGAATGAGACGAGATTGAAAGAAATCCACGCAGCAACCCGGCGACAATTCTCCTCGAGTCGGCGTCAGAAAAAAAATTAGTGTGACTCAGGGGACATAAAAATTCTCGGAAAAATTATTCGAATGTTAAAAAAAGCGAATAAAATAACGAAGAATTTGACCGTGATGGGAGAAGACACGGGAATCTGCTTTAATTGTTTTTTGTCACTTACTTCGTGGATGACCTGCGAGCGAGTATGTACGGGATGAAAGAGGAGTAACGTTATTAGACGGGAGCGAGTCTCGACATTCCTTTATCTCGCTTCATCGCCATTCATAGCCCAGAGAAAGAGACTGGGAGATATAAAAAAAAAAAAAAAAAAAAAAACACCGAAGAATGTTGTAAGTACGGAAGCTCCGAAGCTCCAGACTTAGAAGTATGACGCATTAACCTTCGAGCCTATTCGAGCAATGGAAATTCTATAAATATTATCGATTTACGCGAGATAAGAGATCGATAATGTTTTAATTCTTCTCGAGAATTGAGTAGCGCGTACTCTTGACATTTCTGACATGTACCCGGAATGCTCGCGTGGTTATTGTATAGATTGGCCGGACAGACGTGTCGATATCGTTTCGTCATTGAATTACGGTAACATTCCTCGGGAAAGCCGCGTACGCGCTGCGGTCACGTGTAATCCGCTCGGTAATTCGTCAAGTGGTATAGACGTCGATAGAGAGTTGAGAAATCGAGACGATGCATGTACTGACAAGTCGACGTCTCATGAGCGTATAACGGAGAGAGAGAAGGGAAGGTCCCGGCAGTTCTTTACTAGACTGTACCATTATTTTACGATGTGGAACGTACCGATCGCGTTCGAAACGATGCCCGAGCTATGGATAAAACGTTCGAGAAATAAACATAGCGGTAAAGCGAACAGACGGCAGGAAAATATGAAGAAAAAAAAACTTGAGTATGTAATAAAAAATGGTCGTGGAACAGAAAGTTAGTGAGTTTTTGGCGAATGAGTCTCGTGAATGAGTCGAATTGGCCGGCGAATAGAGAGAACTGAGAGATCCGTACGGTTGAGCAAAAACGTTCGAACCGGCTGGGGTTACGGGGAGACAGAGATCCGTTCCAGATGGACCCGGAGGCAGCGGTGTACGCGAACCTCCGACGATTATCCATGAGGTGCACCCGCGGGAGCGTCTCTGCTCGATAACTCCCCATTCACGGTATTAAAACATTGTAAAACATTCAGTTTCGCGAGGGTAAACAAAAAAAAAAAAAACAACACAAAAATACGCACCTTGTCGAGGCATTTGAGCTCCTCGATCGGATAAACCGTTTTTTCACAACGGGCGCAAGTCTTGCTCATCTTGACGTTCGATCTTTCGTGTTTTTATGAAATTATATTTTCCAGATAATTTTAACAAAACTACGGAAACACTCTCTCTGAAGCCTCGATATCTTATTTCTATCTTTTATGCTACGCGCGGATTTCACTAACGGCACATTTAACTAATCCACCCACGACACCCAGTCACTCATTCACGACACCGATTTATTTTTCGCAGATTCACTTTAATCTCAAGCTGGTTCTGTAATCGTTCCGATGACTAAAACTTGTGAGAAGTAATCATTAAAATATATATATATAATGTATATACGTACAATAAAATAAAAATATAAAAATACACAACAACCGTGGAGTTCGAGGGAACAGAGTGCGGAGGAGCGCACACGCTACGAGACTAACAACACGACCGGAAAACGCTCGACGGGCGCCAGCCGCACTGCCCTCTTCTTCTATCGCCTAGCCACGAAAAACTCCGTCGACTGACAGAAATGGAGTCGGACTGCGCAAGTCAATGAAGCGACTGCGACGGGACGCCCCCCGCCGCGCGCCATTTTGAAACTCACGAAAATCGACGAAATATTCCTCCGGTAACATTATTATAACGTGCAATCTTCGACTTATTATTGAGATAATACATGATGATTTGACAGATAAAAAAAAACTATTCTTAAAGACCAGACGAGAGTGTGGTTTGTCTCTGGTACCTTGGCGGAAATTGCAAGGAATACTTAACTTTCGAAACGATCCTGTAGCGCAATCTTTACATCGATTCGTCAACTTCTCCCTCAAATTATGTACTGACGAGAATGCAATTAATAGGAATTCCGTGCAACAACAATAGCGGGTAGCTTCCTCGGTGAAACGTTGTGGCGCGAGATAATAGTTTGAAGATCGGTGGCATCGTTCGAGTGTCCGTTGTCGCGTGAGGGTCTTTAAGGTTATGTCGTACCGGCTCTAAGATCTTTCATCACATTTAAAAAAAAATTAATTACTTCACAAAAATAAACAAGCTATAGAAACAATAAAAAGCGGCGAAAGTTGTCAAATATTATAACTGTTTTGTTTCAATAGACATGTGTGACTTCCATTCGCCTATGCGATGCATTTCACCGAACGCAAGGTGAGTCGAAAATTTCAACAAGACAATGTTATTATATTAAGATTACGATAACTACTATTATTTTTCTTGATGGTAGGATTCTCACGCCAAAGCCACAGGTCCAACAAACTCTGGATCTCAGACAAACTCAGACTAAGGCGAGGAGCAGCATAACATGGTTTTTCATAAATGGAACACTGCTCAGTGTCGTTGTTCTCGATATGTAAGATATTTATCGATTCTTAATGCGATAATGTTTATTTATCATCTTACTTGAATATACAATTCTCTTTACAGCATATGCCTTAAAATAAACGATAAATGTAATATTTTCTAGATTAAAACATTAAGTTTAACTCACAAATATATGTTTTCAGAGTTTACGGAGGAATAGCGTACAGGCCCTTTTTCTGGGTGGAGTGGTGCCTGGCACTGATCTTTGCCCTCAATGCCCTGTATCACATAGTGAGATACTCTATGGCTACGCTGAGTCTGCAACCCATAGTGCTTAGTCCCAGGCAGAGACGTTTACTGGGAATAACCAAAGACGATCCTCTATTCCAAACTGGAACACCTTCTCTTCCAAAGCCTGCCGAATCTACAACACCTATCACTCTGACTTCCATGAATCTCAGCCGAAGATCCAATACTCTAGGTTCTCCAGGCATGAACGAAAGCAGTATGCAACTCATAGATCTCGACTATGATTATTATTGCAACAAACATGATTTTACTGATAACAATTTTGATTTTAAGAGACCTACTCGGATTCGGGTCCCTTCTACAAATACAGTGATCCACCGTCGCCGCGAAATTTGACGCTGAGCCCAAACAACTCGTTCAACAATCGTTCTCTGAACTCCTCGATGAATGGCAGTCTCACCGGCGAGGGTTTAATACAGGATGAGACGGAGCTTCGAAATTATCTCAAAGAGATCGTCGATCGCGAACGGAAATCTACACATTCCGCGAACATCGATCAGCCATCGAATCTCTTGAGTTCTTTCTGGTCGCATCCGGCAACGAGAAATCCCGGAGAGGTGTCTCCAATGCTCCGAAGATGCGCTTACCAACTCGCTCCCACTATCGGTAAGATCATCTCTGAACAACACGCGTATCACTGCGGTAATTTCTTCGGCTTATTAAATTATGGAGACTGTATTCTGTTGAAGATAAAACAAAGTCCGCCAGTCCCGGTGCCGAAGAGGGAAATTCGCCGCGGGGCTATTTTGGCTCTACGGATGTTTGGCGAAAGTATCGAGTAGATTCGCATAAAATCAATCAGTGGACCGCAAATCTTCGTATGGTGAGAGTTGGAGGAAAAAAAACGATTTAACATCGTGCAAATAAAACTTGTAAAGATCGGTTACAGAATTAAGAATTTTTGTCAATAGTGGATCAGTAAAACGGTGGTGGAGAGAGTAGCTACGGAAATTGACAACGTTTGCGCGGCCCTGACTCGTCACGGACTGAGTGATTCCCAGCCGGGTCTCGTAGGCTTGGAGAGATTACGAAAACTCGCGCAATCACCGTTTCTCGTATCCGGAGTTCCTACACTCCCGACTCTCGTTCCATTTCTCGAGTTGTCTAACAATCAGGATTACCTGGTAAAGCGTATAAAGGTCCTCGCGAAAGGAGGATCAATGAGCGAATTTAAATGGAACAGCGGAGGATCGCACAACGGGAAAGCGTGGGATAGCACTTTACCGACTGATACGGCGGTAAAAAGAAATACATATTATTCTATATTGCAAATACTTTGTGAATTATTTCGCTAGTAAAAAAAAACGCTTTCAGATAATAATGCATCTGGTATCATCTTACATGGACACACAACTTGAAGCGCCCCTGGATCAGCCGGACGCTCGAACGTTCACCTCCAGATACATGGCGAAAATAGGGCATGATTTGCCGAGAAACAAAGGACCCGTAATAGTTTGCCAATCGGCGAATCCGCCCCACTACTGTCTAGCGCTCACCGGTGACTCGTTGCCCGCTGACTACGAAGAGATTCCAAGAGTGAGAAGAATAATCTTCGCTCTTATCGGACAGCTTCGAAAAAAGCACGAAAGCAACTTATTTTTTTTTATTTTCAGGGTCGTAACAACATGTTCCACACTCTTCTGCTATTCCTGTATATTGTAAATACCCGAGATCACGGAATGCTCGGTCGGGTGAATTTAGGAATGTCCGGTGTCAACGTTCTTTGGGTCATCGACGGTTGAGACGGTACAATCTCGTGACACAGATTGTAATTGAGTTATTTTTTTTTTGTGTGTAAAACAGGAACAACGTCGAATGTCATAGATGATTTATAAATTTGTAAAAAAAAAGAAAAACAAACGCTTGAAACTGCTATCCGAGTGTAGATTGACCCCTTCCCATGTCTCTCTCGGACTCGATTCGTACACTGCTGTTCATAAATGTCTGACCATGAATTTTTTCAGATTTTTAAATTAGCTTTGATTTTTTTTTTTAATTTGGGAAAAAAACAAAATTCAACCAAATTTTAAAAAACGAAAAAAATTCATACGTATTCAGAAAAATTAACGAATCATTTTTATAAAAAAAAAAACAAAATTAGGTTGCCGGGTAATTCGATAAACAATTAATTTTTTGATTAATTTGTTAATAACATTTTTGAATTATTATTATGCAAAATTAATCTTTTAAGTACTTTTAGTATGTATTAATTTTTTGTATTTGTATTTGCAATTTTGTCTCATTTTTCTCGAACTTATACGAAATTAACACCAAGCAACAGATCAATATAACTTAAAGTCATATGAAAATTTGGACTGAATGTTGTATTAAGACTGCAGTTCGCCGATGCAGAAGAAAATAGTTTTTATTTCACTCGGTGGGAAAATGGCGGTTTTTCGCACGCTTCGCGTGCGAAAACCTCCATTTTCACACCTTGTGAAATAAAATTTTGTTCGATACTCGTGCGAAAAACGTTTTCTGAACTCGTGTGATTGCAACACTCGCCTTCGGCTCGTGCTGCAAACTCACGCTCGTCAGAAAAAGTTTTTTCGCACTCGTATCGAAATGTACTATTATTTCACTCGGTGCGTAAAATGCAGTTTTACGCACGCTTCGCGCGCGTAACACTCCTCTTTCGCACCTTGTGAAATAAAATTTCGTGCGATAAACGTTTTCTTAACTCGTGTGATTGCAACACTCGTCAGAAAAAGTTTTATCGCACTAATATCGTAATGTAATATTTCGTTTTAGTATTTCGTGAGATAACTCGTTCAGTATCGCCATTTTAATGAAATGATTGTAATAATAAGGCAAGTCTTCGTAACTTCGCCCTCTCTCCCGTAAATTCGTTCTGTGGCATTTGGCGCTTCTATCGAGGTTGATCGAGGTTATGTCGAACTGCACCATGCGTTCGTCCGTTAGTCATTGAACGAAAGTTGCTCGTGTTATTATTTATTAACAATGACGTCTTTATTCACCGAACGGAATTCTGATTGCGAAGAGGAATTGAAAATTAATACGGGCTATGCCAATACTTACAACAGTTGGCGGCAGAAGGAAGAGTTCAGTAAACGTGAGAAGGATTGTTTTATTTTGTCACTCCAACAGCATTGCGTTGTTCTCGATTGTTCTTGTATCTAATTTAATATAATAATATTTTTCGTGATTGTTAGTTAAAACAAGGTACGGCGAGCATATCAAGAGCTCCGGAGATGACTCTGAGACGTCAACCGACGAGGATGAAGAAGGAGCAGTAAGTCAAAGCTTTAACAGATCGTTATTTATTTATTTACCCAGATAGACAACTGACGGCACGGGATCGACTCGGTGATAGCACAGACCTGGATGTCGTGCTGGCACAATACAGACATGTACATCCGCATGTGACGATATTGTGACGGCACAGCATTTTTATACCGAAAGCTGCTTGCACAGTTCCAGCTTGCCGTGGAGCTTCGCAATCTTGATGTGAGGCTTCACAGTGAGCTGGAACTGTGCAAGCAGATTCTGGTATCAAAACGCCGTGCCGTCACAATATCGTCACATGCGGACGCACATGACGATATTGTGACGACACGGTGTGGCGAATGCACGGCACGTTTTTCTATCTGGGTAACTTTACGCGACAATAACCGTACCTACAAACATAATATCAATAAGTACTACATAATTAAATTTATTCATTTAATTTTTATTGACGGAGTAATTCCTTTACACAGAACTCAAGTTATGAACAAAAAATATGAGGCATACAAAATTTGAATATACAATATATACATAATCCCGATTAACACATTTTTGTTAATATAAATATACTGAACTAAAATAGAAGGACTTAATTATAAAAGGAAGACCTTAGGAGAGCCTAATGAAAAACTTAACGACCCAAATGACCTAATGATACTGCCGAGGCTACTCTTATTTCTATTCCTATCTCAAAATCATTCTGTTCTCCTGGTTCTTAAACGCTTCGAACAATACACCAGTGAAACTTGGCATGTCATCCTGATTTCAGAGCCGAGCAATAATGCAATATACAACATCAAAACAATTTGAGGAAACAAAGAATATGCAATTGCTGTTTAAATATGCTAACGCAATTAAAAAATTCTGTAGCTTGGTATGCATACAAAAAAAAAAAACTGCAAAAGAATAAAAGTAATCAAACTACTGTGTTCTTTGCCAGGTATTTACTGAACAGATGGAAAAGGACTTTTACAAGACACTCGCATGTTTAAAAAACAAGGATCCCAAAATTTATGACGACAACATTAAGTTTTTTAAAGACAAGGCGAAAGATGACTTGGCAGAAGCCTCTGGGTCCGGGGAGAAGTCCAAGAAGGAGAATAAGCTATTTCTGAGAGACTATGAACGTCAGATAGTTATGGAGCGAGGAGGAAAGTTCAGTGACAGCGAAGACGAGGATACCTTTCATCAAAAAAGGACGGAGTGTCATGCGCCAACTTACATGGAAGAGCAGCGAGCTTTGAAGGAGAGCATAAGCAAAACCCTGGAGGACGATGAAGAGGATGAGGCATCTTTGCTCTTGAAGCCAAAAGCTAAGACAGCCGTTGAAAAATTGAAGGAAGAGGAGACTTACAAAGAGTGGCTGAAAGGACAACAAACTGAGATAGACAACGAAGAGAAAGAAGCTCTGAAACCGTTGCGCGATTTTTGGACCGATCCTAATCTTGATCCCAAGGAGAAATTTTTACGCGACTATGTACTGAACAAAAAATTTCTCGGGGAGGACGGCGGGGACGAAGAGGAGGAAGAGGCTCATCAGCCGTACGATAAAATGGTGCACGACAGTGACGAAAATTTGTCGGAAGACGAGAGGAACATCGAGAAGCAGGAAGAATTCGAGCACAAGTATAATTTTCGTTACGAAGAGCCCGATCAGGAGTTCATAAAGAGATATCCAAGAACATTGGAGAATTCGCTGCGCAAGAAAGACGGCAGAAGATCGCAGAAAAGAGCCGAGGTGAAGCAACGCAAGGAGGAAGACAAAGTTCGGAAACAGGAGGAACTGAAGCAGCTGAAAGCTATGAAGCGCAAGGAAATCGAGGATAAGATTGATAAGCTCAGAGAGATAACGGGGAACGAAGATATTCGATTGGATAATATCGATTTGGACGGTGATTTCGATCCGGCCGAACACGATAGAAAGATGCGGGAGCTCTTCAACGAGGAGTACTACGCCGAAGGGGAGGACCAGAAGCCCGAATTTCCGGATATCGATGAGGAATTGGGAATCGATAAAAATTGGGATGACTACGATCCAAAGAACGATGTATTCGTTCCGGATGCCGAAGAGGCTCGCAATGAAAATCCCGACTGCGAGGATCCGGAATTCAACGTGAGGGACATTGATCGACCGTTCCGTTTTATATCCGCTGGAGTTCGGAAATAAACTTTTATTTCATTTCAGATGGATGCTGATTACGATCCGACGAAATCATTCCAATCGGAGCTCATAGATGCATCGAGGAAGAAGAAGAAGCGAAGGCGCAGTAAATTCGCCGAAATAATCGCAAAGGAAAAGCCGAAATTTGATCCCACCGTTCATCCCTCTTATCGTGACTACATTGAGCAATATTACGCGCTCGACTACGAGGATATGATTGACGATTTGCCATGTCGATTCAAGTATCGAAAAGTCGTGCCTAACGATTACGGTCTCAGCGTCGAAGAGGTGAGTGCTCCGTGTGACATGTCACGGTCGCTAACCAAAAAGTGTGAAAAATGAGATTTTCACAAAGTATCCTCATCCAATCTACTTTTGTGTATAATGTTCGATGAAATAGTACATTACTCCACGAGGGCGAAAAACGTTTTTCTAACGAGTGTGAGTTTGCACGAGCCGAAGGCGAGGGCTGTAATCACACGAGTTAGAAAAAGTGTTTCGCACGAGGGATGTACGAAATTTTTCATCACAAGGTGCAAAAATGGCGGTTTTACGCACGCGAAGTGGGCATAAAAGTGGCCATTTCCGCACCGAGTGATGAAAAGTATATTATACCACAAGGGAGGAAAGTGCGTTTTTTCACCGAGTGTGAAGTTTGACGTCCGAGCGAAACGGGGGCAGAAATTCACACGATGTGAAAATGCACTTCCTCTCTTGTATCATACGATATTTTTTTCCGATTTCGTTAAAATAATCACATTTCTTGCGTCGCAAAATGCGGGAGTAATAGAGCCCTGGTACTCCCTAGGGAGTAATGAAATTGTACCGCGCATGCGCACATGTTAATAATGATCAGCGGTCAATAATAGGCTATTTTCCGTGATTATCTGTCTTCCACATACAGGAAGCTTCGTCGGTTAAAAAAAAATTATCACGTTTAGATATTCCAAAGCATGAAATTTAATATACTGTACTGGAAGTTTTTATGCAAAAATTCGTTTATTAAATTTCATGTACAATTGTGATGAATAAGTAATGTTCAGTGTATTAAAAACGTTGGGAAAACTTTATTTTTAATAATTTACTTTAATTTTATTATGAAAGTACTTTAATTTTGATAATTTTTTAAAATTTCAATGAAAAAGTATATTAATTTTTCATCACAATTGTACATTAAATTTAATGTATCAGTTTTTTCATACAAACTTCCAGTGCGGTACATTAAATTTACAATTTTTTTGTAGAGTGTAGCTCTGTTTTGCACAATATAATGACTTTTTTTACACTTCATGCGCCATGAGAATTGCACGGTATATTGCATGCCGAAAGCCGAATAGTCGGAGGTGCAAAGAGTACACCCGACCTGAAACGATTAGTCAAAGATATTATGCAGTTGCCTAATGACTAAGCCGTAGTCAAAACGACAAAGAAATTTTCGCCATCGAACCGCCGAATTAAAAAATTTCATTGCTTACTGCGCCTGCGCAGTGACAGTAAAAAAAGCTGAAAATTGAAATTTTCATATCGCTTCTTCATAAAAGTTGAAAATTGAAATTCGCGAAGCTTCTTCTATGAGGAAACATTGTCTGTATTTTTGGCTTCCTCATAGAAGAAGCTTCGCGAATTTCAATTTTCAACTTTTATGAAGAAGCGATATGAAAATTTCAATTTTCAACTTTTATGAAGAATCGATATGAAAATTTCAATTTTCAGCTTTTATGAGGAAGCGATTTGAAAATTTCAATTTTCAACTTTATGAGGAAGCGATATGAAAATTTCAATTTTCAACTTTATGAGGAAGCGATATGAAAATTTCAATTTTCAACTTTTTTTCAACGTCAACGTCTTAGACTTTTATACAAAACGGCTGACCGACTCAGGTTCAGTGCGTAAAAAAATATAACATCGTCACGTTTCACTTTGTCGAATCTGCGTTTGGTGCGAAAAAATACATGGAAGTATGCGCTCCTGAATTTTTATTCCTGAATTTTCGATTTTTATTCCAGAATTCCTAGTGATACCTCTTTATCTAGCTTTTTAATCCCGTCATGTCCATCGTCTTGAGTATGTCTTGCTGTAGATCACGATAGGCATCTGGGTTTTTCCGCGATGCCATCGAAAAGCAAAGAAATCGTTGTTTAAAAATACCTAAAATCATTCATTTTTGCAATTTTGGCTATAAAAATGCCTGGTAAACTTTTTGGTTAGTTGTCGCTCCGGGACTGTAATTCTATGTATTTTTTCGCGCTGATCACGAATCTGACACTTATTTTATTCGCAGATGAATATTTGATGCGAAAAAAATGCGTCTTAAAAAAAAAAAAAATTGCATGAAATTCAAAAAATTTAAAATGACATAAAATTGAAACGGTTCGATTGATTTTCTTGAAATTTTAATGGGATCCTCGGGTGATCAGATTCTATCTGTGTACGCATTTTTAGCCCGACAGCTAAAAAATTGCGAGCGCTACAGTGCGTACAGACATTTTCGAAGAAATTAAAAATGGCGTACAAAAAAAACAACTGACAATTTATGGACGAAATTTGGTAGAAACATTGACTATTAACCACACAAGCTGTGTGCGAAATTTCAGCCTGATCGGTGGAGGCGTTCCCGAGATATAGCCATTTGAATTTTTCACACACACACACACACACACACACACACACACACACACACACACACACACACACACACACACACACACACACACACACAAGCACACACATCCGGACATTTTTTCTAAATGTGATTTTTCGATGTTTTGGAACATTCTGAACACGTTTTCATTAAAATCTCGAAAATTTTTTTTCTCACCATCACAAAGCTTCCTCTATGAGGAAGCAAAACATCGATTATTTGCCTTGATAATCGATTATGTTTCGATGAATCGATGCATTAAAACATCGAATTAAATAATCGATGCAACGCGTGAAAAACATCGATTTTCAGAACATTGAGTGAACATCGCCGATCACTAAACCAAACATTGAGGATTTAATACTCTACCGTTTCATTAAACGTTTTCAATAAAATCTCGAATTTATTCTTTTCTTCATTAATACAAAGCTTTATCTATGAGGAAGCAAAATGTAATGCTTTTTTTCCAAGGGCGCTGAAACTTCGTAGTCCAAAAGATAAGAACCCACTGGTAGATCCGCTAGATGCAATGGGATCCTATCCGTCTTTTATTCGTAAGATCAACCGGGGCCGCGAATTTTTGGATTGCAGGATTAACCCTGTCTCTCTCGCACTTGATAGAGTCTCACCTCACTTTAAGTCGAAGCGAAATACCGCGGGCGGTATCGATAACTGGAATGAACTTTTTTTCAATGGTGCGAATGTTTCCGAGAAAAAAGAAATTAGAACTGGATTCGCATCGAATCGGCCTTTTCCTTTTCCTTGTCCCCAACAAACTTAACACCATTGATAAGAGTTCTTTGGAAAATTGTAGCAATTTCCCTCGCATTCACAGTCGTGTCACTTCACCTTAACGCCCGATTCTTTGTCCAAGGATTTAATTACCTACCCGTCTTCGACGCTTGCAGATTCTCATGGCTGACGATCGGGATTTGAATAGATGGTGCTCACTGAGGAGAGCCCTCGAGCACAAACCCGAAGAAGCAGAGATGCGAGAAGTGCTGAGTTATAAACAGAAAGCAAGCAACGAATCGTTCAAGAAAAAGATTCTCAAAAGTTTATACACGTGAGTTTATCAGATCTTCCATGATTGTAAGGAGCGTTGAATGATTCTGATTCTGACTGCAAACCAATTTACACGTTGATATTACAGAGCCGAGGAAGAGCCGCTAGATCCGGAAACCGCGATCACTCCGTTGAATCAACAGAACGAGCAGCCAACTAAGAAGAAACGCAAGCCAAAGAAGAAAAAGAAAAGTGGCGAGCCTCTCTTAGTCCCGAAATTGGAAACTACAAATTCTGTGAAAATCAGCACGAACGGTCCAACGGTGAAAAATGAAAATGCTGCAGATAAAAAAATTCCAAAAGAGGAAAAATTGGAACATACAAACTCTGCAGAAAACAGCTGGAATGGTCCAACGGTGAAAAAGGAGAATTCTGCAGCTAACAAAGCTCCCAAAGAGAAGAATCCCGAAAAAGCAAAAACCACGAAGGATGCCACTCCTGCAGATATGAAAATAAAAGAAGAAGTTATAATTCCAACTGTCGTGACTGCAAAGAGTAAAAAGCGGAAAGCCAGTAAAGTAGCGAATGAAACTCGGCGGTCGAGTCAACAAGAAGCGGAAGAGCCGCAGGTTAAAAAATTCCAATCGAAAACTGCTAATGTCTCTAATGACACAGGAAACCACGAAGTATCGGTAAAGCAGGCACAAAAGAGCGTTAACAGTTCTAAAAACGCAAATCCCGACAAAAAATTGCACAAGAAAAATAAAAAAGGCATATCAGGTTCGAATAAACAGTTCAATAAGAAAAATTCGAATAAGGAAACAGATCAGGTGGCATTGTTGAGCTCCGAGCGCCTCAAGGCTTACGGTATCAATCCCAAGAAATTTCGGAATAAACTGAAGTATGGTAAGCAAAAGTAGGCTGATTATCTAATATATAATATATATGTATATATACTAAAAAACATAGTATATCTTGATTTTATAAATAAATAGTTACATGTATACCAACGTTCGAGTTTCAAAACCCAATAGTCCCGCGTTCCGCGTCCTTCTCCAAACGGCCTTCCACCAAATAAGCGGCACGACGAAGTTTACGCTCCGTTGGATGGGCACCTTGAGTTTTTTTTTTTTTTTCATTGTGACGGAAGTAAAATCGTTGTCGCGGTCGAATGGCAACATAATAGCTCCACCATCACGAACGTTAACAGTTGTATGAAACTGACCGATGAACCAGAGGAGTGGCTCTCGGAGCGTTAAATTGCCAAAATTTGTACAGAAACCTAACAGCAAAATAACGAAAAGGGGGCCAGATTCGAGATATCGAAAACGCTTACGGCGGAGGGTGGGATGCAAGGGGATCTACTTCAAAATGATAAATGATGTTTGCGGATTATTAGGAATGGTACTCGGGGACAGTTTGGGTTTGCTTTTCTACAATCCGATCCGTAACGTAAGCCGTCCCGTATGTTTAGCGTGCAACCCTACTGTATGTCTGCAGCGAGATATCTCGGAACCGCCCTACTCAATCCCGACCAGGAGATTTCTATTACCGGGGTCTGCCTTTTTTGCTGGGGTCGATACGCCGAAAGGGTGATAAACTCGAGCGATTCGCTGTATTATTAACTTTTTATTATTAATATTTTTAACTTGCAAAGGCGATTTTAGAAATTGGCTTTAATGCCGTGCAAAATGTTAAATAAAAATGATTTCGATCGATCTGACAAAGACGATTCGTAGCTGGTAGTGCGGGCCTCGCGGACAGGACAATTCGACGGAATGGAGCCTAGGTAGTACGCTATCCCGCACGGAATACAAAGGGATGCCCGAGCTCCCCCTCGAGTACAATAAATCAATCCCCTCGGATCCCGAGACCCGCAGTAGCAGGTGGCTTGAATGCCTACCACCGCTCGCGCCTCTAATTCTCAATTAATGCGATCCCCGTTGTACTGCGCCAACGTTCCTTTTCCTTCCTGCTGGTAGATTTTATTTTTACACGCACAGTACACGATTTTACTCTAAAATCGACGCTACAAAAATGGTAAACATAAACGCTGTTTTTACGATAACGTCAATTAAATTTTGCATTTATGTGTAAGCTTCAGTAGTTCGTGGAGTGGGATCGAAAGGTCTAGGTCCGGACAGGATTACCGAGGATCAGAGACACAATTGCCGAATTTTACGGACTGACGCCTCACATCTGTGGACATCGATTCACCGTCGGCCCCACGGTGAGATGGGGTAGATGTAAATGATGAAGAGCCTCGAAGTTCTAATTGGCGAAAAATCGTTTTTCGGTGATGGAGCGAAAATATCGTCGAGACGGTCGATTATACGGGCTCTGACTCAATTACTCGCATAATCCGTAACCCACTTGTAGTGTTTGACTATTTTTATTTACGTACACCATAATTTACTTTTTTTTAAATAAAATATTTTGAAACCTTTTGCTGTTTGACAAACAGTGCTGAAAAATCCTTAATTCACGCTGTCCGTTGCTTGATCCCATACGGTGGATTCATTGGTGATATTCGTTACATTGGCCATAACTTGGGACTGTTCTGGCATGTCACCGATTTGTATAAGAATTACGAGGTACGTCGTTATCGAACCGACCATCTTAAAAACCATTAATTAACATCAATAAACACGAAATAAATAATCGGTGAAGTATGAATTCATTGATATACGCACCCCTTGAATAAAGCCGTAGTTGAGCGTGAAGAATCCGCAAGCGGTGAAAGACAATGTGTTCTGTGAAACTTGCAACGTGAAATCGAGAATCTGGACAAAAAAAGTAATTTCGCAGAAATGTATCTCTAGATCATAATATTTTGTAGGTAATAATTAATCGAAGCTGTATCAATCAGTGTTATTCTTGCCTCGTCTCTGAATGCCTTTTTCGTCGATGGTTCGTGAAGTTGACAGATAATGTTACCTGTTTCCTTTGCCTGAATAGATTTCAAAAGAATTTGAATTATTATTAATTCTTCGCTGTCACTGCGGGTCAAATTATTCCGGCATATGTTCCGGAAGTATGTTTCATAATTTTTTTCATCTCACTCTGACGGATGGTTCTCAAAATAATTTTCGAAAAATATAATAATAATAATAATATTTAAAAATATGTTTTCAACTTGACCCTGTTCGACAACAAGTGATTCGTCTAGTCGTAATCACTTTTCGGCCCTCAATCGAAAATCGTACATACCGCGTTGCTCGTTATATCGCAGCACGCGTTGATCAGAATAATTCGATAGATATAGAAGGCGAGCCAGCAACAGGCATTGGTCACATCCTCCGCTATATTTTCGTCAGTCGGTTCCCACATAATAGCGCCGCAGCTGTTGTACAGCAATCCAGTTATCAGAGCAAAAGACACGATCATCGACAGTAGTACCTGAACGCCAAAAGTATCGTTTATCATGTTCGATATACCGACGAGTTCGTGATGATAGACTCTTGCTGCTCTCATCGCATTCTCATCGTCGTTCGTTCGATTCACGAATATATGCTCGCTATTCAGTGCCTTGAGTTTCGTGTACTCCAAGACTCTCTTGTGCTGAGGTGAATCGTTTGTCGTCGTCAACATTCCGGACAAACATTTATTCAACTGACAAAATCGCATACCCATGAAACTGTAAAGAACAAATTTATTAGAACTTTTTCTACCATTTGTCGACTTGATAAAAAAATATTACAAATCACAATTTCCTACCGTACTAGAGTGATGTAAGATATGTCCCCGACTGCAGTGAGAACAGCTGGATAATAACATGCGACGGAATCAGCAACGATAAAAGCAATCGAATCCCCATTTGAGCCACACCACATCAGAACCGTAAACGTGAAGACGAATATAACGACGAATTGCGTAACGAGCATCAACAATTGTCGCACATAAATAAGTCTGTAATCCCGTGGTATTCCCATTTTCTCCATTCTCATGTCAGAACTTTCCAAGCGTTCGACAATCTTTTTCACCCCTTTAACGCGCGCCCAGCCGAGGACGGTGCCGCATAAGTACAGACAAATGTTTCCGTAGAACAGCGCCTTGTAGATAAATTTCGACGATTCCGATAGCCTCGTACCAAGAACAATGTCCATGTTTTGGATACTTATGTCGACGAGAGTACCGTATCCGGCCATGAGAACCAAAGTGTAGAGAACACTCGTGACCGGCCAAGGTTTACCCAGTGGAATTTCTATGACTCCCATACCGACGATCCAACCGCACAAGGTCATGGGAAACATCACTTGTTCCACAGTCCTTAGTTTTATTTTTGTCTTCGATATTAACGCGACCAGTAGATTCTCACACCACATCTCGATTTATAATTTTAATCAATTTTAATAACAATTATTTTTCTTTCCTATACTCGAGGCACCAAGAGTTATGTTCGGGATTGAAATTTATACGACTGTCAAGTAATGAAGTTTCAGGCTATGAGAACACGACGGACTCACGTCAGCGAGTAAAAAAATATCGCGTGAGATAACGCTTCGTCATTGGAAGACGGCCCTAATAAAGAAAGTCATGTATAACGACAATGGCTGTTGGAAGCTAATTAACTACCAACAAATGCTAAACGAAAATGTTGCGTACCAATACGAGCGTTGTTTAAGTAAATAGCAAACAGGCTGTGAATTTTATTTACTTTTATTCTCGTCCTGTAGAATATCTCCGCACCTTTTCGGACTGTTACCTTACTCGCGTGCGTCAAGTTCTCGTTATTTAGATTTGAGGTATACTAGGACGATACTTTTATCAATAGCTGGGGATTAATATTTGAATCGTGTTCGAGAAAAAATTGGCGTGTCTACGTAAATACAACTTTGTTTTTTCGTGGTCAACGTTCATTATTTTAATAACTCAGGGTGGGAGAATCGGTCACAAAAATTGTTTGTTAATATAACTTTTCCTTGCTTAAAAAAATATATATATTTACGTGATCGAGAAAAACTTGAGGGGAGCGCGCACAGTAGTATGGATCAGTGTGCGGACAGACGAGCCAACGGACTCTGTACTTTCATAATTCGTTCGTCAATGAAGAGAAAGGAATATGATAAAGAGATAACGTGCATTCATGTTCCATTAGAAAATTACATTTTATAAAAATAACGTGGTCCCGGCCGAGCGATGTAATTACTGACATCCATTAGATCGAGTATCGTACGAGAGATCGGAAAATTTAATTTTTCACATTCGTTACATATATGAGTGACGCGTTCGGAGTTTCCTGTGGACACTGTGCATAATTAAAAATAATTGTCGTTATATATATATATGTACAGTTGCCGGCGAGCTGAATAAGCACGAGGGCGAAACAGGTGCAGGTAAAGGATAAACTATTATTTCTTTTTAACGTTCTTTACGATGCGTAGACTCGCCACTGAAATCCACAAGAATCATTAAATACGTCGTCACCGTGCCGAGAAACTGCAAAAATCAGTCTGTAAGGAAATTCGAAAAAAATTTCGCTCGCATTAAAAATAATAAAAATCACTCACGCCCAGTATGAATTTGTGGCCAAGAGTGAAGAATCCAGCTGGACTGAAGAACAGAGGGTCTTGGTTAATTTGTAAAGAGAATTGTCTTATCTCGTCGGTCAATTCGGGATCTCTGACTGTCTCGTGAACGCAGTGAATAATTTCTCCTGTTCGATGAGCCTGCATACAAAAAAAAAAAGAAAAAAAAGACCCACTACAGTTCGTAAATTGCGAAACGAAGGATAATGAAAATTAAAACGATTCTTACCTCAGCGCTAACTTCGTCACAGGCTTGATTAATCATTACAAGCTTCGCGAAGTATGCGATGCCATTACAGAGCAGAACGGTAATTCGAATGTTTCGTCTATCCAGCGACGGATTCATAATTACGGTGTATAAATTGTATGTTTCCCCCGTAAACATTACAAAACAAGCGGTTATCTCCAGCGCCATTTGTACACCATAAGCTTTGTTCAGGTCCTTCGATATCGAGCTCAGCTCCAGGTGCGCGTGTCTTGGCAATTTGATGAAGCACTGAGTAAAGTAGATTGCCCTATTCTGAAATTGGTACGATCGATAGCCAACGCTGCTCGTACTTACTTGATTATCCGAATGACATTTTTTCGATTTTTACTACAATTCGAAATTCGACGCGTCGACATCGCGAACGGTTTATCGATGACTGTACATTGAAAGGGGCTTGCGATATTCTCGAGAACCTCGTTCGCTTTACGGAACCGCAGTCCTATAATCCTGGATCAATACACAATGAAAAATCAATCACGATAGTTACCTCTAGATAGAGATCTAACAGCTCAATTTCTGTACGAAAAAGGATGCGTATATTTTACCTGACTGCCGTCGAAAAATAAAAAACAACAATAGAATTAATGTGGAAGGGATGATGAAGAACTGTGACAACGATTATTATCTGATAGACGGGAATCACGTTGATGAGCCACAATACGTCTATCGCGTTCAGACTGACAATAAAAATGAGCCAAAAAACTACTACAGCGATTCCGATGTTGAAAGTCCTGTTGTAATCGAAAGTGGCGCCGAGCTCCTGCAGTGTCTCGTCGACCTTCTTTAACTTCCCACCGAGAGTGGAGCACATCTATTTTTTTCAGAAGAGAAAGAAAATATCTATGTGTTGCCCGATCGCGCATCGATTTGAACTATTCGTTCATACGTACTCCCCTGTGATACCAACTGAGAATTTGAGCGAGGCCGGCTGTCGCCGCGGTTATGTATACCGTGTACATTATAATCATTTCCGAGGTTCCGAACCAGTCGGAATTGAAGCAGAAGTTGAGAGTGAAGCCCATCGCGACACAGTAAAGCGATGTTACGGTTATCGCGTAGATCAGACTGAATGCAGGACGTCGGCGTTCCATGGGATAACGAAAAACACCGTGGCCCATAATCGCGAACATTGTTTGCAGTGGTAAAAGTGACTCGATAACATTTTTTGGCTTCCACGTCATTTTTTTTTTTTTTTTTTTTTTTAAACTCCTTCCTTAATCTACTTCGGCAACGCTCCACAACTGACTAACGAGATCGTGACGAAAGAGGATGTTCGAGCGGCGAGGTGCGTGGTACCGGTCATGCGCAGTAAGTTGCGTTTACGACTTTTCTTCCTTTTTCATTTTTATTTTCCTTGCGTAACACTGCTCTCTTGCAAAACAATAATTATATACATAATTGTAATTGCAGTAAACTTGCGTATATAAATATCAGACGAAAGGCTAAGCCATTTGTACGAGAATCACCAAGTATGTCGTCACGGTTCCAAGAAACTGCAACAAAAAAAAATGTTATCGATGAAGATAATATTTAAAGCTGTTGAAAAATAATAATAATAAATTCACTAACCCCTCGTACAAATTTCCAACCAAGAGTGATGAGTCCAGCCGGACTGAATACCACACGATTCTGCATAATTTGAAACGAGAATTGTTCTATCTCGTCGGGAAATTCAGAGTCACCGATCGTCCCGTCCATACGGTGAAGAATATTTCCCGTTCGATGAGCCTGCGCGATGTTTCAGGGTTTGGAGCTGATAAATTTTATAATGAACGAAGGATTGAAAAGAACGGAGAACGTTTACCTCACAGCTGACAGCTTCGCAGGCTTGATTCATTAGTATGAGCTTTGTTAAGTACGTTGTACACCAAATACAGTGAACGATAATTCGCCAATGTCGTCTAGGTACCGAAGGATTGCTACCGACTTGGCAGATATCGTAGAGTAGACCCGTCAGCAATGCGAAATAAGCAGTTATCTCCAGCGCTATTTGTACGCCGTAAGCTCGATTCAATTCTCTTGATATCGTGCTCAACTCCAGATGTACGTGTCTTGCAAAATAAAATAGGCAATTGATGAATAATAAATTGCGAGTTGAAAAAAAAATCTGCATAGTTTGTTACTTACTGGATTATCTGCATAACGTTTTTTCGGTAGTCTGCATCTTTGATGAAAATGTTCTTTGTTGACCTCGTGAATGTTGAAATAGATACTTTGTTTCCCAAATATCGCCACGCTTGATTGTTGACCGGTCGCCGAACGGGAGCGGCGATCTTCTCGAGAAGTTCATTCGCTTTATGGAATCGCATTTTTACGAGCCTGAAGGGATTCCATAAAGTTAGTCCAAGAATAATTATCGCTCCATTAGTCCCAATTATTGACGGATACAATGCGAAGAAAGTCGATAACTAACGGATGCTTGATCCTTCGCAAGTTACGCTCCAGGACTGTACACAACCCCTTATAAATTAACAATTTCTTTATAAGACCCACGGCCGATGGAATGACATGAGGAAATAGTTAATTTATGAGGGCTGTATGTAAGTGCCTGTGAGTGGCTCCGTAAGGACAACAGACCAACTGACAGACAAATAAAATCAAGAAGTTTTATTTATGTATATAGAGAATCGATTTACCTGGCGGCGACCGAAAAGTTGATAATAACTATGCAGTTTATGTGTAAGGGATGATGGAGAACCGTAATGACAATTAAGATATGACTTATCGGCATAAGACTGAAAAGCCACAAAACGTCTATAGCATTGAGAATGGAATAACTAAGTATCCAGGAGACGATCAAAACGATTTCCATGTTCATAGTCCCAGTGTAATCGAAAGTTGCTCCGAGTTCCTGCAGGGTCTCGTCGATCTTCGACATCTTTTGCACGAAATCGGAGAATCTCTGTTCCCACACGATGAAGAGCGGAAAGAAAAACAGATGAAAAATCGTAACAACTCGATGCCTCGTTTTCATCGCACAACGATTGAAAATTTATCGTATGCGTACGTACTCTCGCATGATACCAGCTGAGAATTTGACCAATTGCAGCAAGCACCGTGGCGGAATAACATATACGGAAAAATATTTGCGACGCGTACTTGTACCATGACGATTCGAAGCATAATTTTAGAGTGAATCCCATCGCCGTGCAGTAAAGCAACGATACGGTAATCGCGTAAATTAAACTAAATAATGGGTGTCGTCGTCCCGGCGGATATTGAAAGACACCGTGACCGATAATAGCGCTCATCGTTTCCAGGGGTAGGACTGCCTCACCGAAGCTCTTTGGACGCCACTTCATATTTTTTTTTTATATTTCCGTATCTACACTCGATAATTCATTAACTTCCCGAGGCTCGGCAAACGACTAATAAGTTTTCGTGCAAACAGAATTTACAAACGGCGAAATGCCTTTGCTTCGTCGGATCATTATCATTTGTTCCGCATATCAAGCACGCTATACACTATCCGTCCGCTTGCCACCATTCGCGACTTATTAACTCAACTCCTAAGGGGAGAATTCGCTTGTATGGTTCGCGTGTTCTATATGTTATCGATTATTCGAGAAATGGAGTGACGCAGACAATTGTAAACGTCGCCTTAATTATTTTTAATAATAAAATGCACTATTACTCAGGATAAGTGCCACGTGCAAATAAAACCGTCCGATCGTATCACACGGCGTCGACAAGAGGATATGAAATTCGTCAAGGGGATAGTCAATATTTCAAGGATAAGCAGTATTGACACCACCGTAGGGAGAGGGGAACATAATAATAACAACAACATTGGTAGAAATATAATTTTTTTCCTTGCCCTGTGTTGGCACAAACTGGGAAGCCGAGGCGTGAAACATGTGCATATACAAAGAACTTGTAAAGGGTTGATAATTATGCAATTATTATTGCTGTTATTATTGATCGTTCTGTATAAAAATCACCAAGTATGTCGTCACTGTCCCAATGAACTGCGAAAAAAGCATGAAGATAATTGTTGAAGCGGTTGAAAAAAACAAAAATAAAATAAAAATTAGGCACGTACCCCTCGTAAAAATTTCCAGCCAAGCGTGACAAGTCCAGCCGGACTGAAGAAAAGGCGATGCTGCATAATTTGAAATGAGAATTGTTGTATTTCGTCGGGTAATTCAGGGTCACCGATCGGCTTCTCCATGCGGTGAAGAATATTGCCCGTTCGATGAGCCTGCGAGGGGTCCCAAGGGTCCTCAATCGTACATTATTTGGAATCAACACATTTTTTAATCAAGGAGGGCGAAAAACACAAAAGCAGTTTTACCTCAGCGCTGATAGTTTCGCAGACTCGGTTAATTGCTACGACCTTTGTAAAGTACGTTGTACACCAAATAACTTGCACGGCTATTCGCACATATCGTCTACGCGCAGAAGGATCGATAGCTGTTCTGTAGATATCATACAGGAGACAAGTTGTAACTATGAAACAAGCAGCTATCTCCAGTGCTACTTGCACGCCATAAGCTCGGTTTATTATATTCGAAATGGCGCTCAGCTCCAGATGAACGTGTCTTGAAAATTGACAAGTACTTAATACAACCGTTAATCAAACATAAAATAAAAATGACAGTCAGCTAATACTCACTTGATTATGTAAATTAGGTTTTTTTTGTACGCGGCACCGCGAAAAATTCGTCTCGGGGATATCGTGAATGGGATAACACTTATTTTTCGTCCTAAATATTTCCACCGTCGATCATTGATCGGTCGTCGAATAGGCTTGACGATCTTTTCGAGTAGTTCGTTTGCTTTGCGAAATCGCATTCCTACGAGACTGTCAAGATTTCGTTAGGTAAACAGATACAACATTTCTCAGTTTTTACATTTTAGGATAACTCTTATTTTTTCACACGGACATGTTTGAAGTTTACCTGACCACGAATGAAAAGTTGTATGTAGCCATAGAGTTTATGTGAATGGGAAGGTGGAGGATGTTGATGACAATTGATATTACTTCGAAGGGTACATAGGCCATGAGCCACAAAACTTCTGATGTATTCAGAATGCATGTGACGAGTATCCACAGGATAATCGTTTTAATTCCTAAATTCAGAGACTCGGTGTAATCGAAAGTTGCTCCAAGTTCCTGCAGAGTCTCGTCGATCTTCCCCACCCTTTGGATGATATCGAAGAACCTCTGTTTGCACGTCATGATAATTCACACAACCACCAATTTTACCAACTTGATGGTTCTTTCGAGAAAAAAAACGCGTATGCACGTACTTCCATGTAATACCAGCTAAGAATTTGAGCGAGGATAGCTATCGCTACGTTCGCGTATACGATATTAATGAACATGTTGGAATCTTGGTCGTACCAGGGCGAATCATAGTAAAATTTCACGGTGAACGCCATTAAGAGGTAATACAGCGACGTTGCCGTTATCGCATAAGTTAAGCTGAATCTCGGATGTCGTCGTCCGGATGGATAATAAAAAACGCCGTGACCTACAATCGCGAAGGTCGTTAACACAGGTAGAAGACACTCGATGAAATTCCTTGGACGCCACGTCATTTTTTTTATTTTAATTTTTCCACCAAATTGTCAATTAACTCCAAGACGTTCCGCAATTGACTAACGGTCGAGATGCGCCAATATGCGCGGAATGTTGAAGGTTCCATTTAAAAAAAAAATTTTATTGCATTAATTTTTATTCCCACATCGAGGTGTACATACTTCTATCGTCGCTTAACGCGAGATAGATAACACGATGAGTTATTGGCCTCGATAAGCCCATTCTCGCACGCTATTCTCTATATATATTTATCCGCCTGCTAAAGTTACACCGTTATCAAATTATCCCCGGGGCTGCTAGTGAGTTTTATTCTTATGCTATTACTAACTATTATTCAGATGATACGATGAGTCGGTAATTTTTTCATCGGACATCGTTGAGAGGGAATTAATACGACGGGCAATGTCACTGTACATGTTTTAGTTTGTGGCCCGTGCATCGCACTAAAAGTCGTATTTTTTACCGATCGTATCTGGGAATAACGTTCATTTGTATTAGAATAACCACGTACGTTGTTACCGTTCCGAGCATCTGAAGAGCAAATAAATTATACACAGAATTATTACCATTACAACATACAAATACGTTTATACATAAAACAAACAAAAAAATATCGATATGACGCGTACCGATCGAACGAATTTCTTGTCCAGAGTGAAAAATCCGGCAGGAGTGAAGGACAATGAATTCTGCATAATTTGCAAAGAAAACTGATTTATCTCATCCCTAAACTCCGGTTTATCGTAGATTACGGTTGATTCGTGAATTATCTCAGACGTTCTGTTAGCCTGTGGAAAAAAAACGGAACTCTAAAACTTAAAAAAGAAAGCGACGAAGGTAATTTTACCTCGAAGACTGCATCACCGCACAAACAATTGACAATCATAACTTTCCCAAAACGAATAATTAACCAAATAAACAGTACGCCTATCCGTATTTCACGCTTCGGCTGTCCGGTATTTACGAAATTCAAGTACAAGTCATAGATCAATCCTGTGAATAATGCGAAATACTGTGCAAGCTGCAGCACTATTTGTACACCGTAGATTTCGTTCAGGTTTCGCGATATGCCGCATAACTCCAGATGCACCTGCCTAGTTGATTGAATTATTGAACTATTATTTATGTATATTTTGATCAATCTATAAACATTTATTACATTTAATACCCACTTAAGAATCTGTATCAAATTTGTTGGATAATCGTCTCTCGTTGCCGCCCTTTCGGAAATTATCGAATAATCTTGACCCACTTGAGACTTCTTTTGACGAAGAAATGACATTGTCGTGCAGCTTATACTGCGTCGCGGCTTCGCTATTGTCTCGAGAATTTGATTCGTTGTCCTTAAACGAATGACAATCTGCCTGAGAAATATTATCAAAATGTTACTAAGTCTATTGTCATATACCAATTATTTGCCAATTCGATAATAAAATTCATCCCAAGTCAACGATAATTAAAAAAAAAAATTGCATATTCACCTCACGATCATGGAAAAGTTTAAAATGGCGTAACTGCTAACGTGAAACGAATGATGAACGACAGCGCTGAACCATATCATTTCGAAAATAGTCATGTCGTTCGTCTTCCAAACCATGTCGGCGGTATTGAGGATGAAAACGATGATTATTTGAACGACGATAGCTCCGACGGCGCATCGAAAAGTATGCTTGTAATGGCAATCCGCCCCCAATTCTCTCAGAGTATCGTCGATCGCTGAAATCCTCTCCACAATTCGGCCGCTTTTCTTCGGTGTCAATGAGAATAAAAAAAGCTCTATTATAATCAGTCAAACTAAAAAGAAAATGAACAATCGTATCCCACACACTTTGTAATAATACCAACTGACAGCTGCCGTGCAAGTGTTTATAATCGTAGCGAAATAGCACATGTAGAAAAAAATTGTTTCCTCGATAGTTTCGTTGGTATAGGTGAGCGCGAAGATTACCGTGTAATAGAGCACTATTGGAAAAGATATTGATGCGAAAATTGTGTACAACATGCTCAATCGGATTCGAGGCTTTCCCGCCGGGCAGTGAAAGACTCCATGACCGATAACGGCGTACATGGTCATCAGCGGGAGAATCGATTCGACGTAATTTCTCGGTGGCCACGTCATCCTTTCTCTAATTTGTATCTAAAATTTTTAAATTCTACGTTGACGCGCTCATCCGGTAACTCGCCACATCGTAACTGTTCGAGAAAAAAAAAACTCTTCGGTGCACCAAGGGGGTACGAACGCGAGCACAAATTACGCAGTGAAAGGGGATCGACGGGACGTTTCCACGTACGTAAATTTAAGTGGTACGTGTTACGATATGGTCAGACTATGTCGCAGAGTCTTGCGATTCCCCTGGGCGACGAGACTTCCCGTTCGAAACAGAAGATGGACGATACTGACGCTGAAAAAAAATTACCTTGTCGACTAACTATCTCGCGATCGCAATCGGACGGTAATGAATGACAATGTCAAGTCCGGATGCCTTTCGCAAGAAAAAAGCAATTATTTCCCGGAAGGCCCGAACTACTCTAATTAATTAAGAGCTAAAATTTGAAGAAAAAAAAGGTGGTGACTGATAAGAAGATCGTTTCGCGTCCGATAGGAAATTTATCGGTGGTTTTATTAAGCATCACCGCGCGCCAATTAAATTTGCATGGCCGAACTCGGTCGACACTAGGAGGGGTTCGCGATCTGGTGCTGAACTGCCGAAGTCGGCAGGGGGTTCTTCAACAAAACACACAACACATGTAACTAAAGCTCGGTTCACTGTGGGGTGTTGCAGAATCTTTGGAGATTCGAGGGGTGGCACACATAGCATCAGGACGCCGGCGCATCGTCAACAGCTACTCTTGCTTAGCGAAACCATACATAAAGATTATGTTGTCTAGTGTCATGTGTGCGCGGATTATAGGCAGGATTGAGGATGGGCGGATCACGCTTATTCGTTACGCTCCTTCAGGAACGGAATAGTAAGTTGTTTCAATGGAGCGCGTGGAAACTGGCTGAAAAGTTGCCTGTTTTACAAAGTCGTCGTTTGAATCGCAGCAAAATTTAAATATACCTTGTAAAATAATTTTTTGCCCCACCAATTATCATTGCTTTTGGTTCGATTTTGATTTAAGTCCATTGCTTTTGAAATTTTTTTTTTATCGTCGATGTTGAGTGCAACATTTGTCTTGACTGCGTTTTTTTTGTTCTTTGGGTACAAATTGCATATACGAGGGTAGAAAGAAACAAGCGCGTCTCTCAATCGTTTGCCGGGGGGAAAGTGATCGAAAAGTTCGCGGAGGAGAAAAGGGCGTCGATCCGTGAAGTTGGCTTCCAGTAATCCTATTCTTTTTCACTTAGTCAGTGAGTGTGAGCGATCCCGCGGGAATTGTGTACGGTCCAACGGCGGGGCAGGACACGTGTCCAGATGGGCTCGAGAGGCCTCTCTCCTCGAGCATATGCGATAAACCGTGAGAAGTCTTGACGAGACGACGATCCCATCCGCGGTGATGAAGATAATGCAAGAGAAAATTGAATTATCTCTTGATCGATCGTATTGCGCCAAGAAATAAGAAGCTTCGCGTAATTATACAATTACCTTTATTATTCCTATTCGATTGATAATCACATCATTTTATAGGATATATTTACAATTAGCATATTATATTATTCGATAAATATTTATAGATTTTTATCAATATCTATCGATATGTAGTTGAGAAAATAATTACAATGGATCAACGATATGGTGCGTTCAGAGGTAGCAAACAATTTAGTCACAGAGAAACACCGATGTTTCTCGATATTTATTTTTCTACCGATTGTTCCCTCACGCCTCGAGGACGTGGCTCAGATAAGCGATGTAGCATATCGCTAAACGTAGGATCTCGATCTTCGAGAGCTTTTTGTCCGGCGGCAGCGTAGGCAGTAATTTTCGAAGTTCGGCGAATGCGAGATTAAAAGCCTCGACTCTCACTCGTTCCCTGTTGGCGAGTTATCAATTACTTCCCGGAGAATCTCAATTATCCCCTTGAAGAGGTGAAAAATCGTTCGCTTTTTCTTTAAAAAACAACACAACTGAATTTAACTCAATGAACTCACCGAGTCGCGTGAGCAGTTCGATATTTTTGTGTAGCTCTCCTTCGTCGACGTCGCTCCTCGCGAGATAAAGTTCCCGAGCCGAGACCGACTCCACTGGCCATATTGTGACTTCCGTTAACCATCGAGTTCTCCCGGTCCCTACGTGACAAAAATAATTACCTTCGATCTTATCCTTATCCCGTTAGCACATATTTATCGTTAAAACCTTCGAGTCCAAAGTCTATTTCCCATTTTAAAAAAATTGTTTTTCTCTACAGCTCTACGTTTTACGGAATTAAAATTTTTGGAGAATATCACGTTTGAAAAATGTACTATTTCTATTTTTTTACTCCGAATGGTACATTACTATAGATATGTTCCTATTGGTAACATTTTTCCAACAATTTTTTTTTTTTACTAGAATTGACGAAGATAATTTCAAAAGTAGTTGTTCCGCCACAAAAGCATGACAAATGTGGCACTCCGGACATTAAAGGGCTACAGTCAAGCCGAAAATTTTTAATTGCCGAGAGAATTTTTTTTAGTTTCACTTACGTCAACAGACGAAACACAGCACGGATAAAGTAACGACAATATCCTTCAATATTTACGGTTATTTTTTTTATTTTTTTCAACGTGATTTTTTTAGGAAGCCATTGTTAAGGGATCCCGAAAAATTGTGTGTTCTAAAGAAAATACCTCACGAACCTTCGTCTTGGCTGAAGGCTCAAATTACAACAAGTCGACAGTGGCAGAAGAGCTTCTCTGTCCATCATCGGCTACTCTGCAAAAAATGTCGTAACATAAAGACATTTAGGATGGAGGAAAAATAGAAGGGTTGCATACTCCTTCTGCTCCGTTAATCCAATAATTCGTACAGTCAATATTTGGTGGCTGGTACGTGTTCATCGAGCCAACGAAATTTCCGAATATATGGAGAGAAAAAGCTAAGAAACAACAGTGCCGGCGGGCCAACTCGGAGAAATATATCCCAAGGGAACTCTGCGTTCGAATGTTCGATTCGATTGAACGAGAAATGGAAAAAGAGACGAGAAAACTTCTGTCCTCAGAATCCACAGGGACCGCTACATTATTAAAATGAACGAGGACCACCGCACTTTATGAATGAGGCATGCGGTCGTGGCTTATCAAGTATTGAACTATAAAAGCTGGTGAAAAGCCCCGTTCTTTCGATTCGCATTCCACGCTATCGCGCAGTCCCTCGTTCGGCCAGATTTTCATGGTAAACCGGCCATTTGTATGGATGCGACACGTACGCTCACCGGTAACTTCGTTAATATTGATCACACGATAGAGAAGTGTAAAATGTCGTTTTTATGTCAGGCTTTTGGATTTTTATGAGGCAACTACGAAGCTGTAGTGCAAACCCTTCGATACTCTAAGATAAAAAATAGATATCTGATGAAATCGGATTTTGCCGATTACTCACCTTTCACTAAAGATTCGATAATCAAGTTTTCCCGGATTCGCTAAAAATCATTTGCTTCACTGGGTCTCAGTATCATTGTAGAAATTCGAGTTCGCTAGTTCGAGCCACCTTCACTGTCAAATTTTTCACTGTATATTCACTAACAACTGTTAAACTTTCACCTGTTTGTTAATTAAATTAACAACTTCCTTGTATGTTCTCGAAATATGTTTATTAATTTTTTCTTTGCGGACACTGTTGATGTATGCGGTACAATGCTTGTCGAGCTCGAAAGTGTATCTGATAAGATTTCGATCTGTACCGAGTGGTCCAGCCCAGAATCCGCGATATCGTCAGAGGGTGGTTTCCACCCCATCGAAAGCCACGCCCCGCGCCACCAGTAACGCTCGGATTCTCCAATGAAAATCCATTTTGCGGGCTGATGGCAACACGCCCCATGGAATTGACGCCATTGTACTGCGATAATTCATCGTTTTTTTCGCAGGAATAGTATGTTCAATGATATAACTGTAAAATTCTCGACAGTATCGCGGTTCTTGCGTCATATATACATATATATATACATACATATTTTTTACAATCACACTCACGATTTACTAATTGCATAGGCTCGCGAGTCTCGGAATAAAAAACCTACTTTCGAAAATACAAACCAAAAGCATATAGTCTCGGAAATACAAAGCATAGAATCGGGGACAAATAATTCGAAAAAAAAGATCAATAACTAGTATAGGTTTTGATTTGTTCACCAACTTAGTGCCATAAAAATGTATTGATACACCATTTCAAAGTTAGTGCAGTCAATAAACATTACATGCCCACAAATGTACACCTTTTTTTTCGTTAAAAATACGGCTCGTTGTCCAAATTCTATTTTTTAGATCCTAAAATTGTTTTGCAAAAGATGGAACTCCTTCAATTTCTTATATCAGAACCTGATGTAAAAGATCTGATATGAGGACTTTTTTCGTTATCAGAAGGCCCTTGTAAACAATCAATCATAGGAGATGTTCAATTTGCAGCAAACTCTTTCACATAGACAAAAATATTTTGTACAGTAATTCGCTTAATCTTCAGGATCCAAGTCCGATTATTCAGCGTGATTTGTTTTTCCGAAGTTTACTGAGGTATACAACGAAAAGAAAGAAGTTACGGTGACAAAGGAAACAAAAAAGCCCAGTGACGTAGCTTAGAAAAGACGATTTCTCCGCGTTTATTAAGGCATCCCAGATGCGTCTCGGAGGGACCACCTGATCCTCCCGAGAAATCCATACTCTCATCTTAGTGATAGACAAAACCAAGACGTCCTCGTTTCCTGCTGCGAAGGGTGAAAACTTAAAAAAAAAAAAAACGAAATAAAATAAAACAAATATGAATCCACAGTTTATCCCAGTGCAAATTCATCTGCAACAAATTGCTAAGGCACAACTAAAGTTCTTCATGGTTGAATAACTTATCAACCCTTGACTGTAATAATACATTATCGAGAAAGCTTCACGACGTCGAGTGGCGCGTGCCGTCGCGTGTGTGATCCAAAAGCCGATATGAGAAAGCAACGATCACGGTACAAACATCGACGACAATGATATTTTTAATACAGAGGAAAACACGTGTAACTATGCCCATGCAACGTCGCAACGGATCGCGTAGAGCGATGAATGAGTTTGCGGTGAAAGTGTCATGGGATAGTTCACACCTCGTTACTCGGAAACACACAACCCTCCGCGTACACTGCAATCCAACTTTACGAAGCAACTCCCACCCCAAGCCCCTTCCCCCTTCACGTAACACGTCACCATCCCTTTTACTCCTACGCGATTGTACTCGTGGGATTTTAAATGGTGGAATAACAGTCGTCAAACCTCGCGCGCGACACTTCGATGATTAAAATAGTGACAAGTTTGAGGGACAAAGGAGAGAGATGAAAAAATAAAAAATGTCAACTCAATGTTTGCAGTCAATGGAGAAAGAACATTTTTGCGCATAACTTTCTCTACGACAAAGTTCGTTCATCGATTTTTGGCATTCTCATACCTTTTTAAGGCAACCTAAAATATCCGCTTAGCATAGGACTCATATAATACTTTTTCTTTTCAGCAATTATTTCAGTAAATAAATAAAATATTTATTATCCATTCACTTCAGATAAGAAAACTTTTGCTGCTTTCAAATCTTGCTAGTAATGAGAAAAACTCAAATGGTAAGCGATAGCACGGCGTTAGGGTTCTAGGCTAATATGCGTAATGTCCCGGGTTCGAGCCCAACTTTAGATCGTTAGGTTTTTCTTTCTCCGAAATGTATAGTATAGTACCCGAATGTGGCCTAAATTGATATTAATTCATGATGATGATAATTCAAGCAATTTTTTTCCAATATTACTTTTATACGTTTCATTTGAAAATACATGAACTTCGATTGACGTTATCTGTTATTGTTTCATTGCCGAATATATTTCAATCAACTGTGTAACGATTTCAATCAAATGGATCCTCAATTACTGCAAAATCATGAACTTAACTTTAAAACTATGTGCATTTAATTCAATACTTTCCAACGATCAGTCAAAAACATATGTAATTGCTCCATCAACATATTCTAATGGTCGTCCAATAATAATGTAAAAAATAATGGAAACAAACGTGGAAGATATCGAAGCAAATTTGTTCGATAACTATTGTTCCCGTCACTGTACAGTTATTGTAGAGATGAATTACTATTGTAAAGAAGAATTATTGTAAAGATGTATTGAGCGGGATTACCGTTTGCTTGCTATAATATATTGAACTTAATCACAGGACGAAGGGGCCTCGGCTGAGTAACCATCTTGAACCATCTCGGCTGAGTGACCCTTGTAGTATAATATATTTGGGGTATTCCACCAGAATACTTCATGCTCTTAGCCTGAATCCTTTCAAGAAGTACGCCAATTTTTTGTCGAAAACGGTTTTGAAAAAGAGAAGACGCGTATTTTTTATTTGTGCCGCCGATTCATATTTCCGCCCGTATGATTTTTATAAAAATTTGATTTTTTTTCTGTAAGGCTACTTTTTCAAACATTCATATTTTGGAAGTTTTCTATCGTATCGAAAGATTTCTCAGTTTAAAGTGAACAACATCTTAATTTTCTTTTTCTTATCGATCTGTGTGATTTTTAAGTTCATTTTTTATCATCCTACAATTGCTTTTTTTATAGTTTTTTATCTTCACACATCGAAGACATCAGAACAAATTTTCTAGTCGGTAATGGGGGCTGGAAACCGGGACCCTGGGACTACTAGTCCACGCTCTTACGCACACGGCTACGCTCACCTTGAAGATTTTTGTTTCGAATCTTATATAAAAGCAGCATGTCTACTGCATCTCTATCGAATATTAACTTAACAATTGCTTTAAATTGTCTACGTTTTATTATTCCATTTTTATATTTACACTTTAATTAATAATATTCATGAATTTTAGGCTGTCTGCACTACAGTAATGTAGATAAAACTATAATAACGGAATCTGTAATAATAAAAAAGGATTCGGCAGTCGTGCAAATTTAAAAAAATTGCATTGTTTAGAAATATTTGGTGTTGGACGTTGGCTGAACGTCGCTAGCGGGTACTGGGCTAAAGTCGTTCGACGCCGTGAACGAACGTCCACTTGACACCGCCAAACACGCATCATTACGACGATACGCCAGCGTTGGCACAACTTTGGTAAGCCGCCAACTATTGAGCCCAACGTTGGAGTGATTGCCAATCGACAGTTTGGCCAATGCTGGGCATTCGTCAAGATTCGATCATCGGCTGCCAACTTGCTGCCGATGTGTTCAAAGTCGTCCGAAAGTGAATACCTTTTAGTGATAACTTTTTCATTGCCGATTGGAATAATACTGTGATGCTTTTTCGTATAAAAAAAATTGCAAAGATGTAAAACAGAGGGCTGAATAGTTTTCAAAATTCTAAAAACTTTTTTTATTAAATAAATGTTATTTTGCCGGAAAATTTCTTTAAAAATCTGTAATATCTCAAAAAAATATTTTCCAAAGAAAAAAAATCATATGTGCCAAGCAATAGAGTACTACTAAGATCCAAAGAAAAGTGTACCAAAAGTCCAATCTAAAAACGAGCTTTTTTATCAAAACACAATTCAAAAGGCCGTTGTTTTCCCTCAATTCTCCCAACAAATCGTGTACGAGACCTGGATTTAGATTGAACTTATAGTACACTTTTGATTGGATTTTAGTAGTACACTATTGGTTGGCTCATATGATTTTTTTTTTTTTGAGAAATTTAGATTTTTTACATTGGTTGATAAGATAAAGAAAAGCTTCAATCAAGTAGAACTTCGCGAAAAAATCTTGCCATACCGTAATTAGTCTCAAAAGTTGCGTAATTTCACAGACAATTTTAATAATTTTTTCTGTTTAATATTCATTATGATGAAGTTGATAAAAAATGATATTTTCCACTTCAACGTCGTATAACACAACTTTTGACTGACCAGAAGATTTCTAAAAAAATATGCATAGTTTTGTCCACTTTAAACTGAGCAAATTTCGTCTGGCTTAAAAAACTGGAAAACCGTCTGGTAAAAAAAAAAAAACGTAATGAAATGCCTGGTCTCCTGAAACTGGGGTGCCGACCAAAACATTCTCATCAACACCTACAAAGCTCTAATTAGATCCAAGCTTAACTATGGATGTGTAATCTATGACTCTGCAAAAAAGCATATCCTAAACTGTGTAAACCCAATTCTATCTGCGTCACTCCGAATAGCAATCGGTGCATTGCGATCAACCCAGGAGAATCTCCACATAAGAAAGATGAGAATAATCATCAACTACTGACTTACCTCCACAGATGCCGCGGGCTGTAGAACCACTAACCTACTCCAACAACCGCTATTGGCAAATATACATAGCCAAAACAGAAGACTACCAAAACCTACATACATTCGCTCAAAAAACATATGTTCTGACCTAAATTTTGTAATTCCTCCGACCCAAAAATGAAGATTCCATCCATTGCCACCATGGAACCCGTTCACGGCTACGGTCAACTTCGAACTCGCATCCTCAAAAAAAGGCGACTCCCCCCAGTCACCCACCAAGCATTCTTCAACAAACTGTGTCACAACTACTCAGACCGCACGTTAATTTACTCTGATGGATCAATTAGCGAGACGAATGCCGGCTGTACATCTGTAGACGATCACTCCGAGGTCCGGTTCCAGCTACCCCCGGGAAACTCAATTTTCTCGTGTGAAGCTTATACGATCCTAAGAGCAATTAAAAATGTTCCTACAATGTATAATTCCAAATTCGTGACTGCTTCGGACTCTACATCTACATTGATGGCCACTCTAAACCCATTCACTACGAGTCACATAATTCAAGAAATCCAGATGGCAATATATTCGCTCACCTCTCAAGCTGATATCAAATTATTATGGATACCATCTCACCAAGGTATCCCCGGCAATAAACAAGCCGACAAAGTAGCTACAAGAGTTTCCACCTTATCACGATCGAAGAAACCAACGTCTCCTTCTCACAACAACTACAAACTACTGAAACACATTATGGAAAAACACAGGAAACAGCACAGCAAACAGGGAAACACAGGGAACAGCAAGCTTCACAACATCCGAAAAAACATTTTAAACCCGACACCATATCTCGAATCATCTAGACGAAATCAATCCATAATCTCAAGACTTCGCATAGGCCACACGAATATAACCCACAGCCATCTATTCTCGAAAGAAGACCAAAGCATGTGTAACTCGTGCACTATCCTCCTAACTGTCCGCCACTTTATCATCGACTGTCCGGCGCTCCGACAATACCGCCAAGAACTCCATCTGCCACTCGTCATCAAGATATGTCTCAACTATAAAAAAATATGTTACAAAGTGATTCAACTCCTGAAAAAATCCAATTTGTATGACAAAATATAATATAATCGAGTATGTAATACAATATGGCCGTGGTCGCTAAAAGCCGGGCAGTTGATGCGACCTAAAATTAAAAAAAAATCGTCTGGGAGATTTTTCAATACGATTGAAAACTTCTAAGATATTAATCTTTTGCAAGCAACTTTACAGAAAAAATCAAATTTGTATAAAAATCTTACGGTCAGAAATATCGATCGGAGGCTCAAATAAAAAAATACGTGTCTTCTCTGTTTCAAAACCGTTTTCGAAGAAAAATTGTCGCGTTTATTGAAGAGGATCCGGGTCAGAGCATGCAAATTTCTGGTAGAATGCCCCATTTATATCAATCAGTGGGAAGACGGCGGATTTGCACAAGCTTCGCGTGCGTAGAACTATTTTCACCCCCATTTTCACACCTTGTGAAATAATAGTATATTACGCCACAAGGGAGGAAAGTGCGTCTTTTTATCTAGTGTGAAGTTTGAAGCCCGAGTGAAGCGAGGGCAGAAATTTACACAAGGTGAAAAGGCACTTTCTCCCGAGTGGCATATGCTAATTTTTTTGGACTGCTAAAAAGTGGCCATATTTCTATGCCTGCAACGGGGATGAAAAGTGGTCAATTCTTCCCGCTTGCCAAGAATGGGCCACTTTCTATCCCCGTTGCAAACATGGAATAGGACCTTTTTAGTATAGTCGGGAAAAAAAATTGTGTACGATACTGGTGTGAAAAACGTTTTCTTAACACGTGTGACTGCAACACTCACCTGTGGCTCGTGCTGTAAACTCACACGCGTCACAAAAAGTTTTTTTGTACTGGTATCGTAATGTACTCCATTGCCATTAATATTCAGATATTGAAAATCCTCGACCGGGTTTAGGAGGGAATGGAAAGACTTCGTCCAGTGTTTGTCAGTTGTTGCTGTTTGCTCACGTAACGCACAAAGTTTGCTATCTTGTTGATTCTGTATGTAACGTGAAGGCCGTCAAAGCGAAAAATTGAGAATCTGCGTCAGTGAGTACAGTGAACATATTTATGTTGTTTACTGATTGTGGGTCACACTCGGTTTAATTAACGACGGAGTATAAAGTTAATTTGACAGTTAGCCTATCATTCACCTGATTGTATCGTCTAGTTTTCTATGAATTTAGTTAGGGATAAAATGTAATGCATTCTTCGTCTACAGATTCATATTACGATGAATATTTGATGTGGGCTTCTCGAGGAGAATTTTGAAAAACTTCACAGATGATTACCGGAGCATTAGGGTAGTCCTTTAACTGAAAATTTTTGAATTTTCGCGAGGCCAACCCGTTTTATTGTGAGGTACAATATAAAACGCGATGTGCAAAGAGTCCCCGAAATCAATGCATTTTTAGAGATCGTTACCGGCTATTTAAAAAATTCGGAAAATCCAAATTTAAAGTCAAAATGAAATATTCGAAATTTTCAATTTTCCTTTGAGCCATCCCGCACTTCCAAAGTATAACGAATAAGAAAAAACTCTGCAAAATCCATATGAAATCGAAGCATATTTAAAGGTCGCTACCGAGGGTTCAAAAAAACAAAGTTTTCGACAATCATACCTAATAGTTACAAAATGTTCTAGAAGGTTAACGTCCGTCTGATATAAAACTGATGAAATACCTGAATATCACATGTGAAAATATATATTTGTTGTGACAAAAATTAAATAAAAAAAACCGTTGTCGTTTCTGGTAAAGGGAGTTATTTGTATTATTATATCGCCTCATAATGTATAAGAAAATTGCTGAACTGTATAGATGTATAAGCTATATATGACTGTTCTAAATTAAATGTTCTGATTGAAATTAAATAACAAAGTGTACTATATACCGATAACATTATAATTATAATAATTATTGCATTGCGAACAGTCAATAGTACAATAATTGATTGCAAGCTTTCTTAGTATCTCTGGTATTAGAAGATCACGTACAGCCGATAGCACATAAAGATATTTAATAGTATATCATTCGAGATTGTACTGAGTCTTAGTATCTTTGTTATTCAAAAATCATTTATAGCCAATAAATACAAGATTGTATATATCTGAATACAAGATTGTAAATATCTTAGCATGCTAAAAAAATGATGGTACAAAAGCAACATCTTTCAGTACAATGCGGTCCTATCCCTATACGAAAATAAAATTTGATACTGGGAGGTGTTTTTCTGCTATCCAGTACCATATATTTCGTTCAGTGTAGCTTCCTAATGTAATATACTTTTGTGTCCAAAGCCGAACGAAACGGAAGACGATTTTTCTGTCATTATTTGGCTTCCTCATAGAGGATACTTTGTCAGTAAGAGAAAGTAATCGAGTTTAGATTTCTCAATTTTCAACGGTCCAACTGTTTTGTCGGTTAAAAGAAAAATTTTATGTTAACATCTGGATCCTAGTTCTATTTCTTTCTGACCAACTGTATGTCAAGCATCCACAAGTAACTCGACCTGTGTATAAAGTAGTTGTACCCCTACAGCTTGAAAATCGCGCAAAGGACATCGATCACAAATGGTTTTTAAAAAACAAAAAAAAAAGGTAACCAGTAGAACCTCGATGATCGAAACACCCATTATCCGAACCCTCTGTTATCCGAACCGCCGTTGGTTCGGATAAAGTGTCTATTATCCGAACTATTGCGCGAAATTCTCGTATCCTTACGTTGTTTCGCGCCAGTACATTATTGCGCGGTACACACGAGCAAATTCAAAAACACTCGAGCTCGCATAGACTTACACAGCACTACCGTAAATGCACGTTAGTCGTATGCACAGTATTTATCAGTTTCTCAGCTAATCTAATATACACGTATTCAAAATTTATTTTCGTTAATCCACTGGTCTCCTAGTTTAGTGCATTATGAATTCAACGTCCAGTCCTTCGACTTCTAAGTGTAAGCATGATGTGCTTCCGGTGGAAAAAAAATTAGCAACCCTTTCGAAACTCGATAAGGGAGAGACCAGCACGTTGTTAGCTCGCTCGTATGATGTTTGCAAGTCAACGATCGCTGACATAAAAAAAAATTGCCTACGAAAAACGTACAACTCTCTTGCGCCGAATGAAAATTTTGAATTTCGTGATGACGGTTTGAAGTTACCGTTGAATATCATCAAAATACATATGTCACGTTATTCCTCAAATATATATCATAATTATTAAAAAATATATGGGTACTGTAATTTTTTCGATATGTATCGCGCTATATCATTTAACACAGCTTCACTGTTCTGTTATCCGAATTTTCGTTAATCCGAACGAGCTCCGGTCCCAATTGGTTCGGATAATCGAGTTTCTACTGTACTCACAATTTTTTTATCTTTTTACCAAATTCAGCAAAATTTAATATCAAACACCCTGGTAATAACACGCACGCATACCGGACATTTTTTCTAAATGGGATTTTCTAGCTGTTTCGGAACATTCTGACCACGTTTATATAAAAATCTTTTAAAAAAAAGTTTCACAAACAAAAGATGAAACAAAAGATGAAACAAAAAAATGAAAGGACTTTTGGTCTCAGGTTCGAAGTTCATAGTCCCAATTTTGATCTCCAGTTCAAACGTCAGTTTGATCTTAAACCGGAAAATAAAGTTCCAACGTAAGTTGAAACTCGAGATTAAACTTGGTACTATAAATTGAACCCTAAAGATATCTGTAAGTGCTTGTTTTGTTATCGGCTGCATGTAGCCTTAAGCAGGTGGCAGCACGAAGTGGAGAACGAACAAATCGATTTTGTTATACCGAGCAAGTAACTCAAGGGGTTAGGTACCCTATCGACAAGAGTCTCTGCAAGGTAGTACCATCAGTGGAGCTCGACGAAAAATCCTCCATCGACCGAGTTCTAAGGTTCAACGCGCCTCTCAACATCGAAGCGAATTACTCTATGAGCTTTAATTAAACTCTACGAGAACTACATATAGTCATCCTGCTAGTCGATTAATCGTTGACTTCGCCAATGAAATTGAGCACCGAGGTTCTCATCGTCTGCTTCGTCGGGCAACGGTTCAGTCTTGCCTTCAAAACTGATGTAAATTTGGTGGCGTTTTTTATTCTTCTCTTTCATCTTTTTTTTTCTTCTTTTGTGCTCAAGCTCGCATCATACGAAACTCTAAAGCACTCTGTGTAACCGCGGTTTCTCGCGCGCCTGACAACAGCGATCCCCTCGTGTTCGAAAATAGCTGCATAGCTCTTCTCTCTGTGTCTCGGGAAACTATTCGTCGCTCCCCAGCTCTTGTGTGCTGAACCTGTGGTGAAACAAGATTAAAAAAAACAAACAAATTTACAACGAATTTACGTTAGCGAATATATATATATGTGAAGGAAAGGATGTGAAAGAGAGAGGGAGACGAGGCTCTAATTATTTTTGGCAATGAGTTCTGGCATGCTCATATAGACTGGCTGGCTGGCGAAGAAGCGAGATTTTAAGCTTGACGCTTCGACTGTTGGTCGACCCTTCGTCAAGCTCGGGGGGCAAAGCCAATGTCTACGTCTCGACGAAGCTTTTTCACGGCCAAGAAGAGGCTCGCCCGCGCTTTAGCGCTCTTGGCGCTCCGTTCGTTCCTCTATCGCCGGTTTGTATAGCTCTTGTTGTAACATACAGTGCAGAATGCGTGAGCGAGAGGCTCGGGAATGAGATTTTCAGAGATCTTGGGACAGAGCGGGATTTCTCGCAATGTATTTCGGTACTCGGAGCTGAGCTAACGGAACTTGCGGGTTTCCATTTATCGTTCTCCAACGTTCAATCGCTTTTCCGTTCAACTGCCAATAAAGCAGTTAAACGTTGTCCTATCGAAGGTGTTCACTAAAAAAAACGTCTTTCATAATTACCAACAAAAAAAATCCGCCAAGTTCCCGGAGTGTTTAACGAGTTTTCAGCAACCTTCGTCGAAGGCCTCGCGAATCCCCCCCCCCCCCCGTCATCTTCTTACGAAAGAAAGACATCGAAAACTTACGAGTACCGTCTGTCTTTTGTTTATGCACGGAATCTCGTTAATCCGCGCCAGACTACGTCTGTACGATCTGCGTAAGCACGCCGACCGGAGCCGAGGCTGGATCATAAACTAAACTGATTTTCTATCGACGTTATCGTAATTGTCAGTCGGCCCTCTCGAAGCTCCTAAACTGTTTTCTTATCGGGGAGAGCGACCAAAATTGACTATTTTTATTAATATTTCGCGGCACACAAAAAAAAACAATGCCTCATCTCAATGCAGGATAACAGTCCGGTTCGGCCCCCGCTTCTACGTGCCCGGCATAAAAATGGACGATAATGTTGATCAGAAAAATGTCGTATTTCGAAATGAAAAACATTTTTGCACGCGCTCCTGTTGTTCTCTCTACATCCCCGTTCGACATTGTGTTTCAATTGTCGGCCAGTAGAATTTTTGAGTCTCAGCCAGTAAACGCCTACCGTTCTATGTTTACAGTAAGGTACACAGGCAAAACTATATACACATCCTTGGTGCACAGAGAAAGCCCGATTTGCGAGATTCTAGTTCGCAGCCTCAAGAATTTATATTAATGCATCAAAGCAAGACGGCGGTGGCAGCCTCGGTCTAACGAACCTTGAAGACGCCGTGCTACTAGGTTTTCGGATCCCGGTCTCATGAGGCAATTTCACAATCGTACACACCGAATGACTCGCCCACAAAAATCTTACGCGTCCAAGCAATTTGCAGCTCACTGCGCGCAAAGGCCGAATGAAACTTTTTTCAATCTTTTTTTTATCCTCGCTGGCTCAATATGGCTTTCTTAACACTTATTACCGTTATTTGCAAACAAAACATTTGTTCTTTTTATTATAGACTGCAATGTCCGGTGGTCGACAGTGTGACGCAAAAAAAAAAATATATATATATATAGCGAAGATAGATAAGTCCTGCTGACAGAGAGTTGCTCTAACGTCAAGTGGCTCTAACGACCTGACACGGCTCTTGTAGACGCGTTCGTCTTAATTAGCATGAAGCGTCCGCCTTCCAACGCTTTCCTACAGTTTGGCCCCGTTCGAAGACGCTTCTTCAACGTCAACGTTTCCGTCAACGTAGAGCGAAACGAGACGTAATATCGCTCGCGTAAAACTTGATGATAAAAATGTAGAACGGTATTCTTCTCAAGTTCTCGGGCACGATTATTATCGTCGTCGATCCGACGCGGTTGTCGTGTTTCAGGGCTGTTTTTCCCCCTCGCGTGTTAAGATCTCACGGGATCGTCTCAGCGTGTAACGCGAATCTCCCACACAGAGCTACACCCAGAAATACATTACCGCGTGAATGTTCGTACCGTAAAATGTATATACGTTTGCCGAGAAAGTTACGCAAGAATCCCAGCCGTAGCCTAGGGCTATTTGAGAAGTCTCCGAAAAGCTTTTCAAGAGCAAGGTTTCTTGAAAATTGAACGTATGGTGAACGAAGAGAATCGCAAGTTCAACCTCATAAAAAAACATTATATCGCATTTTCAAGTACTAGTACGGTAATAAATTTCATTGGATAAAATTGAAGGATGATGGTAATAAAAATTAACGTCCCTTTCAAATTTAAATTTTATTGATTCATATTATATTACATTGACGAGTATATTCTCCTTCCATACGAAAAAAAGTTCAAAGGCTAATTTAGCTAGTTATAACTATAATAATAAAAATCGTATCATTTATATATTATTCAAAACAGTTGTCCGGACGATATCATCTTTGTTGCTGCCGATTAAAAAAATCGATTTGTGTACAGTACACAATAAAGGTAACGATCGTACACAGTACGGCGGAGTGTCGCGGTTCCGCTTAGCAACGAGAAAAAAAATACAGAAGAGTGTGACAGAGGTACGTACACTCGAAGTATACATACACTCACTTGGCAGGAGGGGAAGAAAATCCACGTCATACTGTACAAAACTCCAGCTGCCGTTTACCTACGAATTTTGGCTTATCGCGCCGTCGAATCTAATCTTCGCGTGTAAAACGCGAGATTCGATTTGATGCTCGGTTCGCCAGCGATGACAAATTTACTGTGCTCGATAAAATTCGCGTGTGCGAATTTTTTACCGTTAAACACTCTCGATAACGTTTTTGCTCTGCGACACTCGACAACGAACAAACAAGCGATAAATCATTCCGAATTACAAAATTGTTGGAACAAACGCAACGGAATGAGCGAGGTTCGAGGGTCCCCGAGGAAGATCCTCTACCAGGGATAAATAATTTTGGCAAAGACGAATATTTATCTCACCGACGTAAAACGAGCGAGTAACAAAAATATGTATGCCAACGCACCTGTCAGCGGTATAGAGTTCGTGTTATGTAAGGCCACATCACCCAGTGTCCAGCTGGCAAAAGTTCGTTTCGACGATAAACTTCAACGACCCTCCGGTACAAAGGCAATTCGCTTGTCCGAATTGAATAATCGTCAAGCGTGCCTCTCTACGGGATTGTCTTTGTATTTCTTATCGAGACAGTCACGAGTAGATTAAAAATAAAATTGAAATGTAAGCCAGGTAGGATCGATCGTTATCGCAGCTGTGCCCAATCTTCCGGCTCGAATTCGCTTCGCATAGCCATCCGAATCTACATATGGCACGAGCATGGATATGGACGCGCTATGTAAATTCGAGTAATTTCGTCGAATAAGCGGAAACTTAAATCGATCTCATCGCTAAACGAATTAATTGAATCGTCTCTTCGAGAGCTGCTCTCGAGAGCCCGTGGATACACGCGTATCCACGGGTATCGGGTACCCGGTATCCTATCGGATACCAATAGGACTCCATTCATTCAGCGCGAACCCTCGAGCGTGTGTAGTCTATTTTTTTTTATTATCCATGAAGCTTCGAACACGAGCGACCGAGAGGGTAGGTAGGCAGGCAGGTATGTAGGCTCGAGTATTGATCTGCCTTGACGCTTCGGGGAGCCTCCGTTCGAGTCCGACCTTTAACTGTCCCATCCGCCCGTTACCCCGGGCACCCCCTTCCGCGGTGGAAACCCACGGACTTGCAGAGAAGCGAGAGGTCGGACCAGGGGAACGACGACTGCGCGGCACGAGGAGGGCGGAAGTCTACCGTCGAGCAGGAGGGTGTTGGGATATCCAACACGACCTAGAACAACGTGACCGGCGCACAGCTGATCTCGTCAGCATCGACGCAACCCCCACCCCCGGGCATTCTCCGTTCTTTCCCAGCGTGGCAAAATATAAAAGTTAATTCAGAAATTTCTATTCTGAGACGAGCCTGTTTTTTTTTTATAACACGAAGGAATCCTCGAACGAGTAAAGTTCGGTAGTCGAGATACCCTTGATAAGTACTGACACTACGATTATGCATTATGAACTACGTAAATTGTGATTTTAAGCTACCGATAGAAAAAAACGGTTATGCCTAACGAGAAAACTGTACAAGATCGTAACTCGTGTAACAACGATAGAGCATGTTTTTCGACTCTGTTACGCTTCGGTAATTTTAATTTCAAGCTGACGGTCGGTGACCTTGGACTCCGGGAACCCTCGTGACTCTTCACGATCCATCGAACGATCGTTGTGCAGCATCTTTGTGGGTACAAAAAAAGAAGCGGAAATGACGAATCTATCGAGAGCCGTGACTCGTATCCAACGAAATTAATCGGCTTCGCACCCGTGACGAAACTCCTGTCTCGAAAGTATTTGTGTACTTACATCAAAGTATTATCTGTCCGTAGAGGCAAGGCACATAGGAGGATAAGATAGGACGGATAGGATTAGAACAGTGTCGGATTGACCGTGAAAGGGTAGGGGTAGCGACGGAGAGAAAAATTGCGCTGTCCCGGCCGGTGCGCCCGTGTACCACCGACCCCGCTACGCTATAATGTCCGCACGAATGTAGGAACGGATGCCGGGAAAGGGATCGTGGAGGGGACGAGAGGGGAGGCCGAGAGTGAGTGAGAGAGCAGCAGAGAGCGCCACGGCAGTTATAGCGAAGAGAGCCCGAGTGCACAGACGAGAATCGAGTCCGCGCCACTTCGTTCCCGACTCACGTATCCGTTCGACGTGCTGCACAGAGCTGCTCTCTGCGTCCTCTTCATTCGAAGCTACAACCCCCCTGTCAGTGTTTAACGAAGGTGAGTTTGTTTATTCATTTTTCCATTATCTCCAAAATCCATCCAATTTACTTTCGATGACAAAACGCAGCTACGATCTTATTCAATCCGACGGTGTCGGAGCCCGCCCTCGTATTACTTATCGGTTTCGCGTTGCCAGAGGTGAGGAGATTAGTGTGAAAAAAATGAAGTTTTGCTTATCGTAGATTCACTGCGATCTCGGAAAAGCGCGATAATCCGTCAACGTTTCGAGATTGTATCTTCGCAGAAGCGGTTAATTTTTCGTCATCGATCGATTCAACCGCTGCGCTACGGGAGACACCATTTTCGTGTACGAATTCGTTAATCCGTGGATTAGCCCATTACATGCATCCTTTTTCGCTGACTCTGCGGGGAAACTCATATCGATCATTTTTCATTTAATATTTTGCAATTCTTTTATTTTTTGGGTTTTTTTTTCTCTGTTAGAGAACGTGAGGTTAGAATTGAAGACGGTGAAACGCGTAGAGACGTGCACACGAGAGGCGACTGAGAGTCGGTTACAAACGTTAACGCGTATCGGTTGTGTAACACGAGGGGTTGGTCTACACGTATCGCGGTTCTAAGCTCATGTTTCGTACCACCGTGCCCCCCCCCCCGCCGCTTTGCTTTCTCTTCGCTTCTCTCGCCGTTCCAACTGTAAGCTTAACCGTCATACGACACACGCAGTTGCTAACTCGTTTAACGTCCGAAATTTTTGCATGTTATTTTATACCAATGACAAATTTTCTATTCATCCCTTTTCTTTTTTTGCGTACCACGTATTCGTGAATCGCAAGAACATTTCTCTCGTCTCTAAAAATTTTATTGTTTTGCTCCCCTCGTACTCGGTATTTCCAGCGCGTCTATTATGCTTCCCTCTAGACGAAAACCAAGGTCGGAATTCCCTCGCAGCTCGACCCGATAAAAGATCCCGGGGCAGGTGTATCCGAGGGAAAAAATCTCTGCCTCGCTCGCGACCTCCACCGGAAACCACCGCCGCGCTTTCATGCTAATTGATTTTTCTCCCTCGGCATTTTTTTTCCTCGTTAGCGGAAAATAGAATTGAAAAGCCCGAGTAGGGGTAACGCCAACTGCTCGTCTGGGCGCGTTCAATCATCCACGCGATAATTGCAACAGAAATGTCAACCTGACCGCTCGACGTGAAACAATTTTTCTTCGAAAGTTAACATTTTGTTTTCCGGTTTGTTACGCCCGGCTTGTTACGTTGCTGTCGGTCGCAAGCGATGAAGCGTCAATAAGATAGGAATCAATGCTAGTGACACGAATCACTTGATTCGGCCGAGAAACGAAGGTCTTCATCGATTTGTCCTACAATGTAACATCGCGTTCTCGAAATTCGTTAGTTATAATATATGTGTGTGTGTGTGTGTTTTTTTTTTTTAATCAGTGCCCAATTGATAGAAACGAATTGTGTGACTTGCGCTTCACACAACAACAAAGAAGCCGAACGATTCGTTATTCAAGCTTTTTTTAACCCAATAGAATGTTTTATGATGGTAATACCTCGAGCGATTTAGAAATCGTAACTTGCTACAGAGGCGTTGCCGTTTTTTGTTCCTCGCGAATTTCCTGCCACGTATTCAACGGAAGGAGGGCTGGCGAAGAGAGGACTGCCTCGGTAGTTGGCTCTGTCAAAAGTATTGATGAAGTATTGAGAAGAGACGGGGCTCGGCGCGATCGAGTGGGTGCAGTACGGTTACGTAAGATCAGCAGACGAGCTCGGGGATGTCCACGCCAGTGGTTCTCAAAAACGTATTATCCTCCCTCCCCCTCCATCTGCTCAACTGGGCCTTTTTTACTTAAAAAAAAAAAAACTGAAAACCGTTCGGATAGTTCATTTCTCAGAGCAGTAATTAAATAAATACTAGCTCCATGGAAATTAGAGGTAGAAAAAGATACTGTACGTCATTCCATGACTATCGATCAAACCAAACAGTCGCCTGTTCGCCCGTTATTGTTATCATCGTGATGATGATGATGATGATGATGATAATAATAATAATAATAATAATAATAAAAGAAGGAAGGATAGGGTGTAAAAGCGGGTTGTCGAGTCCTTTTCATTATCCTGCCAGTCACATTATGAATTTGCCGAGCTCGGTTAGACGAGCAGTCGAGCAGAGCAAAAGAAAAAAAGAAGCAACTACGGTTATACTGTTGTGGGGAGGGAGGAAGCGCGCGAACGGTGGCCGGAGATTCGTCTGAGCGACGAATGCATACGCTCGCATTATGCGTTCGGTAATTCAAAACGGAAATTGATAGTTGACGGTCCTCTGGTCGCTTCGTCGCCGGCGTCCACGTGGGAAGAGTAGGAGGCGAGAGTACAGTCCTCTATCCGTCTCCTGGATTCTCGATTCTTTTCCATTTACTATCTAATGCGCATAAATTTTATCTCATAGATTTTATTAAACGATAACTCTGAGTTTATAAAAATTTAAGTTTAAATTGACCTACAGTCAGAAAAAGACAATGGAACTGTCTCGAGAATAGCTCGCCGGTCGTTGGAGAATGAGCGACGTCAAGGGATTCTCACGTTCCGCGGCACGTGCCTCCCTTGGTCTATTCCCGTCTCCAAAACCCCCGAGAGTCGAGAAGTCTTTGAACTCTCCAGACACTTCTGTTCCTCTTCCCTCGTGCAAATTTCCCTTACCTATTCCAACGCTTCCCAGAATATACAGTGTAGCCGAGATGTATTTATATACATTCGCCGGAGTCGGTGGAAAAACAAAACAAATCCTCGGGACCAGCGCCGACGATATTTATAATTACAATTGGACAACGCTCGCACTACTCGTGTCGGTATACCAAGATAATTACCTCTCGAATAAATACAAAGCATTAATAGAAGCTCGACTTTCATTCCCGATAAATAAATGTAATAAACCTTTCTCGTCGTCGAATCTTTGCCATATAGTTGAATGATGGTATATCCTTCGATATATATGTGTATATATATATATATGAGCTAATTCCATAAGGACGTATCGGCCGTGTATAATCATAGCCCGCTCACCCTTTTGGCATTAAGCAGTCGATCTATATTTATCGATTCATTATTATTATTATTATTATTGTTTATCATATTGCCGCATAGAGATCTACTTTTGTTACAATTATGTTATACCACGCGTCAAAAGAGAAGCCTTCGAAGAATGACCAATAGGCTGTGAGCGTGCACTCGCGATTCAGGGACGCACATGTCCATCGACTAGCGGTGTAATATTCTGTTGCAAGGGCGCGTTCGCTTCCCGGTAACTTGGAAGCCACTGGAAATAGCAGAATTATTGATAGACGGTGCCGCGTGTGTGCTGTCCTAGGTCGTATCATCCTCAATGTGTAATGATATCGAGGCTTCTTTGGTTCGTTTATTATGGCCACTTTCGGTCGTACGCGCTGTTTGCAAGCTCAACCTTGCTACCTGTGCGCTCTTCGCACGATCGCTGGCAACTCTATACGGGGACTCGGACCAATCGCCCTCAGCGTCGGTTATAAACCAATAAAACTTTTCGTCGAGCAAGAAATTAGAGACTGCCAAGAACATAGAATTCACTTCCCGGGCGACGAATAGATACGAAGAGAAATATGGTAGCACACGGTTTGGGAGAAGTTTGTAGTACCTCGAAAATAGCTCTGAGCGAATAAATAATCTGGGACGATGTTTGTTAGATCAGGAAATAAAAGGGTCGACGATATATAGATATATATTTTTTAACTCGAAGGTGTCAAAAAATAGTATTTTCCCTTGCCTTTCCACGGTGCTGAGCGCCTAAATATAATTCGCCGGGTCGAACTTCTGTGTTTATCGACGGCTCGTCTTCCATTCGCCTTCGACTATCGTTTCGGTACTTTAGCTTCGCTGTTCTAGTTTCTGGTCAACCGAAAAATTACGACCGTGAAATTCGATCCATTTTCTGCGAACTTTTGATTCGATCACACCGTAACTATTAATCCTTATTTATCGAATATTTAACTGTTTACATTTTATGTGGAACGGTCCCACTGGTTTATTTTACGATTGCCGCTTATGGATCTCGGAAGAAACAAGATCCTTGATCTATTGCCAAAATCACTTCTGGAAATCTCGCTTTTACCAAAGTCCAACTATGTTACCAACACCTGCAAAGGAAAATCGTCGACTGTTGGGATTGTGCAATATTCCTATCTGCACCTCGACGCCTCCCACGCGGAACCCTACTCTCAGCTTTATTTCCCGTCGCGCTGAGAGATGGCAGGTCTTCACTTCATTATTATCGCAGAACGATAAGGCCGATTAGAAAAAAAATCTCAAGCCATTTTTATTTAATCTTCTATATGCCCGATACAACAATTTGTCCGGTGAACCAAAATAAAATTTAGAAACCATTCTCTTTCGCACGAGCGATCCGGGCCCCGTCGGTGTTCTATGACCGTGTCGATCGATCAATGTTCAAGGTCGACACAAGGGTGGGGAAAAAGCAATCAAGTTTCGAAGCCTGTAGTTTATTATTAGAACGCCAAGTCAAATTTAAATCGATCGAGTATGTATTTTCTTTCTTCTCGCTGTTTGTGTTGTAACAGTAACTGACTCTAAACTCTGTACAGACTTTCGATCGTAGTTATAACTGTACTACAATGTCGAGTGGATCTCTGCCGGCCTGATATACATCTGTTTCGTTATTTTTGTCTCCCCCCCCCCCCCCCGCCCCCGGTGACTACTTGTATATCTATACATTCCGACTCTATCGAGGAGTTGCCTCACTAGCGAAATAACAAACTAATTGCAATGATTTCTCGTTGGGACAACAGAGGTCCTCGATCTTGTAACCGTGACATCGTGGCTGACATCCGAATTAATTTTAGCGAGCGGCGACGTCTCCTCGTCAATTATCAAAGTTACTCAATTAAATTGTCGCAATACTTGCTTGAACAGTATTATCATTATTGTTATTGTTATTGTTCCGACTATATTTAGGAACAGTAAAATAATTTATTTTCGACGTGATACAGTTCTCATCGATTTAATGTTACAATCGATAAAACGTGAGAAAACGGACACTTGGATTTCTCAATTTATTATATCCTATAGGCTTGCTTACTTCGGTATGCTTTACGCTTATACAGGTTTTTTATATGGATATAAAAAGTTTTCATAGCAGACACGGTTGCGACGCTTCGAGCGTCAGTTTCGTTGTGCGAGCCCTTCGTTGTGCGAGCCTTCGATAGACTCCGATAGACGTTCGGTATTATTACTACTACTACTATTATTATTATTATTATTGTTATTATTATTATTATTATTATTTGTATACTCCACTGCTGGCAAAAGACGACGATCTTGCAGCAGGTGAAACTAGATACCGAAAATTTATCGTGGTTGGGCGCGCTGCGCGGTTCGCGTATCTCGCTTCGGTAATTCGAGCTCTCTTCGTCGCGTCGTGGCTTCGAGGAAGTTACAAGAAAACTAACAAAAAAAATTATTTTAAAAAACATTAGTGCTCAGTTGGCATCTCTCGTCGAAGCCTCGAGCAGCCTGCGGCTGACGTGCGAAGGATCCAGTGAGAAGATAATAATAGTATAAAAGAAAAAATTAATCCCTAGTTTCTCACTGACGCAATAAAACCGAAGTTGAATAGTTGCAAAATACAGAGGCGAGCGGAAAAAACGACGATTAGACGCGGGAGACTCCGTTTAAAATTACTTCGTGGAACGTGCAACTGAAACTCAATTTTCGTCCCGGTACAGCTGTGCTGCGTGGCAGCCATTACGGTCTTCCGGAATTTCGCGTCCTTCGTCACTCTACGAGCTCGTAAAACTTCGGGCTAGACGATATTCGTTCCTCGTCGAGCACTCCGATTCTCGCACATCTTCACGGCTCTCATCTCTATCACTTGCAGATGTGCACATTTTTTGCCAATTTTTTTTAGACAAATTCCTGTCTCATTCGCACTTCCGCTATTTGAGAAATTTTAATTCCTCAACTTCTTTTGTTTTCTTGTTTCTTTTTTTTCATTCCCGCCGATGGTCGAATCGAATCGTTACACCCGGTAGCTATCAGCTCTGTGTCTTTTAACGCATCTCCCCCTTCCAACCCCCGCCCCCTCCCCCTTCTATTTACCGTGAGTCATAATTCCTGCAGCCCAATCGACAACGACGACGACGAACGAACGAATGAACGAGTAGCAGAATAAGCAGAGCTCTAAGCTCACAGCTCTGTGTTCTCTCTTTCTCTCTGTCTCACTGCTCGCTCAACAATGGTATTTCGTGACGCTATTGCCTCGGCAACGAACATTCTTGACGACGAGAGTGGTGTTAAGTGCGGGCCCCGGTTTAACTGGAACGATAATCGAAGAGCCCTGTGGTCTCGTCTCGTGGATCCTTGTGGAACAATTCACAATCCACCATCTCGTCTCTTATCTCACAATACATTTTATGCTGTAAAAGAATGCGCCATTTTACTTGTGCCCCTCAGTTCGAGTCTCTACGACCAAACGAATTATATATTAATTCGCGTGTGAGAACGAAAGTTCTTGATTATCAATATCAATCGAAGGTTTCGCGATAACCGTAAGCACCACTGCCACTCGGCCAATCAGCTTGGAATACGAGCGGCAAATCTATACAGTCCTCTGGACGCAATAAAGTCGATTGCACACCTCGACTTCTGCGTACCCGCGGTGCTACGCGGTACTACGCGGCTGTACGTTCGAGCTCGAGTCGCCGGGTCCTTTTTTTGGTTCTTATAATTATAAAAATTTTCACTGCGAAGTAAATTCCTAATAATTGATTTTCAAAATTGACCATAATATTTGACGGATTATAAAGAATAATAAAGAAACCACGAAATATTGACACTCATTTTTATTTTCCTTCGTATCAAGGGTATACAGACGAGACTCGTACCGTCAGGTACCATAATATTTATTGCATCGATAATCTCGATATCAAAACGTGCATAACAGCGTCGGCTTCTACAGTTCAAACAAGCGGAAAATTTCGAACTCGAGGACGAGTGCAGATAAGGCGCCAAAAAAATATATATCTTCGAAATTGTTTGTCGAACCGTGAAATCGGGAGCAGCGATGCCTTCATACCTGCACTGAGACGATATAAGCTCCAAGTCGATCAGATTGCGAGATAATAATCGAGGCAAAATAACGCTTGAACGTAACCGTCGCTGAATTTTTTTTTCTTGGATACGTCTCTCAGTTGTCATTGTTGTTATTTCGCTGCGTTAAAAAAAACAACCCCTAATGGATTTGTAATGTTATCAGATAAGACATAAAATAAATAATAATAATAAAAATGAAAAAGAAATGTAACTGTTTCATGACGGTCGTATAAGCGAAACGTGTCGAGAATTGTGATTGTGTCAGACCGCGTAATCTGATACCGCGTAAGCTTTTCATTCCCATTCTTTTTTATCAACACACACAAGAGCGGTGACGCCTGACGCACGAACACGAAATATCGGAGAAGGTGCACAAGCTATATAGGATGACGCAGGACCGGCTTACGTACGACGAGGGCCAGTTTACGACCACGAGCACTTATTTGTTTTTCCCTCGTTTTTTTTTCTTTCACCCTTCTTCTTCGTTAACTCTCCATTGAGGCGTAAAAAAGGGAGAAACCGAAAGGCCAGGCGTTCAGACCCTCGAGGGTGTTTGTACGTGAGAGGGTTGAAAAGTGTGCAGCGGCAAAGCTGCAAGAGCAGCGTGTGATATCATGCATCTCATTCAACAGCGCGATATCGCATTCTCGCGCACTCCCTTGCTAATGTTGCCCTTAATGTTATTTTACTTGTATCTCTCAGCGGTATACTTTTTTTTTTTTTTTCTTCATTTCGTCCGAATACATCGAATAGCCGAATATTCATGTCCATAAGACAATGAAAGAACACGCAAAAATTATATTACCGTAGGATGAAAATGTTACGAGAATCTACAGTTTGTCAAGAAAAATTGTTTCGGATAAAGTACGAAAATAACAATTTAACGTACAGTTTGTTCTCTTGACACCGGGACGTCGTTACGGGACAGCATAGATTCTCCCTTTCGCTCTCGAAAATGGTAACATTTCCGGCTTCCGGCCATCTCTTCCGTTAACCCGATGCTCGCGCATCTGTTTTCGGCCTGAGTGTACGTCCGAGCATCTCGGAGGTGCGCCGGACGCCGATTCTCCGATTCTCACCCTGTAGGTATAGAAGGATTGCGTTGCTCCACATCTGCGCGAGCGGCAGGCAAGGTTTTTTTTTAAATTCAGTGCGCGTGCGGGATTCTCTGTGCATGTGTGCAAAACTATAGATATAAAGCGTGGATGAGAGGAAGAGCGAGAGCATGGTGCGTGCGCTATCGACCGGCCAGCGGCAGAGGCAGCGCAAGTTATCCTTCCTTCTCCGCTGCGTGTTGCCGCTGCCGCGCGCTGCCGGACGGACGACGCGCCACCGGCGTGCCCCACCCTGTCGAGAGAGTAGGGACACGACAGGGGGTTGTGTGTAGGTGAGAGGCGGCTTCTCCCTGATACCACGATAAATTTTCTCCGTGTACGGGTTATAACAGACCGAGAGAGTACACGGCACGCGGAATATGCCTTCTCCTGCTTAGTGATAGCGTAGAGACTGTAGTGTTCACATCACCACACCACAAATCACGATCTCGTCATACATCCACCCGTCGCGACAAACACCGTTGCAACTTCCATCCTTAATTTCTTTTCTTTTCGTCATCGCTCGTAACAATCGTCGTTCGTTCTTCTAGCGCGCACCGATAGTATCAAATGACATTTCAAAAAAAATATTACAATTAACTTACTATTTCAAAAAAGTATTCACCAAACATTAAAATATATATATATATCTGTCTGATAATCCGCACATTCCGAAAGAACCAAAGTCAGTGATTTTAATTCACCGTAGTTGTAAATATAATAAGATACAAAGATTGTAAAGACAAGAGAAAATAGTAAAGAGTGAAGATTTTATACACGCCGATTTTACGAATTTTAATCGCGGAATAATTTTTTGAACTGCGAAGAAGACGAATAACGAATTAAAAATCTTCAAGTGAAATCTGATGCCGTCGAGGGGTGCGGTTTAACGCTTTCGAAGTGAGAGAAGAGGGTTGAAAGAGAGGAGAGAGAGCGAGAGAGTTCCGGACGAGACGCAGCAGCGGCAGCCACCACACCCTTTCTTGTTTCCGCGCTGTTCGTCGAGTTAGTAGTAAAGCCAGAAGCAACGACAAACCGCGAGAGAAAGAGAGAGAGAGAGAGAGAACTCCGGGTCAGGCAACCCTCGCTACGTTGCCTGCTACGAGCTCTCCTGCGACCTTCACCCGGCCAGAGCTCAACCCTTCCGGTCTCGCTAGCTTGCTCGCTTCGCCTCTCTCTCCTATATATCTCTTCCACCTGTGTGACGATACTCACGGCAGACAGGCAGGCAGGCAGGCAGGCAGGCAAGCAAGCAAGCAAGCAGACAGACACACAGACCGACCGGAGTCTACGGCCAGCGCGGAACGCCGGCACGCGCGTGAAATCGTCTCGCTCGAATTTCGACACGAAAACGCACGATCGCGGCAACAATTGCATAAAAATATTAAAAAAAAAAAGAAGAGGAACAACCATTTCACTGGTAGATTTGTTAATTGTACAAATATAGTGACAGTGGTGAGAAACTCGTGTCTGTGAAAAAAAAACTTTTGTTGTACATGAGCTAGAAAAAAAAATTATTACCACGAAGCTGCTCGAGATCCGAAGAGATCGATTTTCATACGCCGTTGTTTCACGTTTCACTGACTCGCCCCACGAGTGCTAAATTCGTTGCGACGTAACAAACGGGAGAAATATATTATTCAGCGCAATGGGCGGATGTACATCCAAGGATACCGCTGCTGGCGACGAGTACGTATTTATTGTTTTTTTTTTCGTCGGCTACGTCCTCTTCCTTTCGGAGATACGAAAGGATTTTTTTTTGTAGGTGTAAACTGTTGCGTCACCATTGTGGGTTTTGGGCATACAGTCATGGACGAGAATCGACCGCTAGCTTCCTTGTTAGGAGAAACTTGTAAATTCTCGTGACCTTGTACTCTGCACACTTTAGAAAGCGCCTTAATTTTTTTTGTCCGACGAATGATACTTCGAGAATAATATATATATATACGTATATGTATACACGGCTACTAATACGATCAGATTCGAGCAGAGGTCCCCCTTCGGTCCCCTCCTCCCTCTCGCCGCCAAACTTTCTGACCGAAAACCGTTGAATATAATCGCCTCGAGTAGGCAAGCGGGCATCAGACACGTGTGCCTTGCGTGCCGATAGGCCGATGCGTTCATTGGCTCCCCGCTAATTTCGTACAAATAATTTCGAATATTGCGCGAACGATGACTTATCTCGGTATCAGATAAAAAAAATAAATATAAAATGCCTAATAAAATTTACTTTTGATGAATTTATTTGATTATTATTTATTATCGTTGCTATCTCGTCTGTGATCTGGCTTATGTTATCCTTCAGGGAATTTCGTCGAGAGCCAGTTCGACGATGATTGCCCTACCGCGTGCGACGTTCGTACTAAAAGCCCTGATAGATTCACAATTGTCGTCCGAATTAACGAGACGATATAGACGTCCTACCGCTTCCGTTCGCCGGGCCCTCGTACAACTCACTACCGTCAATAACCGAATATTGTAAGTAGTCAAGATGAGAAAATTTTCGCCGGTCGAACTACGAACGAACACGTAGAGTACCCTTCAACAATGTTCAAAGTCCCCGAGAAGAACGGTAGACAATCGGGTCGAGCACGAATGTGTTTTGTAACTCCAATCACGTGGAACATTCGAAACGGATGCGGGAATCGTTCGAGCGAACTCCGGATCACGCGTTTCCTCGGACGGAAATAGCTTCACTCTATTTGCAGTCATCGATGTGCATCCCTGGAGCGTTTAATTCAATAGCTGTCGATAAGCAAAGGAGCCAGAAACGATACAAACTCATTTTTATTATAATTTAATCTCGATTTTTAAAATTAAATTTTATTTCTGTATCATTGCAGTAAGAACAAGATGGTCGACCAAGCAGTTCTCGACAAACTGGAGGCTGGCTATGCCAAGCTCGCCGCTTCCGACAGCAAATCTCTTCTGAAGAAATATCTGACAAAGGAAGTTTTCGATCAACTGAAGACTAAGAAGACTTCGTTCGGTTCTACTCTTCTCGATGTCATTCAGTCGGGTTTGGAGAATCACGACTCCGGAGTTGGTATCTACGCTCCGGATGCTGAGGCTTACACCGTCTTCGCTGACCTCTTCGATCCGATCATCGATGACTATCACAAGGGCTTTTCGAAGACTGACAAGCATCCGCCAAAGGACTTTGGTGATGTCGACTCTCTTGGAAACCTCGACCCGACTGTGAATAGAAAAAAAATTCCGTCACTTTTCCCTCTTCAGGGAATTCGTTTTCTTCGGAATAAAGTGGCAATAAACTCATTAATGTTTATTGTTTTTCGTTGCAGGGCGAGTACATTGTTTCGACTCGCGTGAGATGCGGTCGTTCCCTCGACGGATATCCGTTCAACCCTTGCTTGACCGAGGCTCAGTACAAAGAGATGGAGGACAAGGTTTCGAGCACTCTTTCCGGCTTGGAGGGCGAGCTCAAGGGTACATTCTATCCATTGACCGGAATGAGCAAGGACGTACAGCAGAAGCTCATCGACGATCATTTCCTCTTCAAGGAGGGCGATCGTTTCCTTCAAACCGCTAACGCTTGCCGGTTCTGGCCTACCGGACGTGGTATTTTCCACAACGACGCAAAAACCTTCCTCGTATGGTGCAACGAGGAGGATCATCTTCGTATCATCTCCATGCAGATGGGCGGTGATCTTGGACAGGTATATCGACGACTCGTCACTGCCGTCAACGACATCGAGAAGAGACTGCCGTTCTCTCACAACGATCGTTTTGGTTTCTTGACCTTCTGCCCGACGAACCTCGGCACGACTGTTCGCGCATCGGTCCACATCAAAGTACCGAAGCTTGCTGCCAACAAGGCCAAACTCGAGGAAGTTGCTGGCAAATTTAATCTTCAAGTGCGTGGTACCCGCGGTGAGCACACCGAGGCCGAGGGCGGTATCTACGACATTTCCAACAAGCGGCGTCTCGGTCTCACCGAGTACCAAGCGGTCAAGGAAATGCACGACGGTATCGCCGAGCTTATCAAGATCGAGAAAGAGCTTTAAGAAGTTTCTTCTTCGCCGCCCCCCCTTCCCCCATATTATCGTATCCTTGAATACTCTCCTCGTCCCACCTAATTTCCTTTATCCCTCACTACTCCCCACGTTATTCCTTTCAAGGTAAAAACTAATTCATACTATCTTATATTACGTTTGACAAGTTCCTTTTTATTAGCGTATGCCAAAAGTATATAAGGGAAAAAAATACATGAAAAACAAAACCAGCAAAAAAACATCCGAATGGGACATTATGTGAAACACTATAAACTGAGCAACTTATATTACTAAACTTGCATTGTTTATTGTCAGTATTTTTTTTGTTTACTTTTCGTTTCGTTCTTTCTTTACATCACTAAAAAATGATTATAATATATTATTATTATTTTTATTTCTTTTTTTTCGTTTGAGTGCGCGCCAATAATAACGCGTTACTTTAGTAGCCGAGGCACGGACAGAGACGGCACATACACGAGCGAAACCTAACCGGGTACGCCTTTGATCTTTGCTTTTATACGTTTATCGTATTACCTTAATTGTATCAAACGATGATATTCATACTTTATTGTGTAACGTGTAACGATACGTGTACACCACCACTCGCCAACACACCTCCCGCTAGTGCTGCCCCAACGAAAAAAAAGTTGTGATTTGTCTCTCACGGTGAATTAAGAAAGAAAATAAATAAATAAAAACACCAATTGTTACGTGAAAGATTGTCGTTTTTTTATCATTGCGGACCTATCGTTTCCTTTTTCCCCGAAGAGCTGCTACAGCAGTTACCGCTCTTGCGTTGCGATAAAAGTAGTAAAAGTTGCGACCTGTAATGGGTCGGTAAAATATCGACTGGGGGATACTAGCGAAATGCTGATGTAAAATTGCATTTACCGAGAATATTAATAATATGCCTGATGCAACCAACAATCTCGTGAATTGATAATAGAAAGTACCTTAATACTATCTCGATTCAGCAAGCCAAAGAATTAAAAAGTTTTTGCAAGGTTAAGGGGAACAGGAAGCCCACAGGATTTTACTATTCACGTGGGAACTCTCAGATCCCTGGGATAGACGACGAAACGCCCGCCTATGCCAGTCACGCCTTCGACCTGTTTCCGGTCACCCAGCCGAATTTCAAATAGATTCGACGATTCGATTTCAAAGCTACGAAATAAATTTTAAAAAATTATTCGTCGGCAAGATGTATTTCGTACACCACATTTATTGATGGAACTATTATTTTTTAACATTGGCTTCATACGAAATATAGTAGAGCATACAAAAAATAGTGTAACATAAAACGTGCTTTTTTTATTTTTCTAAGTTGAGTAAATTGTACCTTTTTCGTATCGATTAACCGTAGATTTCATGATTAAAGTAGCAACAGCAGTGACTTTATTCTCGACAATATGTATATATAATGCATATATTAATAGTCTTATTACGTGGCTTCGAATTATCAACAAAGACTCCTCCACTCGTGTAAATAACGTTATAATATTTCAGACTCACGCTAAAAATGCCCAAACATGTGTATAGTAAATATATATAAATTAAATCAGTTTGGACGATTCGAAAAATCGCTTTTCATAAACTATCTCGTAATAAATATATATATTCTTACAATATTGTAAAACGATAGATGGCTAATGTTTCCATGGACGCCACATTCCGGAACGGCCGGATATCATGGAGAGTATAACAGGCAATTTATATTTATCATTCGTTAAATCAGGTAACATATGCATATTGTATTGGTTCATAGCGCAATATGCATCTTCTAAAATAACACGGTACTTTCGTATTTGATTATTATGGTTGGAAATTATGCATACAATATCATCGGCAATAGACACAACCTCCAGGCACAAGCCTTAAAAATATGGTACGATGACCCAGTTATTAAATACAAATAAACTTTAACGAGGAATTCGCCTTCACGCTTTCTTTGGTAGAAAAACGAATGATTATTTTCGTAGGTCATAGTTTGTGCGAGAAACTCGTGCACGCGGACACACATGAAGGAAGTTTTCCTTATAGGAAATTACTGACTGATAAAGTATATAATTGTCATGTAAATACATTATGAACATCGGCATATAAAATAGAGGATTCATCTCGTATGACGTATCAATCGAAACGTTTATCGCCATTAGGAATCTCGAGTGTACGTAAACACACCGAGGAAGCAAGTAACTACTATTGAACGCACGTTAAAGATAAAGATAATGTATAATTCATCCGATTAGAATAATTCGTTTAGCTTGAATTTTCCTCGTAACGTACGAAGTCCTGAAACATTACAAACATTCCATTACACATAAACTTTGTATGGATTCGGTAATTTTACCCTTAATAAACCGGTACGTAAATGTTAAGAAAATCACCACTTACAAACATTAGTGACCAGTATTTATTACATAACAAAGTTGTGAGAAAAATTATAGAGGCCAAATACGGTGATTTTGCCGAAAACAAAAGTAGCGGTATTTTTAGATATTTGATTATACATACTATGAGTATAGCAGCTGCGAGAAGAAGGGCTTTCAGTTTGACGTCGATGCTCGCGGGGAAAGAAATACCGAAGACATCGGCGTTAGTGAATATTTCACGCATCAGACCTGACCACTGTTTCGAAATGAGTCCGACTTGACGAGAGGCATCTGCCGAGTACACCTGTTGACAAAAAGTATTAATCGATTAGTTAAAGAAATACTATGAAAAGTTCTTTTCAAAACTATTGAACCTCAGTGACAAAGTTCCGATCGGTTTGAAACAAATAAAAACTCGATCGAACAATATTTCCATCATCTCGTTATTTTTTGTTATCGCCGCGGCATAAAATGGTCGTCGGTTCTCGAGTTTAATCTTCCATATGATAATCACTGAAGCACGGTACGTCGTTCGATGTATCCGTACACACATAGTGTGAAACGTTCGATCGAGAAGGAAAAGTAGAACAGATCGCGAGAGAGAAGAGAGGTATGGAGAGGAGATAGCGTGTAAGCCACTGTACAAACACAGTATAAATATTCTTTGAAAGCTGCTGTGGGTGATACTCGGAGTTTATTAATAAACTTTCCACAGTAGACTAGAGCGATATGAACGGCGCTCGAGTTCGAGTGGAGATTTTAGGTTGTCGATTATCATTGACGGAGAACGAGTTAAACCAGAAGACCCTCCGATATCTAATATACATCATAGATTAATTACACATTGGTAATGTAGTCCTACCTTGTAGTCCGAAGGTCCGAAACATTTGCACGAGCAGAGCGCCCCGCTTATCTGGAAGATAACGTTGCCGCGATCGTCGAGAATGTCGAACTCGGGATATAGCCATGAAAATTTTTCGTTTATTTTTCCAAGATAGATGTCCCCCGCGTAGACTTCGAGATGCTGAATAAACAGAAGACAGATGCTGTTAACTGAGATAGTGGGAACAATTGTGTGACAAAACGAAGCTAAACTCACCGACAAACACCAATCGGTAGCTCGTTGCAGACGAAGAACTTCTCGATTCGATCTGTCGATAACACTGATCGTGAATCCACGATAGCTGCCGCAACACAGGCGATTCAACAAGGACGAATCCTCCTTGAGATAAAAAATTTGTCGTCCGGCGTCGTCCATGACAACGTATTTGTTTTTCGCCGGCCATCCTGTGATCACTGAAATAAAGAGAAGAAATTATGAGGTCAATTATTTGATCTCGAGAGTGAAAAGAGTATTTACCTTCCATCGCCTCTATATGCTGGTCGACGAATAGCTTGTCAAGGTGTATAAGGTATTCCAACCCTGGTAGAGATGTCGAGTTCGGTGGCTGCCAACCACCTGCCAAAAAAAAAACACAGAACACAAAATTTATATGGTAGTCGAGATTAATTTAATTACGTATGATTTAACGAGCGATCGGGCGAGAGGAAAAGATGACGTTTATTCGTTCGTCGCTCTTTCGCTCCCTATCGACAACAATAACTTTTATTTTTCTCGGGATCAATGCGAACGCGTCGGTCGTGCGTATAATTCCATGCGATGTAGGCAAAATCGAAGATACGCTATACAATAATATTTGCAGAAAACTTAATGTAAACACTCGGGTAAAATGGGCACTCCGGACGTGTGTATGCGGGAAAAACTGGCCACCTCCAGAATCGTGGCGAATTAACAAATTAGATTTAGTGTCTAACATTGAAATTCATTAGCTTCTTTTTCCGTTTGCCGAAAACGGTTTTCCGTTAATGAAAAAAATAAGAAAAATAGTTTAAATTTGAAAAATAATTTGGTCGCGAAAAAAACGATAGAAAAATGATTTTCTTATTAAACCTTTTTTCCTCATCCGTTAGAAATCTCGTGTACTCTTTCTTTTTCCTATACTTGTTCGCTGTCTGTCGCAGCAAATGTATGACTCGTCTACGCAACTGTTTCATCCGTAGTCTCCACGAAGTCTGGAAATACTCGGACTCCATGACTCGCTCGTAGCTATTTACAAGAGAATTTTGTTCCGAGTCGTAAATCATCGAGTCCATCACTCAATGCGCATCGATACAATATCAATGTTCTCATTCAGTTCTCAGGAGCTTCGAACGAATTGTCCAGAATCCACGACGCTTTGCTGTCACATGGCTTTCAGGTCGTCAGTAGTAATTAACCAGTCGATGAAGCGTCGAGTTTGATGGTCCGCGAAAACTCAATACTCCTCGGTGACTTATCGTATTATCTTCTCGTACAATTTTACCCATCCGACATTGTACGAGTAGCGACAAGTTTCTTCCTCGTGCCCTCGTTCCAAGGTAACGGCAAAAAAAAATTAGGCATAGAAAAAATATAGCAGGGGGCACGCAAGTTCGGTCCCGTCGAAGCGAGCAGCTATAAATGCATATAGGCATATATACAGTCTGCACCAGTCCCTGCACAAGTAGGATCAGCGTGAGTTAACGATCACCCACTCGTTTCCGTTCTCGCGCTCTTCTCTCTACGTTTCGCGAAATTAAAAGGAATTAATGTTAATTCACCGGTCTCACTAGCGACAAGAGCCTCCACGGTCTTCGAAACACGTTCCACGTACTCTTCATTCACTATTGCATTCTCGACTGACGAACGTTTTATCCTCGGCGTCGTGTCTTTGCCTCGATATTTCCAACTGGTATTGCGGATAATCGCGACGATTTACGAGCATCCCCACATGTACCGTAATCCAATCGTGAGACGTCGCCTCTCCGATTTTTCGTCTCCGTTGTCAACATTATTATTTACCTCCCCTCTCGTCGTATTATCGTAACGAGGCCACAGTATCCTGTAACTCTTCCCGGTCGGCAAATATTTCGATTAAGTAATAACATTTTACACAGAGCCCAACACTTTGAAGTTATCGTATTTAATTATCGCAAATATAATTTTATATATATAATATATATATATTTGGGAAATAAAAATATCTATCTCGCCCCCTCTAGCAGCACCTTCACATCCCCATTAAATATATTATATTAATAATCCATTCTGTACTAAAATACGTTGGGACAGTCCTCTTATCCATAGTCAGTGTTTATTTGCCATCGAGGCGACGACTATGGAGATACGTTGGACTCAAAACTGCGTGTGGCTCCTGAGCTACTCTTGTCTGACTTGAGACGCGGCCGAACAGATAATGCTCTGTGTATCGAGCAAGCCACCAACAAGAGGACGCGCACGACCCTCTACGCTCATCATACAATCACTATTCGAGTTACAAACCGTACGATGCAACTACGTTTCGACAAACAACAATTGCACGGTATTCGATATTTCCGATTCTCTCCGTAAGCAAGGAATCTCACGGTTCTTTCTTTTACGATACTCCGAACATGTTTTTATTTCGAATGGAAGCGCCTAACCAACGTTCAACCCACGTTACGGAGACAGCTTTGATCTTGAGGATAGGGGAAACAATCTGCCGGAAGGAAGAGATCTGCGTTAGAACACGTATAAAATGTTACTGACAGTTTCAACAGAAAAATTCCGTACTGAGAATCATTCAAAGTCTTGTTACAAATGAAGATTAGATAGACTAATGAGAGCGAGGGAGGGAATGTTTGAAGGGAGCGGGCACCTGGTACAATATCTTGTATTTGAACATACTGATAAACCCGAAGCGAAGGCCTTTATTATGCGAGACTCGTCTCCACGAGATCCGACGGGCTACGATCTCGCTCTCTCGTGGATGCTTTAGACGCCTCGACTCCGCCGCTCGCCTGTCATTATCTCCGCGATTGTCACTCTCAGTAGTTGACGTACAATCCCCCCTCTCTCTCTCTCTCTCTCTCTATATATATATATATATATATATATATATATATATATATATAATATAAAAATTACTATACCAGTATTTTTTCGACTCTCGTTTAATTTCTCGATCGATGACATTTTTTGGCACTTTCTCACGATCCGACAGATTAAACGGCCTTGGATTATTTAAAAGTACAAAAAGGTTAAGATTTTATTAAAATTGTACTGGACTATTTTTAACAACAATAAGATACTATTTTATCGATATACTATTATAACAACGTTTCGAAAATCAACTGAAAAAAAAACGAAGATACCTTTTTTTTAAGTAACCATCCTCAAACCAGAGCTGGGCAGTACTTGAAGTATACCAGGTACTTATTTTGTACTTCAAGTACTTTTTTACGATTTCAAATAGCAAGTACAAGTATTTTATGAGCACACGCTCGCATTACGGATACTCGAAGTGTAGCAGTAATGTATCCGGTTTCTATTAATATATGATTATTTGGTTAAACTTTTGAACAAGTACAATTGTAACGAGAATCTTACACTGTAAGTTGCAGAGCATCGTCGGCATATATACAGACGGCTGTATGTGTTAATTATATATCTATATTAATGACATGTAAACACACCGCAAACCAGCGGTAATACTCAAGACAGAATAAAACTGTAATCCTAATTCAACGTTACACTTTTTTGTCTAAGCTGAGAGTAGTGATTTCACAAAAGTGTGTGTTATTTTTTGCTTTCTCCAGAGGAAGATGTTTTTGTCCGAAAAAAACGATGTCAGAATTTTAATGACAGAGTACTTAAAATAGTCTAAAACGTCGAAAAATACGACTTTTAGCTGGCGTCCGGATGTGCGCGTGCGCATTCAAAACGGCTTGAGACGGCGAGTTGAAATTGGGTACACTACTAGAGTGGTCACGTCGCTTCGTTCAGTGCAATTTTCATAAAGATCGAGGCCCGATTAAAGATTTTACGCGAATTTACACTTTTTGAATAATTACTGTGGCAGCTCTAATTTGTGTAAATGTTGAGCTACCGTCCTAAAACTGCATACAAATATGATATTTTTATGAAAGAGCTTTGGTATTGAATTTGGTCGAAATTCATCCAAGCTGTCAGATTTCATGGAGTTGTGGTTTTTTTCTAAATTTGATTACTAAAAACACGTTCTGTTCCGTGTAAAAATGCACGTATCGAGCCCACATTTTGCAAGTGAATGGACTAACTGTACAATGTTTGGTCTTTTGCTTCCTCATAGAGGAAGCTTTTTTATAGTGAAAAAAAAATCCAGATTATAATGAAAACGTTTTCAGAATGTTCCAAAACATCGAAAAATCACATGTAGAAAAAATGTCCGGATGTATATGAGTGTGCGTGTATGAATCAGACGCGAAAAATTCAAACCGCTATAACTCGAGAACGCCTTGACTGATCAAGCTGAAATTTCGCACATTTCATGTGTGATCAATGTTTGGTCAATATTTCATTAAAAAATGTTCAGTTGTTTTTTTTTTGTACGCCATTTTTAATTTCTTCGAAAATGTCTGTACGCACTCTAGCGCTCGCAATTTATCATCTATCTAGCTAAAAATGCGTACAGAGATGGAATATGATCACCCGATGATGCCATTAAAATTTCACGAAAATCGGTCGAAACGTTTTAATTTTATGCCATTTTAAAATTGTTGAATTTCATGATTTTTTTTACACATTTTTTTTCGTATCAAATATTCATCTATGAATGAAATAAGTCAGATTCGTGATCAGCGTGAAAAAATAAATGGAATTACAGTCCCGGAGCGAGTACTAACGAAAAAGTTTGCTAGCCATTTTTATAGCCAAAATTGCAAAAATGCGTGCATTTCGGTATTTTTAAACAACGCTTTCTTTGCTTTCCGATGGCATCGCGGAAAAACCCAGGTGCCTGTCGTGATCTACAGCAAGACATACACAAAACGATGGATATGACGGGGTTAAAAAAAAGCTAGATAAAGAGGTGTCACTTGGATTTCTTGAGTAAAAATCGAAAGGGCAAAAAAAATTCAAGAAGCCATAAATACAGACACTGCTTCCTCATAGAAGAGGCTTCGCGAATAAAGGAACATTATGAGAAAGCGATATGAAAATTTCACTTTCCATCTTTTATCAGAAAGCGATATAAACATTTCAATTTTCAACTTTCATGTGGAAGCAATATGAAAATTTCAATTTTCAACTTTTATGAGGAAGCGATATGAAATTTTTTTATTTTTTTTTGTGCAAATGGATCTCTCCGTTTAAATGTTGAGATTTTTAAATATTTAAATTTTTCGAAAAATGTATGTCTTACGTCGGACACGACATTCTAAATAAAATATCACGCCAAGAGTAAAATGAGTTACTGTTTGGTCATCTGAGGTGAAGAGTAGATTAAAAATAGCCTCAACTCGACGAATTACGCAAATTTTATCACGAGATTTCCTACAATAAACTTTGCGGTAAATTTGGAAAGGTAAAAAAGTGGAAAAGTAATTTGCACATGTCTTGCACATTTATTACAATTTTGCGCATAGTTTCCTCCATGAGGAAGTCATTTGCGATACATTTTTTCTTTCGTACTTCCATTCGTATTGAAGGATTTTTTAGCGGTGTTTCGAATAATAACGTGTTATGATATTTTTGAATTTTTAGTGGTTTTCCGTTATCCGTGAATAGGGTTGTCCGGCCAATGAATGGACAGTTAAGCAGGCTATAAAGCCAGTGAATACACGTTTTTTATACACGTGTTCTTATATGAAAGTATCCATTCGCTGGTCCTGTCCATTCACTGACTGGTTTACCCTAGTCCGATCCTGCTTTTGCAGGATAATCGATGTTTTACTATATTACAAAGTGCAAAGGTAGTATAAAGTATACAGGAAGAGGATAGCAATGGGGGAAAAATCGTATACTAAAAATGTATGACTCACCCGGCGGTGCCGACGGGCTCATATTTTGAGCCCCGGGTCCCGGTGGCGTAGTGATAGCCCAATTTTGTCTCGTGTCCGGCCATCTCGATACTTCAGCGCCGAAAGCCGTCTGCTGCGTCATGACCACTTGCGTTGTAAAACCACCGAACAATCTGTAACGGAAACGTTAATAGTTCAGTCACGACCGTATCGACTCATCGAACGCGTCACATGTTCGACGGCTGTTACGGAATCGGGTATGTTCGTAGTGTTTCGTTACGCGCTCGCAGCGCCCAACATTATCAACTGGCAATACGAGTAATTCGCGCCTGTTTTACGTTTTATTATACCCGGGACGTTCGGTTTAGTTCCAAAGGCTACAACTAGCGCGTGCGGCTGTCGAACGAATGTCCTGGCTTCGCGATCTTTCCGGCAGCGTCAGACATGCGTTGATACAAGCCTGTTATACACTTCTTTTTTTCTCTCTCCTCGGTCAGTGAGGCGGCTACTTTTATTATTATAAAATTGCACAGGTCGTCGGCCCGTCCTCGTCGTATCACCATTGATTTTAGAGGTCGTTAGACTTGCGGAAAGAATGGTGGGTGTAGTAGCCTGTGAGCGACTTTGCGCACACAGGCAGAGACCGGGAGAGAATTACACCGACACCAGTAACGCACACAAACGTTCTCACCACTGAATTACCCTTTTGTACTCGACATCGAGTCTCCGCCGAGGTTAGATACGACCACGAATGCGTATTAATAAATTTATTATGTATCCGTACATAGTTTATTGCGCCGACTTTACTTTCGAGTAGTACAAACGATATGATTGATTCGCAAACTGCGGTGTAAAGCCCGGGGAGTCAATACATTATCTGAAACAAGTGTTTTCGCCGACAATACACAATCTTTTAACCAAGCATGTAAAACGATTTTTTTTTCTTTCGATACAGAGGTTATTTTGCTTCGTTTACCGAGAGAGCCTTCTGAGTTAACGTTTACGAAAAACCTTCGATTTTCTGAAAACGGTGACATTTTTATTAATCATCGGGGTTCCTTGTGTCCGTAGGGGATATACCGGCGACCTGCGTAAAATGATGCATCGCTCAGCTATGTGTATGTATACTTTCATCTGATGATATCATCGTACCCCCAGGTCGATCCTCATGGACACTTTATTCTCGACTCGTAGGGAACCCGGCGCTACATAAAACTCTTTGTAAATGTGTGTGTTTTTTTTACCGTTTACAACGTAGAGAGGCTCTCGAGCAAACTCTACTCCTCGCCGAGGCTCGATTATAGCCGGCACCGAATAATGAAGGGAATACGATCGTCTGACACTACGATCCCAAGCCCGCGTATCTCTCGTATCCGAGAGAGGATGTGTTGATATGATGCTCGTCGACGAGAGCAATAATATGATGTGCATGACTTTCCAAGTTTTCAGAACAATGACGATGTTACAGCTCCGGAGGCGAAGGTCGCCAGACTTATTTCCGATTCGCTTGTGGGTATCGCATAGCTCGCACTCTATTTTCATCCGATCATTGGCGTTGCGTTGCGTTGCGTTGCGTTGTGTTCCGTTGTGTTCCGTTCCGTTCCTTCCGTTCCTTCCGTCAGACTAACTGTTTTTCGTCGAATCATTAAGATTATTAAAATTGGTTCAATTTTTAATTAATTCAATTTTTAATTAATTCAATTTTTAATTAATTCAATTTTTAATTAATTCAATTTTTAATTAATTCAATTTTTAATTAATTCAATTTTTAATTAATTCAATTTTTAATTAATTCAATTTTTAATTAATTCAATTTTTAATTAATTCAATTTTTAATTAATTCAATTTTTAATTAATTCAATTTTTAATTAATTCAATTTTTAATTAATTCAATTTTTAATTAATTCAATTTTTAATTAATTCAATTTTTAATTAATTCAATTTTTAATTAATTCAATTTTTAATTAATTCAATTTTTAATTAATTCAATTTTTAATTAAATCAATTTTTTTATTGGTTCAATTTTATTCGGTGTCGGGTCCTAGAGAAGTGTGACTACGATGGGTTAACTGGCCAGTTTTCTACACTCAAGTCCAGTTTGTAGGTTTTTCCCAGTTTTTTTTTCTCAAACGCTGCATTGTAGCAGGCACGTTTTTCATCTTCATCGTGAAGCTTCAACTTCGTACGACCTAGTTAATTTTCAGGTGGAAATTGGTCGATGAGGTTCATTGACCAGGTGAAAAATGGAGACGATACCGCGGTGCGTGCGAAGATAATAATAAAAGCTATTTTCCTCTTTCCAATAAAATTCCGGCGATGTAGCTACATTCATTGTTTTATCTTCTATTGTATCACAATATTCTATTGTACAGTTAAATTTCCTACAAAATCTCGAGTAATTACTTCCCATTCGGTGACAAAATATGATTGTCCAAGATAAATCTTATAACATTTAAATCCATCCACGAATTCATTAAACCCGTTTTCCCGATACGAATACCCAAAAGTGAATGCCTAAAGTCTGAATCACCCTGTAAGGCATCTGTGCGCCGAGTATACGCATGCAGCACTAGCAGCACGAGGGGAGTGAAAAAAAAAAGAGAAAGAAAATAAAAAGATTGCCTGCCGCCGCACGTGGAGTCACGCGTTGGTACGGTGACTTGCGGCTCGTCTCCGCTCAGCATGCAATATTTATTATTTTCTCCTATTTTTTTTTTCCTTCATTGTCGATGTGTCCGTCATGATTTCTCAAGCCTCACCCTATTTCCGGTCTGCCCGGCCGGAGTCTCGGAACGTCGAGTTCCTAAGAGAATTCGAGACGGAAGTTCGATCAGCTGGTAAAGTGAGAAAAAAAAAGTCATTCGCACGTGTGTCCTCACTTCGCAGACGCAACCGTTTTATTCTAAATTGGTACGTGAAGTACGCCTATTACACAAAGCAGGGACTGGCTGTGGTCTCGGTCGTAGCTCGCGTGATCCAAGGTTCAACTACGTTTCCGGAATAATTTTGTCCATCCTGAAAAATTCCGATGAAAAAGTTTCGTCACATCGTACATCTCTCACGGAAATCCGATAGCGGTTGACTATTACGTGTGCTAATACCCGAAACGAACAACGACGCATACAAATTTCACGAACAGAGTTGCAAATCCTCTACGTCCGGTCACTGGGTAAGCGATTCCCGTTCAGCCGCCCACCCCCGTCCCATCAAGGAGTTTGATAATAATTGTTAATTAAAGAAACAAAACAAAAAAAAAATGTTCGCGTGCGATTGGCACTGATTGGCATAGATGCCACGCCGGCTTCGCAACGCACGCGCCCGCGCTTTCTATTTCCAGATATGCGGCGGAAGCAACCATGATGATTCTCTCTATACGTGAAAATCTCGCACTCTGCCAGCTGTCGGTGTATAGCTTGACGATTACACTCTACGCGCAAAAGTTCCTTGAGAGCTAGCTTTATCGACCAGCGTCTGGGGGAAGCATTTTTTCGGACATTGGGGATGAGTCACGAAAATATCTACTGTCTTGGACAGTCTTCGTAAAACTTCGTCATTAGTCTTATCGTACTTGTATACTTTACGAGAATATAATTACACTAGCGGAATTCTGCTTATCTACCTGACGTATGAGGGTGGAGTGCGTGATTTCTAGTGATAAACTCATTTGTCCAAGAGACAGTTAGTGTGTAATCGTGAATGTAAATCTCTGTATACGTGTATGTGGATTGTGCATTAAGAAACGCGGTAGCGTCTCGACGCCAAGTCCTTTAAAAAAACCAAGTTTTTGAGCGGAGATATATATACACACACACACACACATATTACTTGCCGATAATCTTACGAAGGCAACGTGCTTCCTTCTCCTCGTGTGATCCTTCTCAACATCCACTAGTGTTTTCCCGTCTCGCACGTATCGCAAAATTTATGCACTGTCGTCGTGGTTGGGTGTTTCTACCAATGCAATAACGTTAAACGTTGCAGTTACTTGAGTACGGTAATTAGTCTTGTCAACACTTTCATCACAATAACGTGAGGCAGAGAGAGGGAGAGAGAGAGAGAGAGAGAAAAAGAGAGACAGAGAGAAAGAGAGAAAGAACAGATAGGACAGCAGATAGCAAGGCAAAAAATGAAAAATATTCGAGTCAACGCAGAGGAATAGTTGGAAAACGCACGTGCGTCCGCAGCGAGGCCTCTTTAGTGAGTCCCAAGGTAAAGGCCTGTCTGATAGTGTCACACTCGAGTTTTATACCGAGCTCTCGAGTTAGACAGAGAGAAGAGCCCAAACCGGACATAAGTATGAACGAGTGGCAATAACGAATGACGAAAGCGACGAAATAATAGTTCGAAGCGTTTAGTAGAGGATTCGCTCGAGCGATTGGAAGTTAAAAAGCGTATGGTCGACGGTTCTGGACCAATGGGCTAGCGAGAAAATCGTCGGGTATTCGATGCAGCCTTTAAGTTCTCTCCGGTTATGGCAGAGTGTGTTCAGCCAGTGATGGTCAGTGCGCTCCGTGCAGCCTCGACTCGTGCACACTCCTTAGAGCACTCACTCTCCCCGTATACCTCGTCGCTTCGTGTATACGTCCGTCTACTATTCGCTCTTGGCCAGTGTATGTAAACTTTATATCTGTGTAAACGCGCCGTGACAAGTATACAAACACGTTTTAACTTCTCCGTCACGTTCCAACTTTTCATACGGGCTATCCGGGTAATGTAATTGTACAGCAAAGTTCCAAGTTTTGCACGACGTGTAGTGGTACTATACAGCAAAGCGAGTGTGTGTTTATATATATATATATATATACATACATACATACATACATACATACATACATACACACAGGCACATACACACACGCACACACACACACTTACACATATATATCTCCAGTATAGTTTTTCTGGATTGGCCAAAAGGACTATAGAAACAACTGCTGCTGCCCACGCGATCTCACGTATATATGCGCGAGACAGAGTGCCAACACAGAGCACCGTTCTACGTCTGGCACGTTCGAGGAAAACCCGAGTAACGATAAGATGGCGTCACGCGGCAGCACGTCGAGACTGCGCGAGGTGATGACTCTCGGATACTAAGAAGGTGGATTAAATTAACATAGAAGACGAAAAGGTGCAAAGTCAAAAGTTTGGCGACGTGGAGATTTTGAAGTGTCGAACGAGGGTGATAAGTTGAAAAGGTGGCGCGTACATCCGTGTGCTGCGAAAAGGAGGTAGAAAAACGGATATCGACAGCAACACGAGCAGCAGCAGCAACGGCAGCAGTAGCGACGACGTCGACGACGTAGACGACGGTAGTGTCATGTCTTCGCACAGTTACGAGAGTAGTTCCCTTTGTGCGAGTAGTTACCGTTCATGATCCATCCACATCGTCCGATGCCTTTGTCCGGTGTTACGGCCTCGCCGCGCGCTTCATCCAGCAGCAGTAACAGAGGTTCGTTGTTCGTCGTCCTTACATCGCGGAGGAGGAGGACTTGGTAGCGGCAGCCGCTACGAAAACGCGGCTCGACAGATATTACAAGTGTCGTGCATATTCCTGGGTGTTTTAACGAGTGCGCGTATACAGTATATACAACTACACTAAAAGCTAGTATAGGCTCGAGGCTTTTAGTTTTAAAAAATTTTTACGCGTCAAAAAAACCAACGGAAGTGCGGAAGAGCCGAAAATAGACAAGGGTAATTGTCAAAAGTCGAATTATCGATAACTCGTTCGGCTGTTAACAGTGATCGGTGGATCGTTTAGTCGGTGAGCCGTCAACGAGTGTGTCGGTCTTTCAAAACCGCTCGTGTGAGATACTACTCGTCCAACGATAACAATGAGGGAGTTCAAAGTAGTAGTTCTCGGCTCGGGCGGGGTGGGCAAGTCCGCCCTAACCGTCCAATTCGTATCCGGTTGCTTCATGGAGAAGTATGATCCAACGATCGAGGACTTTTATCGGAAAGAAATCGAGGTCGACAATTCGCCGTGCGTGCTCGAAATTCTCGATACGGCCGGTACCGAGCAATTCGCGAGTATGCGAGATCTTTACATAAAGAACGGTCAGGGTTTCGTCGTTGTTTACAGTTTGACGAATCATCAGACCTTCCAGGATATAAAAGCAATGAAGGAGCTAATAACACGCGTCAAAGGAACCGAGAGGGTACCCGTCCTATTGGTAGCCAACAAATTGGACCTCGATCATCAGCGTGAAGTCGACACGGCCGAGGGTAACGCACTAGCGCAACTTTGGGGATGTCCATTCGTCGAAGCTTCAGCTAAAAATCGCACAAACGTCAACGAGATGTTCGCAGAGATTGTTCGAGAGATGAACTTCAGTCCGGAGAAAGAGAAGAAGAGCTATTGCTGTTGCAGCGTCCTCTAATACTTAATTAAAATCCTGGCTCGGGCAGGCTCGAAAAAAAGCGTTAGATAAATTCGCCGGTTAAAAGTAAGAAAGAAAAAAAACCTTTCTGGCACGTAGGCCTCTGCCCCGAATCAACAATGGACCTTGTGCGGTGGTAAAGCTCGGCCGGGATGTGCTGTGAACATTGTGGGGAAAAAAATTGTAAGAATAATTTATGACGTACATAGAGACAGAGAGAGAACTTGGTGAACGACGACTGAGACGACGAAGCGTAAACCTTTTTAGTCGTCTCTCAATATTTTTTTTTGTTTTTTGTTTTTTGTTTTTTTTTTTCTATCGGAAGATCGTGGCTGCCGAATTGCCACGGCCAAATATTTTAATATACACATGAAATAGTATTATATGTAAACATTATTGTAATATATAATTGTAGACTTAAGGCGGGCAACAAAGAGGGCCGAGATAACCATGGATATAAAAAGGACCAATATGCGGTGTGGGAGAGGCGCAAAGGATAGTGAAGAGGAAAGGAGTTAAGAATATAACATCTCCCTTTGTGACAGACAAAAAGATGGAGAGAGAGAGAGAGAGAGAGAGAGAGAGAGAGAGAGAGTGTGTAATGTTGTCATACTGCTGCCCTGCGCATTAGTTGTTAATTGTTAAACGACGAAACCAAATTTGATATCACTAGGTTTTGTGCTCAAATTCAAAAACAAAAGCCCCCCCATTGTGCATTCTCCAATCTCACAACCCTTTTCCCTTTTGAAGGAACAAAAAATTGACTACTATAACTACTATTACTACTATTACTATTAGCCGCGCGACACCGCTATTATTATTCGGAAAAAAATATATATATATAAATAAGAACGCAAAAGGTGCTGACAAGATAGGCGAGGCATTTGGAGATTCTTGCAATCAACATTGAAGGGACCACTGTGTCTTGCGGTGGTCGGTGTGTGAGTCGTTCGCCGCTGTGTAATTGCTCGGCGACACATGACGATTCTTTCTTAAACGTCGTTCGTTGAGTAGTGGGGGGGGGGGGGGGGGCAAAGAAAGTATTTGTTATCGTCCGCAATTGATATAGCAAAAGTATCCATGGAGGTGGCGATTATGGCTCGATTTTTTATATTTTTTTTTTGTATTTTCGTTAAGAGCGTGACTTCGAATTCCGCTGAGGTTCTCTGTGAAACTGCTCCGATCAAGGAGGAGGTACATTTCGGATACTGCAATAATAATAAAATAACAGCCGTGGAAAAGCCTTTAAACGAAAGATCTGAGAGTCTCCTGGGACATTTCACTGTGGAGACCAATAGTCTCAACTAAGGTACCCTTGGTTGCCCGATTTTTTTTCTTTTTTTTTTTTCGTCAAGTGCTCTCTTCCAACTGTGTGTGTGTGCGCGCGCAGATAACGAATATATCTGCAATCCCATTAGCAAGTGTAAAACTGTACAGAAGAATACCTGAAGTCAATGAGTTACTGATAGATTAAATAACACTTTGTACTATTGAAATGAAGTGAGAACAATATTTGCAAAAGAACGTGTATCGTTGACGTTTGATGCTATATCCAAAGTTTTTTGTTTGTTTTTTCCCCCATCATCACGCTAACTGAGATAAAAGAGGAAGATGAAAAAAATACGATTAATCGATAGACGAAAATTGTGTCTACGGGCGTCATTGTAAATGAGACGTGTTTGACATGCGTAAAACCGGTAGACGATCGAAAGACTTCGAAGATGATATTTTAATTTGTATATGAGATCTTGCTGATGCACCGAACCTTTGAAATGCAATTTTATTTATCCATCATTTTTATTTCTTAAATCAACAAAATGCAACATGGCGCTGTGTAATGTGTTCGTTCATCGCCTCGGTAATCAGTGATACATTGTGAAAAAAAAGAAACAAACGACATGTTAATCTATTTAGTCGCCGGCGTCGTTAGCTGTGAAATAATTGATGCTTAGCGTTAGCGGTGGGAAAAATGAAGGGTTGTACAATATCGATAACGCGTGTTACATCCTCTTTTTGTTACTGAAAGGTATCCTTTTGTTCAGGCGCAATGAAGCATTAACATTGACGACGATAAGCACGATGTTTCTTCTCCCCCACCCCAATGGAGCGAGGTATGCGAGAGATACGATGAAAAAAAAATGGCGTTGGCAATATTGTTATCAGTCAATTTTTGAGGAGTAACAAAAAAAGGTGAATAGTCTCGCCGAGAGATCTCGGCGCTTCTTGTTTTACATTTTGTACGGATTGAAATATAATAGATGTTTCGAGAATACAGGAGGAATACGTTAGTATCGGCAGAAATGTTCATTTATCGAACAAAGTGGAAAACTTTTACAAGTTTGCGACGAGTGAAGAGAGAGAGAGAGAGAGAGATAATGGTATCGTTTGTGATTATCAATTTTTCACTCGATATACCGAATAGTCTTGCTGTGATCCTGTAGATGTAAACCACACTTTTTGTAATAACTAGGGACGATGGTCGACGATCGCGCAAAGCCTTTGGGGATAGATCAAAGGGCCTCTTACCGACATTAAGGGAACCGTTCATATCCGTTGTTGAACGTTCATTTAGCCTGTGCTTCGTACGTTCCAAGTTAACAAATGATCGCAAATTAATAAATGAATTTTACAAAAAAAATGGAAAAGTAACAAAACACAGAAAAAACCGCACACAGGCATTTTATCCGGCTAACAAATACAGAGTACGATTGGTACTCTCGGTGTATAATCGATTTATATATTTCTACGAGAGAGTCACACAGACACCACGTTAGCTCATAGTCGTTTGCTTGTCGAACTCAAAATTGCATAATATTTTTCTAAATATAACGTCTACAGTAACATTTTTTATTGAATAATAAAATCATAACTGCCCGTCATTCGACAGTGAGAGCGTTTTTTTTTTCGTGTCGAGAGTATATTAAAACATAAAACAAACAAATACAAGAGAAGAAAACATACGCCCTGCCTGTGTCAGCCAGCATATCATCTTAAGGACCAGAATTCTTTTATTACTTTGGTCTATCGATCATGTTAAGGTAGTACTAGCGCAATGACTGACGCCGCCTAAGTTTGAGAGGAATAAAAGAGAATTACAAACACTTCTCGATCGGATAAAAATCTGAAAAAATCAAGCATATGGAAGATGCTGATAAGATTGTTCATCCATAATAATGATCCCAAAATGTTATTCGGTTCCTTTATGTTAAAATTTGTTTAAAATCGTAATTTTCAAGTATTAGATAAAATTCTGAAAAAATTCATACGTATTCGGAAAAATTAACAAATCATTTTCGTAATAAAAAAAAATTTGCTTGCCGGGTAATTTGTTGCACAATTTTTTTTTTTCGGTAATTTGTTATGAACATTCTGAAATTATTATTATGCACAAACAATCTTTTCAGCACCTTTTGTATGCTAGAATTTTTTCAGATTTTTTTCTCATCGAGAAGTGTTTGTAATCTTTGTCTTTTTTCTCTCGAACTTAGGCGGCGTCAGTCATTGTGCTAGTACTACCTTAAGTTATTCCTACTTAAACGAACATTTTTTTCGAACGATTTGTATTTTTTATTATTATTGTACGGATTTTAGGTATGTACTAGTTTTGTTTCATTCGCGCAATCGGATCACTTTTCAAATGAAATAAAAAAAACAAAAGAAAATGAAAAATAATGAAAATGAAGAAATAATAAAAAAAAATAAACACCACAATTTAGATGTATATCGGCCTTTCAGTACTACCTGCGTATGGTATTGAGTACGAAATATGTTATATTTTTTACAATGTGAAGAATCTGTAAATATTATAGCATCAAGTTATATTATGTATAATAATAATAAAAAAGTAACTATCTCACACGTAATGTAAAGACGACAGTGAACAGCTTACAGTAAAAAAATGTGCATTAAATATTAAATAGGTGAAAGTATATCGTCTCGATCTATAATTTTTTTCTCCGTTTATTGACTTTTTTTATTGTAATGCTTGGTTATTTCAGAGATAATATTCGGAATCTCTTATTATTATTATTATTATTATTATTATTACCCTGATACGTTTTATTAATGTCCGTGAAGATTTTTTTTTTGATCGCTCAAAAAGAAAACTAAAAAAAAACCTTTGAAACATCAATGGGACAACGGTACATGAATACTGATTGTGTGATCCAATGTCAGTTACAGAATGTTTTTTAAATCTTGACCCATTGATGTGTATTGTTACCTCTTGTAGCACCAGTCGAATGCTTCAAACTGCGGTCGTGGTACGTTTGTAGCATCGATACTGGCTTTGTCGGCATAATAATCTAGTCATGTAACAAAAACTCCTGCTAGCTTGAGCTGTCCTGAATGTATAAACAAAATCATGGAGAAACGCACTGGGTTAATTACGCATAAAAAAAAATCTACTTGGCACAAAAACGAGCCATTTGCGACAGTATTTTTATTTCGGAGTATTAAAAAAAAGACATTTATATTTTTAAAAAATTCCGTGAAAGCTCTGAGATAAGTTCGCAAACTACGGCGGTTTACATATGATGTTTGGAAATTTTCGTATATCTACGACTGATGCACATTTTTTTCTTCGTACGCAAATTTTTCACGATTTTTTTAATCATTAAACTATTGTAATGGCATTTTGGCAATATCGCATAAATATAATATAGACACCATGATAAAGAAAAAAAAAACAAGCGAAACTTGTAATGATTGGACGGTCCTCTTGACTAACTCACCTCTCACTGCTTGCGTTGCATTCTAAAAATAGTACATTACGATACTAGTTCGATAAAACTTTTTCTGATCAGTGCGAGTATGCAGCACGAGCCGAATGCGAGTTTGAAATTACACGAGTTAAGAAAGAGTTTTTCGCACGAGTGGCGTACGAAATTTTATTTAACACGGTGTGAAAATGCGAGAGAATGCAATTTTCGCACCGAGAGACATTAAATAATTTTCGTCAATTAAGCGTAGTAAATCGCAATGGCATTAATACGACGGAGAATGGAATTACGACAAAAACGATCGGCGTAAACGATCATCTGAATAATATTACGATATGAACGATAAGCAGTTTATTCTGATCCGAAACAATTTTAATGTCCCACAAAAAAAAAAACAACAAAAAAATCTAATGTATAGGAAATAAAGTAAGATACAAGTCGGAGATAGGGAGGAAAAGATAGGAGCTTTGAATGTGTCGTTTTTCCCTCCCTGATATCGCCGCAGGAACTTGTGGTTATCCGTATTAAACGGTTTGGTCTACAGGCTGCAGGAAAATCGTAGTAAATCCCCACTAGCAAGTCGACAACACGAAGCTCTTTGTGTTTAAAAACAAAATACTAGTTTCTTTTATTTATGACGACGAGTAATCGCTTCAAGATTACAGATTAACATCGTCAGCTGACGTTTCGCGGGAACACAACAATTTATAAATGTTACATAGTGACTGGTAACCTCCATTGTCATTTACACTCATACATTCGGTAATGAAATCGTGGGCAATTTTATAGCTGACCGCTTCGATTGAACTCGCGCGATCAAAGTGCACGTCTTTGTGCGGAATTTCGAGGCACTTGTTGCCAAAGTTATCGATCGATTGCGTAAGCTCGTTCAAAGATTCTTGTACAGGCTCGTGATTAGCACGATTGTTAATCAATAGAACTACCGGTGTGTAGAGACTCGAGAAAATGGTATTTCTAATAAATTTATCTAACGCTCTAACATTATCCACCAGTGATCCGTAAAGTCTATCTATATTTTGAACTTGCTCGAGACTCGCTATACCCCTCGTAAATCGTGCCAAGCCTTTCATCAAACACGCGAACGAGTCGGGAGGATTACGAGCAGGAAATTCCAAACAATAGATACCAGCCTCGACGGTGACGTGGACTATTTTCTCGTAGCTATCGTATTCGTCCTTGCAACGAAAATTGTAGGCGTGAAATATCGTCGCTTGAGCCGCATATTTAACGTATTCCGTTTCGGTGGATTTGACAATGAGGTATCGGAGAAAATCTTGGTCGAAGCGACTCAGGTCGTTCAAAGTAATGTTACGTTCGTCGTCGTTATCGACTATTTTACGATTAGCTTCGACTCTCTTCATTACGAGGAGGCATCGTTTCTCGTACTCCACGATAGTGTCGAATACATCTATTTTAGCGCAAGAATCCGACAATAGACTCGCGAAATGATGCTTATCTATGGGCTCCAAAATACTATCCATGCGTTCGACGAGCGACGTCCTTTCCTCAGTATCGAGCCAATCATCCAGCTTATGTAAGAGGATCTCGACTACCCGCGTCATCATACTCAACACTTCGTTACCATAGTATTTCGGTACGAGAGCATCATTTCGTATACTCGACATTCTTTTGCCGAGTGCCTCGAACAAATCAGCTAAATGTGTTTCTTTCGTACACGTAGGAGCGATCTTCCGGATGCAATTTAAAACGGATCTTAACTTTGACATGGCGATATTTTTCTCTCTGAGACTAGGAATGAAAACAATATTGATCATTTTGTCAGCAGTGAACACGCAGTTTTCGAGCATAACTTGGACGAGATGAGCGAACTTCTTCGCGTTCCATTCAACGCTCCCCGTACAAACGCTGCGAAGAGCGGCGAGAAAGAGAGTATCGTCCGACTGATCTCGTATATTCATTACCGGGGACAGAAGGCACAAATCTTCCGGAGATATCATCACGTTCTCGTATTCATTATCGCCGATAGCCATTTTTATGAGAATCGTGAGAATGTTTCGAGGATTTTTAATCAAGAAAAACAACAGTATACGCAAGTTACGCGGTGATTTGAAATTTCTATTGTGCGCCATAAACTTTTTGAAGCTTTCCTCAGTGTGCGTGGATTCAAGGGTGTTTCGACCGTCATGTTTCAGTATGTACGCCAAGGTAGTTTCGTAAAGATCCGGAATATCTTGATGCGACAAAACTTGAGTTACAGTTGTGTAAACGCTCCGCTTGTGCTCCTCCTGACCCGACTTCGTCATAATGAGCGTCAGATACTCGAGCAAATTCATAAAATCATCTTTGTCCATTGCACATTTGTTTCGCCGAATGACATCGAAAATTTCGTAATTCCATTCTTTGTAACGATTCATCAATTCTCTTATGCATTTCCTGTTTCCCTCCGATGCTCCCTTCCGCAATTCTTCGATATCGAGCTCGTTGCTGCTCGCCTCTGCCAGCGGTTTCGATGAGAATTGTTGAAGGATCTCGATCAAGTGATCGTATTGCAACAAGTAATCGTAACTTTTCATAAATTCTATCAAGCGATAGCATTCGTTTCCTATAGATTGTTGCAGTGAAATTGTAGGACTTCCGGCCGTTTCGAGGCTCGCCCAACCGATGTACGTGTTGCAATTAATCTCCTTCATTATCTTCAAGGACAGATGCACGAATTCTTGATCAATCATTCGCAGTTGGTTGCCGAATTCTTCGCTTGGCCGGTGAACCGGTGTTCTCCCGAAGGTGATCTTGTAGATCGAATCCATTTCGGTAGACAGTTCTCCAACGCCTCTGCCGCTTTCCAGGCAGTTTCTCATCATCGACAATGTTCTTTTAACAATCAATCCCAATCTTTCGCTTTTCTTATCTCCCGACACTTCCTCGAGGTTCGTGAATTTTGGGTCCGAAAAAAGAGCCAGAAGTTCTTGAAAATTCGTAAACAGTAGCTCGAGGCTCTCATCCAAATTCATTGTTTGCGTCCCCGTTTTTTCGATAATGTGGAGTTTATTGTAACAATTCAAAGTCATTGTTGCAACGAAATTGAGACGTCTTTGAAAATCTAAAAGACTGAGACATCTGCGAGACATCTCGATTATTTCTACGCACAATTCGAGAGGCAAGTGGAGTACGGACTCTGCGATGATTCCTTCGAATCTCAGTGCCCAAAGAATCTCCGTTAGCAGGTAAGGCGACAGAGGAGGACACATATCGACCAAGTGACCGTTTACCAGATCCTCAGCCAAATGTTCCTGGCATTCAAAATGCGTGTTGAGTAACAAGTACTTGTAAGCTTGAACGCACTGTGGATCCGTTATTGAAGTATCTTCTTGTATAGGAATCTTACAGGAGTACAAAATTTCGCTGACCGAGTCACAGACATTCTGGATGTGCTCGCAATTCTCTTCGGTTGTTCTCGAAGTGAGGAATCTCAATTTTCCACATTCGTTATCCTTTCTCATCAACAATACTTGGAGCTTTATGTAAAAGTCATCCATTTCCTCCATGAAAAAAAACTCCTAGAAGAAGAAACAAATGATAAAGTTTCTACGCAACTGTATCTGCATTGTCAACATTTGTGTAAAAAATTAGATAAGTTAACTCGACATACCACCACTTTCGTAATCAATCACTGGACCGCTTCCATTCGTCTCCCACTCTGGACCGAAAAGGCCGAAGATATTCGCCGTCCGAGACGCTGCTTTATTCTTTTTGCTTTACGTCCAATCTGCGTGAATAGTTATTGATTCAATCTTTTTAAAATGGTTCGTGCCTGGTACATGGATAACAGCGAGGAGGATCAACGTCTCGAGCATCACCGAGAACCTCCGGTATATTTGACTTTGAAAGAATTATTCGATCTTTCCGGCGTCGAATATTTTAAGGTTAGTGGCGAAAACGAGATAAACATTACCTGACAGATATTTATATTTCGATTGTTACGCACGACAATCACGTATCATGAAAGTTCGGGATTATAACGAGTAATTGTGACATAAAAACAAATGTTATTTCATAAAAGGATTTCACGGCAGGTTTTTTTTTCTTTTCAGATCGACGCGAGAAACTACGCAGCTGACAACGTTCTTATCGAACTGAAAAACGTGCGCGGCTACACGTACGAAGACGAGATCGTGTGCTCCAAAGAGTGCCTAGCGAACTACGAGGAGAAGGTACCGATTGATTAATTTTTTTATTTTTATTTTTTTTTAAATATATTTCAGCGCCTCTATTTTTTATCGATGCGTTTGCGATTTTTTTTTATCAATCAGTTGAAGAATTTCTTTACGGAGCACTTGCACACGGATGAGGAAATACGTTTAGTATTGGAGGGGTCCGGTTACTTCGATGTTCGGGACGCCAAAGACAATTGGATTCGTATCGAAGTTACAGCCGGGGATTTAATAATTATCCCAAGTGGAATCTATCACAGATTCACCCTCGACGTTAACGTAAGTTATGCTAGATCGATTGTCTCATTGGCGATTTTACAATACATTTTTTTCAATGCAGGACTTCATCAAGGCGAAGCGTTACTTTGTCGGTGAACCAGTGTGGCTTCCTTACAACAGACCCGCTGACGAGATGGAAGCTCGTCAACGGTATATCGATCGACTAACAAATGGTTTTAAGATCGAAGTCAATTAAAAATCCTCCAATGGCCGTGTACCAGTGGGAGCATTTGTTATCTAATTTTTAAAGTAGTCTAAATAATTTTCCTTACTGCGCGCGACATACGAGAAATCTTCCGTTGCTTCCGACGTATTTGGAAAGCTTTTTTTTATGTACAAAATATGTCGAGCTTAATAAAGAAATAATCGTGCGATGCTTCCAATAAATTACAAAACTCGTTTATTCCATCATATTATGTACAAAATTAACTATAATCTTAATCGTGAGAATACTGAACACGTTCTCGGACCTGAGTGGCGACAACGGGCCGACTCATCATACTAAAGTAACGTGCGAGATATTTTATCAAACATATTTTTTGTCGATGGTTTTATATTGAATTTTGCGTAAGGCACGCTTTGAAAGGTATTTACGACATACGGAATTGTTATATATATAGGTTCAAAAATATCATACTCGTCGACTACTCAATCTAAATCAAAGTCTGTTCCACTTTTCACACAAGAGAAAAAAAATGTGCTTGTCATTCGCTCGGACGCTACAATATTATGTCGAGCTTATCATTGCAAACCGGGCTTCAGGATTCATCGCAATATTGCCCTTACGTTTAGCTTACAAACTATAATATTGCAGTCAACGTTATAAAAATGTACATTATTACCAGTAATTTTTTTCACCACAGTTAATTTACGTGATGAATAATTCACGCCCGCTTACAGACACACCTGCGGTCGATATTCACATAAACTAAGGAAACACTATTCGGTATTTCCAAGTCATCTTCGTAACCAGTGTCAAACATAAATTATATCGAGATGCAAAAAAAGCAATACAATTTGTAGGATGCGCAGCATTCTTACTCAGAGTCATCAGTATGGTCTATGATGTGCGTATTTCGGTACATTTTAAGTCAAATCTATTGACTAATCAAAAGTCCGCGTTAATTGAAAAATTGCTCTCTACAGTGTCTTGCATAACTCCCCACTTTTGATACTCGCCAACCTTTTTCTCAAAGAAATTCGTTTTTCCCTCCAAAGAGATGTGTTCCATAAAGTCGAAGGGATTTTCGGCGTTGTAAACCTGGAATGACACGAACATCGTCAGTGAAAGGCTGATGACTAACTGAGGCAAGAGAGAAGAAAATAAAGATTTTTCGCTTACTTTTGGACATCCAAGCTCGAGAAGTAGTCTGTCAGCGACGAATTCGATGTAGACGCACATGAGCGTGCAGTTCATGCCGATCATATCGACGGGCAACGCCTCCGTCAAGAACTCCTGTTCAATCGTCACCGCGTCTTTTATAATCGATATTACACGTTCCTTCGATGGTTTTTGTACGATGTGCTTGAACATGAGACAGGCGAAGTCGCAGTGCAAACCCTGCAAACGAAAAACAGCAAACTACTATACTACTATACTACTATAGCAAATAGTGCACAGTATAAAAACAATACAGAAACAATATTATAGCAACGTCGAGTTAAACAAAAAATACGAATTTTTATTTATTTAGCGTTAGCTTACCTCGTCCCTCGAGATGAGTTCGTTACTGAAAGTCAGACCGGGCATGAGGCCGCGTTTCTTAATCCAGAATATCGCAGCGAAGCTGCCGCTGAAGAAAATACCCTCAACCGCAGCGAACGCTACGACTCGCTCGGCGAAGGTCGCTTCATCGTTGCTTATCCAATTTAGTGCCCAGTTGGCTTTCTTCGCGACACACGGAAGATTCTCAATGGCGTTGAAAAGAAAGTCTCTGTAATGATACGCAAATAATAAATCATAAGACACTTTCTCTAATGAGCCTGGGATTTTTCATTGACGTTATTTAACGTACCTCTCTTTGGGATTAGTAACGTAGGTGTCGATCAGCAACGAATACATCTCAGAGTGTACATTCTCCATCGCTACCTGGAAGCCGTAGAAGCAGCGAGCTTCCGTCACCTGAACTTCCTGGCTGAATCGCTCGACAAGATTCTCATTTACAATTCCGTCCGATGCCGCGAAAAATGCCAATATGTGCGAAATGAAGTGACGCTCGCCGTCGTTTAGTGTTTCCCAATCTTTAATATCCTGCAATATATATGTATATATATTTAGACACCCATTAGCTCTAATCAAATTGCTGTAAAAATATTAATGTTTTTTTTTTGTTTTCAAAAATTAATAAATTTTTGTGTACCTTCGATAGATCTACTTCCTCCACTGTCCAAAACGAAGCCTCCGCTTTCTTGTACATCTGCCAAATGTCGGGCCATTGAATTGGAAATATAACGAATCTTCGGGGATTTTCCTTCAGCAAGGGCTCCAATTCAGGATCAAATTTGTCAGATGTTCCAAACTCCTTGAGTTCCAATTTTGTAACAGCCTTCGATCGGTCAATCTGGAAAAAAATTATTCATGTGATTTAAAAATTTTTTTTATTGAAACATGAAATTTATTTGGCAAACTGTAGATCTTACCCCATTACGGACTCCATTTTCATGATTTTTTTCGGGTGTCACGCACAATTTTTTCTTAGGAGACAACTGAAAATGACAACAAGTACAAAAATGATTCCCTGCAACACTGCACAGTATCGTGGTCTCCATTTCAATTGGCAGAAACAAAAGTGCGTTTGGTACATCTTATTGTTTAAAAACTATAGATGTCGCTAATTTTCATGGATACTCACATTGACAGATTTTAATGGGTAAGCCATTTTTTTTTTGTCATTTTACAAAGTTTCAATGATTTCTATGTAATAATTATTATTATTATTAGATATTTAGTCTCCGACGGTAGCAGAGAAAAGCCCTCTGCGCAAGACAGTGTATAACCTCACAGTGAGGCACACGATAGTCTTGTGAGGGGGCGGGAAAAAAACTGATGATACCATATGATGCAATGCAGATGTGGCTTCGGTGCAGTTAACAATTTATAAGCGTTGATACTTATGTCACAGATTGTATGAGAATCATTGTCTAGAAATATAGTTGTAGATTGTATATAAAATAACCAGTATGCAAGCTGAATGAAGTATTTTAGCTAATTGAAACCATGCTTGCTGCTATCCAGCTAATAGTAGCCGACTGTAAAAATTATATTTATTAAAAATTTCGATAATTATTAGAAGGACACAAAATCAATGAAAATTCATCACGTGTTGCGTGTCGCGTACAAATCGATAACGATCAGTTATTTTGGTACGATGTTTATGACCGAAAATAGAGCCATACCGCGCAACGTGACTAGGGAAACAAAAGAATGGGATCGAAAAAGTTTATGTATAATCTTCGAGAGGTAGCGTCCCGGAGACAAATTGATTATTGCCGATCGATCGATGAATGTCCAATTCTGTTATTATTACTGAAAATATAAGAATCCAGCCCAAAATTTATCGAGCGATGAAAAAATCGAGACCTTCGCAAACGCTTAACAACGGAGAAACGGTTTTTCCTTTTACGGAAATTTAATTTGTAAGAATTCTGTATGAATGTTTCAACTCACGTTTTCCTTGAAACTGAAGTTTTCCAGAGTCCTTTGAATGTTCTCCTTGGTAGATAGTGTCAGAGCCATTGTCTGTTTCTTTGATTTTTCGGGATAATACACGGATACCGAATACGTGGAGCTCGGTGAACGTCAGGTGATCGAGTAACAAGAACTCGCTACGAAAGCGAAAATTAAACAACGGCCGCACTTCGGATTGGTCAAAGGACGATTACACGTCGCGCTCTTTTCGTAGTGACCAATGGCCTTACACCGGTTTACCGCCAAATTGCGGCTAGCCTTTTCTCGCGGCTTAAACAAGTGTTTTTTGACAGATCTTGTCATCCTAATGATCGACAATGCTTTCTCTATCGCGAGCTAAGAAAAATTCGCGCAATCTGTCGATTCGGGGGGTTACCGATTAATAAATAACTTCCCGCGTATTCAATACAGCTGCGCAGTTAGTCTCTCGTGAGGGGACGCCGGACGGGGCGTGCAGTACTCGCAAATTATCATCAACCTACAGAAAAGGCGCGGGTTCGGACACGTACAAAGTGGAAAATATAATTTATCAAAAAATATAAAATGTTCCCAAAAATGTGTTGTTTTTTGTTTATGCCAAAGTTTCGTTAACAGTTTTTATAACTTTTTTCATTTCAAATTCATGTTTTTTAAAGTGAATAATGAATTGATAAGAAATATTGTTATTAAGCCAGTAGCCCTTTATTTTGCAGGTAATAAATGAGCGAGTTCGCATCCCTTTCCACCGAGATAAAACAGACCGGTCGTCTGTCAGGCAAGGGCCCCGATGCCGGTATTACAGGAAACTGCGTTTTTTCTCGACATCGATGTTTCCCCCCCCCCCCCCCCCCCCTCTGCCTCGGCCGCTATTCGAAGTCAAATTGTCACGATGACATGAAAACTCTCACAGATCGAATGATTATCGATCGAACAATTCGCGATGCAAATGATTCATCGAAAGAATATCGGTTCGCTTGCGAAAATTACCTATAGAAACACGACTATGTGTAATTACAGACGCCATATTTTTTAATGGAGTCGGCTTCGGTTTGTCGAAGCGTTGTCGCTCAACGAGTGAATAAAAACGTGTGATCAATTTTCCGCGACAAATCGTTCGTTAATCTCGCTCCGAAAGAGCTCGAAGAATGAGTGAAACGTGTTGACCGTCACCGGACGTGTTTTTATGGGTCAATATTTTTTACTTGTAGCAACGTCTCGCCGGCAACAAACGCGTGAGAGGTGCGTTTGTTTTTGTGAAAGAACAAGACGAGCTCAGCTTGATCAGAGGGTTAGGATTTCTCTCGTACCCCAATATTCAGCTATATTTCGTTGATTAAACTGCATTGGAGCGCAGAATCGATCGAAACTTTTTCACGTGAGTGGCCAGCCTCATCGCGTATCGCACCCTCTGGTTCTCAAAAAAATAAAACCATCATTGAATGTTAATTTCAGGAAGCCAAATCAATTGTAAACGAAATAATCATGGCCCTGCACAGCGTGCCCCCGAAGCGCAAGGAAATTTACAAGTACGAAGCACCTTGGCCTCTGTACAGTATGAACTGGTCCGTACGCCCGGACAAGAGGTTTCGTCTTGCCCTTGGCAGCTTTGTCGAAGAGTACAACAACAAGGTCCAAATTGTCTCACTGGACGAAGAAACTTCTGAGTTTAGCGCCAAGAGTACATTCGATCATCCTTATCCTACTACAAAAATCATGTGGATTCCAGACAGCAAAGGTATGTACTCCGTTTATGTGTAATCACCATAGATTTTATAATTTTTTACATCCTTAAGTAAGTCCTTGAAAAGTATCAGAATTTCATTTTTAATATATACTGTACGCCAGATCGTTTTGGTTATTTGGAATTGACACGGGTTTTGCTCTATAGGTCTATTTCCTGATCTGCTGGCAACATCGGGTGATTATCTCAGAGTCTGGAGAGCCGCCGAGCCGGAAACTCGTTTGGAGTGTGTTCTGAACAACAACAAAAATTCCGACTTTTGCGCCCCTCTAACATCTTTTGACTGGAACGAGGTAGATCCAAATTTGATAGGAACATCGAGTATCGACACGACGTGCACGATATGGGGATTGGAAACGGGTCAAGTTCTCGGCCGCATAAACATGGTAACGGGTCACGTTAAAACTCAGCTGATCGCACACGACAAGGAAGTTTACGATATAGCGTTCAGTCGAGCTGGCGGTGGTCGTGACATGTTCGCCTCAGTCGGAGCCGATGGGTCCGTGCGAATGTTCGATCTCCGTCATCTCGAACACTCGACGATAATATACGAGGATCCGCAACATACACCCCTCCTGAGACTCGCGTGGAACAAACAGGATCCGAATTATCTAGCCACCGTGGCTATGGACGCCTGCGAAGTTATTATACTCGACGTTCGCGTACCTTGCACACCCGTCGCGCGATTGAACAATCACAGAGCTAGCGTCAATGGAATCGCATGGGCACCGCATTCCTCGTGTCATATATGCACCGCCGGTGACGATCATCAAGCTCTCATATGGGATATTCAACAGATGCCACGCGCAATCGAGGATCCGATTCTCGCGTACACCGCGGCGGAGGGGGAAGTCAATCAGATCCAATGGGGTGCAACGCAGCCAGACTGGATCGCGATATGTTACAACAAAGCCGCTGAAATATTGCGTGTATAACGGAATTCACCTGGAGTATTTGCTATCGAGGTACGTACCTATTACAGTATCTTCCCGCTAAGTGCGAGCGTATATCCACCAGTCTCCGAACCTCGCCTACTACTGTAGAGAGTAGTGCGAGGTGGGGTGTTGCCGCCTCTATAGCTCCGTAGGCTTGCACTTTCCGAGATGTTACTGTAATCGAAATTGTTAACGACCTCTAAAATCCTTACATTCATTTAAAAAATCATTTTTAGATCTCTCAATGTGCGACGATGTCGGAATTCCTGCCTAGCCGGTGTTCCATTCTGATCCTCGCGAAAAAAAACATGACGATGGTGTAAAATAATGGGATGATTTTAATCGGGCGTACGAGTACGACAGAGACTGATAGACTATAAATATACTATTTATACGAAGATGAAAACATTTTGACAACGCCACGAGAAAAAAAAAGATTGGTAAGTGTTATCGATCTTTGCGAATTCTCGTGCCCCTCTCGTGTGCGTGTCTTTGGATCCCTAGTTTTGTAAGAACGACAAGCGAGAGGAAGAGGAAGTATAACGCTGTGAATAAAAGCGTCGGGTTATGTACAAAGCAACGCGAAAGGGCAATGTTACTTTTTTTTCGAATCACCGTGTACCAGACATCAATCGTGCATTAAGCAATATCACATATTTTTCCATGGTTGATCGTATATTTCAACGAGGTCTACGAGTGACTAATGTATTTGTTCGCGAGTTACAAGGCCACATAATCTACAGCCTGACAAGATATATACAACATTTGAATTTTATCTAACTGACCTTACGTGACTCCCGTGAAACATGAATTCATCATTTTTTAACTTAAATACACAGTAGTAAAATATTCAACGTTACGCGGCTAGTACGTAGCGTACTATCATCCACCAGTATTCGTGATACATGATACTCGTGATATTATCGTTTAATGTGTACGTGATAGAATTAAAGTTAATCGGAGGAAAAAAATAAAATAAAAAAACTCGGGAGAGTTGGCTCGATATGGCGAGGCTGTATGAAATGCATCTGAACAAAATTTATTGCGTTATATAATTTGTAAATATGTTTATACCGATGGCGTGGTTTCGCGAAGAATCTTATATTTGTATGGACTCTTATCATTTTCGTCCTGTAAATTAAATTAGGTCGTTTCTTTTTTCGGAGTAAGATACTGGCTCGGAGAGCGCAGAGCGGATTTGTCGGCTTGTAAATTTGTATCGCCATCCGCGCGACAGTCCTGTTTAGAGTTGAAGAAATCCCTCGGTATTCGATATTTTACATGACCCTCGTTCCCGAACTCAGTGTCGTAGAACAAATAACAATCGAGCAGCATTAGAAACAAACAAATGCCAATAATAATACAAAAACAAATAAGTACAGTTTGATATTAAAAAAAGACTCAATAAACAATGTTGAATTTATCATCACGCCATTGATGTATTCGATAATTTATATTTATATCTTAGTATAAATTACGATAACAATAATCGCGATAATATGTATAAGCCGGAAATTATACACATATTAATATAATTGTGAATATTTCATTCAGCGACAACCTGGGGAGGGGCGGGGGGGATTACAGTTTATACATCGTAGGAACGTGCGGGTGAATAAAATTCATAATGCGACGGATCAAGAAAAAAAGAGATGGAGAAGCAATGGGTATATTTTCGATTAATCCATGAGACATAATGCATGATTTACAACCGTGAGATGGTTTCGCGATGTATATAAATAGAACGTCAGTCAATTTGTAATATTAATTTTTTAATCGCGTAACGCTTTAATAAACGTATACTACGAGCTATACTCGGGCTAAACCTCCATCGAAACTGGCAAACTGTTTCGCATGGCTGCCTTCTCACGTGCAACGATTTATACAACTAATTAACAAATCGTTGCAGAAATTGCACAAGAAATACCACATAAACTCTGATACAGAGCAAGCCTTTAGAGTTACCTAAAATTATACGATATTTTGGTATCAGGCTCCGTTCATCGCGCTCAGTTATTTCTGGCTAAAGATCACTCTTCTGTACTAATGAAACGTCACTGCGGAATGGACGTGCATGTTTACGCGTCACGCAGTGTTCAGAAACGAAAAAAAAAAAAAAAACAAAAAAACGAAGAATAAATCTCGAAATATAAATAGCTTACAGTATGAGTTATCTAAACATATGACGAATAGACAGGGAGAGAGAGAGAGAGAGAGATTCTAGTTACTAACAAATTGAGTCACGATGTTTCTGCCTTTCATTCCTAAAGACGTGTTTCGAATTTGTTATCTTTTTCAGTTTCATCCGTAAAACGACGTAACGATTGTGTTGGTGTAATTTTTTTTAATATCAAGGCTTCCCTGTGACCGAGTCACCGTAATTTTTCGAAACCGCTCACTTCGATGGAAGATTTTTGTTTAACTATATACACATACAATATTCAGTTATCTGCGAAGATGACGACATCGATGTTACAAACAAACAAAAATAGGTCTACTACCTCCTTACAAAACACATAACTTGCTGGCTATGTAGTGGAGATGTAGAACCGTACACGCCATCGTGAGCATATTGCCCATCGCTATTCCAATGTGAACTCGACGGAACGCACCGTGAATTTTCAAATAGTGCGGACAGTGCTTTAGAGAACCGGCATTGTGACGACCAATCTCGTTTCCCACACCGGCGGCTCGTTCTATCGTGTTCTTCTGGACCATCAGTGCCAGCAGCGGTGGCGTCAAGTATAGACGGATTAGAAGCTCCAGGAAAAATGCACCGGACATTCCGCCGACCTGCGATGCAAGTAAGAAAAAAAAACAAGATTAACAACCCGCTACTAATAATCATACACTATACGCAACATTTTTGTTTATCGCGGCTTTTTTTTATATCTACAAATACATACCTGAATGGCAATTTCAGTATCCCAGGTATGAGCTGGATGATGCTTGACGAATATGAGAAGGGTCGTCAAGCTTAGACACGCATTTATCGTGAAGTATCTCGGAAACAGAACTCGCTGGACTTCGCCGAAGGTATGTCTCGGCAGTGCAAAATACAGCGACAGACCAGAAACGAAAGTCATCCAGATCTGGGCGCCAATGTGCATAACGAAAGATGCGAGATAGATGAAGGACGCTGTTCTCGAGTGTGGTTGTCCCGCCATGTTAATTCTCTCTGAATTCGGTAACATTGCCGAAGTAATGCAGAGTACAGCGCCGATCGTTACTATGTGAGCTGGTTGAGACGTGAAGAATAGTATCCTAAGAAAAACAGTAGAAAAAAATGGTCCGGTTAGTGCGAATAAAAATTACTCGATCAAGGCATTTGAACTCGATCTGTAATTCTAATCTTAGCGATCATCGACAGAATTATCTCGGTCATCGAACTGAGGGAGGTACGACGGTGAAGCGAATTTTTTTATTTTTTTTTTACTCATTCATCAATCAATCATCTCCTTTGAGAATTCACAACCTATCGCGGGACAAATCGGTAGATAAATGTGATGCATTTTTTTTTAACAGAGCATCAATGTGCACTTTTTTTGAGAACGATTATACTACAGAAGGATAGGCAATTTTTCAACGAATTGAATTATCAGGGTCCAAGGTATTACGAAGTCGTGGGGATGATTCTATTTTCGAGCGTCGCGAATTTTCCGCAGCTGACGAGCCACAGGAGACTCAAAGTGATGTGACGACACGGTCTATCTGCTGCACTCGGAAGCTCCATCCTAGCTGTTAATCGTCGATTTTCTACCGTTAATAAATATCATCGAGACAGAGTGCATCCAGAATGTATACACGGAAAAAAAGGTTTGTATATTTAACAAATATTCATTCTCCACAAACGTTTCCAAATCTCGGCCTTGTTAATTCTTCATTTTTTTCCACCAATGGATTATATATTAAAAAAAAAAAACTGGTCAATTCAGCAAGAAAAATAATTGTGGATGTTTATGGGTAACAAAATTTTATTGAACGTACAAGCCTTCCATTGGATATTGGTAATCGCGAGAAAAAATCAAATTAAATAAGGTCGAACAAATTACCGATGTTTGTGCGCGAGACGTACGCGATCGAGTTCGAAAATTTGGAATGCAGCCCAGCTCCGAAGCTCATTGCATCACGAGACGCGGATTCATCGTTGTGAAAATATCGCACGAGCCATACCGTGACGACAAAGAGGAGAGGAACGTGAGAGCGATAAACTGATGCCCCACTGGGTGCAAATTTTTCTCGTTGACGTAGGTTCTGTCACTCGGAGGTGCGTAAAATATTTGATATATTTTTAGAGACACTATACAAATACCCGTGCTTCGCTTCGTTGCCGAAAAATATTCACGCCCCAAGATTGTTTTCTGCGCCGTAAATGCGCTGCGTCGCAGAATATAACTTTTTTCAGGTAACATCGATGGCCTAATTCCATAAGGGCATATCGGCTGCGCATACGCATAGCCTGTCTTGCATTTTGGCATTAGGCCGTCGACATACTTTATATCGAATACAATAAAGCAAATACAGTTCGAAATTAATAGTTTGAGCTTACTTGCTTGTCGTTTAGATAATATACATCTATTAATAACACTGAGGGTAGGCATTGGTGTTTGAGAACGGCAAGCAAACGATAAGTTCGTACGCAACGAAGCGTGTGCATTCATTTTTATTCTTATCTCTTGCAGACGCAGTATATATGTATGCGTGTATGTGCGTATATATATATATACACACACATATATATTTCAATGAATCAATGAGGCTTTCGAACTCTTCGAAAATGAGAAAAAGTAAACGGGACGTCAAATTTTACGAATGTAGTCGATCTGAAGACGTCATAGTCAGCCGCATACTTGAACCCGACCTATAACATAACGATCCTATGAAAAACAATTACGAATATATGCTCTGCCAGTTGTCATCAATTTCATCCGTTTACGAATGAGAGCAGCTTCTTTGCTCCTGCGATTGAAAGGCATGTACGAGAATGAGGCCAATTCGGCACGAATGCCTGCCCTTCCAATATCAATCGTTTGTAGCTTTGATTGATTTTAAAAGGAAAAAAAACCATTACCCCTGCATAAAACTCAATGTATAACGTGTGCATTGAACTGTGTATCTCTCGATCGTTCCAATTGCGAAAGCCAACGCGAAGAACAAATATTGTGCCATGAGTTCTCGTAAAGTTTTGTCAACAATGTTGTAGACATTGTTCGATCGGCATCGAATCGCAGAAGCCACCAGAAAGTTAATTGAACAAATGTTCGTCTCCACGGCCTCGTAAACTCTCCTTCGTGAAGAGATCGTTACGTTGCAATCCGTGTACCGAGTTCAATGATCTCAAAGAGCGAAAAAATAACAAAAAGAAAAACCTATCGTGACTTGGCGCTTGAGCCCGCTGGCCCTCTGAATTTATTATTACCGAGAAGCTCCGAGCGATTCGCCGAAAAAAAATGTTTTATTACAGGTGGAATAGCGTGTGCGAAATTGCGCACGCATGTCGTATTTTTACGTTCAGCGACGGCCCAAAAATAAAGAAAAAAAAGTTCATCAACTGGTCACGTTCAATTTACAATGTCTGTGTTTCGATATATATATATATATATATATATATGCACATAACGGATTTCGTTTTAAGAGATCTCGTCTCGTCGAATCGGCTTCCTCTTTACCAGTCACTATATCGACAATCTTACCATCGCGATGTTGAGTATATGCTTCACACTAATCAAATGAGTCCTATATTTTTATGGTCGCCTATACAATTATATATTGATTACAGTGGATTGTTATTTGTATTGTATACAGCAGATGCCCTTAACGTAAAAAACCATGAATTGAAACGGATCTGCAAAAATATTAACTAACTTTTGTGCTAATTTCCAAACAGATATATCATTGTTCATTTTTTTTTAAAGGATAATCGGTAGTTTTTGCGCGATTGTAATGAATTGCGATTCATTCTCTTCGTTGAAAGATACTCTACGAATTCACCCTCTAGCTATTCTATAGAATTTTCCGGTTAAAAATGACAGCCTTGTTTATCCATCGTCGAAATTGCTTCACAAATAAACCGCTGACGTTTTTAAACGGAAAATACTATCGCATGTCTGGATGATGAATTCGTAGAGCATCTTTTAAGGAACGGAATGAGCAGTAATTCATAAAAATTGAGTTAAAATTACGAATTATTCTTTGAAAAAACGGAACGGATATGTATCTTTTCGAAAATTAGTACAAATCAGTTAATATTTTTGCAAATCCATTGCTATTAATGTCTTTCTACGTTAAGGACATCTGCTGTGATACAAATAACTATGGTAAAAGATTGTATAAATGACTTAAAAAAATGTAGCCCTTATTTGACTAGTGTGAAGCGCTCCAACTTCCTTAATATACTATAAATATTTTGATTGTAAAAAAAGAGATCAGCAGGAACAACACCGTACTGGGACCATGTCGAGATAACGTTGTAAAAATGTAAACATAAGAAAATGTTATTAAGATCACGAGTCAAGAAAATTGCGATACTGAGAACGATTATCAATGGCATACGTGCCGATGTGATAGCTATAGATCTGAAAACACCATCTGGACACATCTAAGACAATAGAGGTAGTACATTTATCAAGTAAATACATATTTCGTACTTTTATACAAACAGCTAGGAACCTCTGCGAAGCTCGCATATCGTCGAGTGCTTTTGCCGTAGTAAAAATTATCGTTGCGAGGTTAGAGATCGCGTAAAAATCCTCATTTTATGGACGCCGAGGGTCTTCGCTCGTTTACAAGACGACCCTGCTCGCTCGCTCCTTCGATTCGTTATAAATGATCTTCCCACTATTCATGCTTCGTTCATTATATCTGCTGTTGAGGAAGACAACCAGATTGAAAAAAAAAAATGCCGTTGATATGAAAACGAGAACGATGTAATCGCTGTGTGTAATACGAGACGAAGCAAACTCGTGAAGCCATTGAACTTATTTCAAATTGTTTTTCTTTCTACTGTCGTTTCGCATCATGCGCAAAGTCGCTGTTTCGCCTGAAACGTCATAATCGATGTTTTTCTACGAATCGATACTATTTCGGAAATACAGTGCGGTCCCGGTTTGTCTACTGCGAAGAAAATAGCGGTTATTGACCTCGAGCATTTGCGAGCGCCGCTTTGAAGGTCCTCCTAAGCAAAACGCCTTCTTCATCGACGTGACCGCTGAGGCTGGTAAACGTGCGAAATCGCACGCAATCCACGATGTGTTACATCGTATAGTGTATACGATCGTACGAATACAACAATGGATTCGTGTGTACAAAGCGTATAGGTATACAAACTTTATTGCAATCGCGAGTTCTTTCGTGTGCAAAAGTGTAGGTGGTATATAAATGCTATCATCATCGATAGGACGAAGAGTACGGTGAAGACGTCACGAGCGACAACGTGTCTGACGAACGTTAATCCCCGTGTCAACGAGACGCGCGTAAACTTTCCCCAACGCACATAGTTATACGTGTCATATTGGCAAATTCGAAGCATTGTGCGTATAATCGTTCACTAATGTATCAAAATTCCAGCGTAAAATTTACGAAAAATACATTTTTTATGTTTTTTAAATTATAATACCTGAAACTTAAAAGATTGACAACGTTTTAAATTCAAATATTACTTCCAAGTTTGGTTTTTATTTTTTTTTTTTTTCGACGACGTATCCGAAGATCTGTTGTCGATTACTTTACGAAAGGAAGTCTGATCGACGATATCGATTTTGTTGATTAATCATCGTGTATATGATCTTATCAGAGCCTGGTCGTGTCAGAAGTCCATTCTTGAAGCAATACGTTACCGAAGAGGTGCGAAAATTCATTCTAGTTATACATACCGAACTTTCGAGGTATAATTCATTAAATGTTTCAATAAAAGGAAGCTTCGCAGTCTCCTTTTCTTCGGTAGCACATATCTTAAAATCCGTGTTCGATAATTTTATTAAAGAAATTCTGATCGAACGTGTCGATTTAAAAAAATTAATGATCGCGTATGTGTTCTTATCGAAGCGTGGCAATATACAATATCGAAAAAGTGCCGCAACTCATCGAGTATACATAACTATATATATAACTTCCGTGATAAATAATGTTTTAACATCTGAATTTTCGACGTTGCGTGCTTACCATGCATTTTTTCGAACCCTTTTTTTATCCTGCCTCGCCGCAACCTCGTCCGCTCGGCTTCACGAGACGAGCGTTTCAAGTTTCGTACTCTCTTTTTTTCCTTCCAATCTCATTGCACGCACGAATCGTTGCACCGCGTCTGGCCAAGTGCAAACCGACGTGTCCTAATTTTATTAATAAATGACTCGATAAAATATCGAGCCTCGAGGCCGCAATCCAGCGATCCAGGGAATAAAAAGAATTAATTAAAAATAAAAACGAGTTTTTAGTACGTGCAGATTGCACAGTTGGAAAATTGCAAGTTCGTGTAGATTACACAGACACAGAGCGTTGAAGATGATTTATATCAATGCGATCATTATAGATAAGCGTCGGGAATTTTTTGAGCAAATGAACAGTGTACCCGCGAGAGGACACTCTGTCACTGAGGCAGATGTTACCACAGGTTCTTGGAACACGAGTCGAGAAACTCTTTGAATTCTAGACTTGATTCTAGAAATCTTCGAGTTCCTGTATATGTATTACGACAATATGTAATAAATCCTCCCCAGAATCCCAAAGTAAGATACCGTTACACATTAATATTTAAATGTATGTTGCAACTACAGGACGGTAAACTTTCTCACGGATTGCACGAGGTCCGGCATCCGGATAATAAAATAACACCGGGAGGCGCTCGAACGAGCGCTGGCTTCCATCAGTGTTGTGTCCGGCGTGTAGCCTAGATACGGGCTCTAACACGGTGGTCTCTATGTATTACGGTAGTTAGGCGCCGCGAGTGCATACGTGACTAACGCTTGGACAAAGAGCACGGGAGTTCATCCGGCTCAATGATCCGGCGGTTTACATCGCCGGAAAAGTTAACGAAAGTATCAATTAGATGCAACTTTTTTTTCTTCTTATAGCATACCCGGTCACAAATGTGAAGAAACACCAAAGAAATGAAAAAATTGACTGGTTTTCGGAATTTTCGTATTTTTTAAAAATATATCTGAACGCCGAAACAAAACAACTGTCATTAAAATGCCTTCTTTTGATAGCGCAGATGAACTCGACTGTAAAAGAATTAATGGTAATACATTTCTCAAGACTCACTTGTAAAATCGTGACCTTTGAAAGTTGTTGTAGTAGCGACCCAGAAGGTTCAGTAAGACGCTGTACTTGACGGTACTGGTGGCGAGTATGTCACCGCTTAATTCCGATACGAGTAGATCCTCCTCGGCTTTTCGCTGCGATATTATCTCGAGATCCCGTTCGAGAATCTCGTCGTGAATCTTCATGTACTTCTCCTTCGCTTTCGTTAGCTTGTTGCGATGTTGTTGCCGCTGGTGTGGATGAACGTTTACGTGCTGTTCCTCGATCGCTGGCTGCGCGATGATCGTCTCCTCCGCCTCGTTCAGTATTAACGTGCGAACGCACATCTTTTACGCAAGCTATTTTTTTTCGTTCTATCGATTATACGATCAACCGTGTGGTGACCGATATGATGCAAACGAGTCGAGTGTCAGAGAGAGGGAGCGCGATCAAACAGGTTCTTAACACTTCCTCTTGGAGAATTCTTTATTAGAGCTTTATTTCATGAAAATTAAATTCTCCGGATGAAAATAATTTATTTTCACTGTTACACCTGGCATTTGCGCTCTCCCGAGATTTATTATTATTTCTCCCGTCAATTTTTTAGTTGTGACACATGTAAACTTTCGGATCGCATTGGCCGATTAGATGACTCGATTAAATTTTCTTGGGTTACATATAAATTCGATCTGAACTGTTTCGCGTTGCACGGTACGACTGGTTTACAGACCGAGCGGTCTCTTTTTATATACAGCAGTCTCCGCCAGTGCAGCGAATGCCGCACCAATGGTATATCGTCGTTCCGAGCTCTTCGAGCCTGTCGGCATGACAAAACGCGTGGGGGCATATCTCTTTTCTGTTCAACAGGGGCTTTGCGAGGGAGCCTCTCTCGTTGGTACACCACCACGACGTTCGAGGATAACACACGAATGGGATGCAAGTTTTAAGGTGCTCGAAGATTTGTTTTCGGGGTGGTCGATCCTTCGGAATTCGCTGGCACGTCGCTTCGTACTTCATTTTTTATAAATTATCTCCAGGTCCCCTTACGGATGATTGAACACGAAGAGCTGCCTCACGACCAGACTGACACCACTTAGTTCAACGATAGGCAAAAAAACGCTATTATTGTTATTATTATTATTATTATTATTATTATTGTTATTATTATTATTATTATTATTATTATTATTATTGTTGTTATTGTTATTATTATTATTATTATTATTATTGTTATTATTATTATTGTAGAGTCACGCGACTGTTGTTTTCGTCACGGTGCCCTCGCGGGCACCGTGACGGTGACCTTGAATAAAGGCCATGTATTTACTCACATCTGAATTTGTTGGTCAATCGACTGAGCTACGGCTTCGAGTATTCCAATGCTTAGTTTAGGTACACGTGGCCCTTCTATTTCACGTAACCACGGCGTTTAGGAAAACCATTCACTTTTTTTCGATTTTGTGTAAACGACGAATACGTGACCCATCTGGAGAGCTGAAAGGACATTCTCCGCTGGAAATCGTCGAGACCATTGACGCAGTTGTTTACAAGTCGTAACGTTGTAATTCGAAGGTCCAGTGCGTAAAAGAAAAATTAAAAAAATTGTAACATTATGGCAAGATAGCCAGAGATTAGAGTAATTTTTTTTGTTCCAAAGATTAAAGCAACACTTCGAGTCTTAAAAAAAGAAAACGTTAGCGCGAATGAACAATCATTCATTTGATGTGTAGATCGAGTTCCAATAAATCATTGTAATTGAAGATTTGAGGCGCGAGCACATGTATATCGTCCAAGCGCAGTGTAATTTTCGCTGGAACGTGGCGCTTCCTACTAAATCAGCCAGGAATATGCAGAATATGTACTTCGTGGCCGAATCGTTAAATTATAGGGTGCCAGCTGGCCGCTGCCCGAACCCCGAAGGAGCCGTGAGTTTTGCAGCGTTGCGTGTTATCTTGTTTCAAAGCGTTCGTGCTCGCCCCCACGATTAAATGCAAATTTCAATGCTCGACTTAAGCGACGAGTTAATTACTCAGTGATTAAATTCCTTATCTATCTCACCTTGCAGATTACACAATTCGTGACACGTGGTTAATAATCTACATATCTACCCGTCAGATATTCGTCTCACTCCCCCGCGATCCAGAAAGAGCCAGTCAAGAAGAGAGCACATAAGAACCAGTTTAACTCTTCGCTAATTTTTTTTTTTTGGGCACGGTAATGTAGCAACCGGCGGATCGATCCCATCGGGTCTCCTCTGTCGATAAAAATAATATATGAACCGTTCACCGCGGGGTGAGCATTCGCGAAACTTCGAGACTGCAACGAGTTTAAGGTAGTACTAGCGGACAGCCTGAGCCCACGTGAGTTCGGAGAGAATTGAGAGAGAATTGCGAACACTTCTCGATGGGATAAAAATCTGAAAAAATCGAGCATATGGAAGGTGCTGCAAAGATCGATTTTACATAATAATAATTCCAAAATGTTATTAAATGAATGAAAAAAAAAAAAAATGTTCGAAAAATCCCCCGGCCACTTAACTTTTTGTTCATATAAAAACAATTTGTTAATCTTTTTGAATACGTATGATTTTTTTCAGAATTTTTAAATATTACGTTGTTTATGAACTAAAAACGCAATTTTCAAAAATTACACGATGTGGTTGATTTTTTTCAGATTTTTATATTATTGATAAGTGTTCGCAATTCCTCTCCCAATTGTCTCTGAACTCACGTGGACTCAGGCCGTCCCCAAGTACTACCTTAACTTCGGAAGAATAACTCGCATCATCGTCAGGGACACGGTACAGTCGTTAGGAAAATTCTCATCGAAAGCAGATGGAACGAAACGACGAAATACTGTGATGCAGTAAAATCAACATATCCAAAAGTTTTTAATCAACACTAACTCTTTGATTAACGATGTTTATCCGGCGATTGAAAATGAAGAGAAGACCGAAGATACCGAAATAGATGCTCGGAAATTCCAAAAATATTTCCACCCTTTATCAATATCCGTGAATACAGAGATGTAAGTTGAGGAAGGCGAGACGTACACGATAGATTCGTAGAGACATTTTTAAAAGTCGTCCGTCTGCCTGGAGCGAGAAATTGATATAGAAACGTTTATTTATGCTTCCTAACTACGTAATAAGACCGAGGCAGGCTGTCGACCGCGCGAATTTTGGCGATTTGCCTAATCACGTACACACAGTTCACTCTAACTCTGCTATTCTTAGTTGTTAAATCTGTATCGGTAGCAAACTTTTATGAATGACGCTCGATTGTCTTGGCGATTGTTCTAAATTGAAAGTTCTGGCAGGACTCGGTAGTACCGGAATGTAGGTGAGAATTTACGTATACGTATGAGACTCGCGGATGGTTGAAATTAGTGCGCCAAAGTACGCGTATTTTTCACACCGTGTCGGTTTTAACGAGGCTCGTAAATAGACGAAGGTGGATCGACGGCTCAGCTTAAATGGACGGCACTACAGATGATGTATGTAATATCGTGCATGTGTTCTGCCCCGAGAGATATTATTTATGTAACGGGATTGCTCGCGATTTCTCCGAAAGGCCTTTGATGCCGGGACCGGTAGACCTCCAAACTCGTCGTAATTAAAAGTTGCCATACACACTCTCGGTTATTCGTGCGTCTTCTCTCGCGAATTATTTAAAGCCTGTTAAATATTTGATTGCACTCTTAAATGAGCCGTAGACTCGTCACCGTGAAGACATTACTTTTCCACATAAACGTCTCTGCGCGATAACAGTAGTCGAGACGAGTTTTTCCACCGAATTAGATGTCTATAAGAATGCATTCTCAGACAACAGAGCTATTAAGAGTAATCGGGTCGTTGAACTGTATAGCAAAGGCATCTTGAATCGGGGAGATTGTGTATTGACCCACTCGACAATAATTGTATTATGTGGGCGTAACAGAACGACGTGCGTCCTTGCATGTGGGCGCGTAGACTAAAAGTCAAGGAAACGGATTAGAGGAGAATGCTCGTGTCAATGGATTTCGGTTGGGAACGGTGATTAGTCATACTCGGCCAACGTGCCGGCAGACACCTAGTCTCTTCCCGAAATTGTTGCAACGATTCTAATCATTGCACACGTACGAAGAATCTGTTGGAAGAACTTGCGCATATAACACACTAATTTAATATACACATATCGCACCTTCAGAAAAAGTGTGTACAGTTTTTTCATTCGTCATACAAGTGTTCAACTTGTAACGGCGGTTTATGCCGTTTTAGAGGTGCGATATACATTCTCAAATTAGATAATATTTTCATGGAAAAAAATGAATGAAGGATTATCGCGCGCGGTATGGACAGCTGTTTTTCTATGCAATTAATCAATAAGTACTGTCCGCTTGATTTTTTTCCAAGTTTATACACGGTGCGCTACATTGAAATCACATTAATAATTGAAACTACGTTTAATTCAAGAATAATAATGAAAAAATAACGTATAGAAATAAACTATGAATAATATGACCACGAGTGCACAACTTGCGGGCAATCTATAAGTTACAAAAATCGTTATCTATTGTAATTCTTCCCTTGATCTTCTTTTTCAATCTTCGTTCGCGCCATTCCGGTACTTACTTCTTCTTTTTTTTTCCACCTCTCAACTTTGTTTCATTTTATCAATTATTTGCCTTTTGGCCCTTAGCTCTGATCCATTATGTTGGTCTCGTTCATATTGCTGCCAGGACAGTCTTTCTGAATAACCTCGAACAGCGGCTGAAGCTCCGGGGTCGCCTTTATCTGAGTAACGAAATCGCTCAGCGAACGATTCTTGTCTGCAAATACACATATCCGGTCGTTTAGTTTCTTATGAAGAGAACGCAGTTTACTAGTACATAAAATCCTAACTCACCGGCCTCAGGGATCGTGAGCAAAGCCGCTACAGCTCTTAGCGCCGAACGTTTCAGCTCATCTTGCTTCTCATACTCCTGCTTAACGGAGTTCGCTTTTACTTTCATCGTGCACGTATTTTTTAAAGGCTCGACCAATCTTTCCAGCCCTATGAAACACAAACGTATTTTAAAAAATTTGTTTGCGCCTAATCGTTGAAAATCGCATCGAGACGCTGGATCAACTTACTCTGCAAAACAGCGGTAGGGCACAACTGTGCAAGTCGGGCAGTCATGAGATACGTAAGCATCTTAATGTCGTAGTGGTCCCGAAGACCGTTCTCAACGTGATTCAAAAATTTAAATACATCGAGTCTGTCGAGGCAGGAGTCGAGCAGCGTGTACATACATTCGAAAGCTGCTTTTCGGAGATCGAGACCGTCGTCTACAGTGTGCTTGAACGGCCCCATCTCCACTTCTCTAATCAACTCCCTCTATAAAATAAATACACCACCGTCAATATTACGCGTGTTTTCAAAATGATCTAGTAGCATGAACAATTTGAGACTGGTATTGATCATAAATAATTTTTTTTTCTTTTTGTTAATATTATTTCTGACCAAAGTTTATCGTAATTTTGTTTTTGGAATAAAGTACGCACCTTGGTTCGAGTTTCAGTGTACAATTGTGGCAGCACAGATTCAAGTAGATCCCTGATAAGCATCGGTTTGTTGTGCGCTGCTGAATTAAATGCTACGAGCGCTACTCTCCTTACATTGAGATCAGGATCTTCCAGAGCGGCGAGGAAACTTCCCATGCATTGTTTCAGCATCACGTCGATCGGTTGTGGCTAGAAAAAAATATATATATATATATTTTTTTGTATATATAATTTATGTATATATATATATATATATTTACATAAATTAATTATTCATGCCTTGGATCACCAAAGCTTGAATTAATCTTCAAGTTACCTGGTCGGATATCGTGAATTTCACAGCAGTGACGGTTGTGGTTCTCATAAGCGGTGAGGGTGATTTGAGAGATTCTTGAAGCCTCGGCAAAAGCGTCGCCGGATCGATGAGAGTCAATTTTCCAAGACACTCAGCGACAACGTTTCGAGTACCTTCCTCCGTGCATTCCGCGTGCCTGTACAGAAGCATCCATATCGAAGGCACAAAGTTCTGGAGATGAGAGACACCGGATGGGCTGCTCGATTGGCAAGTTATTATTTCCTTTAGAGAATGCAGTACGAGATACTGTCTCTTTGGTTGCGCTTCGATCTCCTTCAGTATGAATGGCAAATATTCCGGCAAATTTCCAACCGCTATATTTCCCAGAGTGTAACTGGCAGCCGACTTAACTTCCTCCGAGTGCGACGAGAAGGAATTAAGAATAACGTGTTTAAGAGAGCTGATACCGCTCAGATCTACGTGTCTTCCGATCTCACCGATAACCAGGAGGGCGAATATGTGCTGAGCGTCGGTCTGAGGACTCTGCACGTCCTTGATAAATTGTTCGACGACGCTTTGGGCTTCCTGATGGCAAGTTATCGTCAGAGCCGCGGCGCATTTGGCCAAGGAATGATAAGCCTGTTTGTGAAGAACGGTCTGTTGGGTAACCGGTGCAACGAGCATCGACAAGAGTTCCCGATAGCCGAGATCGGGTATTCCGGCTTGTACCAAAGCCTGGAAGAACTCGAGCATGGAGTTTAGTGCGGCTCCTTGAAGTAGCGATGATTTAACGAGAACCAGAATTTCCGGTAGTATATTTTCCGAGACTCCAGTGAGGGCGGCCGGATGCAATTTTGCGATGGTCGTTAGCAGTGTGAGAGTCAACTGGGCGATGTGAAGATCAGACTCGTTGAGCAATGCCGGCAATTCTTCAGTGACTTTGTCAAGCATTTCGGCGTGCAGTGCCGAGCTGTAGGAACGCACGAGAGTATCGAGAAGCGTTAGTGAACAAAGTTTTAGAGCTCTTTGATTTTTACGAAGGAACGATCCGAGTATCGGTATCGCTTCTTCCATGATAGGCTCGAGATCGACTCTCAGCGGCGATGCGGCTATGCAAGTCAGAGCTTTGACGGTGGTGAGTCTTGTGATTTCGTTGCGCAGTCTGTCGAGGAATATCGGGAGGCAAACGGGCAGCTCGTCGTAGAGCGTGTCGCCAAGATGAGCGAGTATCTGTCCCATGCAAGCTATAGCTCGTTCCTTCACTTCTTGATCGATATCCGCGGTTTTCAATCTCGTCAACGTGCACTGATAAATCTCACCGGACAGAGCGGTAAAGTCGAAGTTTATGGGCTTGTCGTGAGGCCTTATAACTTGCACGAGCTGCTGAAGAACGAGCAGAGCTTCGGCCGTTATTTTGTAGAATGGATCGCCCACAGCGGCGATTATCGGCGGAGCGATTACCGCCATGTAAGCGTGAAAAGCTTCAGGCGGATGGGTCACGAGAAGCGTATGAACGAATGCTAGGGTATCTATCTTCATGTTAGAAGATGAATTCTTGTCACCGAGACTGTACTGTATCCCGGTTATCAGAGCGGGAATGTGATTCGTCAGAGCACCGGGTAAAACGAGAACCAGCTCTTTCAGCAGAGAGAAACAATCTTGCCGTGTTTTTATACTCTTCTCTTTCATCTGACGATGCACGGCTTTGACTATCAATGGGACTTGCTGTTGCAGAAGAGATATCGGTCCTTCCTCGTCTTCCATAGAATCAGGATCGTGTGCGACACCAGAGGAGGGTCTCGTCTGTCTCAATAGCGCTATGTAAGCGTGGAAGATATCCGATTTAACGTTCTCCTCGCGTTCTTTGAATCTCGCGATTAGCGCCGGTGAAACGACTTTGTACAGCTCCGAGAGTAACTCTCGTCTGCTAGATACAACAGCTTCGAGACATTTCGCAGCGGCCCGACGTACTTTCCAACTCATATCGTCGTCATCCGAGTACTCGTCTTCGGCATCCTCCTCGCCGTCCTCCTCGGTCTCCATCACGGTACCGTCGCTGTCCAGCAGATCGTTAACATCGTCGTCGTCGTCGTAATTGTAATTCGGATCGTACGTTATGTAAGCCAAACAGATCTCGATTATTTTGTTGATGTGAGGTGTTATTTCCTTGGGGCATCTGTAGACGAATGCCTCAAACGCTTGGAGACAATACTCGCGAAGCTCGTCGTCGTCCTCGTTGCTGTACTGGACTATCAGCGGCATGACTCGCTCGATTTGCTCGCCGAAACGATGTCCCGCTTGTCTGCATATCGAGGCGATACATTGGATGTACGTGCGGATAACATTCTTCACTTTTTGGGTTGACAGACCGTCGAGAAGATGATCCAGCAACTTTTTGTACAGAAAATTGTTACTCGACGTTAGCAAGTGACTCAGTGCGACTATTGTACGCTTGCGAACCGCCTGACGTGGTGACGAGAGTTGGGGTAACAGAGCAGCTAGGATGATTGGATGAAAGGTCACCAGAAGAGAGCCGAATCTGGAGAGCAAGTCAGCTACTATGTCCAGGGCTTCCAGCTGCACCGATACGTCCTCTTGCTAATAATTTTTACAAAAATCCATCAGTCTTTTTATTTTACTATGTGGCTCGTCATCCGGCAATCAGACTGTTAGTTTATTGCCGTTCAAACAAATTACTATTATCAATTTTATGAAAATGGAATTCCTAAACGATTAACGATAAACAATTAATTACCAATAAATTCATAAATCGTTATTATTCTAACAGAAAATATTATGAAAAAATTTATATATTTTTACCAACAGAGTTGCAAATTTGATCAGTTTACACAATGACTCGCCACTTTCTTTGTTTATCAATGTAGCTTTCAGTGGGAAATCATACCTTTTCGATAGCACTGCTCAAACGACCGGTGATTCTTTTGCAAACATTTTCAGCCAGATCGCTGGATCCAAGTGGAAGCTCAGATATTACAGTCTTTAGGCCTATACTAGATATATCTCTGAGCTGTTCTTTGTCGGATACCATATTAGTACACAGAGCATCCACTATAGTTTCGACTTGATACTCCTTCACCTTATTGACCAGAGGACCCAAACTGAAATATAATCAGCCACAAATATAAACAATTGTCGAATATTCAGTGAGAATTGTAGTTACAATATCCTTTTCAAGAGTCAAATTATCTACAAGGTTTTACCATTTAACGGCAAGATTCTGAACCTCGCCATTCTTGTCTTCCAGTAAACGTAGCAACATCTTGACTACCTTGCGCTCCGAATCATCGTCAAGCTTGATACTGTCCTTTTGCAATTCGCTCATTAGATCGTTAGTAGCCATGAATCTGAAATCTTTGTCGCTGGACGTCATCTAAACGATAAATTCATCCGTGACAGATTATTCGAGAGAACGAACAAACAAAAAAAATCGTAAAACAGGTTATGTGAAGCGTATAACGAAGAGAAAGGCTGATAAGCCCCGAGTCGTCGAGTTTAGACGATTTTTTTTAGAGATATCACAAACAACAGTAAATATCGTTAAAGAGATAGAACGAAGATTCGATTAAATATACCTTCTCCAGCAAATTTGCTATCTGATACGAGACACTAGCCATGATTGTGATCTGTCCGTAGTGTTTTCACACGGCCGGTCGAATTTACCACTCGTCTTATGCAGGCGATCACGCTCGAACGGGAGTATGTATATAAAACTGTCGAGAAAAAATTCGCAAAAACCTCGACGTTCACTATCAGTCCCGATGAGTTCGCGCTTCGCACGAGTCTCTCGTTGAATCTTTTTTTTCCACTCGTGTATCACCGGATAACGATAGTAGTATTTTCATTGAAAGCCTACCGCCGGTAGCATTTCGGAAACCACTGCTGATCTCTTACTTCTCTGTGTGCTTTATCCGGCTGTGTGTGCGCGCTGATAGTGCTGCTGCGCCGATGAAAGTGACAAATTTTCTTTTCGACAAAGAAAAAAATCCTCGAGCTTATAAATGCAATGATGGCCCTGTTCCAGTATAATATCAATGAATAATAATCATTAAAAATTCAACGAGTGCAATCCTTTCGGGATCTACGTGGGGCGAATCATATGTACCATGCATCGACTGCCAAGAAACAAAAGGACTTAAATTGTATGCTTTAACACGGGGGATACGCCCTTTTATCTTTTAGCAGTCGATATATATATATATATATAAAAGTCTCGCCGTCGTGTCAAGAATCCGGGGAGGTTCAGCTTCAACATACGGGAGGGGGGTCTCTTTTTGTGAAGGCTCTCCTTTCCCTCTAATCGTAAGGGGAAAAGGTCAGCTACATTATATACGAATCCTCCGCTCGTTTTGTGAAGCTGATCCCCCTCCCAATGCTGCAATATTCTAAGTCCCCCTTTTGATGCCTCCACAGCCCGGGAAGGAGAGTGGGTCGAGGAGGGGTCTCATTATTCTAAGTCCCCTTGGGCCCGTACACAGGCTTTGATTATTTTAAGTCTTTTGGAGACTCTTCATGTGAGTGCGCAAGCCAGAAACACTAGGATATATATATATATATATATATATATATATATATATATTAGGGTGTTTCAAAAAAAGGCATTGTTTTTTAAATTTTTCTCCCACCTGTTTAAAGTACAGATTTCGATCTCAAATTGAACCTCACAAAAGGCGGTACCAAGCAAAAAATCCTAAGAGGTGCCGCATTCGACGGTTAACCCAAAAAATGCGGCACCTCTCAAACTTAATTGTCAGCGACCGTCTTTCGCTGGATTTTTTTATCAATTAATATATATAGTTCTATAGGGTGGGAGCTTAACGTTTTGCCATTTTTTGTATTAAACACAAAAGACTACAAATAAAAAAATTATTAAAAATATGTATTTTGGGTTCACTACAAAAAATTACAAAAAGTTAATCTCCCACCCCGTAGAATTATATATTTCGATCTACAAAAACATTTCGCGAAAGGCGGTCGTTGACAATTAAGTTTAAAAGGTGCCGCATTTTTGGGTACAAACGTCGAATGCGGCACCTCTTAGAATTTTTTGCTAGAGACCACCTTTCGCGAGGTTCAATTTGAGATCGAAATCTAGACTTTAAAAAAGTGGGAGCAAAATAATTAAAAAAATGTCCTTTTTGTGAAACACCCTAATATATATATGTATTTTATGCAACACTGTGCAGTTCCGTTATTTTTTTTATTCGCAGAGGAGTGTCCTTGCAAATACTGTATCTCGCTTTGAAAAACTGATCGTGCTACCGATCGTTTCAAAGTATAACTTCAAAAAAATAATAAACTATAATTAGTCGCGATTAAGATTTATCTAAAAAATTGACTAGTACATACTGTATCGGTTTATTACTAATCGGGAACAGTATTGGAAGGTTCGACGTTCAGATGGAGTATAACAAAGAGCTTCGAGGGGAAATAAGTCATAGTTCGAGTATCGAAATAAAAAGTTTGTAAAAGAACAAAAAAGTATGTAAAATAATTTATGTATCCATATGTATAATAAGTATTTATGTTACATTAGACAGGCATTTATGTGACCGGATAATTTAGTGTAATACCAGGATAACATTTGTTGCATTATTTTTACTTTTTTTTTTTAATCATCATCTTCATCGCTGAAAATAGTTTACTCGTAGAACGGATACGGTCCAACTGTTGTCGTGGACGATAGAGGCGAATATTCACAAAGCATCCGAACAGCTATTCTCGACAATGACAAAATTCGCCCCCATGTGCAACGGCCGGACTAAAATACTATAACTTAATTTTTTTTCTTTAATACTGAATCACGGTGTCCACGTCACCGAGAACGATATTATTAAGTTCGGGGAGATAAAAATAATCTGAATCTTTACATTTTTTTTAGTGTTTGTAATGGAGCCTTTTGTGCCTGTTATTATTATTTTTTTTTAACGAACTTCAGCTTCATGCTCTGCACGCAACGTAATATACTTTTATACTTTAACAACGAGTTTATGGGACTTTTTTTCATTTCTATTTTAGGTTCACGTATTTTGCGTTCGCAAGAACATGTCCCTAAATCGTAGTACGATACCAGCCTGAGATTACAATCTTATTCGCGAGAAAGTATCACTTTGCTTCGTTTCCGTTTTTTTCTTCTTTCCTCACGTCTCACGAATACTGCGAGTTAATTCGGTGAGCGAGCAACGAGATATTAGCTAGAGTTACAGATAGAGAGGGAGAGGGAGAGAGAGAGAGAGAGAGAGAGAGAAAGAGAGACAGAGAGAGAGAGAGAGACAGAGAGAGTAAAAGCAAAAACGAAATGACGCGATAGAACAATTAGTAAACACTTTTCGGCCAGATCCGATCATTCGCTTCTCGATGAAGGAGATAACACAAATTTTTTAAGTTCTGTAAGATTTTTTTTGTTTTTCTTCCTCGTCGACTTCCTAATATGCATAGGCAATTTTCTTTAAATTTTTCTTTTTTTTCTTGTATTACTTTCCTTCCTAGTGATAGATCTATGAGATCGGAGGTATCTCGAAGTTGACACTCAGATTTGCAGATTGAGCTAGTTTAACGATAGTCGAGAGTTTCACTGCGACACGTGCGGCCTCGTCGAGATCGTCGACCGGGACGATTTTCAAGCCTGCGTTAGCAATCAATGCTTTCGCCTCATCAACGTTGGTTCCCTAAGACAATAAAAAAAAAAACAACAACATTGTTCGTTATCATTGTACTCCTCAGTATATGATAAATTGCGTTTTTTTTAAACTCTTAAAACGGAATTTACCTGTAGTCTAACAACAACGGGTATTTTGAGGTCGAGTTCCTTAGTTGCAGCGATGATACCCTCAGCGATAACGTCGCATCGCATTATTCCACCGAAGATATTAACGAGAAGAGCGTGTACCTGTTAAAATATTAATGAAAAATTATATTCGTTCCACCACTTTCCCAGATAAAGGCCTTATTGCCAATCGGGTAATGATTTGTATTTTACTCTGGGATCAGACGTGATGATTTTGAAAGCTTCTTTGACCGCGTCTTTAGTAGCACCGCCACCGACATCGAGGAAATTTGCGGGTTCTCCACCGTGCAGCTTGATAATATCCATGGTAGCCATTGCGAGACCGGCTCCATTAACCATGCAACCGATGTTGCCGTCGAGAGCGATGTAATTAAGATCAAACTTCGCAGCCTCGACCTCTTTTGGATCCTCCTGAGTCCAATCTCTCAACGCGAACAAATCCTTTTGCCTGAATTCCGCGTTGTCGTCGAATCTGCATTTGCAATCGAGGGCGAAATCTGAAATGAAAATACAACAAGTTACATATCGGTTTGTTAGTTTCAAAAGAAAAAAAAAAAAAAAAAAATTAATGGAAAATTTTGATCTAACAATTTCCTTTGATGTCCTCAGCAAGAGGATTAACTTCCAACAGTAGAGCGTCTTTCTTCAGGAACATAGCATAGAGACTCAGTATAATCTGCGCAATGTAATCCTTGACATTCTCCAAGCCCAATTTAACGGCGATTCGTTCTGCCTGATCTTTCGTTATTCCTTTTGTAATGTCGATGGGCTCGTACATGATAGCGGTAGGATTCGTGGCTGCCACCTCTTCGATGTTAACACCACCTTGACTTGAGGCAATTATTACGGGACCCTGTATCAAATACAATAATTGAAACTCCGCAAAAATTTAAAAACATTAATTGCTTCAATCTTTAAAACTTACGCCGAAAGCACGTTCCATCATGACAGCCAGGTAGTATTCTTTACGTGGAAACATTCTCTCAGCTACCATCACCGCATTGCATATTCTACCCCCCTCGCCGGTCTGTTTAGTTATCAGTAGTTTACCCAACATCTGACTAGCCAAAGCTTTCGCCTCATCCGGTCTAACAAATGATAAAAATTTCATTATATCCATCGGTCTATTAACAGATTCTACTGTTAACTACTTATTATTATTATTATTATTATTATTATTGTTATTATAACTTACATATTAACATAGAAATATTTAACGAAACTTACGTTTCACACATCTTGACGCCACTGCAGGTGCTGTCCTTGAAATGTCCTTTTCCTCGTCCGCCCGCAAGCACCTGAGCCTTCAGTACGATATCTTTCGTGTTCAGATCGGCCGCGAATTTCTTTGCCTCGTCCGGAGTCCTAGCGACCCCGAATTTCGGCGTCGGAATTCCCGCTTCATTCAACAAACTGTAACTTATATGCTCGTGAACGTTCAAATTTCTCACAGGTTGTTTGGCTAGTCCATTTTTGCAGCCGAGAATCTATCGAACGTTAAAAAAATAAAGAGAGAAGACATTTGTTTAATCAATCGAGTATACAACGTTGGCGCTACGAATAGTTTGTTCACGATGACCGTGACATTGAATTGGGCGTGGTACGCGTAATAAACCGGTCCATCTATTTACGTATCGAGTCTGTAAGAATATTTGCTACAAAACATGGTCGTGCGTTTACATGGTAGTGTTGACATGTAGATGAGTGTATTGTCCAAGTGTTGACACGATCAAAGATTCGGAGCAGGCATTATCGAGCGTGAACTCGTCGAAAGATTGAAATATCTCGGAAAAAGAATCGCGGATAATAAAAAAATAACGTATCCTCGACAGCACAACGTCATGAGAAACAGCTGTCAATATTCCCGTAAGCCAAGAGAAATGAATCGTTCGAGGAGCGGCGTATCTGGTATATAGTCATGGAGGACGACGACGTTCGAGACGTCTGCTCACGCGACAATGACGTGTGAAGAGTGGAGCATCGAGAGATGGAAGACAACAGTTTAAATAATTCAATTATCAGGCTAATCGAATGCAGCTGGAGTATAACCGGGTCAATGAAAAATTTTATTAAAAAAAATGTTCTCGTTCTTCGGTATCAAGTTATATAAGTGTCATTCGACAAATCGAGCGAAAAATTTGGGTTAGCGATGTTGGGTTTCACAAAGCAAAATCCTTGGCTTCGAATCGCTTGACCCTGGCGCTCAATTTAGCAGACTACACACATCTAATATGGTGATCGCCCCTCTCAACGAATTTTGATGACTCGCCACTCCGACTGCTCATAATCGATTATTTTATCGTTGCAATTTGTAGCGCGTCGAGCGAGGAATCTCCCGTTATGTGTAACAATGTGCGGAAACGTACCTTGGCTCCGTTAAAACGGGTGATATTCTCCGCTAACGATATCGTCCGTGACAACATAGTAGCCATCTTTCTACTGCGGCGGCAGTGGACTGCTTGTGCTGAGTGTCAATCTGCCAGGGGCCTCTCCTCGTGTCCCCACCTTTCCCATCTCATATCGCTATATGGCTACTGTACTACCGCACACTGTATTCCGATCTACTGTACTATACGACTCGTACTCTTTTGCCCTCTTTTGTCAAATGACGTAAGAACAGACCAAAAGATGGCAACCACAAAAGTCCAAAGAGCGCGAAAGCCTATATTTTACAATCGCTCAGAGCGTAACACTGAGCGTTCATTTCAAAATAACAGTAAATATGCTCCAGGCGTTAAAAATTCTCATATTCTCAAACAGGAAACAGATACGGACACTGTACATCGATTTCTTGACTCATTTATTGTGTCGAAAAATATCATTCTTATTAGTTTTTACGCACTAATTTAATAATTCGCTCTCAAATAGTGGGAACCGATGAAAATTTTAACTACTATTTGCAAACTGTCGAATACTTATCGCTTGTCGATTCATTTTTTTTCAATGTAATGTTAAGTTCAAGATTCATGGACTTTGCCATGTTGACCATTTTCGCAACTTTTACGGATGCATCGGCCGCTTCGCTCATGTCGTCGATCGGAATGATTTTCAATTTTGCATTTTCGATAAGCGCTCTTGCCTCCACTACCTTTGTTCCCTGTAACGATAATATCGTCGATATATCGAAACTATGAAGAACAGAGTTGTACGATAGTCCTTACCTGCAATCGCGTTATCACTGGTATTTTAAGATTCAAGCTTTTCGAGGCTTGTATTATGCCCTCGGCAATTATGTCGCATCTCATTATTCCACCGAATATATTCACTAGTATAGCGTCGACCTGGCGAATAATCGACATTCGTTAAAATAGTCCGATTTGCCCCGCTCCCCCCCTCAAATTACAGTTCCTCGTGATTGTTATCAACTTCAGGTACCTTTGGATCTGCGGATAATATTTTGAAAGCTTCCATAACCGTTTCGGTCGTAGCCGATCCCCCGACGTCGAGAAAATTAGCCGGCGATCCACCGTACAATTTAATAATATCCATCGTAGCCATTGCCAGCCCAGCACCATTTACCATGCATCCAATATTGCCATCCAGTGGTATATAATTCAAATTGTGCTTGTCCGCTTGAACCTCGCTGGGATTTTTTTGCGACCAGTCTTTCAGTGCAAATAACTCTTTCTGACGAAACTCGGCACTGTCGTCGAAATTGCATTTACAGTCTAAAGCGTAATCTGCAATGACGTATTACATATATATAGATTTTCTTCTTCTTCATTGTATTGACTGATGCGGAAAATCGAAGATAGATCTTACAGTCACCGCAGATGTCTTCAACGAAAGGATTGATTTCGAGTAAGAGAGCGTCTTTTGCCAAAAATAGATCGTAAAGATTGCAAACAACTTTAGCTACAGCTTCCGCCTTGGATTCTTTGAGGCCCAACTTTCCAACTATTTCGCAAGCTTGATCGACCGTTATTCCGTTCATTATGTCAATTGGAAAATAAGCTACAGCATCGGGATTTCTAGCAGACGTTTCTTCGATGTTTACACCTCCCTCGGTCGAGACGATCACAACGGGTCCCTGAAAAATATAATACACGTTCGAAAATCCATACCGCCGCGCGATTCATACGTATACGATAATAAAGATTTGTACATGTAAATAAAAATGTTTATCCACAAACGGCTACAATTATTATTATTTTTTCTTTTTACAAATTAATATCAATTCCTTACGCCAAAGCTTCGTTCCATCATCACAGCCAAATAAAATTCTTTCCTCGGAAACTTTCTGCTCGTAACCATAACTTTGTTGCACATTTTGCCTTCCTTCCCGGTCTGCTTTGTGATGAGCAATTTCCCCAACATCTTGCTAGCATGATTGTGAGCTTCTTGAGGTCTGGGCGAGAAAAAAAAATGCTTTGCTGTTAGATTTTCAGGCTTTTCGTTTCTACAATCGTTTCAAATGATAAAAAAGTGGTCTTTTTATGAAACTCACGTGTCGCAAACGACGACACCACTGGTGTTGCTACCTTCGAACTTTCCCTTGGCACGACCACCCGCGAGAACTTGAGCTTTCAGAACTATGTCTTTCGATTCAAGTTTCGCGGCGAGTTTTGCTACTTTTTCCGGATCGTCCGCGACTCCAAACGGCGGTACAGGGATGCCAGCTTCTATAAGAAGAGTGTGAGCCACGTACTCGTGAACATTCAAATTTCTCTGTTGTACCTCACGGGTCACGGATGCTTTGCACGCTAAAAACTGCACATAACATTTTTAGGCGAAACGTTACTAATTTATTAAATTGTATTTGTCACAAGCTCACCTGCTTTCCAATTTTCACAGCACGACGGCTCAACGACGAGAGTAGCCGAGATGACATATTCTCAATTTCTCTATCACTCGTCTATTCTCTAGCATTTTATTTATTGCTAGTTTTTTTTTTCGGAGAGTATTTTTATCGCGCAATTTTTTATTCGGCTGTAGTTGAAATTTGAAGCTTGTCAGTGATATGTCATAAGCCCGTGAAATTTACTTGATGTCTTTCGTTCATAGCGCGTAGCAGCCGAATAAACAAAGGACGCGGATGTAGACAGTTGTTATAAAGCGGCGCGAACACGGAGTGGGATCGTGTTCGAGAATACCATCTCTCGCCGTATACGAGAAGTGACTGATTAAAAATGCAGCATCCGAGTGCGTTGCTGGTACAGCCGATAAGAAAACAGTGGCCTTGTTTTGCGAACTGAACATATCCATAATGTGACGAGGGTATATACCCTCTACCATAGTAAACGTGTATACATGATTACAACGTTAGATTTTTCATGGACAACGAGTTTATTTAAATAAAAGAAAAAAACCGTTATCACGAATGATTCTATGAACGTGCATGCAAAACGATAATGCACGAGCGCGAGAGGAAAGGTTTGAAGAATAAACATATATAGTTTTTCTGTACATTACTTAATAATGCTGATCATCATGTTTTATTGGATCAAACTTTGAACCGACGTTCCTTACGAGTATCATCATTGCAAGATGAGCATACAGATAATAATCGATAATATATATTTTTTATATTACATCTGTATCGTTAATTGTCTCACATAATTTTCATTCCTTTTTTTTCTATGTTTTTAGAGCTCTCTGTGACAACGTCCATCGAACATAAGACGTTTGTTGTAATATACATTAATTGCTAATCATGACAAAACGTAGCTAAGAAAAAAATAATAACGTAAAACACATCAAACCAGCAGAGAAATGTGAAGCCATGAATTATTAAGGTGGTTAAATTTGTTAGATTATCTACACGTGTTTCTAAATGTAGAATTTATTGCTGCTGATAAAGTTGTTCGAGTTCCAAACTTGCACGTTATCATAAATTACACGCATTCTTACCGCACAGAGAAATTCTTTCGTTTTTCTTTTGTTTCCTTCCTTCACATTTTGTGGAGTTTTATATTTAAATACAGAATCTACGTCACTAGCGATAATACTGCCTAACGAAAGAACCATCATGGTACTCTGTTACAGCACGAATTTCCCCGACGAAAATAAAAGTAACGATGCATCAAGTTTTTAATACAAAAACAGAATCTATACCGAAATTAACTGCTCGGTGATGAACAAAAAAAAGCGTATCCACAGGACACAAAGCAACGGATGTGTCTTAAGATATTCTAAAAAAAAATATATATATATTTTCCGTTCCTCACAATCTGATCTAAAAAAAACTTCAAAAGAAGACATTTTTATTTATCGTATTCTATACATTGTACATCCAGTACTAGTATTGTTTTATGTTGAATATCTCCGGCGAAGTGGATCGGAACAGACAGCTTGAAAACTTCAAACTCCAGTTGGAAAGTAACGGCAATTTTTGATGAATCTTTGCGCTATATGGGAAAAGATAAATATCGAGCCGAAATTGAGCATGGATGCCAAGTGTCTGATAAATGCTGCGATGGGTCGAACAATGGTGCTCGAGAGCAAGAAATTCGAGAAATTTCGAAGTCTCATAGTTCGTTGCGAGATTTTGAAGAGTGAGATGCTCGTCGAGTGAACGGATATTCAAGATTTCCAAGAATCGACACACAGGAAAATCAAGGACTGTGGATCGCGATTTTTCTTAGATAGATGATAGATGAGCCTATTGTCGAAAGAGTATAGGAAAATCGGACGTCTCTGGAAAAATTTAAGTTTTGGCCCGCTCGTCTGTATTAGCCATTAGAAAGAAGTCACGAAAAAAGACTGTTGAATTCTGGCCACCGTGTCTACCACGAGTTAACCTGGATTAGAACGTATTTTTGAAAAAAATAACCGGAATATGAGATAGACGACGTTTCGTAAAAAAGCATATGTTTTCGATACAGACTGTGTTATAGTATATAAATCTAGTACTTAAAAAAAAGAAAAACTCCGTATTGTGTATCTAAAACGTCGCGATAAACAAAAACTCAAGTAGCTACCATTAAACGATTCGCCCGAGCCCACCCGTCCATCCATCGGACGAGATCTCGTGAGATTCTATACAATAGCGAAGATACCAAAAGTAAATCCGAAGATCGTCGGGCGAATAATCCGAAATGACGTTATCATCCATACTCTACTGCAACAATATTATTCATGACTTTTCTTTTATTTTTTTTACTGTAATCTATTTTATTCATGAGTATGTAAAATTATTGTAAGCATCGAGTTTCAATCAACTTAGAAAATATCTAAATTATAAAAGGTCTTGTACCGTTGATTCTTTTTTAAAATAAAAGAAAAATAAATAATTTTTTCCTCGCGAACACACCCGTGAAACATTGAACTCTTGAATCTCGGGTGCTGTATGCTCTCTTTTCACACTTGTGATAATATTGTTGTCTCTCGCGCTCATAACGAGAAGCTGGCCTCATTTTTGCAGTCTTTGTAAGTGTGTTTTTTTTTTTTTTTTTTTCATTAATATTAAAAGTGTGTGTCATCACCTGAGATTCTTTGCACGTTTAGAAGCTAAATCGATCGTTGAGGGTACGCTCGGTTACACCGAGATTTCCTGTCAGGCTGTACATCATCTCGCTGAAGGTTCGATCATCGACCGAGGCACCCGATTGAGCGATTGGTGCGTTGCGGGAACGCGAACGCGATCGTGATCGTGATCGGGAACGTGGTTGGCGGACGAATAGCGGTGCTCGGCCGAGCTGTAGTTACAAAGAAATACAAAAACAAACTAGATCAGAAATACAATTGTAGAATCAAAATTATGTTCAAAAAGATTATATCTTACAGAAGCGATGTGCTGTGGATTTGGTCTGAAAGGTGACCGAGCTCTCGATAATTGGCGAGGGTTTATTACTCCCCGACTTTGGGGCTGAGCCATGCTAAGCGAGCGTTGACGAACACCTGGTGCGTAATCGTCCCCGAGTGTGCACATGAAATTAACATTTGGATTTGGGTTCATCCTGAGCGCGCTGTAAAATAAAACATATTGTTTAAACAAAGATTCACGTTTCTTATGTATATCAAATTATTGAATATCATACTTCATTCTCATCAGCTTCTGTGCGTACTGCGCCCGCCTCTGAGCTCGTAATATCTGATCGGAACGAAGCCCAACACTGTTAAAGTTTCTCTGAGGTGTGAGGATCTGTTGACGACGCTCGGCGAGAGCGCGTTGTTGGAGGTTTGACATCACAGCTTTTCCATTATGCGGCATCTGTAAATTTAATTAAATATAAACAATAAACATGTGAGGAAATAATTTACAAAATGTATACAATGGCGATTACTTGAAAATTTACCCTGTAATCGTTGGGAACCTGCATTCTTTGATTTTGACGTTGAAGCAAAAGTTGCTTCGCACGCTTCACCCGATTTCTGTAAGCCACTTGAGCTGGGCTCTGATAACCTAGGCGATTGTGAACCGAAGTTGGATCTCGAAGATTCGGCAGACTGTTGGTTCTTTTGAGAGCTCCCTTATTGTTGGTGAAGAAACGTTTCATAGTTGGCGATATGAGATTGGTTCGACTCTTGCTTCTTGTAAGCCCAAATTTACCGGCGTTTCCACGACGAGCTGTGAACGCGCCTCGCAATATGTTATTGCCGATAACGTTGTTATTCTTTAGACGATTCAAGGCTGTATTGCTACGAGATCTCACGAGACCACCGGCTCCGTTATTCTTCTTCGCGTTGTTCTTATTATTCTTGTTGTAACGCTTCGTGACGAATCCTGCTCGTACGCTGTTTTGCTGCTGCTGCTGTTGCTGCTGCTGCTGCTGTTGTTGTTGTGGAGCGCGACGTTTCTTCGGGGGGGCAACGCTAGCTTTGGTCGCTTTGGCGACGCGGCCTTGAACGGAAACGCCTCGTTGATTTCCCCGCGGCCCTTTGCCAGCGCGATTGCGTTTCGCGCCGCCTTTGCCACCACTCCCGACGTTGCCACCCTTTCCCTTGCCGGCAACAGCCTTTTTCTTTTTGTCCTTTTTATCCATTTTTATGATGTCATCTTGAAAAGGAAGAAAAGTTCGCTAAGTTTTTTTTCTTTTTTTTTTAGGGAGCGTTCACGGCCTCAACGACGAGTATCAGGAATAGTAATCGCTTGGATCTTTATTTAATTTTTTTAATTATTTTCTCATCCCAGGGTCAAATTTTATTGATTCGAGTTATGGATAACGGACGCCCTCGGTAAACCGCCACCCCGAACAATAACTTCGCTCAATATTTTCCTCATACGGGTGCACGCAATTGCGAGATGCGTCGCGTTTTTTTCGTAGACCAAAAAATATGATGATCCTTAGATTTATTCGTCTCCGTTTTGAACGTGAAGTCCTGGAATCGCAAATCGATCCTCTAGATCGACTAATTCGTATCCTCGTTAGCTGCTCCATTAAGGTGAATTAATGGATAAAATTTAAGCAAATGATCATGATTATTCGTGATACAGAAGAAAAATATTCTACCAGTTAATATTCCGTTATGATTCTCCTCTAAAGTATTGACTCTAAGTATCGTTGCTCCAAAAAAATGTTATTTGATGCAAAAATTCATCATAGATTCATTATAGTAATCGATAAAAATGTCGCGATTATTATTGACTCGGCTAAATATAAATGTATCTACTTTTTTAATAGAAATTATTTGAAAAAATTGTACTGCTCTCGAGGTCGATAATATTGAATTATTCAGCGAATAAGGTAGTGTGAATTGCAGTCTGATGAGAGTCGTCTAGGATATTGTATTCGTGTAAATCCGATTCCACGTTTCCCAAGTAGTAGAGCTTTTTCGGAGCAGCTTTCTTCCATTCCGTCATACGGAAGTGTTTATTCCATCCATTTAATCCCCAGGGGCGAAGGAGGCGGTTATAAGTATTGTCAATCTCATTTAATACTTCTGGCAATTGAAATATTACTGCAGCGGTGTGATTTATGTTTTTTTTTATCGGTAAAATATCGACGCCCGATCGAAAAGAATATCCTCGGGACAATCGATGATATTTCGAGAGTGGCGGGTTATCGTGAAAACACTGTTAATCCCAGTTACGTAAACACACGTGTCCCGCGGTGCAGACGCTCACCACGGACTATCGTGTCTCGGTAGTATGCCTCGAAGTATAGTTTTTTTTTTTTTATTGTACATAGCATGTATCTTTTTTCCTATTATTTTATCGTCGAACGAATCATTCGCGTTTTTCGACGCTTTCACAATCTCTTTTCGATATTCTCGATTATATCGCTATATCTCTGGTATAGTTCTGTCATTGTTGGAACGTGAGTCACACGACGGTAAGGAGTCGTGTTGCGCTCAAGATAAACTCGTTTATAGCGCAGGCCACTCGAGCTCCCTCCCCCTCCCCCTCTCTCTCTCTCTCTCTCTCTCTCTCTCGTTAGTGAGACTTGGCCACTTTTATATACAGTACATGCGTCCCCACCGCCTCCAGACGAAAAATTCAATTTTTTTATTAAATAATAAAATATCACATCTATCCAGATATCTGACTCATCGTTGGGTTACCCGCATTTATTACACATTAGACAATGCAGCGGACGATAGCATGATTTACAAAGAGAATTAGAAGTTTAATTTCTCTGGGTGGATTTCGATCCCTCGATCGTTCTTGCAAACGCCATTTTGTGTATGTGTGTTGGGCAAAGAGCGTGCGGTTTCCACGCATTATACACGATGATATTGTGCTATGCATCAGCCGTACCCTCACGGAGGATATGCTCGAAACAATCTACACTCTCGAGGCTCCAGCCACTTACCAAGAGACATGTTCACTTTAGCGTCAATCTCGGACATTTTTTTGGGTCGTTTAACGACACACGGCGATGATTACGGCGACGCGCGAATGTAATAGACTCGCGGACAGAAAACCCGATAAACACGTTAGATACGAACGGAAATATGCGGACACGAAGAACTCACACGAGGGCGCGGGTCAACGAGGAAACTAAGCGACGATCGAGGAGGCGCCTAACTTTTATAGACTTTGTCCCCTCTACCTTTCACCAACTCCCACCTTCGATCCTCTCTCGTACAACCAGAGTCAGTAAAACTCCCCCCTCGCCGAAAGCCGAACAACAAAAGTATATATTTCCATTTTGACGTTTACATTATTTTAACGCTGGGATTTTATATTCAATCTCAAAATATGATAAAGTCAGATTGGTTCAGCGGAGGCGGATTGAAAGTTCGACGAGAGATATAAGGCTTATCGTCAGATAAGTGGTCGAGAAATGTGTCTCCGATCACTACGAAACAAAGTAACCAAGGCTCCCCCCGAGGTCTTGGCTCTAACCTGCAGTTTATCGCTCGTAAAATTTGTTACGTTGTAAGCTTTTTTTATTTATTTTTTTAAGTAAATGTAGATTACTCGAAATTATTCAACGATGATGCGAAACAAGGAAAACGGTTGCAATGCGAACAGTGATAAAAAAGAATCGAACTCCTTTCAAAAGAAAATTATACCCTACTGGATATTTGCTGCGCTGAGAATTATATTGACAATCTTACCTCAGACGGGATATATTCATCCAGACGAGTACTTTCAGTCTATAGAAGTGATTGCCGGTGAGACTAGTAACATTTTTATAATAAATTAATAAATATTTTCGAGTTGCAAGCATTATTATTTTTTTTGTTTTTACAGGTGACCACTTTGACGTAGACGTCTACAAGCCGTGGGAATTCAATGTTACGTTCCCCCTACGCACTGCCCTTATACCTCAGTTAATCATTGGAGTTCCATATTCCTTAGTCAACATATTGGCTCCTTATTATTCGCACGTATTTGGAAAACCTCTCAGAACTCCATACGTCCTTCTTATACTTCCTCGTTTAGTTATGTGCTTATTGTCATTTGTATCGGACTATTGTCTTTACAAAATTTGTTGCTTGTACAGTCAAAACTACAGAGTAAGATTAATCACCTATGCAAGTTCCTATGTAATGCTCACCTATGCCACTCGTACTTTTTCCAATGCCATTGAACTGGTCCTTACCGCTTTGCTGCTCTACTACGTCTCATTGTGCATGGCATTTTCGGAAAAGGTGAGCATTTCCAACTATTATTTTAATTATATTACTTAATATTTATTTATTTATTTATTTTGAGTACAATCTTTGTGCATTGTTTTATCCCAGGTTATACTGCAGAGCGACCACTTTGCGGAGCGTTACGACAAAGCCAGAACAATCGGAGAGCGTGTGAAATACTACAAACTACGAGCGTCTTTACCGTATCACTCACTGAACTATTGTCTGACAATCGCAACGATAACCGTCGTCGGTATATTCAACCGACCGACATTTATGGTCTTTGCATTTCCACCGATATTTTTCTGGCTCCAGCGTGGTCTCGGCTCCCGCAGCGTCAGCCTCTTCGATTTTCACATCCGCATTTTTGCTTTTATCTTCTGCGGCATACCCATGGCCCTATTTCTCATTCTAACCGATAGTTTTTACTTTGGTTATCTCACGATGGGCGAGATACTAAACCTTCAAATCGATATGAACAATTTTGTTGTTACGCCGCTTAATTTTCTAAAGTATAATCTTGACGAAAAGAATCTCCAGTCTCACGGTTTGCATCCGCGATTCGTTCATTTCGCAGTAAACGTGCCGCTTCTCTTCAACGCTCTGGGAGTCGTCGGCTTGTTTGCTTTTGCAAAGATTATCTACAGGTGATTGATACAAACCTTTTTTTATTTTTTATGAATATACAATTGTGAAATAATGATACATTTAACTTTTTCAGCGGATTTAAAGGTCGCTGGTTGGAGCTTCCGCGAATTCAGAGTATTGAGGGACTCATGACCGCGTCTTTCATCGTCCCGATAGCGGCCTTGTCGATAATTCCACATCAGGAGCCGCGCTTCGTAATTCCAACTCTCCTGCCGTTGGTTTTCCTTCATGCACAGACAATCGGTCACGGTTACAAAAACGCCACAGTCGTTTACACGAGCAGTGTAAATACGACGCGCCACGTCTTCAATCGTAACAAAAACAAAATGAGCAAATTGCAGTGTATCTGGGTGATCGGCAATTTGTTATTGACGATGTTTTACGGTTTCGTTCATCAGGGCGGTGTTTTTCCTCTCGCTACGCACATCGCGTCGGAATTGAGAGCGAAACCTTATCTGACTCACCTTCATCTTTACACATCGTACACTTATTCGTTCCCCACTGCACTGTTGCAGTTAAGAAATACGCGTAGAACTTACATGAGCAGCGATAAGCATAAGTATCGATTGAATCAAGATTTCTATCTCTATGAGCAAGGCAATAATGACGTAGCTCAGGTTTACCGCAGCATTGCCTCCAAGATCGACGAGTGCGAGCAAAAGTTGGCCGCTAAAAGAATTCCGTACAGACTGTACTACGCTCTGCCCGTCAGCTTTCTGCCTGAATTCGAGGATTACGCTTTGAGCAACGCATCACAATTGTTCAATTATCAGAGCGTTGCAACCTTTTATCCTCACGTAGCTACGGAAAAATTGCCCCCCTTAGATCCTTTCTCCCACTGTTTTATCGCCGAAGAGATGGAAACTTGTTTGAGAAACTTTGTCGAAAATATGTCGAGCAATATTTACGAATTATTTCGTAGTTTTGGTCTAGTTATACTCAAGATGGAGGTCGCTAAGCCAAGCGACAAGCTCATTTCGTAGCAAGGGTTTTATTAACGATAATTGAAAGTCTATGAAAAAACAGTATGCCCAGTCGGAATCGCCAGCAGCGAAATTTGTAATTAATTGAGAATGGAGAAAGTAATTGCCGCTTGGTTGTGTAATAGGATCCGTCCAATTTACGGATAAAGCACTGCGGATATATATATATATATCCAACAGCTTGGGGCGTTATTAGATTATTAATTGTTATTCTAGCCGAAACACTTTTGCGCATTTCTTTTTTTGTATAAATATAAAATAAGACTGAGATCTCCATGTGGACTACATAAAATATATATAACAAAAAAAAAATCTAGGTGTTTCGTATATTTATTTTATTTCCTCTCTCGTGTACGCTATCCTAGAAGAGAGCATACGAACTCCATTACGAAAGCATTGGCAAAATAAATAATCAATCAGTATCTCTTTCGTTTTGTTATAATATTGAATTATGCTGTACATTGTAAAAGAATATAAGAAACTATAAGTGTGTATAATATAATTAAATCGATCTCACTCGCTAAACGTTTGCCGAATTGCTATAAGTCCAAGGAAGCTCATGATTGAATTTACTCAGGTGCGCGGCGTTTCTGGCGGCGAACAAACGCTGAAAAAAATAATCGAGTCAAAAAACAACGTTTTTGAAGATGCGAAAAATAACAATATACGTCATGCGAAGATAAATAACGATTATTAATTACGGGATTGTCGATATAAGCTTCGCAGCCGTAGCACCACACCGACAGATCGCTGAAACTCAGCGTCATAGGATGTTCGGCTATTTGTCCGTGAACCACGGCGTGCTGATTCACACTGCGAGCACAGTGAACGGTGTAGCATCGTAGACAGATCCAATTTTCAGCTGTGCTGCCGCATTCTTGGCAGGGATCGCGAACGTTTATTCCATTTGACGGTACGTCCTGCACTGTAACAAGATGAGGACAATCTCGAAGGGGGACTACGGCAAACATTTCACCTTCCACTAAAGCCTGTCGAAAAACGAAAATGTTTCGTGAAAAAAAATTAGCATTCGCCGTAACAATAATAAAATTATAACTTGGTAACACACAATTTACAAATTTACCTGAATATTGTCTGAAAGATAATCGAGCAAGCTTGGATTTGCGGTGCCACCGACAGCTTCACCCTGTTCGTTTCCACCGCTTCCGCTGGCTCCGGTACCAGATGCATCTCCGCGTCCTCCGAGATCCGTTTGTCTAGGATTAATGCACGCCTTCGCGGCCTTGATTATCGCCATTCTTTCAATCTCCCTCTGCAATTCGGCCATCTCGTCGGCCGGCATGGTGTCTAAGCGTTCTCGTTCTCGAAGACTCAGTTCGAGTTTTTCGTTCTCGATCTCCTCAAAAGCAATCTTCGTCTCTGTTAAGGGACTACGTACATCGGCGAGTTTCTCGTAAAGAACGTTTGATTCCGGCAGAACGTTTTCCTTTGGAAGAGCCATTTGGAAGACGAGATTCGGCCAATATTGTTTGTGAGTTTTCAGCACATTTTTTATTGTTCCGACCGCACTGGGACATGGAGCTTGATAATCGCTGAGAGCTGGCAGGGGATCGCCGAGAAGCGCTTTTGTACACATTGTCATTGCATACGATATAGAATTGACGTTGTAGCCACCCTCGAGAGCGAGAACAACCCGACCGTTTGCTAACGAGGATAACCAGTGCGTTAAGTGACCGTACGTTTCTGGAGATACGGTGTAACCTTTGAATAAAACAAAAATGACAATTGAAGATCATTATCGATGAAAAAAAAAAAAAAAAAAAACACGAGAAACGATCACAACTCACCGCCCAATGGATCACCGACGCAAGCATCGAAACCTGCTGATATCAAAACCAATTCGGGATTAAACTGATAAGCGATCGGCATGACTATTTGCTGGAATGCAGCGATGTACTCGGCGTCTCCCATGCGTTTCTGAAACCGGACCATATAAATCGTCAATCATCACTGTTGCTGCATAAAATTTATTTGAAGATATATCAGTTCTTACTCGGTTCCACGGAATGTTCACTGTGTATCCTTCACCTCGACCCGTCCCCACGAATGTATAATTCGCTTTTTTCGAATTCGGGAAGAATCCCGCGTTGTCGTATCGGTGAATCGATAGATACAAGACGTTCGGGTCGTCCGCGAGAATCGCCTGAGTTCCATTGCCGTGATGAATGTCCCAATCGACGATCAACACTCTGCAACATAAATAATTAAATTTAGACAAACCTTATGTTCGACACGCAATTTTTTGGTTAGGTGAAAATACATTTGTACGACGCACCTCTTCAAGCTGTGAAATCGCGTCGCATATCTCGCCGCTACGGCGATATTGTTAAAAATGCAGAAACCGCAGGCCGTCTCGTCGTCGGCGTGATGACCCGGGGGTCTCACTATAGCGACTCCCGACTGGCTTTCCCCGTTCAAAACACTGTCGACTATTTGAAGTACCGAGCCAGCAGCCACGCAAGCGCTCGTCCAAGTTTCCGTGTGCAAAAATACCGAATTCAACTTGTCTCCTTTCTTCCTCAATTCGCTCGGTTTGGCTGAACAGGTTTCTTTCATATTTTCAATGTGACTCGCTGTATGAGCGAGAAGCAATTCTTCCTCCGTGGCTTCCCTTCCCTCGAGAACGTGACAACGCTCAAGTAACTCGTATTCCTCGTGTTTTGCGAATATACCGGCTATACGATCAGGCTTTTCCGGATGAGAATCGTCCGATAGATCGCAGTGCTTCAGCATCCGATCGTCGTATACTATAGACACGTGTTTTAGTGCTTTGCTCAGATTTGTCGCTGTAATAGAAAAAGCGTTAGGCTTTTCAGAGCAGTTTTTTAAATTTATTTATTTTTAAGATGAGATTTCACCTTGTTTCAAAGAGATCAATCGATTCTTCAAGTCTCTCAAAACAGTCTCGCTTTGTACGGGATAGCAGTCACGAGTCTCGTAGTGATCCGGCTTCGTCTCGTCACCCCTAGAAACAATTGCAACATATTAGCTGGGTAATTGATGATTGAATAATCTTTAACTTTTCTTTGAAAATTTGTCTTGACCCAACAGAGCCGCACTTATAAATTATGACTGGCAAATGTCTATTATTGTTTTCCTCGCGATTCTCTGATTCCGAATTTACACTGTAAACCTCTTGATACTGATAGCATTGCCAGTACGCTCTGTGAGCGTAGATAACGTTCAGAATTGTTTCCTTGATACTCTCGGAGGGTGGGTCGAGGGTCTGGTAAAACGGACAAGGATCTCCCAGTAAAGTCCGCAATGTCAGTGCAGCTGCTTCCGACAAGGAGTCTAAACAGTATCCGCCCTGAAATACAAAGCAGAATGCACTACAGTCAAAGTTAATATACTGTCGGAAAAAAAATGGTTGTTTACCATTTAGAAAACTTTCTCGAGCGGGCTAGGCGCAGTACTGCTGCGCGTTTTTGTTTAAAAGTGGAAAATTAAGCTTTGACGTACCTCCAATACGACAGCGACTTTGCCGTTTGCGAGACTCATCAGCAAGGACAGCAAATGCGGAAAGAAGCCCGGCGTTACTTCCATCTCACCCTGGAAACGTGGTAAGTGATGTAATTCCGTGAGACAATTGGTTTACACATCAATAGATTATTGAAATTTGTGGGATCCAAAGTAACGTTGAAGTTGAACCTTGCAGTCTCCGAGCCCCGAATCAAAACCAGCCGACACAAGAAGGAGATCGGGCGAGAACTGCGTCAATAAAATTATATTATAATTATAAAGTAATTTCGATTTACCTCTTGACACCCGAGGGCGCAATCGAAACCCGCCGAGATGATAATGAGATCCGGTTGAAACTAAAAGTATTTTTTTACAATACAGATCTCTTCTCGAAATTTTTTAAAAGTTATGAACAGACATTTTATCGCTCACCTCATAGGCCATGGGTAAGAGAACTTGTTGGAATATTGCTAAATAATCGCCGTTCGTCATTCCAGTATTGTTCAACGGCACATTAAAATTGTAACCCACACCCGCTTTATCACCCACGTAGTGATAGTCGGATTCCCTCAAATTTGGCCAGAATTCACCATTCTCGTACCGATGGATCGAGAAGTACACGACTCTGCAATATCAAAGATTATTAGCTTCGACGATCGCGACAATTTCCCACCGTAATTTTTCTCCAGTTACCTCGGATCATCGTAGAACATCTGTTGGGTAGCTTGTCCATGGTGAACGTCCCAGTCGACGATGAGAATCTTACTGGCCAAGTTATTTCTCAACATCTTTTCCGCTCCTATGGCTACGTTGTTGAAGAAACAATAGCCACAGTATTCGGATTTCATTGCGTGATGTCCCGGCGGCCTGATTATTGCCATTCCATTTTGAACTTCGTCACGACAAACGCTCTCGATTAAATTTATGGTCGATCCTGTCGCCAACAATGAGAGTCTGTATGTAGACTGAAAAGAAAAAAAATTTGTAGATTAATAAAATATAACAAGGTTTATTGTCGAAGTTACAAGAAAACATTTAATTACCGGGTGTATGTAAATCGCATCGTAACGTGAGGACAATTTTTCCAATGCATCGGTATCGTCGCATCCTTCTGTAGCTTTCAAAACATCTATCTGATTCTGTGTGTGTTTCATCAAAAGTTCGTCGTGCCTCGCCAATCTTGGGTCGACAAATTTGCAGCGCTTCGTGAGACCCAATTCCTCGCATCGTTCCAAAACTCTAGTGTATCTGTCCGGGCATTCCGGATAATTTTTGTCCCACAGGCAACAATGTTCGGCCATCGAACGCTCATATGTCAGCCCTGTATCTTTGCGAGTCATATTTTTCGCGATTATAGCCGACTGATAAATGTCTCGTATGAAAAAATTTTCAAATTTTTTCGATTGCGACTGTTTTTTTTCTGTGGCTTCACGTTTCGCAGCTAGCAGAGCAGCTGATGGTTTTACCTGCAATGTAAAAAAAAAGAAAATTAGTAATCTTGAAAACCAATAGTAAAAGATTAAATAGTTCTTTAATATGATTATTAAAAAAATTGAGAGATAGATTTTTCATGTTTCTATACCTCAAAACTGTGCTCTCGGCTAGTGTTACAGCAATTAGACACTACAGATTTTCTCAAGCGACTTGTACAAACTGATAAACGATGTTTACTAGCTGCAACGCACATAAGCGTTAAAGTCATGCAAGATTAATTTGATACATTGATAAAGAGCTATATGTGTATGTTATCATCTGGGCTTCTTGCGTTCTATCTCGTGCTAAAGATTAAATGCCTCAAACATACAATTAAAAATAAAAAGCACTGCGAATAAAAAATGTTCATTTCAATTTACTTTGATCTTTGTCGTAGAAGCTTTCTTGCCTTCATTGTTCTTAGACATCGTCGACGTTGCGTTATTGCTCTTAACTTTTCTCTGACTCATCCTTCTTGTATTACTCTCCACTAGTTTCATTAGCTTGATCTCGCTTTCCGCCAGAAGTTTGGCAGCATTAAAAAAATTGTCTCGTGTTGCGGAATCCGTCTGATACAAGCGGGGAGTCAATTCTAGTGATTACAAACAAACTGCAATAATCGGCGACTGTGTTTATATTTTTTAAATATTTTTCAGCACAATGGCAGACCGTTCTAACTCATGGATAATGAAATGCTAAAGAATTTTAAAAAGGCGTGGGACCGACTCGTGGGCGTTTTGGAAGGCAAGACCAGTACGAATATAGGCGCGCAGACTACATGTACAATAGTGACCATGATTCGCCCCTTCCGCTCTGATGGAATCGCGTTTACCGAGCGTACGAGCTATTTCCACTCGACTTATAATCGTACATCTATTCAGCTGTACGCTACTTTATAACTGTATTTCAATACGCGACAATTGAAACGCTTACAAACTTCTCACCATCACTTTCTGTTTACGTATAACCCTGAATTATACGAAGTCTTCCACTATTATGAACGATGCTGAAGTCAATGACCGATCGTGTTCATAGCTCGAGTTCTGTTGACGTATCGGACCTTATCGGAGTAATACTATCCTCGTAAATGTTTCGCTCATCATTCCACGATCTTTCTTGAAAATTTTCCGGAATCTTTCAGCGAATGAAGTATCCAACCATTTGTCCGTGAAGAGTGCTTCTCGCGTCCGAACAGCTGTCACAATTCCAAGGCCACATACATACACACACAGGTACGCAAGTGTGATGTGTGTGTGTGTGTGTGTGTGGGGGGGGGGGGGCAAGTCCACGCGGTTTATAGTGTTATATACATTGCAACACCAGTGCACTGTGTATTAAGATCACATTAAGATTACAATTGGACTTTTGTAATTTTATAATATAAAAGAAAATAACTGGTCTTACGGATAACCTCGGGAGAAATGCGCTGGCGAACGAGTCACGCGTCCTCGAAAAAATCATTTTTATAAAATACTATTATTCAGTTCTGTAAGTCGTATCAATCATGCTCCGAGTTTTGGGAGAATCGTTAGCTAAGAGAGTGAGACGGAGGCACAGAGGCGTCGGTACGTGGTCTCCTCTCGCTACTGCTTTTAATTCAAAACTCTCCACTGATTTTGGGTTTAGTCCACCGCGTAACAGGAGCGTGAGTCGCTTGACTTTGTTCTCCGCGATTGATAATGATTTTTCGTTTGTTTAACGTTTGAAATCTGTATTTTTACAGGGCCTCTTTGGCCTCCCAGAACTCCAAAATGCAGAAGGTTTCACTGAGCTCAGAGAAAAGGCTGTCCGTGAATCAAAAAGACTCATCGATGAGGCTACCAGTAAAGATAGAAGTCGCAAGATGGTGGAGGTCTTCGACGAGCTATCCGACACCCTGTGCAAAGTCGCCGACTTGGCTGAGTTTGTCAGAATAGCTCATCCTCAGGAAGAGTTTGGACAAGCTGCGGAAGATGCTTGCCTGGCTGTCAGTGGTATTGTAGAAACGTTAGTACATGGGGTTACGAGAAATAACAAGAATTTAAGATTGTATTGATAATATTAAATTCTTTTTCCAGGCTGAACACGCACAGAGGCCTGTATAATGCTCTCTCCAATGTTGCCAAAGCAGGGGACATAGTGGAAACTACGGAGACAGACGATCACGTCTCTAAACTATTTCTATTTGACTTTGAACAGTGTGGTATTAATCTGCCAGAAGAACAGAGACAAAAAGTCGTCGAGTTGAATGATTATATACTCCAAGTTAGTATAATTTATAAACCACCAGCACGGCCTATATAGCTTATTCTAAAATGGAATTGAAAATTGCAGGTAGGCCAGAAATTTATGGCTGGTGCAGTGACCCCACGCTCCGTGAAAGGAGAAGCATTGCCCGAGAATATTAGACAATAGTAAACAAGTTCTTTATCTCTAAAAGTATGATTTTTGGCATTGAGATAAAATAATCTTTAATACTGTTGACAGTTTCACAAAGGAAGATGGTCAAATTCTTGTACACGGCCTCTATACCGATTCCGCGAATCCAATCGCTCGAGAAGCGGCTTACAAGATATTTTTATATCCCGATGCACAGCAGGAATATCTGCTGAAAGAACTGTTGAACTCAAGGCACCGCTTGGCGGAAATTTGCGGCTTTCCAACTTACGCGCATCGGTGAGCGAGTTGGTCTTTCTTGCAATGATAATGAAAATATGAAAGAGAAAAACAAAAAATGCGTTCATTGTTACAGAGCTATAAAAGGAAGTACGGTAGAAGGCCCCGAGGTAGTGTGCGATTTTCTTAACATTCTGAACGATGAGCTCAAAGATCGCGCGCGTGAGGACTTCGGTGTGATGCACAATATGAAAAAAGCTGAATCGCCGACAGTACAAAATCTCATGGTCTGGGACACTGCATATTTCACGTCGAAAGCAAACAAGTCATGGTTCAATACTAGCAGCAATGAATTCGCACCGTATTTTTCCCTCGGCGCTTGCATGGACGGTTTGAACATCCTCACTCAGGCTTTGTACGGCGTCCACCTAGAATCCAAGACAGTCTTACCCGGCGAAGTGTGGTCTTCGGACATTCAGAAGTTAGCAGTGATCGATGAGAACGAGGGCATTCTCGGGTACATCTACTGCGACTTCTACGAGAGGGAGGGTAAACCTAATCAAGATTGCCACTTCACTATCAGGGGTGGTCGAAAATTGCCCGATGGCAGCTACCAGGTGATCGAATCGAAGCAGCCGGAAACAAGGTTTTAAATGTTTCATTTTTCTATCTTGTATTCATTACAGAATCCCATTGTTGTTTTGATGCTGTCGTTGCCGTCGCCACGATGGTCCAATCCTTGTTTATTGAATCCCTCATCTGTGGACAATTTGTTTCACGAAATGGGTCACGCTCTGCACTCGATGCTCGGCAGGACACAGTATCAGCACGTTACCGGTACCCGATGCAGTGCGGATTTTGCCGAGGTGCCGAGTGTACTGATGGAATATTTTGCTAGTGATCCAAGAGTGAGTATATTGAAAAAAATGATTAATTCTATTCCATCCTCGCCTATTTATCGCATCTCTATACTCGTAGGTCGTAAAGTTATTCGCGAAACACTTCCAAACTCAAGATCCGATGCCGGAAAAGATGTTGCAAAAATTGTGCGCTTCGAAACATATGTTCCCCGCTTCGGAACTGCAGATACAAGTTTTCTACAGTATGCTCGATCAAGTGTATCACTCGAGAGAGCTCACTGGCTCCAGTACGGATATTCTGAAGGATATACAAACGAAATATTACGGTCTGCCTTACGTGGAAAATACGGTGGGTATCACACCAAAAACTTTTATCGATTGACAAATGACAAATCTGAAGGTGTGTTTTGATATCTTTCGCAGTCATGGCAATTGAGATTCTCTCATCTAGTTGGATACGGAGCGAAATATTATTCCTATCTGATATCCAGGGCAATCGCTTCATGGATTTGGCAAATTTACTTCCAGAATGATCCTCTGAGTCGTTCGTCGGGAGATCGTTATCGTCGCGATTGTCTCGCCCACGGAGGTGGCAAGCCTCCGTCGAAATTAGTGTCCGACTTCTTGAACAAAGAAGCTAGTGCTGTTAATTTTGCCAAGTCTCTGATAACAGAAATTGACATGAAAGAGGAGCATATACAATCAATTAAAAAATTGACCGCGTGAAGGGGATCCACCCGTGAATCCTCAGTGTACAAAAATTGTGTAAGTGGTTAATTGAATCATAATGTTACGCGGATGCGCGTGATTTTTTTCGTTGTGTTTTATTACAAGTACGGAACCTTACCCTATTTACAATGTTGACAAATTCTACGAAATATTACACAAAAATAATTTTCGTAGTGTGTAGCATATTTGTTCAGGTCAAAAACGGAGAACAGATGTGTACCATTGTTGATAACTGGCCATGCTCGATGAACTAACTTTTGACACTACCCTGGACTGAACAGCACTGTGCCGAAAATATTTGAGGGGATTACGTGATCGTCGATAATCCGTATGTTCGAGCCAACTCTCGTCGGTGCCTAACGCGTTAGTCGAGATTTTTTACTTCGCATTTTCGTAACAGAAAGACTTAAAACTTATCCGTTATTTATATAAAAAAACAAAATTCCATCATTTTGAAAACTAGTTAAAAAAAAACACAGATTGCAGTAAAGAAACGAATTAACAAATCAGGTCTCTTACAATAATACTCAATCGATCGATAATATTAATTGTTATTATTTATTTTATACAATCCGTTCCTATATTATGCAGTCCTCGTTTTTTTTTTTTATAATCTGTTCTTCATTTTTCTGTATGTTAAACTCGAAACTTAGTTTTTTTGCTATCTGTGTATGTTGCTCCGTGTGTTATACAGTCCTGTTATTTGTTGGATTACGCTCAATTATTCTCGAGTTTTGAATATTCACAAAAAAAAAAGCCACGCAACGACACCTTCGTCAGCGTAATATCGACTGAATGACCACTCGACGCGTCGTTTGACTCGCGCCCAGGAGCAGCCTCGTCAGTCGTTTTTTCGTTTTTTCTTATCTTCTTCGTGAATTATATTCCCTTCGCTACATTCAACTAAGCATACTTTTCTTTCCTTCCTCTTTTTACTCTCGCTCTCGTCGTATATGCTGTGAAAAACTGCTTCGCATTACAAAATTCTTCAGTTTTATATACCTTACGAACGACGTTATTATTTAGCATTCGCATGAATGGTCCTTGGTTATTCAGAACGGAAAAAAAAAAAAAATCAACACAATGTAGGAGCAATAGAATTAATGGCAAAGCACTGGTCTATCGTACACTGTGCCGAATTTTCGAACGATCGTTGATAAACGATTTTAATCGTCTGACGTTAACTTTCTCATCAACAAGCCCTGCTAGTTTATACTCTGATTTTTACTCCCCTGCCGCGCTCATTTCTTTAGGTAAAAAAAAAAAGAGGTACATTCTAATCCCTTTCTAAGTATCAGACGGATCTCAAGAAGCCGTCGCAGGAAAAAAAAATCTTTCTTCAACACTCTCGTCGTATTCTCGTACAATCAACGGCGGACGACGTGATGAGACATGCAACGAGCTACATCGGGGGTCTCGAGCCCGATGATGTTTTTCTTTTTTCTTCTTCCTACAGAAAATAAGCTTGACCCAGCCCAACATAACTTTGGCATTTGGTTGAGGTTACGCAACGTAGTTGTACTGATTCGCGTTATCCTTATCCCGTTCCATGTAGTCTCTGTCTATCAATGACTCTATACGTTTTTTGAGGTCGGCGGGCTGCAAAATAATAATAAAAATTACATCCAAACGAGTAATCTTCCTGGTATTTTCGGCAGTTCGATGTACAAAAATTGAGCCTGTACCTTCACAGGAAATTTTAGCTGGTTGTAAAGTTCACTTATCAGCAGATTGTGCGTCAGGGTTTTCCTCATCTTCATGATTCTTACGATAGCGGCGTCTATCTGGTATTGGCGGTCTTGGTATACCCGTTCTTCGGTCGCCTTTTGCTCTTCGTTCTGAAAACGAATAAAAAAAATTAAAAAAATTCCACGAAAACTAACATGACTTATAGATTTCTAATCAGTCGAGAAGCACTGAAGTCGAGAAGAAATTACTTTAACCCCTACCGTTTCTTTCATCTGTATTTGATTGATTTTTATTCGGAACAGTTTGTTCGTGAATTCTACGTTGAAGACAAATCTGTCGTTGTCGGCTACGTCCCGTCCTCGTGGATTCTTCTGTAAGACACGAGCTTTCCCACAGGCCAACGACTGCAGAGTTCTCCTCAGCTCACCATCCTCGATGTTCGTCGTGGCTTTAATATCCTCTAGCGAGAGATCGTCCGTGTCGTTGAATAAAATCAATACTAGAGCTTGAAACAGCGATACCTGCAGCTCTTTGTTGCCCTATGAAAACACACGAAAATATTAGTTAATATCATTGATGTGATTAATATCACTAATATCAGGCTGTAAAAAGTTATTCAGAGGCGAGTGGAACTCACCGCGTGGAACCAGGCTTTTAGAACGCAATGACCCAATGTCGGCTGCCACTGCAACTTCCTACCGCTGTGTTTGCCCAGGTAAAACTTGTTGAAGATTTCTTGATACTGTACCATTTCCGCGGGTAACGTTACCTCCATTACCGGATAAGTTGGCCAATAACCCATCGTGAGAATTGACACGGTCAGATCCAGATTACTGGCCAACAATTCGTTTTGCAGATTCCCTGAATACTTTTGAGATACAATTCCATTTAGGTAGATATTTGGGGACATTGTGGCAATGTAGTTTCGTTTTTTTTCTCTTGAATTTTTGCATCCGATTATTACCTGCTTGAACGCAATGTTAATGTCTTTGCTGAGTTCCATATCTTTGAACATTCCCTCAAGCTTACTTGTGAAGCCTCCGCCGCACTCCTGCTTTAATTTCGACAACATAGATTTTTCAGCATCCACGGAAGCGGATTTGCCGACCAGCAGTCGCTTTGCCAAATCTTTCTTGTAAAACGCCTCGAACACATCTTTGCCGTGAATAAAGCGGAAAAGTACCATAATCTTGTCCAACAATCTTTCTAACTCCTCCTCCGTTGCTTCTTTGTTGCCCGCTCTAAGTTTCATATCTACAAACTTGGCTGTAAGGTAAAGAAGCGCGATAAATTAGTTGCAAATTGAAATTGAAAAGGTTAAACTATAAGAGATGATAAAAGCCTACCTATCAATTCCGCGGGTTTGTTCGCTCTCTGATTGATAAACGACTCGAACGCCTCTTTCAAACTGTTGGCGAATTTCTCGTTCCTGTTAAAACATGTGTTAACGATATTATCCATCTTGTCCTTGAAGTCGAGAAGTTCCTGTACCATCGTCTTGTCCTTTTCCGGGTCTATGACTATCGTCTTGCCTTTCTTCTATCGAGAAACAATAAATCGAAATGATCAATCTCGTTTATGGCTGTAACAGTACTCTTTCAAGAAGGTGAATAAATAATTTTCGCCTTGACGCTACGTACCTTAATGTAGCAATTGAAATTTAGACAGAGCTCGACAAGGCCATTTTTCACTCGGCTGTACAAGTTGTAGAGCAACGTAAGGTCGCCGATTCTATTCTCGTCCAAAAGACCGCTCAGACCTTTCTGGAGGATACTTGATACGTGCTCGGAAAGCAATTGTTTTTCCACTGTATGTATAAGCGACCATCTAAATAAAGTTATCGATTAATTGTTTATTAGTTCTATAACTAACGAGTTCGAACAAAAATCTGAGAACTTCTTACTTAGTCGACATATCGAGATAGTGCAATAATCTCTCGTTCTCCTCTTGCAGACGTTTGTCAACATGGGCCAGATATTCGGGAACGTCGTGTTCGTTCATCAGTCGTTGACCCTCGGCAGCGTATAGCCTTTCCGTTGCCATCAGGAACCTAACAGACACGTATTTTTCATCAAATTACTAAGGAAAATATTTTATTTTTACTTTTATGTACTTGCTGAAACGTACTTAGTTTCAAAGGCCTCCTGGTATATCTGCAAGTCCGACAGCATTCTGAGCAAAGATTTGAGAAGTGTACGATCTACTGTATCGCCTTGACGCTCTTTTTCAATGAGCATCAACAATCCCTCGACCGTGCGTGTTTGCACCAAATTGTTTAATACAATGTGCAGTCTAAAGAGGTGTAATCCCATGTCCCTGAAATATTAGATGCCTGGTAAAGTAATAGTACTAATATAATAGTTCTAGTGATAATATAGAAATCTTATTAATGATAATAAAATCAAATAAATTCTAGCTATGATAAATATGATATCTCATAAAACTTTGATGAAGTCTCAAACTTTTTATTTTCATTCTCATTCAATTAAAATTGATGAATTTTGATGGTTTAAGCCTTTTTTCTTACCATATAGATGAGATACTAGGATTCTGAAGGACATAAGTTCTATCCAGGTACAAAAAGATACTCCTAATCATAATCATCTGACGACAATGGGACTGCCAGCATTCATTCATCTTCTTTAGAAATATGTGACGATCCATCGATTCGGCTAAGAACTGTTCGATGTTTGCTTTTACATGCGACTCTGTGAGTACAGTAAGATTTGCATACAGAGTAGATGCCATCTTGTGACTGCACATATTCTCTACCGCTTGATAAAGTTCCTCCAATGAATAACGAATGCTCTTGCTTGTCTGGATAGCTACAACAGCTTCTCTCAGCTTTTCCCATGTCTCTTCCTGATAGTTTTCAGGCAGTTTTGGTTTATCTGAAGTGAGAAAAAGTTAAGCGTTGAGAAAAGTTTGGCCCCATAACAATGTCAGGGACAAATGGGTCTATTTGTGTACGTTGTGAAAGGAAAAAAAGCATCTATGCCATGTATGTATTAAAAAAAGGTAAATAAAAAGTTTCCCGAAATGTTATTTCGATAATATTATTAGAAGTGATATAAATGGACACGCGAGAAAACGTGCCCAAGATACATATGTTGTGTGTCATGCGTTATCCTTGGGTTCGATGTCCTTGATGACGAGAAAATTTCCGCGATGTACGTGCTTGTAAGACGAGGAAACGATGCTTCGATATACGAATCTTCCGGAAAATTGAATAATTTGTATGCTGAACACGAAAATTGCCAGATAACGATCATACCCCATTACACTATTATACCCTCCTATATACGAGCTACGAGATATGCGAGTAGAGAAAAAAAAAAGATTGCGAATCACAGCTGATTTTGGAGGTTAGATACCCCATGGTTTGGCGACTGCTAAAAGCTTACTTTTGAAGTTTTTGATGACGAGCTTTCTCGCTGAGCCTGGTTTGGATATCGCCAAGCTCGGTGATATCTTGTTAACCCCGTTTGGATTTGCGACCGAGAGAGCCGAGAAGTTTGCTCTCTTCTGGGTATTCGCGGCCGCAGTAGCCGTGTCCGTCATGTTGTTCTCGATCTCCTCGTCGTTGTCTACCAGTATAACTATTGTGTCTGCTGTTGAGGCCGCTGCTGCAGCGGCTATCGAGTATTTTGTTCGCTTAGCAAAGTTGTTAAGTACTGCACTCGCGCTGTTCGACGACGATGTATTTGTGTTGGTGTGATGATGATGTTCAACGACAGTGGCGGGCGCCGATCTCTTCACCTGCTGTGCTGTCGTAGCTCCGAGAAGCTGGGTCCTCCCGAGTCTAGACATATGCGCGCATCACCCGGCCATCGGCCCGTCCATTCACACCGAAAACTTTATCTCACTTTAATTCAATCACCACACTTTCGTTATTATTCCCAATTATAAAAGTCAAATTGTTACACGATTATGTGACACCTTTATCAATGGTTATTATTCTTTTTTTGTTACCTGTTTAAAAATCTATTCTTTTGTTTGTTATTTATTCGCGAACGAATAACTGTCGCGCGACGGATACTCTAGCTCCACGAGATTGTGATGGTGGATATCATTCTCTCATGAGAACAATTGACGTCAAACGCGCAAGCGCCCACACATGATTAGAGATGTGTCGTGACGGTCATTTTCTGTATGCGTTAATTGACCGTGTTTTTTTTATTCCAGCAATGTTGTGCCATAATCGTCTTTTTCATTCGGGGTTATAATATTTTACGTTAAAAACAGCGGAAAACATCTATCTAGTTGAGATTTGAACGTCATTTTTTTTGGTCACAACGTTGGCCCACTTGTAGGGTGACCGACAGTTCGGGTGACATACAGTTGACCGAATGCGAACTGTGAATCATGGCCAACCTCATCATATCGAAAGTCTCTAGCGTAGTTTAGGTCCGAAGTCTTTATAACTTATAACTAAATATTATAGGTATCCACGGTCGAATGAAATTTCCATATAGAATGCCTGGATAGGTTTGCATATTCTAGAAAAAAGATTAATGGTACAATCATTTTAGTGATAAATATCAACATCGCAATGCATACGCATCGAACTCATTATCTACGAACGCCTACCTACTGCATACTGCAAGAAAATTATAATTTTTTTTCAAGCATCCGTCTTGAGTGCGAAGCGATTTTTAGCCAACGCGATCTGTTAATTTGCGATTCGAAATTCTACGACGGCTTTTTAGCATATTACTGCCCGAAACCGTTTATGTAGAACAGATAGAATATCTACGCTCAAATAGAATTTTCGTATAGAATCACCTGAGATGTTGCATGATATAGGAAAAAAGTTTAATAAATGCGATGATTTTCATAACAAATACCGAAATAATAGAAATAACAAAATGACCGACACGCATTCCGTACGCATAATCTAGGAACTCCTCGCGACTACATAGTACATGAAAACGCGAATCTCTCCTCATGAAGTAAGGTTGAGCGAAAAGCGATTGCGACGGTTTGTGTCAGGAGAAGCAGCTAAATTACCGACGCTTGGAGAAGCGAGTAATGCAGGTATCTGCTTGCCTCAAAGGTATAGTTATTCGCCGATAGATGTCGCTGATGTGTTGAGACACTATTTACACTGTCTTAATAAATATCGTTATTGTTACAATTACATGAAAAATTACCGCGTCTCAGTCAGGCTCTGCAATGTAGCACCATTAAGCGCCCTTTTTTAACAGTACATCGCGACTTCGGCAATTTCGATAATCTCAACACTTCAGGAAAGGCTGAAGTGATATCGATCCAGCCGCTGCTTCAATGAAGGAAGCCAGAAGAAGCATTCTGTGATTATTATCACGAAAAGAAAATCTTGGCGAACAAAGTCCCGATCGTTTCATCTGAAATGGTGAGCTATTTGATCCGAGGAATTCCGAACGAGAATCTCCGAACCAAATTCGTCTCCAAAGATTCACCACCGAATCGGAAATTCTTGAGGCAATGGAAGACATTATGTTGCCTCAAACCAATAAACCTTACGTAAAGAAGGACGGGAAGTCCACTCCTGAAGCTAATACGAAAACAACTGGTACGGAATTATCCGATGGGGTGAAGAAAAAAAATGAAGAGAAACAGCACGGCCAGGTTCGCTGCTACAACTGTAACAAATCCGGACATATGGCGTCCCAATGCAAAGATCCGAAGCGAGAAAAAGGATCCTGCTTCAATTGTGGCAGTACGGAACACCAACTAAAAGACTGTGATGAGAAGAAAAAGAAGAAGGATCAGGTATCGAACGTCAGCGAAGAAGAAAACGACGAAGAGCATTATCAACGCGATGTAAAGTACCAGTATCACTATGAGAATGTTGATTTTGTTACAGAACTAAAGACTCAATTAGATAGTGGTAGCCCTATAAGCTTCACCAAAGAATCTCTAGTACCAAGCGAAGCCATTAAGAGTATAGCCGATCTGAAGCGAAAATTCAACAGTATTAACGAATTGCCGCTACAGATTAAAGGCTATCTACAGGTAAACGTATCATTGAACGATGTCAGTCGAGACAATCTAATTCTTCACGTAGTACCTGACAAAACTATGCGATGTCAAGCAATCCTTGGTCGCGATGCTCTGAAAGCATTCGGGATCAAACTAACGGAACCGGTGGGAATAGATGTCGGGGATAAATTTATCCACCAAATCATGACTATCGATATTAGTGGCTCACGCGATGAGAAAACCTTAGATTCACTGGTAATAAATCCTGAATTGCCGACCGAGACTCGCGACAACGTGCGAGAAATCTTTAGACAAGAATATTTGATACCAGAACGACCGGGTGAACCGAAATCTAAGGTAGAAATGACCTTAACTCTTAAAGTGCATAAACCGTTTCACTTCAATCCGAGAAGGCTCTCTTTTTCGGAGCCAGAAAAATTACGTAGCATCTTGGATAGTTTATTATCAAAGGGAATAATTCAACCAAGCGAATCTGAGTACGCGTCTCCGATTGTACTTACGACGAAGAAAAACGGCGAAACTCGCCTATGTGTTGATTATCGAGTCTTAAACAAATATATAACTCGGGATAATTATCCACTTCCGGTAATCGAGGATCTTATCACTGCGCTTTATAATAAGAAGTATTATACGGCACTCGATTTGAAGGACGGGTTTCACCATGTAAAAGTAGCAAGTGATGCGATAAAGTACACGGCTTTTACGACTCCGTTGGGTCAATATTAGTACCTTAGAATGCCATTTGGCCTAAAGATTGCTACGTCCAGATTTTCGAGATTCGTTAATGCAGCGTTGGGGGATCTGATCCGATCCGGCGATATTATCGCGTACGTAGATGACTTTCTGATAGCTACAAAAACGATAGAGAAACACTTAAAAGTGCTTAAGCGGGTATTTAAGTTACTCGTAGACAACCAGCTCGAATTACGACTTGATAAGTGCAAGTTTCTTGTCACAAAGATAGAATACCTTGGTTATAAAGTTTCCGCAAATAGTGTAGCACCTCTCGATAGTGGAGTCGAAGCCGTAGAAAAGTATCCGGTACCGCAAAACCGTAAAGATGTACAGAGCTTTATCGGATTGGCGTCGTACTTTCGAAAATTCATAGAGGGATTTTCAATTATCGCAGCGCCGCTATACAAGCTCTTAAAAAAAGATATTGATTTTCAGTTCGGTAACAAAGAATTGGCTTCATTCGAGACATTAAAAGCGAAACTGACCGCATCGCCACTCCTCAGCATATATAGTCCACTTGATGAAACGGAATTACATACTGATGCAAGTTCTTTAGGATATGGCGCAGTTCTACTGCAGAAAAAGAACGATCAGAAGTTTCATCCCATCTTCTATTTTTCGAAGCGTACTTCTGAGGCCGAGAGCAAGTACCATAGCTTTGAATTGGAAACGTTGGCGATTGTGTACGCTTTGAGGCGTTATAGAATCTATCTTCACGGGTTGAAATTTAAAATCGTAACCGACTGCGAAGCTCTTAAGTGGACTTTAGCCAAACGAGAAGTAAATCGTAGAATTGAGCGATGGGCCATAGAATTGTTTGCTTATGAATACGAGACGGAACACAGGCCAGGTATACGTATGAAGCATGTTGATGCCTTTAGTCGGGCTCACGATGTACTAATCGTTGAATCTGATTCTTTAGAAGTCAATTTAACCCTGAGTCAAAACAGTGACAGCAAAATCAAGGCATTACGAATTGAACTCCAAAATTCGGAGCAGAAGTTGTTCGAAATGCGTGAAGGCATTGTATATCGTAAAGCGGGTGATAAACTACTCTTCTACGTATCAGAAGTAATGGAAAACCAGGTGATCCGGCGATATCATGATGATCTGGGACACCTTGGCGCTGAAAAATCCTATGGAATAATTCGAGAAAACTATTGGTTTCCGCAGATGACTCAGAAGATTAAAGAATATATTCGTCATTGCTTGACTTGCATCGCATTTAATCCGAATAGCGGAAAATCGGAAGGAACTTTGCATAGTATTCCAAAAGGGAATCTACCCTTTGAATTACCCAATCCACATTGATCATTATGGTCCAATTGATAAGTCGAGACTAGCTAAGAAATACATCTTAGTAATTGTAGATGGTTTCACTAAATTCACTACGCTATACGCGACAAAGAGCACGTCGAGTAAAGAAGCTGTAGAGTGCTTAGAAGAATACTTTCACAACTATAGTAGACCTCGGGCAATAATTTCTGATAGAGGTAGTTGTTTTACTTCTCTTGAGTTCAAAGAATTCCTCGAAGAACGAAAAGTTAATCATATTCTCATAGCAACTGCTTCACCTCGAGCGAACGGACAAGCCGAGCGAATTAATCGAATCTTAGGCCCGATGCTAGGAAAGCTCGTTGATAACGAGGGTGGCAAATACTGGTATAAAGTCATCGTTGACAGAATATACTCTCAAGTGTGTAGAGTGATCTCATATTTTTGTTTGGATGGGCGAGACGCCCGTTTGATAGCTATGCTCCGTTTAAGATTGATTTTTCGTAAAAAAGAGAGATATTTATCACTTTCCTTTGGATTTTATAAAAATTGTGACACTATCCACAATAATGGAAGTTAAAAAATCAAATAAAAAAGGGTTTGGGGATTTTTCATTAAAAAAGGGATTTTTAAAATGAAAAATCGATCTTAAACAGAGCATAGCTATCAGACGGGCATCTCGCCCATCCAAACAAAAATATGAGATCACTCTATACACTTGAGAGTATATTCTCGAATTTTTTAAGAAAAATAAAACAACATACTGGCTGAAAAAAAATATTTTAGTCTATTTTTCATAGAAATGGAAGTTTATTGCATTCAAAAAAATCTACAATATTTTGTTTTCAAAAGTTAATTTAAAACTGCAACTTTTATGTCTTGAACGTTTTTTGTACGACTAACAGTTTTTAAGATATAGGGGTTTTTAAAAAAGTTCAATTTTTCGATGTCTCAAAAAAATACGATCTAAAAATTCTGAAAAAACGTTCAAAAACCTCTTGTCAATAATCATGTATTGTGGTGAAATAAAAACTTTTTTGGAGAGGGTTGGATTTTTGACCGTTCGAAACCGTATGGAATACCACATATATAACATATAATCTCTTGCAGACATACGAAGCATAAAAAAGGGATATTCCAACTTTCCAATATTAAAAAAAGTATTGCGTTAAAACCACTCTCGCCCTATATAAGTAACCTACAGAAGGCCTACATTGACAACCAATTATCGGCCGATCCTCTTAATTGACCTTGGGGCCAATGTTTGCTGCCAATATTGGCAAGTACTTATCATCCAACGCTCCCTCGATGATTGGGCCAAGCTCGCATGCCAATGGTGACAACATCGATACCAAGCTTCGCCAAACCATTGGCCACATCTGATCATTCTATATAGGTTCCTCCCACAGTACATAAAATATATTCTTACACGTGAAATATATTTTCCATATATTTTACGTATACTTTTGTGTTTGACTTAAAATATGTTTCAATAATGGCGATAATAGTTACGTTGATAACTCCTTTTATATAGATAGTAATAAAATTCGTCCGCCGTTCACACACTCTACGCAAATTGAATTATATTGGATACAGCAACTGAAACTTCTTCTGCCTTTGTATATCTTCCTTGCGCTGGAGTATGGATTGGGGCGCAAAAGGTGAACAACAATTTACGGAGGTACCGAAGACGAACATTGTGAATTGTATGTCGATGATGTACAAAAATGTCTGAGATAAGACGAAGAAATTGTATTCGCTAATACAAGGAATTACGGAAAATTTGCGATGAGTCAACCACTTCTTAAGGCGTAAATTATGCACGCATCTTCGGTTGCAAGACGATTTTTACTTGTACGTTTTTTATGGTTTTTCAATAGTTGGTCTCCCTATCGGACTGTTCTTTAGTCTACCCCGAGGTAAAACGACAATTGCTCATCAATGTTTCAATGTTCGCAACGGCAGACTATCAATTGGTCGACATCGGAACGTTACGACGTCGAATCGCGAGTCACCAAACAGAACAAAAGTATACCGTGGTAGTGATAAACGTTTTCACGTCGTATTGCTTCCAGACACGGGCAATTTCTGACTTTGACAAAACATTCATCATATCCCATTTATAGTGAAACCATCCGGACTACCCTGACAATGCGTACTCTGTCCCATAGTTTTATGATTTTCAAATGTTGCGGCCTATGGCGACCCCTACACTGGTCACCGGGCTGGAAAACTATTGTTTACGATTCGTACACTAATATGATGATATTTATAATTTATACGTTTACAATATCAGAATTCGTGAATCTTATGGGATCGTTTGATGATGCCAAGGAATTCGCGAACGGTTCGTTTCTTCTCTTGTCGATGATTGCCGTGTGCGGGAAAGTCGCAAATTTGTTAAAAAAACGCGGCGCTATAATCGACCTAACAAATGTGCTCCAGAACGATATGTGCAAACCGCAAAGTGCGGAAGAAGTTCAGATACAGAGGGAATGCGATCGGGGTGCTAGGTAATTTTATTAACGAATCACCCATTACAACGTTTTTGATCAGTTTAAGGCCATGACAGATTTGATTTTTCTATACCAAGATTTAATACTTTGTGGTACGGTGCGCTTACCGGGACCGCAGTAGTTTCTATAACAGTGAGATCTCTTATACTGGATATCCCGCAGCGTACGCTGCCCTTCAAAGCTTGGCTTCCTTATAATTACGATGCGTCTCCGATTGGTTTCTGGTTGGCATATGTTCACCAACTCGTGGCGCATGCCGCTGCAGCTGTCGTGAATGTTGCATTCGACACTCTCGTTCCGGGTCTGCTGAGGCAAACATGTGCACAGATAAAAATTCTCAAGTCGCGTTTATGCGCAATTCCAAAGACAATTGACGTGATAAGAAAATCACGCTGGGACCAAAACGATCGTGCAAATCAAAAGGAAAATCAGCTTTTGGAATCTGAACTGTTGACCGAGTGCGTCAGGCATCACCTCGAGATATTTCAGTTGAATAATCGCAGTTTATCACTATTTTTTTAAATGTCACGATGATTTTTCTCTTGTTCTCCTTATTACTGCTCAGACTTATCGAAGTGTCCTTTTTTTAGGTTTGCCAAAACTTCGAACGATATATTCGGTCTTGCAGTTTTTCTTCAATATTCGGTCAGTTCAGTCGTAATTTGCGCTAGCATTTACGAATTGTCGAAGATGAGACTCTTCAGCTCGGAATTTACTGCGATAATTTTGTACCTTGCGTGTATGCTCGTACAGATATTTAACTTTTGTTTTTGCGGTGATGAAGTGACCCTCCGGGTACGTATGTTTATAATGGATAATTCCGGGGTATATGGCCAGGTTTTTTTTCTTTAGCTGGAAAACAGGGCGTGTAGCTTTGAAAATTGGCCAAAAGTTCATAGTAGACGCGTGAATTAGTGGTGTCGATATTAAAAACTATTATTGTTTGGCCACGTCACCCGCGTATTATGGGGGATATGGTCAATAGTGTCAATTCATCCGTCAACGTCTCATTCATTGTAACAAAAGTCACATTGTTTCACCTCTACTGTACACTAGGACCTCGATTTCTGTACACTAGGACCTCAACCTGCTCCGCATTACACTTGATAAAATCGAGGTTGGGCGTGCCTCGCCTATACTAACAGTTCTGTATGCATCATAGCTTGTCCCTCCACGGGCTGCACCGATCGATATTTGCTCCGTGGTAGGGACTGTTGAGGAAATCGAGGGCGCAAAAAATCGATGTCTTAGTGTACCTTACGTAGAGTAGACGAGTAAATCCATCCAGTAATTGTTTCCGCCTGGTGCTTCAAGAAAAAAACCCGTTTGATGATTGGCCATATCTCCCAGATATTGTGGGCGATATAGCTAATCATTAAATTCGAATATCAGTTGATTTAAAATGCTGTCCAGCAAGGAAATTATGTCAGCCCGATTAGACTCTCACTGTGCCATGTGAGAAGATATAAAGACTGATCGTATTACCTGGCAGCAGTGATGCCGTTGAGACCTCGAGACTCGACACTTCGAGAGAAGATGAGACTTTGCACGGTCTCGAATGTTGATACTGTGGATCAAAGTTTTCGAAAAGTCTCCAATTTTTAAAAATACATTCATATGTGAAACAATGGAAAAATAATTTCCAGCGTCACGTCACAATCATACTATAAAGGAATCATGGAACCTCTTCGCATCCCTATTCATTTGTTCAGCTAGGGTATTTTCGCTGGTCGGCTGGTCATCTAAATTAGCATAAATTAGCAGCAAAAAAGACTATTCCGTCCGACAGTGAAGCAAGCTGTTCGCCTACAAATGAGATAGTAGTAGTAGATATACTTCAGATAATATCGATACATATAATGTAATCGTTAATCAAGGAAACGCAGGAAAACAAAAGCGCGTGTACAACCAATACCAGGTGCGATATCCTAAGGAAAAAATGCCAAGGCCATCGATAGAATGCCGTCCACTACACAGAACGTGGCACCAGCTGAACCATCAACGCTATCGATTTCGGAAGATGAGGAAAATACTCGCAAATTCGTTTTGGCTCCAAAGTCGACTACGACGGTTAGAAGTTCAATATAAAATCGAACATTCAAGGAAATACGCTGGACAATACTGCCGTGAATACGATATTTATAAGGGAGCTCTCCGAACTGGTGTCAAAGGGTGACATTGCATTTGATTCCGATTATGGCAATCTTCGTTGTTTTGTTCATATTCTCAATTTTCGCGTACAAAATACAATGATCGGTCTCACGTCGGAATATATGGTTACTGAGTCGTGTTCGGTGGCTATTGACAATTTTGATGAAAATCGTGATAATGACTGGTTAGAGAAATCGGAGATGAGCAGTACTGCAAAAAAAAGAATCAGGAAACTTTTTCTGAAATTGTCGCAGTCAGAACAATGGGACTCAAGGATTGCTGCAAACATGTAAATGTGAAGAATCAACCTACTTCCGTCGATGTCTCCACTCGGTGGAACTCTATCTTGCACATACTGCAAATAGCGATAAATGTCAAGCCGGCTCTAAATGCTCTACTGCAAAATTCTGGACAACTGTAAAAACTGACAATCGGCTCGGAGGAATGGAATATTATCGAAGAAGTGTACTCGTATTTGAAGTCATTCTACCTCTTGACTCTTCTTGGTGGCGACGCCTACGTTACGTTGCCATCCTTTTGTAGATGTCGGATTCAATACGATAATCTATACGATCGAACTACGATCGGTTTGTCATCAACAATCTGGATGAGAAACCTTTCCGACATAAGAGCGATGACATGCTGGTACTTATGTTTCAATCGGGAAGGATAAGATGTCGAAACACTACAAGAAAATAAATTAGATTTATGGAGCAGTTTTGATTTTGGATACTCGACATAAAATTCAAACTTTTTCAATGACGCTACTACGTTCTGATCAGAATTTTCCTGCAACTACGGTAACGGCGATTTTTCTCCTTATTGCACGTTTATCGCATGTGACGCTTTATCAGAACAATACTCAGTTTCGAATCTAACCTTTCGGAAAATTATTCAGGGATGGGCTGAGAATGCATGCCAAAAGAATATAGGTTGATTATCACCACTTGGTGTCTACCACTTCGAAACGTTATGTTTCGAAGTGGTAGATGTTCGACGATGACTGGGACATCGGCCGGACGATTCAAGGAAGGGGGAGTAGGTATCGGTGTCCCGGGCGACAGCGCGATTTCGGGAGACGCAATCATTACAATGGTCGGTTTCCGTAGATCGCGTATCGACTGCAATCGATTGTCGCCGGAGATCGAGGGACAGCGCGCGTGAGGGCGACGCCACGCCTGCAACTAGGCAACTGGTTACAATCTCAAATTTAAATTCGAAATAACAAATTCCATCTCAGTAACGGTAAAAGGCAAATCCAAAAAAAAGGATCCTGATTCACGTCTACAAAGAACGGAGGGGCAGTGGCCGCCCAGAAGGGGCATAATTTTTCGATCATGAGCTCGACTCTTCTCACTTTCTCTGTACTATATTCATTCGCATTGGCGTTAAAGGTAAACCTATTTTTTAAACATTTCACTTTCCTCCATAAATACGTAGGATTCGTATTGTTCGTAAAACTTTCGCAACACTTCCGAAGGTTCTGTTTTTTTTAATTGCTCCAAGGCCACTGTTTGCTCGCGCATCCGCCCTTTTATATAACATCCTGTTTTCCCGTAAGCCAGAGTATTTAAATTTTAGAAACGCTGCTCTTCTTAGTCGGATCAGCTTGACACACTATCCTATGTCCACCAAGGACGCGGATGATGATTCCTGGCTGCATCCTTAGGCCCAGGCTGAGCAGAGTCAAAACCCAGTCCGCAACTTCGATTTAGTAGTAGTATGAACCCCGGATTCTTCTATTAACGAAACGAAACGCGAATATCGAATTTGAGGTTCCAAGCTGCGAGTAGCGAACTGAGGATCTTCCTCAATTCTAACCTTAAGATATTTTGAAAATTCCGTCCAATTAGTACCCCGAGTATACAACTTTTTTCCGGTTTCTGCTTTAAGCTCGCTAATACCTGTGCCCTAAAATCAATAAAAATAGGAAAATGATCGCGGCCCCAAGAGTCTTCACCGACTGACCAATTATATTCTAAGACAGATCTAATATCTACGCACGTAATATCAATAGCTGACTGAGAACCATATGACGCAGAACTGAAGGTAGGGCGGCCGTTGTTAATGATCGAAATATCGAGCGAGTCAATGCCATCGACAATGCCTCTGCCCGCCACGCACTCACGAAAGTCACCCCACAGTTGATGGTGACCATTGAAATCTCCACCCATAAAGAATCTACCCGTAAATTGCGAAAAAAAAAATGAACTCGGGAGTGGATTTATTTTTTTTAGGACGCACAACATCCCCGGCCGATAACATGATACCCATCTTCTCATTCTTAAGCGCAAGTTCCACTGCACAAACGTCAATTTTACCGTTGCAGGTTGTGAACCAACGTATACCTCAAAGAATTTTTGACTACGATGGCAACTCCTCCGTTTCGGACCTATCGATCCCTCCGTACAACGTCGAAACCTTTTACATATAGAGTCCTCTGGACTGAGCCAAGTTTCTGATAACAAAAAAATATCAAAATTAATAGCGATATACTGCAATTCAGGAACTTTAAGTCTAATGCTTTTAGCATTCCATGGCACAATATTAATAGTTGAGTTACGATTATCCATTCTTAACTCTGAGATATAGTTCAATTGTTTTTCAAATGCGCTCTATTAAAAGAACAGCATCCGGTGCAAAAGTCAGGACCTCGGGGAACAACCTCAAGTTCCTCTGCATCTCGTACGGAAGTCCTTCCACAAACGATGCCACCCCACCGGAATCGAAATCCGGGGAGTGTTGACTCTTCTTTCTCGGACCAAACCCATTCACAGAGGAGGTAGCTTGATTCCAAGGCCGTGAGTTAGCATATCTCGCTTGAGTCTTATGATCAAAGCCAGGAGGCTCCAGCGTAGCCATAGAGCTTTCCATGCCAGATGAAAGTGGCGCGAAGTTCGTCTCAGTCCTCTCGGAAACTCGAAGATCTCGCGTGTTGTTTTCAAAGACGCGTCTTGCCATAATATATTGAAGATAGTCGTAGACCATGATTCGATTAATTTCTTCAGCCTTCTTATACACCGGACAACTTCGATCGAGGGTCCTATGACTGCCACCGCAATTGATACACTGTCCCTCGCATTTTTCTCCAGCTTCCAGATGTCAATCGAATCCACAGTGCACCGAGCCTTCTTCTTGCAATTCTTCTGAATATGACCCTCTTTTCCACAGTTGTAGCAAAGCCTCACAGGGTCAACGAATAGAGCGACCTGAATCCGGACCGTCCACACGTAAATGTAATCCGGGATACTCCGATCAATAAAATGCAAACCGACAGTCTCACCGTCAGTCCACACCGAACGCCCATCAACCACCTTACGCTTCATCAGTCTGAACATTTCACCAATCTCCAAGCCTTTGTTCCCTTTGATAGATCCGCTGGTATGTCCCAAATCATTTCCTTACGAGAATGGACATAAATCGGAATATACGCCTTAAGCCCTTGTTCACTCAGATACTTGTTCGACAGTGAGTTGTTGGCTTCGTCTCGCGTAAGACACCACTCATTCTTGCAATACGGATCGATACGGATATTCTTAACATTGGCCTTCTCCAACTTGTGTGTAACATGCAGAATTGACGCAGGCTTCGCTGCCTTGTCCTGTGTCATAACTTGAATATGTACAACATATGGAGCCTTGTGTGTTCTCTCGAATACCAATGTCCCCCGAGAAACCCCAACAACCGGCGGTCCCTGAATCCGGGTCGACGTCGATGGTGGAGCCTTCACCGGAGGCACAGCACTCATGCTTTTTTTCGTTTTCAACCCTTTCCTTGACTCGGAATCCTCTTCTTCCTTTTCTTTTTCTTTTCTCTCCGCGTGGGAGTCGGTCGATACGATGGCCTTCGTTCTTTTCTGAGCCCTCCTACTACGGGCACTGAATTTGAAATCTTCTGAGCAGTCCTGCATTTCAATATCTTCGATCTCCTCCTGCGAACTAAACTGCTCCTTGTCTTCCTGGAGCGTCGTATCCTCCTTGTTCGACCTTCTATTGTCTAAGAAGTCTCGGAACGTTACTTTCAAGCCTTCAGTACAAGCTATGATCTTCTCTTGATATTCATTCTCACTGTGCTTGGACTCCACCATTGTCTCCTGCCTACCCGGCGCTGGGGCGCGCGAGGGCGAGGTCATGTCGCTAAGTGACACTATGAATTAGAAAATTGATAACTACACCAAATCTACCTTCCCTCAGCTAGAATACCGCACTAGCCGGAGCAGTAGTCTAGTCGTTAATGCACACCTCTATACCAAAGCATCGGGAGGTCGACGGTTCGATTCCCGGTTTTCGTAGTTTCGCCGAGAATAAAAATATGGGCGGGACGAAGCTCCAGATATATACACCGGTCACTCGTACGTAGTAACTCTAAGTGTAAGTGTCGGATGTATATAGCTGTACTCCATGTTTACATTCTCGGTGAAACGCAACGAAGCTCCGATGCCGGGAATCGAACCTTAGATCGGCTGTATCGGCATAGGTTTTCCGCAGTTTCTCTATGTTCATGGCAGAAATGTCATGGCAAATGCAATACAGAGGGGGAAGTCGGATGCGGTCGCAAGGGGGGACTGGCTACTGAACCGGGCAGACCCTGTATAGGCGCGAAGTTCACTTGAGAACGGGGGAAAATTTTTATAAAAAAAAAATTTTAATAAAAAAAAATTTTAATAAAAAAAAATTTTAATAAAAAAAAAATTTAATAAAAAAAAATACCGCACTAAGGATGAATCTGGGAAAGGTATGAGCTCCCTGATATCGCTATCACAATACAATAATCGCTAGCGAGTCAAAACGTCCGTTCGCCTGGATGCGCGAAACGGAAGTTCCACTTTCGCTGGTGAGAAATAACTTGGGTTGGCGCCATCTGGCGGCGCAACCCGCTGGTTGATGGCCCAATGTTGGCGTCACATCGGCAAACCGACTATTGACAGGTCGGTATCCTGCCGAGCATTCACCTAAAATCGACAAACCAATGGTTCATCAGACCATGCATCAACAGATCAACAGTTGGCGAATAGATCTTCTGCTGAACATTGGCTTAAAATTGGCAGACCAATGGAATAAAGTAAAAATTGAAAAATTAAATGCTTCAATGACTTACGATGATTCGAAAATGAGTTGATCGTTCAAGTATATTGAAATGGTCGACAATGAATGAAAATGTCGAATTCGAGATTCTTCGTTTATCCTTTCTTCCTTCGTTCTTTCAGAAAAATTGGTGGAATAGATTACCAATGTCAACGATGAATAAAAAAATTATAACTCCGAATTGTTTCGATTGTTGATATAAATGTTCAAGTTATTTATTTATCGATGGTTGAAAATTAATTTCTGATTTTTAATCGTATGGCCCAAGACTTAAAATGATTGACAGTTAATGTATAAAGAATCAGGCACGAAACCTTCCTCTTATGCTCGACCCGGGGATCTGGTGCCCATTAAGAGCAAACGCAACAAACTTCCTTCTACTTTCCGTTGAAGAATCCACCAAGTGAACTTCCCCCGAGAGGCTTGCTTGGAGAAACACCTTGCTCTCCGAGTCCCTTTAAGATTATTGACAAGTATCGAAATAGTCAATGACTCTCAGATGCTCTGACAATAAAGAGTTCTCGACAATTACAACTTCCACTCAGGTCGGTCGTTCCGCCCTTGGAGAGTTTCTTTTATCGTTTTGATCGGGGTGAGGGGGGGGGGGGGGGGGCGGCACTCGCGCTACCAAGCTCCTCGTTGCATCCAGATGTCCAATAAGCTAGCAGCTGATCGGCTGGTCCCCTTCTGCGGTGATTATCGATTGGTTTTAACATCTTCCATCGCTTATTTTTATAATTTTTAAAAATAGAATATTACAACGTTTTCCCGGTTAAACAAATTTAGAAATTTCAACGGATTTTCGATGTTGTTTCTATCAAAAGTTATTCCCTTAATTAATTGACTTTATTTTAATATTTCTTATAAATTCCGAATTTTCAACAAATAATAATTTAACTTCGCTATACTTTTATATCGATATATATTCGATATAAAAATAATAAATTTACCAGGGATTTAAAGACAATTCCCGAGTCGAGTCATAGTAAAAATCATATTAACAAAGTAAACACTGAAAGGTGATTGCATATTAAATAATTAATAATAGTGCATTTACATCGCTGGATAATTCTATCCAGTGACTGGCATAGCAACAATCACATGGCCAACAATATTTAAAAATGTGGCTATTCGACTCGTTCTCGAAGGTCATCGGCAGCGAGAATACCTCGGGTCCATACCATATCATACGACGCACGTACGCACACAGCGGTGCAGCTAAAGATTCGGTGTAACTGTCTCGACACGATTGATTGGGAAATTTACCGTCGGCGCTAACGAGTGCAGCACTTCTCGGAGGATAATTATTCAAGCCGCAATAAAAAAATATAACATTTAATTATTAATAACAGGCTCATTTGAGTTGAATATTTGTGGAGAAATGACCAGTAAATAAATAATTCAATATTAATTCAGAAGAATCAAGTTTGGTAAATCATTTGGGTCAAATCATCGAGATAAAAATATTATGTAAATTATAAATAATTATTTAGAAAATCAGAGAAATTATGTACATACTAGAAACCTATATTTATATTGCCCAAAGAGTAGTTAATAGCGGGGAATTAGTCGATATCGTTCGAGATAAATATTTAGGGTTTTATTGTAGTGTCCCTTTGAGACATACATTTTGAGATTATAAAAACAAAATCTCGGTATTTCATGTGAAGAAATTTGTTTAAAAAAATTAAAAACTAAGCGAAAGAAGGTGGGACACCCTATGTCCCACCATGACGCAAAAGGTTAAGCAAAGTTAACTAATTATTCGTTAAAAATCCGGATATGAGAAGGAATATTTAAACAAAGTCAATTAATTAAACGAATGACTTCTGATAGAAACAACATAGAAACTTCGTTCAAATTTCTAAATTCTTATAATTTAAAACGAAAATTAAGAGAATAATTTGTTAAACCGAGAAATTATTATAAAAGTCATTATTGTAAAAGTTATTATTGTAAAAGTTATTATTGTAAAAGTCATTATTGTAAAAGTTATTATTGTAAAAGTCATTATTGTAAAATTATTAAAACAAGCGACGTAGGATGTCAAAACCGATCGATAATTACCACGGAAGGGGACCAGCCGATCAGCCGGTAAGTTACTGGACATCAGCGGATGCAACGCGGAGTGTTGCGGTGCGGGCGCCCCCTCGATCGAAACGATAAACGAAGCTCTCCAAGGGCCGAACGTCGGCAGTCATAGAATAGTACATTACTCCACGAGGGCGAAAAACGTTTTTCTAACGAGTGTGAGTTTGCAGCACGAACCGAAGGCGAGTGCTGTAATCACACGAGTTAGAAAAAGTGTTTCGCACGAGGGATGTACGAAATTTTTCATCACAAGGTGCGAAAATGGCGGTTTTACGCACGCGAAGCGGGCGGAAAAGTGTCCATTTCCGCACCGAGTGATGAAAACATTATTGTCAAGAACGTCATGTCTTCGCGGAAGTTCTAATTGTCAAGAAGTTATTATTCCCGGAGCATTTCAAAGACTTTAACTTTTATTTCGACACCTGTCAATCGATTTAACTGTTGGAATATACGATTAAAAATAGGAAACTAACTTTAATCATCATAAACAACTTGAACATTTAAATCAATCATTGAAACAATTCGATGTTATAATTTACTATCATCATTCGTCGTTGACATTGGTAATCTATTCCACTAATTTTACTGAAACAACGAAGGAAGGAAGGAAAGAAGGACGAGGAATTTCGAACTCGACATACTCATTAATTTTCGACCATTTCAAAATACTTGAACGATTAATTCATTTTCGAATCATCATAAGTCATTGATACGTTTAATTGTTCGATCATTTGTTTTATTCTCGTCCATCTTGGACGAATATTTTATTTTGTTTATTTACCGAACATTAATTAATTATTCCGAATAATTCAAATATAACTAATAATTAATCCGGGTTTTGACCAAATTAATGAGAGATAGCTTAAAATTAAGAGTCGAGCTCATCGATTTTTCATCAAGGACATCCAAGGTAGCGCGGCGAACCGGACAGTCCGCGATAACAGCAGACTTGAGTCAGTGTCGCCAAGCGCAGGGCGAGCCATCAGGAGTCTTATTTCCCTAGGCTATTACGGTATATCAGGGCCACGCGGAGTATCATACCAGTTCGACGTAGTAAACACCGCGCGCTTATGATCGACCTATATTCTTTTGGCATGGATTCTCAGCCCATTCCTGAATAAATTTCTGAAAGTATAGATTCGAAACGGGGCATTGTTCTGATAAAGCGTCACATGCAATAAACGTGTAATACGGAGAGGAATCTCCTTTACCGTAGATGCAAGAAAATGCTGATCAGGACGAAACACAATCAATCGCTTCGAGATAGTTGCACTGATTTTTTGGCTGCACCGCAGTGTGCGTACGAGCGTGGCCTCGCTCTGCATGTTAGAGCAATAAGGTGTTATCTCCTTTTGCATGTGGGAAAGATTCATGTTGCTTTTGCGTTTTGATTAAGACAATGGGTATGGATCCGAGGTATTCTCGCTGTCGATGACCTTCGAGAGCGAGTGGAATAGCCTCTTTGTATAACATTGTCAGTTATATGATTGTTGTTATGCCAATCACTAAATGGAATCGTTCACCGATTTAAATGCGCAATTATTAATTATTTAACGTGCCTTTCAGTGGTTTCTGTTATTAATTATTTAATCCCCTTTCAGTGGTTACTTCGTTAATATGATTTTTACTATGACTCGACAATTTTTTTTTTAATCTTTATAAATTTATTGTCAGATATCTATTTGATTATCGGATATTTATTGATTTCTGACTAGTTGCGTTTCTGAATATTTTTAAAAATTCACAGGACGTAACAACGCATTGAAGGAATGAATTGCAAGACGCATCGGAAACGAAATTGGAAATAATTTTCAAGGATAATTATTATCCGAATTATTTCAGTCAGCAGTGAAATTAACAAGTTATGACGTTATTTTTCGGAATATATGCCCCAAGGACTTAGACGACTGTTATCTAATTCGATTTTATCTTAAGTTACCGAAATTGTCAAATTACCGGACGATCATGTTTACAAGGTGTTATCGACCTTGGTTATATTCTGAAAATCCATGAAATAACCAAAGAAGGCAACTTTAGTAAGTTGCATTTACGAAATATTAAGTTCTTCTTTCGATTGCGATTGTATTGTTTCCGAGCGTAGGTGATAGGAAATTTATATTCCGGTTAGGATGTTACCGGTTATCGCGGTTCAGGGCATATTTTACTTGGCACTCGGTAGGCCGTAATATTTCCCTTAAAGCGATTTGCATGGGTACGGTATAAAAGTTCGGCTGTAATGCCGCTGCTCCGGTTAGTGGTATAGACAGGGGAAAACAGATAAGGTTGGTTTAGGTTTTATTACATATACGTATGGAAGGCCACGTCGTCTGAGATTTGCGATCATCCCCACGATGTCGATTGCCCGATCGCAGGGTGGTTTTGGTTTCCGTTCGGTCCATAGGCCCATTGGCCCATCGGCCACAGTTATCGTCTCGTTCTCGAATTACGTTTCGTTTCCCCCGATCCTCTCGATATCCGGAGAAGTTCCCCCACGCGATAGTCACCGCGAATAGGTAAACTCACGGGACGACCATCTCCCCTGTCACACGCATTGACGTCTTGTTATCCCATTGGTTCCGGTTATGCCCCCGGTTTCGTACGATCGAGATTTAGGGAGGCCAAGCTACGCGGTCGGAGTTCAGTTCACGCGCTGCTATCGATCCGAAAAGGTCTCTCTCACCAGCTATCGACCAAGCGGTGCTCTCTTCCCCCTATCCTCTCGCTACGCTATCGATCTGCTCTCTCTCCCCTCTCCGCTCTCGGGCTATCGGTGTACCGCGGTTGATCCGTGCGCCGAATACGCGTTACCTCGCTATCGGGAGACCACGTGCTATCGAATAACCAAGGATAATTCGTGATTGATAAGTGTTCGCATATAATTTTCTGTGTACCTAAAGGAATACTCATGCTAACCTCCGGTACGCGACATCGAGAAAAGGCAAAGTTATCGTTCTTTAACGCTATCGATCGTTACCGTCAGGGTCCTCCGAATTGGGTATTGCCATCTATGATTCGCACCCTTTCGATAATTATTTAATTGAAACCTTCGCAAATGCCTACCGATTACGATAAAAAATAATATGTGCTTGGTGATCGGTGTTGCGAAAATGTGTCCTCGCTTAATCGCTTGCGCTCGCTTGACAGCTCGCTTCCGCCACCCTGCTAATGTTCTCTCGTTAGTGTTTCCCCACGGCTTCGCGTATCTCGCGTTGCACTGCTTTTTCTCTGACGACTTCTGGTTACCAGATATGCGTGATTCTGTTCTAAGTTATGATATCTACTCCTTTCATTTGAAGTATTGGGATTTGTGAACTATTCAATTATTGGTCAATAATAGTAACTTAGTATTAGTGATGTAGGGAATAGTGCATCTCTGTTTGCGATTTCCCTCTCTTTTGCTTCTACGCACGATCGAGATAACACAGCTACCGTCTGTGTTATCTCACTTTTGCAATTAACGCAATTAACGTTACCGGTCGGGATCATGCATCAATTTCGTTACCTTTTTGCTTTACCTTGTTCTCGCATAATGAGTTCTGTATTTGATTGTATTTTTGGGAAAATGTCAATAGTGGAATACGTAAGTAGAACCTCGGCATTTATTTATCGTTACCTTTCCGCGATCCTCTCTTTGGCTGGAGACTATCGTCCCACCCCTCTCTCCACACCCTAGCACCCTCAGCGACTCGGGTATACCGCGATCTACTCTGCCTGCCCCCGACGCTGCTGTTCTCTGATTTGCGAGTTTCGATTTCGATTCGCGAGTTTAGGTTTAAGTTTCGGTTCCGGTTGCGTTTGCGGTTTGTCTATTCCGCCGATAATTCAAAATAGACTGGCGCCCAACGGAGAGCCGGCGACGGAGCGCAAACAGATTGGGGCGAAGTTTATCGGGCATAAAACACCGTTATAAAGTAAAATCCTTCTATGAAAACGAGGATGACACCTTTAATGTATACTGACTGTACGAGACGTCGCTGACCTAGTGCAATTCAAACTGCAGACAATGGCGAAACGAAATCGACGCGTATTGCAAACAAAAACGTGCAACGAAAGACGAAGTAGAAATGAAACGCGAACACGTTGCCAAATTTAGATAAGTTGGCTTGTGATATTTTGAGCATTCCAGCCACAAGTGTTCCTGTTGAACGTCTCTTTTCTAAAGCTGAATTAATTATCTATTCTAAGCTGTCTCAATAAACCTGATCTGTCTGTCCCCATTCGATTGGATAACTACAGAAGATGTCGGAAGATATCTGGACGAATAGTTCTGGACCGATGAAATTCTTGAAGCGATGAATTTTGAGCCAATATAGCCATATCCTACCAACGGCCTGTACAACAAATTCTACAACGTCCAATAGTTCTTATTTCATATATGAATATTTTTAAAAAAATCTAAACTTAGAAAATTTCGATCGACAGTCTCGACATTCGAAACCTCCTTCCCGACATTCAAGACCGGGAAAAGTCTCGATATTTAAGACCGGGCAAAGTCTCGAGTCTCGAGGTCTCGATGGACTCACTACCTGACAGGCCATATCAACCTGGATTACCCCAATCTACAATTAGGCATTGAACGTTATCAAGTCCATTGTTCGACACAGAGTCTGGAGATTTGCGATGCTGTTTATGGAATGGATTGGACATCGTTCAGTCTCAGAACGAAAAGAAGCTTACTGATGATCATGCTGCGTTCTCTAAGGCCCATAACCTTCACCTATGTTAGTGTCATTAGACTGTCTCTCGAATCGTTCAACGATGTGAGTAACACGATCAGTCATCAATCCGTTTAATTGTTCAGTTGTGTAACACAACATATTATGTTGTGTAATTACGTTATGTAATGTAGTAATGAAAACATTTTATTATAGATTATCAAACTTTCATACTCGGCATACAACGTTCTCCAAAAATCAGCACAATAAAAAGCTTGCGCTGCATAATATGGTTATGTATAAGATAATAAAATTGCAATCGCAATTGTCTGCCGAATTTTAACATCACCACAACTCAAAGTCACGGTTTCTACTGTCGTATGGATCAATATATACAGGCTTAGTAACAGTATGCAAGATGTACTATAAAAAATACTAGGGGTTATCAATAACTCATTTTTTTCAATGTACGGAACAGTAGTAAAAACGTTTATGTGAATACGCGGCAATGCGGTTCATTCTCGATGAGGTAACCAGTTATCAAGGGTGTATTATTTACCGCCCGTGTATTATTTACCGGCTTTCTCGTGCTCTTCCTAGGTCTCTCACAAGCCATAGACTTTGTTATCCTGTAAAAGATAGAAGGAATAATAGTTCATTAATATTCGAATATGTGACTCGAGACTATGATGTCGTCGAGATGTGGAAATAAGTAATAGGGGAGTAGGGAACACTCTTCTTCTCGTCCTACCCTCGAGTTTCCCAGGCAGGAAATGACTCTCGTGTAAATAAAAATTAACTTTCACGATGCGTACTTTACCCTATAACTTTATAGTTTTTCAATTAATTGGTTTATGGCGACCGGTCCATTGGCCTCCGGGCTTAAAAACGAATTTATATAACTGTTACACGTTGTTCGTTGTGCTCTTTGTGTCAGCTATTACTCTATTCGAGTTTATCGATCTAATCGGCTCGATAGATGACCTTGAATCTTTTGCTCAAAACTCTTTCATACTCTTGACAATGGTTGGCGTTTGTGGTAAAACTGCGAATTTCTTGAAGAAACGACGCAAACTGATAGAGCTGACAAATGTGTTGAAAAATTATCCATGTCTACCGCATAACCTTGAAGAATTAGCGATTCAAAGAAATATCAATCGTTTGACCAGGTCAGATATAAATGAATTTTAAAAAAGACGGTTCGTATTTGTGTATTTTTCATGAACAATCCGAAATGTAGTTATGTGTGACATCCGATTCTTATCATTATTTCTTTCCTGGGCCTTTCAAAGGTTCAATATTTTAAGCTATGCTGCCCTGACGGGGGTTGCAGTTGGTGCTGTAGTAATAAGTTCAATTCTTCAAGATATATCCCGACAAACTTTGCTCTTCAATATATGGCTACCGTACGATCGTTCATCATCGATCGGCTTTTGGATCGCTTATCTTCATCAGATATTAGCTCATGTAGCTGGTGCTAGCATCAACGTCGCGTACGATACAATCGTACCTGGTCTGATGCTTGAAACTTGTGGACAATTGAAAATTCTCAAAAATCGTATTAAAAAAGTGCCCGAAGCAATCAAGGTTATACACGGTCATGAGACCGAGAGAAGTGACCGCACATACGGAACTGGTGAGGCGAAGGTCGTCGCCGAGTGCGTGAAACATCATCTTGTGATATTCAAGTTAAACTATAAACCACGTTATAATCTACGCGTTATAGTACCACGTGCACGAAAAGTCCCGCTTTTCGTGCCTGGCGAAAGTGGCGCTTTCTAGCAGAGGATACGCGAAAAATGCTGTAGATACTAATTTTATACGCTACTTTGTTTTCTGCACACTTTTTTCACACGCTAGTTTCTTTTCGCGCACTTTTTTCACACTTTAGCTACTTTTGCGCACACTTTTTTCACACTCTAGCTACTTTTGCGCACACTTTTTTCACACTCTAGCTACTTTTGCGCACACTTTTTTAACACTCTAGTTACTTTCGCGCACACTTATCTGGCACTGTAGTTATTTTTCCGCACGCACTTTACACGCACGAAAAGCGGGAATTTTCGTGCACTTGTCACAAAAAGTAACTAGTGTGACTTGCGCATGCGCAGTATTTTTTTTCCACATCTTACTAAAAAATGGTCACCTTCGTCAGGCGTTGTAGGCACGAAAAGGGGGACTTCTTGTGCATATGTTACGTAAAAAAACATTTTACGTAACGAAGGTTCAAAACATTTATTTCTACTGACTAACAAAACAATGGTACAGGTTTGCTAAAGAATTGAACAATGTGTTCAATCTGATGATATTTCTTCAGTATACCATCAGTATCGTCGTACTTTGCGTCAGCGTTTTCGAGGTTTCGAAAATGAAGCTTTTCAGTCCGCAGTTCACATCGATAATTATTTATTTGATATGCATGTCCGTGCAAATATTTCAATTCTGTTTCTATGGAAACGAAGTTACATTCGAAGTATGTATGACAAAAAAACTAAATAAAGACAAAATATCTTCATACATGTGTGTAGAGTATAAGCATCAGGGACGGTATTTACGATATGGACTGGACGGCTTTGAGCGTGAAAACGAAGAAAAGTTTGATCGTCTTCATGATTTGTGCTGGGATGCCTATAAAATTCACAAGTTTCTCCGTTGTTACTATGAATCTCGATTCTTTTAATAGCGTAAGACAATCTTACTAATCATCTGCGAGATACAAATTTATTTCTCGGAATTAATGCTTCTCATTACAGCTCGTAAAACTTTCTTACTCCGCTTACAACGTTCTCCAACGATCATCTGAATGAAATACTTAAAATAAAGATACGATCAAGAGACGCGGTAGCGTCTCGATTCGTATATACGGGAATACGTTACATAATAAATGCGTGAAATGCATCAGGTTGACGGAGTGGAAAGTGGACATTACTTGCTTGTCTTTACTTACTTCTTACATTTCGATGGTCTAAACCTAACAAGGTACAGTACACGATCACATTTCTCCGATCCTCGGGAGCCAATCCAATTAAGCACGACCGCGTAAGTTGCATACTCCACTACCTGCCGAAGTACCTGCCGTCCCTTTTCATACGCGAAGTTCTGTTTCCGAGCGCCGTTGCGCGTGCCGCAACGCGTTACGTATAGCCGCAAAAATGATCGTAATATAAGCGTGCAGAAATATACTCTATGTATTTCGCAGCTGAAGTCATAGTTTGAAACTGGCTTCTGAATTTGAACATGAAATGCATTCTATCGTATAAAAAAAAGAGCGTGAGATTTTAACGTCAGAGTACTTAAAATAGTGCAAGACATCGAATAATGCGATTATTAGCTGGTGTGCGTGTGCGTGCGCGTGCGCGTGCGCGTGTGCGTGTGCGTGCGCGTGCGCGTGTGCGTGTGCGTGAGACCACATCGCTTCGTTTGGAAAAATAAGCTTTTTATCAGAGGAATAATTTAATCAATAATGAAAATTGGAGCATATTGAGGCTATTGGAGGGGATAGGTTCTCCTTTATGGTAAAATTACGGAATATGTCCGATGCTCGAATACGAGAAAATGTAGAGAAAGAATTCATAGATCTTTGTGTCGTATCAAACTTGCCGCCGCATTCCCTATTTGGGGGATTTACAGCAACGACGACTTCATTCGCAGGTAGCAAAAAGGAAGGAGTCGTTTGTTTCCCCACCAAGCAGGTAATGGACCTTGAGAAGCGGCCGAATTGGACTTACGTAGTGATGCGAAATGACCGTCATTTTTTCGATCCGTCAATTGACCAAAAAATGACCGTCAATTGACGTTATTTTTTTAAATCCATTTTTGTATGTGAAAATGACGGTCATTTTTTTTTGCGTCAATTGACGGTCACTCTTGACCGTCAATTGACCAAAACGCCTATCTAGTTGTGAAATGACGGTCATTTTTTTTGCGGTCACAAATTGGTCACAAATTTTTCCACATTGCATTTTGGATCTATTCGAAATCGGTAGATATACATTTCAAAGAAGTAAAAATGAACAGGTGACGTTACCGGTTAGAATAAGAATAAGGAAATGGTAGGATTCATATTTTGTTATAAAAATACACGCTCACCTGATTATGTTGAATAATAAAAAGAAACGTAGTTTATTTATATTTTTCTCATTACAAACTATGTATCACATCTTCAATACAGCCATCGTTTCTTTATGACACTCTATATTTAGTTTTCATTTGTTAATAACTTTTTGTGCATAGCACTTGTTCCCTTTTTGTACTTTCTTTTTATTAAGTACCTTTATAAATACCCTTATAAATTATTTATAATTATTTTGTTATTTTCATCTCGTGAAAATAAAATCGTACAATGAGAATATATATATATTGTGATGATACTTTATTCTTTTATTCTTTGAAATCGGGACGTTCAGGGAAATATGGGGCGAGGGAAAAGGGGAAAATAATATACCCAAGTTTTGTGTAGAAAAGAAAACGTAATACTTTAATCTTTAATTAATTGATGACTAGCAAAGAACAGGGGGGGGGGGGGGGTGAAAACAATCGCCGCTTCAACGCCGTTACGGGTACGTTGAAGGGATTCGGTAACAAAAATAAAACGATTTTTATAATGGTCGAAAAGAAAAAGTTCGCAATAATACAATAATAGTGGGCTCGAGAAATAAACAATAGAAAGTAAGGGACGCAAAAAGAAAGACAATGGCAATAATAAGTAGAAAAATGAAAATCGGAAATACTAAAAATAGGCACAAAAGAAAAATCGGTAACAGTGTCAATATCCGCAAAAAGGGGGGGGGGGGGGAAGGGAAATTAATCAATACTCAAAAAAGTTAGAAAATGGAAACATAATAAATACGCAGAAAATTAGAAAATAGAAAAAAAATAATCAAAACTTAGGGAATAAATGAAGTCTATAATAATCGCCGGGACGGCAATTCGCACGGGTCAATCGTAGGGAAGAGGGGGCTAGCCGGTGAATATTCTACACAAAATTGGTCTTAATTTGCCAAAAATCAGAAAAATATCAAAAAGAGAAAAACGAATCAGAATGTTAGCTATTTTATTGGGCGCCAGCTACTTTCACGGTGTAGCACCGTAACTCGACAATTAAAGAAAGGCAGAAAAATCTATAAATTTGCACGGCACACGGCTAGCAGGGAAAAAGGGGCGGGAGGGGGATGAGACTTCTCAGGCCGAGGGCACTGTCCAGGGCTTCTTTAAAAATTACCTCGGCACGCAAAAAAAAGTAGAAATTTCAATAATGACAAAATAAATAAAAATTTGCAATTTATGAGTCTCTGGGGAATTGGGAATAATTATACTAACGATCGCGCACGCTGGAAATCTCCACGATCACCACCACGCACGCGCACGTGTTGAATTTAGAAAAATGTCGGCGCACGTGGCGGCCGGTATTCGACGGTCAAAAATTTACACAAAAAAACTGCTTAAAATTACAAAAAAGGGTTGCGGATAAATTTTGAGGGGGGGTCTGGGTGATGGGAAAATTCAATAAGAGGGCAGCGGGGGGAGGGAAACTTAAACTCTACTCACTCAACCAACTGAGTGAACTCAGTCGTCACTCGCAATCTCTATCGGTTACAATTTTTCCTTCAGATAGCCTTCTCGTATAAAATCCTTTCAATATTCCTTGCATTGCCTGGTCGTTATAAATTCCAATAATTGGTCCAATTCGTATCCGTAATATAGCCTTCGGGTCGGTACTCTCCGGGGATGGAGTCTGATCGTAACTTGGATAGCCGGGTCGTTATAATTTTCCAAAACTTTGCTCTTAATAATTTCTACGCCTGTCACACACACGCTCGCTCTTGCACGCCGTGGCTCGAAGTGACGATGGCCTCGCCTACTGGGACGCGAGCGGCAGGGCCGCATACACCACACAAATCCAGAACAACAGCACAGGGACGAACGGCGAGATAAAATTATCCATCAAACAACTGCGAAACCTACCGAAGAAAATCATGTACAAAAAAATCAGATAGTAATTCAAACAGCAATAAAAGATGAAAACAAACTCTTCTATTAATATTCACTAGAGTTACGCATCTAAATAAAAAGGAAAAGACAATAATTCAACTCCTGCAAACGAATTAATTTCTTTACTCCTTCCGCCCTCCTCGGCACATCGTTTCCTCGGAGACTTGGGACCGGCATCCACGACATCTATTACGCCCAGCCACCAACAGGGGAAGATCGCTGGGCATCGGCGGCCCACAAATAGGCCGTAACGTAACAATTTATTTGATAATTTCGCTGAATTTTGGTGTTAATGATCTTACATCTCTTCCCTATTTTCGTAATTGTCCATACTTTTCCTCGTTATTTGCTATTTGATTATTTGTTTATCATTTATTATTTTTATATTTATTCCTTTTTATAATCTTATTTACCTTCTACTCTAAATGTTGTCAGGACGATATGACTTAATTTTGCTTCCTCATAGAGGAAGCTTTGTGATGGTGAAAAAAAAATTTCGAGATTTTAATGAAAACGTGTTCAGAATGTTCCAAAACATAGAAAAATCACATTTAGAAAAAATGTCCGGATGTGTGTGTGTGTGTGTGCGTGCGTGCGTGCGTGCGTGCGTGCGTGCGTGCGTGCGTGCGTGCGTGCGTGCGTGCGTGCGTGCGTGCGTGCGTGCGTGCGTGCGTGCGTGCGTGCGTGCGTGCGTGCGTGCGTGCGTGCGTGCGTGCGTGCGTGCGTGCGTGCGTGCGTGCGTGCGTGCGTGCGTGCGTGCGTGCGTGCGTGCGTGCGTGCGTGCGTGCGTGCGTGCGTGCGTGCGTGCGTGCGTGCGTGCGTGCGTGCGTGCGTGCGTGCGTGCGTGCGTGCGTGCGTGCGTGCGTGCGTGCGTGCGTGCGTGCGTGCGTGCGTGCGTGCGTGCGTGCGTGCGTGCGTGCGTGCGTGCGTGCGTGCGTGCGTGCGTGCGTGCGTGCGTGCGTGCGTGCGTGCGTGCGTGCGTGCGTGCGTGCGTGCGTGCGTGCGTGCGTGCGTGCGTGCGTGCGTGCGTGCGTGCGTGCGTGCGTGCGTGCGTGCGTGCGTGCGTGCGTGCGTGCGTGCGTGCGTGCGTGCGTGCGTGCGTGCGTGCGTGCGTGCGTGCGTGCGTGCGTGCGTGCGTGCGTGCGTGCGTGCGTGCGTGCGTGCGTGCGTGCGTGCGTGCGTGCGTGCGTGCGTGCGTGCGTGCGTGCGTGCGTGCGTGCGTGCGTGCGTGCGTGCGTGCGTGCGTGCGTGCGTGCGTGCGTGCGTGCGTGCGTGCGTGCGTGCGTGCGTGCGTGCGTGCGTGCGTGCGTGCGTGCGTGCGTGCGTGCGTGCGTGCGTGCGTGCGTGCGTGCGTGCGTGCGTGCGTGCGTGCGTGCGTGCGTGCGTGCGTGCGTGCGTGCGTGCGTGCTAGTCCCGAGTGTCGGGAGGAAGTTAAGATTATGTCGGCGAGATTGTACAAGTGTCGTTAATTTATGGGACGGAGGTTTTACCCCGGGTACTCAGGTTTCTTCCTCCTTCGAGTCTGATATTTATTTCCTAATAAAGAATTAGTTTACTTGGTTCCCGTAAACTGGATTTTATTTATTGTGAATTTCTGTTCCGACGCTCATTCTAACCCGATCCCCTTCCGGTATTGATAGCTGCGGTTAGTTGGGATTTGCCCATCCTATCATTTTGAATTTTCCCCGCTGTATGCGCCTGGCGTCCAACCTGAAAGGGAACATTATCTTGTAGACCGTCCGGTTGTTAAAACGGCGGATGAGGTTGAAGGGGAAATGTTGTTAAGATTTCCCGGTACGAAGAAGTCTTGAGCTTAAATTTTCAAGGTGAAACGATTAACACTGCACAATATTTGGTATTAAATTTGGAAAAAAAATATTAATCGTTTGAATTTATGCAATTTTTCAATTTTTCGAAAATGTTTTTATTTTGCGTCTGACACGAGTTTCTGAATCAAATATCCCGCTAAGAGTTAAATGAGTTATACATTTGTTATCAGTGGTGAAACGTCGATTGATAATAGCCTTAAAACGGCGCGTTACGCAAATTTTAGTTGGCAATTTTTCTCAATAAATTTTGCCGTAAATTTTAAACGTTTCAATTTTATGAGATGTACACATTTTTTTAATGTTACGAAAAAAGGTGTAAAGTAATTTTCATATGCCTTGCTCATTTATTACAATTTTGTACATAGTTTCCTTTGTGAGGAAACCTAAAATGATCAACGAACTTTCTTATAAGGAAAATTATGCACAAAATTGTAATAATGAGGTAGTCTTGTGCAAATTACTTTGGGCCCTTTTAAAAATGTTTACTTTATTGAACTCAAACAAAAACATGTATTTATTTTATTATTGTCACTGGGAAATCGATAAGAAGTATCAAAAGGGAGAATATTCAAAGTCCCCCATGGAGCACCGAGTTAGTAAAGTTGCATAAAAAAATACATCGCTAACCGCGGGTTCGCGTAAGATAATGAAGGGAGTTGACATCGATGCAGAAACGACGAGAAGGCGCCGTACTTTGAAGACGTGGCCGCTATCATTACCGATTGAATAATTAAGTCATCCGGAGTGAATAGGAAATCATTATTTCTATAGACTCGTACCGAAAGGAGAAAGGTCGTCGATATTCGAAATTCTTTATCAGCCTGTGCCGTAAGAAGATTGCTCATCAATATCAGACTATAGAAAAAATTGCTCATCACGCAATTCCGTCGATCCTGGCGCAAGAACTCGCAACTCAGTCTTCACGTGTCATTCGAGTCTCGCTCATCTTCTCACTAACAATCAGTGTTGATAATTGTCTCGACACAATCAACCGTGCAACAATGCATAGTGCACTGAAGAACAATTTCGTCGCGTTTCAGTGTGTCGGTTTATGGCGACCTGTACACTGGGTTCCGGGCTGGAAAACGAATCTGTACGATTTGTACACCATTTTTATAGTGTTTTTCATATCCACTGTTACTATCTCGGAATTCATCGATCTTGTCTGCACGATTGACGATGTTGATGCTTTTGTCGACAATTCCTTCATACTAATGACGATGCTCAGTATTTGTGGAAAAGGTGCAAATATACTGAAGAAACGATGCGAACTCATCGGACTCGTAAATGTATTAGATAACTATCCCTGTCAACCGTATACCATTGAAGAGTCGAATATTCAACGGAAATTCGATCAGTTGACAAGGTCAGATGTGCATAGAAAAAAACCAGTTTGTCATACCGTATTAACGTTATTTTTTGTGCCAATTTCCGCCATACACTTTCTTCATTGTTATTTTGATTATAGTCGCTTCTCATAGGCTATTACAGTATTTTATATTATTACAGTACATATAGCCTACCGGGGGCAATTTTTGAAGAATTTTTGTTTAAAGTATTTAGCCGTATACTTATCCCTTGCTTTTACATGTCCAATTTGATTTTATTGTAGGTTCAATGCTTTGCGTTACGCTATACTTACGGGAGCTGGAGTGACTGTGATAGTAACCAGTTCTATCGTCGATGATATTCCCCGACGCACATTACCATTCAAGACATGGTTGCCGTACAATCATTCATCATCGACTGGTTATTGGATCGCTTATGTCCATCAGGTATCGGCTCATGTTTTGGGCGCTGCCATAAATATCGCCTTTGACACTCTTATACCTGCTTTCATGATACAAACTTGCGGACAATTGAATATTCTTAAAAATCGTATTCGAAGAGTGCCCGAGGCAATCGAAATTGTTAGTGATCGTGAGAGAAACAAAATTGACCAAACGATCAGCAATAAAGCGGCGAAGAAACTCGCCGAATGCGTGAAACATCATCGTGTTATATTCGAGTTAGGTACATGTACATAAGCTGCACTGATATGAATATTATCCTTTGCAGTAGCGATTAAATTGCTTTCTTCGAATATCACATTTGCCAAAAAAACGAGCGATGTTTTCAGTCTCATGATATTTCTTCAATATACCGTCAGTACCATAGTCCTGTGTGTCAGTGTCTTTCAGCTGTCGAAATTGAAGCTTTTCAGTCCACAATTCACATCAATATTTATGTACATAGCATGCATGTCCGTGCAGGTATATCAATTTTGCTTTTACGGAAGCGAAGTTACCTCCGAGGCATGTATTAACAATTTACCAGCAAAAATAAAATTTCGTGTTTTCGAGATTATATCGGGGATCCAACGTAATTATGATTTTTAGAGCGTTAGCGTCGGTGATGGTATTTACGACATGAATTGGACCCCATTAAGCATAGAGACCAAACGAAGTTTGATCGTCTTTATGATTGTTACACAAAGGCCCATTAAATTCACCAGTTTTTCTATCCTAACTCTGAATCTCGATTCATTCAATAGCGTGAGAAACTGTTAACCGTGCGAAAATATGTTTTATTGTGACTTAAATTTATTCTGGAAATTTTCAGCTTGCCAAACTTTCCTACTCTGCATTCAACGTTCTCCAACAATCATCTTAAGGGTGTTGGAGCGCGACGAAAGGAGGGGATAGACAGAGCGCCGCATATGCGGTGGGCGGCATGTGGGACAGGCTCGGACGGGCAGAAGTGTGGCTGACGATGCCCAATGACTTGAGTCAGATAATTAAAGATTTCTCTTCAAAATCTTCAGTGATCATACTTTTTTACGAGATTTACAAAATCGTTAAAGTTATTATGGATTTCTATTTCGAAAGGCATCTAATCGATGAAGATGAAAAATATAGAACGAGGTTGCCTATGTTTCGCAGAATACGACTCTGCAATATGCGCGCATGCTAACCCAGATAGCTTTTTGCCAACGACCCGCCAGCAAATAGTCAGCATATGTCCGCACGGGATCCGTCCGCATTTGCCTATGTTTTTGCCAGCATTCAATGCCCAAAATTCTTATCAGCATATTGCCAGCAAGTTGTCACCAAGGCTTGATGGTGCTTTGCATCTCACTACACAGATGACATAAGTGTATGCAGCTGTATGTTTCATAAATTGCTTCCTAAATATTTTCCATGATTGCCTAGGCATCTTGAATTATTTACATCATCTCGGAATTAAGCGGTCTCCATATGGACATTATTAAAATGCAGTGCTATTTCACTCAGTCAAGTATGAGTACAAAATTTCAATTCAAGGTGGCTCAATTTGCTTGAAATTGATTAATTTGCTTGAGTAATGTTAATTTTGGATGAATCAAAAAAACGATTTTTTATCAATTTTAAATGCCTCCATCGATTCTCACAAAATTTAATACCAAGGACAGTTTAGTGCTAGTCCATTTGTGTATCATATTTTAGAAAGATATATCGACACTTCTACGAATCTGAGCGTGACACAATTTTTGAATAAATTAAAACCCAAAAAAACACGCATTCATTTTTATGGTTTAGAGGTTTCATTTTGGTGAGACGAGGTACATACATATCCTCGTCATTCAGCCGCGTCATTGATGACTCAAAGCTAGAAGGACGCATTGGCTGTGAATAATAAACATAGATGACACACCCTTTTTGTGGTGGATCCACACGGTCTTATGTAATTAAACGGACGCACACGAGCTGTGCACATTTTCACTATAACGGCCGCAGCCTAACCATTTAACTTTTGAACCTTTAATATTTATTCAGGCGTATCGACAGAGCATTTCCGTTCAATATGCTCTTTAAAGAAGCCCTTAACGCTATCGCGTATCCGGACCGCCGTGAGCAACCACTTATAGCCTTAGACTAAACATCCTCCGACTCTTTATTCTTTTGTAACAGCGAGAGCGAAGCCCGCAGCTTCACGCCCGCTTCAGATCAGTTCAGCTCCGACTGACGACCAGCGCGGTACACCTCCGAATCTTAATTGCAGTCTCCGCTACGACTAATAAAGTCTAATTATTTTATATCATCATCGACTCGACTCAATTCACTGCCTGACCAATCGGCCGCCCATTACATCACCTTCTCAAAAAGCACGCACATTTAATAGTGTGCCCATCGGGTATGAGCCTCATAAACTATTCTCTTCTTAAGATAAGAAATCACCTTATAGCAAACGTTATGGTATTTTTAGTGATGTGCAAATAATCAAATCTTGAATAATTAATTATGAATTGAATATAAATAATTCGAACATCAAAGTGTGACTATATGTGATCAGAGCTGGGCAAAATACTCAAAATACTGTACAAAATACTATACAAAATACTGTACAAAATACTGTACAAAATACTTTACAAAATACTATACAAAATACTATACAAAATACTATACAAAATACTATACAAAATACTATACAAAATACTATACAAAATACTATACAAAATACTATACAAAATACTATACAAAATACTATACAAAATACTATACAAAATACTATACAAAATACTACACAAAATACTATACAAAATACTATACAAAATACTACACAAAATACTATACAAAATACTATACAAAATACTATACAAAATACTATACAAAATACTATACAAAATACTATACAAAATACTATACAAAATACTATACAAAATACTATACAAAATACTAGTAAGGGTGAGCGTGGCCGAGTGCATCGGTGCGCGCTTCACACGCAGTAGGCCCGGGTTCGATTCCCGGCAAGCACCAAGAATTTTCTGTGGTGTTTTTATCTGCGTAAAAGTGGTTCGGATCCCACTATGATAGTAGGGCCAGAGGAAAGGACCAGCGACTCGGTATGGGAAACCGAAAGACTGGGAAAAGTGTCGCGGGTTCGATTCCCGAGACTGAAGTCCCGTAGGTGAAAGGAAAACGGACGGGGACGTAGCTTCGGAGATAGGACGTACGAACTACGACTATATCCGTATGTCCGGGACTACTGACACCTGACGGGGCGCGACGAAGCTCCGGGCCCAAGAATCGAACCGGCGACAACGGATAAGGAAGGAGGAGGAAAAAGTGAAGGAGCCCGTAACCCTTAGGGGATCGGTGTAAACACACAATACCCAATACTATACAAAATACTATACAAAATATTAAATACTTTTTGTACTTAACATACATTTATAATAAGGATGTGCATAAGCGAGATCGAGCACGGTAGTAGACAGCAGTACCTATAAGTAAAGATGGCCGCCGTCGGACGGGCAGTGGTGGGGGTCAGTTTTCGTCTGTACCTTTGAGTAAAGATGGCCGCCGGTAGTGGGGGTGCTGCCGGGCCGCTAGGCCCGGCTGTTCGGCGCGAGGGTGGTAATCTCCCCCTCCCCCCACCCCCGCATCTCGGTAGGGTGGTAGAGGGTGGTCAGGGTAAGACGCTAGCGGAGCTGTTGTGTTGTCGGGTGGGAGAGAGAGAGAAAGTGTGGCGGAGAGGGAGTGAGAGTGAAAGTGAAGCGGCGGTGGTGGGGAGGAACTGTGTGGAGCGCGCGGGACAGCTGGTGACGGTGTATTGTCGAGTCGCGCCATCTTGGATTTTCCAAGAGCTGGCTAGCGTCGGACCCAATATACCCCTTTCTCTCTCTTTCTCATGCGCGTAGGATTTTCTCCCGACGGTAACTCGATGTTTTACGTGAGCTAGCTTGGTCGAGCGGTCTAAGGTGCTGAACTCATGGGTCGTTTTCCTTGAAAGTGCGAGTTCGATTCTCGCATGGAAAAATGTTTTTATTTTTATTTTTTCAGCTTATATAGAAAATATATGAAAGGAAGGTGGGAAGGTAAGTAAAAATAGTTTCGTTAGATATTTTTATAAAATTTTCATTTTTTTATTCTTAAATCTAGTTGTACAGTTTTAATGTATACAAATTAAAAAATGATTTAATCTAGCGCAGCAATGTTGAACAAATTTTTTAACATAGACTCCACGACCCGTTATCGAGTTCCCAGAGTGTTTATTAATGTTTTTCATAACCGTCGGCAGCTTACTCACTATACGTTTATAAAATCTCGCGGCGATTCGATCGTTTTGTTTGAGATCGGCTGTGAAAAGATTCCGGAATTGTAGTAGGGATCCCCGCCACACATATGATAAAGGAACATAATACGAAACTGGCCACACACATTTGAAGAGAGGCTTTCAAGCTGCTTGGTATTCCATCGATAGAGTGTGCAGTTCTTACGTAGACGGTGGATATGGCTTGGTACAAGCGGTGGAATGCCATAGCTGTCGAAGTACGATCCACGTCCTCGGCCATCGATGTAGATTGCGACGCAGCGTGTTCCAGGGCGTGAGTGGTCATTAGTGTTTACAACAAGGGCTGTCGGTCTCGTTAACAGAGTTGTAATCTGATCTGCAGCATGAACATTTCGCGAGACTTTAGAGTTTAAGCCCTGCAATGCCTGGCCAATCTGGATTGTATTCATCACTTGTTACGACTGGAGAGTAACAGTTACGTGGCTTCTCCAGATTCACAGGTTCAGGTAAATAGTCAAACTGTTGTATCCGAGTGGCTATAGGAGGCACGTCACGAAGAATCGACTCCTTTAATTTTGCGGCGTTGTTTAGAGCACAAGACAGTTCAGATCTGTTCAAGAGCCCGTGATGCAGACAGACTTGCGCGGAGGAAGGCAGATCGTTGAATGATGGACAGTCCGTTTCCTCAAGGTTTTTTATTTCACGTGCCGTAACATTTTGCAGATATTTTGCCTTCACATGCCCGCGAGTGTAAATGGTTCCAGCAGCTCGTGTGATCTGTCGGAGATTTGCGTGTAGTGTTCTGAGTCCTACATCTCCTTCGAACCACTCCAGGCCGTGATGATGGCGAGTCGTCCAATTATTCTTCGCGCGCACTGATCTCGGGAGATCCGTGAAAATGTATGCTGGAGAGGTGATCCAATGCCCGAAATACTCCTTATCAAGAGTGACGACAGCTACTTCTTTAGCAATGAAGAAGTCATCTTGTCGTAAAACCCTTGAATATCGATCACGTAGTCCATTTTGGTGAAAAATGTTATCGTCCAGTAAGTACAATTGCTACTGTCAACGGATCGCTATGTACTAGACGAGCGGTGCAGATGCATCTGCAAGATTTTGGCGATGGAGGGGATGAGCGGGGCTGTGCCTCTAATTCGTCAGTTTGACTTTTTTTTGGTCCTGTAATGGCACAACCCCTTGAGACGCCTGCTTACAAATAGCTGAGAAGAAAAGTGACGTAAACAGTCCCTTCTATCACCCCCACTATTTTACTACACCTTGCACGAGTCCTGCTAGGTAGCGTAACGCAGTGGAAGTTCAGTTACAAAATAATTCTCCTACGGTATACATCTAAAAATGGTCCATCCAAGAGTAAAATCTGTGGTGTTCACGAGGTGTAATCACGCGTCTCAACAAAGAGGAGCGCGTGCGGAAGTACGGACTAGGCACGGCGGGGTACAACACCCGAGGACGAAACCGAGACCCCGACGGAACAACCGGAATCAGTATCCGAAACAGCCTCCAAAAATATGGTTTATTCTGAGACACCAGAATTTCGCTCGTGAAAGGCGGAGGCAGTTGCGGGCATGGGTGAGTAACACTTAGCTTAATAATTAAAGCTCGGAGTCGTAAAAAAAGAAAAAAACTGATTCATTAAATATGTATATACATTCGTTTTGTTACAGCAAGCCTGTGAATGTATCCATGAGGACCATCCACGGCACAGCGAAAAGATCGACACTGAAAAACGAAAAAGGCCAGAAGAAGCAGAGGAGACGAAGAAGAAGAAGAAAAAGGTAGTACAAGAGACGAAAGCAGCGGAAAAAGTATATGATAGTGTGAAAAATGATGATGATGAGATACTGGAGTTGGTGGACGCTTTCGAGAGATTAAAAATTGAATAAAAACATAAATACGCTTAATTCTGTGTTTACATATTTTTTATTAATAGAAAACCTTACAATCCTTATAATATAATAATATTTACTAATCTTATAGAATAATTTAAGCACGGAGGCTTAACCCGAAAAGTCTACCATGACCTGTCGGGAAGCGTCGATCTCAACGACATTATCGAATTCCGAGTACACAATACAATTTACAGTACTCGTTAAAGCAGTCTTGAAACGTATTTCTTCACGCACGCTACCATGTCGCACAAGATTCCAGTGGCCGGCTCGCCCAGCAGAAAGATCGGACGTTAAATCGAAACAGTATAGACAGTTACCAAACGGATACGCATCTTTTGTTACACCACACCATCGTCATCCCAAAGTATTCCCGTACCAGAAACTAGAGTATGATATGACTCGGTGTAAAGGCCTTCATGATAATCAGGTTGCAGAGGCTTATTAGGTACCTGTACACCGTCCACGTACAGGGATAAGACATTTAATGAGTAGTGGTGAAAATTAAACGGATTCATAGTTCTATCTCCATTGAAGGCTCGATTATCGACCAAGCTCAATACTATCCGTCTCGGAAGCTGACCAAGTACAACATTATCAAGTGTTTCACCGTGAACACCGGCATGAATAATAAATGGTTTCACTTTAACTCGAGTAAACGGATATTTAACCGTTCCTCTACTCAAAGCCTTAGCATGTGCTGGTAAAACACCCGGACTAATTTTAAAATGTCGAACAATGAGACTCGCATCGGCTATATGCACTGTATAATCTTTCCCAGACGCGTCTATAAGACAAAAAGCATCTCTCGAACGTATAAGACGAAGGCGTAGTTCAACACCGTTGAGTAAAAACTTTTCCTGATTGAAAATATCAGAATGGAGATATCCGGTAAGATCTACTGTTTTACCATTCGCCATCATAGCCTGCCTCGCAGCCAGACCTTCGTTCGCTTGCACATTGGCTGCTCTACCCTCAGGCGGCGGGGCCGTCGAAACGGGTTGAGAGTTGAAATATAACGGTGTGTCATCTATCCACATATTGGCACCGAGTTGACAGGCTTTTGTCGAAGCCTCGTAAGTCAGTAGTGATTCAATGTATGCTCGGTACGCATAGGCATTATTCGAGGGTGATACAAGTTTCTGGTTGAATGATACATCTAGTTGATTGAATAATGAATGCAGTAGATTGTTAACAGGTGTTACTTTATCATGAGCGTCAGCTGCACCGTTCCTGGGTTGTAACTTAACACGTAAGTTTAACATTGTATGGGATAGATCAATGTATTCATCACCATGCCCGGGGACAACAAATTCAATGGGAGCCTCATCTGTCAGTGAAGAAATAGGCTTACAATGAATTCCTTGAGAACCTTCTATACTTGTCTGCGTTGGTGGAAGAGTGAATAAATCCAGCTCTGATTTCAAGCACTCGCAAGAGTGCGCGTGTGAGAAAGACAATTTTTTTTAGTTAATTATCCAAATATATCTGCAACGGTGCGTTTTTTACGCTTAACAATTTTTGTTTTCTTTAGTTTTTCTGGTTGCTTTTTTCTTAGACTTTGCTGATTTACGTCCCTCTTTCTTATTACGTTTATCGGTTGAAACTTTTTTCTTTTTCTTCGTAGCTTTTCTAGGCTTACGAATTTTACTATATTTTAGAGCTCTAAGTGTAGGAGTACCGATGTGAGGACTAGCGTGACCAAACAACGAATGATGCTGTCGCGAGCGGTCCTGTATTTTATATCCAGAACCCTTCATGAGACGCTCAAATGTTTCGTCGGCCTTGCGCTTCAAATTTCTCCCACTCTCGGTCATACGGGCTCTAAACGAATCTTTGAAGGGACTGTTGTGGGCAACATCACCCAATATATTCATACCAGCATGTAACGCTTCTTTTCCAACTGCGCGAGCGCCTCGAGTTAGTAATGGTAATGCGCGTCGAAATAAGCCACTGAGGAAGCTTCCTAGACCATGTCCTCGTTGATATGGAGCACCAATGAAAACACGATCAACACCGCCGCCGATCTGGCTCTCATAATGATCAATATACCGATCCATAGAGATATATTCTATCGTATACGCTTAAAATGTAATGCAGCGGTAAACGTTCCACACTGGAATGGTACTGGTTTACCAGTGTCGGTCCTTAAATCTATCTCGATCGTGCCGAATTCAGTCCGTAATAAGGGTGTATAAATTGGCGGAGAGAATGATTTACTTTGCGTAGATCCATAAATGTAATTTGTATTATCTACAGGTACGATACGTAACAGAGGTGTCTGAGCATCGCCGGTTATATAATTTTCACATATATCCGTATATACGAATAGTTTATCGGGAAGCAATAGCGATAAGTTGGCAGGATAATTTGCGACAAATATCGATTGTTTATGAATATCCATAAGTTTTCCGGGTTCGAAACCTAAAGCTTTAGAGAGTTTATCGTCAAGATATATAATATGTGGAAGTACACACTTATCTATAACGCAGCTATCAGGTACTCGTTTCAAGCTTACAATCCCTCCAATATCCTCATAATATTCAAGGCGGATATGATCTTTAAACCCGCGCAGAAAAAATTAGTCCCGGAGGGCGGGTCTCCCGCCAAAGGCCCGCGAGAGGCCTGCAGAAGTCCCGCATACAATTTGGATCGTAGTTCTTACGACAAATTAATCAGACGCTTTCGAGGACAATTTTGCGATATTCTTAATTTTTTGGGAATTGAGAATGACTCTTGCAATTGAAAAATTTAATATTATAAATTTTAAAAAACTCATAGTCTTTGTTAACCTGTTCGTTGATATTGATGTGTGGTATTAGCGTTTTTTTTTATTAGATTTTAAATTCGACACGTACGCAGGAGTTTTTGGAGTTACTGATTCTGAATTTGAAGTCGAAATTCAAAAATTTTAATTGGCTGATGCATAGGGCATGGTGCTCTCGAGAGTACTCTTTTTTTAGCTGTTGAAGACAAATTCAAAATCTGAAAAAATTCATACGTATTCAGAAACATGAACGAATCATTTTCATAAAAAAAAGTTTCGTTGCCAGATAATTTGTTAAATAATTAATTTTTTGATTAATTTGTTAATAACATTTTCGAATTAGTAGTAGTATATTGTTTATTTTCCCATTTCTGGATACAACATAACTTTCGTAAATTACATTTTTTCATATGTTTAACATCGCTTACTCTAGGTTCCTACAAATTTTGTCTAATCTATGTTCCCGATTCCCTCGCGTCTTCATTCTTTTTCTTGCTTCTCTTTCTTTCCAATTCTTTAATCCACCTTAGTCCTCGCCCGTCTTCGTTACTAATATCTCCTTTTTCTATATCCTGCGTCTCTATCTCCCTGCATCTGTATACCATGTGGTCCAAGCGTTTCCGCTTCGCCGTTACAGAGCCTGCAGAGCTTCTTGTCCTTATCAAGCCAGAAATTGTTTGCTCTTATGTCGTTTCCGCATCTAACTCACGCCACTTTCTTAATTTCTTCAAATTTTTCGTCTTACTCTAGGTATCTCGGTACTTTGTCTATTGCCCATGTCTTGTATTCTGTACAGTATCTCGTGTTAAGAATCCTCTCTTCTCTCGTGTCATCCTTTGTTCGTATTCTCCTGATCCAGTCTCCCGTGGCATCCTCTCCTCTTTCGACTTTGGCCTTCCATTCCCATTTTTCCATTTTTCCTTTGCTGAGTAGTTCCTCAATCTCTGTGGCCCATGTCGTGCTCCGCTATATTTCTCTGTCCATGTCTCTTCTACATTCTTGTAGTATCTTGTTGTCTTCATTTTTCATTTTCTCCAGCCATTTCAGCACTCTTCTTCCCTCATCCACGCTCAGCTTTTCCACCTTTGTTTCTCCCTTCAGGATGTTATCTGGCGTGCACCTATCTAGTCCCACGATCCACTTCAGGTATTTAGTTTGCATTTTTTCTATCTGCTCCCACTCCGTCGCTCCCCACACCTCAACACCATAGAATGAGATGCTTTTTACCATTATGTTGAAAATCGCCATTCGTCTTCGATAACTTCCTCTGAATTTCCACTCTCCTATTCCCCATATCTGTGCCATTGCTGCCATTCCTTTCTTTGTCACGTCGTTCACGTGTTCGCCGTTTCCGTTATTTTTCTGGAACGTGAATCCCAAGTATTTGAACGAGTGCACTTCGTCTATTTCTTGCGTTTCCCACCTCCATTTTGGTTTATCGATTTCCTCTCTTCCTTTTCGAAACACCAGCCTTTTTTATTTTGGCACATTCAATTCTAGTCCTTTCCTTTCGAAGTACATTTTCAATGTTTCGAGCATTATCTGCATTTCTTCCTTGCTCCCTGCGACCATCGCTATATCGTCCGCGTAAGCCAGGGTGCAGACCTTCTCTCTTCCGATTACTATTCCGCCTTCTTGCCCTCTTCTCAGGTACATCTCCACCCCCGCTATGAATGTTACGAATAAGAGTGGGCGGAGTGGGCAGCCCTATCGCTGTCCTCTTTCCGTCCAGAAGCTGTTAGAGTCGTCTCCGTTTATTCGGATGTTGGTTCTCGTCTCTCGATATGTTTCTCTGGTTCTTTCTATCAATCTCTTGTCGATTCCCTGTTTTTCCATGCAATTCCGTAGTTTTCTTCTGTCTACCTTGTCGAACGCTGCCATGAGGTCCGCGAAACAGGTGTAGAGCTTCCCTCTCTCCTCCCCCAATCTCCTGCATGCCATCCATTTCAGAATCGCTACGTTGTCTATGCAGCTCCTTCCTTTCCTGAAGCCTGCTTGCGTCTCCGGCGAGATATTATTAGTCTCTATTTCCTTTCTTAATCTCTCCTCCAGGATCATGACGTATATTTTGTAGCTGGTATCCATGAGGGTGATTCCCCTACAGTTTTCCACTTCGTTCACATCTCCCTTCTTGTATATAGGGCTGATTATTCCGTCTTTCCACCTTTCTGGCCATCCTTGCTCCACCCAGATCATGTTTAGTATTTTCCTCAATCGTTCCCTCGTGGTTCTTCCCGCGTATTTCCATCCTTCGTTCTTTATCCCGTTTTCGCCTGTTGTCTTCTTGTTCTTTAGCCTCCTGATCGCTTTTTGGAATTCGCTTTCGCTTATCTCTTCCAGCCGGTTGTTTGTGCTTTCCGCTATTGCCCTCCACTCTTCGTCCCTTTCCTGTCTTATCACATTGCCTTCCAACAAATCCCTAAAATATTTTTCATCACTCGGTGCGGAAGTGGCCACTTTTCCGCCTACTTCGCGTGCGTAAAACCGCCATTTTCGCACCTTGTGATGAAAAATTTCGAACATCCCTCGTGCGAAACACTTTTTCTAACTCGTGTGATTACAGCACTCACCTTCGGCTCGTGCTGTAAACTCGCACTCATTAGAAAAACGTTTTTCGCCCTCGTGGAGTAATGTACTGTTTCCCACTGCTGTATTGTTATTTTTTCACTCCTTTGCATCTTTTCTCCTTTTTCTCTTTTGATTATTCTCCACACTTCTGTTGGGTCTGTTATTTCCATAATCCTCCTGAATTCTTTGTTCTCTTCTTGCTTTTTTCTTTACTCGCACAGCGCTCTGTGGCTTTTCTTTAGCTCCAAGTACCTTTCTCTGTCGATTTCCCCTTTCTTATATTTTCTCAGCTCCTTCTTCATTCTCTTTTTGCTGTCTCTGCACTCTTTGTTCCACCACGCCTTCTCTCCTTCCTGTCGCATCCTTTCCTTGAATCTCTCGATTACTATCGCCCCTTGACCTTCCTCACCAGCTCATCCATACTTTCTTCAAGTCCTTCTTCGCAATAGCTTACGCTCTCGGTCTTGGCTTTGTAGGTCTCCGCGGCCTCGCTCGACCAGTTTTCCATTTCGACGATCCTTCCCTCTCGAATTCGACCGACTTCCCCTCCGTTTAATTCTGATTCAGTTCTTTCTCCTATGCTGAACTCCTCAACTTCTTCCCACGCCACTTCGTTTGTGATGCCATAGTCGATTACTGTGCTAGCTCTTTTTCTGATGTACGTCCAGTTTCCCTCGTTGTCTCCGTATTTATTACCGTTCAAAACTCTCCACGCTCTTTTGTCCACGAGTTTGATTATTTCCCCTCCTTCGGTATTCTGCACCTTATCTCTCGTGCTTCACTTCTCTTCGTTGTTATCACCGGTCCAATTTATACACCGTTTCTCTCCAATTCGTCCATTCAAATCTCCTCCTATAAGCAGTCTCTCTTCTATCGAGTCCTCTATCACTTCGTCTATCCGGTCCAGTCGTTGTTTTTCTCCGTTTCTGTTATATACTCCAACGATATTCCATACCTTTCCTTCGATAATTGTTTTCATTTTGGAATTATTAAAATGCAAAATTAATCTTTTCAGTACCTTTAATATGCATGCATTTTTTCAGATTTTTATACCATCGAGAAGTTTTTGCAATTTTTCTATTATTTTTCTCGAATTTATGCGAAATGAGCGCGAAGCGACATATTTACCTTAAGAAAGCATGAAGTAAAGAGCTTGTACGATTCCTTCTCCAAAAATATAAAATATAATATAACGTTTGTTGAAGAAGTTTTTGATAATGTAAATCCAGCGAAGTGATAAAGTCCGTTGGACTGATAGTTTTCCACTTGACATTCACTGTTTCAATCGATAAATACGTCGAAAGAGTTCCCCCAAGCAAACTAGGTATTCATCTAGACGATCTGCACTGTCCCCTGGTATATTATAAACAAAGATGGTTTCCCCGTGTCTCCGATAGATAATTATAGTGACTCATGTCAGTAGCGAAGCGCCGATGGCGCATACGCGTACGTTCGGTCTATCATTAGCGATTGAATAATTAAACAGCTCCCAGTGCGGTGAAACGACATTTCTCGTTTCGTAATAACACTAAGCAGAGAAAAATTCAGAATAGCCAAGCTCTGTGCTGGTCAGAAATGTAGAAAAATAATTGGTCATCAATATTGCAATGGGAGAACATATATGTGTTCGGCCCGTGCTGGCCACATATATGTTCGGCCATTCTCTTCAGCGATAACGTGCCATAGCTAGCAAGTTATTAAGGTATTGTTCTTTGAAGAACGACGATCATTCATCGAGAATATTTTGCACGAAAGTTTTCGAAACGATGCAAAAATTGAAGCACATTTTTGTTGTGCTTCAATGTATCGGGCTGTGGCAACCGGTGCAATGGCAACCGGGCTGGAAAACGAAGGTCTACCATTCCTATACCTCGTTTGTGATGTTAACCTTGGCCATTAGAATTTCTTCACAATTTATAGCATTGACGATGTCGATAAACGATGTCGAGGAATTCGCCGCAAATTCTTTCATGCTATTAACGATGATTTTGGACAATGGAAAAGCAGCGAATATCTTAATAAAACGAGGCGAGATCGTTGAATTAACAAATGTTTTACAACAGGATCCGTGCCTGCCAAAATGTGAACCAGAGTACGCGATACAGCGTCAATTCGACCGCATGGTCAGGTCTGTAATTATTCTGTGTCGTTATCCTATGCCATGTAAAATTATATTAAAATACAGTGTCCTGACCATTATTTTATATACATTTTAAAGATTGATCTTTTTATGCTATGCTACACTCGTGGGCAGTGGCCTTCTTTATTTCACATTGAGATCTTTCATGCAAGATTTACCGCAAAGAGCTTTACCTTACAAAGCCTGGCTTCCCTTCAATTGCTATGAATCACTGTTGGGTTACTCAGTTGTGTACATAACACAGATCATTACTATCGGCACTGGTTGCGCAATTGGAGTCGCCTTCGATACACTCTTGCCTGGATTGATGTTGCAAACATGCGCACAATTAAATATCCTTAAACAACGATTTTACGAGATACAACAGTTGTTACCAGACAATGCTCGTAATCTGGCTAAGGAGGATAAATCCAGTTTGCTCGTTTCGACTTTAGAGTTGAAACTGCTTTCAGAGAGTGTTAAGCATCATATTGCGATTTTCAAGTTAGAAAGTTCGCCTAACATAATAATTTTTTAAGCGCATGTTACACATATACCTTTTGTTAATTTAAGATCACTACTTTATTGTTCTTTATCTGTAAAAAAATACAGGTTTGCGAAGACATCTAACAATCTATTTAGTCTCATGATATTTCTCCAATGCGCAGTTAGTACTGCGGTACTCTGTTTGAGCTTGTTTAGGCTCTCAAAAATGAAACTGTTAAGCCCGGAATTCATATCGTTAGTTGTGTATATGATGGTCATGGGTACACAAATATTTCTATACTGTTTTTATGGATGCCAAGTCACCTTAGAGGTAAGCAGATAATGCAATTTTTTTCGTCGCTATTATGCCTCTAATTAAAATATGCCTTTAAATAAAAAACTGTACGAAAGAGTTCTGCGTTATTACTCAACAGTCCGACCTCTCTTATATAATTTTATCTCCCAGTAAAATTACATAGGATGTCCTTGACCTATTAGCCTATTGCCTTTAGAAATCGGGCTATTGAAATGCCGTTTGTTCTCGTGTAAAGGACTATTTATTGAACGTTTATATATATATTTTTTTGTAGAGTCTAACGGTCAGTGATGCCATTTACGACATAGACTGGCCTTTGTTCAGTTTGAACGCTCAACGAATTCTACTTACAATAATGGCTCGAACTTTAAGACCCATCGAGTTCACTAGCGGTAACATTGTTACTTTGAATCTGGAATCCTTTAATAGTGTGAGCGACGAATAGTTTTATACACATTTTGCGCTTGATTGCTAAATTCTATATATGTTTTTTATTACAGCTTATCAAACTTTCCTATTCCGCTTACAACGTACTCCAACAGTCGCAGGAATAATTAAGTTCTATATTAAAAACAACAGGAGTATTGGCAGAAGGGAGTATAATAACAATGAAAAATTTACCAACGTTTAAGTATCATACACATTATAATGGAACGGGAGGGAGGAAGACGAGAGAGAAGGGGGGGGGGATCGGATTCGGTCCGAAATAATCAATGGTCTAACACAAGACTGGTTTAACAAAAGAGATTTGAATTTATTGAAGTACTACGGGCGACTCGATTTATTTTAAAGGGCGCCAGCCGCGTACCGCAACTCGCGTTTGTCCGTAACTATTCCTTTTCTTTGCGGAAAATAACCGGTAATCTAACCGGGAGAACCAAACAACAACAAAAAAAAATAACAATTCTGAAGATCGTATAGTACAACAGAAAGAAACGAAAAAGGAAAAAGGAAAAGGGCTCTCGAAGCTGTCCCCAAATAATTACTCTTGGCCGCAGACTCCCGACGGACCCAATTCTTGCCATCTGGAATGTTCAAAGAAAAAAAAAAGGAAATATGATCGCAAAAGAAACAATATTATTTTTAATAATATTTAGTCGTCACGCTTAGACGAATCACTCAGCACTCTTCTCTCGCTCGAAATCTCGAGGGGAAGGAAAAAAGGTCGCACGATGTTTATTATTCGATTGGGAAAAAAATAACTACTCAGGATCATGAGGTTTCCGACCTCGCTGCTCTTAGTAATTGCCTCGTTCGTTGGTGCGTCGATATGCAATGTTAAATTTTAAAAAAAACATGATAGACGGGAAAATATATCGCGAGGGCACTGCCGCAACACCGCGAGGGCTCTATACAATTGAAAGGGGGTGTAAGAGGGGTCGTGTTGAAAAAGCGTGGAGCCGAAAGGCTCCACTCTTTCCGACTCTTAATCCGACTCTTAATCGATCGGGCTCCCATGGCACGTCAACAGTGCGCTCAGTGAAATTGTGGGTCGTCCTGGAAGGTTGGAGATTGCCGTGCCGCCGATACGTTTGGCCCGAGGGACTCGATATTTGGGTAGCTCCAAATCGAGTCGAGTATCCGACTTCGTTTCCTAAGCCTACTCCCCATCGTTTTGGCCGAGGGGAGAGGTTAGAGCCAGCTGATATGGCGAACGCATGCGCAGTAGACGCGAGGCGCATGCGCAATAGACGCGAGGACTCACATCACATCACATCACAGGACACTTTTATAATATTTTCGGACCTCGAGAGGTACCCGATGCCCATATCTCGGCATCTACCGCAAAGTTATAATCGGCACAGGGCGCGTTGAAAAGCTTGTGTCCTATATATATGAAAAAAGTGTCGTCCGAATTCCGATCTGCTGCTTCGTTTCCGAGAAAATCGAGAAGCAAGAATCCACTTCCGGCATTTTTCAGTATATATACTTGGTAGCGTCTCCTCAACTCGCTTAAAAAAAAAATCTTTTTTTAAGTACTTGGCGTCGAGACGCTACCGCGTCTCTTGATACTTGGTAGCGTCTCCTCAACTCGCTTAAAAAAAATCTTTTTTTAAGCGAGTTGGCGTCGAGACGGTACCGCGTCTCTTGATTGGTAGCGTCTCGTCAACTCGCTTTAAAAAAAATATTTTTTTTAAGTACTTGGCGTCGGGACGCTAGGGCGTCTCTTGATTGGAACCTACAGGAAGAAACTGGTGAATTCTATTGCTATGAATGGAAACTGCCTGAGCTGCACGGAAATCGGAAGTATCGGAATTGTATCAAGAAGAACTTGGCGAAAAAAACTTGCCAACCCGTAACTAGTCGTAAAACTTGCCAACCCGTAAAAGTATGCAATAGAACGGAATTTTGTACAAGCTTTGAGTATGTATAGGTTGTAATTATCAAAAAATTGACATGTTAAAAATGGTTGCGATTTTTTATTTGGTGTCGGTCAATACAGGCCAGTACCAATCTACCTCTATAGATACGTTTCTGATAGGTTGCAAGCATACATACGCGGCACTCCACCCCGTTCCGAACGGTCAAAAATGCGACCACTTCCAAAAAAAAATTCATTATTTGATTTGATTTGACAAAATCACACCACAGTTTATAATTATGGAAAAGAATTTTTCAGAATTATCGGATCGTTTTTTTTAATTTGTCAAACTCGATTTTTGTTGGCCGAAAAAAATATTTTAGTCTATTTTCCATCTAAAAGCACCTTTTCCAATAATAAACACATTCGGAAAGTTCATTCAAAACTCCATCTTTTATTCCTTGAACATTTTTTTTTGTATACCTAAAACTTTCAAAGATACAGCGGTTTTAACAAAAAAATTACCAGTTTGGCATATCCTAAAAAAATGATCTAAAAATTCTGAAAAAATTACAAACATTTCTTTTAATAATTACGAATTGTGGTAAAATTACGATTTTTTGGAAGTGGTCGAGTTTTTGACCGTTCGAATTGAGATAGAATGCCTCATTATATTCTATAAACATGAATTTACATTCATTCCGATTAAAGGACAATTTATTACTTCCTATTTCTTCCGATACAAACTTGTTTGTATTGTGACGAGTAATAAAAATATTGATTGTAATAAAAATTTAATTTAATTTGCCGTTTCCCGGTCATTTTCGATTAATACGAATTGGGAGAAATACACAATTTCATATACACTGACAGTGCAATTCCGTTGACGCGATCGGTCAACGTTTGATCATTTATTCCTATTGACAGATCGCAAAAAAACATTTGATTCCGATTGTTCGACCGGGCAATGTATTCCCATATATTGTTGTACAATTCAAATCGTTGTAAGTCAAATAGGTCAATATCAATGTACACCGATTGACTTGTTTCTTATATGTATGTATATGCAATCAATATATATAATGTATGCCAATTCCGATTAATTCTAATTAAAGAATGATTCATCAACTCCTGTTCGTTCCTATTCAAACTCTGTAGCTGAGCATTATGATGATAGGCAGATTGATACCTATTGCGTTCTAGCTCAACTATAAGTTGCCGTTTCTTATTAATTCGTGATAACGAAATTCATTCCGATTGATCGCGACTTGAGTGCAATACGCCATTTCCTATTAATAGCTCTAAAGATTCAGCCGCAGAGGACCGTCAACATTGGCTGATTCATTCCAGCAGACAGTTTACTTACAAAAATACATTGAATCCGATTGTTCGGCCGGACGATGCATTCCCATAGAAGTATTGAGCCCAACAAGGATTTCACCGATTCATTCCGATTGATCGCGACTTGAGTGCAATACGCCATTTCCTATTAATAGCTCTAAAGATTCAGCCGCAGAGGACCGTCAACATTGGCTGATTCATTCCAGCAGACAGTTTACTTACAAAAATACATTGAATCCGATTGTTCGGCCGGACGATGCATTCCCATAGAAGTATTGAGCCCAACAAGGATTTCACCGATTGCTTCTTGTTGCATTATTCAAATTGCTGTTAGTAAAATAGGTCAATACCGATGTATACCGATAGAGTCGTTTCTCATGTGCACATGCAATGTATGCAAATTCCGATTGATTCTAATTAAAGAATGATTCATCAACGCCTATTCATTCCTATTCAAAGTCTGTAGTTAAGTATTGTGATCATAGGCAGATTGATACCTATTGCGTTCTAGCTCAACTGTAAGTTGCCGTTTCTTATTCTTTCCGAAAGAAACGATGACGAAATTGATCAACTCTTGCCGATTCATTCCGATGAATCGCGACCCGGGAGCAATACGCGATTTCCTGTTAATAGCTATAGAGATTCAGTCATCGAGGTCAGTCAACGATACCTGATTCATTCCAGTTGACAGTTTATCGGAAAGAAACACATTGAATCCGGTTGTTTGACGGGACAAGACATTCCCATAGAAACATTATACTTACCGATAGATCCCGATATATGATCAAACAATACAACCCATTTCAATCCTATAAGCTCGATATAGAGCCACTTTTCAACGGTACTTTCGGATTAAATCTTGTATAAAACTAAAATGGGGGAATTTCCTATACAATCCGATTCGTTATTTCAATGGGAAAGTGAGCATTCTATGGGATATTACCAGGACAAAAAACTTATTCAAACCAATACATCGTCGAAAAATAATATTTCCTATCGGGAAGCCAATTTTATCGGATAATAACGATACGTTCCGATTGATATCACGCGCCAATTCAATCCTACTGATACCTATTCATTTCCAATGGGAGCGCAAATTGCTCTCCGATTAAGACTATTCATTCCGATAGAAATCTTATGGGTTACAATCGGTTTCAATCAGTATCTATAGAATTTTCTAAGCAGGGCTATGTCTACGACGGTCCAAAAGATCATTCTTACTGGAATGATTCAGAAAAAAGAGAGCGTTGAAATTTAAACCGTGAACAAGCGTGACAAAGTTCTCATCAACATTTTCAAATTCTAATGACGGTTACGGATGGTGAACCATTAATTCACCGCGCCAAGAAGTGTAGCAACTGTTCTCAGATAGACAACTGACGGCACGGAATCTACTCGGTAGTAGGACGGGAACGTACGCCGTACCGGTACAATGCAGACATGTATGTCCGCATGTGTACAGTTCCAGCTCGCCGTATAGTTTCACAATCTCAGCATGAAACTCCACAGCGAGCTGGAAATGTGCAAGCAGCTTCCGGTATGAAAACGCCGTGCCGTCACAATATCGTCACCTGCGGACATACATGTCTGCATTGTGTCGGCACGGCACGTCAAATGTTACGGCAAGCTTTTCTTTCTGGGTTGGTATATCGACGCACCGATCTCGTACTGACAGAGTAGCAGTATAATCATAACTACCAACGAAAGTCATCCAGATGAACGACTGTTCCAAAACTTTACCCATCCATTGTCAACAACGCAAGTGGACATTTTATTACTGAAATCGTGAGATTTTTTTAGACTACCAGCTCGTCGCCAACTCCGATCTGCGCGGAACGAGGTCGCACGGCGGATGTACTTTTCGTCATTGTGCCTTCCTTTGCCAATCGCTATTACAACGGACAGATAATTCAATGGACTAATTCACCGATAAAAGATTATTGCAACTGCACTTCCAAAAGAACGGTGCTTCCTTGTGATCATTTGCTTTAATAAAATCGTTGATCTGTACAAAAATTAATTACATCACATAAATTGATATCAGTCGTGAGTAGATTCAATTCGTTCCATCGGGGCGAGCCCGGCCTGCGACTTTCGGCATTTTCTTATTTGTTGAATCTTCGAGCTCTTTCGGCTTATAGTAATGAGGCGCGACTTCCAATAGCCATTTGCTCTCGATCTCGGTTACCTATTAATTAAAAAACAATAAAAATGAGTTGACTGTCTCATTACATTGTTTGCTCGAAGCAAATTTACTTCTATGAAAGAACGGTAAACTCACTTGTCGCATAAATTCCTTCGTAGTGAAAACTAGCTCGTGATACAAGAGCCAACGGGGTAATTCCTGAAATAACGAGCTGTTCGGATGTATCGATACGGTTTGATTGTGCTTCGCAGTTTTGTAGTGTCCTCCCTTCGATAGTCTTGCTACGTGATAGAAGTATCCTGCTGTGATAGCCTAAAAAAGAAATGAAAAGTTACAAAAATAATTACAGTTGCTCATAGTGTAGGAATCGAAATAAGTTTCCCACACCTTCCTAATGTTGATAGTATCGCTGATACCAGAAACAAGTTCCATTTCAACTCGTTGCATCAGCCCAACTAGCTGTTCTCTCACGTCTCTCGCTCGTTTCATCGATCTGTGCTGAATAAAATTATCGTAACACCAATTCGTACTGAAGTCACACTGGTGCCACTGATTGTAAACAGTCAATAGAGTGAGATGATCTCCGCCGGGCACGTGAAAATTCTTTCGTGCGGTGTCAGCGTGTATTATCTTGTCCTTCGGTCTGTAAAATATAGCACCGTTAACCGACAGCATAGCCGCTATCGTAGCGATTTCCTCTGAGCATCGATATTTCTCGCTTGCAATAAGCATTTTCGCCATCATAGGATCGAGTGGAAATTCGGCCATTCTCCGTCCCATCTTTGTGAGCTCGCCTCGATGATTCAGTGCACCAAGAGCATACAGCTGCTCCAAGGCGAGAACGAGAGTCTCGTGTGGAGGAGGATCGAGAAAGTCAAAATGCACAAGATCGTTTATACCCAGAGCCTTCAGCGTAAGTACAGCGTTGCCGAGATTTATTCTCTGAATTTCTGGAACCGTATTGTCCTCCAATTCGTGTTGATAAGCCCATGCGGTATATAGTCGAAAACATTTGCCCGGAGCTACTCGACCGGCCCTTCCTGCACGTTGATTCGCCGAGGCTTTACTGATCGGCACGATCATCAGACTCTCCATTCCTGTGCGCGAGTTGAAGTTGTTTTGCTTCGCAAAGCCTGGATCTATGACGTAGACTATATTGTCAATCGTCAGAGAAGTCTCGGCGATATTCGTAGCCAGGACAACTTTTCTAGCGCCCGGTGGTGTTGGCTGAAAGATCTTGGCCTGCATGTCGCTCGGCAGATTAGCATAAACCGGACGTATCATGAGTTCGGCGAGTTTTGTGCCGAGCCTTCGTACTCTCTCCTCCAGCATCTCCTGACAAGTCTCGATCTCGTCCTGACCCGTGAGAAAAACGAGCACGTCGCCCGATGGCTGTGTCGCGTGAATCTGCAGTATCGAAACTACACAGGCATCTATGTAATCGGCTTCGGGAGCTTTTGTGTAGTATATGTCGACAGGAAATCGTCGTCCGGGTATGCGGAATATCGGAGCGTCGTCGAAGAATTCGCTGAACTTCGTTGCGTCCAACGTGGCGGAGGATATGAGAAGTTTTAGGTCCGTTCGGAATCTCGTTATATCCTTGACCAAGCCGAATAGAATATCCGTGTGAAGAGTCCGCTCGTGGGCTTCGTCAATAATCATTACGCTGAAAAAAATCATTATCGATCGTTTAAAAAGGATATTCGTATCCCCATTAAAGAGAAATTTTGGAGTTATGGTGATGTTGCCATTCATACCTGTACGATGCAAGATCCGGCTCGCTCAAAAACTCTCTGTGCAACGTACCGTCCGTCATATACTTTATCTTCGTTCGTTGAGACGTGCAATCTTCGAAACGAATAGCGTATCCAACTTCGTTCCCTAATTTAACCGCCATTTCGTGGGCAACTCTCGCAGCCACTGACATCGCGGCTACTCGTCTCGGTTGAGTGCAACCGATTATCTTGTCGTCGTCAGTGAAGCCAGACTCGTAAAGATACTGTGGTATTTGCGTTGTTTTCCCGGATCCTGTTTCACCCTCGATTATGAGGACTTGATGAGATTTTATAGCTTCTATGAGATCGTTTCTGAAGGGATATATCGGTAGACTACGCTTTGTTTCCTCTATCGTCGTTAATACTTTGGCCTGCGGCGGCAGTGCGAAATCACGTTTCTTATCCTTCGAACTCCCGGGCATACGTAGAGCTTGAATAAACTCAACTTCGTCCTCAAGAAGAAGCTCGTACTCTTCTTGGGCTGCAGACAATAGATAATAATTTTGCACACCTGAATTTATTGATAAAGCTGTTGGAACGGACAAAGATTATATTACCTTTCTTGTCTTTTGCACCAAATTTAAAGACGGCCGAGTGCATTTGGTCATCCTCCCATTTGCTCTGTTCCGACTGAGGAGGTTCCGGATCTATTTGATCCGTTTCAGTCTCTCCTTTTCGTGTATCAACTGGCATGTGATAACGCTTGACTCTCTCCAGTTCTCGTGCTTTTTCATGCTCCTTGGCCAGTTGCAACAAATGCTTTTTGTGCTCTCTTTCCCTCTTTTCGCGTTCCGTTAGTCTGCAGATAATATAAATTAACTATAAATCGCAGGTTAACTTGAAGTCACTCGCCTGGTAACTTTTTGTGATTTGAATTAAATGTGATATCAAAGAAATTTAAGAATTTGACAAGATTCTGAATAGACTTATGTCGAAAACGAATGAAATTATAAACAATATATAATTTGATGTTACTTTAATACATTTATTTTGTATAATTTAAATAATTTAATTATTGCCATACATTAAGAAAAGTATTCGAATGTATGCTTTTATAACTCGAAAACATGAGAAAACACCCGTATATCTATCAATATATCTGCAGACTCGGTATTTTTTCAATAAACTAGATTTAAGTTTATTGTCTTATTTTAGCAGTAAAAGTTTGAGACACAAAAAATATTCCATCGGAACAGTTTTCTCCTTGCAGTGTTAAAAAAAATGCTTATCAAAAACAATGCCTCTGTTTCATTTTATACTTACACTTGGGAGTCGAAGAGGTACTCGTCATCCAGGATATCAGCTTCCAACTCCGCAACCTTATCCTCTTTTCTCTTCTCCAAATATTTCCTCCGAGACTCGACTCTTAGCTTCGGGACCAGTTTTTCTTTAGAATCTTCCTCCATGATCTTGAGCCTTTTGGCTGCTTCAGCTGCATAAGTATGATTCAAAGTGCAGAGTAAAATTCATGAAGTTTCAATGAAATATATGAAGAACTCAATATCGAATACTCACCGGCTCCTGAACCAGCAGGCATCGCAACCTTCCGCACTTTTGACTCATCCTTTGCTTTGAGTCTTGTGGCAAATTCATCCCGCTCTTTAATATCATTCTTGCGGCGCTCCTCTTCGCTATCGCTGTCTTCGCTGGACGACTCTTTTCTTCTGTATTTACTCATCTTGATGTGTTGAATCTGAAAGTTAAGTTAATACAAATTTTCAATTGCTATACAATTCCTCGAAATTCTTGAATTTTTAAATGCACAAAAAATACACGTAGCGAGTATCACACAGCTGGTGTTTTTTTTTTTTAATTCAACAAACGATAAACGTTTTGTTATGCAGTCAATTTATAGGTTAAGGTCTACACTGTTTGATTCACCAAAGCCGTTTACAAAAATGTTGATATCCGATTGTTTTCAGTTGAATAAGTACCTCGACAATATGAAATCAGCGTGTATCCTTCGTATGTATTAATTTGATATTTATTTATTTATCATTATAAAATACGCCGATAAGACTCGGTAATATAAACTAGAAATTCGCCCCGAGATGGCAAGTATGGTACTACAAGGGCGCGTTTCAATGCTAGCTGCAAGCTGCTGGCAGCCTATATAGGTCGTACAGCTGATTGTGCGTGACCCAGTTTATAGGTCACGACTTCGAAGTATAATAGTTTCATGCACCTCGAATCCTCGAACTAGGTCACAGGTCTTTTTACTATTTTTAATCCATGCACTCTGACAGCAAATTCTGTGCAATCGCGCATCTCTGGTTGTAAACGTCAAGAAGCTCCGAATGGATAAATGCAATTATTCAAAATCGATCGGTAGTTTCTATGCGTTTATTTAACGTACAGCACAATCTACTTTTATAAACAGAATTCACTAAATTCACACTAAACTGCGAAGAACAAAATAAAAAAAAACAAGCTTCATGTCTTCTGCATAAAATGAGTCAATAAAGTGTCTTCTTTTGACACGAACCAGTCTGGCTGATCACCTAACAACAACAAAAAAGTCGATCTATAAAATATCACTTATGCATGCAGAGAAAAAAGATAGTGAAGCGTACATTGCGTCTCGTTATTAGTCTTCGAAGTCGTCGAATTTATTATCGAAACGAGTTCGCCCAATTGAGAGAAACTGTTTACGAAATAAAGATTCCGTTTGCCGTCGAGAGAATCACCAAAGAGTTCTTGAATTTTGGAATAGCTTCCGGAAGTACGAAGGCTCTGGCCGACGATGATAGCAAACGCTTCGTGACCCGAGTTCCTCAAACTGTTCAGCTTCTCAACTACAATCTCTTGCTCTCTTTCGTTGTGTACGCTCGCTATTGTGTGTTCTCCATCGGTGACTAACACTGCGATTTATCGGGCGATTAAGGCGATGTAAAATGAATTCAATCCTTAACAAAAACTGTAATTCATTTTTTTAAATATTCAACTGTACTAAACGTAAATAATTAACGTCATCATCGGTCCATTCCTCATCAACACTTGAGCAGATGCAAATAATTTGGTCTTCCTTAGAAAAGTCATAAAGCAGTTATAAAGAAAAATGATTACAGTTTTTATTACCGACTGTGTCCATATCGGGTAGGGGACGGGGAGGTTTGAAATCACTAAACCGTTCGTGGAGCGGTAATATGTTAAACGTACTGACAGCTACTCGTGGCAAACCCGAATTTCGAACAATGTCGATTGCAGCAACTGTGGCTTTAATGAGATCGGTAGGTCCTCGAACAGCGTCGTGATTATTGACCTTCGGATCACGATGCGTTCCTCGATTACCGATAATTTGACCCGCCAGGTACGACAGAGTGGAACAATGGTTCGTCTGATTTAAAGCCAGAGCCAATCTTGAGGATTGAGAAAACGTAAGCAATCCCATTGGATGTTCGGGTGACACTCTGAAGAATATTAATTGATTCCGGATTATCTATGCAGTCGTCAGAGAATTCGCCATAAATAATTGCCTATCGTGTCGAACGACTCACGGGAAGAGATTGCGAAGAATAATGGCTACCAGTTTCATCTGTTCGGTGAACCAGGCATCGAGAACGCTTGGACTGTCGTCCAGCACGTAAAGCATTCCCGATCTCTTATAGCTTGTCAAACTGCCGATTTTCTCAACCAGAAGGGAGGACAACTCCATGATTTCTGAAATTTTATAACTGACCTTTAATACATTGGTTAACAATTTTTATCCGTTTTTTTCTAATAAATTGATCCTTTCTTCTTTACTGCAACTATGGTAGAATTTTCGGTTAGATCCACGAGCTCCATTTCCAAGCCCAGTAATAGATCGTTATTCGTAAAATTGTAACCACTAGCTGCGAGCAATTTTTTGCTATCTTCGATGAGATCGGCGATTCTTATGCCTGTCTTTGAACCTTCACGTTCTTCAGTCTCATTCGTCGAGAGCTTATTACTAATTTGATAATCTTCAAAGAATTTGAAGTTGTTCTTATCATTCCTTGAATCAATACCACTTCCGGCAAGCTTCGAGGAAATCGTGTCGGGCACTTCAAACTGCCTTTCCGTCGACGATACTACCTCATTAAAGTCATCGGAGGACCATGCGCTTTGATTCTTGTCAGGAACTTCGGTCTGCATGATCGTCCATTCATTGTCTTCCTCGGCAGGTTTGCGCTGAATTTCGAATTGGGAACGAAAAGATCTACGACCACTGAACACAAACTTACCCTCTTCGTTCTTATCGCCATTTGCTTCTCCTTTCTTCTCGTCACTATTCTCGAACGGGGAAAGAGATCTCGATCCGTGATCTATACTGCAGAGAACATGTTGTTTCGCAAAATCGCACTGTAGACCGTAAAACAGAGGTAAGCCGTGACCTTCACGATCAAGATTCAAGCAACTGTCCGCATCGGCTTTTGGCCAAGAGCCTTCGTCCTCGCCGAGGCACCAAGAACTTCCTACACCGATACCCTTCCGCGAAAGTGCTTTTCCCATCACGTCGAACCATCTCCAGCCTTCTCTTGTTTTCTCAGTTCTTCCGCCCACCCAGACGTGATCCAAATCTGAAGGAATTATATATTGAGATCAGTAAGGGATCTTCCCGATATACATTGAAATCGCGAGTTGCCACGAACGATCAGATCTTACACAAATCGGTCATTTTATCGAGCACTGCTGAGAGAGTCGTCGAGTCGAGGATACTGGCTATTCTTCCAAAATGATTGGCGCAATGCTCTCGACCTTCGTTCCAAGTCATTCGATCTACCGAGAATTCGAGAATCCTATTTCCTACTGCGATACTTCTGTTTACTGGAGGACCCCGGTTACCAAGACTAGGTCGTTCGGGTAAACCTGTGAGAAGAAGATAAATGTAATTCTAAGTTTTTTCCTTTCAAAAGAGATCGTTTGGATGTAACTGCTTGTAACAACGCTACCATCCTGACAAACGAAGGGTCGTTTCTTTTCGCAATCTAAGTCCAGAAATACCGGACTTATATGATAGGGACACAGATGCCGATCGAGAACGAGACACCTTCCTCTTCTCTGATAATACTCGTCCAAATTAGAACTCGGTACTGGATGACCCGCGAGCCACGGAGGATACTGTGAAATCGTTGATTTTTGTGAAGACAAAACGAGTCCTGTTGGTGACCACGTCCATTCCGTGCCGTCTAGGCTCCATCCACCTAGCCAGACACTTTCCATCGCTGTATGGTACCGAAAAAAACTTGACATTCGGCTGATTTTTATCACTCAGTTGGCATAACCGGAAGTCACCTACATGGTCTGTTCTTCAGCATTATTGAAGCGATTCCGGTTGCAGCTTCGTTGCTCAGTACAGTGGCAAGATACTGTCCTCTCTTTCGACACTCTATACGGGCGTCTCGCCACTTTAGACCGCCACCGTTCAATTTTCTCACACCGGAAGTGTTCTCCAAATTATCGATTTCTTCCTTATCGCCATCTTCATTGATACTGTATACCGTGTAACGATACCCGTCCACGTAAACACCGATGCCTTCGACTATTATCGCCGGAACTTTTTTTCTCACTGTGAGATTGAAGATAATGTACGTCAGAATTTCAATAGCTGTTGATGAATTCCAGACAGATTATTAGATTCGGGCGGGAGGAGGGGGGGGGGGAGATATAAATACAATAAGCGGAGATTACGAGGTAAGAATTGGTTCAACGAAGATTTGCGAGGGGCTCGTGCGAGAGAATATCACTGCTCGTTAGTTATCGCAAATAGCTGATTGGTAACTCGGTAAATCGTATAACGAAGCTTGGAATTTTCGTCATGACAAGTTTATTCTCACCGACGCGGGAGCAGATAAAAGGCTTTGGCAGCTGGCAGTTTGACGGTACCAGGATCGGCAAATCGTGACCGACTTTGTCGAATATCAAGCAATTTTTTTCAATGTCTCGATGATCGTTGGATTTGTACCACTCGGGATAATTGCCGAGTATCGGAGATGATGGTATAGCCACTTCTTCTTCTTCTCTATCGTTGCCACCGATCCAGATCCAATTCGCGCTAGAGTTCGTTCTGTGACCGCCGATCCATAAACCGTCGTACCCTATGGTACTAAATTATGTTAACAAGGGTAGGTAATTCTTGAATAAAAAATAAAATAAAAAAATCGGGCTGAAGGACTTAGGTCGGTGGCCAATTGGCAATATATATATGTTCTCATGACAATCTACGTTATGTCATGCTATGTTCAAAAATTTGTTCCATCTGGCATATTGTCAATAAATCCACTATTACGCTTTAAAAAAACCGACTAACGATAATCGGACTCCGACAACATCCTTGAGAGCCATATCTGCGCATCATCTCCCTCCAGAACCGCTAATCTGCTCGCTGCTGTAACTTCCATGTTCGACCGTATCGTCGACAAGTTTGCATAGCTCAAAGTATCCTCAGGCTCCAGTGACTCGTCGTTTGATCTTTCCACAGAGTCTCGAAGTGAGCATAGAACTTTGGCAACGCTCCAAGGGACTCTCTTACCAATTACGAAAAATTCCCACTGGATATTTCGCACATCGTTTTTCGGCGTCCAGTAGAACTTTTCGACGACTTCGTCACCCCGAGATTCTGCAAGATTGACAAACAATTTGACCATCATAACGCTTAGATTAGTTGGTGATTATTTTAAAAAAAGTTAATTACCGTGTTCAAAGATTAAGAATAATGCGTGGATCTTGACGATCCAAACGATCGTCGAAATTAAGTTCATCGGGTATGCGGTATAAGCACGTCTGAGGCGCAGGCAACTCGGATACCGTTTGATCTTGTAAATAAAAACTAAGCACGTTCGCGAATGGGTCGCTGTAACGAGCGATGAAAATCAAGCTGTGACATGTACGAAATTGGCGATAATCAACAAGAGCGACGTACACATTGTTCTTGGCTTTCTCTTTGTTATACGTTTTTCGGAGCACGAAAAGGTGCCTGAGCAAAATTACCGGATATAATTTGCCTATCGTTCAACTACAGTAAAATCAATCGAACAATCACAAGGATCAGAAAGAGGTGTATATGGAAATTAAAAAGAACGCTATATTTACTTTTTTAAGATTAAAAAATAGTCTGACGATCGTTGTCTCGAATATATTTTATTGTACATACATTAATGAAAATATATACATGGTAGACTGCGGCTTATCGAAGCAGCGAAATGTCGATATCGTCGGCTACGGGTATTCCTCTCTATCTCATCGATTCTCATCGTGATACAAATCAAGATTTTTTTTTCTAATTCCTTTTATTTATTTTTGTATACAAAAACACCATAGGGTTTTTTCCTTAACGGAGGCAGTGATTGCCGCGATTAAAATTAGAAAATATATATTTCAGAAATACTGTTACATTCATTTAGAGGACGGTAGTTGGTTTTGTATTTTTCTTTTTTTTTTGTTTCTTTTTTTTGTGATTGTTGCGAAAACGATAAGCAGTTAAAGGAATAACTTGCCGAATTTTTCTCGCGTTAATTTTTTTGCATACTTTTATACTTTTCAATTATTTCGCACTGGATGTGAAAACAGGAATACTCGTGCCGACCTCTTACCACCCAACCCCCCGAAAAAACGTCTGTTTACTCTTTCTCTATACTATTGCACAGCCAAACACTTGCCCGATCACTCTCGGTTTCTCAAAAAGTTTTCACCTTCTCTCCTTCTGTCTCGTCTCGTCTCGTCTCTCTTCTCCGTTTAAAATCACTAATACGATAGTGTGTATGTGTGTTACGTGTGTGATAGAAAGGTCAGTAACGATTTTTCGCGATCGTTTTAAACCGGCCTCGTCGTACACGTCGAGAGTCGCTATTGATTTTTTAATAATTTTTTTTCTCTTCCATTTTCGAAAAGCTCTCGCGACGCGATACTTAAAATCTTTCTATTTCTCATTCGACGTTTAGATGGAAAAATATCGCAGACGTATATACCGAAACATCGCATATTAACGCATATCATACGAGAGACGACGTTACGACGAGTTTAAAAACTCTCGTTACCTTTCGTTTAGGGATAACATGCAGCGTATAAAACATATCTTATCTATTTTGTTTTGTTCATATTCATATAGTGTTGTTTTTTGTTGTTGTTTTTTCGTTAAATATCTATTTGCTTTTTTCCTTCCTCGTTTATATGACCTATATTAGAAATACGCGATTACGTTCCTTAAACGCTATTATCAAGGATTAGAAACGCGCATTAAATCGCCGGCGCAAACGACGCCCGCGAGCGCCTGTCATTGTTATGGGTAAACGTACGTGCTTTAGCCGCGGGATTAGTTCTCGACTTATCTTCCTTTCTCTCGATTCTCATTAGATTCGATCATGACAGAAAGTGTGTGTGTGTGTGTGTGTATTTTTTTTTTCTTATTTTTTCTCCTCAACGACTTCGTCGTTTGTTTTTTTTCATGCGTTGTATTTGCACTCGAGGTTCTGGCAGAGACAGACCTGCCGTGAATGTTAATACGTAAAACGAAATAGCTGAATTCGCGGCAGACTTTCGAAACTCTTGCGGAATAATTATGAAGAGAAGGATGTCCCCCTGGACCGCCTCCTCAGCCGATTAATGTTCGGAATATTCCCGGCCACTGTTTTTGTTTTGTTTGTAATTCAAATGGCCGATTTTCGGTTCTGTACGCAATAGTATGACGATCGCGGTTATCATATTACGATCGGTCGCGAATTTAAAACATGAATTTTGTTTTATTTTTAAACTTATAGTCTTATGGAGTTAATACGCCGCGATCGCGCGCTATTATTTCGATTGACGGTATGCGCGCAGGGTCAATCGATGTTTCAACGCTTTGATTTGCTTTGTCAGTCTGTATACTCTCCTAATCCGTGTGACACGAGCGAGAGGTTCCGGACCGCGATGAAATATTAATAAAAATAATTAATCGATTAATTAATCAATAATAAAAAGTACAATGAAAAATAGTCGTTATTTTAACGTGGGCTATTTTAAACGCACGGAGGAGGGGAGGACCGTGACGAAATTTGTAAAATGCAATTCTCGGCTCCGAGCCTCATCGGTAACAACAAGATTAGTTATCAACAGCATCGTCGCTGTTAATAATTTATGGTAGTTGAGATTAGCAGTAGTTAGCAGCAATATCGATGCTGACAGTGGTTGTTCTGGCCGTATTTGTTTTTACGTACTTCTACCATTCGTGAGCTATGGTTCCGACTCACAGTCATTAATTGTTTATTTTCCTTTTGCTTTTTTTTTGCTGTTGTTTACGTTTGTTTATATGGTTGTCCCGACGCATCGCGCGGTTCGTCCAGAATCATCATACTTTAACGACGAGGGATCGCCATTGTGCTCTCATTCGAAAACTCTTTCTTTCTCTCTCTCTCTCTCTCTCTCTCCCTCTCAGGCTCCCGCAGATCGCGAACTCGTAAAAAACGGCACTTACGCATTTTCGCTGGTAGAATTAGACGTTTTCGATTCCCGCCTCTATGTTCATTTTTATATTCGCACGAGAATCTGCCGGACCGGGCATTTCTCGTGTTTTTTTTCTTTTGTGTTCTTTCAATGACGGACGATTCACGTTTCGATCAATCGCGCAAGGAATCACAGAATAACGCAGCACCGACAGTACCGTTGCCGGGACGCTCCGGCACTTGGTGGCGGTGTCACAGGTGCAAAGTAAGCGTGTACCTTGATATTCGGTAGATGCGTCTGAAAAAAAAAATTAGAAAGAAAAAGATTAAGTAATCATTCTGCAGGTTGTCGTCGCAGAAAATTTCGATATAATTTAAAAAAATTAAAAGTTATTGGGACATGTACTCTGAGTCTACGTATGCCAGCTCTCGTTATCAATTGGCAGTCGTAAAGCTCGATTCTCTCGAGATTGTGGCAAGCTTGCAACAAATGCTCGAGACTCGCGTCCGTTATCAACGGACAGTTATCCAGTTCCAGAACGGCGAGATTCTCAGCGGCACAAGGCGATAGTGCTAGTTGTCGTATTCCTTCGTCCGTGATCAGCTCGCAATGTGACAGACTCTGTACTCATGAACACGTTCGATTAATACAAAACTTATACATATTTATCATTTGTTTTCTCACGCATACCCAAGCATTTCGCACGTGATGTACACAGAGCGAGGAGATACATTTTTTGGGGTTTTAATTTACTCACTAGTTTCTCAAGCCTCGGACATCCCATAGCCAAGTGTATGAGTGTCGCGTCCGTGATAAGAGCACACTCCTCCAGATCCATTTTTTCCAGTAGCCTGCAATTCTGAAAGTCGAAAGCGAATCTACTATTCACCTCTGAACCCTGACGCGGAATCGCACAATGACTTGTCTTTTTTTTGTGAGTGTTTCGATTTCGATTGAACTCACTCTCGCGAGAGCCTGAAATCCTGCATCGGTGAAGTGAGTGCAGGCTACGCATTCGAGAACGCTCAGCAATGGACAGTGCTGGGCTAGCGTTACCAAAGACGAGTCGGTCAAATTTGGACAATTCGAGAGACAAACGTAGTGCAATCTTGGGCATCTTTCGCTCAATTCTCTCACAGCATCGTCCGTTATGTTCTAAAAAATAAGAAAAAGAATTGGTGAGTCACGCGAATTAAAAAAGGATTAAAAAGCGATGCGCCATATAAAAATTACCCTGCACTCGTGTAGATTGATAGCTTCAAGATTCGGACAAAAACGCGCGAGACATTTGAGAGCGCGATCTGTTAATTGTCGACAACCTTTGCTCAAAAAACTTCGGAGTTCCGGACATCCTCTGGCCAAAGCTTCGACGCCATTGTCCGTTAATAACTCGCACCACGACAGATTTATGTGAGTAAGCAGTGGACAACCATCAGATACATCCTTGAGCGCCAGATCGGTGATCTCTGGACACGAGTCGAGATTCAGTCTTTGCAACTTCGGACAGTGACTGCTCAGGGCCGCGCACGTTGCATCCGAGATCTTTTTGCACTGGCTCAAATTTAGCTCCTCGATATTTGGACAAGATTGAGCGAGGGTCCGCATCGAGATGTTGCCGATACTCTGGCATCCTCTTAGCGACAATTGCCTCAGAAAACCTCCGCATCTTCTCGATATATTTTCTATTACTGGTCCCTAAATAAAAGAAAAAAAAAAGAAATCATTTCCATAAGAATAAGAAAAATTCCATCTAAAGAATATGCAGTTTCGTCGACACGCACCTCTACATCCCGTTGAAAATCAAAAAGGTCGATTCTCTGCCAATTGGAGCCGTCCAACGCAAGAACGTTCCACGCTTTGCTCACTTGGGCACATCGGCATAGAGATACTACGTCCAGATATGACAAGATTCTGCAAATGTAGAAAAAAATGATGAATTAGCACTAAATTAATATTTTAGCTCCCAGGTGGAAAATTAAACAGCCCCGTAAATAATTTATAAATTAAATAATTATAAAGAAAACTAGATATTTGTATTCGTTCCAATAGATTTTTTGTTTACGGTACCTGAGTAACAATTCCTTTGGCAGTTTTTTGTTTATTTGGGCCTCGTCGTCGTGAAATACCCATGTCAGCTGAAAAAACACGAGAACACCAGTAACGTGACGAGGGCAGTAACACGATATGCGATTACCAGTTCAAACAGGAACTGAGGCACTCGTTATCAATGAATGGCGGTATTCACGGGAGTGTTAGCGTTGAATGCCATGGGTTACAGGTGAATAGCGAGAATGCGTGCGTGTGTGCGTGTTTGTGCGAAGGCATAGCTGAGTGAACATCCAAGATTGGAGTGCAGTTGACGATAGAACCAACCTGCATGTAAGATTGCCTCATTGTACTGAGAGGAATGTTTTGAGTTATTGATTGAGGCGGATAGTAAGCGCCTTGATGATGATGACGGAGATGGCGGTGTGGTAGTTGTTGATGACGATGATAGGGAGGATGATGCTGTTGTTGTTGTTGCGGCAGCTGTCTCCACCATTGACCACCCGACGCGGATTCTCCTACTGATCCCTGGACCACTTGGCCCAATTGACCTGCCCCTCCTCCACCCACTCCTACGCGACTTACTTTTTTCTAAAACAAAATCCCCCAATACTTGAACACGATTGGATTTCTGCGATAAGACACGCGCGACATTAAGACTCGACTGATAGAGAGAATCTACCGCGTAGCAGCTATCGAACAGATGTTATTTTTGTGGGCAACCTGGCGTAATCTTCATGATATCGTTAAATAATGCACGCACAATCATCTTTGTTTATATAACAACCTGCATCGGCGCTCCTCGCGCGCTCAGGAGTAGTTTGACGCTGGTAGGGGAGAGTGGGGCACGGTGACCAAGTTTATGTCTTTCTCAAGTAAAATGTTCTATTCCTGCCAATGAGCGATTAAAGTCGCTATCTTGTCGCTATCGACGTAATGTTCAGAGCCTTCCGAACAAATATTAAACATGATTTTAGACGTTAACAAGTCGTCGCAATGGAGAACAAAAAATGGCACGGTGTGCTCCATTAGCGGGGAGCAATGTGTGCCCCATCAGTGGGGAGCAATGTGCGACTCAACGGGGGATAGCGAGCTAAGTCGTTAAGAATATCGGGTACATAATAATTAAACAAAAATTAATTCATTAATTTCGAAAGATAAAATAAAAGAATGTGCCCAACGGAATCTTTTTTTCATGAAACCATAGCCGATGTTTGCCTGCACAGTTAAATGTTCACATTTATGCGATAAAACAGAGCATATGAAATGTCTCATTTTTTTCACATAGAGAAGTTTGCTGCGTTTTGTGCAACTCGTAACTGAACAGTGTGAGCCACACTACCGTGCTCCAGCAACGCCAATAAGATCGTTCGACATTTAGAAATGCATCTTTACATGGACTTTTATGTTTAGATACGTTAAGAAAACATTTTATTCCTCATTTATTCGATTAACAATTTAATAAAGGAAAAGTATAAATCTCTCTTATTTCTTGTATTTTTAATTATCTCTGAAGCGTATCACAGAAAAAGTACAAACAAGTAGAGTTACATGCACGGTGTGTTCATCATAAATAACGTTACGTTATTCAATGCGTGACGCAGTTTCCAATCGTGTTTAGAGATACGAAATAATCGCGGTTCCAGTCGACGATTTGTTTACGCGTCCCCGCCGCGAGTACTTGCACACACGTTTTCTCCCGTGGCGCGCACTGTGAGACAACTGCGCGGTTACCCCTGGGTTACTTATATGCGGCTATAAACGTATCTCTATACGTATCGGTCATGCGCTTCTCGCATTTTCCGCTTCTCTCAATAGCCTCGCTCGCTATATCGTAGCCAGGTCAAATAAAGAATAAAAATCGCGGTCGTCTAATTCCATCATAGCAAAATTGCAGCGTTGCGCGTACGATTCGTCGAATAAATTATAATGGATCCACGAATGATGAGAGGAGAGTGAATTTCCTTGTGTTCTCGCACAGATATACCCTTAGCATGCAGATATGTACATTTTGCATCGGTCAGCATCTCGTATATTTCTCGCGCACACTGGACTTACCGTGCACGCAAATATTGTGCGCCTTGGGCTACTGGCTTTGGCGTGGGTGAATGAACGGAAGGCGAAGGAAAAGATAAATAAAGAAAGAGCCAGAGAGAGGCAGTCGAGAGAAAGAAAAAAAAATTAAGTACAAACAATTATGCCCGAAACGACTTTACATTCGTCTGTCGTCTCGCCCAAGTATAAAGTGTCTTGTTAATATGAAATAAAGGTGCTAAAGATATAAGCTTGTTCAGAAAATTGCAACTGTAAAGAGAACAAAGAGTTGCGACCGTTGTAAAAAAATAGGATTTTCAAGCAAAGGTGAGCGAGAGAGGGCGAATTGCGAAGGAAATAAGTATAACAATAAGTGGTAACTAACGAAGCGAGGGAGGTCGTGCCCGAATGTTGTTGTCGAGGCCTACAAAAAGCATTGAGCGACTGGTTCAAAGGATATGTATATACGTGTGTGCGTGTGTGCGTGTGCGTGTGTGTGTGCGCGCGCGCCCCGTGTATATATATATATATATATCCCACAGTTAGGACGATGTTTAAGCTTCTCTCGCGAGATTGAGAACAAAGGATGGACTTGACTGATCGGTCGATGGTGGAAAATGGAAGAAGCCCAGATTGGGGAAAAAAGCGTCGAAACTCATATGGCTAGAATGATACGTGGGGTCGATAAACCCGTGTGTCGTGCGAGTTGCCAAGCCACGAAGAAGACGTGGCTTGAACAGAAGTTGAAAAAAAACGAAAAAAAAAACACTCGTTGTGTGTATACGGCGCGTACAAACGCACATCGAGCAAATCAGCTGTTCGCCCACAACGAATGACAACATTGGCACAACATTGCGACGACTCCCTTTCGCATCGTTGCCGCTCGTCTCCACTCGCTCGCCTATGACGCGTTTAACAACGAAATAACGATCGTATAAATATCATGATATCATGACCTACCTCGAGCCTCGTCCGCCCGGAATGTATCATCCTTTTGCGTCGCGTTATTTTGCAAAAAATTTCGGGCTTTTGTCCCGCACAGAGGTTTGGAGGAAAATCGTGGGAGGAGGAAGGGGGGAGGAGGAAAAAGAAAATATCAAAATAATAAATATATATATCCTTCGTTCGTAACGTCTCCTCGCGGGTTGCCTACGGCTCGCGAGTGAAATGGCCGAGCTACTACTGCCTGGACGCGTTGTGCGCGATGCCGCCACGGCTACGTTTCGGAACTGTATGAATGCGCGGGGCGAGGAGCGGGAGGGGGGACATACACTCCGAGTTTCTCCTCGTGCCGAACTCACGAACGTTTCTCGTTGGTTGACCGACTTCGACCTGGCGACAGTACAGCCAATCGTGGATACTCCTATCCATTGTTTACACGGCTGTCATTGGACGGATATTTTTGAGTAAGTGCAACGCTTGTTACTGACTGACTAAGCAGCTGCGCTGACTCGGCCGCCACAGGCTACGCGCCGGTGCACTCTACTGCGAAGCAACCGCGAGTTTTCCTTGCTCGCTCGATTCGAGCGCTCTTACCTGCTGCGAGAAAGTGCGGGTGCATCACAGCCGATAGCAAGCAGCGCGCATGGTATTAACCGATCGAGAGCAAGCAGGCTCCGTTTATGCCGCGAGTGATAATGGACTCGTGCCCCACCGCACGTTGATCCGCCGAGTACTGATCAACGCAGCGCCAAGCGGAAGCTCGAAGAACCTACTTCGCCGTCGCGTTACCATGGTCACCGGAGATGCGTATTTCCAATTCCATGTTTACTATTAAAGATTGGAGACCTGGATGTATTGTAAATTATCCAGGACTAAAATTTGCGGATAGATTCATGGACGATGCGAATTCTGTTTAAAAATAGAAACTGTAATCTTATATAAGTTCTTTGCTTGAGACGACAGATGTTTCATCGAATGCCACTTAGTTTATAACGTACCGTGACGATTTTCCACCAGGAAGACGCCTGTTAAATCCTTTTACAGCTCCGTCGAGACACGATGCGAATGAACGATAGAAAAAAATAAGAACGTTCCGATAAGCTTTGTCTACATCGGACTACCGCCGAGATACTTTAATATGTTGTTTGCACTGCACAGGAGTTCGTCAGCAGAGCATGTTTGGTTTTTTATGTACTTTCGTTACAGTTATATTAACGGTATGTATCTAAATAGAATCATTTACTTTGCTTTTTTTTTCGTTATTCTTAAAGTTTCATGTATTGAGAACATTGTGTGTAAATTTTATGTTGCAACTCGTTATATTGTGGAAGTTATAAGCGATTGACGGAAAGGCCTTCAAACCGCTGAGCTGTTGAATACGTATTCAAAAAATGTCAGGTCTCGTGGTGACGGTGAATTGAGAGGTACTCCATTTTGCCCCAAATCGCAATTTTTCGTGAATGCTCGGAATTATTGCGAATTTAATATTTGTTGTTAGTGAACAATCAAATTCACAGTTCCGGACGCATCTGAACGGCCTTTATTTCTCAGCTACCGATTTTTTTCTCGATTTTTTTTTTTTATTTCCATGTTTGCTACGAATTTTCGAGTGCTTCCTGTGAGTTATCAATAAGAGATTTGATAGAGACGCCCCAGTGAATGCCAGATGTCAAGATCTAATAACAATAATAATAGCAATATACTCTCGCCGCAAGGGGAAAGCACCAAATTGTCACAAGTACCCTGAATAGCAGCAATTTCATCTATCAGTTTGTATGTCTTGAACAAAGAAGGAAAAATGCTTAATCGTGCTTATTTGGAGAGTAGAATACTAAATAAAAAATCTCATACCTACGTATAACTAATATTTAGAAAAGTTCGCACGATAATACCGCGATTGCACTTCCTCGGAGATCTATATATTGCGTATCAACAGGCTCATTGCCGTTTGCGATGATCAAGGTTTCACGAGCTACCACGACTCGACACTGTCTGAATCATTTATATTGACTACATTGTCTTTATCAAGATTCCGGAATAGTTGGGATATTCAATTGCACGAAATGTGATTATCGAGATCTTGAATGTTTTACAAGTCCGAAGTCGTCCTTGGATTCAAACTCTATTTTTATCGATTACGTCCTACCGTTCTCCCGCCCCCGTCGATATCGGTACCACGTAGATCACGGCATGGATCTTCACAACGCAGCTTGATAAGCCTGTCATTGGGAATTTTCACTTTTTTCTTTAATTTCGTTCAATTTTACCATTTTCACACGTGTGCAGCAATGTGCAAAATCTGTTTGATCCTTGTTCCGATAAAGAGACTTGCAGTTCAATGATCGTGCAATATATTCGGGGGAGGGGGGGGGGGGGGGGTGGCCAAGCACCGTCTATTGACGGTGCTTTCGAAAGTTCTGGGAAAATCGCGGAGTACTATATATGCCTCCCCCCTCCCCTGCTGATCAACTGGTATCTTCGGCAAGAACCACCCCTCCATGGCTACACGCTTCAATACTAAAGCCACTTTGACGTAGAAGATATGATGATCGTCCTGTTGTTTAGTGATAAGGTGATACATCTTTATAAAAGAGGCTGTACTCAACACAGGCTGATCAGTGACACCGATATTTATACGACGGTTTACCTACTAGCTAGCGAGTGCGTTCGTAAATACAAGAGAGAACGCGAGCAATGCGACGTAAGTATGTGATCATTGGATTCTGGAAAAACGCGTATTGAAGCAGTGATAATCCCTTAGAGATTAATCCTTTATGAGTACTATCGATTGAAATCAGTATCGCGAGACGAATAAGTAGGGAACGTTAAGTAGGCGGGAGAGCTTTGTTATGTAATTCCCAGAGAGTGAATATTTCCTTATGATTTACAAACAATTAGGAAACGTTATGCGGGATTCGTGTGCAACAAATTTCAAAAAATGTGCAGTGCGTGGTAGTCTGTAGATCTGTCTGTCTGTCATTCGATCGTCATTCATGTCGAAGCTTTCCCTACTCACAATTATTTTCTAGATTAATATTCAATTTTTACTTTTTTTATGGCTTTATATTATTATTTTTTATTCAGAAGCGGGCGACCGTCTGACTGTGAGGGCCAAAAGGTTTTTACTGCAGTCTGGTGGATGTCATACAATTTCGTGATGCTGAAACTTTTAAAAAATAGTAATAAAAGCCTTTGGTTTTAGCCTTATCGAAAAAATAAGGATTTCGATAAGGATATTTCCTTATCGAAAAATGTAAGGTATGCGATAGTAACCGCGGAAACGGGGTGTTACATGCTGAGAGAGCAACGCGCGGTCGTATCTGAACAAAAGAATAGCCATTCAGCCGATGATGAAATAGTTGTATAGCATGATCATCAGCGATGGAGATTAGACCCGATAGCCTCGTTACAAATCGATTGACGTTCAAGGAATCGCTCACAACACTCCCTACGTTTTTAAGTGATGCTTCGCCTCCTCATACAGGAAACTTTATTTCCGTCCAATGATCCTTATTAAATTTGCCAAAAATCGATCAAACCGTTTTAATTATATGAATTAAAAAAAAGAAATTTCGAAAATATATTAAGGTGATTTTACAATAACCTAAGATAAAATAATTGGGAAATTGAAATGTAAATGTGCTTTCGCATTATGTTCTTCTATTCACAGTTACCTCCATGAGGGAGCCAAACAAAATTACATTGTGAAGAAAAGAAAACAAGAGTAGAGAAAGCTTTGTTCTCATGATAACATTTTTCTTCAAAATGTTCATGTCCACATGTTCAGAATGTTCTGAATCGTCGATAAATCGCAGTTAGAAAAACGTGTCCGTGTCCGTGTCCGTGTCCGTGTCCGTGTCCGTGTCCGTGTCCGTGTCCGTGTCCGTGTCCGTGTCCGTGTCCGTGTCCGTGTCCGTGTCCGTGTCCGTGTCCGTGTCCGTGTCCGTGTCCGTGTCCGTGTCCGTGTCCGTGTCCGTGTCCGTGTCCGTGTCCGTGTCCGTGTCCGTGTCCGTGTCCGTGTCCGTGTCCGTGTCCGTGTCCGTGTCCGTGTCCGTGTCCGTGTCCGTGTCCGTGTCCGTGTCCGTGTCCGTGTCCGTGTCCGTGTCCGTGTCCGTGTCCGTGTCCGTGTCCGTGTCCGTGTCCGTGTCCGTGTCCGTGTCCGTGTCCGTGTCCGTGTCCGTGTCCGTGTCCGTGTCCGTGTCCGTGTCCGTGTCCGTGTCCGTGTCCGTGTCCGTGTCCGTGTCCGTGTCCGTGTCCGTGTCCGTGTCCGTGTCCGTGTCCGTGTCCGTGTCCGTGTCCGTGTCCGTGTCCGTGTCCGTGTCCGTGTCCGTGTCCGTGTCCGTGTCCGTGTCCGTGTCCGTGTCCGTGTCCGTGTCCGTGTCCGTGTCCGTGTCCGTGTCCGTGTCCGTGTCCGTGTCCGTGTCCGTGTCCGTGTCCGTGTCCGTGTCCGTGTCCGTGTCCGTGTCCGTGTCCGTGTCCGTGTCCGTGTCCGTGTCCGTGTCCGTGTCCGTGTCCGTGTCCGTGTCCGTGTCCGTGTCCGTGTCCGTGTCCGTGTCCGTGTCCGTGTCCGTGTCCGTGTCCGTGTCCGTGTCCGTGTCCGTGTCCGTGTCCGTGTCCGTGTCCGTGTCCGTGTCCGTGTCCGTGTCCGTGTCCGTGTCCGTGTCCGTGTCCGTGTCCGTGTCCGTGTCCGTGTCCGTGTCCGTGTCCGTGTCCGTGTCCGTGTCCGTGTCCGTGTCCGTGTCCGTGTCCGTGTCCGTGTCCGTGTCCGTGTCCGTGTCCGTGTCCGTGTCCGTGTCCGTGTCCGTGTCCGTGTCCGTGTCCGTGTCCGTGTCCGTGTCCGTGTCCGTGTCCGTGTCCGTGTCCGTGTCCGTGTCCGTGTCCGTGTCCGTGTCCGTGTCCGTGTCCGTGTCCGTGTCCGTGTCCGTGTCCGTGTCCGTGTCCGTGTCCGTGTCCGTGTCCGTGTCCGTGTCCGTGTCCGTGTCCGTGTCCGTGTCCGTGTCCGTGTCCGTGTCCGTGTCCGTGTCCGTGTCCGTGTCCGTGTCCGTGTCCGTGTCCGTGTCCGTGTCCGTGTCCGTGTCCGTGTCCGTGTCCGTGTCCGTGTCCGTGTCCGTGTCCGTGTCCGTGTCCGTGTCCGTGTCCGTGTCCGTGTCCGTGTCCGTGTCCGTGTCCGTGTCCGTGTCCGTGTCCGTGTCCGTGTCCGTGTCCGTGTCCGTGTCCGTGTCCGTGTCCGTGTCCGTGTCCGTGTCCGTGTCCGTGTCCGTGTCCGTGTCCGTGTCCGTGTCCGTGTCCGTGTCCGTGTCCGTGTCCGTGTCCGTGTCCGTGTCCGTGTCCGTGTCCGTGTCCGTGTCCGTGTCCGTGTCCGTGTCCGTGTCCGTGTCCGTGTCCGTGTCCGTGTCCGTGTCCGTGTCCGTGTCCGTGTCCGTGTCCGTGTCCGTGTCCGTGTCCGTGTCCGTGTCCGTGTCCGTGTCCGTGTCCGTGTCCGTGTCCGTGTCCGTGTCCGTGTCCGTGTCCGTGTCCGTGTCCGTGTCCGTGTCCGTGTCCGTGTCCGTGTCCGTGTCCGTGTCCGTGTCCGTGTCCGTGTCCGTGTCCGTGTCCGTGTCCGTGTCCGTGTCCGTGTCCGTGTCCGTGTCCGTGTCCGTGTCCGTGTCCGTGTCCGTGTCCGTGTCCGTGTCCGTGTCCGTGTCCGTGTCCGTGTCCGTGTCCGTGTCCGTGTCCGTGTCCGTGTCCGTGTCCGTGTCCGTGTCCGTGTCCGTGTCCGTGTCCGTGTCCGTGTCCGTGTCCGTGTCCGTGTCCGTGTCCGTGTCCGTGTCCGTGTCCGTGTCCGTGTCCGTGTCCGTGTCCGTGTCCGTGTCCGTGTCCGTGTCCGTGTCCGTGTCCGTGTCCGTGTCCGTGTCCGTGTCCGTGTCCGTGTCCGTGTCCGTGTCCGTGTCCGTGTCCGTGTCCGTGTCCGTGTCCGTGTCCGTGTCCGTGTCCGTGTTAATAAAAATGTTATGCCATTTAAAATTTTTTAAATTAAAGCAATTTTTTTCTCGCCTCATTTTTCCGTATTAAATATTCATCTATGAATAAAAAAAAGTGTCAGATTTGTAATCAGCGTGAAAAAATACATGGAATTAGAGTCCCGGAGCGACAACTAACGAAAAAGATTACCGGGTATTTTTATAGCCAAAATTGCAAAGATGAGTGATTTTGGGTATTTTTAAACAACGATTTTTTTGCTTTCCCGTGGCATCGCAGAAAAACCCAGGTGCTTATCGTGATCTACAGAAAGACATATATAAGACAATGGATATGACGGGGTTAAAAAAGCTAGATAAAGAGGTATCACTTACATTGCTTGAGTAAAAATCGAAAGTGCAAAAAAATGTATTTCCATGTATGTTTCGCGCCAAGCGCAGATCCGACAAAGTGAAGCATGACGATGGAGTATTTTTTAACGTGCTGAACCCGAATCGGCCAGCCGTTTGCATGAAAGTCTAACAAGACGTTGACGTTGAAAAAAGTTAAAAATTGAAATTTTCATAGCGCTTCCTCATAAAGTTGAAAATTGAAATTTTCATAGCGCTTCCTCAGAAAGTTGAAAATTGAAATTTTCATATCGCTTCCTCATAAAAGTTGAAAATTGAAATTATTATATCGCTTTCTCATAAAAGTTGGACATTGAAATTTTCATATCGTTTTCTCATAATGTTCCTTTATTCGCGAAGCTTCCTATATGAGGAAGGCAAAAATGCAGACAATGCTTCCTCATAGAAGAAGCTTCGCGAATAAAGGAACATTATGAGAAAGCGATATGAACATTTCAATTTCCAAATTTATGAAGAAGCGCTGCGAAAATTTCAATTTTCATCTGTATGAAGACGCTCTATGAAAATTTCAATTTTCAACTTTATGAGGAAGCGCTATGAAAATTTCAATTTTTGTAATAGAATTTTTATAACCAATATTGCAGAAATGAGTGATTTTCAAACAGCGATTTCTCAAATCTCAAGGCCTAGTTCTACGGCAAGAAATACACAAGATGATGTATATGACGGGGTTGAAAAAGCTAGATGAAGGGGTATCATTCGGATTTCTTGAGTAAAAATTAAAAGTGCTAAGAAACAATTCCGGAGCGCACAATACCAATTTTTTTTTCGCGCTGAGCTCACATCCTTCAAAATGAAGCGGGACGTTGGTGTATTTTTAAATGCTGAACCTGAATCAGATAGTCGTTCTGCATAAGTCAAATACGACGTTGACGTTGAAAAAAGTTGAAATTGAAATTTTCATATCGCTTCCTCATAAAAGTTGAACATTTAAATTTTCATATCCCTTCCTCATAATATCCCTTTATTCGCAAAGCTTCCTTTATGAGGAAGCCACAAGTACAGAAAATACTTTTGCATAGAAGAAGCTTTTCGAATAAAGGGATATTATGAACAAAGGATATGAATATTTCAATTTTCAACTTTTTTCTCAATAGGAAGTTGGGTGTTTGCCACTTCGGTGGCAGCCATACTTGCTGTGGCAGGGGCGTCAGTAGCCGATCGATTGAACATCAATATTGGAGTTGAAGACAATGGTGATGTCGACATCATAGTCGAAGTTCGAACGGAATGTCCGAAAGTTGATCCGAAGAATACGACGGTGCACCTTCCACACGAAACAGACTGTACAAAATTTTATCGATGCGAACGGGGGAGACGGATAATTCTCGAATGCCATGTATCAGAGCTTAATGGCACGAGGATGCATTACGATCGGATCCAGCAGGTATGTGACTGGCCAGAACGCGCTGGTTGCGCCATTGGAGACAATACAACTAGGCAAGGTACGACCTCCGACTACGAAAAATATTACAGGACTTACTGATAAATTGATGACGGTTACATTTTCCACAGCGATCACGCCAGAAATCACAACTCCAAGATTGCCAACGGCACAACCTATGGGATCGACAACGAAACTGGTTTCTCGTAAACCCAGTACAGAGAATATTACTACTGTAACTATTGAATCTACTACCCGTGATAATGGGGCGCCAAAACAATGTCCGAAGGTCGATTCGATGGATAGGACGGTACATCTGCCACACGAAACAGACTGTACTAAATTCTACATATGTGATCACGGAAAGCCGATCCTTTCCGAGTGTCCTTTGATGGATGCTAAGGGCAATAGGTTGCATTTCAATCCGTTTCTGCAGGTATGTGACTGGCCGAATCATGCCGGTTGCATCAGTACAGGGACGACTACAGAAGGTACGATTTATCTTACGACGACGAAAAAAACTACACGACCTACACATAAACCGACAACAGTCTCGCTTTCCACAGAAAGTATGACAGAAATTACAAGTCCAAAATGGTCGACAAAACCGACGGAATCGACAACTGAGCTAGGGTCTCGCGAGCCCTCGACGGAATATCCTACGCAAGTAACTACCGAATCCTCAACTTCCAAAGCATGGACCGAGCAACCTGCAACTTTAATTACTAACTCGACGACGGTTAAACCGTTTACAAACCTACCTATAGAGCCAACGTCCTCAGAATTGCCATCTGAAATTCCCACTAAATCGACAATAATATCAACGACTGTTGAACCCTCAACAGAGTATCCTATGAATCCAACGACTACTAATCTGTGGACGAAAAACCCTACAGAGCCAAATACAAATACGACGACTTTAAAATCCCAATCTGAAACACCAACTGAATCGACAGAAATATCAGCGTCCCGTGAAACATCAACAGAATATTCTACGTCTCCAACTACTACTAAACCGTGGACGGAAAAACCTACGGAGTCAAATACAAATACGACGACGTTAAAGTACTCATCTGAAACATCTACTGAATCTTCAGAAATACCAACATCTGGAGAAATATCCACAGAGAATCTCACAAATCCGACTACTACTAAATCGTGGACGGAAAAATCTACACAGTCAAATAAAGATACAACGACGGTAAAATGGCCATCTGAAACACCTACTGAAGCCACAGAAACACCATCGTCCCGCGAAACATCTACAGAGAATCTTACAAATCCAACATCTACTGAACTTTGGACGGAAAACCCTACGGAGCCAAATAGAAATACGACGACTTTAAAATCCCCATCTGAAACACCAACTGAATCGACAGAAATATCAACGTCCCGTGAAACATCAGCAGAATATTCTACGACTCCAACTACTACTAAACCGTGGACGGAAAAACCTACGGAGTCAAATACAAATCCGACGACGTTAAAATACTCATCTCAAACATCTACTGAATCTTCAGAAATACCAACATCTACTGAACTTTGGACGAAAAACACTACGGAGCCAAATAGAAATACGACGACTTTAAAATCCCCATCTGAAACACCAACTGAATCGACAGAAATATCAACGTCCCGTGAAACATCAACAGAATATTCTACGACTCCAACTACTACTAAACGGTGGACGGAAAAACCTACGGAGTCAAATACAAATCCGACGACGTTAAAATACTCATCTCAAACATCTACTGAATCTTCAGAAATACCAACATCTACTGAACTTTGGACGGAAAACCCTACGGAGCCAAATAGAAATACGACAACTTTAAAATCCCCATCTGAAACACCAACTGAATCGACAGAAATATCAACGTCCCGTGAAACATCAGCAGAATATTCTACGACTCCAACTACTACTAAACCGTGGACGGAAAAACCTACGGAGTCAAATACAAATCCGACGACGTTAAAATACTCATCTGAAACATCTACTGAATCTTCAGAAATACCAACATCTACGGAACTTTGGACGAAAAACACTACGGAGCCAAATAGAAATACGACGACTTTAAAATCCCCATCTGAAACACCAACTGAATCGACAGAAATATCAACGTCCCGTGAAACATCAACAGAATATTCTACGACTCCAACTACTACTAAACGGTGGACGGAAAAACCTACGGAGTCAAATACAAATCCGACGACGTTAAAATACTCATCTCAAACATCTACTGAATCTTCAGAAATACCAACATCTACTGAACTTTGGACGGAAAACCCTACGGAGCCAAATAGAAATACGACGACTTTAAAATCCCCATCTGAAACACCAACTGAATCGACAGAAATATCAACGTCCCGTGAAACATCAACAGAATATTCTACGACTCCAACTACTACTAAACCGTGGACGGAAAAACCTACGGAGTCAAATACAAATCCGACGACGTTAAAATACTCATCTCAAACATCTACTGAATCTTCAGAAATACCAACATCTGGAGAACTATCGACAGAAAATCTCACAAATCCGACTACTACGAAATCGTGGACGGAAAAATCTACACAGTCAAATAAAGATACAACGACGGTAAAATGGCCATCTGAAACACCTACTGAAGCCACAGAAACACCATCGTCCCGCGAAACATCTACAGAGAATCTTACAAATCCAACATCTACTGAACTTTGGACGGAAAACCCTACAGAGCCAAATAGAAATACGACGACTTTAAAATCCCCATCTGAAACACCAACTGAATCGACAGAAATATCAACGTCCCGTGAAACATCAACAGAATATTCTACGACTCCAACTACTACTAAACCGTGGACGGAAAAACCTACGGAGTCAAATACAAATCCGACGACGTTAAAATACTCATCTGAAACATCTACTGAATCTTCAGAAATACCAACATCTACTGAACTTTGGACGGAAAACCCTACGGAGCCAAATAGAAATACGACGACTTTAAAATCCCCATCTGAAACACCAACTGAATCGACAGAAATATCAACGTCCCGTGAAACATCAGCAGAATATTCTACGACTCCAACTACTACTAAACCGTGGACGGAAAAATCTACGGAGTCAAATACAAATCCAACGACGTTAAAATACTCATCTGAAACATCTACTGAATCTTCAGAAATACCAAGATCTACTGAACTTTGGACGAAAAACACTACGGAGCCAAATAGATATACGACGACTTTAAAATCCCCATCTGAAACACCAACTGAATCGACAGAAATATCAACGTCCCGTGAAACATCAACAGAATATTCTACGACTCCAACTACTACTAAACGGTGGACGGAAAAACCTACGGAGTCAAATACAAATCCGACGACGTTAAAATACTCATCTCAAACATCTACTGAATCTTCAGAAATACCAACATCTACTGAACTTTGGACGGAAAACCCTACGGAGCCAAATAGAAATACGACGACTTTAAAATCCCCATCTGAAACACCAACTGAATCGACAGAAATATCAACGTCCCGTGAAACATCAGCAGAATATTCTACGACTCCAACTACTACTAAACCGTGGACGGAAAAACCTACGGAGTCAAATACAAATCCGACGACGTTAAAATACTCATCTCAAACATCTACTGAATCTTCAGAAATACCAACATCTGGAGAACTATCGACAGAGAATCTCACAAATCCGACTACTACGAAATCGTGGACGGAAAAATCTACACAGTCAAATAAAGATACAACGACGGTAAAATGGCCATCTGAAACACCTACTGAAGCCACAGAAACACCATCGTCCCGCGAAACATCTACAGAGAATCTTACAAATCCAACATCTACTGAACTTTGGACGGAAAACCCTACAGAGCCAAATAGAAATACGACGACTTTAAAATCCCCATCTGAAACACCAACTGAATCGACAGAAATATCAACGTCCCGTGAAACATCAACAGAATATTCTACGACTCCAACTACTACTAAACCGTGGACGGAAAAACCTACGGAGTCAAATACAAATCCGACGACGTTAAAATACTCATCTGAAACATCTACTGAATCTTCAGAAATACCAACATCTACTGAACTTTGGACGGAAAACCCTACGGAGCCAAATAGAAATACGACGACTTTAAAATCCCCATCTGAAACACCAACTGAATCGACAGAAATATCAACGTCCCGTGAAACATCAGCAGAATATTCTACGACTCCAACTACTACTAAACCGTGGACGGAAAAACCTACGGAGTCAAATACAAATCCAACGACGTTAAAATACTCATCTGAAACATCTACTGAATCTTCAGAAATACCAACATCTACTGAACTTTGGACGAAAAACACTACGGAGCCAAATAGATATACGACGACTTTAAAATCCCCATCTGAAACACCAACTGAATCGACAGAAATATCAACGTCCCGTGAAACATCAACAGAATATTCTACGACTCCAACTACTACTAAACGGTGGACGGAAAAACCTACGGAGTCAAATACAAATCCGACGACGTTAAAATACTCATCTCAAACATCTACTGAATCTTCAGAAATACCAACATCTACTGAACTTTGGACGGAAAACCCTACGGAGCCAAATAGAAATACGACGACTTTAAAATCCCCATCTGAAACACCAACTGAATCGACAGAAATATCAACGTCCCGTGAAACATCAGCAGAATATTCTACGACTCCAACTACTACTAAACCGTGGACGGCAAAACCTACGGAGTCAAATACAAATCCGACGACGTTAAAATACTCCTCTGAAACATCTACTGAATCTTCAGAAATACCAACATCTACTGAACTTTGGACGAAAAACACTACGGAGCCAAATAGAAATACGACGACTTTAAAATCCCCATCTGAAACACCAACTGAATCGACAGAAATATCAACGTCCCGTGAAACATCAACAGAATATTCTACGACTCCAACTACTACTAAACGGTGGACGGAAAAACCTACGGAGTCAAATACAAATCCGACGACGTTAAAATACTCATCTCAAACATCTACTGAATCTTCAGAAATACCAACATCTACTGAACTTTGGACGGAAAACCCTACGGAGCCAAATAGAAATACGACGACTTTAAAATCCCCATCTGAAACACCAACTGAATCGACAGAAATATCAACGTCCCGTGAAACATCAGCAGAATATTCTACGACTCCAACTACTACTAAACCGTGGACGGAAAAACCTACGGAGTCAAATACTAATCCGACGACGTTAAAATACTCATCTGAAACATCTACTGAATCTTCAGAAATACCAACATCTACTAAACTTTGGACGGAAAACCCTACGGTGCCAAATAGAAATACGACGACTTTAAAATCCCCATCTGAAACACCAACTGAATCGACAGAAATATCAACGTCTCGTGAAACATCAACAGAATATTCTACGACTCCAACTACTACTAAACCGTGGACGGAAAAACCTACGGAGTCAAATACAAATCCGACGACGTTAAAATACTCATCTGAAACATCTACTGAATCTTCAGAAATACCAACATCTACTGAACTTTGGACGGAAAACCCTACGGAGCCAAATAGAAATACGACGACTTTAAAATCCCCATCTGAAACACCAACTGAATCGACAGAAATATCAACGTCCCGTGAAACATCAGCAGAATATTCTACGACTCCAACTACTACTAAACCGTGGACGGAAAAACCTACGGAGTCAAATACAAATCCAACGACGTTAAAATACTCATCTGAAACATCTACTGAATCTTCAGAAATACCAACATCTACTGAACTTTGGACGAAAAACACTACGGAGCCAAATAGATATACGACGACTTTAAAATCCCCATCTGAAACACCAACTGAATCGACAGAAATATCAACGTCCCGTGAAACATCAACAGAATATTCTACGACTCCAACTACTACTAAACGGTGGACGGAAAAACCTACGGAGTCAAATACAAATCCGACGACGTTAAAATACTCATCTCAAACATCTACTGAATCTTCAGAAATACCAACATCTACTGAACTTTGGACGGAAAACCCTACGGAGCCAAATAGAAATACGACGACTTTAAAATCCCCATCTGAAACACCAACTGAATCGACAGAAATATCAACGTCCCGTGAAACATCAGCAGAATATTCTACGACTCCAACTACTACTAAACCGTGGACGGAAAAACCTACGGAGTCAAATACTAATCCGACGACGTTAAAATACTCATCTGAAACATCTACTGAATCTTCAGAAATACCAACATCTACTAAACTTTGGACGGAAAACCCTACGGTGCCAAATAGAAATACGACGACTTTAAAATCCCCATCTGAAACACCAACTGAATCGACAGAAATATCAACGTCTCGTGAAACATCAACAGAATATTCTACGACTCCAACTACTACTAAACCGTGGACGGAAAAACCTACGGAGTCAAATACAAATCCGACGACGTTAAAATACTCATCTGAAACATCTACTGAATCTTCAGAAATACCAACATCTACTGAACTTTGGACGGAAAACCCTACGGAGCCAAATAGAAATACGACGACTTTAAAATCCCCATCTGAAACACCAACTGAATCGACAGAAATATCAACGTCCCGTGAAACATCAGCAGAATATTCTACGACTCCAACTACTACTAAACCGTGGACGGAAAAACCTACGGAGTCAAATACAAATCCAACGACGTTAAAATACTCATCTGAAACATCTACTGAATCTTCAGAAATACCAACATCTACTGAACTTTGGACGAAAAACACTACGGAGCCAAATAGATATACGACGACTTTAAAATCCCCATCTGAAACACCAACTGAATCGACAGAAATATCAACGTCCCGTGAAACATCAACAGAATATTCTACGACTCCAACTACTACTAAACGGTGGACGGAAAAACCTACGGAGTCAAATACAAATCCGACGACGTTAAAATACTCATCTCAAACATCTACTGAATCTTCAGAAATACCAACATCTACTGAACTTTGGACGGAAAACCCTACGGAGCCAAATAGAAATACGACGACTTTAAAATCCCCATCTGAAACACCAACTGAATCGACAGAAATATCAACGTCCCGTGAAACATCAACAGAATATTCTACGACTCCAACTACTACTAAACCGTGGACGGAAAAACCTACGGAGTCAAATACAAATCCAACGACGTTAAAATACTCATCTGAAACATCTACTGAATCTTCAGAAATACCAACATCTACTGAACTTTGGACGAAAAACACTACGGAGCCAAAAAGATATACGACGACTTTAAAATCCCCATCTGAAACACCAACTGAATCGACAGAAATATCAACGTCCCGTGAAACATCAACAGAATATTCTACGACTCCAACTACTACTAAACGGTGGACGGAAAAACCTACGGAGTCAAATACAAATCCGACGACGTTAAAATACTCATCTCAAACATCTACTGAATCTTCAGAAATACCAACATCTACTGAACTTTGGACGGAAAACCCTACGGAGCCAAATAGAAATACGACGACTTTAAAATCCCCATCTGAAACACCAACTGAATCGACAGAAATATCAACGTCCCGTGAAACATCAGCAGAATATTCTACGACTCCAACTACTACTAAACCGTGGACGGCAAAACCTACGGAGTCAAATACAAATCCGACGACGTTAAAATACTCCTCTGAAACATCTACTGAATCTTCAGAAATACCAACATCTACTGAACTTTGGACGGAAAACCCTACGGAGCCAAATAGAAATACGACGACTTTAAAATCCCCATCTGAAACACCAACTGAATCGACAGAAATATCAACGTCCCGTGAAACATCAACACAATATTCTACGACTCCAACTACTACTAAACCGTGGACGGAAAAACCTACGGAGTCAAATACTAATCCGACGACGTTAAAATACTCATCTGAAACATCTACTGAATCTTCAGAAATACCAACATCTACTAAACTTTGGACGGAAAACCCTACGGTGCCAAATAGAAATACGACGACTTTAAAATCCCCATCTGAAACACCAACTGAATCGACAGAAATATCAACGTCTCGTGAAACATCAACAGAATATTCTACGACTCCAACTACTACTAAACCGTGGACGGAAAAACCTACTGAGTCAAATACAAATCCGCCGACGTTAAAATACTCATCTGAAACATCTACTGAATCTTCAGAAATACCAACATCTACTGAACTTTGGACGGAAAACCCTACGGAGCCAAATAGAAAAACGACGACTTTAAAATCCCCATCTGAAACACCAACTGAATCGACAGAAATATCAACGTCTCGTGAAAAATCAACAGAATATTCTACGACTCCAACTACTACTAAACCGTGGACGCTAAAACCTACGGAGTCAAATACAAATCCGACGACGTTAAAATACTCATCTCAAACATCTACCGAATCTTCAGAAATACCAACATCTGGAGAACTATCTACAGAGAATCTCACAAACCCGACTACTACTAAATCATGGACGGAAAAATCTACACAGTCAAATAAAGATACAACGACGGTAAAATGGCCATCTGAAACACCTACTGAATCCACAGAAACACCATCGTCCCGCGAAACATCTGCAGAGAATCTTACAAATCCAACATCTACTGAACTTTGGACGGAAAACCCTACGGAGCCAAATAGAAATACGACGACTTTAAAATCCCCATCTGAAACGCCAACTGAATCGACAGAAATATCAACGTCCCGTGAAACATCAACACAATATTCTACGACTCCAACTACTACTAAACCGTGGACGGAAAAACCTACGGAGTCAAATACTAATCCGACGACGTTAAAATATTCATCTGAAACATCTACTGAATCTTCAGAAATACCAACATCTACTAAACTTTGGACGGAAAACCCTACGGTGCCAAATAGAAATACGACGACTTTAAAATCCCCATCTGAAACACCAACTGAATCGACAGAAATATCAACGTCTCGTGAAACATCAACAGAATATTCTACGACTCCAACTACTACTAAACCGTGGACGGAAAAACTTACTGAGTCAAATACAAATCCGCCGACGTTAAAATACTCATCTGAAACATCTACTGAATCTTCAGAAATACCAACATCTACTGAACTTTGGACGGAAAACCCTACGGAGCCAAATAGAAAAACGACGACTTTAAAATCCCCATCTGAAACACCAACTGAATCGACAGAAATATCAACGTCTCGTGAAACATCAACAGAATATTCTACGACTCCAACTACTACTAAACCGTGGACGCTAAAACCTACGGAGTCAAATACAAATCCGACGACGTTAAAATACTCATCTCAAACATCTACTGAATCTTCAGAAATACCAACATCTGGAGAACTATCCACAGAGAATCTCACAAATCCGATTACTACGAAATCGTGGACGGAAAAATCTACACAGTCAAATAAAGATACAACGACGGTAAAATGGCCATCTGAAACACCTACTGAATCCACAGAAACACCATCGTCCCGCGAAACATCTACAGAGAATCTTACAAATCCAACATCTACTGAACTTTGGACGGAAAAACCTACGGAGCCAAATAGAAATACGACGACTTTAAAATCCCAATCTGAAACACCAACTGAATCGACAGAAATATCAACGTCCCGTGAAACATCAACAGAATATTCTACGTCTCCAACTACTACTAAACCGTGGACGGAAAAACCTACGGAGTCAAATACAAATCCGACGACGTTAAAATACTCATCTCAAACATCTACTGAATCTTCAGAAATACCAACATCTGGAGAACTATCGACAGAGAATCTCACAAATCCGACTACTACGAAATCGTGGACGGAAAAATCTACACAGTCAAATAAAGATACAACGACGGTAAAATGGCCATCTGAAACACCTACTGAATCCACAGAAACATCATCGTCCCGCGAAACATCTACAGAGAATGTTACAAATCCAACATCTACTGAACTTTGGACGGACAACCCTACGGAGCCAAATAAAAATACGACGACTTTAAAATCCCCATCTGAAACACCAACTGAATCGACAGAAATATCACCGTCCCGTAAAACATCGACAGAATTTTCTACGAATCCAACTACTACTAAACCGTGGACGGAAAAATCTACAGAATCAACTCTGAGTAAAATGACTTCAAAATGGCCGTCTGAAACTCCCACTGAATCGACAAATACACTAATGTCTCGTAAACCATCTTCAAAGTATCCTGGGACTGTAACCACAGAGTCTACTATTTCAGAACAGACAGAAAATCCCACAGAGTCAATTATAAGCAATACTACTTCCAATGGGCTAACTGAGTCAACGGAAGCAGCAACGTTTTACGTACCTTCCACAGAGTATTCTACAATCATAACGACTATATCGACTGCCTGGACGCAACAACCTACAGAACCGACACCAAATTTTACGACGCAGAGATTATCAACCGAAATTTCTTCCACAGGTGAAGTATCCTCAGAAACAACTCCTATGATAACAGTGTCTACGGTCGAAGTAGATCAAAACAGTACTCATACACCGGCGGACATTTACGTGCCCCACGAAAACAACTGTAGTCGTTTCTATGAGATTGTGAACAACGAGAAAATCCTCAAAGAGTGCCCACGCGGCTTGCAGTTCAGTCCCACCGAAAAACATTGTGATTGGCCCGAGAAAGCTGGTTGCGAGTTGACGACTCTGACTTTTACCGAAACTACCCCTAACCCCGAATCGGAAGGTTCATGTGGTAACATCGGCAACAATTGGGTAGTAGCCCACGAATGCGCTTGCAACAAATATTACACGTGCTCCAATGGCGAGCTGATTCTAAAGGAATGTCCAGAAGGTTTGCACTTTGGTCCGTCGTACTTTGGATGTGTCAAACCTGAATGGGCTCGGTGTGAATCTACTACAATTGGCATCGTTACCGACATAGATACTACTACAAAACTTATCCCGACTGACTGTCCACCAGATAATTCTCGGCAACCGGTTCGACTTCCTCATGAGACCAATTGTTCTCTCTTCTACGAATGCGACAATGGCAAAAAAATACTTCATCAATGTCAAGACGATTTTCACTTCAATGCACAATTGCAAATGTGCGAGTGGTCAGATTCAGCTGGTTGTGTCACGCGAACTACCGACATGATGAGTAGCCAAGGCACTACTAAACCGTCGAAGCCGGAAGATGGTATCTCTATGTCCGTACCCCCGGAGTGTTCTCTCGATAATTCAGGAAAATCAATCCAGCTTCCACATCCGTACAATTGCTCGTTATACTACACATGCGCTAATGGAAACAAGGAAGTACAGGTCTGTCCCGATCGTTTAGAATTCAATGCTAAAAAACAAGTTTGTGACTGGCCAGAAGTGGCTGGATGCGTCACATCGATCACCAAAGAACCTTGGACTACGTGGATATGGTCCACACCAAGTAGTATATCGCAAGATCGTTCCACAGAAACTCCGAAAACTTCTATTGATAAATTGACTACACTACCGAGCTCTACTGCCGAAAAATTGACTACACCGCCAATCTCTACTACTGAAAAATGGATTAAAACGACGAAGCCAGAAGGTGGTACTTCTGTGTCTATGCCCAACGAGTGTCCTTCCAATAATTCAGGATACGCAGTTCAGCTTCCGCATCCGTACAATTGCTCGTTATTCTACAAATGTGATGATGGAAACAAGGTAGTGCAGTCTTGTCCCGATGGTTTGGAATTCAATGCTCGTGAACAAATGTGTGACTGGCCGATACTAGCTGGATGTGTCACATCAACCACCAAGGAACCATGGACTAAGTGGATATGGTCTACCACAAGTGGTACATCACAAGATCGTTCCACGGAAACGTCGAAAACTTCTGAAGAATTGAAGAATCCGTCGAGTTCTACTATTGAAAAATGGACACTACCTTCAAGGGTTACTAGTGAAGAATTGACTACACTGCCCAGCTCTATAACTGAAACATGGACTTTACCACCGAAATCTACTGCCGAAAAAATGACTACACCACCAGCTTCTACTACCGAAACATTGGCAACACTGCCAAATTCTACTACTGAAAAATGGACTACATCGCGGAGTGTAACTACTGACAAATTGACTACGGTTCTACATTCTACTATTGAAGAATTTACTATCACGCCAAGCTCTACTACTGAAACATGGACTATACCACTGAGCTCCACTTCTAAAAAGTTAATTACACCGCAGAGTTCTACTACGGAAAGACGGATTGTACCGCCACATTCTACTACTCAAAAATTGATAACTACCGAAATTTCGATTACTATTCCAATCTGTGAATCCGACTCCAAATTGTCCCACGAGAATAATTGTTCTCTTTACTACGAGTGTGAGGAAGGTACAAAGAAACTGAAAGAATGCCCGCCGGGACTGCATTTCAATCCATTGTTGAATATCTGCGATTGGCCGACGAATGCGGGTTGCGCAAGGACGACAATTCAATGGACTCATACACCGACTGAACAACCGAATCCGGCTAATCCCATAACGACTGAGCAACCGAGTCCACCGAGGCCTATAACAACTGAACGGCCGAATCCGTCTATGACCACAATGAGCCAGCAGCCCAGTGCGCCTAACCCCATAACGATTGAGCAACCGAATCCACCGAAGCCGTCAACAACTGAACAGCCGAGTCCGTCTATGACTACAATGAGCGAGCAGCCAAGTACGCCTAAGCCTGTAACGAATGAGCAGCCGGGTCCGCCTACGACGATAACGAGTGAGCAGCCCGGTACGCCTAAGCCTGTAACGAATGAGCAGCCACGTCCGCCTACGACGATAACAAGTGAGCAGTCCAGTACGCCTAAGCCCATAACAACTGAGCAGCCGAGGCCTCCTATCAGTACAATGTCCGACCAGCCGAATTCACCGAAGCCCATAACAACTGAGCAATCCAATCCACCTTCGTCCACAACGACAGAGCAGCCGACTCCCTCTAAGCCCACAACGACTGAGCAACCGAGTTCGTCTAAGCCCATAACGACTGAGCAACCGAGTCCACCGAGGCCTATAACAACTGAACTGCCGAATCCGTCTATGACCACAATGAGCGAGCAGCCCAGTACACCCAAGTCCATGACGATTGAGCAACCGAATCCACCGAAGCCGACAACAACTGAACAGCCGAGTCCGTCTATGACTACAATGAGCGAGCAGCCAAGTACGCCTAAGCCTGTAACGAATGAGCAGCTGGGTCCGCCTACGACGATAACGAGTGAGCAGCCCGGTACGCCTAAGCCCATAACAACTGAGCAGCCGAGGCCTCCTATCAGTACAATGTCCGACCAGCCGAATTCACCCAAGCCCATAACAACTAAGCAATCCAATCCACCTTCGTCCACAACGACAGAGCAGCCGACTCCCTCTAAGCCCACAACGACTGAGCAACCGAGTTCGTCTAAGCCCATAACGACTGAGCAACCGAGTCCACCGAGGCCTATAACAACTGAACTGCCGAATCCGTCTATGACCACAATGAGCGAGCAGCCCAGTACACCCAACTCCATAACGATTGAGCAACCGAATCCACCGAAGCCGACAACAACTGAACAGCCGAGTCCGTCTATGACTACAATGAGCGAGCAGCCAAGTACGCCTAAGCCTGTAACGAATGAGCAGCCGGGTCCGCCTACGACGATAACGACTGAGCAACCGAGTTCGTCTAAGCCAATAACGTCTGAGCAACCGAGTTCGTCTAAGCCCGCAACGACTGAGCAACCGAGTCCACCGAAGCCAATAACAACTGAACAGCCGAGTCCGTCTATGACTACAATGAGAGAGCAGCCAAGTACGTCTAAGCCCGTAATGACTGAGCAGCCCAGTACGTCTAAGCCCATAACGACTGAGCAACCGAGTTCGTCTAAGCCTGTAATGACTGAGCAACCGAGACCACCGAGGCCTATAACAACTGAACTGCCGAATCCGTCTATGACCACAATGAGCGAGCAGCCCAGTACACCCAACTCCATAACGATTGAGCAACCGAATCCACCGAAGCCGACAACAACTGAACAGCCGAGTCCGTCTATGACTACAATGAGCGAGCAGCCAAGTACGCCTAAGCCGGTAACGAATGAGCAGCCGGGTCCGCCTACGACGATAACGAGTGAGCAGCCCGGTACGCCTAGGCCCATAACAACTGAGCAGCCGAGGCCTCCTATCAGTACAATGTCCGACCAGCCGAATTCACCCAAGCCCATAACAACTGAGCAATCCAATCCACCTTCGTCCACAACGACAGAGCAGCCGACTCCCTCTAAGCCCACAACGACTGAGCAACCGAGTTCGTCTAAGCCCATAACGACTGAGCAACCGAGTCCACCGAGGCCTATAACAACTGAACTGCCGAATCCGTCTATGACCACAATGAGCGAGCAGCCCAGTACACCCAACTCCATAACGATTGAGCAACCGAATCCACCGAAGCCGACAACAACTGAACAGCCGAGTCCGTCTATGACTACAATGAGCGAGCAGCCAAGTACGCCTAAGCCTGTAACGAATGAGCAGCCGGGTCCGCCTACGACGATAACGACTGAGCAACCGAGTTCGTCTAAGCCAATAACGTCTGAGCAACCGAGTTCGTCTAAGCCCGCAACGACTGAGCAACCGAGTCCACCGAAGCCAATAACAACTGAACAGCCGAGTCCGTCTATGACTACAATGAGAGAGCAGCCAAGTACGTCTAAGCCCGTAATGACTGAGCAGCCCAGTACGTCTAAGCCCATAACGACTGAGCAACCGAGTTCGTCTAAGCCTGTAATGACTGAGCAACCGAGACCACCGAGGCCTATAACAACTGAACTGCCGAATCCGTCTATGACCACAATGAGCGAGCAGCCCAGTACACCCAACTCCATAACGATTGAGCAACCGAATCCACCGAAGCCGACAACAACTGAACAGCCGAGTCCGTCTATGACTACAATGAGCGAGCAGCCAAGTACGCCTAAGCCGGTAACGAATGAGCAGCCGGGTCCGCCTACGACGATAACGAGTGAGCAGCCCGGTACGCCTAGGCCCATAACAACTGAGCAGCCGAGGCCTCCTATCAGTACAATGTCCGACCAGCCGAATTCACCCAAGCCCATAACAACTGAGCAATCCAATCCACCTTCGTCCACAACGACAGAGCAGCCGACTCCCTCTAAGCCCACAACGACTGAGCAACCGAGTTCGTCTAAGCCCATAACGACTGAGCAACCGAGTCCACCGAGGCCTATAACAACTGAACTGCCGAATCCGTCTATGACCACAATGAGCGAGCAGCCCAGTACACCCAACTCCATAACGATTGAGCAACCGAATCCACCGAAGCCGACAACAACTGAACAGCCGAGTCCGTCTATGACTACAATGAGCGAGCAGCCAAGTACGCCTAAGCCTGTAACGAATGAGCAGCCGGGTCCGCCTACGACGATAACGACTGAGCAACCGAGTTCGTCTAAGCCAATAACGTCTGAGCAACCGAGTTCGTCTAAGCCCGCAACGACTGAGCAACCGAGTCCATCGAAGCCAATAACAACTGAACAGCCGAGTCCACCGAAGCCGATAACAACTGAACAGCCGAGTCCGTCTATGACTACAATGAGAGAGCAGCCAAGTACGTCTAAGCCCGTAATGACTGAGCAGCCCAGTACGTCTAAGCCCATAACGACTGAGCAACCGAGTTCGTCTAAGCCTGTAATGACTGAGCAACCGAGACCACCGAAGCCGATAACAACTGAACAGTCGAGTCCATCTATGACTACAATGAACGAGCAGCCAAGTACGTCTAAGCCCGTAATGACTGAGCAGCCCAGTACATCTAAGCCCATAACGACTGAGCAACCGAGTTCGTCTAAGCCCATAACCACTGAGCAACCGAGTTCACCGAAGCCGATAACAACTGAACAGTCGAGTCCATCTATGACTACAATGAGCGAGCAGCCAAGTACGCCTAAGCTCGTAATGACTGAGCAGCCAAGTACGCCTAAGCCTACAACGACTGAGGAGCCAACAACTGACTATGACTGGTTACTACCTGATACTTGCATCGGTACCTGTCCACAAGGAGATCCGATGAATGCAATCTTATTGCCGAACGTAGATTGCACGAAATTCTGCATATGTAGCAACGGTGGTGGATATGTTTACGATTGTCCGGCGAAGCTTCACTTCAATCCGAAAAAACGAGTATGCGATTATCCTAGAAAAGCTAAATGCGTAGGCAAAGGCGGTTTTGGACATGCCAAGGTCTAAGTCGCGAACCCCTTCTTATAATCAATTCGCTGTCGCTCAATGCGATCGTTCGTCCTACAGATATCGTCGCTCTTTCTCAATCGCCCGACCTCTTCGAATACGAACAAAAGAGTATTCAATCGAAACACAACAATGATAGAGGAAGACGACATTTCGTCGAGTCGAGATCCGAAAGGGATAACAATCGCATGCCTTGAAATCGAAACTATTATGTTTTCCTTACTTGAAATGTATATGTCTCGAGGATAACCTGTCCGGGACACGACAAGACGAGGGCGCAGTGACAATCGGCACAACATCAGATGCAAGAAGATTCTAATTGCCGCAAACGACAATCCGCTTGCTGAAAAGGATCTTCTCGCGTCAAATGAATTTTATTTAAAGTACATGTGTGTGTTTCCGAGCTACCTCGTCTTTCGATTATAATTTAGTCTCCATAAACCTCCCCACTTAACCTTCCCTTTGCCTGTAGAGAACAACTCTCTCTTCTAATTACGTTTCAAGATGTGAAGTATTTTTATTAAAATGATATTAATTTTTTTGACAGCATTTGTAAATGACATGCAAAATATATAAGAACTTATTTGTCTGACAATATATATGTATATATCCTCGATATCTCATCATTACCTAGAATTATCGTTTGCAGACCTTGCAGTTTGTATTATCCACATCGAATCGCTTCAGTGATACATCGACGGATCAGAGTAGCGTAAATTATTTGACTTTGTACGATTTTTCCATTGCGTCTAGTGGAAAATCTTGGTGTCTTATATATAAATATATATAATAAATAGATAATATCTCGCTACAACGTCAACAATACACACTTGCTGTAAGACAAGAATCAGTAAAAAAAAGTTTGTACATTTAACGAACATTTCTTGTCCACAAAGAAATTGTCCCCAATTGTTTGGTCCAATTTCACAATTTTTGTTTTGTCAACGTACGATATTTTAAACAAAAAAGATGGGAAATTGACAGGAAAAACATTGTAAAATGAACAATGAAAAAAAAGTGAAAGTTTGAGGACAAAACCCTTTTTACAGTTTAAGGTCAGTTTGCATTAGATCGTATGCTATTCAGGTACGTATTATTCGAACAATACGATTGGAAAACCAGGCAAAACTTATCGATGCTATATTATATTGATGTCAGTATGTTATATATATTTTCATATTGAGCTTTAAAGTTCGAAGCAAATAAACCCGTTATACGTCAAGGAGGTGGATGACAATTATGATAAGGGATTCCTGTCGAGTAACTTTTTATATTGGTCTTCATTATAAATATATGTTTATTTTATTACCTACCAGAGATTATTTTACTTTCGGCGGTTGTGCGATTTTCCGAGAGTATTGGAATTTTGTAATAATTCTTAACTAGACAACTCGTAACGTATTCTTAGATTATTGATGTTTTCAGAATAACGCTTTTGTAAAAACGATTCTTCTTCCTGTTTGTTAAAATTCTCATTTTCAACCATGTCGGAATGCATCTCAGATCGTTGAGTTTCGATCGCAGCAATTCTCTCGAGTGGTGTGGAGTATCGATGACGCTTCGTAAAAGGCCAGCTCGCTTGCCGTACCTGTTGGTAATTAAGATATTTAGTGTGATTATTTACGGGGCATAAAGGTATACCTTTTTTACGTTAATCAGTTTTTGGGAACCACACTAATCCATACTAAATGGTGATTATTTTATGTGTAATCAACCTCGGGATTGAAAATAAACATTTTTGTCAATTATAATAAACGTAGTAGCATTTTGTTCTGTAGTATTTTCTTTGTTCCGGCGCGACTCAAGTTCATAGATAGGTTCTATCTTTGGCCTGTAGCAGCTAATTCTCATGCGAATAAAGCGATAAGACTCATCGATATTTCAAGGTTTTTCTTAACATGAAGTTTTCGTTCAATAGCAAAATCGTCACGATAATTTGCATACCTGGATTTTGAATTCACGTTGTAGTAGTCTTTGAAGACATTGAGATACACGTTCAAGACGTTGTCGTTTCCAAAACCGTTCGGTCTCGTGGGTCTGCTTTTGATCTGTGAATCTGCACTGGTCAACATCGGTCTCAATAATATAGCGGTGAATAGAAGTCCCGTGATTAATAACATATTCGAGCGTAAGTGCATCCCTCGTAATGCCGTCACTCTGGAAATGAAAACATTTGATAAAAAATAGTCATTGATCGAACGCAGAAAAGCATGGCCGAGGAAACGAATCGATTAACAGCGGGCGATGAGGTTTGCCAGATTAGCAGTATAAACATTGAACCTCAGATAATGGACACTAATATAAAGGAATATATCTCTCGCGTTCTAATTTTTTAAGAAGCCCGCCAAGATACCTGAACTGACTTATCGCCGTTTGATCTAGAATTTTGATAAATGTAATCAAAGGTGGCGAAGTATGTTCCGAAATATAGATAGATAATGTAGTGTAAAAATAATAGATAAGCCAGCCAAAGCGGATGTATAAAAGCTGATCGGCGTTTAGTTGAGCTCACATTTTTCTCAACTGCTCTAAATTCGTTATAATTCTTATTTATTGTGACGTTATATACGAGCACTTCCTTCCCGTGAATATATTTCCATGTAAAACATCTTTATTCTCTTCAATTATTTGAGGTATATGTAATAATTAATGGTGAATAATTTTTTTTTCAATGTGCCCATTATAGCTATGGATATACGTCTAGCCAGCGCGTTAGTGGTTACACGAGCGACGTTGTGCGCATCAGTTAAGGTAATTCCTTCCGAGTGTCTGAAACATGATTTGTCAAATCATACAGTACATCTGGCCCACGAGAGTGATTGCACAGAATTCTACAAGTGCGACAGAGATAAAAAAGTTGTGACCGATTGTCCAACCTACAACGAGGAAGGTGACAGGCTCCGCTTCAATGCTACCCTTCAGTCTTGCGATGGGCCAGAAACGTTGATTGCAAACTACCTCAACCGATTTCAGTGAACCCATCCAGAAACGGCGTTCCCACCGAGTATCCGAAACGCAATTCGGCAAATCTTCCGGTAGTACATCTGGCTCACGAAAATGATTGCACGAAATTCTACAAGTGCGACGGGGGTAAAAAAGTTTTGTTCGATTGTCCGGTCTATAACAAGGAAAATGACAGACTCTACTTTAATTCTAATCTTCAAGTTTGCGATTGGCCTGACAATGTCGATTGCAAAATACCTAATCCCACAACGAATCCCACAACGAATCCCACAACGAATCCCGCAACGAATCCCACAACGAATCCCACAACGAATCCCGCAACGAATCCCACAACGAATCCCACAACGAATCCCACAACGAATCCCACAACGAATCCCACAACGAATCCCACAACGAATCCCACAACGAATCTCACAACGAATCCCACAACGAATCCCACAACGAATCCCACAACGAATCCCACAACGAATCCCACAACGAATCCCACAACGAATCCCACAACGAATCCCACAACGAATCCCACAACGAATCCCACAACGAATCCCACAACGAATCCCACAACGAATCCCACAACGAATCCCACAACGAATCCCACAACGAATCCCACAACGAATCCCACTACGAATCCCACTACGAATCCCACTACGAATCCCACTACGAATCCCACTACGAATCCCACTACGAATCCCACTACGAATCCCACTACGAATCCCACTACGAATCCCACTACGAATCCCACTACGAATCCCACTACGAATCCCACTACGAATCCCACTACGAATCCCACTACGAATCCCACTACGAATCCCACTACGAATCCCACTACGAATCCCACTACGAATCCCACTACGAATCCCACTACGAATCCCACTACGAATCCCACTACGAATCCCACTACGAATCCCACTACGAATCCCACTACGAATCCCACTACGAATCCCACTACGAATCCCACTACGAATCCCACTACGAATCCCACTACGAATCCCACTACGAATCCCACTACGAATCCCACTACGAATCCCACTACGAATCCCACTACGAATCCCACTACGAATCCCACTACGAATCCCACTACGAATCCCACTACGAATCCCACTACGAATCCCACTACGAATCCCACTACGAATCCCACTACGAATCCCACTACGAATCCCACTACGAATCCCACTACGAATCCCACTACGAATCCCACTACGAATCCCACTACGAATCCCACTACGAATCCCACTACGAATCCCACTACGAATCCCACTACGAATCCCACTACGAATCCCACTACGAATCCCACTACGAATCCCACTACGAATCCCACTACGAATCCCACTACGAATCCCACTACGAATCCCACTACGAATCCCACTACGAATCCCACTACGAATCCCACTACGAATCCCACTACGAATCCCACTACGAATCCCACTACGAATCCCACTACGAATCCACGTCCGGACAATGGTTGCGTGGGTTCATGCCCGCACGAACATGCCCAACCTTACAGTATTCTTCTACGTCATGAAGACTGCACAAAATTCTGCATTTGCAGCAACCGCGTTGCTTTCATTCACTACTGCGCGGAGGATCTTCCTTACTGGAGTGATGATAAGAAAAGGTGCGCTTCAGCCGAAGAAGTGGATTGTGTTAATGACAAACCCCTCCCGGAATTTCAACCAGCAAACGAGCCAGATGACGTACTCATAAACTTTTTGGGATTCCGTGATCGCTTCATATGGTGAACTATGAATTCGCCGGACTAACAGTTATAAGAACTGTTCACTGAAAAAAAGGATGGTATTTCCTACTATAACGGATAGTTCCATGGGGAGCCGTCTATATAGATAGCTTGTGATAGTATATACTCCATTGATTAAACTATAATTATAGTTACAACTATAATTTTTGGTCATTGTCGTAACTGTAAAATGTAGACGTCCCCCCTGGGAACTATTTACTATGTACATTTTTCTCAGTGTTCGTACATCGAACCACTGATTACGCAACAATCATAGGGCATCAGAACAATCATAACTGCCGACGCAAGCCATCCGGGTGGACGACTGCGTCAAAACTTTACACATCCATTGGCACACAAGTGGAGATTCTATGAATGGAATCGCGACGGTTGCAGCAAAGCCGTAGCTCGCGAGATTGTTAATAGACTCCCACCAGTGCGCCGCCACTTCCGATCTGCGTAGGACAAAGTTGAACGCCTACTATACTTCCCGCCGTTGCTTCTCCCTTTTCAATTCGCCCTGACAACACAAGAAAACTTTGACGATGACCTACCACCGCGGCCGGCGCCAGCTTTTGAGGACAGTAAGCATGGCGTGAGAGCTCGAAATTCGAATTTAATTAAATATCTAAATTGCACTGATCGATCAACGCTGTGCTGTTGCTGCACGAATTGTAAGTAAAATCGATTTCTTAAAGGTACCAATAAACTTTGTCAACCTTTACGCATTTCATATTGTGTGATACATAAAGTTAATCATCCTAATGATAAGGAAAAGGCACGAGGACGATTGTGCGAATCATCGTACGACGATTTACTATCTCACGTACACAGTGACGGTAGATGAAACGCCTTCAACTCTTGGAATTCACACTAATCGGATCATTGCGTCAACCGGCGGGCCTGCGAGAAAACGGCGTTCGCGAAGCGCGAACCGAAGGGAGCGAAGTGTAAACACACAGCCTCGTTCTCGCACCTCCATTTTATTTCTATCGACTGCGGTGGAGAAATTACGCATGTTATAAAACCGCCAAGAGTATGCAATCGAGCTATCGAAATATAAAGTCATCCAGCTTAGTCGGAGCCCAATAGCTTTTCAACTTGAAGAACCAAACTTATTCGCTATCCGACTACATTTTTCCTTCGTTTATGTAAAATTTATGGATGTTAGCGAGAGAAGCCTAGGGAACGATGGCAATGAGAGCAACGTCGTAGCGTACCTACATCATGCGATATTGAGGGGTATATATGTCGTCGAGGTGAATACGTAACATCGCTTTATGTATATATCAGAGGAACAGCACGAGAGGGACTCGAACTGTTCGAACTGCCCGTAGACGAAAATCCTTCACATTGTCTACAAACAATTACAGCCGTCATATTGATCTCGCGAGATAGTCTTGCGAAAATGTTCGAGAGGGCGCAGTTGCAATATCGCTCATTGGGTTTTGTCTGAATTATATTAAATTCGATTCAGTTTTACAATACGAGAAGCGTTTAATGCTTCTCAGTTGTGATACCGTGTCAACTCCCCTCTCATACAGGCATATAGAATATGTCTATGTTCGATATATTAATCATATGGTTCAAAAGTCCATATTTAATACATTTCGAACACATTTTTAAAAATATATTTAATTTCCGTGGGGACACCGAAAACTATGTACGATAGGCATACATGGACGAATTTATGGACACTGTATGAGGCTAGGTTCGAAGCAATGCTGAACTGTTGGATTGAGGCTTGCAGCGTTTCTCTTCAGCAGCTGCGCTCACCGTGGCAGTGGGTGAAATTTATCAGTGAATTTCAATCGTTATCGAATTGTATTGATAAATGGAAAAAAGGTCTGGGGTATGAAACACACGAAACAGTGAGTAAATATGAATTGGCAGGGGAACAATCCGACAATACAAGTGAAGTACATTGAATAATATTTGAAATGATGATCCAACGGAGGAAGAAGTGAGTAAAAATATTTAAATAAAAGAACAAAAAAATAGGACTTTCATTTCAAATGAGTTGTGGGGCAATGAAATGTAACAAAATATATAATGTACTTTTCCAAAGGATCGGTACGACCAAACCTGATAGCACATCGGGATAGAAGGATTTTCACAGCAGCGTGAAAGAACTACGAGATGCTAATCTCATAGGAAAAATATACGACGAAAACTTTTGCGATGTTTTCGGACAGTAAAACTAAAAATAATCTCACACTTTAAAAATAAGTTAAACGGGAGAAATGTTTTCATCGGTAGTTTGAAAGATAAAACTCGAAGAATGTCGCGTTAGTTTGAAAATCAATCGATGCCGATCAGTTCGAGTCTTTCAGTCAGTCAATTAATATCATTCATACACACTCGCGGTGATGCGAAGACTTTTTAATAATGGTCACAGATACGCATTTTGACATCAATTATGGTCGATCGAGTCCTTGAAATGTTAAAGTTTGATACTCGCTACAAGGAATTCTTGTCTAGTTCAATTCATCCTCACACGTGCTATTGTAAATTATTATTGTCAATGAATTTACTCAAGGCCCCCTTCTCGTCATTTAACCAAAACAGCCTTTGTTGCAGCATTATTTTGACAAGTGCAAAGTTGACAAGCATGTAGACTGTACAACCTCAAAGTTGAATGAAGATGCAACGCATGGAAGCGTTTTACTCTTTTGTCATTTTGGTACACATTCATTTAACCGAAACTGCGCGTGATTAATTTACATTCACAATCACTTACGCCAGCTGCGTCTACCGTGACCGGGAAACACCGTCCTGTTAAAAACGAGCTGCACATACAGTCGCCGTCTCACAGGAGCCCCTGCACTATGTGATGTTTGTTACCTCATCTCTTGCACACGGAGATGATATATACACGAATTTCGAAGCCAGCCATCCACCAGTATATAGCTATGGACGAACATCTAGAAACGGCCATCTGCAGCAGAGTCAAACAACGCGGATAGCAATGTGACCTTTTATTATCAATCTTTACTATAACGCTCCCGGTTTAAATGAAAAGAGGATCAAACTTGCTTTGTTTCGGGTTTTCGTCCGTATATTTTTGCTGTATTCTATTTATCGCTACCTACGATATTGAATTTTGCGCTATAGAAATTTCCTAAGCGTGCCGGTCTCTGATGTTCAACGCCCCGCTACACTGGCGGAGGGTTACGCGTTCGCCGACGACGCAAAGTTGTCGGCTCGGTGCCCGTGTCTACGCGAAAAAGGTCAATGTCCGATTCCCAATAAAACGAAAAAAACGAAATAAAAATTTTACAATAAAAAAATCAAAACCCCGTCGAAAAAGTTGTTAATTTTCAAGGGCATGAAATCATTTGTCAAACTGTGAAAAGCCTTAGATACAGTCGAGGGCACGTATGTTCATTTTTCTTATTCGCGTTCCTCTGCGGTATCGAAGACTTTTGTCACAGTCCATAAAATAATTTGAAACTTTTTTTGAACTTTAACGATTTTTTAGTCGACGCTTTTTATTTTTGGAAAGTTTTTATGTACTGTTTAGTTTACAGTTCACACTATTGCCTATGAGTATGCATTGAATCTTAAACTATAAACTTGTGACACTGGTGCATGAAAGAAATATATCCCGTAAATAACGCACGGCGCAACAGGTGGGTTTTATAATCTATCCGTACTGTATGATAGCTGTTTGGGAGCGCGAAGAGAAGAACACCATTCAGGCACTCAAGCCCCGCTTCAAAATCCAATGAATTAAACAAATTTCGAGATTTTAATGTCAGCTTACTAGAAATTGTCGAAAACGTCGAGAAATGTGATTTTTAGCTGGCGTGTGCGTGTGCGTGTGCGTGTGCGTGTGCGTGTGCGTGTGCGTGTGCGTGTGCGTGTGCGTGTGCGTGTGCGTGTGCGTGTGCGTGTGCGTGTGCGTGTGCGTGTGCGTGTGCGTGTGCGTGTGCGTGTGCGTGTGCGTGTGCGTGTGCGTGTGCGTGTGCGTGTGCGTGTGCGTGTGCGTGTGCGTGTGCGTGTGCGTGTGCGTGTGCGTGTGCGTGTGCGTGTGCGTGTGCGTGTGCGTGTGCGTGTGCGTGTGCGTGTGCGTGTGCGTGTGCGTGTGCGTGTGCGTGTGCGTGTGCGTGTGCGTGTGCGTGTGCGTGTGCGTGTGCGTGTGCGTGTGCGTGTGCGTGTGCGTGTGCGTGTGCGTGTGCGTGTGCGTGTGCGTGTGCGTGTGCGTGTGCGTGTGCGTGTGCGTGTGCGTGTGCGTGTGCGTGTGCGTGTGCGTGTGCGTGTGCGTGTGCGTGTGCGTGTGCGTGTGCGTGTGCGTGTGCGTGTGCGTGTGCGTGTGCGTGTGCGTGTGCGTGTGCGTGTGCGTGTGCGTGTGCGTGTGCGTGTGCGTGTGCGTGTGCGTGTGCGTGTGCGTGTGCGTGTGCGTGTGCGTGTGCGTGTGCGTGTGCGTGTGCGTGTGCGTGTGCGTGTGCGTGTGCGTGTGCGTGTGCGTGTGCGTGTGCGTGTGCGTGTGCGTGTGCGTGTGCGTGTGCGTGTGCGTGTGCGTGTGCGTGTGCGTGTGCGTGTGCGTGTGCGTGTGCGTGTGCGTGTGCGTGTGCGTGTGCGTGTGCGTGTGCGTGTGCGTGTGCGTGTGCGTGTGCGTGTGCGTGTGCGTGTGCGTGTGCGTGTGCGTGTGCGTGTGCGTGTGCGTGTGCGTGTGCGTGTGCGTGTGCGTGTGCGTGTGCGTGTGCGTGTGCGTGTGCGTGTGCGTGTGCGTGTGCGTGTGCGTGTGCGTGTGCGTGTGCGTGTGCGTGTGCGTGTGCGTGTGCGTGTGCGTGTGCGTGTGCGTGTGCGTGTGCGTGTGCGTGTGCGTGTGCGTGTGCGTGTGCGTGTGCGTGTGCGTGTGCGTGTGCGTGTGCGTGTGCGTGTGCGTGTGCGTGTGCGTGTGCGTGTGCGTGTGCGTGTGCGTGTGCGTGTGCGTGTGCGTGTGCGTGTGCGTGTGCGTGTGCGTGTGCGTGTGCGTGTGCGTGTGCGTGTGCGTGTGCGTGTGCGTGTGCGTGTGCGTGTGCGTGTGCGTGTGCGTGTGCGTGTGCGTGTGCGTGTGCGTGTGCGTGTGCGTGTGCGTGTGCGTGTGCGTGTGCGTGTGCGTGTGCGTGTGCGTGTGCGTGTGCGTGTGCGTGTGCGTGTGCGTGTGCGTGTGCGTGTGCGTGTGCGTGTGCGTGTGCGTGTGCGTGTGCGTGTGCGTGTGCGTGTGCGTGTGCGTGTGCGTGTGCGTGTGCGTGTGCGTGTGCGTGTGCGTGTGCGTGTGCGTGTGCGTGTGCGTGTGCGTGTGCGTGTGCGTGTGCGTGTGCGTGTGCGTGTGCGTGTGCGTGTGCGTGTGCGTGTGCGTGTGCGTGTGCGTGTGCGTGTGCGTGTGCGTGTGCGTGTGCGTGTGCGTGTGCGTGTGCGTGTGCGTGTGCGTGTGCGTGTGCGTGTGCGTGTGCGTGTGCGTGTGCGTGTGCGTGTGCGTGTGCGTGTGCGTGTGCGTGTGCGTGTGCGTGTGCGTGTGCGTGTGCGTGTGCGTGTGCGTGTGCGTGTGCGTGTGCGTGTGCGTGTGCGTGTGCGTGTGCGTGTGCGTGTGCGTGTGCGTGTGCGTGTGCGTGTGCGTGTGCGTGTGCGTGTGCGTGTGCGTGTGCGTGTGCGTGTGCGTGTGCGTGTGCGTGTGCGTGTGCGTGTGCGTGTGCGTGTGCGTGTGCGTGTGCGTGTGCGTGTGCGTGTGCGTGTGCGTGTGCGTGTGCGTGTGCGTGTGCGTGTGCGTGTGCGTGTGCGTGTGCGTGTGCGTGTGCGTGTGCGTGTGCGTGTGCGTGTGCGTGTGCGTGTGCGTGTGCGTGTGCGTGTGCGTGTGCGTGTGCGTGTGCGTGTGCGTGTGCGTGTGCGTGTGCGTGTGCGTGTGCGTGTGCGTGTGCGTGTGCGTGTGCGTGTGCGTGTGCGTGTGCGTGTGCGTGTGCGTGTGCGTGTGCGTGTGCGTGTGCGTGTGCGTGTGCGTGTGCGTGTGCGTGTGCGTGTGCGTGTGCGTGTGCGTGTGCGTGTGCGTGTGCGTGTGCGTGTGCGTGTGCGTGTGCGTGTGCGTGTGCGTGTGCGTGTGCGTGTGCGTGTGCGTGTGCGTGTGCGTGTGCGTGTGCGTGTGCGTGTGCGTGTGCGTGTGCGTGTGCGTGTGCGTGTGCGTGTGCGTGTGCGTGTGCGTGTGCGTGTGCGTGTGCGTGTGCGTGTGCGTGTGCGTGTGCGTGTGCGTGTGCGTGTGCGTGTGCGTGTGCGTGTACGTGTGCGTGTGCGTGACAGCCTTGCATCGCTTAGAACAACTATATAACTCGGAAACGGCTTGAGATACCGGGTTGAAATTTTGTACACTAATAGAGTGGTCACGTCTCTTCCTTCGGTGTAATTTTCATGAAAATTGAGGCCCGTTTCGAAATTTTACGCGAATTTGAAGTTCTTGAAAAATGTCTGTGGTAGCACTAACCTTTGGTATTGAATTTGTCCGAAATCTAGCGAAGGGATCATATTCTTTGGAATTTTGATTTTTTTGAAAAATTACTAAAAACGGTATTATTTGAGTAAACATGGAGGTATCGAGCTTAAATTTGACATGGGAATGGACTAACACTGTACAATGTTTCATATTACATTTGACAACAATTGATCTAACCGTTTCAAGTTTACCGGATTTTGGAAATTTCTATTGTTTGAATTTTTTTACGCCTGACACGAGTCTGAGTAAAATATAGTAAAATATAGAAAAGAGTCTGAGTCTGAGTAAAATATAGTTTCGTAATCAGCGCTGAGGAATAGGTGAAAAGGTGAAAAGTAATTTGCACATGTTTTTTCTATACTTAACTCAAAAATACAATTAAAAAAGAGTTGAATGAAAATTGTATTTTAATTATAGCTTCCTCTATGAGGAAGCCAAAATGGAACAACGGAATTTATCATAGAGGAAGTTATGTGCAAAACCCTTAAACATGAGGAAGTAATTGTCCAATGTAACTTTCGAAGGTAAGAAAACCGCCACGTCCAGAGCCCGCGACGTTTAAATGAATTAACAAATTTGTCCTATGCGGAACAGAGTCCCGAGGTGACGAAATAAAACGTGGATAAGAGAGACTAGATCACAGACGATAAGGTTGGTGTTTGGTCATTGATCATTGTTACTCTGCAGTGTTAACATTTCTCATAAAACTATGCAATTATTATATACAACCTAATACATTAAATTTACCATAGAAAATTGAGGTTACATTAATTGATCGGTATATTAAACACGTCGAAAAATCTGGATTCTATATACCGAGCATTAATTTCAAGTCCAACCGATGTATTGAATTTAATCTATCGGCTTATGCATGAAAACTTCATATACTGTACATAAACTTACACACAGAATGATTTCACAGTGTCTAACATCTGACTTTGATTTAATTTTTTTTACAAAAAAATATTCCCTTATTCCCGCCAAAACTTGTGAAAATTCGTCAATACACAAAAATTCTCGAAATAACGAGAGAAACACAGAGGATTCACTGGTATTCAAACGATTTCACAATCTCGAGTAGCAAAAATCGATAAAACGTCGTCGTCAGTATCAAACAGAGTTTTTACACAGTTACTAACAAAACCCACATGTTGTATGTTCATCGCGTAGTCGATCGAGGAAAGATGACAATGATTTCACTCTTTTCTTCACTTTTCAGGAACGATTAAAGTCGAACAGAAAGTTGAAAAATTATTTAAATAATCAACTTACTGATAGATTTCGACGGGTACGATTGTCTTAACCGCAGATCCGCAGAAAAAGTAACTGCCAAGAGGCTTCGCGACGGTATAAAACTTTTGTTCACTTTATTGCATCGAAATTAATCGAATCCATTTTGCACTGTTGACGCGTTTGATGGCCGGACTGATCGAGATGAGATTAACGAAAGATATTATGTTATTGTAATAACGAACGACGATCGAACGTCCAAGTACAATTGTACGCATAGTTCATCGCGTAACAACGCTACAGGGACGAGTGAGCTTGTCCTCCGTATATATACTGCGCGCTCGGGTTGGGACTATACTCCCGGATCGGGGCAGCAACCCTCGGCGACGATGCATACCCTCGAGTGTCTCCTCCGGCGCAACCCATCGGAATATCAACGCGACCAATCCCTGAGCTTGCGTTCGAATCGCGAGGCTCAACTGTTCTTTATTAATTTGTACACTGTAAAAAAACGGTGTTAAATTCAACACCGCTTTAACATCGCCATGTGGTTCATATAGGTCCATTACTTTAGCGTTAAAAGCAGTGTTAAAATATGGTGTAAAACATGAGGTGTAAAATCACTAGTACTTTTAGAACGTACATTCTAACACTGTAACGGTGTACAGTACCACCTAACCTTACTCCCAATTGAGTAAAAAGGGTTTAACCGCTTAAAGTAGATGTAAAAGTTTCAATATAATGAATCGTAACTAATAATTGCCCAACAAAGTAATTACATTGTACATCATGATAATTATAAATAAAAAAGAATATTAATTATAAAAAGGCTACGATCACGAATATCTATGGTGGCGAATTGCTTGAGATGGGATTCGAACTACCTACCTAATGCTTATTCGTACCTACCTATGCCTACTACCGAACACGCTAACGACTAGCGTAGTCGTTTGTGAACTGCTTACTTATGAATTTCACTTATGCCATTTCTGCTTAAGCTACTTTGGTTATTAATGGTCATACATTACTGTCATTCAGATGATTCCTCTGCATGATTATGTACTTGTATATTCTTTTATTGTATTATTAAAAAGAAACATCATAATTTTTTTGTCTTCAAATCAACAATTGGTAATCAGTTAAATAATAATGATCACCTTTTTAAAGTATATGTTTTTCCTTAAGTACGGATGTACTTTAAATTTAATATTTGGAAGATTTTGAGTTCACCGTTCAAAAAATCCAAAATCCAAAATCCAAAATGGAAGACGCTGCTCGATTAAAAATATCGTTTAGGAGTTGGAGACACCGTTCAGTGCGCATTTGACACCGTTAAATGCATATTTGAAACTTAATGTCGTGGTTAAATGCACTACTTCTTAGAAATGTTATCAGTTAACACAGAATTGTGTTGATGCTAAGAAAATAACACCATTAAGTGATACCGTGATTCATCATACAATTTGGTGTTAGGATTTATTAGAGTACACCGCGTTACCGGTTTACCACATGTCCGGTGTACTTTCCACTGCGAAATGGTGTTAATTTTAACACCGGTTTTTTTACCACTCACACGATCGCAGTTTACACCGCAGATTTCTTACAGTGTATTGAAACCCCCCCGGTTGTTACGATTTTGTTTAGTCAACATTTAACGTAACAATTGTCACTGAGCGAAAGGTCCTTCGAAGATCTATTCTCATGAATCGACGAGATTTTCGAGCTAATTTTGTAATGGTTCAGTGAATGGTTCGTTTATTTATATACACGTAGAGGTCCCGGTACATCGGCTTACCGTGCGATTGTCGCTGAGACAGATTAAATCGTCCATCTGCTCCTTCGGCGCGTACCAAAGTTAAGGAGACGGAAGCTCCGGTTTTTCATTCCCACTGAAAAGTGCACTTTCTATATCTGTAGAGGATTGCTGATTCGTGATCAGAAAAAAAATTATATTTAATAAACGGGCTCTCTAGATTGCTATACACATAGATGAAGATATTATGTATTTAATTTGAGATAATAAAGCCAAATCGATCTCTGAGAGTTCCATTAAGGTGGGGCTAAAGATCAACATAATCTTAACATATATTTCGAACACGTTTTTCTCCGGAATGGTTTTTCATTTTATAGAATCGTTTCAGAGAAAAATGTATTCTCTCGCACTGAATAGTTGATCGACAATTCCAAGCAAAAATAGACATGTTTTATTTAATTTTGTCGGTACAGAAAATCGTATTTAAATTCCCTCCGAATTCACTATTCATAACGATATTGATCTCATATAAAAATGCTTGGGTGTGTGTATAAAAAATTGTAGGAGGTCCTTCTGGGAAACATATCAAATATAAAAATAAAATATTGAAAAAAATGAAATGAAATGATCTTTCTACGATTTGCTTACACCACCAGAATATCGTTACGAACAATCGAGCGCATGGGATTTTCCGTACGTTTTTTTCTGATAAAATAAAAGAAAATTCGGTTTTTGAACTGGAATCGTCGAAACTTCCCGTAATCTTTCACAAACTACTACGAAGTCACTACATTACAATTGAAATGTTTCGAGTCTAAAATATTATTATTTTTCTTCGATACAGAGGGTAACACTTAAGTCACGCAGTTATTGCCAAGTAGCGCAACGCTCATCGGCCTATCTAATTGCACTCTCGATCGCCAGGAAGAAGCTTGCATCGATAATCGACAGTACGGCATGGTAGATTCAAAGGATTCTTTTTTTTCTCCGTCATGATAGATAATCCTCGCGTGGATTATAGTGTAGTAACATAATTCAACACGCTCCACAGAAATACATTTACCTCGATCCATTTCATTATTTTCTCTCTCTCTCTCTCTCCCACCCCCCTCTCTCTCTCTCTCTCTCTCTCTATTTTATTGTACATATCCGGTCGGACGACTCACGGTACCATCTGCTCGTGTTTAAACATTTTTAATAGCAATGGAGCTATAGAGAGTGACCGGCATGTAAAAGGGAATCCCAACAGAGAAGATAACGACTAGCTCTATGTATTTCAAGTACTTGTTAATATAACTATATAGCGTATATTAATTTTGCGTCCATCGACCCGGTCTGTACACCCCGGGAGTCATGGTCCCGGACGAAAAACAGTGAGATGAGTAACGAGTACACAGCGAAAAAAAAACTTTGTACATTTAACAAACATTTCTTATCGACAAAGACCAATATTACAATTTTTTTTCAAATGAAACGAAAACGATTTCGGACGAACCGTAACAGAAAAAGGTGAATATTGAAATTTTCATATCGTTTCCTCATAATTTTCCTTTATTCGCAAAGATTCTTCTATGAGAAAGCATCGTCTGTATTTTTGGTATCCTTGTGGAAATTTCCAATTCGATCGATGCTATCGCCGAAAAATAGTTAACTCTAGTTCGATCGATTAGATTGATCTTAGAGCACGAAGTAAACACATCTATCTATCTATCTCTATCTATCTAACCACGTTTTTCGTTCGACGAAAAGAATGCTGAAACACACAAGTGTACTTCATCGCAAGAGAGATTACACTCGAGAATACACTCGAACTACGGTTAATACATTAATTTGTACAATATTAAGGTTTTTTTTTCTGTCTTTCTTTCGAGAATTATTTTTTTTTTGTTGTATTTTCTCGATATAGTAGGAGAAACATTTGACATTCCATCGTGATATCGAAGGCACTGAAAGCCACCTCGCGAGCGTCCCGTTATCTCGCCACTCTGATTTATGTTCCCTCGGCGAATATGGGCCGTCGATTTGCCTCGTTCGCGCTCTACCTCGACGACGAATGCAAAAACGCACATGCTTGCGACCCGTAACTTTGCGTTAACGATATACCGAGGGCTTCGGTGGTATCGCGGGTATTTATTCACGTGCTCGTGCTCGAAAGGCTGACGAGATAAATACGTCAAGTGAGCGGTGGCTGCGGCTTCTTCTTGGACATTGGACGAGTTCCTCGTTGCGCACTTAGAATAAGTTGGACGTGAGCTCTCGGCATATCGAAGCTTGAGCCCCTGCTCTGCGCTTCAATTCGCTACAATTTCATTTTTTCTCCCATAATTCTTTCTGAGTTGATTATTATGTCTAGGTGTTATTATGACAATTGTGTTGTATGGATAAGATATAATGATACTGTAACTTATGTCTCGTAGACGATATCCGCAATAAATAATCCACTTGCCAATCGATTTTGCGCTTCACACGAATTCTTTCAGAATATCTTTTGCGTTATTTCTCTCAGCGTACCGCCCGCAAATAATTACCCGCGGATCTACTCCGCCTGTAGAAACAAGCTGAGTATCGGTACAGCAGGTAGCGAACATATCCCCGAACGATCCCGAATAATACCCGAGTAATTCCCAACGAGCTGTGCCGGATCAATTCATTTTCAGCGCACGCTCAGGTATTTGCCAACAAAACATCATACTCTCGCTGAACATCCCAGAGAGTTCAAAGACCTCTCAGAGTAGCAACAGCAGCCGCCCGCTTCACCCGAGACCCTTGCGAACCCCCTGCGGTTAATCGATTCGTTATCGTATGGGGAAAACCTAACATAAAACAAGGAGCTTGATATAAAAGAGGCAAAAAGGAATTTACTTCCCGACATTCCCCCTTCCTCTCCCTCGTGCAAATTCTCTATGAGACCGGGAATCCCGCAACGTCAGAACATAGCCCGAAAACGGAAATGACTCGCGACGACATAAATTCTTCGGACATTTCATCGCGACTCGAGGTTCGTCAGTTGGTCGAACAAGTTTGCTCCCCAAAAAACGAGACCTCCATTTCTTCGGGTGCATCGAGATGGAAGGCAGAATCGCGAAGGAGTGCGATGAAGGGAGAACGGCGGCTGTCCAAGAGGGAAACGCCGATGATGATACAGGTAAAGATGAGGAGACGAGAACGAGGCAGTAGAAGACGAGCCGTCGAACGGCTTTTCTCTCGCTCAAGCCTGCCGCATTTATTTCAGTAATGCGAATGGCGAGAAACCGTGGCAAAAGCGTAAGAACGAACCGAGGGATTCGACAAGAAGTGGCTGGTAGGAGGGGGAAAGGGGAGTAGAGTGTAGAGGGCCCGAACGAGCCGGGGCAGTGTTGGGACCGCAAGAGAGAGAACGGTCATTGCCACCACCTCTGCGACGAGAGTCTCGAGTCCTCCGAGAGCTCGCCGTGTTGCGCGGACGAGACTATCGTCTCTCGTATATATATATATATTTACAAAATAACTTACTACTGAAATCAAGATCACAGACACTTCGCGTACATTCGTATGAACATATCTGTGTTTATACACGTGTGTGTGTGAGTGTGTGTGTATGTGTGTGTGTGTTTGTTTGTATGTGCAAAGAAGTGAGTCTAACAAGTGATACCGGACTAAAGTCCACCAAGTTTCGGCGACTTGTGCATCGAACATTGGGGAAGTGATCGTTAGCATTGGATACTGTAGACTGACTCCCCGGGTAAGAGTCACGAGGGCCTCCGGCGCTCTCCTGGCGGCACCGTGTTCGAAGGCACCGTACCACATTTACCTCTACCTTCGCATGCTTGACTTTTACCTCTACTACCAATCTCGACGGTCTCTCTACCTCTCCGACTCTACAAAGCAGAAGACGAAGAGAAGGAGGACGCCGACAACGACAAGGACGAGGCAGACACGGTTCCACCGATATCTCTCTCTCTCTCTCTCCTCTCTCTCTCTTTCTCCCTGTCTCTACCCCGGTACCGAGAGAGACTCTACGGCGGTACGAATCGTGCACGCTGTGAACTAGAAACGAGCCGAGAGGTGCTGATGACGGTCGCTCGCGTCGACGGCACCAACAAACAGCACCCACGAGTCAGACATCGCGGACTCGGTACCACGGGGACCAAGTCGACTTTTCGTTCGTCATAACTGACTGATCCCGAAGAGTCGCGTTAACTCGAGCAACTTCTATCGGAAAATTTCGTCGTGAATCGTCGTATCTTCGCGCTTGTGAAATATGATAGAGTGTCATTGATCGTACAATAATCCAATCGACTCCATTGTTTCCAAGTGTAAACAAAAAATAAAAATAAGAAATAACGCGGGTTAGATAAATAATAAAAATAAAACAAAATTAATAGTTTTAAGTGTTTGGTGAAATTGGACTAACGAAGTTCTGCGGGATGGTAACAAAAATTGCTGACTGAATTGACAACAGCATAAGAGTGTTTCGGCATCGGTCAAGAGTGAATACAGGTTATTCCAATCGTCGCACACGCAGACTTTGGTATCCGCGAAGACGCGGAGAAATCAATCGAGGTAAGAGAGCGAAGAGAGCATAATATAAAATTCAGTTCGTTTCAGTAAGCTTCTATGATTACTCTCGTATACTGTCTCAAGGTCGCGGCTGAGGTGGAGAGCCTCGCAGACGTCTTCTTAGCTTAGTCGCCTCATTTCTTCCTCTTCTTCTCCTTCTTTTTCTTCTTCGTCTTCTTCTTCTTCCTTTTTTTCTTCTTGTTGTTCTTCTTCTTCTTCTTTACCTTCCGCTTCTTTTACTACTACTACTACTCGTTATCCTATCCGTACAGCCTTGGCCGAGGTCCTTCGCGAACGCTCAACCCTGAGGAATGCCCGGAGAACGACGACGAAGACGACCGGTTATCCTGCATCTTTTCCCTTGTCTTTTCTTCAGACTGTAAATCAAAAGTATTCGCTATATACACATATTTATCAATATTATTGCATAATCATGACAATATAATTGAATCCTTTGACGAGTCGATACCTTGAAATTTGTTTTCGCCCGACCAATGTCCCTTTTTTCAAATTAGTTAATTTATTGTCGCCGGAAGTTGAATGCTTAACTCATGACACGTTTCGGAGCTAAGAGCACATTGCTCCCAGCGAGAGATTGCAAAGCGAGGAGCCGGTAAGTCGACCACGGATAGCGGTACCTCGGGAGCTCCGCGAGGCTCAACTCTCGTGCGCCTTGAGGGGGGGGCTTGACTTTCGTCACGATAAGTGCCCCATACACCGGTACGCTTTCGATATTATTACGGCATTGACCGCTAGCAACGAGACGCGAGCTGTGAAAACAACTCTTCGCGAATCCTTGAACTTCCATACGGTGCCATCAAAATTTCAAGATGCTCGAAGAAATTACGATAAAACGCAGTAAAAAAATTGAAATAAATAAACAAGTAAATAAATAAATGAGATGGAGAGAAAACGATTTAGATAAGTCGGCCCTACCCGCAGCAAATCGACTTTGCTGTCGTGTGACGAGGCGTGACTAGCTTACACGCTGGTTAAAACGAAAGTGGCTTCTCCCGACTGTCGTCGTGGTCGCGGGGTACCGTTATTCATTCACTGTGCGCGCACAGAACACGTACGAATCGTCAACGAGAAGCGTTTTGCTTTTAGGCCGATATACAAATTTCGCTAGGCTAAAATAGCTGACAGTCGCAGGACGGACGTAGGATAGGCCCGAAGTGCGAAAAATTATTACTTGCATTCGCACAAAGAACCAAAAAATGTTTGACTCTTGGAATACTGTTCCCCTCAGGTAACGGACAATCCACAATTTTTCATCATACATTCAATTTTCTGGTGTCTTGTTAATCCAGTTGCTCCTGTCTAAAATGATTTTTCAATGACGTTCAGAAGGATTTATGTCGAGATTGTTAAAACTGCAAATGCTCTTAAGTGGAAATTGCAACTAAAGATACAGCACATGATCTTCTTCGAACGGAACCTGACAATCGATATAAAATACATACATTTTTTATAACGTATAAATAACACGATTTTTTAATTTTTTTTTTGTTTCGTTGAACTCTCATATTAATAGTATGTTAAAATATGTGAATGTGACGATGCCACTGAAACATGGAAAATCCATGCAGATTAACGCTCCATATTCGAGAAAGATTGAAGCCCGACTCTGGATACACAGTGCCTCCGTCGCACCGCTGTCTATTATTACATATCTTACAATAACATATTAGTAATATTAACATAGACAGACGCTTTGACAACGGTTTCCTCCGAAGCCTCGTCGTTACGTACTCATTGTATAGCCTCGTATAGCGAGAGATATTATGAGACTATTGGGGATAATATTATTATTGAAAACTGTGCCAAAAATAAGCTATCGCCGCTGTCGGTTGTTCGCTCATATCGCTACGCCTTCCGTTTTCCTCCTTGTATCGTAACGATTTGTCGAGATTTCTTCTTTTTTTATCCAGGAAGAACCGAGATGCTATAATGAGTGAACGGCATCCGTCTTACGCTGGGATAAAGTAAAACTTCCTATGTGCACTAGGCGCAGAGTAGTAAGAAAAGAACGGAAGTTAATCCCTCCCAAGGAATTTTTTGTCTCTCATCTTCGCACCTCGAATAGACATCCGGCGAGATTCTCGTGATTGCTGCAACTTTCCAGCCTAGCGGCGAGATGTATGCACAGTAGAACCCCGTTTAGCTGAAGTAACGTGGGAAGTGCGTACATCGGATAAGTGAAATCTCGAATAATACGGATAACATACATGTCCCGAGCGCGCGCATTGCTGCTTTATGCGTGTGATCCGAGTTTTCTGTATTACCCGAGCGTACACCTGTTAACGCGGAGGGTTCGGATGAGTTGGGTGCCTCGGATAACACGGATTCTCGGTTGATCGAAGTGAGGTTCTACTGTACATGCAGATGTAGCCGAGAGCAATAATATCCACCGGCGAAAAATGAGAGAAGTTCATCGCCAGTATTCGCCAGTCGATGACCTGCGGTTGGAACTTTGTGGTATTAAGATCCACTCGGATAAACAACATATATATGACTTTTCTATGTGTACAACACTGAATCCTTAGTGCACGTGTAGTCATTGTGTTCGAGGCGGTGGAAAAAAAAAACAGGACGACGGCGAAACGTTTGGCATACCCTCGTGGGAAGTTTCCCAAGAGCTGGTTCTCCAAGCGTTCCTGTATTACGCGATTGTCACGGTCATGGGAGCCGCCGCTAAAAACTCGCATGTCGATTGTAACGTGTGTGTGTGTGCATGTGTTTTTTGCTCATAAAAATAATCTTCTTCGCTAACTTCCCACTCTCGAACACATTTTCTCTTCCATTCTTTCAGCCGCGACTTCCTTCCGTTAACTTCTTCTCTCCGTGATATCGTTTTCATCGAACTCTCCTTTTTCATACGTTCCAGATGAGCCACCTGCGAGCCTGGATCTTCATTGTAACGCAGCTTTACCTGACTTTCGCCAATCCGATATACGCGCCACAATTTTTGACCGGCGGTGAGTTTATTTTAATAATTTTACTTTATAAATACAATAATAAGACGATAATTTGGTATAAAGATACGTCGACATTTTTTTGCCGAAATTGACCTGGATATCTGTTCATTGTTTTACGATAAAAATGCTCGTGTCTCGATAGAAGTGCGTAACACACCGGACGACATTGACCCTGCCTTGTGCCAGCAATGCATGCGCCTGGCCGAGCGAAACGTGGGCGGGAGGGTCAGTTTTCCTACCGTCGAGAAGCGGTAGTAGTCGACAAGTGGGTTACGCTCGATCAACGGCTTATACCAGGTCCTCCGTCATCTTTTTTCCGTGCTACTTTGTCAGTTCCAGTTGATATATAAATACATATATATGCTCTACGTGACGATCGAGAGATCGTTTAACAAGGTCGACGACTCGATGTCTTGATTCAGTATACTTAATTACTATAATCATCGGGTATTTCCCGTACAACGACCTTTTTCTACTTGAGGCTCACTTCATTCAGAATGAATGTAGATTATTTCCTCTCTCCGGTGTCCGGTCACTTCTTCCTCGAATCTCCCAGTGCGGTAGAAAATAGCTTTACAAACCGTTATAAAGATCTGAGAATAACAAAAGCATTTAATATAAAAAGAACAGTGTAGGTAATGTCAAGTATTGGTATGTGATGAAAGACCGGGCTTATACAAAATAAAATAAGATATATTGATAGTGCGTAATGATGAGTCTATTGTTTTATCGTTTACTCCCGTATTTCTAATAAGATAAATTTCAATAGTATTTCGGTAGTATTTGTTTCGGTAGTTAGACTGCAAATTCAATTTATCGGCGACGAAGGTGGCGGAGGGGTGGGAGGGGGGGACAAGCGATAATACATATAAATCGCTTTTTTCAGGTCCCGTGTCTCGTATGTGTCATTTGACTTTTGAGAGGATAGCGGGTAGTTGAAAAAAGTTTAAAACACATGTCCGCATGGGTGTTGATGTTCTTCATTCTTTTTTTTCGTCGCACCTCAAATTCCTCTTGTACGTACATTAGTAAATTCAGAGTACCGTACAAAGAGAACGGTACCATCTTACCGATGGCACAAATACGTCACTACTTTCTTCGACTTCGTGACTCATAAGTATATACACAGCGAGAACGTTTTACTTCCGCCACCGCGCATTCTCTGCAGACAATCGCCAGTAGTTCTCGAATTTTTCTTCTATTTTTGGCAAGTGACCGACTGACCCAGAGCCTCTAACTGTTCGTTAGGGATACAACGTCAGTTGGGGGGGGAACAAAAACCGGATCGCTAATTTTGCTCATAAAACGCCTACCTTATTTTCGGCGGCTCAATTACACTAACCGTCGAGGCGCTCGTTCGCCGTAAAAAATTCCGTTTCCACGAAATGACAAAGCGCTCTGAGTCAGAACAGAGAATTCGTGTGGTAAAATTGTTAACAAGTCGTTTTGACATAGTAGCACTAGTGACTGGAAACCCAAGTCCGGATAAATTCCTAATGTCTTTGACCGAGTACAGCATCGCTGGTCCAGGAGATTAAGGTGAGCGTAGGGTAGTCCACGGTCGGGTCTACAACAGGTGGCCGTTTGAAAACTGTTAGAGTACGCCAGGTATGAGATTCTCGGCACCGCTACCCTGGAGCCGAGGAATGTTGGAGAAGCTGATTATAGAAGCAGCAAAAAAATATAAAAAGTAATAATAAAACGTAGACTACAGCGAAGAAGGTAGCGAGTGAAAAAATGTGGCGATAGAAATATCGAGAAAAGTAGATGAAGAAGGAGCAACGAAGAAAAACATGGAAGCTGTATCGGAGTTAAAAAGAAAATATAAAAAGTTAACCGCATAGAGATCTCGTTTGAAGATTATGAGAGAAAGAGAGGGGCGTTGGTGGAGAAAGGAGGGGGGCAGGGGGGGAAGGTTAGATAGAGAAAAAGAATTGTCTGTAGTATACGAGAGGAGAGTCAAGGAAACGAGCCGACGTTACATTGGGCTACCAAGACGGTGACCCACTTTTGTCCGAGTTCGAGTCCGGACTAGGCTCGCGCGTACATCGAAACGTTAACGGTATTCCCAACCGAGGAGGTGAGGGAAACGGACACGATCAACCAGCCGAGCCCCTCCGCGGGGGCTCTCCTCGCTTCGCCTCACTGCTGGCATCAATTCATTCTTCGGCAATAATATGCGGCCACTGGTCGAACGCCCATCGGAATTTAACGAGAATGAACAATTTCCACGGATTGACGCGGAAGCGAATCGTCCGTGAATGCATTGTGGAAAGATACCCTTATCCGCGAAGGTCGACGGATAAACGGGTACGGAATAAATATAAAAAAGCTTTTACGACGGTGACATCGACAATCAACAATGGCGATTAAAATCGATCGGGGGATGAGAGAGAAATTAATAAATATTATTCCTCGCCAATACGTAACACCGAGCCTATGAATAATAATTGATCATTCAGATAAACGAATATGAAAAAATAATAATAATATAAATAATATGGCTTAACCGGTCGGAAGCGAGTATCGGTCAACAGCTGTTCGCAAGGTTCGCTGGCGAGACCGCGAGAGACAAACCATCGGCCATTAGATGTGGGAAGTCGTCGGAGAGGAGTCTTTCGAAGGATGATGTTGAGTCGTCTGAAATGCCTGGGGAATGTGGAACTGGCGCTTGGCTCACGCGCGAGAGCGTTATAAATGCACAGTTAGTCGGACTCTGGGTGGTATACCCATCGTACCACTATACTACGGGTAGCAGATAGTGGCCAGTTTATACATATATATATATATATATATATATATATATATACTCGACTTCTAGTGATTCGGGCGCTTCGCGCGCTCGCCTGCAGAGTCTCCAAAAGACGTAAAAGAATCAAAGCCTGGGCAGGAAAGAAGGGGACTTAGAATAATCAGGCCCCTCTTCGATCCAATCCCCTCCCCCCACCCCCGCCCCCAACCAAGAGGGGAATATTTTGGGTGTAGGGGGCACCCAAACAGGACTTAGAATATTTCAGCTTTCGGGAGGGGTCAGCATTTTCCGAACGGGGAGACATTCCGTTTATCATGAAATTGACCTTTATTCCCTAACGATAAGGGGGGAAAGGGTTATTTTAATATATTAAATAGACTTTTATATATTATAGAGAGATATCTCTCTATAGTCTCTCGATAATATATAAGTCTCGCCGCCGACGCCGCAGTCACCACCCGAGCAGAAAAATTTTCCGGCTGCCATATGTTTTATCAGGGCCACATCAGGCATGAATCCGGCCGTCTATTCAGGCTTGCCGGATTATTACCTGATATGCACCAGTTCTGGTACCAATAAGGCAAGCGTCATCAGATTTGCCGGATTTACCCCTGAACGGGGCCATTACCGGCTGCAGTAAAGGACACCGGATGTGTTATCTTAGACATCGCCGGATCCGGCCCGGATATGAAATTCATTTCATTTGCCGGATCGCTAAAACTTGTTTTGTTTCAGTTCAGGGCCAAGTCAGGAAAGGATCAGGCATTTATAATTGTCATACAACATTTTTTGAATTATTTTTATTTGCGACCTTGACTGGATAGAGCCGTATAGCGAGTATAAATGCAATCAGACTACCAGGCCAGGCAACATTGGCGATATCAAACGGGCGCTTATTCGTATATAAGACTTCTATTTTTATAAATGCCGCTATGTAATTGTTTATTAAGCACTTCCCAATGTCCGATGCATATAAAAATTTCTAGTGTCTTCAACTCATAAATCATTCTCACTGTCGCATGACCTCTGTGATGTAAAATAGTCTGCAAAATATATTAACAAAATAATTTCTTACACGCGATCTATAAGAAAGATAACCCACAAATCTAACAACAAGAATAAGACATAAATTAACACATACCTAAGAAGCCGTTCCCGTGTATATTTATCATTTATAACGTAATATTAGCAGAAATATGACTGGTGCAAATCTGGAAATAATCTATTCTGATTCTATATTTGGTTAAAATGACAGCATCTATTAGTCCAACGGTTGATAGAAAGTAGTTAATTTTAAAGAGTACTCCGAAAGTCACCGAAACGGAAAGTATATAATTTCTTGTCACTCGACATCAGCAACAAATTATTTACTTATTTATTTAATTTATTGTTCACGGTCCGGGCCCAATTATAGGACGATAGTTACCCTACCGACAATAAAGAATTATAACGTCAAAAGGCCGTAACTATATCGTAGCGACAGAAGGAAAAATTTGCCTTCATTGGCCCAACTTGTCAACATATTTTAATAAAAAATTTCTAACAAAACAATTGACCGTTAGAAATAGCCAAGTAATTGATTGAACTGAATTGATTGAATAAGTACAATACCTCACAAACATAAAAACAGAGATATAACAATTGAATGTTATGTCATTAAATCACGATCCACATATTCAACATTTCTAGCATACGTTATATACAAGTTCCAAAATATTATTCGCAAGTTCTGAATGGCCTAGTGGCTTGGTTCCCGACTACAAACTTAGATGACCGGGGTTCAAGCCCCAAACTGGGTAATAATTTACTAATGTGTTTCCGATATAAAAATGTGAGAATTAGTAAGGTATAATAAAATATAATGAAATAAAGCGTTGAACCCCCGGCTGAATTTAGTGTAAGTGTAATATTTTTGTAAATTTTGTTGTCAAAAAGAGGAATGGTGCGTGAGCCGGGCCTCGTCAGGCCCATATCAGGGCCTGAACTTGGACCGGATCCTGATGCCGGATCAGGGCCGGATTTGCATGCGCGTTACACCACGGATCATGGCCATATCGATATGCCATATCCGGACCGGAGTTGATTTTCTGGCGCGCCAAGTATGGGCCGGATTCTGACCGGATTAAATTTCTGCTCGGGCACGGCCGTGTCCTCTTTGGACGACCTCGCAGCCCGAAATATTCTAAGTACCCTTAGAGGGGGAGGAGGGGGGGGGAGTCGAGTAGGATGGGGGTGGATCGACGGGTAAGCTGATTATTGTAAAACACCTTAGGGCTCCGACATAAGCTTAATCTTACGTCTTTTGGACACTCTTCATGCACTAGTTCATGCAGTAGGACTAGTATATATATGTATAAATGGAGTTGCGGTATGAAGTGTACCACACCGGCACTATTGGTACTTCATTATGAATCACGGAAGTCGCCATTCCCTCGGTCAGTGAGGCGAACCCGCACCAAAGGGAAAAGAAAATAAATAGCCAATAAAGTATGCTCTCTGTGAATTCCAACGCCATTGCATTGGAGCGATGCATTTCCATAATCCAGTGCATTTCAATAATAATTCAAATACTAAAGAGTAATTTAACGTTGATAATGGCCAACATTTATTTTTTGTCTCCCAACGCAAGTTTCCGTATCAAATGTTGAGGTGGAAGTAAAACAGTAGATCGGACATCACCTTAAAATGACAACAAAATGTTTCGAAACTAAAGTTTTTTCTTCGCAACATAAATTTTGTTTAGATACGATATCACACCTCATCTGCTCTGCGTATACAGTCAATTAATGTATGGTTCATTTGTTTCAGGAACCGGAAGGAATATCAGGCATTTGCCATGCGTATCACGGAGAACTGGCGACACCGGAGTCTGCATGTTCGCGTTCACGTGCGTCAAGGCCAACGGTACACATCTTGGAACGTGTATCGATCGTTTCTATTTCGGAAGTTGTTGCAAACTCAACGAGGAGGCCGATGTATATCCTCAAGACAACACGATAGACGAAGGACCAGCGACGGGTTCCTTCGTCACAACTGACAGTTCGATCGAGAGCAACGATATTCCCGATTACGTAACGAGGCCCAAACCTAACGTGGAGAAAGACTCGGGCTCGTCGACGACCTCGTCGTCGACTAGTCAGACCGGCCTGTCGACAACTCAGAGCGTTCAGTCGATAACGACTGAATCGAACAAGATCTCGACGAAGAGACCGTATTTCAGTACTCCATACACGACAACTCAACCACCCATGGGTCTGTCGACGTTCCAGACACTGCACAATTATTCTCAGGGCAGTTCGAGCACTTTTACGACTCAGCATGTCCCTCAGAGCCCAGCGAGTATTCCGACAAGACCTCAGAAGCCTTCCACCACCGTGAGCACGACAATCTCCACGACTGACGGTGATCTCTCCAGGCCTAGGCCTACTCCAAGCTCCTCAGCGGGCACACGGAGACCCGTGACTGCAGACCCCATAACGAAAAACCCATCATCCACCCCTGGAACGAAACCGGCAGGCACGAGAAAACCCGTAACATTGACACCTTCAAGACCGGTGTCTTCCACGACTGTAAGAACACCTCCCTCGACGAGATTTCCACCAAGAAACGCAACCACTGCGAGACCAGTTCAGTCTACAACGAGGAAACCGGCAACAAAGAAACCACTCGCCACGACGAAGAGGCCGAGTTCGGGAACCAGAATACCATCAACGACACCGAGGCCTTCATCCACCGTGGCGTCGACAGCAAAGCCATCGGCTGCCCCCCACAAACCGTTCGCCACAACCGTCAAGGTCACGCATACCGGGAGGCCACCTGTAACCTCGACTCAGGAGACTTCATCAACTTCTGGAACGAGACCACCGTCATCCACTACCTCCGCAAATTCGACGGTGGGCGAAACGAGTCAGCGACCCGTGACGAAGAGACCCGCTGTTACGAGCGAGGGTGACAAAATCGTCACGACCGTGAGGCCAGCGACAACATTGAGGCCTACGGCAACTTCAAGACCGAGGCCTTCGTCGAAACCCATGACGACACCCACGACCTCCTCTTCGGGAAGTCCCTCAACGACGAAAATACCTACGAGGCCCCAAGAGCAGACCACCGAGAAGATGAAACCCTCGTCGACGTCCACGACGCATTCTTCGTCTTCCTCGAGACCTTCGACTTCGAGACCGACCACAGCGGCCTCAGTGAGACCGAGACCCACGGAGAAGCCTACGAAGCATACGAAGCCCACGAAGCCTACGAAGCATACTAAGCCTACGAAACACATGAAACCAGCTTCCACCACTGTGGCATCCACCTCAACGACCTCGGATGCTTCATCGGTTACTCCGATGTCGACCCTCTCGGTCACTTCTCTGATACTCAATGGGACGACCTTAACGAACGAAATTTTACCTACAAAATCATCGGAGACCGTCACGACTACGGAAAAAGTAACGCCGACTTCACAATCATCTGGTCTTGTTACGTGGAGCTCGAATTCCGATGACGATGTCACGAAGGCTCCTGGAATTTTATCTACTACCCCCGAAACTACCCACGGAGGTAATTGTAAAAAATGTTTGTTTACCCTTGGTAGCGGCACCTTTTCTGGTTCAAGTTCGAGTCGAGTTGAGCATTTTTTTTTTCAACAAACGAATTTGTTAGCTCAGACAATTAATCGGTCGGGCCAACCAAATAACTCGCCTGGAGCATATTTAATCACACAGATAGTTGGAGCAACTTATTATTTTTTTCTGTGCAAGGTTCCTTATTGACTAATGCTCGGCCAGAGATGAAAATCTGCGTATTACGTGGCGCGCTTCTCGCCGGAGAGATGACTTCCGGCGGTGGTACCGTCGTAACGGTTTTCATCTTCTCCACCGTAATACACAATGCCTCTGTCCTCAAATTTCGCGTTTACGACTTGCACAACTCCAAAGGAATACGTGTTAACCCTTTGCTATCTCTCCCGCTCAATGTCTTCCCCCGTTCTTCAATGATTATTGACCCGAGTTTTTTATCGTGGAAGCAAAACGCTGAGTTCCAAATTAAATTCGCAAATTTACACAGAAGCAACGGAGCCAGCATGGTCGCCGATAACGACACCCGACGGTTGGATAATGATACAATCACCAACGACCGTGAATCCAGTGATTGGCGACGACGTGGGCACAAGACCAAAGCCAACGAAAGCTCCCGCTACTTCCGGTAAGTTGATATATTTTTGTATTCAATGACAAATATAGGCGAATTACTCAGCAGATTAAACTCGATAGCGAGATAAGAAATCGTGAAAATCTTCAACTTTGCCTCGAGATATACCAGGAAGTTAATTGTTAAGTATGGGTATCAAGATGTTTGTTTTACACTCGATATCAGTGGAATAAGAGCTCTTTATCGTCGCAATATTTATTTTTCTTTTTTCATCCGAGATAACGGTCGTGTTGGGTAGATGAAAGAAACGTTGTACCGATGGTTTTAATTATTTATTGATTTTAATCGCGCGTCTGTTTGCACGTTGCCTTTGTGTTCATTTCCAGTTAAACCGTCGACCGAGAGCCCCACTACCGAAAGCATTGCTACTACGAGACCAACCGTACCGACGATTCTCTCGACAATCGCTACAGTTACCACCGCCACGGATCTTCCTGTACCAATGGAGACTCTCAACATGTCCGACTACAAGCAAGGTTGTTACCTTCAATCAATCGTTCTTTAATCAATCCCCGTTTATTTTTTTTTTTTTCGTTACTATTTAATGAAATATTTCCTTAACTTGTTCAACCGGCGCTCAATTAATTGCCGAGAGAACTATTTAGTGGTTGATTTTTGGACCGTCAGTGGAGAACGCCGTAACAGCAAAATCTCGGCCGATATAGCAGGGATCTAGAGTACGATCGATCACTGCCCCCTCCGCTCTTTCCACATACTCCTCACTCCTTAGACAGAGATCAATCTATCGTGACAGAGTCGTTTTTTTTACTCGATTCAGCCGATGTATCACGCATGATTGGTTCGCATCATCGAATAGTATGGATCATCGTCTTTTTTTCTCCCGCGAGTAAGATACAGGAATTGCGATGGAATTTTAGAAAAAAAAGAGGGAAATCGTCGTTAGTATATTACGGCGAATCTTTCGCGAAGTCGCCGGAGCGCGCGCAGACCCCAAAGAATACCGGGCCGTAGCCTTAAGAGTCAAGAGCCACCGGGCGAATTCGCTGTTAACGCTTTTATCAAAAATTTGCCGTGCATCCTATCACATTCGTCACATCGCACGCATCGGGCACTCTATAGATAACGCGTATCTTTATAAGTTTATCTCTGCAAATAGGGTAACCTCCTCGAAACGAAATTTATTATCTCGGCAGAAAGAAAGAATAATAAATAAATAAATAAATCATTATTGTGCCCCGAGTATTGAGTGAAGCGGGGCCGAGGCCCTACTCGTTCAACTGCAAAAGCGGTATAGAAGCTGCGCGTGTATACCGGTTCATCCAGTCTATCGAATGTGTGAGAGAAGCCGTTTTACGAGCTCGATTATACAGTACTTATACGTCGAGAGTCTCACACACACACAAGAGTTTACACCAAAATGGCGACCACGAGCGGCCCGATTCTCGGTCAAATCGGCCTCACGAGGGCAATAAATTCAACGATGTTTATCCTTGCAGTTTGCGGACGGCGACTATTCCCAGAATCGAGGATCGTCGGCGGTGAAGATAGCTCCTTCGGCAAGTGGCCGTGGCAGGTTGGGCTGTTTTCATTCATAATCCTTACTTTCACACTTTTTTTCTATTTTTAATCTACTCTGATATAAAAATATAAACGTGAAAAATAAAGCTGTTGCATGCCGATAGTGGAAAAAAATCGAACAATTTGCCTAAACGATGTCAATGCGATAGCAACTTTTTCGAGATTGATAATATTTCGTCCCGATCAAACTAGCTCGCAATATCAATTTATTATATTACATTTAGAGATCGGCAACAGATAAACACTTTTTTAAATATTTGGCTTCCGATAGGTCGATATTTGATTTTTTTTAATCTAATTTTTATAGCGTGAGTTTGAAAACGCTTACAACTTTCAAACGAATTGACACATATATACCTTTTGCAGATATCGCTCCGCCAATGGAAATCAAAGTCGTATCTCCACAAATGCGGCGCTGCCTTGCTAAACGAGAATTGGGCTATCACGGCTGCTCACTGTGTCGAAAAGTAAGTAAATCGTTTTTCTCTTCTTTCAACCTCGAGGAATGCATTTTTTTTTCTCTTTTTCCTGATCGTATCCGCAATATCCTTCGCTATGTTAGCGTCAAGGTCATTACCGACGAGATTATTGTTAGGCACGATCACGAAACAGGATTAATAGCGATCGCTTAAGATCTTCATTACGACGATGCAGAAATTACGGAGCAGCCGGATACATTCTCTGACCGGTGTTTTACGCAAATACCGTGAAGCTTTATATTCGATCATTTAAAAAATAGGTAATATAGTAGGATATTAGAGTAAACGATAATAAACAGAGCGCGAACTTTGTGATCCATTACAGCATTCCACCGGGCGATCTGTTACTGAGGCTCGGCGAGCACGATCTTGCCAACGAGGATGAACCCTACGGATTTCAGGAACGTAGAATACAGATCGTAGCTACACATCCGCAATTCGATCCCCGTACATTTGAGTACGATCTTGCACTTTTGAAATTCTACGAGCCACTGCAGCCATTCCAGCCGAATCTGTTGCCAATATGCCTGCCGGATGACGACGAGAATTACGTGGGACACACTGCTTACGTCACTGGCTGGGGTAGACTCTACGAAAGTAAACAAAAACCTTTTAATTCTATTAAATAACAACAATTTAGGTTTATATTACAACACGCAAGTTCTGAATTCGGGTTGAAGGTTCAAATTATTCTAATGCATGTATATTACATGTACCAATTTATCTTACCGGTATATTAATAAGATAATGATGATTGATACGGTAATCTATGTACGGATATCAGCTCATAATCCCGGTCGATTTTACAACTTTATTTATCTGCCAGATGAACACCTGTTGAGATATACTTGCATTCATTTAAAATAATATCCTTAACAAAAAATAATAAACGTATGAAGTTGGCACCCACCAGCCGATTTTAATTATGCAATATCTTAATTGTCTGAAAAAAAAATTTGTTACAGACGGAATATTGCCATCGGTACTGCAGGAAGTATCCGTGCCAGTGTTAAACAACACTATGTGCGAGGGAATGTACAGAAGCGCTGGTTTTATCGAGCACATACCGCACATATTCATATGCGCGGGATGGCGGAAAGGAGGATACGACTCGTGCGAGGTTATTAACAAATGTTTTTAGCTATTTCATTAGAAACAAGCTTAGGATAAACACTTTTTTGGATCAATTCCGCATTAACCAATAGCAAGGATATAATCGATGTATACGTAAAACTTCGGCTATTTATATTTTATAGGGTGACAGTGGTGGCCCAATGGTCATCCAGAGGCCGCGAGATAAACGGTGGATCCTCGCTGGAGTCATCAGCTGGGGAATCGGTTGCGCCAAGCCGAATCAGCCTGGAGTTTATACGAGAATCTCCGAATTTCGAGAATGGATCAATCTGATCCTTCTGTTCTGAATAATTCGCTTGTGATCAATGATTTCCCGGATCGGGAAGCGAATATATCAATGACAAGAAAATAGGAAGAATCGCGTAAACAATCGACGATCGATCTCGCGTATCTCGCACCGCGGGACTTTCAATGATATGGAAAAGTCGACGCCCGTGCCATTTTCTTCACATAATGAAAAAATAAATAAAAATAAACAACCGTCCAACGATCGGCGCGAATGCGTCGATTGATCTCAGTGATAACTGAAGAAATTTGGCGCAGCCTTGGCATTCCATTGTGCGAGAAAGAACCTTTTTCCCTTTCTCTCACTCTCTCTATCTTTCTCTCTGCTTAGTTGGGTGAAAACATAAAATTGGTGAAATCACGCTCGAGTATCTGGTACATCATGCGAATGAAAAAAAAAAATTAATCGGTACTGAGAAAATAGGTGCGAGCGTGGAACAATTATATGATTTTCACAAACTTTAATTAATTTATTTCATACGCGCAATTTCGATAGATATATAAATAGATGAACGAACAAATAAATAAATATATTATCGGCGTAACTGTAGAAATTGACGTAACCCATTCGTAGGTAGAATATAAAAATAATTTATTTTTATAGTATCCATCACCGCGACAGATTCGTCTTGGGAGTGCTTGTGCGTGCACGCCGTACCTTCGTGCGCTATAGAATAAAGAAATTACAAACTTTGTAAATATATACGCGATCAGCTCAATTGTATAACTCACTTGCGCATCGTAATAATTTTCCCTAATATTATAAATATTATAAACTCTATGTGTATCGAAGATGACAACGGTATATTAAAGCTGATTATGAAGAAACAGAAACAAGGAGAGCCCTATATCGTCGACTTATTTCCCATATCGAAGCAAGAAACATCCGTTACTGAATCCATTTCTATGCACGGCAGGAATGTGCACTTGTTCTATAAAAAAAAATAAAAAATCAACGATTACTTAAAAATCTGAAAAAATTCATACGTATTCAGAAAAATAAACGAATCATTTTCATAAAAAAAAAGTTTTGATGCCGGGTAATTTGTTAACCAATTAATTTTTTAATGAATTTGTTATTAACATTCTGCAATTATTATTATGCAAAATTAATCTTCTCAGTACCTTTAGTATACATGATTTTTTTCAGATTTTTACACCATCAAGAAGTACTTGCAATTTTCTCTTATTGTTGTCGAACTTATGCGAAGTCAGCGCGCAGCGAGACTCGATCCTTAATATGAGACTTTTTTTATGTCCCGCGAAAAAATCGTAAATGCAGTCCGTATTGCCCCGCTCTCGTCTATTGCCATGTATTTTTGATAGACCTGGAACTCCCCAATGAAGAATAAAGGCGAGAGTAATAATAGGCGAACAAAAAAATTATCTCGGCTTTGATCTACAAAAATAACTCATCGCTGATGTTTTTCGTTCGTGTCATTTGAACTTTCGCTCGTCGTACTAATACGTATATCACCGTGCGACCGCTTTTTGGACGGAAAATTTCGACTTTGTGTTCAGTCATCACTCCGCATTTCGTTTGTCTGTCTGTCCATTGTGCTCCACTCCCTAATTCTGTTACGTCTCCCGCCTTCTATCCATACACTTATATGCAAATCAAACGTGCATTGTACGAAGTGTTATCGACTTGTACAAGCCCCCCTGTTCATTATCGAGACACGTACAGGCCTTTCACACTTCCGTCAGTATATAGATTGTTCCCTGCCGGAATAAAGCACTCGCGAACGGTACTAGTGTACCGAGTCGCGTCTATATATAAAATTAGAAATTGGCACACGATTTACATGTAACGACCATAGAACTGGACAAATTTGATTAATTTCTATAAAGGTTGTACACCGCCGAGCAACAAACGAGTCCTCGACGAATGAGTCGAAACAATATCATTATAACATCACAACCAACACTGACCTCAACTTTCAATTCGACCGATAGTCCAATTCGATACTCGTTGTTTACAATTCAACTCGCAATTTGACAATTTTCTACGACTGTCACGCGCACGGCTGTAACACGGTACAACAACTGTAGTATCGTAATTTGCAGTGTCTTAACTGAGTACAGTGGAACAGATACGTGTTGCGGGCGTGACAGCTCGAGGTCCATCGCGGATGGATGTTACTGGACCGGGTTAAGTGGCTTTTGTGAAAGCCGCTGTTTGCGCGTCCAACGACTAGTGACACTACATGTGCGCGTCTCTCGCAAGATAAATAGGCAAAATATCGAAGAAGATAAATAGTGAAATGGAAATTGGAGAAACGCGAGGGTCGATCCGTGAATGCCGGTAGCCCCAAGAAAACAGTCCCGCACGGAGAAAAATTGTTCTGTTTCTCTAACAAAATGTAGATCGTTAGTAGTTTATTGTTGTGGTAGCAAAAATATTTGTTGCCACAGCAAAATATTTTGTTGTCCCTATGTTAACCAGCTAAATCAGTTATGGTAACAAAATGTTTGTTGTCCCAACAAATTTTTTTTCTCCGTGCGACGCTCGACACATTCAAATCGTGAAGTAAAAAAAAAGGGAACGAGTCCGAAAGCAAAAGACTATCTAATTTCCATGGTAGTAGATCGACTGTCTGTTGGAAGGAAGTTTCACGAAACCGGAGTCAGAACGAGAGGCAGAGTAGCATTTGAAGCAAAACCTCTCCACTCCACTTCCATTCATCCCTCGCTACATCGCGAGATTACGTGGGCGAGAGACTGCAGCCTCTGGGGGATACAAACTCTCGTAGCTCTATCGACTGAGCTGGGTTATCCGGATTGCAAATTTCTGAACTACTGTGCAAGCCATACATGTCTAATACTGTGTGCACACCTGAGGTTTAGATTTCACTGTGGTACAGTAGCTCGTTTCCCGGGATAGCTTGTGTAGAACACATAGCGGCGAAGATGGTCCGGTCCATTGATTTGCGTGCTAATGGGGGTGGGCCATATTCTCATCACTTTTAAGCTATATGACCTCACTACAGTTTCAATAAATTTAGTACGCGCTCCAAAGTGAAACCCGTGTTGCCGGTCACACCCTCCGTGAGAGATTTTTTTCAATTACGAAGGTTTCTAACTGATGAACGAATATATATTATATATATGTATATATATATGTAAATATATAGATATATATTCAGGGGATGAAGTGTGACGTCTGAACGAATAAAAAGCCAATCGAATAAAAAGTCTCTCGCCTACGTTGCGACGAGCTATATTCCGCCGAACTGTAGGCAGATTAATAAACTTTTTCTCGCGGCAAATCAAGGGAGAGTGGAATCGTTAAATAACCCTGATGTTTCGCCTTTTTTTGCCAATTCCCTCGACTCTCTCATCAACCGAGAGACGTGAGATATATATGGAAATTCAAATGATCCCGTATTGACCGAGGGCGTAGGTCGGTGTACCGTGGCCGAATGGTAGCGCTGTAAACTGCACAGATGGGGCAAAATGGGATACCACAACAGTTTTTTATATGCATTCAAAAGTTTGGAGTGACAAGGGTACAACGGATGCTCCGGGCATAAAAAGCAGACGGCATAAATTTTTCCTTAATCGAGGCGAATAAAAAATGTTAGCAATGTTCCCCAGGTGCTCAAAATATTTGTTACGAATTTAATTTTTTGTTTTATTGTTTTATCGATTCATGCCTCCAGCCTCCACCGAACGACCTTTACTTTTTCAGCTGTACCATTTTGCCCCGGTTTATCTTGTTATATGCTATTTTGAATGCAAATTTCGGTTCTGCCGTGTTGCGTGGGCAACCGGAGGTTTTGTCCCAAGCGAAACTCCCATCCCCTTCCTCCCTCATGGAAAAGGGAGGTGTCGCTTTTGCACGAGTGAAACCAATACTATGAAACACTGCACGCATGCGCTTCGTTGAACATTCTACTACGAGAATAATTAATGCACTTCGTACAATACCAACCATAGTAGGTCAATTGAACGGAGAATAACCCACATACCTGTCGGAACTCCACGATTGAATAATTTGCGACAAAGCGGCATTTTGCGGCCGGGCGAATATGAAGGATCGTCGCGAGGAGGCGATCCCGAGAACGTAGAAATATATTTTATTCATCTAGTCGATACTAGATGAATAAAATATATTTCTACGTTCTCGGGATCGCCTCCTCGCGACGATCCTTCATATTCGCCCGGCCGCAAAATGCCGCTTTGTCGCAAATCGATATAAAGAATCGATATAAAGAATTCACTAGACGTGGGAACGCATTGCACAATAAGTACGAAACAACATGTACATATATATTGCTAATATTTTTCGACAAGAAAAAGAAAATTCTCCAAAATTACCCGCGAGACTTTCACCTACGAGCTCTGAATACGAAAATCGCGAAGAGGAAACGTTTCCAGACGATGCATTGAGTGCCCTATATATATACACATGTATCGTACTGCATTAGGCATATAGTACATACAGCGAGTCGTGAAGGTGGGATATGTGTGGAATTCTAAATGCGAATGGAACGAAAGAACACAGTTTCTGACCCGATTCCACGGTGTAGTCACGGCCAGGGTCAGAGACTGGCCTTCGATCGTTTCCCAATGTATAACGTGCAAGTATAGACGGTAAAAGGTCTACAATTTCTTTTTCTTTTAAATTTAACAAATTATTTTTTTTAGTAAAAAAGCAAACCAAAATGTTGAAAAAAAACCCGCCTGAAAATTTGTTAATCCGCGAAAGCACGACATAATTTTGCGGCCGGGAGAAAGTCTGCTGGCATGCAACCGATGGAGGTGGAGATCACGACTACGAGAATTTAACAAGCGTTCCCTCGATTGCATCGGAAACTTTTTTCCATTCTATAATTATTTTATGATTTTTTCAAACAACGACTATGCGTCTTTTCCCTTTTATCTCACTCACTCCATTTTATGTCATCGACGCAGTGACGATGAGCTTAGCGCTGCAAAAAAAAAAGCCCCATTCCATTTTGTCACCGCTATCTGTCTTCCGATTACGGCCCAGTTTCATTGACAGGTGACGCACCCCTTTCACAGGGAGCGTAACTTATACATTTTTATTTTTAAATCCCCATGGAGCGATATAGCTCGCACTTATGTGCCACAAACAAGATATACGCACAGGAAAGCTATAGTCAACGAATATCCGCTAGTTGGTAACGTGCATAAGCAACGTCGATAACCTTTATCACCTTACATCTTCGCTATTCGCCTTTGCCGAGTCCTTTTACAGTGTTTTTGTTGCGGTGAAGGAACTGGCTGTGCTGTGCCGCTCAAGGAGCGTGGAAATTGTCGCCAGGACAGTCTTCGCGACGCCGATGTTCTCGGCCCGTGAGAGAAGCCAAAGTGGCACACAGGTTTCGACCCACTTTGCCATGGTCACGTTCGCGGTCAGAGGTTGCAGCGCATCCACCTGCGATATGGCGTGGCGGCCCGTGTTATACCTGCTCCGTAACGCCGACGCATATCCTATATGTCTCCCTTGCGAATCGTTGATATTAATCAGTTAGACCCATCAGTCCCATTCGCATACTGGTCACGAATTTCGTAGGCAATTTTTTTCGCTCTATATATTTCAATCGACATTCGGAAAAATGACAATAAAAAAAGGCTATGTCATATAGTCTGTGGAACTAAGTAAGTTATTCGTATAATAAATAATATAATAAATGATGCTCTTGCGCCCTTCCAGCTTCTGCCGAACCTGCGCTACACGGAGCTTTGTCTCCTGGGAATGCAATTACCTTGATGCACCGACTCGATGGAGCGGCGGGAGAGCTTATGGGAAAACGCGTTGCGAGGCACTGGGCCACGGCCACAGGACACCCCAGGCGAGCGAACAGCTGTATATGTAGCAGTCGTGGTTGTAACAGTCGGGGGCTCGCTTCTTACCACGGATCAGGCGTCGCGTCGCGTTTTATCGCATCCCTGGCCTTCAAAGGGACTTTTTTCAAAATATTATTATTATTATCATTATTATTTATTACGGGGACATGGTGAAAGAAAATCGAGTGTCTCTCTTGTAATTGACGTTCCACTGATCTGGAATTCTTGATTACAAGGCAAAAATTTCCTAGCGAGTTATCTGAGAGTACAAAGAGTCTAGTTATCTGGGGTAATTGATTTCCGGTTTCAAGTCATAGTTCCTGAGAAAACTATCGTGTGTATGTCGTTCAAAAGAAATTGGTCAAAGGTATACTTTCGATATGACTAATAATTGCAGTGAAGATGATCGTTAATTCCAGGGAGACATTCCTATTGTCGAAAGTCGATGAGACCGGAGGCACGCTCGTCTGTCGAACGGACGTGAACTACCTGAAGAATACGGTAAAAAAAATGCGTACACTATATAAGATAGTATAGTATATATATGAGTATGTATGTACATATATATGTGTGTGTGTATAAAGGTGTAGTAGGTAATACGAGAGAAAATACGAGGAGCGAAGAAGTATACTATGTAGAGGTAAGAGAAGAAGATAAAGGTCTGACCCACTTTGGGCAGAGTGGCTGGCGACCTCTTAGGGTCGGAGATGGTCCTCATCTTTCGTCCAAATCTCGTTTCTTTCTTTTTTTTTCACAGCAACGGTATCAGTGTATCATAAATAATACGTTAAACCGCTGACGCTTCCACGCATCGTCTCCCGTTCTTCACGAATCCAAATACCGTCCGCGACAGCATATAATCGATTGAGCGATGAATCGCGAAAATTTCATCCATTAATTCTAAAGTTGTATTCGACCGAAAATTAACCTGGAGAAATTGATCGATGGAACGTTCTTCGAGAGCCCTTTTCGGAGATCTTTTTATCGATGCAATAATAATAATAATAATAATAATAATAATAATAATAATAATAATAATAATAATAATAATAATAATAATAATAATAATAATAATAATAATAATAATAATAATAATAATAATAATAATAATAATAATAATAATAAATTATAAGAACAATGTTGGAACAAAGAAAAATCGCCTACAGAAGGCCTCCGATGAAAAATTATACTAAGCGACCCACTTTCCGACAGACGGAGATCGATCGCGAAAGACTCATTGAAAGAGTAGCCGTAAAACATAGGCGTCGTTTAACGTGTTATACATTACTACTTGTTCTGCACCGTATCTTCTTATTTCTATCTCAGATACGAAACGCACGCTTCTCACTGAGGAAAACCAGTTAAACTCCCGAGAAGCAAGGAAGCAAGCCCGAGATCTACAGTTTAGTCGGAATGGCGTTCGTCGTAACGCGTTTCAGTGTCGCGCGTTCTTTCGACGCCCATCTCGCGCCAACAGTACGAGTTTCGTCCTTTCGAGAACGCGACGCTGGTGGTTTACGAATAATAATTAAATTATACATCTCGGATATACGAGTCACGCGCTCCCGATGTTAACGTGTATATATACACGATCGTGTTATTATTAATAATGGTCGACCGGGGGAATTGCTAATTCTCCCGGCTCCGTATTCGGGTTAATTCACTACCGGCGAGCGTGCGTCGCTCTATTCCGATTCTTAGAGATAAAAATATAATTTTCTTCTTCTGGTACACGATTATTATTTCTACAATTATTTTCTTTCGACCAAGGGGGGGGGGGGGGGGGTTCGGAGTGGAGGGAAGGTTACTGAGTTTTCCACAGCCTCGAGATAAACGCCGGATTTCTCGGTCGGGCACAGCAGTTCGCGTTTCCTCAAATTATTTATTTTACATCTCAATTGGTTAATTGGAGAATCGCCCTAGGGCCAGGTGGTATTACGGTAACCGTACGATACTGCGGAATGGAATAACGTCTACGACCACTGAGGGGAACGAGCTCGGTTAATCGTCGATGTACTATGTTATGTACAGAAATATGTACACATATATATTTCATATATCATGTACTATAGTTTAGACTATACACGATTTATAATGAAATAAACCGCGCGAGGCTCGACGTCGGAGAAGACCGTTATCGATTACGCATTCCTACGCCACCACCTGTGAGAGCTCGACGCGGAACGCCGCTGTATGTCTAACGTCGCTCTGTTATATTTATACTGTACCTATGAAAAAAAACGAAAAAAGAACGAATTTGAAAAAAGGTACTCAAGGAGGGCTCAGTCAACTTATACCTGGTCCGATTGCGTACATAGCATATGAGAGACACAGAATAAATGAATTTACCGATTATGCCAGTCGATATACTGCCATGCAATATTCCGAATGCAAAGCCTTCGAAAGCCTTGGTGATTGCCTTAAAAACGTTAAGTACACTGGACAAAAAAGCGTGCAAAGCAATTTGCACATGACTTCCTCATGTTTTACGGTCTTGCGCATAACTTCCTCTATGATACAGTTCGTTGTTCGATTTTGACTTCCTCATAGATGAAGCAATAATTAAAGTACAATTTTCACCCAAAAAAAATGAAGGAACATCATGAGAAAGCGATATGGAAATATCAATGTTCAATTTTTTGTTTATTATTTTTTTGCGTTAAGTATAGAAAGACCATGTACAAATTATTTTGCACCTTTTTTTTCGTAACGTAAAAGAGTATCTACATCTCATACAATTAAAACCGTCAAAATTTACACCAGAATTTATTACAGGAAATAGCAAACTGAAATTTGCACATTCATCGTTTTAAGGCAATTTTTAATCTAATATTTACTGCTGATTACAAAACTATAACTCATGTTACTCTTTGCGTGATATTTGTTTCAGAATCTCGTGCCAGGCGTTAAAAAAAAAAGCAAAATCCCTTAAAATTTAAACGATTGGATCAATTTTTGCCAAGTTCATACAAATTATTGAACAATGTTAGTCCGTTCCCGTGCCAAATTTAAGCTTGATACCTCCATATTTACTCGAAGTAAACCGCTTTTAATTAGGAATTTTTCAAAAATAATTAGTAATTTTGAAAAAAGTCATTAGTGATTTTTCCAAAGTAATTAGTCATTTTTCAAAAAAATTAAAATCCCATTAAATCTGACCGCTTGGAAAGATTTTGACCAAATTCAATATCAAAGGTCTTTGATGAAAATATTATATTCGTGCGTAGTTTTAGGAGGATTGCTCAACATTTACACAAGGTGGATATCTTTAGCTTGCGTAAATGTCCACATACATTTTTCAAAAAATGCGTCCTCACTCTGCATAAAAAATTGCACTGAAAGACGAGACGTGATCTACGAGTGGATCAATTTTCGACTGGCTACCTCAAACCGTTTCCGAGTTATAGTAATTTTAAACGATGCAAGTTTATCATAGACATACACAGACACACATCCATCCGGAGGCCAGCTAAAAATCACATTTCTCGACGTTTCAAACTATTTTTTTAAGTACCCTGACACTAAAATTTCGATTTTTTTTTTTTACGGAAACATAGCTTCCTCTATGAGGAAGGAAAACAACAAAAAAATCGGTGAGTTTCCGAAAACATTAGAGGATTGACTGGCAATTTATTTAGTCCCGCTCGGTTAATTAAAACAGATTTGTTTGAATTTCAAAATAATATTCCCCACACGTTACCATCCTGAACGTGGGCACTGAATTACTTTGTAAATTAACTTGAATACAGTAATCTCATCTCTCGCGGGTCTCGGTGGCAAAACTGGAATAACAATTGAGGCTGTGCGTACAATCCTCGGTTGTTATTATTATTCTTCTCTCCCTCTCGTGTTCTCCGGTTCTTTTCTTCTCTTTGCTATAATCCATAGAAAAAAACACCGTAATTGCGAACGAGCAAAGGGAGAGAAATAGTTTCATGTGGATAAAAAAAAATCTCGTATTACAGTCAAGGAGTATAGGGAACGTCGGTGCAACGAGTCGTATGAGCTACCGGAATTTCCGCTACGAGTTCCAATTCCTATTACGGTCGTACCGACCGCCTCCGTGTTTCGCCCATAGAGCTCCCGGAGACGCTTCGAGCTTTACAATAGGTCGACGAGCAAGCAACTTTTCAACTGTCCCGACATGCTCGTCGAAAGCTCTCCTTGTATATCACGCAAAGATAATCAAGATGGTAAGAAGATACGTTCTCGAGGATCATCGTTATTGATCCGACAGGATTTATAAAATAGGTTTGAAGTAAAATTCAACGACCTTCTTAAGATTTTTAAGGATAAGAACAAAATTAAGAACATATGCCCAGGACTTATCGTGGACAAGGAAAATTGATGACTTGTCAAGGACTCGAAGAATTTCAAGGACACCGTGACCGGATCAAGAATTATTGCTTCGCTCTTGGGACAGCCGGGTAAGCGATTCCTGTAAAATAAATAAGTAGCTAATAAATTACAAGTAACTTTTCATGCCGTCTTTGCATTAAAATCCCACACACACACACACAAAGATACCCGTTTGAACTATGAAGCTCATCGTCGAAACAATGTAACAGTAACATTATAACATTCTAAGAAGCATAATATAATCTCGGGATAAGCTTGTATGTCTTGTCTGCACGGTACGGGGTTTCATCGTCTTCTGAATGAATGTGATGTGAGCGAGTGAGCACATCGGAGAAGAAATCAAAGAGTCCATGGCGGGATTGGGTCCCGGCAAGCGACAAGGAACAGCAGGCTATCCGAGTAGGACAGTGTGTCGCCGTCGTGCACGTTGGGCCCGTTCCTCCACGTGACCTGGCCACTGGCCCACTTTGATTTCTCCGCTCTTCTTCTACCCATCTTCCCTCTTCCTCTTTCTTCTCCCGCTGCTGTTGGCGTGGCTCTACTATACTCCTTACTTCTTTTACCACTACCACTCAGCGTCACCTTTCTCTCACTCCGATTGTATGCCTGACTCATTTCTTCTCGGTCACCAGTCCATAGAATTTCCATAGATGTTTTTTTTTCAACTCATCTCTACTGGGAGACGCCGTCCCTCCCTTCAGTGAATTGTGCTTCAAGTTTTATCTCACACATTGCTTTTCTCATCTCTTCGTCATCGTCTCTTCTTCTTCTTCTTCTGCAGCGGCTGCTACTCCTGAGGACCCGAGCTCTCTCAAGCTCTCCGACTCTTTTTATCGTCTCGTCCTCTCCGTTCGTCTCGCCTCGACGAGAGGTTAATACCTCCACCAACATCGTGACCACCACGACGACGGCCGAGAGTTCTCGCATAACCACCTCCACAAGTTTCTTCACTGGCCGCTACCTCCTCTCTCCACGGCCAGGAGAGTTTTCCACCACCGTCGGATACCCTGGCTCTGCTTCGCCTCGCTTCTCGCGTTCTCTCCGACGTTATGACTTTGCCATGCGATTCCACCAGGCCACATGCCATGCCGTAGTAGCCGAGCACGAGTACTCCGGCCAGACAGGTACCATCCACTTAACTAGCCGGATGGATTAATAGTTGATAGTGATCCCGGTACCGGTGTTCGTTAACTTTGTTTCCATCGGTCGTCATTACTCGGTTCAACTTTTGGGATTTTGTTAAAATCGTTCGGTTTTTTAAACAGCCGATAGAGGAGCGAATTGTCAAAAGACTCACGAGAGCTTGGCTTAACTCGCGAATGTAAGAGCAACGATCGAGTACGATCGGCTGGTTCGATCGTCAACGTCGTACGATTCTTCTCGTGAATAAGTAAATTTCATTAATAACGAAAATAAATGAATCGTTAAAAAATAAAAAGTTCGGCTTTATTTCGAAATCAGGAATATTCAGTGAAGAGTGAACGGAGATTAAACTTTAAAAAGAAAAAAAAGGAGTGCGATCTGTTTCGTCGGAACGTTATGCAGAATTTGTACTGAACGTGACGAGGAAGAAGAGGTAAAAGGTCCGTTGGCAGTTTGAACTTCGGAAGAGAATATCCTACCACGGATACCGAGCGAAAAATTAATGGTGAGTCTCAAAAGCGTCGCCGACGTTCTCAACTATTTTTTATCGTCCGGATCTCGTGATGATCGTGTTGCACTTGGCACCTCGTTCTTTTTTTTTCCTATGACAACTACGAGTTTCGTCTCATTGTCGTCGGCAGTCACCGAGGAAACTGGGCCGAGTCCCTCGGGGGCGAGATGCTCTGATGAATATGCCGGTTGCAAACGAAAGTCCTTGTTCTGGTTGTAGAAAACGTCGCTGAAGTCTCGACGGAGTCCTTGAGCAAACGCCCGGAACACTTGACATCAGTTCCGCTACTTCGGATAATATATCTCGATGTTACGTCCTCAAAAGCTTAACAAAACATTTAAAAAAAATTAATTTTTTATTTGAAGTTCATATAAAAAAACTCAAACTTTATGCTTTATCAATTTTTTTGTTAAATAAAAAGTAACGATTATGTTAATTTATTATTGGCTACTACTTCCAACTTACAGCTCATTGATATATCGAGCACATTTCGTTATTTGAGGAGAAAATAGATAGAGAAAACTGACTCAGATATTTTCGACCAAGAATTTTCAGTGAAGGTATTTTCGTGGCATCTCGAGGAAATAAATTTCACGGTACCCTCCGGCTCTCGTATCATGTCATCGATCATTATTACCATTATGCGTCGAGTACAAATAGTTTCATCGATGTTCAGCTTCAGGTTAAACGGAACGTCTCAGAGTGACGACCCGCGCGGTCGATCTTAACGTCAAGAAGACAACGAGTCCCGGCAGGAGAAAGCATAGTACGTAGTATTCTCTCGAACCTTTCAAAATTCTCCGATCGTCACTGTAGAAATCTCGATCTCGAACGAAGCAAAGAAATGTCTTCGTGCCCACTTTTTACGACGCTCCGTCAAATCTTTGATCTTGTTTCTCGTTCGGAAAAAAGAGTTATTAGTAGCGTGTCCCGCGGACTTCCGGTGCCGTTCGGTACGGAACGCTGGCTCCTCCTGTACGCGACGGCGATTGCCCGAACATTTCATTTTGATCGTCGTCAAGCGGCGACGTCCTGATTAACAAGTACCGGCGCCCTCCTTTTCATTCCAGATTCACTAGCTGTCGCTCGATCGCCCCCTCGGTTCGGTTATAATACCCGAGGATCACTAACGCGCGTACGTCGCTTTGCAAGGCATGCCAAGTATTGTTGACACACTTTTTTTATTCCTCTCCTCCTCCTTCGTCGTACCTCCTACACTTAATTTTCAAACCACCTCCAGCGTTGAATTAACCTGGAACGAATTCAATTTTCCCATGCTTTTCGTTTCATAGTCGAGATAAATCGGCATTCGCAATTTAATGCGCTGAGTTTTTTTTTTCTTATATTCATTCTATCAGTCTAACTGCAACCCTCATGCGCATTGTGGTCGACTCCGTGAGACAATTCTATTCTCGCGATTCAAAACGAAAAAATAATAATCTAGTGCGCCCGAGAATCGCAATTATAAACGCCATCAATATTTATGCAGTACACTCAGTGCCGTTAATGAGAAGAATATAACTCGTATGATGAATCGTGTCGATAATTGTTGCGGTGCACGCAAAGATAACGTCCGTTGAGTCTCACGAGTCAATGCTCCGGTAGCATACTTTTTTATATCCGCACCAAAAAAGACTCATCGCGATGAGATCGAGGGGAACCGAGAGATAATTTATGTGAACGATTCACGAGAATACCTCTTCGTTTTTTGAGTGACCCCCCCGGAGATGCCGTTGTCCTGTCTCGCGGTTCCGTAATACTCGCAGAATATATCTCTTGGCTTATTATGTGCAAACTCCGCTAACACGGATTTACCCGCTAGCTTGACTACACTCAATGTACACGGCGCAAACTCTTGTATACGGTGCGACATGAGTTTACTTTTACGAATACTCGAGTACAAACGATACGTGTACGAAAACAACAAAAAAATACACAACATATATTTTCTATGTGTTAAACCGTTTATGAAATATACGTAAAACAATATATTATATTATACTATAATATAACAAATATTAATGTTTAGAATACGATTTTTAGGTCCATTTTCCATTGTGGTCAAAACCCTTGACTATCGATCGGCCGAAAAAACAGGCGAATTAAAAAATAAAAAAAAAATGGTCTATTGATGATTTTAAATCTCTCGAATTCTGTTGCGTAAAGAGATATCGACAAGTATGCCAATAACAGTTTTTCTCTTACCGTTTATCCCAAAAGTGTGTCAATATCTCTGAGGTTAAAAACTCGTGTCTCATAGAGCCGATAACTGTGTCGTTTAATTCGACAATGAATCGGGACCTAGCGTGGAGCGAGCGAGGGTATTTGACGAGGCATGATGCGAACTAAGTTCCCCGCGTTTCGTGATAACGGTGTATTTCAGAGAGACGCCGCGCTCCTCTTTCTATACCTACCTCGCGCGTGCACGCGTGTGCGTGTGTGTAAATAACAGCTTTGAGAGACGCTCTGTCGCCTGTTCGCTAGCTTGCGAAACCGAGACGGTCCATTGATCGCGTTAATTCAACGACGTTTAACACCCTTCCCTCTGACGCTTTCGGGTCAGACTTTTATCGTCGCAAAAACGGGACTCATCCATTAACGAAGAATTAGGATCGAGGGAAAAAAGAAAAAAGTTGTACGAGAAGATTGCATTGGATTAAAAGGTCGATGACAGTGAGCATCTTGGACTTATACTCGTTTGTCTGGTCGCGCGAAGTAAAATCACCGATTATAGGAATCGTCGTCGTCTCGACCGGATAATTGCGGTGAAAAAGGGAAAGAGGAAGAAACTATACGTACGGCGTACATAGGAAATCGCGGGCGTTGAGGCGCACGGTCCGAGGCCAAGCAATCGGGTCACCCAGATCCAATAATCGCGGTGAAGAGAACCGATGCCGCTGGCGACGTCGGCGAGCTTTCTCCATGTAGACTCATCGTTCACGATGAGAGCTGGTCACCGAGCTGTGTGAGACTTTCCTACTCTGTACATTATTTATTCTAAAATGTGAGCGTTTATATACCTGCATTGCCCGGGAAAATATATTGGCTGATAAGAAACACAAGGCCGTAACCCGTATGCTTTAACACGGGGAATACGCCCTTTTATCTTTTTAACTTCCGAATGCCCGCTAGGGCAAAAAGACGGGAGTTGTGCGTTTATGCAGTCGATATCACCGTCCGTTTTACGTATCGACTGTTAAGAAACAGAGGGAAAACAGTTATTATTTAACGCCGTTTAACCATTTGAAGCGTACATTTTTTCCTTAAAAAAAACGTCACTTTGACAGTTTGTTTGTGTATACAACGCTGCTTAATTAATAATAAATGCTTGGTTACATTTTTTAATCCATATATCCAGCGAATTTCAGGTTTTTCGTCCACGTTCGTTCGTCGTTGGTAATACAGAGCCAGAAACGTACAGGAGTGCGACCCTGACCGTAGACGAGAATTCCTTGAGCAACGTCACGAAGCGATTGGTGCACCGCGTTTAAGATATGTATCTATGGGTGCCCCGTAGGCCCCCGTAGGTCTTCGTATAAGTATCTCGGCTATTTTAGTAGAGACCCTTACTGATCTTCACCGTATGCCAGGCCGGAACCTACGAGCCGCGCGCGGCCGATGAACGCGGAAGAATTTTTCGAGGCTCCCGACCCGCGGAAACGGTCAAGGGACTCGGGAAAAGAGAAGGGGAAGGTTGCTTGAATTCTTCGCTTCTAAAGCAAACCGCCAAGACCCCAGTTATGCACCAGTGATTGGCCGCACCGGGTTCAACTGTATAACGGCTAAGGGCGTAAGTGGTATGATTTAACATTACAGTTACGCCCTTTTGATTCTTCGACAAAGATACTGAAACATCACGGTATAGATATAGTGTAACACGACATGGCCGATCACTGGCACGTGGTCGGAGACACTAGGACGGTTTAACTCACTCCTTCCGTACCTACATAGTCCTTTACCTAAGACACAGCTCCCGCTCCCTCCGCTGCTTCTCGAATCCCGTTTCATGCCTGATCAACGCTCTCGAACATCTCTTCGAAGTCACGGCTTTCGTGGGATCGAGACAGGTTTTTCCGCCCCCACCTCAACACACACATCGAGTTCCGGAATTCCATTTATTTATACAACAGAGATGAGAAAAGATGCATACATTCTTCAATCATCGTATCAAATTGATTCATTTTGCGATATGATTTCCGAGTCTTCTCGCGCACGGCATTACGAGAGACCAACCGATTACCATTATTACACACGTTATACAAATGGGCTTTTCAGAGGCATTCGCGAGAGGATGAGATAAACTCGTCGTACGACAGCCAAAATAAATAAATAGTATATAAATTTGCAGTTGAAGAAAAATTATATATTTCTCAACTGCGAGACATTTTTCTGAATCAAAAGTCTGAAAAATGGGATTTTTGAAGAATTCATTCGATTCAATTGCAATGTTTTTCCATCAGAATATAAAAACGTTATGATGAAATTATGGTTCGGAAAACTGTTCTTAGGATACATTACTGTTCGCCTCATTAAAAAAAAAAAAAATAGAGGAAAGTATGTTTACAAATCGTATAGCATACAAATTTATTAACATGCATCAGTACTATTTCATTCGGAGCAATTTAAGTTGTTTCTTCGATCCTCGTGCGAACTCTCGATTCAATTTTCTTTCCGACTATAAACATTTTTTTTTTTTTAATGCTCCAGTGCACTTGTATCTTAATGATATAATTCCTGGTTGAATTTGTACTCTCCACACTGATTGGAGGATTCATCAAGTGCATATAACAGAAACGACAGGATATACATCTATATACATGCACGACCCGTATGCAGCACGCTCCGGTTCCCCTACAGAGTGTCTGTCAAAAGCAACAAATTAAATCTTCATTTGGCAACGTTAGGAAATAAATCGTACCTCTTAAAGTAGTACTTAAAGTAGTACTTGCGGTACAGTCCCGCCAAACGTGAGTTTCAGAGAAAATTTCGAACACTTGTCTCGAAAAAAAATCGCGTTTTTCCTATGTTCAAGCTGTGAAAAAACGCAATTTTCAAAGATTACAAAAAATTCTGAAAAAATTCATACGTATTCAGAAAAATAAACGAATTATTTTTATGAAGGAAAATAGTTAAGTTCCCGGGTAATTTGTTGAATAATAATTTTTATCTTCAATTTGTTAATGACAAATTGAAATTAGTATTTCACAAAAACAATCTTTGCAGCACCTCCCATACACTTGATTTTTTTCAGATTTTTATTCCATCGACAAGTGCTCGAAATTTTCTTTTAAACTCACGTTTGGCGGGACTGTACCGCAAGTACTACCTTAATCTCGCTAAAAGAGTTACGAGAGACTAAAAGAGTTCTCGCTAAAAGAGAGCGAACGAGCTGTCCGTTGATAAATAAATTGCAAAGTGTACATGTAATTTAATTATAGGCTTCCGGTTAGATGAATGTGTCGCGGACAGTGGCATTTATTCGCGCAGGAAAAGTGTTCTTCCATCGCTTTAAGTATGGGACTATCGAAGAGGTGGTAAAAGTAGAGGCGTGCACAATACAGGAAGGCTTCAATGAAAGGAAGTTGTCGAACACCATAGGCACCCAACACTCCGCCGTACGGCAAGTTTTATACTTACATCATAATGGCACAACGCAGCGATAGTTCCCACGACGTAATGCTTCCTTCTCACGTTACTCGAACCGTCTCGGCTGTTCCAGCGAATATATATTATTGGAGATCAATCAGTCTCTCTTCGGTAACTGATAATGGTGCTATGATAATGAGCTATATTCGCTTTAAAGGTTTTTATCGGGAAGTCGTTATACTTGGTATTCATGGAGGGGATTATTATTATCAAAAACTACAACCACACATAAAATATCTAAGTTTTTAGTTTTTTTCATTTCAACTTCCGGTTTTTGTGAAAAAATCATAAAAAAAAAATTCTCGAAAAATGGAAGGGTCGGCTTTTTCGCATGCCAATAAAAGTTTGTACTTTTTACAACTATTTATTGTCCACAAACATCAACAATTTTTTATTTGTTAATTTTCTCGTTTGACAAACAAAAGTACAAACCGAAATTGTTAATTGCCCGAGAAATAAAAGGGCAGTTTTGTAATATTCAAACCTGAACAAACGAGTTTGTCATTTATTTAACAAATTTATTTTTACGAAACTTCGTATGCCGATTTTACGAGAGCGGAAGCTGTCCCGGAATTTTCGTTGCGCCGGAAAAAAGTGTTAAAGTTTATCTATAAAAAATGTCCATAATAAATAGTTGTCACTCATCGTTTCTGGATTATGCCCGATGTTTTTTTCCCCCTTATTACGAATCTCGCACATCTTTCATTCCTATCTCAATATTTGATGTGAAAACTCGCGTCAAGAATTTGTTAAATATTATTTTCATTTTTATCCCGCCTCAAATTATTCCCGAGCCTGAATTATATTTCGCAATACTAGATAAGGGGGAGAATGTAATCGGTAATCGATACATTGCTGATGCGAGTTCCTGCTTCGGCAAAACACGTTAGGTACGTACAGTACGTGCGACCTATCGGAGTCGCCACTTATAAAGACTCGCATCCGGCGATGATCCCGTCGCCGTCGTCGTCCCACGTTCACCGAGTAGCTTCGCGAAGAAAAATGTTCTCGTACCTGCAAGAGATATCGGTTTGCCTCGTTCGTTCGACGAGCAGAGCCCGAAGGCTCATTCTCAGAATGGGGATGGAACGGGGAATTGGTAACTGGGTTACCGGTGTATCGTCTCCTCTCCTGGTACCGGCACCCAACTACTATAACCTACACACACACGTATACATATATTCTTCAGTCTCATGCTTTCTAGCATTTCTCATCGTCGCTACCAATGATATTTTCGTCTCGTCTCTCTTAATCTTTTAAATTCTCATCTTAATACTTGTCTTTAAACATTTGACGGTTATCCCATATATGTGGGAAAAATATATCCACGATATTGCTTATTGCTCACCGACTCCAGCAGAGAAATCTCCTTTATTTGCTATATACTCGTTCGTTCGTCTCTGTTTAGCATCCTCCTATATATGTCATAGCATGACTATACACGGTCCCAGGCCCGAGCATAACGGGATTTCGTACACAGGCGTTCAAACGCGTGCGCGTGCTCGAACACCCGAGGGAGAAAGGGAGATAAAGTATACTACAGTTGCGGGATGCGTGATGGTTTGCCACGGTCAACATTTCCGAGAAATTTGGCGACAAAATTCGAAATTATTCTGGCAAAACTTAAACGTTAAAAAAATACTGTTTTCCTACTAAATTTAATATATATATATTTTTTTTAGGAATTCGAATATTGAATGAAAACAATTGTTTTATCGGACGGTGTTTTGTTATCTGCCTAATCGTCCTCACTGCTACTCTGGCTCACGCCGACGATCCGCAAATCTCAGGCGTGAGGAGCGTGTCGTTCACCGTGATTACGCGCCGATGATTTCTTTCTCGCTCGCTCACCTGTTCCTCAACAAGTTTGCTCTTTACAGAGGCGCGCGAGCAAACCGGCGGACAAGCGGTACCCGGAGCACGCTCGCGCTCTCGAGACCGCAGTACCGGCTATCGGGCGCGGAAACGCGCGCACGCTCTTCTATAGCCTCGGCGGTCGACCTTGAATTTTTATTCGCACCCGATATCCGCGCGATGCTGATCTACCGTTGCGAAGTGGGGAAAAAACTATGAATACCGATAGCAAAGTATTAGTTTAAAAAAAAATGGTATAACAAATAAATAAAATATATCGTGTTGTTTGTTTGTTTGATTATAGATGGCTTCCGCAAAGTGCGTATGCGTGTTGACGATCGCGTGCCTCGCAGCGGTCTCGGCATTTTCCATCTCTCATACCCCACAGAGCAGAGGTACGTACAGATATAAATCATGCAGGTTTTTCCTTTTTTTTTCACGCGTGATAGATAAATTTTATTGATAAATAATAACTACACACTGTTTCGCGAACTACGCCTCTATAAATATCCGTTTACCTGTCTGTACCTCGCATACTTCCTTTTATCTCATTCCCCACTGCGTCACCGACGAATGGGGTGCGAACTTCTCGTTACATCCGCGTAGCAGGTGGAAATTACCATAAAACCCGGGTCAAGGGTGCCTCCATCGGCTCATACGCGTGTACGACACCAGCGCGTATGTATGCGTTTATATATCTCGAGCTTCGAATTTGGATCGATGCCGGATGTAGAGCTTAATGGCGGTTGAAAGTAGAGAATCTATGACGCTTGACGCTACCGCGTTCGACAATTTCTCGCTGTATGTGCGCTACCTCATTCTTACGCTCCAGTAATTAACATCATCGCCTCGTCGATCGAAACCCGTCTCAATTGAACGTTGAGAGATTCAACGCTACGCTGGTCAACTCCCTCTACCTAAGGATCTAACGCGCCAAAAAAAATAAGAAAAAAACCTTGTTCATATATTTATTATTTATTTAATCGAATCATTATTATCATGTTTTTATCATTTGTCCGGCCATTGTTATCGATGTTAATGTAATAGATAATAATTGCAAAGGTCCTCGAGAGCTCGCTGACGATTCTCGGTAGTAGGTCATCATAACTACCGCTCGCGCAGTAGAGTATACCGAGCTGTTTCCGGCGGCTTAACGCACGTGCGAAGCCTACATGACTGCTCGAGCAGTCGATATATTACCTGCTGTGTACCGCGCGTTTGTACTACCATTATAAGAGATGCATGAAGTATCATCGAGTGCACTCACCTATGCACGTAACAGGGTTTGTGATATGTATACGTGTTGCAGCGCAGGCTGGTTTCGTGTATTTACCGCCGTTCGAATGTACTCTTTTCCTATCTCTTTTTTCATCCATCTCCCACGGATCTCCTCTTGTTCATTGTCTTGTTTTTCGAAAACCGGCGTTAAATCTTCAACGAACCGCGGAATCGCAGGAGTAAAAGTCGTTAAACCGTTGAGCTTTCCATATTGGGCGAGATTCATATTATAGCCACAATAGATCGTCCGCCGTGTTTGCACATCTAAACGGCAACGACCTTCCTCCATTACTCTTCGCTTCGCTTATGCTGCATCCTTTTCTCTATACCTTCTTGAGCGTAGACGCCGAGCGACGCACTTACCCCCCCCCCTCTTACTCACGGAACTTCGGCGATGGAAGACAGTAATATATCCGATACAAAATTCCGTATGCGAAATTATACGGGATGTTTATACGAGCGTTCAAGAAGGAGCACGACGAAATCTGGGTCTCGATTGACCCGAATACGCGAATCAACTGTATGTGTCTCGCTTTCATTTCTCTCGCAGTTTATAACTTGTTCGAAGTTCTTCCGTGGTTCTTTCATTGGGCCCGATGAGGCGGGCCTTCGGAATTTTGCATCGATGTGGAGAAAGTCTTGCCAAGTGTCCCGTTAACTTTTGACTTGTGACAATTTTCAGGAGACGACATATTATTGCAATGATACATTTTTATGTAACTCGTTGTGTATTTATTGTAGTCCAACGAGTTTCGTGAACTTGACACTAAAAAGAATAGTCAATTTAACAAAATTATTTTCGAAAGTTTTATGCGTAAATAAACTATAAACGACGGTGATCGATGCGTTCAAGATTTTTCAAAATTTATCACTCAATTGATTAGTGCGGTGGGCTACACATCTGCGCGATTGTGGTTCGATGAGTTCTAACGATATATTTAATTTTCCTTTTGGATGTTTGCAGGAAGAAAACTCTTCGGCGGTTACAGAATAGTACCGAAGGTATGCCAGCCGACGAATCCATCGAGGACGAAGACCGACGGCCCGGCCATATGTATGTTCAACTACGAGTGCAGCAGACGCAACGGCGAAGTCGTTGGGGCCTGTATGGATGGATTTTTATTCGGCGCATGTTGTCAATTGCCTGCCAGAGGCTCGCAGACCTCCTCGAGTCAGGTGAATCTGTCACCAAGCACGGAGGAGCTCTTGAATATTCACGAAATCGATCACGTACCCGACATACCGATCTTATTGAATCCCGACGGTTCACCGGTCGGCATAAGTTCGTCGTCGGGAACCACGAAGATCGATACATACAGCTCGTTGAATCACTTGACCAATCAGGGCGGAAGCTACACCAAGATATCGACCCTCAGCGCCGATTCTTCGACACGGAAACCATCGAACGCCGGTTCTCATCACGGCGACTTCATGGAGAACGCCGAGAAGCCACAGATCCCTTCGCAAGTCGACTTGAGCCACTTGGAAACCGATTTCTCGTCTCTTCTTGGACATCAGGAAATCCTCGATGATCTCCGACTTCCGGGACTCATAACTCACTCCGATTCCAACAACGACATTCAGGAGAATCATGAAACGAGTCCCGTGAATCCTGTGACGACTCTACTGAGTCCCGATCAGATACTCCAGATCGCCGATCCGGTCGATCAGCTTCCGGCCCTTTTCGCTCAGGGCCTGGGCCAAAGCAATCACAGCGGAGCTGACACTGTACTGTTGAACGAGAATGGGACTCTCCTGGACGAGAACAATAATCCCGACGAGTTATTCAAGCCGAATTCTTCCAACTCCACGAGTCAGAACAAAATTCACGATGGCTCTGAGAAACAATCTACCAGACAACAGGCTTCATCAACCCCTGGATATTCGCAGGACGACTACAAGAGCAGCGCTCACGCCGTTCCAGCGTTCCAACAGTCTGAGAGTGTTCACGGAATAACTGCGACGACTCCAGGCTTCAAACACACCAGTGCCGCCGCTTCTACCGACGGAAGAACACCTACACGAACAACGATCTACTCGCAGTCATCCACGCAAAAGCAAAGAATTCCGGAAACGACGATGTTGAAGATCGACGTTACAACACCCATGACATCGACTTTCGTCGACGACGAGGATCTCGTTCGTGTGCCAACTATCACCTATGACGTTTATTCGGGCAACAAGAAGCATGACGAGCTCGATAGCGAGGAAATCGCTATAAATCATATAATATCGATACTCAATGCCACGACACCGAGTTCACCGACGAAGATGACTCAGCAGATGCCGCACGGTGGCTCGTCGATACAAACATGGGTCAGCGTCGACGAAACTTCGAAGCCTTCGACATCGTCGAGACTACCGGTTTCCAGACCCTCGACTACGACCGAGAGTTTCCCTTACACATTTTACAAACCTGGTAGACCATCGACCTATTATCACTATGACACGGCCTCGACTCAGGCCAGCGGTGGAATTTCATCCTACTCGACTTCTTCGTCTTCCTCGCCGGATTCGTCGAATTTTCAATCTTCGAGAAAACCTCCGACGACCACGAGCTCTTACGGAAATTCGAACGTTAACGATTACTCGACCAGGCCCTCGACGAGGCCCTCGACTAGGCCCTCGACTAGGCCTTCGACGAATCCACCGGCTCCCACGGTTATCGTTCTGGGCCCTCTTGGCACCGAGTACACGACGGTTACCACGGCGAAACCTGCCACGAGACGACCGACCACTGGCTCTATAAGACCTAGTCTCGTGACGAGATTGCCGAGTATCGGTACAACGATAACTCACAACATCAGCACCGTTATCTCAACTAGCAGCGCATCGACGAGCAACAATCACGTTGTTTCGACGAGTTACATAAGCGTAAATCTTAAAGACCACACGAGTCCGAAGCCCGTCGGCACCGTTGCCGTTCAGGAAGCTGGACCAACTGGCAGCAATGATTCGATCATTACGAAGAGGCCGTCGACCATTTGGACGACGATGTCCTCGTGGTCGGGAAAACCGACCTTCCATCTCAAACCATCGCAGCCGGAGGACAATAAAAAGCCAATTCACACTCTTGTCTTCAAGGAGACAACCGTGACCGATAAGCCTCAAACCAGTGCCTCGGCGGCACTGACCACCAACGGCCCTACCCCCGTTTCCACGATATGCGACGACGAAAGCCCACCGCCTGACGACATGACCAATTTTCCACCGGTGAGAAATCCAAATTTGGGTCAACAGGAGAAACCGACTATAATCGCGACTTCATACGTGACGGGCCTTCCGCACAACGAGATACTGAACGAAGACGAAATACCGACACCGGGCTTTGTCGAAGATGACGTTCTTACGAACAAAGTCGACGTTTTCGTTCACAAGATCGTCGAGTCGCTACAGGGAAATTTTCAGGATCTAAGGGACGTCGTGTACAGCAAGAAGAACACAACGGTTCAAGCGACTGCTACGAACATCTCCACGAAGAGGCCACCGACAAAGAAGCCAGCGAAGCCGACTGCGTCGGGACCGTCCGCGCCAACCACCAAGAGACCCGGAACGAAAAAACCTGCAAGACCGAGCAGTACTTCCCAGAAACCCGGAAGCAGTGAGAAACCCGCCCCGAGGCCAACGAAACCCTCGAGCGGCAAGCCGAGGCCTACGAGCTACGCGAGCCCGACGACCAAGAAGCCTCAGACTACGAAGAGGCCGAAACCCACGAGAAAGGCGACGACAACCACGACAACGACGACCACGCCAGAACCGGAAGCTGTCGAGGATGAAGAATCCACCCAAGTCTCCACAGAGGTCGATGACACCGCGCCGGATTATCGTTCACGTATGTAGAACCCCTGTTCGAATCATTCGTCTCGATTGGAAATGCACTTATGTACCTACTTCTGGTTCCCGCATGGTACAAAAAAAAAATCACTAATTGAAGAAAAAAAAATGACAACATGTTACAGAAAGATCGTATAAAAAAATTGAACTCGTCTCACAATTTTGCATGGTCATCCCTAAAGATTTTTTCACATTGATCAGAACATCGTTACGAACAATCAATCGTGCATGATACACCTTTAAATTATCGAGGAAAAAAACTACAACACGTATTTTTATTGAAATCAATACTCCTCCCCTCCCCAATACCTTTCGAATAATGTTTGTATATATTTGATTTCCATGGGAGTTGCGAGAATTGTCAATTTCAACAATGGATGTTCTCGCACACAGCGGTCACGCAGAGGGTTCAGGTTTCGAATTGTTTTGTTTTCGCAGAGTGCGGAATTCGTCCTTTAATAAAACGTGGCAGAATTGTCGGCGGTAAGGCAGCGAGTTTCGGCGCGTGGCCGTGGCAGGTACTCATAAGAGAGTCTACGTGGTTGGGTCTATTGACGAAGAACAAATGCGGCGGTGTGCTCCTGACGAACAACTACGTTGTAACCGCGGCCCATTGTTTGCCAGGGTAAGCAAATGCAATTTTATATGTTCATGATCTAACGCCGAAAGAGCATTTGGGTTATACTTATGAGCAGCCTGTCTGGCGTTATGACATTAGGCCATTAACATGCTCATCGAGACGAATTTCCCTGAAATAGTATGAATAACAAATGAATTGATGAATTACCTCGCTCTGTGTTTAACGACGTTCTGACTGTGACGTTGACTCGATTGGATATGTCAATTGTATCGCGATACCGTAAATGCCGAGGAGGATGTTAAAACGTTTATTTACTCGTTTCAAAAACTCGCTGAGAACAATAGAATCTTTTTTTTACGTTATTAATTATTAATCATCAATCTTCTCCGGGTATTTCAAGGTTTTTGGCGACACTGGTAGCAGTCTTTGGAGAGTTCGATCTATCGGGAGAATTGGAATCTAAACGCAGCGTTACAAGAAACGTCAAGAGAGTTATACCTCATCGGGACTACGTTCCAGACACCTTTAAAAGCGACATAGCGCTTCTTGAGCTCGAGAAACCTGTTGAATTCGACGCCCATATCATACCGATATGCATGCCCGAAGACGGTGAAGATTTTACTGGGAGAATGGCAACGGTTACCGGTTGGGGACGCCTGAAGTACAGTGAGTATCATCATCCAACTATACAATAAAACAAAAATTTACTAAAGTAAAGTAAATCTTTTTTTGTTCAATAGTTGTAACAATTTTTTTGAACCAAGACATTACTTAATGAAATAAACTTGACATTTTTTTAAACATGTTTAAAAAAATGATATATTTTATTACCTTAATTTTTTTTGTCTCTTCTCAGGTGGTGGAACGCCTTCAGTACTTCAGGAAGTTCAGGTGCCCATTATAGAGAACGACGTGTGTCAAGAGATGTTCCTAACCGGACAACAACCGGACAAAGTTATCATTCCCAGTTTTATTTGCGCTGGTTACGCCAACGGACAGAAGGATTCCTGCGAGGTAAATTTATTTCTTGCACAACAGAAATGTCTCCACTGAAGGACCTATATCTTTTCTCATTGTGTCCAGCGTCCTTGAGATCCTCCAAGTCCTTGAAAAATCCATTAATTTTATTTCGAACGTATTCTGGACACCATGTTTTTTCCAACCCGTTTCCTTTTTTGGTTACTTCTCTATCTCAATTTAATGTGAAATTCGAAACGAAGACTAACTGCGTGACATTTTTCGACAACAGGGCGACAGCGGCGGTCCACTGATGATCGAGAGACCGGACGGAAGATGGGTTCTCGTCGGCACGGTGTCACACGGAATAAAATGTGCCAAACCGTATTTACCGGGGGTGTACATGAGAACCACGTACTTCAAACCGTGGCTTCACAGCGTAACTGGAGTATAAAAAAAAAACCGAAAAAAAATCGCAAAACGTGAACAAAAGAAAAAGGCAAGCTACCACAGGCTACTAAGCCTGTCTGTATAAATTGTACAAAGACGGAGGAAGAAATGAAAAAGAGAAAAAAACACACCCAGAGAGTCTAATCAACGACGAAATCGAGTAAAATATCGCATTCCATGTAAATAATGAACAATACAATATTATCGATGATATTAACGTATTCATAAATAACAATAATAATACAGGGTAAAAGTGGTGAATATCCGATGTAACGTCGAAAAAACCATAAAAAAAAGATGGTCTATATTGACAACATTTACCCTGGCAAGAAGAATATAACGAAACTATATACATAAATAATGAATCTAATATAGGTCCCACGTAATCGTTTAGGTGTCTATTATTTATTATTTATATCCTGTTCTCTCGATAATTTCTTATTTATTAAACTTATTTTTATACGAGAAAAGAGAAAAACATTTTTCATTGTGACGTCACGATTATAATTATAGTGCGTTTTTGATCCTTCCCTAGAAGTTTAAAAAAACCCTCAGTCGGTATTACGCTCAGTTAAGGGTGAACTCGACGTAGAGGGCTTCGCCGTTATATATCCATCAAATGCGTATATAACAGTCCGGTTCGCTGATGATGCTGCACGCGTCCTTGAACCTCAGAGTCGCTCACTCTCGGGCGATTCTCACGCACGTTTAACTGCGTCGCGTTCATGCGTGAGTATGCATTATAACCACAAGTATAATATCTCGACGTTGCGGTGCACTTGCGAATTGAGCGATGCGTGCACAAGGGGCAGAGAATCAGCTGCAGGACGAGCGGGGGTTGAGGGTGGAGGGGCAGGTGAAGCTTGCGATTGACGTTATGTGTTTCACACTGCGTACTTCGGCATTTGAACGTTTCGCGTCTTTGGGGGATGGGGTGATGACGTTTCTACGCCGGGGCTGACGCGATCCTTCGCTGTAGCGGCTGCTGAGAAACGGAAGGGCGCAAACGCCGATGTTAAAGCATACGGGCTACGCTCTTCTGTTTCTCAGCGACCGATATAGTTGAGCATGTACGTGTGTTTGGACAAAGGTATGTCCAAACACACCTTTGTCCATTGTCGTTTCTATGTAAAACTCTATGTGCAGCTACTGTCCACGCCTTGCTTCACCCCTCTCCGAAATTGGGGGATGAAGTAAACAACGAAATATATACAAGCCTTATATAAAATACATGACCCGAGAACGTAGCAGTAACAAACTTTGATGGTTCGGCTAGATAGGAGTTCACCGAGGAAGGAGGTGAAATGGCAGATAATTGCCAATGTACAGGTACATGTGTGTGTGTGTGTGTATGTGTGTGTGTGTACGTGCGAAAACTTTATATAAACCTTGCCATGTAGAATCTCGCTTCCAGAACGAGCGACCGGGGGGTATATGGAGCAGGAAGTGAGAGCGCCAACGGGAGGCAGGGGATATGGTAGGTGTGCGGATCAATACGAAAGTGCGCTCGAGAGAGAGAGAGAGAGGACAAGATTCCTGGAGAATCGCGAAACACGGAAGGAGGAGAGAGAAATGATTTTCGGAGGGTGAAGAAGGGCGAGGGGTAAAGGGATAGGGGCGAGGGGTAAAGAGAAAAGCGGAGCTTGCCACCGTGCCACCCACGCGATAACGGGACTCTGCCCCCCTCCCCGTGCAGGTAGGTAACGTCAACGAAGTAAACACGTCTCGAGCAACGAATCAGAGCATCGTCGTTTCGGAAGGAAAAATCGGCCCAATCGTATTTTCGCCCTACTTTACGACTCTGTCGAGAAATGTGTACGGGATTCTTACAGATCAACTGCCAATCGACACGAAATAACATATATGCGATAGCCACTTTTTTAAATTCTCCAATCTATTTGGTGGAATGTATTTTTCGTCCAAGAGCGGATCGACGTGAGAGCTGCTGGTGACGGCGGAATGATGGCCGGTTAAACGATATTCAATTGTGGGCGTTGGAGAAAGGATGAGAAATGAAAATTCGTACGAAAGGGAAGAGAATATAATGGCGAGCGGGGGTAATGGTGAGGGTACGATGCGACCGGGAGTAACGCATGCGTCGGAGAGTTTTGCGCCCGACTGGTGAGATAGCAGAGCCCGGAGAGAGGGTGGGACACCCCGTGATCCGCGTAGGAGTATAGATTGCTGTGGAGGCTTCCTCTACGCCTCAGTCAACCTTCTGCAGCGGGTCCCTTTCAGTCGACTTGTTGAAGCCTCCGTCCTTCCAGTTATCATTGTCGCTCGGCGAGTAACAAAGGTAACGTCGCTATTCCTCATCGTGGCGAGAGAATCGGTGATCTTTTTTTCGTCGAACGTTGAAGAAGGCGAGAAGACGATTTTTGCGGTTTTTTTTTTTAAGAAGAGACCGATCAGAACGCGTACGTAGCTTGTAAGGAAAATCATCATTGTCATCGTCATTGTCGTTCAGAATATTATCTATTCACTAATTAAAAACCGAAGGAAAGAGGCGCTCGTTCGAACAAACTCGAACAATTTTGAACAGCAGCAGCGGACACTACACAGTCAAAAAGATTTGCACATTCAAAAAACAGTTATTAAGCACATACGTCCCCAATTTTCTTGTCAAGTTTGTCATTATTTTTTAACATTGTAAAATTATGAAGGTAAGAATCCTGCACCTTTGTGATCAAAACATTTTTTAAAAATTAATAAACAATTTTTTTAAATTATGTATCACTGCTGTAGATATTCGATCCAGTCAATTAAAAGCGTGTTTTTTAAATTTAATTTCCCATTACATACAAAGAATTTCAGGAGAGAAAGTATTGTGAAAAACTCGACTATCCGACCAATACTGTAAATGGTTTAGAAACATATTTGACATGCTCCAGAATAAAAAAAATTTTTAACATTTTTTTTTTACTTTTCTTTACCAGCGTAGGTATTTTCGTATGTTTTCAGAGCGTCGTTGGAGCCAATAGCTCGAACGAAGAAAAAAGAGCCCATCCAAGGAAAATCGAAAAGACAAATTCGTGCCAGGATGAAGTATCACGCGAGTGCGATTGTCACACTTGTGATAGTGGCGAGTATGCAGCACAGCTTCGTCGACGCTTGGGGTGGACTCTTCAATCGTTTCACTCCGGAAATGCTGTCGAATCTTGGATACGGGGGACACGGAGGCTATCTAAACCGGCAGTCGTATCTACAGGTTAAAAAAATAAATAAACAAATAAAAAAATCATCAAAGCCCCGTATAAACTCATTAGACATTTTCAAACAAAACGACTGAGTCATTCAGTGCTGTTGTTAAAATTTTGTACTCGACGAAACTACGACGGCATTCGCATAATTATCTTGATATATAGGGTTACATGTTGAGCGGTCGCCGAGGAGGGATCGATATCACGTTTATTTTTTTTTAATATTTTTTCCCGACCCTTGCAATTTCCACAAAACGCATTGCGAGCTACGTCGCTTGTTTTAATGCCCGTTACGACCCCCGCTCTATGTTGCTTTTGAGAAATTAGAAGCTAGGAAAAAAACGGAAAATAACAAGCCGGTAAACGCCGATAAAGAAAATAAGTTGGCACGTAAGACAGTTGCTATAATAAACATTGGATCGCTAGCTATGATGGAAACCTCGGTGTTTTACTGTTATCTTATAAAACTTCATTCCGATTAATGTTTTCCTTTGGGATGATGTTTGAGCCTCCCATTTCACGGCCTTTCCCTATGCCCTCAAGGACAGTATTTTTACAGTGAAGACTCCGTATAATTGAAATTGAATGAAAGATCTTGAAACACGAATTTCACACCTATACAGTACGAATATAGTACGTCAGTCACTCAATGCATTATTGATCCCAACAGCGTCCTTTGACGGGCAATTACGCCAACTCGTTCGGAGATTCGCTCGAGGTTGCCGCGCCGGAGGAACCGTGCTATGGAAAGAGGTGCACTGCGAACGAACATTGTTGTCCCGGATCCGTTTGCGTTGATGTCGATGGAGGTAAGCAATATGTTGCAGCGGGTATCAAAATTTCGAATAACCAAATGTACAACGGTCAATATTTAAAAAAATGCATTATTGTGAATTATTCAAATAATGAAAACTCAGTCATTCGGAATATTTACGTTCGACAAATCGCTAAGTCAAGTAATACTAATTTCAAATGACTAATACTTAGGTACGTGATATATCGATATGTTAAAATAGCGAATATCGAAATAGTCAATAGAAAAAGACAAAAATTGTAAAAACATTGCAAACCGTTTTCTTTCGTTTCGTATATCGCTATTTTTATCGTTTGTTCCGATCAATTCGCAACTGCAGACTTTCTTAATGTTCACAATTGTAGATTTTTAATAGTCAAAAAAATGTGTACACTACACAATTGACTCTTCGAATTCTTTTTCGTAAATTCTATATTTCCCTCCACGCAATTTTGGCCAATCTCATATTTGTTTTCGATACAAATTTATTGTTACATCTTTGTGTTCGTAATTTTTATTGACTACTTTACCGGCTCTTGTACGATAGCCCTTTTTACATTTGAGCGTTCGTTAATTTTCAAATTCGACATTTAGGCCGATCCAAATTTCTTATTTAAAACCATCCAATTAATCAATTTTCCCGTCAATTTTAGGAAAATCCATGTTGCCCCATATGTATATTTTTTTCTTAAATTTTTTCCAAGCGCGTCAAATGAATGCAGCAGATTAATTCTCTGTCTCAAGAAAAGTTATAATTTACAATTTGTTTATTGCAGTATTCGGATCATGTCTGTTCGCTTACGGACTTAAGCAAGGCGAGCTCTGCAGAAGAGACAACGACTGTGAGACCGGGCTGATGTGCGCCGACGTGGCGGGCGGCGAAACGAGGTCCTGTCAGCCCCCGGTAACGTCCAACAAGCAATACAGTGAGTATCAGTGAGCCGGGAGAGTTATTACACACAAACGAGTAATATCGTCTAACAGTCGAGGGTTAGGTTGGTCGCACGCGATCATCACTCATCGTGCACTTTATTTACGGTGCGACACAGGATTTAAGGAATACACAATTCCCAAAGGAGTATGAAAATAAGGGAGTGCTCTGCCACCAGTGAGTTTTCGCTACAGGGGCTTGCACGCAAAGCTCCGGGGAGTCTTTTCGATGCAGTGCGAAAAAAATGTACGGGGTAACGCGATTCACTCTGGTAACACACAACCATCCTTCCGATTAGAAAAGCAGCACAAAAAAATTACTAACGTAATTATAAAAATTGGATCTCGATAGTTCACTGTCCAAAATAGCTAATCACCAATCGATTATCAATAATTTTTCATTAAACTATCGAGCGTGGATGGTTAATTTTTATTGAACATTGGTGTTCGATGTAATGGGGAAATGAGGGTCGGGCGTCGCATTATTACACTCGACAAGACTGACCGAAGAGATAATAGGGTAAATGGCGTCAAGCGATTTTTTTTAAATGCAGTAATTTCATTCTGGATGTCGTTATATTATTATGCCTGTACAACGTGTACGCATGTGAAAAGATCCTCGACGCTGTCAGCGTCACCCTCGCGTGATATCAGCGTAGATAATAATTTAATAAATTAAGCACGACCGGAGCGACCAGCCCGAAAAACCTCGCGACCCAGGTCGATTAAAACGTATTACAACCCGCACTCGACGCATGCAGAAAAAAACAACGTTCCAGTCGAGTTTCGGACGTGTAGTTCCGACACTCATCGCCTCGGTGAAAATTCATTTGAATGCCAGTAATCCAATTTCAGCTCACCCATAAATTTCCTCGATTACACTGTTCAAGTATGAAAATGACCACGAATATGTGTGTCCACTGCATCGAATACACACTTCACTGTTACCCTGTTTATTAGAAGCCGACAAGTCGAAATAATTACTTTTCAATTTCCAATTCATCGATAACACGCGGATTATCGAGTAAAGTCTAATTCACGTAATCGGCATACTGAGTTACGACGCTTTTACGAAATTTACGTGTGAACTAGTAAAAAGAATGCAATATCTAGCAGACGGTTTTCTACGATTATTGGATTGGATTAATTGATCGAGCGATATATTTTAATTTATGTTTATCCAGGCGAGGAGTGCGCCATGTCCGGCGAGTGTGACATAAGCAGGGGACTGTGCTGTCAGCTGCAGAGACGTCATCGGCAATCGACACGAAAGGTTTGCTCGTACTTCAAGGATCCTCTCGTATGCATCGGTCCGGTTGCGACAGACCAGATAAAATCGATCGTTCAGTACACATCCGGTGAGAAGCGAATCACCGGACAAGGAAATCGTATACTTTTCAAGCGAGGCCTTTTCGTTTAGACGCCCTTGTCTAGTCCCTCCCCTCTCCTCCGCCCTGACGACAGAGGAAGCTATATAAAAGAAAAAAAAAAGAAAAATCAAATTCAACTTAACTGTCGTGAACCGCTAGAAAATAAGTAGCTAGAAAAAAAACCTCGTTCTAAATTTTTTCGATCGTTAACATGTTTTCGTTCGTTTTACTTTTATCCATTTGACACGTTATTTATTGTCAAGAAAAATCGTTGAAATATTTCGTTCGGGCGTGTGCTAGACCATGTACCTATCTGTACGTGGCCGGAAGCTCAAGTAGAGAACGAACCGAAGATGAAAGTAGACCAATGGAAAATGGTAAGAGAGGGAGAGAACGAGAGAGAGAGAGAGAGAGAGAGAGGGACAATTAACGGCTTCCAATTTCCTCATTGAATTACGACTGAATAATACAACACATATCAGAGTAGCGCGTTTACTCTTTAATTAAGAATACATACGTTACTATAGTATATATATATATATATATATATACACATAGTATATTATTAATGTTAAGTAAGTCGAGTCACGGGAATTAAAAATGCACAAATTAAGCGCTAATGTGAGAACGGACCCGAAAGTAAAGTCCTTGGTGCTTCGTCGTACGCGTCGACGCGCGTAGGAGAATCTATTATATCCTCGAAGGAAGAAACGAAAAAAATAATAAAAAAGAAGTCGTAGTATCTTTCGTCTATATTGGTATCTCCATCGATCTACTTCCTACGTGATGTTACGTACTTACGCGTGTCAGAAAAAGAAGTTGATGATTAGAAGAAAAAATACATATCACGCGAATGCCTAAAAGCATTAGGGAGAGTCTGAACTATGAATGTTATTGCGAGATATTCTATTGAAATTATATTTTTATCTTCGATCCATATGTATACTTAAGCTCTATATATATTTGCATAGTATTCATATACTTTTCTTGATGCGATATACTATATATTTAATTATACACATATAATATATATTACCTATAAATATGTACTGTTGTACACAAAATGGTACGGAAGCGCGAAACACCCGGGTTATATTATTATACCACGCAGTCGATGGTTAGGCTGTAGTATGTATATACTATATCCTATACTATATATGTACTATGGCACGTTTTAAAGGTGGTACAAGCTATCCATTTTCTGCCCTTTGGCCTATTGCGAACGTTTACGGTTTGACCTTGATTGGACCTTGAACGTCTATCCGTCTCCGTCATCCCCCCTTCCGCCCTCCGTTGAAAGGTCAAGTTCATGCCCTTTTCCCATCGCCCCCACTCCTCCCGCCGTACGCTCTGTACTATTTTACATTTTATTTTTTTTACTCCGTTTTTCGATAATCTCTGCGATATCAAAAGGGGCATCGGGGGCGGGATGATTCAGACGCACAAAGAAGCTCCACACACGAAGTACATATCAAATAGCTTGTAAGACCTATTAATTCCTAAGAAAAGTTCGCAAGCCGTAAAATATTCCAACAGTAAATGACACACAATCGTCCATTCAATAAAATCCGTTTGACTTCGTTCTATCCAATAGGCATCCATATTTGCTCATCGTTTGATTGACGGTTCAAAAAAACAAACTAATGCCGTTCGCAAATCTCGCATCCAACGTTTACTACGTGTATACTATTGTTGTATCGAACGAAAGAAAAACAAAGATGTACCGTAGCAAACCAAGAATTCTGGCCTCTAGGCTCCGAGTCGAAAGTACCTCTACCGAGTAATTGCATTATATTCGATCCACTAATGATTACTATGTGTACGACTTATATGTGTATAATTGTTCACGATTGTAATGTCCGAAAAGGTAATAATTAAACGTGAAATACATAACCGTGCAAGAAAATAATTGAATCATTTTTTACCCAAGCAAACCTATTAATAACCTACAAATTAATAACTTATCTCGCCAGCTATTAATGTCTTTAGCTGCGAACCTTTACTGTACGAAGGACGACGAAGGGCAACGATAATAAGAATAACCAACGAGATGATGAATAAATAAAAGAGACGAGGATCTGCGTGGCGGGAAAGAATCGATGAAGTTCGAAAGACGGAAGTATAGCCGTGCGGTTACCGTAGTTTCCCCCGTCCGTAGAAAACTCCAGAATAGGTGGAGCCACTCGATAAACTGAACAAGTGCCTTCCACTCGTCGTACGACAGCCGAAAGAGAAGCACAACCAAGATGGTGGTCCAATCGCTGGAATAGAGTCTCTTCGCGTGATCCCTAACAAAGACCCCTTGCAAAGCAGTATTTTCTCTCGTATAAGTCTCATAAGCCAGAATTATGGCTGCTATTCCGGGATCCATTGCCTTCGACGAGTACGGCAGGCCGTTCATCATTCTGAGGGATCAGGATAAGCAGAAGCGGCTAACCGGCAACGATGCGATCAAGGTGAGGCCCTCAAAATTTCTCTCACAATTTCGAGGCGATAAATATTTAGTTTTCGCGATCCGGGATACACGAAACGAAACTGCTCGGTAGTTTTTTTCAGTGGATACCGATACAGTGACGCGAAGATTTCCAATAACAGGGAATGGCGTGAATTATAATTTTCTTTTTGGGGCGGCCACGTGAGTCAGGGTAATGGCGGCGATTGCTCAACCGAAATTTATCAGTCATTTATCTTTGCGGAACTTTCACGCAGCTTATCAATGAACTATCAATTATTTGTTTGAAAAATGCGAAGCTCGGAGGTAATTTCTGTATCATCCGGCCCATTATTCTTATTAAAATTAATATTCGGAGTAGACGGTCTTTGTGGGGGTTCCTCTTATGTGTGTACGTGTGCGCGTGTGGGTGTGTGTGAATGTGTTAGGGCCCAACCGCGTTTGCATTATGCCCGTAAATGGAAGTCGCTGGGGCGGCTCTTGGAGCACACGGAATAAATTTGCGCGACTTCTCCCATGTCTTCTAAAAATAAAAAATAAATTGATTACAACAATCAAGTATGCTGGTGTTTAAATGGCATATATAAAACTTACTACTTCAAAACAAAAGTAATTGATTTCAAAAGTCAAATATGCTTTAAATGGCATATATTCAATTATCTATCATTTTTCCTTTGCAGTCTCACATTTTTGCAGCTCGCAGCATCGCCAACATTCTCAGAACATCGCTGGGACCCAAAGGCTTGGACAAGCTGATGGTCAGCTCCGACGGAGATGTCACTGTCACCAATGATGGAGCAACCATTCTTAAGAACATGGACGTCGATCACGAGATCGCCAAGCTGATGGTCCAACTCTCGCAGTCTCAGGACGACGAGATAGGCGATGGAACTACCGGAGTCGTGGTGCTTGCCGGAGCGCTTATGGAACAGGCAGAACGTCTTTTAGATAAGGGCATTCATCCCATCAGAATCGCTGATGGTTTTGAGCTTGCCGCTCAATGCGCAACCAAACATCTCGATACTATCGCGGAGTCTTTTCCGGTTGATCCTAAAGATTTGCAGCCATTGATAAGAACAGCTATGACGACTCTTGGCTCGAAAATGTAAAAACACAATTCTTTCAAATAATCTATATAGTTACAAATGTATCATATTTATTTTTATTTTTTCCCAGTATCAACAAATGTCATAGGCAAATGGCTGAAATTGCGGTGAATGCAGTTATGGCAGTTGCGGATCTTGAAAAGCGCGATGTAAATTTCGAGCTGATAAAGTTGGAGGGAAAAGTCGGAGGTCGCCTGGAGGACACTATGCTCGTTCGCGGTGTCGTCATCGATAAGGACTTCAGTCATCCCCAAATGCCCAAGGTATTGTAAACTTTTTTTCGCATTTAAAGAGATAGGTGATTCTCAGGCAAGGAGAATTGCAGCCGGCACCCTCGATGAGCCGATCTGACCAGACACCTTGCAAAATAAAATTGGCAGTAACGATATTTGACTCGTTCGATTTTTTATTCCGTATCGAACACGATTCACTGCTGCTACAATATCTGTTGCATATACCGTAGAATTTCAAGATTTTAATTAATCCCTCCGTTTTTTGTTAACAGAAATTGGAGAACGTAAAATTGGCGATTTTGACCTGCCCGTTCGAGCCGCCAAAACCAAAGACCAAGCATAAGCTCGACGTAACTTCTGTTGAGGATTACAAGAAACTTCGTGAGTATGAACGCGAGAAATTCACCGAGATGGTCGATCAAGTTAAGGCAGCCGGTGCGACTCTCGCGATCTGTCAGTGGGGGTTCGACGACGAGGCGAATCATCTTTTGCTGCAAAAAGATCTGCCAGCCGTCAGATGGGTTGGTGGGCCGGAGATCGAGGTGATTCTTTTTCTTTGCTACGATTTTTATACTTTTTATCGAACGTCGACTGCCCAATGATGACAAAAAGCAACGGAGGAGGGCGAGGTCCGAGAAATTAGATCGCCGATCTTGATTCGTCCACCGGATCGTTTCGGAAGTTGGACTCCACGTCCGGTTTCCGGGAAGGTTACGAGGATCGAGAGATCGTCGATTCAACGGATCGGGTTATCGTAGTGGCTCCAATGACCAATGATTATGAGAGCTGAGGGCTTCGTTACCTTTCTTCTAAATTTCATATAAACAAACATTGTTCCATCGGAGCAGATAATCGAGACACTTGTCTTTTCAGTTAATCGCCATCGCTACTGGCGGTCGCATCGTTCCGCGCTTCGAGGAACTCACTCCCGACAAACTCGGCTACGCTGGTGTTGTCAGGGAGCTCAACTTCGGAACGACCAAGGACCGTATGCTGGTTATCGAAGAGTGCAAGAACTCTCGGGCTGTAACGATCTTCATCCGCGGTGGAAACAAGATGGTGAGAGAAACTCTTCATTAATATTTTCGCTATCAAACAGCACGGAGAATTACGGCGATGCTATTTTCCATGCGTCTAACCGTTCAGACACCTTGCAAGAGCAACGCAGCAGAGTTTTTTTGTTAACGCTTCAAACTTTATTTGATTTGAAACGAATACTATACTGCAACATTTTTGTTCCGTATACAATGATGTATGTATACGTACGACAGTATGTGTATTGGTCCGTAATACAAATACTTCGTTATATTTTCTTGTCTCATTGAAATTTACCTTCAATGACTTCGTCGAACAGCTTTTTCTTGCGATGTCGTGTTTAACTTTAATTCATTTTTTTATTTTCCTTTATCTCAGATCATCGAAGAAGCCAAACGCTCGCTCCATGACGCTCTGTGCGCGGTGCGCAACTTGGTGACCGACGAGAGAATCGTTTACGGTGGTGGAGCCGCTGAGATCTCTTGCGCTCTCGCTTGTGCAGCTCACGCCGACAGTATCAGTTCCCTCGAGCAGTACGCCTTCCGCGCGTTCTCCGACGCTCTCGAGGCGATCCCGATGGCACTCGCCGAGAATGCCGGTCTCTCCGCAGTCGACGCACTCGCCGAAACAAAAGCTCTTCAACTGTCCGAAAAGAATTCCGCTCTGGGCATCGATTGCATGAATTGCGGTACAACGGACATGAAGGCTCAGAACGTTATCGAATCACTCAAGAGCAAGACTCAGCAAATACTTCTGGCAACGCAACTGGTCAAGATGATTCTTAAGATCGATGATATTCGATCACCGGCTGATCCCGGTGATTACGCTTAAATAGAACATAACGCTTCTCATATATTTAATACAAAAAACGAATTATCGATTTAATAAGAACAAAAAAAGCAAACACGATTAATTAATTATCATTTCCGCGGTTTCAACGCTAACTCCTTGTGCTTCGTTCGAGCGCTTTTTTTCCAATTTTTATTGCACACACACATACCCACGACATTTTTATCATTCGCGCATTCTGTCAGTCTATCTTGGTGACAAGGTACACTCTAATTTATATACGGCATTAAACAGATTGTAATACTACTGCCGTCTCTCATTTGATTTTCGATTACCTTCCGCTCTTCCTGCACGACCTTCGCCGCCGAGCGATCAACTGGAAGAAAATTTATATGCGCGAGTGAGTTATCCGAGGAAATGAAAACTTCGAGTTTTTTTTTTCGTCAACGATAATTTATTATATCTTTAGGAACAAATAAATTTGTCATATCGATTCGCTAGGTGATGCATCCGTGGAAATAGATTATTTCTCAGCTTTATTATATAATCGGTGAGACGAAGGATCCGGTGGCTCTTCGACAATTTTAATAGTAATCTATGGAACGTGATTTTTTATATTCTGAGGCACGATTTACGATCGATGATCGAAAATGCGATTATCCACGATGCGATTAATCGAGGGGGAGGGCGGACTGAATTTACGATTGAATTAACTTCTCGCAATGGCACATACTCAGCTCTCCGGTATACATAAATCTGACAAATCGATAACAACAATATATACCTCTCACTTTAAATGGACCGATAGACGGTAACCCTCTCTCCGCTTTCTCTCGTGTGACAAATAGCTCTTTCGTATAACAAAATATACTATCCTGGCCGTCTCAATATTATTACAATTCTCACGTTCGATTTCTTTTTATCCCTTCTCTCGTTTTTACACATGAATTACTTTACAAACGGATCTCTATGGAGCCTTCATTCGGCACAAAAAATTGTCGAAGCAATTAGGTTTTTTTTCCTGTTGGCGCTATTAACGAATAATATTTATGTAATATTATACGAATCGAGGAATCAAAGTACCTAATTAATTGTGTATCGATGCGATGAAATGCGATAGAGGCGCGAAATATATATTACGATACGCACTGATTCGGGGAAAGTGTCCCTAATGGCTTATCGACCGGCAGCACTACGCCTGAATTATTGTTTAGTTTTTTTTATACATTAAAGTATAATCATAACGTTACTTCTTATATCAGAACGATTTTTTTTTCTTTTTTTTTCACTCAGGGAAGGGAGTTAAATATTATTATTACTACATCACTTGTTCTCTTTAACATGTATATATACTATGTACTAATAACAAACATATTTATATATGTATATATATATATATATATATATATATCTTCGTCGTTCGCGCTAAGCCGGAAGTCGTTCGCAATAGGTTTATTTGTTTGTTTTTTTTTATATGGTTTTTGTATGGCGTAAGTGGTATTTAAGTACTGGGCAATTAATGCACTCTGGATAAATACAAATTACTCGCGTAAAAAAAAATATATAAAACGTGTGTGTGATATATATCCTCGATGATCCGCACGAGCCGCGTATCTATAGCGTCTCGCCTATTTTTTAAATTAATTTACGCACGCTCTCGGGCCTTGACCATTCGCTTAATCGTCATATACTCCCTCTTTCCTTTAACAAATTTTCGGCTACTCCCTCGAAAGGTTATGAAATTAATCCTCGTAAATTTATCTCGTTGCCCTTCGTTTCTAATAATTTCGATCTAGACCTTCTTGAGCATTGGTAAATGCAGAACTTCCGGTACTTCGATGTCTTCTAATCGAATGTTTGACGGGTTGAAGGGGAATCTCACGGGATAAGAGTACTTCAGGTCCATTAGTAACTGTAAAAAATAAAACGAACATTAATATAAATACGTCAAGAAAAGTTTACAATTCAAAATAGGGTGAAAATTTCCGTTGCGCCTGGAGTGGGGGGAGGGGACTGGTGCAGCTCGGCCAATCGCGGAGTACCTGGCGTGCTTGAACACGTCCGCCTCGCAATACTAGTGTTGGTACATGTGTGACTCCGGGCGACCGTGAGGTCGTCACTTTCGGTGCCACGGGAATATCGAATTACGAAAAAAGTGATTCGAGTCGGTGAATCGTATCGTTGGAGACGAGCAACAGGACGGCACGTATCACAATATTTCAAGATTAGTTAACGCTTTGTTTACCCCGTTTACGAAGGTCCAGATCTTCGATATTTCGAAACAAAATTAAGGCCGTTTCTCCGGACGAATAAGGGCACTGCATGCTAGTCTGATTGTGAATAATCGTGTATTTTATTACCTGTTCGTTGTTCTCGCGACGTTGTTCCAACTTTTCTTGGACCATCCTGATGAAAGAGACCGGCACACGTGTCTCGAACTCATCGGCAGGTGTGTAAAGATTGAGAATCTTGACGATCTGATTGGCCGTTAATTTATTGCACATCTCGCATACCGAGTGTACGTCTTCGTCGTTCTTTCGAGCTTGCAACAATTGGGCAGCTTGTATGATAGGCTGAAGGGCCTCGACCGCCGAAGCGAGACGCTGATCTCTCGCCCATTGTTCCAGATGACTCAGATTGTATCTTATCTGCATTCCCTTGGTCCAGTGACAAAGCTCGTTTCTAAGAAGTAAATTGTTTAGAGCGCTCGCGCACATGAAGTAGAACAGTTGCTTGAAAAGTTGGGTGACGATTTCGGGATCAACACCGTGATACTGCAGAGTCTTGTGCACAGAGCTAAGTTCGTCGAGAAGCTTGTCGAGCTTTTGCTGAGTAGATTTTCTCTCCTCGCCGACCGACGACGATCTCGCCCGTCCCGGCTCCTTCGAATTCATAACCGAGATCGCTTCGTGCTCGAGCAGAGCCGGCACTGTTAGAGCCTGAATTCTCTCTTTGAGATGCGTTACGATATTGTTGAATATCCACAGGGCAACGTTACTCAGTACTACGCGATATTCGCTCAGATCAAAGTTTCTCAAACACTGCTCGTTCTGTCTCGGTGTATTCTCGATCTGGAACGGTTTGTCGCCCGAATATTGCTTCATGGTGTGAAGAAGTCTGAGGGTATTGCTGAGCCACAGAACACCCGAATCGAAGTCGTGGCGTCTCTTTATAACTCTCTTCACCGCGTTCAGATAATCCGTTAGGAGGGTACGAATTTTGTCGTCGTCGTTTATGCAGTCCGTGTGCCTTATGCACATGAAGAGGATGTAGGCCGGAAGTCCGGGCAACAGAGTCACTGCCACTCTTGGGTTCAAGTCTGACAAAAAAAAATTATAAAAATGCCATCAATTGTGTTCGTCGATATTAATGATCAAATGAAAAAAAAAAAAAAAAAAAACGAAATGCAGGTATATGCAACAACTTGTCCGTTGGTGTTATTACCTATGACGAGGTGTCTTATTACTACGGTGATTTCTTCCTTCTTGAACTCGAACATTCCCTCGTAATCACGTTCCTTCTTACGAATCGCTGGCATGTGACTTCCACTGTCCGCGGACGAAGAGTGCGTGGTCGTCGAGACTACACCGGAATCGTTGGCGCTTTCCGTGCTGTCCGGCACTGTAACGAGAGGCGATAAAGCGGTTGAAAATTCGTTACTCGCGGAATCGAAATACGAGATGCAACGCCGTGAGTTATGGTCCGATAGTGCGAATGAAGAGTTTTTATCTCAAGCGAATGATAACAAAAAATGCAAAGCTGGGTGATTAGTTTCTTTTGTTTTTTTTTCGCAACTATCGCCACTCACCGCCACCTCTGTGCATCATATTCATCGTGTAAGGACGATCTCTAGACTCTCGGATATCATCTCCGTCGCCTTTCGCAAGCGTGAGAATAACGGAGCACCAGTTTAGAACATTGTGGGAAAACAAGAAGAGATATTTTTTAAAATACTTACAGCCAGCCTCTTTGAGCCGCCTTGCAAGTATCTTGCACTGTTTCTTGAACTTTCGGCACTCCTCGGCGATCTTGTCGTAACGCTCTTGCAATTCCTAGAGGCAAAATATTAATTATCATTTTTTAAAAATCGTATACATTAAAATCATTGGATTATTGATATTATACGGTGCAATTGACAAACCAAATTTTCCGACGTCAATCGCGTTATCTCGTGCTGCATATAGGCTTCGTTTTGCGTCTGTGGCGCTTTGCTCAGATTGACCGAGAGCAATTTTTGTTGCTTGAGAATTTCTTCCTGCAATCTGTCGATCTCACCGCGCCACTCGTCCCTCTGAGCTCGCCAGCCCTTCTCCTTGCTCTGCAGTTCGTCCTCCAGTTGTCTTTAAAATAAAACAGAATAATCGATTATGTAACTGTTACATAAATGTATCCATTGTATTTTCTTTCGATGATTTTTTGTGTCTGAATGTTTTTTTTCTTTTCTTTCGATTATAACAATAACAGGGGTTATCTGCTCAACTCACTCTCTCGAGGCTCTTCGTCTCGTTTTAAGTCTACTGATTAAGACGAATTGCATGCACAAACGATAAAGTATTGTGATTAGATATGACGATGGGATTGCGAAGACACATTAGTCATCACTCTTATCAGCTCATATCCCTTGGCTATTTAATTTTTTGTTCACGACGATTTGATATTGTTTTTACCTGTTGATCTTCTTCTGTGCCTCGAATGCCAGTACAAGTTCACCATCCTCGTTCACGATGTCAACGTCACGTCCGTAATTGGAGCCAAGACTCTTCATTCTTCGCGTGTGGTCGGCAAGCACACTGTGCAGTTGGATACATTCTTCTCTTCTTCGTTCCAGCTCTTCTTGGAGCGCGTCAAATTGTCCTGCAATTAACATTCTTTATGGAAAAAAACTTCTTCGTGTACTACTCTTCGATTACATGGGCGTTCCCCAACTTACCTATGAGGTGATTCTGGGCATTCTGAGGATCCGCTTCAGCAACGGTTTTTCTCAACGATCCCAGATCTTTTTTCAACTGGGCGTTCTCCATCTCGAGCTCTTGAAGCTGCAATTTATCATCTTATTTATTTTCTCGATAATAGAATATTCGATGAAAAATCTCCAAGTCCGAGTATTAAAAAAAAATGAATCAAGTTTTATTCTGGAAAATTGATATATATTTGTGTGTATATATATATATTGAAAAATGTCACTGTTTCCACCTTTTTATACTTGGACCTAGAGCTTTTTCCCACAATTTTCGCCCGAAAACGGTGGACTCCTCACAAATATGATATGATCGAAGTATTGCGGAATCACTATTATTAGTTGTATGAGTAACTATCTGATTGAATGTGAAAATGCAAATGTACGACGAAGGAGAGTGAACGTTCGACAGTTTCCGGTCTCTGAGATCAACTGAAGAAATGACCCTGTTGAAATTAGTACCCAGCTGATAACTACGTGTTACAAATTACGATGAATTTCGAAATGATTATAAAGCTTTTGAATTTTTTGGGACAACGGATGTCAGCACGCTGGCATCCGTCACGTTTGGGAATGGTTTTAAACCTAAAGTCAAACTAATAAAAGCTGATTTTAAGTTTATATATATATATATATATATGGGTCCGTTACAAATGCTTACCCTGAAACTATCCTGGGTTCTTGAAGATTCCTCGGGGCTGTCGCGCTCCAAATCTTCCACCATTCTCACGAGCCTGCCATTAGCCTTTTCGACATCTTTGAGTTTCTGCTGCAACTTGAGAACCAGTCCAACGTCCACGGGAGGTTGAGTAGGACCGTTCGTTTCCGGTGGGGATTTTCCAGCGGGTTGAGTCTCGCCGTTCGGTGGACTGTCAGTTCGATGCTGATTCCAGTCAATAGTTTCGACTCTCGAGTACGGAGTCGTAGAGGATGCCGTCGATCGGACTGATCCATATCCAAAGTCCTGCGAAAAAACAACACGACGAATATAATTCATAACATTGAACTTGAACAATGAGGAAGATAAAAGTTAATAAAAAATTTTCTCACGATATTTTGATCGTCAGCTGGAAGTTCAGTGGAAACAATTTGTCCACTTCCACTCGAAGCGTTGCTCAGCGATCTCGAGTGTCCCGGTACATGTAGAGCCAACTTTCTCTCCAGCATCTCAGCGTGCTCCTCCAACTCGTGATACTCCTTCAGCAGTCGCTGATAAGCTCCACGATCCTGATCCTGATCGAGCAGCAAAAGATCTTTCTCCTGTTCCAAACGATTCTTTAGATTCTCCTCGGCACCCTGTTGATTGGTTTTTAGCTTCTCGCTAGCACCGGAAAGTTCCTTTCGCAATCTTTCGTTCTCGTCTCGCAACTTTTCGTTCTCCTCCAACCTCAAGTGAACGTGTTTCTCCTGCTCGTGCAACAAGTCCATTTTTTCGTCCCTCTCGCGCTTCAACATCTCCTGCATCGTATCCAACTCCTTTTCCATCGCGAGCACAACGCCGTTTAATTTTTTGTTCTCCGTCTCGACGGCCTTCAAAGATTCGAGCTTCGATTTTAGATCCGCCACTTCGTTTTGGACACTTTTCAAGTAATGGTTTTCCTTCATCTGAAAAATAAAAACAAAGTATATACAGCTTCATTGACGAAATTGTTTATTTTTATGAGTTATTTATGAGTTTCTCCACTTGGAATAAGTTCAATAACAAAAGTGTGCAAAGTGATTTGCACGATTACTTCCTCATGTTTTACGGTTTTGCGGATAACTTCCTCTATGATAAATTTCATTGTTCGATTTTGGCTGTCTCATAGAGGAAGTTATAAATAAAATACAATTTACACAAAAAAAATTAACGTCCATTATAAGAAAGCGATATGAAATTTTCAATTTTCATCTCTTTTCAATTGTATTTTTAAGTATTAAAAAAATGTCTTCATCTCATAAAATTAAAACCGTCGAAATTTATACCCGAATTTATTGTAGGAAATTTGCGGATTTCGTCGTTTTAAGATAATTTTTAATCTATTCTTCACCGCTGATTACAAAAATATAACTCATTTTACTCTTTGATTCAGATATTTGATTCAGAAACTCGTGACCGGCGTACAATTTTTTTTTTTCAAAAAATTCAACATTTTTGAAGTCCCACAAAATTGAAACAGTCTGATCATTTTTTGCTAAATTTAATACGAAGCATTGTACAGTGTTGATCCATTCCTGTGCCAAACTTAAGCTCGACACCTTCATGTTAACTAGAATTAGACCATTATTAGTAATTTTTCAAAAAAATCACAAGTCCATTAAATCTGATATCGCTTCGGTAGATTTCGGCTAATTTTTATACCAAAGGTCTTTGTTCATAGTATTGTATTTATATGCATTTTGAAGCTGCTCGCACACAAAACTACGTACAGAACACAGACAGGCCGTGCCGTATCCATATACAGCCGTGATTGGCTGATGCTCGCGTATTGGTGTCCGATCTGGTCCGATCGACTCGTCTGTGTGACGGAAATCGGCAAACGATGTGCGAGCACCTTTAGGACGATAGCTCAAAATTTACGGAAGCTAGGGTTACCACAGACATTTTTCCGCACACGCACACGCACACGCACACGCACACGCACACGCACACGCACACGCACACGCACACGCACACGCACACGCACACGCGGTAAAAATCACATTTCTCGACGTTTTCGACCATTTCTAGTAGGCTCATATTAAAATTGCGAAATTTGTTTTTTCACGAAAACATAGTTCTATGAGGAAGCAAAAATCAAGAAACAATTAACAAGTAAAAAAACGAAAATTTGAGACTCACGATCTCGTTGATTCTGTGCTGCATCGATATGATCTTCTTCTCCAGTCCCTTGTTGAGTGTCTTCACATGTTCGACGCTCCTAGCCTCTGCCTTTAATTTGCGGAATATTCTTCTCGCCAAAAATTTTCTGACGCAACACTGGACGATTATGAGATCGTTGATCTTCTTCTTACAGGCCCTTCGGACGAGATATCCTCTGGCGAATCTCTGTATAGTCATGGCCGCCGCGTTGTCCCTCATGAGCTGATATCTCCTGCGCGCCATCCATCCGCGTCCGTAAGCCTGGAGTCCGACAATTGTGCGTTTGATTCGCAAAAATCGAGTTCTCGCGAGCCAACCCTTGACACAAGATTGTATCCTGATCGCAGCTCTCTCCCGGCGAATGCCCTGAGCCTTTCTCCTTGCCAGACATCCTCTGGCGTGCCTCTGTAGGCCCAGTACAGCTCGTCGAATCTTTCGATATCTCATCCGGCAGATCAAACCGCGAACTATCTTCTGAATAATTACGCAAGCGTCCCGTTGTTTCTCGCCTCGCAATTTTTCCAGATAAGCCACTTGACCAGCTCTGAAGAGAACCTTTGTTTTACCGAATTTAAATTTATCCTCGTCCTTTATATAAGTCGCGAGTATGCGTCGGCAAGTCTCTCGAAGATCGTCGCGTCGAATCTCCTTGAATTTACACAGACACCGGAAACGGTGAAAAAATTCGGCGTAAGTTCTCTGACTGGGAAAACCGGCGGCAGATATTCTTATGGTCTCGAGTACACCGCAAGCTCGAAGTTGCTGAACGGCCCTGATGGGATTGTACTCGAAAGCTTCCTTGGTGTCGTTTGGCTTGATGCAACGCACGTAGTGCGGCGTAGTGGCGTTCAGGGTCGACATCAGCATATTTAACGAGTCCCGAAACTGCGAGCCAACGGTTTTTTTGTTTTGCTTCGGGCTATTTACTGCGGGTTTCTGAGCGGAGATCTTTATCCTGATGTTTGGCACGGCGAGCTTTGGATCTTCCTCGCAAAATATTTTTTTCAAAAGCTTGTTGTCGCCCCCTCGTAGAACTTCGATCTGCTCTTCCATTACCGTGTCGCGATTCTTCTCAAGAAATCCGGTAGTCTGATACTGCACGAGATCGGCGAAGTGATGAATCAAAAAGGCCGAACTGCCGAATCTCGGTTTCTCAAAGTGTTTTGATTTCTGGCACTTGGCATATAGTTTATCGCCCCAGGAGGCGTCCGAGCCTTTGGGCATCCGGCACTCCTCGTCCAGCAGATCGAGAATACCCAATTTAGTTTCTATGAGATCTATGCACGGTTGATTGTCGTAAAAATCGATGAATGTCCACTCGATCTCCTCCTTTAGATACTCCTCCTGCTCTAGCTTGAAGACGTGCTGATTGAACTGCTGCTGGAGCTTCTCGTTAGCGTAATTTATGCAGAATTGCTCGAACGAGTTTATCTCGAATGTCTCGAAACCGTATATATCGAGAACACCGATGAAACAGAGAGACTTGTTCTGCGTCTGGAGGGAATTGTTTATCCCATCGACGATGAAGTTGAAAAGCTCGGCGTATATGTGCTTCGCGAGGGCGTCCCGAGCTCCGTAAGCCTGATCGACGTTCATCGGTTTTAATATTACGTCTCTCATCGACACAATTTTTCGATGACACAGCCATTTCCTCATTGAATTAACGTCGACACCGAGGAGCTCAGCGAATGCAAGGAGATGCCGGTCCGAGGACTGTCGGAAAAGAGAATCATGTCATTAATGTTAAATATGAAATTTGGGTGGGTCTCAAAATCTCGAGTAACCAAATGTTAAAAACGGACGATATTTCGAAATTTCGTTACTGACATATTAAAATAAAATGAAAAATTAGTTATTCGAAATTGTTTGTTCGACAAAACGCTGAGTCGAATAACTGATTCACCAATTAATGATTTATTCGAATGATCATTTATTCGAAAATTCACTTAGAAATGTGAGATTTCCGAAATTGGAAATGGTGACCAGTTCATATTTTTAATAACCAGTAAACCTAAAACAAATGTGTCTAGAATAAAAATTTCAAATGACTAAAATTTAAATACGCGATATAACGAGATGCCAAAAGCGCGAATGTCGAAATAATGAATAGAAAAAGCGAAAATCGCTAAAACCGTCTTTTTCGTTTCGTATTTCCTTATTTTTAGCGTATGCCTTTTTTGGTCCTTAGTTTCGATGAATTCGGAATTGTAGACTTACTTTCTTCACAATTGTAGAATTCGAAGCGTCGAATGTACAGTGTTCGACTAATCGTCAATTTTATGTTTCACTTATTGCAATTTTGTTCAATGTAATATTTGTTTTAGATATAAATTTATTGTCACATCTTTGTGTTCACATTTATTATTTACTACTTTAAAGGTTCTTGTAAGATTGGCCATTTTTTATTTGGGCGTGCGTTAATTTTTTAATTCGAGATTTAGGTCGATCCAAATTTTGATTGTTAAAAATGTTAACCACTACCAATAAATTTGAAAAATAAGAAGTGTCGTGGTGTTTACTCACTGAAACGGTACTGCCCTCGGAATCGACGTTGTCATCCGAACCGTGGACATTGCAGTTCGTTATATTTACATTTCCTAAGTGAAGTATCGCGGCTAAAATGCGAAACAGATCATCCTGCTGTCTGGCGTTAAAACCGAGCCTCGCCAGGGCGGCTACGGTGTCGTCGAAGCAAGCGACGTCGTCCACTCCACGGATAACGGAACTGTTACCCTGATTGAGATACTGAAACTCGTCCTGATCCCCGAGATACAAGTGTTGAAGACGATTTTGCTTGTGACCCTGGCAAGCCTTCGCCGCCGAGCACAATTGATAAAAAATGTGATAATTTCTTTCCTCGTTGGCCTGCGTGGACAAAGGTATATTACAAAATCAGATATTCACGTTAAAACATTGGAAATGCTGATGAAGAAGAAAAAAACCAGCTGATTCGACTATCCCTTACTTGAAATACGACTCTCGACTTCTCCAAGAGATAAGTTCTCATGCTAGCTCCGGAGAGATGATAAGATTTGTTGAAGTGTATCTCGATGAATTTTCCGAATCTGGATGAATTGTCGTTTCTCGTTGTTTTAGCGTTACCGAAAGCTTCCATTAGTGGCGACGATGCCAATACTTTTTTCTCCACCTGTGTCTCCGTAGATGAGCCACCGACTGTTGCGAAATATCTCATTGCGTATTTTGCCGATACCGTTTTACCGGCTCCCGATTCGCCTGACACGATGATCGACTGATCGTGGCTCTCTCTGAAACACACGAATCAGAAATTGAAACTTGGATTTTCGTGGATTTTTTTTGGTCAAACGGTGATGTATAAAATAATTTTTTTGTTTTGGGTTGATCGTCGTACCTCTCGAGTTTGGTGTAAGCTTCCTCGGCCACAGCGAATATGTGCGGTTCGAGATCGCCCATGGCCTGTCCTCTGTACGCCCATATCGTGTCGTTTCCATATATCGGCAATTCGTCGTAAGGATTGAATGCAACCAGAACTATGCCGCAGTAAGTGTATATGCAGTGTCTCTGAAAGCGTATCTGCAGATTGTAAAGCACCGCTGGCTCGTGAAGAAACGACAGTGACGTGAGGTTGTTCTCCCCTATGAGAATATCCGGATTTCTCAAGGGCGGAAGATCCGCGTCTGATTTTATCTCCAATAATTTTTTCTGATTCGATTCCTCCGTACGGACGTTTATCGTTTCTTGATTCGCCTTGTAATCCTCCAGGAGCACCGCACCCTCCCATATCTTTTCTGGATGTGGCACCCATACTTTCCCACCCTAAAAGAAAAAAACAAAAGAACAAAAAAAATCATTAACGTTTACTCGCTCGTAATAGAAGAAACGAAATTTCATATGTAAAAAAAAGAGTTTCTGTAAAAGATAAAAGCGCACGTATATCGAACGGTCATTTTTTTTTCCTGACACAATTGGCGGTATACTCGATGTAACGAAGTTCAGGTTCGAAGCCTGCAATGGCAGCTCGCGATGGCCCGGTCTCGTACTTTTTTTTTACGTCAAAAGACATGAACGAGTTTGGAATAGCCGGCGCGTAGCCACCGGCTAACGGTACGTACTGTACGAAAGAAAGAAATAACCATAGCGCAGAGAGGTATACGTTTTACGGAGTACAGTGGTCAACGGTGCGGGAATAGAGGTCACGAGAAAATCAAATGCCTCTCTCTGTCCTGCGGCTCCCTCGTCAATCTTTTATACGTGCCTGCACGATATACAAGACGAGCGAGTCGTCAACCTTGTTTCACACGAACGACGCAGGGAGCCGTCCCTGCGATGAAAACATAATGATTATCAATGGGAATGAAACAGAAAAAAACAGTATCTCATCGAACTCGTCGGCTTACGTAAAACTTGCTTCTCAAGCCAGAAGGTGGTTCGTTGTTTCATAACGCAAGCAGTTAATTATAGTATTATCGTTAATTGTTAATTTAAGACCAAGAAAATAAAAACAAGCTTTTTAAAAGTACAAAACGATTCACGAAGAAACAAAGGACTGAGTTTTAAATATTGATGCGTTAATCACTCGACAGCGCATTATTAAGGCGATGTGAAACAGACTCTGTCGATAACAAACAGAACTGTTACGCATTTTTTTCGATTCTCTTCAAAATTTTGGGCTGAATAGATATGATTGACAACTTCATCAGACAGTTCAACGGACACTGATAATTTGATTTTTCATAGAACTGTTTAGGACCCTTGAAAAAAAAAAAAATCATTACAGCTTTTATTACCGACTGAGCCAGGGTGTCGGTGAAGGAGAGGAATAAATTTCGCATCAACTTCGATCGCTGATATCTCCGACATAAAAATTAATTAATTACCCGAAGATTTAACGCTTCGTTGAGATTTCACCGCGGTCAATTAAATCGCCGGTTCAGCGATGCGTCGCCGGAGCAGCGGAGCTCGTCGGCTTGGATTAGAAATATAGCCGTGAACTTCACTTTTGTGATCTTTCGAGCGTGCCACGCACTCTCGTGCGGCCCGGCGCGATTGGCATATTACATAAAAGAGGAGTCTCGAGGAAGCATCACCGGGAACGTCGTCGCTCATCGGTTTCGCTTGATGGGAAAGGAGGAAGCGGCATCTTTCATCCAGCCACTTTTCTGCACGTCCTTCTTTCTAAGTCGCACGCTCTTCGAGACACATGGACGAGCGTGAAAAGTTGTCGATAGGCTTGCGTTGACTCAAGAGCCGGTTGTTCTAGCTTCCAGAACTTTTCACCAATTATAGCTTTTTTTTTCATGGTCCGTTATGTATCGTAGATACAGAAAGAATTTCCGGGTTGCCTCGCAATGTACACTGTGTATCGACGTCGCGCACTCAACACGCGATATATAAATCATTACCTCAAGTACCAGTGCACTATTGACTTTGACTCTCTTGATAATAAATGTTCAATAATAGATCTGTCGATTTCCAATCTGAAAATATCCCCAAATCTCAATACAATAAACCCAGGGAAATATTTTTTTTCCCTCTAAAACAATATAAGTCGCTAATAATTTATTGTTGCGTTGGCAAAGTATTTGTTGCTACAGCAAAAAAAAAAAAAAATGCTGCCACAACAAAATAGTTTGCTGTTTCTGTATTAAGCGGATAAATTAGCTACGGCAACAAAACTCTTGCCGTTCTTACAATTGTTTTGTTTCTTCGTGAATTGTTCGAGTCGTTCCATTTTTTATAAGCAATATTTTTTAAAAATGACCATATTGAAAAAATTTTATTACTCCCAACAATTCGTTGTACACAGATTTGGAGATTTTTTTTCATGTGATCGGAACACCGGTGCGAAAAATAGTCGTGGGGTGTTTTCGAACATATTTTTTATAACCAAGAAAAAAAATGATAAACTTTTTTTCGCCTTAAATCGAGGAACCCCTTTAAAAATACAAATGGTTGCTTATGCGATTTTTTTTTTTTTTTTTTTTTTTTACATAAGACGCACACCTACCGAAACTGCTTATGCGTTAAAGCATTGAACGTAGAAGTCGCGGCGATATGAAAATTACGTAAACTAGATACGACGTATGCTAGCCTCACGAAGAACGTTCGTGCGAATTTGCATTGGCTCACTTGTAACTGGACACACACATAAAGTCTATGAAAGAAAAAACGGATGAATAAACGAGTTTAGTGGAAGTCGTCGTCGATCGAGCGAAACACGTGTCGATCCCTTCCGCATATTACCCCGCCTGGTCGCGCGAAGCGCAAAACGCTTCGCTACCGGTCGCACATCAGATGTTTCGTAACCAAACGCGTATCCTCGATCACGATCCTCAACGCTCAACCCTCGGCACATTCAATTATACTCATTGCAATGACGAAAAAGCCGGGGAGAGTCAAATCATGCAGATTACGCGGTTTGTTACGTCGTCGCGGTTTTTTTTTCACTCACACACCGCTGTTTATAATTCAGAGGAAGACATAACAGAATTTTCACAGAACGATCATACGGAAGAACAAGCTTTAATATCGTCGCAACATTTTTTTCTCTCCTTCTCCCATATCACAAAACACGACAACGCGAGAATAAATTAGCTATCGTCAACATCGAGGATGAAGTAATTTAATACGAAACTCTGCGATCTCCGACACGCTGTTTATACCGTGCGGGTTAATGGACTCTGCACAATGAGGCGAGAAAACTTTCGCTCGAGCACGTGGATCGTGGATCGTTTCGACGGTTACAGCGGAAGAGGAAAAAATCTCATCGTGGCATTGCGCATCCTCGATCAATTGTGGCGGAAAAAAATGATAGCTCTTTTTTTCACCACGAGGGATGATTTTCTCACAGTCGTCGAGAAATCGTCGATTCGCTTTTTCACAGCGCCCTATCCGCGAATACGTCGACCGGTAGAAGGATCGCCGCCGCAATTAAAATTGAAAAGCTTGAGCGCCGAGTTTTTTCCGCGGCTATCTGTCCGTCTCTTCTTCGCGTCACAACTCGAGCGTGTGGTTTCTATAGGCCGAGAGCAATGTGAAGTATAGTAATTCGCGACCAGCGCTCAAAACCCCCGAGCTGTTTCCGTCGCCTTCAGCGGCCGGGCATTCCCGAGAAATATTTTCCCAAGCTTTCTAGACGATAGACTTCCATAGCCCCGTCACAAACCCGCTAGCTGGCTGCCTGTTTAAAGAGCATTTATTATTACAAGATACTCGGAAGGGAAAGAAATGTTCAGACTCGGTTAGAGGCTATTCCCACGCTAATGCTTAGCCCTTTATGAGAATTAGGAATATTATAATTAACGCGATATAGAAGAACACACAGTTCGCACCGATTGTAGCGGTAGTTTTGTGTACCATGGTGAATCTTTCAGTCATCGAAACATCTAGCTGAGTCTCCCGTCATCAAAACAATGACATTTCACTCCTATTGTGAACACGCATGTCCCTGATACCAAACGGAACATCTTATTTTAGAAAACTGTGGGTTCGATTTACAACTGAATAAAGATATCAATTTAACCTACGTAGAAATAAAAACACCATAGCCTGCTAGTTATCTGTATCGATGAATTTTTGGTGGATGATCAATAACCTGGACATCGAGACCTCTGACGTGTGACCGTTTGAAGAAGTATCGACTAGTTCCTTGCGTTAAAGCGGATGCCGTTCGATGCATCACCGACTGCGTTTTTGAGGGCAGATCCGTCGCGCTGGACTGAGCTTTGCAGTTATCTTGTTCACAAGGTCGGTTCAAGAAACGCATCAGACGGGGTGGGGGGGGGGGGGGGGGGGAGAGGGAGGACTCTCCCGAGCGATTCTTCCTCGAAGTACAAAGAATACAAGAACTTGACTTAGCCTCGGTGTTTCCAAGGGAGTATTGGCGTCCGCGCTAAAAACGAATGCAAGCAAGCACGCGCTGCTTCTCTCGTACATCTATGCTTTGCCAACCGACTACCGATCTACGGCTTCACCTCGCTTGTGTTAGTTCTACTACTCGACTAGCCACTCTCTGTGTGGACTCGTGCCGATGCGTACTAACCTTTACCCCACCAAATCACCCTCAAAGAAGTCATTCTCGTGAAAACTTCGTACATTCTGAACAAATGAAGATCCAAAACCTCTAACAAAAATGTCGACTGCTGGGTAACGAATTGTATAATTTTTCGCACATGTAATTATAGAGAAAAACTTTGTTTTCATATTTTTCAAAATTTATATTCTTATCTAAACATGATCAGAATGTTTACACAACGTACATAAAGTACATCGCGTGAGGAAGCTATATAAAAAATCCCAATTTTCGCCTTTTTTAAATCGACATTATTACGCTTTTTTTACTACACACGATTGTGTACTTCGTTGTAAGTGTGCCACGTAACGCCCCGTTATCATCGAAAAGATTAGAGGCGCAGCTCATTAGTCGATGTACAAGCGACTTATTTCGATTCGTAATTCGGTGGGAGTGTTGAATACGCTCGTACGGTATCTTATCGACGTGTGCGCGAGGCCGATGATGAGTCAACCTCTCGAATGTATAACAGAAATAATGAGATAGCGGCGGCGGTTCTCGATGCGCCTCATCAACATCATCCTCTTCTGCCCCTTTAACTTTATCTTTTTTTCCCCTCCCCCTCTTAGAAAGCAAAATCGAGCACGTGTACCGCATTATTCGCCGTCGGTATCGGAGTCTCGTTCGTTTCACACACTTCTCCCGCGTACACAGATCGATTGCCCCGTACTTGAAACCTGTACGAGCCTGTTGTACGAAACGAGAGTCAACGGAGTATATGCACGAGAGCTTAAACGAGAAAGGTAACCTCGTGGGACAGCCACTGGAGAGCGCGCGTGTAACGGGGTCAAGTTTTTCCAGCAGCCGAGATTATACCACTCGCGGACCTTTTGGCGCTGGTTGATACGCGAAATTAGTCGCCGTATATTTTCCTCACCTCCTCCAGCGTGTATTTTGTCAGGTTGAATATCTCCCGACATGTGCGATACACACAGAGTCGGTAGGAACGGGAGAAAAAATTAATCAACGTTCGGGGATAAAATAAAATAAAAGAAACCCTGAGGAGTCAACGAGCAAGAATTTCTCCCGAGCGAATTCCCAGGGAGTTCGATGGAAAGGCTTTGTGAGGCATCTCGGAGATCTCCGGGAGAACGGTTTCGTTACTTTTTAACGTGACGATAAAAGGTGAGGAGGAGAGAAAGAGAAAGGGTTCGATGACTGAAGCCCGGAACGGAGAACCGTAGACCCGCGTCTCAGTGGCTCAGGCTCAACTTCACCATCGGCCAGCGGCACCAGCAGCCGATCACATTCCCCTCGGGATCGTGCGAATGATATTTTCTCCCTCCCGCCGAACTCTCTCGGTGGGTTTATGATATGGATACCAACTACTCTGTACACCCCCCTCCCCCCTCCCCCCGCCCCACGCGGATGTATATATCTTGTCGGTATCCTTTCCCAACTTAAATACTCTTTGTTTATTTTTACCGACCTTGAAGAAATTCCAGTCGACCTTTAAGAGGCAGTGACCATAAACCCGGAGGAACGTGGCTCACCAATACCGCGATAGCCGCACAGGTGTAAGCTATTGTGTTTATTCATTTATCTCGTGTTTTTATTTCCAAACGCGTATGGGCTTCGACAGCTGCAAAGTTACGATCACGAATTAACTCGTGTCGATAATTGAATCTTCGAATGTAGATCTGTCGAGTTTTATCGTCGGATTGTCGTTGTAAAATGTTGGGGCTGAAAATATAACTCGCAAGCCTCGTCGGATGATCGGAAAAGCGGGAGAGAAACTCCCTCCGAGTGCAGTCTCGTCGGGCGCTGTGTAGCACGACCTCGGACAACCCTCGATCCCACGACCGAGTCGCGATTAATCAGAAACGACGTTTTACCGTCGCGTGAAAGGATCTGGCAGCGAATGCAATGTCTTCGCCTCAGGCTAGACTACAAGCCGGTTTTCTCCGGGAAATACAATCTCCGGCACTTATTTAAATTTAATTCTGACGAATCGCAGCGTTATTTTCATTATTTTCGAAGGACTGTGTCGGTACAAGTGATCCGCGAATTTGACCCAGAACGTACCAAAGGGGGGTCGCTCTGCCGAATGTGTACAGCGTGGCGCGGAGCCTAGAAACACCTGGGAGAATCGATCGGTCCTTCGTCAGAATATTTGTCAGTCTTTGGGATTAAATGTCAGAGGGAACTCGGCTCGTCGTATACGTGCGTAAGAAGAGGGTAAACAGCAGGAGCGAACGACGAGACTAAGATCGTACCCGTCGGTTATTGATTTTACTTTTAAAAGGAAATGGCCAAACGGGCCGAGAGGGTGGTTAAAGGGGTAGGTTTTACTGCATCCGCCGGCGATCTTTAATTTTTCATTGAGCCATGGACGCATTAAAATAATATACCCAGGTTCGAAATTTGAAGGATTACCTTGACGTACAGCTCCCTCGTTGTCATCGCGACACTCGTTGGTCCAGGTACAGCCGCAGCAGCAGGTATAACACACACAGCGAGGCGAACCGCCGATCTTTCACACACTCACTCACCCACACTCTCGCACACACTCCGTGTTAACGTCCACCCGTGAACTACGGCATTTGGAGTATAACCCAGCGTTTTAAACTCGTGTCTACCTTCTCCGATTACTTCGTATTCGTGCGAACATTGCGATTCAAGGATTTGTTTTTTTTCACACTCGCCCTACAACTGTGTAATATTATTGATAGTTATTGGCTCGATAGATAGTTATAGCGACACGGCATTTTATTTTATTTAAATTTGATGATTTATTTTTTTTTAGCTTGATTTTTTTTTACACCTGATTTCACGAAACGTCGAATCGAGTAGTTTTATATATATATATATATATATATATATATATACATATATTTTTTAAACAACGAGATTTGCGACGACGTTTCTTCGACAGAGCACCGTCGTCGTCGTCGTCGTACTCGCGCACGAAGTCAGCACGCAGCTGGCCGACTCGCTATCGGCTTAGATAGTGCGCCCCTTGCCCCACTTCTGCCGCCTTAACAATTCTGCCAACCATTGTCAACAGGCCTGACACACGCACACCAAATACCCGATTTTACCTTGATGATAATAATAATATTTCACAATGATAACAATTCCCCAGATTTTATGTCAGAGCTGTGGCGACATCCTGCGGTGAATTCGTGAGTGATCTTCGGTCGAGCAAGAGAATATCGGCAGTATCGGCCGATGCTACATTACATCATTTCATGAAACCAATTTTTGATTATAAATTTTGCAACAATCATCATCAAGAAAATAACCTTTTGAAGACTTATATCGTATCTTTCAGATTGTCAATATTTTCAGATTCATATATTTAAAAAATTAATTTCGAATAAATTATCCACTAATAGGGACGAAAATTGATAAGGGAATGATCTAGCATTTGTTCAATAATAAACGGACTGCTCTTGCAGCGTAGATGCTTGAGAAAAATCATTGCAATGCGGTATATCATTTTTTGCAGTTTATTGTTTATCAGTCTACACTAACAATTGATAATATTAATTATATACAAAGGACAGTCTACGAAATCGCACATAATCACTTAAACGTTTCCAACTAAGCCAAATAAACGCAGGCCCAAAGCGAGACGCGATTTATTTATTCTTCAAGGACAATTATGACGGACATGGTTTTTCATCGAGAGGAGGGGGGAAGGGGAGGAGGCAAAAATATTTATGCTTTTGATTCGATCGAACGAAAATAATCGATAAACAAATCTCCACCTAACATTCACAATATTTTTTTTTTCATATGTGCCAATAAAAAAACTAACTGTCGTTCGCGCGTGTTTACGATGAATATCCTAAGCTCGTATACCGAAGTATAACGTTACGTTATGTGAACTTATGTTAGACATATCCATTGCTCTCTAATAATTCATATAATAATATAGATTCTTATCGATTCTCTTCTATAATAATCGGTATTAATATTTCGTGTATATATAATTATATATATATATATATGTATATATATAATTCAAGTATATACCGTTTTGTTTCAATGGGTTTTCTTTTTTTTTTTCTTTTTTTTAGGTATACATGATGTCTTATAACGCTATCAATGTGGGGAGCAAAATAGGAACTGTGATCGCCTGCTGTACCTATAAAGTTCACTCTCGTCTCGTCTATCGAATTTCCGCAATCGTAATATTTTAGTGTCTTTTTATTCGTCACTCAAGTCAGCGAGAATTTACAAGATCGAGAGCGAACTCGTGCGGTGCGCGGATTCGCGTACAAACAGGCCGCAAAAAGGCACCGAGCCCCGCAACACACTAGCTCCCCGATCTCGTATGATCGTTGCAAGCTTAATTTAATCAATCCTACATAATTAATGACAGCGAAAAGTTTCCCGTCGAAAAGTTTCGAACGCTGGATTATGGTATACATATTTACTCCCCGAATTCGGACGGATGGATGTTGTTTTACCGTATATATATGTCTGTGTATATACTGTACGTGAAAAATACAAGTGTGGTCGAGGCGTCGAATCGATCGGACCGTCGCGCGCGCAACCGTGTACACATACCACCTCTAATATACCGAAAAGCTTTTTGTTCGGGAATCGACGACTTCGAATCCAGCGATTTATCCGAATTCGACGAGAGTCTATTCTCCGTTCTCCATACAATATTATTTCCCGTATTACATGAACATAATCATCATCTATATCGATTTAATCAATATTTTTATTCTAAATTCATCGTATCGTTCCACTCGCTGCCGTGGAACATTAACAAATAAGTAACCCTTAGCCACAGCTACGTGTTATATAATTTCATTATTTTAATATCGTATAATATAACTGAGACGCAAAATAGCGCCACACTCGTTATGTTTTTTGTTTTTTTTTTGTTTAGTATACATTTGTTTCTCGTATCTCATTGGCGCAGCTCTCAATCGGAGCTGACAAAGGTTTGTTTACAACCTTGCGTAATGAATAAATTAAAACTAACGCAATAACGATACACAAAACAACTTACCATTCATTGAAAGAAAACAAATTAAATAATAACAAGCGTATGCGGGAATGGGATTTAAAAAAATGCAAATAAGATAAAGGGTGGATCTCAATTTTCTAACACATTTATTGTATCCGTATTGGCAAGTGGATGGCTTACATGTTAAGAAATGGCAAAAAATAAAAAATAATAATAATAATCAAGAACGAACATAAGTAGTAACGAGTAGTACGTGCGAGGGATGGTTAGAAGAAAAAAATTAAAAGGGTTAAAGAGAATTTCTCTAAAAGAGGGTTATTTTGGGAGGGACAAAAACTCGAGTCTTAATAAACGAGCTTACATATTGGAAAAGGATGAAGATAGATAAATAGACTTTATGAATATTTACAAGAAATAAAAGTAAGATAAAGGGCAAGAGAAAGAGAGAGAAAAGTATCGGGAGAATTGCGTATTATCGACGATATTTCGGTTAACGCGAAAGTTTGAAGGGAGAGAATGAGATTAAAATCGTAATAGTAAAAATCGTACTTCGCAATAATAGCTAATATAATTAATAATGACAATAATCGTAATAATGTATGTGTTGACGTGTAATTAAACGTAACGTAACAATTATTCTGAAGCACCTTATAATAAGTAGTAACCGTGATATCCGGCCGAGGCGCGAACGTTTTCGCGTACTACCCCCCTTCTCTTTCTCTCTCGTTTCTCACACACATCGTCGCCACGTCGAAATTGCACGTCAAGTTACATCGCCGCTAACGCGAGAGAACGATAAAACGAAAACTACTAGCTACTAAATAATAATAATAATAAACAAACAGAACTCTTCTCATGTGTGTTTTCTCCGAGGTTTTTTATTCCGCGGGGTATTAATAAAAAAATAAAAACAAAAAACAAAGTAGAAAATATGAGGGGTCACAATAAGTTACGAACTAACAGATTTAATGCTTACGATTTCTTCTTTTTTTTCTTTACGCTAATCTGTATCATTAGGAAACTATCTATTTTATTTATATAATATACCTATTGGTTATGACGCGTCCCTGATTATGTTCTCTGTAAATATCACGTGAGTGGGGGGGGGGGGGGGGGGGGGGGTGTAGTGTTGGGATTATTATTCTCTTTATGCTGTATAAACTATATACACGCAAAATGTATACGGATTCGTTTGATGTGCCCACGGATTTTGTTTTTTTTCCGAGTTGTAACCATCGCGCACTGACTTATTCTCACTCATGTTCTCATGCATATGCTCTCGCTCTCTTTTTCCTAAACTCATCAATACTCGATTCACTATGTCATGCCAGTTTTGGCAAAGCAGTAATGAAAAACCGTTGAACAAAAAAAAAAAGTGTTGAATAACTCGATGATGAAGTATGATCTCTCCCTCTCACTCTCTCTCTCTCTGTCTCTCTGTCTCTCTCACTCTGTCTCTCTCACTCTCTCTTTCGTACGCGCTTGACTGTCCTGTGTAAGTACATATGTATTGCATTGTCGATTTGGAATTCAGCACTGTTTTCATTGTTTACGAAACGGCCGAGCTCGTGGAGACGTTGGCAGTGGAAATTTTTTTTTTTTACAGTTGTCTCCTTTCCTGAATCTCATTTTTTCCCCTTTCTGTTTCGTCAATCACGTTACCGATCGCCCGGCCGTAACGCGACTTGATGCGACTCTTAATAACTAAGCAGAAGTACATCTCGCGTATTGGCATAATAACGTGTAAATATTTTTAATATACATTATTATGCGTGCGATGATCCGCGAGAATTTATATATTTATATAGATCGCGGATTGGTTTTATTTTCTCGTTCTCTTATTTCTTTAAATTCCTCGCAGGTATTATTACGCCAACGGCTCGGTGAATCTGGTGTGTGTCTGTGTATGTATGTATGTGAATTTACATAAGTTATTATCGGTAAATATTATTCACAGTTTTACGCAAGAAGACTGATATATTTGTAATAGTACAATGGAGGTAGCTATGGTGGTTTATCCCGCCCTCGCGTTATTTTCGTTTATCCTTTCATCATTAATCGCGCAATCGTTTCGTCTCTTTTTTTTCGTCAAGTTGTTTTCTCTATAAATATCGTAATGAACGCAAATCGCGAACTAACGAAGGGAGAAACAAACAAACAAAAAAATAAAGAGCGGTGAGAGCGTGATTGAGTCTCATCGAATAAACGTAAATATCAAGTTTTACTTCTGTAGTAGTAGTTGCTATTAAGTTATATAATAGTATATATCACGGCCTGCCTGCTTCAGTTTTTCCTGAGTTTGTTATTACATTTATCAATAATAATCGTGCATGTTTTCTTTTTGATTTTTAAAAAATAAGTACCTGAGACGGCAGTTAACGCGACTATCCTTCGCGATCATATTGGTTCGAACTTTGCCAGTTCGAATAATGAGATCGCGTCGAGTCAAGTTGCAATTGGCTGCTCGCACGATTAATAAAAATATTAAACTATTGCAATACTGTAATTGGTTGTATATTAATTGATGAAGTTTGACTATTGCGGACTATTATAAGTTAGTGGTTTTTGCGGCGCAGGATACGCGGTTAAACGTGGCACTGATCGGGGTTTGGCCATTTTCATCGACTGGTCACATATTATTATGTAAAAAATATATCTATGTATATATAATAGTTATATACGAATATATATGGACTCATTGGACTCTGTGTGTATACATATAGCTATATAAATACTGTATAGTAGAAAACTATTATCGCTGAGGTTTAGGGACACTTGACTCGAATCTCTGTTTGGGGTAAGTGTGCGTCGCGAAATCTCGGCCACCCTTCTCAGATACCAAACAAAAATTTTACCACTTTGTCATTTAACGATTACACCTACGCCACATACTTGGTTGAAACATTTTGATATTAAATATGTATCTCGATTGATGCAGCCATACACAGATTAAATTTTTTTTTAATTAACGTTCTGTACGATTTCTTGGCGAGATCGAGTTCATATGCATACGTAAAATGTTGTCATTTTTTTTTACGATGCGTTGGATTCCTTTTTTTGCGGTAAAAAACGAAAAGGGAAACCTACAACCGTCTAACCATCGAGTCAACAATTAGAGAACACTATGGCACAAAACGATTTTTTTCTAACGTCATTTTTTGTTTCATTAAGTAATTGATCCGATTCTCTCTCGCCAGCATTTTTTTTTCATCTTTTTAAAAATGTTTGTTCTACAACACCTCCACTATTTTCAAGTCGATGTGAGATCAAATCGCCACTAACAATGCTGATGAAAATTTGTACTCTGAAAGATTCTCTTTTGTTTTCGTCTCTATGTGTTATTTTTCACTCTAAAAAACTTGTCCCTTATGTAGATTTCGTATCGATTAGACTCTCTTGTTTTTAATTTTTATTAATTTAGTTTATTTATCTCTTTCTTTTTTTTTCTTATGTCTCTTTTGTTAATTTGTCTCGTTTATTTGCTCGATATTTATCATAGGTATAGAGAGCTTCAAGGCAAGAAGTGGTTTTTTTTTCTTTGTACCGACAATAGACCTGGATTTTAATGTTTCAAATGCCTTTCGCACGATCGCGACCTCTCATCTGTGTCCCTTCTCTCGTATTCGCTCAATCACTCTCATTAATCTCCCGCCTTCCTGTATCATACCAATTTTTATTTTATTTTATTTTATGTTATATATACCTCACATCGCCCACTCGCGCTGTGGACGCAATTCACTGATCTATATCAATTATCATTTTAATTCGTATACGTACGCCTATATCATATATGTTAATATTTTCAAACCACGGGACTTGTCGTATACTCTTGTACGTACGTATGTCATATACATACTCTATACACATAGGCTTGCCGCGAGTTTTGAAACATTTTTTCTTTTCAATTTTTAAACAAATATTGAAAATATCGCGCATCAAGTAATCGTCGCGAATCGATTATATCATCCACAGTCACGAGGGCTTGATCGTTTTATCGTGTGAAATATAGACAAAAATGGTGGGCAACCACGAGCAAAAGTGTACGCCACATCACATTTAGAAATCGCCCACGATTTTGTATTTTTAAAAAACCGAAACAAGAACGAACAAGTAATAATAATAATAATGAAACAAACGAAAAAAATAAACATCGCTGCGCGTCATCCCTGTCAGTATTGATACTAAATTCACTTAATTTCTATAGTTAGTATAGTCGGAGTATTGTGTACAACCTATCCTATATATATATAATCTAAACTACGATTTATCTTCACGCCTATCCTATCACTCTCCCTCTCTCCCTTCGAACATTCATTAATCATTATACAACTCTACGTGTTATCTTCTTTTTTTCAATTTTTTTTTTATCATATCGTTCTCATCCAGTCACATTTTGTCAACCAGCATTTTCACTCTGTAGCGCACGCACGTGTATTGCTACAGTGTTTCTCTATTGTTCTTTCTTCTTATACGCGTAACTCTAGCGGTTTTTATAATAACTACACTTTTTTTAATTTCTCGCGCTCTCTAGCCCACGAGTCAGTGTTATCGATTTTTTTAGCTCGCGTATGTATTATTAGTAGGAACCATTTTTACAACTACGACGAGTCGCGAAAATTCCAATTGCTCAATGGAGCACGAGTTTCAAAGTTCACAGTAATTCTCGTCGTTTTCGGAGCTTCGAGAGAAAAAAAGAAAGACGCTTAAGATGGAAAACTTTGATATCACACGTCGGGCGATTAAACTGAATTAGCCGGCCACTTCGAAGTACAAACGATTCGACATGGGAAAAAACATGCCCGCTATGTTATGTTATATATGGCAAGAATATTCACGTCCGTCGTATCAACAGTGTAATTTGAGACGGGACTCTTGGGTGAGTAAAGGTGGGTTCGGTTAGGAATTTAAAAAAAGGAAAGATATTAAACGAACGTTAGTAAGTTGTTAGTCAAGTTCGACGAAAAGCTACGCACGTGTAAAGCGCTGGGGGGGGGGGGCTGGAGGGGGGGGGGGGGGCAAAAGAAAGTTTATTCTTTTTTTTCGACTTTAGATTTCTCTCATCAGCTCGAAAGGTCAACGTCGAGAACCCTTCGAGGCTAGTTCACAACGCGAGACTTTTCTGTTTTTTTTTTGTTACTTCATCCCGTTACCGTAAGAAACCAAACTTTGCACCGACGTAAAAAATCGCGTGTAGTTTTATGTCTTTGCATAAATAATATTTGCACGCGATTGCATTATACGTTTCTATGAGGTTACGTTCGGCATCGGTTTTTGTTTCCGTGTGCTTGAATCTTTTTGTAATTCAACCGGAAAAAAAAGAATCAAGCCAATCCTAGCTCTACGCGTATACGTATCTTCAATTTAACCGTCGTGTACGTACGTGCCTGCATTATACCCAACTTCACTACAAATCTAGGCAATATATATTTTTCCTCAACATTCATATATAATAATATAATAATAATAATAATAATAATAATAATAATAATAATATTCTCTTATCCGCGAGTGTCCGAAAGGCGCCGTTTGTATCTTTAGATAATAATTAAAAAAAAAAGTAAAGAAAAAACATTTGCACCGTTACGTTGATAAACTTCGGAGCCTGGCGCGCTGTCGTCACTAAGTGCCTCGCGAACGGACTTCGATATTGATCCGGAATTAAAAAAGAAAGACCATTTCATTGTTCCGCGATCATTTCTTGGCTAGGCTTTATTTTTATTTTTTATTTATATCAAAGGACGGTGGTCATCTCCCTTGCTCCCACGATTCTTCAATCTTGAATCTACAAGGACCTAACACTGCGGACGCATCTTCGTGTTATGTTTCATCTTCTCTTCACCGCTGTTCGTCTTCGTGTATCTTCAATTTTGTTCGCTTCTTCCCTATGCTTTCTTCACTTACTATGTTTCTACGATCTATCGTTTTATTATGTGCACTGAGGTAGACGGATGGAATATTTTTGGGGAGTGGTATTCAGAGGTCGTAGTGGTATCGGGGTGAGGGAATAGTCTTAATTCCGTTAACAGGATCGGAGATCATTCTTCCTTGCTACTTGTAAGGTAATGTTTTTTTTACAACAAAAAGTCCCTGTGTCGCCGCACTCACTGTTTTTACGTGCAATCTCTCTCTCTCTCTCTCTCACTGCATGTTTGTCGTTCAAAACTTGTTTCACTGTTATTTGAAAAATATATAGTTTATTATCTGAGGTAGTGGATGGATTTTTTTTTAAATCGTCTTCGGCATGATCTTTGTCCTTCATTATTATTTCGCCCAACTTTTTTATCTCTTTCGCTTTCTCATCACTCGGCTTTGAGGGGTTCCGATTCCTCGTTCTCGCTGAAGTCATCATCCTCCCCGCCCGAAGAGTCGACCTCTTCGTCCTCCTTTGAGTTATGACCACCAGCCCCGCTGTGACGATCCTCGTGAACCACACCGGGTCCTCGTCCCTCGTCGCGTCCTATCATTGGATAATCGTCCATTCCGCGACTGCTCAGCTTGTCCATCGCCGTCATATGCGCCAATTTGGCAGCGTGCGTCGCGGCGACCGCCGCCGCCGCCTGATCGGGACTCAGGCCGATCAGGCCGGAATTTTGTGCCATCAGTTGTATATACGCGTTGATGAGCGTTGAGCCTGTTCCGCTGTTGTGATAACCCGGATGACCAGGTGGATCTAACGGCGCTGTGTTTGGTTCTCGATTACTCGAGTGCATCATCGACTCGAGGGATTTAGCTGCAATCGCTGTTGCAGCCGCCTTGCTGCCATGCGATACCTTCGTGATTACCGTATTGTTGTTGGGAGTCGGCGAGCCGTACCTTAGACTGAAAGGAAGCGTCAAATCCTCGGGATCATCCCCGCCGCAGACTGAACTTCCGGCCTCGGACGGTGCACCGCCTCTCGGCATCTCCAGTCTCATGTCGTTTCTTCGCGGTCCCGTTGGACTCGCCCGTGCCCGAAGCTCAGCCGGACTGACCTTGACACCGGCTTTGGCCAGGAGCCTCGAAGCGAGCTCGGGATCGAACGGACTCGGCATCGGTAAAACTGGCAGGTCTTTCGTACTTATGCCGCGATGCTGACGCGACATGTGGGAGTGCAATGAATTCCTCGATTTTGCAACTGTACCGCACAGCACGCATCTGTAACCGGGACAAATCGTGTGCTTGTCCTCGAGATGCGTGCGCAGCGTGTGAGCCGATCTGTAGATCTTTCCGCATTTCGGACACGGTCGGGGATCCGTTGCTCGTACTCTCATCATGTCCAGTCCTCGGCGGGCAACTGTAATTTAGAAAGAATTAATGAGGATTTATTTTTATTTACTTTTTTCAAATTAATATCTAACTACTGATTATGAGCAATCGATTTTTCCGATTAATTTCGGCGGCAATCGGAAGGTTAAAAAATAATAGAGTCGGGAAACGGATGGATACAAAGGATACCTCGAAGAACTGATGAATTTCAACTCACTTAGAAATTCTGTCTGAATACCTTTTTATTGTACAAAGCGTTACTTAAATAGTAGAACCTCATCTTGTGTATCATATAATATATATATCTATATATATATATATTTATATTTATAGATATAGATATTGATATATATATATATATTTATAATAGGCTAACTTTTTTTTTCTAAAATAGTGGTTACGATACCTTTATACATCGTTCGATACGCGACCCGTCGATCGCAAGAATGGCACGAGTCGTGTTTAATTATGCAGTTAAAAAATAGAGTCAAGTGAAATTAAATACTTGGCTGAGCCTTTTTTTGCCGTGTATCTCGTATTACGGCCTTGCGAAATAATGTTTATTTTTTTATCATGTGTAAAACGCGAAATAATTTTTTGTTTCTATTCCTCTTGTTTATTCCTATTCCCGTCTCTTTATCAACTGTTGCGAAATATTATAGGGACTAGCATATGCCACTGGTGCGACCAACGTTTCGTACACATTATAATAATATAATGCTTCTTTTTTTTCGGTGCTGACTCTGACCTCGTACACAAATCTCTCGGTTCTTTCTCTCACTCCCACACATTCTCTTCACTCAGTAATTCTCGCGCCGTTAATTATACAATATGTTTTATGTTTTCTGTTCTTTTTTTTATCACCCGTGCAACGAAAACGCAAGACTGTAGAAAAATAAGGCTTAGGCGCTCTGGCTGTGGGTCTTTAAACTTCGAATCTTGTATGTACTTTTTTTATCACGCATCTCATCGTGTCTACTATCCGGAAAACAATATTTTACACAGTCAATCGATTCGGACCGAAGAAGCGCTCGACGCTACAGTTAAAATCGTCGATGCGCTTCTTTGATCGCGTTTGCTAGACAAACAATCTTAAAGCTACATCTCTCACCTTCTTCGTTACCGTAATTATTTATAACCGTAAGGCTGGCTTACTCAGCTTGGAGGAACATTGTTTCTTAATTTCTCAAAAAAAAAAAAAAAAAAATTACCGCTGACCTATATCTCTGCATTATTTTCAACTGTTTTTTTTTTCATTTTTTTTAAATTCTCCCTAAACATACGAGTTTCTTTGCTGGATTTTTTGTTTTTCAACATGTTAATTATTATCGTTCTACGTGAATTATCCGGCGATCTAGAATTCGATCGCCTCCGCGTCGCTTTTTAGCTACTGGAAATACTGCTTTGCGTGTGTACTTTATACAAAAACCGACGCTTGTGTATAGAATTAATTTTTAATAATAATAAATTTTTTTCTCGTATATATAATATCCTTCTCACACTGTCTCTTATTTATACTCTTCGGCATATGTACACGTGTGCGTTTGCCGCGAGGCAAAGAGGGCGTCTTTAATTTCACAATTTCTCGTTCGAGAAAAGAGGGTCAAGTGGGTGGTCTGTGTCGCGAGCCGGAAGAACGTTCGGTGTATCGCCGAGATGTTGGGGGATTTCCGCTGAACGGATTTTCCAACTTCTGGCTCACCACTGTCAAACTCTCGCCATTCTTCACGTCAGCGTAGAATAGCGTAAAAAAAAGAAAGAAAAATCGCCAATCGTTATTCCTCCGGAACCTACCCTTCTCTCACTTTCCTCTCTCGCTTTCAAAACCCCTTCACCATATATACGAATCGATGATCCTTTGACAAGCGAAGTGTTTATCGAAGCCGAAAATTCACAACAACGAATCATCACACGTATGTCCACCTTAGTGTCTTTATCTGTTCCCACTGAAGCGGGTGCTTCAGTCTCATGTGATTCCTGACGCTGTTCGGATGAGAGAAATTTTTGGCGCAATTAACGACCGGACATGTCGGAGAGTCGCGTGGATAGTGATGATCCAGATGAGCTCTCATCGCGGCTATGTCGTGGAGCGTTCTGCAGCAGAGAGGACAAGAGTAACCGTGCTGACGATGATGTTCCCTCAGCATCCTCTGGTGACGAAAGTCCGGTTGATTTCTCGGATATTTACTCGCCGTCGAGGCACCACCGGCAGCTGTTACTGTGGCAGTCGTTGTCGTGATCGCCGCCTCGTGACGTTCCTCATCTTTAACACGCTGCAGTTGTCCCTGTCGTTGTTGCTGCTGTTGCTGCTGTATCTGAAGTTGACGCTGTAGATGTTGCTGATGGCTGTGGTGGCTGTGGTGGTAAGCCGCGCCTTCCGCCTCATCGAGCCCGTGATCTGCAATCACCACGAGATCAACGTTACCACCAGCCACCACCGCACCATCCACTCTCCAAACTCACGGCCCAAAAATGCTCTCCCATAACTATCTGCGCTTTCGCGGTATATATACATATATATATATATATACACATCAAAGAAAGCGAGAGAAGAGAGGAAGAAGTATAACAATGATTCGGGTATACGAATACAAAAATTGGAAACCGTTATTACAAAAATCTCTGAAAACTTGGCTTCCGACGAATTAATTGGTTACCAACCAATTAATCGGCTGGCCCAATAAAATAAATAGCCTGTAGCTCACTTAACTGCGCAGTTGGTTGGGGCAACTAATTATTTTTTTTGGGCTATAACTTTTCGAAGAAGAGAGGCTCGCAATAGTTTTTCTTTCTACATCTCCTGGCATTTTCAGAGGACAAATTTAGACAAAGCTATCACGCGACTTACACTGACCTCGTTCAGTTTTCGTTCCTTTTCTTATTTTTCTTAACCGTTAAAAAAGAAAAATGTTCTCGATTCTTTCGCATAATTTTCACGACCTTAAGCTGCTGGAAGACTTAACGGTAATCGACACTCATGGCAGCGAGTGTTGATGCTGCTGCTGCTGTTGCTGCTGTTGCTGCTGCTGCTGCTGCTGCTGCTGCTGCTGCTGCAGCTGGCTCGGATTGTTGAGACTCGGACGCTGATGAATACCGTGAGCCTGTAGTTGATGATTGATCAGATAATGCTTCGTCTTGCAACGTTTCCCGCAAACGTTGCACTGCGGCCACGTGTCCGGAGGTGGCCAATTCGAATGTACGTTCTTAACGTGCTGACGGAGATTGCTCGGTGAGGAATAGCTTCTGCCGCAGTAACGACACAGCGGCCTAGCGTCCTCGTGTCTCAGGGCTGTGTAAAGCCTTGCGAAATTCTCCACGGCCTGTGCTTGCGTTTCGCTCGCGGACGCCGATCCTGAGGACGTCAGCGCGCTCTCCTCCCTCTTCGGCAACACCGATCCTACAACCAGGACGTGCCCGTCAGTGGATTCTAACGACTCGTCCTCTCTCGCTCTCGCTCTCTTTCTCTCATCATTATTTTTGCCTTTTTTCTTTCTCAATATCATTCACACTTGTATGTTCCAACTTTTCAATTCTATGCTCGATCGATATCCTCGAATAGGTAAACTGCAGATATTTTTTATATTATTATTATTATTATTATTTTTTTTTAATCATTCACAAGAATTTAATTTTCCACGCGCTTATCTGATCACACACTCGGACGAATTACGTAAAATCGCTTAAGGCGCGGACGTAAATTCGAGATCGGGTGAAACGAGACAAGCGTCAGGATTTCATATACCAGGATAGAGGTCGAGCGATAGATGCGTTCTTCTCTAATCTCGCACACACACTCACACGCACACACGACACACACGCAAACAGACAAGCTACTCTCGTACTCTCGGGGCATGCCCAGTTGTAGGATGGTGTTTTTTTTTGTGGTGGTTACCAGAAGACATTGTATTACAGTATGTAGCTTTTTTGTTGTTTTTTTTTGCCGTTTACTTCTTTTGTTTTTCTCTGTAGTACAGTTTTCTCATACTCGTCAGAGAAATTTTTCATTCGCATTCGATATTAGTTTAATCAGGTATTTAACTCATTAATGTTATTATATTAATTGGATCAGCGGGTTCTCGGAGGATTCTCGGGATTTTTTATATAGTAAAAGGTGACACCCCCCCCCCCCCCGCCCCCTCCCAGTAAAAAAATGCCGAAGAATCCCGGACGAAAGGGTGAAGAGAAAAAAAAGTGTGAACCTTTTCGTGCCATTTTCACCCTTTTTCCCCGGCCATATCATTCTCGTCTCGGCGCCAAGAGTCTATTCGTCGCATCCGCCAGAAAGATGGACGGAGATAGAGAATAAGTAAGCCGGATGAAGGGTGTGTCTCTGCACTCTCTCCCTTGAGAGAGACAGAGAGTGAGATGAAGAGGAAACGAGAAGGATCGAGGTTACGACATGGAAAGAGAGTGAGATAGACAGAATCGACGAAAGTGGGAGCTCGTCAGAGAGAGAGAAGGATAGTCAGTTGGGAAACTACGTAAGAACCCTCGTATTGATCCACCCTTGCGCTACGCCTCGTTGCGACTATCTTTCGTACGAATCTCTAAAGCCGAAAGCTTTCTCGCTCACTCTAGCTCTCATCTCTCTCCCTCGACCGTACGCCCGGCGGAGCAACCGCCGATCCGTTCGCTCGGCTTCCTACACTTCGCAACTTAGTTACGTAAGATAAAGCCTCGCGAATCTTCCACGCTCTTTATTCTTTTTGCAATAAAGCTCCAATGATAGCTCGAACCATGAACAACAGAGAGTCAGAGGTCGAGAGCGGGTAACGAAGGTTGCTTTTGACGGTGCGATTTTTCGATCGAAAGAGTGCGAGAAGGAAAAAAAGAAAAAAAAAAGAGAGGGCAATATCCGGAACGTGAGTCCGGGGTTGATTTATGGTCGACCGGAGGAAACGTCGTAGCCAATCTATTAGAATTACTCGGTTTTCCGTGTACGCCGAGTTCGAACTTTCTCTCCTTCGTGGCGGTGACAAATGTATCGGCTTAAGGGAGACGGAGTTACGGATGCGAAAGCGGCCCGCTGCCCGGAATCTTGGACCGAACCGTACGAAAATTCGCCCTGACAAATCTAAGCCACTCTTCGGCACCGTTTGATAAACCTCCGGGCGGGGGGAAACCAATAACGATTCGATATCGTCGAAAACTCTAGGAAAAAACGTTCCAAGTTAAATTATGTCATTTAGCTGACGAGTAACGGGAGAGTAGCTCGATGGCTTTTTCGGCAATTCGAGAAGAACAATCGTTGAGTGGACGTGATTAAACGAAAAAAAAAAAGAGAAAGTCAAATGAGAGGAACAAGTAAAATTACCCGAAACGAAAACGCCGTTACTACTGCTAGATAACGAATTTACCGTGGCAATTTTCGGGCGGGTGTACATGTTCGCGAAAGTTAAATTGGTTGCAGGAGGGACTCGAGAATCCGTTCGACCGTTGGGGGGTAGCAGAGAGGCGAGCGCGATCGACTCTGTTCGAGACAGCGGTATTGCAGGACGAGAGATAAGGGTGGGTAGGTGAGTTTAGATCGGGCGTGTGGAAAGTGTGTGCGTGGGAGGGACAGAGAACCAAGACAGCAAGCTCCGACCTAAGTTGGATGGGCGGAAAGGATTCGTGGGATTGTTTGAGGATAGTTCCGGGGCAGTCCGGAAGGAGAGAGAGAGAGAGAGAGCGCAGAGGGGGGCGGGGGGGGGGGGGGGGGTGAGCGAAACCTGAGAGAGAAGCGAGGGCTCGATAGCGGACCGAGGGGGTGATTGCGCCAGTCCATTAGCGGCATCGCTCCGATGAATTGGGTTGCATAGACGCCCAAGCGAGAGACAGCCCGACATAGAACGAGAAGAGGTGAAGAAGAGCGAGGAGAGCCAGATAGGGAACCTCGGGCAACCTGATTGGCCGAAGGGAATTAGAGAATCGATCGAGCGTTTTAGTCAGGCGACTCTCGTACACGTCCACCTCTAACACACACGGTGAATTCGGGTCGCAACCGAGTAACGAAGAAATTCGAGTGGCCTGACTCAAAGTCTGTACGTAGGGGAGCACGGGCTAGTACCGGCCAGTGAGCAATACCGAAAACAGGCTGGTTTTTAAACAGTTCTTTGGTGTGATGTCGAAATAAACCTCGATATTTATATTATCAACGATTGTGTCCAATTCCGACTTTTTAGCTGGTCTGGAATTTTTTTTTTTTTACAGAACTTTATACTTCTGATCTGTGTCATCGATATGTCGATGTTTCGTACACGGAAAGTAAAAAGTAGCAGTAGTTACTGAAATTCCTACGAACGTCCCTTAATGCAAAAGTATGAATTTATCATTTTTAATTTATGAAAACCTAAATTACTGGAAAAACTGACGGGTCATTGTAGGTATTAACGCATCTACCCCCAGCAGACATATCCTTTGGCATTATATGAAGTTATATGAAATATACCAATCGCTGGAATGCACAGCATTTTTTTTTCTTGTGGAGCATAGATTTTTTTAAATCGAAACTTCATTTCATAACTAAGCATCGGGGTCTTATTTCTCAGGACATCGGTACACACCCACGCTCCCCTACATCGTACCGAGTTATCACACGGCCCGACAAAATAAAGGTTCGAAGGGATTCATTAATCAGGAATGACATTCGGTGGTTGCCAATAGCGAGAGTTTCGATGTATCCGATGATCGACGTGTACGTGTGCGTGTGGGAGGGGATTCGAAGGGACAGTGGAAGGGAGAGCGTGGATACGTGGACTTTGGTGCGATTAAGGCTTATGACAGACAGGGGAGTCCCCGGAAGGTTGATGTATGGCGTCGAGAGAAAAGTTTAATTTAGGTAGCCAGTTGAGCCACGCACGTTTTCCACGTACCACGGAAAGTTCGCCCTTCGCAGATGATAGCCTCGATATAGAGCGCAACCCTCCGGATAGCGTGAAAGTGAGAGGGCACCTTCTTTTCCCCACTTTTCCAGCACCTAATCGAACACGGTAACGACCCCGTTGGTCCTTGGCCAAAGTCTTCGCTTTCAGGCTATTCTTCCACGGTAACCGAGGGCTTAAAGCTCGACAAAAAGCTCAACAAAAAAAGGCTTCCTCGAAACTTCCTCCCACAGCCTGCTCACTACTTATACCGAGAATTCTTCACTCCCCTGGAAAAGGCAAAAAGGGAAATTGAAAAAGCATGTTACGTTTTTCCACTTTGCCTTTTCCACCTCTTCTTTTGAAGAAAGATAAAATTCGACCGCGTAGACTTGAAAACTTGTACATGGATTACACATAAGTGTATGCATCGAACGTTAGAGTGAAAGTCTGTCAGGTATGTAAACTCAAGAAACGAAGCTTCGAGTTAGGAAAAAATGAAAAAGAATCGAGGGCGAATCGACGTAGTAGGTATGATTCGGTGAATGGTCTGCGGGTGTGGGCACCTCTACACATCAAGGGAATAGAGCCTAGCGAAGCAACCGTGTGATTCGAGCGGTCTTGCGGTCGTGGACGGCGAGAAGGGTGTATGTGGGCGTCGTCGTCGTCGTCGTTGCTACTGGCGGACCAAGTGGCGGTCATGGAGATCAATGCGGATGCGGGAAATTGCACGAAGATCGATCGCAAAAGCCTCGAGAGGTGTGTGTATATATGTCTTCTTTTCGTCCTTTCTCACGATAAACTCCATCCAGCTTCCGATCTCCACTTTTAGCTCGTAACTCCGCTGTTCGCGCCCTGGCCCACGTCGTCACTACCGATTCCTTCTTTGTATCGACTTTTCTTGAGATTCGCCTTAAGTCTGTGACTTTTTAGTTCAACGGATAAAAATGTCAATTTCCGCTAACGGCTCGATAATAATAATACAAGTATGTTGTCGATATAAAATTTGGCATAAGTTTCGGACCGTCGTTTCGACCGAGTTGGCCAACATTTTTCTGGACGGTTATATTTCGATCGCGAAATTTACCAATTTTTAAAATTTATTTTTATAGTATTGTTTTGACCGTGAGACACTCTCGTACCCGAGCACGTTCCCGAGGGTAGGTGAAAGGGGAAGGTCGTCCGGATGACGACCTGTGGTCAACAGTAAAGAAGAGTGGCAGAGGGTCAGTGCCTTCGTGCAATCGCGGAGCCATGTCTTCCGTGAAATTGATGGATTTTTTTCTTGGACGTCGAATAAGGACGAAATAAAAAAAAGACAGCTGAGAAAGCCACGAAAAGCCAGTAGAAGTGCTCAGAATCCCCGAGGAATATCCCAAGGACTTCATGAAGAATTCACAGTCAACGGTAACACACGCGGCAGAAATATGTGACGATTGACGGCTTGGAGGGAGGTCGAAGCAATTATTTTCTTCGCTTTGTTTTCGTATTTTTCTTACCGGATGAAAAAGGAAAGGAAACAATATTCGACGAGTGGAAAATTCAACGGAAAAGAAGTTCGAGGGGGGGGGGGGGGGGAGGTTCAAAACGGCAACTTGGCCATTTCTCATCCTACTCAGCAGACTTCGCAGAATCCATCCTTGCGCTCGCTCACTCTCTCTTTCCCCCTGGAAATTCGATCAAACTTACAAAGCTTTCGAAAAGGAAATAACACTTTCCCGAGCTAACTCTTCATATTTTCCCCAAGTTGTTTAACCGACGAGTATGAAAAAACTTTGGCAACAATATTTTTTTTCTAGTTCTCTCGAAAATAACGTAGGGTGGAACAATGGCACGCCCCGATGCAATCATTGTGATCCGCGAGAGTCGGAGGCGAAGACGAAAGACGGAAGGAACATTCGTGTGCGCATTCGGACAAACTCGCTCTCTCTGTATCTCTCTCTCTCTGTCTCTCGAGGGCTGGACCGTTTCATCCCTTATGTCTGGTCACGTCTTTAATATAGGTAACCCTCCTGTTTCCTCCTCGCCGTTCTGACTCGTGTATGATAGGCGGGACGTATGCTGTGCGCATAGCGTGTACGCGTTCGTTTAATCAATCTTTTTGGCAAAGGGGGACCCAGTAAGGATGAGGCGAAAGCAGACACGAGATGTGTGCGTTCCGCGCTGCATTCGTAAAATTCGAAACGCTACGAACGAGAAGGGTCGATAATTTCGTATACGCACTTTTATATCATATTAATACGAATACGAAAGAAGGAACAAAAAAAAAACACGGGGAAAAAAATTGACTCCGTCGAGAATACCGATGGGAATACCAATCGTCGTTTGTCCGCAGAACGCAATATAGAGAAGGCCGCGCGGAAGTTCTCGCACCCTCGGTACCCTCTATGTATGCAACCTCCCGCTCCCTGTCAACCCCCCAGCATCGAGGTAACCCTCGTCCAACCGATCGCTCGTCTCTCGCTCTCCCTCTCTCCTGAATTCGTGAGGGTGAATATCTCCGGGAAGGTATATAGGATTATATAGGAGAGGGTAGAAATCGAAGGGAACCCACCAGGGTCATTAGAGAAAGGCGAGAGGATGGAGGAGAGATGCCAGTGAGATTCGTCGATGATAGGGGGCGGTCGAGGAGGTATATCGGGGTGGGCACGGGTAAAAGGCCGAAGTGACTCGATAGCCGGATAAAAGAATGAATTGGAAGAGAATGACGATAAGAATAATGGGAAACGAGTTTCTCGCGGCGGAAGAAATCCAAGTGCAAAAAAGGACGCAACACCGAAGAATAATAAAGAGGAGAAAAGAAAAAAAATTTAATCAAGAACGTAATAAGAAAAATTGATGAGGCGCGAGAAATATCAACCTCGATATTCAATCATTGTACACGAGAAAACGACTTTGTTGCAGTAGACAATAAAAAAAAGAATGACTTCAACCAATTATCTTTATGCTCTATATGCCCACAAGGCTTTTCAAGGATTTTCTTTGATCAATCTGCAATCATTTTTTCAAGCTTTCGTGAAACTATGAAAATCCATACGGAGAGGCAATCGTTTCATTCCTCGAGAGGCAATCGTAGTTATCGACACTCGTGACTCGATTTTTCATGGTCCAATCGATATTGGCTTGAACGGCTGGATGGAAATAAAGGGGAAGACGAACACGTACAATGGCCTCACGTTTTTCATCTTCTTCCTTTCGTCCCTCCTGTATTTTCAATACTCAATACATTGGAACAAGAAACCTCGTGCGTGTTTCGGCTCGCATTCTCGTTTTCCGTGTTTTTAGCTCGAATGTGTTCCCGAGCTTATTGCCCATATGTCGGTCACTGCGCGAGGTGGATAAACTCAGCGAGAGAGCCAAAAAGATGAAAGGAGACAGACAGAGAGAGAGAGAGACGGGGGGGGGGGAAGAGGATAAGACGCGAAAGGCTTCTGCTGGCAGGTCGATAAGGATCGTCAGGAAGAGCCGTAGGAAAAAGTAGAGAAGGTAAAGGAGAAGCGTCGGAGAGCGGGACAATCTTATCGGGATCGAAACCCCGAGTGATAGATGACCCTAATCCGAGCCGGTCGTTGCTGCTGCTACTGTTTTCTGCACCGAAGAAACTTCCCTCGGAGGAAAAAAAATTGGGTTTGTACCCCAACGAAACGAGCTTTCTCTCGGTTCCGGGGTATTTGGGGTCTAAAGCGTTTCTATCGATTGGGATTTCCGGCACTCGTTTCCCAACCCTCCGTTTCCGTCAATGCGCGCGAGAGCCTCTCGACGCTATTTTTTTCTCTAGCATACAGGTGAAAGTAAATCGACGAGCAATGAGTCGGCGGGATTCGGGTAATATAACGTTAGATTTTTTAAGAAAAACAACGGGAGTGGAAAACGAATGAAAGGCGAGGTAACTGAAGGAGAAAGCGGCACATCGGCGCAGAGTGGTGGTTTGTGTTCGTGGGTAGAAAACAAAAATGGAAACCTCCATTACATCGAATCGTTGTTCGGGGTTGAGGTTTGCCTCGTGTAAACGATAGATGGAAGAGATTCCTGAAAACAGTCGCCCGCGGAATTGGATAAACCCCTCTCCGACGGGACTTGTGTTGTCAAGCTTCTCTCGCGCTTGTCTCCTGAAGGATAAATAAAATAATAATTAAAAAAATACGAACATTGACCGAACGACGGCAACGAATTTTCTCGATTTCTCTGTCATTCGCCCCTTCCAAACTATCGGCGGCTCTGGGTGATATATTTATTATTTAACGAAAGCATTCTATTCGACGATATAAATTTTTAAATTATCATTTCCCTGCGAAAAGTGATGCGTTCGCTCGATACGAAAGGAAGAAAAAAATGCAAGGGCTATGAAATGGAAAAAACGAAACGGCTCTATGCTTGTGACAATAATATCACGGTTCACCGTCCAGCAAATTCGTCTGGTCTGGTGAGCCAATGTCGAAGCGCCTGTACACCGCGTGTGACGATGGGCCGGAGAGCCGGCGAACGACGGAGGGAGGATTCGAAATCGAATGGAATCGACGAGAACACGGCCCGTGAAGTGCCCAGAGTGATGGACCAGGATAGACTGGGAGAGTTAGGAAAGTAAAGCCTGCGGAGAGAGTGAGAGAGTGAGTGAGAGAGAGAATTCGAGATAAAAAAAGATCGAAAGAAGAGCTCTATAGACCCGGGACGCACGCTCTGTTTGTCGAATCGGCGAGATCAATACAGCGCTCGTACACTTTTTTTTCGTCATCTCCCTCACGCTGCCATCATAATGCCCCAAGCCTGCGGCTACTGCTGCTCTTTTTCTCGTAACTTTTGTTAAAAAAAAGTCCGGCAATATTTCGCCCCTAAGCTCGAATAAAATTATTATGGTGATCAATCGACGAAGCTATTAAACTTCGTCAAATTATTTTTGGCTTTGATTATTTGTACATTTAACCGATGAATCGTGGGGCCAGTGACTCGGAGGACAAGCTCCGTTCTGATGAGCCCCTTGGCGAATTATCGACTCCGCACGTCCTGCTAATTAGATTCGAACTCCGCCAATCGGAATTTTCTCGATCAAAGGGTCGCGGCGCACTTCGACGTAGAACTAATAGGATTTCCGATAAGCTGTCCTGTAATGAATTTCCGTAATGAAAATTGATTCGTTAATTTTTGTTTTGTTTTTTTTTTATGATTCAGCTGAAGCCTCTCTTCTCGTACCCCGCCAAACCATTTGGTAAGAAAACAAAATGTTAAAAAATATATATATATTCGTCTCTAATCTGCCCGGGCTATCGCGACCTTCCTCCCTTCTCGAATTGTCATAAAACAAGGTACTTTCTACCTCTCCGATTCGAAAAGCGAAGAAAGATTTGATGAAAATCTCATAGCAGTTCTCGACGATCGCCTTTCAAACGTAACCCATCCACTCTTTGGTCCACCGTTCGTATCAATTTTTCTCGTCGGTCCAACTCTCCGACGATGCATACTGTTGATTCAAATGAATTTGTCCGGTATTCGCGGCCTGTTGCAATTGCTGGGCCAGCGTGTGAGTCGACTGATAGACCGGATAACTCTTGCGCTTTCTGATACCGTGCATCGACAACAAGTGTATCTGAAGATATTGCTTGGTTTTGAATTGCTTGTTGCAAACGTGACAGGATATGTACTCAGTCTGTACCGTATGTACGTTGACGATATGCTGTTTCAGATTCGAATTGTTCGAGTATATTTTCCCGCACTCGGGACACTTTGGTTTACCGCCAAAAGCACTCGAGTCCGCGGATTGCAGCTGCTGCTGCTGCTGATGATGATAGGGTTCGCGTATTTGATGCAAGATACTGCTCATTCCACCGTCGAGCTGGTGATGATGATGCTGCTGCTGCTGCTGCTGTTGCTGCTGTTGTTGCTGCTGCTGTTGCTGCTGATGTGGCGGCTTCAACTGCTGTTGTTGCTTCTGTTTGGCGCACGACGCCAGCATAATGTTCAATTGTTCGGTCGTACTTTTGACCAGACTGCTCGAACCACCACCGGCGGTGACCTGTTGCTGAAGCGTGTGCAAATTGTTCTGAAGCTTTTGATGCATAGCGCTCAGCTGTTCGCTGTTCAACGTGTTCAGGGAGTTGAGAGCACCGAGCGAAGCGGTGCTGTTGCTGCCGCTGCCACCGGTGTTGCCGGTGTGATGACTCTCGAGGCGATGGGGATGATGAGCCTGATGGAGACGAGACGAGGAAGTCGAGGAGAAATCCTGCTTCGAACTTCCGTGGACGCCCGGGTGGCTCGGATGGGTTCCGGTAACGGCGAGGTCGCTTCTCGGCGTGCTTGAGGAGACGCCAGCAGCGGTTGTCAACCAGCCGGAACTCGAGCACGAACCGTCTCCTCCGGAGGGCGGCGGCTGCCAGCGCCCTGGAACCCACCAGCCAATTCTTTCAGTCCTCGGCCAATCTCGAACGATCCCTTAAACACTACTTCCTCCTTATCTCACTTTTTTTTCATCTCGTTTGCATTCCTTCTCCCTTTTTTTTCTTTCTCCGTTCTCACCACTGCCTTTTCCTCATTTCTTTTATTTTTATTTTTTTTACTATCTCTTCGATGGCATCCCACTTTCGTTTTAATCTACCGCGTCATTTTTTTGTATTCTGCTTTGATATGAATTTATTATTAATCCTTGTCTCTTGTCTCACTTTTGGTGCTTTGATTTTTCTTCGAGGACGACGACGATCCTTTTTTTCTTTTTTTGCCAATTTTATTACCTTTGCCTGCTGGTAGTTATTGATTTTGACTTTTTTTTCACTCGCGAAACCCCCGACCTCGACCGACGGGTTTTATTTTATTTTTATTTAAGCTCTGATTTTTTTCTTTTCTCTCGCTCGCTCACACCTCTCTCTCTTTCTCTCCCCCTCTCTCTCTCTCTCTCTCTCTCTTTCTCTCGCTTTCTAAGTATCGAAGACGTAATCTTTTCTTTCGCTTCATAATTAGTTATATTTGTTACGTTTGTCTCTGTCTATATATATATGCGTGTATATATATATATATTTTTGTTTTCATTATTGTATTATTCGTTCTCTCGAGACGTGACGAACGACTCCAGTCGTTCTCTACGATAATTATTGTATACGTACAACACTACTCACCGTTCTTCGGGGATAGTTACGGCAGTGATTGGGGAGTCTCGGAGCGTGGAGGGGGAAAAAAGGAAGTGAATCGAGGAATTGCAAAGGGAAGAAGCCGAGGGGCACAGAGGGTTTTTTTTCTTTTGTGAGAGGTACGAGAGTTCCATGCATTCAACGCAACAACGAGAGACCAGAGTCGTAGGAACGACGGGAGGATACTAGTCAGGGGGACTACGACCGTTAATAATGGATATCATATTATATATCAATTTTTTTTTACTTCTTAACTTTCGCTTTGAACGATAGATTTTTTTTATTGCATATCTATAGTACTCACCATAGTTCGGATCCTGATTAGCCGCGTGAATACCGGAGGGTCCTGGCATAAGTCCTGCAAGGAGATTAAATTTTTCTGTCAAATACAGATTGAAATAGATCGAATATAAAAATATTGAAATTCTACGTTGAAATTCATCAAGTATCGGTTCACTCACCTTGCAGACCCAGAAGCGCAGCAGGAAACGTGCTGCGATGATGTTCCATGGAATCATTGAGAATATCGCTTGGTTCGGTTTTCACGGAATTGAGCATACCGTCTTTCGACATATCCTCATCATTGTCGGACATCGAATTCGAGTCCTCGCCCGTCGACTGTGCCTGCGAACAGAGTCGCAAATACCATTAAAAAACCATTATCCCGTCAACCCTTTCTCACACGGAAAATAATGTCCGAAACAAATTGCCTCAATTTTCATGCATCTTTGATTTTCATTGGTTTACCTGGACGTTGTTGCTCGGTGTCGTGTGTATCGTCGGACCACCCTCGAGGGCCTGACCCAGCAAAGAATCTTGCAGCTCCGACTTTTGCTCAACGTGATTACCCAGAGGTGGCGAATAACTTCGAGGTCTCTTTTCTGGCGGTGGACTCATGCCACTGTCGTTCAGATCTCCCCGACCGTTATCCTGCCACGGATTTCTCGGTGTTACCTTTTCGATCAGACAAACACGTAAGTCAAGCCAATTTTTAAAAGTATTTTTTGTAACGAAGTACTCGAAAATTATCGTTATAATAATGCTTTGTTGAGCTCAATTTGTACACGGAGAGAAGGATATATTAGAATTTACCATAGATCTGTGAAAACTACAATAATTTTCTGGCATTCCGAGATTGTATCGCCATCTGTTGGCAAGTACGGTAATGAATGAATATAAAGTACATATGGTAAATATTCTGGTTACATCTTGCATTTTGGTGCACATCTGGCGCGACTGGCGAATACTGCCAGGTGACATGATATTTTTACTGGATCCTTCTCTCCGCGTATGAATTTCGAAAAAATCTATAACTTACAGGTGAGCTGGCATTGTTCCCGCCGTTCGCGGGTGGTTGAATTTTCGATGCGGCAGATCTGCTGTTGACATCGGCGAGTCCTCGCACCTGTAGCATCTCTGCAGTTTTGAGAAAAGCTGCTAGTTGCTCCTGTCCCACGTGTACCTCACCGTGATACATGAATCGCAACAGCGATTCCATATCCGACGAGGCTACGTCCCGCAGTATCACGATCGGATGTTGGCATGGATTCGCCTGAAAAAAATAAGGCAAATAAATAAATAAATATATTGGAAAGAAAATATCCAGCGAATGTATTATATCGTTAATTCAGTGCTCGACGAGAACCCGTTGTCTCGTAAAACTGTAACGACGATTGATACGTAAGCCAGCATTGATTTACGAACTAGCCGAGTAATGATCGACGTTTAATCCGGTTTTATCGTCGGTACGATAGGCGACTCCTGACCAATCGGTAAACTCGATCGTGGGCGTTGTGCAAAGTGAAAAAAGAAAAGGAAAGTTGAACCCGTGCTTTGGCCTCTTTCACTCGGTGTCACGTGAAAATTTATGTTTCATTCGCAAGTTCCGTGGGTACAGAGATCACACATGGAATTCGTTGCGTAGGAATCTATATAGGGCACGTTCGGCAATCAGGATTGAACTTTCGGTTCAACCGTCTCACAACTGCGAGAGCGCCTGTTGCACTTTGTTATACGCGACAGGGTTTGTCACGTGGGTGAAGAAACAAAAATATCGTCGAGTCTTCGACAATTATCAGTCGCGGTATTAATTATTATTAATAGCCTGGAGAGGTGAAGCGATATAAATAATATATATATATATTATTTATATGTCTCTATAAGTGTCTAGGAGGTATTATATAGATCGAGGGCGACGTCGGTCGCGCGCGCCCGCGCGATTACTTCGCTTCGGTACACACGACGAGACGACCGACGGTGGGGGATCGATAGTGTGTGCGATACCGACGTATGTTGTGCACGAAAACCAACAGTAGAAACCGGCTCGATGCAACGATGCAGAGAGCTAAAATATTGCGATAATATATCCGGTTTATTGCGATAATATATCCGGAATCTCGGGAGCCGCAAGTAAGAAAAGTGCAATGCATTTTTCCGATATTTATTTGGTAATCCATTTTACTCTGCATCTGCACGGCTCTGTGTGAAAATAAAGGTTTGGGAGAAACAAAAAAAGAAATGTTAATTTAAAAAATCTCGACGAACCGTTAAACGTATTTTCTAGTTTAAAAAAATGGTAACTTCTGAAGACGAAATTTTTGTTAAATGTAAAAACCTTGTTTCACCATCTGGATACATGATAGATAGGACTCACGAGACGAGAGACAAATTTACGACGGATGCCGTCCCAATCCGTGCGAATTAGTCGTAACAATGTCGAATTACCGATTCTTCGAACACAATCGTCTGTAGCGGGACGAAAAAGAGACATCTGATACGATAATAGTGTGCTATATATATATATATAAATTACATCACTACAAGATAATTGTTCTTATCGATCTTATGACGCAGAGAGAGTGAAACAATTTAGAGATCAAATTGGAAAGGTTCAAACGTAGTCAGTGTGAGAAGAAATGAAGAGGATAAGAGAATCGGTGATGGCGAATGATGGAATGGAGTCAGGGACGCGTTAAGCAATTCAATTAACGAATCGCAGACAGCCGACATGGAATTTCATCAATTAGAAGTAACGCGATTAGAGAACCGAATCAATAATTAATCTTCTCGCGCTAGGGTGCGAAATTGGCTCTCGCTGTCCCATCACTGCGAGTGCAGTCGCATAAGAAACTGCAGTGAAACATTAGATTGGAGAGAGCAGGATACAATCTACCCGTGTCCCCCATTTGAGAAGACATTTTTTTGTATTCCACGAAAAATTCTGAAAACGTCCGTTTTGCCCTGCTCCTCCGGGAGTCTCGAATCACACGATTCACGAGCAACATTTATGTTTTATGTTTGTGATGTGTGCTACGGCTACGACTTATGTTTTATCATTGGCGCATTGATTTTCAAATATCGATGATTTGCCTCAATCCGATACTCCGACTGTAATGCTGTATAAATCCATATAATCGAAATATTCGAGAATAAGTTAACACTCTCGTAACTCGGTCAACCGGTCAGGCGCAAGCCATCCGAGGCTCTCCTTATTACAATCCTCTACACAACGATTTTAGAAAGCGTTTTCTCGATACAGCGTCATTCGTTGGCGGATACGATAAACACGATATTTATTATTCGGCGAGCATTGAAAAGAATTTTGGGTTATTTTCTCCGAGGCTCTCGAAGAATGTCGACAGAGCGACTCTAGTGGGAGCGACTCACAGGGCCAGTACTGGCACAGCGTCGGCCGGCATTCGCCCAACGTCGGCCAGCACCGACCCTGTGTATCATTCTCACCAGGTGACACACGGACAGAGAGTCAGCGTGAGCCCGAGCGTTGCCGCAAAGAGAATTCAATTATATCGAGTGCTCGTACTGTGCGCGGTGGAAGAGCGATAGAAGCTAAGCTCGCTTTCGATAATTAACCTATACCTGTGCAACAAAAGCTATAGGTTAGCAACAGGGAGGGAAGGTGAGGCTCTCGCATGTACGCGAAGCACCCTAACTAAAGCGTAAGTAGAAAAGTAGATACGACTGCATGGTTTCTGATCCGGTTATGCCACGGTGCTCGAGTACGTCGGACTCGCCAGTCATGGCTTCGCAACAACACAGACGAACGGGCTCGCCGAGATTCGCATCGGGGTAGAGGAGAATTTAGCGTAGCTCTATCCGAGAGTCAGAAGGTGTTGAGGTGGTTCGACCATTCCGTAGTATTAAAAATGAGTGCGAAATTTGTTTAATTGTTTAATTGTTCTTGACCTAGAAAAACGTTAATGCCAATGGATTTCTAAAAACATTAACGGATCTTTTTTTTAGTCACAAATTGGTTGTTTTTTTTTGTATTTAGAATATTTTACACTTTTCATAAAAAATCGAAAGGGGTGTTTGAGAGATCAAAATAATTACATATTTGGTGCCTTGCATTGAAAGAAACTATTTTTTATATTTCGATGAAACAATTATTTTTATTTCTGCGTGGACATTTGTGCGATTCCCAAAATTTTGATAAGATTACTTTGGATTTTTTTCGTTTTTGTCGTTCGCAAAATCGTCCCGCAGTTACAACGATGACTCAATGCCCTCAAATCCACGTACAGTCTCATGGCAGGAATGCGCAACGAGCAGCTACGCACTTCCGTTGATAAAAATAAACACGCGCAGCTTCTGGTAACGTGCGCGTCTGCACTCTTTCCTCTCTTACCCTTTCTCCTTCTTCTCTCGGTACACGCGTCGTCACGCATCGCGCCATGACGACGATGTCCGTCGCGCATAGAAAACGCGCAACGAGCTTTACACTCGCGTGAATTATGACTCGAAATAAATTCATGTGAGAGAATGGTAATATATATTTTTTACAAAGAACATTTGTCGTCCGTCTCAACGAATATAAAAATGTAAGAAATACTTTCGTCATTTCGCGTATTTCCCGTCTTGACATTAAGAAATAAAAGTTTTTCTCGGTATATCACCCACACTAACGTCATATACTGCGCAACGACGAAAATAAAATTCGAACGATTCTCTCCGTATGCCCGTGGCGCTGGGTCATAGCGCAGCATCCTGTACAATTATACACAATATATATATAAATATATATATATAGTGGGAAAGCGGGGCAATACGGACTATTTTTTTTACCAATGTTTTGCGGAACATAACAAAAAATGCTTATCTCAAATCGAGGTGACGGCCCGTTTTGCCCCGCTCTTTCCTATACATCTATCTATAAAACGGATCCGGGATCGAACGACTGGGGTGCGAAATTCTTGAAAAAGTATGGTTCAGGGTAAAACTGGATATTGATACTGGACGATCGTGTAAGAGCAATTAGTCGCTTTGGAGTACACTGTTTTAACGGTGGTCATCCGACACGAGCATACTGTACGCTCAACTAGAAATGAGAGCCGAAAGGCCAGTTTTACACATTACGATAGCCAGTTACTCGAGATAAAGAGCCCGTATGCTAAAGGAGAAAGGAAGAGAATAGAACAGAGATCTCTCGGTGCAGCACACGTGCACTGGATATAGATTCGAGCAACGGGCTCAAGACTCTCCGAGCAGACACCCGCGGGTGTTTCTGCCCCGCGCAGCCAGGAGAGCACGCACACGAGGCGGCCTTAATTAGTCTCTCGGCGAGACCGAGAAAGAGAGATGGAAACTTAAGCGACAAAATGTGTAAAATTCAACGAGGAGAGTTACCCGTTTCGTAAACGCTCGAATACTGTACATAACGAGTAAGTGGAAAAAGGCTGTTGTAATCACTTTAAATTCCAGGCTCGCGCGCGCGCGCGCGCGTCCATGCGCGAGTTTCAACGTGCTGATAAATAATTATGCGACAGGAAATCGATGAGTGCCTCGATCGTTGTCCGTAGAGTTTTTAGATTTTTTGTTCAGCGCACCCAGGGGGGGGGGGGGCGAGGGCGCACGCAATTCGTATAGTCGCGTATGATATTTAATTGGAACTGGACAGAATTATATTAAATATCATCCAAGTCATATTTTATCTTCGTCTTTTCTATTACATCGTTTGTCTAATTTATTGCTCTTCCGCGCTCTCTCTCCGTCGGGCGCAGTCGTTGCGAGTAGAATTAGTAGTAGTATCCCCACTCGGGCGAGAAACGTCGACACCGACGAGCTCATGTTTCCCCCACCTCTACCTTTTTCCACGAGCCTCGTCGACGCGACGCGAGCGGAGGAAGGGAGCCTCTCCGAGTTTGCCTCGTGTCCCGTTGATTGGATAGTTGAATTCTTGAATTACATCCTAACATATATAGTAGCGGAGTGCGTAGTCCACCGCGTACGCACACCACTTATGTTCCACTCGAACTTTTCTCTCATTCCGCCCCTCTCCCATCCACGGCGACTCTCTTCACTCCTTACATTATGTGCATATATATATATATATACATATATGTGTGTGTATGTGTGTATTTTTTATCTCACTCCCCCACGGCGCGTCGTATCCACTCGGTCCCTACTATAATATAACAGCGGGAGAAAACCGTCAACATCGTACCCGACTCGTACAACGAGAAAGATGGAACGAGCGTCACGTGGAGCGAGCAACGCACAATTTATTATCCACCAATGTACCAAGACGGGGCAAGATGGGCTTCCGACTTTTGGACCGTCGAATTTCGTAAACGACTATGAAAAATAATGGATAATAACAATTTTTTTTTAGACAAAAAATATTTTTGAATGACTGCATTGAAACTGTAGATTTTTTTTTCACCGAATGTACGATTTATTAATTACCGTTTTCATATCTTTGGGTCTTGTATCTTTAAACTAGCAGCAAATCTGCAATAAATGTATAATAATATGCTTATGATTTTTTATGTATAAATCTCTAGAGAGAATTAAAACTTTTTTTTTATTGCGTTATTTTTTACTCAGACAAAAATGTACCATCTTGCCCCGGCTTCGTAGTGAGTGGACGAGTATAGTGCGTCTCGTACGGAATAGTTTCTCCCTTTGCGTTGGCCGAACGAGCGAGTGGGCTCTTATTTTTAGGTTGCGGATAATTCGGTGTAGCACGCGCTCCCGCTCACTCGTTCCCTCGTTGTACAAGGATACACGATAGTATCGTCGAAACAACTGCGAGGAAAATATTGGGTTTCCACCTCGAGCCTTCAAACATACGAGTTTCCGAACGATTTCCAACTTCAATAAACGACTGTACTTGCAGCATTATTTAATTTAAAGGCAAATATCATGTTATCATCGTAACAACGTCCGGCCCGCCGCGATAATGCTTTCCCGTGAAACGGATATCGAAGTACGCCCAGACTGTTTCGCGGTAGGCCATGATATATAAATAAATTTTTGGCTCCGTCGGAGGGATACAATAATCGAAGAAATCCCTCGGAGCACAGAGGCCTTTACTGTATCTCCCGAAGAGACGTCGAGGCAATCGACGCCAATGGAGAAAGTCATTATCACCCGACATACAAACCAGGCGAATTGAAAATTAATTTTTAGAAACTCCGTACAAACTGGCTCCAAGCACGGCGCTATCAGTTATAACACGTCCTGTTTCGATAGTACGACGTATGAGATCAGAGAGTAAAAATGAAAAGCAAAAAAAAAAAAAAAGAATTAACTTAATTCCCGTAACAGGAATAACGAGGGAGAACTTTCTAAAATATCTCGGAACGTTACCGGAGCGAGAACAAAATAGTCTCGAGGGATTTTCGTCTCGGTGACTCTCACCCACCCCTGCGCCTCGATCCCTCGAGGGAGTTTGGCCCATAAGTGCCTTTCGGTCTTCTCTATTTTCTCCCGGGAGTTTCGAGGATATTACCGGCAAATCAATGGAAGACGAGTTTAGAGCGCGCATTAATTAAGGGAACGGTTGGTGCTTCACAAAGCGATAAGGCTCTTTTACCGGCTAAAGCACGACTCGTGAAAAAAAAAAGAAGAAAATCGCCCCCTCTCACATAATAACAACGTTCTTATTTCTCTCTGTTTCGTCGCCCCGAGGCCTCGCGTGCTCGCCTCGTTCGATTCTTAAACGTGATTGCGCGCAAAAGCGTAATACACGATCGTACACTGGTGCACGATATAGTTTACTGTAGGTACGGCATTAACGTTGTATAGAGTTATAGGGGAATTAACGAGGGCCGCTTGCGAGCGCATGCCTAAACGTCTGCGTCATCGCGTTCGTTACTCATCGACGAGTGCTGCCGCTGCTGCTGGTGTTTCTGCCGGGGGATATTCAGAGGCGAGAGGACCTCGCAGGCTCGAGCCGATCGTTGATCCCGCTCTTCGCGGGTTGACACGCGATCTGGAAATCAACGCTCGAAATGAACGCACAGGGCACGCGCGATTCCGAATCTCCTCTACGAGCGATTAATGCGGGCATTTTATATATACAATTGTGTTTGCCTCCTCGTGGAGGAATCTTCTTTTTCATTAAAACAAAACAGAAAATCGAGATTTTCACAGAAACATTTTAAGGATTTTCCAAAAAGTCGGAAAATAATATTCAAAAAATGTCTGGATATATGCGTGCATGTCTATCTGCACGCAAATACACCAGACATGTACTCGGAAAAAATATAATTATTTGTACTATACGGAATAATTCCCTGTAATGGTATTTAATTGTTTGAGCTATAATTGTCTCTGATTATGATCCCGGAACGAATTATATCTTACAGTGGAAGGTGACTATGGTCGCCCTAACTATGCAATTTCTTTTTCTCGGCGTAGCCTCGAAATGTCGAATAGGACTGCGAGTGAGGAGAGTTGGGATAAAAATAATGCTGCGCGATGTTTTTCTGAAACTAAACTAAAACCCTCTGGACGTAGTGTCGGAGCGTCACCGGAAACAAACACGATAGTTTATACATGGTACAACAGTTGTGTAATGTATTTTCAGATCCACTACACGCCGTGCTTTTACGAGGGCACGCGCGTAACTCTATTCGTGTGCCTAGAGTGCATTGGTGTAAATATAAAGGAAAAAAAAGAGAGGGAAGTGCTCGGGACGCGTGCAGTACGCACCTCGTCGAGGCTCCTCGAAGAGAGGAGTGAAAAGCGCGACGCACTCCGCGGCTGCACGCACACGCACGTGCTTACGGTTCGGCCAACCCCCTCGTACTCTGTCGGGCACACAGGGAGAGGCAACCTTTTAAATATAGAATATGGAGCAGTGGTACGCGACTTGTGTTATAGGGCGGTACCGGTTACCCGGCGATGCGGATTGCGCAAGATTCGTCTCGTTACACCTCGAGTGTTCCTCGTTAGTACACGCGTATTCTAAACTAGAGACTTCCAGGTCTGTGCGAATTATTTTCGGTGCACGAAGGATTCTAATAGCTTTTAGCTCGGGCTGCGCGATAATTTCGAATCTTGTCTCCCGTTTGCTTCATTCGCGTTTCTCGTTCGCGTCATTATATATTTAAGGGAGATCCGTCTCATTAATACTCGCGATGGTGAATCCGAATTTTCCGTCGCGCCATTTTTTTTTTTTTTTTCTCAATCGTTAATGAACCGTTCACTTTTTACTTCCATCCCAACATTTGATACGAAAACCCGGTCCAAAAGCGAAAAAAAAAAATTACCTCTCGGCAATGATAGCATTCATTTTTGTACCGCATGCAACGACTGGCATGAAGCGTAAGTGATCGATCGATCGCGTAATTTTTTTAACGAGCCGCCATACTATATTTGAATGCTCGGTATGACTATGTCATTTTTTCGTTTTCCCGTCCGACCTTCGAACGCGATCGTAATGGTCCCCGCGTAATACGTATATATACATGCAATATATAAAAATGTTTCTCCCTTTACACGCTTGGGCCGTGTAAAAAAAAATGCTTCGAACGATCGCACGAATAAGTTTGTTTACCGCATATCGAACGGCCTTAAACGGGCGTTGCGACAAACTCGTCACTAGACGTTTGAGTTACATTAGTCGAAACGTACGACACGGGAACGATTCTTTCTCTCTCGAGTCGATCGTTTACACGCGCAGAACTTGTCGACTGGGAGGGACAACACACGAAGTCGCCGTTCGCCGTTGCTCACGAACGACGGAAAATTTTGTCTGGAGTTTTAAATAGAACGTAATGCCTCCACGGAATTGGACGAGATGGTGAAATAGAAGGGGCGTGAGGGGAGGTGACTCTTTTGCTCGTTTCACTCCCCGGTATATCCTTGATATCCCGGCATAGCTTGTCACCATGTCGATTCTACGACGAAAAAAAAATTGTCCCCTTCCTCATTTATTCCAAAGTTCTCACGAAATTTATGTATATAAAAAAAAGGATGCGTACGATTCGAACGCTATAATGAGAATCTCGAGGTAATGTTACGGCGTAACGCGTCGCATCGACGATCTTATCTCTTGGCTAAGTAACTTCGAACACTTAAAATCATTTAGTGGTGAACGCGCCGATTAGAAAGTAGCCCGTCTCCCGAGCACAGGCTTTGCTGCAGGCTGTTTCTTCTACGCCTCATTTATTATTCGTTTATACGCGCTAGTTGCACAGTTTCCTCTTAAAATCGAAAGAGAGAAGCAAAAAAAAATGAACATTAAAAATCGACGGTTATACGAGTTTTATTGGGTGATTCATTGTAATTCGGCGAAAAGCTAAAGTCTGGAGCTATTAAATTTGTATTTTATTTCCCTAAAGGCGCAATTAATTCCCAACCGATCTTCCGGAATTGCTCTGTGAGTGGGGCAAAATGGACTACGTCCTCCATTTGAGATGGACTTCTTTTGTATCCGCGAAAATTGTTAAAAATCGTCTCGACTTAACTGAGGATTAATCTGTTATTTCCTTTCAACCGAGTAAGGGTGCTCGGTTTTTGATATTTTGAATCTGGTCACCGTAGAACTCCGTAGATATGGTCGAGGCTTCGGTAGCCGAATGCTTGTCGACAGGTCAAAGTGATCGATGGTCTTCTGCTCGCTGTCTCTTCCATGAGTAGAGCGTGGGGGAGAAACAGTAACGAGAGAACCGCGACGGGACACCGTTCCCTTATGCTCCGGACCCCTACAGCCCCCCGTGTCTGCGCGCCCAGCGCTATTATGCAAATCAGGCCGGAAGTCCTTCCCAGACGGGGAACCGCCTCCTCTCTTCTTTCGACTCTTTCACATCCTCCTTCGTCTTCCAATTTTCTTCCTCTGTCTCGGTTTCGCCGTATACATGCGCCACCACATTCCCCCTTCAGGCACGAGACACGCTACCGTCACAGTCCCGACCTCGCGCACGCACGGACGCGCGCACGTTTTTAAACGTGACTCGCACGGAATTCCCGGTACGAAATGTACGCCCCGGGATTTTCGTTATTCATCAATACCCGCGAAACATACACATCGTTCGATTTAACCGTGACACCATTCTATTAAGATAATTGGGGAGGGGGTAGAATTGTAAAAAAACATCCCTTGCTGATAATTGTTAGGAACGGTTATGCGCACATGCAAAATAAAATGCCTTGGTCCGATTATAAAAAGTATTCAAAATTGTAAGAGGATGACGACGCATCGACAAGGGACTTGACTTTTTGCTGGCAGAGGAAGATTACATATATTTTTGATAAGATTTTCTTTGCTCACCTTCAACAATCTCCGGAAGTATGGACTGCACGCCGATAGGACGACCTTGTGCGCCGTGAAACTACTACTGTCGCAGGCGAGCGTTACGTCGACAAAATCCTCCTGATCGAGAAGATGCCTGAACGAATTCAGTATGCTCGACTGAAAGTCGTTCCATTTCAATGCGTACTGCTGCTCGCCGCTCGACGAGGACGAAGAGGCCGCCATGGCGTCCGTCCCCCCGGGACCCACGGCCGAGGGCACCAGAGGTGCTATCGTGCCCGCACTACTCGACTCAACCCCTTCAGTCTCTCGCAACACTTTCTCACTTTTCTCCTCTCGATCTCTCCCTCACCTTTGATATCTTCTCGCCTCTCGCGTATCGGATGTTGCTCCAAAAAAAAAAAAACGACACTCTCACTTCGGTCCTCCGATACTTCTTTCTGCACCTCGTGCCTCTTCTTCTCGTCTCTGACCAAGGTCAACGCTCCATCAAGAGCCGAAGTCGTAGATGATATATGTATATCTATATCTATATATATATTTTTTCTCTCGTCGCAAGACTTTATTACCACTGACACTTCGTTGTACAGAGACAGTTGAGAGTATCCGGGTAACGACGAGTCTTGTTCCTGAAACAATCGAGAATCGGTATTGCAGCGACTTATTCGGTGATTTTTTTTTTCCGTTATTATTATTACAGATATATGATCGGTGGATTGTTTTTATAACATACCTGGTCACTTTGGCGAATGTTTATGTCTTGTTTTCCTTTTTGCTTGACGCGCCTCTTTCCCGTTTCCGACAAAAAATATCACTTGATCGTACGAACGGCGAGAGCGCGAAGCATGTCGCTTGGAGCCTGTGCTCTCCCGAGGCTTGAACGACGCGTCATACCGTCGAAATCCGATTGAGAATTAGCCGACCTGCAGACCTCTCGAGCCTCACGGGACGACGTTTCTTCTTCGACTCTCGGCCACTTCCGCTCGACCTTTTGCCTTGCTGACCCGCGTCGACGATGGCTTCGCTTAGCATGCCCCGTCCGTCGAATTTCGGCCGCTGTGCACCTCTCTCGCTGCTCTCGCTTCCTGGAGCTTCTCCGTCACACCTCTCGATCCTATCTCGGTCCTACGACTCTGTCAATTTGCGCCGCACTGTTCCTTCCGCTCCTCTCGAGCCGCGGCCAGAGTCTCTTCTCGTTTCTAAACATCAACAATACATAAACTGTTAATAAAAAAATAAGTCTTATTTCGTTAGAATTTCGTCTTAAACTAATAAACTTATATCGATGGTTCTACGAATCGGAGCGAGAGAACAGAGCACAAAATCGCTTTAGACAACAAAAAACGTCGTCATTCATTTTCTTGAATCAGTACTATTGCGTAATATCCGAAAATGTTGAAAAAAAAATTTCAAAAATAGTGTCGATTCGACCCACTGTGACATTCTACAGTGTGCCTGGGGTCACACTCAATTCCTCAGCACGATTCTCGAAGTTCCATGTCATAACCGCCGACAGAAACGATTTGTTTTAATCTCATAAATTTATTCGAATAAAATGAAAATAATATCTAGGGCTCCCGTGACAATCCTTAAGCCAGAACAGGTGAGAACTCGGTGCGGTACAGCGAATCGATGATTCTCTATAAAAGGGAGAGTATACGGGCACACGGTTTCGTAACACGTGTGTGCACGAGTAATGGGTGCACACATGGAGAGGACAGAGATAGAGAATGTACCTCGCTCGATTCCATTGTGTCGCATGAATGAAACGTTCGCCGACTCTCTCTCCCATGCCCCTGAATAACATTTCGCCTCGTCGTTCTTCTCGGCATTATACGCTCCGCGAATCGATGCGCGGCGTGCTTTCGTACCGTGATTATACCTATGCAGAGTACTGTACTGGGTATCGCACGGTACACAATACACGCGAATATACATATATTGAAAGAGCATATAGCACAGTAGATGTATCAAAGTCTCAGCCGAGTCTTCGTTTCGTCGAAGCAAATTAAGCGCGTGCGTGTCTCAGATTGGCCGCTCGTCTCGCGCTCAAACTCGGACCAAGTAGCGTGCGTGACTCCCATCGCGTTACACACTTCCATACGCAGAGTCCCAAGACTGGGCGTAAGCAGTAGTGGAACCGCACTGTAATTACCGATCGAAAGCTCGACTCTTGCTTACGACGTTGTTACAACAATGGCGTAAGCAATATTGCTCGGAGTAATTGAATGGCGAGCATTGAGACACACACGCATACGCACGAACGCTATGGTATATACTGAGCAACCGGAGCCTTTCACCTTCGAGTTATCGTGTGTACACCCAGTATTGTAAATGCTCGCACGCGATTACGAAAGTCGATTCGAACTTGTTTTTAATCTGCAGTAATCGTTGCAATACGCAAATGTTGGTAAATATATTGTCTTTTTTTCGGAAGAACAAAGAAAATTTTAATTGCAACCGTCACCATTCGTATATGCATCGTAAAGAGTTTATATACGCATAAAACGCACTCTACGGAATGTTTACTATATTCGTGTATATTTTTATATATTGTGTATATACAATATCGTAAACGGAGCGAGAGCGTGTCTATAAAGTACACAAACTTCCCGCACAGACAGTCGAACAAACACGAAGAGCGTGCTGAGCTTTGCTCGGCGTAATATTACCTGCTCACATGTTCAATTCACGTGCACCCACGCAATACCGATTCGAGATAACTTTAGTCCGTCTAAAACTCGCGCGATCTTATCATCATCTTGCTCCACCGGGCAAGAGTTACGGAGAGGAAGAAGAAAAATAAAATATACGAACGAGACGAGTTTTTCGAGAGAATCGACTGATCGACTGTGTCGCACACCCGGTATAAGATACCAACGACACCCTGGATCCTGGTGCGTGCTCGATCGCGGGTCGGCTGCTACCGGCTGACGACCTTTCCAATAAACGTCCTCAGCGTCTGTCGATGAAAATCACCCGCCATTCCACTTCGAAACTACCTTCAATTCGTCCACTGCCCGAGCATTTCTCAGCCTGTCTCCCGTCTATCCGAGATTCGAAATATTTTGTCGTCGATAGAAAATTATGAAAGAATCTTTATTGCAAATATAGAATTTTTGTTGGTGGGATAGTGATGAGAGCGGCAGAATCCAATACGGAAACAATTTCGCAGAGAAATATGTGCAAAACGTATCTGACGTTGACAGAACTTTTTGGTGTTTTCGGCTGTATTATTTTCTTTTTTATATGTTAAATATTGGGAATCAACATCGAGCAAGGATGGCAGTGTTGCCCAGTCGGTCAAGATTTTGAAGGCCTCATTCAAGAAAGCTTTTATAACTGCAAAGGATATTCTTACGAAAAACGCTTGTTCTTATCTGAACATAAACATTGATCACGGATTAGAACGTGTTCACGAAAGAAAAATAGGTTGTGTCGACAGGAAAATAGTTAAAATGAATTTGCCAGATGTAGCAATAAATCTGTATTGCTACATGTGATTTTCGATGCGCGAGATAGACAACTTTTTGTCGAAAATATATTTCCAATATATTTGGCGTTTATATATTTTTTCCCCGTGCAGAGAAAATCTCGAGCTCGTGCAGTTGGTTAATTACACGGAATAGAATCGAGAACGAGACGTTCCGAGAGATCCGAGAAATCGACTCGTGTGCCTCGTACAGAAACGGTCGATGCAGCTGAGATTGAGGAATGTCGCGAATTTCGAGGTGTGGCACTTCCCTGCTGCTCTGGCTCGTCTCTCTTCTCCACCTGCAGAGAGCACCTCCGAGGCATTTATGTACCTTTCTCTGTCTCGTCTATTCTCTCCTCGAACTCTACCCCTTCGTCCCCCGTCGTCCCGTCGCCAAGCTCACGGGTCTCTCGTCGACCTACAGCCAAGCGGTTCCTACTCCGCACACAGCATCGGAGTTACCCTCGCCACGTTTCTCCTCGTTCCCCCGTCCTGACTCTTGCCTTTCCTCTTTCTCTCTCCCTGTCTCAACACCGACCGGGACTCTCTCTCTCTCTATCTCTCTCCCTCTCCCTCTCTGGCCGTACGGCAATTAAGCCTTGCCGAGATTAATCGATGCCATCCGCGCGTCTCTCTGCTCTCTTATCGGCTCTTTCTCTCTCTCTCTCTTTCACTACTGTAGATCTACCAACGGCAGCGGTTATTAATGCTTCTCGTACCAGCCATATACCATACCCATCGGAGCTGCGGGTATTTTTATTTTTATTTATTTTTTTCAATTCCAAACCTCCTCTTTGCTCCTCTCCACTCCTCTCCACACCTCAACTCTATTTACCATTTTTACAACAAAAACCTCTATATTTCCCTTTTTACCAATGTTATACGAACATTGACTTTTTCGATATTTTTATTTCAACGCATATGTGTAGATATTTCTTTCATGTTTTTTTTTTAATTGGTGAATTTATCGATCGTACGGGCCGATATGGGAAATGACGAATCACCTCGAAATACGATAGGACGCTCGGGTACGTAGAGGTGTACGCGTGGGACTACCCGTTGCGTTAGTGCGTATCAGAATCGCGGGGGGAAAGGCGGCGACGCACGGAGGCATTCCACGCATCCGTTAAAGCTGTGTCGCTCGGTGAGCGAGCCACGCAGGGAGAGAGCACTGGCTCGGTTACTTTAATCGTGCTCGAGAGACTAGCAGCCAACACGGTACATCGGACGAATCGGCGCAACATTTAATCGTTGTCCGGTATTCCCACGTAAGTTTCAATCAGTGTGTACGGCAAAAGAGTCCGAGATGTTGGTAAGGCGCGCTACGTAATATTGAAACAAGCCTGAACTCACGGGAGGCCATTTCGTCGGGTAGGGGTCAACATTTTCAACCACAAAATTTAGATCGGCCTAAACCTAAATTATTACAAATTTAGTGAATCTTGTATTTCTAAATCGTTTCCATTAAAAAAAAAAATATATATATATTTCACATAAATGCTGCCTAAAAATACATTTTCAAATAAAAGGGCACTCCAATAAATCATCATTTGGTAAAACTATGAGTTACTCGATTTACCGATCTGTCGAACATAACAATTTCGAATAACTTATTTTTCGGTATTTTAATATTCGCGATAATAAAATTTCAAAATATCTGCCGTTCTACGTTTGGTTACTCGAAATTTTGACCCCCCACTCCGACGCACGATCCGCTCGGTGATTGGTGCACGGCACTCTCACTATGGGGAACAGCTCGAACCGCACATATTGCTTTTACGCAGCCCCGTACACCGTATACGCGTGTGTATATGTATATAAATGGTCCTTCCGCCTCCTCCCCATCGCCGCATCGTCCTTCGGCCCTTTCGTACACACATCGCTCCGCAGGACCCTCGCCGTCCCTTGTGTATCCAGACGGTACGGGAGAGAGACAGGACGTAGATGGATACACCCGAAGCCACGCCCTGGACTACGTACGCAACTTTTTTTCCTTCTTTTTTTTTTGCTCCCGTGTACCCACGCAAAGTCCAACCATACTTTATACTTGTATTCCGCAACTCGCAGCGCCTTCCAGTCTTTAATTTCCGTAGCGTCGAAAGTATGCTCGGATACAAAATTATTTATCGCCCAACGGTAATTTGTTCGATCGTGATATACGAGAAAATAAATTGTGCGGATGAAAAAAAAAGTTCGAAGCTATATCCTGATACATCGAGTAACGCTCGGCGGTCAATGAACCACATATTTCGGGAATATTTCTCATCACAATTATTTACGTGTGGTTATGAGATTCTTAACTAGAACCTTCGAAAGTGAGCTTGGGAATATTTTTCTCCCCCCAACGAAGTATTAAAAAAACGTATATGGATATATATATATATATATGATACCCGACAAAGTTTCGAAAAGTAGCGAAATGTCTCTGTCACGATTCGTCTTTGGGTTGCAAATTTCGCCTGGTATATATATATATATATATTTGTTCAATGTCGGTTCTCTATCCCTTCGAGGCTGCATGCAATCTCCCCCATGGCAGCAGAGAAAGACAGCCTCTATATATATGTATACATATAGTATATGTATATATATATCTCGCGCTCTTTCTTTGCTCGCGAAGCAAGAACCGCGTGTCTTTTCTCACCCTTCGGATTTTCATTCGTCGCGCGTCGCTCGACTTTTTTTCGCAACGAAACTTTGTCGCTCGACGAAGAGAGCGAGCGGGTGAAACGAAGAGGGTCGGCATCACTTGCCCGATGGGCCGTGCGCTACTCGTCCCTGCCTCGCTCACTTTTGCCTTCGGACTCTTATATCTCGCACACGCCGCATCGTAACGCTTCGATCGTTTGTCAGCGTCAAAAGAATAAGGAAAGAGACGAAGAGAAGAAGATTAAGAAAGAGACAAGCAGAAGCAGTAGAAAAAAAGAGGAACGTTACCCGTTACAACCCCCGGAGCTTGTGGACTTGTCCATTAAAGAAATGGAATGAGAACACGGGATGGTGTGCGCGCGCACGTTACCGAGAGCGATTCGTCAAAATTTTTTTCGGGTAAAAATACTACACAAAATATCCGAAGTAATAATCGTTCAAGAAATAAGAATTTGCAATAAAAATCACAGTAAAAAGTACCGTACACAGTTTAAAAAAATGCAACGAAATTAATCTTCACCTATACAAATCATGTCTGAAGACCACGATTAAATTTAGCAAGCATAAACTTTAGCACTTACTTCTTACTTGAATACAAATTTCGTATACTGTCTATACATTTTTGTACAGCATTTTTTCTCTTTTTACAGTTACTCCCGTTATTCGGTGGGTTAACGAGTGGCAATGAGCTCGATAACGCTTTCCATCGAATGTAAATAACGGACAATAAATAATGAAAGTGTATGGGACTGTATAATTCGTACGGTAGTTGGCGCAGCGAGCGTATGAGATTTTCGGTTCTTTTACGACTCTCTAAATTTCCCATCGTCGGCCGCTTCGCTTCCATAAATCTTTGCTTTCCTCCTCTCTCGGAGAGAGTGGTCGCCTCTCGTTCCGTCGGAGGACTCGGTAATACGCCAGGGATAAAGTTTGTGCCTGTACGGTCACTATGGTTACTCTACAAACCCGCCGGTTTCTCGGGCGGGCCTGGGGAGTAACCAGCTACGAGAGTGCTCGGAGTCTACGGAAATAGGCAGACGGCCTATAGCCGAATAACGAATTTCCAGGTATATATATATATTTTCACCCACACGAACACTGTCCGGTCCCGCGGGTAATATCGACGCAGCTCTCGCATGCGATACAGACGCTCCCGGGAGAGAGAGGGAGAGGGAGAGGGAGAGAGAGAGAGAAGAGAGCGAAGAGAGCAAAGGAGAAAGACAGCAAGTATTATACCTGAGCGAAGGATCGAAGGATCGAAGTAACGCGCAAGAAGAGAGTACGAAGAGACGAATCTTCGGGGACCATTAATATCTTCCGCCGGCGCAATTATCGGGCCAGCTGCCCCTATGCCGTATCTCTCCCGCTCCTCGGGACCACTGACGGCAAACATCGCACGCTAAGTCTCTCCAGGTATTAACTCTATACCTATAGACGACGCGAGTCCGGCGAGACTAGTAGAAATATATTACGGATCTCAGGTAAAAATCTGCCCGCTCGAAGGAATAAGAAGAAACCGACGAATAACACGTTACTGCTTCTCCCGAGAGAATGCGAGGGAAATGTACGAAATTCTACGGCAACATGCGCGGGCTTAACGCCCACCTCGACGCGGTATCGTACTTTGTCGAATATCGAGGTATCTATCACTTACAAGCTTAGGCGGTTAGCCGCAATAAAAATTTTAACCGAGCAAACGATTCTTGTACTTGTGCTTATGCTGGCATTCCGTGGTTTATTTTTATAATCCATTGTTTGGAAAATTCTCTTAATGATGAATTATTCAGGAACAATGTGAATGGTTAAAACTAAAACTTCTCGAAATGCTCGAGTCAAATACCTGCGACGCGAATTATTACTTGACCCTTCGAGCTGATTCACATCAAAGGGCTAACGTTATCTCCGTCGAGTCACGAGTCGAGAGAAAAAAAAACGAACTTTGATGTGATACAACTTTGATATAAGTGACGTAAGAGCGCGTAAATCGTAGATCCAAAGTATGCGACCCTGAAAAATTCGCATTCTCTTTATCGCCGACCAATAACGTGGTCGGCGCAAACGCCGCATGAACTTCCTTTGTTTACGCGAATTCGCGAGCATGAGCGAAAGAGCCAATTCTCTTCAACTCGGTTTTAACGGAGTTACCGACGTTGATAAGAGACAGCCGGATTACTGGCGAGACGCATGGAGACTCGGCAATGACTTACGAGGCTCAAAGTTACTCGCGACGCGTCCCTATCGCTTCATTTAATCGATAATTGTATTTTCGTCAGATTATCATGTATCGTGCGCAATCGCATCGTTGATTTTTTTCTCCCACCTCTCATAAACCTACCCACCCGTTTTTGTTTTGTTTTGTTTTTAACTATTTTATTTTACGCGACACACGAGTGTATTAATCCCGACTATCGACGCCTAGGAGCTCGAGAGAATCGTATTGATCGCGTACAACGCAATTTAATCTTTGTTTTCATTGCGAGTCGTTATCCTCTATTTGCTGGCGCACGCACCCCCCTCCGGCGACGACCCCTCAGTCCATTATTGATAAGGCAACACCTCCTCACGTCTATTACTTTAGGACCGCGCGGTAAAAAAAATCCAAGAGCCGATAAAATTTGTTTCCATTGCGAGCCTGAACATCTTTACGAACACACAACACATCGAGAGTCACTCATTCACTGCACCGCGATTTTAAAGAGATAAGGAAATTCCAAAAAAAAAAAAAAAAAAAAAAAAAAAAAGAGTCAAAAGAAATAAGCGTTGATAAATATCGATGCGGATTTATTTATCGGTAAAATCCGGCCAATCGTGCTCAATATAACATTGAATGTAAATAATGATCGATCATACTACGCCTCTCTCTTTAGCTTCTCGGAACAAGTGTTATTTATAAATGTTTTCTCGAGCAATAATATTCCTCGAAGATTCTAATGCAGCCTCGTATCCTCGAAACCTCGATGACTTTGATATGCCACATAACGAGTGATAGTATGAAGTAGAATCGCTTTGATATTAGGTCGGTGAAGCGAGAAGCGTGTGAGTCAGTCATTAAGGGGATGAACGAGCCCCCCCTCTTGCTGTTAAAGCCGAAGTGCGGACGCGCGCCCACCCGCTCACAGACACGCTGGGTCCGTGTACGAAGGGTGAAAAGGAAGGCTCGAGGTTTCGTATCGATCAAATAACCGCTGGTCGTTTCATTGGGTGAGAAACGATACCCGGAATTTTATAGGGTATCTGATGCAGCCAAGTCTATCGCTGTGAATTTTTCGGTCGTCAGTTTGGGTTTCTGACATACCCCAGGTAGCGGGTAATTAATTTCCAAGAAAATTCACCACAAATAAACGCCTCTAGTCCTAATGAAATATGCGTTTGCGGTCTATCGTTTTAGCTGTTAACTATTCAACCGGAAGTTCGCGCTTCGGAGAATGGAATAGGCGACTCACCGTCGAAAACGTTGTTACCCGGGGATTAAATTTCACGTTCGACAGACGTCGATTATGCGACTTCCTCGGTAAAATTTGAATAAGAGCTCGTGTACAGAGGTGCACGGAAGTTCAAGCTCACGGGTATGAAGTATATTGCGAGGTAAACAGGGGAAAAGGGGCGACGAGTGCGAGCCATCGGGCGGGAGAGCGAGGCGATATACGCACTCACGTGGTTTCCTACTATACGGGCTCTCGGGCTTTGCTTACGTTAGCACAAGCTGTAACGGAGAGCAGCAGCGGGGACGAAACGTGCTGCCGCTCCTTCCTCCGCGGTCTCTCGCTCTCGTCGGCTCACGCGCCTCCGACAGGAAGGCCAGGAAGCTCGTATCGAATTTATCAAAACACGACGGGAAGCTAGAGCGTAGATATAGAGAGTAGAGCGTCGGAGAACAGTAGAAGAGTGAATGAGACCTTCCCCGTTCAATCTTTAATTTTTTTTTTTTTTTTTTTTTTTTTTTTACTCTCGTATGTATGAAATCTCTCTGAACTCGATAAAGGAAAACATGTTACGACGACCGATAAGAAAACCAAACAAATACTACAGGCTATAAAATACCTCGTTAAAAGAAATAACAATAAAAGAAATTGTCAAAACAGATTCATTTATAGGCAATTGAATTCGCGTTACGTCGAATTGTAATGTGAATTAATAAACCGATAGGTTAGAATGAAAAAAAATTGCATGCGTCAATTCGAGCCGATAACCGATAGTCGAATGAAATGAAAATTGATGCAAGATTGACGTAGGCGGGGCGTCTTTTTCATTCATTCAAGATTCGAGGATATTTTCGTCGCATCATTGATTCGCGACGGTACGTATCAAAAAATGACTTCGAACAGGGGCGTCTGTTGCGCGTAAATTTTGCGTTTACGTTCGGTTTTTCGTGCCCTCGGCGTGCCTGTCGCTTATCTCTCACGGTGAATTCCCGTGGAGCTTCGTCGCGGGGATTAAATTCGCCTCGGAGACGAGTCGCGCCGCGGAGGTGCGCACGCTTCCTCGCCTCGCTCTCTCGCGGAGAGGCGGTGCTCTCAGTGCGTCGCGGCGGCGCACGTGCGCGCGGGTGTGCGTGAACGTGATCCACCCTTCCACCGGGGGCCGCGCGCGCGAGAGACCCCTCTCTCGCTCTCTCTCTCTTTCTCTCTCTCTCTCTCTGTCTCTCTATGTTTGCGTTGCACGAACGGATTTATTGATCACACACATCTCACGCGACATTACGAATACGCTCCAGACTCCACACACAGCGAACAAAACTTCTTTGATTATTGGCATGATATATGTATACATATATATATATATATATTCTGTTCACATAATACAGAAACGACCTCTTGTACCTCGTACAATGTTATATGGTAATGCGATGGCAATAAGAAAAGTAACGAGATATGAAAGAACGTTGTTAATATATTCACAGACGCGCTCGCGTTGGACTCGATTAAGTCGGCAACATCAACGATAATCGCGATGGAGACGTAGTAATTGATCGATTAAATGTATGGAATAACAAAAAACACTCATGCGATGAATAAAAGTAACATGTTTATGACACAAATTACGAGGAGTCTGTACCGATCGGATCGGACGATCGAGTGTCGCGGGACGAAAAAAGCTTCGATTATTGAAAACATTCATGGGTTGCGATCGTATATAAGCGAAAAAAAAGTAACCGCGCGAAAAGTCGGTGATACCGGTTGGCACGTGGAGATATTGCAAGGATTACAAGTATTTTTTATCCACGGCGCGCAGGCGTTTAAGTTATTAAGTGCAAATAAAAGCGCTGACGTACGCGATTAACCCGCGAGCTACACGAAGAATGCTTAACGAAAGTGAAAAAAAAAAATCCTTACATTAGATTGCAACAATTACAGAGGCGTACAATGTTTGAAATTGCGCATAATACGCTAGAGGTATGTATTATTCAATGCCTCGTGTGCACGCGCCGACGATTACGAATTTATAAGCGGTCGCCGTGCGAACTATCGATATTCACGATTGTAATGCGAGGCGCACTGGGAAATCTTGTAAGCGCCGATTCTCCTTAACTCTTTGTTTTAATACAATATCGCCTCATCGGTTACAATACTTGGTCTCCAATTCCCAAAAAGTATTTTTGTAATTACTTTTTTTTTATATTGATTTTTTTTTCTAGCTCAACGGCATTTATGACGTTATGTGTTACAGAGAGACATTAGATCGTCCGTTTCTTCGAATAACGCGCGAGAGTTACCGGTGAAAGGTATATCTACGAATTGCGATACAAATCTGTTACATTGTCCCAAAGTCATTCCGGCCGTTCCATCCGCGTGATTCCAAAGAGTATGGGGGTACCCGTTGTCCCCCTCCCCCTTCCCAGCCAAGCTCACCGGCGAGCTGCGACTCGCGAACAACAAAGTGCTCCGTTCAAGGTCGCGCGCGAACGAAAAGGACTCTACGAAAAAATAATAAATTGGAATGAGCGACCGCGCGAGTACGGGAGAGAGAGAGCATTATGTATCGTTCGGCGCGTGAACCCGACGAGTTACAGACTGTGCCGGCCAGTCTCCATGCAGCTGCACGGAATGTGCAATCGAGACGTCGCGCATTGACCGTCACCCGGCAGCACACCGCATGCGAGCGCGATGCGATTGATGTGTTACAGTCCGACGAAAAAATTTTACGTCGACCCTGAAGATTCGACTCTCCCGGTATTACCGATGGAGAAAATATTTCGCGACGTTGAATCTAACTTGATTCTATTTTAGCTTCGATTTTTCTTCGATACGTCGAAGAATCGGAGGTCGAAAAAAGAAAATAACGTTCGATGGAGTACCGACCGCGAAGGACGTGGCAATTAACGTGCGGCAAGAACGACCAGCAGCAGCCGCAACGTGTTCGATGGCATCGCCGGTTTCGGCCACGCTCACCGAGCCGCTGCAATTAACTTTAACGAACGGGCGGCCTTGCGATTAAACTTAATTAGCATCACGGTAATAACTCGTTAATAATCATTGATAGATATACGCTCGCGGTTAGAGGCCCCCTCAAACACACGATATTAACTCGATGTCCGGCTACATAGAGATAGACACGGCATGCGCGTGGTGAAAAAGAAAAAAAAACATGCGAGCGACCCGAATCCGCGCGCATTATATTTATAGTAAACAGATATAAATTTATAGATATACATCATACAAGACCGACTGGTAGATAAGCGAAGGTTTTTCGTTTATCTGTACTATTTGTGTACCGATTAAAAAAAAAAAAAAAAATCTTGTGTGTTGTGTGTACGTTTCATATTTACGTGAGAACATGACGTGGAGACGTAGAGGCCGAAGATGAATTACGATTCATTTCTTTTTTTTTCTCGAGTTTTCACGAGCCGTGGATCGTACGGTATTACTGCAGTGAAGTACACACAGCCGACATCACCGGTGAATCCGGTTAAAAATTCTCTCTCACCCTCTTTATATCTAACTCTGTTTTTTTTCTTTCGCTCTCTCTCTCTCTCCTTTTTACATCCTGGGCGCGCAGTCGAAACGACTTTGGTTCATTCTCCACTGCGTAACGTTACCGACAACCGGAATACCCGGGGTCGCGAGAAAAATAATGTCGGCGGGCACACGAGACTCGTTCGTTTCTTTTTTGGCGAGCGATAAACGTTCAATTTCGAGAAGCACTCTTCACACACTTCATCATTGTTATCGTCATCGGGAACTCGTAACAACAATCGTCGTTCTCCTCGGTCGCACGAGTAAACAAGATGAAGCGGAAGATGGCCGGGAAGAACTGGCGTGTCTCAATTTTTGTTTCTTTTTTTTTTCACTCGGTAACTCTCCACACGATACGACGAACGCCCTTCCGGTGTCGCTCGGTTAATGCGTTATTTTTCCTCCTTGCTCTCTAGCTTTCTCTCTCTTGTATCCGGCAGCTCCGTCGCGCAAAGCGAAGTCTTCTCCGTCGTTTATAATTCGATCCTCGAAATTTACGATCAATTTTTCACCTTCGACTTTTCGTCGAGCCGGTGAAACATCGAAAAAAAACAAAAACAAAAAAAAATCGAGAAAAAAATCACACAACGACGACGACGAGTGGTGTACGTGTGCAGGAGCCGGCACTTGCGTTGCGGCGAAAGAGCCGAATGCGCGCGTAATGGCTACCGGCGTGAAGGTGTGCGCTTACTGCGCGTGTTCCGCTATTTTTCTGTGGTCTTCGTCGTACCGCATCATTTTTATTGCTTCTTCACTCAGTGAATCTCCCTTTAAAAATTATTTTTCTCTCGTCAAGTTTTCTTCACTGTGCACGAGCGTGACGGAGTCGACGTGCCGGGTTTTATCTGCATATTCCTTCCGATGCTCTGCCCAATCGGTGTGTCTCTCGCGTGTGCGGCCAAGATTCTTCTCTCTGCGTTTCTCTACCGTCCGTGTGCCTCCGTGTCTCTGTGTGCGGCTCTCTTATTTCTCTCGTCCGTTCGGGGCCCACGTAGAAGCGCGCGTCTTCCACGACACGCTCTCAGTGGCGACTTATTACGGACGCTCGAGCGTTGCAGCTCGCTCTATGCTTGCCCGAACGTGTACCGCGAACGACCATCTCGCAGAGTAAATACGGTTTTAAAATAAAAAATAAAAAAAATGACGCTGGTACGATTGAAAAAAAAAAACATTCACCGCTAGCAAAACACTCCCGATCTCTCGTCGAGCAATTGACCGAAGCAATACGTATCCCGATACGAATTCATCTCCCACCCATCTCGCACACGCTCGATGATCTGGCTCTGTTCTCTCAACTCCGGTACTCGCGGTATTAAGTTTCAACTTTTTTTCGCTCAAATAAAAATGATTAATCGCAGTATATTGGTAACGAAAAACAAATAAAAATAAAAAACACACTGTTTGCAACAACGATGTATCATCCTCGATCGATACTTGTCTCGACGAAAACGTATATTGTACTAAAAAATTGTAAACAACGATGTTACGATTATTATGGGTATATATTCACCGGCAGCAAATGCAACGAGAAACTACGGGCCAACGGTTGTGAAGGCATTGAACACGAACCTGATTGCGGGGCGGCGCACCGAATTATGGGCCGCTATGCGCTTTCGAAGCCGCGCGCTCGCACCGAGAGTTCCCCCTCCCCTGCTGTTATTCCTTTTCCTATCTTGCTCCCGCGCGGCAGCGGCTCCCTCCCCTATTCCCCTCCGAGCATCGACAGCGCCACACCGCGCGTACTTGCCTCCGCTCCCCACGTTCGTCTTTTCTCTCTTTTTGCTCACAGAGTTTCACTGGCGGCCGTCGTCGTTCGCAGAGCGTGCGCGCGCGCGCGCGATCCTAAGCAGTCTTTCGTTTTGCTGCTTGCTCTGCGCTATTGCTCTCGCTCGTCTCGTTTCCCCCACACCGGCCGTAGGCTGGCCAGCAGCGGCAGCGGCGGCAATACGTCTTTCTCGCTCGCCATTACCTCCACTACTCGACCAGTGTCTCTCCACGCTCTCTCGTACACGGTTGCGCGCACCGCGTACAACGGCACACACCAGACTATCCCCAAGAGCGGCCGCACCGGGTTCTCGGCTCTAAGCTTTGAGCCTCTCTCGGGCTCATCCGTCTCTTTTCCCTTCCATTCCTCTTCGTCTCCGGCTTCTCAATTCCGCTTCCACGGCTACTTCTGTCTCTCGCACCCCCCCCCCCCCCCCCCGCCCCCGACCTCACCCCTCGCTCTCGGACACTCGCGTTACAACCAGATCGCTGGCTCTGTCCCGCTCGCACGACAAAATGCGCTCGAGTTACCCTCGCCCGCGGTTTTCAACTCGCCTCTCGCACACGTTCCTTCGATTTATCTTCCGGACCCCTCTCGCTCTTGCGCTCGCTCCTCGTCTCGCTCTGTCTCTATCCGCGAGAGAGAATCTTCCTTACGAAAATAGTTTGCTCTCCCTCGTTTGTTGTCTCCGTCCTGTTGTAGATCCACAGACCTACATTATACGAGGGATCACGGATAGTGCGAGTCGTTTAGAAGAAAAATTCTTGGCCATCGAATATTATTATTATATATTTTTTTATTGTCTGTAAATTTCGTTGAGAGATGTACAAGAGGAAATATAGATAATGTGGATCGAAAACCCTTTCGTGACTTTTTTTTTTCTTCGTTATAAGAGGTAAATATTTGGGTGACCCGCGTTACCCAGTTTCTCCTAGCATAGATATCGACTCGGTGCTCGTTATTCGTCTTCGGCGCAGCATCTTCTCCCGTCCTTTTTACACCGTCGCGCCGGCTATGGACGTTTCCTTCTCCACGAAGACAGCATAAGCGCATTAGCGCACTCGCTCTCTTCTCCTCTACCCTTTGCGCGGTTGTACCCCCGTCGGCTCTCTTACCGACCCCACTATTTCGTACCCCTATTGCTCGGCGATTTATCTGCTTCCCCTCTCGCGCCGAATTCGTGTACCACTTCCACTCAGGACTTCAGGGAAACATCGCTTTTGCCGCCACAAGGCGCGTGATGCCCGATGTATTCGCCGGACTTGACGATGCTTCTACTTCTACGATCTACAAAATTTAATGGGTGATTTCTTTTTCTTTTCCTTGGGTTGATTGCAGGGTCAGAGTCCGAGTACCATTGGTTGGTCCGTTTTGGCTGTTGTGATTGGCCTCGAGTCAACTTTTTGTTCTTACTTATCGTCAAATACTTTGAACTTTGATTATAATGCAATATTTAAAGTTCTAACTATTCTGGGTGTTACTCTTTCTACCCGTTGCATTCTTCGTCCCTTAATTGTCGATGAAGGGACACTTCGCTATCGAGGTAGGTACTCGGCAGCTCCTACACCCTTTATTATCTTCCCTTCACCCTTTATTTGTACTCTCGCTTCCCTCTATCTATTTATTTTTTTTTCCTCACTCTTCAAACCCTACATTTCTGCTTCTCGTTCCTCGTATCGGCTGTGTGGATATATCGTCATATATTTTATTCGCACGCGATATCCCAAAGTGGCGTGCCTCAACCCGTGTGCGCACTCTTGTCTCTCCTCCCCGATGCCTCACTCACACCCGGCTCCACCGATGCCAATTTGGCTCGTGCCCTACACACACACACACACGACCTTAACACCTGCCCAAACGAGAATTCACTCTCGTATATTTCCTTTTTTATTGAATAAATGCTCACGCGCGCACCAGAGATGTACATAGAATATAATGCTTTCCAAAGTCTCTCCACCTCGGATGCGGCGGCATATAGGCACGACAATTTCGAGAGAAAAATTTTCTTTTATTTTCACGTGTTTCGCCGAGCTCGCATGCGGCGTCCAAAAATCATTAATAAATAATTTATAGAACCCCGAGAATCCGTCCCCACGTTTTAACTCCGTCGATTCATTAAGGAGCGAACGTTTTTTTTTCTTCTCCGATTCTTCCTCGCCTCTTTCTCGATTCTCTCTCCCCTTTCGGCCTTACCTTCTCGCGTTCGAGCATAGATATCGCGCGTTCGGCATCAAGATGTACTTTATACGCACGCGATGCATACTTGGGCCAAGATCTTTCGGTCTTTTTATTTATTTTTTGCTGCCCAATATACGCACCTTCATCCCCCTCGAAATTCTGCGTGTTCTTACCAACCGTCCTGTCGAGCAGTCCTTGCTCGTAGTGTATTCGCCGAGTTTCGAGACTCTCACCTGCCCGTTCGTGAGATCTTGGCCCATCTTTTGTTTGGTCAAAGTTTTGCCCGGTTAGAATTTGAAGAGCGTGTGTTTTTTTTTTAATTCTTCTGAACTTCTCTGTTTTCGGACGTTTGACTCTCTGATGCAGCGTTATTCTCTAGGGCTATTATAGCGAACGGTAACAATTAATAGACAATTAACCAAAGTATACAGGGTATCCTCGTCGACTCGAAGAAGAAAGGATAATAATTCGTTGGATACATGGATGTACATATATACATAACATAATAATTCCAGGAAAAGACATACAGCTGCGGCTTAATAGTCGACATTAACGACACTTTAATGCGTTTGTTTCGTCTCTCTATTTTTTTGTACCCATCTTCTCTTATCCTCGTTCGTGTACATCTGCGTCTTATTTAATTCAAGCCGTCGATCAATCCGTGGGCGAGTGTATCAGTACAGCGAGTGAAGAAAAAAAATCGAATCTCGAATTAGCCGGATTTATCGTATCCGCGAGAAGGTGACTCGCGGGGCATTTGATTCCTTAACCACCAGTCAGCAGCACCGTGTGGCTTTGACGATGTGTCTCGTGCTTCCCTCTGACTCTTCGTTTTGTCTTTACTTCCATCTCGACGGATCGATGAGCTTTCATGCGCCCGAAGAGCAATTGGTAAGAAGGACAGCTGGTAGTTGGCGTGATAAACCGACGAGAGACCGGCCGGGCGCGTGAATAGGGGGTAGTTTACGTTCGGGGCTAGTTTCTTACTCTGTTTCCCACACCCCTCGTGCGATGGCGCTGACGGCTTTGCCCCGGTGCAGGACAAACTACCCTCGAACGGGTAAACGATTTGGTAATTCGACGTTTCCGATGTATTTTTCCCCGCTGATAACGAATCTACCATTTACTCCACTCCCAGCTCAATATTTTATGAGAAAACTCGCGTCAGAAGTAAACAAAAAATATGTACATATTTATTATATTTTACTACTCCTAATCTCAAATTATTATTTTATTGCGTACAGAAAAATACATAAATATCAGCCTACAGAAACATCATTGAAGACTCCCATTAGAATGTAATTATGTCCGAAGAAACTTCGGGTCATTGCTCTCTATTATTCACACCGTCGATAAATCGATTTTCAGTAATTGCTTAATTACTATCTGAAACCTTCCAGCTATCGTACGACTCACAAGGCCTCGTCTTCGTGCCACCTATCAACTTTCATTTAACGAGAAAAAGCAATTAGCAGAATACGTCCCACTCATACCGCAGCGACTCCAACCATCAAACTTTATTTAAATATCTTTAATAATTTTAAACCAATAAATATTACAAAACACCTCAAATGTATGTCTTTGTTTTCTACACAGTAAAAAAGTGGTATGGACATTTAACAAACTTTTCTTGTCCACAAATATCCACAATTTTTTTTTCTTATCAATTCAACATCTTATTTATGTAACCGTACATAAATAAAGTATTTTCAACAAAAGAAAGTGGTGAAAAAGAAAATATATATGTTTCGTTTTTGGCCAAAAGATATTTTCCAGACGCACAAACCTCTCGTTACCGTTGACGGATAAAAATTCCGAGCGCACGTGCGATCCTCCGATCGTCACGGAGGCCACGTGTCCACGTGACTTTAATCGCGATTCTGCAGAGAGAGCTTCTCCCTCGTAGGCAGCACCGCCGCTGCGTCGAGGTTTTCCGCGGCTAGGAGTAGAAGGGAGGCCGCGTCGCGTTCCTCTTGCTCGCTTGCGCTCGGTTTATCGGACTCTCGCATGCGCCCCCGCCCAGATCGATAAACGAACAGCCGGGGTCCGCTGTTCTCTGCAGGTGACGTCACGGCCCGCTATCAGTACCGAGTAATCGCGAGAACGTACGAGCCTCGACGAATATCGCCGAGTTATCGCGAGGGTGTGCGAACGGTGCGAAGGGAGTCCAGGGTGAGAGCTTCGACTCTTCGTCGAGAGGGCTGCGAGAACGCGAGCTCCAGCAGCGGGGCACCACCGTCGCCACGGGCTGTGTGTGCGCGCGCTATCTATCTCTCCTACTGTAACCGAAAGCTAGTCAGACCTCGACAGCAAACGTTCGACCGTCGTCTCGTTTCGACGTACGTACTCGGTACACTCTACGTACGGATACGCGCGCGTTTCGCGTTCACGACGACGACGATAACGTTCATAAAAATAAAGAGAAGAAAACATAAAAACGGAAAGAAAAAGAAAACAAATCGTCGTCTGCGTTCGCCTCAGAGGCGTCGTTGTGTTCTTCCCTTAAGTTAAAGAAAAAAAACATAAAACGAAAATCATTTCGACAAAATCCCTTCGTCGTGATTGTATTTCTTCTCAATTCAATTTGTCGATAAGAACCTGTTCGGGGAGAGAGAAAGAGAGATAGCAGCAGCAACAGCAACGTGTGCGACAACAGACGCGACCTGGAAGCTCGTCGAAGCTTCCACAGAGACGATAATACAATCAGCTACGAGGAGGAAGTAGAGAGATTGAGAGTGTGACAGAGACTTTTCTAAATAGTGAGTCTTTCGAGCCGAGTTTTTCAACAATTTCTCCGGTTTACATAAGTCTACAATGTGACGAGATATCCATGGAGGGGGGGAGAGAGAGAGAGAGAGAGAGAGAGGAGAAAAAACGGGGCGATTTTATTAGCAGTTCTCGGTGACGATAAACCCCTGGCCTATTCTCCTCTCGCCACGTTGAACTCGTGAAGTGTATTCTCGATCTATCAATTCCGTTAGATTTAATAACACCCTACCGTAAACCGGTGATGGGAAACCCGAAGTAGTACAGTTAGTGCACAGTGATAACTCAATTTTTCTACTTTCATGTATTAATCGCAGTTACGACTGGTGCATACCCCTGCCCCCCCCCCCCCCCCCCCGACCCGCCATCAGCAGCAGTGTGTGGTATCGAGTCTGCTGTGAGACCGAGACCGAGCGAGACTACACCCGTTATCTAATTCCCTTCATTCGATCGGGTCGTCGTCCGCCGTGAACAATACTCGTGCACGGTTCTGCCCTATTCGATGATACGCTTTTGTACAATCGACGATAATGTATTTTCATCGAGGCAGTGCGAGACAATCGCGAGAGTTTTCCCTACCAATGTGTAACAGCGCGCGGTAAGACGGGACCGAGTAGATACGGACAGTGACGATCAGACGAGGAATTGCTCCGTGGTAGACAGCTCCGTGTCTAACGTCCGCACTCTCGCGCGCCTCGCCGTTTTCTTTTGACTCCGGGGCTGCGGCGTCTGACCTAGCACGGGATCTTTCTACTTCCGGGCTTTTAACACTCGGCACTGACGACCCATGACGCTTTTCATCGTAATCTTTCGCCCCTCTGCCGTCTATCTGGATTGAAGCGATCGGGAATACGGATAAAAGTAGAAGAAGCTGTCGAGGGGGTAAAATGCGAAGTTGTCAGAGAGTCGGGATGACAGCGGGTGCAACGCTGCAACCCCTTGAAGGCGCGGGGCGCAGCTGAGCTCGACCGGGCGCGACCCACAGCCCTACATTCGCGGTCTGCGGCGCGACCTAACCTCAACACACCCTCTCCTCGTCCCTCTGCCCCTCTCGCCCCCCACCGACCGAGCAGCAGCCGCGCGAATAGAACTCAGCCATACGCCCTTATTTGGAATGCGAGTAGTAATGCCTCGGGTACAAATTAATATTGGGATGCTTTGCGAAATTGAAAGTTTCACTTTAACGTTTATCTATATATATATACATATATAAATATACATCTTTTTTTTGCACGTTGAGAAGCGTCGATAACGATTGATTTCGGTTGCGCAAGTTTGCGCAATAGACGGAAAATCCATATGCCGAGTGATAAAATTATAAACGATTTTTATCACCAAATATACAGTGGTTGCCAAATATATTGTATAATAATAAGTAGTTGATATTCGGTTGATGAACGAGCGAGCGAAGTGACGAGGAAAACTTGCACAACATACATCGGGTCGTATACGCTCCGAGTTCGCAGGGATTAACGTACAGTGTTTACATGTGTCATTGCCAAGTTCACAACCCCTCAAGGCAAGCTTGGTCTTCTCATATCTCGTGAAATACGTGACCACGTTATTTTGTTTCCTACGTTTTGTATATTAGGAGATGAATTTCATCATAACATTGCCAGTACAATTAAAAATATTAAAGATCGATTCTATATAAAAATTAGTTTATGGTAATAATAATAATAATAATAATTATTATTATTATTATAACGGAATGTAGATAATTAGTAACTAACGAAGCTGTGCCTTACAACGACAAAGAATTTGAGTCGGTGTTATAAGCCGAGGTAGATATATTGTAAACACGAGAACGACGACGTCGATGATAAGGAGAGGTGAAGAATCAGGAGAAATACAGTGGAAGCCCGAAGCGATTCACGATACACGCGAGCGCGCTCGGAGAGTTAGAGACGAGCACGTGTCGTTCTTCAGACTAGAATCGGCTGGACGGAGATGGAGATAGAGTGTATACACGAGGTCCTCGCGAAATCGCTTGACACAGCAATTTAATTGAATTACCTTTGGAGGGGGGATTTGGGCGCCTGGAAGAGGAAGGGGCGCGATAGGACGGAATGTACAGGCGGAAAATTGAATTTGCATCGTGTGACGTCGGGTGTCTCGCGCCCCTTGGCGTTATAATACTGTATATTCTGTATACTGCGCTATAGTACATGTTCGGTGATTCTCAAGGTCAAATTTATGGGGATACTTTTAGCGCTTAAGAATTATTTAAAATTGCACAGCGTTGGTTGCATGCGTTGGTAGAAATATTAGTTGATTTTTACAACTTATTTTTATCTCTCTTTCTCTCTTTGCAACCAGCTCGAATCCCTTGAGCAGCCCTCAATCTCTCTATGTAAACTCACAGAATTCGACACCTCCCAGTGTAGCGAGCAACGATAACGATTTAAATAAACATAAAGAAAAATAGTAATAAAGAAGCAACAAAAGGAAGATTAAAAAATCCTCAAGCGACCCTTACAACCATTCATAATCGAGGGCAGCGTCTTCGATGTTGTGTCGAGGCGGGGTAGCTTGAGGCACAATCGTAAACGATATCCTGAAAGTCACGAGCGTAACAGTGCCGAGGAGGAGGAGGAAGAGGAGGAGGATTATTCGCGTGACAGACTCTCGGAGGAATCTAGAAGTGTCGGAGGAAGAAGGAGAGAGGGTTCACGGGTGAGATTAACGGGATCAGTGGTGCCGGGTTATCGGGAAGGTGTTGTCGTGAGGGTCCCGCCGGCGGGTGGCGTCGGTGGTTACTGTGATGTGGTGGAGTCCCCCGGGAGGCCGCGGGTGCATTATCAGGACCATTATCAAGAGCATCATCATCATCATCACGAACAAGAGCAGAATTATCATCAAGGAGGTGGCCGTCGTTGGGTCGTCGTGAGGGGTACCAGCGGCGGAAGTACTGCCGGTGGTAGCCTAACGGCCCGCGGCGGCCTGGCCGGAGGTCCCGAGGAGGAGGACACCGGCGGAGGATGGTGTGACCTCCGGCGTCATCCCGCCCGACGGGGAGCCGGCGGGAGTGGAGGAGCTGGCGGCCCTAGCTACGGTACCGAGAGGCTCCTGCTCGACTCCGAAGACGAGGAGGAGCCCCCCTCGGGTATGTCGTGGCAGCAGCAACAGCCGAGAGCGGTTGGAGGTGCTCTCGACACGCGCGGACCATCGGCTTCATCCGCTATTCCTCCATCCTCATCCGCTCGCGACGAGCGGGATCGCGATCAGAGGCTCGTCGATTCGTCGGGCTCGGGACGTGAGCCAATCTCGTCCCGCGAATCGCGGGAGCCACGGGATCTCCGGGATACTCGGGACCACCGTGACATCCGCGACTCGAGGGAGAGCTACGCTAGCGCCTCGAGACAACAGCAGCATCGGGGAGGCGACAGGGAACAGGACTACGAGGACTACGACCCGCCGCCGGCTTCGCGGTCAAATCAACCAGCGAATGCATCATCAGCAATCACCAACAATCCGGTGAGCTGTGCACTTTTCTTTTTTCCATTCTCCGTCGTAGTTTTAATGTAGTCTCAAAATTTCGAACAATATTACCGATGGACGACGAGTCTTCTGTCTATAGTTCAGCATCCTTTTTTTTTACCACACGGTGAAAAGTAAACAATTGACCCATAAAATGAATAAAACCAATTCGCCGGCGTATAATCGCTGGCTCGCGTCATTGAATTTTTACGCCCAATTTATCGAGCTCGCGAAAAATTATATATGAAGTTTGCAGCAGATATTCCGCTTCTTGAGCTCCATTCACATTCCGGCAACTTTATTTTTAAACTACAGCGTTGTATCGACACATTCGTCGTTAACGGTTTTGTCAATATCAATTAAGTGCCCGAAGATACCATTGTATAGTGGGCAGAGGCATAGACATAGTTATTATGCACGAGGCAGAATCGTCGAGGAATGAAAAACTGGATATAGAACACGAGACGCTGTTGGAGATGCGGAATCGATTGTAGGGGTAGGTCCTGCTGGCACTGACGCCGGTCGCTTCCCAGCCCCCTCGGTCCATCCCTTCGGTCTCTAATTCTCCTCTATATTCTCGGCACTACATCCCCTCGCTTGACGACCGGGTAAAAGCGGAACTCGGTTTTCACGAGAGAAAAAGTTATTTTGAGTTGCCAGCCTTTTTTACCATCACAATCCCCTTCCGCAGTTCCGCGAGTCGAGAAGAACCGAGTAATCGACAAGGCAAGAACAGACATAGAGACGAGAACCTCGAGAATACCGAGATACAAAGTGGAACCAGGGGGAGATTCGTTGGCGTCGCCGTTTTTACCCTCTCGTTGGCATCAGTAATTTCAGAAAGGAACGATATACAAGTCACTGTGACAGAGGTAGACCTATCGGGACACACGGATAGAAGATGGAACGAGGAAAAGCAGTGGTTTGCCGTTACCGCTACTACCGAAGAGAGTCGGTTTGATCAAAGCGTGCTCGCCTCCACACTGTCCCGTCATCTCGCCTGAAAATGGAAACGGTACATTTCGCTATATGTACTGTTACAGTAGCTACTACTGTACATAGGTATATATAGTATGTTCGGAAGCGAGAGGGGGACTAGCTCAAGCACGAATAGTAAAGGAGGTGGTGCGCGATCTTCATTTAGAACCCTCTACATCTTTCATAGGGACCGCGAACGAGCCTTGCGCAAACACTGTTATGGAAGTCTCATTTGCAGCTGCATTCAAGAAGCAGCATTCCTCCCTTTCTTCCTTACTTCGCACTTACTCGACCGCTATCATATTCTACCTACCCGCACTCCCGTTTTATATTCTTCCCATTCCTCCCGGAGCCGTACCAGGTCTAGCAACACTTCTTCTGGCACCTCGGAAGACGCTCTTACATTTCCACCGGTAGGATACTAATGAAAGGGTGAGAGAGTAAAGTGGAACGGAACACTTGGTGTTCTTCTTGCTTCTTTGATATACATATATATTTATCGATCGAAGCCCTGCGATGGGATTCGAAAAACACGAGCGGGATGCAAAATATCATTGAGTTTGTGTGTGCATTATAGAAGTGGAAATCGTCGGACAGATAAATTGTGAGGATGGCGTGTATCTGGAATGCAAATTGAATTTTACATATTTATGGATGCTGTAGAAACACAAAACTTCCTTCTATTTGCCGTGTCTTTACGTCGGCCTGGTACCTCGGAAAATGAAGAGATGAACAGAGGAAAAAAAGTCAAGAAATTGTTAAAGAGTCGTTTTAAACATGGACTCTGCAGTTTTGACGCTTTTTTCGCCGTAAAGAATAATTCATCACTGGTTATGACTAAACAGCAGAAAGGGTTTGCACTTGTTACAAACTTTATCTTGTTCACAAAATTTGCCAATTTTCGAACTGAACTATAAATGTTTGTCAAATTACCTTTCAATCTGCAGTAGCTAATCGGCACACGAATAAAGTGTCAACAAATATTTTCAGCAAGTTTTTTTTTTTAACAAACGTTTCCAGCAATGTTATTAAAAAGAAAAAATGTGCATAACTATTATGAAAACGAAGCTTTTGTTTCGCTTTTCCAATTTCGTTCCATGCGTGGCTGATCTTCTTCCTCGCCTTCTCGTTCATTCGCTGTGCCAGTGGGGAACGGAGTCTCTCGGACAAGTTTCGCGGAGAGAGGGACCCGGTTCTATCCGACGAATATAGGTCAGTGTACAAGCTTGCAGGAGCAAAAGAGCATCGCGGCGTCGGCGAAGGTTCGCGAGAGCCCGAGAGCATCACGAAGCTCTCTCTCGGCGATGCGAGGATCCGGACCACTCCGGGTGCTTACCGATGAGAACGCGATGTGAAACGAGGGACAGAGAGAGAGAGAGAGAGGGAGATAGAAAGTACCTCTCGCTAACGGCCAAACGGGTTTCCTCTCGGACGTACTGACCCTCCTTTTTTTATTTTCATTATTTTTTGCTCCCTTCCCTCTTTCACTCTCATCCTCTCTTAACCTCCACACAGAATAGGGGATCTTATATACACTCGCTTGTCTAGCAATAAAAATTTTCGCGACTGCAACAGCGGTATCATCGCGGAACTCGTAGCAGAGATGGCCCAAGATGGAGTTCCAGTAAAATATTAACCAAAGAATTGTAAAATATTGGTCGAAAATTTTTCTTCAAGATGCAGAACCTTTCAATTAAAATAACTTCTCCAAATTTGAAGTTCTTCAAAATATATAATTAAAAATAGTAAAGTAAACGAAACATATATTCAAAATAGCGTCTTCAATTTCCATTTTGTATTTTTGTCGCCAACGTAGCATATTTGTTAAAGGATCATCGAGAAAAGAAATTATCAACTTTTGTGGGCGAAAAATGTTTGTTAACTGTATAAATCTGTTGCTCCCTCACAGACGAAGCTATGTTAGTAAAACAAATGTTTTCGAGATTTTAGTGTCAAAGTACTTAAAATAGTCTAATACGTCGAGAAATGTGATATTTAGCTGGTGTCCGGATGTTTTGTGTGTGTGTGTGTGTGTGTGTGTGTGTGTGTGTGTAACAGACTTGCATCGTTTAAAACGACCATAACTCGGAAACGGTTTGACATAGCTAATTGAAATTTGATACACTACTAGAGTGGTCACGTCTCTTCGTTCAGTGCAATTTTTATAAAGATTCTGGCCGAATTGAAGATTTGACGTGATTTTGAATTTTTTGAAAATGTCTGTGGTATCTTGCGTAAATTTTGAGTTATCGACCTAAAACTTCATACGAATATAATATTTTTATCAAAGACCTTGAATTGAATTTGGCCAAAATCTATCCAATCGGTCAGATTTTATGGGATTTAGATTTTTTTGAAAAGTGACTAAACATTGTCGAATTTCAGTAAACATGAAGGCTTCTGGCTTAAATTTCATTGGGGAATGAACTAACACTGTATAATGTTTGGAATTACATTTGGTGAAAATTTATCGAACCGTTTAAATTTTATGGGATTTTGAAAATTTGTTATTTATATACCCGCGTGTAGACATTTTTTTATGTTATGAAAAAATTTGCACAGTGATTTGCACATGGCTTCCTCATTTATTACAATTTTGCGCATAGCTTATTCTGTATTTTTTCGCGCTGAACCTGAACCGGCCGCTAGTTTCGCATAAAGGTTAAACACGACGTTGACGTTGGAAAAGTTGTAAGATGACATTTTCAAATCGGTTCCTCATAAACATTGAAAATTGAAATTTCCATATGGCTTCCTCATAAAAGTTCCAAATGGAAATTTCCATATGGCTTCCTCATAAAAGTTCCAAAGGGAAATTTTCATATGGCTTTCTCATAACAGTTGCAAATTGAAATTTTCATATGGCTTTCTCATAAAAGTTGCAAATTGACATTTTCATATGATTTTCTCATAATGAGGGAGCCAAAAATATTTAAAAAATGCTTTCTCATAGAAGAAGCTTTGCGAATAAAGGAGCATTATGAGAAGGCCCTATGAAAATTTCAATTAGCATCTTTTTACTTTGTGGTTTCTTCGTTCACCGGAGCAACCCTTTTTCGCAAGTGGGAAGGAGAGAGACGCCGAACGATAGAATGAAGCACAGAGATTCATCGTGTACGATCAGCCGCAGGAACAGCGTTGAATATCACCTTTCTCGCTGCTGGCTGATGCCGATTCTTCTACCGCCAAAGCTATACGCACCTGCAGAATTAGAGGGTCGTTGAAAAAAAAATTGTTCAACGTCGAAGAACGAAGTAGCAGGTACGATATATCTATGGAGATATATATATATATATCGGCAGAGAAAGCGAGAACACAACTTGGAAGACGGCGGCGACGACGGACAGTGCGCCACAGCCGAAATTGCGGAATTATTCTTCTCGGAAGGCCGCAAACGTCGCGACGCGCGGCACGAGACGAGAATGTCCCCAGGAAGAAACGAGGACGATTAGAAGATAGACGCGATCTCGTTTCCTTCCTTTCGATCCTGCAGCGCGTGTTCTTCGCTTTTTTTGTGTCTTTCAATCTTTATAGATATATATATATATATATATCTCCCTCTCTTCCTTCCCATCCTTGCACCCTTCCTTCGCGTTCCATTTGCTCCATCGCCGCATCGTTCGCCGGTACTTTTCTTGGATAATACAAGGTAGGGCTCGCGTGCAGTTCACATAAAGAAATGAGTTTATTTGCTAAAGAAATTCTTGAACGAAATATAGGCTCGATGCAAGGTGTACACTTATTCCTTAAAATGTGTTATAAAATTGCAACAGAGCCGAAATAGCTATGACCACCGAGAAGAGTTTATATACCTGCCGTGGAATGTAATGGAGAACCCTCTCAAAATCCCACCACTTACTTTGATCCTCGAAAACAATGTTTTACCAAATTGGAGCACAATTTATAGAAAATTACGGTACAGCAGATGGTTTCCGCTGTTGTCATTGAGGACCACACGACATATCGAAAATTGTATTGAACATTTTCGAAATTGCACCATCGAAAGAAGGGACGTTGAACATTTTACAATTTTCTCTGCTTGGTGCGCACTTTACGTGCGTGCATTGTTTCCAGATAAACCTACTAATTTGTTAACTCACTTGACACGATCATTCAAAATACTTCCTGTTATTTTTTATCATTAAAAGACATAAATAGTATAGGCGAAATTTTGAACAAAGAGATTTTTCGCTTACTAATTTAGTCCACCACGTCCGCTGCCGTTGGAACTGGGCGAATAAATAAAGACCCACCGTGGCACAGCTAGGAAAGAGCAGCCGAGATAAACTAAGGGAACGAACAAAGCTGGAAGGACTAAAAATGACGCCCGTTGTGTATCCATGATCCTCGGGGCATATACGAGATAGAGCGAGAGTATAAGCCAGAGGAGGACGAATATTTCGTCTCATAAAGATCCTAATGAGCGACCGCCGGGGATTATTTAATGGTGCGCGCACGGTAACCGCGCGGTTTTATCTATACATGTATGCACGTATGCGTATGCGTGTGTATGTGCCCCGTTGTGTGCTGCACAACTTGCCACGGAGTTTGAGGCCAGCAGGTATAAAAGTTGAAGAGAGAATAAACGAGACGAAGAGAAGAGAAGAGAAGGATCGAATCTCAATCCTCGTCTAGACTGAGCGGTAAACTCTCTCTCGCGTTCGTGGGCCTTCCACTCCTCCAGCTTCAGGTACATCGAACAGGTATGCTAGTATAATACATACTAGTGTACCATATACATACCTCCAAGAGGAGAAGAAGAAGAAGAAACAGCGAGACGGATTGGTTCCTGTGCGAGAGCGTCTTGTTCCTCTCGCCCAGGTAAATCGAACAGGTACATACCCAGTGAGAAAGAAAGATCGAAAAATATAAATAACAGAGAATCCTCGGATCTACGAGGGGAAAGAGAGAGACGGAGAGCATAGCCTCTCTCGTTCTCGATCCTTTGCCAAAATGTCCGCCACGCAGCTTCTCTCCTCACCGACACGCTCAATGGACGAGAGGGCGTGTTTTTTAAGATCTTCTCGTCCAGAGCGAGTTCGGATGCTTATACAGCTAGACCTCATACTTTGCACACCAATCCTCGATGCTTCTTATAGTTTCGACGTTATTGCTGTCTTGAAAAGTCCTCCGGTGCGTCTGTATATAGCGTTCGCTCGGAAGACAATGCGAGACGGAAAGTGCAGTGGCATGACTCGACAGTCTAATATGATCTCAAGATGGCAGACTGTGGCAAAATGAAAGATAGAGTAAAAAAGGTTTATCCGTTTAAAAAAAAAAAAATCTTGTCCGAAAAGAGCCACCATTTTTTTTTCACGGTGAATTTACATTTTATAAAAAACAAACGGCCTTTTTAACAAGAACAAAATTGTAAGGTTAGCGAGAAGAAATACATAAAATGGACCAGAAAATAATAATTATGAACATTTGTGGACAAGAAATGTACAACAAATGTACACCAAATGTACAACCTTCTTTTTACCTTGTATTACTTCCTTGTAATTACTTCCACGCTCGCTTAATCTCGCCTCCTCCGAGTCATTATTCACGGTAAGCAGACCCCAGTGACTCTTCAAAATTTTTCGTGTTTTTGCGATAATCTCTCGTTTTTTCTACGCCCATGTCTTTCGTCCGACTCCGAAAAACAAAGGTATAGGTAAAAGCGGGGCAAAATGAAGACCTTCTCTTACGACCCGCGAAAAATTTGTAAAAACAGTCCGTTTTGCCCCGCTCTCCCTTACACCAACCCCGATGACGCCGAGATGCACTTGTCGTTTCGTTCGTCTTCCCTCGAGTATTTTCGTATTTCCAAGAGAATGGACGGGGACCGATCGTCCGGAGTTATACCATCCGATTCCTTTGTATATTCGCCGTGAAGCGAAAAAGGTCCTTTTTCTCGGCCATTGGCGAGAGGTGCCAGCAAGGATCGGCATCTTCGAGGCTCGCTTGCCTCCTCGCCTCCGGTGTATATCCTTGGGACGCGGTTTATCATCCGAAATCTCGTTTCTGTCGTCCTTTTCTCCTCTCCATTCTCGTCTCTCTTTCTCCACTGGTGTAACAAAACTCGAGGAAGGGATCTCTCTCTCCCTCTCTCTCTCTCTCTTTCTCTCTCTCTCTCTCTCTCTCTCTCTCTCTCTCTCTCGTCTCGTACCTGAAGAGACTCCTTCTAGTCCAGGACTCTCATATCCTTGAATCCTTCCACCGGAGAGGATTCCGTCCTCCGGCTCTCGCAAAAACGCGAGGACGAACGGCGGAGGAGAGCAACGGAAAGATCATTTTGCTCGGTGGAATCCGACAATTTCGCATCGACTTTCGAATCACCTTCAATAAATACTACACATTTCGCGTGAATTAATTTCTCACCGCGGAGAGAGATCGATCCGTTTCGTCCCAGACTTAATGTCAGTTTTAATCGCTAATATATTATAATCCATTAATTAAATCAACCAAGATTCTACTTTTTTTTTTATTCTCCTTCACGCGTAGCAACAGCGGCGTGAAATTATTATTCTTTTTTTCTATTTATTTTTAAAACTGTGTGTTCGCCTTTGACGTTTCTAAGTGCACCTGCGACCCGTCAGAGCGGAGGCATGTACGATAATTATTAATTATTCGTCGAGCAAAAGGCTTCCTCTCTACCTCTCTCAGGAGGCCGGACAAAATGGCTCCGAGGTATAGAAGCGAGCTTGGACTATACCACGTATCTTTTTCGCAAAGTCAACGTGAGGCCGAGATAAAAGGAACATAACTAGAGAAGAAATAGTCGGCGGCGGGAAGAGAGTTCGCGAGCAATTTGGCGGTCAGTAACGAAGGGCCTGCGAAAACAAAGGATCGCGTCGCCGTTGCTGAGGCCCCAGCAATTGTTGCATTATTCATGCGTGTTTCTAGCAAGAAGAAGCCATGCCGCGAGGGAGAGAAAGAGAGAAGGGGGGGAGGGGCGCTCGGTCTTTTCACGGTAAGCCCGTGACCACCATCCGAAGGCCCTCCTCTACCTTCCCAAAAATTTATTTCATTTTATTTTTCTACCGCGCCGAGCTAGACGCACCATTAGTCCTGCGCTGCCCAAGGAGAGGGTATACCGCGGCTCTCGCTACTACACTTACGATCGAACGAAAAGGAGAGCCTCTCGCTACCATGGCCCTTCGCCGCACTTCGGCAAACTCTCTCGGGGTCTCTCTCTCTCCTTTCTTCCTATACTATAATACGACTCGGGAATAATGCGTCTCTCCTCTGCGGCATACCTCGCGGTATTCTTGGAAAGCCCGCGGTCATCCGCAGACGCAAAAAGGCATTATTTAACATCGCAGCGGCTTCCTCTCCCGTGGGCTAGAGAGCCCCGCAAGTGTCCCGACGACGATGGCAGACCAAAACGAAAATAAAAAAAATAGAATAAAAAAAAATGCGTAATATGGATTAACAAATTTCTTGAATTGAAAATGAAGATGACTCCAAGATCCATTGTTAAATCACAGGTCCATTCTTTAACATCATCCTGGCCGCTGTTAGCCTACACTCTCCTGGCCATATGGACCGGGCTATATTCACCAGTTTTACCCTATATATCGGTCACAGGATTATTTTCATTAGATAAGAAGATCGTGACGGTTGCCTCGACATTACACGTGGCGTGTATAATATCCACTATAGTCTCGCGGATCGAAACGAAACGGTCCGCAGCGTTGCCGCATTGGTGTAGGTCAAGCGAGGTAGCAGTGGCAGTCGAAAGTATGGAAGGAGGGCGAGAGCGCCGAGTGTCTCGCCGAGGGGCTGCGAGAAAGAGAGTAGATTTGTTTCGAGAGGAAGGGTCGGAGAGAGAAGGAAGACAGAAAGATGTGTATACGTAGTACCGGTGCTCGTTTGGATGGCAGAATGGTCTCCGAGCGCGAGAGCGCGGGGCACGGCGACGATGTTTTCCTATCCGGCGAGGGGGGTGGGAGAGGCAATGCACTAAATTTCTCCGGAACTGGTCGGCGCTGCTCCTGGAGATCGCGCAAGCTCCCCAGCCGCACGCTGCGCTTTGCTTTCTCGGACCTTGCCGAAACTACGACGGGATGCGGTTGACGACGAAAGCTTCGCGGGACGGAGGGAGCTTTTACCTAGTCGGACGTACGACAGGGGAGGGTTAACGCGCGCGGGGGCATACACGGACTTGGCGTATTATCGATCCTTCGAGCCACACAGCGGCAACCCGACTTTAGCGGCGAATACTTCGACCTCTGCGTATAATACGTATACACATGTTTTGCGGCTAGTTTCACCGTCTTTGTCACTTGGTTTCTGCGGTTTTGCCCCACTCCGGCGTCTTATATATCTACCGTTTCGACTCTCACCCAGTGGGGGTGGGTCATTGTCTATGCAGTGGCGAACGCGGAGAACCCTCGACCATGCTTCTCGCCTCTTCGCTTCGTGTCCAACTGCAACTTCCTCGGGGATTTATGAGTCGTCCTATCACCCTCCCTCGCTCTTGCCTTTACTTGTATTCTCACATCGCCGAGAGTATTGCCACGCAAGTAGAAGTACCGCTGGGCATTACCACGACTGCGACGCTCCCGGGCACACTTCAACTCTCTTGCTATACAGAACATTCTCTAATAGTATAAATTGTTGGCTCTCCGAGGAATCTTCCGCATATGTAAAGCCCCGAGGAGAGCGGGTAATTTATGACGATAGGGCAAGTTTCAAGAGTCTGCCATTTCGCGGATAGCGCTAGCGGAGAGATATCTGTATAAAAAAAACGAATGACATCGAACTCAGAAGTCATACGCTTCAGAGATCGTGGAATGACCCCGTTGCTATCGAGGAGAAAAAATGCTATTCCAAAATTGGCTGCAAATCCAATTTTTTCTCTCTTTTGTCTCGATACAAATACGCGAGGATGCCGTATGGACAAGATTGGAAGGAACTATTCCGTCTTCGTCGTAACGCGTACTATAATACACAGTAAAAAATAACTTTGTACAACTGGAAAGTGAACATTCCTGCCATTCAACGTTTCATTAACAATTTTTCATTTGTAAAATAAAACAAATTATGTGGAGGTTTGTGGACAACAATGCCTTTTCGTCAAGTCTACAAAGAAAGACATCCTGTAGCAGTGAGCAGTCTGGGTGCTGACGACAGAATCGGGAGAATTCCGAAAGCGAATTAAGAATGGAGATGGTTCGTACGTAGACGAAGACGTAAGATGAATGAGAAAAAAAAAATTGCGCGCTGTCTACGTTCTCTCCGTCTCTCTTGCGTCGCTAATAAAGAATTTATGGTCCTCGTTACACCGGTACGATTTCTACGAATTAACCGTCGATTACCTTGCGCCGGGCGCTACAGACGATTGGCCAGAGCCTGCGGTATAAAAACGTAAAAACGAGCTGGGCCCGCGTAGAAACGAGAGAGGGACAAGCTGCTGGGCAAGCTGACTGGATCTGGCTGGGCAGGTAGATGTACGTGCAGAAAGCGATTAAGTGAATTCATGAATAACTTAAAAACGCGGGTTTCGGGCGAGTCGCAGACACGAACTCTCGGACGGCACCTGGCCCCCTTAGCCCATGCAGTCTAGCACACATAGTCGCGCTCAACTTCTTAGTGATGTAACGTACCGCGATTCGTTCATGAACCGCGATGGCCAATTCTCCCTCCCTCTGTTTCTCGTAAAAATCATCAGGATTATACTACATACAAATGCAAGACATATCGATACGCCGTTGAAAGTTCAAAAATTACCATCGACCCTGCCGTCTACCACTATGAGGACTTGTCGGGCGATAAAATTTATAGAACCTCCGAAGAGAGTGGTAGCACAGAGCAAAAAAAGATACAAGCTAAACGGAATCACGATGGCAAATTGCAAAATAGCGTGACTTAAAGGAATTTTATGCAAAGTTCGTAATTTTTTTTAATAAGTCGACGGTTATTGGCCGGTTCGTTACGCTTTATAGATCTAAGGCTGACGATCCGTGTATGCCTCGCTGTAAGGTTACATTAATGTCCTATTCATTTTATTATTGTGTGTTCTCACCGCGTTTTGCTATGTGCTCATAATTACTCATAATTTCGACTACTTTGCCAGGATTGAAAAAAAAAATTGAGTAAAAAAGAGAGATAAAACAAGATTGAAGGGTACCGTTAATCGGTAGATAAAAATCAATCGCACATAGTCCAGTGGCAATGAATGTGGCGATCGCCAAGAATTTTTAAAGCGACGAGGCATGAAAAATAAGTTGGGACATTAATACGCGTTTGCGAGACCACTCTGTGTCTTTCACGATTCGCACTCGAAATATTATTAACTGTACAGTAATCTACCACATTACAATCTACGCTGCCCCGTTCTCTGTTCCGCCCGTGACGACACCACTCTCAGGGTTCACAAACATCAACATAATAACGATGAGAAAAAAAAATTTCATAAAATAGCGGATCGCGTTCCCCATAAATCTATAAATATATATGAAGCACCAATGCGTATGCCCGAGAGATTATATCTCTTGGTGCAGCTATAAAAACGCGGTAGAAATCGCGATGGGATTTTAAGTTTCTCGGAACCAACAGAACTTAAGGTGAAGTGAAACACATTCTCTGTCGCTCTCTCTTGCTCCACCGTAAGACCAATGCCACTATCTCTCTCACACTCCTGGCTCCGTCACGTGACTTTCATTTCACCTTAATTCGAAAGACTTCTCTGATCCGTTTGTTTCGATTTTCAATTTTATTGCTGTAGCCTATGACAATCCTCAAAACTGTAAACGAGAACTCTCACGAAATTGAATTATAACAAAAATATATTAAATTCTGTGCTTCCTTATAATTAATATACTAGGCATATAAATTACTATAGGGGAAACCGGGGCAAGATGGGCCCCCGGGGCAAGATGGGCTAGTGAAAAATCGGGCCAACCCGGGGCGTAATGGGCCACCCCAAAATGATTAAAAAACGTATGAAAACCTGGAAGGGAAAAATAAAAACCTTTAGTGGCCAATGACAGAAGCAGAGAAAACGCAAAATAGGGAAGCGGGGCAAAAAGGGGTACAAAAAGAAAAAATTGGAAAATTTACGGGTAGCCCGTTTCGCCCCAGAAAATTTTCATTTGGGACGGGTTATAAAACCTATGAAAATATCATTGTTGGGTGACAAATAGTAGATTATACTTTCGGCAGCGTTGTAGCCGCGTTATTTATTTAGGGGGCCCATCTTGCCCCGGTGTCCCCTATATTTGAAGACGTATTTCCATAAATATATTGCAAAATATATTCGAAATACAATATTTTTCAGCGTAAATATATTTCATATATAACAGATATATTTTCTAATGTATGTTACATATACTTTTGTCTGACGTGAGTTAAGGGAGAAACTCTTGCTGTTAGAGGATTTTATAGTAAACTTTGTGTGCTGGAAGGTAACCCTCTTCCTCGGTAGATCCTGGTTGCCCTTGTCACCCGTTATTAAGTACACCTTGGACACATCGGTGTTTCACTATCGGACTCCCGTTTTTCTTCGATCTCGTTGCTCTCCCAGAGCTATATAAACGAGCGCTCTCGAGTTACGACAGAAACGAGCAGCAAACTCCTCTTCCGCCTTCTTACTTGAGCCTGAACTCTTTAGAATCTGTATAGGGGGCGAAGGGGGCAAAATGGAACAACGTGGGTGGGGGTAGGGTTAAAGCGAACTATTTCAGCAAAGTTTTCATTTGTCAAAAAGAATTCTCGCAAATAGAGAGCACATGTCCATTTTCCTCCGCTGGCCCCTGAAGAGGGTTAGAGTCTCTCGCGAGAGATAGAACGGTGGAGAATAAAAACCGTTTTATACGCCAACGAAGGTAGTAAGAGTGATAGAGGATAGAAAAGAAGGAAACTAGACAATGGCCTCAGTGAAATTAACAGGCGGAAATACAGTGGAGCGCGGTGGGCAAGGATTATTCCTCCTTTTCGTCCGTTAAGTCGCATTACGAGTCGTTCAGCTGTAAAGACCGCCTTACCTGACTAATTGAACTTTCGTGCACGTGCGTAGGATGTAACGAAATCTCGTTTTATTCCGAACCATACTTTTGTAAATAGAGCAAATTTTTTTTGAGTCGAAAAAAATTCGATCTTCCAAATAAAATCACCATGAAGCTTTGATGACAGCGTTAAAGCTGTAGCCGGTTTATAAGTGGTCCGATGCGACCACGGCACATATTTCCGAGGGTGCAGCTTCGAGCTGCTCTCTTTGTCTCTCTGAAACGCGTTTGGAGGACGCAAAGAAGGGACTGAGGGCATCGGGCACGCGCCACTGGCTCGGAAGATCAACCCTTCATCGGTAGATCCAGACTATTTCCAGCTGGAGCAGTCGAGTTAACGCGGCGTCAGTTCACACAGCCAGTGGAGATGATAAACTCGAGATTCTTCACGTTAGTCAATCACTATATCGTTATTTTTGTTTAACAACTCGGAAATGCAACCGTCAATAATTTTGAAATTTTGCACACGCAATGATTGTAAAAATGTGAGTGCTCGTCCAAGAGCGCATACATTTTTCATCCCCATACTTTAGATTTGACCTGGCGTTCGTATCTCCTTAAAGCGAATTTCGTACGAATATTTTGCAATTCGAACTGACACTACGAGCGAATACAGCTATTAAATTGGGCGATAAATCATCCGTCGAAAATTAGGTTTCGCCATATGCAATTATTTGTCATTATTGTTATTATTTGCATTTAAAAAATGTAGAAGCCAATCTATGTACAGTTGAAATAATTTATCTTTCGTGACCGAGAAATCCTGAGGGGAACACCTTCGATTTATCGCGTACGATTTTCGAGTTCAGAATAAAAGACGAGATACCGATAGCGATCTCGCGTATACCTCCTACCAGTTGTCCCCTCTCGTTTATTCCATAGGGGATATGGAATAGCTCTCGCCTCTATCAACTATGTATACTGACGCTGCTGCTGCTGTGTATGAGCTTGAATTCTTTTAAACTCGTTTCAGATCTCGCGTTCAATTTTTGAACACTAGTATAATTAATAACCTGATTAACAGATCTACCGAAAAATATCACGAGTTATATTAATAAAGGATTAATGAAAAATAAATAAATTAGTCGTGTATGCGCGATGGCATCAAGTGACCATTGACTTTATCTGCCGTTCGATCCGAGATCGAGACTTTCGATCTCCTGCCTCTCATCTCTCGCTCACTTCCACTCAGCCTCTTATTATTATTTTTTCTTCTTTCCTCGTCATCTTCGGCTCTTTTCCTCCATGCGCGACGAGAAACCGAAGAATGTAACCGAGTAGGTACAGAATATTCGGAGAGAGAGAGAGAGTCGCACAGTGAAGCCCGAGGATACTCTTGCATACGCAGGTCTCTCGGTCAAATCCTGCTGGTTACCGCACGGTCGCCGAGTCGTTTCAGAAACCGAGGGAGGCAAAGAGCGAGACGAGAAGTTAAAAGTTTCGAAAGAGCTCTGGTTCCCAAGAACAAAGATCCTCGTCTCCCTGTTCTACGGTATTTCACCTCGTAGGAATACAGTATTGGATATAATCATGGAGATTTTTTTAGTGACCGCAAGGATATCGATACCGCACGGAGAAAAATGGTTTTGTTACTCTAACGAAATGTGAAGCACAGATTATTTGTTCTTGGTCTTTGTTGGATAATTTGTTCTGCAACAAATAAAAAGTTCTACAAATACCCTATCCGGTCCATTTTTTTCCCTTGAAGACACGATAAGGCCGCGGGGATATCGTTTTAAGAACCATAAAATTCGTCGACAGCTTTCGCTTGGACTACACTTAAAATTATAATACTTTTTGGGTCTCTCGCCTGCATAAATCTTTATTCCTTCTATACACACGCACGTCTCGTATATCCTATTTTATTATTAACACAGAGACATATAGGTGGAGTGAGAGAGTACACAAACAAGCGGAGAAATTGGAGAATATGCACGAAGGTAAAGTAGGATGAATATGGGTAACGACTTAAGCTCACCGACCACTCTCCGTCTGTCTGTGGTCAACTGCTCCCCTCAATTTTTTTTTTTTACTTAAACATTTTTTTACTCATTCTATCTTTGCGGTCCTACGAAGCAGAGGATTTGTCCTTCGCCAGGCGAAAGATCGAGAGACCCGCGTGATAGTCCTTGGTCCTAACGTCGTTCCCAAATCCTTCGCCGCGGCTCACTTCGCGGAGAGTTTCGCCTCGCCCACGGGCCTACTCCTCTTTGTTTAGCTCAACGCACTCGGCTGTTTCACCGCCGAAATGTATCTACCTGAACGTAGTCTCTGCCCCTCGCCTGGCACCTCGTCGAATTTTGGTCACTGTGGGACTATTGAATTATCCGGTGATTTTGCTCACACGCTATTTTTTCCTCACTCTGGGACCTCCCTCCCGCGTTCTCTAGCTTGGGAATTTCGATAATCTGAGAATAACATAAATGGTTCCAATTTCTCGTTTGCTCGGTTGGTTACAGAGAAGATTAATTCTAACTGACATTAGACAATATCTATCGTCGCGCTGAGAGACGAACGAGGCCAAGAGGGTAAGAGGAGTACGAGGAAAAGAAGGCAATTTGATCGTCCGTCAGGTGGCTTCTTCGTGACCAAGGCGCATTACGTTGGCTCTCCCCGAAAACTCTTCAGAAATTCAAATTCGAACGCGCCCGCGCGCGAGTCTTCCAGCTCGATTTACCGAGAGCCGGTATACATACCGGATTCTCCCTCACCGCTCCTTGTACCATATAGAGCGTTATAGCTTCGGGCTACTTTTCTACTAAAAACCCAGTTTTTTTGATTATACTCATTACCACAGCAGCAGCCCCCTCAGGGGCTTCGAGAGCTCGAGCTATGCGCCCTCCCGACTTACCTTTTTTTCTTCTCTCCACTTTTGCCTCGTCCGTCGTTTGTAAATAGCCACACAGAGGACTGCCGTGGCTTTTCGTATTATCTATTGTTCCTGGAAATCGTGTGTGCCTCCTCATGTGCCTTTGAATAAAAGAAAGAAAAAGAAATTAAAAATAATATCTAGGATTTTGTTTTAAGTTTCTCGAGTGTACGGGAAAAAAGTTGTAACACACATAGATCGGTACCTACCAGGTGGGTAACGGTCACTCTTCTACTAGACGGAACTCTCACCGTCTGTTCTGTACCCAGCTATGCGTGAGGTCTACGAGGTCTCTCACTCCCTTCCCTTCCCTCGCCATCCTCTCCTCCCCCTTTACTACACACCACTTGGTAATTTAATATCGTGTTTAATCCACCGGTATGTCGCCTTCTTCGATGCTAACCGGTATAGCCGCGCCGGCCGATTGCGATTCACGATTCTTCAGATGTCGGCGCTCGACTGGTCACGCGATCGAACGATCGAAGAAACTTACGTTTAAGTATGGGTAAATGAAATACAGTATACCCTGTTTTTAACACAACTACGGCTAAGAATCAAAGGGACGTAACATATGAACGCTCAAACGCGTTACGCGCGTAACGCGTAACGTATACCGCGAAATTGACGCCCCTTTGATTCTCAGCCGTCGATGTATTCTCGAGCACCGGTTATGTGTACGGAAATGTATGCGCACGGAGTTGCACATATGCCCATAATGTCGGGTTTTCCCCGAGCGCGTAACTTCGCTTTGCTGTTAACAACATTGTGGTACTTTGTACCGATGTGTTAAACGTTCGCATAATTGCCACACGCTCGGCCTGTTTTAATCGACGCGTCAAAGTGATTACATTTTCTCCAAGCGCGCATTCGAGTGATCTTGAGATCTTATCCAACACGTAACTACTCGGAGATCGGTCGGAGATCGACAGCGGAGTCGACGCTGTGAGCGGATTTCGCAGACGTTTTCCAGATTCTTACCATTTCCTTTACCGATGCTCCTCGACAGTCTGGAGAGTGTCTGTGAGACTCGTTGCAATTTGAGACACACGGGCATGGGTCCTTTGAGTTTCGCCTGTCGAGGAAGCTCTAAAGACTCTGGGTACTGAGTATACCGAGTTTTCTGAGAGAGAGAGAGAGAGAGAGAAGATCGTAAGAGAGCATTTTCTGTGGGCGATGTTATTTGTAAAGCGCACGATGGAGAAATACGTGTTTTTTGAAAATATTCGGAGCGAGAAATCCCGAGGCGTTATAGAGTCGGAACGGGAGGGACGAAGAGACGCGGGAATAGAGCGCCGGGTCACGTTTCGGAGCGTGCAGAGAACGAAGCAGTAACAGCAGGTGAAGCGCCTAAGCATCAGAATATACATACCTTTATAAATACTAGGGGAGAGCGGGGAAAAGGAGACTCAAAGCAAAATGGACCAGTGTACGAAATTGCAGAAATTGCTGGAGTCACATCCATTTCCCTCTGTCTTCGCATCTTCCGCTTGGGAGAGACGCTCTCTGCTCTGTTTCAGATGAGACTAGTCCTTTTGCTTTCTCATAGAAGAAGCTTTTTTCTTAAAAAAGAATGGAGACTTTAATTTCAGAGTACTTAAAACAGTCTAAAACGTCGAGAAATGTGAATTTTAATTGGCGCCCGGATGTGCTTATGACGAGTATATGTGTGTGGGTATGTGATTGGCTCTGGACATTTAAAATCACTATGACTCACGAACGGATTGAGTCAGTTAATTAAAATTTGGGACACAGGTAACGTCCACACTTCCCTTTATTCAGTACAATTTTTATGAAAATTGACGTCCGATTGGAGATTTTAAGAGATTTTGAATTCTTGAAATATTACTAAAAACGCTCTAATTTCAGTAAACATGGAGGTACCGAGATCAAATTTGCAAAGAAAATGGACTAACGTTCCACAATGTTTGGTATTAAATTTGAAAAAATAGTTCACCGAATTTTTACATTATATATTTTACGATGAATTTTGACCACTTAAATTTGACATTGTAAGCATAACTCCTTCTATGAGGAAGCCAGCTATGCATAAAACGGTAAAACATGATGAAAATTATTTGGTAATGGTCTATTTTGCCCCGCTGTCTCTCGCTCTCTCCTGCAACTATAATGTAAGATCTCGATGCATTGTGGCAAGTTAGTCTTGGGGAGAAAATCTCTTTGCGTTTTATAGTTATATCCTCTGCATCGGGGAGGTTAAAACCATCCGTTGGATTTTCTTCCTCTTTCACTATTTGCCCACTGCACATCGTAGTGGCTTCCAAAAATGCTCTCTCTCTCTCGCTTCCTCGCTACAAATTGCTCCCGATAATCTCCGAGTTGGAGTGCGTGTCACGTCTACGTACCTACGCCGTCGTGCAAGCGCTCCTGCGGTAACGACGAGGAACAGTCGGAGGGCGAGCTGAGTTAGCCGAGGGTTGCGTGAGTCTCAAACACCGGTACTGAATTTTATACTTTGCTCATTCTCTCTCTATGCACCCCCGAATTTAATGCACGATGCAGCAAAGCAACCGAGCAAGCAGCAGCAGCGGCGGGACACGCCAGTTTTCATGCTGCATGAAACTTCCACCCTCCTCGTGAATACTACCTTAAAAACGTTGCACGCACCCCGTACCCCGAAGATTTATGTGCTATCCGAACTGCAGGGACTTTTATGCTCAACCTATTACCGACACAATATTGGAGTAAGAAAAAAATGTTATTTTTTGGCTAATGCGAGTGAAATATTTCATGGGAACGTTTTAATTAAAGGGACCCGTTCGCTCTTTAATTAACATGGCTACTGTTTACCTGATTAGGTGCTATTACGAATGAGCAAATTACACTAAAGTACCGGACTTTTTGTCTTTCGAAACATTTCTGCGTTTTTCCCATTTATGTCGTTGCAGATAATTGTGAGAAGGAATTTTCTTTTTCTGCCGCGGATTTCTATACCTAATGTCGAACTAGAAGTAAAATATGCGCCAGTTTCATGAACAGCGAAAAAAATACAGCTGATGTAGATTTTAAACGACGAGTGACAAAAATGGAATTACGATAAAAACCAATGCATCCATCGTATTCTACGGTGGAAATACACAAGTTCGGATAATCGAAAAAGTTACATAACCGCTTTTTCGGACTTTTAAAAATCAATGAACAATACAAAAAAAACGCGATAAAGCGGAACTTACAATAAAAAATGGATAGTTTCAAAAATATGTTTCGAGCACATATTTGCTTGCATTTTTTCGGGCTGAACACAAGTCCGACAGTATATCAGTTCAAAGTCAAGCGGCACATTGGCAATGAAAAAAGAAAAAATGTTCCGGTCTGAGTAACACTGTGTAAATTATTATGCGGCATTGAAAAACTTTTTGTTATCTTTGAGACATGCAAGTCATACACATAGCATCTTGAAGTGTCTCCTGCAAAACGTAGCCTAGTTCAAGGCTCCCCAAGCAGGATACATACTGGGAGACGAATGGCAGACTATAGAGTCGCATAGTATACACGAGGGTTGGCGAGGAGAGCGCGGTAACCACATGTTGCAACTGCGGGACTCCTTTGTTGGTAAGAGAACGCCGATTTTGGGTGCGATACGACCCTAGGGCCGCACTCGATCCCTCTCTCTCAAAAACTCTTGTCCCTCTCGTCCTCTCTCCTTCTCTCTCCTTCTCTTTTCGCGTGCGTGTTATTAAGAGCAGCTTCGCGAGGCACACGCGCGGCTTGACTTCCTTCTGTCTCGGTTTTTTTTACTTCTTTTTTCTCCACTTCTATTCTATACTATATATAGTACGCCGCGTAGCTCGTTACATTTTTGCAATTCATTATCCACCGAAGCCGAATGCTTTCGAGTCTCCCCTTTCGGGGAAGCCGTGACCGCTAAAACTCTCCGCTTTGAATAATCCAGCGTCCCTTTTATGACAGAGGAATACTTTATATTTTAAACATGTTTCCTGCCTAGATGATTATCATTGTGTACTCTGTGAAAATATAAAAATTTAATATTTCATCGATTAGACAAATTCCTCGGTGGACGCGGGCTTAAAAAGGTGAGGTGAAAAGAGAGCACGCGGAGGAAAGTAGCAATCCCAAAGAGGATCTAGTCTCTGTGGAATGCGGCATGCATTGTACACAAGTATATATATACTTATATGTACGTATGTTTGTGTGTGTGTGTGTGTGTCTCGGTATGTGGCTCAGTGAAGTAGGGAATAGTGGGGCACAGTGGACTAACCAAGCGGTTCAGGCAGTTACTTCCAGTAGTAGTAAATGTATACATTGCCAATGTTTTACATGGTACGGATGCTGATGCATTAAAAAGATTATTTACATTATATCTTCCTATTGCTACTTCCAACGGGCCCTCGACCTAAGTCCTTCAACACCTGATTCACTTTTTTTAACACGAGTTAGTGCATTCATCTTTAAAGTGGGTTAAATTATTTTGAGTTATGTTTGGCTATAGATTGTATCTTCATTTGTCTTACTGCCAAAATGGATCTGTTATAGTCATTGGCGTGTTTGAAAAAAAAATAAAAGCATGGGACAAAATGGACATTCGTGCGATTGTAAGGAAAATGTATATATTTTTATGTCACTCGGTGGGAAAATGGCGGGTTTTTCGGCCGCTTCGCGTGCGAAAACCCCCATTTTCACACCTCGTGAAATAAAATTTTGTTCGATACTCGTGCGAAAAACGTTTTCTGAACTCGTGTGATTGCAACACTCGCCTTCGGCTCGTGCTGCAAACTCACACTCGTCAGAAAAAGTTTTTTCGCACTTGTATCGAAATGTACTATTTCATCACTCGGTGCGGAAATAGCTGCTTTTCCGCCCGCTTCGCGTGCGTAAAACCGCCATTTTCGCACCTTGTGATGAAAAATTTCGTACATCCCTCGTGCGAAACACTTTTTCTAACTCGTGTGATTACAGCACTCGCCTGCGGCTCGTGCTGCAAACTCACACTCGTTAGAAAAACGTTTTTCGCCCTCGTGGAGTAATGTACTATTATTTCAAAAGATTCGAAACTATCAGACTGTATTTTAATTATTTTTTACACAAAATATGAAAAATGATGTGGCAAAATGAATGAAAAAATGGATCACTTTGGCCGCGCGGCGTTTTGGACGGTAGCCAATCATCGATGTTTTCAAAAATTTCATTATATCTCAGCACTAGTCCATTTTGCCGGACGTGTTCACTTTGCCCCTCTCTCCATTATACGTCGGCATTGCAAGGATAGGGATCGGGAGCTGAGTCGAAGGGTGCGAGGAGAAGGCACAGCTACTATAGTGTAACACTATAGGATTTGACTTTGCAGTTGTGAACCGACTCTCTCCCTCTCTCTCCCTCTTTCTCACTTTTTACGTCGTTTTTCCTCTGCATCGTGTTTAACTTTCAAGAGAGAGAGACGAAGCGAAAAAAATCGACTAAAGTTAAAAGAGCGAGTGAGATAATGATCGAAGGAGCCAAGTGAGAATGGAGAGAATGAGAGAGAGAGGGACGCAGGACCAGTAAAAGTGACGAGGGTATGATGTTCGCTTTAATATCCACCAGCAGGTATATATTCTCACTTGCTCCTTCTCCCTTCCCATCCATGACTTCAACCCTCCGATTCTTTTGCTCTTGTACATTTTTCGGTCATCTCTTCCCACTCTCGGGCTTTTTTTCTCCCACTCGTCGCGTTCAATCCCGACACTGCGCCGGGAAACAGAGAAGGAGACAAACCGAGCGAGTAGCATGGGAAACGCCCGCGCACTGCTGCTGGACCAAATGAAAAATACGAGAGATGCTGGGAAGTTAAGAGAAAAAGAAAAGAAAAAAAAAACGATACATATTTTTGGAGGGGAAAAAAAAATTGCGACAGTGACCTCGGGCACAATTTCTTTTTCGAAAGAATAATGAGACCAACGAGACACAATAATCGCAGCCTGTCGTGGTTTATGAAGATTTTTCAGAAACCAAGCGGAGACGCCCGCTCGAGCCCTATCCTCTCGAGACGAGGACTATACAATTATTAATAACTTAGGTGAAACCAGCGCGGTCCTGCAGTATATATACCCTCGGTAAAGGTTTTTGCAAGCGAGAAAATAAGAGTGAAAAAAAAAAATTAAAACCCGAAAAATAGTATAGCATTGGGGAGAGGTTTTAAAAGAGTGCCGAACGAGTTGTTGTAGTAGTAGTAACGACGCAAAGTAGTCTTCTCTCACTCGCTCGCTTTCGATCTCTCTCTCGATCGCTCGGCCTACAACTCCTCTGGACCTTTCTCAGAATCGTAAAAAATTTAGAGAAGTACTCGAGCGTCTCTAGAGACTCTCTTGCGCTATGAACAAGTGAGAGAGAAAAAAATATAATTTTCGGGACTCCGAAAGCGCCACAAGCGCTTTGGCCGGGAAGGGATCCCAAGAGTAATGACGACCGAGAGGAATGAGCATTTTTCTAGACAATTTTTTTTTCCACGCACACCATGAAGCGCTTTAGTTACGTTTTCCTATTCTGAGAATCCGAGAGAGAGAGCAACACGGGCAACACGGACCTTCTTAAACCATAACTACGCCACCCTGGCATATTGCGTAGAGCTGTCTCGCTGCCCTGCCCCTCTCACCACCGAGCAGCCTGTCTGCCTAGTCGTCCCTATGCCCATCGGGATTACCGTCCCACATCTATTCTCTTCTCGCGTTTATAGTTTTAGTACGCATTAGGATTATAGAGAGAGAGGTGTCTCTCCCGGCACTGGCACACCAACGGCGGGAACGGCAAGACCCACCTAAAAAGGGGATAAGGAAAATAAAAAAATAAATTAAGAATGAAAAATAAAAAAATGAACGGCAATGCGGGGGAAGAAAGAGGAACCAGGTCAGGCAGCAGGCTTTATTCGTGGCTAGAGAGAGCAAGAGAACAGCGGAAAAAAAAGATAAGGCAAAGAGGGACAAGAGACGAGAGAGATTCGAGAGACCTGCAAGGATTATGTTCGGCGTTAATGTTTTTATTGTTTTTCGTGTGCCTAGACCTGTATATTCGAGGTGCGGGCGAAGCCGGCCAAAGCGTGAGTGAGATATATGTATGTATATATATATATATATACATATATATGTGTAGAAAAGAAATGCATGAGATGAATAAAAAACGAAGAAAAGAAGAAGAAGAAGAAGAAGAAGAAGAAGAAGAAGGAGAGGTCCAGCGCCGATATCTTCGGGGGATCTACGCGTATTTTCACTTAGCAGTTACACGATACCGGTACGCCCGAGGTTGGATCATTAGTACCAAATGCTCGAGGATGCCCAAGTACTGCCGTCAGATCATTTCTTTTTTTTCATCCTCCTTCTCCACCCGTCTCTTTCTCATTCTTCTTGTTATTCGACCGTCCCGCCCTCCTCGCCACTTCCATTACATCGATTCTTCGTTGAAAGACTGACTCTGGAGATTTTTTTCATTGCGAATTTTCGTCAACTTGATATTTGATACTTGGGACAATCGAACTTGATGGCTTTTTTATTTATACCAGACCTTGCTTTAGGGCTTTGATTCAAGAAGCTGAAGAGGTGGGAATAAAAAAAGATGACCGTCAAACGACACCTCCATCAGGGTGTCGCTCATCAGATCATTTCCGGGATATCGCCGAAACCGAACTTTCCGCTCTTCGACTAGGTGACGGTCATAATTTTTTTTTTCACTCTCCCGCTTCTCTGCCCATGAAAGAAAAAGGAAACCCATATCAGCGATGGAGATCGGCAAGCCACGATACCGAGAGACTCTCCGCCGATATACTATACTACCTGAAGGGTCTTCTTAGTTTCTTACTCCACGCCTGGAAGCCCTTTAGTTCCGCGGTTACTCGAAAATTCAAAGTCTCGACTCGGACAACGTGTCCGATTATTATTATTATCATAGGGATTTCCTCCTTCGAAAGATCGATCTCTGTCAACATAAGAAAATTTTCTATTTTTTTTAGGTAGGAAGATCAATAGTTATTTTTTGCAGGTGTGGAAACGATTATTTTCTGCTTCGCAACTTCTTATTGTGTTTTTTTGTTGTTTAATTTTTTAAAACTTTTTTGAAAGATCGAAAACATACCGGAGGGTGAAATATTGTCGAGACTTATCGTCGAGAAAAATCATCCCATGGATTTGATGATATTTCAGACGAGATCGAACGGAAGGGCTTACGTAGCGGTCGTCACAACCCCGGATCCTCGCGACAACCTCCAGTTGGTCAATTTGTGCGTTCCCAAGAGAAGAAACCTCATTGTAAGTAATCATTTTTAAAAAATCGAGAGATAAAAGCGCCACATATCACTGAGTATCTTCTTCACTCACGAGCTCTCTCTATATCTCTCGCAACATAGTGTATCTTCTCGTTCGGCTTTTTCAACAAGTTACTCACCACTCACGCCTGCTGCAAATAAATTCAAAGATCGTTAAGCATCTAAAAACATTTTTTTTTTAATGCCATTCACAAGCTTATTCGCTTATTCACAAATTATTCATGGGAAAAAATTAATAATTAACAAATAATTGTTTTGATAAATTTCATCAAGAGGATGACGCATCATCGTCCTCCTCGTTATTCCTTTTCCTTTTATGTAATAAGTACGTTATAACTGGCTTGTAATATTTCCACGCTTCTGACTATTCCACTTTCTCGACACTCTTCCCGAGTCGACAGCATTTTATCCGGCGGCCTCTCATGCCCTAGCTCTTCTCCTCTCGCTGCGGCAATAAAAGTGCACCTCGTGCAATTTCTGTAATAGGAACGGCACGTCACTCTTCTTCGTAGGTATTTTTCACCGTGTAGAGCCTCTCGGGCCTTCTCACGTCGCCCCCCAGTCGTTATACTCGTCGTTACTCTATTCTTTCAACTCGCCTTCTTTTACACATCACCGCCCCCCTGCCCCACCCCGGGCGCGATTTTATATTCTAGCTGCAGGGGATTAAAATGCACGAGAGAGGCGCGGGGACATTCGCGTCGCCTCGTCGTCTGCGGCTCTCTGATAATAATTCGCTCGGTAACATTACGCGACATTTAACGCTGAATTGAAAAAAGGTAAAGAAAAAAAGTGATTAGCCAATCCCTAGTTCTCGAGTATCCTCAAAAAAAAAGAAAAAAAAATGGAGCAAAGATCTATATGGTGCCAATTTTAGAAAAAAGCTCATCGACGAGATGCGCCTAGCATCTTTTCTCATCGATTTATATTTTCATCGCAGTCTTGATAGTAGTGGAGTGCAAATCTTTCTACGCCAATGGGTGACTTATTTCGGAGTTGCTGCTGCAGGTAGATGCGAGAAGATGGAATCCCGCCGAGCGTTGCGATCAACTTCTTTCGGTCTATTTTCCACCCCTCAATATTTTCGTGCACCGTTGCAGACGTGATCAAAATCGAAAGTTATTGTTTTTTTAACCGCGCACTATAACTACCGTAACGGTATTTCATGGGGAATGAATCAAGAACGTTTCTACCAACAGTCGTCATAACATATTTCTTTGCTACAAGGATGTCACTTGGTGAAACGAACGTAAAATTTTTGTATCGAGCTTTATCCGTTTGACCCAATCAATTCAATTTTATTTAAATGAACTATAGCCACACGCCAAAGAAAAAACAGTTCCATTCATTTTAATAATTTTTTTTCTTAGTGTACGATAGGCCATTAACGAAATACTGAGAACAGTTTGAGGGTGAAAAGAAGGGACGCAAGAGGTCTATTGTATCTAAAAATTTGATCTTATCTCGACCAAAGATCCGAGACTTCTTAGCCGGCTACGCGTACTGGAGATCGATCACGAAAAGTGTAGGTAAGAAAAATATGTACGATAGTCCTCGTGGACCCTGGGCGTGTCACGGTAATTTCCTGAGAGACTCCGCGGTCCTCGCAAAAGGGTAACTAAGTCTGCGCCGTCCTTTTTCGTTTCCTCCGTAAATCCTGAGAGGTCGGAATTTACCTGAACCGAGGGAAAAAATTTCTGACCAAATCGAATTTCTCTCGAGCAAAATTTTGCCGCCAGCGAGAGTTTTCTATTTCCTCATCGCGTCGGAAAAGTGCCAAGTAAAATGGACCTGCGAACGTAGACGTGGCCAGTACGCCTAATAATATAGACGTGGCCAGTACGCGGTGAAAATTGTTTGTACGTTTAACAAAAAAATTTTGTCCGCAAGCGTTTAAAATTATAATTCATTAATTTTTTCTTCACATAACCATTATTTTTGCTAAAAATATGATTCCTTCACAAACAATTATAGACTATTGTGGACAAAAAAATGTTTGTTAAACTTACGAATTTTTTTTTACTGTCCGTTAGTGCAGCAGTCGTGTGTTAGTGGCCGAGAATATTCTCCAGTAAAACTATTCGTTACGCTCGCATCCGAAACATGTTTCGTTTACAGCATCACGTCCCATGGAAACCCGAACCTGACCAGAGCATCTTTCGGGTTTGGCGCAAATGACTCTCGCCACCCTCGGCTCAAACATCGATCCCTCCCTGTGGAACGAAAAAGACATTGCGCGACCCCTCGTCCCTTCTCCGCTTGCCTTTTCCCGAAAGGAGTGATTTTTCTCTCCCCGATGCAAATGGCCTGACCATTGTGTGTACGTCCGTCGAGACGGTAACCATAGGTAAAAGCGTTGATCTCTCGAAACAGCGAAAGTTAAGCCGGCTCTTGAGGCTAGAAGGAAACCTGTGGAGCATCCCTCGCAACCATCCCTGATGGGATTCGGGTTCTATAAGTAACTGCTGCACCATAACCCACGGACCGGACTGGGGCCTCGTCCATTGTTGTAAATCTCTTAAAATAACGCGGTCCGACCTGGTCTCATCTGTGTCTCTTGTTTCGACCTTTTTACTTTTCCCTTCGTTCCTCTCACTCAAGGACCGAACTTTCTCCCAGCTTCCTTCGATTCTTACAGATATTTCAGTATATCCCCCCCCCCCCTCCCCAGTAACTCTTAATTTTTTTTTTTAATCTAATCCAATATTTAAAAAACTACATTGTCAAAAAGCATCAAATATATTGTCGAAAGAATGTGTTTCACGAGTATACCGAGTAGGAGAAAATTCATAAGAAACATAACGCTGAAAAAAATGATGAGTTGAATAAAAATTATGATTTCTAAGTCAACTCATAATTTTTTCAGTATTAGTTTTTTTCATAAAATTGGGACAATTGTGAGTTAGTTGGGACAACTATTGTTTGAAAAAAAAATGTACCAACAAACTATTAGTCCCCCCTACTAATTATTAGTTCGCTGGACTGATAATTTTTCTCTTCGAAGCGAAAGAGCATTCACAATGCAGACACTAATGTCCACTTTACCGCGCAATGCACTCTCGCGTTTCTCCCCAAGAAATAAGCGACGCAGCAACAGCAGCATCTCGCCGGAAATGAAGGAGGGTGTTTTAGTGCTGGTTTACGGCGGCCATAAGACCAGTTTGTGGGTATAGCGAGTGGAATAGCCGGTCGGTGGTAGCTCGACAGAGTCGCGGGAGAGTGCGCGCACACGAGCGCACTCTTCTTCTCTTTTTCAGGTATATAAGTATAAAGCCTCGAAAAAAATAGCATGCGGCATCTCTCGCAGAGAGAGGGCGAGAGTGGGCACACGAGGGCCTCCCTCTCGGTTCTAATATACGTGGAACCGTGAAAATTTTTCGGCCTCGAAAACAAGTACCCGTTTCTCGCTTAGGTTACAGCGGACACTCTCGTACCACGGTACGGCAAATACCCGAGAATCTCTTTTCTTCTTACATTCCTCTGCGTCGCCGCTATTCGTTACCGCCTTTTTATTACATCTATTTTTATTAGTCTCGAGGGGCGACAGCATTCTGGCGACGTCGAAGAGAATTTCATAGGCAACTCGTACGTAGATCCACTTTGGATGTTTTTTTTTACGATCAGATCTCTATAATAGAAATTTTTACTTAATTTTTTTCGTCGAGTCACCTAATTCGCAGTACTGACCTCGCTCCTGATGCAGCTCCGTAGCTGCTGGGTGGTCCTCTCTCCTCGGCGGTACACTCGTTGCGGAAGCTCTGCCGGTCGATATTCCCGTAGCTCCCCCCGAAAGACCAGAAAGAGAGTACCATATGGTATTTTTAAGCCTCGCGAGAGTGGCCATGACCGTGACTGAAAAAAATGACTGTATCCATGACCACGTTGAAAAAAATGCTGCACTCAAAAAAAGAAGTACAATGAATAATGATACCAAGATTTCGAGGAAAAAAAATATATTAAAAGTATCGGCGATCGGGAAGAGAGGAAGGTTACTGAGGAACAAGCGGAATCAGAGAGAGAGAGAGTGTGCATAGGTAGGAAGAGAAACAGTGAAGAAGATCGTAACAAGGTCAAGGAGAGGACGCGGCATCGCGAGCCCTCCATCGTCGAGAGTAGAACAAAACAGTATATATACGGTGGAATAAAGAGAGGAACCGAGGGGGAGAATCGTTGAAAGAGAAACAGCAACATCAGCGGAGCATCATTGCTGACTGGGATGAGACCGCGTCGAGGATTCCTGGCAATTATAATTTCTTGTGCGAGTCTCCCGTCGCGTCTTCCTCTCCTTTCCGTTCGTCTGTATCTCCTCCTCATCCGTAGGCTGTATGTATATGCGCGCCCGTGTTTTCGTCCACACTCTGCCGATTCGAAGGAATGTGCGCGTCATTTGTGCACGAATACATGTGGAAGTATCTCCAGGTCTTGCAACATTTGGCGTTTTGGCCTAGGGAAGAAGTGCCGGGGCTGATCCTGAAGCCGAGCATCTTTCCGTTTCGATTCGCCCCACTCTTGTCGCCTTCCCTACCGACAGGGTACTCCGTCGTTCTTTTCCATCTCTCGTTCTCCGCGCTTCGTCTCTTCCTCTCTCTTCTTTTGGGGCCTGGACCCGAAAACTCCCCCCGTTCACCTCCGCGCCCCGCTACGCCACTCTCTTTGCCCTGGACTAGCAGCCCCGGCGGTGGTGCGCTAAAACAAAACGAAATAGTGCAAGCGAGCGCCGTGCTCAAGGATAACGACTACGAAAAGTAGCGGCGAGGAGAGGAAGCGAGACGAGGAGGAGCGAGAGCCTAGGAGAGTCTCCGAGGACGAGGAGACCACCGCCATATTGCCGAACAATTGAAACCGTTGCCGGCACCTCGGGGCCCAAAAAATCGCTTTCCTTCTTCCTTCGTTCCTCGTTCGTTCGTTATTCTCCTACACTTTTGCTTCTTACGACTGGTCGTCGCCAGTGCAGCTGCGAGAGAGACCCCGAAAGTCTCGCCGCTGGTGTTGTCACGCACTGGGCTCTTGCGTGTCTTTCAGTCCGCCAGCGCATATAGCATGTACTTATATATATATACGCGACGAACCGGCGAAAGGAATTTTTTTTGGAAAAGAATACAACGCCTAACTAGCTCGTCATTTTCAGTCTGTTCTTCCCGGAGTCTCTCGTGCAGTCTCTCGTTTCTCGTGCAGTATTCTCGGAAGAGTCTCCCTTGCGCCTAGAGCTAGTGAATAAAAATAAATAAATTTAAAAAAAACATCAACTAATATACCCATGTCTACCGGAGTCTCGTGTAAGAATCCAGAGACCAGGCGAGAAGATTGCCCCGACGCTTCGCTCTACAAAAATTGCATCACAATGAACATTGTGGCCGAGCACGCAATACCGTCATCCCAGAGTCGGTAGGTTGCGCACTCACGTACACCCTACCGAATATAATCGATCCTATGGGTTCCATTTCCAACGATTTCGGCACCGAACGCTCGTCGACAGTCTTTGGCTTTTCGGCTTCGACTCCCTGATCCTCTCGCATCGGCAAGGGTATTTTCTTTCCGCTCAGCTCCGCTCGGGGAGGGTGCGAGCCTGGAAGAGTAGCTTCCCACTACCTCGCCCGAATTCTCTCGTACCTTCTTCTCGAGCAGAAAATCGTACATAGACCCACCGCTAGCCGGTACCTCTCCTTCCCGAGCGAACAAAGAATGCATTTTGGCGCATTAAGAAACGCCAGGGTCCAGGCCCGAGCAATGTAGCTTCGAGTGAGAGGCACGACTCACCAAGGGGAGAAAGTGAGATCGAAGCCAAAGCGAGTTGGAACTTGGATGGTGGGAGAAAATGAAGCGCGAGGGGCAGTGTGTGTGTGAGAGAGAGAGAGAGAGAGAGAGTCCTGTAACCCGATGCCAACGTGCACCGGCACTCTCTGGCACCTCTTCTCGATTTTGGGGTACCGCTCCGCCTCTCCTCGTCCCGCGGGCTCCGGAGGCCCCGAGTGGGGGGCTTTCCACGGTATGACGCGATAATGCTGTACAGTTCGGTGCGCTTCGGGGGCTCCCGGGTCGAAGCGAAGAGGAGGACGGTCGGGAGAGGAGAAGAAGTTTGCGGAGGGAACGAGGAGAGGGGCAAACCGTCGCTCTCTGCCGTACTGACCTTGACTAGGCCCAAAGTTGCGGTGGGTTGGGACTCCTCCGCTCGTTCGTTCTTCCTTCTCTCTTCGACCGCCGAAATATAAACGAGACGGAAGGATTAGAGCGGCGGAGAGAGGAAGAAGGGGAATGGGGCCCTATGCTGCTATACCCCCTTTCCTCACCCCCGCCCTCCCCCCACTCATTCACCGCGTGCAACAGGGGCCCTGTAGTTCTGCATTCGCAGACTCCTCCATCAAGGACATCACAAAAAGTACATTAGACGAAAACACGTTGCCATTATAGGTCCGTGCGCTCTCTTCGGGCTTCTCGAACCGGGCCCACCGACAAACCGCGGATACTCATACATTCGCGGTACCAACGCATACTCGCGAGAATTGCAAGACGAAATCTAACACTCACTGTGGTCTCTCGCACAAACACCATTCGGAGATTCGATCGAGAGCTCGCTTCTTCTTCTTCTCGTCCCGATCTCTCTCCTGCTTTTGCCAATATCATTTCTTCTCGTCTTCGATTATTCTTTATTTTTGCGAATTCGTTGCTTACTTGCAAATTACATGTAAATAGACCCAATGTTTTTGTATCCGCTACTCTGTATTAGGGTAGACGCAACGTTTTTGGTCATTGGACCATTGGCCACCAGAATCACTGTTGTTTACCTGGAAACGTCATTTAACGAAACAAGATATGTTTGTTAAATGTACAAGCTTTTTTACCATCTGCTAGGGACATCATGCGAACGAAGAGCTGCCGCGGTCCGTACGCTTGAGCGTTGCGTGCAAATTCATTGCAGTCAAAACTCATTTCCGCTATAAAGTAACTAAGTGTTGATGAAACTCCATGTGTATGTATTTTATCTTATATACATTTTGGAAAGCTGTTTGTTTGTCCCAATTTTTTCAAGAAGGGGCCCCTCAGACGCTGATTATTCTAGGGGTCCCTGCACGGGCATCCATCCAAGGCCGTAATAACTATTCACCTTTTATACTATTCTGGATCTACACTGTGCGTCTCCAGGGATGTCATCACTCTCCACGTGATGTCAGTCCGGAAATACGTCATTTCTGGTTTGGGAATATCATTTTATGACGGAAAGTGATGTCATCTAGGGGAAACGTCACTTCCGATCGAAAAATTATATTTCCAAACCAGAAGTGATGTCACAATTAAAAAAAAAATCTGGATGTTGTCGCGAATGCAGGCAGTGATAGACGCGGATGAAACGAGGAACATACGGTATACCGGCTTGGAGACGATGGCGATATTAATTAACAAAAGATAAAAAGAACAACGAAGAACAAAAATTGTATAAAGTCGGGGGCGCACTCCCGATGCTGGGATCGTCGATCACAAACTTTAGTGCGTCTTACATAAAAATGGCTTTTAAAATAATCGAGTTCTTTGCGGCATATGTGTATTCGCACTGTAGTAGCTTAAACTTCGGTAAAAGCTAAATTTGCTCCAATGCAGCCGCATTGGGGAGACCGGTCCAAAATGGCACAGCGAGGCAAAACGGGACAGTGAGTGCAAAACTCAATTTTCCAATAATCTTTGGATGACACATTTTGTCCCAACGATACATTCGGATTTTCAAACCCGTTTTGCCCCACGTACCACCATTGCCACCATCCAAAAGTTATTGGAAAATTGCATTTTCTCTCATTATCCCGTTTTGCCCCGCTGTGCCATTTTCCTCCGCTCTCCCCTAGTATATAAGATTCGGATACATGTTGCTCCCAAAATCTATTTACTTTTTAGCGCGAGTGATTTCGACTGAAATGAATTTGGCGTTTTGATAGAAAAATTACACACCAACTTTTTAGGGGCGGACCCAAAGCCGGTATCGTGGCTCTTGGTTCAATTCGATCGGATGCCGATCGACGACGAATACCGAATTGGTGATTGAGGGGGGGATATGTGGATTACGCATCTTGTGGATGTGCGTGGCTATATACTAAATGCACGGTCTTTGGGGGCCTTGAGAGTCGAGAGCGGCTTTATTTCTGGCTGCCGGGCGCGAGAGACCGCGAGAAGCCGCGAGAGACCGCGAGTAGAGACGCCCGTTGCTGCACCTTACCCACTCGTCGCTCGCTCCTCAAGATCAAGGCCATATCCCTCCGCGTGCACACTTTCCCCCTACGGGATGACTGGACTCTTTAAGCGCGCGCGACTCGCATCCACCTTCTTAATTTCCTTTTGCTTCTTCTTATTTTACCGTCGAACAGTTTTCGAGCTCGGGGTAATGAGAGAAGTTGATTTATCAAATTTTTCAATCAATGTAACGATATAAAATCCGAGATGAAATCACTGGAATTTTTCGTGTGTCATGTACTCTGTACCGTTGCCTTCGTGTTCCCCTTTTTTAATTCTCGGGATGAGCCGCTGATTCATGAACATTTTAATCCTCGTCCTCGATACCACCTCGAGTCGTGTGCAAGCGTCTCTCATCGGAGCCGAAATGTTACCCTCGAAATTTTTAATTGTGAGGCGTGCCACGGTGTAATTTCATCGCCGAGTTGTGCCGCTGTGCTCGGGCTGCTGTGATCGTTATTCCCGTAGCGTATAATACACACATGGTGTATGCTGGACCCCGTAAAGAACGCGCGGGTGAACGAGCGCTGGTAAACAGGTTTCCGTACAAGGCATCTCTTTCTCTCTCTTTCTCTTTCTCTCTATGTGAGAAACACACCTCCGCAATCACGCGGGGAGCCACCTCTAAGCGACGTATGCAGAGAGAAACGTTTTCGTGAAAGGTACGTGTATATATATGTTGATTTTTTTTTTTTCACGTACGAAAACGATGGAGCAGCAAAAGACGACGGATATTTATGGGACACTCATAACTCGCTGAGACGCATTGAGTATATAGCCAACTCCCACGTTTACCGTGTTCGTGAATTACTTAGCCCACGATTTCGGACATGACACGGTAGAATAATTGAATATTGTCAATGAAAGATTATTTCGTACACTATAAAAAAAAGTCTTGTACATTCAACAAAGAATTCTTGTCCATGAACGTCAACAATCGCGCTCTGTTCATTTTACATTTTTCTTCTCATGAATTTGCCATTATTTTGGCTCCTCAATTTTAGCTTAATTTCTTTATGATTTTACATTTTCAAAAATTAATAATACGTTACGTTGACGAAAAATAATTATTTTTAGACGTACGAATGTTCTTTTGTTGTGTTAAATTAAAAGAGACCGAAGATGAGGTTATTCACAGTGGCTCGTCGAGAAGTTGAGTCAGTCCAAAAGTTGGCACAAACTATCGACGTTGTACTTTTCCCATGGGGCGGGGAGAGAACGAAAGTGACAGTAGAACTTCCGTATTCTGGCTACTCATTGACAAACGATTCTGGGACAGATGAGAGTGCATCGGAAGAAGAGAGTGTGTCCAACCGACGTATAAATAAAATTTCGTAAAAAAATTGCTTAGTCATTTATAACCGATGGTTACGATGAACAGACACGATCCAGCAGCTCTCGATGAGACAGTCACGAGGTCTCCCAGGGATATTCTCTCTCGTTCCCTTGTTGTGCCTAGCGGATGACGTACTTATTTTTCTTTCAATCTTTTGTTACCCCCGATGTATATGAACTATCTGGAGGTCTCAATAAAATTGTGAATTTTTTTAAGTCTCATCCGGTTAAAGTAATTCGATTAATACCACAAAGCCCGAGCCAGGTGAAGAACGTTAATTCAGAGAATAATTAGCTTCGATCAAGTATAGCTGCGAACACTTTTTCCTCGTGTGCGTTCCGAGAATGGCATGATGTCTTTGTATCCCGCCGACACGTACTTTATGTAACAAGTGAAACATAAAAAAGCATTACAAAGTCCGTTTTGTTTTGCACATTTTACAATAGTGAGTATTAGAACGCGGAGCAAAACGGGAAAGTTAAGGAATAAAGGCCGTTCCATTTTTTTTCCCAGACTTACCATTTCACCCCAATCTCTCCAGTGTTCCAATTAATCTATCCGAAAATGTTGCAGTACCCCATTTTCGCCCCATCTCCGAATCGTTCTTCGGGTTACCTTGACATCATGCAAACCTTGTTTTCGAGACATCCGCGGGAAGTTTTGCGTGGAATTAAACAAAACTCATGCCTGATTAATTCGTTGCTGCGCCACTCCGACCATGCGTGAATCTCGCGTGTCATCTCATCGTCGTGGTCGTTGTCGATCCAGAAAAAGTAGAGTGAGACACAAGAGAAACAAGATATTTAATTGACTCACGGACAAGCGCTCAGCGGCAGTCAAGTAATATATATCGATGCCACGAATCTCCACCCATCTGACCCACTACATATATATCCCGATACAGAAATCTACGCACTTCTTGTATCATTGATTTTCCACGCGACTAATTGACTGGAAAGAATATTCGCTTGTATTCTTTTTCATTTTTATTTACTCCTCTACCCCGATATTTTTCGCGTCGAATATCACTCCATATTCAACACCTCGAATTTTTTTTCCTTAAAAAATTCTGGATATCATAGGTGAAAGTCGGCTGGCTTTTATAATCGAATTTCTCGCAGTGTTTTAAGATTATTATTGTGGGTTGGTCCAAATTCGAGCTGCGTTCGTCACTCGTCCAGGTACTCGGGTATGTAATTACGCTTCGGTCGAGAAATCGAGCTGTCTACGATGGGATACGCAGGTATTATCCTCCCCAAAGAACCTGAAGAACCGAAAGAACCAGGATACTCGAAATATTCGATATCTTCGGCGCGTCCCATTTCTCTCCGTAGTATATTATAAAGTGGTATAAATATCGGCGACGATCGGTGGCGGGTAAAGATACTGTGTAGCCCGGTCTGAGGCTATTACAGTCGAATTTCTTGTTTGCGCAACGCGGGTTCGCCCCCCTTCCCCCGCGCTCTTGCCCGTGAATTAATGGCAATCGTCGTTCGAACTCGCTTGTCCTTTCCCGATACATCTATGCGTATAGTGTAGTGAGTAAAAAAAATACCGCACACACAGACGAGAGCTGGCCAAAACGAGAACCCGGGGCAAAAGGAACTATTTTTACCAATTTTTTCGTCGGACATAAAAAAAGACTTTAAAGTTTTTCTCGCTATCTTCTTATCTAAAATACACATACACACAAGTTAGCAATCAAGAGACGCAGTAGTGTCTCGATGTCAAGTACTTAAAAACAACGATTTTTTTTAAAGAGACGCTACCAAGTGTCTTTACTCCATTATGCCGAAAGTGGAATCTTTATATCATTTACAGAAAGTTTCATGCATAAATAGGATATAGTGGAAAATGATTTGTAGTACAGCATATGTCCTTAACGTAGGAACGAATTAGCTATTAACGTTGCTATTATTAAAATTAATAGGATTCGCAACAAAAAATTCTGGTTTACGTTATTTTTTTAGGAAGGTAAATGTGCGTTCGTTTTTTTTTTATTTCTCAACGAATATGGCGTATTTGTTTTTACTAGATTTTAATGTAGTGCGGCTATTTATGCATAAAACGTTTTCAAAAACACTTTTTTAAAATGAGCACTTGTTTGATTGGTGCGGAGCGCTCCAACCTCCTTAAAAATGTCTATGAGTGCGTGTCAACCCGCCGAATGATTCAACTACTCACATCGAAAATGCATCAACGAATTGATGCACCAGCATCTGCATATACATCGGCTATTTTTTTTTAATGAAAACTGAACTTCTCATATCGTCTCGATACGGTCACTTACGCGATCATCGTCGGCATAAAATTATTGCGCATGTGATATTATTGTAATGTTTCTATTATATTTCTCTCTTTCGTTCTGGCTTGTATTTCGTATGCGCGAATTTTTATCGAACCGGCTTTGAAGAAGCGAAATTATTCGGCGGAAACACGTTGCACGCAACAGAAGCAAAAGACGCACGGACGATAGCTTCGAAATAACATTTTTATATCGAGGGTTACTCGTGCGTGTATTACGTGCGATCCTCGTCGGACAGAAAATAACGTGGCTATCATTCCCGCACGCATTTATACTTTACATATGTGCGTTTGTATCTCTGATGGGCCACATGATTTTACGATTTTATATACTAGTCGAAAGACAAAAAGGATGTTAACGTTTTGTAAAATCGAGTGCACGATTAAATATAAAGTCGTAGCTGTAACGAGGCCGATGCTGGCTTTTGCACCCACGTGTAACACGCATGACGAGTCCTTCTGGCGCTCTATGTGCGTACACGCATCACACGCCTCCACACGAGGTCTTTAGCGTAATATATAATGCATGTATATAAATATGTATGTGGTGTGTGTGTGTATGTGAAAAGAGGGAGTGAGCGGTACTCTCTGCTCGGGCAACGCGGGAGCGGAGAAGGCGATGGTCGATTCTGAGTGTAGGGCTATAAAAAGAGAAAGCGGTGGAGGTTCTACTAATTCTCCAATACAGTATATAATACACGCATGAGAAATTAGAAGGATAGTTCTCAAGCGTATTTGCTGGCATACCTCAAATTCCTAAATCCAGGGCGAGCCGGACATAGTTGAAAATAAAAAAATTAATATCGGATAAAGTGAACTTGGTTCATAGCTTAGAGATCATTCGGAGGGTATTTTTTTGTATGACGCAAGGATTTGCCGAGAATGTGATTGTAACAATATTGACTTTCGAAGTCTTCGATCGAGACGAAAACGAAACGTTTTTGGAAACTCTAGTAGGACACGCATAGACGACGGTCGCGTGAAGTCACCCTATACTCGAAAGATTCTATATTTGATGCGCCATAGCGGGGCGACAAAACGACCTACATTTCCGGGAGTTGCGCGACTCGCTTCTCTCCGTCCTTATCTAACATGTCACGTAGCCCACTGGTCTCTATCGCTCTCTCTCTCTATCTCTCTCGCACGGCTCCGGTGATGCAACGCTCTCTCTGTGCTGCGGATGCTGCTGCTGCTGCCGCGACTGCAGTGGTATAGGGAAACAGGTGCACTGCATGCAGGCCAGCAATGACCAGAGAGCGGGAGCGTCGAGAAGAGAATAGAGAATGAGGGAATGTGGGAATAGGACCGTAGGGGTGGGAGGAGAAACTGAACAGAGAAAGAGAGTCGGACTCGACGAAAGTTGGAGAACTGGCAAGAATCACTTTGATACATCCCTGTAAGACATATATATATTTATATACATATATATATATATGTTTAATCTCTGCAATTATATCAAAAGCTTCAGAGATTTTTTCCCCAGTAGGTGGTCCTCCGTTAGACATTGCTTGGTAAATTTATCGCAGTCGAAGTTTTCTTTTACACGTGAAGTTGGGTACTAAAGTATGTTCTCGGTATCCGATTTTGTACATAGTATACGAGTACTGCACCGGCTCGTACCCGAAAATAACGCGCGACGGAAACGACGACGGAGGAGGATGAGGCCTGCGGCCTGCTGCCGGGGCCGCGCTCATCCACTCGATAATTAAATATGGAAGTAGTAGACCTCGTCTTAGCCTCTGGAAATGTACACGCCGCCCCGGAGGAGTATCTGCATCTGCCCGGCTATAAACCAAGACGGTTAACTTTGTATTCTAACTCCGGGAGCGACGCGCACACGTTACCGAAATAATTCACAGCTCGAAAGCACAGGGTATTACCGTGCTCTCTCGCTCGCTCTGAATTTCTCTCTCAGCTTAGGCCGCTATCGTCCCTTCACCGGAAGTTACACTTTACTCTTTCATGAAGAAACTGAGGTACTACACCTACGTGACAGCTAGACGGGTGGCCTGAATTTCTTACGAGCTGTTATAAATATTCTACCTAATTTTCGGACTCCGACTCGAGGAATCGTCTATTCGATATTTTCAGTTATTCAATATTATTTGTTTTTTAGTCAAGGTATCTTGTAACAATTTTTATGAGCTTCTGAAATCCGATTTTTCGAGCCTCGTTCGAAGATTTATTAGTATTGTTATTATTATAGCTGTTATAATTCGGGAAGGAAGTAACGATTGATATGGGGGGAGGGGGGAGGGGGCGCAGTTTTTATGATCCACTTCCCGACATCTGCAGGATATCAATGGTGCTCTTATATTTCGTGTTGTTGTAGAAATCTTCCTTCGAACTTCGTTATCCAGCATCGGTAAGCCAGTTCCCTACAAGAAGACTCTCTACCGAAGGTACAGCCTCGATTGTACCGTGAGCTGGCAAAAATGAGCTGGAAGTTTCGAATGATCCATCGTCGGTACATTATCGTCGATCGGTCAAGTTGATTTCTACCTTATTGCAAGGTTTTAATATTCATTTAGGACAACAATTAGTCTACCCCTCTCCGAGCGATTAAAAATGTGTAATTTCGCCGCACCATTCGTGCGGCTATCAAAGGAAAATCCAGACTCCCAAATCTCAATTCTATCTGGCACTAAATCGCCATTGCCTTGATAGGACATCCTTATTAAAACCGCGTGATGATTCGAATTAAAGAATATAAAAAACGCTTTATCGCGTATTTTGTCACAACGCAGACGATGTTTTGGCATACCTCGAGAATTTCCGGACGCTCGAAGCTCGACTTGACGTTATCCTCGTCTCGCCGATAACTGTAAACTACAGCAGCCATACTCGCTCTAAGCTCGCTCTTGTTCTCTTTCCGAATTCTCGAAATACTCCGCCACGTTTGCGCCTCATCCCCTTTGATCGTCTTCGAAGATGGACACCTCGACGTCGAGCAAAAACTAACGACGAATCGTGCTATCTTCCCTCGAGCGATGACAGAGCGAAGAAAAAAAATCGACGAGATCGAGACAGAAGGAGAGGAAAAGCAAGAATCGAGCATATGTTAGTGTGGCCGACGAAAATTTATTTATAGACGAGGAGGTCGTGGTGCGTTCCAAAAGCTGGTTAGCCGCAGCTAGACAGTAGAAGCGAGTCCGAGGGTACGAGACGATCGTCGTGAGTGCTCGTGTCTCACGGTGCGGACTTATGCTTTTGTGATTTTATCTTTCAAACTGTCCGATTACCGTTCACTTTGTGTTCGCGAACACTGCGCGCTATTTCGCCGAGCCTCAGGGGACAGATGATAAATCGTTAATGTTCCTCGTGTCTAGTGACGATTAAACTGAACATCGGTAATCAATACTGCAAGCTCTGACGTTATTAAGATAATAACAATAGTACACAAAAAAAAGTTATGGATTAACCGAGTAAAACGGCCGGGTAAAGGGTGTCCACGACATATTTTATGATTTCGCCTTTCTTTCTAATTTTTGAAATTTCGTTAAAGTTTTAGACAATAACGTGAAAGGCCACAATTTTTTTCGTTTGGTTTCAATGTTATATGGACTTTGAGAATTTAGAAATAAATTTGAAGTAGAATAAAATATACCGTTGACACCGCTAGCTCGGTGGTTTCATTGAATCAATCACTTTTTTCAGTGCAATAATAATAATACTGATAATAATGATGGATTGAATAAAAATATTAAATGAAATGAGTCATTGATTTATTTGGCACTGATTGACGGATTGTAGAGCAACTCAATAGGGGTGTCACCAACCCGACTGTGCTATCGATTATTTGATTGAGGGGGGGGGGGGGGGGGGGGGGGAGAAAATTCTATCTAAAATATGTGAGCGACAGAGAAAGATTAATTTTATTACGGTATTATTTGAAGCTGAGATTTATCTGGGTGAAGTGCTCTGGACAGTGGCGAGGGAGATGGTCGTATCGTCGCTTGTACTAGCTACAAACGAGGTCACGCACGTGGTATTCGAACCGGGTGATTCCAAGTCGAATCTGTCGAGGGTGTTGACCGTCGCTTGTACGGTATAGTGACTGTTCCTCCTCTCAACCTCTCGGATTGTCATTTTGTAACCTAGATTGTCGAAAATTGAGCGACTAAAAAAGAAATACTATTTCGAGTTTATAATCAAAATATAAATGATCTAAAAATGACGAGAGTGAATTGGACTGAGTTATCAAGTCATCGTTGAGTTGCCTTTTGAATTCTCGCCTTCTTCTTCGCATCCCGGCGAAATTGGACGATTCCAAGTTTAATGGATGAGGGGTGTATCTCATAAAAGTCAATCTGATCGCTCGGTTTTTAAAAATTTTATTTTGTTCTCCACAACATCAATGAGTCCGCTTGCGATAATAAATTAGTGAATGTTTTCCTAATAGCCAGTGCCTGTGTGTTATCGTGAGCCAGTTGCGTCAGAAATTTACGAATAGTCCGATCGGAAATGCGATTCCTGGACAGAGCTTTGAGTACGGATGACGATAGCTATCGCGAAGACACGTGAATAGGATTCTCGAACAAATAAATGCGTGAGGTGGTGATACTGCGTTTATGCCTGACTCACCGGAAGTCGAAGGATACGCGAAGCTGACGAAAGCTTACGGAGCGCTCGGGCGCTTTACAATCGAATGTAAAAATCTCCGCGTTAAACGTAAGAATATAAACAAATATATATATAAAGTAGAATGGCGCATCATATACGAAGACCGATGAAAAAGGAGGCCTATAAACCGTTTGGCATCAGAAGGAAGGTAAGAAGAAATATAAAGGAGATCTCCGCTCTAGCATCAAGAACACCTAACCCAGAAAAAAAGAATGGTGAAGGATCCAAGGCTTTCATTCTCGCCTTATTCGTATGCCGATAGACTGCCACGGGAGACTCAAACCAAAAGTTATTCATGAGCAACGTCAGTCGTGCCGAAAAAATGTTTTTTCCCGGCTGCGCTAAAATAACCACATTCCTTGCGTGCAATACGGGTGGAAAATAAGCTATTATTGACCGATGATCATTATTAACATGTGCGCATGCGCGGTACAATTTCATTATTCCCTAGGGAGTAATGGGGCTCATTACTCCCGCTGAAAGCTCTATTACTCCCGGGGGAGTAACGGTCATTGGCGAAGATGACGATTTTGCGATGCAAGAAATGTCGTTATTTTAACGAAATCGGAAAAAAAATATCGTATGCGACAAGGAGGAAGTGCATTTTCACCTCGTGTGAATTTCTGCCCTCGCTTCGCTCGGGCATCAAATTTCGGTGAAAAAACGCACACTCAGTGAAAAAACGCACTTTTCTCCCTTGTGGCATAATATACTATGTTTCCTGACTTCGCAAAAATAACCATATTCCTTGCGTGCAATACGGATGAAAAATTCGTCTATTATTGACCAATAGTATATTATGCCACAAGGGAGGAAAGTGCGTATTTTCACCGAGTGTGAAGTTTGATGCCCGAGCGTAGCGAGGGCAGAAATTCACACGCGGTGAAAATGCACTTCCTCCCTTGTCGCATACGATATTTTTTTTCCGATTTCGTTAAAATAACGACATTTCTTGCGTCGCAAAATCGTCATCTTCGCCAATGACCGTTACTCCCCCGGGAGTAATAGAGCTTCCAGCGGGAGTAATGAGCCCTATTACTCCCTAGGGAGTAATGAAATTGTACCGCGCATGTGCACATGTTAATAATGATCATCGGTCAATAATAGCTTATTTTCCACCCGTATTGCACGCAAGAAATGTGGTTATTTTAGCGCAGTCGGGAAAAAAGATAATTATTAACCTGTACACATGCGCAGTACTGTTTCATTACTCCCTAGGGAGTAATAGGGGCTCATTACTTAATCTGGAAGCCGTATTACTCCCGAGAAGTAATGTCCATTGGCGAATATGAGGATGTTGCGACGCAAGAGATGTGGTTATTTTAACGAGGTATCGTATGCTACATGGAAGGGAGCGAATTTTTTACCTCGTGTGATTTCTGCCCTCGCTTCGCGCGGGCAGCAAACTTTGGCACTCCGTAAAAACCGCGCATTTCCCTCCCTTGTAGCATAATATACTATTTTGTTATCCCTTCATAATGCCGCTATCTATTTTTTTCCCGCTGAACCCGAATCTGCCACTTATTTTACTCCGGACGCAATATTTTACTCGAAAACTCACGTCAGAAGAAAAAAATATGTATATATTTATTGTTGGACATAACAAGCCTTAAATAATTTTGGAGTCCTCGTTATCTGAAACTTAAATGTATCCTTCGCCATATCATAATTGTTTAGTCAGTTATCTATAATGCTTTCACATCTGCTTCCGCTGCATCCCGGGCTGCTTTCATCATAATCCTCTTATTCCTCCGATCCCCGCTCTTTCTCCCGTCTCCGGTCGTATGAATGGGAAACGCGCGTATATCCCTGATTCATCCTCGCGACGCTCGTCGCGACTGTTGACTTCCCTCCTCCGTCGCATCCCGTCCTCAAGACCCACCTATATGACGCACTTACTGAATTTATGTATGGAGCCCATCCGTCGCCGTATCGCCTGACGTTGTATACCGGAAGTGATCCTTCAAACCATCGCAAGTCCGTCTCGTCGCGCATTTAATTTATAAATTTATTACTTTTGTCCAATTGGCGGTACGAACTATTTTACTGTACAAGTGGTATACAAGTTTATTTATACTTAAGAGGGATGGCTGCCTTGGCGATCGCGTGATAGGTGGAAGTAACCGATGTTACCTATGACTATAATAACCCGTTATTTACGCGTACGGCCGCGTGACGTATGGCACAATATAGTGTCTATAAAGTCCCACCTATAGATATAGAGATATCATACGTATACTGTAGTTTAAGCCGGGACGCCATTGGCACGAGTCAAAAGCGAGTAAAAAGAGATGAGGCGAACACCGATGAAACGAGCGCACTCGCGAGAAACGCTCTTGTCCGCGAGATCCAAAAATAAAATTCACGCTAGAGTTACTACTGGTCCTCCGGTCCCTCGGTCTATATCGTCTTCTCTTTTACTCTCAAAACTATGCCACTATTTTTTTTCCCCTCTGTTCCATGACTCGCACTCACCAGTAGCAGGAGCACTCAGGCCTGATCGACCTGTAAAAGCATCGTCGATCGATCCCTGCCTACTGCTTTTGATGGACGCTTTATTCCGAATTTCTTACGATGCCGTGCTCGGTCTTTCGGGTTCCACTGTCGCTCTGGCCGAGTCATCCAATAGCGATTATGCATAGGGGAAAATATCATAGGGTCTTCAGGGCAATAACGATTCGCAAAATTATTCATGCGTTCGTATATATTGTCGAAAATATATTAAATATACTATATATATTTTTTTTTACATGTTAAGTGGAATTTATAACTGTATCTATTTCGAAAAGAGAAAATTATCACAAAACTCATAAACTTTTCATACATTCGTATGTCACGCAATCGCAATCGTCGCGCGCCTCGATTTTTCAGGTAAATAGAGCGTCCATATGTATTATAAACATACACATGGCGAACCAGCGCTCCGATGGCACCAGCGACGACGTTACAGGAAAGGGGGCCAAAATGTCATAGTTAACTTCGACATATAGTTAAACTTTCATCACCATAAAATCAACTGTCCTATAACATCATTGACTTTCATTGCTCCAAAGTATGAACGGCTTATAATACAAATCGCAAAGTTTTACGGAGCAGTTTATAAAAATTATCGTGTTGAGCACAGTTTTTAAAAATTAGTTTGATACATGGAACTGAGGCAATAAGACATTTTTTTTTCTCTTGCCAATAGAGAAGTACCTGGCCAGCGAAAGTGAATTTTTTAAAATTCGACCTACTCCGTCTTGCCCCAGCGTCGCCCAGCAGTAGTAATAGCAGTAGTAGAACCAGCGGTTGATAAGACACACGCTGCTGCAGGGTGCAGTGGCCTGGCGTCGGATTCTCGAGGGTGTGGGAAAAGCCAGAGAGGAAAAGCGGGGAACGCGAGGGTATGTTGCGGAGGTATATACGCCGAGTTTGAGAGTGAGCAGAGGAGCGAGCGAGCGCGCGCGCGCGCGAGAGTGAGCGTTCGAGGGGGGTAGGTAGGACGCCCCCGTGGATCGATATAGTCTCGGGGGTTGGTGGATGGTCGGTTCTCCTCACGGAGTATATAGTTCGCATTGCCTGCGCTCGGCTACACCACCTCGCGGCCAAAACTCGAATAGAATGAGATGGTGAGACGCGACAGAGGGTTGAAAAATCGGCGTTGATCGTAACATCGAGACTGGCACAGCGAGCAGTTGGACGTCGTATGAACGTCGCGAACGGGAGAGTGGCTTGGGTGGCACGTCGGTGGATCGCGCGTGGACCGAGCTGACGTTCAAAGAACTTTTAACAAAGTTCGCAAGAAATATAAAATAATAATAATATCAGTTCTGTTATTTCGGCCACCCCTTGGCCAGAGAGCAACGGTGAAGTAAACCACGAGTCAATCCGTCCCGACATCCGTCCGTGAAAGCGACGCCGCCGGTTCGCTACGAGGCCTTCAACCCCTTCGCACTGTTTTCATCCCTCCCGTAGTAGTATCGGCGCGCCGTCGTATACGTGGGCGATGCGGTCGTGTCGCCAAAGCTTCGTATTTATCGCGATGATATATCTTAATCGTATCGCCGAAGTGGCGACGAGGTTCGCGGGGCGATCGTGAGAGGCAGTGGCACGAGTCAACGATGTGTCGGACGTACTCTGTGCTCCGGAAGAATTGTTGTTCTTCTAATGTTCACAGTGTGTAAACAAGGCAGTGCTACAGTATGTATACTCGTGCAATATCTCCGCTACGAAAAGCTATGATAATAAAAAGAAGTTCCATTGATTTTAGCATTTCTTCTCTCGGCGTGAGCTAGACGCGGGCCAATTTTTTTGCACTCTCATCTGCTTGTGTAAATCGGGATGCCCCGATTCTAGCATCGTAAATCACCCTGATAACCGGAAGTAGCGTGAAATGCTGGTCGAGCGAACAGGGCCGAAAGAATTTCCGGTTCGTCAACGGCACTTGATCGTTGCAGGTGCGGGGCATACCGTCGTTTTATCGCGGCTCGAAAAAATGTCCCTTATCATCCACTCGACTATTTATCCTTTCTACCAGTAAAATCGTTAGAACTCAAACTCAAGACATAAAGGAACGAATAAAATTCGGGTGGAGAAAATCGGGCGGGAGCTCATGTATTTCAATTTCGAAATTTCTCGGTACGTTACACACTCGGGGAAATTGGAATTTATAGCGTCGCGCCATAGTCTACCGCGAGTGACGCATACCGAAGGAAAAATAAGGAATAACTCAACTCGCCCGTCTAGCCGGCTATCCGGTGTTCGCCTCCGTTGCTAAAGTCGTATGACTAAGAGACGCGACCGGCGAATCTCGAAGGAAGGAAGTAAGACACGCGTGTATGTAATATAACGGTGGACGAGGGATGAGAGGGCGACGGGGTGACCCTCATCCGGCGCGCGAGAGGAAAACAAGGGGTCGTTGATTCAATCAACGTCGACGCACGAGCACACGAGGGGGCTCGCACGCCTGCGCCCTCGCGACACGGGGGGGCACCTCTTTCTCCGCCGATTTTCCACCGTATTTCTCTATCTTTCCAACCCTCTCACGTTATTCGTCGCGTACTGCTGTTCGAGAAAAGTTCGAGGAACGTTTGAAATCTTCTGCTTGTAAAATCGCTCGAACGCAATAGACAAGAACTTCATCCCTTTACGATCCCTCGGCGAATTATAGAGGTGATAAAACAACAAAAACAAAAAATCCAGCCAATTAATTCGTGTGGGTAAGAAAGATCGTACCGGTTTGATATAGTTATAGTAGAAACGTGGTGCTCGATGGTAGGCATGATGCAAATGTGCATCTTGCAGTGGACGCGCGGAGCAGAAACACGCGATCGATGCTATACTACTGTCCTCGTTGCATATACTATCTGGAACGCTACGAAACGTCGGTAAATAATTATTTGACTGGCCCGCGTCGGAAGCACGACGATTTTTTTTTTTTTTTTTTTTAAATCTCATCAACAGTGATTATATTTAATATAAATTCTTTGTGAGTTATTCGATAAAAAGCTTCTATAAGGAAGCAAAAATTTGAGTGAATTTATCGTCCGGATTCCAGATTGAACAGTCAAACTACGTTGTCACTTGGTGCGCGAAATTTCAAGCAAGATATTCGTGTGGCAACGACCTCGAGCAGCGAGGACCTATCGACACTGAGGCAGCTCTTCGACATCTGCCATCCCCCTTGGCGCTGCTCGAATCTCCTTCGTTACAGTTATCCATATAAATATATACGTGAACGAGAGTTTACCAACCACCTCTTAGACTATTTGGATGGCTTGCAAGCGTAAACGGAAAAAAAACTTGTCGACGCGTTGGTGAAGAGTTTCTTCTTAAAATGATTGTTTTCACGTGTTTTATAAAGTTCTACGATAATAAAAGAACAGAGTGACGTTTCTAATATTTTAGCGAAAAAATAAAAAATATATATATTTTTTTTAAAGAACAAAAGTTAGGGAAATAAATAAATACTGTTCGAGTTTTATCTGCAACCGCACACACGAGACGAGGCAGTCGTGCGGATAAAAGAGCGCAATGCGGTAACGAGTGATACGAGAGAGGAAACGCTGACATTCTCACGTTCGACCTTGTGGTCTTCAGCGTCTGTATACGTCGGTGCAAATGATCCAAGTGCCTCGATTCCAATACATTATTTACTCGTGAAACGATAACACATAGTTTTTGCCATTATATCGCGGCCGCAGAATAAAAGAAGCTGCTGCGACTTCGGGGAGGGTCGAGACTCGGCGATGATAGGATACAATCAGCACAATTCCGGCTACAACAAGCTATTCACCCAGGTATTGACGAATTATTCGGGGAAAATTACACGAGGTTTCAGCGACATTTATTTTATTTTATTTTTTTATATACTGAAACAAAGTGGTCCATATTTCCAAAATTTCGTCAATGTCTATTCGATAGTGGAGAATTTATTTATTTAAGCGACATACATTTATTTTTTACATCCAGAAAGAAGGTGGACCATATTTCCACAAGTTAAACCATGCTTATTCAATTGTCACGATATTGTTCACACGGGCATAAATGCACTTTTCACACCGCACGAGGCAAGGTTAATATAAATTGAAGGGAAGGAAGGAAAAAAAGCAAGAACGTAGCGCGATGCAACCTTGCACACGCGACGGGGACGATGCTTAAAATAATTAGTCTCTTCTAGCGTATGACGAGCTTGATGAACAACATTGTGCGCTCAAGTTTTATTCTCGCCGATTGAGTGCGATTAATAAAGCAGTAGCTGACGCTTGTCGCGGAAGGGAGCTTCGACGAAGCGTACGCTCAGTCGGAGAGGAGGGGCTGTTCTTCGCTTTAATTCTTTCGCCTTTATCATTATAATTATTATTACTATCTTTATCATGATCATCACGAAGGCCGTTCACGGACACTGGTGGCGTAATTTTTTTTTTTATGCACCACCTTCCCTTCAGGTCATATTTTTATTACAGGCGATCTGCAGCATCCCTCCGTAGAATGTCCTTGATTTTTTTTTTTTTTTTTTTTTATGAAGCATGTCCTTTAATTTCATTATTTAAAGGTAGATAATTAGAAGCAATAATCGCACTTTGTCGCGATAATTCCCAAGGGATCCCTCGAGCTTTTTCGTCGCGATGACGAACTTCAAAGGACTGTTTGTGTGTGTTGCCCACGGTGATTCGAGGCCGTTGCCACGGATACAAACCCTCTGCATATATATTTATAACTCTGGAATAGTGAATCCTCGTTCGTGCGTGTACGAGACCTCGAACCTCCAACTATCTCTTCTTGTGCCCTTTGCGAGCTTTCATGTACAAAACAGCTACTGCATCAGTGCAGCTAATGAGCTTTGCCGTTTGATGTCCATGAGTCTATCGATGTGTGACCTTTTATCGCTAAACTGATATAAATGATTGTTCAGATTAATGGGAAGTGTCTATATGGTGATATCCGTTTATTTGGAGTATTTGGGAGTACGATTAATTTTCGAGTCTATCGCGTATTTGACACAATTCATTTTTACGAAGTTCCGACCCCCTCAAGGTTAACATCGATTCGACGAAGCGTTAATAATGAAATCATGAGCAATTTTTTTTCACGTCTCTCTTTTTCCTTCGCGTGCCACGATATTAGGTAAAGGTATAACGGAAAATTAAACTACCGCCTTTCAATGTGATTGGGCTGAAAGCGGGGCTCTTACGCAATCGGCGCACTCATACATAATTACGCTAATAAATTAGAAAGAAAATGTGAGGCATCGTAGGGTCTCTCGGGAGAAATGAGCGATCACGACATAGACGTTCGAGCGAGGCTCCTGGTGAAGCAAAGGTTAAATTCGTTACGACATACTAAAGACGATCGAAATATCGTTCATAATTTTTTGTTCTAATTTGTTATTATTATTATTATTATTTCAGGGCTCGGCAGACTCCAACTACTCGCAGCCGAGCTCGGATCTCTCGTTGGACGAGGAGAAGGAGAGTTTGCGACGTGAGAAGGAGAGACAGGCGTTAAATCAGCTCGAGAAAGCCAGGGTAAGTCACCGAAAAGAGTGTCATCATATATTCTTCTTACTTGCGAAGAGGAAGAAGAAGAGTAAGAAGAATATGGAGGGGCGAAAACACGCGGCGTTATGTTACAGTCTTTGACTAGCGAGCGCGAAGGATGATAAAGTATATCGACAACTCGGCAACAACGCTCGTAAGAAAAATTTATAGGGCGAAGGAGAAAGAAAAAAAATGCTTCCCCGAGAATCCCGACAAGAGAGAATTCACTGTTCGTCATCCAAACGGTAAACTCGATAATTCGCCAAGTGATGTATATCTTGATTTAAAAAAAAGAAAAAATACGTCCTCGATGTCTACTTGCCCTATTCGCCACTTGATACTTGTTCATTTTGTTTATTCTTGACATCTCAACGTCGAGAAGTTTTTGGGTCACGTAATATCGAATACGCTTATACGTACACAGACATCAAGACGGTGTATAGATATATCTATAACGTCTTATCGAATACGGAATGCGTCAAAGCGAAGTTGGAAAAATTTTCTTACATGTCCCTACCCATTCTTGGCTTGGGTATATGTATGCCAGTGTCACGGGTGTTTCCGCCCTACGCTCTTTGGCCCGGTCAGATCGAAACGTCGATATAGGAATGATGAGAGAGCGTCAGGACGGCGCGAACAGTCGCGCAGAATAGTCGCTGGCCATAGTAGTCGCCCCCAAAGCCAGGAAATTTAGGAAACGAAAACGAACTGCAAAGAAGAAGAAAAAGGGAAAAAATAAACAAGCGGAAAAAAGCTCACTTTATATCTTATATACGTACTGTATAGGCTTTATCTTGTCGGGCCTAACTGCCGATACCTGTTTCTACTGGACGCTCGTTGTGCCTTTGTCTACTCCTTGCCCCTCGGGCACCGCGCCCCGTGGGTCACTGAGTACACGGCATAAAACCAATTTATCGAGCAAACAAGCCACCTACCGGTATTCCTGTACCGTTGTTGCATGGAAGATAAAATGTACCGTACGATTCGACAAACGTGCCGCGGATAAATGAAAAATCAAATATCGTAAATCAACATACAGTAGCATATATTAGAGTAAATTTGTAGAGTAAACGCGGCTGGTAATGCAGATTGGTGTTTGGTCAGACGTGTAGAGATTATTCGAGCGATCTCGCGGCCAGTAGTTACATCGCATTCTGATCCAACATCCGTTTCGCACGGATTATTATTATTTTCGTTGTTCTAAAATAAACACGTAAACCTTCGGTGTACGACTGGTTTTTTAACAGTATTTATAATGGAAAAGCAACGATTATTGACACAAAATGAAGTCGTGAAGAACATATCTTGAAGTACGTGAAATGGACAGTATCCGTAAAAGCTTCTATGTATTATTATAATATAAGGGATACTATTAAGCTTACTATTTTTAGTACTTCTTTCATGTCGGTCTTTATAGTCCTACGTGGATGATAAATTTTTTATTGCTTCTACTTGCAGGCGAAGCCGGTAGCTTTTGCTGTGAGAACGAACGTTAGCTATGACGGTAGGGTCGACGACGACTCCCCCGTTCACGGCTCGGCCGTCAGCTTCGACGTTCGGGACTTTCTTCACATCAAGGTAAGAGTCTTTTGCATTCGCTTATGATCACCTTACTTTCGATCACTCGGTATTAGAAGTATAAAAAAGAATTGTATTTTCTTGTTCTTCTTTCAATACGCATGTAGGAAAAGTACGACAACAACTGGTGGATCGGAAGGCTCGTGAAGGAGGGCTGCGATGTCGGGTTCATACCGTCACCGGTTAAATTGGAGTCACTCAGGGTCCAGGCTAGCGCCGCACGTGGTACGAAGGGCCTGTATTCCGCGCGCGGTGGATCGTCGGGGAACCTCGGTGAGAGCGGTATGCCCTCGCGAGGTTCCACACCACCGACACCAGGTGAGCAACAAAAAAATAATATTTCGTCCCGACACTTGACCCACGATAAGATGGAACTGAGTTATGGGGTCGAAAGTGATCACGTTTTATTGAATTGTCTTACAGGCGATGACAGTGACAGCGTGGGTAACGTTCGACCGGGCAAAGCCACCCTGACCACCCCACCGGCCAAGGAGAAACGAAAGAACTTCTTCAAGAAGCCGGTAAAAGCTCGACTTCTCATCGTCGGCCCGACTCTCCTGTCGCGGCGAGACTTATACCCACGCGTGTAATTCACAAACAGCCTCCTACCTGAGAACGAGTATAATCACTTTCGAGCCTGATAACAAACGTCTCGACCCAACCATATTCTCGGATAACGAAAACCCCAATTTTTTTTTCTCCGTTCACGTATTCCCACACGGAAACAATTATATGGGGATACAGCGTATGCAAAATATATCGGACGTACAGACGTTTTTACTTTCTAATCCTATATACAATTAAATATATTTACGACAATATCTTTGTACTTCTAAGTACAAATATATTTTCTATATATATGTTTGGGAACATGTATGTAAGACGTGGAACTTTTTTTTTTTACAAAAATGTGTTTCTGTATATTTTGCACATATATTCTTTCCATGTGGGTCATACTGGCTACTACTATATTGCTGCTATTAGAAAAGCTGCTTATAGATAATATTACACGGTATACGCATAGTGAAGTTAGAGGGAACTAGCCACTTAGGTGGATAAGCGAGTGTCAAAGGAAATCGCGCTTCTGTCGTATTTTTTCTCTCAACGTCTTAGGATCCGAAGATCTTACGATCCTAACATAGTTTAGTCTCGTATCTTTTTTATATTAGAGTTACAGTCTAGAATTTTATTCTTCATATACTTCGCGCGCTAGATATTCTATCAGAGTTTCACGTTCTTTTTTGTAGGAAAGATATATTTTTTTTGCTCATACAACATAGCACAATGTTCTTCTCGTAGTGCAATCGATCGAGGCCATTATAAATAGCGTTTAGATTGAACTTTTGATCGTCGCGACTCGATATCGTTCGAGGCCGATCGTAACGCGAACTTTTCTTGCGTATAGATGATAGTTAGTTGAACTTGAAAAAAAAAAAGTATCGCGATGACTTCGGTCTCGATCGTTATCAGATGGTTCGCACGATGATTATAAAAGACAAGAAAGAGTGTGAGAGAAAATTCGAAAAATTTGGCCATTAACTGTTTTAAATGTTTCAATGTTTTTTGCATTGCCGTGCGCTACTCACGAAGTCCTACGTAAGTGAGAGAGTCTTAGCTTGGTCAGTGCGATTTGCGCAACGTATTATTATTATTATAAATAATATTATTATTGTTATTATTATTAGTATTACAATTATTATATTTGATTTTACATTAATTATCGGCAAAAGTTGTTGGAAACAACCCGAGTGTTTTTCTGTATTAACGGGTCGCCCGAATGATCGACTTTTCAGGAAATGGCGACACCTTACGACGTCGTGCCGTCGATGAGGCCTGTGGTTCTCGTTGGGCCGTCGCTAAAGGGTTACGAAGTCACGGATATGATGCAGAAGGCTCTTTTCGATTTTCTTAAGCACAAGTTCGAGGGCCGGTGAGAATCATCGAATACTTCAACATCTTTGCAGAGTCTCTTGCGAAACTCTAAAGAACTGACGATGATACCGTATTGTCTTCTTCTTTACAAAGGATCATCATAACGAGGGTAATGGCCGACATATCGCTCGCCAAGAGATCACTGTTGAACAATCCGACGAAGCGAGCGATAATGGAACGTTCAACGAGCAGGAGCGGTTGCTTGGCCGAGGTACAAGCTGAGATTGAGAGAATTTTCGAGCTCGCGAGGACACTTCAGGTAAAATTATCTTCGTGAAAATATAATTACCAACTATGTAGATATTTTTAATAACGGTGTTTTCTTCGTCTTTTTTTAACGCAGTTGGTCGTGTTGGATTGCGACACGATAAATCATCCGTCGCAGCTGGCGAAAACGAGTCTAGCGCCGACAATCGTTTATCTCAAGATATCCTCGCCGAAGGTGCTCCAGAGGTTGATAAAGTCACGGGGCAAATCGCAGACACGTCATCTAAACGTGCAGATGGTAGCGGCGGAAAAATTGTCGCAATGCCCGGCCGAGATGTTCGACGTGATACTCGACGAGAATCAGTTGGACGAGGCGTGTGAGCATGTTGCCGAATATCTCGAGGCATATTGGAGAGCCACACATCCACCGGTAGTTGCACCGGTTCCAAGAGTGATGCCCGCGCCCGATGCACCGGCCGATGTTCTCCCTACTCGCGTCAACGCAGGTAACGCCATTAACTTTGACAATTGTCCCAGCATCGTCGTCGCTCGATCATAAAATTTTTAAATAAATTAAAATCATTCAATACCATAATCTTTGTCTCTTCGAGGAGTCGAACGTAAAAAGCTCGTAATCGAAGCAACGCCGTCTAAATCTCCCGGGGAAAAAATTATATGTTAAATATATCGAACAATATATCTTCCGTAGGTGAAACATATTTTCGTCGAAAATGCCTGTATCTCGGATATATCTTGGGGTATATGTGAAATACACAATTGCGAGAATAACCGTATGTCGGATATATTTTTGGATATATCTCATGTGACCTGGGCTGCAACGTCAATGAACCCCTATTATAGAAACGTGCGACTAGTTTTTATTATCTCTCGGTTTTTAATGGGTCTCTCCACTGTAAGATTGTCAAAGATGCAGATTACGACTTTCTTCTACAGCACAATGCAAGTAAAACAATTGAAAGGAGACCGAGCGAGTTAAAAAAATGTGAAACGTACTTTGACCGTGTCAACCACCATTCTCGAAGCTTCCTTACTCTTACCGAGCCCCAATTTTTTCGACTACACTAACACTCACACGCGACTCTCACTCATCATCTCACCCATACCCCTGAGAAAAAATACGTACACGCTCGTTTTTTCTTTTTTTTTCTTCTCTTCTTTGCACCTTCAGGTGGCCACCACGAGTCGTACTACGCTCACGAGCCGAGAGGTAACCCAACCCTTCCGTCCAAATACTAATTACGTGTTCCACTCGACTCTTAGTCTCCTTACTATTATTATTATTCAACGTACCATTCTTTGTTGTTAGAGCAGCATAAAAGCCTAGAGAATGTATCACATATATAGATATATATATATATATATATATATTTTTTTTTTCGACGGTGAAGATATTTATATGCACGTGAAGCATGAAGAAAATCTTTCGCGTTCAGTAAAGATTGTTGTTGGAGGAAATATCGAGAATTTCGTTAGGTTTTTTTTCCACAGTATTGTATAGAGTTACAAAGAGTGCCTCAATCTGTTTCTTTTCAGCTGCAATGTATGGATCGCAACACTTGTACCCACCGCAGTGATAGAAAAGACCGCGAGCGAGAGAGAGTAATGAGGGCGTACTGCCCTCACCTACGACTCCCCCGCGTGTTAGTCTCGTCTTTATATCGGCCGACTTTTTCGCTGCATCTTGTTCGCAACGTTGGTTCTTTTTTTATTTTTTCTTTCCTTCTTTCTACTAAGTAATCTTTATTTCTTTCTGTTTTTCTACTCCACCCATGCAGCCGCCTCGATCAATGAAACGACAGAGAGTGAAACTATTTTTTGTTTATCGTTCTTTACTTCACTTGTTTTTTCGTCTTCGCTTTCTCTCGTTTCACACGTGTATCTTCTTTTCTCAACGTCTCTATGATATGTCAAAATTTTACTTACGTTGCTTGTACATCGTAACGAAGGTCAAACTCTCGTCTGCGTCGCGGTTGTTCACTTCATATACTTCATCTTCGCGTTCACTCGTACGAATAATTGGAGCTGACTTCGCGAAAACAAACATCGATCGCAGCCGAGAGTCGAGCCGCGTCACGAGCCAACGCTATCCAAGTAAACGGTTTAATTTATTTTTTTTCCATGGTAAACCGTTATCGAGATGTGAATATCGATTCAACGAGGTGTCATCGATCTCGTTTCCTCTTTTTTTTACCTAAAGAAAAAAAAAAATTTTTATTCAGAAAAGAAGACATAAAAAAAACACCCTTCTGACTCTTGTTCTTGTTGTTTCTTTTGTTTCGCGTTAAAAGAAGCCGTTGAGGCGGTCGCTGCAACCGGAGTCATCCGAAAAGAGGCGAGGTTCAGTGTTAAGTCTCGTGCTCACGCTGGACCAGCCAATACCGGAGAATCGAGTTAGCTTACTACTTCTTCCTCCGTACTGCTCTACCGCTACTACTTCTTCCGCTACATTCTGCTACGTCAACGAGATGCGGAGACAGACTAAGAGAGAGAGAGAGAGAGAGATAGAAAGAAAAAGAGAGAGAGAGCTCTTCGCCGAGATACACAGATACCTTCCGGGATTAACGACGAAAACAAAACAAAAAAATTATAATTGTCTTTCCCGTTCGTCCGCATAACGAGAGGGATAAGAGGGATCGAGAGATAATTCTGTAAAGAGTCTCATTGTCGAAGGCCGAGATAAGCGAGAACCCTTTGAGAAATCGCGTTGTAAGTACGAAAGGCTTTGATGCATGGGTCCCTCCCACCCCGTTCTCGGGTGAGATATACATTTTCTTTCTTATTTTCGATCGAGAGATTTTTATCCACCAATTTGTCATCAACACCCCCTCGACTTCAACTCCTTCAGATCAGGAAGAGAAATTACAAAAAAAAATCATTCAACCCCTGAACCCTGATTTTCTTTGCAATTTGTTCGTTGATTTTTTACAATAGTTTATGATTTAACTTATTTTGTTACATCCTACACCCTCAAGCCGTAATAAACGAGCAGCAAAAACCCCGTCCAGCTGAAAAAAAAATGTATACAAGTTTGTCGGCATTCTCGAAAGTAGCCTCTTGAACGAAAAAAACCTCTCACATAGTTTAGTACGCGTAATAAATTAGAGTAGTATTTAACTGGTGTTAGAGATGTGATCAGAGTGCGAGAAGCCTAGTCGATACTTTATATATTCATATATTTTTTTCACTACCATAAGCATCGGCGTTACGATGTTGTATCGCGCGAGAGTCTTGAGAGGAAGAAGGAGACTCGGATCGAAAGGCCCCGAATGAGAAGATATCGCGAGGCTCGATGAGCTATTGTTTATTTTTTAATTATTCATCGGTCGATCGGGTAGGCTCGCAGCGACTTTCTTCTCACGCATTTTTCTTTTTTTTTCGATAAAAAAAAATTGTTTACAAAAAAAAAGTATTCTGCACAATGTTAATGATGGATCGCGTTTCGGAGTTTCTCTTCCCTCTTTCTTTTTTCTTCTTCGTTGACGTCACGCTTGCATGGCCCCTTGTCTCGCTCGAGTTTTAACGCACAAGTATATTTTTTTTTCCTTACGCAAGATGCATGTGCTCCGGACTGCCGATTTACTTTAGTTTGACAGAACACATAATAATAATAATGAAAAGCCTCTCGCCACGTCCTCGCTACCCTCTGATTAACTCTCTACTGGCAATCAATACGAGCCAGCTACGATGATTCTTTTGATAATACGTGAGAACCGGCAAGATAAAAGAATAAGAGTGGCATCGAGTTTATTAGGATAGTTCGTAACTCGACGATGTGTTGTTCGAGTGTATTTTATGGGCTGATAATAATTAATAAATAATTATCATTATTATATTAATAATGACGAATAATAAATGACGACGATGATTTTAATTGAGACGTAATTTCAAAATTGTTTTTTTTTCAACAGGCTCCGGATCGTACGGCGGTGGTCACGGGGGTACGAGAAGATCGAGGCTTGAGAGGCTGGAACGAGATCGAGGAGATCGCGGCGATCACGAGTACGCCACAGAGGAGGAGTCCTACCTCGGTGGGGTCGGAGATTACGGGAGCGTGTCAAGGCGTCGTCAACAGCAAGATTCACGAGCGCTTAACGCCATTTAGGAGCTGGGGCCCCGGGGCCTGTCGCTACAGCGACGATGTCCCAAATTGAAAACCACCGCCCTTTAACAACAACAAAAATAAAACACACACACACACACACGGATTAGGAAAATCGAATTGCAACGTTGTTGATCCAAGAAAAAAAAATGTAAACGCAAGATCAACGATACAAATCGTTGTCGTCTGTGTGTACGTGAGAGCCTGAGTCGAGTCAAATGGCAAACGATTGTAAAATTGTTCTTGTTCGTTCCGTCGATTGCAACTTAACGAATAGGCGACGAAGGTCTTGATCGATGAAAAAAAAAACTCGATTCGTGATAGTAAAATAGAGAAGAATCGAGAGATAAGTGAAGAGAATGTGGAACGAAGGGATAGGCAATGAGAAGGGGGAGGGAGTGATTGAGAGAGAGAGAGAAAGAGAGAGAAAGAGAGACATAGACAAAGCTGCACTCGAGAAATATTATGATAAAAAGAAACGCCCTGGGGCCTTGGTTTTCGAGTATAATTTCCCGTCCGGCCCCAAAAACACCCCCGCGCACTCCTCGCACATCCCTCAAGCGAAATAAGAAACGTTAATAATATTATGATAATGTTAATAGTACGCTGTAAGGAAAGAAAAAAAAACATAAATGAGAGAGACGTAATAACGAACAAAGAACAGAAGAAAAAATCGCGCGTCGCGACGAGCCGAGATGAAGATTTTTTTTTTTTTGTATTCTGAGAGATCGAGCTCGAGGGATTAAGCTCTCTTAACTCGCATCAGATACAAGTTTTATCGTTTTGCTCTGTGAAGTCGCTGAAACGGAATTTTTTTCGCGTAATCTATATCGTTTTTTTCGTCGTTAGATTTTCTTCAAATACGATTACTTACACACACGATGAAGCACACGAATTATTTCAATCGCGTATTTTATTATTCGCGCGTACGCCTGCCGTTTGTTCCACAAAGCGCGGTATCGTTTTTATTTAAAAACACACAGGGCGAGTGACAATGCATATAATAGTTTACGAAAAAGTTAGAGAGGAGAGTGAAAGAGATAATGAGAGTTAACGGGAAAAAAAATTAATATTTGTACGCCCGATCAGATCGTAGGCGCGATTATTCGTCGCAACGATTGTGATTCGAGAGATTCGCAGGCGAGCTACTGTAAATACTGTAAGAAAAAAAGTAACAAAGAAAGAAATATCCTTCGAACGAAAATGATAAAACACACACCGCTCATTGAAGGATTTACTACGGTCCATGCGAATTAATACGTAAAATACCTTCGACGAAAAAATCTCTGATCATAGTGTACTTTACTATACAAATGAAACATATTTGAAATTTATCGCGTTCTTGAAAGCGTGACAGCGGAGCGCGTAAATACGAAGAAAAAAAAAAAAATATATATACGATACGATCGAACCACGTAGAATCGCTGAAATCGAGCGCGTAATCGACGCAACTTATAGGTTTAATAGAGTAAAAGGAAAAATCTTTAAGATGAAAAAATAAGAATAGCCACGGATATGCCGAGCAGTTTAATACGTAGCCAAAAAACGCAGAAAGACAGTTTAAAAATACAGTTGTATAACGACATTAAAATGGAAAAAAAAACGAGACCTTAGATAATACAGAAATAATAAAATCGTAAAAAATGGCCTCGAACATTCCTGCATCAGCGAACTGTAATCATTCGCAATTCTGATTGCCAGAAAGTTTACTAGAAAATCGTAAATGTAAAAGGACACTTCTTAGAGATTTATTGTCCAAGGCGACAACTTAGCCGCCACAAATTGCCAAAGATTATTTGTGCAGATGCAGAGATCTTCAGAGCCACCCGTAAAAAAACGTGAGAGAAGCCGTTCGAGCCGTAGTGATATTAAATAAATATCGAATCGATCGTGAAGAAAAAGAAAAAAAAAAGGAGTTGACGAAGAAGAAAAGATAAGAGTCGCGCGACTCTTCCGTCATGTTCGCCGTCGGGCACGGCGGGACTCGGAAGTATATTGTATGTATTGTACACGTTTGTATATAATATCCGGATTCTTTAATTGCTATTAGTGCGAAATTCGTTACTGCATACGCGCCAGATACGAGGAGAAATATAAAAAAGAAGAAAAAGAAGAAGGGTCGAGTGGCCAACGCGCGCGCGTTCTTGCTATAAATTTAAGATCTGCTGCTTCTGCCCTTCTGATTATTTTAACGATCGATTAGAAGTTATTGATAAGAACGAAGAAAAAAAAACGGAAGTAACACACACAAAAAAATATCAATTATAAGAGACTCGTCCCGTTATAGCACGGCGTATTGCCCCGATATTCCCGCGAAAAAATTTGATGAGTCAAATTTTAGTAATAGCGCGCATCGCGAAGTCTATCTAACGTCGAACGAATAGACGAAACAATAGAGAGGGAAAGAAACAGAGGGATGAGATAATAATAATTTAATTCCAACTCTCCCAGTTCATTAATTGCGTCGTTATACCATCTTTCGATTTTTTCTTTACTTTTTCGCGTATATAAAGTTGACGATGAGGAAGAGGGAAAGGGCGTTCGAGCTTGCGAATTTGGTGTTCGAGTGACTGATATAGGAAAAAAAATAAAAAAAATAAAATAAAACTAAAGACTTCTGATTATAATCGGTGGTGAGAGACTACGGCGTGCGAGAGAGTGTGACACGGTGAGCTTCGAGTGTCGAAAACGCTGAACGGTCTGATGTATGTCTCGAAGCGTGTCGGACACCCGCGAAGGACGAAGGAAACACGAAAGTCCATTTGGGAACATATACGAATTTTCTAATGCCTAGGTATAATTCACAAAAAAAAGAAGAAGAATGTTGGGCGGGTGAAACGCGATCGAATTTTAGACAAGACATACATACGCGGGAAGGGATGTTTCAAGACCCCTGAGAGGAAGAGAGCTTTCGATATTGCGGCTTACGGATATATCGTTATTTATCCAACGACGATGTTTATTATTATCTAAAAATCGACGCGTCGGTATACCGTCATTCGCGTATTCCTCGTGCGATCAAGAGCCTGGAGGAGGTTCGTCGAGTCGAATATAAATGAAGAAATAAATCGATTATTTATAGTCCCCTCAAAGAGATTCAAGAGAAGAAGACGACTTCCGGTTCCACGTTTGAGATACGATATCGAGGATTGGCGATCGCGAGCGTTAATTACTGTATTACGGAGAGTCACGTTTAAAGCGCATCAATTGATATGCGTAATTAATTATAGGGTCCTCGGTTTTAGGCTGGTTAATTGGATCAATTTGCATCTTCTCTGCGACGATGAGCTCGTGCGCACGCGGTTCTGTGATGGCTGCAGCGAAACGTCGCCGCGCTCTCTTAAAAAAAGTTCCCACCCAACTGTTGTGTACGAGATATTCCGCGTGTTTTTTTCCCCTCAATAATAAATTAATTTCATTGTTGATTCACCGATTGCGAAAGTTTCGAAAGAGCGGGAGTGAACGATTGTGCGTAATTTTTTGAGTGTTGTTGTTCACGTGAGAGAAATGAGAGAATAAATAAAAAAATAAAAAAAGAGCGTGCGCGAATCGTAACAGAGAAATTAAATAAAAGATGATTATAATACAAGATAAATTGTAAACGATCATACGATTATATTATTATTAATTCATTGATTACTAATATCATTATTATCTAATCATAGCGATTATAAGATTATGCGTGTTTGTGCGCGAGTGCGTCAACGGTGAGATGATAGAAGAGACAGGAAGGTAATGAAAAAAAAAGCGAAGCTATATAAAAACGCGAATGTTCGAGTGGTATATGAAGCGTTGTGCCGGAATTGAAAAATGATTAAACGGTGAACGAGGTGAGAAAACCAAGTTAACGAAGATGTTGTAAATCGATTTATAGGGAATGAAAAAAAAATGCTACGTCCGTGGCTACACATCGGACACGTAATCCTCGATGTTCTTCTCTCGGATAGTCTCTCTCCAGCTTGGATAATATAAATTCGATGATAATCCATTGATCTTTCGGCTATTATATTCGCAGTGTTATGCCCCGATACGCAAGCGACTTTAATCGATTATTTATTGTTCGATTCAATTGACAAATTTGTTTTATTTGCGTTCAACGGAGAGAGCCCGGGGAGAGCGGAATTTATCGAAGAGGCCCGATATTGCCACGGTCGTTTCGATGTTGATATGTCAATGCTGTGATGTTATCCTTTGAATCTTTAATAACGGTGACGATTATGGGAGGAGAAACGATATTCCCCGATCCCGCTATCCGACGCACTTTCCTCCCTTCCTCCGATAGCAAATAAACCACAACCACCCTTCAAAAATCACCTCTACCTACTCCAAATTTTCCTCCGTCAAAATGAATAATTCTATTACTGTAATCCGCATTAGCCTTTAAAGACAGTCATAGCTAGATTTTAATCATATATATATTTAATGTCGAAGATTATCATTACGGAATTATTATTGTTATACCTCGGTGATTTAAAAAAAGGAAAAAAATATTGTATACTCGTGGCCTTTCGGAAAGCGACACGCAAGAGACGCACGAGATTAAACGAACCGAGGAGACGCGAATGTGAATGGAGAGAATATTAAAGAAAAAAAAATCTAACGAAACGTTAAACAGATAATAAGGGAGTGTGCGCCGCCTCCAACACCGCAGCCGCCGTCGTCGACGCCGCAGCCACAGCCGCCGCGACGATCAATCAATCGACTTTTTTGTGTGCTCGGGTCGGTTTTCTTTCCGAAAAACCACTGGACCCAAATTCCTACACTTGTCGCATTTGTAAATAAAATTTTTATCATCACATAAGTTAACACGAGTTGTTGAAAATCCAATCGAAACTTTCCTGTTTCCTCGCACGCACATGCACTCACACACTTCGAGCAGGATAAGATTCAAGGATGATGAATAATATCGAGACAATGGTTTATAGGCGGTGAACAGTTATTATTGCAAAATATCAAAAACGTCGTTTTTCGTCGTGTCATTGTTTTCACACAGAGTAAAATTTACGAAAAGGGAAGAAAAAAACGCCAACGAATCCACTTTACAGGTAACTTAAACTAATCCCATAGCTGCGAGCAGGAACGTTGTACTTTTTTATTTTCATCTACGGAAGAAAGAAAAACACGACAGTGTCTAGTTATTTCCGCGAGGAATGAGAATTATATTAAAACGAACGAAGCTGGATCGTTGTACGTTCTTTTTTTTAAGAACGAATAATGATATAATAATTTAAACTTTTCTCTCGAAACGCGCCCATTTAGACTCTTTACGTTAAACATAAATAAATAAAAAATACGTTTTCAGTGCGTACGCTTTTTCGAATAATAAATGCAATCCGCTTGTTACACGATATAAACACAGAATCATATGATTCGTTTGCGCCTAGCACACACTTTTTACGTACTTGTCATACTTGTCGATATGTATAAGCAATGGCTTATACATATAAAATATATATAATATGTATATATATAGTTATCTCGTTTTCGTCGTAATAACTACCTAAAAAATCGAATACAACTACCTTTGGTAAAGTTTTCATTCTTACTGACTATCGTCGTAGTTCTTTCTATTCTCTCTTTGTTTTCGCTCTCGCGAGAGCAGGTTTTGTCGTGCGGGCAACAAAAATAATATAGGTACATCTACGAAAGCGAGCGCAACGGTATGATCCCTCATTTATACAATTTTCGTTCTTCCAATATCCGAGAGATTATAAATTGGTTCAGATAAAAAGATAATTCTCGTAGTCAGAGTAGCCGGAAGCCGTGAGATGCTTCGACGTCAGAGGGGTTGAGGGCAGGCTTTGCGCCGATTGTTGTGCTTTTTGGGGTAACTGCAGTTTGGGCAATTGACTCGAATGAGGAAGAACGATCCTCGCTGTGCCCTGCTGCTGCTGCTGCTGCAGCATACTCATCGTCGCCGTCGTTGCCGTAGTACCGATTTGAAGTCGACTCTGACTCGTATTGTGATTGTGATTGTGATTATGGCTGTTGTTGTTATTGTTGTTGTTCTTCGGACATTGTCGGAGCAATAGGTGGCGCGAATTGTGATTGTTGTTGTTGTGACTGGAGCCAAGATTCGCTTGCTGCTGCTGTAGCTGATGCACCTGACTGTTGTGGAGATGCAGCCTCGACATTGCCATCGTTATGCTCGAGTCCGAGGACCACATACTCTGCAATTAAATAAAAACAATTCGAATTAATTAGCAAACGGCAAATACAGAGTGATATCGACATATTGCGATTACAATGTCGCTTGCACGTTCGAAGAAGAGAACCAGATAGAAAACTAACGGCACGGGGTGTACTCGTTGCAAAGACAAGAACGCACGTAGTGCCGGCACAATGCAGATATGTGTGTCCGCAGGTGACGATATTGTGTCAGCACAGCGTGTTAAACCCAGAATCTGCCTGTACTGTTACAGCACCGTATGGGAAACTCCACAGCGAGGTGAAACTGTACAAGCAGCTTCTGGTATCAAAACGCCGTGTCGTTACCAATGTCATCACATTATCGACACACATACTACATTGTGTTGCATACTACACATACACACGTACTACACAGCACGGCGTGTCGGTTGTTACGGCACGCCGTGTACTTTCTGGTAAATGCTCGAAACGTACGTATATGATTCAGCGTAAAAATAAATATGCACCTAGGGTATTGAACTCGTCTCAAGCATTATTTTTTATAGGCGTATCGTGTATTTTTTTTTTTTTTTTTTTTTTTTTTTTTTTTTTTTTTTTTTTTTCAAAGCGCATCTTACCTTTCTTCTGTGAGGATTGTAGTCAGGATTGCGTCTGATTCGAAGATGACGATCGACGCTGGTCCATCTCTGGGTGACTCTGAGCGGCGAGTCGTCGGGATGTAATTTTCTCTGATACTCCTCGCCCTCTGAAACCTCGTAAAGTGAAAATTGCTCGACACGCTCCGTCGAACTGTAGCAACTCAGTAGCATCTGTATTAGCTCGTCCACCGTCGTCTGTTCCGAGACCAGGAGGCTCTTGTACTTGGACTGTGGAGAATGAAAAAAAAAAAATTAATTCATAAAAATAAAAAATTTGAAAGTCAACATCAAGTCAAACATATCTTCTTCGAGTAACAAAAATCTCGCTGTATTCATTAAAATGGTCAGCAGCGCGTCTGACTTTAAGCGCACAACTCACCCCGGACATGAGGGCACTGTCGTATATTTTGACGAGACCTCCTCGTCGAGTTTGCAACGAAAACCTGTAACAAACCATAGAAGCGTGTAAACACACAAACCCCTTGAAATTTCCCACCTCCAAAACCCAAGTTCTCGCCAGTTCAAAGCGGAGGAGGTAGAGAAGGCAATAACAAACTGGTCAATTTCACTCGAGCCAATAAAGTACCTTGAGTCTCCTCGCGGATGGCATGATTGCAGAACAGCGGGTCTGGCGTCCTCGTCGAGTGGCAAAACCGTGCGAACGTTGGCTCGTCTCACAGTCACTTCCATCGTCAGATAAAACAGCCGCGGATCTCGATGCCTCATGCGAAATTTGTTCAACAAATTTTGCACAACCTCGCGACACGTTGTCTCGTAAGTGATGCACAGGGTCTTGTACTCGATGTCCGGTCGCAGGCAGTTTGCGTAAACCTTAATCGTCGTCTGTAAAAGAACAAAAAGAGAGGGATTAGCGAAGCTGGTACAGGAGTGTGGGTGTCGCCGAGGAGTGCCTCGACGACTATAATTATTTTGTACGTATGTGCATCCCCGTTGTTGAATAAAAATTACACAACTTGACGTATCATTGTTATTATAACGTTTTTATTGCTGTGCCACTGAGGGAGGATGACATCAGCGTGTCTGTCGAAACTCTGACAATAATCGACGGCAAAAGTCACGCTTCGTTACAGCCGTAAATATATCTCGTGTTCTCGACGCGGTGTTGCGCGTCTCCCATAACTCTTTCATCGATTGACTTCGTCCTATACGTTTCTGGAATACGGTGAAACATCTATGAAGCTCATCGGGCCACGAATTTCCCAAAAGTACTTTGGTATTCCACCCGAAGCGTGGAAACCTCGTTCTCGCCACATGCAGTCCTCTAACCCGTGCATCTTTAACTTCTCTCTCTCTCTCTCTCTCTCTCTCTCTCTCTCTCTCTCTCAATCTCTCGCTGGACGGAGTAATAAATTCTCGAGGCGTATGGCGCGAGCGTGACGACTTCCGAGTAAAAACTAGAAACGACGAGGACGAGTGGCGCAGGAAAGAAAAAAAAAATTGTTCTTAACGTGCGACGTATCCTGTGGGGGAGGGTGGTGAGTTAAAAAAAAAAGAAACAAAAATTGGAAGCGCGTTAAAAAGGCGAGGAAAAAAGATAGTTGGTTCAGCCTTCGGTTCGACGATGCAGGATCAACAATCGACGCAAAAGACAGGAACTCGGTGCGGAGAGGGGCCGGAAGAACAGAAGCGGCAGCTCATAAAAACCAAAAAAAAAACCGTATCAACCCTTCAGATACGGGAGATGGCTCGAGGGGTTCGTCGTCTATATACGCTGTTGCATACGAAAATAAATCGTTAGACAGGAGCCAGAACACCGTGGCCGGCTCGTCGCGGTATGAGAATAAAAAAGAAGACACACCCGGGCACGCGAGAGACGTGCGGTAGCGGCTCGGCGTAATAACCAACGCGACACGTGCGACGTCCACCTCCTATGGCACACACCCATCCCTCCGTCGAATTATATTATCTTCTTTTGGACTCTCGAGAAACTCGTGTTTGCCGGTCGTGTTTACAAGTCATTATATTAATTCCTACGTACACGTGTGTAGTAGTGTAATGGCACGAAAGACTCGTCCGCGACGAAGCTATTAATCACGTTACGGGTCGAGAATTGTAAATGGGCAGAAAACATCAAATAAATTAGGGGATGATTTTTAAAATTTAATTACAATTTTCGAAGTTTATTCTACCGGTTTTTGATGGAAATAGCGCGAGAATCCCTCGTAAGCGTTTCGACACCTGGACACCAGGATTTTCGTTTTCTAAAAGGTAAAATTAATTTTGACTGGCAAAGCTTTTGTAGATTCGCACGTGTCCGCGCGCAGATTGTTTCCGCTGATCCACGACCCCTCGTCTCCGGCACGTTTCATTCGCACGTTCGTTCACCGAGAGGGCTTGTTACGGTCGTAAATTTTCGAGGATTCCGAAACTCCGGTCCAATATACGTGCTCCACGGTGTACTGTTTACAGAGTTTGTATATAGGATTTTAGCACCGAGCGGTTTAAACACGCCCGGGGTGTTTGTAATTTATTCCTACGAGTCATAGGTTGAAGTCTACAGGGGAGGGGGGACTGTGCGAGTCTCGCTTGTTTGCAACAGCAAACGATTGCTAACTATTGTGCGCAACGCAAACGTACGGGACACCGGAGCTACGCGAGAGGACTTCCGTGAATCACCGAAGAAAATGCCGAAGCGCTTAGTCGTCGATCGACGGGTTGGAATATTGCACACGAGGAGAGAGAGGCACAGGCGGGACGATAATTAGCCTTTGCGCAATTTCCCTATCGATCGAACGCTAAATTTTAACTGAAAATTGTAACTGGTCGTTAAACGTGCATGTATAATTGCCTGGCCATACGTCAAGATCCAACGGTCGATTTTCGCAATCTTCGTACCGGTTGAACAACTTTTCTTTGTCGCTAAATTGCAACTACGAAGAATGCAAGTAATCTTTTTTTTGGTAAACAAAAAAGCTTCGAAAACGTAGCGGGCATGTCCACCGGGTACGGATTCGTGAATATGACGGGAATAATCCTGAAAATGTTTCCAATCCCTTAGACACACTCGGACATATTTTATCTTTAAAAAAATTCCGTTGTTTTTCCAGGAATTAATTTTTTCATAAATAAAAAAATGTAATGTTCCAGTTTTTGTATTACGGAGCGCATAATTTATGAGAATTTAAATAATTATTGATAATTTTGACTTTCCGCGTAAAAAAACTAAACGTTTGATGGCTCACTATAAACGCCCCTTGATGAGCCTTCGTCTTTGACGCGTCCGAGGGTCGAGTGTATTTTGACATCCGGAATGAAAACCCCGGCGATGAAGAGGTGAAAAAGGCGGTTCGGGAGAGGCGATCATCAGAAGCTAAAGTAGTGTCAAACTTCGGAGGGCTGCGACTCGTTCTCTTTCACGAGAGCGTTATTTCTCCAGAGGGACGAGGACACGAGACCCGGCGAGAGAACGAAGAGGAAGCTAGGCGCTCTAATATCTTGCAGCCGTGCGTCGCTCTCGGTAAACTCGGCGGGTCTCCCAACACCGAAATATATTGTACGCGCCGGTTCCGCTTGAATCTATTTCGAGTTAAAGAGGTAAGTTTTTTGGAGTTAAGGGCAATATAATATAGTGTACGGATGCGCGTTTCGAGACCACCGTACGAGCATTCTGTCCACGACGTTACGTTGTCCCTGTGTAACGGATCTATCTTTGGAAGTCGAGCGCAATGCCCGCAACGATGTATAAACCGGTGCATTAAGTACGCATCGTACTTTCGACCTCTGACACTCGCTTATATGTCGACGATGAGTCGAATTAATTTCTGACCTCGATCGACGCGGCGGATATGCTTCGCTATATCCATATTACGCAGTCTTGCACCCAGAAAAATTATTTATTTAACGGCCACCGTTTATTTGGTTTAAGGAAAATATTTATTTGATTTAAATAAATATTTCATTAATTGAAATAAAAATTTATTTCATTTAAGTAACTATTTACTTAATTTCAATAAATTTTTATTTTAAGAAAAGAACAAAATATTACTTAAACCAAATAAACGGTGGTCGTCAAATAAATTTTGTTTCTGGGTGTGTAATTCACTCGTGGACGAATTTTTATTTGTAAATTTGTCCATTTTTTTAAATGTAGATTCTCTTTAATGAGAGGTTTTTTTTTAATAACCGGTAATTTTTGAGTGGGTGGAAAAAAGGTATTAGAAAAATAAATTAAGGGAAGTGAAGGGGCTGCGAGGGAAGGAAGTAATGTATGGGGTCCGCATGCCCCAACGATCCAGGGCCTTTTAATGACCGGGCCTTTCCCTTTAGAGAGGAATCTGGAAATACCGAGTGCTCGCCGTCCTCGACAACCACCTCGAAAATCTTACGATTTAGCCCGGCGGCGCACTTCAGGGTCTTATTACACTCGTGCACGCTCCTTCGCATTCGAGTAGAGGGAAGCTTTAGAAATGAGACTTAAAAAATGCTGCGACACTTTTGAGCCTTCCTCGATGGAGGATCTATTTCGTTCGACGACGACTGGTTCCCTTCGAAATTTGGAGGAATGCTGAGCGATACGAGAAAACATAGGAATCACCGCTCAGCCGATGGAAATCCGGATGGGCTGAGATTAAACGTCCCATTAGAGGATTATAAGGTTTCGCTGTCAGTGATTGAGAATGGAATTCTTTAAATCTTTAAAAATAAAAAAGCTGTCAGTTTCGCTGTCAGTGATTGAGAATGGAATTCTTTAAATCTTTAAAAATAAAAAAGTGTATGGAGTCGGACCTGAGAGATACATCGAGTGTATTAAAAATAGAACGTGCGATAGTATTCGTCCCGGTTTAGCGGAGCGACGAGCACGCGGATCGGCCTTATCGACGTCGCAAAATTGTCTCTCACGTCAATGTAACCGCAGCCGTTTACCGAGTCGCATAATTAACAGTACCGACCGCTCTCCTTTTTTTTCTCTCTGCCCATTCTATTCATCGTTCTGGTTCTCCCGGGTGAACAATTAACCGCTTCGAAACGTTTAAAGTCCCGGGTTGATATCGCGTACAATATGCGGTACAGTGTGAAGCGAGGACGGCCTTGCGCAAATTGTCGTGGATAGGCGCTCGCGCCTACGGCAAGGCCTTCGCACTCTGAGGCACTCACTCGGTTTAACGAACGATTCGCTCGACCTCACTCACTCGGTGGTTTTTTTTTTTTTTTTTTTTTTTTTTTCATTTTATCATAAAATTATCCAACTACTGACACTTAGACAATCGTACGGTTCTACTGTGTCTAAGAGAAAAGAATGAACCGTGCTAACGGGTATTCGTTCAAGTTCTCTGGGACGGCAACTTTTTTTCTACAAATTCGAGTACATCGTTGACACGCAATCGGATAACGGGTTCACGCAAACGTTGAGAACATAATTTTTTTTACCCGATCGTAAATAATTCGTAGGCGTGTGAAATAAACTTAATTTGAATAGAATGAAACTGTGGAAAAGGGCCGTGAGGAAGATCGTCGAATTTATTATCGTCTCGCAAATTGACAACGCTACATTTAACTCAATTGAGTGTGTCAATAATTTGCGGGCGGGTAAAAAAAAATAAAATAATAGGAAAGGGCCAGAGGAAGAACCTCAACGCTCGACTGCTCTCCGGTCCGGCCTATAACTCATGTAATATAAATATAGAACACGTAATGAGTCCCACGTCCGCGCGAGCCCATTCAGTAATCCTGGCGACAGGATCCATCCACCGCCGCGAAAACTGTGTTGTTCGACAGGGGCACGTGCTACGACGACGGGGCCCGGGGCCCCAGCTGCGCGACCGCTTAAGTCCTCCTCGTCGTCGTTTCCCCCTCAAGAGAATCTCGCCGTCCTGTTCCGCGCCACCAGTGAACCGAGTTCCCCGAGGTTCATAACCATCGCGAGCACGCGTTCCCTTTTCCTGCGCCACCGTCGCGGCTCTTTCTTCCTCGATCGCGGCTTCCGGCGAGGCGATGGAGGACACGGTTAAAAAAATCAAAGAAAAAAAAGATCCGTAAGTGCCCTCGAGAAACAAAAACTCGAAGGCGCTTCGGTCGCCAGGATGAGGGAGCGAGCCGGGAAGCCTACAGGGGTCGGGACTCTGGCTTCGATTATATGCTCGCCGAGCTCGGAAACACCGAGAGAGAAATCGTACAACTTAAAAATAACAGACTTTGGAATTTTTTTTTTTTTTCGCCCGTTCCAGATAACGCAATTAAGATTCAGTGTCAATTTCATTGGCGCAAATTGCGTTAAATTCATATTTCGCGGTAATTTTATACAATTATTTTGCCGCTTATTATTCCGAGGGTCGCTAAAACGGACATATATTTTTTTTCGTGTCACGTTAATTAGTCCAATTAGCAACGAGCGGGGAAAAAAAGAATTGCAGTTGACTGCGGCTTTGTCAACAGCAACGATGTTCCGAGAAGAGCCTCCCATGCATCCGGAGGAAAGATGAATCGAAAGTTGCAGCATGACGATTTTCGCGCATAGGCTCAAAGGAGCTTATCTTTTCACGCGGTTCTCGAGTGGACGGTGATGAGTAAGTGCGCAGTGGTAATGTAGACAAAGCAAGCTGCTGAGCAGGTATAATCCGAGACGGGGGAGCAGAGACGGGCGCAACTTTAATACTATTAGTATTTATGGCTGTAGAAAAGGTGTAGAGCATCGTACGAAGGAGTCAACTGTCGTCGACCGACGTACATATATATATATATATATATATATATGAGCGAAGAGTGTCTTCTCCGCTTGCTTGCTTGCTTTGGCTCGTCGCGTCGTCAGCAACAACCGGAGTAACCGGGTGTGAGTTGGAAGCACTGCGAGGGTGTCGAATAACTTGCGGCAACGGGTCAGCAGAGAAACATCGTCCGCATGCTTGTATGTGTTTTTTTTCTCGTTATCAACCGCTCGAACCGACCATAACGCCAGTTAGCTTCTCGTGTTATCGCGATAAAGAGACCCACAGGTATAATAGCCGCGATCGATCTTCCCTCCCCCGCGGAAATGAAGCGTATGCAAAAAATTGTATACTTTAATTATATTAAATTTTGCGTTTTTTATACGACCAGTATATTGGACACATCGATGGTATAAAGCGACGTGAAATGAAAAAGTGCAATCATTATTATTATTATTATTTTTTTTACATTTCTAACCATTTACGTTCAAAGGCAAATCCAAGCCTGCATTGATATCCGCTTCATGTAAGAATTCGCTTTTAATCGGAAATTGTCAGCGCTCACGAAAACCAATTAATTACAGTTTCTGTTACTGACCGAGCGAGGGTTTTGGGCGGGAAGGGGTGTCACATCGTCTTAATGCCATAAGGTAAACGTACCAATGACCGGACACGTCCCAGTGGCCGGACAAGACATGAGTGCAAGTGTCCGGCCATTGGTACGTTTACCTTATAGGCCGTCTATAGAGTAAAAGTGGGGAATATGGACCGGTCCATATATCATTGATTTACGTGTTAATCGAGGTGGACCATATTCACCACTTTTACCCTAAGCATATGCCCTATTGGCGTTTGACCATCGATATACATCACTGTATATTTGAAGACATACGTTTGCAGAAATATAATCCAAAATATACAATTCTTTTATTTATTAATTTTTTGTTTGCAAAAATATATTTCACATATAGGAGATATATTTTTCGATAAATTTCGCGTATACTTTTTTCCATGCGGGGACGTCGACTCTGTTACTGACGAATTCTCGTTAACGCGTGATTTCACCTCGCTCAGATGTACATCGACGATGGAACATCACAGAGCGACGAGATGATGAGACAATGGAGAATAAAATTCGCCGAGGTGCAAATGGCCAACTTTCCCGCGAGCACATCATAATAATCGGCTGTACACTCGAGATTCCCTCCATTAGTAGCAAACGCGCGGGTGTAGCGTTCGCGCAATTAGAAATACCGGCGCGCTAATCAGCCCGCTCGGTATATGCGACGAGGGAAAATTGAATAATTTTCATACGGCTTAAAAAATCATTGGTTCCCAACGAGGTGAAATGTTCCATTCTGGTGTATCAGCGATATATACTTATATCGACGGCCAATAGTCGAAAGGGCGCAATCCCAATTGCTAAAGTATACAAGTTACGCCCTTTTAATTTTCAGTCGTCGATATAATGTACAGCAAGGCAGCAATGCAGACAATCGAATAAGGCGTGTGAATTTTTCACCGGGCCTCGGTTAGCTCGCTCGAGAGACTTCCGCCAAGGATTATCCTTACTTTCGCGAGAGTGCACCATCCACTCCCGTACGGCTCACTACTTTCGCGTGAATTACCGAGAGAACGACGAAGAGACAGCCCGCGAGCTAAGAACAATTCGCTTGTGATACGCGACAGAATCCGGTGAGTATGAAGAATCTCAGCAATTTGGAAGACACTTCACACGAGTCGTATAACTCGCTGTACAGACGAGCGGTGAAAATAGGAGGAAGAGAAAATATCTGTGGCTGTGTATCTCTGCCGGCCGGAGATACTCGCAAATTCGCCGAGGAACCCGTGCGAATTTTTCTCTCGAGAGAAACAAGACGTTTCATTCTGTACAGTAGTTTTTTCTTTTGTTACAAAACAATTTGAGGGAGAGAAGTTCCGCTCGGCAGCAGTACCGAATCGTCGCACGACACGGTTTACATAACGTCGCGATACGGCAGTTTCAGAGAGGGTAACGGAGGCAGCAGTACACGGAGGTTTTCGCGCAGATATATTTACATATAAATATATGTGATATACCGGAGCGATACCGTGGAGGAGAGCTACCATTACACATTCATATCCGTTCCGTCTACCGGGAATTGGGCAATCCCCACGAAGATGCAGTAGCAGCTCGGGTCAGGAGGCATTTCCGCAAGACTTTTCTAAACTACTTATTTTTTTCGCACAATCGTGAAAGACTCGGCAACAAAGCGTTTCTCTCATCCGCGAAACGAGGCAATAATGATTTCGAAACTTTCGTTGAGATAACGAGATATCTCCGAGAAAATGTGTTCCGTTTTGCCCCGCTTCCCTTATCATTTTACCGCAAACGTATAAAATGTGCTCCACATGTATTCAGATTCCGGGATTTATCTTCCATTGACGGAATCTTGAGAATCTCTACCGTCAGGAGTAAAAACATCGTTGACCATTATCCCATCCGCAAACAGAAACGTCCTCGAAAACGAATCGATAGAATGAGACGGTTGCCAAGATAGGATGAAAGAGGTGAATACGCCCAATTCATGTATCATCGATTTATGTGGTAACCGAGGTGGGCCATATTCGCCACTTTTGTCCTATCTGAATGCTCCTTCGCAAGGACGACCTCGAAAGGACCTCCCATTGTATTACCAGAAGAGATCGAGTAAAAACTCCCTCCGGGCGATTTCGAGTCCGCTGCACAGCCGTGGAATATAATAACAACAATTATTCTCTGGAGAGACCACACAGAGCGCGGAGGCGGTGGCTCGCGTTCGCCGGGCCTCCCTCCGAGCCACCTCGGCCTCGTCGAGAGAAGAAGAGATGCAATTCCGCGCATCAGTCGGAGGACTGAAGGACCATCGAGGACGGGGCATAGGCAGAGCGAGGGCTCTCGGGCGACCCGGACAATCGACACCAGTTTCCGGTCGTCGAGCATCGCTACACGCGGTGGGCCCTCGCTGGATCGTCCTCCTTTCGCGATCGCTCCGAGAAAACAGGGCACGTGCCCGCACAAGGCGCGTTGCGATCCCCTTTCTCAGAGGAGTTTCATCGGGCGACGTTGCGTACCCGCGAGATAGCTTCCTTACATTATTTTCTAGCCGGCGATATGTGAGCCCTCGAAAGGAACGTTATACCTTACGAGGGGGGAGGGGAGAAGGAAGAAATCTTGAGAGGCTGTGTTTTGTTGTACGCGAGCCGCTTCCTCTGTAAACGAACGTTTGGTTGTATAGGAAAACGATATTCGGCACCATATGGCGACAGGCTTGAGGCTTCCAGGATTTCTTCCTCGACGAGGCACGAACGGAAGAGGGCGAGGCAAGATGGAATACTTTACAATGTTTTCGCGGTAAGTAAAAACAACGTCGCATCTCGAACGGAGGCCCATTTTGCACCGTTCTCTCATGCAAATTTAACGATCCTTTTGCTGTAATAATTTGAGATTTTTTTTTTTTTTTTATAGTTCTCAGCCAATTTATTCCAATGAGGTAAAATGCGAGGACGAGCTGCGAAATAGTGAAGGGATATACGCAAGGATATGATTTCACAATCGAGACTATTCGCCTGCAGAAAACAATGCTTCCCTCCACGATGATGCGAACCAGAGGGCCCGAAGCGCACATCCTGCGGGGAAGCCGAGAAGAGTCCGAGGATGTATCTTCCCCGTGTACATAACAAGCGGAGGATACAGTATGGCGCGTGCCTTTGCACGGTCTCCGAAGGAAACGACAGCTGGCCAAAATGATCGATGAAAGCCTCGGCGAAAATAAAAATTCTTTGTGTCGCACTTCCGAGAGCAATTTTCTACTTCGCCGGTGGAGTTACCACAACAAGAGTCCGGATGGGAAGCTCAAATTTGCAGGATTATCATTAAAAAAAAAAAATATATATATATATATATTAGGGTGTTTCAAAAAAAGGCATTGTTTTTTAAATTTTTCTCCCACCTGTTTAAAGTACAGATTTCGATCTCAAATTGAACCTCACAAAAGGCGGTACCAAGCAAAAAATCCTAAGAGGTGCCGCATTCGACGGTTAACCCAAAAAATGCGGCACCTCTCAAACTTAATTGTCAGCGACCGTCTTTCGCTGGATTTTTTTATCAATTAATATATATAGTTCTATAGGGTGGGAGCTTAACGTTTTGCCATTTTTTGTATTAAACACAAAAGACTACAAATAAAAAAATTATTAAAAATATGTATTTTGGGTTCACTACAAAAAATTACAAAAAGTTAATCTCCCACCCCGTAGAATTATATATTTCGATCTAAAAAAACATTTCGCGAAAGGCGGTCGTTGACAATTAAGTTTAAAAGGTGCCGCATTTTTGGGTACAAACGTCGAATGCGGCACCTCTTAGAATTTTTTGCTAGAGACCACCTTTCGCGAGGTTCAATTTGAGATCGAAATCTAGACTTTAAAAAAGTGGGAGCAAAATAATTAAAAAAATGTCCTTTTTGTGAAACACCCTAATATATATATATGTACATATTCTTCCTTCCGGTCTGTAGATCTTTCGTCAGCGGAAGAATATATCGACTGCTGCGGGACAAAAGGCCATAACCTTTATACTTAAAAATTGAGGATACGCCTTTTTGTCTTTGAGAAGTTCATATCTTCCGAGTCGTGGCTCAATTTGCACAATTATCGTAAAAAAAAAAATGTATATATATATATGTACATATTCTTCCTTTCGGTCTGTAGATCTTTCGTCAGCAGAAGAATATATCAACCGCTGCGGGACAAAAGGCCATAACCTTTATACTTTAAAATGGAGGATACGCCCTTTTGTCTTTGAGAAGTCCATATCTTCCGAGTGGTGACTCAATCTTCCGACCGATAATGTGATAAACCGGACGAAAACAGAACTCCGACTGCGAGCCGATAACTCATTTCCCAAACGAGTAACCCGCACCCCGGAATTTCACCGACATAACGAGATAGATACTAATATTAACAGGCGGCAAAGATAATGTATCCACTTTCCCGAGGGCCAAGCTGCGCGGTAAACGCATGCGATTGAGATTACAAGCATATTTTCTCGCTCGACCAGAAGAGTAGCAAGCATAGCTCGGAGGAACGTGAAGCCCACATCGACGGCCGAGAAACACAAGATCGTGCCGAACGTACTTTAACATGCACAAAGACGAGGGATACGCCCTTGTGTTTCTCAGTGGTCGATATGAGTAAAACCCACTTATGATTAGAGCTCGCTCATCGCGGTCGGTAACAGTTGCACAATAACAATACGAGAGATATAGAAGGAGGCGAGTGGAGCTCGGTTGCGACCGAGTGCGAGCCGCAAACCGGATATGTGCTGTATGACTTTACCTACAACTTTTTTTTTATTCGTTCGAATCGCTATAATCGGATCAGTGTATAATTGAGCGTGAATAATAGCCATCATCGTCGCAAAATAACAACTCCGCACGGTTACTTAGACTCGTTTACTTAACACGTGCACTTAACACGTTGAACTAAGAGACCAGGGAGGTTTGCCCGACCAAAAATTAAGTCACTTTAGATTATTTATAACAAGACAAAACACTTTGTCGAATCTGCGCTTGGCGCGAAAAAATACATGGAAGTATGTGCTCCTGAATTTTTTGTTTGCACTGAGAAAAAGAATAGTATTTTCTACTATGCCAATAGTTTCCAGGGGGAACGTCTATATAGATAGTTTTTGATAGTATATATTCAATTGGTTAAATTATAATTATTGTTGCAACCATGATTTTTTGTCACTGTCATAACTATAAAATGTTAACGTTCCCCCTGGGAACTATTTATTATGGTATAAAATCAGTATTGTTGCTTTTACTATGTTATTTTTTCTGAGTGTGCCCTTTCGATTTTTATTCCAGAAATCCAAATGACACCGCTTTATCTAATTCTTTCAACTCCGTCATATCCATCATCTTATATATTTCTTGCTGCAGAACACGATAGGCACCTGGCTATTTCCGCGATGCCATCGGAAAGCAAGGAAATCGCTGTTTAAAAATACGCAAAATTAGTCATTTTTCAATTTTGGCTATCCAAATTCTCGATAAACTTTTTTCGTTGGGCGTCGCTCCGAGACTATACTTAATGTATTTTTCACGCTGATCATAAATCTGACACTTATTTCATTCGTAGATGAATATTTGATACGGAAAAATGCGTCTCAAAAAAAAAAAAATCATGAAATTCGAAACATTTAAAATGACATAAAATTTAAACGATTCGACCGATTCTCTGGAAATTTTAATGGGATCGTCGGGTGATCATATTCCATCTGTGTATGCCTTTCTAGCCTGATAGCTAAAAAAATTGCGAGCGCTAGAGCGCGAACAGATATTTTTGAAGAAATAAAAAATGGCGTACAAAAAAAACAACTGAACATTTTTGGATGAAATTTTGACCAAACATTGACTATTGATCATACATGATGTGTGCCAAATTTCAGCTTGATCGGTCAAGGCGTTCTCGAGTTATAGCGGTTTGAATTTTGCACGTCCATTTCACACACACACACATATACATCCGGACATTTTTTATAAATGTGATTTTTCGACGTTTTGGAACATTCTGAACATGTTTTCATTAAAATCTCGAATTTTTTTTTTTACCAAAATTATTCATAACAAAGTAAACACTGTTGTTCTTGTGGTAAGTATGTATGGCGACATTACCAAGTAGGAAAATACGTTAGGAATGTTGATATTATTACGAGCAATATTGTTATTGTCGAATGTGCTAAATATGTACTTTTTGCCAATGAACATCATTCCAAGTGAACTATTGAAAATTTCTTTAGTGTCCATCGGAGAACTGTTGTTCCTAGTGCTCCATCAACGGAATCTAAATAAAAATAAGGGGGAAAAAAATCGCAAAATTAATTGCGCACTTAATTTTGCGATGGTCCCCTTAACGATACGATGTGGAGGATGGAACTGATACGATACCGCATGTGTCAACTGTTAACTATGTGCTACGACGACGTTTTCTCAATGTATATTGTACAGTATCATTTGTTAGTCCAAGTATAATAATAGATACATATATACAAGATAGTACACGCGGAGAAGCGCAGATCCGTATAATTGGTCTTTCCTCTCCGCCGCTGATTGTTTTAAACGAGAACAACTCGACGAGTCCTCTTCGTATGCGGTCCCGTCGTGCGGATAGATAGATCTCTGGATGAGAGCGAGGCGCGCGCGCGATTATTAGTACTGCGTATATGCATTACCCATATTACTACCGCTGTACATACATATATCTACACGGCATAGTAGTTAGTACATAGATAAGTGTACATATGAGCGCTGGAAGGGCACGCATCCGGCTTCGAGTGGAGGCTCGCGCGCGCCTCCGAGACGAGGTTGCCTTTGTAGGCGACGCTCTAGACCGACCAGTAATCCCAAACAGCCACCGAGAACAATCGAGCGAAAGAAAGAAAGAAAGAAAGCGATGGGATGAGCCGTAATGCGGGCACTCGAAATACTGCCGTGAAGCCTGAAGGTGATGGACCTTCACGCCATTAAACGTTTATTTACCCGCGAAGAACCCGACATTTTTCTCGCGACGACCAAAAGGGTTTACACAGTTGGAGTTGTGTGCGTGTACGCGTGTGGACAGAAAGAAAGAAGTGAGATAGAAAAGAAAGAAAAAAAAATGAACGACCCAAAAATCCTCTGAGCGTCTCACCACTTAGCCATCAACCGTTCTCCAGGATCAACCTAATTGCAGACGAATGTAATTGCTGAAACAGTTGTGAATACAGTGTGACAGAGAGAAGTGTCACAGACAGCGGCACGAGCCACGAAAGGGGATCGCGAGGAGGATTTTTCTTGCAGAGTTGCCGAACTAGCGTTATTTATATCTACGCACCTGTGTCTCGCGAGCTGCGTGACCGGTTGTTCTTGAATGGCAGAGAAGTACCGTAGTCGGCGGAGAAGTACCGTGAAGTCGGGAGATAAGGTCGGAAAGCAAGGGCGCGTTATCTAACCCGCCGCCACGGACCGCGGCAACAGCTTCGGTCTTATCATGAATTATTCAGACGCGCACTCGAGCGTAGTTCAGCGCGTAGAGTGCAGCACCTGTGACAGGCAATTCGGCGGACCGCCGGTAGTTACAATCGAATGCGAAGTTTCAGTTCCGATTCGGCGGCGCTAATTAGTGTTTGATTAACGAAAAAAAAAGAAAAAAAGAATCGAGTGAACGAGACGGGACGATGATGACGCGCGAGCGACGTTACCGAGGCTTGACCCTACCTCTTGACTTCACTTGACCAAGTGTCAATAAGTCTCGGAATAAAAGCGAGAGACGAAGCACCCAGAGATATATACGAGGCGCCTTCGATGAAGACAAAAAAAAATTTTAACTGTCTGCGATTGTCGTCCTTGACGTTCCAAATTCCCCTAGCGTCATACTATTCATATATATACAGCTCGAGCGTTTGCAATGCAACGACGAAAAATGTGGCGAAACATAATAATGATATTATTATTATCGAACGTTACGAGTTACAAATAGGAATATCAATCATTTTCTCGTCTCGCCTTCGATAAATATAGGAGCCGATATTAATACCGTTCGGTTTCGAGAGCGACTCCGAGGCGTGCAACGTTTTAATTGACGTCTTCATTCCACCAAGTTTCCCTCGCGTTACACGCGATTTTATTATAAATGTTCAACGACCCGTTCGACGATACATCATCGATTGTACGTGATTGTTTGTACTTTGCCAATGCTCGACGACTCGACCGGGACGGCATCTTGTTTCCTCCTTTCAATACATTTTTTTTTCTTTTCATATGACGTTTCTTCAAGTCTTGTGCATTAAAATCCGAGAAAAGCCATTAGCCCGACCGCACACTCCACCGAGTCAGCTATTACCGCGAAGAAACTTAATTCCTCGTGACATTAACATTAGCGCGCGGCCTCTCAATTGCCGGGATTCCCCGTTTAGGATCCTGCCAGTCACACTTACGTACCCAGTGCGACGAGGACAGAATCAATTTATAATCGCTGCCGCTGTTGCGAGACGCACTCGTCATCGTCACGCATATTCGATCTGAACTTGACGTAAACTCTGCCACCTCATACCAATACTATTTGGAGCAACAAAAAAAGAAACTATTTTTTTTAACCTCCAATCCGTTGGCGCCCATGTCGATACAATTATAGTCGAATCTCTCCGTTAACTTATACTCCCATAACTTATTAATTTCTCTTAAATTATAACACGGTTCTATGAAAACTTATAACTTTCTTTTCAAAGCTGTCCCTACCATCGGCGCGCGCATGCGCACTAATTACTCCACCGGCTGCACCGTCTGAGTTTTGCGGTAAAATATAAGTTAACCCTTTATAGTCACACCGCCCGTAACCGTACCAAAACAGGACTAAAGAATGCAGAGTAGCGCCTAAGAGTGGGTCTAGAAGTGTGACTTATAAAGGGTTAAGAGAGGTTGCAGGTTCCCAGTTGATAAGCTATGAGAGGTCCAACTGTAATCGATTAATATCTATAAATGGACGAACCAACTTATCGATGTATTCTTTTACGACGTCCCAGGTGCAGTGGTGCACCTGCGCAGCACTCCGGTAACCCCGGTACAGTAAACGAAAGTGGAAACATACTCGCCGCGAGCGAACCCCGATTTTCCGAGTTTGCTATTTCGGGCAGTTCGAAGCTCGTAAAATAAGTACGGAAACCGAGAACGTAACGATAACGTAACGTTTATAACACAGAGAGAAACGGGACAACCTGCCGAGGGCTTCTGGAGCTCGGGCGGTGAGTTCTTTATTTGTGCGCTGAGCGAATACGAGCCGAAGCGCCGTGCTGCGTTGTTGGGCCTGGACCGGACGGGTTCGTTGCGCCGGATGTTTCGTGTTCGCCTCTCCAACGTCGGTTCGTCTCTCGCTCTCCTCTTTCTTTCCTTCTCCGTATATCCACCCTCCGGCCCTTTCAACGCGCGCACACACGCACGCACAATAATACCCTCGCGAATCGCAATCGGAAACCGGACGATCTATTTTTGTACAAATATCTACTTGAGATTGCTGTTAAATATACGTAATTCATGAGAATGCTGTTCGGATAAGATAAAGTCGAAGTTATAAAATTCTACGGGGACATAGTACGCGGTAGTGAAGGATACAGATAACACGATGTTCTTTTATCTTCGAGTCCAGACGAACACCCGTTACGCGGTACCACTGAGAGAGGGAGGAGACGAGAGATACGCGCGGTGGCACTCTGGCGCCGTGCCTATCATTACGTTGTTTGAACGCGTAATACACATCGGCACCGTTCTACACACTCCTTTCTCTGTCGATCTTTCCTACGGACCTCTACACGGATCATACGGATCGTTATAAACCGTCTTTTGGAGCGCCTACACTGAGAAAAAGAAATGGTTGGATCAAGCAAATGCGCGGTGACATACGTTCAAAGGTGCATTTTGTTGGTACAACAAATATGTTTGTTTCAATCGACAAATTTTGAGTAAATTGAAGCAAATAATCGTTTAACACAACAATGCTTTATTTGTACCAACCGAATAACAGCTTTGAACGTATGTCACCGCGTTTTTTGGTAAATCCAACCAATTTTTTTTCTCGGTGTATCGAGAGTAGGAGATACAGCCGCAAACTTTTCAGTGGCCCGTATTCACACTGAGAAAAAGGATAGTATTTTCTACTATACCAATAGTTCCCAGAGGGAACGTCTATATAGTTTTTGATAATATACATTCAATTGGTTAAATTATCATTATTGTTGCAACCATGATTTTTTGTCACTGTCGTAACTATAAAATGTAAACGTTCCCCCTGGGAACTATTTTTTATAGTATAAAGCCAGTATTGTTGCTTTTACTGTGTTCTTTTTTTTCAGTGCACCACTTTTACCCTCTAGTAAAAAAATTAATTTCCGCTTCCATCAGTGACCATGAACCTGTACTCATTGCACCATTCATATGAATTATTTTTTATTTTTTCCCCTGTAGATTCCACAATTACACGGAAATTGTCCCGTATCGATCGCAGCTTTCGAGATCGTGTACCAAAAATCGATAAAAGTTTCGATGCCCGAGCAATAAATTGATTGTTACGCGAGAGTTATTTTCCATTCCGATAGATCGGACCGATAGCTGCACCCATGTTTATCGAAAGCTCCGCAGGAGAGTCCGAACAATGCCGATGCGAGTGTTTTATTTCCACAGTCCGAGGATGGGCGAGCTAGTTGGAGGGAGAAGGGACGACTGCTTCCGGTCGATTCTACTCGTCAGTGTCGTACAGTATAACAACTACCGTATACCAGGCTCTCGTCCACGGGAGCTTGGTATACGAGACTATAAAGTTGTCGTTTCGCTTTCGAGAGCCCGTCGACTCTGCGGCACGGACGTGATCGCGCAGTGCGTGTCGCGCTTCCGGTCTCGCTGTACGAACGAAACAAACGTCCGTACAGAAACTCTCTGCGGAGCTATGTCCCTCGGTGTCGCTGCTCGAGCGGATCGTTCTCGTTGGTGCCCTCCGATTCCCCGGGTCACCGATCACCAACGAGCACGCCATCGCGTTTATCGGTGACGGTTTATCCGATTCATTCGATTCGAAACTATGAAAAATTGTTTATGGCACCGGGAGCTGCTGAATGGGCTCACTGTACGCCCAGATGGTCCTCGATCCTCATTCGCCTCTCGATCTCTGGCCTAACGACGCGCAGAGCGGAGAGAGATTCGTCTCGGTTAATCAACGAGTGAAAACTCTCGGTGCCCGATGATAAATTGCGAAATTAGCGTAACAGGAATTTCATTAGCCTGAGGGGAGCGGGAGGGAGGAGAGTCGTGTGTGGTCGCCTATCGAGGTCGGGCACAATCATTCGAGTACCTAATTATTATCGTATCAGGGAGGGAATAAAAAATTTTGAATGCTCGGGGACCCTCGAGGAGGAGCAAGGGCTTCGACACTGTGGGCACGAAAAACAGTGTACACTGGCGATTACACCTGACTTTTTTAACTCGGAAAAAAAAAACCCACGAGAGTTTGACCACATCCTCACGTAAAAGCAGGGCGACGACGTTTCGACAGAGGAGCCGGTGAGAGGTTTCGTAAAAAAAAAAAAAAAAAAAATTGTACGAGATTAGTACAAAACTATGAGCACAAAAAAATTAAATTTATGAAGTGCAAGATAGACAAATAAAGGTGGAAGTTGCTTTAACAAAAGGGTCCAACGATCGGAAGCAACGAATTAGATCCCACGCAAGGATAAATACGCACGCAGCGAAGAGCGGAGTGGCGAAGGGGGAGGGGGCAGGGGGGAGACCCAGCGAGAAAAGGGGAGGGAAGAGAGAGAATGAAAACTGTCCGGTCGATCCCGGTGCATATATCCGACCACCCGTCATAACGTATCATTATTCAAAGCGCCATAAAGAAAACCTCCAACTCTCGCGGTTCGCCAGTGTAACGAAGAATAAGACGATCTTCGCGCACAGGTATGCACGAGAGAGTGAGACAAACATAGCGGCGAAAATAAAAAAAATAAAAAGAGTAAGAGAAAAAATAAAGAGAGGTGTCGGCGCAAACGTCATTGTTCGGATCTCGCTTGACAGAGGGGGTCTGTTGCTCGCGGCTTGTGGCGTTGTCGTGCAGACCCGCGAGAGCCATCTGCAGCCCCCGGCGGTCGACGAAGACTTTACCGCAATTTTGTTTGCAACGGAGAAACCTTCTGGCCAGATGTTCGTTTTCCCCTCGCGAGAGATCACGCTGAGGAAAAGGGTTATTCTCCCCTTTTTATTCTTCGGGTTTTTTTGTTTCTTTTAGTGTATGGTCTCTGGGGGAGGGGCCAAAAATTGTGTACGAAATAAGCGAGAAGTGGAAGACGCCCATCAAGAAATTGCACATTCGAATCCAATCGATATTCGAAGATATTCGAAGAAAAAAAAATTAATACCGAACGGTATAATATAAATGGCATCAAAATGTACCTCTCGCAACAGTCAATCACGGCAGGAAGAATGCGACAACAATACACATTGATATTCTGAAATTGTTTTATTCCAACAATGAATTTCTCTTATCGATTATTTTTTAGTTTTTTATTGAGAAAAAAATAACACATAATATTATTCAGTTTCCGATTCTCCTAAAAACCATACGAGAAGGTTTCGAGGAAGAACCCCCCCCGGCAGCGGGAGTCGAAGAATTTTCATCGCACATCGATATTATAATAATAACCGACGATGTCGCGATGGTACGACCTCGATGGGCAATTTAAATTCCGAGAATGCATTCGCTTCGGCCCACACGTTCGTATATTACTATACGTGTCCCTAGGATGCCCGGGACTGGAGGGGCGGAGGGGAAGGGGAGATTCACGTTCCCGACACTTCGCTGCCGATGCTGATGAGCATCGTATCTCCGACGCGCGTACGGCGCACAGGAGCATCCGAAGAGCGATGACATAAGAGAGCCATACACGGAGGCGCCGCCGCGTCGTGCAGTTCGATTGTCAGTCTGCACGACGCTCTGGCTGTAGGTGCGAATCCGCGTTGATAATTTCAGCAATCATGTGCCCTCGTTAGCGACGTTTAATGATTCCGTGCCATGAACTAAAATTCGTCCAATTGATAGCTCGTAAAACCTCACAAGTCATCCGTAGATCGTCGATCGAAATGTGAAGTTTCATCGCCACCACCGCTCTCGTTCGCGACAGTGATAAACGGTACTTGCAAATTCCGCGTACAAGGTGTCTATGACTAATAATCGCGGATTACTTTCGCAGCGGAGTAGCGGTTGTCGCCTACCACGTGGGTCAATTACCCGCCGTGTTACAGAGTCAGTCTGGCGCAGCTTTCACCGTGTTTCTCGTTACAGTGGCGCGGCAAATTTGCGCCAACTCACTGTACGGGAATTCGTTCGGGATCCACGATTCCGAGAATCGCTGTACATGGAAGAAAATCGTCGATTTGAATAATTTCGATCGGCGAGCTATCGAGAAATTCACTTTCGCAACGCTGGAACCGATATAGCGTAAGCCGAGCCAATCTCGGGATACAAAATCGATTCTTTGTAAAACATGTTGACGCCGATGACGGTCAGGCATTCCTTTCGCGTTTTTTCGTCGCGACCTTCGCGAGAACGCGAACGAGCCGGTCGCGCCGTTGCTGAGAGACTCCCCGCGCAATGCTTCGGTAGCGAGAACACGTTACGGGCGAGTCATCGATTTCGCGTATCCTCGATCGACGAACGAGATCCGTTCTACAAATTGCTTCTAATAACAGTCTCTTGCACCACATGCTGTCTCATTATGACCAAACGGTCATACAATCTGTTATTCCATCAAAAAGAACCTTAAAAAATTACTGGTGGAAAAATAAATCCTTTCTGTTCACGTGCTTAAAACCCTAAAAAGTCGAAATAGCGAAGAAGTGTACGATATAAATGTATCTTTCCCGCCGACAGAAATTGTCTATTGGTTTCAGTGCATTTGCCTGAATGTCATTGCACCCAGAAAAAAAATTCATTTGACGGCCACCGTTTATTAAGATTAAGTAAAATATTTATTTGATTTCAATAAATATTTATTTCATTTAAGTAACTATTTACTTAATTAAAAGAAATATTTATTTAAATCAAATAAATATTTTACTTAATCTTAATAAACGGTGGCCGTCAAATAAATTTTTTTTCTGGGTGTGAATGCATTCAATTACCGACAGCGGCAGGTATGCGGTTGGTGCGTGGCTCCGGCGGTCCCCAAAGTCGAGCAGTACCGCTCGCGGTCAGTACTTGGATGGGTGACCTCCTAGCCGCGCGCTGACTGCCGCATCGAATCGTGGAGCGGAAGGTAATTTTCTCGGAGATTGGAGATTACCCTGTAGGAACACCAATCACAGTTTTCAGGTTTTCCGCAGTTCCCTGTTCCCTTGTACGAATGCGACACAGTAAGGCTTTAAGTCGGCTGCGGACGCAATCCAGGGGGAGAGTTGGGGTGTGTAAAAGGGGAAGGACCCGGTACAGGTGGAACAGATATACATTCAATTGTCAATTAACAATAATTATTATTGTTATTATATTAATCATTATAATTATTACTATTATATTAATTATTAATTATTACTATTATATTAATTATTAATTATTACTATTATATTAATTATTAATTATTACTATTATGGTATTATTATTTATTTTTTTAAATTTCTATCGGTGTAAGATTTCAGAATCGTCTGAGATTCGGACCATAAAAAGTGCGACGGCTCGGAGACCGGAGAAACTCGAATAGACATGGCGGATCTATATCTCACGGAGGTGGAAGATGGAATGTTTAGTCAGGGTAGCAGGTTCCTAATCCCTATCAGCGCCACTTAAGAGACGTTTAGTCAGGCGACGAATCCATCTCGCTGCTTCTAATCCGCTGCTATCTCGCACGTTAAGTAGAAACGGCCAGAGGGGAGAAAAAAAAAGAAGAAAAAATGTGACAAAAACGTTACTCGGAACCCCGATACACGTATGTGTGTAGGAAGAAGAAACGCGTGGATATTCATCATACGGGATGATCCCGGCTGGGCGACGCTGTTCGTTACATCGAATACGTCGACATGACGAGAGCGTCTCTCGGGGGCCTCAACGTCCGCCCTGATGCGGGTATACGCGGCGATACAGAGACGTCTATCTCCTGTACGCGCCGCGTTGCCCGCCGCCGCGGCCGCAAGTCGCGCAATTAAACGACGCCGACGTTTTCCACGCCAGCTTCCTGGTTCATCCCGCCCGGTACGAACGAGAGTAGCGAACGAGAAATAAAGAACAATTTTTGTGCCCGCGGTGCTCTCTCAAACACCGGAAACCGCGAATAAACGACAATTTCGAGAATTCACTGAACGACCTTAACCGTTAATCCCAAGCGACCGCGATAGCAGTTGGATAAAATTTTAGTCGATAAAAAAAAATGAAAAAAATAAATAAAGATATTAAAATATATACAATCGACAGAGATTATCGTTGTCGTTAGTTCCGGCAGAGATACAACAAATCTTTTACGCTATTGCGTGTAAAGGCTGTTCGACCTTGGCCAAAGTTCGCACTTTACGTCACAAGACGCAGGCGAATCGCGCGATTTGTTATATTAATCGTAATTGTCTAAGGCGGAAAGTTGTAACGAGTTGGAGGAGGTAATCAGCGCGTGCGTTTCTTTTCGAACGGTATTTAGATGAAACATTTAACTGCCCGGTTCGTGCGCGCGTCGCTCGCGAGACGAGTCAAGGACGCAGGGATCCTACGCCGGTACAGGAGAAACCGGAAGTACGGATCGATGCGCCGGATGTCACGAGCGTTCTGGATTTACAGCGTGCAGAGATCTTGATATACACGAATAAAGAGGAGAAACATATGCAGGCTGGACAGGACGAGAGTGATTCAAACCGGAACGGATTCAACGAGAATGTATCGCGGGACTAAAATCAGAAGGGCGCATTTTCTGTGCACGAGCATGTTTAAGATACTCCCTCCCGACTTTAATCCCGCGATATTACACTTTTGCCTTATAAAACGTATATATAATAAAACCAATTTGATACATCTCGTACCGCATTGCGAAATAACGCAACCGAGTATGAACAGAGTATGCGAAATTGATTATGCGCAGTTACATTTTTTTCCCTCCTAATCATCGTTATCAGGATAGATAATGCTGAAGCGATCTTGAGTTCGGAGATTGTAAATAAGACAATTCTAATAGCGCGAATAATAACAGGCGTCGTCGTGTATGGCTCCACACGCTGGTTCTACTGTTACCGGGGAAGTTAATTAATTCACGAGGAAGTCTCGCGCTTCTTATCAAGAATTGGAGGAGTGCTGGAACGAATTTGCAGCTCTACAAGGAAAGATATAACGGGCACGCCGATGGAGTTTCTTCTTCATTATATATATTTTCTTTGTGCTGTTTCAACAGTAAGAAAGTTAGATTAAAACTTGGAGAGAAAAGCCTAGGGAAGTGGGTATGCTTTGCATTGTACTTATTCGACTCGCCCGATTGTAATGCTACTCTGCTGCATAATCTGACGCAATGAACTTCCGCGCGTAAAAAAAAATATGTGTAATTTTTAAGAAAAAAATCTTCGATATAAACTCTGCGCCAGGCACATTTGCGACTGTAACTATTTTCGTTATTTTCGAAAACGTATGTCAAATAAATTAAATGTTTCCAAGTTTATGATCCCCTATCGTTCAATAAAGTAAACATTTTTACCTGTGACGATGCAAAAATTTTAAGGATAATTCGATACTACAACTATCGATACTACAACTCATCACGCCCCCAGTACAACTCAGACAGAAAAACTCCTGGATGGTTCGGCCGTACGCCTGCGACTTATACTGCAGTATTATATCATTACACCCTTATTTTTTTCTGGCGTGGATGAAAAATTGTTTATACCTCAATTTCATGAAATAGAAGAATTGCATTGTAAAGACCGCTTGGGGTTTCGCGGTCTTTACAATGACTCACGTATGTGCAGCAGTCTTTACACCCTAGTTGTCACTCAACGTCGACGTGAGGAAGTGCAATTTGAACGTCAGTCGAAGTACGAAACCAATTGCATATGAATCATTAATGAGAAGGCAACAGTGAAACGCATGAAAATTTAAGCCCCTGGCGTTTTGCGATCCATCGAGTAAAACAGTATCCCCAACACCATCACCGATGGAGTTTCCCGGAACGAAGGACTTGTTTCAACATCGATATTATAGAATGAATAAAATGTTCTTGAAATGGTTAGGACTATGGCCATATCAGACTGCACGTACTCGTTCGGTCGCTTTTGCTATGGTACTTTTAATCATGGCCAGCAAAATAGTACCTGAGGCAATTGCTATAGTAAAACATTGTGACGATTGGGAGTTCCTCGTTGAGGGAAGTATACCATTGTCTTTCGACGCTTGTTGTCTTACTAAGTTGTTTACTTCCACCTTCAACTCGCAAAAGGTTAGTTGAATTTTTTAAATTACAGAGCGAAATTCATAAAGGATGTTTGATGACGCCGTCAAGTCAACTTTTTAGTGTTCTTTTGACTTTATAACTCGACAAAGACTTCTTAATCGATATTCACTAACGACCAGTTACTCGATACGTGCAGATGTCGAGGTTACTAAATAGAATGCGTACAGATTGGGCTGATCGACCTGGCGATCGTGATGTTAATATTTTTCACGATTACGCCGAGAATGGACGAAAGATAACGGTCACATACACAGGTTAGTCAAGCCACGGGGAGCGATAATGAAAAAGTTGTTACATATTATATCGATTCACCGATGCTGCGTACAGTCCTCGTTTATACAACGTGGACTCTCTTCGTGACCCAACCGATTGTACCAAAGGTCCTCGACGTTGTGCTAAGGAACGGTACCGATCCTGGTGAATTTGTGGTACCCGTCGACTATTTAGTTATCGACTTGCAAAAATATTATTTTTATATTATTCTGCATACTGTCATAAGCCAATTTTTGGCATTAAACATCGTCTCAGCATCTGATTCTATGTTCGTAGTTTACATTCAACACGCCTGCGGATTATATGCTGTGTTGGGGTGTGTCGAAGACTTATTAACCCTATTCCAAAAGCATGTTACGTGTTGTTATTAAAATGTTATTAAAAGCTAAACTTAGGTCACAATAACAATCATAACAATGAGTCAACGGTAATTTCCAGTCACAATTTAGAACGAATCGGAAAGAATGAAAAACCATCAGAATCAAAAGATACCACCCATCCGTTGGATAATCCAAACATGAACTATGCACATTTAGTTACGTGCATCAAAAGACACAATGATGCTATCACGTGAGATTATTTAAATAATCTATCTAAAAAACTGATCAACGACCAAGCCACATCATGCCAGTTATGAACGATCCACTATTGCCCAGGTATTCGGAACTCATCGAGGCAAGTTACTCATGGTGCTTCCTTTTCATCGTGGGATTTAACGTGTTTCTGATTTCTCTAACGGGACTTGAGGTAAAAGTTGCGGCTTATGATGTATGATTTTTAGAATTAACAGATGAAATGGATAATCGATTCAGATTGTTATGAGAACCACCGATCCTCACCAAACCATAAGATTCATAGTTAGCAATATAGTTTCCATGGTGCATCTCTTCATGGAAAGCTACATGGCCCAAATTCTAATGGATCACAGTATTAAGATTCACTATAATATGTGAGTCAAATACGGTCATGATAAAAAGTGATGAAATGTGACCTCATAAAAAATGTCTTGCGCGCAGACTCAATAGCGAATGGCACAAGCTACCGCTGAAGGCTCAGAAAATCCTGCTCTTCATCATTATGCGTTGTAACATGCCCTCTCAACTTACAGCCGGAAATGTGTTTATCATGTCCATAGAAAGTTTTGTAGTGGTAAGCGTGATCATTTTTTTCAACCACTCTGGTTCGTTTAATATATTATTCGTTTAATATATTATCCAACCAAATATATGAATATTTTTTGCAGCTTCTGAAAACATCACTGTCATATTTTACGCTGTTGCGTTCCGTGTAGGGACTTTTCGCCGAAACTCATACAAGCATGTATTTATTCAAGCTTCATTAAAGTTATTTTCGTCAAAGATTAGTCAAAGATTATGTAAGTTACAAGTTACAAGATGCAGCCGTGGAGAGAAATTGTAATTGTATGAAAAGGCTACTTCACGATTTCTCGTAAGCAGATGAAACTATAGAATTTCAGTTTGCGCACACACGCACACATTGACTCACCTCATCGCTTAAAATATATCATACAAAAATCGCTGTGAATGCGCGGCGTTCTTTATTTCGTCGCGTTTTCTATGACAAAATTTTTTCTATGACAAAATCTACTCATATGAATTGGCAATGTTATTATTATACTATTACTGTACTATATTTTGAAATTTTTTTTTAATCTTCGATGTAACATGTGCGCGAATTACATTTGTAACTGCAAGTCTTTTCTGTGGGGGTTCTTCTCAAAAACATACGTGAAATCAATTAAATATTTCCAAGTTCAAGAAAGTACACGTTTTTAACTGTGGCACGCCAAGTATTAATATTTTTTTGCTGGTCGTAGTCTCGAATTATCCTTGAAATTAAATAATATATATATTTTAAATAAGGTTACCACAGTATACTTTATTGAACAACAGCTGATCATAAACTTGGCAACATTTAATTGATTTCACATACGTTTTTTAAAAGAACCGCCACAAAAAACACTTGCAGTAAAATGTACTTGACGTACATTTTACATATTTTTTTTATTTCACGACTTTTTGCTAATATGCGTACACAGAGAATCGAGTAAAAAGAAATTACAATACCACGCGAGAAAAATTACACGGTCAACAAGAGATTCATTTGCAAAATTGAACTGAATATTGTATAATTGACAAGAAATATTTTTGAAGTGTACAAACGTTTTTCGTCACCGTGTCCGGGATGTACAATAATTTTTATGGTTAAAATAGAAATACTCAAATCTTACACATATTCACAGTCGGCGTACTACCACATAAATACAGTCGTTTTTGTTCATTGTAATTCTTACGATTTGTAATTTGTTCATTGTAATAGTCATTGTAACTTTCACTGGATACACTTCCCTCCATATACTGTAATCGTAGCAAGCATCGATTAAACTGCTGTGCTGCAAAGAGAAGCCGGGTTAAGCCCTGTGTACGCGTTCGAAGAGTTTTTCCACGGGCAGGCGGTACATCGTTCGGGCTTTACGCACATAGCAGACGCGTCCGAGATCACGGCGAAGCAAGAGAGGACGCACGTATGGACGAGAGAGCTCATTCAACGCGGTTCTCACAGTGGTGTGGAATCCGTCGCTCGATTCTCCCGTACGCACAAAAAGCATACGCGACCCAGCAGACGATCGCGCGGCTGGCGCAGAGACAGCTCGAGACGTTCCGCCGCGCAACTACGAACGAATATTTAATTCTCGTTCAACGAGATCGAAAAAATGGAAAAAATAATCTTCGAGCGACATTCCTCGTATTACTCGAGTTACACCTAAACAAACGGAAGCAGAAGTTTCACACACTCGGAGGATAAAAGACTTCCGAAAGACAGATGCAAGCCGATCTCTGCGGTTACCGCGGGGGTTTGTGAAAATAGTGACTGTATTTCGGAATTCCGGGAAATGGCAGTTGTGACTTCTCGAGCGCGGTGAAAGCTTTGTTTCAGGGTCCAATTTTACAGGAAAAGTGAATTGACATATAGGTTAAAATTTTTGTTGTTAATTTTAAAGTTTAATTCAAGTAGATTTTTTTAGCTTTTTTAATTCGAACATTTGACATTAAATTGTGTTCATGCTCAACCGCACAGTCGAGATTATTCGTCAAGTCTCCACTGAAACCGGAGCGATTTTTGTTGTACCGTAAACCGTTGCAGTACAGAAGTTTACGATACAACTCTTACGGAATTTCGTAAACAAGCACACTCATTCATCTTTGCGCGGAGCGAAAGATTAAAATTGGACTTTCCTACGAAGATAACGAATGAATGGATTGTATGAATTTAGATAGCGTCCTAAACCAATATAGAGGACTTATTCACAGTTTTATTCTCGTTCGCTCATTCATTTCTCCAGTTGTAGATTTTATGAAACGAACCACGATGGCGGCGCGCAAAGTTCGTTGATTAACTCTTCCAGGAAATTATATTATGATATAATAAATATAATATTATAATACAATAATTGTATAATGTAATACTATATAATAGCAGAAGTCTCGTTTCAGGGTCCGGATTGTACGACAGAGTACGACAGAGGCATGACATTTCAAGTTTTTAATTAATTCGATTGAAACGTCCGGATTCACGTCGAATTGTGTTTCTCAATCACGAGTTCATGAAACTCTCGATTGTAAAGTCTTCTGCGGGCAGGGATATATTGCCATGCTTTCGGTAGTGTGTCTATACCAATTTGTTAGTACACCCGCATATAGGATACAAGGAAGATAGGAAAGCGCTGCTCCCGTTTGTGATATTCGAGAGTTCCGGGGTCGCGCGCGGGCAGAGGGAAAAGTTGAGTTCGAGGCGAAAAAGCGAAGCCTGTGACGGGTGAAGGAAACAGAGGGCAAAAACACGTGTTGATGTCCGCCCTCGAGAAGTCGGCTGCACGAGGTTTCACCTACCAGCGTGGGTAATATATATATATATATATATATATATATATGCATATACATATTCTCGTTCCAGAGTGAGAACAAACGAGATCCTCGTCTTTCGAAGGTTCGGCCCAGAAAGATCGTGTTCCAGCTCCGGGAACTAAATAAAGATGGGACTCGAGAAACGCCGCGCCGGAGCTCTCATTCGAGCGAGAATCTCGCCGAAGAATCGCGAATGGAATAGAAGACATATTGTAGCGAATAAAACAATTTATCGTCGCTATTCGCGAAACGGATGAGAGAGGTCTGGTCGAGTCTTTGATTGAGTGATTCACCACGCCCAGCTATATAATCCTCGCGATGATTTATCGTGCCAGTAAAAAGAGGAAACTTCTTCTCCATTCGCGGAACACCTGAATTCATTATTCGCTAACGCCAGAGAAGATTAAATATCTACATACGGATCAAGAAATAAAGAAGATAACGAGGGAGTGTTAAATTATTTTTGGACGTCGCGATCTGCAGGCACTCGGTGCAAACTATAGCTAAACGAAATAACAAACGTTTTTACATGTACCAATCATTTGTAGACAATTATCAATTTTTTTTAATGTTATGAGAAATTAATTAATTAATTAATCCATCAATTTTACATTTTTAAAAATTGATTACATTTGTCAACTAAGTCTATTCTGCCGAAAAAAATGAACGTTTACGGACAAGAATCTTTTTTTAAGCGAGTAAGAAAACATTACGATTATTGGATTTAACACACGATGCGAACTCCGCAAAATGTGCACAAGAGTCCGGCTATAATTTTATTTGTTTCTCTCTGGCTTGTCCCTCTTTATTAAAACTCGTGCGTCACACAGTGTTAACTTTTTATCGCGATCGTCTCCCGCATAGCCTCGCGAGCGACCCACTGGAGCGAGAGAGTATTATTTTGCAAGCTTCGAAAGCGAGATAGCGAAGCCGTGACAAAAAAACGTGTGCACGAGAACGAGTGGGAGAAAACACGTCGTCTGAATCGTCGCGACGCTAAGACTTGGCTCAGACATCGGATAATGGAGAAAGAAAAAAATCTCAACATCTGCGTACGGTTAGTGAGACCAGTGAGAAAGTGAATTGAAAAAGACTTGCGCGAAGAAGATCTCTCCGCGCACTTGAGTTTGTTTAATTTCGTAGAGAGCGTTGCTGTGAGAAAACTTTAGCTTCTTTCCAGAATATGTTTATTTTTTTTGGCTCATTTTTCAGCCGCTGTGCGAAAGAAATATTAAAATTTGTTGATATAATTTTTTTTTAAGTACTGACCTGTTGTGGCGCGGTATCGGCTGGAGAGAAGCTCGATAGGGCGGTAAGAGGCGCAAGGGAGGCGCACGACGATGCCCTCGAGGGCGGCGGCGTGTGACCGGGGGTTGGACTTCCGCTTCCGCAACTACTCGCACCGCCGCTCGACGCGAGACTCACGCTGTCCGCTCGGCCTCTCCACGGCGAGATCGACACGTGTTTCAGCATCCCTCAAAATGAGCCGGAGCTCACGCCTGAAAAAAGACAAAAAAAAATTAATTATCGATAAAATGTTGACACTCGGTGACATTTTAAGTATCTCATATGTATAGTGTAAAAAATGAGTGTCTGAAAGGTTAAGCAAAACGACTACGAGTGCGGGACAGATAGCCGCAATTTTCCAATGAATTTCCATCAAATTTCCACTTTTGAATGCCCTTCAAATTCCCATCGAATTTCCATTTTCTATTTTTCTTTGAATTCGAATTCCCATTTCAGAAATTCCCTTCTTTACTCGGAAAAATTCTCACCGTTGAGAAATGTTCATTACAGTTTTCGTTAACAACTGAGTCGCTTCACTCCGTGTTAAGAACGGAAGTTCGCGAAAGGACAAGGTGCAAGACAAGAAAAAGCGACTCTCGAGTTACCGTATGGAGCACATATCATTACCGAGCCGAGAGAAGTGCATTGTCCACGCTGCTTTATGAGAGGACAATAATTCGCTTTCGCTCTGGACGTTTTTGCATCTCGTGAATGTATAATGCCGAGGTAGGAGTCATTATTGTACGATCGTTGAAAAAAAAAAAATGCACACCGTGATCTCGCGTCAGGCAAAATTTGTCTCTCATTATTTTATTTTCAACGGCAGGGAGGTGTACAGTGCATAAACCATAATATACTTCGACGGGTAAACCAGATGGGCTCCGCGACTCACTCTCGAGCTCTCCGGAAAGCTGCGGCAGCTTCCGAGCGATAATTCATTCGAGTGGAGTGTGTACGCTGCCTGTGTCTAAGATGCTGCGCGCAAAGTGCATGCACGAGTGTACACGTGCGTACTTTCCCGAAGAAACAACACTCGAGGACTCCAGACACGAACTTTCGAACTTTGCGCACTTGCATTCGAGAACTCGAGATTTTCAGTTGAACGAAATTTTTACTGGACGAAAATATCGTCGATAAAATAAAAGAAAATTAACAATGAGCCATTGACTATAATTGTCAAGAAAAAAAAAGAAAAAAAATTGTCAAACTAAAACTAAAAAACCTTGATTTTTTTTTTAAGTCTGAAAAGATTGTATTTTTTCACGCGCATTAAAACTCAGTCCATCATTGTTATTATTATTCTTATATCGGTAAGATTTTTTTTGTAAGTGAAAGAAATATCGAAATGAATTTTTATTCATCTTCAATAAATTACGGGTCGTACGATCGGGGCATCTTCGTTGAGACTGTTGATAAAAAAAATAAAACAAGTGTGTTTCTTCTCGATCCTTATATCGAGCTGTGCACCTGTCCTGCACTAGAATGCAGTCCACACGTGCAGTATTTACAGCTCGGAGACTGTAAGATCAAGCGAATCAAGGCAATGTAAAAAAGGACAAACTGTAAAGAATAGGAGACGACTGGACTACACTTACTCTGTGTGCCGGACGTGGACTGGTCTGCCGTAGCGACAACTACGATCCGAATTCCCCAACGAGATCGCACCGTCAATGCGCGTTAATCATGTTTGACGAGCAAACATGCGGCATCCGACGGTCGATCGTTGAAATTGAAAACTTGTCACTCAGTGAAATATCTCAGCTCCACCAATTATCTCCCAATCCAATGACACTAATATTCAATGCAATATTTTTTTTTTTTTGCAACACACACAAACACAATCGAAACGCAGCAGTGTCTCGGGCAGTTATTTAAAATTATCTTCTTCTCGCACTGAATCCTTCCACGATTATCATCCACCCCGATAAACTTTGTGATCCGAATAATTAAATAAACACAATATATATATGTATATAAAGAAACACACTGATTATTTCGTAACCGAAGTAATTAAAGATAAAGACACTGGCCGCTGCTTTTTCGATTCATATATGTACTTTCTTATATAATCTCGAGCGTTTGTTTGTATAGTAAACAAAGCTCGACGTAAGTCGCCGATATTATCGGTGATGAATATCGAATGCTCTCCCGCGTTGTGTTCGCGCCACGACGGCTACGCTACTACTGACTGAGAGCGCTTCGTGCCTCGAGCCCGTGTACCGCGAGGCGAGCGCGACGGGGTAAGCGCTGCCCGACGAAACAGAGTGTACGACATAGTCGGAGAGCGTGTGGAAGCGCCCACAACCGGCTGGCCTGTCTCGCTCGTTCGTAGTAGGCAGCCAGGGGCCCGTGTGTAGTTTCTTCGTCCGGAGAGGAAGGAATACGGCCTTCCTACGACGACGGTGCGTGAAACTGACGTGACGGAGAACTAGCCGAAACGAAAGCGATTTTCATTGCACTCGTGCACTGTTGCTATCAAAGAATTTCCGACAAAGAATAATTACAGGACTTCGTAAATATATACGCTCATTCATCTTTACATACGGAGAAAAAAAGGGCCAAGGTAATTTGCACGATGCTTCAACTATGAGAAAGTTCGTTAACCGATTTCGGCTTTTGTCATGGAGGAAGCCCATCCCTATTATATAACATTTTAACTGTCAAGATTTACTGCAAAATTGACCGTAAATAAATGGCCAGTCAAGTTTTCGTAATTCGCCGTTTCGAGATCATTTGTAATGTATTCTTTCCCGCTTGTTAAAAATCTATAACTTATTTTACTCCCAGCGATATTCAATGTTAAAGCCGTGTTGTTGTAAGACAGTCTAAACACGTATCAGTGCGAGAGAGACAGAGAGAGGTTAAATTTTCTATCAATTTTTCTCCGAAACGATTCGATAAAATGAAAAACGAATTACGGGGCGCACTGCGTAATTGATTAACGCAGTGCGCCCCACAATGCTCTTCTTATTTTATAAAACCGTTTCGGGGAAAAATGGTTTCAAAATATTTTGAGGTTATGTTTATCTTTAGCCCCAACTTAAAATGTGCATTTTTTTAAGGACGGAAAAAATTTGATTTTTTTTTCTTGTTGCTGAAACAGGAAATAAATAGATTTATTTCGCTCGGTACCAAAACAGCAGTTTAGCGCACGCTTCGCGTACGTAAAACCCCCATTTTCATACCTTGTGAAATAACATTTTTTACGATACTCGTTCGAAAAACCTTTTCTTAGCTCGTCTAATTGCAACGCTCGCCTTCGACTCGTGCTGCAAACTCACACTCGGCAAAAAAAGTTTTTTTGCACTAGCATCGTAATGTACTATTAACGAATTGGGCAACGCAGTTTTAAACCTTGGTAGCACGGTGGATCACAGGTGATACTCCCCTTTGAATACAGAAAAGAATGCATTAATAACCAACAACTATATATGAAACTTCATAATTGTTAAAAAAAAAAGAAAAAAAAATGTTTGTTTCAAAGGGTTAAGGCTAAACCCGTGGGACGAGCGGCCGAATACGAGAGAGACAGCGCCATATAGGGTTCCTGTGAGTGCGAGCGAAAGGGGGTTTAGATTTAAGAGCATGTGAAACACGTTCTCAGCGTATCTCTCTCGCTCCGCCAAGAGCGCCACTGATGCTATCTCTCTCGCACTCCATAGTCTTTCACATGCTCTTAAGGTAAACGTCCCAATGACTGGATGCATTCGGACCGTGGCCGGACAAAGCGTGCGTGCAAGAGAGATGGAAACACGATTTTTCACGCGTGTCCGGGGACTGAGACTGCTCCGTTAAGTGTCCGGTCATTGGTGCTTTTATCGTATTGATTCATCGTAGATTTAACTTTATAAAAACGATCACGACGTGCAAAGCTCGCAGATCGGTCCGAGCAAATTCGTCACAAGTGCTAAACGCACTTACTCACGTTGACTCGTTAGAGACTCGTTGAGAGCGTATTATATTGTAGGCAGCCGTGCCGTGACTCACGTTCATCGGCTTCGTTATTACCGAGCCGAGAGTACGGATACACACAATACGAACGAACAAGAACTATATACCATCTCGTGTATACACCTTATACCTGCTGCTCGTTATTACAACGAACTCTCGACTTTGTCCTCACGGGTTGGCGAACGCCCAAGGAAGCGAAGGCATTGTAACTTATTGTAACTTATGCACACACGCTCGGCGACGAGAAACGCGCCGGGGGTGGGGAGAGCTGTATAGTCCGCCAGAGGGGATCTCGGCGGTTCGCGTTGCAAGATACTTCGCAATTGTGTGTATACTGTATACGAAACGGAAGAAAACACGATACTCCCACGAGAAAGAAAGTAAGAGATAGATACAATCTCTCTCTGCCTGTCTCTCTCCCTCTTTCTCTCTTTCCCCGATGGTTTTTCGGTTCGAGCGTATAAGTTGCGTCATGCGTGGGTGGAATATACTGGCAACCCTCTTGATTTCTCGTGAATGAGATTAGATGAGCTTGGATAATAAAAGGAACGTTTCGCGAAACCCGTAGGTTTGAAGAAAAAAAAATTGGTAACCTTGTTTTTATCTCTTATTATTCTACGTAAAAAATCCATGTAAAAAAAAAATCGCAATGTGAAACATCGAAATATCGTGTAATTCCATTTTCTCCTGAACTCTGAAATTAATGCCATCGGTAGAAGACAAGTAAAAAATGGTAATGCGATCGGGAACGAAGTAGAGCTGCGCCTGGCATGATTCTCATGCATTAGAAAAATGAGACTGCAGCACCAAATGCTAACCCGGAAACGTAAAAAGGGGGGAAGTAGAACGTGCGCGAGCAATTTCGATGCAATTCCGGAGAAACGAAATGAGTCGCACGAGGTTGAATGCCTCAAGGCTCTTGCAAATTATTCTTTTTTTTTTACATCCGCGAAGAAGACTGCGAAATACATAGCTGAACGTATGGGCATTATTGTATAGTAGTTGGGATGGAGCGCGATAGGCCTGTCACAGAGGTGAGGAAAGTCTCCCACGCGGGAAGTATCGAGAATATTCACAGGGCATCGTTTGCTTTGAGAAATCCCTCATCTTCTTCTACCTGTGTTTCAGTATTACATATATATGTATATAAGATATATACCACACACATGCAAGTATTGGATATACAGAAGATTTACTATATATTTTGGAAAGTTGTTTGTTTGTCCCTCCTACCATTGCAAGGCTCTGGGGTATGATAGACGCCTCACTCGTTTCTCGCGGTTGCGATTCCTATTATATAAATAAAACAAAATATTATATAATAGTACATTTCGATACGAGTGCGAAAAAACTTTTTCTGACGAGTGTGAGTTTGCAGCACGAGCCGAAGGCGAGTGTTGCAATCACACGAGTTCAGAAAACGCTTTTCGCACGAGTATCGAACAAAATTTTATTTCACAAGGTGTGAAAATGGGAGTTTTCGCACGCGAAGCGTGCGAAAAAACCGCCATTTTCCCACCGTGTGACATAAATAAATTTATTACAACCTACCAGTCTAGATATATGTAGTATTCGCCTATAAAGAAGACCAGCGGAGGGGCATAAATGGTGTCTTCTAGAACGAGAAAGATACTATCTCCGTAGATTTCTACGCACTCATTGTCGAGCTGCAGAAAAGTCTGCAGTTCCGACGAGAAGCACTTGTCGGTCGAGTTCTCTGCCGTCTTCGAATCTTCTTTTTAAACTTCAAAGTATGCGGGGAGGGGGGGGGGGGGTGTTAAGACGGACCTTTTCCTTAATGTCCCACGAAAGACGCTCAAAAAATAGTCCATTTTGCCCCACTCTCCCCTACAGCCTCTCGAAAACACTCTGTCCAGTGTATGGAGTGAATATATACCTGGTAACGAAGCTGAAACTGCCTTTCGGCGATCCATTGAAAAGTTGAGGGTGCCGAACAAGCTGAACCCGCTATTAAAACCTCACCTGGGTGGGTCCCCATTTCCTTTGGGGAAACGGGAACGACCTCCGTCCCTTCCGTCTCTGATCTTCCCGTCGGGAATATTTTTTCGGGTAGCAGGTAATACGAAGCGAATTTTCCTCGAAACGTACTTGTCCTGAACTATACGCCTACGTTTAAAAATTGTCCCACGAGTAAGCACACGGAAAACGAAGGCGGGCGAGGTGGGCAAAACGGACGATTAAAAAAAAAATGTATACGCTGCAAAAAAAGTCTCATCACTAATGGAAGACCGTTTTGCCCCTCGTTTCCAGCATCGTTAAAATTACACCCTTCTCATCCTTTTAAAGCGATTCGTCCCGCAAGTTCGATGTACTTCTAATTGATAATTTCATTGCTTCTTCTCGTTATTACAGCCATCGAAGCCATTGTTACTCCCTTTATTCTCGGCAAATCGCGAATCCTTTTTCTTGTCCGCGATGAAGAAAAAAAAAAAAAAAAAAATCCTGCCCTCGCCCGACCTCTCCGAGCACCTCATCGAGGCGTGATATCGCGATTATCCGACAATTCTCCGGAGTTCGCTGTCCTGCGTATAAAGAGTACCGAGACGACCGGTCAGTCTCGGAGGGTTATGTCGTCGCCGAAGCGAGAGGGAGTTAAACGCAAAAGATTCGAACAACGAGACTCCTGTGCGCGCCGAACACGCGGGGCCTTTGGCTCTCCACTCGGTCTGCCCACATAGCTCTTTCCACGAGCAGCGAATAAACTTCGAATATAGTAATATATACTTTACTGTACCGTACTACCGCACTACGCAAAGCTCCGCGCCACGTGAGAGGGACGTCGAGGAGAAAATTCAATTACGACAAAGAAAGATTGGCGGCTGCGGAGAGACTCCGCGCAGCTGTGCGACGGTAGATAAGTCGCGCCGACTGTTCAGCCGTCCAGTACGAACGGGTATAACCTAAACGCGGCGTGTGTGCAACGGACACTGCCGCATACTACCGCGGTGGATTACACGGCATGTCGATGAATACAGAGAACACAGAGAGAGAAAAAAAACGCAGGAAGAAAAACGACGCTGTTTATACAACGCAGCGTATACTCTATGAGCTGCTCTATGACCGAGTACCGCGCGTGCTATAGGTCGACGCCGCTGCGGAGTCGCCGCGCGGCGTAACTCGACGTATTTATCACCTTTGCCACGCACAACGGCTCGCCGTTGCCAACACTGCGGCGAATACCAACACACGAACGTATCGCCCGTAGATACTGCATTGAATAAGGTTTAACGTGCGATAGGATTGTTGTTTGATCTCGGTACCCACCTACCGATATTGTGCGGATCGAATTGCCGTTTCTCTGAGTACTCTATGCTAAGGTAGAGCGTTACACAGTGTACGCGACGCGGAAACGATTCTACGATCTCTGTAACGAACACTGATCGATCGGCTGATTAATGTAATTTTTTTTTTTTTTTACGGATCGCACCACGCTGGGAGACCAAAAATTAAGACGGTTTTCATGAATGTTTTGCTCGTATCTTGCTTTATAATCTTGATCGCCGTGTCAAAAATTGCTGGTATGTTTATGTGTTTACGATAATTATTAATATTTGTTTGTGAGCCTAAACACATGTAACGATATGTGCAACTGTAATGAAAAAATATATATATATATGTTGAAACGTTTCGATATTCCGTGGGAGCGGAATATCGAACTCACGATTTTTTAGATCGTCTTCTTCCGAATGGAAGGTAAGAGTTCGGTACTGGACCGGCTGGATAAGGTGTGGAGGAAAGGATTCCCGCATATGCTTCGGGGTAGAGGGAGGCAGCTGGATTGCTGGCCCCCTTGATAACGCATTGAATGCGTTATCAGACCGCTCTCCCACATATGCGAGAGAGAACAAGGAAAGAGGAGTTCTTCGGTCTTGCAATTCGGGGACTATGAAGTCGACCCGACGTTCAAGGCCGAATACTCTCCTCTGTGAGCCTACTTTGCTCAGAGACACGTATGTCGAAACATACGTGCTTACGCAGTCTACAAACTAATACAACGAGGCCCCATTCTGGGGTTACCTCGAGGAGGTAGTGGTCAATTCTTTTGAGGATTGGAAAGGACACAGAGGAGAGGACAGGCAGAGCCTTTATGGCCATCCCGGGGCAGTCTCGCTTGCGAGAAGCGGACGCCAGCCGGCCATCTAGCGGCAAAGTGCCAGACTCTGCCAGGGGGGGGGGTCTGTCCCGTTACATAGCCCCCCCAAAGAGTGTGATCTCGAAACGCCTTCTAGAGCGTTTCTCGAAGAGCACTCTTTGTAAGAGTAGGAACGGGGGGGGAAAGCCACACCAGTATCGCCGGTCCCTGTTCGGGCGCCATTGAAACGTTTCGATATTCCGTGGGAGCGGAATATCGAACTCACGATTTTTTAGATCGTCTTCTTCCGAATGGAAGGTAAGAGTTTGGTACTGGACCGGCTGGATAAGGTGTGGAGGAAAGGATTCCCGCATATGCTTCGGGGTAGAGGGAGGCAGCTGGATTGCTGGCCCCCTTGATAACGCATTGAATGCGTTATCAGACCGCTCTCCCACATATGCGAGAGAGAACAAGGAAAGAGGAGTTCTTCGGTCTTGCAATTCGGGGACTATGAAGTCGACCCGACGTTCAAGGCCGAATACTCTCCTCTGTGAGCCTACTTTGCTCAGAGACACGTATGTCGAAACATACGTGCTTACGCAGTCTACAAACTAATACAACGAGGCCCCATTCTGGGGTTACCTCGAGGAGGTAGTGGTCAATTCTTTTGAGGATTGGAAAGGACACAGAGGAGAGGACAGGCAGAGCCTTTATGGCCATCCCGGGGCAGTCTCGCTTGCGAGAAGCGGACGCCAGCCGGCCATCTAGCGGCAAAGTGCCAGACTCTGCCAGGGGGGGGGGTCTGTCCCGTTACAATGTATATATATATATAGCAAGTTAGCAGCAAAAAATGCATGAACGTCGCTTTATTTTTATTTTTCCTCTTGAGGCGTTGTATACGCACGCTGAAAAAAATATTCCAAGATTCCGGGAGGGACGGTTTCATTGTTTAATCGGTGAATCATCAGCGGCCGGGACACTCATTCTCACGGAAAAATAATTTTATTATTGTGATATTCAACGATGAATCGCTCCCGACTTGGCGAGGAGAGTTCCCAAGAATGAAAAATCTCAATGACGAATCTACACGCGCGCAGTCCGAAAAGTCGGTGCGGAAACACGGTGGTCGGCTCGCCGCAGCTATGCGATGCACTTGCGTGGCATAGTTTTCACCCTGCAGTGTTGTATAGCGAGACGACTGACTTGGCAGGTACAAAGGTATACATACATGTATACATGCTATATATATATGTATATGTGTATACATACATACTATACAGAGGTAAGGCGGTGGGCAAGGTACATGTATTAATATACATACATGTATACATGCTATATATATATGTATATATGTATACATACATACTATACAAAGGTAAGGCGGTGGGCAAGGTACATGTATTAATTCAGAGCGTGCGTACACGTGATACAGTCGGTAGGCACGATCAAAGCATGCATGGGAGTTCGGGAGTCGCGGTCCAGCAGCCGGTCCCATGGTGTTGCGTTACTTTCCCACAGTGGAATATGGCTGAGCGCCGAGAACTTGAAGCACCCTGCTCCTGGACACGCACACGCGTTAACATCGATGTGTGCGAATCGCTATAGAATAATCGACACAGTGATTGGCCAGTCACTGTACTGGATGGGCTATTTACGCTGGTGCGTGGATTTAAGTTTTTAGTCTTTGATCAATGCAACGTCTATTTTCTTATATGAAGAGGGCCATCGATGTCAGGCAACAAAACGAGATTCACTCTTTATTTTCTCGGTAATGAGAAAATATTTTGTTCAATCAATTTTGGGGATTCCACAACCAATTTTTTTTTATTAACGAAAAAAAAGGAAAAAAAAAATTGTTTTGCCCGAAGTCAGTGGAATCTACCAACCACCTTGAGGGTTTTTTCTTCTATGTATAGTCGAAAATTGAACAATGCATGAAAACATGGTTGCGGATTAATATTGTAAAATTGATTTTTGAAGCTTCCTGAGTCACTCGAAGTGCCAATGACTGCACTTTTTTAATCTCATATACAGCAAGTGTATAGTACGGATATAAGATTGAGTGCAGGAACGATGAAGCTGCACACCCCTGGAGACGTGCGTACGGGAGGCCACTACACAACGAAACGGACGGTTTGTCCTCCATGAGAATTCACGCAGGACCTTTCGTGCGATGGTCTCACCGGAGGAATGGTCGAAGAATAAGAAGAAGAAGAAGACGAAGGAGGGGAAGAGAGAATCTATACGCACCGCATCTCACCTTGCAAGGCGAACCTGTCCGCAAGGCTGCAGCAAGAAGGAACGCCGTTACGCAGTTGGAATGAGTTAAGCAAGGACAGAGGTACGACCACCCCGTGCATCGTCAGAAAAGACCCTTCGTCGAGTTTGCCCCTTTGGTACGCTCTTTAAATTTCAGACGCGTAGGTACGACGAGGACTCGCTCGCGCGAATGAGCAAGGCGCTCAACAGCATCAGCGGTGCAACGGCTCGGAAAAACGTGGCTACACGGACGAGATTTATTACGTCTATGTTTCTCACTCAACGTCCAGAAAAAAAAAAATATATATATATATATATACTTTTTTCTAATCCTGATGCATAGTGGGTGAGTTATGTAAACTTTGGGTGAGAATAAACACGTTGCGAAGAATGACATTAGAAATGTTTTCACGAGCTGTCCTAGTTGTACGAGAATTGTAGATTATATTTAGTGTCGACCCAGTTTCGAAGCAGCTTCATTCGAGACTACTGTAATCTCGGCTACGTATGCGCAAAGCTCACAGCCCCGTGACTCGTGTATGTCGCGGACGTTCGTCGACCTGTACCATTAACTCAGCCAGCTGGTTGAAAAATTTGACTTTCGATGGCCGCGCGGTCCTCCGGTCCCTCGACGCATGCACGGTGCAGGCGAAGGAGCCACTTCCGATAGTGGCAATTGCCTCGACGATACGGGACCGGAAGATACCCGATGGACAAGCGTCAAACGAGATGAATCTCCCATGGGTTTTATATTATTTATATAATTGATTTTACATTATTTATATCATTGGTTTTATATTGGATTATTTATAGATTTTGTATAATATTATAATACTAGCAGGTTGTTATGGCTCGAGTGCTTCGCGCCCTCGGTTTGGACTATGAAATATCGAAAACGGAAATTTACCAGAAATATGTCACTTGGGTTTTGAAAATCTTTTTTTTCGACCGGAAGTGATATCACACCGGAAATACGTCATTTCTGGTCGAAAAATGAGTTTTTTTTTTGCATACGACAATAGTGCACAGCGTTATCGTGCACTCCTCCTAGGGGGTGCAACAAACATACAAACGAATCTACAATTTTCTAAAATACGTAATAGATTATACAAAATATTCATAAATATTACTAAATGTAATATTTTCTTATACTTAAAAATTATAAATCGTTTCTTTTATATTGGATTATTTATTATTTTTTGTATTTTTGTATAATATTATTTATCGCTTTTTTCGATTGGGTGACTTTAGTAATAGCGTCAAGCACCGTTGATTTATTCGTGCCCCACCTTCTCCAGTTTAAAAAAAAAGTATTGTTTGAGTTACTCTCTTAGGAGGCGAGACGTAGCTTTTTCTTTCTCTCGAGAGCTCGATGTTTTTGTAAACACGAATGGTAAATAACTTCAACTCGTGATAGCACGCCCGAAGGGAGAGATAACACGGGCCCGAATAAACACGCGATCATAAAAAAAAGTACGAGGCGATTTAATAATATGATACAGTGATATAACAGAGCCCTCGGCTCATAGGGTAACCCTTGCTGGGGCCACGTGAATTATAGTATAGGATGTGTATCGAGGCCCGTTGTATGTAATCTACATGTGCCGACATATGGAACAGAGACTTTTCTGTTCGCGAGAATTTCAAGCGTTATGAGCGTTTGAGTCAAAGTACAGAAAATGCCGACACTCGTACCGCCGATCCTTTTGCACACACCTACCACAGGCTGCATATACACGCTATATCTCTGCATTGACGAAATCGTTGGAGTCATTGAATAACAGTTACAAAGAGATTTTGCAAACAGCGGATACGATCGTTTTCACTCTTCACCGGGCACCGTGATTGCACAGAGAACGAGTCGCAACGCTAGCGAAAGACGCTTCGATGTTCATATGAAAATTTAATGAAATTTTATCGAAAGATCATTTATCGTGTTAACATGCAAAAATGTTAAAACATGGTAGCCACCAAATCAGACGAAATAAAAATTCCTTGACATTCCGCTGATTTCCCTAACGCGTTTAAAAAATTCTGGATTTCTCAGGCTGCTCTAGCGGAGCTGGTGCAACCACGGATTTGAAGTTGCATCATACTCGTCATAGTTGCGCATCTGCGAGTTCTGCGGTTATGATGAGACTCCCCGGGTATGCTGGAATGAGATTGATCGTTTTGGGCAAACTTTTGACCTTTATACCACTCTGTTTTGATTAACTCGTGTGATGCCCGTGCAACTACAAGTCAAATAAATAAAACCATACAACGATGGTTGCAAGGGTTGCAGGAAAGACGACGTTAAAATAAAGGTTATACGCGAATCTAGAGCAAGTCATCATTTTGCACATCGTGCATTATTTCTCATTATTAGCTCATTAGTCTATTTGCAGTCTGCCGACGATCACCTCAGTTCTGTTAGGGTGTCCTTAACCGAGACCCATCTTGCGAGAATCTACGACAGCCTGCCCTCTTGTGGACAATCCGTCGTTTTTATGAATAACTAAATGAATAACAAATAAATAAATAAATAAACTGCTCTCTGCACTGAATCAACCAAATTTTAGAAAATAAAAATGTACGATGTATTCCTATTTTCTCACATATCTTTATTCCCATCGGAACACTGTACGGACAGTTCTACCAAGCGCCCAAAGATCGCTACCTGAGCATAAATTCTTTCCAAATGCACAGATGAAAAAGAAAAAAAAGAATCGGAGAAAAGTCGATCATCGAAGTTAATAAACGATTAAGAGAATTGGACCCAATTTGTTTCGGGACTTGCCCGAGCGAGATGGAAGGTGTGAGAAAGGTCCGGAACTCTCTTTCGCAGTATATGATCCGAACGGTAGGGTCGAAGGGACTGGGTGATTAATCGACCACTTCCTCCTCCCGCTGCGCCGGGGCGGAACTTCATCCGCCTGTGAACGGAACGGAACCCTTAATAGGTACCGGAAAAAAAAAAAGAAAAAAATATTTGAGGTTTTGTCCTTTATCACTCCGCCCGACGTCGAAGTTATCGCGGAAATCTGATATCCGTTTATAAAAACACGAACCGCAAGCGGAAGGCGCTTTAACTTATTCTCGTAGACATTATCGTATCGCATCGGTAACAGTTGCGCTTCTAATTGTACATCAGACCCCCGTAATGGGTGCGGAGAATGGGGTGTCGCTTGCGGAAGATCAAAATAACGAGATCCTTCTCGAATCTCGAGCACGGTGTGCAATCTTCATCGTACAGTACGTGCAGTACATACTGCGCTCTCTATAGCGATAGCGTAGCGGGACACACAAGAATCGTATATATAAATTATAAATAAATATCTAAAAAAATAGAGCCAAGCAAGATTTAGTGAAGTATCGAGTGACGTACGGAGTTATGACTAAGCTGAGGGACTGCGAGATCTCGCACACGAACTCACTCGAAACACATTCCTCATCGCCCACTGTGAGCGAGATCAAACATCTTCGAACAATAGACACCACAATTTACGATTCGTGTCTGCCGGAGCTTCGACACGGAATACGTCGTTCTGAGAAGATCTATACCTACAAGGAGCTGCCTATGCGAGAGGATATGCAATTTTATACATCACTTGTCGATATGAACACAATAATTTATTATTAACACTCGATAATACTTTTTATTAAATCCTCATTGAAAGAGCTGATCCGTTCAGGCTCCCTCGTGCTTATCAATATCAATCCGTCATCGGTAATCATCATTATTATTCGAGACAATTTATTACCGTCAGCCACATAGTTTTCCGTGTAAAAATGCAATAAGGATACGGAGGCCCACTTTCTGTTTTATCTTTACCATTATTAAACGAGCAATAATTTGTCTCAGTTATTTGCATGCTCTAAAGGCGTTGGGACAATGTTAGGGGAGGAGCGGGGTAAAACAGCCGGACGTCGTTCATTTTAGATGAAACGTTGTTTTATGTCCCACGAAAAATTGGTAAAAACGGTCTGTCTTGCCCTGCTCTCCACTAGGTACCATGAAACACAGACTTTGCATGGCGCCCCTTTGGCTGTTAATAAAAGCTTCGAAAGAACCGCACGAGCGAGCGATCTCACGCGAAGGGATGAAAAAATAATAACGTGAATTATCGGGCTCGTGCCGTCCATCAGTGAATACCCAAAGGAAATTTTGACGTGGCGTGCACGAATAGTGGCGAACGGCGCACCCTGAATAGCCGCACCCTCATCCGAGGTGTGGTCGTTCTCCGATCCCGATGAGCCGACGGTAAGTAGCGAGCGTGCATTGCACTTTCGTCGACGAGGAGCTTTCACCCCTTTGTACGATGCGTGCAAACAAGCTGGCTGGACTGGAGCCCATTAATTCTGGTCGATGTGGATGCCCCGAATAATGTGGAGCATTATACAGCCTCATAGTAGACACCATCCATAAAACACACACTCTTCCTCATAATTACGCTTTTACCATCCTTGTTACCGGATAACGAATCGTGAATATTGCTCCGATGACAGTAACCGATATTGCAGCAAGGCTATTTTTTTTAGCGTCTAATAAAAACTCGATTTTATCCAATTTCGAAAGATTATGAACACTGAAATATAGAGTAATATAAGAAACATGGTGCTCGACGATTGATCCTAGCACGTCACACGGTAAAAAAGAATTCGCAAAGCTTCTTGTATGACAAAGCATTTTCTGTATTTTTGTCTTCCTCATAGAGGAAGCTTCGTGAATAAAGAAACGTTATGTGAAATCCATATGAAAATTCCAATTTTCAACTTGTATGAGGAAACGAAATGAAAATTACGATTTTCAAATTTTTCCACGTCAACGTCGTGTTTAACTTTTATACAAAACGGCTGACCGGTTCAGGCTCACCGCAGAAAATATACCAATCTAGTAACGCAGTGCAAAAAATACACCAAGCTTCACTTTTTTTTCTTTATCGGATCAGTGATAAAGACGCGGAAAAATACATGGAATTATGCGCCTCTGCATTTTTTTTGGCACTTTCGATTACTACTCATGAAATCCAGATGATACCTCGTATCTAGCTTTTTCAACCCCGTCATCTACATCATCTTGTAGGGTAGACCGGGGCAAAACGGGGACGCTAAGCAATAAAACCTTCTGCAACAATACCGAAAACATAGATCCATTGGTTTTCACACAAAAATTGTAGTGGTACCGGTTTTGAAAGGATATAAAAAAACCACCTGGGGCAAAACGGGGTGCTCATCGATTTGACTTGCGGCAAATGTGATTAGCTTCATTATTACCCTATTGTGCCCCACTTTTTGGTAGAGTTCTAATACGGTAGAGTTGTAATGCGGGAGATATGTTTTCTAGTAGAGTTGTTATGCGGTAGAGTTGTTAGAATTATCTTTTTTGGTAAAGTTATTATCCGGGAGACTTGTTTTCTGGTAGAGATGTTTGGGGAGGGATGTTTTCTGGTAGAGTTGTTATCTGGGAGAGTTGTGAGTGGTAGAGATATAAATGTGCCTAACCAAAGGTTGAGGATTCACATATATTTATTTGAGGATCATCAATATTAATTTTCATAGAACCCCTGTTATAATATTTGCATTCAGTAAAAGAATCGACCTATTTTTTCAAGGCTAATTTGCCAAGTTGAATTTTCGATCTAAAAATAGGAAAACTCTGACACCATCTCCAAATTCAGTGACTCCATAATCGTACATATTACTGTAACGAATACGCGAGTAGGCTCGATGCAGCAATTATTAACGTGAGATAGGGAGAGCAAAACGCGCGGTCAACCGTTGGAGAGACAAATGAGGACGTATTAACGATTGTAAAAAGATATATAGTCTGGACTGAGACCGAAAAGAGAACGGACGTGTGACGGTGAGGACGGTAGTTCTGCCACTTTTACTTCGAAATTATGATACCATATTTGAATTCGGCAATCTCAAATCACGGGATACTTAACTCCATAAGAATCTGACAATTTTTTGTTTTTAAATTTAATAGTTGTCTTAATTTTTATTTATTCGTGACCAATAGTATATTTATTCATTTATTACCACTGCGCTGTACATTTTATTGTTTCTTTATTGTGGCACCCCCGCTAATTTCATGTTCGATCAGCTAGAGATGTGTCATGACGGTCATTTTCCGTGAGCGTCAGTTGACAAAAAAATGACCGGCAATTGACCGTCTTTTTTGATTCCAAAAAGTGTTTGTTGTGTCATGACCGTCATTTTTGTTCGGGGAGTCACAAATATGGTAAAAACAACGAAAATCATCTATCTAATTGGGATTGGGCCGTAATTTTTTTTGTCGCAAATTTGGTAAACTATTTGCAGTCTTCTTGCAGCAGTCTACGTTGATGTCAAACGAATTTCTCTTCCTCGTTGACTTCGAAATCATTCCTATTATAATTTTTTATCAATTAATTCATCGATGAAACAATATTATAAAATGAATACAATCTTTTTTTCTAATTACAGATTGGTCCTTTGTTAATTTTCAAGTTGAGCCCGTGAAGGTTTTTAGAATTAATGTCGCTGTTGTCACAGTCCGGTCATTTCCGGACCGGTCAATTGACGGTCACGTGACAGTTAATTGACGAAAAAAAATAACCTGTTACAAATTCAGCCCCCATCTCTAACCACGAATGACGCCTGAGTGGCGCCACGAGTGACGCCAGTCCAATAGCGTCTTTCCAATGTGGCCTCCGATTTGAAATAGAAAAAAAAATGTTCACCAGCAATGTGAATTGAAAAGTGGCCTGTTTTTTCATTGCGCCGAGGCGCACATTTTTCCCCGGTCCCATTATCCCCCAATGCCGCGACTTTTCATTTTCACCTATCCCATTTTGCCCCGGTACCGTTTTGCCCCAATCTCATCGTCTTGCGCCGCGCTATTTTCCCTTGTCCTATTTTGCCCCAATTCCATCATAAAGGGTACTTCATTTTTTGCTATCCCATTTTGCCCCCATCCCATTATGCCCCGGTCCCATCGTGCCCCGGTACGATTATGCTCAGGTATGCCGTTTTGCCCCAATCTTCCCGAATATCGCAAGCGCGGTATTCCTCAACGAATCGTAGCACGTCACATGGTAAAAAAAGTGTTTAGATTTAAAGATTATCCATCGCTATTTTGTTGCAAGTGTTATAACTTTTAAAAAAAATGTTGGCTTTGGACTATAGCTTAGTCGTGTCAGGCAGGGTCTGGAGTACCGATTTTGGTATGACTGAATCCAAAAATAGGCGCCTGTTCAAAAGTCACAGAGCATTTAATATCGCTCTCTGACAAAACATGTGTGATGAACTGGGGATAAACGAAACGAAAAAAATGATTGCGTTGAATCAGTGTAGAAAGAGAAATACACGATTTTGTACATTCACCGGTCGATATTCATTGATCGACTCATTCATACTTGTAGAATATGTAGCGGGTTCGACCTGTAGCATTTCCGTAATCACGCGGGAGACCCGTTTCCTTCCGGCTCCCAGTACCGTCGCCCCGATTTCAAGCGAACAATAGACCTCTTCGATTCGAGCACTTCCTGTGAAATGATGCACCATGGCGATTACACCCTACTTTTTTTTCATCGATCTTGAATTCTTGGATCTGCCCGATCGATACTCCATCGATGCATTTCGAGTTAAAGGTCTATGCGAGTGAATATAAAATGTATTCGAGTGGTAAATCGATTGGAAATCCTATTGCGCAATTACGCGGAAATGTCTCCCTCCATATCTCCCACTCCACAGCACGATAGAGTAAGAGCCAGTCGCTCGGCCCACGGTTATAAACAGTTCCACTATATCATTATCACAGTATTATTATTCGACGAAAAACCTCCGCTCACCGTTCTCGCTAATCTCGCCAGGATACAGAAACCGATTTACCACTACTAGGTAACTTATTGGAATTTAAATTGCTCGGTTAGCAGGTGTCGAGAGAGTCTCCTGCCGTACACATAACCTAAGTAACGCATTTCATGTACCTCCGCACCTCGACTTCCCGTGGCCGCAACACTGGTTACTGCACACATACCCACATACATACCCGTGTGCGATTAATATTTGCAGCAATATTTCTGCGCGCGTAACTCGACAGTCCGTACGCCCTCTCTAGACATAATTCGCCCACGCATCCCAGACATTTGTCTCCCGAGTTTGAAGTTGCATAGGCCGCGTCGATAACAAGTTACATGTTGCAAACAATAAAGCAAACAAATATCTGGAGTTCGGAGAGAGGAAGACAATTATCTCCTCTCTACTCGACCCGGAAATCCAAGGACCGGATCGTCCGGGAACTCTCGAGACTAAAAGAGCGCCGAGTCCACTTTGGCGCCACTTCCGCGCGGCAGTCGAGCACACAGCTGGCAGGTGTCAGCCCTCCCCCCCCCCCCCCTCCCCCCGCCCCGTTCGCCCTCGCCATACGCCCGCCCGCCATCGCTGTTTCCTCGCCAGCGGGTATTATGCTTTGACCTGTGCACGATCTTTCGTATTTTCTCATTCTCTATACTCCAACGCAAATGTCGTACGTGCGCCCTTTTCTCGATAGAAATATCGTACACACGATATTACAACGTTCAAGCTCACACAACTGCGGCGCCCCCCGCTGTGTTTACTGTTCACAACTTCCCTCGCTATTTTGCACTTTTGTTCTCATTCGTTCATTCTCACTTTGAATTCGCATATGTTGACTTTTTTTCTCCACTTTCCCGTTGCGTTAACCGCCGGACCGACGGAGCACGCCTCGTCGCAGTGGCATAATATTACGTTCGCATAATATATTTCAACGCATATGTCCGCGCCGCGCGGCGCTGTCGTGCGAGAGACGCCTTCGCTCGATTTCCGTTCCGGATACAACGCGTCGATAACAGAACCGCTCCGGTGTGAAATAGTTTTTTTCCAACGACGGACCGGCGGGTATTTTCAGTTCCACGTCGCCATGAGCGACGGTACATGCCTGTACAATTATCATACCTTCGAACCGTTTCTATTCGCTGGCAGATCGTGGAGAACGTCGCTGTGCCTAGTTCACGTCCATGATGATGATATTATTCGACTTTCTCGATAAAAAAAAAAACTACGAGAAAAAAAATTTCCTTTCCAGTGTCTCTCTCTCTCTCTCGATATAATTTAACATTTCCTGGGGACCATGCTCTTCGCGTGTCTCGAGACTCGCGTTCCTGGATAAATGGTCAAGCACGTCGCGCGGCCACCGTCATTTTCCTTCTACTATGACCACTAAGACCACGGTGTTTGTACTACTGTACGCTATCTTTATACGGGGGAAAGATATATTTGTTGATATTCGCGGATGGTCAGATCGAGGAGTTAATTGACTAATTAGTAACGACAGTACGGGAATGTTCGTGAATATAATTCGAGCAGTGTTTTCGTAATCGTGGATCACCGTCGTAATAAATCTCAAGGTACAACAGAGTACGCCCTTACGTGCTCGTGGCTTCTGTTCGGCGGTAGTTTCGTCATTCATTCCAAGGAGCCGGTAGCGCGTGACGGTGCGGCGAAGGAGCGAGCGGAGCGAGCTAGACATCGTCGCAAGGAGACTCGAGTGACGAAGAGGGAAAGAGGCGCGAGATTGTGGAGAGGGAACGAACAGGACAGCGCGACGAATCGAGACGCGTCTCGCCCGTCGATCGATCCCCTCGATCGTGACCGGATCATATCGATCATCCTACGAGAGAGTTAACCCACGCCTGTGAGACGTGTTTTGGCTTCAACAACGAAATTACTGTACTCGATAAATAATAAATAAATTTGTTTAAAATCAATCTTCAACGATTTTGTAGTAACGGCGAGACTTTTTATAAACATCGGCAAATTCGTTGAGAAAAGGAATGCTTGTGAGGAATGACAATAGTTCGATTATTTCATACGGCTATGCCTCGAACAATGAGAATATTTTTTTTATTCTTTTGCAATATGTGAAATATAGTATATTATGCCACAAGGGAGGAAAGTGCGTTCTTTCACCGAGTGTGAAGTTTGATGCCCGAGCGGAGCGAGGGCAGAAATTCACACGAGGTGAAAATGCACTTCCTCCCTTGTCGCATACGACTTTTTTCCCGACTTCGTTAAAATAACCACATTTCTTGCGTCGCAAAATCGTGATATTCGCCAATGACCATTACTTCCCGAGAGTAATAGAGCTTGCAGAGGGAGTAATGAGCCCTATTACTCCCTAGGGAGTAATGAAAGTGTACCGTGCATGCGCATAGGTTAGTAATGATCATCGGTCAAAAATAGGCTATTTTCCGCCCGTATTGCACGCAAGAAATGTGGCTATTTTAGCGAAGTCGGGGAAAAAAAGAGTTTTACGCCCGCTTCGCGTGCGTAAAACCGCCATTTTCGCACCTTGTGATGAAAAATTTCGTACAATCCTCCTGCGAAACACTTTTTCTAACTCGTGTGATTACAGCACTCGCCTTCGGCTCGTGCTGCAAACTCACACTCGTTAGAGAAACGTTTTTCACCCTCGTGGAGTAATGTACTATTTCAAGCGAGAAACTTGCGCTACGGTAAAATAATCTCTGCAGGCCAAATTTATACTCAGTATATGAAGTTTGTACTGACAAACCGAGATTAAATTTAATATACCGGTAAATGCATACAAATTTCATAATTTTGTATGTATCATTTTTTTTACAACATATATATATTAATGTATAATGTCATTACGGATACTCTTATGAGTTTTGCAGGGTCTGAAAATTATATAAGGAAAACGAATGTAACGCGATTGGCAGCCTCCTACAGTACGCGAAAGGCACCACGCGTTCGAATGTGTAACAGACGCAGCGTTAGCAAATAGATTGCACCGCTAATAGCGATGAAAGAGTGCACGGGTGATTCGAACTCTCGTTCAGGGCTCGAGTGTACATGCGTATACGGCAGCAGGATGTTGATACCGCTAGTTCACCGTGCTTGCTCTCCGCTCTTCTTTCATCTCTTTCAGTGTTAACGGTGACGTCCGACGGCGACGTCGCGAAAGATAATCGACACCCGGGGGCTCATATGTTTAAAGAGAGCTTGCATCGGATGACACCGAGAGACGAGAAGATGAACGCGAGAGACTCGAGAAATTCCACCACTCGAGTTACGGAGATTAAGATATTCCGAGTACTACTCACAGATAAACGTGCATAATCACGACTTAAAATAGAACTCTATGTATCACTGTTTTCTTTAAATCGAACGTTCAACAAAAGTTGTTATCACTATAATAATAATTAGTGTCATTATTATATATAAAATAATATTATTATTATTGTTGTTGAGAGAATCTTCTCAATAACGGAGAAGATACCGTCGAAATGTACGAACGTGGGAAGCGCGTCCTTCGTCCGACGGCCTTCCGAATCGCGTGAGCGACACGAATTAAGGCCGAATATAAAAGTGTGGTAATAATAATAACAGTTTACGTTTGTCTGTGGGTAAGATGCGGTTAAAGTTCGGGCGCTTTTGGACGCTTCTTTTCTCCATACCGTATGTGAGTTTTTTTTTTTTTTTTTTTGCGGCTCTCCACGCTTTATGCTTCAATATATTTTGCTTCGAGTTCGGACTGCGTATACATGCAGAAACTTCGAAGCTAATATCTCGCATGTATATCGCACAAGCCTTTCGGTCGTTCGCATTATCCTCTGAGAATGGAAAGCCCGCGCACTCTCCACTTTGTCGGGACCTGAGCTCCTGGGCCATTGTTCGCCGGGGGCCACGCGGATGGGAACTCCTGCGTGTGTCTCGTCGCTCTGCCTCCTCTCCCTCTCTCGCCGGAGTCTCTGAACATACATCCTTCGGAGACGTGTTTCTCGAGGCCTCCGCGAGACACATCCCACAATAAAGATGTATTTTCAGCGATAAACAGCCCGACGAGCGTTTCACTGGCGACCCCATGAACCAGGTGCGCGTACCTCGTGATCTCACAGCAACTGGCGTGAATCTTCTGTCTTCCCGGCGTACAGAAAGCGGCGGTACACTTGCTGTCGCTGGAACATGGAATTTACATAATTTCCGTGTGCTCCTTGCGTTGGTACTCTCTTTCTCTTTCGGAGCCCTCCGAGGCCGAACGAGATTCGTTCGTAAACCGAAAGTATACGAGCGATAGCTGCCAAAACTTCAAAATTCAGACATTTCTTCGGGCAATCATATAGTCGTTGGGTGAAAATATCGCGTGATGGAATGTTTAGCCTCGTGATCCAGGCGCGAAATCGGAGAACAAAAAAGAAAAGGTAAATAGCAACGATCCAGGCGGATGTATCTCGAAGCTCGGGAACGTGTTCGTTTGTGATCGGTATCGATTTTAGGCGAGATAATTCCAGAATGATCAATGTTGTTTGGAACTTTTTTATGTGGGAGGGTGAGCGAGCACTGGCGAGCCAAGGGAGGACCTTGGTATCTCGGCTGTAAAGTAAAGTTTCGATAAAGAAATCTTTGTAACGGCCAATCCCTCATCGAAGGTTCTATGCGTTTCTTTTCGTTATCCAAGCGAGCACCCCGCATATTCGACAGGTCCGTGCCATTCGATGGCAGAGCTGGGCAAAGTACTTAAAGTATCTGAGTACTTGAGTAGAAGCACTTCAAGTACAGAATATTTTATTCTCTTGAAATCTTCATGCAAAAAAAACTATTGTTAAAACAATGGCAATTATTGTTCAAGAATATGTTATTCTTAACATAGTGCCAAAAATATACATGCTTAAAGCAATAATAAAACACCCTTGATTTAAGCATAATGGTTAAACATTTTTATGCTTATAACCAATATCGCAAATTTATAACGAGTATATAAATCGAAAAATTGTTCAATTAATCAGTAAACAAAAATGAATAAACCGACTCCACGTCAGGTTTTGTATCAAACATTTCAGCCGTTAGTTACATATTATCGAAATTTTCTGCAGGTAGAAGTTTATAGACATTTTCAACAGTGCGTATCGCATCGCTACGTTAAATGTCAAAAAAATTCTGGGTGAGTTGAACTTTTCAATAAAGGTTAGCGCTGAATAAAAATTTTCGATCGTTTTACTGTATAGTTGAAGTTTTCAATAAAATGCGACAAACAGACGAAACTTTCAATACAAAACCTGATGTGTTTATTTATTATTTATTTAGTGAATGATTTGTTGATTCATCCAATCGTTTATTGGTTTATTGAACGGTTTGACGATTTTAAATAATTTGTTTGTTCTAATTTTGGGAAAAGTGGCCAGGAGTCTCGAGAGTTCGAGACAAGACAAAACATTTCGGGTGATCGACGGGACAAACATTTTGTCTTGTGTTGGATTGCAATATCACTCTAAAGTCCTGCGTCATCTTTTCTCGAAACGGTTTACAAAACAAGCCGGAAATCCCGTCTTGTCTCGCTTTGTTTCATCATTAGTTATACTAACAGTTTTACTCGAGTAAACTGAAACCGATTGAACTGAAATTTGATACATGAATAGACTGAACAATGTTTGATTTGGATTTCTCTATAAAAAAGTACTTTATTTCACTCCGTGGGAAAATTGCGGTTTTTGCGCACACTTCGCGTGTGAAAACCCCCATTTTCACATCTTGTGAAATTTTGTTCGATACTCGTGCGAAAAACGTTTTCTGAACTCGTGTTATTGCAACACTCGTCTTCGGTTCGTGCTACAAACGCACACTCGTCAGAAAAAGTTTTTTCGCACTCGTATCGAAATGTACTAATAAGTACAATACTAGAAGTACCACGTACTTCAAGTACGTGGTACTTAAAGTACTGTTAGTACTTCCTATATTCCAAGTACATATGCACTTGAAATACCGTACTTTAAGTACGAAACAAGAGCCATGTACTTTTGAAGTATCGCCCAGCTCTATTCGATGGTAATGAGTCTCGGAAGAAGAGAGAGGTAGGATATGCAACAGCATCCAAACGAGTGACTTTGAGAGCCACAGTGAGTAAGAGCTGGAGATACATATATATATATACACACAGACGCACACACACACGTAGGCCACACGTAATTACACTTGCAAATCGCTTAATCACGAGAGGTGGCACGCGAGTACGAGCGACGTGGGTATTATAGGTATAGTTATAGGCATGGATGGTTCGGGATTATGTATATCTGTATATACGATGAGGGTATTTATTGAGACACCCGTTTGTGCTCAAGCAGGGCTTCGAGTCGCTCAATTCCATAACAGTAATTGACACGAGACGTACAGATAATCGTATTCAATAATATTTCATTATTCATTATCATTGCGAATCTTTCATCGGTTTATGCATATTATCGACGTTACGCTTGACTGTAGGCCAGAGCTTATGCCAGGTTCATGTTCGGCGGAAAAAAATACATGGAAATATGATCCACACGGTAAAAAGCCGTTTTTATTGATTTAGAAATATTACAGCGTGACACTGTGAATTGCGCAACTGTAATAAACAGAATACATTGCAGTATTTGTAAAAAAAAAAAAACAGCGATTGATTTCGTTACTTTTCGAATAATTAGTGACTCGGTATTCTTCCGAATTAAAACACTGGTTATATCGAGCTTGGTATTCGTGTCGGAAGTAGAGAGCGATAATGAGATCTGTGTAATGTAATCGGGATCCATCCAAGGGATCCTCGATGCTTGGCCCGCTTCCGCCCGTACAGTTTGCCCCACGGTAATCCGAACGGGACCACCGCGGAAAACATTATTCCCATCGCAGTCGACTGTCGGAGCAAGAGGAACGTGGCGCGCAATCGTGGTTTCCTCCGGACAGGGACGACGAGAGAGTCCCTCTCCCGGCGTGTTGCGTCCGCACGGCATCCTGCTGAATACTCGTCAAGGCGACGGCCCCGCGCAACGCCGTGCGCGCGAGAGAACGAAATCGAGAGACGAAATAAACACATAACGCCGCGGAATTTTATTCCCACGCGATAGGAAAAAAAAAAGAAAAAAAACAATGCTTCCATCACCGCAAGCAGCTCGGGCATTGGCGCGCATCGTGGTAAAATTTCTACGCATTTGACTCTTGCCGTCGAGAATATCCGCGTGATAATTACCGAGGCCGCTCTGCTCAAGTCATTTAGTTTTTGGGGTCGACAGTGTCTCCCGTTCCTCTCCCGACTTCCGAGAGGTTTCGAAACCCGCGCACAACTTCCGGCGCAGCTACGGAAAAATCGAGAGTCACTCGGGGCTGCACGAGATCGAGGCCCTTGGACTCCCATGTACCGGCAACTCGTTGTAACGACAACTAATTAAAGCTTTGCCAGAAGCAAGTTGCTAATTAAATGAGCGCGGATCTACGACACTGTGGAAGAAAGATCCCGACGAGATACATTGCTCGTTGCATCTTGTCTTCCGGACGGAAGAGGACGAGGCGTAAATGCACTGCGTGTATCACACACTTTCGCCTTGTCCACATGCAGAGTTATTCTTTTCATGTCGTTTCCAACCTCTCGTCGAGGATTTTATTTTTTTACTTTATTTATTTATAGATTTATTTACAGGAAGCCAAAAACTGTATAGAAGTCGCTTTATAAGTAACGGAAACTACTTATGAACTACGAGGAAGCAATGTGAACATTTTAATGTTCAAATGTTTCTTTTCATTTTATATACTTATTTTTATTAAGTATGTTTGTCACTGATTTAACGCAGTACTCTGCATTTTTTAACAAGTTTTTTCATTGCATCTTTTGGACTATGAATCGCTGAGGAAATATTGAATGCTCTAATAAAACTATCGTCTGTTAGTAGAAGTCAGGTAAATTTTGAGGCTAACGTTAGGGTTCGGGACAAAGGAAGCGCTCGAGGGTTTAGTAATTACTCCGTGAGTCCCCGGTCTCCCGCTAATAAAACGGGCAGCCGTGAAAACGCGCTAGGAGGAACTATCGATCGAGACAGGCTGATCCGCGACACGCTCGAGGCGTGCTGTGTTCGATCGTTACCCAATACGACGACGCCGACGGGGGGACGCAGGTGGCTCGGGAGTGCGAGCGAGTACGCGAAATCGTCGTAGGTGCAACAGGCCCCGAGTGGGCGCCGCGATCGAAGGCTGGTGTACGGGCGAAAGACAAAGCGCACAGTGGTTGACCCTTTATAACACAGCCAATCACTGTCCACGACCGTACTCTTCTCTTTCTCCATTCCGTATCTTCGACAGGCCAATAACTGGTCGACAAACAATGACTGTATATTTTTCACCATATCCGAGAGGAGAAAATGTTGCATCGTATATTTTACATTATACAGCATAGATTTGTGATTCGCCAGACACAAATTTTTCTCACCTTTAGCCGCGTGAAATAAAGTTTTCGTCGAAGCTGTTACTCCCACGCGTCGCCCGCGACTGCTAAACACGGGTGTGAAAAGTATTCCGGTCCCCCGACGTTGTGTGCTTCGTTACACGCGAGCTGTACCCGATCGCGTAGGAAGAACGTAACGTAATACGCCCGCGAAAAAATTTCGGATTAAACACACGAATTCGATAAACGCGTGTCGTCATCTTTAAACACATTTCTCGAGGTAAGCCATAAACTCTTTGGTGGGAATTATGGGAAATTAATTCGATAGCCGAAGTCTATAGAGTTGTACGACATGGTATTAATAATAATAATAAAAACGAATAAAATGCGTGGATCTCCTTAATTGGTATGGAGGATTCGAAACTTTGAGCTTTCTGGTGTAATACGACGCCCCCTTATGCAAATATTTTTTGACTGACCTGACAGTTAACGAGAAGAATTTTAGACGCTCTTATTATCCCTATCTTCCGCCGAAATTCCCGTTTCCTCCAACTGCTTTAAAAAACTTCGTGTTATAGGTAATAAAGAGAAGATCGTTTTCCATATATTATTACAGCGACTCTCCGTAATTAGCTCTCGCTCGTTAATTTTCCCTGGTCGGATGAGAGCCAATCGATTCACGTGAATCCCGACAAAAGTAGCGTGACCTCGCTGTTGAGTGTGCTCCTCATTGTAACGGCGTGTACCGCCGTACATACCAAAGGATAAAACGGGTACTAAGTGGGAAGATGATTGATACCGGTGGATGAATTAATCACGATAAACCGGAGCTTCCGCTTCTTGGAACTATTCGATCACGCGAGATGAACTCCTTTGATTGGGAACAGAGTTTTCGTTATTCGGAGGCTTTGCGACGATGCGCGAGAGTTAAATACTCGAGACTGTTAATTATTTTGTTTGAAGAAGGCTTAGGCCTAAAGTACACGATCGCTTGATCTAACGAGACAAAAATTCCACTCGACCCGTTGCCGATCAACTAAAATCATTAGTTTCTTAGCTTACGAGATTTAATACTGTCCCACGATTAATATTTCTCCGATGGCCTTCGGAAGTGTTCGCATTAAAATGTAAGTCGTTACATCGTGAACACCGTCACGAGACATACAGTGCTACAGGCATTATCATGTTTTTCACGCTAGCCGAGGCCGAATGAAAGTTGAGACGATATGGAATTACCCGAACATTACTATGCATCTCACGAAATGCGTAGCTGCCCACTCGACGCACCGGGAACCCTTCCCGATCTCTCGAAGGCCCTTATTCTCGTCGTTTTCATCTAAAAATCTATCTCTCCTTTGCCCCTGCGCCCAATCGCTTGATCAAGATAGAAAAATTATCACGTCGGAGAGAGTGAAAAAAATATGCGAACCGGAAATCGTTTGAACAATATCTTCAAATAAAATCTACATTTCCATTTCGTTTCTACAGATTCGGACGAGAATATGGATATTGAAACGAGAGATGAGAAGTCGATATATTATCATCAAAGTTTCTCTCGTATTTCATTATATTAACCTAAAACTGCAGTACTCACAGCTCCGAGGAATCCATCGGTACACGAGTCTTCGACGTTCGTCCGCTAACTGGCGCCACTCAGCGGCAGTTTACTCGAACCTCGAAACTCAGCGTGTGTTAACGACGATTGTGGTGGGAGTAAAGTGTCTCTCGCAGGTTTTTCGAGCTTGTCGAACGGTGCGTGGAGCCCAGCGGCAGGCGACGTCGACGACGTCGTGAACGAATGACGGTGTTGCGTGTTGTGTGCCGCAAATTACATTGCAGGTGGTGGTGATTTAATTCGAGCTGCTAAACCGCCTGAGAAACTCTCTCGCGTGGAATATCGTGTAATATTCAGTTGTAACAGTGACGTTAGTGAGCGCGGGTGTCGAGCGTATATCGCGATTGTTTGTGAGAGTAGAGTGTGTCTGCCCTGTGGAAGGATCTCTCTCTCTCTCTGTCTGTCTTTCTCTCACTCGTGTTGTGACCGGGTCGTGTCCTGGGCGTAACCCGAAGTGCGGCCCGGAGCAGGAACGATCCGCTCGTTTCAGTTCCGATTCTGCGCGCATTTATTTCACACACTCGGACACCGCCACCGATCGGACAGTGGGTTATTTACATATATACAGTTTTAGCGCAAAGCGGCGCGGGGGGAGAATCACGGTAGAGCCGTTGTGTGTGCGTGTGTGAGATGAAACACGAAAAGTCGCCTGTACAAAATTAAAGAAGAAACAGAATAAGGAAAAAAGGGACCAAAAAAAGATACACACATTTATCACTGAGAAGTATATCGATTGAAAAAGAAATCGAATTCGGAGGACCTAAAACAAATCCGCAACTTTGGTAAGAAAGCTATTATGAGGAAGTCCTTTAGTGATTTCTTCGTCACGATCTTCGATAAATTTCGTCGTTGATCCTGGGGCGCGTCACTCTTAACCGTAAGCTCCTCAGCAATGTCAGAGACGATCAGCAGTGATCGAGTAGTACGTCGAGAGGAAGTAGCACCAAAAGCGGCAGTAACTTCTACCTGATATATGTATATATATATATACATATATATAAAGAGAGCGCGTAGGGCATTGTCGATCGTGGGAACGGGGTGTCGGGAGGCCGAGATAAAGAAAAATATACAGCGGGGCGAATAACACTGCGTGCCTACCGCCCGTTCCGTACTATATAAAAAAAACTACATGCAAAAAAAAAATAAAATAAGAAATCTTGTACAAGCATACAATAGTAGCTTCGAGATCTCTCATCCACGTTACTTTATATCCGTTTACGGGTAAAACAGGACACATCCCACAGGAAAATATATTCTTTATCAAACATATAAAAAAGAAAGAGGTAAAAAGGGTATCCTCTGTGTAGTTTTGTTTGTTTCTCCGTTGTTTTACTTTGGCCAATGTGCGACTCCGCTGACGCATACGTTCACAAGCTCGGTTACCTCCAGCTCGGTGATGAGTCGTCGACGGAGCGTGGTGTCGTCGGCGGGCGTGTCTCGGGTGGCTCGAGGCCCGAGGCCCAGGTACCCGTCGTCTCGAGGAATAGCCACCAGCTCCAGGGATCACAGCAGCAGCAGCAGCAGCAGCAGCAGCAGCAGCAGCAGCAGCAGCAGCAACAGCAGCAGCACGCCAGGGACGCCTCACGGGGCCCGAGGCCTCTCGGTGCTATCGAAAGTTTTATAGAAGGTGGCGCCGAGCAGCAACAGCAGCAGCAGACGAACCGACAGGCTCCTCTCCAACCTCCCGACTACAAGATGTACGAGCGTGAAAACATAATAGCTTCGTCGCGTTTTGCCACACCGAAACCCGTCGAACATCTTCATCATCAACCGCGCACGACCTCCCAGCAGCAGCAGCAGCAAGCTCAGGCACCGGTTTACGAAAATATCGAATATTATCCGCAGCAGCAAGCACCGCCTTACTACCATCCTGTCGACTCGAGAAAAAGTCCCAGGAGCAGTCCAAGGGGATCTCTGGCCGGCGAGACCTACGAGGCGACTTTCAGAAAAGCTCAGCCACAAGTACCCAGCGGTAATCGTTATCAGACCGCCTCGCCGGCCAAGGAATTGCCGCCCTACGAGGCACCGCCGGTCTACGAGAACATTCAGGAAGTGTCGCACTTCGAGATCGAGGGGCAGAACAAGCCGGGACCCCAGGTGCCGAATTACTATCATCCGGCCAACATTAACGGAGGGGACTATGTCGTCATGACTGGAAAGGTATACAGGCAACACGGTCGTGCGGATTTCAAGAATCGGATTATCCATAGATTAGTCATTCGTTGAGTCATCGTGTACTTTATTACCTTTCTGTATATATGTATAATATATATATATATATATAATTTTTTTGTTCACTTTTTTTGCAGCAGCAACAGCGAGGAACCAGAGGACAGAGTTACGACGGGACGTCATTGCCCCGTGGAGTATCCTCTCAGCAAGATCCTTCCTCGAGATACCTGCCGGGTTGTACCTCGTCTTCGGCCGATCTTCAGAGCGGACGTAGCGCCGCTTACGTTCCACCGTCGGAGCTTCAAACGGCAGCGAGAAGCTACAGTTATCCGACCGATCAGCAGCAGCAACAACAGCAACAACAGCAAAATTCACCGAGATCGACTCATCCTTATCACAGCGAGTCGCCGCCCATTCGTTTGCCGCCCGAGCCGAGTCATCACTATCGCGGTCCCATTATCGACAGTACCGGAAGTCAGGGAAATTATCGACATTCACAGAGCGAGGCTGGACCCGCTCCGCCATATCGTCAGGAGAATTCTCAAGTTTACAAGCAATACGTGGATTCTTCGTCTCGAAACTCCGGTCACGGCTATCCGGGTGATTCGCAGACGAGAAACTCGCCGGTTTACTCGGGTCCCGGCCAGCCTGCGCCGAACTGCAGGAACTCGCCTACGGTATACTCGACGCGGAACAGCCTTCCCGGCGCCACGATAACGAGCACGATACCGCAGAGCGACAGGAGTTATCATCATTCCGATGGTCGGGGAGATTTTCCGGCTAGAAATTCGCCGATTTATTCGTCCAATCGTTCGGATCAGATAAGAGCGGCCGGTGGTCAGCAGAACGAGAGGAATTACCTTCCCGACGGAGCGGAAACATCAGCTAACAGAAATTCACCGGCTCTCTACATGCCGGGACGAGATTCGTTGTCTCATTCGCACGGATCTCGGAACGATCAATCTAGAAATCCCGCCCCGGTGCAGCAGCACAACAATGGGATGAGAAATTCGCCGAAGACTAGTCCTACTCACGGTACCGCGACGCTGGAAGCAATGCCGCAGAATGTGGGAGTAATCGCTAGACAAGTTCCGACTTCGTTCGTTACCGCCGCTACCGGAAGTCCTGTACGCGGTCAAGTTCAGGCTCCGGTTACGAGCGCGGCCACAGCTGCTGGCGATGATTTTTCTAGCAACGCACCGAGAATCACTAGTCTGCCTCCGGGTGTTACGAGCGGCGTTGCTGGACCTGTTTTTCTCAATGCCGGAGTTCCCGTGCTTCAGAGAGCTGTCGAGCCAGGGCACGATTTGAGAAGATCCGCTAGTCCACCGGTAAAACCTGTGCCGGGAAAGGGACTACTTCCGTACAATGTTACACCACCGAGACCTTCGGTAAATAATTTTTTATCTGTTTTTCAAGCCAGACCGTTGTTGTAATATTCGGTTGTATCACGCTGAGAAAATTCGATAATTCGTTGCTCGATCAAACACGACGAATAATCATAAATCGTAGTGTTTTTGATTTATGCTAAACGGGAATGAATACAAAAAAAAAACGTTGGATTGAATAATTTATTGTTATCTGTAATAGGGTCCAACGGAAGCGGAGCGCAAGATCGAAGAATTGACGAGACAATTGGAGGAGGAAATGGAGAAGCAGGAGGAAGAGGGCGAATACTTTGGTAAGTAAAGTTTCTCATCGTTTTCGTCGCCGTGCGATCAAATGCAATTTTCCTGTGCAAGTGGATGATCATATTAGATTCGTAGTTTGCACTGTAGCGTGCGTTCAATCGCCCCGGTGCACATGTCTCAGTTGTCCGAAGCTCTTCGCGCACAGTAGTAACTAATCTCGTTATAGATAGACCACTCAGTCACTCGCGCAACGGACAGACTCCACTAGTCTCTGTCTGTCCACTCGAACGATCCGGCCTCGTCGTGAAATTGTGTCGCACCGTACTGTTTATGTATCCCGCGCGGTTTAGCATATTTACGGCCTATCAAGGGTTAACGCTCTTTTCGATATGGCTAGATCCATTATACCAATCTCAAGCTGTAAGTTCGTCATTCCTTCCGACGTATAATTTTCGTAACGATTATTATCGATTAAATGAGACACGGGTCATCTTTGAGATATGTGATTATAATTTTTTTTTATTCAAGGTATTTGCCACACTTGCGGAGAGAAGGTAACCGGTGCTGGACAAGCGTGCCAGGCGATGGGTAATCTCTATCACACGAATTGTTTCATCTGCTGTTCCTGCGGACGAGCTCTACGTGGAAAAGCCTTCTACAACGTTCACGGACGAGTTTACTGCGAAGAGGACTACCTGGTACGTTACCTTTTGATCTCCATCTCGCGCGAATTAATTCTCCTTTCTTCACCACGCGTTTTTTTAACACTTATTTCTGCAATTTTCTTCACAGTACTCCGGCTTTCAACAAACCGCTGAAAAGTGTGCTATCTGCGGTCACCTCATAATGGAAATGGTGAGCCGGAGTCACGACGACTTTCGACCGAAGAAATAATTTGTTTATTTAAAAAAATAATTTTCTTTTTTTTCCACAGATCCTTCAAGCCATGGGCAAGTCCTATCATCCAGGGTGCTTCAGGTGCTGCGTGTGCAACGAGTGCCTCGACGGTGTTCCTTTCACCGTTGACGTAGACAACAAGATTTACTGCGTCAACGATTATCACAGAATGTTCGCTCCAAAGTGTGCCTCTTGCGGAAAAGGAATAACGCCCGTCGAGGTGAGATTTTGATAGTTATTTGTATGGCAAGGGCGTAGACAGGGAGTTCTTGACGAGTGTGAAAATGGGGCATTCACACGTGGCAAAACTCCCTTTTCTACGCCCATGCCATGCACATAATTTTTCCTAACAAATTCACGAAAATCACGCTTTCCGTTCCCGTGAAGTGCCTTTCTGCGCACACTTCACAGGAACGGAAGCGGGATTTTACGTGCGTTAAGAAAAAAAAAGATAACGAACCGCGTCTCAGTTTGACAATTTCACTGATAACTTTTTATCTGTAATACCAGGGCACGGAAGAGACTGTACGGGTCGTGTCGATGGATCGAGACTTTCACGTGGACTGTTACGTCTGCGAGGACTGCGGAATGCAACTGACCGATGAGCCGGACAAGAGGTGCTACCCTCTCGAGGGTAGACTGATGTGTCGAGCTTGTCATATTCAACGAATATCTCACACTCAGCCGCGAGCCCCGCAGCCCGTATCGGCGAGCTATCAATTTATGGGCTAATAGAATCTTAGCGTAAAAATCTTACGTACAAATGTATTGTACGTATGTAATTCAATGTACTCGCGACGAGATCAACGAATTTTGAGGTAACAATGACCTCTATTCCGATAAATTCCTGTATACTCAAAGGTGTCTCGGCGGTACTGCAATATAACACATGGGAACATCGACGAGGGTATCGAATAATAATCAAACGACGTGCTTAAATAATCGTGTCGAAAGTAGATACAAATGTATATCGTCCGATGATATTCTGTCTCCGTAAGCGTGCTATCGTTAAAATGCTAATCTTTGAACCTCGATTTATTACGATATAATATATTTATGACTTTTAGAGGTATTTATTGCCCAATGTACTCCCCATCGCGAGGGAGGTCGCGGTGCGTTCATTATTAATCACGGACACACGCGATCATCACTCGTGTCCGAAACACTACGGGCACGTGGGTGAGTTGCGCTGGCAACTGTGATATGATAGCATAATAACGAAACTTTTGTTGGTAGATAGAAGACACTTCGATATTGTTGTGTATTTTATTTGTATATATATATCGTGCAACTTCGTCAATCCTCAACGCCTACTCATTATCGATTCTACACTTCTAGCGATTCGCGGTATTGTAATACATACATTCGTAAGAAAATCGATACTCGACTCCGTCGCGATGTTAGATAATAATATAAAGTGGAACTACTCTGGGCGTTGTTTTTTTTTTTTTTTTTTTTTTCATTTGCGGTCGTTGTGCGACGCCAGGAGTTTTGTGATATTCATTAACGATCGTTGTTTCACTGACATCAAGTCCGCACCGAAGACCGTTATTACCTTTTAATATAAAAAAAATGCATTCTTTTCTATAATTCTTTGACTCTGAACTCGCATTATATCGGGATAATACGTATCTGTATGTAGTATATTATGAATGTTGAATAAATATAACCGCGATAGAAAAGTAAAAGGCATTTTTGCTGCGATTAATCTTAGGAGAACGATATTATACGAAAAAAAGATCGAAAGACGCACAAATCAAGCTGCCAAAAAATCTAATTGTTGTCTCTTTAACACTGATTTCTATTAAATATGATATATTATCATAGTTATTTCGTACGTTAACAATCTACTCGTTTTAAGTAGGGAGTATTTGTAGATAAAACTACAATTTTTTATTATTTAAACGCATGTATGCAAGGTGAATTACCATTTTTTTTTTTTTGTAATAAACAACTGATATAGTAATCATTTCCATCTTTTCTCGTTTCGCCGCAGATAAAACACTGTTTACACTATGTACACGGATAATCGTCTGGAAAGGCGAAGATGGATCGGGAGTGACTCGAATTGATATCTCACAAAATAATATTTACATTATATTCTTCGTGGTAAGCGATAACATTTATACATAGGACATTCAGTATAGCGAATCGGCGTTCGGGCGTCAATGATTCTAAACGTGATAAATTTCTTTGTTTCCCTCTGCGCCGCTTCGGCGTGTATCTCAAGCGCGAGTGCTAAGTTTTTGGCGGTTCTGTTTGTTGCTGATCCTTGAACCCAGTTTTAGCGTAATTTTCCCTTGGTTCCGTTGCGCATTTGCTTGATTGCGTTTCCTATGACAAGAACCCCCGTTGATATGTTATCAAAATTCCGTATTTAACTATCATAATTCCAATATAACTATAACTTACACCGAACGGCTCTGATAAAAATAATCTACCTCATCTAGTATAATAAAAACAGCGTGCAACAGTAAACAATGCGACAGAGAAAGGGAGAGACATGAAAAGCCTACAACTATATTTATAATTCCAATGACCTAGGTAACATCTTACGGACAGTCTGCAGAGTGTGCAGCGTGTAAATATAAAAATTCGAGACAATGTAAATAACTTCCCGGAACAATATCGCGCTGATTTCGGTATTTTAGCAAAAAACCGTAATGGAAAAATCGCTCACCTTGATCGTCGATCGTGGCTTGAATTTGAGATATCCCATCTTGTTCAGGTATCTTATACTCATCGTAGTACCGCCTAAGGCACATATTTATAAAATTATTCCCATGAAGTGACAATTTATTTACGAAAGAGATAAATTCCTTCATACCAACTGTAACTGTGTATCTGACTGGTGTGGCGAGTTTGTATAGAGCATAAGTAACGGCCCAATGTCCAGCATTGGAGCCGCGCATTAGATCCAAGTACCTTTCGCCCAAATTAAGGTATTCCATGATACTGACAACATCCACACCGCTGCGAATACAAAAATGTGATGATCTGAACTTCCTTAAGGGAGTATTGTTTTTTTGTCCATGGATAATGGAATCTTGCCCTCAGAAAACTGACTTTTTAGCTGCAGCATAAAATATGGATGCCCATCCGATGGAAGTAACAACGTGCACAGGAATAAGGATGTGCCAGTAGTCTTTGGTCAATTGTTTCATTTTTTGAAAGATAGTCTGCTTCTCGGGTAGTACAACAGGTTCACAGCTCTCCTCATTGGCCTGTTGAGGAGCACTGCTCTCCTTATTAGGCTGCGGAGGAGCACTGCTCTCCTTATTAGGCTGCGGAGGAGCACTGCTGAAGAGCCTGGCAGTGATTCCTCCATTACCGGGAAATAAATTTTGTACAATGATCCTGGAGCTAATGGAATAACTGTTACCTCGGCTTATTCTCCATAAACTATTTGTGTCTGAAAGAAAGAACCGTACAGTTTGAAACGTTTTAGTGTATAGTCAAATAAAATTTTAACATTTTTCACTCAAACGGTTTAAAGGACCGCTGTGGATTAAATCCTCACTCCTCAAGGATCCAGAGACTCGACTCACCATAAAGATTAACGCTTTGTCGTCTCGTGTCGCAGTGGCAAAGACAGCGCGTGGGTGTCAACGAAAGTTTGGGCACGAGTCCTGACGTCGATCTCAGGACGAGACCCGCATACCTCGTACTTCTTCCAATGATCATATCCATCTCTCAATCGAGGGACCGGTCCTCGTACGCTTAACCATCAAAACATGACGTCCTAATGAATGAAAATTAACGAGCCTGTGTCGAATCAACGAACGAACGTCATCTTTGAAAACTCACCTCGCTCAACCTTCGAAATTTGCTGTCGCGATCGTTTTCTTCGTTCGCAACAAGCCTCGAAGAATATTAATTTCCAAAGCTCACATTTCTCTCGCGGTGAAAACGCGAAGAGTGCTGCCGTTGCGGGAATAGTGGCGCTCTGACGTCCGCGTCCATTCGTGTCTGCTCTACCAAGCGTCCGATAAAAGGTCTGCCAACAGGCGAGTTTCAGACCGCGATGAGACAAGTCCCGTTGAACGATTATTTGCCACCGTTTTGTTAATAACTCGAAGCATCGTTCTCGTCGCCATTCCAACGGTGAAAATTTTACTCTATCGGAAGGTTTACACAATTACGTATATTTGATACTTTTGCCGACAACCAATTTCGACGATTTCGCGAAATAATCTTCCGCACGTTGATAACGCTTACCCCAGGCAACTTCACTCATCTCCGAACTCTCCGAACTTGCCATAGGCGCTTCGATTCGCTTACATTGGGGATTCTCGATGTCGTTAAAAAAAAACAGTATGGTGAATGGTTGTCGTACGGCTTTGCCGCAGTGTTACAATCGTTTGTGAGTGTAACAAAAAACAAAATATCAAGAAAAGGCCCATTATTACGTTTGTAACTGAACAGTGCATGCGTTCAGGAACAGCGCTCGCGCATTGGTTAGTGCGAAATAGAGGCACGAGACTATCCGAAGACTTCGTCCAGCCCGTGTAGTGTATTCGATAAAACACTAACTTACATATATATATATATATATCGTACGGCGATTCGAAATGTCTTCGCCTCGCGCTGAGGCTACCGACGAGACCGACGAGAAGAACCGCGAAGATGCGTCGCCGGGGCATGCGAGCATCGAGGATAAAAAGCCACCTCAAGCCAAGAGCTCGGAGGGGAGAAAACCCGAGGAAAAGAAAACAGATGAAAAACGATCTTGCGGATCCGACAGAGTAGCGAAAGTGATGAAAACCGGATCCGATCACGCATCACCTGTAAGGATTTCTCAATTTTTGTTTTTTTTACTATTATAATTGTCAATGTTCGAAGCTGCTCATTGATAATGTCTTTCTACTCAGAGTTCCGGTTCGCCGTCCGACCTCTCGACAGGCACTAGTCGAGAAGCCGAGGAGTCAGAAAAATCCACCGCCAATTCTGCGCTGGTCGCGGATCATTACAATTCCCTTGAGGAGAAGGGCCTGAGCCAGAGAAATCAAAGTCGCATCGTTTACATGAGAAATTTTAACAATTGGATAAAGAGTATGCTTATAAGTAAGTAAACATAAAGCGGACATTGTTTTTTCAACCATAACAAGAGTTTGTCCGTTTCCCCCAATGCTGTTACGGTAGAACCCTGATTAACTGGGATGATCGGGACCGAAAGGTCTCCGAATAATCGAAAACCCAGTTAATCCGAACTAGTCAGCAAAATATTTATTTATTTATTTAGTTCAGTTTAACGGGGACAAGCCCCTTGGTACAAAATATAAACGTTTAACAATAATATAATTTTTTGAATATTTATAATTATAATTATAATTATGGGAAACTATTTTTATACAACAGGTACTAGTTCTCTCACTGATATCTTGTTTTCACTCGTACCGGTCAAATATAAGTCAAAATAATGGCTAATGATATAACTTTATTTTGCAACATTGTTTTCACCCGTTACGACTAGCGAGTTTCATGTTTGAACATGTCTTTGCAACTCGTTCACCTGTGGCAGGTCGTACACGTGGCACACATAATTTTTAATGCTTTCTGCACATGAAAAAAAAAAAAAAACCTCGGAACACGCGTGGTTAATCTGTTCCTGGTTAATCCGACTCCGGTTAATCAGGGTTCTACTGTATTTTGTTATTGTCTGTTTACCAACATTTTTTTTTTACTATTCATTTACGAAAGTTTTGTTACTTTGTTATTTACTTTTTTTTCTTTTTACAAAAACGTATTTCTGCGCAGGCGAATATTTGGCCAAGGTGAGACTGGACAACAGTCACGGAGCACCTCTGAGAGTGTTGGACATGTGCTGTGGCAAGGGAGGAGATCTTCTAAAATGGCGAAAAGCTAATATAACTCATCTCATATGCGCCGATATCGCGGGAGTATCGGTGGAACAGTGTCAGTCACGTTACAACGATATGCTCGGTAGAAACAACAACGATCGCGGTTTCGCACCCGTATTCACCGCAGAATTTCTCAATTACGACTGCACCAAGGTATTCTATAACACGTAACGTTGGAAAGTTTTCTTTTACTATTTTTTGTAGTAACAAACGAATATTTTATGAGGCTGATTGAGAAGCTAATATCGAGGTCGCTAAAACACTCTGTACATCAGAGAAGCAGGCGATTGACAATAGAAATTCGTTAAAATGGAAGGTTTCAGGTGCGTTTAAGGGAAAAGTACAAGGACCCCAGCCTAAAGCTGGATCTCGTGAGCTGCCAATTTGCGTTCCATTATAGCTTTGAATCGCTACAGCAGGCTGAATGCATGTTACGAAATGCCGGCGAAAGTCTTCGGCCCGGTGGCTACTTTATCGCTACTATTCCTGATGCGTATGATTTGGTGTAAGTTTTACCTGGTTTCTATGCATCAATTTGCTTCGAATTTGCATCTGCGGATGCTCCGAGTGAAAAAACCAAAGATCGTATTTCAAGCTCGCCCTTGCTTTTTTTTGTTTCATTCCAGTTCCCGATGGCACAAGTGCGAGGGTAATAAATACGGCAACGACTTGTACACCGTTGATTTCCAATGCGACAAGACAAAGCCGCCGCCTCTCTTCGGTGCGAAATACAATTTTTGCCTCGAGGGTGTCGTCGACTGTCCGGAGTTTCTCGTACACTTACCGACGCTCCGAAAACTCGCTTTGAAATTCGGTCTCGATTTCGTCATGTTCGAAAGATTCGAAGATTTTTACGAACGCATGAAGGGCGAGGGTAGATCGCTTCTGGGAAAGATGCAGGCACTTGAAACTTATCCGCCTTATCTCGAGGCTCCTCTGCTGGGCCAGGGTACCAGTGACTATCTCCATGCTATTCAATACATGCAGAGCTCGACTGGACATCGCAAAATCGGCACGCTATCTTATTCGGAATGGGACGCTACATGTAAGTAGTTAATCGTGCGTGTGCACCGTTTGGCAACGTGTCGAACAAAAACGTGGGTAGTTCGTCTGGCAGGTAGTTCGAAAAAGGGTCGCCATTGTCATTTCGAGGTATGCTTTCCCGTTAGAGGGATTGACTCAGGTAAAACCTCGACGCGAAGAAATACGAAACGAACACTTTAAATCTCTAAATTGACCAGGCGTCCCTTTAACTCGTATCTGAAAAACTTCTGTTGAACTATCCCGGTTTCAATTCAATGGAGGCGTGAAGTAACAACTTTCATTCGATATTACAGCTTTGTACGCAGTGATGGCATTTCAAAAGATGAAGACCACATGGAACGCGGAGGGTAAGCCGGAATACTCGAAGCTGTGAGCAACGACATGTTGATCAGGATAATGAAAAAAATAAAAAAAAGATCGATTGCAGCCGATAAGGCAGAACCGCGCGTCGAACGCCATCGAAATGCGTCTGTTACTGCCTGTATATTGTACAAACTATTTTGTTACCGTAAGGATGCATCTAGATAAGTGAATGTAGCATTACGAGACCATGACGAACATTTTAATAACGCCAGATCCGATTTTTGTTTGTTTTTTTTTTTATTCTGCATGCTATTATCATTCGTATGGAGGAAACTGTTTTTCAAAAAGTGTAATCTAGAAATTAAGTAAACGACGAAGCCTCGTGTAAATGATGATGATCATGATGTTGATGCGATTGGGAATGTTTGAGAATAATCGAGATAATTGATCGTGTTTATATAATTTGCGCGTAAAAAATATCGCGCCTTTACGTCCGAATGAAGGGTTAAAGAATACAAGTAATGTACATGAAAATTGTTTAATATTTCATCCTCACGAAACCTTCCTTCGGTCCCATGATGTCTGTTCCGAACACAGACATTTTTGCGATTTTATTGTCCAAAGGTTTATAATTCGAGGAATGTGACTCGAAACAAATGAAATCGAGGAACGACACGTTGGTCAACGGATCGCGCTTCTCAAAGAGGGTTCCCGAATAATCGAGTAGGAGAGGTGAAAAACGGGTGGGCAAATGCGGCGATTCGTTCGCGAGTCGAGTGGCGGCGATTGGGCGGAGTTAAAAGACGCGCAGGCGCATTAAAGTATTTCTGGCACTTAGCCGCTTAGCCGAGCGATCGCAGTCTTGCGGAGTAGCGACCGAGAGGTGAGACTGCTGTGTGCGTGTCCCCTGGTAACTTTCTTCGCTCTCGCTGTTAGAGTTCTCCTTCGGTGCCAGAGTCTATCAGAGTTGCGTTTGGCGAGACGGAAATGGAGGTCGAGCAGGCCGTATCCCGGCCAAATTCCGATACGGTAAGTGGCAAATACGTGTATAATCGACGATACAAAATCATCTACGTGCTTGATTTTTCTTTAAACGCGAGGGTTTAGCCTGCTTTCTCTTGAAATACTGCACGCGCCAGGACGCGAAATTTTTCTAAGTCCCAAAATGGCGTCTGCGGCTAAGTCCCCACGTACCTCGTTTTCCCCCGATGCTTCGCGCTTCCAATAATGACGAATCTCATATCAGCGACCCTCTGCTTTTAATGAAATATCTAAAAAAAATCATGAAATTTCAACGAGTTATCGTTAATTCATTTACAGGACAAAATATCGAAGGAGAATAGCAGCGCAGCCGGGAATCATGGAGGTAAGTAAAGCTTGGCATGGGTACACGTATCGTATACCGAGCGCGGTGAGACAGTGTACGATTCCCGTTCGCGACGAGATGCGTATTAAAAAAAATGAAAAAAAAAACCGCAGCTATCACTCACGATGGATGTTTAACACCGAACGATCCATCGCGCCTATGCGACACGTGCTTCGTTTCACATGCTCCAGATTTGTCCTACCTACCCATTGATATACCCTCAATTATTTACGACACGACGACTTGTGTACTGTACAAGAGTAACAACGCGTCTCCCATCGTTTACATTTATTCGCGTCCCTTATCGATAACGTAAATCTATTCAATGCTTTTCGCGTATTTTTCGAAAATTCGGGTCTAACGTGCACACGACTACCGGTGTTCACATTTCAGTTTTTAACCCTTTTTGATCGCGATTTTCTTTTTTTTTCGGCGATCGATTTTTTTTGTCAATTTTTTTTTCGTCTATACATTGAGAAAAAATAAATAAAAGGTGGTTGGATAAGAGGCAAATTTGTGGACAATATTGATATCTGCCTTGCATTTTTTTTGCAGATGCTCATATGAATGGCATGTCCAATGGTTTCGATCGCAAGAAGGAGCATAAGTCGGAGCACAGAGATAGGGACAAGGAGCGTTCCCACAAATCCGATCACAAAGACAAGGATCGAAACAGGGACAAGGAAAAGAGCCATAAGAGCGAGCATCGGGACAAGGACAGGCATAAGCACAGTTCGAGTTCCAGTTCTAAGGACAAGCATGGCAGCAGTAGCAGCAGTAGCAAGGACAAAGACAAGAAGAGTAGCTCTTCGTCTAGCAAAGACAAGGACCACAAAAGTAGCACAAGTAGCTCCTCGACCAAAGATAAGGACAAGGAGAAGAGTAGCAAAGATCATCATCACAAGTCTAGTAGTTCTAGTTCCAAGGATAAAGACAAGTACACACCCGTTTTTTTTTAAATTAGTTTTTTGCAATAAAAATGTATCGACAATTAAAAAAAAATGTGATCATTCTTTCAGACATCACGTGAGTTCCAAGGACAAAGAGAGCTCGAGCAAGGACAAGGAGAGTAGCTCCAGCAAGGACAAGGAAAGTTCTCGTAGCAAGGACAAGCATAAGCATAGCTCGTTGAACAGCTCGAGTTCCCGCGATAAGGACAGGGACAAGAGCTTGTCGTCCAAAGACAAAGACAAGGATCGTAAACATTCCTCTGAGAAGGATAAGGACAGGCATTCCACTTCTCACTCCTCGCCCGACAAAGAGAAGCACCGCTCCTCCGACAAGGACAAGCATCGTCACGACAAGGACAAAGATCGTCATCGTCACGACAAGGAACGATGTAAGATTCCCGTTTTATTACAGACGAGTATCTTTTTGTTGTTTTATTTTTATTCTACTTTTCATCACTTACTTATTGTGATACACGCAGCTAAGCATCGCGATGAAAAGAGTAAGAAGGAATCGAAGATCAAGGATGAGCCAAAGATAAAGGAGGAATATGACATTAAGACTGAAAGTTACGAGAGACGCGATGAGATTCATCATAACAACGTTTACAAGTCGGAGATCAAGGAGGTGCGTTTCCAACGATATATATATGTCTATATATTTTTTCATCAATTAGTTGAAATAAGGGGGAAAATTCGAGTTAACGATACGACATCGTACGCAGGAACCCGTGACTCAGGCTATAGAGCCGGAAGAAGACGACGACAGCGGTGAGGAGCCGCCTCTGTACATCAAGGAGGAAGACGATGATGTTCGGGACGACGCCAATTTCGATTCAACCGACGCTAACGACACTCGTCTATCCGAACTTCACAATACGACTCTGAAGACCGAGGACGATTCGGAAGAAGATATTCCGCTGGTATATCTCAATGAAACTTGTTCCTATGGTTCATTTGTTTCCGGCATCTCGTCGAGCGTTAGGCTTGTCAACCTTGCATTTTTGTTTATTTTTATTTTTTCATATCAAAAGTTGCACCCGTTGATTCTCAAATATCTCGATCTGATAGTTAGAAAAAAATATATAAAACAAAAAAATGAAGGGTTACGTAAAGTGTGAAATTAACCCTGTATTATACAAAAATCCGAAGGTCTGTACCTCTACTCTGTCGTTAGATAGTAACCGCTATGAATTAGAGCCACTACCACGAGAATCGACTTCACAATTGGTTCGTAAACTGCGGCAATCGTTGTATTTTCCGTTCGTTTGATATACGTGTTACGTTGATGTTTTGTGCAGAGCGCGAGGGCCGTAGCGTCGCCGCATGTTAAACGAAAAATCGAGTCCGACGAGGACGAGGAGGATCTACCGTTATCGGCGAGAAAGAAACCCAAGAAATCGTCAACGAAGACGAAAAAGAAAAAGAGGAAACATTCGGACGACGAGGACGACGAGGACGAGCCGCTCGAGGTATATGAAGAAAATTATCCGAACGATCGTGTCGAACGGATTGTGTCGTTGAAGTTTTCCGGCGTTAGTTTGTACTAAAACCTTTTTTTAAATTTTTTTTCCCTTCGTACAGAAACCGAAGAAGAGGAGTTCGAAGCCCTCGAAATCTTCGACCCCGAACACGAGTCCTCGGAAGAAGAAGAAGGTGGAAGAGGAAGCCGAAGTATGGAAATGGTAAGGAAACATACGCTTCACGAGTTTAACCGAATCTACGCGATTGGCGTCACGTGGTCCTCGTACATAACCTCATTTGTTTCGTCCGACCAGTACGTTCGTCGTTTTCTATGCGTTATTCTCGTTTCGTCGCCGAGAATAATGATACAATTCTCGACGACAAAAAAGAATGAACAAAACACTGGTCAGTGTGGCCGCGGTAATATCGACAGCATTGCTAGGTAATTTGTCGCGTTTTAAATACACACATCGTCAGCTGCCGTGCGTTCAAGTAACGAGGTTATATAGCAGAAAATTGAAGGAACGCATAAAACCCGTCCTTATTAAGTGAGCAAAAACTATTGATTTATTTATTTATTTGCGTAACGTGCTCTTTTACGCAATGGACACTTTGAAAATATTACTTTGGTGCAGTTTATAACATGTTAACATCACTAGGAAACGTGATATAATTAATACAGCCAACAAATTTTCTTTGGTGAGAAGAAAGAACTTATAAATAATACCAATGATAATAATAAAGGTCCATTTTTTTTAAATTAAATAGAATATTGTCCTCATTATATAACTATATGTAAGGAGGACAAGTTTTGCAATCATCTAATGTGGATCTTGTCTTTTTGTGTTACATCAATAAGGTGGGAAGAGGAGAAGAAGAACGATGGTTCCAAGTGGCACTATTTGGAGCACAAGGGTCCGATCTTTGCACCGCCTTACGAGCCGCTGCCTCCCAGCGTGAAATTCTACTACAACGGCAAGGAGATGAAGCTCAGTCAGGACACCGAAGAGGTGGCGACATTCTACGCTCGTATGTTGGATCACGACTATACGACGAAGAAAGTATTCAACGACAATTTCTTTCACGACTGGCGAGAAGTCATGACGGAGTCAGAAAGATCGAAGATCATGGATCTCAGCAAGTGCAATTTCAAGGAGATGCACACATATTTTTTGCAAAAGTCCGAGGAGCGCAAGGCAATGTCGAAAGAGGAGAAAAAGGCGATAAAGGAAGCAAACGAGGAAACCCAGAAGTCTTATGGTTTCTGCACAATCGACGGTCACAAGGAGAAAATCGGTAATTTCAAGATCGAACCTCCGGGTCTGTTCAGGGGTCGCGGTGAGCATCCAAAAATGGGTAAACTGAAGAGACGCGTGAGGCCCGAGGATGTTCTTATAAATTGTTCGAAAGATTCTAACATACCGAAACCACCGGCGGGCAGAAGATGGAAAGAGGTACGGCACGATCCTAACGTAACGTGGCTAGCGTCATGGACAGAGAACGTTCAGGGTCAGGTGAAATACGTAATGTTGAATCCATCAAGTAAATTGAAGGGCGAGAAAGATTGGCAAAAGTACGAAACCGCGAGAAAGCTTGCAAAGTCGATCGACAAGATTCGCGCCGAATATCGAGAAGACTGGAAGAGCAAGGAGATGCGTATAAGACAGCGAGCTGTGGCGCTTTATTTCGTAGACAAGCTCGCGTTGAGAGCTGGCAACGAGAAGGACGAGGATCAAGCCGACACTGTCGGCTGTTGCTCATTGAGAGTCGAGCATATATCGTTGCACGAGCACAAAGACGGCAAGGAATACGTCGTTGTATTCGACTTTCTCGGTAAAGATTCTATCAGATACTACAACGAAGTACCGGTAGAGAAACGCGTCTTTAAGAATCTCGTACTCTTCATGGAAAACAAAGCGCCCGGTGACGATCTCTTCGATCGCTTGAACACAACTGTTCTCAACAAGCATTTGAACGAATTGATGGAGGGTCTCACTGCCAAAGTTTTCAGGACTTACAACGCCTCGTGGACGTTGCAGCAGCAGCTCGAACAATTGACAAATCCCGACGACTCGATGGCGGAAAAGATACTTTCGTACAATCGAGCTAATCGTGCGGTTGCCATACTGTGTAACCATCAACGTTCCGTTCCTAAGACTCACGCCAAGTCAATGGAGAATTTGAAAGCTAAGATCGAAGCCAAGAAAGAATTGATCGCGGAGACAGAGGCGCAGTGTCAGGACGCCAAACGAGATGCTAAACGTGGCTCAGTAAAGGAAAAAGTGTAGGTTTTTATTCTTGCTCACAATAATTTTTTCGCTGTAGCAGACTATGATTTTTATACTCATTATAAACGTTTATTTTGTACAGTAATTATGACAAGAAGAAGAAGACGCTGGAGCGGCTTAAGGATCAGCTATGCAAGCTGGAAGTTTCGGCAACTGACAGAGAGGAGAACAAGGAAATCGCTTTGGGAACCTCTAAGCTGAATTACCTCGATCCTCGTATCTCTGTTGCATGGTAAATATTTATTTCTATCGATGGCCATAAAACGAAGATGTTGGTCACTAATTTGACATTGATAATCTTTTCAGGTGTAAAAAGTACGATGTCCCGATCGAGAAGATTTACAATAAGACTCAACGGGACAAGTTCAGATGGGCGATAGACATGGCGACTGCGGACTACGTATTTTAACCCTGCAACAGTACGATCGTCCAGCATACAACAAATGACTCTCGTCGCTGAAAGGTGTAGTAAAATTGACTCGAAAACCGCGCTCGGGAGAACTTTTAAAAAGGGGGTAAAAAAATAATGCAAAAAAAGAAAAGATAGATCAACAGTATAATTTTTTATGTCTACAAGAATATACGCGAGAGTGTGTGAACGCATTCTAAATGGAAACAAAAAAGAAATAAGTGCTGTATTAAAATTTCAGTGGAGAGACTCTTATACCTAATGTAATTAGTACACATTTGCAATTGAGACTTGTTCACTGATAAATCACTCGCGCGAAGATGCGAGGAAAAAAAAAACATAGAGGAAAGAGGCAGCGACTGAAAGGCAACTTTAAGCGCGTTTAGTGCCGTCTCATTGAGTGAAAGTATGCGCGATACGGAAGGAAATTTCGCATTAAGTTACACATTCGGCAATGTGTCGATTCTGAATGGCGAATATTAACAACCGTTTTAGTTAGGCGTAAACGCATGAGTGTGAACTAGAAGAATACGATTGTACATAGAACAACTTAAACAAAAGAAAAGGAAAAAAAACATGAATACAAACTCGAGTAACGAAAATAACTTTTATCGCTAATAAAATCGGTTCGAGTGGACGACCAACGTTTTGTCGCTACTCTTATTCCTTCACTTGATGTCGGGAATATTTTCCCGGTTTGTATTTTTTTGTTTTTTGTTTTTTTTTTTTAATGGGGGACGCAAACGGGCGACGTGAGAAAGAGATGTAGACGTAAAAAATCACATCGAATACGAGAAACATGAAAGGTCATGTTTTTAAAAGTATAAAAGATGAAGAAAAAGAAACTCGGTTCTTCGCGATTAAAATTTTATAGACGCTAAAATTTATATTAGAGATAATTTTCAAGGTAATGTGTGCTTTTAATTGTTACTCGGATGTCATTTGCACATGTTCGTCGCGATCACTAAAAGATTTCCGGGTTCCCCTCCTATACGGTAAATGGTAACGGAGGCGACTCGTGTCGACTCAAGAACGTATCGATCATTCACATACAAATCGTGCTCACTTCGCAATAAGTCACGTCACAACCGCGACTACCGCCGATGTAATGCAATGACAGAATAGGATGCTTTCGGTATACACACGGCTTCGTCGAAGCTATAGCTCGCTCTCTCGTAGCATCGAGGTCAAAGCTTCGATCGGATCGTTTTGTACTTGACGAGAAGTACTCCTATCGAGAATCAATTCCTGCTATTGACAATTTATTTATATACCAGAATAGCCATTATTCTGAATCTTGCAATGTATGCACCTATATATATATAAAAAACCATGTACACGCATAATTATATATAAATATATATGTAAGGAAATAACTCTGCTAAGATTTGTGTACGGTATTGGAACAGTGGTTTTTTAAATGTTATATTTCTTAGACACTATATGTATAATTTCAATATCATCGGACGATAAAATACGATTGCTTTTAATTATCTGTGACTCGTTTATGTCGTTGAGAAACCACTGTTGACGAAAACTGCCAATCCTTTAGTTTAATGATCCAAGTATAGTTACTTCGGTTAATATATCGATCGAACGGCTCGACGTTCTAGGGAATACATTGATATTATTTCGGGCACAATCGCAGTTCGAATAATCCTACGACAATATTTACAAAAAAATGTCAAAAAAAAATCCCAATCTGATTCAACGACGATGATAAAATTATTTATAAAAAAAGGGGATCACTTTTATTTATTCTAGGCCAATTTTTGTATGTTGGGGTTATCAACTTTCAATCGGTTAGTCATTGAAATTGAAGTCCAATAATCGTAAGGATAGATATAAAGAATACCAATAAATATCATATAGGACATTAATAATATGAGATTCTAGATATTGAAAATTACCTTTTTTTTTTGCAATATTTCAGTTTTTGGAAAGTTAGTCTGGTAACATCCTCATCAATGCGAATGTTTTTTTGTTGAGAGAAAGAGAGAGAGAGAGAGTGAGTGATAGCACATGTACGATGGACGTTGTGACATTTCTAACTTTTTGCAAAGCTCTAAACATAAGTAGATTCGATTTTCGTTTTTTGCGGATAGGCTAGCCAAGGCCAAGCACAAAAAGTAATTAGGTATACGTGTATTTGGGATATCGATGTTTCTGTGAAGTACGGAAATAATAAAACTCGTAGAAACAATTATTGGATATTACTCGTTGAATTTGCACATTCACTTCCTTCCGACATGCGGAAACTTCCGGTTTCGGGATCCCACGTCTAAAATGAACAAGTCGTTCTACTTTCGTTTATTGCATTTTTTTCATCAATTTATTAATAAAACAATACAGTACAATAATATCACTATATTACTGCAGTTAGTCGATGAATCATAATAAGTTAGCAAAACAAATTACCGCTCGAGTTAAAACATTGGTAATAATAATCGATTATTATTATTTATCCTGAATTATAATAGGCGCGGTAAAAGTATAATAAATATTAAAGTTGTGTGTGTGTAAAAACTCTTAGAAACATAACAGAATCGTAACGATAAAATAATATATAACTGCGTCACCGTAGCCAATTCAGAAGAACCCACAAGAAATCGGACTTTTTTTTCATATTCGTTCATAAAACTTGAATCCTGTCGAGTGAGATAGCTGCCTCGTTTCGCTTGGTGACAACAATAATACAGTCCTTGACGTACAAAATATAAAATCACTTTACAAATCTTCGTTTTTTTTCTTTTTTTTCTTTTTTTTGGCATTAGTAGACTTAATTTGGTTATCGTGTCTCGATTGAACGACTACCGGACTAGTAGTTACTTTTTTCTTTTTTTTTTTTTTCATTTAGACTAGACTATGCTAAATCACGTATTCGATTGCTCTTTCATTGTCCGCGTACCGATGCGAAAAATTCGCATACGGCTTACGACCTTACGGCAGATATTTTCTCTATGACAAAAAAAAACTCGATAAATTAAATGTCAACAAAATACAACGCGTCGAGTATCTGCCATCAGCATGCGTTAATACGTAAATTGAACACAGCAAATAAAGAAAAAAAAATGTTGTGTTCCTTCGACAAGATATAAACGATTCGAGATAGCAAATTTGCATCCACAAAAAATAATAGAATCCCTTGTGCTGGAGAGACACGCTAAAAAAATTGAGAGCGTCTCGTCGTCGAATGATATTGTCGTATAAACACGAGAGCTCGAGATGAATCATTGAAAAATTCAACAAACACTCACGGTGCGGAGGATCCACACAGGTAAGCTCGGGGGAAACATTAGCTTACTTTCACTCGGGATCGTTGTCGACTTCGCCGGTTGGCAACAACGTTACAAAACCAGCAGCTGCCACCTTCGCCTTATAGGCCTCCGGTTCGAACCAGCGAATCGGCGTCTGCCAAAAAAAAAAATATATAAAAAAATCTCATTAGTAAAAACAATTATATTTCGTCGCGGTCCAACAAATAATCGGCAATACGTGTAAGCATGACAATTTTTATTGTGAGTTAAAAACGAGAAGGCTATGCCTTCTTACCTCTCGATTGTCCGTAGAAGCAGCATGCATTCAACAGAATAAACCTCCTTGTGACATGCTTACATGATAGGGTAATGAAAGAAGGCCACATCCAACGTTCGTAGTGTAATGTTATTTGATGAAAAGAAATTAGTTTTATTATAATATATATATGTATGTATTTATATTGCTTAGTGTATCAGTTCATTCGCATTTCACGTGAGAGGACTTTCGCGCAGTTCCATTGCGTTTTTGATTCAACAATATTTTTTTCTTTTTTAATTTGGATCTTACACAGTCTCTCGAGGATGTTTGGTCAACACGCACACACACACAAACGTCTTTTGTACAAACGTGAGATTTTTTGTCCACAGTACCATACCCAGTGATAAAAAAAAACGACAGAAAGATCCTTTTTTGTTTTCACGCTACACCAGTGCGGTGAATCATGCATATCACAAAATGAAATGGTCTGCGACGATTATTTTCGTGCTCGGTTTTTTCCACCACCACCTGTGTTTTATTCTTTTCGTTTTTTTGTTTGTTTTTGACTGTGTTACTGAAGGCTACTGAAGCGGTCATGAGCCTTGAGCGATATAATAAACTTTCGAAAGTTTTCAAACATTATAAATGTAACAAGCCTTATTCGACTAACTTTCTTCACAGAGTAAACTTTTTCTTATCATTTCTTTTTGTCATTTCTTTATGTCAAAAATACCTAAAAATCGTTTATCCAAAATAGACTTGAAGATTAATTTTGTCTAAACTCTACAAAATATAGAATAAACTGTGACAATTCATGGAGAAGCACTTTTTGTCGCGACAATTTTTTTTTTTGGTAAGCCGGCAAATTTATTGCACATTGGCACGATTGCGCAACGAAAGACGGCAATGTAAACTGCGCAATTGACACATAAGACATCGCAAGCTTTCTTGGATCGAACACTAAGGGGAATAGGTTGATTATTAACGTCCGTTTGTCGTTGCGCGAACGTGACAAACGTTTCTTTCCTGCGTTTATGTAATCGAATTTGCACGGAATGTTTTACAAAGATATGCTTAAAATCTAATCACAAATCGAGAGAGCTTAGCTTTACAGCGCCGGAACATTGTATTATCGACGAGTGTTGAGATTCTAGGGTTTCCCAAGCTCTCAGGGCAAACCTCTCGCTCATAGACGGTACGGCGAATCGTTGTTCCGTCCCTGTGCCATTTTCCAAGTTCAATACTTTTTTTTTGTTTCCACAATAGCAAAAACGTTAAACATACATAATAACAAATTGGTGAAATTAATCTTTCGTATCGATAATAGTTAAAAGAACCGTATGCTGATCGTGAAATGGACGAAACAAAATGTGAGCTTCGAAGACGATCCGCCGTATCCTCGTTCACGACTTATGGCACGAAAAAACGACTCTTAGAAGCGATCACAATTTCTTTAGTATCGTTTAACAAAATTATAGGAACATAAAATTCGTAATATAATTGTCATCATCTTTGGATTACGTTGAACTTTTAAAGAGTTTCACTCGAGATGATTAATACGAATTATAATATATATCTTTTTTATCTTTCTCTCTCTTACGTTTTCTCACTATCTTTTAACAAAGATCACTAGCTTGGTATTATCGAAATACCAAATAATCGATATAATACTAATAAACGCTCGCGACAGTACTTCGCTTCGCGATTATCTTCGCGTTTTCTCTACAGCCTTTTTTTGTATCATGGTACAAGGTGAAATAAAAATAAAAACATGAAAAAAATAAAAATAAAAATATTGGAATGCGGTTATTCATGAGACCTGAGTGTGTTAGATAAAGCTGAGGCTCGATGACACAGATCCGTAAAGCATGAGATTCAGTATGAATATCTGTAGTTAATCTTGGGTACATTATCACGATCATTGAATGCTCTGTTAGCATCGTTAATACCGTTCGATGGGTTAAAGTTAAAATGATTGTTAATCGTGCCGACGTTATGATAATTAGCGACCGGCAGTCGACTATCTACCTTGCGAACGATGGCCGGACATATTTTCTGAATGCGGGCCCAGTCTGCTGGAGCCCGCTTCGCGTAAGGCCCCTTGGAACAGAAAAGCAGGAACTCATAGGTGAGCTTTCTGATTTCTGAAACCGTGTTATTCATTCATGTTTTCATCGAACGGGCATTCAAGAGAAGAAAAAAAATAAGAAATCGCAAGAATCGAGAAATCGACGGAGAGATCCGCGTTTCTTTAGAGAAATAAATATATATGTATATATATCAATTTAAAAGCACTCACCCTTCTTCGCAGGAATTTCATTCTCGGAGTTTCCCAGAGGTTTGAAAGTCTCCTCACTCTCCGACGTAGCGTTGCTCTCGAGACTCATTTCTCTTCCGAGGATATTAGCATTTCCCGGAGTAAGCGGCGTCAATGGGGTGATCGGAGTCAACGGTGTCATTGGTGTCATCGGAGTCATTGGTGTCAGAGGGGTACTCAATGAAGACGTGGTTGCCGGATCGTAAGCCTCTTCTTCGAAACTGAAGTATTCGATACTGGGATTCAGTTGCTCGGAGAAATACTCATCCAAGACCAACTTTGCAGTCTGGAAGCAGCGAGTCAGATAGTCGATTTAATACATCGACGTACATAGTACAATGATGATTTTTAGCCTGTAGTTGAATAATAACCTTGACAAGTTCCAGGTTGGACCCGGTGACTTTAATGGATTGATTACCCACAGTCACGGTGTACTTGTATTCGCCAATACTGGCGTCGTTGGTGGATAAACTGTGGAGAAGCGTCGAGCGGAGACGCGAGGTGTGTTGCTGCTGCTGCTGAAGACGATTACTCTCGTCGGATGCGCTGCTGTTCAAGGAAGAACTTGACCCACCGATACCGCTTTTCTCTCCACCTTGTTCGAATCTCACCGGCGATGCATTTCGTTGGATCGTATCCTTTATCAGATCCTTTGCGTATCTGCCAAACAATATTTTCATCAGTTTTTACAAACGATCTCTGTTTGGCCTCCTTTTTCAGATTCGATCGAATTTTGTAACTCAATCTTCATCGGCATCGTTCAAAAACTCACAATATCTTGTCCTCGGAAGTTCCCGTTATTTGGACAAGTCGTTCTTTGGCTCCGGGGTTTACTGTAAAATATCGCAGCGTTATTCACTCGCCCAGTGTCGTATGGCGCGGCCGTTAAGGTTATTTGTGCCAAAACGCGTTTCCGGTCGAACGCTATAAAACTTTGCAACTTTGCAGGCAAGGACACACTAAATCGATTGCAGATTTTTTCAATGTAGCAATTTTCTCCGCCGATTTCTGTTAGATTCCGATAAAAACCTACCACAGCCAAAAGCATACTATCAGACAGGTTGCATCGAAATTTCAAGAAGATTCACGGTTTTGTTTCTGAGATACATTCAATAAACGAAAGACTCTATCTCTGTCTAGCGGCTTGCTTTGCCTGCGTTTCTCACTCGCACACTGATTAACACGGTCAGCGGAGCCCTTCTCCCGTTCCCCTCCAGCGATTTTGGCCCAAACATCCTTAAACACGGATTAATAACGGAAAATGTTAATCCATTATTTACAGAAAAAATATAATATAATTCGTGAGCGCAGATAGTTTGTTACGCTCAAGGCATGCTTCGCAGCGAAGATCGTTTTACAAGGCAATGACTTATTTGGTGATGGGTCAATGGGACCCTTGATTTTATAATTAAAATGCAGTGCGATGAGAAGGGTTGTTGTACGTTTTATAAATTGATCATTGTAACACTCTGGTTAGATAGTGTTACAGGCTATCCATGCATTGTCATTCGATAATTAACTCTACACAGCCACAAAGTTATTGGAAACTTCACACGGCGATGTGTTATAGTAATTAAAATGTCTAAAAAACCGTCGCACAAAGAACGGGTAACACGATGAAAATTAGAGAAGATTAAACATAAAAGATAAAAATAATTATATAGTCATGTTAATCGTTTTGTAGTGGCGATGCAGTGAGGCATGATGCAGACGAGCTGCTTGCATTCTTTGTCGTTGGTTTTCCTCTTTACCTCGCTGGAAGGAGATGATCGTCTCGCTGAGCTCTTCGATCATGTGAACCCGTCTCCCCTTTATTCCCATCACTGTTTTATCGTGCAAACAATTTTAAGAATAACGGAAAAACGCCAAAATAACCATTCGCGTCACGCAACAGATCGCAAAGAAAAATATTCGCCCGTTGCGTAAAATCGCCGAGAATATAAATCATAGAAAGACAGATAACTACAGAGAAGTGAGAGAAGTTTGATAAATAATAGTATCGTCGTTGTACAAAAAAAAAAAAACCGCGCTTGAAACTCACCTTTTCCCGAATCGCTGTTACGAATAACAACTTCGTCCTTGCAGTAATTTTTACCAGGGATTCGAGTTGGTTTTGCGAACTTTCCGCTGTTCTTCAGTACTTCACCGATGCCCAGCATCGGCGCCGACTGGGGAGACGACATCCCTATCAAAGGGGTCGAGAGTGGTGTCGTCGGTGTCTCCACGATCAACGTATCAGCTTGCTGAATAAACAAACAAAAAGTCTCCGGATAATCGAGACATGTCTCAAAGAAATATACGAAATTCGCATAAATGGAAACATTCCTACATTGTCTGCATCGGATAATTTTTGCGTGTAATAAGTATCCATAGAGTCGTTGTGTCGCCACTGTTTGGCTCTCAGTTCAATAAGTTCCAGCAAGTGAACCCTGGTCGTCAGATCAAGCCTCTCATCCTGACTTCCATTTCTCATCGCCACAAAAGCTCTGTCCAGCTGGTCTGTGAAAAAAAAAAAAAAAGTAGTACTTCATACACGTCCTTTCACATGCGTTTTTTCCACGAAAAATCAATGTGCTTGAAATTACCTTTGTAAATTGTTTCCAGCTGTGGAGCATAGGGTTTCAAGGTGTTGCACATAGTCTTTATAGACGACTGTAGCGATTGGTCGTGGAAGCCGTTTGTAAGGTGCACGGCAACATTTTCGATCAGGGACACAAGGTCCTCCACTGGAAAAAAAAAAGAAAACATAAAAAAATGTCATTCATCAGATATTATATAGTTGATGTTAGTTGAAGTAGTTGTTAGTGAAAGATGTTGAAGAACTAAAAAATGCTAAAGATAATATTTATCGCTCGAACCAAGAGTTTAAATAAAAGATTAATATTTTGGCCAAAGGACTGCGATCGAAGGACAATTGGCAATAAGCAATATACGTGAAAAGATCTAAGTTTGTTAGGTATCAAGAACTATTACATGTTATGTATCGGCAATAAATTGACTAGTGCTACTGCTAGCATTAATATTGTATTACCCGTCGTAATCCGCCCATCGATGGTCGAGTGGCGCTGACTCAGCTTGAGCGGCCTCGGTTTTTCGAGTTTCTTGATTGTTCTGGGCCTGGTAAGCTGCGTCGTGGCCATTGTTGCGTTCTGTTTTCCAGACAAGGTAAACAAATTTGTTAATCCAATTTACACAGTACAAGAGACAACGATAAGCTGACGAAGAACCTCTCGCCCAGCACTATTGGTTCCACACGGCTCGGCTTTGGAATTTATAAATAATTACCCAAACGTGATAAGCGATAACGTCTGTAAACAACTGATGTGGACAATGCAGACACATCTGTTACCAGAGTTTATTGAATATCAAAAAAAAAAACGCGTTAGAATAACGAATCTATTCATTCACAACATTGCCTTATGGGTCCATTTTAAAGACTGTTTACCTCGGAACAAAGGGATCAAGAGCTCGAAAAAAAAGAAAAAGGGAGGGGGGGGCGTCGGAAGTTAACGAGAATAAAGGTGAGGAATCGTTGAAGTTGGAAGCAGCATGTCTTTAGCCTTGAATGTTTTATGCACTCGCGTAGATAAAACAGACGGCAAAATTTGTCGGCGATTTAAAAATAACCGGTTATAAAAGGAAAAAAGGGGTGGGGGAGGGAGTTACTCTCACTTTTCTACAAAGTTTTTACTGAGACGCAAATGAAGCAATGACCTTACGTGAACGGATATGCTCCCAACTGATAGTTTCTAATAGCACAAAAAACTATGATGTTCAATCGCGCGGAACGGGGCTTTCGTTCGGTTTCGTTCGTTGAGCCAGCGGAGACTGCGCGACCGTATGTGCTAGCGCACCGCTGAGAAATTAGAGGACCGATCGGGGTTTATGATAAAAATAATTTATACATACGGAAACAACCATGTGAGAGAGCCTGCTGCGATTCACACGGAGCGCGGCGTTGTGGCGGGGAAAAAAAAGTGAGACGTATAGCTGTGAAGGATCGAAGAGGGGAGAGAGAACAACGACGGTGAGAGGGCGCGAGAAGTGAACGGGAGCGCGAGAGAAGTGGGAGGAAGTCGGCAAGATGAAAAAAAAGGGGTGAAAGAGGATGCGAGGGTGGGAGGGAGAAGGGGACGAATGTGTTTCCGAAAGTGGTGTTGTGCTGCATACTCAGCATAGAAACACACGAATGAATTTCATCCATGAACGTTGAAATTTTGGGACCAACGTCAAACGCATCATACGTCACGTATAGAGAAGTTGAATTAAAGTTTGCTCGACAGCAATTTCGCGATGGGATAAAATACTTGGAGGGAATGGAATAAAGTCGTGTCGTGGTCCGAAGACGTCAAACACGCTCGAGAGATCGTTTGACAGCTCGGTGAAAGTCAGCGCGCGACCGATGTCGAGATAACAATATTTCGACGTGTTTATTCTTGATAATAACGTTTACTTACCTTGACTGCCGTGCCACACAGGTGTACGATAGGCGGATCGTCGTGGGATCGTCTCCTCTTTCGATACGATGTCCCGTTCCCCGCGCGGTTTCGTCACCGTACACCGTTGCGAATAATGCTGATTATTTGGAAGTGAACGGAGGTGATGAGAGGCAACCTGGCGATATCAAGTCACTAGGAGACGACTAGAGAAACGGGGCGATGAACTCGAGCCTTTCGTTTCACGTTCGAAGCGCCAATTCCGCGGGATCTTTGAATTATATTTTCCCCCTCGCAACTTCTTTAAGGATGTGGATCCGTTCCGACGAAGAGCACGACCTCGGCTGATTGATTTTATTGTTTTTACTTAAATATATAAATATATGAATATAAAAACGTTAACGAAAGTTCCGAATTAACTCTTGGTACTTTGCACTACGAATGTTCCAACATCAGGATTGTTGTACTATTCCACTCGAAGGCTAGAGTAAGTCTAATTTCTCTACTATTTTCGCGGCGATCGCGAGCTTTCGCGCTAAAGAGTCAAAGTCACTCCCAGGGAGGAATATCAACCAATCGCTGTAGTTTTGGCCCTTCCCTCGCGTCCGGCAAGGGTAGTGAGCGGGTTCAGGCGTGGATGGACCCCGCGTAAGTACCCTGAGAAAGACCCCCAAGCGAGTCCACGTTTTCTAGTTCTTGGTCACCACATGGCCCTTTTCTCTTAAAAAAAGGAAAGCGTTAAAACGTCGATATTCTCAAGACGTCTACTTTCGAGGGTCCTTAAGAGGCCTGTTTATGTTCATCCAGGGTCGCCCGGCCTTGTCATAAAATATTCGGATTTTTTAAAAACTCACACGTGCTATTTATGACTTCTATTCATTGGTCACTACGCTTTGTCTCGATTCTCGGGTAGTTTGGCCACATTGCTTTTGCTTTAAACATGCAAACTTCTCTTTTTACTGTTACTAGCAGCAATCAAATGTTGAAAATAATATTCTTTTCATTTCCCTTCCGATTGGAAAACCTCCGTTTTTAACCGGACATGACGTCAAAATCAGTTTCAAATCTCAGTTTTTTTTTTTTTTTGGAAGTGACGATTTTCTATATGTCGGCGTTTCCGATTGAAAACTGAGATTTTGAAACCAACAGTAATGTTAGAGAATATTTTCATTTTTTCACTGGAATGAATCTCGAATGCGGCCAGTGATAGAAATATGCGAATTACGGAACACAAGCTGCTATCTCTCTCAATGCCGCTATCTCTCTCACAATCACTTCACCTTAAGGAACCCACGGTGAGCGCTCCAGCGCCAACGAACCTTAGCCGCGCACGAAGCACGCGCATCATTGTCTAGTAGAATAAAAGACACAGACACACCTCTCACACCTTATCACTGTTATCAGGCAATGGGATTTGTCGATCCCACGAAGTAGCTTCCGTATTATCGGTGTCGTAATAATAATAACAAAGAAAACAATGCGTTTGACATTGAAAACATTTTATTCAGTCAGTTAAGAAGCCTTCTACATAAGAATAATAATAATAATAATATTAATAATTCATTCGCGATAACCATTTGTAATCTACAGGTAGACTCTCTTTCGCACACTGACCTCTCCCGTAGTGAATAAACTTATAGAAAAATTCATTGAACAACCCAAACATCCCAATCGTTACATATCCCTCGGACTTATACCAATGTAGTCAATAAATTATTACTATTTTGTCGGTTTTTGTTTGTATGTTTGTTTGTTTGTTTGTTTGTTATTTTCGCTGCAAAGATATATCGTGGTAGTCGGCAGCATTATTGGATTTGTAGGACAAGTTTGTAATATCTTATGATGACGAAACTATATTTACATCGTTTTATGTAACACTTGATTTATGATTCAATATACAACATTTTTAGTCTCATAGTAGAAGCTAGGAATAATCGGAATGAACATAGACATCTTGCATGAGTAAGAAGCTATACTCTATCCTTTTGACACAATATGTAGTATTCACTAATAGTATGAGATTTTATTTGGAACTGTAAAGTATATATATATATATGTATATATATAAAGCTTTGATGTTAATAAAAGCGATGTAAATATATTCGAATCATTAGTTTCATTACAGTTTATTTTTATTACCAATATTCTATTGTTTTGAGGTAGTGAATTGAATGTAGTTATCCTATTATCTTTGCTGCTATATGTCGTGTGCAGATATGTGTGTTTCAATGAATATTATTTTTACGCCCTTACATCCCTTTTCGCTACAAGTCCAATGCATTGTAAAATATCGTGTGTTGTTTCGCAAATGCAATTCATTCCTTTTCTTTCTTTTTATTTATTTATCGAACCGATAGACCATAGCTAATATTATTAGTTAATAAAGTTTTAGCGCCTAGGGACGCAATATTTTTTTGTGGAATACAATTCAATCCTGTTGTAAAATATCCTCATTGTTTATTTCACACTCTCATGAATTTAAGAACCCTGTCCATTGGAAAAAGGAATTTGGACTCGTAGTTAGTCTCATTGTAGAGGGCGTCAAAAATTATTATCGTCTAGGCAAGAAGTATTGTTAGCCACTCGTTTTTTTTTCTTATAGACGGAAAAGGATGATGGAATCTTCGACGCGAAGTATATTCCAAAATGCTTTCCGCTAATCGAGCACACAAAACTTCGTTTACCGAAACGGCCGAGACTCTGCTGACAGTTAGGCTTGCTAGCACTTGTAAATAATGCCCAGCAATTGTGCTATTTTGTAGTCTCATTTGTTTTCTTCATCTTCTTTTTTTTCCACTACTCTTTCAAGAATTATTTATCACATTTTTAATTCATCTTCACAGATTGGAAAGGACGAGAACCGTGTGACATCGCGCCTTAAACCATCAGGCTCAATCGGTGAACACTTCTGTAAAAAATATAAATTCTATGGATGGTTGAGCCGTCCGGTAGCAAGATGCAAAGTATCGCGTTCGAAGATATCGCGAATCCCTTCTGGAAGCACTTTTTTCCTATTGAACGATAAATCGTCGCGATGAGATTTTACCGTTTAATCATTTTGCAGAGGATTTTTCAAGGGTTGTTTTTTTTATCGTTTCGTCTGAACTGCACACTAGTGAGGACTCCAAAAAATGATGCGTTTCGGCATAAAGCTATAGTTGCTTCGACAGAAGTGACTTACGCACTCAGTCTTCATCAAATTTAATTTGCTTCTAGACGTCACACGTTCCTCGACCCCAAGAAACTCAAAGCGTTTGAACGTAAAATAGTACTTGAGAAATTCTTTGTTTTTTATCTTCACATCAATTTTGAATTTTGACACGTCCACGTTATCCTTATATTACCATCAATATAAGCTTAACAACATAATGGAGTTCCGTTAGTTAATGGAAAACAACGATTGTAACACGCACGAACGCGGTTACGTACGAAAAAAAGAAACTTAACGCAAGATATAAATGAACGACATCGAAATGCAATAGCCTCAACATTTCACCAGGAATAAAACGACGAACATAAGAATACGTGTTAATCGTAAAACTATCACCTACTTACCTAACTCTACAAACAGCGAGAAAATCCTAAGACATGCGTTGCCAAAAATGAATTTCTGACCATAGAAGTTTTAAACTCCATGTAATTTCGAAACGCTAAATTTTTTATTTATTTTTGTTTGTTTTTTTTTCCTGTATTGAGTACGAGCTTCCCGTTTTCTTCTTTTTGTTTTATAAGTTTGAATGTCTTGTGATTTTTACGCTCTCGTAACAATTAATCGAATATCATCGTCGCTCCCGCTAAATGTTATCAGTTTGTCTTTTGTTTTCTTTTTTTTTTTCATCCTACAACTGGAGTATATCTCAAAATAAAGCAGAAGAATCTGCTTTTTTGTTTATTCTTATGCTTTACGATCTTGGCGCGGGAGTCCATACTTTTTTGTTTGTTTGTTTTTTTTTATTTGTGCTCCCGTTCGGACGCAACTCTTTCTCGCAGTCAAAGGCAAGCTCACGAAAATTCGCTACGCGTTCTCGATATTCATTATTGTAACCCTCAATCTCTCGCCCCCCCCCCCCCTTTTATTTACCCTCCTGTTAACCCTTCTTTGAAGTTCCATGATTGTTTGCCAACTATACGGCTCCATAGTTAAAAATTGGTTTCAGACAACAGTTGAAGATTTTAAAACCATTAGTAACTATAATTATCAATTACACGACCATTATGTGATGCCTTATACAATAATAAATTACCGCAATGGTATTTTGCCTTCTTTTTTGTCCTCGACAGCTTGTGTGTACGTTAATACTAAATTTTTATCCGTTAATTAGAATAACTTAGTAACGAGAGTATTACCGGTTTTCTGCTCTTTCGAGAGAGAGAAATAGATGTCCGAATAAGTTTTCAGAATTTTTACCTTACATAATAACTGGTGTGGGCCCCGCGGCTCGTCGAGTCGAGGGCCAAAACCGATAGACTGTTTAGTGGTGTCGTTTCTTCTTGAAACCTAACGGAAATTACAACCAGTCAGTTACATCTTCCGAATAGCATTGCCATTGAAATTTACGTGTAAGGTAAAGAATTACATACTTTTTTTGGCCTTCCCCTTGGGAGTTTTTCTCTTTTTACCAGAGACTGCAGAAGATCCCGAGAAAGTTGTTATCTCGTCACCGAGTGTGCCGAGGGTGGTTATTTGGCGATTTCGGTGCTTCTCCTGTTTCGTCACCGGTAGACGAGTCATGTAATTCTCCTCGTACTCGATCTTTCGCTTGTTCTCGCGTCCCATACTCGCTTGTTTATCACCTATACCCTGCGTATCCTCGACCGGAGCATCCAAATATTCCTCTCTCAATTCTCGCAATACCGCGCCGGATACCGCACGCCTGCGTGCCCTTTCGCCCGCTTTACGCATTTTCTCCGCCATCGTTTCGTCACCGTCTGCAATAAAAGCAATAAATAAACGATTATTAACATAACATAATCGTTAAACAATAACGATATACGAAAAATAAGAAAAATTCTTACATACATTGTACAAAATTCAAATTCAATAACAATTACCATTATTATTATTTACAGAAAGTTTTCACTTTTTAAATCTACTTCTATATCAATGACGTTATCATATAAATGTGTAAATCAATTTCATTTTTATATATATTTATTGACTCTACTTCAATTGCATCCACTGCTCTTTATTATTAGTGTTTTAATATAAATAAATAAACATGAAATACTGACCATAGTGAACCGCTGCTAATTTAGGAGGAACGTAAACTCCCGACTTTCTGGACTGTTTCAATTTGTTACCCTCTTCGTCATTGCCCTCCTCGTCGCTGTCCGACTCGTCTTCGCTGCCTTCGATCTTTCCCATAAGCGCGTCTGGATTGGCTTTGAAATTACTAGGATCACTACTGCCAGTTGTACCGGTTACGGCAGTCTTCACTAGTTTGTCTATCTGATACTTGAGCTTGTGATCTATCGGCCTGATTTTCTCCAGTACCGTTCTTATTTCTACCAGTCGATCTATCGACGGATCTCCCTCTATGCGCTCCCCGGAACATTTTCTCAGTACTACGTAGGTCAAATTTATTAGATAAGAAAGAAGCATGTGATACTTCATCTCTAAGAAACTAAGACCCTTGTCCGTTGAAATTTCGCCATTCTTCACTCTTATCAACATGTTGTCGACTAGTTGATTGACTTGAAGCACATTGGCGTTCATTTCGCCTAGCAGACGGAAAGCCTGAGGCAGGTCCCGCTGCTCTATTTCGTCGATAGCCTGCAATCACGTTAATTATATACTCACTTATATATTTATTTGTTCGTTTAATTTTTGAAAAATGTAATAATGACGAGTTGATCGTGTTTACCATTGTCAGTTGAAAATTTTCGTTTCACGATTTACAAGAGAAACTATAAAAACGTTGGTACACGCGAAAAAAAATTACGTGCGAGCGAGCTCGGCGAATTTTTTTTTTATCGCGTATCAAACCCCCTTTATTCCCATCCCCATTCGATACCCACGACGTGAGGGAAAAAATCTATAAGTCGTTTATAAAACTCGATTCTTTGGAAACGTAAATATCCTCGTGTATAAACAGTATAATCGTAACGAGCGTTAAAATTCGTTCGTAAAGATGCTCGCGTAACCTAAAGTTCGGCTATATTGAGATTGAAAAATTGTGTGGAAATTCCATGGTCGCCCAGAAAAATGTCGGCCCCGCGATCGTACGGGAAAAAAGCGCAATAATCTGCTGCCATCTTTCCTATTTACTAATGGATGACAGCGGAAAAAAAAACAATCAAAAAAACTCCCAATAGTACTGGTAGAAAAATCCTCTCTTTTCTACCATAAAATATGACGATAGGTACAAGTAATATGCTCAAAAGATTCCACTCACCTGCACCATTGTTTCGAAACAAAAATTAACTCAACAAACACATATTTAAACAACGTAACTTGTAATTAAACGGGTCCCCCACGTGGGACGATATTTTCCTTTTCAGGGGTATATTTTTTCTCTCGGAAAAGCCTCATCAAATGCGCTACCAATACTCGTACATCGTAATATTATTCACCGTCTCATGTCGAAGTAACGTATCAGGTGTGATTGGCAAAACTCAAAATGTATTTACAACTATCGAAATAAAGCCTATGTACGATAATAAACAATGATAAACGGATAAAGATGCGTTGTTGATCCTCTTTCGGTTCTCCCTAGAACATTTCGCGCGATCGCTCGAACAATCTAAACTTTTTTGCAAAGTTTCGCAAATCCAATTTATTTGCGTTATCGAGTATTTTAGGTACGCATAACGATTCTTTGATAACAGCCTGAACAACAACTGTGCGCTTTAGAATAATCGAAACGCTAAATTTTCAATGCAAAATATCAACGAAATGTCGTTCTTCGAATGTTCGGATCTTATAGCGCCGCACCGTTGCCGCACCTGCGACCCCGTCGTCGAACACTCAACTCGGAGCAACATTCGGGTGCGTGGAAATTTCATTTTTGATGTGTTCGGAAAGAGCGGTGTCGTGAGAGTGAGACTCGTGAGTGGGAATCGAGGCTACAGTACGACAGTCGGCGTGGCGCGCCTTCAGCCAAAGTAACGTCACAGAATGGTGAGTATCAGACGTTTATTATTCCGACGCTGTAAAATTCTTCCGAAACATTGTGCAAAACGTCACTGTACGTACGAGCAAATATTCACGTTTGTGGGGTTTTAGCGACGTTTGACACAACGGACTGTAGGCAGAGACCTCGAGTTCTCCAGTCGCTCGATTTGCATTTGTAAACTTTGCGATTCTATTGTCGAGTCAAATTTTCATTGTCGCACGGTAAAACGTGTAATTAACACTGCGAAACACTTGTACGATATATTCGTTGGTAAATCGTGAGACCTGAACTTTTAACACTCCGGTCGAAAAGCCTGAGAGATTGATGATTCGGAGTAACAGTAAACTCTTCCCAATGTCAAGGTCTGCATAAGTTGCCGACATTCACAATTTATCTTACAACTGTTTCACGCTTCTGTTCACAGGAAAGATTAAGATGGAGCGGTACGGTCCTAGCTGTATTATTCTTTGCCCTGAGAGCCAATGGCTTTTACGTACCGGGAGTCGCACCGGTAGAGTTCAAAAAGGGCCAAAAGATTGACGTCAAAGCTGTCAAGATGACGAGCACTCACACTCAGCTGCCCTACGAATATTACTCTCTGCCTTTTTGCTTTCCAAAGAATGGAACTTTTATATACAAGTCAGAGAATTTGGGAGAAGTTCTGCGAGGCGACAGGTATATAATTATACCTGAAAAAACTCAATTTTATGATCCATCGAATTCAGTTTTTAATTCAAATTCAGATTTCAGTAAACAAATTTTATATTAATTATGAACATGGCATCACTATTGCATTAGAACAGTTCCCTGGCAAACCTGCGGGTATTGACACTAGTGTCTCCAAAATATACTACTATATATTAAATTAATTTTTTGCTTTCGATCTGTTCCACAGGATTGTAAATACTGCATACGAAGTTGCGATGGGAGAGGATGTGGCTTGTAGATTATTGTGTAACACACCAAAGCAACCGATAAATTGGAACGAGGAAGATTCTCAGCGCGTTATAGAGCGCATTCAGCACGAATATTCTGTTCATCTGTAAGACTGTTATTAAATCATATTATAGTAATGTTATTTTTCTTATCTTCCAGACCAACGATTTTTTCCGTTTTCTAGATTGATCGACAATTTGCCAGCAGCAACGAAAAAGGTTCACAAAGAATCGCGCAAAATTATCGTTTATCACGGATACAGACTTGGCGAGGTTGTCGGCGATCAAGTTTATATAAACAACTATCTCAAGCTCAAATTGAGTTACCACAAGCACGGCGAGTCAGTAAAATGATTGTTTGGAATCTCTTAACAAAAGCGACATCGTTGCGACGTTTATTACACGAAGATGTTTGGTTTGCTACAGAAATGAATTTCGTGTCGTGGGTTTCGAGGTCGAGGCGCGTTCGGTCGACTTGAAGCAATTACACTTCGACGGGAATACTTGCTTACTGCACGATAGGCTGAGCCCTCAGTACGTAAATCCCAAAGGGACGACAACGCTGCATTTCCTGTATTCCGTTGAGTGGAAGGAGTCTGAGGTGAGTTGGGCGAGTAGATGGGACATCTACTTGGGTACGAGCGAAGTCGAAATTCATTGGTTCTCTATCATCAATTCTCTCGTAGTCGTGTTCTTTCTTTCCGGTAAGCAAATTACGAATTCAACGCAGTTTATAGCAAGAAATAATCCGGTTTTACTAATGCTAGAGTGTCTCGTTTCAGGTATTCTTACAATGATCATGGTAAGAACTCTGAGAAGGGATATCGCGAGGTACAACGCCGGAGACAGCGACAGTCTAACCGGTCTCGACGAATCTATCGAGGAAACAGGCTGGAAATTGGTTCACGGTGACGTATTCCGACCTCCCACGAATTCTCGACTATTTGCCGCTGTAATCGGTAGTGGAATACAGATATTCTTCATGGCTCTAATCACAATATGTAAGTCTGCAACTGCTAATTCGGAATGTACTGAGCGACGAACATGATTCCACACTGTTATTTTTCGATTGTAGTCTTCGCCATGCTCGGAATGTTGTCACCAGCGAGTCGAGGAGCTCTGGCAACGTGCGCTATATTCCTCTACGTATTTTCCGGCCTCATAGCCGGCTACTTCTCGGCGCGGTTGTACAAAACTATGCGCGGTAGAGAATGGAAACGCGCGGCCCTTCTAACAGCCACACTCTATCCCGGCATCGTGTTCACAACGTGTTTCTTCTTGAACTTCTTTATCTGGGGCAAGCACAGTTCCGGCGCTGTGCCATTCACCACGATGCTCGCTTTGCTGTGCCTTTGGTTTGGAATATCACTTCCGCTCGTTTATCTCGGATACTTCTTTGGATATCGCAAACAACCATTCACTCATCCTGTCAGAACGAATCAAATTCCTCGACAAGTTCCCGATCAATTGTGGTACATGAATCCGGTGTTGTGGTAAGTATAATTAATATATAATTATCTAATCAATTTCCTTACCAATTTTTAAAAGTATGTCGATTTTCTTGCAGTACACTCATGGCCGGCATATTACCATTCGGAGCTGTGTTCATAGAATTGTTTTTCATACTTACCGCTCTGTGGGAAAATCAATTCTATTATCTATTCGGCTTCCTCTTTCTGGTCTTCTGCATACTCGTCATATCATGCTCCCAAATATCAATAGTTATGGTCTACTTCCAATTATGCGGTGAAGTGAGTTTAAATTATGTTTCTAATCATTATACAGTTCAAACAAAAAACGTATTAGAAATGTTTATATCCGCATTTGTATTTTTTCAGGACTACAGGTGGTGGTGGCGAAGCTTCGTGGTGAGCGGTGGCTCGGCAGTTTACGTACTCGCATATTCCGTATTCTACTTCATGACAAAATTAGAGATAACGGAATTGGTACCGATTCTCATGTACTTCGGTTACACGGGGCTGATGGTCCTCACCTTCTGGCTGCTAACCGGCACTATCGGTTTCTTCGCGGCTTACGCTTTCATCCGAAAGATCTACGCTGCCGTGAAGATCGATTAGTAAACGAACATTTTCTACGAAGCAAGTTTTTATGTGGGCAGCAGCATCGACAAAGGTGTGCGACCGGACACTATGTTATCTTCCTTAGGAGAACAAGGAATAGTGACCCATCCATAATGTCCTCATTCACCTCGTAATTGCCGACTCACCCGCAAATAACTAACGGAGAAGAAACGTGAAGCTTGAATCATTGCGAGCCAAACAAAGACGCGAGAATCTTTCAGTGAGAGGACTTTTGTTAATATTATATCTTGTGAGGCAATTAATTATTTTTCGTTTCGTTTCCCTGTAAATTAGTGTATCGAGACTTGCGAGTAAGTGAGAGTGAAGAATACCTAAGGATAAAATAATTTTTACCGCGGATGGTTTTCGAGGCCGCAGTGGAATAGATAGGATATATAACTTCGTATTCTATTGTTTGTCCTGTGACCCTTAAAATTGTGACGCAGTTTCAAGAAAAAAAAGTAAGGCTTTAACAGATCTTGTCGCAGATTTTCAAAAAAAGTGAGTCACGGCATAAATTAATATGGCTCGCGCTGCAATCGGCAAGCATTTCTTAAAGGTATAAAAAAATAACAAATAACAAGAATTTTTTCCGGCTGATAAAAAATAACGATGAAAATTGTGACTATGATCGCTGCCGAATTGGCCGACCCGCAAATTGCTTCCAGCACTTGTTAATTATCCGTATTTCCGCGGGTTTCAAGCGAATATGTACTTATATAATCCTCTCTGTCGTATAAGCGAAAAGCCGTGTGAATCGACGCCCGGTCACCACCGTCGTCCATTTTTGAAAGTCAAAGTATAAACTCTATGCTGTACATACGATTTACGGATCGGCGATGCAATTTTTATTTTTTTTTTAGTTCACTTATTCTAGTTATTATCAATAATACTTAGGGTACGAATAAATTTATTTCTAATTATAATATTACGCTAGGGTATATATTTTATGACGAGGACATTGTGAAAAATGATGAGCACTCGTCTCAACGAGTGATCATTGTTGAAAAAAAAAAAAAAAAATGTGCGTGAATACAATGTACAATTGGTAATACAGAATACGATTATTTGCGTAAGTCTGTTTCTCTGCAATATTTTCCTTTCTGAAATGATTTTTCTTATTTTTTGGTGTTGTCACGCTCGATAATTTCTGCTGAGCGGACATTACTCTATTCACTCCATAAATTATTGTACAGATTTCGTGGCATAATTCGAACATATAGCTAAGTACGCCTTTTCTTCGTAACACGACTTGTATAAAGTTTAACGGTAAAAATCGTAGCAATTTTATAAACTCTGTGTCAAGAGTAACACGATACATTCCGTTTAAAAAATTGTGCGTTACGAAGTCAGATTTACGTTTCATCGATGTAATCGGTATATGAGCTATCAAAGATTTTTTTAAAAAATGTGTGTAAGGCATGTTTGTAATTTCTCTACAAAAAAAAAAAAAAACCGAAAACGGCATTTGCGCAGTCGCTAGTCCTTTCCGTCTTCTCTTATCATAACAAATCTGGTTATTCTCGTTGACTATGAAAGACGGGAAAAAAATGAGATTCTTCGAGTATATCACAATAAGCTGAGCAAATGTTGACTCGTTAATCAGCGAGTCGGTCGTTTACCCATCGTCGCAGATTGTATGGCGTCGGTATAAATCGCACTACGATTATTGAAGCTTAAGGAAACTGTGACGACTCATTCGCAGTCTCGCTTTTACTACAAGATAGATAGCGATTGAAATACCCCCGACAATGTACATTCGTATAACCGTCGACTCAACGGGCATGTAGCATTTCGTGAGAGCGTAGTTATTCGGCGTGAAGACACCCTACAAACAAACAAAAACAACATAAAATATTGAGTGTCTCGATCGAAACGAGGAGTGGGTATGTCGAACTCACCATGAGAAAGGAAGGATTGTCTTTATTGCGCCAACTGAACGAGGGTATCGTTATTTCCAGGGTATCCTCGCCGTGAATCCTTCGACAGCCATGATGAGTGTGACCGTCGACGATCAGTCTCGGTGTAAGAATATCCAGCAGCTGCTCGGATGCCTCCTTCGAGAGACATTCCCATCTCTCCCGGAATTTTATATCCTTTATCTCCGCGGGAGCTTCGTCGACTTCATTGCATATCGCATCCGATTCCCGATGCATCGGATAGTGCTGTAAAACAATCCACGATCAATCGAGTTAACACAAGATTTCGTCATTTTGCTTCTTCATAGAGGAAGCTTTGTTATGGTGAAAAAAAATGTTCGAGATTTTTATGAAAATGTGTTCAGAATGTTCTAAACATCGAAAAATCACACTTAGAAAAACAACTATAACTCGGGAACGCCTCGACCGATCAACCTGAAATTTTGCACACACTTTTGTGGTTAATAGTCAATGTTTCTGCAAATTTTATCCAAATATATTCAGTTGGTTTTTTTTGTACGCCATTTTTAGTTTCTTCGAAAATGTCTGTACGCACTGTAGCGCTCGCAATTTTTAGCTATCGGCCTAAAAACGGGTACACAGATGGAATATGATCACCTGATGATCCCATTAAAATTTAACGAAAGTCGATCGAACCGATTAAATGTTGTAATTTTGAATTTTTTGAATTTCATGCCTTTTTTTCCAGACGCATTTTTTCGTATTAAATATTCATCTATGAATAAAAAAAGTGTCAGATTTGTGATCAGCGTGAAAAAATACATGGGTTTACAGTTTCGGAGCGACAACTAGCGAAAAAGCTTATCGGTTATTTTTATAGCAAAAATTGCAAAAATTAGTGATTTTGAATATTTTTAAACAGCGTTTTCTTTGATTTCCGATGGCATCGCGGAAAACCCCAGGTGCCTATTGTGGTCTACAGCAAGACATACATAAGACGATGTATATGACGGCGTTGAAAAAGCTAGATAAAGAGGTACCACTCCGATTTTTTAAGTAAAAATCGAAAGTTGCAAAAAAAAAAAATTCAGTAGCGTATATTTCCATGTATTTTTTTCGCGCCAAGCGCAGATCCGACAAAGTGAAGCGTGACGATGGAGTATTTTTACGCGCTGAACCTGAATCGGCCAGCCGCTTTGCATAAAACTCTAACAAGACGTTGATGTTGAAAAAAGTCGAAAATTTAAATTTTCATATCGCTTCCTCATAAAAGTTGAAAAGTGAAATTTTCATATTGCCTCCTCATAACAGTTGAAAAGTGAAATTTTCATATCGCTTCCTCATAAAAGTTGAAAATTGAAATTTTCATATCGCTTTCTCATAAAAGTTGAGAAGTGAAATTTTCTTATAGCTTTCTCATAAAAGTTGAAATTTGAAATTGTCCTATCGTTTTCTCATGATGTTCCTTTATTCGTTAAGTTTCCTCTATGAGGAAGCCAAAAATACAGAAAATGCTTTCTCATAGAAAAAGTTTCGCGAATAAAGGAACATCATGAGAAAACGATATGACAGTTTCAATTTCCAACGTTTATGAGCCTAGATAGACAGGTGTCACGAAAAGTATCAGTTGACGCAATAATTGCGACATATGCTGTACATGTCGCAAATATTGCGCCAATATTGCTACTTTTTATGGCACTTGTCTATCTGGGAGAAGACGATATGAAAATTTCAATTGTCAACTTTATGAGAAAGCAATATGAAAATTAAAATTTTCAACATTTATGAGGAAGTCATATGAAAATTAAAATTTTCAACTCTATAACGAAGCACTATTAAAATTTCAATTTTAAACTTTTTTTCTTGGCGTTGCATTCACCTGGAGAAGAATGGGCCTACTGTACTGCTTGATCGGGCTTCCAGTTCCACAGTCGCCACCAATTCCTCTCGCGCATTTCAGCTGTTCTGCAATTATGAACGATGTTTCAACAAAATTGCACATAATTTGGAACTTTTCAGATATTCATTGACTAACTGGCAATCCTGTTTACGGCCATTTCAGTGGGATGGCACAAGAAGCACCCATCACCCTCCAGAGCCATACTATTCAACAGCACAAAGTGATTGCCTCTCATCGTAACTCTCTTAACGTTCGGGGCTTTCATACCATTCACGAATCTCTCATTCAAGTATGGACTTATCACTGCAACAGATCAGAGTGTTATACAACAATGGGCTGTGTTTAATTTTTGTCCAATAAAAAATATCTATGTAATTAGTTGGCAACCATAATGAAAACCCATGTCATGATTCCCAGCTACAACATACAGTCTGGTGGTTTGGGGAACAGCAAACAAAGAGTTAAATCTCTGGATGTAGCTCTCGAATTCTATCGAACCGCACCAGAGCCCCTCGTCAAATACGTCTCCTGCAACCATTACATAGAGTTTTTACATCACCGACAGAATCTATCAAAGTTCTTTCATACAAGAATGAAATTTCTATTTGTACGAACCCAATACAAATACAATTTCCGGTTTTTGCAGGCTCATCGCTGTTTGAAAGGCTCTGTGCATCTGCCACTCCCTGTGCGAAGAAAGGCTCAATCAATGAGTTATTTCATTTTATAGATAAATAAGGAAAAAAGAAAAAGCTGAATGTGAACCTTCTGAGTTTATCAAACCAGTGCCCGTTTCGTGTACCCAATAGATGCGTGTCAGCTATGAACATAGCATAAACAGGTTGCTCGTCCAAAGATTTCGAAATATTTGGATCCACCTTGCGAGGATCCAGGTTTGGCCATTGACACTGAACAAAGACAAATTAATTAATCCATTAATTAATTTTTGTAACGATTGTACACGTTTGAAGTTTCGAGTACTCACCTGTATAAGTACCAAGTAATATATCAAGTATTCGCACAAAAACAGCAATCCTGCACAGCCGAGAATGCATTCTATAAAAAGTCTCTTGTACGAGAGTTTTTTAGCACCCAACATCGTCGATAATAAATAAATAAATAGTAATCAGATGTAAAAATCAGCAGGGTTCGAGCGACGTTAACAGTGTCCCTGACAGACCGGTCACCTACGTAGGCTTCATATCGCCAATAATTAACGTCGTATTCTATTGTTATTGGAACAACATCAAACAATTTTATAACATCGACATTTTTATGGCAACGAATATTACAACAAATTTTTTTTTTTCAAACACGAGAGTTTTATCAATAATAAACATGTCCATCTGGTGGCGGATTGCCGGAACTCCTTTCCGATGACAGGTTAATAGAGCAATAATTATATGTATAGTCTACAAAGATGATTTAAAGACGAAACGGAACACCGTGAACTTCAAATTTTTATCAGCTGAAAACATTCGATCAAGAACCATCGTTCAATTGTGTCCCAATCATTGTTGCATACGACACAATATTTTATCAAATCTCAATGAAAAAGAGATCATATGAAGGGATATTGGGAGTTTTTTTTTATCTACAGATTACGAAATGTAGAACGTGCAGCCAAGGCTTTGCACCAATCCGATAGGGCAGAGGTGGAGGGGGGTGGGTCAAAGTCCAACCAAATCGTGAACTTCATCGTAGGTTAGTTAACCGGCCGGCTGTGACTGCGCATGCGCGGGAAAGTCCAGACACACGAGACGGAGACCGTGTGCGTTTAGCCCGTGATGTTAACCCGAGTAGTGCGGTGAAGGTGAACTTTCTTCCGGCCGACGAAGTTTCTCCAGTCGTCCACCCCGTTTAGCGTAACTGGTCAAACATGGCGAGCTCTAGATTGTTTGGGGCTCTAAGCCAATTCTCGCGAACGAATCTACATTTCGTTACACGAGCAGGTGATTATTCGTTCAAAAATCCGAATGGCGTTAAGAATCACGCCCGTTGGCCCTCTTTCGTAACCCGAACGATGATCATTCTCTTTAAAGATTCTCAAAACGCAATATTAACCTTTGCTCCCTTCCAACTTTATCGCCCATTATCGCACGTATCTCAGCGCATAATGATTGTTAAACTAACAATACAGCTGTTTCACTGACACGATTGTTACTCGCCGATATTCCATTTATCATCCTGATCGATCCATATAGGTTGTTCAGCGAAACGTTTCACAAATACTCTTCCATTGGCTGTACCTACTTGTTGCATTCGATCGTCCATATCTATCGTCAGAATCTAAATCGTGAACGGTAGGAATGAAATCGAATGAACGAGTGATATAAAAAATTGAATGATTTTTCGCGTGATTCGTCTTCGATCCATACGTGTTTGAACGCAAAAATTACGTTTGTCGGATTAAAAGAGCCAGATGAATTTTCATTTGTAGCACTCCACATGCCGATGCGAACTCTAGCTTCGGGGGCATCCCAGAAGCATTTTACCTACAAAATTGTGGACGATGTTGCTGTTGTTACCATAAACACTCCGGGTAGCAAGGTATGGATACGAACTACAAAATTGATGCCCAATATGACTGATAAAGTACCTGTAGTTTAAATATTTTTATTTTTTGGCTCACATATTTATGGGCTTCTTGTAGGTGAATACCTTGAACGCTCAGGTAATGGAAGAATCAAGACAAATTTTAAAAGAGATGGAGACAAACTCTGCGGTACAATCTGTGGTATTTATAAGCGGAAAGCCAGGATCCTTCATAGCAGGAGCCGATGTGACGATGATACAGAAAGTTAAGGACGAACAGGAAGCTTATCAAATCGCTAAGGATGGTCAAGCCATATTTGAAAGTATAGCCAATAGCAAGAAGCCTGTGGTAGCGGCCATCCAGGGATCTTGTTTGGGTGGTGGTTTGGAGGTGAATATTCTCAATAATAATATTCTAATCACGTTTAACGACGAGAGATATTACAAGAATTAATAATCTATGGTACAATAAAAAAATAGCGCGTCATGTAGACACTATTGAAAACCTGCAAGCCATAAACACTCTCTGAGCATTACATCAGGTTTATGTGATACCTGTTGCAACCGTACGAGCCGAAAAACCTGCCGGTGCATTGATACGTGTTATCCTTGTTCCAGTTTGCATTGGCCTGCCACTATCGTTTAGCAGTCAAAGACTCGAAGACTCGTTTAGGATTACCGGAGGTAATGCTCGGACTTTTGCCGGGTGCGGGAGGTACTCAGAGATTACCGAAACTCGTGTCCCTTCCCAACGCGCTGGACATGACTCTCACGGGAAAAACGATAAAGGCCGATAAAGCAAAAAAATTCGGTATTGTAGATTTGCTCGTGAATCGGCTAGGTCCAGGAGTAGCTTCCGCCGAGGAAAAGTAAGAGTCTATAGGAGCAATGTTTCAACTATAAGAAACTTTTTACGAGAGCTGATCGAACTTTTTTTGTCGTCAGCACAATGAGGTACTTGGAAGAAACAGCAATAAAAACAGCAAAGGATCTAGCGAGTGGAAATCTGAAAATAGATCGCGGCCCGAAGTCGACGATGGACAAGGTCATGAACTGGGCGTTCTCCACTGATTTCGTCAAGGATCAAGTATTCAAAAAAGCTAAAGCTCAAGTAATGAAAATGTCCGGAGGTCTTTACCCGGCGCCCCTGAAGATCCTCGAGGTTGTTCGTACGGGATTGGACAAGGGAGTAACTGCCGGATACGAGGCTGAAGCTCGAGGTTTTGGCTACCTGGCAACCACTCCTCAGGCCAAAGGTCTGATCAGTCTGTTCTTCGGACAGACCGCTTGCAAGAAGAATCGTTTCGGTGCTCCGAAAAGCACAGTCAAGTATGAACGAAGGATCCAAGATTATCTTTAATATACTTCAAAGTACAATGTCACGTACTTCATTCCTCTCTGATTGCGTGTTGTAGAAAAATAGCCGTTGTGGGAGCGGGTCTTATGGGTGCGGGTATCGCCCACGTGAGCATAGACAAAGGCTACAGCGTAGTTCTCAAAGACACGAACAACGCTGGACTTTACCGCGGCGTCGGACAGATACAGACAGGAATGGCAAACGCCGTCAAGCGAAAACGCATGAGCAGGTCCGCGAGATGAAATATCGATAACGCATTTACGACTCGTGGAATTTTTCTATATTATTTATTTATAACGTTTCGTAATTGTCGCAGCGTTGAAAAGGACAAGTATCTGTCGAACCTCCAGCCAACACTGTCTTACGAGGCGTTCAAGAACACCGACATAGTTATCGAGGCTGTGTTCGAGGACCTCGCGATAAAACATAAAGTAATAAAAGAGATCGAGGCGAGCTCGCCGGACTATTGTGTCGTTGCGACAAATACATCGGCTATTCCAATCACCAAGATCGCGGCTGGAAGTAGCCGGCCAGAGAAGGTGAGGTTCTTGTCATTCGATACTCATTTTAATGACATTTTTATCACGCTTATAGATCTCCGTCTATGACTCCCGTTATCCTTCGTTCGCAGGTAATCGGCATGCACTACTTCTCGCCGGTCGACAAAATGCAACTTCTCGAGTTGATAACGCACAAAGGAACGTCCGAGGAAACTATCAGAACCGCGGTTGACGTTGGCCTCAAACAGGGCAAGGTCGTTATAACCGTTGGCGACGGTCCGGGATTCTACACGACGAGAATACTCAGCGCTATGATGTCCGAATTCCTCAGGCTACTGCAGGAGGGTGTTGAGCCAACGGAGTTGGATAAAATGACGAAGAAATTCGGCTTTCCCGTTGGCGTCGCCACGCTCACCGACGAGGTCGGCATCGACGTTGGCGCCCACATAAGCGTGGATTTGGCCAAAGCTCTGGGAACGAGATTCTCCGGGGGTGATGTTCATATTCTTGGAGATATGGTGAAAGCTGGATTTCTCGGTAAACTTATAAATCGATTGTCTTGCAAATCGATATACACGCGAAACGTTGGCGCAGATGTTAAAATATTGAATGGTTATTTTTCTTAAGGTCGTAAATCCGGCAAGGGCATTTTCGTCTACGAGACCGGGTCCAAGCACAGAGACGTGAATCTCGGAGCTCTCGATATACTCAAAAAGTACAAACTCGAACCGAAAGGCAGTACATCGGACGAGGATCGTCAGATGAGGATGGTCACGAGATTCGTAAACGAGGCGGTACTCTGCCTCCAAGAAAATATTCTCGCCAATCCGGTAAGCAGATTAATAGTTTTCTTTCTTGTTTGTTACTTTTCTTTTATTTGATAAAGCCACGTAACTGGCGCCGCGATAACGGTCTCTCCATATTTTATTACAAAATGATTTCTCGATCGTTAGCTCGAGGGTGACGTCGGCGCGGTCTTCGGTCTCGGTTTTCCGCCATTCACCGGCGGGCCGTTCAGATGGGTGGACTGGTACGGCGCTGGTAATCTCGTAAGAAAGATGGAAGAATTCCAGTCTCACTACGGCGAGTCGTTCAAACCCTGCCAAATGCTTCACGACATGGCCGCGGATTCTAAGAAAAAGTTCCATGCCCAGTAAATAGATCCAGTCTTATCCATTGGATTTAAAGAAGGAGAAGAACGAAACGAATTTTAGATACATCGTGGTTTCCCACTGCCGCAATCGCTTCAAAAGCGATACGTCCACATCGACAGAACAATTTAGGGACGGATAAAAAAAATGCAAGAAAACAAAAAACACGAACGAAGGCTATATAAGCTTAAAGGGCTGCAGCATCGGCCAGAAATATTAATGCAACTTTCCGTAGCTAGGCATCCATTGTTATTACTATATTATTACAAGGGTTTTTCTACGCTCTTCGAGAATTTAGTACTTTCATATTTTTGGACTAATATTACACGTGTTATAAACATAGAGGCGCTATTGTAAGTATTTTTTTTTCAACGAGAGAAAGAGGAGAGTCTGTGCGAGAGTTTGTAAAAATAAAAATAAATTGTCCATATTATTATTAACATTGTTGCGGTTTCTAGGCATCTTCGGTGTACGATGGCTGGTGATTCCCGTGAATCCTTTTCTGTACGACGAAGAGTCCCCCAAATTCCGGCGCGAATTCTCCTTAAGAAAGAATCCTTCGAGCGCGGTCGGGGCAGATTCATCGAGGCAGCACGGAAACGTAAGATTCCTTAAGCATAATCGCTTCAGTGACTGATCTGATCAACCACGCATTCGCATTTCATCGAGGCGGCACGGAAACGTAAGATTCTTTAAGCATAATAGCATCAGTGACTGATCTGATCAACGACGCATTCACATTTCATTGCCAAGATTTCGAGGCTTCGGGGCATATGTAAATCTAACGACGATCAATCGTACTCGCGCTATGACACTCTGACGTTGTCGACTTGGGGGGAAAAAAACATGGACAACAATCATCGTAACGAATGCAATCTTTTTTTCGTTTCATAAATCGATAAAAATGATTTTTTTATTAATCTGGAAGTATATTGGCAATGAAGAAGGCATTTTGCATCATCTACCGGTCCCGCGCACCTCGCTTGTGCGACATTTGCGATGCTAAAAGAGGTTGGGTCCTTGGCTGATGCAAGACTGCAAGAAGTTTCGCCAGATGCACGTTCGAGAGGGAAATGCGTACACTTCCCTGTGTGTGACCCGATACGTCCCTAGAGGCCCGACACATCGATAGCACAAGTTAAGCCAGAAGGTGGATTAGCTGGTTTGGACAGCTGAACGAGGAAATTGCAATAATTTTGTTGTTTACGAGGCGTCTGTAATGCCAGATGTAAACTTTGATTAAAAAAAAATTAATAACCATATACATAACGGTTAGGGTAGGGCCGGGCTAAACGTTTATCCCGCGAAGAATTGATAAACACCGTCCGTTTCGCCCAGCGGCTCTCCTACAATGTATGTGATTATTTGAAATATCGGCAGAGAGACAACTTTCGACGGCAATAAAAAGATATCATCTCGTATTTTTGAGTGGAAATCCGACGCGCAAATAAATCTTACGACCGATAATCCTGATACACATTTTTTTTTATCCGTCATGCGGCTAACGAATGTTTCCCGCTATCGGCATAAGCGATACGAATTACTGATGAAAGTAGAGTCCCGATTGCGTGTTCTATTTTACTAGCTACATCAGCGCCTTTTGCATTCAGAGATCTCGTATTATTATTGATAATAATTATAATCGCTATAACGCGTTTACTGTGGAAATGGAGATATACGTTCAGGGGAGAGCGGGGCAAAAGGGACCCGTGTCCTCCATTTGAAGACTTTTTTCTTTTCATGTCTCGTTTTAACATTGGCAAAAACATTCCGTTTCGCCTCGATGTCGTGGATGTAATTTATTAGAAGCAAAGTCGTGACTGAATCTCCTGAGCGATAAAAAAAAATTGCTACCGATATCGGTTTCTCAATTATCTTCATAATAACAATAAGCTTGCCGCGATGCTCAAGGTAAGCCGAAAAAAGCTACAGCCAAAAGATAACTAAATATACCGCAGAGAGCTACGCCGTCCAGGCCGATCGCCTTTGCCACGTGTCTTACCCACGCCTTTGTTCGATCTTCACACCGCTTCCACGTGATCGATACCACCCACAAACCTGTAATCTTTATAGGGTTTTCCATTTCGTCAGTTAAAAGTTGAACGGTCCGCAATCCGATCGACGATGTGCAATTTAAATCGGGAGTACGCAGCGAAACGGTCCAATTGAGGCACCTCGCCATGCATTAGGCATGCATCGATTACGAGGCGAGATTGCCGCGCTCGAGGAAATTGTACCGAAAGAGTCAGCCACCCCACACGTGCCTTCGAGCCGCTCGTGACGACCTCGGTGGGGTGCAGGAATGTTGTGTCCGCGAAATCGACCTTTACACTCTTACTTTGTTGCAGAATACCGCGGGGAACCGGCGGAGCGAGATGATCGATCGCCACTTGCGTGGCATTCACGTGCGACACGCACTTGGAACTGGGCCATGTGAATTTTAGAGCTTGCACGCTTCGGAGAAAAGTGCATAATCCCGACGTGGCGTTAATTCATCGAAGCACATCGTTTCCTCGAAGCGACGACAAGCGGTCGTGGAATTTCACCACGCCTGCGAGATACAATAATTACCATGTCACAACGATAACGATTCTTCCGCTTGCGGAAGATAAGAGTGCTGACCGGGGAGAATAGACGATAGCGCATTTTTTTGTTGTTTCTACTATCTCGATCGTTCGTGCCGATCACGCAATGAGAACGAAACAAGCAGAGCTGTGGCGCATTAACGATGATTCTCGACATACGAAATTTCCCAATGACTATCTATCTTTTCTATTTGGTCATTCAGTGGTCGAATCAGTCGCGAAAGATTTATCGATAAACTGGTCGCTCGTTAGATAAATATTGTGGCGAAGGCAAAACTGCAACCGATGATTATTTCATTCAAAAATAATCTCGAGGATTTCAGTAGTATTTTTTTTTTTTTTTAAGTCGCAATGCAGACACTGTTCGCTCCAAATAGACCGTAGTGTAAAACACTACGTATGTAGTATCTCATCGCAAGAATTGCAATTTTTCATAGTCCAAAGTACAGTTGGAAGATTCAATTATAGTTTCTAACTTTTTTTCCATCTTGCACACGATTAATTGTCGTCCTCGAAATATAGATACGGAAAATATAAGAATAGACACCGAGTCGGATTTCACGTAGCCATTCACATGCAATGTACCGGCTTTGTTATACAAACATTTTTTGTCCACACAGAAATCGTCAGTACCCCTAAATTTTTTTCGAGCTGATTTTACACTTTTTGTTTGAACCATATTAAAAAAAATTATCAAGAAGAAACAATAGAATTAACAAGCAAACAATTGTGAACGTTTCTGGACAAACGTACAAATATTCTAAAATATGTGAAATGGCTTTTTGAAAAAAAGTAATTCGGACCATTACCGTAAAATCGGCAATTGACAAAGTGGGCGCTTTTCGTACGGACGGCCGGACACATGATCGTTATTTGGGGTCGGTTCAAGCGATACGATCGGGCTCATGCAGCAATTCAAAGACTTGTGTACCACGAACTTGAAGCGTTCGCAGTCTGCGTGATGGAAACTTTTCCCCGTTGGATGCGAGATATAAAGTCTTCCGAGTGTCGATGACGATAGAGCGAGAGAGGAAACGATGATGCGACGAGGGAGCCTCTTCGTCGAGGCCTCTTCTGTCGTGACGCGTCACACGTATACCGGAGGGGCGTACACCGCGCCTCTTTCTCTCTCTATATATATTTATGTGTTATACTACTATGCTTCGTTTGATGCGACATAGCGCCGAGGAGAATTCGGATCGGCCAACGATATAACCCCGAGCATCCCGCGTTCACGTGCAAACTCGTAATACTCGACGAGCTTTGGTCGGCGGCGTGACTCTGAAACGCGTGTGTGACGTCACGTTGTCCCGAGAGAACACCCGGCCGAAATCATACGTTAAAGGCGCCACCGAGGGTCCGAAGGCTCGCGCGATTGAAACACGATGATTTATGCTACGTACTTTTGTTTGTACTATAGATTACGCTCGTGCTACTTTATCGAACCGGATACGCTCTTCTCGTCGCGACGCTCTTTACTAATGTCTCAACGGGTATATCGTTATGCGAACGTGTAAACGGCCTCAACCCCGACCCCCGGAGAAACCGAGTTCGGAGGCACGGATTTGCGTAAATTTTGACTTTGGACTATGCACCTCCGACGCACTAGACGATTTTGAACTGATTTTTATGAGAGAATGTGTGTGGGTGTGAGAGAGAGAGAGAGAGAGATAGCTTTGTTTTCGTCGACGGCCTTCGTTGCGTTTTGCCTCCGTTCGAAATTTATATCGCGATCCGAGAATAGAAAAATCACACGGTCCTTATCTTTAATTTTTTAATAGCGCTATTCGAGAGCGCGGCATTAACTTTATGCACGATCCGTAATGCACGCTAATAATTATATGCTTCGAGACAGTGTATAAAGTTTTTTTTTTCGCAGACGTATGCAAAACTCGTGGCTCGTTGACGAGACTCGAGTCTGGATACGTAGAATAGCTTGATTACTTCACAAATAATCAGTCTATAATGCATACCCGAGATATGGAATCGTAAAAAAAAAAAAAAATGTATAAAAAAAGGTCATTGACGCGACGAATGGTTGCAATAAAAAGGATATATGAGTAGGATATCTCTGCTGGCGCAATGAATTATGCAAATAGTTCAGTTACTAAAGTATACTTGTTTTATTTTTTTAATTCTCATTTTTCTCAGCAGTTGCGTACAAAATGTGTTACTTTCTTAACATTGGTCATAAAGTCTTGCCTGCTCTCTGTTTGTTTTTTTTGTCGTTTTTAATACAGAGATACGTGTGTGTGTATGATTAAGAGTATCCTAATTAGAGATCTCGAATGTTACTACAGTATTTACAATATTCTGTTAATATATATATAAAAAAGCATCTAAAATAAATACTCTTTCTCTCTGGCGATTAAATAACGCTGAATCACAGAATCACAGACGCACTTAGGTACATTGTATATTGGTTTTGTTAACGGGCGACCACAGGTCGTTTCTCGTAATTCGATATATCCTCGACTGTCGAGTCTCATTTCTCAATGTAACGAGCTTGTTTTTTTTTTTTTTTTTTTTTTTTTTTTTTCTAATATCCGTTATTTATCTTTCAGGCTGGTTGCTGAGACGCAAATGGAGAAAAAGCCTACAAAAGTTGATCGGCCGTCAACGCGCGACTAGAACTTGATGCGACTTCGGGAAGCACTTCGAGAACCGGAGAGATCCAACTCGACAGTACGCGCTTCCATCATCTTCGAGAGACAACTTTTTTTTGGGCGGTTCTCCACAGTACCCGACGTTCCTGACGAGCTCGTGTCTTCCTCTTCCTCGAGGGAGGCAAGGTATCAGCCTGCCTCCGGAAGAGCGTGCATGATGCACGTGCCGTCGTGTATACCGCGTTACTGCAGCCATGCGACGAATTTTCGGAGTAACTTTTTGTGTCCGCGTGGCGAACATGATTCCCACTGTGGCTCAAGCCGCGAGTTGCGGCGGCAATAATTGCGTCGAATAGTGCTGAGCCTGCATCCGCGGCGCGATAACTGGAAGCAAACTGACGCGGAGCGGGGCCGGCGCGACCTGCTGCAGCGAGCCTTGAGAGCCACTTCCGCTCGGGGACACACGGTCGCGGGAGTGACGTTTTACGTGTTTCGCGAGATGATCGCTCCTCATGAATCGTCTCGAGCAAACTGCGCACACGAATTTCTTCTCACCGGTGTGAGTCCTCTTGTGACGCGAGAGCTCGTCGCTCCGGGAAAACTTCCTACCGCAATCGTCGTAGGGACATGGGAAAGGACGCTCGCCCGTGTGCGTTCTCGTGTGAGCTTTCAGATGAGAGGATTTGAAGTAATTCTTTCCGCATCCGGGATACTCGCACTCGTAAACGCGACGACGAGTTGCCGATTCGCTTGACGATGGATTGACGGCGTTGACGGAATTCGTAACCGAGGTCGGGGCGGTGACGAGAAGAAGCGGAGGTCCTCGAGGAAGAACGAGGGAAGATCCGAGAAGTCCCGTGACCATTGTGATCGGAGCTGGTTTCGGTGCGAGAGGTTGCAATTTTGTCTGTCCCGTTGTCGTCGTGCACTCACGATCTGTGTTTTTGTTGTTAACGATTATCTCCTCTTTTCTAAGGCTCATCTTGAACTTGAGACTCTTCAGGATGTTCTCCGGCTCGGCAATCGGCTTCGCGGACGTTGAATTTCTTCGCTGTTCCGAGGATTGCCTCGGTGTCGAACGAGGCTTCACGAATGATGCAACAACCGTCGCTGGCTTTAACGATCCCGTCGCAAGGTTCGCCGGACTGCATGTGCCGTCGCGATTAGCTCGCATTATCACCGAGGCTCTCGCTGGCTCGGGACTGGCCGGAGGTGTGCCGTCCAACAGTAACTGAAACGTTAAAAAAGGCGAACCGGTTGATTACAGGTGTCTCCAATCGTGGCTTTTATATATATATATTTTTTTATACATAGTTAAGATCCCGCTCTCTGTAATTCGATTTTGCTGACGGGAGGGCGACAGACTCTCCCGCTCTAACGGGAGTTCGAACGAGCACCGAGAAGTTATCTCGTTTATATCGGTTTCGAGCTCGAAGGATAAGTGAGAGTCGGGGAGACAGTCGTTGAGTGAACGGATTCTAGAGACTTGGCGGCGGTCGGTAGTATGTAGCCGTTCGCCGATTAACGCGACGGCGAAAATAACTGTTACTCGTTGCACACGGTCAAAAAGGTTTTTGCATTCAACAAACTTTTTTTTCACGAAAGAACACAATTTTTTCGTTGCTAATTTTACAAATTTTATTCGTCAACGAACCGCACGTTTAACAAAAAAAATTGGTCAATCGACAAGAAAAAAAATTGTGGGAGAAACTTTTCTTGAATGCAAAACCCTTCTTTACCGTGCACTAAGTCAAGATCCAACGTATTTAATATCGACTCAGTCGATAAAATATTTATGGCAATGTATGATATTTACCTTCGCCAATTCGCAGCTCTCCGGACAGAAACGCTTTTGCGGAGGTTCATCTTCCTCCTCGTCAGACGGCTGCGGCGTCGGTGGGAGATCCGGACGGCTATCTCCGTTGTACCTCTTCGCACCGGAATCGTCGGTTATCACGTCCTTCCGCAACAATTTATCGCCGAGAAGCGCCGCTACGCTGAACGATGACTGCAGTGGTTCGACCTGCAACGTTAAAAAAAATTGTGACGTAAGTTCGTTGCACATCACACACAGAACACTTGTTTATCACTGTGACTACGGAAGCGTATAGTTTTTGTGCAGTTACCGACGGTAACACGAAATACTGATAAAACTTTATTTTTTTAGGCGATCGAATTTTGTAAGGAGAGTTGAGATCCAACATTTTGAGCCAAAGACTCTTCACCGGGACAGCGCCCGTTTATATTTCGCGGGCAAGCGCGCATCGTCGCACTCCCTCTCGCCGCGGTACCGGCGGTTATTTCGATTTCGCCCAAGTCGCGGGGCTTGGCGGTTTCCTCGTTCGAAAAGTTGAACAGCCACAAAATTTCACAAAAAAAAAAATCAATGTGTCCAATTTACTCACGTGAATTTGCTTTAGCTGCGGCGAGGCCGGTGGCGACAGTGGAACCGCTGCTGTATTCATTTTTATTTTTTTCTTATTCCTTCCACGAACAATTTTCGTAGATTCGATAAAACAACTCAACGGATAATAAATTCCGGGTAGGAACTTATCCGAGGGTTCTCGTGCGTTTCGTCGAACCGTATTACGACAGTGTAGAAAAAAAATATGGAACAGAACGAAAACAACAAAAAAATAGCTCCGTTAGATTGCCGTATTGAAATTAATCTCGTTTATTCTTCTTGTTCTCGAATGTTTCGGAGAGGAAAGAAGGTACTCGGTGGCCGATTCAAATCGTAATGAAGCTTTCTCAGGTCAGACGGCACGATGTGTTGTTGTCCGGGAGTGTTGGTGATCATGCAGCGTGCGGTCGATCGTCCAATGAACGATAGGGGCTCGCCCCTCCCGGCCAATCGGAGTGGAGCCGTCATTTGCTCGGAGCGTGATCAGCAACGTGCTGTTCACGTGCTCGCGGGCTGACTGAGGTCGTGATCGTGACGTCAGTCCGCGTGTAGCGAGCGCGGTCGATACGTCATGTCGTCACGGCGCGCCCGGAGCGTCATGCAACTCTCCGGCTCGACCCTCTCGCTCTAAACACACACACAGACACAAAGAGGCACACGGAGGCTGGTGTAGGAATCGAGCGATCGAGGCGTCTAGCGCGTGTTGCACCGTCGTTGTTGTCCACTACGACGGCTCGCGTCGGCTCTCTCACCGGGCGAGGCGAGCGAGGCGAGTCCGGGTACGCGAGGGAACGCGCACCGGTTTACTATAAGCATTCTATTCAGCAGACGGGACGATCATGTCGAGCCTCCAAATTCCTATTTTCCGACGACGATGCCTGCCGTTGAAAGATCCGCTCCTTTCATTCTGTCCCCTGCATTGCCAGTACTCGATACGTCTAGCTAACAGCGATGCTCGGGCAGCGCGCCAGTTTGTTCCTACTCATTTTATACTTATAGATATATAATGTTTATATATATATATATCATTTTTTTGCTTTGGCGCCAGTTTGTTTGTTCGATTGTCAAAGGCTTTCTCCGCTGATCGATCTATAGCATTTTAGCTTCACTTTAACAATGTCTTCGATTTATTGCAATACCCCCTCTCGAAGTTCGAAACATTTTAATCTTATAGTATACCGGACTGTGAGAGATGCTGCAGCGATCGAGTTTCGAGGCATTCTGGCGCAGTCCCCCTGTTAAATATACCCGACCGCCCACTCTGGCAACGAGTCCCAGCGAATCGATGTTTCTTTTCGAGACTCTCCGATGAGACTCTTGCTCCGATTTTCTCTCTTGGGCAAGCCTCGGTGAACCTTTTACTTGCCCTCGTCGTCTTCCTTCTTCTTTATGTAGCGTTCTTCTTCTTCTTCTGCGTTCTTCCACTTCCCTGTTTGTTTTCGTTCGAACGCTGCCTTTACCCTCGCGGCGCAAAGAGCTCGACTTTCTCGGCGCATTCTTCCTCGACACTTCTGCAGAGACCGGCCCGGACGAATACACTTGATACTACAGCCCGTGAAGGCTTTGCTTTTATGACCTTGTCGAAAAAAAAACATTTCACTCCCGCGTTCTCGCAATGAGGACGGGTCGCAGAGAGTACATTGCACTCGCTATGTTAGCTTATGCTAACGAGTACGCACGCCCGATCGAACTCCTTCCAACTTTGTACACGGCAATCATTTGTAACACGCAGTTCGGTCGTCGATGCGGATTCGTGAGCGACGCTCGTATTATATACGAGACAGAAGTGCCTGCGTGTTGGCCATCGGAAATTTCATCGAACGACAATGTTTTTTCTTTTCATTCCAATTTTCATATGAAATTCTGAAATTCAACTCACATTTCACGTCTGTAGATTAAATTTCATTAGTCGTCGATGCAGATATTTTTCCCCGTTTCTCGATTTATCTATTGTTTACCAGACAAATAATTTTAAGATTAATATTATTCCATACTTGTGGATCTCGAGTTTCACGAAACTCTGTGAAGTCTGTTCTTTTGACCCAGTTGTTTTTTTTTCCTCTTCGGCGTCAACCGCCAGAAGGCCAGAGGTTGTTTACCATCCAAGGTCTCTTTTCTCCAGCTTTTCTCTTCTTATTCTATTTCGACGCCTGGCACAGCCGGCTACTGTAACGGTGTGTTTGCGCTGCCTGGTAGCTCGTAACCTGGTATACATATATATCTCTATCTTATGTTTAAATCATAGATACGACGGAGACTGGGAGGATGGCCTCGTCTACGCCCTTTCTTACAAGACGACTGAGTGACGCAGCACCGGCGATAATGCCGCTGGTGTCATTGGATGAGAAGTGCCGCGCACTCGATTACTATCGAATCTCGTCTACCCACGGACCTCTGATGTCGAGACGAAAGACGGTCAAGTACGCGAGGCACCACGAGGCAATCCGCCGCTGCTGCTCGAGAGCCACGAGCCTCGAGACTTCCGGCGACGAGACGTCGAGGTACGTACACGATCACGCTCCACCCGAGGCGCCCTCCATAAACTGTTACTTAATCACCGGCGCATTAACGGGGCACCGGGCTCGGGCGTGATCGCGAGCACACGAGCTCTGCACACCACGCAGCGCAGGAGGCGTGTGATTTATAATCGCGATCCGCAAACTTATCGGCGCGCCGCGACCATAACGAATCGTTGAACAGCCGGAGGAATTGGGAACGCGTCGACCAATGCACTCTTACTTACCCCTGTACATTCTTTCGCTATCGGTAACCCTTCCGTACAATTGTACATTAATAATAAGTACTTATTATAAGTAATATGTGTAGCAGCGAGAGTGAATTTATACGAGAATTTCAAATTCGCCGATGCAGATGCTCTCAAATCGTTTCTCTCATAATTAAACTTCAGATGGAGCTTTTTTTCAGACTTTTTATCGGTTCGATTGGTGAGAAGAGGATTTTACAGACGCGACGACAGCGCGAGGACACGGAACTCTCCGCGATTGGCAGAACTTCATTCCTCGAGCTCAAAGCCTACCGGATAGCGGCGCACGAATGCAACGTGTTAATCGGCGACTGCAGCGAGAGTGTCGCACTCGATACCGTTATTAGACAGTGTGTGCACCGGCTCCTTTCTATTTCCTCTCTAACGTCGATTTGCCAGTGCATTGTTCGCTGGCTAGATCGTATGCGATATTCATCGGTTACCAACTTAGTCAGATAGATTATTTCTGTATAGGAAAATTCCGTGAAACACCCATTCACGGATGTTTGTTTGTCACGTAATTATAGGCATTTGGGCAAAACGGGCTAGGTAGTCACGTAGACCACATTAACATAGTAGCCTATCGATTCGTTTGGGCCAAAGAATCACGAACGCTTACCACGCTTCTATCTCTCTCCCTCTTTTTTTAAGCCACTCTAGAATCCGGGTGATAAATATACCGGAGATACTAAAACCGATGGCGTCAATGGATCGCAGATACTCATTATCGGTATCTGAAGATTCTTGTCATTTATTTGCGGTCTGGAAATATCCCTAAATATACTTACAACGTAATATTGTGAAGGACAGTCACCGATCGGTTGAATTTCTAGTTTAAAAAGCGCTAACGAGAGAGCGCCAGTGCTCGTACCCGGGTTTGAAAGTTTGAACGCGCGAGCACACGCAAACGCTTTTTTTTAGAAAGTGGAAACATTATTTTCTTTTTACATTATTAGAACGCTCACACAACTAATTTTTTTGAAGGGTTAAGCCATGCGTTAACATCTCTTATTTTTACGTCCTGGAGAATCCCGAGAAAGTCCTTGAACAGTTCTTATATTCGATTTCGAACCTACACTGGACACCATGATAGCGTTAACGATTATATCGCGAACACATGCAAATAACGGGACGACGATACGGCATTGCTATGCCGATATTTCGAACAAAGTTATCGGTGAAAAATAAAACGCTGTTCGAAGTGAGTCATGTCGCTGCATCGATCGCGGAAAAGGAGTCATCAAATAAATATGCGCAATAACTCGTGCCCGCCGCAACTCCGCATCGTTAGACCTACCGGGGTGGACGTGAGTCACGCCAATCAAATATTTTTCCATCTCAATCTTAACGATTGGAGCATCTAGCGAATTTTTAATCAACGCTGCACTCGTATCGGTAAAAGAAATATAACATTCGTTTGTTGAAGTCTCCCACACCCCAATTTTATTCATGTTAAAAACAAAATTATAAATTTAGTGCACCAGTCTGAAAGTTTTTATGGAAAAACTGGTACATTCAATTTAATGTACAATTGTTATGAAAAATTAATGAACTTTTACAGTGAAATTAAAGTAATTTTGTAAAAGTAAAGTATTTCTAAAGTTTAGAATATACTGTACGTTAATTTTCCATCACAATTCTAAATGACATTTAATATACCAGTTTATGCATAAAAACATTTTGTTTACAATGTTGCTAAGTCTACATAGCGAGCAAAGTTGACGAAGCATGAGTAGGTAAAAGAAGAAATTTCATTCAAAGTATTCTTAACCCTTTGAATACCCCTTTTACCGACCTCTCGTCGATAAATTGAACGGCAAGATTCAAGCATGACTCGAACTGCCATCCGTGGAGCGTGTGCGAACTACGTTTCGAAACTAAAATCCATCGGGTAAAGTGCGTCGATGATTGACGTGAAAATTTCTCTCAGCCGAAATACCAGTCATTCATGTTTGTCAAACGTTCATAATATTTGTTTCTGCACATAGACTCGTTATTTTTTTCATTGAAATTTCTCTCAACCGACAATTCAGTGATCCGCAGCAGTGAATTACCGACGTTCCGAAAGAGACAAGGCGGAGCTTGGCTCTCCCCGCTTGGAGGAACACGAGAGAGTCTGCCCCCACTGCCAAGCGTCGTTGTCACGCCGCGGCGGGAGGAGTGGGAGGTTGTTTAGCATTGGGTTTGTTTAGTTGCCCGCTGACAGCGGTCGAGGGACGGTGCGCGGTGTGCGTGTGTGCTCGAGAAAACTCGACTAACGTCGTTCCGTCGTGCGCGTGCAGTAGAATCTCATCGGCTTCATCCTCAAACTCGTTGCGATATCCGCCGTTACGGAGACAAAGAAAAGAAAGAAAAACGTGGTAAACAAAATATTCACGATAATAATAATTCACAGAGCCGCGTCGTTCCTACGCGTGAGATATAATATAATTGTGTCAGTCCCGTGTATCGCCATAGTGCGCGTCCAAAAACCAATTCTCCAAGATCTAAACGCTTGTTCGCTGCTGCTCTACGCTGCTTTTATCCTTAAAAAAACCCTGTCAGTCCATAGATTAACCTCGAAATCTCATCGTTATTTATCCCTCTTCATTTTTCGTTAAATTGGTGAAAGAAGATAAACGAAAGATGCTCTGTTACGTGCAGTTGTGAGGCTTTGTATGTAGAGAAGTTGCCGGCACGCGCCATTTGTCAGCTGTTTTTGTATCCAACGTTCCGGCGGGCGCTGCTTTATCGGCTTTTTGGCGGAACGAGAGTAACACACGAGCCTGTGGTCGTCCAGTATGTCGCCGTTATTTTGGTGATGGCAGATACCAGAGGATGTCACGCCGCAAGCAGAGCAACCCAAAACCGCTGAAACGTGAGTCGAACATCTCCAAAAACCCTTCGTTCATTTTTTTCTTTGTCATTATTTTTTTTTTTTTACTATTGTGTTTTACAAAAGGCGAATCGTTCAAACGCTGCTTCACTGTTTGTAATTTTTTGTCGCCGCTCGCGCGTACCGGCCTGCGCGTCCCGTGCACGCGGTCTCGAACGGGTCACGTGGTACCGGCTCGTTCGATTCCCAACCGTCACATCGAATTCATTCTTCCACCGATGATCATCCCGAATACGAAACCGTGAGAAGAACGACAAAATTGATTTAAAAAAAAACGAATTCTCTCGATTAACTATTCAATCGTAAAAAAAATATGAGAATCAATTAACCGCGGATCTCTGGAGGAATCTCCCGAGTGAACGACCCTCGAATAATGAAGCAATTTCTCGAAACGATATTTGACGAGATAACTTTATTAACAACCGTTTCGGAATGGAAACGACGGCGTGCTGACACCGGGGAGGCTTTATCGTGGTTTACCATCGCGCAAGGTATTCAGCTTTGATTATAGATTGTCGCGTTAATTTAACGTCCGGTAACACACGTGCCCTCTCACTCTCTCGCTCGAGCGAGTGAGCCTGTCTCTTCCCGGCTCAATCTTGTTCGGCCTCACGCGGTGTGTAATTTCACTTTGATTCTCACATGCGGAAACGTCGTTTCTATTGATGTTTCAATGTTGGAACGAAAAAAATATCTCTTTTTTTCTAACGAGATTAACGCCTCGGGCGTTATATTTGATGCGTCGGTAGATAATATAAAAATCACATAAAATAGTTAACGCCGATATTCGATTCGCGCCGCCTTTGCAGTCTCTCACGGGCGTCACGTGGTCCGACGAAAGTCGCGCGACGCCGACCGTCTTGTTCTCGTCGACTACTTTCACGTGTTCCTCGCTTTATGCGCCGGGCGCACGAGGGCGAGGGAGTGAGAGACGAAAGACTCGTCGAACGAGTCTCTCGAGCGTTCCCAGTCCGCTAAATTCGATTAATATCGTATCATATTTCAATGACGGGGACTGTGACTCGCTCTCGTGAGGGAATTTAAGTGATCGCCGCCAGTCAGCTGTTATTATTATTCACCTTTTTTATATAAAAGAAAAAAAAATCTTTTTATTACTGAAACTAGTATAGGCAAAAGTTCAAAGAACATTCGATCGCGTGCGAAAAGCTCGTTCCTCGTTAAAGCTCTCAGCACGAATGTAATATCTCGTTACACGATTAGTTACGCATACAGACAATATATAGCATTACACTGATTTACATACAGACACGATGAAAGCTCGTTATAAATTAACGTATCCTCTGTAATACTCCTCGACTAATAATGCACCGGTATTAGAGGATTAAACACACAGTCGTGTTATAAATGTATATATGCGAGTTAATTAGTTCCGTGTTTTTCAACGTGGAGTTAACAACCTCGCGTTAATGTCGCGTATCTCAAGTGCTCTTCAACGACCGCGCCAATTTCCTTTACGGATCGTTTGCGCACTTAAACAGGTCGAGGTATCCCTCAATTACGAAGAGTCGTATGGAAAAAACGTTTAAAAAAAAATCTTGGTTTTTTCTGTCGCTCTTTACGCGCGCCGATTGGCTGCCGCAGTACAAACCGGAAGTCGTTCGCGAGCAACATCAATCGCGACGGAAATTAAAAAAATTAAAAGCGCAGCGAAGTGACTGAAGCATTTTTGTCGGACGTTCGATACGATGAAAAGTTTAGTACAATTAAGGGAATAGGTCACACAACGACTTTTCTACTTTTGCAACTAAAAATCACAAGTGTTATAAAGCAACGAATAAGGTTTTTAAAAATAATGCTTAATATTTTTTTCCCCACATGGATTCCGAGGTACATGAGCTTAAAATCGTGTCAATTAGCATGAGCTGCATATGGTGCCGCATGAAAAGCAACAATGTTTTTTTTTTTTTAAATTACATATTTCCAGACTACTGTATTAGATTTTTTTTTTCTAAAATAACATTTGAACATTATTAGGGACACATTAAAAAAATAAAATCAAGCTGTGCCCATGGATTTTCGAAGATATTACCAGGTGAAGGAGCTTCGAGCCTGTATATGAATAGATACCTAGGCCTCAATCATTGCTAGTAACATGCCCCCCACCATCCCCCAAAATTAAGAAACGGCGACCTGTGACGTATTCTCTTAAGATAAATAGTAAATCAAGTAAATAATAGATAAAAATAACTTGAAGAAATAAATATGTATATATTTTTTATGAACGGCGAGAATCTCATATATCGTAGATAATCACCGTCGATGGATAAGTGCGAGCGGCGCATCAAGGAAAGGACGGAGAGGAGTCTGCGTAGGGAAAAAAAGAAAAGACGGCAAAGAGGCTGGGCGGGAGAGGGAGGGGAGGGGGACCCCGTGCGGCGAGGCAGCAATCACCCCCCGTCGTGCACGAGCGTCAAATTAATAACCGATGATTTTATAGAATGCTTTATTGAATCGTGTTCACGGTAAATAATATCTGAGCACACCATCTCTCCTCCTCGTCTCCCGGCAAGAGTTTGCGAGAGCGAGACGGAGGTAGAAGAGAAATAAGAGGCGGGTCGAAAACATCGCGGAGTAGGTACCTGGAGCTGTCCGGTCTCGTTTCTAAGATACTTCTTACCGATTTCCCTGTTAGAGCTATATCGATATACATGTACACGTATATACACGTGCATATGTATACGTATACACTGTTCGACAGTTTCTCGCGGGTGACTCTCACGCTCGTCACTCCGCGTCTTTCCCAATCTCGCTCCTTACAGTTGATGCATTTCTGCTACCGACGCCGCTGGACAACCCTCTCACGGTTCGTTTCCCTTAGCGTATTATATTGTACCGTCTACCTCACGATGAAACTGACCGGCTCGTCTTGACGCTCGAATTAACATGCTTTTTCTTTTACCATCAATTTATTTATTTATTTATTTCGAGTCGAAATCGTTATTAATCATGTAACCCTCGTAAATAATCAGAGTCAAGGTCACTGCGACGCAACGAATCCCCATACACATCTGTGCAGAGTGAACAATTATTCGATACCACAACTTCGTAAAACAATAAAAAGTTTCAGTTCGAAGTCGATTCTGCTATTCAGTCCTTAAAATAATGTCTTTCCCATAGAAAAAACAAATCTTACGAAGAAAATGATCTCGCGAGTCAGTTTCACCGTGAGACACGGTCGTTCTATCGCTAGGTGATTCACAAAGGGAATCTCGCGGGGGCCGTGTAGCGGCAGCATCGGAGTCGGTTGGATTTGCGCGTTTCCGTTTTATCAGTGTCGATCGTTCCCGGCGGGGTGTGCGAAGAGAAGAAGGCCCGCGTTCTTCTCGACTCGCTCTCGAGTATTCCTCGAGCTGTTCGGTAGCCAACAGTTCTCTCCGGGAGACGCGACCGTGTCCGAGTCCGTTGCCAATGCCGCTCTGCGACGGGAGGAAGGCCTATGAGGACGCGTTGACGGGCGAAACCTCTCCTCGAGGTTGCGTCGAACGTACGGCGGGCGGGCGTCGGGAGGGGGAGGGGGGAGGGGGGAGGGTCGCAGAGGCAGGTTATAAGAGAGCAGCGCGTAGGAAAAAGCCTCTCTCGGGAAGGATTCGCCGGGGTGACGTGAAAGGAAGAGAGGGCCCCATCAGGACCTCCTCCTTCCACCTATTCGTTCTTTCCGCTTATCTCTCTGCCCGGCTTCCCTTATTTCTTCGGGTTTCACCGGGCAGACCGCGAACGCATGAATCTGCTGCGTCGCTGATGCCCGCTCCTGCGGTAGCCGTATGCCGTGCGCGCCTCGGCCATTGCAGATGTCTCATCGGTCGGAACGCTCGCTCTCGCACGGACACAGCCCGTACACACGTAAACACGTATCCTACACTCGACTCGCTGTGTATCCCCTTTCTTTCTTTATCTGCTTTCTCGTCTTCTTGTTCCGCGGTCGAACTCCTCCTCCTTCTTCTCTTCTACCTTTCTTGAACGCAAAGGACCGAGAGAACCTATCGTTTCACATGATCTCGCCTAGTTAGCCCGCTTCGCGTTTTGTGCACCTTCTTCTTATTCCTACTCTTTTCATTCTTTATTTTTCTTATCCTGTAACCTTTCCACTTGTTTTGTTGGAAATCGTTACTACGCTTCGTAACACGTTTCGTGATTACGGGACAATCTTTACATCGATTCCAATTTTTTCATCACTTTTTTTCTCTGCTTGACTGCAATGTTTTCTAAATTTTTTTATATATTTGTTTTAATAAAAATATTTTTATCTTTAATGTTCTCCTTATTTTATTAACAATTTTTATTTATTGACAATATTGGCATCTTTAAGATTCGTCTTTTTTTAGTTTTTTTTCTCTACCTGCTGCGATGTTTAAAAAAATAAAGATATATTTTTTTATCGAAGAGATGTCTAGTAGTGACCTTGGCGATCGCTCGTCCGGCAATTGGTTCGCAACGCCGTTCGCCAGCCCGCACATACGCGCCGCGAGTGAGGACGTCTCATAAATACAAGGTGCCGGCAACGCGGAGGTCCTCTCCTCGTGTACGCTCTACTCTCCGTCCGCTAACTGCGGCAAATGCGAGCGAGAGAAACGGTCGCGAGAACGGTGGAACACCGTGAACGCGAGCCCGAGCGGGCGCGCGCGCGAGGGAGAGAGAGAGGCGAACGAGACGTTTGCCGCGCGCGAGGGGAGTCCACGTAGAGGAGAGGACCAGCGAAGGGCGAGCCTACAAATTGCTACACCGCATTGTGGTGTCACTCCAGCCTGCCTGCGACACGGCCCTGGCATCGTTGGAATGGTGTCCGTGGAGAGGATCTCCCTTCTTTTTTTTTTCTTTTTTTTTTCCTTTTCTCTTAACTTTTTTTCTTTACCTTACTTTATATCTCTTCTCGCTTCTTCTTCGTTCCGGCCAAGAGGCCCCGTTACTCTCCTCGCTTTTCGTCGCATCCTCTCGTTTCTTTTCTCGTCACTCTGCGAGCTTTAACTTAAGGACTCGTAAATGCCTCTAAGACTTATCCCAAGAATTTTTTTTTGTTCACACTAATCACTTTATGCGTTTGTGTGCATTTTTTTACTTTGTTTTTTTTTTACGATATCATTATTATATTTCAACGCGGTCAGTGGCCCTCGGAACGCATTATCGATAACGAACGAGCGCAGAGAAGAAGCGATTAAAAATTTTCCACTCGCTTTTGTCTTCCTGATGGCCACGCGCTCCACGGTATGCGAGGTAGATATTATCCCCCCTCCCCCCCTTCTCTCCTGTTTTCCCGGGCTGGTATTGCCGGGCGCGTATTGTCGTTGCAATACCCGCGTTTTCATGCATATGCAGAGTTTATAACTCGAGCGATGCATAATGTTGTATAACATTCCAAAATCCGAGGGTCGACGATTCGCCACGGTAATTTCTCGCATACGGAGAGTGAGCGAGACTGAGAGAGAGAGAGCGAGAGAGGATAACCGCGCGACGGTTTTGATCGACGGATCGACGAGAGCCGAGCGCGCGTGTATACGGGGTACGTGACGGTAGGACGGGGTCGAAATCTCATATCGGCTCGCTATCGAGCTCATTACGCTAATATTCACTCGAAATGCCGGCCGATACTGTATCTCGATCGTGCTCCGCGCTCCGTAAAGGCCTTTTCGCGATTCGACCGAACCCGCCGCTGGCTGCAGCTTCCACCCCCCCCCCCCCCCATCCCGCCCCCTCCGATTCCCCTTTACACCCTTGCAGTGTTTTGCATAGGTGTGGGCTGCAGACATATCGTATTTACTCTTACACTGGCGAATAATACTCGACATCGGTGCACGCGCTTTAGCTCGGTTCATACAATTTTCAGTTTTCCGGTATATGAGGAATTGTTCGAGTTTATTTGCACTGTGAAATCGGTTGTAAAATCGAACGATGCTTGGTACGAAGTTTGAAATTTATTCGTTATTATTATTATTCTTTTTAAATAGAATTCGATACTGTCCACATTTTATTGGGCGCACGTTTTTTTGTTCACCTGTGAAAAGGCGCTGAATTTATATTTATATTATACTATCTAGTAGTTGTCATAGTAATGGATTTATTGACAATGCGACAGGTGAAACAATTTTTTATACATAGCAGGACATAACGTAAATTGTAGTAGAAAGGTACATATTGCCAATTGGCCCTCGACGTAAGTCCTTCAGCTACTATATTATCTATTTTATTCGTATTAGTAGCATTATAATATTGTAACAGTAATAATGATATTATTATTATTATTATTATTATTATTATTATTATTATTATTATTATTATTATTATTATTATTATTATTATTATTATTATTATTATTATTATTATTATTGATATTGTATGAAACCGTGAATTGGGTGGAATCAATGTTATATTCCTTGACAGGATGTAGAAGATGGTACAAGTTAATTAATAGCATAGGAGATGTGATCGTCTTGATGTCTCTGAGTGGAAGATCCTTGCCTAGATTGGTGGGTCCTCCGACAAAAAGGTTCGGATATTTTACAAACGGTTGTTGTCTACAAACGTGTGCAATTTGCCTCCTGTCGATTTTATAAATGTCTTGTGTTAGAAATACATTTTTGACGATAATACAAAATTGCTTGATTCTCGAAAAAAGAAAAAAAAAATTGTTGACATTCGTGGAAAATCGTATTTCTTTTTCAAACGACCAAACCTTTTTAATCCGGATATTAATATTTGAGTTGAAAAAAGATATATATTTTTTACGGAGATATGAAAATACGTGAGACAATATCGTCGCTATTAGCCCTCGTTTCCGCCTACGGATCGGGGAAGCTCCGGAATTTTGTCGGCTGGGGCCGTTTTTAGGGGCTCCCGCCGGCCGATACTCGACAGCGATTAGAGAGTCGGACCGAGCGTTCACGAGAGTAAGTGTACAAGGACGACGATGGTAGGATATGTACGGAAGAACGAGGGAATGGGCAGGAGCGTCTGGTCTTTCTCGAGTCTCTCACTCTCGAGAGAAGTAAGAAAGAATCGAGAGATAAGAGGAGAGGCGAAGTTGCCGCCACCGCGTGTATATACAAACTCGGAGCCGTTCGCTACGGCCGCGGTTGTAGCGGGGCCGCTTCTTCGGCTTCTTCTCAACTCTTTACCGATACATCGTCGTTGTTCACGATTATCTGTGCACGCATGTGTACACTCGCCGCTTTTGCTCGCAGCTTCGCTCGAGCGAGGACAACGAGAATGAACGTGCGTGTCGTATACCCGCCGACGGAAACTTCTCGTAAAGAAGTCCGCGCCGTCACTTTTCTGAATCCTTTCGCGGTGACTCGAACAAACTTCTGTATTAATGTCTCGCGGTACCCGCGGCATGAGACCCTCTGGAACTCTACAAGAGTATGATGGAAAAAAACAAATTCGGGATAATTTAAAAAAAAGCATCCCCATGGACGGAAAGTATATGCGAAAATACATTATTTATACATGGAATACATAGTGATGTAAAATAAAACGAATACAGACCTGAAAAAGGTGCTGTTCGAAAAGAGTTTCTTTCAAGACTGATTTCGGGAAAGTAACGATTTTAGGTATTTTTTTGCACAGGGATAACCCTGTTGGAGATGGGAAGAAATGCCCAAAATAGGGTACTCTGTGGAGTTTCAGAAAAAAAATTTGAGCCTTTACAGAGCGATGAAAAAAAGGGACAAAGATCGCCATAAAGCGGTAACCTTACAATTTTTTGGCGTCGTTTGGAAGTTTCCCAAAAGATGTTCCGAAACTTAATTCGGTGAATCTTTTGCCGCGAACCCCGACTCCGATGTCAATGTTTTAAATAAAAAGTATATAATAACAAAACATTAATTTTTATAAGAAAAAAATCGACTAAAGTACTTTCGATTGTTTTGATAAATTCCGGGCGAAATTGAAGTTTCGATATTTTAAAAAATCGTGAGATCACGAAGACGCAAGGTTTTCTCGATAATTGAGGAAGGGCCCCCGGTGGAAACGTGTTTACGGCCCTGTTGAGGTGTTTGTCGAGCAAATACTCTCGAGAGTCGGAAGAGGATGAGAGGAGAGAGGAGGCAATTAGGCCCCCGCACCGTCGACACGCCGCGCGTGCCGCTGTTTGTCCGACCAAACAAGATATTGTTGTACAGCTACCACCTTGCCGCGCGACTCCACCTTCTCTCTCTTCCTCGTATCCTCGATGCGCTCACAGCCAGCCCTCTATGCCGGTGTCCCGAGGACTAACTCGGTATACGTTCACGCTGTATACACATCGTTATCACTATCTACGCGAGAGGTAACCAATCGAGAAACTCGACTACGACCGGAGATACACTCTAGTAAAATAGTCGGGAGTGTGCATTAGATTGTCGTAGAGACACCTGTTATTCTTTGTATAGTTCGAATTACGTGACAAATGCTCTGAAGTTAATTTTGATCAATAAATTATTTTGGACTGCAAAAAAAAAAAAACTCGTTTAGAAAACTTTGGGATTGTCGTCCTCAAAAACTATTCATTCGATAGCACTCGGGTTAAAAAAATTATAAGCTATGTACATCTTTATCAAAATATATCTGGAGGATTTTGTTTATAAAAATGATGTGACTAGAGGTGGTGTTATCGGGAGCGGTGTAAAGTCTCACGTAGATTTTATTTCTCAAAAGTGATACAATACTGTAATTCAATAAATTATTATATCTCAGCTCTTATTGAACCGAAGACAAGAACGGACGAATTCGCGACGAGAAGGATATGTCACATCATTATAACTAGGTTCGGTGCCATGCAGCAAGTGGACACGGCAGGTGAATCATACTCTATCGAAACTCGGTGGTAGGCCGCGACTGGGCATGGGAAAACGCAGGACATAGTGTGATATTAAAACCTCACACCTTAAGTTTCCTTCACGATAGCGTTCGAGGAATCGCCCCTAGTTTATCCTTGCGGGAACGCCAGGTGTGCTTCGGGCGAGGATAAATAAATATACTTGGTCGCTACATTGTAACCCTTAGTTACGATTTAGTGTACAAGATCAGCAAAACATCCACATGGTACCAGTTAGCATCGAATTACTGTAAGTACGACGTCAGGCTGTGCAATTATATTTCTGCATAAGTAAAGCTGGAAGTCACAGTTCATAGCTCGTATGGCTTTTCAGTGAGGACTACGTCTTTACGCGCAATAATCAAGCCTTAAGTGTGCTTTAACTCTTCGGATAATAATTCAAGTTATACGCGTGTTATATGTGAAACCAATTGCACCGTCTTACCGACATTTACATATTGTGAGAGAATAACCATGGCAGTATTTAAATACTTCATTCACAAATTATAAGCATTTAACCGCGACCAATTAATTTTAATACTCGCGTGGAGTGTAGTTTACGATAATCATCCATAAAGTCATAAATACTATAGTGTAAAAAGCCGAGGTGTAAAGGGCTGCCCTGCCTTGACCCGAAAAAAGAAGCCGACAGTGTTACGCTCTCCCTTACACTCTAACGAGTTGATGTACGATGTTTTTCTCGTTCAAGCTGCTCGCACACAAAACTACGCACGGAACACAGACAGGCCGTGCCGTACAGCCACACAGTCGTGATTGGTTGATTCTCGCGTATTGGTGTCCGATCTGGTCCGATCGACTCGTCTGTGTGACGGAAAACTGCAAACGTTGTTTTGTGCGAGCACCTTCACGTTGTTTGCGGTGCCCACGATTCTGGACTGTCGATTGATCCTAACCAGAAAAGCCAATCGAACTCATAAAACATAATATAGACTCCGTGCGATATTTTCGCAATAAACAAAAAAAATGAAAATTCTATTTAGTTGCCTGCCCCTCAACCAATCATTAACCAACCCAACCGATTTTCGTTTCACCTTTTATTATTCAATTCCAAAAGCCTCGAGATTAGTGTGCAGTCTTTTAAAAATTAAATTTCTCCTACTTGACGATGCTTTTATCGAAACGTGATATTTTTTTTACTTTCGCTTAAACGAGCGATATACTTTTTTACCATCTATGGATATCCAAAGCTTTTCACATCGCAGTCTCCTCGGTCGTTCTTCGCGGTCGTTCGATATCGCAGCCACGAATCGTCTGAGCGCCGCGCGCGGCTACGCCCGCGCCCCGCTCTCTCTCTCTCTCTCGCTCTCGCGAGATATTTTTCTCCATTCTGGCGGCCTTATAGCGCGCGGAGTGGCTGCCTTCTTGCACACTCTCGCGCGTCCGAGAAGTACGCGGATAACGCCCGAGCGTCTTCCACACGGACGCGAGTGTCGCGGACTGTGGGCTCTCCGCATATCCGTACCGAACACAGACCAGACAGGCCTGTATATATACACACGTTCGAGTAGTTAGTAAACGTACGCGTCTGATTCTCTCGGCTATTCACGAGGACCCACGCACACCCGCGTGTGCGTCGGCGGAGCGCGGGAGATGCATAGATAAGGGGATGGAATGAGGTGATGTGCTGCTGCCGTTGCTTCTGCTCGCGGAGAGAAGAGCGCACCAGTCCTTCTGAAATGTCCCTCTCTTATTCTCCTCGTTTATTCGCCCTTCTTCTTCTTCTATATCCCTTCTTTCCTTATCTTCACCCTTTCTTTCACGGCTCTTTTTACTCAGAGGGAGAAAGAGAGATGGAGATACAGATAGACGAAGAGAGAATCTTTTTTTTATGTTACTTTCTCCCTTTTCCTCGAGTTCTTTTTATCGCGAGTTCCTCTTTGCGCTTTTTTTGTACTTCTTTTTACCATCTCTTTCCGCAGCTTCGACCATCATCGTCCGTTTCTTTTTATCGAGACTCTCGTCACGGCTACTCCGCGTTCTGATTATACACCATAGAATACAGCGTACAGTAACGCACATATATGTGCATATACGTATATATATAAGATACACGTACTCGGGCGCAATCTTTCTCCCCACTCGAGTTTCTTTTTGAACTGTGAGGTCTCATCTCTCTCGCCTCCGGGCGCGTGCAACCCACCCACGTGTTCTCTCCGGCACTTTGGTCCATCGGATTCTAATATATCGTTTACATGCAGTATCTACACTGATATTCCTCGCACCAATATTATGTCGCCTCGGAAATAACTGACGCGATTAATCGAACCCTCGACAATGGACGATTTGATTGCTCGCCAAAAATTCCCTGCGTTAAATTGACGTCGAAGCGAGATAACGGTCATTAAAAGAAGTGTATATTTCTCTTTCAGGTATTCAAGTACCTAACAGCACAGGTACCTAAGTAAACATTCGGAAACGTGGGTGAATTTTGAGATGGTTTTTTCTCGAAAATTATTGATTCGATCGCATCCGGCGTTTTTTTATTGTAAGCTATGTACGTTAGGCTATCTTGAGGATTTTATAAACATTGTGCGACTAGAAGCACTGTTGTTATCGGCGCCTGCGTACGATGTCTTTCTTGCAAACGCGATTTGGGGTGCTCACAATTTTGGATAGGCGACTGATGTGAAACAAAAAAACCAAATGGATTCTTAAACTATAATATAGAAAGTTGTTGATGACATAGATTTTTTTTTTAATTTTTGAAGTTTTGCACCTGCTGGCTGATAAAGGGCCGAAGCCAGACTGCTACGCGTTCGGCTGCTTGACCGTTTGAGGGTTTTTCAATAAATCACTTCAACTTCCACAATTTAACGAGTTTCCACATGAAATTTATGCATAATATTGTCAACGCTTCAAACTGTAAGAATATCGATGAAAAAAAAATGAAAATGAAATTCTACCAAGTTACCCTGCCCTTAATTGAGATTGAAAAGAGAGATCCAATCTCCTCTCGTTTCTTCTATCTATTCGACGGGTAAACATTTTTTTCGTCAAATCATATCGACATTCACGACGAATAAAAAAAAATCACATATTATTTACTCGCACGATAAAATTTGAACTTGTTATGTAAACGAGTCGAACATTACCGGGTACTTAAACCTTTCACCTTTTTATGCGCCGTCCGTCCGATGCAATATGCGTTTCACGTTCGATCCTCCGATAAGCCCAATACCGCACGAGGCTCGGTGCAGAGGATCGAAGAGAGGCCTATATGGCAAGTGTGTGTTTATACGCTTCGGCGTAAGGGCGGAGCGCGGAGAGTCTCGACGAGATGAGAGCGCGAGGGGGGTAAGAAAAAGAAAAAAAAAAAAAGGCAAAGGGGTAGACCGTTATCTCGCGTGCGGCTCAGCGCAAACGACGGCGACGACGACGAAGCCCGAAGAGAAGAAGAAGAATAAGAAGAAGGAAGAAGAAGAAGAAGAATAAGAAGAAGGCTCGCAACGGCCGCGCGCCGCCGAAGAAGAATGCTCACAATGCTGTAATTTCAGTGTTTGATCTTTCTCCCATCTCTATGGGGTCCAGCGTGCGCGCGGCACGACGGAGACTCGAGCCTCTCAGCCGCTCTCTCCGCGGTATTATATGGGGTTGCGCGAGACCTTCTCCTCGCTTCTGATGGTCAGAAAACGTCGAGAGAGAGAGAGAGAGAGGGAGAGAAAAGGAGAGAAAGAGTGAGGGGAAGAAAAGAACGAACGGGGTGTGTATATACACCGACCGGGCGTTTTATTTTACCCGCATTATTATTCCGTTGAAGATCGCGCGCCGATCCGTCCTCCTCTCTCGTGAGAGAGCCGAACTCTCCTCTCAGTTCTCTTCTCTATCTGGATCTATCTATCTCCCTTATATTCTCTTATTCTTCATTCACTTCTCTCTATATAGGTGTGTATATACATATATATGTATGTATATACACACCACGTGCCTTTTTCTCTGTCTCGCCACTTCAGTTATAGTCCCACACCGGTTGGCCTTATTATGGATGAATTCTCTTTTAACTTTCGGACTTCTATTCGTCGGCTTCTTTTTTTCTTTTCTTTTCTTTTTATCGTCCAAATTCGGCGTGCGCGCGCAACCTCTTTTTGCGACGCGTGCTACGCGACGACAATGCAGTCGAATTTGATTGTGGGGTCTTCGGGAAGGAGTGAAATAGCGGAAGATTGATGGGACTCTTGACTATTCGTTGCAAATTCTTCGACGGGTTACTCGCTTGTTCCTTACGTATGCTGGAAACTTTCCTCGCGACGACCCTCCGCTCATTGTTAATATCGCTGACGCTCTTATCGGTGCGCGTCTCGCGGACAGACAAGCAGCATCGCGACCGATAATCCTGTGCACACGGATGGGAGGGGAGAGTCTCAGTTATAGTATCGAATAAAAAAATATGCGAATCTTTTTTTTCTATGTATTTTCTACTGTCTATCGGTCAGCCATAGAAAATAATGTAACGAACATGCGGAGTTGAATAAAAATAACAACGGTTTTACAAGGGTTTATCCGAGCGTGCGATTGATGTTTGACAAACGGACGAATTGCTGGACGTGACAGCGATCGTTCACCCAGAAAAATAATTTATTTGACGGCCATCGTTTACTTGGTTTAAGTAAAATATTTATTTGATTTAAATAAATATTTATTTAAATCAAATACATATTTTACTTAAACCAAATAAACGGTGGCCGTCAAATAAATTATTTTTCTGGGTGTGAAGAAATAACCCTAGTGTTCCCTAGTTGTGCCAAAGCTGGTTCTGTGTGCAGCGTTCGTTCTCACTAGGGAAATAAAAGTCTTGACCGACACCGAAAACCGAATGGAACGTGCGATCGTCGAGAGCTACGAACGCGAGTTCTCTAGATCAATGGTTCTATTTTAAAAAAACGTTGCACCACATTCGTTACTTTCGTTCGAATACAACAATACCTACCGAATTTTTCTACAGACCCCGAGTAAGTCAAATCTTATTTGCTTAAATAACAAAATATTGAGCGATTAAAACAGATCGTTTTTATCGGTGTCGATAAAAAAGACGATAAGGTTTCGCGTGCACTATATAAGGCGGTACCGTGATGTTTTTCCAACAACCGCTCGACAGAGAGAGAGAGAGAGAGAGATCGAGATGCCCGAAGACCGCGCGAACCGGACGCCGAGCGCAAACCGAGATTGCATTGTTGTCTTGTCCCAGAGATCACCGGGAGGGTATCGGCCTTCGCGCGATATCGCGGATGCACCAGGCAGTTTAACGGCCAACAACTACCACCCAGTATCGGACGTGAAAAATGTTAATTTTTCGTACGGATTCAAGCATATCAAAAAAAAAAAAAAAATGCTTTTCTATTCACTGAAATATATCTATGTTGAGAACCTACCTTCCGATGCTGCGTGGAACAAGATAATATTTTTGTTTTTATCTAAACGAAGTAAACTGGGCGATTTTCATTCGTCAATATACACGAGCAGACGATAGGAGAAAAAGCCCAATGGCCGCGGTGCGTGCTCGATGGACTGGCGAGAAGAGCACCTTATCTCGGCTCGCTTTCTCTCGCGGTATCTTCTCGCGACGACGTGACCGCAGTTGCAAGAGATGCATCGCCCGCCGTCGCTGTGTGCTGTGGTTGCGACTCGTCAGTCGAGAAAACACCAATTAACACTGTTTCGAGTTTCGCAAAAATATACCTTATCGTTATCCGCGATAAATTGCGCGCAAAGGAGACTCGCGAACAAGATCGCATTATTACACGCGTCCGCGCGCGAGTTCTCCTGCCTCCGTAATCGAAGATGGGGCGTTATTAATGAACTTTGGCTGCGATGCCTCGAGAATTTGATTTTTCTTCGTCTCGCGATTGTCGGCGAAAAGATTTTCACTAAATTGTAATTTATCGGCATTTTTATGGTTTAAAATTAAATGGACTTTGATAAGAATGTACTTTGTTTGGCTTGAGACGGGTGTTAGGTATTCTGTTAGGTTTAAGCACATAGAAAAAAAATATACGCTTCAATACATTCTTATAACATAAAATATACTTTCCACCGGAAAATGGTATATAATTCATATATTTTGAGATATATATGATGGATATATACGCAAAAACAATTTTTGAATTATATATTTTTGCGTACATGTAAAATATACGATTTATATACAGAATATATTTTCGTCCGAAAAATTAGTTATTTTTAATATATTTTTCGAGTCGTTTTTTTCAATGTATAAAGAGTTACAATGGTGAATCGAAAAATTGCTCGATATCGATCGAGACACTTAATTGACCAAAGGAATTTTTTCGACTATGACAAATCGAATCTCATGACTAAAATTTTAACGAATTATGAGCCTTTTCGGCTTGTCGATCTTTTAATTGAGTATTTCCATAAAAAAATTTCTTTCGACAGAAACTTTAACACGAACTCGAGGAATATGCTCCCTGAGCAGCGAGGTTCGTTTCGCGCCGGGATAATGAATGAGCGTCCTCGTGCCCCTCCGTCCCGAAGCTCACACCAAGCACACGGCGCCCTCCCCCCTTCCTACTCGATTCACCTTCCAGCCTCGGCTCCGGTTTCAACAGGTGGGCGTGCGAACGCGCCGCACGGCGTAACCGGCGGCGTGTGTCGGCTCGATCGCCCACGTCGTCGTCGTCGTCGTCTCCGCGCCTCTGTGCTCTTTCTCTGGTCTCCGCTTCATCGTCATTGACATCGATGCATTCGCGGAATTTTATTACCATCTCGCCCAATCATTACACGCCTAAATTACGTCTACCTGGAAATACACACTTTTTATGCGAAGTAATTTAACAACCTTTCGCAAGGCGGTAAACAATTTATATAAGTGTTTTAAGTGTTTGTTTTTTGCTTCCTCATAGAGGAAGCCATGCATATAACGGTAAAACGTGAGGAAGTAATATGCAAATTACTTTGCACCTTTTTTTCTTTCTTTCTTTCTTTCTTCGCATTATTTATGGTGTTCAGCAAACTCTACCAAACTGAGAAAAATCAATGGTTGGATTAAGCAAATGCGACGAGACATACGTTCAAAGGTGTCTTTCGTTGGTACAACAAAAATGTTTGTTTCAATCGGCAAATTTTGAATAAATTGACGCAAATAATCGTTTAACAAAACAATGCTTTATTTGTACCAAACAAATAACAACTTTGAACTTATGTCACCGCGACTTTTGGTTAATCCAACCAATTTTTTTTTTCAGTCCATAGATCTACATCTATGGTATAATGTGAATCACGAAGAGAACATTTGGGGGAATAATGCTCGGGTGTCTCTTCACCGTTTTATGTTTTATGCGAGTAGAATATTATTATTCTTTCCCGCGTAGCTCCATGGCTCGTCGAGCGATCGAACGCTCGGATATGGACGGGTTCCGTTCGCGAACAATGTCATTGGCCATTGCGCTCTTTGTATCTCTATGTATAGATAAATACATATATTTATATCGGTTCGACGAAAAACGATTTCGAGCCGTTCATCGCTGTGCACGCATCAGACATCGTGCATATAAACCATTTCGCAGCGAGCGGCTCTCCAGCTTTCTCGCTTTATTGACACGTCGACACGTCCATCCGACTCTCCCATTAAAAGTTTCCATACACGTTTCATTTATCCGTTACGTCGTCGTATATTTATGCGATAGATATTAATAGAACCATGCAATTCGCACATGAGAGCGAAACACACGCGTGCATTATACACAAATTCATTCAACTGCAAAAACACGGAACCTCGAGACGCATTCTTTTTCGTCACGTCATTATTTCACAATTAACAAATTGATTAACTAATTTTATTGTCCATTTTTCGTTGCAATACATTTACGACCCTTTGCTACTCCTGCCTGTAACGTGCCTAAGATTTTTTTTTTCGAACAATAAATTGCTGTAGCATCAAATATTAATAATATTTATTGATACAGAACAACCGTGTAACAACTCGTATTCCAATCCAAGAGATGTTACACACACAGAAAAAAATATTAATAATAATTCTGTCAGCTATTTTTATTTCATATAATTCCAAAGCAGTCTGCATGTTTGCTGGATGTGGACGAGTGAATATTACTGGAATGATACCGCAAAATTTTCCAGTAGTTTATTTTTTTAACAAATTCAAAATTTTAAAATGCCTGTTTTTACATTATAGGGCGCATAATCCATGGGAATTTCAGTAATCATAGCACATTTTTTATTTCCGTGCTGTTGTTCTGAGGATAACAGTAGAAGGTAATAATTATTACCAATATTATTGAATATTAATAATTTAAATGAAATAATATTTATTCAACTAAAAAAAAAACTTATTTGAAGTCAAGCTTTTATTGTATTGATTTTTTTAAACTGTTTTCAATAAATGCAGTATGATTTTTTCTCGAGTGTTGCAAATAACATCGGTCATGACTCCGTCGGGTCCGGAATTTGTTGAAACGCTTGTCGTACGAGAATACCCGGGTGCAAAGTAGTAACTCGAATCGCGCCGCGCCGTCCAAGCTCTGTGTACATATAGGTATACACGAGAAGGGTAACCTGACGTTCTCGATCGATTTCCGATCGCGACTGGCTCGCGGCGGCTTACCTGTCCGCCCACACCGTTTTCCCGACGACTTATCGGCCCGCAGGCGTTCGCTCGCGGAGACACCGAGAACCTATTCGTTATAAGCCTCTCTCGTGCAGTGTATTTATCCATTCCCGCCGTACGCTCGCGCTGCCACACCGCTGTCCCATTATATCCTTTATCTCATTCGACATAAGCCTTTGTTTCGACGTTTGCGTCCTCTCGTTTCATACAGATACACGGGGACACACGCGCATGCGCGCGACCGTGTAGATCTCCTCACTGTGCGCATAGAAAAGATTAAAGTTACATTATAGATTCAGCCCCGTTAAGTTTATATCTCATAGACCGTCTCAATCTCCACGGCTCGTATCTGGTTCTGGAGCCTTGTCCGTGAGAGATATTTTCTCGCATCGCACGCGCGCCCGACGATAGATAAAGTCACTCGAGCGAGCGTTATCGAGGCAACGAGAGAATTTGTTTATTGCCTTATTTATTGCCTTCCGGCGACTTTTCTCAGCGTTAAAAGTCAACGATAGAATTATGTGTCTTATAATGTAGCGTGCACTGAGAATTAAAACAATTTTATTTATATTATACGGATTAAATCCCAAACGAAACATCCATACATACAGTTTCTGTTTAATAAAATTAAATTGGTTAAACTATAATTATATTTGCTGTTATCGTTTGTGATCGTTCTCTTAACTATAAAAACATAGACGCCTCCTCGGGGGATTGCGTTTTATAATAGAAAGTGGCTATGGTCACTTTAAATGTGTAATTTTTTTTCTCAACGTGTACACACTGAGCAGTGTATCGAAGCCACACGGTATTCGCTATAGTCGGTGTATAAAACGATCGCGAGAAAAGTACTTGTGAAAAGTAAAAGAACGTAAAAAAGTGTATGTACGTATATATAAAAAGAAGAAAAAAAAGTTGGGCAAGAGTTTCGCTAGAACGAAAGCAGCCCCCGCGCGGAGAGCTCGTGCAATGTAAGCGGATACGGGCGGACGATAGTAAAGGCGACCGGGCTCGTTCGTGTCCGACCGAACGATGCGATAGCGAGCCAACGATAGCGCGGACCGAGTTTAGTGCGTTCAGGAGGACGAGCCGGCTCGTCGTGCAATCACCTTCTGCACCTGTTCTGCGAGAATTCAAGAACAGTAAAAAGAAAAAAAGAAATAAAAAAAAACACATCTTACACGTCGTTTTCACGTAGTATCTCAGATTAAACTCGCCTTCGACTGTCGCACGATAAAAGGAGGTAAACTTCATTTGCGTTTTTTCATCAATTAAAAACCACAAGACTCACGGCGAAACTTTATATTGTAAGAAAAAATAATAATATTCAAATAATATTTAAAAGATTTTAGCAAATTTTTATGTGATCTAGGACGTTCGAATTGAACGAGGAAGCGTTTAGAGTGAAAGGTACAAGAGGAGTCCGAGAGCTGTGAGACGGTTCTGCGGCGGAGGGGCGGGGGTGGGGGGCGTCTTGTCGGTACGTCGGGCGTCGTAGTCGGACGTGTGTCCCTTATCAGTTGGCGTCGGGACTGGCGCGCGAGCGCGAGTTCGCCCGCTCGCGGTATCGCATACGGGTCGCTAATGTCTCCTTATCGTGGCTACCTCTACCCACCTTTGCCATTCCCTCGTGGGTGCCCTGCTGCTGCTGCTGCGGAAATCCACGAGCCGTTCGTTCGCGTTTGCCCAGCAGCAGGAGGAGCAGGAGCTACCAGCAGTGGTGGTTCTCTATCGTCGCCTTTGCAACTGTCCAACGCCTACCGCTCCCGAGATCCAACCTAAGGGACGGCAAAAGGAATCGCCGGTATGAGAAGCGAACAATGACTCTCCAATCTCCTTCTCCCCCGAGAGATTAATCTGTATTGTCCCCGTTTATTCTCCGCGATAAAATATCCTCGAATCGAATCATTTCTCGGACGGTATTGGCCGGGAGACGCGAGTCTTATCAATAGCCAATGAAGGACAAGATAGATAAGGGAGAAGGAAAAAAAATGAAGCAAAGTTCTCCAATCGAGCTGCTCGAGATTTTCGCGCGATATGCTTTATCGGGTCTTCTATACCGCGGAGGTAACGGAGAGTTATATACCCACCCACGACAAACAGATATTATGTTTGCATACTGTGTAGTTATCTCACTGTCGAGAGACTCGTGGGTGTAAACGCCAAGGTGGATTGGTCGAGACTGTACCCTGTAATCTGAGACCAATCGTCGTCCGAGAGAGCTTCTCCCTATCTACCGAGTCACTTTGTCTACCTGCGGGAGAGATAACCCTTCCATTCTACCTTCCCCCGATAGATGGCCTTACTTCCCGTAATCTCTCATCGCGCCGACGTTTTATTATCCATTTTTATGCGGGTAAATTTAGATTTGTACTGTCGTAGATGAGAATAACGCTATTGCTATTTGGGGATTGTACTTTAGCATACCAAATAGTTGGGGAGAAACGTCGTCAAGAGATCACCTAAGGGAAGGCCAGACAAGTATGACTTCGAGAGATACAGAGTTAACATTTTGAATCCATTTTTATGCGGGTGAATTTAGATTTTTACTGTCGTACAGGACTAATGCGTGGAGGAATAATGCTGTTCCTATTTGGGGCTCGTATTTAGCATGCCAAATAGTTGGGGAGAAACGCCGTCATTAGATCACTTAAGAGCAGGCCAGACAATAATGACTTTACGAGAGACAGAGTTAACATTTTGAATCCATTTTTCTCCGCAATGATTCTATAAAATGAAAAACCGTTTCGTAGAAAAATACTTTCAAAAAATGTTGAGGCTGATATTTAGCCACTTAAGACCGAATGTTCAAAATTCTGTTATGGCGTCCGGCCAGTGTTCGCCCAACATCGTCAAGTACCGAACCTGTGTCACTTCCACTAGGATCGTCGTATTGCTGAAAATGAAAGTGTTCCGTTCATTCAACTCGGGAGCTCCCCTAATATCGACAGACCTAACAATAAGGCGCGGATAAATTGGACCGATTGAAATTTTCGAAAGCTCTTCGACACTCTTTTGAAACGCACTGACGCTGCCAATTATAATCTCATCTCGTACCCTCCGTACACCTTGCGTCCTCCGCTTCGCGAATCGTAGTTCCCCCGAGTCGATTCTTCCTCGACTTCGAGACACCCGAGCCCGAAGCAGGAGGGAGGACGTGAGAAACCAGCAGAGAACAGCCCGGGCTTCCGTTATCTGATTCAGCGGTAGAGGTGTTAATTCACGCCGTTCTTCCCCCTTCTGTTCTTCGCCTCTGGTCCATCTCTCGCAGCGCTTCTCTCACGTCTCCGCTCTTCGCGCCGGGCTCCGAACTATACCTCCCTAAGCTCACCAACGCTCCCCTCGCCTCTCCGCCTCTCGGGCGAGCTTCTCTCACCCGTCTCGCAACTTCTCCGGAAGGTCTGTCTCCCGGCGTTTCTTCCCGTCGGGCTCTTCCGCGTGTTCGCGAAGCGTAGGCGGCAGAGGAACGAGACGCGAAACACCGAGACGGAGAAATTATTTCGTTCCCCCGGAGACTGCGTGCGGTTTCTCCGTTGCATTTGTCAAGGTATGCGCGAACTTTGCTCGCTGCTTTTAAAATCGAGAGAGCCTCGCCTGCAGAGACCGGCACCTGCCGTCCCAGCCTCCACCCTGCTCGAGCAATAAACACACGCGAGCCCGCGCACTGGCAACATATCGCGGTACACATGCCGCAGTCTAAACTCTTGTCCGGCATAAACATTACGCGCATTCCCGAGTGACTTACAACGCCCTCACGATCGGTATTATAAATACATCGCGGCATTGTAAAAATATTCGTTGATATGTGTGCAACGTTCGCCGTATCCAGAGAGGTTTAACCGCGGAGGCCTAACAAGTACGGTTCCGCTCGGGTACAGACGTACGGAAACAAAGGGACGAGGCCGAGGACAATCTTGTTGCAAATTCTCGGGAGAAATTAAACCTGTTGATCGGGGGGGCGAGATTCAGGATCCCGATCTCTGGGTTCTTCCTTCCCTTCTCGAGTGTATAACGGAGAGAAGCGGAGAGAACACCCCCGGTATAACACGAAGCTCCCGTTCATAATGCTCAACAGGTTAATCGGCTCGGGGAGAGAGAGAGGTAGGTGAAATCCAAAGGGGAGTGGAAAATCTCGTCGGGCTCGGGTGTACAGTACCACCGCGTGGGAAACACTTTGGGAAATCTTCGCGATGGGGATGGAAGTAGAAGAGAAGAAGACTATCCACGATTCACGAGACTCGAGCGAAAATAAGCTCGCGTCAGTTTCGACAGTTTGGATAGTGGAATAGGTTGTGAACAAAAACGGGGTTATAAACAGATTTTTCGAATATCGGGGGATTGTTTTTTTTCTTAAAGAGGGGACTACGAACCCAATTAATCGGATGGGATTTTTCTGCAACGATTTTCCTTCTTTTTGTTTTTGCCTGAAATCGATGAAAGCCTCTTTAAGGGGAGTCTAAACCCTCTCTCTCTCGCTCTCACAAAATCAAGCAACTGCCGTCTGAGTTTAGGCACGTGTGAAAGACAGCGTAAGGTTCGTATGAGGGAGCGAGCGAGAGGGGTGTTTAAACTCCCCTTAAGGCGAGTCTAAGCTTCTCTCTCTCGCTCTCATAGAATCCCCATGACGCTGTCCCTCTCACACCTAAGCAACCGCCGGCTGGGCTTAGCCTCCTCTTAAGGCGGGCTAAACATGTGCGGCGAGCGGCCGAGTGCGAGAGAGACAGAGCGATAGGGCTCGTGTGAGGGCGAGCGAGAGGTGGTTTAGACTCGCCTTAAGGGGAGTCTAAACCCCCTCTCGCTCGTTCTCACACGAACCCTCCGGCGTTGTCCCTCTCGCCGTCGGCTGCTCGCCGCAAGTGTTTAGCCTCGCCTTAAGGGAAGGCTAAACACGTATGAGTGCGAGAGAGACAGCGCTAAAATTTTGAATCCATTTTTCTCCGAAACGGTTCTATAAAATGAAAAAGGAATTGCGGGGCGCACTGCATTAATCAAACACGCAGTGCGACCAGCAATTTTCTTTTCATTTTATACAACCGTTTCGGAGAAAAAAGGTTTCAAAATATTTTGAGGTTATGTTGATCTTTAGTTCCATCTGAAGGGGACTAGGCAGGGAAATGGACCGAAAATTGTTTAAAGTTAAAATGGCTTTTGTGAAGAAACGCAACGTAATACATACATTTGCTTTTTTGCAACGTTTTTTTTAGAAGTTTGGCTATTCAATTCTGAGGTCATTTTTTGAAAAATATAAATATTTAAGGGAGATATAAGCGGACAAAGATGACCGCGCGTCTCGCACACGGCTCTCTTTTTGCCATGATTCCGAGTGGCCGATTATAGATTTCAGCAATTCCCAAATACCATTCTCTTCGGACGACGTTCCTCCACAGATTAAACCTAAATTTGTTTTTAAACATAAAAATTAGAAAAATAGCGGCAAAATTTTTGAAAATATCGGAAAACGTATGTCATTTGTTGTAATAACAATGTCAATATTTTTTTTTTTTACATAGACGTCGATTCATTTTGTAAAATAAGTTGACAGATTTATTTTAAAAAAAGTTAAGGCGATATATTCAATCGTTCTTGAGTTATCACGGCAAAACTAGTAAAAAAAATGCTTTTTGGGGAAATCGCGTTCAAGTTTGGGCGCAGTACTACGGCAGAAAAATTGCTACTTACGTACCTGAAAAATTCCCCGCTCTGCAGAAGGACTTCTCGAGGTCAGCTTCTTGTCTGACAGCAATTGCGGAACGTCGGTTTTTATTCCACCCTAGCTTCTTTTGTCGATACTAGCGATTTGTTATTTGCATCCAACAAGCATTCGCTTGCACATTTCAACAGCGCGCGCTCTCATGAGCTCAATTTTGCGAATTGTTTAGTTTGCTTTGCGCCAAAATGCTTGAAAGAGATTGTAGTAGGGAATATGAAAAAAAAAAATGTTATCGAAATTTTCCGATGCCTAGTCCCCTTAAGGGGACCAGTGTGGTTTGAAATATTGAAGAGTCAAAGCGAAATGAAATATATTCAGTCGGTATCGAAAACTGCAAGACATTTTTTCTGACGTGTGTAAGTTTTTCCTAAAGAGGCAAATTTGAGTCGGATGTGCATGGTAATTTCGCATACGGAGCCAATTTCCATTTTTTCCCCAAAGAAATTGTGACCATTTAAAGAAGTTAATGGAAAATTGCAACTGTCTCTAACTCGCCTGCATAGCTATTTCCCTTCACGCTTAACTTAAATTTGCGTCAAATTAATTACGGTGTCGTCGAGTATTGATCCGCTTGTCGATCGATAAACAAATCAATAATTATTCATCGACGTCAGTCGTACAGATTTATCGTGTGAAAGGTAAGTAGGGAGGTTAGTAGAGATACGAGAGGTGAGACGCGTCGCACGAGCCACACCCGCGGTGTCGACCTCGATGTAACATTATTATCACGATGTCGCGAGAGAGGCTTGCTCGCCGTCAGGCGTGCGCCTTCTTGGCTTGTTCTGTAATATAAGTCGTTTGACATCGGCCTCACGCGCTCCTGCATACGCCTCTCTTCGTCATCGTCGTCGTCGTCGTCGTCACCGCGACTTACCGCGTGCCGGGAGATCGACGCGTACTACCTGCTGCAGCACATGAAAACTATCCGCGCACCTTGCATGCGTGCGTCCGAGAATCACTGTACGGAAATAAATAGAAAAAAAAAAAAAAAAAAAAATTACGTAGCGAAACAAGAAGCGGAGAAAGATAGATCGCTGGTTGAGATACAAGCCCGCAATCCGACTGGATAAAACTATACACTGAATAAAATTTATTATTGAAGGCTCGTTCGCGACTCTTCGTGCTTATACATCAATCTGATGTCTGCGAACGATTTCCGAGATACCTGCGCTACCTGATTCTTATTCAATCGGCGTTACCTCGAGATATGTATTACCGGATAGGATAACCCTTTCGAAGCGAGTTGCAAACGCGTACGTGCACGGAGAAAAATAATTAGTTACCTCAACGGACGGCACGGTAAAATACGCTCGAGGGCGATTAATTTTGCATGCTTCAACAAATTCCTTAGTCGGACGAACAAATTCATTTATTGGATGAACAAATGCATTGATTGGTCCAACAAATTCATTGATTGATCCAACGAATTCATTTATTGGATGAACAAATTCATTTTTTGTATGAACAAATTCATCGATTGGTCCAACAAATTCATTGATTGATCCAACAAATTCATTGATTGATCCAACAAATTCATTGATTGATCTAACAAATTCATTGATTGGTCCAACAAATCCATTGATTGGTCCAGCAAATTCATTGGTTGGACCAAAATATTGATTGATTGGATCAACAAACTAATTAATTGTACCAATAAATCAATAGGTCGGCAACGAACTACTTTATTGGCTGTGATAAAACATTTCTTGGACGCGAATGAATTGATTTGTTGGCGAGAAAAAATACTGCATGGACCGAACGAAACAAATCGCCAGGAGCCTATCTGACAATGCAGCTGGTTCGGGCAACAAATTATTTTTCTCCGTGCAATAAACTCGAGGGATTAAACTTCCATCGGTTATGGTCTGCTTGTCAAGTATAATAATATTTGCGAAACGTTGTAAGGGTTAAAAGGGTGTTAACTGTTAACGGAGCGTACAGAACGGAGGTGGCGAAATAAGGGGTGAAGTGGATGGGCTTAGCCGTTCGTTCGTTCGTGCTACACCACCCTTCGGGGTCCTTTACCCCATAGTTTCCCGATAAAGGCCGGGCTTAAGTAATATAAATGCGAGTTAAGAGAAGCGACGACGTGAGCCACCGAGTGTGAATTGTTATACGGTGAAAATCGCCCCACACACACACACATTCGGATGGCGAGAGCAAGTGCGGGAGAAGTATATGCGAGCCATCGTACATAACGGATGACCGGCTGTATCTCATTGTTTTCATTTCCTTCGGCACGCCGGGTTGCTGTAAGACGCGGAAATGAAGTGCGCGCCGCTGTTCCTCTCGCTCTCACTTTACCGGCTCTCTCGTGTGTTACGCGAGGGAGAACCGTGATCTAGAGACGACGGCGGCGGCTTTAGCTTTAGCACAACTCTCACACAGCCTGTCCTCTCTTTCTCTCGCCGTCTCGCCGCGGCTACGAGAATTTGCGGACGATCGAGCACAACCTCCCGCGCCCCTCGAGGGTGGCTCAAGGAAACTGCGCAAGAGGGCGGATTCATCCCTCGCATCCTGCATGACAACGAGAGCCGCCTGGCTAGTATATTATAGCAGTAAAGTGGACCGAGTAGACGCGAAGAACGGATCTCCCGACGTTTCCATCCACGAGTCATGACGAGGGGGTTGTTTATCCTAGTTCGCGGTGGAGTTGGAAAATAAGATCACCATATAGCCTCGTAAAGTTTATTAGCTGTTATCAGATCATTTTAGACGCTGAAAACCGTCTTTTATAGAAATAAATGAGGATAATAATGAATAAAGTAATCATTACATTTGAAGTTAGGGAACAGTGGGGTAAAACTGACCCGTGCCGTCCCCTTGAGAAAAATCGTCTCGCTTATATATATCAGGACAGATATTTTCTATAAATCGATGATTTGGTATTACGGCAAGAATAATTTCATTCGAAGACAAAAACTGATGTACGTATGTATATTTACTGGGGGTTGTTACGACTCGCGTTCTTCACGCGCTTGCTACGGACATGTGTGAATTACAAAAACGAAACCAATCTCCACAAAAATTAAATTATATGCACTCCGAAACATAAACCATAAATCATTTAATCGGTCTGACGATTGGAAGATTTTCCCTAATGTAATTCAGTAAAATCTTAGAACAATGAAGGGACTTGGAATAACCCGCTTCCTGATTCATATGTGGGGCGGCGAGACATTTTTTTAAATAACATAAAGAGAAATATGTATATAAAATAAAAACGTCGTCGATCTTCGGTAACGATTCGGTAATTTATTTTGAACCCACCATCATAACTCCCTAAGAAATCGAAATTCTTCCAAGGTGTGAGCGAGATAGTCTCTTCCTCGTATTACAAACCCCTCGCCTGGTTCTCTTATGCCCTCGCGGTCGTTCGCCGGTGCACGTCCCGCGACTGCGGAAATTATGAAATCAGAGACACAGAGCACGTAGTGCAGCCGCGAGCGGGTGGGAGGAGGATTGGCCGCGCGACACGCTCGTAGGATTACTACTGTGTGTATCTTCGCCCTTTCTCTTTCCCGCGATCCATTTTTCCCTCCCCCTCGTCCAGCCTCAGGAGATTGGACAAAGTCCTCTCGATGATGTATCGTCTCGTAACCCTTCTATTATTCTCTCGATAATAATTCTTTATCTCGTTCCATTACCGAGAGCGTGAGCTTAACGTACAACGCACAGTAGCGGGAAAAATGACAAGCCTCGATGGAAGGTACAAAAGCCGTTTTACTGTTAATAATATAATATCTCGGGTGAATTGTTCCCCGAGCCGTTGGCGTCTGTGCGTCGTGTTTCGTCCGGTTTCCTCGTTTCGTTATTATACTCTATTTTTAATCGACTCCGAACGCTCACTTTACACCCGCATCGGCCGCGCACACAGAAACACACGTACGGCTTTTGTCGTCGCTTATCCGCGTTAAGCTTCCCGCGCTGTAGAAGTGGGAGACCCGCTGAACGAGTCGGAAAATGATAGAGTCACAGCGACCGCACGCTCTCGCGGTTTTGCTGGATCGACAACGAGGAGGTTCGTCGTCGGACTCGGCAGGCAGGGCTATTGTCGAAGAATCACCGACCTCAAACCATCCAGTACGAAAACGCTTTCTGCTCGACATTCTCGGTACTCGCGGTATCCTCTGTCCCTCCTGTTCCCCGGCTATTTATCTTTCAACCGCGGTTTCAACACGCCAATACCCGACTGACTCTTCCTTCTTCTTCGTCAATATTGACGCGATCAATAAGCGTTGTCTGTCTTCTTTTTTTTTATTATTAATTCTATTTAAGGCGACGTCAAACAGCCTTCTGTCTATCCGCCCCACTCTCGGATAGTTGCAAGTCGTTTTCCCCGCTTTTCTCGGAAATTGTTAGCGTTATTTGCACAAAAGCAAATTAGATTTTAGTCCACGATGTACAGAGGTGTGGAAACCTAATTGGCTCTCGCCGGAAATGTTAACGGGTTCGAAGAAAGCAGGGGGAGTGTTTCCCTTACAAGCAGAAAAAAAAATTATTTGACGGCCACCGTTTATTTGGTTTTAAGTAAAATATTTATTTGTTTTAAATAAATATTTATTTCAATCAAATAAATATTTATTGCAATCAAATAAATATTTATTGCAATCAAATAAATATTTATTTCAATCAAATAAATATTTATTTCAATCAAATAAATATTTTACTTAAACCAAGTAAACGGTGGCCGTCAAAGAAATTATTTTTCTGGGTGTAAGGGAATGTGAAACACACTCTGTAGGTAACAAAAACTGTAATGCATTTTTTTCGAGACCCTTCAACACTTCGGGTTTTGCGCACCCTCGAAAATAAAAATGAATCGCAGTCTTACTTACCGACTGAGCCCGGTAAGTGGCAGGATGTATTAAACGTCTCAAAAGGTCTGCTCCAAATTTAGCGTACAATAAAAGAAGGCCCGCACACCAGTGTTGACAACAGCTCCCGTAACTTTTGAATAACAGAATCGTTTACGAATTATAATAAATTGACAAACTCGAAAGTGAGATCAGCCTCCGAAGGTTTAATTGCGCGCGATGATAATTCCCGATGCGTACCACAAAGCGAGGCAGAGCAAGGGAGAGAGAGAGAGAGGAGGGGGGGGGGGGAGAGGCGGAGGAGTGCGCACACATGTGAACACGAGCCGCAAAGAGACGACGCTCTCTCGCAAGAGCCGCGAAGGACGCGTCGAGATATCGATCGCGGGTAATTGAATGGAGCGATCGGAAACCCCGCGGCGGCGAGAGAACCGTGGCAACGCTATATCGTATGTACGACGTCGCAAACTATAGAGCCCGTATATACAATATACGCACGCACCTGTGCGTAAAGCGAGAACACCCGAGGCAGCGGCGCAAAGGCGAGCACACGATGCTCTCGGCGGAGAGTACAGCGAACGAGAAAGATAGAAAGAGGGGAGGGAGATACGTGTGTGTATATATAATAACGGTGTAGTATATTGGTACACAGGTGTATCAGTTTATTGGCGAGCGGCCTGGTGCACCGGTGAACAGAGCCGCACAGGACACCCGCGAAGCTCGTAACTCCGCGCTCACGTCGGACCTCGTTAATTGAGAAATTAATCCTCGATAATTGTCTGCGGCTACCCGGTTGCTCTGGCGTACGTCCGCGCCGCCCTTCTCTCCCTGTTCCGTCCCTCCCCTCCCCCTCCCTCCGAACCCCCACCCGCCTCTCGCACACGGGCTATAACGCGGCTCTATCGTTAGTAGATACAGCCCAGTTATAGTGTGTTATACTGGTAACGAGTGTTTACGGAATATTGCCACTGCGGGCGACACGCGGAAGCGTATCGACGCTGTTACGCACACGTTTAATCCATGCGATTTGTAATTAACGCTGGCTCGTTGGTACGATCGATTTTGTAGGTATTGTAGGTACTGTAGGACTGTTTTCGTATTTTTACACGACCCTTCGACGCTCACGGGGAAAACAACTAGATTTTTGCTTATTTGCTTATTTGCTTATTTGCTTATTTGCTTATTTGCTTATTTGCTTATTTGCTTATTTGCTTATTTGCTTATTTGCTTATTTGCTTATTTGCTTATTTGCTTATTTGCTTATTTGCTTATTTGCTTATTTGCTTATTTGCTTATTTGCTTATTTGCTTATTTGCTTATTTGCTTATTTGCTTATTTGCTTATTTGCTTATTTGCTTATTTGCTTATTTGCTTATTTGCTTATTTGCTTATTTGCTTATTTGCTTATTTGCTTATTTGCTTATTTGCTTAGACTTTTTATTTATTTGAACTTAAAGAGAGGATCACACAAAATGTACGCAATGTTATGAAAAAAAAAATCATTCGCTACAAATATGAAAAAAGTTACATTTCAGGGGGAAACTATTTGCCGGATGTCCATCAGAGGGTTGACTCCAAAGAGTCTAAAGATAATGCAAATATAATTTATGTATGTAAAGAAAAGTGTTATCTATGCGTCAGCCACTTGCTTCGATGTTGTGACTGACTAAGTGGCTATATACCGTGCTCGGACACATATATGCAAACCGCGACGGCGCTCTCTCTCTCAAACGGAATCGTTGAGCGCGTCCCGAGGAATTTTCTTATCTCTCTTTCTCTTTCAAAGTGGACATATAAACAACTATCAATATCGTCATGTTGGAGCCACTTATTTTGCCGAAACTTCAATTGGCCGAATCGATGTATGGCCGAAAATTATGTGGCTGAATGCACTTCTTCCGAATCGTCAAGCTTCCGAAACTTTCTTTTTCCGAATCGTCAAAATGCCGAAACTTTATACTTTCGAATTGGCAAATCACCAAAACTTTATTTATCCGAATTTTCATTTCACGAACGTTACTCTTCGAAAATGGTAGTCGGCCGAACGTCATTTTTTCGAAGAATAATTTCACCGAACTTCTCTTCTCCGAATCATTAAACCTCCAAATATTAAGTCGTTGAATCGCCAGCCAAGTGAATCATGATTACTAAATATTATTAAATCTGGTCGTAAAAAATGTTACGTTTATGCACTTTCGCGGTGTCTTTCAGATACACCTGGATACCACGCTGACTGTTGATATTCACTTCATCCACAAGATCAGATTCGGTTAAAGACTATTCGCAAGAATTATGATTCGGCGACCTGACGTTTCGAGGTTTAACATTTTGGGGAAATTAAGTTCGGTGAAATAATTAATCGGAAAAATGACGATTCGAAGGAATAATATTCGGCCAATTACTATTTCCGAAGAGTAACGTTCATTTATAAACGAAGATTCGGAATAGTAAACTTTTGGAAATTTGACGGTTCGGAAAAAGTGCGTTCGGACCCATGATTTTTGGCCATACGATGATTTGGCCGATTGAAGTTTCAGCAAACTAATATGCGGCTCCCGTCATTGTACGACACATTCATGATCAAGTTTAGACAACGATGTATATATATATATTTACATCACAACTGAAACCTGGGAATTCGTAAATTTCATTCGCTCAATTTTATCTTGGACCGTTAGTTTTCGTGATCTATCGCAATCGAAGTGGAATCGCAAGACGCACGTATGTTAAATTGACCGGGTAAAAATTTTCTTCGCTGAATGCTGCTTCAAAAGTATATCTTCGGGTTTGCGCAGTTACTTACGCGGTACGGGGGCCGGCGTAGCGCGCGCACACACACGTTTCGACGGTATCGATACCCGCATTCGATAGCCGGACCGGGAGACACGGCTCCTCCATTACCACTCGAGAAAGTCTCCTCTCCCTTTGCTTCCCTCGGTTCGTTCGTTCGATCGCGCGACTGCCTGCCTGCCTGCCTGACTGGCTTGCCTACCTTTTTTTCTTCCCCTTTCCGCGCACAGCGCGTTCAGCTCGGGGATTGATGCGAGACTCGGCGAGTGCGTGAGCGATTTATACGCGACGCGTATGCACTCACGCATCGCGAGCGCCGTGAGTCATCGTGACGAGACTGCCGGATAGCCGGGAACAGAAGGATAGCCGAGAGTGCGCCGAGCTTCTCTCCTTTTTTTCTCTCCTGTATCCAACGTGTTCCTCGTTAGAGATCTTTCCTTCTCGTGTTCTGCTCACTTCTTACGTCTATCGTCACGCTTCCCGTGCCGCTCTCGACTTATCCACCGATACCAAAAAATTCTCATTCGACGCTGATTAACGCCGATCAATTAAATGATAATAGTAACATTTATCGGTTAACTATTATTATTATTATTATTATTATGAAACAATATAATATCCAATATTATATGTAATGAAATTAATGATTAAATTTGGAGTAACGAAAATCGGGTATCTGGCGCCGTTCGATGTTTTCATAGCTTGTAAAAGACACTTGTACGGCGTTTACAAATTGAAATTGCAAATTGATCTGGAGTTGACTAACGTGTCTCCAATGTATAATTTCCACATGTATGGCGATTGAATTCCAAATGCCGCGGCGCGATACAATTTTCTTCATTGGAATGTCGTCCGACTGAGTCCCGATCATTCGCGGTGCTAACACACTCGATTATATTAGTAACATACAGAAACCGTTACGTCGAGCGATCGAATCAGCTCAATTTGCAATTACGCCGCGGCGAGCTGCGCGGCTCGCTTAGCGCGCGGTGCCGCGTTCCCTCGATACGTGCGGAAACCCCGAGCGTGTCCGTCGCGACGATCTAGCGCCGAGGAGCGTCGCGATTAGACCGCGACGCGACCGGCTAGATCGCCCCCTTCGTTTGATGCCCGAGAGCCGGAGGTAAGCCCGGCGGCGCGGTTAACGCGAAGCGAGAAACTTTGCGGACGAGCCGGCTGCCAATCAAGCCAGGCCTCAGCTCGCCAAGAATGCGAGAATCCTTCGCGGGCTTCGATGTCCCGCCGCTGGCGGTGTGTGCTTCTTTCTTCGTGTGTGTTGTTCTCCCTACCGACCGTTTCGCTCGTGCCCCGCATAAAAATCGTGTGCTAATTACTTTAGTCCGTTCCCCCTTCGACGCTCTTTCTCGTTCTTTATTTCCTCGACCGGCGCGATAATTCAATGGGGGGAGCCCTCTAAGCTCGGTGCTCTTCTCGTTTCTGCACGCGATTAACGCCCGCAATCGCGTTTTGCTCAAAACACTAATGCGAACCTCCGATCGTCGTGCGCACTCTTATCTCTCCAATTTAGCCACCGCTTTTTTCGCAGTTTCTACCTGCTAGTTCCATCTTAGAATTCGCCGGTCCGAAATACTCTGTCGCTGTGTGCATTTCGATACTGGAACGTCACACGTATTTACCACCTCTTTGACCCTTTTAATGGGGACTTTTTCCCCGATGGGACTTTTTTTTTCGTGACAAAATAAAATTGATTGGTGTGATGAACACGGCCTGGTCCATATATCATTGATTTACGTGCTAATCGGACTGGGCTCTATTCCTCACTTTTATCCTATATTGATCCTTATCGTACTTATAGATAAAAAAATTACTCCTTATTAAAAAAATATTTGTAAGAAATACCAACGATAAACCGATTAATAAACGTAAAAAAGTAACTTCGAAAAGGATGTAATAATTAACTCTATAACAATAATTAATATTGTTTTGAACAATTAATTATATTAATTTATTAACGCGGGACTTCAGTGAAACGCATAATTCCCGGCTTTTGGACTGGTGAGCAGTGGGTCGTTAAAAGTACGGCAGCGGCATTTATGGAATTCACCGAACGTGGAATAAAAATTACCGACATCCAGGTACTTTAGCTCGGTGCGATGTTGCGATCTTCTTATGTATTACGTTGTAAATTTTCGATATGCCGTAGCGATGTGTAAGGGTTAAAAAACAGGGCTTAGCCCTATCGCGCAACAACCCTTGTCGGACCGTCGGATCTCCGGTCGGCTATCCCCGCTCATCTCTCTGCGCCCTACCAGCTATATGCATTTATGCATGTTTCGCGGGTATCGCATGCTTCTTGCCAATAACGCCCATTCCTCGTGCTTCATCTACTATCTTCCTCTCTTTCTGTACCTCCCCGTTTCATGGGCAATCCAAGAGTGCTCGTAATACGTCCGGGAGCGACTTCTATACATATATGTGTTCGAACTCGAATCCGAGAGCTATACGTTTTCTTCATATTAATATTAATAACAATAATAACAATAATAATAAATCACAAAAAAAATTACAAGGCGATATGATATGAAATTCTATCAGCTCCGATACATAAATTACACAATTGTTTATTGATAAATGGTACACACATTGCCTTAAAACAAAATTTTCCACATTTTAATACTCTCGCGATCGTCCAAGCCGATGCGTCAACGATAAGTGAGTTTCCATCCGATGTATTTTATACTCACGGCAGGTCTGTGTGAGGTTAAATTTTTTTTTGATATACGTATACGAATCAGTAGCGCCGAGGAGCCCCGCCACAGTCGAGACCTCTTTCTCTCTATATCGTAATTTTATGCACTTAGAAACGATGAATATGGATTCATGAGCCTTGCTGCCCACCGTCGTTGCGGAGCCGGGCGATCGCAATATCGCGCTCGCGGTTCTCTGTGCAGCTCATAAGCTGTGCTTTCGCACATACACACACATATATACCTACAGCTCCGTACATATAAGAAGTTCCGTAGAGTCGATAGCGAGATTTCACCGTGGAAGTAGGGCCTCTAGTAGTAGTAAGCCTCGCTGGTCAGACCGGGGGTATCGAACGTCATAGCCGAGACTCTTAGTAGCTCGACTCCTTCTTTCCCATTTATCATTTCTTCGAAACGTACCTTTTCTCCTCTCTTCCGATAACAATATAATTTATACAATAAAACAAAATATATACGTCAAAAAATAAATCAAACCGTACAATTAGAAGTAGAAAAAAAATTCGTTGCTAAAATATCTCGAATTTCTCGATATTGTTTGGCGTCGGTTACAAAAGCGACAGATGCACAACTTCGGTAATGCTGCACTTTCACAGTTCTTTATTTGGAGCATCGCGAGTTGTAACGGGTATTATTAGCCAGAAGATAATAAAAAACATTTGTGGTAGTTACACCCAGAGAACAAATTCATTTGACAGCCACCGTTTATTTGGTTTAAGTAAAATGAACGGTGGCTGTCAAATAAATTTCTTTTCTGGATGTATTAACGCCTGAGATTTCGTGAGGCGTTACAATTTGCGTTGCGACGATGAGTGAGAGTCGCATTCGCGTGTTATAAACATATTATAAGCATCAAGTCGATGATCGATAGTCACAAATCGGCATCAATTGTCGGTGTTTTTAGCTTTAATATGGTTTTCAGTTTTATAAAATGTGATATCGGAAATGGCTTATCCATTTCGAGACTTTGAATCAAGAGCGACGGGGCGGAAAACATTTCAGAAGAAGTGCATCCATTTTTGGAGCTACATTGGGTCAATTAAATTGTGCAAATTTAAAAGAAAATGCGGTTTAGTAATTGATGAACGAGATGTACAGCGCGCGGCCGCTGCTAGTGAAAGACAAAAAAAATACAGTGATTTAGTCGAATCGATTAATGAGAGTTAAGGGAGTGTATCGATCGATTATTCTCAGTAGCAGCAGCAGCCGCAGCAGGTCGTTAGTCGCAATCCCGCGAACTCTTACTCCTGCTCCTGTTCTATACAGGATAGTGAAAAAAAAATTAGAATGGTAGAAGGATAGTTGGCGAATGGTAAGGCTACGAGAGTCCCAGGGATTTTTTTCCTCGTACCACTCTTTTCCCCTCCACGTGTCCACCCACACCGTTTAACAGCCCTCTCCCCTCTTCTTCGGCGTAATGCGATCGTGGTCGCTCTTCTCTCGTATACGCGAATGAAAAAAAGGAGAGCAAATGAAGAGGGAAAGGGGGAGGAGGAGAGGGGGGGGGGAGAAAAGAGTATAAAAAACGAAGGGATAGCGAGTAAGGCGAAGAGAAGGGCGGGGAGGAGGAGAGGGTAGCGCAGATACGCGCGGGACAATCTGATTAGCGCAATCTAATTAACGCTGCTTTTAATGGCGTTCATTAGCACATGCCTCTCCCCTACGGTATCCCGCGCCTCCTCTTTCCGTGTGCTCCTTGCCTCTTCGTTTCATTCTTTCTCCGTCCTCGTCCATCCATGGTCCTTCCTAAACCACCCCCCTCACTGGCACGACGAACCTCCTCCATGAACCTATTTATAGTCCTTGTCGTTCACATATGCGTGAATTCTCTTTCATGAAAAAAAAAAGAAAAAAAAATGGTGGAAATTAATTTGCAGATTGCTTCGTCATTGTTCGAGATTGATTACAGAGCATTGCGCGAGGAAGTGTGCCGGTTAATTTCTGGCCTTTCGCGGAGGAAGGTTTCTTAACGATGGTGCGACCTTATCCGTTTGCAGCCTTGTTAATTCTTTTAACAAATATTAAAAAAAGAAAATTTAATTTAATTTGACTAAAATTACGTGCAGTGCCCAAATTGAAATTTGCGGGCTATTGAAAAGTATTTCGATGACCTCGCCGATTATCGGTGGAATAAAAACTCGACCTCGTCTAAGTTACAATTATGAATTACGAGTCTCGTACTCGGGAGAAGAAGAGAGAAGTGTACGGGTAGGAAAAGGGTTGAGAATTAATAGGAATATCGATAAGAGAATATTTATACGGCCGTGCGTTGGCTTTTATTTTTCATTCCTTCTCTTTGCTCACTACCGTGTGTTCACCGGGTGGGACTATATGATTTATGCAGGTGAACTTTGATAGAGCTACCAGCTACTTGGGCGCGTACTCTCTGCACCCAACAATCTTTATTATAAAGCCAGTAATGCCGTTCCGTGATATATACAGATATACGTACGCGGGTAATTCCTGAAATAGTCGCGGACGTATGGGTTATTATAATACGGCCAACAATGACACAGTTCGCTCTCGCCCTCGACATAGGGGGAATTCCACCGTCGCACTTCGGTTCGCGAATGTGTGCGCGTGTAAAAAATTTTTTTCGATATAGGACGACGAGTTTCTTCGAGGCGGAGAGAGACTCGGGCTCGGACGACGCCGGACGAACGTGTGAGTACGCGGAGACGGTGCGTGACATTGTATGGATATGAGGCGATTTCTCGCGCGATATATATAAACTCACACGACGACGATCTTACGCTAGTCTTTTTTTTTCTTTTTTTTTCCTCGTATATATCCAACGCGATGTCCGACTATTCGAGCGTCGATATACCAGAGAGCGAAAATCGTTCGACGTGCAAAGGTTATGTATTAAACTTTACTTGGGAAAAGAAATTACATCCACTTGCCCGCGAAAACCGGTGGAATTGTGATGGCAAATTTTATGCCAAATTTTACGACAAATTTTATTTGGATTAGAGCGTTCTGACATGAAAGATTCCGGGTTCTGAATCTCTTTTTTTTTGTTTTCATAACAAGACCCAATAGCTCGGACACCTTAACACTGTTACGACAGAGCGAAATGGTAACATGGATATTTAGTTTTGGGGCGGATATTCTTAATCTCAGCTGATTATATCAATTGCAATTTGTCACGCGTCTGTACGCTTTCAAAGTCCGATGAAGACTCTCGTGCGTGATGTTCGTCGATAAACTATTCGATGGTCAATTGTCAAACCGAGATATTCCAGTCATCTCTGTAATATTGTATGTATCTGTAAATCGTAATCGTTATAATCGTTACAATATATTTCTAATAAAAATACTTTTTGTTGGGTATAGAGTCACTTATTGGAGTCCCGATAAAGTTACTGCGTGTGCCTGTGTTAGGTGGTAGTGGCGGACCGCCTGAAAATGGTCCACTCTGTCAGTATATTGTTTTTCGATAATGAATTTCTAATGAAGTTTTCGATTAAAGATCAATCGAGTTGACGCAGTGCGAGCTATAAAATCGTTCAAAAAAAATATCGCAACAAAAAAAAAAAAATATGTATATATATATATTATTACGTTCACGCAGAGTAAAGAAAGCCAACGGATTATAAAAGGAACGCAGGCCGAAAGTTTATCAGCTCGAATTATGGTCGTATTCGTCGCGTAACCGTAATGACGTGTGATCGTGTTAAAAGCTCCGAAAAATTCTCACTGTCAAATCTACGATCACTGTGAATTCAATCGTTTGTTCGTTCAACAAATGTCCTGTTACCGCTTACCCAGGATAATCGTCAATCCTATCATGCGTACGACAGATATACATGTATATAATATATATAACTTTGATAAATACCGACAGGACCCTAATTCCCGAAAACGAAAACCGACACCACATATATTGTTTTTAGAGATTCAATCCAAAAATGCACCAATAAAATTTGGCAAACAAATACCCCGCGACACTGTTCTATCTCCACGGGAGTTGTGTTTGCTGCAAGTTAATCGTGTCGAATTGCTAGTAGTCGTTTCACGATCGTAGAATCTCGCTTAGCCGACTAGTGTCCGGGGGGGGGGGGAGGGAAGGGGGGATATAGCTCGTCGTATGCTTCTCTTGGTTATATACTACTGTAGGAGTCGTAGAGTTGCCACTGCGACGGGGTGGCTAAACGCGCGTGGCTCGCGCTGGAGCTGATATCCGGCGCGTATCTAGCAACGTGTGCCATGCCTTATCTCGGCTTCCAAGAGGAGGCGGGGGGGAGGCGACTTCGAGAGCGAGCGAGATAGAGATGAATCTCGCGTGTGTGTATTTACAGCAATATTTCATTGTGTATGTACGCTAAATACACTGTGTACGAGCAATGCAGCGTGCTCCAGCTACTGCCGGCACGTCGGTTTAGCATTGTATGGATATCAAATACGATTGTACCGAGAGCGACCACAGCACGCGGTAACAACAGCTAGACCGTGCCTCTCGGACCCTCTACTTGCTTTACAGTATCGCAGTCCGAACGGGATAACCCCCTCCCCACAGATTTGCATCTCTGTACGTGTTGTACCTTCCTACATTACGTTGTACGTTGCTTCCAGTATAGTTCCACTATATATGTACGTGGAGTTTAGCTAATATATCGAAAGCTTTGGGCACATGCGAGACGACGATTTTCCGACCCTTCACGACGAACGGGGGCGTTTCTTCTCGTTTTCTTGGGAGATGAAATATCACGGGCTATCCGTAGGGCTCGTATACACGGAATATATAATATTTTTTACTCGTAACGAGATTTTTTTACTATGCCATCAAAGAAACGACACTGTAAGGACTCTTCGTGGTATTAGGATGGTTTTTTTTTTTAGAATTTCTTTTAGCTCATTTGGTTAATATTCGTATTTTGATGATAATAATTTTCTTGATATTAAGACTTCATAATTTCTAATCATTCTCTGCAACATTTTTTAAAAACATTTCTCGAAGTGTGACGGTTCAATCAAAGTTAATTAAATCTTGGATATTGAATACATATTGAATTCTTTTATATTGCGTTAATATATAAAATCAGATAAAATTATATCAAATAAATCAAGAATATCTTTTTTCTTTTTTTTAATTCATGGTGAAGAATCGTTAATTTCTCACGGTAAAAATTTCGTGTACACGTGCGCTGCACCGATTCGATTCGAGGAAACGTTGAGCGCGCATGCATACAGAGAGATACACAGCTAAGGTATATAGAGATCCAGGCAGAGGGAACGACCGAGTTTGCGGAGAGAGAGGTGTATCGGGCCGCGGAGCCGATGAATTCCTTCGATACGAATTAACCGTGTGTGCGATCCATAGATCATTGCATGGATCGGGGCAGAGTGGCTTCTGGCTTGGTACAGCAATATAACACACATAGAGGAGAGTTACCTCGATTATATTTCTCTCTGGCTCGCTCTGTCGTACGTGGGATCACCGTACGCGCGCAGTCGTCGGAGACGACGTCGACGACGACGAAGCCGCCGACACACCGCCAACGCCGCCACCGCGGGGTAATGACGTGCGAACAGATATCGAATCCCTCTCGCCTATCGTCCAACCTCATCCTCTCCGCTCGCGCTCTTGCCTACCTCTATACCTACCGGCTTAACAGGCTTTACACGCATGGAGACACTAACGCGTGTTCTCGAGCGCGCCGCGATCTCATCCTCTCTTCGCTCTCTCTGTGTCGCAGTATCCAACCTCCCCTCCCCTCCCCTCCCCTCCCCGTGCGCGGACGTGCCGGAACAAAAAGACGATTCGCACCACGGATATGGAGGTGAGTACGAGGCTGAAGCAGGAGGACAGGGATCGAGCGAAAACCGCGAACGATAACGAGATCCAGCTGAAACTGGAAATCCTCAAAGAACTACCTGTAGACATGATTTTTTTCCGAAAGAGATCATCATTTTTTATTTTTTTAACGACATGAGCTCATTTTTTTTTTTGCTACTGCCTGACCGAAAAAAATCCCAAACTAAATCGGTAATCCTTGAGGCGATTTGACACCCCTACCTCCCACCCGACCCGGGCCCGGTCGGTAACAAACAACTGTAATTGATTTTTTTTTCACGGGTCCGAACCGTTTCCGGTTAAAAGCAAATTTTAATGCATGAGGCGGATATCAATTCAGCTTCATGTAAGAACGGATTTTCGACCGCCCAAGGTCAGCAACGTCGACGAAGTTGATAACAGTTTTTATTACCGACCGCGGTATTTCATATGCTCTCAAACGTCTATAATATCTGTGGGCGTGATTATTATTTTGTTCACAACAGAACACAAATTTCCTTTCTCCGAACGATCCGATTTCATTTTTTTACTGTTACCTGGAGGAAAAAAAAAATTAGGTAAAAAAAAGGTATGGTGGAGGGGAATAAACCTCGGGAATTCGCGATCGTGCCGATGTCTGCTTCGCGAGTGCTCGGAGTCCATAGAGAGAGACCGAGAGAGAGAGAGAGAGAGAGCGGGATAGAGCGGAGATCGCAACGAGCGAGACTATAGAAGCGGGGAGGCTAGCGTCGGGCCGGCAACAATAATCGTACCTCGTATCGGCCGTGCACGCCCGTTATCGCTCTTATCACCGCGTCCGGTCTCTATCGGCTATCTATGCAAATCGCAGCTAATTATATTTAATTAGATTCGACTCCCGCGCTCCCACCGATTGCTGGATCGCGTTCGCGCGGCGTGCCGGCACACGTATGGGTATACACCGTACGCTATCTTGTGTACATGCATGCATCAAACGCGCTCGTCTCTGTGCGCTCTCTCGGTTCGCCGCTGGTGCTGCTGCTGCTGCTTGGCACGATACACCGCGTTTATACCTTCACACAACAATTCCAATAGCTCCGTCCCGTCTGAGATAGAAACGGGAGACCACCGGGTTACACACTTTATAAAACGTCCTTTGCACGTGTACATACACGTGTGTGTACAACGATGTGTATTCTGGGCAGTTTGCGGTACGCTTCGTGTAAAAGATCTTCGTACGAGCGGCAGCAACAGCAGCAGCACGAGTACACGAACTGCTGAAAGTTTTTTTTTTTTCTCCTCTCATCTGCATGGACTCGGAGAAATTGACTTTTCGGAGTAACTCGGTACGCCGTTGCCTGGGGGACAGTGAGCGAATACCGGCCGAGCTGGTTTTAACCAATCGGGCGGTGATGTCAAGATGACTTGTCTTGTTACGTACATTGGAACAAAACTATTGTGAGTACCAAGCGTAAAAACATCATGGTTTTGCTTTTTTATAAAGAAAGCTCTTTTCGTAAAAAAAAAACGTTGGGATTTTAGTATAGGAGTACTTAAAATAGTCTAAAACGTCGACAAATGTGATTATTAGCAGGCGTCCAGATGTGCGTGAACGTGTGTGTATGCGATTGATTGCAAGCCTCTAAAAGCGCTATAATTCGCGAATGATTTCTGCAAGCTAGTTGAAATTTCGTACACTGGTAAAGTTGTCACGTCTCTCTATTCAGTACAATGTTCATGCAACTTCTGTCCGCTTTTAAATTTTACGAGGTTTTGAAATCTTGAAAAAAATGCGTAAAGAACGTACAATACTTTTGCAAATTTAGGGCTATAATCATAAGAATGCGTACAAATATAATATATCAATCAAGGATTTTTGGTATTGAATTTGGCCGAAATTTATCGAAGCAGTTAGGTTCAATGGAATTTTAAAGGCGTCATCTGCAAATTACTTTCGCACCTTTTGCCTCCTCATAGAGGTAGCTTTTTTTAGTAATTGACCCATTCCGAGCGAAATGCGTGGCTCGGCAGATAACATATTTAACGCGCTTCCACTTCCTCTCTACTACCGATGAGTTTTTGATTACGAATTACGTAGTTTCCTCGTTATCGCCCATCCGCCCACGCAGTTCCGATTTATCTAATTAAATTTGGAGCAGGCATTGTTAAAATTTTTAACACAGCATTTTAATTCCTCTTTGAATCGCGCTACAAAACGAAAACTCGTCGACCTTCCGGTGTACCTTGCCTTCTCCCGCGAGAGCTGCGGCTGGAATGTGTCTTTACCTCCCCGATAAGACGTCGCTCCTCTTTTCTCTCTTGTCCCTCGCGCATCCGCGGTACCGCAAGACGGGTATGCGCTGCTTCTCTCGCTGCCGGTGCTGCTCCTGCTCTTGCGGATCTTCGAAACGGGCGCATAGAGATCCCGTCGTCGTTGCGGGGTTTTAGCGCCGAGACCTGAGATGTCGTCGGTGGAGACTCGTCGAGAGTTGCCGGCGGTTTACTGGCCTCGTTGGAATTAAATGCCGGGAGAGCCGCTGCCTCATCCGATACGATCCTAACGAAGGCTGACGCCTCTATCGAGACTCGTAACTATAAAGATTATTTACCACGTGGCCCCTCCGCCTGCTTTCTCCCCCCCCCCCCTCCTGCTCCCCTTCCGAACACGAAGTATGCTCCTTCTTCAACGGAAAGACTTATGAGCCGTACACACGTATATGTGCAAAAGTTAACGCATATACACGTTCTCGACCGATGCACAACGAATCTCGGGCTCGTATCACTCTTGGCACTTTCTGCGGCTCTCCCGTGTACACAGCACCCAACATCACTCCCGATACAGTCGGACCGTTTGCAACGCACACGCAACTCTGTGTACCAAGGGAATCGTGCTTTTGTATCGCGCACGCACCGTGCTCGAATCACGCACGACACAGAGCTCGAGAAAAAAAGTTTTTCCCCCTCCCTCCATCCCCTTGACACTCTACAACTCACGTGGTGTTCAAGGAATCGAGACGGTGCCGAAGAATTATCGGGAGAAGTGAAATTGGCCGTATTCGTTTGGGCATACACATAGAGATCGAAGTGATTCCGGGCGATACAGACGATCGTTATGTCTGCCGAGGGGTTTGAGTTTATGAACCCACGGTTAAATTGCAATCGGATCGGCACGATTTTCATGCCGAACGGCATTCGGCGGTGAAACTTTGCCGCATTGCCCCCCCAAACATCCGGGCGATAAAGAGACGGAGAGAAAGCTAAAGAAGAAAGGCAAAATCTTAAACTTTAAACTTTGAACTTGAAGAAAAGTGAAAATGCAGATTGGATGAAACAGCGGACTACACAGAGAAAAAAAATCAATTTAGTCAACAAAATGTGCGCTTACGGGTGGCGAAACAAATGTTTGGTTGATCGAAAGGAATATCCACCTCGTTGATCGAACTAACAGGCCGGAGAATCAAATGTTTCTTTACTTACTACGACAATTATTTCGCTCGATCAACCAAACATTTATTTCGCTACCCGTAAGCGAACATTTTGTTGACTCAATCGATTTTTTTTCTCAGTTTAATAATGGATACGGTCATACCATTGCGGCGATAAGATCAATAAAAATTGTGGTTTTCTTAACATGGGGCGAAGACATTCAACGAGTCGAATAACTCATACGCCCCACGCAAGGTAGTGGAGATTGAAGGGATATGGATCTTTTGACAGTTAAGGGGAGAAGGGTAAAATAGACGATTTTTTACCAATTTTCAATGGAACAAGAAAAGAAGCACCTCAAGTGGGGAACACTAGCCCGATTTGCCCCGGTCACTCCCACTGAGGCCTTGAAGGATGAATTCACCACTATCGGCCATATCACCCGGCCTATACATATACTCCGGTGGTACATTAGTGCCGGTATCGGTGTGTTTGACCGATAGGGTTGGAATGCAGAATGTGCTTTATCGACGAAAAGCATGCGACGAAAAGCGTGGGTTTCAGAATCCGTATTATGGCTCGGTAAGTTTCCTCACGAACCTTTCACGCTCTCTTCATCTTACTTAGATATTCCTTGGAATCTTATCGCGAGGTTTTTTTACGTTCCTTTTTTTTTTTTTAATGTGTCTTTCGGATACTTTGAGATAGCCATGGAAGCTTTTGTGTTCTGTATGGAACGTGTATACAGATATATATTTCTGGATGAGCTAGTATAACGCAAGCAAAACCGTAAACCTTGTGGTGAATCGTTGACCCATCGCCGCACGGTTCCACGTACAAAAGGTATGCGACAAGAATGGGACGATGCTTGGAGGTAAAAGGAGATGGTCGGGCCGGTGTACCTATATATACGTAAAGCCTCTCTATTCTCGTTATCAAGGGGAATGGGAGGTGTTGCCCCCCCCCCCCCCTCTCTGCGATACAGCAACACTGAATGCCTCTCGCTTTATGACCTGATCCTCCTGATATAGAATCGAGAGAGGGAGAAAGCGAGTCTCGCCTGTTTATTCTCACCCGTGGACTCCGTATTAGTATGATACACGACCTAAAAAAAAATCATGAATCAACGAATTAATCAAAGGGTTAAAAAAAATATTATCAAGGATTTGTGAAAAAAAAAAACATCGAAATTGAGGCAACTCCTAGGGCACGGAAATACGAACCAATATTTTTGCAGTACCTCAAACACACACGCACACATACACAAATGAACCGGCACCTTTTCGTGGTGTAGGTTCGGAGCTCTCGCGACGTGAACCGGGCCGGATAAAGACCTCTGGCCTCGGCCTTATCGTCCCACGCCACTCTCTCGCTCCCTCGCGCTACCCTCTCTGCTTACCCGCGAAATGAATATTAAACTCGTACGACCCGTAGACTATCCGCCATACTATATATATATATATATATACACACGCATACATATATATATATATACATACGCTAAAAAGCCCAAACCAGAAAGAGAGACTTTTGCAAGTAGGCGAAAAGGAAATAAAGGCAAAAAAAAGCAAGATTATAATAATAAACCTTTGCGGATTTCCCAATCATAAATACACCCTCCCCTTATTTCGTATAAAATATATTTTTCACCTAGCATAGACGAGGTAGTTCATGGATCGAAATTTTTCATACAAGTACGAAAAGTCGGATGCTGCCATTCTCGAGGCTTTTTCACCGGGTGAGGGGGGATCCGGGTTCCAAAGAGCAACGATGCAGTTGCTTTCCTGGCGGGGCTGCCGCCTCGGGGGTGTTGTCGGTGGGAGTACGACGGATAGACGAGGAGAAAGAGAAGAGAATGAGGCGGAGAAACGACGACGTAGACGACGGAACGAACCGATGACGTTGGAAGGGGTCTGTGCACAGGGCGAAGGAGGAAGGGGGGGGGGAGCACGTAGCGGTTTGAAGCGCTATCGGAAAGCCTCGCGCGACCAATGCCGCGTCGCCTTTATCGTTTTACAACAGAAAGGCGCACATCAGTCAAGCGGTATCTCCTCACGGTTGATTTCCCGTGGCCGCTCGCGCGACGCGAAACCTCCCTCCTGTCGACCCCTCGCGGCCCCCGGAGGCCGCAACCCCCTTCGTGATGCTGCCGCTGCTGCAGCGGCAGCGGCAGCGGCAGCACCGAACCACCCCCTTGCAAGCCCCGTGCGATTTCATCCTCTTGCCTCCTGGCTTTCCCCGTCATCCTCTCCGGGCTCACTTCGCCGGCTCTCTTTTCTCGCTCGCACCCTTCGGCCAAGCCCGAAGAACGAAGAGAGCCGGCCAGATAGCCGCCGGAGCTCCACGGCCAGAGAAGCCAAACGGCTGGTATGCTCTCCGCCGTTCACGGCGAGGCTCCGTCGCTCTGCTAGCGCGGTAGTTATGAAAACATATGAAATATATTCAATCTGGGCCGACGCGATAACGCCGAGGGCCTCTAACGCCGACCGCGGACCAGCCACAGACTCACCAACACCACCGTCGCCGCTACTGCTGCTAGAGTATATCTAACTGGTGGCGGAGCCAGAATCCCCGTGGCTTCTAGCCTCGTATACGAACTGTGGCAAAAGCGGTAAAGATAGAGAGGTATGAGGGCGAACCTCCGGCGATCTCTAGCCCCGTACCTTTTCCTCTCGTATACCTTTCACAGGCTGAGGCACGAACGTTTCGTGCTATGTACGTCTGCACGTAGATATTCGGGGTCGAGTGGGTGAATACTGCCCAGGCTGATTTTCGAATAATTGAGCAGCGATGTCAAGATGAGTCTTTCCAGGTGGGGTAGGTTTGGCCAGCGATTGACATCTCAGACTTGCACGGAACAATGTAACAGTCAGCCGGCACAAACACTACCTGGGTTGGCTTGGGGGAAGCCCGTCATCAATGGACTTCCTCGAATCTCGATAATTTAGCCCGCTCATCTTGATCATACTTTAAGGTGAGGTGAGACTCTGTCGAATCCGAGAGGGGCAGCAGAGCTAACCATGCGGATAAAAGTCGAGAACGACGACGTGCAGGATTACTTAATTGAGGGCGTCTTCCCGTCTTTTATCCGTAAAAAGAACCGTGGCAGAGGATTTTGGATTGCAGTTTGTGGTATGGACCGAGTGGTATCACCGCATCTTAGAACGGGTTGTGTCCCATTTTCGTAGGTGTTGCACTCGGCGAGATACAAAGACCCGAAGAGGTCCATCAAAGCCGGCCCTTGCCTATCTGGTTGCGTCCGTCAAGGCGGAAAACGCTTGAGTCTGATTTCATCGAGTGATTTTGCAAAATAGTCAACATTTTTTTTTAATGACGGCAATGATGACACAATAGACTTACGACGCACTGACCGGATTCTTGATACACCGTCGAAGAGTTCGTATACGCTTGTATCGCGAGAATACACGATATCTTCCGCCCACGCCGAGTGGGGTGTACACACGGGCAGCAGGTAGAGAGAGGCGAACAGGATTCGCACGCGCGTCATTCGGTTAGGTTGTAGGTTGCGGTTGCTGCCGCTGCTGATGTTGCTGTTGTTGCTCCTGGTAGGCGTACAGGCGTTTTCCAACAATCTCCGCACGTGTGCACCACCGACACGACGACGAAGCTCTACCACGCTCGGTAGAACGGCAACGAGTGAAGCCCAAGCGAGAAATCCATCGAGTGTGTGTGTGTGTGTGTGCGCGTGTATGTGTCTGTGTAGAAGCGCCCCCAGAGTTTGTTATCGTTATCGCCCAACGTGGCCGCGCTCTCGCGGTGATCGCGATAACGTGACTCGCCACCGCGCGGCTCTTATCGCCGCGCCCGTTTGCTTCGCGCGCGCGTTCCGACCCCCCTCGTCTCTCCTCTCCTGCCCCCTCCCCACCCCACCCCGCCCCCTCCGCGATCCTCGTTCATTCCCGGATCTTTGCCTCGCGAAGCAATTCGTTTCGTAAGTTCCGCACCTTCTCCTCTTGTACATACGTTCAGCGCCGAAACTAAACGGTCAAAAAACAAAATGAGATTTGGCGTTAAAATTTCAAAACTATCTTTTAAAAGTGGAGCTTTTTTTGGCTCGGGTTATTGTGAGCGACTGTGCGAGTCTCCGTGAGTATCGCACGTTCGTCGTAGGATACACACCGACCTTATCGCATTGCAGATGTAGATCGACATTCATGCTTCCGGTCTAAAAAGACCCATGTGGACGTGATCTATGATCGATCTATAGATTCGAGATTCAGCTCGCGTACGTTTACGTTCGCGTGGGAGGCTCCAGGCCTGTGTCTTATTTATTTTCTTCTTAATCCTCTGGATACGGCAAGTATCGGCTCGTGCACGTCGCTTACGGTAAACGCGAGAGGATCGAGTTCTTCATCGCGTCGAATCGTGAGCGAGAGTCAGGGGATCTTTGAGGAAGAAGGCACGCGGTATGTGTATGTTTAGATAGGAGAGACGAGGTGCGGCAGCGAAATAGTAGTCTCGCGGAGGACGGAGCCGATCGGTGCCAATTAATCGTTCGTAGGGAGAGGTGGAGGGGTAGGGCTCGAATGAGGCTGCCCGATCGAATGAGACCAACATAATTCGCAAGAGCATCCGAGAGATATCGACAAGGTACTAACTGTCTCTGGAGAGCGAAAGAGGGAGAATACGAGATCGTAGAAACTCGAGAGGGACTGGCCGAGTGGATAATTATATCGATCGCCGGGAGTGCATTAATTATAATCGGAATCGGTTAGCATGGGGCGACAAACGATTGAATCACTGGAGATCAAGTTTTCGTATACATTGCATTCTCGCATAGCCCAGCCAATACGGTGTGACGGTGAGAAAGATTCTTATCGATAACGTTATATCGATCGATATTGATCTCTCTCGCACCTCTCGCCGTTGTCCACCCCACTTATTTCCCTCATTTTGTTTTTGCTCCTTCGTTCTCTCTCCGTGAGACTCTTTACCTCGTTCTTGCGGTATCGATTTAATGCGATAAAGCTGCAATTTGCATTGGCTATTATGCGGTGTATTCGATAAACATAACAGTTATATTATGTTAAGTGGTTTCTGCCTCTGGTCGTTCTGCAAGAAAAGGAAGTCGCGAATTAGATCGGGAATATCCGCATAGGGAAGGAGTGTAAAAAAAAAAAAAATTAGTTTGTTACGAACGGGCGCGTTTCAACGTATCGTTCGCAACGCCAGTGACCAGTTCTCCGACCCTTCGACGATAAAGTTTTACGAGGACCTCCGTCGCGTTCTCGTCAGCTTCGTCTTTCACGGTTTCCCTTGAGTGTGTGTGAAAGTGTACTTTCCTACTGTATCCGCGATTTTCGGTCGTCTTTACGCCGGTTTTTCAAGCTTCACGACTGAGCTGCTGACACGTGTCTATGTATGCTCCGTTGCGATGTTTGCATATTTCTTTGGTCCAACGCCAAGAGGGTGTATAATCTATGCAACGGCTTATGCGTGGCTTTAATGTCGTCCTTGCGAATAGTGCTCACTTCGCATAAGTTTCAGAGAAATGAGAGGGAATTGTAAACACTTCTCGAAGGTATAAAAATCTGAAAAAAAATCAAGCGTATTAAAGATGCTGAAACGATTAATTTTGCATAATAATAATTCCAAAATGTTATTAAAAATTGATGAAAAATAACATTGATCAACAAATCTCCCGAAAACATAATCTTTTTTTAATTGAAAATTAGACATTCATTTTTCTGAATACGTATGAATTTTTTCAGACTTTTCAATTCACTTTCAATTTTGTGACTTTCTACACGGTTTTCCCATATAAAAAAAAAATTCAAAGTGAAATTAAAAATCTGAAAAAATTCATACGTATTCAGAAAAGTGAACGAACTTTAATAAAAAACACTTTTATAAAGAAAAGTTAGGTTTCCGGAAGATTTGTTTTTCATCAATTTGTTAATAATATTTTGGAATTATTATTATGCAAAATTAATCTTTGCAGCACCTTTAATATGCTTGATTTTTTCAGATTTTTATACCATCCAGAAGCGTTTGCAATTCCCTCTCATTTCTCTGAAACTTATGCAAAGTGAAAACTATTCGCAAGGACTACCATAAACCTTCGATATGATCGTTATATAAAAACAATATTTATAGATCAATACAGATCGATATAGATCGGTATCGATCAATATAGATTCCGAAAATTCATATATTTTTCTGCTAAATGAGAAAAGGGTTATGATCTTTTGTTACTTAGCAGTCGATATTGTAGACTGCAGGTAATGTCGGTTAGGGACTTTGTTGCAGAAACTGCGAATCTCACCATGTATTGTGCAATCGTATCGGTTGGTATGTAGATGCTGTATATGGATACCGCGATATTTCAGAATCTCGAATCGCCGGGAGAAAGAGAACTTTGCAGGATCGAGCAGACTGGCGAATTCTCATTCTCATCCCAATGTATATTTCGTGAAGGTTCGATCGATGAGATCCGATCTCACGGCGAGATGTCTCGAAGACCGGCCGGACTCTCTTCCCCTATACATTTCTCCCCTCGTTGCTCTGCGGTGAGCTGCGGGACGATCTTTTCTTGCCCGCCGGATCATTCGGATTATCGTCGACGAAAATCTGCAGATCCTTTTTGGATTCTACGCGCTCCTCGCGTCTTTTCGCGTCGCCGCTTCTCCTCTCGTCGGGGCGTTCTCTCTCTTTCTCCCTCCTGTTTAATCGCGTCCGATCTTCTCGACAGGATCGTCTTTCGCAAACGCACCGTGTGCAACACATGTATACATAACAACTACCTATAGGTGGAGAAATAGAATATATCTTATTGTGTTTATAAACTTTATTCTTTGAATCGATCTATATACGGTGCGTACCCTTAGATACTCACACTGATATTTACAGATACTCACAGACATTCTGCTGCTGCACTACCACATTAATAATCAAATGTTTGATTTTTTCTTTTTATCTGTTTCAGGTAAGTTCCGAAAATGATCATTCATCTCGATCCTGAGGTGTTCCTTCTTTATCGATTGAGTGAGTCCAAGACCCGCATAATATCTGAGTTAAAAAAAATCTAAGCTTATTTCGACATCTTCGCGAAAAATAAATGAATAAAAAAAAATAGTACAACTTTGTGATAATTAGGTAGCAGACATAACATTAACCAAAAATACGAAGCAGGCCGTCTTGCCCCGCTCCTCGTTCCACGAGAGGAGGATAACGCTCTTGCCCTGCCGTATCGCTTTTGCCGCTACTGCTGGAAGCCAGTAGATACCGCGTCGCCGCTAGATAGTATAACTAACGTCGGACCGCAAACGCGTGTATGAAATCTCGCTGTACCGCCAGATAGTGTAGTTAGTACGTGTGATGTAGCCTCGCGAATCGCGCGTACACACTCGCCGTGCATGCCTCTCCATACTCCGACGTTCTGTTCTGGCTCTGCGAGTGGACGGTTCGGAGAGAGGCCTGGGTCACACGAGATTGCGATGGTTAATTTATCGCGCTGCCGCACCTTATCGGCAACCCGGGGGCCCCCCGATAACACTTGCGGACGCCCCCCAGATCACTCGATAACCGCGTTATCCTGGGCGTCATCAACGCTGCTAGCTGCTCTCCATCGCTCGAGCTCTCCAGTCGCCATCGCTCCCGTCATTATCAACGTGTTTCCCCAGTGTCGCGCTAACTGTCTGGAATTATGATCCTCGAACGAAATACTAATTTATCGTACCCGCTTCGTTATCAACAGTCGAAATATTTGTTTATCTTCTAAAAATTTATTTTTTAAAGATAAGATATATTTTACGTTCTCGTGAAATAAATATCGGGCGTATTTGATTTTTGGGGCGGATATTATTAGTACAATCGCAGCTAAATATCTCGAGCACGAACTGTCACACGTCTGTTCTCTCAGAAAGTCCGATCACGTTTGTCATTTGTCAGACAGAGATATTCCGGTCATCTACGTAATGTCGTGTGTCTCGGTCAATCCTCATCTCTATATTTGTTATAGTATATATACTAGTGCTTCTGCACCGAAATAAAAATATCAATGACTCAAGTTGAATTTGCGGGCTGCCAAAGAAATAAGTGGTTGTTTCGATTCTTACAATTACATACGGGATTGAAACGACAAAATGTCACCTTAACAGTCTTGCCGTCGTTGCTTCAATATCATATGGAATTGTCAGAATTGAAAGTAAGCGAATTTTTTATTTCAGTGTGATGGCTCGCATGAAGACTGTCGAAAAGATTTAAAAAATCAAAGCCTGGGCGGGAGCCCAAGGGGACCTAGAATAATCAGGGCCCGGGCAGGAACCCCAAGGGTCTTAGAATACCCCCCCCCCCCCCCCACCCTCACTAAGGGAACTTAGAATATTACAGGTCAGCCGAGTGAGAACTTAGAATATTTTTGCTTGGGGGGGGGGGGAGGGCAAGATTCACCAAATAGGGAGATACTTTGTGTATCATGAAGCTGACCTTTTTACCTTACAATAAGGGAGAAAAGGATCTCGTTCATAAAAAGGGGCCGCCCTCTCCTTATGCTGAAGCTGACCCCCCCCCCCCCCCCCCGCTCATTCTTAACACAGCAGCGGCGGAGTCGAGACTTTTATATATTATAGAGAGATATATATTAAAATGTAATGTAAATTCAAAAAAAGGGTATAAGTAGGGAACACGGACCACCTCGATTAGCGCGTAAACCAATGTCGGACCGCAACATATTCACCAAATTTACCCCATATCAAAAAATATATTTTTTATCTTCTAAAAATCTATTTTTAGAACTTAAAAAATAATTTATTGGGCCCTTCGGCGCATTTTTGGCAAAATAATAGTTCACATATAATATCCACGTGCACTTTGCTCCAACTATATAAATGTTAATTTAATTTTTTTTAATGCGTACAATTTTTCGATACTTATGTGTAATTTGAATCGGCGGAGTTTTTTCGTCCAGTGTTTCCCGTCGGTGACGCCGCGTGTTACCGGGAACCGGCGAGAGAAGCGTGACGCGGTGTTCGCACCTGTTGCGGAGTTCGACGAGAGTCGCCGGTCCCTCTCGATGGGACGAGAGAGGGAGGATGCTGGATCGATTATTTAGCAACGCGAGCCACGAACGAAATTGGAAGGTTAATTTTCCCTCGTTCGCTTATCCTGTCGTTCGCAGCCGATTGTTCTCTATCCCGGGCCCCCCTCGTGTCCTTCCATTTCGCCGATCCAACGTGAATTACGCACAAGCTTCCGTTATCTGCATTGTAGTTTTTCGGATTCTCACGTGGTTCCTCTTTGCCGCGATCCGGCCGATGACGCACACCGAGAGTATCGACGGAGCGCGGCGAGAGGAGGGAGGAGAGAAAGAGGGGAGGGTACGAGTATCGAAAACTCACGGAAAGAAAGAATCCAACAGGAAAGCCATCCGGGGAGCGCGGTCGATCGGACGGGCCGATTATTTAGGAACAGCAGCAGGAGAGCAGAAGCGAAGAGAAGAGCGGACGGGACGGGGAGGGGGGGGGGAAGTCGCGCTCGCATGGGCGCATATAAAACTCCGGCTATCTTCGCAATCTGATGCTGCACGAACCAGTTTTCGTACAGTATATATTGTGTATATATAGTACGTTAAAAAAAAAACTATAGTGCTATATAAAACACTGCATGCGGCAGTTTGCAATCTCTTCTGCGGCTGAATCTCGCAAGCCGAAAACGTCCGAAAGCGAGAAGAGGATCGAGATTATATTGTATATATATATATGTATATATATTTTATATAAATAAATATATATATATATGTGTGTGTGTATTTTTGTTCTCTGTCTTGCCGGGGATCCTTTTCATACTCGTCGTTCTGGTTGTCGTCGCCGAGAGTCCGGAGGACCCGCGAAGAGACCTGACCGAGAAACACCTATCGATCGATCGGCGAGATCGATCGCGAGAGAGCCGCCCGACGCGCGAGAGAAAGCGAATTCTCTCACGGTCCTCTTCTTCCAGTGTTCGATTCCAGCGCGAGAGCGCATCGGCAACCGTGTCCGAAATAATAAATATCATTCTCCGAACTCCATTCTCTGAATCGACTGTATCGGATTCGATATATATATATATATATAATATAGTTGCGACGCCTTGAGTCGAATCGATTAGCCTCGGGGCGAGCAGTGAATTTCCATATTTCCGGGCAATGCCCTCATCCTATATTCGCAACTATTGGCGCGCTGTCGCGATGTCACGCCGAATTCGCGTAGCGATTAGTGGGAGAGTCCGGCCTCGCAAAAAATACAACACCTGCGAAGTTTTTTTTTATTAATTTTTTTAAATCTTCGATATGATCGTTATATAAAAACAATCATTATACATGATAAAATAGGTACCAACGTTTCTTGTCCACAAACGTCCACAATTCTTTTCATGTTAATTTTACAAAAAAAATCTTGTCCATTTTACAACAATGTCTGCCAATTTTGCAAATATTTTTTGTGAAAGTAACAACAAAATAATTGTGGATGTTCGTGGACAAAAAAGGTTTGTTAAATGTACAAATCTTGTTTACGGTGTAGATCAATACAGATCGATATAGATCGGTATAGATAAATAAAGATCGGTATAGCTCGGTCTCGGGAAAAATACAACACCTGCGAAGTTTTTGATTTTTTAAAAAATATGCTCCGAATGAAAACTTATTTAATTTCCAATTTGATCTTTTACGCAGAAAATCCACATCACGAGTGTAAAAAAAACTTTCTTTTTTATCCCAATTTTCGAAACACGGCTAGTTTTCATTGAATGATTCATTCTCCTGAATCATGCTCGTCGATATGCAATAGTAGCCATAATGGCTTCCAGGATTACTTTATTAAATCCGTGGAAAAAAAAAAATGCAATTCGTCGCGTGTATATAGCGCTTTCGTAATCTCATCGATCAGCAAATTGCCGGGAGACCTACGGGATTGATTAATAATTCCCGATGATAATCTCGTCAACGTGTTTCACGTTACTCGCGTATCCATAGAGCTAAAAAAAAAAAAGAAAGGGGGAGGATTTCTTGAATGCATCTCTCGCGTATCGCGGGGCACGTACAAGAGGCCCGTAAATCAATAAATGCTTCGGGGGCTCCAGGGTGGTCGTCAAGATTCGCAGCACCGGCAGCGGTACCGGCAGCAGCAGCAACCTCGAGAGAGACTTGCCCGTTATTTACTGTACCGCATAGTACATAGATTATACCGAAAAAGCCCGCGGGTTATTATACGGCAAAATTACCGCGGCTGGTAGCTATCAACTTAATTTATCGATAGAGCTAATACATGCTAGCAAGAAATCATGATCCAATGCCGGAATTCGATTTTTATTTTTCTCGTTACTTTCTACGTATTTCTCGTGATTATGACACGATTGAATGTGGCCAGAGTGCACGCGTCAGGTGTTGTCTCTGAGCTATGCGGTTTACAAGGTGTAAGCGCATATGCGATACGATACGCCTGTGCGCATTCCTCCTTCGTCTATCGGCTATATTTCCTATTGCCAATACTCCGTTTCATAGCTCGTAGCGGCGGATATATGTACTTCTGAATTCAGCAGCATACCTATGAGGGAATATAGTATCCCCGGTAGAAAGAGCTCGGCTCGGCTCTACCCACACGCGACCGAGATCTCACCGTGAACAGCGTGTATGCGGCACGCAGGACGGGGCGATTTTTACTGTTCGAAGCGACGATAAAGAAAGAACCGCGGCAGAATCTTTTTCATCTCTCTCTCAATCCTTCCCCCCCCCCCCCTCTCTCAGCCAATCGTTATTCTCTTTTCCTCCGATACTTGCATTCGCAACGACACACACATATTTTCATCGCGAGGGGCTCTCAAACAAGCCTTCGCGGAATACGAAGCTGTCGCGATCGTCGTCGAGTTTCACGGTATGCGCGCACTCCTGTTTCTGCCCCGCACGCGCGCGCGCGCCCAGAGATTACGATTTGTCGTTGGCCTTGCGATAAACTTAACGTTCCAACTGATATCTGTCGATTCGAAACGCATTAAACATCGTCGTACTTGCCGCACTAGTACGACCGGTCGACGATATATAACTGTAACGCTCGGTAGGTGCCGACTGGACGATGCCGACACTTGTATTTATGTGTAATAAGGTGGTACACCTTAATGGCTTTTGTAAATTGCGAGCCGCATGCGATAGGGCGAGAGTGGGGCCAAACGCGCCACGGGGCACTCGACAGTTGGAAAGGTTTGCACTTTTGGCAAATATCCATCGTTCGCCGAGGACCTCAATTTTCTTTTCATTCATTTGTGTTACTTTTCTTTTTACCGATGAACTGTATTCCCAAACGGTTTGAATTTTTTTTTTTTTTTGAGAGATAACGATATAAAAAAATGTTTGGTAGAAGTACAAATCTTTTTCCCCGTGTGCGTTACACTCGTGTTTTTCAGGAAGTTAATGCTCACAAAATTCTAGATTTTTTTTGTTTCTATCGACCTGTTGTCTAAGGTGATTTATTGTTTTTTTTATTTATTAGAAAATATGTTGTCTTGACTATGATTACACTCGGCGTTTATTGTCGAGATCTCCTTGAATTTTAATCGGGAAGGTATTCGCGCAAAGCGTCGAATATCGACATACGATATAAATATCTATAATATAGAAAGATCTCGCGCCGCCGTGTACAAGAGAAGGCCGGGGTAAAATGAAACGCCTTACTCGGGGAAAAATGAAACAACTTGACCTGGGTCAGATCTCGATGGCCGGGGTCGAATCAAACAATTTGTTTAGGGCCGAATTAAACACCTTGACTGAGGTCAAAAGAGACACGGTGGCCAAAGTCAAGGATGCGTTTCACGCGCTTGCATTAAATTATGAATTATCAGTCCGGGGGGAGGGGGGGTAGGGACAGGCAAGGACAGGGCGCTGACGGGAGAACAATTAGTACCAAAAATAATTTTAAAAAACGATCAGGAGATCAAAGCAAAACTATTTGGCAAAGCCAATGAGAGAGCGCGAAACGCAACAACCACCAGTAATATATATATATATATATATATAACAGTATAGTATAGTATAGTATAGTATAGTGTAGTATATATATATATATATATATATATATATATATATATATATATATATATATATATATATATATATACAGTAGTATATTGTAGATTATCTTCTCCACATGACGAAGCAAGACTGCGTCACTTAGCAAGGAGACCGCGAGACCGGCAAGAGGAGCAAGGTGTGAATGCAATCGGATGTATAAGATCATGATCGAGGGCGGTATGCGAGAACGCGTGAGAGGACCGATGGGAGATCGCTCCTCGATACTTTCGCACTCCGCATTTCTACGGGTCTTCGAACAGTTCCAAATCGCCGATATTCTCACGGAAATCGGTTACAAAGTTCTCATGCCAGTTCAATTGAAGCAAAAGAGAAACCCTGAAAAATGATAAATCTTCACATCGTTTCCGCGTAATTTAACTTTCACGTATAAAGCGTCTCCCATTATTTATTGGCTTTTTCATAGAAGAAGCCTTGCAATTAAAAGGGTACAGAAAATGAGCTCTTTTTTTCTAAAAAACAGAAAAATTGCTATAAAATTTGAATCGGTTTATGGATTTTTGGTAACTGGTGGAAAAAGTGCCAGCCTCGTCCCTCATTGCGGGTACTTTTCTGAACGGATGGTTTGGAACATTCCGAACACGGTTACAGGAAAAAACCTTGAAAATAACTTTTTTTTTTCGACACAACGCTTTGCCCACGAGGAAACGAAAAAACAATTTGAAAAAAAATCTTGCGTTCACAATCCGTACCTAATATTAACCCAAGTTCAGAAAATGTTTGCAACGTTCTGCCGATAGCGTATCGATATATTCCCAGGTTTCTCCGGAGTCCCCTGCATGCACCATCCACTGTGTACAGTACACATCGTCCAGTTGAGAGTGCGCGCTCTCGCGCGCGCGCCCATAGCCCTTGGGGCTGTGTGCGTTGCGATCACGTATCTCTCGTTACACTTATGCAACGGAGATTTATTGCCCGTGATTATGCGCGAATGGAAGTACCGAGGAGGCGGCGGCGGAGGAGGGACTCGCCCTCGGCTCTCTCGCTCTCCCGGTGCCCGCTCGACGAGCGTTTACAGAGGTAGATGTATATACGCGCGTTCGTAGCACCGGCGTCGTTCAGATATCGAACTCTTCGCAAAGCCGGTGTACACTGCCTATACGCGAGCTCGTACGAAGGCGAAACCTCTCGCGAGGCTCTCCTCTCTCCCGCAGCGATCCCCGAGCCCGATTGACGAGATTCTGTGCGCACTCGCTCGTTCATCGAGGAATTACACCGGAATATGCGGGAGAGTCTACTATAATATCTCTCGATACTCCCCCGGCGTTTCTTCTCAACCCTTTCCTTCGCCTCGTCCTATTCGCAAAAAAAATCTTTCCAAAATGACGGTTTCTCATACTGCTAATCGTCGAATCTTGATATGAGTCAAACGATTTCTATCCTCGGCCTATAAATACATTTTACGAACCCTTTCCATCGCCGCGTTTTACTCGAACAAAAAGCAAACATAAAAATGTTTCAACGAAATATCGTCCCAAAATGACGGAACTCGAGTTCGAGGATTGTCGCATATCTTACAAGCAGAATAATATCAATTCTAATTTTAAAAAAAGAAGTTATTAAGGGAATACGTCACAGATCGCCGTTTCTTAATGGTGGGGGGTGATGGGGGCATGTTGCTAGCAATGGTTGAGGCCCAGGTATCTATTCATATACAGGTGCGAAGCTCCTTCAACGCGTAATATCTTCAAAAATATATGGGCACACCTCGATTTTATTTTTTTAACGCGTCCGCAATAATGTTGTAATGTTATTTTCGAAAAAAAATTCTAATACAGTAGTCTGGAAACATATATTTTTAAAAAAGAATGCTGCTTTTCACGCGGCGCCATATGCAGCTCATGCTAATTGACACAATTTTAAGTTCATGTATCTCGGAATCCATGTGGGGAAAAAATTATTAGAAATTCTTTTAAAAAACCTTATTCATTGCTTTATAACACTTGTGCTTTTTAGTTCCAAAAGTAGAAAAGTCGTTGTGTGACGTGTTCCCTTAACCGTTCAATAACCGAAAGTAAATATCATTTCAGTCTCAGTAGCTGCCGGGCATTTACCTTGAAAAAATGACTAAAAAAAAGAAGAAAAAATTGCATAAAAGAAACCCAACGAATGACTAAATAGATTCGGCGAGTGAGCGACAATAAGTCTCCGCCGAAGCGTGATTCCCTATCGGGAGCGGTGGTCGGCGGAGCTGGTCTCTCTGTATCGGGGCGTCTCCCCCTCCCCGTTCCAGAAATCATGCGCGCGAATATTCGACACGTTACTCGGGCGCGCGCGCCCGGCGTGGCGCTTATCGTTCGAACGATCGCAAAACGGCTCGGCGATAATTGTGAAATATTAATAATAATGAGAAAACGGCCATAGACCGCCGAGTGTCGCCGTGCGAGACTCGCCCGCGCGCACACTCTCTATCTCGTTCGTTCTCCATGAGCCGTGCGCGGCTGGACTCGACCGTGGCGCAACCGGATCGGATCTAGCGATCGCGAGCAGGAGAGCGCGCAACACTATCCGTTCGATCGACGACGTTTCGTGTACCATCGCTCGGTTCCCTACCAAACCGCCCTCCCCCCCTCCTCCTGCCCCTTACACTCCCCCCTCTCCTCTCCTCATCCTCTCCCGTTATCTCGATTATTTATGTCCCAGTTCGCTCTAATAGTCTCGTCGTTTCTGTATACACTGTTTGTTACCGTATGCAGAATATACCGGGGTTACACGGACGTGTACACGGACGCACACAGACCCGTCATCCAGAGATAATTATCCGACGTTGCGCGAAATTCTCACCGCTCCGCGCTCAGACTTTATCAGCGGCTCCGTAGGCATATGAAATAAGCAATAAGCCACCGGTGCAAGAGAAGCTCATTTAATTCCCGTGTAAGTTAGTATGTTACGTTGTGTGCACACACAGTCGTTGAGAGGACTCGGGAACGGCGGTACTTTGAAATTACTCCTCGCGCGTGTAGCCGCGCGAGGCTCATGAATGAACGTACTTCTGAAACGACGAATGTGTTGTGTACTACGATACTCGCCGGAGCGAGTGTAAATGAATTTTTGCGATGGATGCAATAGCCGAGAGTCGACTGAATGAATCGTCGACAACTATCGTCGGTTTAATGATTCACGAAAGCGTCCACCAGCACTTGCGGTTTTTCGTGCGATTTTTCGATACCGATAAAAGCAATTTATTTATTGTTATTATTTTTTAAATACGTTTCTAATGTTTTTATTTATTTTCGATTTCACGTATGATTCAATTCCTCAATTTTCTGAGGAGAAAAACTTTTATTTTTTTTTCTATTTCCATAACACTAACTATTTTGCCTCAGAAAATGGTTGATAATCGTATAATTTAAATTGTCGAATTTTGGTAATCGTTGTTAACGGCTCTCGTACAAAAAACGTGCGAGCGAAATTTTCGAAAGTGTATCGGGTTGGAGTTCGACCTGACGGCAGAGCGGCCCCGGCGTTGCGACGCCAGTGCAGTGAGATAAAACTGTGATAGGTAGATCAATGAAGGCGATAGTCCAAGTTATTACCGGATAGAGGGAGAAAGAGAGAAAACTCAGCCAGACGCGTTTTATATTCTCTCGTGCTTGGTGCAAGAAGTGAGACGGAGAACATATATATATATAGTATACATCGAGCAAGAGAGATGAACGATAGCGAAAGAGCAGCGGTAAAGAGTGACGGAGAGAGAGATATAGAGATACAGACCGATGGCGGTGGGGAGGGGGGGGGGGCAATGAGAGAAAGAAGACAGGACAGACGCGACGAGCGGGACTCGAAGTTCTCGCTCGGACAGTGCGATAAGCAGAAACGGCTATCAAGAAATGGAAATAACTGATAAGCCGCCGGGACGGAGAGCAGGCAAATGCGGGCGCGCGTGTTTTTAATAACGCATTAAGTCGAACGCGCTCACTGCCGCAGCATTGCCACTTCGACGTTGCACAGGAATTCCTCGACTCTTCATAATTATTATTTTACTTTGCGAATCATTTATTACTTATTATCATGCTGAAGCGTGAAGCATGTGTGTGCGCGTGCGCGGAGCAATGGAGAAAATATACACATATCGCGATCCTGCCGGTGTCAAGAAATCGTTCGATCACGATTTATTCACTTCGTAACACATCCGAGACGACTTTCAACGGAATTTTTCATTTTTAATTATTAGCTCGCTGAAAGGCAATTTCTTTTTACCTAAAAAATTAAGCGACTTTATTTCGATCGAATTTTTGTCGCTCGAGTGGCGTTTCCGTCGTTCCCGGCCAATTCTTTAGCGTCCGGCATGGCGGAGAGAGACGGAGAGAGCGAGAGAGATACGGTCGTCGAGCACGAGATAAAGAACGTACGGTTACGGAAGAGAGTTAAAGGAATCGTGTGTATGAAAAATGAAATACTTCTTGGACAATTTATTTCACCGGGAGATCTCTCGGGCGCGCGCGAGAGAAGGTCGGGATGAGATAGCGAGAGACTCCGCGCGCGCAGAGCGTCGGATGTGTACGTTTTTTTTTCATATTTTTTCATGTTTTTTTTTCTTCATTTTTTTCGCGTAGCCTCAGGACGAAGATATACAAGGCGTAGGTACACATAGTTTCGTACCAGTGGAGACTATGAAAGAGGGGCCGAAGGGAGATAGCCACGGAGGAGAAGCACAGTGTGGCAGCCACTGGACTAAAGTAATCAGATGTTATCAGTGGCCCCGGCGATTGGCCGCAGATCGCTTATCGGCCCGACGGCCGGATAAACGTACTACCCGTCTCGCTGCCTTTTCCCTCCTTATATTCGCACCACAAGCCCTACCCCCTCCTCCCGGACTCTTTCACTTTATACTTTTACGTATCACAAAAAGGAAGGTTACATCAAAATAATTCACGAGATTTCTTATCGTCGTTTCTATAACGTCACTCTCTAATTAATGTATCGATCGGCCCCCTTTTTTTTTGGTCACTGCATATTTTCATCAAGAGCCAGCGAGCAGAGTCTCGCGTATTTTAATTAAGTGGGCATTTGGATCGACGCGGCGATCGACCCGCAGCAGGATCGAGCATCGCGTCCAAGTATTTTGACGTTGAGCATCATCTCCATGCTCGGTTTGCCATCCCCGATCGCATCTACTCGATACACTCGGACCTCGATGGATATAAAAGTTTATTGGGTTCGTGTGTGAGTTGTATCTGCATACATCGTCGAGTGTGTTTTATGTGTGTATATAATGTGTATATATGTATGGACAGATACTGACGAGGGGGTTCTCTTTCTCTCGACTGCCTCGACTTCTGCTGCTGGCAGCTCCATATCCAGATATCGAGAGAGTGCATTCGTATATACGTATAACGCGTCTGGTTCTCTCCACATCGCTAATCTTCGACGTTCACGTCACGTCAGAAACCGCACACTCGCATATGTCGGTAATTCGTACATACATGTACCAAATCTAGAGCGATCTGATAGGATCATCTCATTCGCGGAGATAAATTGCTCTGCGTTATTAAAAATTTTAGCAAGCTTAATGCATAAAATTAACGAGGTTCTTGTTTATTTGTTTGATTACCAATGGATCGTTTGGTATACTTGGATATTGGTATATCGACGAAACATAATATTGGCAGCGGAAAAAGTTTTATTACAAAAAATTCGCACTTATAAAAATAATACAAAGATCGCAAAACCAAATGAAAATCGTTTCGAATCATCAATAAACGGTCTCTTCACAATTAAAAAAGTATAGATAAATCGGTGCATACAATTTAGTATATGAAACTGACGTAACACTAATCAATCGGTAAATTAAACATGTCTTATATATCTTAAATGTAATCTATTCGTTTATCTATAAAAATTTTACAGTGCTGTATATCTAGGATACTAAATGAACAATTCCATGCTATGTTAATTTGTCAAAAATGTTTAACGGTGTATCCATGCCGCCTTATTTCTTTATTCATCAGTCATCGATAGAACGAGCCCACAGTATCGATGATTATCAAAGCATCGGCATCCTCTCTAATAAAAAAAAAAAACTTTCTCCGCCGTATTTATCTCGCGATGTCCTTGACATTGAAACTGGATCTCCACCGGTGTGAGCTTTGAGCAGCGAGTCTCGAGGAAGGGGTTATCGGCGACGAGGGACGGATAGATACAATTTTGATTCCCTCTCGCTCGCGCGTTGCGATAAGATTGTCATAACAGATACAGAGGACGAGACGGGACGCGATCGGGGTTACAAGTTAGTCGGGACAAGTCCGAGCCCGATACGCGCGTGTGTTGCCCGGGTGTGTCTCTCAGCTTTGCTCCGGACTCTGCTCCGCTCTGGTAAGACGGAGATAGCGAGAGGCGGACGGGGCAAAGGAGTGAAAGACCGTGAACGAGATGGATGGGGAGAGGAGAAGAGAGCGGTAGTGCCCGACCGTTTCACCGGCTACTACGTATCGGATCCGCTATCTTCTGACATTGAGGAGTCCGCCCGCTCGCCCTCACCGCGCTACCGTCACACTATCTTCGGTGCAGCACCAAGAGGCAATGTTGGAAAGAGATCCTTCAGCCCGTGCGAACGCCGTGGCACACCGAGGACGAAAGGAGGACGGGGGGCTGAGGGAAGGAGATACGCGTACGTTTCTCGAGCGGTCACAACTTTGCGCCGCGTTTTGACATCTCAGATAACCAGTCCACACGAGTGCAACGGGGTGTGCATCAACGGTTCCTCTCCCGGCTGACTCTCTCTCTGCACCCGGGAGTCTGTGACACTTCTCCGTCTCGCCGCGTCCCCGATGCACTTTGACCCTGTACCCGCTTTCCGTATTTGACTACGCGACGATTCGGATCGCGCATGCGCAGATTTTTCATCGGAGATACATCGACGATGGAATCTGTCGGAGTTAAATATCTCATTCTCACGGATTATACATTGTTCTCGGTTTAACAATTGTTTGATGTGTCACTGACGCGAATGTTACAAATTCCATTCTCCGCGGCAATTCTCATAAATTCAGCGACGGGTCGAGCACGTTTCTGCGATGCTCTATACGCAGGATACGTCCCACAGCCGTCTCGTCTGTCATTCGCATCATCCTCACGAGTTCGTCAGCTCGTTGTACGAGCACTGAATTTCTTTTGAGGAATTGTGCAAGTGTCATTCTCTCGTCTCTCTGGGTTGTTTAATAGCTGCCAGGCGTTTAACACTTGGCGCCAGGTATTCGCGGTTTTTTTTTTGTGCCATTCTGTCACTCCGGCTAACGAAAAAATTACGTGCAACTATCTCGTCGAAAAGTTAGCGAGTAGCAATTTCGGAGCGTCACGCCGGGGCCATGACTAGGCGGGCAGTAAAAAAGGTACCGGCGTTTCTTGTCCACGCTTCTCTTTTCTTATTAACTCTGCAAAACAAATCGTTGGTTTTATAAATATTTTTTATAACATCACCCAGAACAGGATTGTAGACGTTTTGGAACAAACAAAAAAAGTTTGTTAAAGGTCCAAATTTTTTTTTACCGTGTATTGTCAAGGCCTTGTCAGGGCTTCGCGTAACGCTCGAAAAGTTTCACCCGTTTAAGGGATTGAATTGATAAAATAAGAAAAATCATTTGCAGAGTGTTCAGGATTTTGGGAGTGTTCCTAAGAAATTGGTGAATCGTCGGGAACACATAGCGACGAATACGACGATGCACCTCACCTCTCTCCCGGGGCTCTCGCTCGTTTGGCGACATAAATGAATTATTCATGGACAACGTTTCCTCATACAGCTCGAACGCTCTTCTGAGAACGTGGCAGGACACAGGAAAGTGCCCGATAACGATCGCCAGTGCTGCTGCTGCTGCTGCTGTTGCTGCTGCTGTTGCTGCTGCTGTTGCTCTATTGGCTCTCCTCGCGTATACTCTCTATCTTTTTTTCGTCTTTTGCTCTCTGACTCACACCCTCGCCAGCTCTCATCTTCGTCATTGGTATTCGTCACGATAGTTTTTCTTCGTGTTGGTAAATGAACGATTACGATTACTCTATAGCCCCCCGTGTTGTTGTCGCGATGGTATAGAATGCTGTTACCACTTGCTGAACACCAGAGTCGAGAGCTTCCTCTCTACTCCGCGGTCCGCGGCGACGAGGTATGACGATAGTCGCGCTGTGCCGATCACCCACCATACACACGGTAAAAAGATTTGCGCATCTGACACTCATTTCTTGTCCACGAACGTCCACAATTTTTTTTTCTTTCGCTTTAAGGGAATACGTCACACATAGTCGTTTCTTAATGGTGGGGGTGGAGGGGGGCATGTTGCTAGCAATGGTTGAGCCTAGGTATTCATATACAGGTTCGAAGCTCCTTCAACTCGTAATATCTTCGAAAATCTATGGGCACAGCCCGATTTTATTGCTGTAATGTTATTTTAGAAAAAAAATTCTTCGTGCTCGAAATTCTTCAAGACATATATATATTTTTAAAAAGAATGTTGCTCTTCACGCGGCACGATATGCAGCTTATGCTAATTGACACAATTTTAAGCTCATGTATCTCGGAATCCATGTGGGTATTTTTAAAAACCTTATTCATTACTTTATAACACTTGTGACTTTTTGTTCCAAAGGTAAAAAAGTCGTTATGTAACGTATTCCCTTAATCGTGCATTTTTTGTTTGGTTTCTACAATTTTTTCTTTTACTAAAATTTTTTAAATAACGATTTTCCCATTTTTTTAAACTTAATTTTGTAATATTACAATGTACGTAATTTTTTTTTACCAACATTTGTAAAATTAATAATTGTAAAACTAGAAATAAGTTTTGTTGAGACACGACGAAGTTGTAAAATAAACGAGAAAAAACATTACGAATTTTTGTGAACAAGAAATGTTCGTTGATTGTACGAACCGTTTATCGTGTGCACCGAAAGTATAACCCTTTCTCGAGCCAGGAATCGTCCCTCGAGTATCATTGTGCATTAGATATCTTTGCCGATTACAATATCGCTAAATATTCCGAAAATTTTAAACATTTATTTATTCTACATCGGTTCGGTATTATTATTATTATTTTTCATTATCCGCACACGAATCGCGCGATAGGTGGTACGTGCTGCCCGTTGCCGATTATCATCCACGCTCGATCGTCTATATCGTACGTGTGTCGAGTCCCGCTCACGTACGCGTATTCGCATAACCAACGAACATGCATAAAGACAAAAATAATGAAAAAGAAAAAAAATTTGTTATACGCGAAATTCACATTTCTCGATAGTGAAACGATCGTAGAGTTTATACATTGTCTCGTTCGCGGAGGGGTGTTGGTGGGACGATGACTCCTTCGGTAATTTGTTCGTGTCTGCGCGACCGGCAGTCTACACTGTAGACCGAAGAGGAACGTTGGGATATGTATATATACCTGCTACCCCTATGGCGATAGAGGGGCAGAGAGAGAAGAGAGTGAATAAGCTGGTCGCGCAGGCGAGGCAGCGCGCTTTTATTATCAACGACTGTGATCTAATCTCTCACGGTAATCTGGCATCCTATCCGAGACTTATCTTTCGTAGAATCTCTGGCCCTTCCCCCCCCCCTCCCCCCTGTCCTTCCTCCGCGGCTCTCGCGTCCTCGTCGACCCCCTCGCACGATCCCCGAGCGCCCCGCCTATGTGCGTCCCAGTTTATATGCACACTTCGATATCCAACTGATAACGCCCGAGACTATTTCCGTTTCTTTCTTCGTATCTCACTTTTACCATCCTATACATCACATCCACCCACGAGATTTCCAATACGGCTAAACTCGCACGTTCACTCACCACCTGGCCGCAAAGTTAACTTTGCAACTTGACTTTGAAAAAAAGTTATGAAAATTTGGTTTAATTATTTTTTAAAATAATTTTTATGATGAAAAAAATAAAAATAAAATGTGATTACATCCTGTTTGGCAATAACTTGTGTATAACGAACGAGAGGTTCTCGTGTTTAACAAAATTTATCATCAGTTATCGCAACCGATAGTGTACGTTTCATGTGAGAATGTGTACGGCACATTGTGCGCACGCGATACGATATTGCGTTAGTCGATAAAATTAAGAGATTACATTCCCCCCGGCTGTACAAACTCGGAGTTTATTTATTTGCCGGTATTTTTTTTTTTTTACTGTACCGCAGACTCTTTCTTTCCAACGAATATCACGATAATTAGCAATAATGATACCATTGACGGAGTTTATCGAATATGTTAAACATCCTATCGCGCGTGCGCGAATTCTCGGTATGAACCCCCTGGTACTCGTATCTCCGAAGCGTCTCTCTTTTATTCTTTCAATTCTTATGTTTCTTTTCGTTTTTTTTTTTTTTTTGCAACAGTTTCTTATCTTCCGACTAAGTCTCTCCCTCCGCCGATCGCCGCCCTCTTCGTGTCTCTCACACACAATATATTTTTCTCTTCCGTTCCTTATCGGCGGGCTTCGCATTGCCGTACTGTACGATCCGCCGGAAACCCGATGAGTCTCTTTTTTTTTTTCAATCGTTCAACCGGGCCTCGTCTCTCTCTTCCTTTCCGTCGTTTATACACGCAGCTTTTTCGTTTCTCAAGCGCACGAATGAATCTCTCTCTCCCGACGGAACGAAATCGAGATCGTCCAGACAGAAAAGAGACGAAGCTTGAATATATAAAAGCAAACTGTTTGGGGGCCCCCGGAGTCTCCGCTCGCGATATATATCGAAACCAGCAGCCAGAAGCGGCACCAGCAGCAGCTACGCGGTTATAAAGCCTTGAGAGTTGCGGCGCCACTGGACGGAAGATAAGGGAGCGTTATCGGGCTGCGCGGCTGCCCTTATCAGCGATCGCTCTCCGCTCTCGCTTCTTCCCCACCATTCTCGTTCTCCTCTTTCCTCTCCCTCTCTCTCTCTCTCTCTCTCTCTTGCTATACCTCGTCATCGTATGGTTATTCTCTCGCTCTTTCTATATTTCTACCTCGCTCCACCTCGTTCACAATCCCCCCTCCGCTCTTCGTCCGTCCGTCCGTACCCTCGGTTCGCGGCTCGGCGATGCTATCATCTAACTAGCTCCAGCTACTGATTCTATCTCGCGCGCTCGCGCGAGCACTCGGCGTACCCACCCAGCCCAGGGCCGGGCTACGTGTAACGCGCGAGTACCGAGCCACAGGGCCGCGTCAGCGCACACACGATACTCCTCAATTCTCGATCGCCAATTGTTTATTTGTTTAAAAAACAACAAAAATATTTGCTCATCAGTATACACTGTAAAAAACATAGCTTAGTTTATTCGTGAAAAGGGCAAAATAAATATCCACTCATTAGTACACTGAAAAAAAAACATATCTTAGTTTAGTTATGAAACAAACGACAAAAATATCTGCTCCTTAGTAGACTGAAAAAAAAAAACATAGCTTCATCTATGAGGAAAAAAGAGCGATTGGTTTTCGATAAATCGATCGGGTTAACAGGGTCAACGGCGTATTTTATGGATTTAAAAAAATCGTTTCTTTTTTATGTACGTGGCACCAAGACGTTACCGCGTCTCTTGATTTCATCATTGGTTCAAATTATTGCGATTTCACGTGACATCGAAATGTGTGTAAAATCACTTTTTTCGATCATATTAACTTTTCCCAGATGATTTATTGATCGCCGATATGATTTTCTGTAAAATATAAAATATAAAGTTTTTATACTCGCGAAGATTGCTTACGCCAGTGTCACCCCAAGCAATGCTAGTAAGATTCCGAAGGCTCCATTGGGTTCGCGCGCGTGTGTGTTTCTCGATGCTGTAATTCAGGAATGAAGCTATTAAAACGTTAGAGAGGAACTACTATATCTTCGAGCGATTGAAAAGCCGGATCGGAAGGGTGGGAGTTGAAATGAAGAAAACGGTAGCACGTACAAGAGTTAGCACACGTAGAGTATCTCCCTCTCTCTCCCGGCAACACGCCGAGATCTAATTTAAATGGAGTCTCTGGCAGTGGCATGCGACGAGGCTGTAGCGACAGCAGCGAACCATCGGTAAACCAGTGGAGTCGCTGTAGAGCCCAGCTTCTCCGTCTCACTTTCTCGCAACTCGCCGAGATGCAGCGTAGATCTTTTAACAGAGGCGCCGTGGAAATTAACATATCTCTGACCGATAGCGCTTCGCTCCTTCGGAGCTATTGCTGTTTGCTCCACGTGGAAAATACACCCGCCTCGACGCATATCTATCTAGTATTATACAAACGGGTAATGAAAAAAAACGTACCAGAACGATCGACAAGCAGATAATAGATACACGTTTCTTCATCCGTGACGAATGAACGAGGCTGTCTAACTTCAACCCGATCAAAAACCCGACATTTATTTTTTATCACCTCGGATCGAAAATAAATGTCGAATGCTCCACCGAAGAAACAATGTTATATATATACCACTCATGTGTATATACCACTCATTCGAGAACAATTCGCTCTGGAACTGCCGAAGAGACACATGATTCATTCCAGCGACGATCGGGTCGTTATTGGTAAAAGATTAAAATTTAACCCGGTAATCGACATTACTACCTGTACCGGTGATCGGGCACTTCGCTCCTGACCTAGGCTCATTTCGGCTTGATCAACCAATTATAGTAGGTTACCACTTATTGAATGGTCACGGACGTAATAGTCAGAAACTCCGACGTATTCGTAAACCTCTAATCCTTACAGGCTCGAACCGCGTAATCGCAATCCTTGTAGTCGTAATCATAGTTGTAATAATCGTAAACGGCGTCGTATTTATAAATCGTATGCAAGCGTCAGCCCCTCTTTAAATAGACATGACACTCGAACGATCGAATTAAATATATGGAAATAATCGAAATCGTGAAGCCAGTTTTCGTAGCCAATCGGGATCGTTCGTTTCGTTAATCAGATCGGCACACCTAACCTAAATTAAATTAAATAAGCGCGGGCGAAGTGAGCGCGTAATTGCTGGTACAAAGAAAACGTCATTTTCGGATTCAAAAACGCGATTTTTAAACCGGAAGTGACTTTTTCCCGTTTGACGTCACTTCAGGTAAAAAAAATCTAGATTTTTAAACCGGAAGTAACGTGGTGCCGCTTCAAACGTGAAGGAGAATATTCTTATCCTGAATCATAAACAGTATGAAAAATATTTGAAATGATCAAGAACTGTCAATCTGTCATTGACAGGACACAGCACGGAAAACAATCGACTCTCAAAATCGACAAGCGGCTCGGAAGTCGTGGTTGACCTGGAGACTTTATTATCGAGAATTACAAATAAAAATCACTGGGCACGCTATTATTGGAGGTACCGAAAAATATTAATAATTTTTCTTTCGTACAAAAGTTCTTGATGCGTAAGCTACTGTTATTATAATTTTTTTTAAATATGTGTTCGATCTACACGGGGTCCTTCCCCTTTTACACACCTCACCTCCCCCCCCCCCCCGGATAGCGACCGCAGCCGACTTACCCCCTTACTGTGTCGCATTCGCACAATGGCACAGGGAAACACGAGCCGCTCCCATCCGAGTACTGACCGTGAGCGGTATTGCTTGATTTCGGGGACCGCCAGAGCCGCACACCAAGCACGCACCGATCTCCGTCGGTTGTTGTTATTGTTATTATTGTTATTATTATTATTATTATTATTATTATTATTATTATTATTATTATTATTATTATTATTATACATAAACGTCCATATTATTCGATTATTTTTCCTATTATTTGCACAATGTAACGTCAACGACACTGCTGAATGAAGCGTCGAAACAATTGCTGTGTAACGGTAGCGTCAATCGCCGCCGAACACGTGCCCGCGCGCAGTCGATCGAGATTTTCGTTATGTTATTTGTTTCATAATAACACGTATGTATGCCCCCACCTTGTATATCCCCATTTATTGAAACGTCCAGCGGTTCATGTGCGGTGGCTTCTATGCGCATCGGAGCTTACGTATCGGGCGGTTAAAGCGGTATTAGGTATATTGTGACCAAAAGCCCGGGGGAGCGAGAGAGAGGGAAGGAGAAAGTGGAGAAAGGGATGGAGAAACAATGCGAGTATGCGGTGTGATATCTCTGGTACAGCGAGCGGTGACGATAGGATCTGCCATCGGTTTCTGCACCATTCGCCCCCCCCTGCCCCCTTCCCCCAGTAAAACCGCAACCCCGCTGGGTTCTACGCTGGAAGAACCCTTCACTCTTCTACTCTCCCCTTCCCCTCCCCCCTCCCCCATCCTCGACCATATCTACACATCTCTCACTTTGCGTGCACGGAACCCCAAAAGTCGAGCCTTAGACTTTTTTGGCTACCTTCCAAAAAACATGTAACGTATGTGTAACGTGTGTGTGTGTGTGTGTGTATCTGTGATACGGGTAAAATCGAATTCCGTGGGATTTCCATCGCCGCTTCCGCTAACTGCACTCCGCGTTCCGATAATGCTCCGAAATCGGAACGCGTTGCGCCAAAATTCCCTATCCCTTTCGGTGGAAGGAATAGCGACGGGAAAAGGGAGTAAAATAAAAAAAAAATTAAAAAAAAATATGACAGAAGAGAAATCCAACGCTCGGAGGTGGTCCGCTATCTGCGTAGATAGGAAGAGAAAAACACTCATTTTTATACCGTCAAAATGTGTTATCTCACCCGTGCGGCTCGACTCTCTTTTCCCCACCCGCCCCCTAGCTGTTACTATATATACCGAGAGTCTCTGTTTTTCTCTTTCCCTCGCTCGGCCGACAACCGGCAGAGTACCCACCGCCGCACTCTCCTCCGGGGGCGGAATTAACTCGCCAGCAGATATCCACCGGTGGTCGACTCCTCTGCGTTTTTTTTGTCACCCTCCCCCTGGTTTTCTGCTCCTTCCTCGGTCGCCGACATCGCGGTCAACCCCCGGGCGCGAGGCTCTCCATCCGACGCATTTATATCGTCTGCCGCTTGTCTGAGGGCCGAGGGATGATGAAAAAAAAAGATGCGAATAAACTGTCACCGGAGCCCTGAAACGCCGAGAGTCACTCGAAAGCTTCCATCGTAGCTCGCGAGGTTCTCGGGCTTTGAGAGGGTTCGATATTCTCTGCGTGGAGAACGATTCGGCGACACATTCACGAGGATTCAAATTGCGATAATAATAATGAGTTGGTCGTCGTAGAGCTTCGAGCTCTCGACGATCGCGGAAGTCACCGGAGAGCCATCGAGAATGAGAACTGGGAATAACGGGGGAGTGTGCACCCTTTATTCCTCGATTTACAATATCGCAGGGAGTGAGAGATAGTCCTGTATAAATCTATTTATACGATTGAGATAGTCTACGAGGCGTCCGCCGGAGTCCATTATTTCTCATGAGATGAGATTGAAATGGTGGAATGGAGAGAGAGAGAGAGAGAGAGAGAGAGAGAGTGAGTGGGAAGCTGAGGGGGGAATGAGCTCTCGTGTTCCAGGTAACGCAGCCTGGTAGGTCAAATGTGAAAGAGTATCCTATTTAAAAAAATCCTTTACGATATCGTTTTATTCGTACACTGATAAGCTGTCGCATGAGCCGGAATCCAGCTGGGGTGTTATTTTTGAGTCACTCGTTTGCAAAACGTATAGGGCAGACCGGGGCCAAAAGTAACACGGGTCAATTGTAACAAGTGGCTGCGCATGATCGGGCGCATCGGATATGAAGTGAGCAACATTATCACATCACCTTATGAGGTGATGTTTATAATGTTGCTCACTTCATATCCGATGCGTCTGATCATGCGCAGCGTTGCGCAGCCGATTGTTACAATTGACCCGTGTTACTTTTGTCCCCGGTCTCCCCTACGCTCTGTCGCTGTATGCGTATAAACATACGAACGACAGCGACAGAACGTATACGTTATACAAACGAGTGATTGAAAAATAATCCCCCTGGGCCAGCGGTTAACAACCCACCACTGGCACGGGACCGGGCCAAACCCGTGAGTCCGGCCGGTCTTGTGACAATGCTGGGATGTAACAATCGGCCGGACCTAACTCTACCTGAGAAAATGGAAGTTATCCGTGAGGGAATTAGCGCCAGCAAAAAAAAATCACCATTGCCTACTCCTTTATCTAAGCTTTTAATCATTCTTGGGAGTGCAAAACGCGTTGATGCGGAAAGTAGTATAAAAAAATTAATAACATTTTTTTTTGTGAGACAAAAAGCAAGTTGAAAACGAGATCCCGGGGATGTTCGAGGCGCGAGACAGAAGGCATGCGAAATGCAAGCGAACAGTCAACCCTCGGGAAGTCGCGAGAAAAGCGAGCGAGCAACCAGACGCGTTCGTTTAATTATTATCGCCCCTAATGAATCTTTCAGCGGCAGGAATTCTCTCGCGCCTTTCTCGTAATGAATATCCACGACCAAGTTTCCTGCTCTGCCTCATTCTTCCTTCGGGCATTACCTCGTCCACTTCCATACTCCCTGTAATTCGTCCGTCGTATTGTACGTAATAACGCGGAAAAATCATAAAGTCTGGACCACTTTTGCATTCCCAATTTTCATGATTTTTCATAACCCGTTTCTATGAAAAAAAAACAAAATTAAAAAGAACAAAAAAGTTCAGAAAGACACTTCTCCCGAAGGGTATAAAAAAACTGTTCTCCCGGCAATGCATCTCTCCTCCCGTTATCTCAACTTCGCATAAACCTCCGGGTGTGTCTTTGCTCCATGGTAAAAAAAGACGTTCTTAATAACAATGGCACTTATCGTACTTTTCCGAGTTTGATCGCTCGACTGAAGCCTTCGAGCCAGCGGAGAGAAATGAAGAGTACGTATAGGCGGGGGGCGAGTGGGGCAGCATGGACCGTGTCCTAGGTTCGCGATGAGACTTTTTCTTTTCATGTTCCACAAAAAAGTGTGTAAAAATCCGTGTTTTCCATTTTACCCCAAGGTTCCGTTTTGCCCCGCTCTCCCTTACCGCTATGGCTATAAAGTAGATGGAGCTTGTCGCGCAAACTCGCGCCTGAAACGAGAAGAAAAAGAGAGAGAGAGAGAGAGAAAGAGAGAGAGAGAGAGTGAGAGAGAGAGAGAGAGAGAGAGAGAGTGATCGTCCCGTAGAATTAATCGGTCGCCATGCCCACGGTAGCCGCGGCAAAACCCAACGTCCAATTTGTCATCTTACCGTCCTGCTCTCGTTGCGACTTTGAAAGTATTTAAAAAGTTGCCCGGGACATTACCCCCGGGGTTTGCTCCAACGCCGTGTCGCTTAATCGTACCTCTTCTCGTATATTTTTTTTCTTTCACGACGAGTGTCACCCTTATAGCCCCGTTCATCCTTCTGCCCGCCGGGATATGTCAAATTCATCCTCCTCGCTTCACGATTTCCTTCTCCTTCCACTTCTTCTCGTTCTTTATTGGCTATCGCCATCTAATGACGGCATGTGCCACTACTATTTTATGCTTAAACAGTATCTCTGCGCCCAAGTGCGGTTTTAGAGCCGGGCTGACATTGGATCAACTACGACCGCCCGAGTTAGAAAGGGACAAACATCCAAACAACTAAACCAACAAACAAACAAATCAACAGTCTTTCAAAATACATGTAAGATATACCGATTGATTTAACTGAGGAATTGCAGGCACATTTGGGAATATGGTGTGCCCGCATTTGGATTTTTAATCTAAACATCTAAGAAACAAAAAATAAAAATAATATTAAATAAATATGACTTGTTATAATATAATATCTCTATGTATAAAGAATTCGCATATCGGAATAAACGTTTTCACTTTAAGTGATAAAAATAACTTGACAATATCAGAGTCTAGTATTATTTTCAACTTATGAAGGAGCGGGATAAATCTTGACCCTTTGAACATCTTTTTTTTAAATATTCATTTTGACTATTGACGATAAATAATTTAGTTATTATTAAAAAGTGAGGAGAGAAAGGTGGCTCGAAAAGACTCAGCATGCTTAAAGGGGTTAAGTCTTAAAACTACGTATAAAGGGCAACGCCAAAAAATGTGATTACTTCTTCCACTTCATCGCTGCCTGATCTTTTCTCGTTGCGCTCGCTGCCAGAGGTACGGAGCATATTTTCTCAAGCACGAGGCATAGCCCCGATAAACGCTGTAACGTCGAGCAATATCTCGAATCACGTCGAAACTCTCGCTTTCACTGAGACTAGATGGAAGTGGAGCCATCACTTTCATAGTCGAAGCGATGAGAGTCGGAGAAAAGGAGTTACAGCCTCCGAAGAGAATAACAAAAGGGGGGCCTCTCGCTGTATACCTATGTACCCCGGGACTATCGATGAATCGTGAATCGATAACAGAACGTGCTGCAGACGCCGTTCGCTAACTGTAAATCATAATTTAAATCGGAAGATAATTTTTTCGCAGTCCCGAGCAGCACGGAGAGTTCTCCTCCTACTACGTTCTCATCTCCTCGGCTTTATCCAAGCTGATCTGGGTGTCGGGGATAGAGAGAGGAAGAGAGGAAAATAGCGTACAGTCGAGTCCGGACCATCGAGCCCGGATATCGAGATGAATCGATCCTTTCGACTGCCTCCTCTCTTCCAGTGTTTCGCCCTCGAAGGCTGCACAGTACTGCGGCACTGCAACTCTCTCGATCGTGAATAATACAAGGCTACTTTAGATCACGCCGATGAGAGAAGAAATTCAGATCGCAAAAGAGGCCGAGCGCTCATGCTTCTGCGTCGAGAGGAGCCCGGCTCCTGAACAATCCGGAACGGTATTTCGCGCCGAACGGATTTCCATATTTCTCTTCTCCTTATAGTTTCCTCGCTGTAGTACTTCGTATCGACCTCTCCGCCGCGATAGATCCGATCGCCGTTACTTGTATGCGAGGATGCGTTACGTACAAAAAACAAAAATCACCGCAAAGTGAATTCCATACACTGAGAAACAAATGGCCTAATCGAGCAAGGCGCAATGACATACGTTCAAAGGTGTTGTTTGATTGGTACAACAAACATGTTTGTTTGAAGCGACAAACTTTGGATCGTCTAAAGCAAATAATCGGTTAACGACACAGTGCATTATTTGTACGAAACAAATAACAGGCTTGAACGTATGTTACCGCGACTTTTCCCAGATAGCATTTTGCCAACAACCCTCCAGCAAATGGGCGGCATATGTCCGCACGGGATGGCGGCAAAATTGCTGCATGTGTGTCCGCATTTGCCTATCTTTTTACCAGCGTTCAATGCCGAAAATGTTTAGGAGCAAGTTGCCAGCAAGGCTTGGTCGTCCTTTGCATCTCACTACGAAGATTAATTTGCTTGAGTCATGGTTATTTTGCGGGAAATAAAAACAAAATTGGGTGAATAAAAAAAAATTTATATAAGAAATCAATTTGCTATATATTTTAAGTGCCTCTATCGATTCTCACAAAAATTCAATTCCAAGGATCGTTAGTACTAGTCCGTTTGTGTATCATATTTTAGAAAAATATATCGACACTAAACGAACCCACAGTTCGACACAATTTTCGAACAAATAAAAAATTCAAAAACGTGCATTCTTTTTTATGGTTGTAGAGGTTTAATTTCGGCGCGTCGAGTCACATACATACACTCGTTATAGAGCTATAATTTTTATCGTCTGTAGACCAATTAATTGACATTTATTTCAAACAAATTAAATGTAGCGTATTGTAAGTAATACAATAATTGTTTCGTTATCGTTAGCAATAACGCCGATCTCTTTCACGGCTGTTAAGAATAAGAAATCAGCTTGCAGCAACTGTTGTTGGATTTATGCTACCAATATACTACAATCTCGTGCTAGAAACTATTATTGCAATATCGCTGGCAAGCGAACAGCAAAACTTCGTGGCAAGCAATTGCCCTTGTTTGCCTGTGCTACGTTTGGCTATCTGGGTTGGTTACTCCAATCATTTGTTTTCCTCAATGTAGGGAAGAATCGTCATCACTAACGGAAAAGTGTTCGAAATGCTCAATTAACACCTTCCCTACATATTTGGAGTTCATTCATACAACCGATTTTTTGTTGTTAATGGATTACTTTAATGGATGGATCAGTTGTAATTCAACGATGGACTTTGAGATGCTTTTCCTTTTAGGTCTACCGATTTGGGTGACACTCGGTTTGCGACTATACCCAGAAAAAAAAATTATTTGACGGCCACCGTTTATTTGGTTTAAGTAAAATATTTATTTGATAAAAATAAATATTTATTTTTATTAAGTAACTATTTACTTAATAAAAATAAATATTTATTTTAATCAAATAAATATTTTACTTAAACCAAATAAGAGGTGGCCGTCAAATAATTTTTTTTTCTCGCTGTATATTTCATTGTCTCAAAAAAATTGGGCCCCACCGCATCGTGTCCCATCGTCGCATTGTTGAGGAATAAAAGTGATCCATTCATTCAACTGTCCCATCCATTCACCCATGTTTGAAAAAAAGTCTCTGACTCGAGTTGGCGATAGATACAATATTCATATCACACGTCAGTAATCACGTCCGATGACGGGAGCCTGTAAGCAGGTATCGATCACCAGGATACGAGGCTATTAATTATTTCTTCTATCTACCGTGTTATCTGTAATGGGCGCCCGGACAGAGGCTGACGCGAGAAAGCAACCGCGGAGTGACAGAGAAAAAGGAGAATCTAATGTTACTGCCACTCGTTTGTAAAAAGGCATCGCGAATCTGAATACAATCGTGAGAGATACGGCGAGTGGGGTTGGGAGAGGGGAGCCGAGATGAGGGAAACGTTGAGAGTTCGTACATCAAAATGGGGAGAGAACGAACGATCCTCTCTCCCGTGGATCTCTGGCTGCACGCAATTGCACACGTGCGTGCGAGGTTGCACTCTCGTACAGAGCGTGCGCGTAACGAGAACGCGATATCGCGAGGTAAAAAGGCCCCTCTGTCGAGCTTGAGCCATTTAAGGGGAGCCGGCTGTTTGGCCAAAAATGGCTCGAGCCAGGGAAAGCCTTCCTTCCTGGTGAAATCGTAAATCTCGTGCCCTCTCGCGCTCGCGTTGAAACTCTGCCGCTGCGATATTCCAAAATAATAATACGCTTTCCGAGCAATAAAATGTTCTGTTTTCTCCATTAAAAAAATGATAACACAATATTCAATTTTACATGCGTCCGCACGGAAATAAATTAATAGTAATGACGTGTTCTATAAAAAAAAAAAAACTGTATTCCAGCAATTATAATGCCAAAGCAATGGGCATGTCTTCGGGGTGTGGACGTGTGAATATTACTGGAAGAAACCTTAACATTTTTCAATCCCTCATGCATACTTGAAAAATAATGACAGTTTTAAGGTACGTCCATTTATTTATCCTCGTTAAAAAATTGTATAATTAAATGTACATAAATTAAAAGACATCCATTTATTTGTATATTGGCAAAAAAATAATAATTCCGTTGTTTCTGTTTCTCCGTTACTGGGCGCATCGTTCATGGGAATATCGGTACTTGTTACAAATTTCTTTTCGTCTATCCAGTTCAGGTCTTGCGAAAACGATTGTCGATTCCCGGCAAAATTAACATCATCGCTCGCACCCAGAGCCAAGCGAGTCGTGCCGTTGCAGCGGTCGTAGCGATCTAGAAATGGAGAATCTTCGTCGTGGGAGGCTGTCTGCCACGTACGTCCTCCTCCGTCCTGGCTTTACTCCTCTCCGCGTGATCGCGAGTCATTCGATTCGAGAGGGTTGGAAGCGTTCTCGTTCTCAGACGGGAGTCGAGCTCTACGTGCCTCGATACACTTGTACGCCCCCTCTGAGAGCGGCTCGATTTATCCAGCCAACTCAGTAGTACCACCTCGATACCTTGGTGAACCAAACGCCGGACGTATACGAGCGAGAAAGGGAGCGAATGAGAGAAACCGTACGATATACACAAGAGGACACAGCGAGACAGGGGATAACGCTACTCCATTTTACATCCACAGAGATGTATTCTCCCTGTCCCTGTCTTTTCACCGAGCGTCGTGCACTTGCAGCCTCACACAGCTGGCGAGCTAATCTCTTCTCTCGCCTCTCCGGAGCTTATAATACGTGCTATGCCGCGGCGAAGTAACACGGAATGAAAAGGCGCGAAGTGGAGTATCGGTTATAATCGTGCCTACCTTCTGTATAAGCTTCGAGCCACCTCGATTCCAATACCTCTTACACTAATGTACGATTTGCTATAAACGTGTATATATATATATATACATCTATGCATGTATTATATATATACATATTATATTACATATATATATACGTGGATAACAACGATGTATAACGCTGGGAGAAAGGGACTTTTCCCTCTGAATAGAGAGCGAACAGCGAGAAACAGCGGTAGCAAGCCGACGGGGATGTAGATACGCCATGTTTCACTTCGTTCGAGAAGCTGCCCGATTGGTAACGGGATGCTCCTTTGTCTTTCTCTCGTTTCTACGCTCTCTGGGATCCACTACTCATAACCCCCCCCCCCCTCCCCCTCCCACTCCCACCGCCCTCATCTCCCCCGCAAACGAGCATCATAACAGCTCAAGCCAGATTCATCCGCTATACATACCGTCCCTTTCGACTCCGTCTCTCTGTCTGCACGACTCGACAACGAATACGATTCAGCCAACCACCCTCGTACCCCCTTCTTTTCGTCACTCAGACAATGCTGATTAATGCCGGGAATGTATAATGCTGTGGAAGCGCGCTGATGCCGCTGGTGAAATAAAAATCTGTTTTGTGTAGGGGTGTCTATGAGATTATGTGGTAGGCGAGAAACAGCATTACTTGGATGTCAAGAAACGATTTTAATTTTATGTAATTATATTGTACTTCTATGTTGGGGTACGTCATAACAAAGGGTTAAACAATATAATTTTGGTATTACATGCGCAAGAAGTCCTCCCTTTTCGTACGTTTAGGGGAGAACCGTCATCATTGGGCCACTTAAGAGAAAGTTGGAAATACTCAGTTAACAACTTCCATACATATTGAAGTCCATTCATGCAGACAATTTTTGTTGCCAACGGACCACTGTAATAGACGGTTCCAGTTTCTTCAATGGACTTTGAGATGCCCTTTATAGTTCCTCCGGATTTGGGTGAACTTTGGTTTATGACTATGTTTTGATGTCTCAAATGAAGTCTAACGATTTATCGTCACATCGCTGAGAAAGTTTTCATTTCGGAATACGGTCCATTCACGAAAAACACAAAAAATTTCGAGAAACTGAGGGCTTATGACAATGATTCACATCTCCTTTTGAAGGGGAATAACCCGAGTAGAAAATTTGCCCGGCTGCCATATGTTTCATCAGGCCCCACATCAGGCATGAATCCGGCAGCGTATTTAGGATTGCTGGATTATTACCTGATATGCACCAGTTCTGGTACCAATAAGGCAATCGTCATCAGATTTGCCGGATTTACATCCGAACTGGGCCATTGCCGGCTGCACTAAAGCACACGGGATGTGTTATCTTTGATATCGCCGGGTCCGGTCCTGATATGAAATTCATTTAATTTGCCGGATTGTTAAAACTTCTATAGTTTCAGTGCAGGGCCAAGTCAGGAAAGGATCAGGCATTTATAATTGTCACTCAGAATTTATTAAACTATTTTTATTTACTACCTTGAACCGGCCGGAGCCATATCCCGAGTAGAAATGCAATCAGACTACCAGACCTGGCAACATTGGCGAAATCAAACAGGCGCTTATTCGTATATAAGGCTTCTATTTTTATAAATGTCGCTATGTAATTGTTTATTAAGCACTTCCTAATGTGCGATGCACACACACATCTATAGTTTCTTCAACTCATAAATCATTGTAACTGTCGCAAACCAAAATGTAGAATCTCATATTTTAACTGGTCTCTGTGGTATAAAATAGTAAACAAAATACATTAACAAAATAATTTCTTACACACGATCTCTAAGAAACATAACCTACAAATTCAACAACGAGAATAAGAAACAATAGAACACATACCTAAGAAGCCGTTCTGTATACATTTATTATTTATAACGAAATATAAGCGGAAATATGACTGGTGCAAATCTGGAAAAAACTATTCTGATTCTAACTTTGGTTAAAATGACACCATCTATTATTTCAAGGGCTGATAGAAAGCAATCAATTTTAAAGTGTACTCCGAAAGTCACCGAAACGTAAATTATATCATTTCTTGTCACCCAGCATCAGCAAAAAAGAATTTATTTCCCAACTTCTCAACATATTTTAATAAAAATGTTCTAATAAAATAATTGACTGTTAGAAATAGTCAGGTAATTAATACAAATAAGTACAATACCTCACAAACATAAAAACAGAGATACAACAATTGAATGTCATGTTATTGAATCACGATTCGCAATATTTTTAGGATACGTTATATACAAGTTCCAGCATTTTATTCGCTAGTCCTAAATAGCTGAGTGGGTATGGGTCCCGACTACAAACTTAGAAATCCGGGGTTCAAGTCCCAAACTGGGCAATAAATTACTATCGTTTTCCGAGATATAAATGTGAGAATTAGTACGGTATATTGAATTAGCGTAAATAATATTTTTGTAAATTTTGTTGTCGAAACGTGGAACGGTGCGTGATCCGGGCCATGTCAGGCCCATGTCAGGGCCTGAACTTGGACCAGATCCTGATGCCGGATCAAATCCAGATTTGCGTGAGCATTATACCCCTGATTAGAGCCATATCGATCCGCCAAATCCGAGCCGGAGATTACATTCTGGTAGTCCTAGTTTGGGCCATATTCCAGCCTGATTCATTTTTCTACTCGGGAATCACTCTTTTCAACGCGCGAAAGGCCATTGCCGTAGGTTTTATTCTTACCGCAAGGGATTTTATCACGGAGCACTATTTTTTACTGTAGAACTGTGTCAATTTTGCTACTATTCCATTTTTTCAATTTACATTATTTCGACCGGAAGAAATTTCGGATTCAACATATATTATGGTCTGTTCTAGAAAGGGTTGAATAATAGAGTTTCTCTCATGTTGCAATTTCATAACTATTCCACGATGAATCATTGTCGATAAAATTGTCCACAAGAATATATATGTATTCCCGTCCGAGAGAGGTTTGACAAACACTTCTAAAGATCGAGTGAGCTTAACAGCATTACTCGTTTTCTTCGTACTCCTATTCGTGCTCCGGAGTTAGTAGTCGTAGTCGTGCAGCAGCTCGTCGGAGGCGCGAATAGGGTGCACAGGTTGACGCGGCTCTAATTTCCGATAGGACACGTGACTGGAATCTTGGCCAGAAGCTCCGGACGATTCGACGTGCTGCTACCCCTGACGAGGAGAGCTCCCTTCTCGTTCAGCCTTCTTCCGTGAGAATGACTTTCACGATTTATCACAGCACCGCCTCTCGGCACCCTTTCTTTCTACGGCACGCCGCTTTCGGAACATCGAACATGTCACATTGCAACCCTTCCCGACCTTCCAGACTTTTTTCGCCAGCCCATACTAACCCAACCATGTCCGGGAAAACATTCTAATATATCAGACATTTATCGTCGAACGAAAGATTTCCCCGCACGGAACTTTGAAACGACCAATGAATCACGAAAAAATGTACCACCGAAGCTGGGTTACCGAGTATCCTGAGACTTATGTGATAGTGCTGATAAACTTTGCGGCTCCGTTCGATGGCAAAATGATCGTCACCGTACCGAGCGGGGTGAGAAGTAAAAAAAATGATCGAACGTGAGAAACAATAAGTGAATCTCTCGCAGCTTCGTGATGTATAGACGTGCATGAAGAGTGGAGAGGAATCGATCGTCGGGACAATTTATACAGACTCCTTCCGAATAGATTCTCAATTCGTTATATCATATCGGCGGACAGGATGACGCGAGCTGTCCTTAAAGCTTATCGGTTAGGGATGGAAGGTAGATGAAAAAAAAAGGAGAGGAAAAGAGCCTGGCGGAGTGAGCGAGAGGAAGAGAGTTTGACAGATCTTCATAAAGGCACACACAACTGCGCTGCTGCGATAAGAGAGAATCGGTTCCAGGCATCTCTCGCCGCCCTCTCGAGCAACGCGGATGAGAGAGAGCGCGGGGGAGAGCGCGGGAGAGGGAGATTCAGTAGAAACGAAGCACCCTCCGCCGCGACGTCACCTCCCGAAGGGTGGAGGGTGGCGTACCCGGCTTCCCGGCAAACCGCCCGGCCACTCAGTCAGTACGCCGCTATCATTTTTCCACACGAGTGGGCGACCGCGGTGCGACGCCGCGTGCTGCACTCCTCTTTTCCTCGTCGGCTTTCTCCCGCTTCGGCTATACTGGTCCTCCACGAAAGACCCCCTCGGCACTGCATGCGCTCAGACCGCGTATCTATACGTCCCGACTATCGTTCACGTACGCGAAGTGACCTCAAGAAAGTCGCCAAATTATTCGACGGATGGCGTGGAAGTAAATATTTTGTCAAAGAAACCACGTGATGAAACCGTTTATGTCACATTTTGGTGATCATTTATTTTCTTTACCACACTTTCTTACATTCGAACGAAAAATTGCCGGTCGACACTTCAAACGGAAATTTTGATGAAGGCTCAAAATTCACGCGATCCACCGCCGAGTGAGAAACATCGGAAGGATTCGTTCCGTTACTCGATACCGAAAAGAAATAAACGTGTCGATCGTGAAAAGAAAGAATTATAAGAACCCGAAGCGAAGTAGAAATGGTAGGTCGGTGCTGGCTGAGGATTAAAAATAGCGTATAGCTCTCCCCGTCTCTAGGTGGGAAACGATTCGGTATCTCTCCCGACGTCACGGGGGTCTGAAATATGAGAGATACGATGGACCTCGCCTCCCTCCCCTCCTCTCGCCCCCTACCCATCCCTCCTCGCTTCCATACCATACCATTCCCCGATGGTGCATTAGCGCTAATCTCCGCTCTTTAGTCCTTTCTTTATCTTTTCTGCCCGCGTCCTCCTCCCCCTTCCCCTCACACTCTCTTCACTCTATACCACGCTCTGTTCTCTATCATTCTCTTTCTCGCTCAGCCCCGTTCCCGCTCGCTCCCTCCACCTTTTTATCCTTCTCAGTTTCTGTTCTATCCTCAACCAGTCTCTCGCTTTAACGTAGCCTTGCTCTCGCGTAGTCGAAGATAGGACGAGTTAAAAAAAGCAAAAAAAAAAAAAAAGATAGAAGGAGCAAAAAGATTTCGACGCGTATATAAGGATACGGTTATACCTGCTCTCGGGGGTTTCCGCGCCGGAGCATCTCGTTCTCTATCGTAGGATAGACGGAGACGGCGATGTGGAACGAGAGACTGATGCCTGGCTTATCGGAACCGATCTAATCGCGACGATCAGTTATTTGGGGGGCCGGGCTATTTGGAAATTGCTCAGCCTCCTCTAGCTCACAATCTCTCTCGCTCTCCTTCTGCCTGCCCCGTCCCCCGGCCCCGACTCGACAGTCCGCATTGAGTTTTGACATTCGGAATCTCATTAGCGATCGTCAAAAACCGGGCCTACCGGGAGAGGATTAAGTGTATTCGAAAAAAAAAAATACTATTAGATCCGAGCGCGAGAGAACACCTGTCTGAATGCCACAGCGATCAAAGTACCAGACAGGATCACCCCGGAGATAGATACACAAATAGTATCGAATAAATGTTTTCTTCGAAGTCACCAACAATTTGCTTTTGCAACAAGTTGTAAGAATTAAATTTTTACACTCGACAGATAGTGTTGAATATGGACCACCGATTAATATTTACCACGTCAATTTCACCGGTGTCAAGTAATGGTCTTTGACAAGTCACCGGCATCGTCCCCGTTGCAGAAATGAATGTTTTTTACCCTGGGTCAGAGCTAATATGGACCACCGATTGATATTTTCCATTTTGCCTTCCGACGATCACGATTTCGAGTTTTTTTTCTTTATGCTTTATGTTCGCTTTGTGCGTCGGGAACGGAGCGTTGACGATCCTAAAACACGCACAGTTTCCGATACAGCATTCTACAAGCTCCTATAACCAAGTTTTATCGTTCTCTCATCTACTCCGGAGCTTATCTCTTCGTTCGGGACTTTCCGACTCGGATAAACCTCGTCGACTAGAGACGAGGCGGAGAAGAAGCGGTGATCCTGTGGCATAGAGCAGGAATCGATATCCTGGGCTCGTTAGTTCCCCAAGTGGTTCTGCCTGTCGGATCGAGTCTATCTTTTCAGGAATTTACTCTTCTGCTCCCCCTGCCCTCCCCCCTTCCCACCTTTCCCCGTCGCTACGGTATACACATGGCTCCCTCCTACAAGCGTTCCGATCTTCCGCGATACGTTACCCGTGCACCAGAAATTCCCGGAAAGATGTCTACACTGATTGGCTAATTATTATTGATTAATTAACACCGAAGGTCGGCGAGAAGATTTGCTCCGCTGGTTAAACGTTATTTTATACCGCTAGATTGCAGTCCTTGCTCGATCGAACAGATCACCGAGACCCGTGTTCACATTAATGTTTTCCCGAGTCCAACACGATTGGAGTGCTCAATAAAAAAATAAAATAAATATGTTTTTTAAATCGTAGCGCCGTGGTGTAAAATTGTATTGTTTAGTAATTGAGTTGAAAAAGTCTCTTGTTAATGATATTTCTTTATTGTATTATTGTTTGCAAAAAAAATTGTTTGTAAAGAACACATTTTTGTCAAATGCGCAAACGTATTATACATTTTTGTTACCATGTGGAATTTACACGGTCTATCGAAACAGGGGTCGAGAAGTTACTCTCGTTAAATGAATAATAACGTATCGTGTCCTGGACGAGAGTGAAAGGTTGCCGTAGATTATTAGGCGGATATTCGCGAGAAGTATGAAAAGGTCAAACTCAATTTTTTCTCTCCTCTCTCTCTCTCTCTCTCTCTCTCTCTCTCTCGCCGGTGTACCATTGGCGGGTGAATTTCGCGAGTGTCACCCTCGCCGACAATTTCCCTCTCGCTCGATGTGTGTTGGCCAAAGTCGAGATACGATCGGAAACATTTGCCGAGCCTCTCGAGCCGTGTTCGCACAATCACGGGCTGAAAACCAACGAGCTCCGCTCCCCCGCATGCACACACTGCTCTGACTAAAAGGCCCCGGACTTTTCGACAATGACCAACGGCCCGGGACGAACAGGGCTATTCCGTTATTGAATTACTCTTTTTTTTGTCTACTGTATACGCGTGGTGTTATTGCCCCCCGTCGCTGAACCGGGGGGATCAATTTGCGGCCGGCCCGTATTGGCTCTCGATTTCACATCGACACTGAAATTCAAACGAGCAGTCTCTCACTCTATCTTTTTTATTGGTGGCTACTGTTTTCCATTCCTCGTCACGACAGAATCGTTCAAACTTTGCCAGTCACTCAAAAAAATTCATTCGGCAAATCCTCTCTAAAGATATATCTGCGCGAACGGTCGTCCAATTTCACTCCTCCAGGATTTCAGACCATCTTGAGTGTCACTCTTCGTGAGACTTTGATTGGAGTTTTTTTTTACTTTATTTTTTATGGACTCACATCTTTGCGGTTGATTGAATTTTTAACCTACGCGAGAGGAACGCACGAAAAATAAATTGATGCCCGTCGAAGGGAAGATTAGACTTTGAGCGGGGGCTTCTCTCGTTTCCATACTTAAATTGCCTTTTATCGAGGTGTCCGTGATAACTACTCATTGTCAGTATGAAGGAGACGATCGAGTTTTCTTCGAGGGGATTGCCCGCATTGTCATTGCTCCTCTGAGAAGTGGTGTCTGAACGCCTTGTGGAGTTCTGTTCTTCTTTCTTTGCTTTATCTGCGCGTTCCTCGTTCGAGGACACTCGTCCGGAAGTATTCCCGCTGCTGGACACCTTCCAAGACATCCTGCCACGTGTCGCTGGAAGACACACCGGATCTCTTAGTTATACGAGCTACGTAGTCCTTTAATGCAGAAAACGAACGGGTGCGCTGCGCCTCTTGTACAGGAAACGGATGTCGCACGTGCGCTCGACGTTCCGCCGGCGGCTTTCACCTTGAGGGCACTTTGTCGCGATGAAGAATATCGCCGTTTTCAGGTGGTCGAGATACTCAGCTGCCGTCTTGAGGAGGACACGTGCCCTGCAGATAGGGGCCAGCTCGCGAATGCCGTTCAGACTGATTTCAAGGAATTGCGCAGTGATGTCAAAGTGAATAGTGACTTGTCCCATTACGGAGAACAGAACGTAACGATCGAGTCTGATTTCATCGTTTTAGCTTATCCAGAAGAAAATTTTAGCGTGATTTGCGAATTCGATATGTGCTTCGTACAAAAATTGCTACACTTGAGAAGTGATTTTTTTTTTGTTGATAACTTATCTTCGCATATAAGTAATGGAGACATATACTTTGATCGCTCTTCTACTCCCGAGCCGTGGTAAAACTCCAAATGTTGATGGACCTAATTTTCTATGGGTAAAACGGAACTAACAGCCCAAAGTTTATGTCTACCCAGGTGGGATTCTGCCGTAACTGAAAAAACGATATATGACTGGCTCCACACTGGCTACAGTATGTCAAAACGCCACAACGATCCTTTTCTGACTGGCATGGGTAGCTAGTTCGAAGACGACGGTCTTTCGAACACTTATAAGCTTTGCAGAGAATAAGGTAAAGGACCCAGTTTATAACACTTTTACGCAGTTCTCTCACTTTAAGCGTGTCAAATCATAGGGATAAACAAGGAAGACCAAGAGTCGCAGTTTATGACCCCCCCCCCCCCCCCCCCCCAACGCGTGTTACCCATTCAAATGGTGGGCTGCATATCAAATGGTGGGGAGCCGACTATTCTAGAGGTACCCCTGTAACGAACTGGGTCAGTGCCAGAAACTGGGTCCTTTACCTTAATAACATTTTTTTTGTGCCATCACTTCCGGTTTGGAATCTCACTTTCTGACGGCAGTGCCGTATTTCCGGTCATATTATACAGACAATCCTCATAATTAGTGACAAGACTTGGAATGAAAGGCTACACTGAAAAAAAAATATCATTGATTCAAGTAAAATTTGATTGTGGGCTGCCAAAGAAAAAAATTATTATTTCAATTCTACTTTTAATTCTAACAATTCCATACGGCTTTGAAACGATAACACGTCACCTTGACAATCTTGCCGACGTTGTTTCAATATCATATGGAATTGTAAGAATTGAAAGTAGAATCGGAATAACAATTTTTTTCTTTGGCAGCCCGCAAGCAAATTTTTCTTTCAGTGTAATACTGAATTTCGGCTACGTAATTTTTCCAGATGGAAAAATATTAAAAACCAAGCTCCTTAAGCGAGGTAGCGGACTTAAAAAAGTGATACCATGCAAATTTATGTATAGCATATTTTTTCATCTTGTAAAGAAGGCATCTTTTCACGTTCTCCTATCTCAAAGTTCATTAGTCGACCGTAACGAAATTTGGGTCGGCATTCACGCAGACTGTGAAATCCTCAAGACGATTGCGTATTTTATTTGTCTTTCAATCGACAAACGGGCTCTGCAAGAGTGTCGAGGAACGGCAGAGCGCATTCTATATCGGTTACACGGGATTTTGCTCGCCACCGTCGTGCGACTGGAGCACTAATGGCTTAATGGCAAATCGATGTTCGGGGGTCAAGCATGATGGTCCGAACGAGTCCCAGTCTCTCCCCCTCTCAACTCGACCCTTCACTCGATTACGCGATTTTTAGCATTTACATCCTGAACTGGCTCTTCATCACTTTCCGTCACGGCGCAGAAGACTTTCCAGTTTTTTTTTTTTTTTTTTCGTTCGTTCATGAAATGCGAGCTTTGATTGTGAAAATTGTGAGGTTTATAGTGCGTGTATCTATCTCCGAAAATGTTGCAAGAAGAAGGGGGACGAATGAGACTGAAAATATGGGTGTGAGGGAGAGATTCGCGAGCGGTCTTGATACAGCGAGTCTCCTCGCTCGGCTTATCTTATCACGCGGAAACGCTCCGCGCCTTCTCTTAACCCTCGGCTTCGTCGTTTCGCGGACGACTCTCTCGATTCTCTCTCGGGCCCGGTGGCGGCGGACTTGCGTGCCAGACAAACCAGCGCTACTAACGGAAACTCTTCGAGGGGTGGGGGAGGGGGGGACAGTGGATCCATTTATTCGCAAATGCCAAGGTCGCTGAACGAGCCTCACTGGAGTCTCTTGAATGCGATGCGTTGCAGCGTTACATTCGGGTGTCTGGCGGACGAAATATTGCAGAGAGTAACTGCGAACAAGATAAAGAGGGGCAAAAATGATCTCAATACATTTTTTAAAAACGCATTGTATTGAGGCATTTGCAACATCATGACGAAAATGTGGCGCATTTTGTCCCAAACCGCAATTTCTCGGTGATGCTGGGATTATCACGAATTACATTCTTTGTGTTATTTTTTTTATTTTAGTAAAAAGTAAATCCGTAATCCTGGAATCATCTGAAAAGCCTTTATTTCTCAGCTTCCCCGCATCGACCCTTCCTCCCCTGCAAGAAGAATAATTATCGCATAACTGATGAAGAGAAGGATTTTGTGGTAGATCCTGTCTACGATTCCAACCACCGCAGTCCGGTAGCATCAGCAGCAATGCTTGAAGCCCACAGCCGGATGATATGAGATAGCGAACCGAGCAGCCAGGATCATTCCCTCGGGAACGGATCGACGATTTGTCAAAGTCCCGCCGGGGAGGGTGATCTGTTCCGGGCGTTACGAAATGGAGTTCTGTTAGGCATCTATGTCCCAGAGATGGTACACGTATAGCAGAGTGTCGAGTAGTCAATCTAAAAAAAAAGAAAAAAAAACTCAGCTTCAGGAAAGAAATCCTAACCCGGTAGTCGATCTATTGGCCGGATTCAGGGATTCCGGCAGGCGTTCAATTTTTTATTCGGACCATCGTCCACCTCTTTCTCCGAGGAGAAGCCAGAAACGCCATGGGGAAACGATGATCCCTCTTTCTCTAGTACCCTTACGAACAAAAAAAAAATATGCAAGGGCTTTGCCGATCGACTTCGATTCCGTTGCGTTCCAAATCCCTGCCCCCCAGTCGTTTCTCATCTCGGTCCATGAGGACTATCAACAATCGTCAGCCTCGTGCGATTTGTACACGGACTTATCAACCTCCCACGTGGGACGAATCAACGTGCGGCAAAACCTCGCGCTCCGGAATAGTGTACGTTGGAGTATAGACCAACACAGTTGTAACTCTATCCCGTGAGTGACTATACCAGTGAGACCGGTCGAGTGGGAAAGTTTGTCTCGGACGTACAGTCCGCGGGGGTAGGTCGCTCGTTTCTCATTTTCCGTAATCTCCGAGGTCCTTTCCTCTTCGCTCTCGTAGTCGCAGGCTGGCTCCGGTCCTCTCGGTTTCTCTTGCTCCCGCAGTGGCTGACCAACCGGACACAACAGAGCGTGTGCTGTCCCAGCTTCAGGCTCGTCCGGGAGCAGCGATGAGCTGCTGCTCCGGCTGCCGCCGCAGCCGCTGTTGGAGAGGATGATCCAGCACCGGGAACTGTCCACTACCGCATACAGCACTGCTAGTCAGCATCTGAATCCCCAGCTCGTTTCCAACCCCCATCCCCAACCCACCCAAGCAGCGACCTCTCCCATTTGTTCTCTCCTGCTCCGACGCCCGCGAGATCGTTTTGACGAGGTGAACTACCCTAATCGCTGCGGCTGCTGCGACTCGACCCCCTCCCTCCTCTTCGTCTCCTGACGTAATCATAATTGCGTGCTACCGCTGTTGCCTCTCGCGTTGGAACTTCTGATAAAAAGCCCTCGACTCTTTTTCACGTGTTATGGTATGGATATGTTCAAATATAAAAATATAAATATACATATATCGACGGTCTAGTTCCATAAGGGCATATCGATATCGGATGTGTACACGCATAGCCTGTGTGCCCTTTTGGCATACACATATGGGGAAATATCTTTTTTAAATTCTGTATCTTGCATATAAGACTGGAGTGATACATCTGATACATATGATAAATATATATTTGGGTTGATGTGACCCGAGCGCTCACTTGTCGATACGTATGAATCAAGAAACTAATTCAATCTTCACTAAAATTAAATAATGTATATTCCAAAACATAAACTGCGATTTTTATCATGTTCCGATGATTTCAAGATCTCAACTGATCTAATCAATTAAATCTAATCAGGGCCTTGGGCAGGGGATGGCGGGTTTCAATCGTGGGACAGGGGCGACACTTTTTTATAGTATAAACATGCAAAATATATTTATTATTGTTAAAAAAATCCAAATATATTTTACATTGTCGGATACATTTTGTGTATATTAATAACAATAACAATTAATAATGATACTTATCGGATGGTAATTTGCATGAAAATACTGTAGATTCTTGAATATCATACAATATTGAAAGTGTTCAATTACAAAATTGGTACATTTCTTTTTATAATTATTTCGCCGTGGGTATGCTAATGCTAGAATAACCAATTCTTTAATTCCGAAACTTGAACTTTTTTGAAAACGTAACTGAGCAGAATAGTTTGCGACGACGAGGCTTCCCCCTTCCCCCCCCCCCCTCCATCCCCTCGACCATCCTCGCTCGCTGCTTCGAAGCGTAACCGCGTTATTCTACGGTGTACACGCTCGTGGCTGATAGTGTAGGTGCAGCATATACATGCTCGCCACAACTGATATCGTTGTAGCCGATCTGGAACGAAGGCGATAAGCCGGCCGAGTCGCGGGAGCCGATAAGGCCACCGGCGCTGCTGCTGCGCGACGATACAACCGATGCCCATACCCCACGACGACTCGGCCTGTTTCTCCTATACGTACACACAAGTTAACCGGTGTGCTGTTCGTCCCTATGTGTAACTATCCGAGGACGCTTATCCGGGTCCGAGTCAAAGTGCAGCTCTTATACCACGGCTATACGCTACGAACATTCGTTTTACACTCGCGTCCTTTTCACCCCCTTACATCTTACCCTCGAGTACTCGAATATACGTCAGCAAAAAAAAATTACATCAGCCCTAGAACCCCTGAAAATACTGTCTTAAAAAAAAGAAACCAACATCCGATTCTACAGCGTATAACTTCTATGCTATTCAACATATCGCCCGGAAAATCATGTTGCTCACATCCTGTCGTCTCGATTTCACCAGAAAAAGTATTCAAGTTTATCGGAGCGCAACTTTGAGGACGACGACACCACCGGATCCATGTGTGTGCACCCAGAAAAACAATTTATTTGACGGCCACCGTTTATTTAGTTTAAGAAAATATGTATTCGATTTTAATAAATATCTTTAATTTAAGTAACTATTTACTTAATTTAAATAAATATTTATTTAAATCAAATAAATGTTTAACTTAAACCAAATCAACGGTGGCCGTTAAACAAATTTTTTTTCTGGGTGTGGTCCTCGATAGGTACTCGGGTCGACTTGTAGAAAAAAAATCGTCGATCCGTCGATTTTAGAATATATGGTTACTTTTAGTTTTAAAAGAGAAAAAAGTAAATGATTAATTACCATATTATCTAAACATTCGAGTGGTACGTCTGTTTGCATGGCACGTTATATAGCGTAGCGATTCACTTCGTCGCGTTATCGTTATCGCCATTAGTCACGTATAGCCGTAGCACAGCCGGCGGGCAGTCTCCAGTATACAATATAGTGGTGGTGCGACACACAGACACACGAGCGTGTGTACACGGAGGAAGGTATATCATCATAAAATCGTTATCGTTATCGCTCCTCGACGGTTTTCCCCGTCTCTCACCCTCCGCCTCTCTTTCGTTCTTTATCATCGACGCTATCGCATGCGCGAGCCCGGTGGTTCTGAGTTCAAGTCACGACGAAGATTTCCGCCGACAGCGTTGCGGACTCGAGTCGATTCACGAGTACACGTTTTATTATTATTACGATATATACGCGCGTGGATGTACGTACACACGGGGATTTAAGGGAGGGGGAGAGTCCAGTTGCCTATGAGCTTCTTTCGTGTTCGAAGGTTACACCCTTTCTTCCAGGTATACCGCCTTTGCGAATCCGCAGTTATGACGGTGAAGTCACAGTCGAAAAAAGCCTCGTACTAGATAGGCAGTGGCGGCGTGTGAATGAAAGGGACGAGGGGAATGGAGAGAATGGAGTAGGAATGTAAAAAAGAAAGAAAGCCTTGAGAAAGGTCTACAAGAGCCGAGGTAGGGAGCGTTTGTTTGCAGGAGCTCTTATCAACTGCACAGAGAGGACGGGAGAACGTGAGACGGATAAAGACGGCAGCGAAGCGAAGGCAGCTAGAAGAGGAGTAGAGCCACGGGCCAAGGGCAGCGAGAGCGAGGGATAGAGAGACGAGGAAAGAGGGACGAGGGGGTAAAGGAAGGAAGAAAAAAAAATCAACAAGAAAGAGAGAAGGAGCAAGGAGTGATAACACCAGGTAGCCACGGTTGCTCCGCAGGGCCAGTTTGAAGCCAGTGATATTATTTCTACCGAGGAGACAGCATCTCTTCGTTCGTTCGAAAGCTCGCTATTTTTTTTTTCACTCGGTGTTCTTTTAAAAAGATTTTTAAAAAAATCGTGAAACTGTCCGCGAGTGACCCGAAGAATAATCGTGGATTTAAATTTTCGCCTGTACGCGTGCGAGATCGTTGAGCGATATCGATCGCTCGCGAATTTTCCCCAATCGTTATCAACGCTCGCCACCGGCCCGTCCACACGAGGCTCGGAGCGAACGCTCACGCGTCCGAGTATCGCTCTCGCTGCTTGCCCGTTGCTTTGGTGTCTCTTCGCTGCTGCCTGGCCACAGCACGATTCCGATTATTCACGCGCGTTACGTGCTCGTGACAATAGCCCGGGCGAGCAGCCGGCGGGCCACCCGTGCCGGCGGAACCACCTCCACCCGAGAGAACCACCTCGTCGCTGCCGAGCCAAGATCGTAAGATCGCGAGATCGTGAACGAGCCCGCGAGACACCCGGGAGAGAGAGAGAGTTGCTCTCGGCCCGGCGGCACGGAGGCAACGGTAACGCGTTACGCTGCTACCGAGACAGGCTAACACCTTGAAAAGGATCTTCTTCTCTTTGTTCACCCGTTGGTTTTTATTTTTTACCTGTGCCTCTTAAAGTGAGAGTGATATGTGCAGTTAAAAGTTTGAAGCGGCATTGTTTTTTTTTTTTTTCATCCACAATGAGTATCCTAATATGGCGTCAACGCAGATCAAACTTACGAGCGTTGCCTCCCGTTCCCCTACCGAGTGAGTAATTCCGATACTTTGATTCATATTAAAGAATTTCCTCGTGTATCATAAAAAAAAGAATATTTTTCCGAATCGATCGAAAGATGTTGTGTTTTATAATAATCAGGGAGATTGTTATTTGCAGTCACGTAGTGGCTCACCGCACGATCGATAAGACGGTGGATTGAGTATCTCGCCGAGATAAGCTCCGATATTGTCAGTGATAGATCTTATTAATAGTCACGAAAATCTTTGGTTATTATCGTATCTGGCTTTATCGATAATGGAATTTCAATCAGCCGTTGATCATTATCGTTGTTTATTGTTGTTCGAGGTTCGGGTACAGATTTTTATCGAATCGTATCGTCAACGATACGAGATGCAATCAAATTTCGCCGTCGGATAAGCCTTATCGGTATGACCGATACGCCGATACTAGGCACTGATAAGCAACGATAAAGTCGATCCACGGGATCGTACACCTTGTATGGAAATCGATCAACGGGTCGTGCCTCTCCGACGAAATATAGTAGATCGAATTTGTGTAAGATTTAAATTCCGGACGTGTATTACGCGTATCGATCTAATCGACGATCGTGCGAGACGTTTCTAGTAGCACTTCACTCACGAATTTTTATCGGAGCTGAGTGATCTACCGTCCTATCCGCTATGGATCTCTCGCGGTAACTCCTTATCCGTTCGAATCTGTTTTTCGTGCCGGCTTTTACTACAACGATAAACTGGAAGAAAATAAAAAAGAGGGGAGGGATAGAAAAACGAAAAGAAGCTTTTGTGAATCTGTTCATGATCGGTAAAGCACTCCCGAAGGGCATGTGCGGAGAGTTGAGCAAACTCTCGACGGGAGAGCTTGAGCTCTCTCGTGAGTATCTGAGACACGAAGCCGTTGCATCTTGCTCGGCTGCGCGGCTGTGCGCAGGGATCGAGAAACGATCGAAAAATCAACGAGAGCTATCGCGGTCTCGATCGGCCGTCTGGGGGATTTTTTTTTTCCTCCGAGAGCGGTACACAGCTCGCGCACGCTAGCCGCACGGTTCGCGCTCTGCTTCCAGAGTGCACATATTACTATATAGGGGAAGTAAAGTGAGAGACGGAGACGAATATAAGATGAGAGAATATAAACGTGAAAGGATAGGGAGAGATCAGTCCGGAGGGCTTCCACGAAAAGGAAGAACGAAATAAAAGATAAGAGAGCTCGAGAGGGGGGGGGGGGGGGTAGGAGGAAGAGGGGACTCCGGGTTAACCAACAAGCAAATTAACACGTGGGAGGGACCGATCGGCGAATGAGATAATTGTGTACCGTGCAGCAGCAACGGGTGAGCGAGAAAAAAAAGCTCTATTTTTTTCCTTCTCTTTCTCGCATGATACTCGTGAGAGGGGAGAGAGGGAGAGAGTGAGTGCGATACATATCGAGGGGAGGCGTGTATAACGATGAAACGGACGGGAATCGATCGATCGAGCTTGCTTTCCCTACTGCTGCTGCTGCCTTCTTCGTAAAACGGCCGAGTTGTGGATACAAGTTTATAAGCACACACGTTAATTCAACCAGGTAATAACTATCCGACATTATGAGGATGTTACAAAATTAATTGCGAACATTGAATCAATTATCGATGCTCGACAAGTTAATAAATACATTGCCATTGATAAATAAATGCACCAAGATTTATGAATAGTCAGATTATAGCAATCTTCGTGTTCTAAATTTTTTTTTTTGCTAACTGTTACTAAATAGATCGTAAAATTCGCAACACGTGCCGTAAATTTTCCATAACTCGTATAACATCCTACTGGCCGAATGACAATGACAGGTGGCAAAATTTGTGGAATATACAGATGGTTAAAAACCTACTATCTATTTTCTTTCGTGTCGATAAATAAATAAATAAATAAATAAATAAATAAATAAATAAATAAATAAATAAATAAATAAATAAATAAATAAATAAATAAATAAATAAATAAATAAATAAATAAATAAATAAATAAATAAATAAGTAGATCGAGGAGAGGGTGAAACTTGCTAGGCTAGACGTACCAGACTGGAGCTCGGGACAGAATTTAGCGGTGTTGTGGCCCAAACATTTGTTTGCCCGATAAGATCCGTTATCTCCTGAGAAACCGGGGTTTTAGCGCTGGCGTTCTGTGTGCGCCGTGCGATGCACGAGGCCAATCGTGTAACGCGATTTTTCAGCTGTACTATGTGTCCGTTCCTCGGGCGAAATGTACGGAAAGATTCCGAAACCGTGGCGGCCCCGCTCGCCGTTATAACTACACACAGATTGCCTTCCCCGCGTCCATGCTCGACGAACGGATAACGATATCTATTTTTAATGGTTCGCTCACTCTCGCCCTTCATACGCGAGAAAGAGAGTGCCGATAGAATCCCTCCGCGGGCTATCTAACTAGATATATTTTTAATATCGGAACAGGCCGGACAGGCATCTCTTTCTTTCGGTCTCTCGCGCACGGCCAGCTAGCCGGTCGGGAGATAAGTTCCTTTCAACTGTGGCAACAGCTATAGTTGGATGTCTATCTCGTATCTTTTTTTCCGTCTCCTCCTCTCCTCCTCTTCCCCTTTTTCTCCGGAGTCGCTGGGCTGATCTATCTCGCGATTTCTCTCACGGCGAATCGTGTGCGATTCCCTCGGAAAGTGCTGCACCACCCCCCATCCCCTCCCGCCCCTTCCCCCATGCTCCAAGAATCGACCACGGAGGCGCAGGGACGAATATCTTGATTGTATTCGCTGATTATTCGTCACGATAAAATAAACGAAGAAGCGAAGGTAGAAAAAAAAAAATTAAAATGAAATGGATAAAAATTTATAAAAAAAGAAACGAAAAAAAAAACGATGTGAAGATCGTCGAAGAACGATTAAGATTGCGAGGAGAGAGGAACTTCGAACCGTGAGGGTAGAGTATTTGAAGGATTATATCCGCTGGGTAAAATTCCGCGAGAGATCGAGCGCGGGCGCGGGGTCTCTTCTCTCGCGCCGAACCCCGAGGACGAAGCACAGAGCCCAGGATGATGCACCGGATTGCCTCACCACTCCCTCTCTACCCCACACCCCCTCCTCGTCGGGTATATTCCACGCTTGGCGAACGTGCGCCGGGACGCGGACGGCCTATCCGCGATCTAGAGCCAACAACAATTAGCCACGGGGTCAGAGTTCGATCCCTGCGCTCGCGGGGCTCCGCCGAGCTCGGCCACGATGATGGGGCGGAGTGCGAATGTACTCCGGCTGTACAACAAGCCGCGACGACCGGAGAGGGAATACCTATGTATTACGAAAACGAGGGTGCCGAGCAGCAGGCCGAGTAAACAAATCATAAAGCGAAGGCGGCAGTCAAGGGGTCGCGGTAAACAAAATAAAAAAAAAAACAACAAAAAGTATGAAAGTTGATGTCCCAATGAACCGTAAAAAAGATCTCGTTGTCATTTGAAAAATTATGTCGTTCAGTCCAGGAAAACAATTACGATTTAAAGCGATAAAACATCTTCGTCACGTATGGAAATAATTACCAAAACTAAACTGAGAAAAATCTAAACTTTTTGATGTTTTTTGTTTAATTAGAAATTGAGCGCGAAGCGCTTGATTGCTAAGATTCGCTAAGATTTTCCGATTGGCGCGGAGGTTTCCCCGTGTTCCCCGATTCATCCATTTCTGTCCCTGGCTATATTCGAGATGAATTTCAATTACATTTGAGAAGTATCATACAAGATCCCTTAACCACGTCCCTGTGTTCGTTAATTTACACGTTTCTTTTTTCTGGCTCCATTTGAGATATATTCTAGAGAAATTAAAAACTCTCTGGAACGTCACTTACGGTTGTAAAATCTCGGTTTTTTTAAACCAGAAATGACGGTTTCCCGTATGACGTCACTTCCGGTTAAAAACTGAGATTTTCAAATCGGAAATAACGTTTTATTATAGCGTATAGGATGTGTGTCTCTCATTGAAAAAATCCATCAACTGCCCGTCGGTGGTTACCGACAGACAATTGGTGGATTTTTTGATAGGTTTATCCACTGGGCATTCTTCGCCAATAGCATTTCCTGCTACTGCCCATCCATGTCGACTTCCTTTCCTTATGCTATGGAAAACGAGTTGCTGGAATTATACCGTATAGGATGGAATTTTGTATGCTAGGAATATTCTGTTCGTAATTATAAATCTCGAGAAAGATATAAGATATAAGATCGTAATACCGTCGCTAATAACCATAGCAGTTGATGCGATGTTAAATAATTTTAAAAAAATAATAAAGAAATATAGTAACAGCAGGTCGATGTCGGACAGACGAATGACATATCTGTGGTCGATTAATGCACGGGTCGTACCACGGATTCGGATTTTGCTGCATAGATGTGCCGTTTATACTTAAAGGGCTGTAATGACGACTTATAATCTTAATAATCGTAATCGCGGTTGTATTTACAAGTCGCATTTTTGGCGCGTTAACTCGTTTAGAGTTTTTAGAAGAGAGTGCTAACCAAAAACTGTCATCGTCACTGTGATGAATCGAAGAACAACTATAAACAACATAGACTACCTACCGATGTCAACCGGAAGAGGTTAGATTCCAAACGTGTCGGCGGGTTATTCCAAACATATCTTCAACATTTTACTGCACTGGGTGCAAAAACCGCAGTTTTACGTAAAATTTCACACCTTGTGAAGTAAAATTTCGTACGATATTTGTGCGAAAATCTTTTTCTTAACCCGCGTGACTGCAATACTCGCCTTCGCCTCGTGCTGCAAGCTCACACTCGTCAGAAAATTTTTTATCGCACTAGTATCGTAAATCACTATTATATCCAAAATAAAGATTCTAACGCGAATGAGAATATTTTAATATTCCCAGAATCGTAGACGGTGAGTAAAATATTTGACATGGTCAAGAACTGTCGAGGTGACATCGACAGCTCGGATAACAGTGGACTCTCAAAATCGAGCGGCGGCGCGGAGTTTATGGATGACCTTGAGACTTTATTATGTAGCAAATAATGATTTTATTTACAAATTACAAAAAAGCAAAAGGGTCTCAGGAGACATTGCGCGAGATCCACAGTGCGAAATGAGGCAAAAGTCGAACAAGAACAATAAAAACTATGAAGAAAACTTCGGGAAGGGATGCGGGAAATGAGAGGGGGCAGGGGGGGGGCGATTAACACGTTGTTTGTATAGGGGAGTGTATAATAACAGGTTGGCCCCGCCGTTGGCATAGGTACCCATTTGTATCTGTAGGAGGGCATCTCGGGTTCGTATATACTGTACACTCGCGGGGTGAGATCGTCGAGCGAGGGACGCGACGAGGGTGAGATACACGGGAACGAGAAAGAGGGAGCAAATCACCTCGTGTATACCTATACAGTATAAAACTACGCGTATACCGAGCATACGATAAAATAATAATAAAAAATTAAAAAATAAAATATAATATATATATATATATACACACATATATATATAAAAATATGAAAGTGTGAGGGAGAGAAAAAGAAAGAGAAACTCCCGGCAGTTCGTACGGTATCTGCATTGCATCGGCCATCCTCCTCACCGGTTGCGCACACAGGCACGCACTCACCGACATCGACTTCTCGCTTGCGTCTGCTCTATCGCCTTTCTACCTTTCGCGGATTTTGTGTATCGTCTCCCTCGCTCCTTCGTCTTCGATGCACCTGGTGCCTCGGATCGTGTCGATCTCTCCGAAGCCCCCCGAGGGGGTTTGGGAGAGATCCTCTTTCTCTCAGGACGTTCGGACTCCTTCCTTTCCCTCGGCTTTTATTCGTTCTCTCTCCGCGTCCTTCCCCGCGAGAAATCTCTCCCTCCCGTCCGTGTGTTCGAGGGCGAGAGTGAGGAAAGGAGACTGCCGAGAGAGAATCAATGGGGCTCTCGCACGCTGCCGAAGGATGATGATCTTCGACGTCGATACCACCGGCGCACTCTCGTTGCTGCCCTACACGGAACACTCTTCAGGTACAGTATCTCTTCGGGGTAAGAGTATGTAAACCGGCGCGCGCGCTCGGGAGACCGTTGCAAACCGAGCTCGCCGATGTACTCTCATAACTTACACGTTGTGTACTGATCGCGAACTCACGCGCGTCTATCGTCCGGAGGGTCTCTCCCGTCGTTGAATCTTCGCCGGGAAGCCCCCTCGGCGTTTTCGTATCATTCTCTCGGCACATCCTGAACAGACACGGCCCGAGGAAAGCCTCCTTATCGCGAAAGCGACTCCCGGCCTGCACTGTGATCTTCTTTATCGAAACGATCGATATCGAGGATCTTAGCGCCTCAAAATTGAAGATCCGACTACTGATTTGAGTAATTATTATTTTTTTTTTAAGAACACAAACGTATCATCATTTTCTTGGTAATGACAAATTTGAAAAGCCCCCATGATTCATCGTTTGTAACGATATTTCGATGGCGGGACAAAATCTTCATGTTTGAACATAGAAATTGTAAGAGAAATTTAATTTTTTGTAAAATGGGAAATACATATTTTTAAATAACGCAAAAAAAAAATAGAAGTCTTGTGACAATTTTTTCATGCGGTTCTAAGGATTTTATTTTACATCACCAAAACGATTACACTGAAAAAAAAAGATCAATGACTCAAGTAAAATTCGCTTGGGGGCCGCCAAAGAAAAAAAAATGTTATTTCAATTCTACATTAAATTCTTACGATTGTATACGGGATTGAAACGAGAACATATCACCATGACAGTCGTGCCCTTGTTGTTTCAATATATCATATGGAATTGTAAGAATTGAAAGTAGAATTGGAATAAAAAATAATCTCTTTGGCAGCTCGCAAAAGAATTTTTTTTTCAGTGTACGTCAGAAAGGATTCAATTTTTTGTAACAGTGTAAAAAAAAAATAAAACACTCTTTTTTGCCTGAAACCGATGGAACCTCCTCAAGGAGTGCAGCAAAAATAGGATCTAAAAATTGAATAGGGCAAGAGGAATCGTGGGTTTATTACGGAGCTACATTAAAATCCCGACGGTCGTGTCGTTTCTCATTGGGGAAAAAAGAAATTCATCGTAATCGGGGAAAACTGGCTGCCAAACAGCCAATCCCTCTCGCTTGCGCATCGAGGACTCGCGGAGGGATGGAGAGAGAGAGAGAGAGCGAGAGCCGCGGATTCGAGGCCGCTCGCTGCTGGTGACTGGCGGTGGCGACCGCGTGCGCTCAGCGATAAGCCAACCCCGACCATCGTTCGGTGGATGCCCACGCTACTTTCGCGTCGCCCAACCTCCGACTCTCTTTCTCTCACCCTCAGAAGTTTCAGGGGTGTGTATCAAGCGAACCATTCGTTGGCTCGCTCATTCACTTCGTTCCCTTTTCCGTCGTTCCCTTCTTCGCCCTACCCCTCTTGTCTCACTCGGTCCTCTTTCGACATCCATCCATTCATTCTCGTCCCTCTATCTCGTCGCAGGTACACCCGATACATATACCTATCACCGTGTCTTCTCACCTCCCCTCCGACGCCGGAGCTTCCTTCCATCCGTTAATCAACAATCAACCCCCGTCTGCCAAGCTTCGATCGATTAACTCGAATCGCCCCTGAATGGCTGAAGGGATTAAAATTTGGTAAAAAAAAAGAACTCAGTCTTAAAAATGTTTGATCTAAGAAATGCACATACTTTAACTTTACGCCGTCGATGAGCAAAAAGAAATTTCATCAAAATAAAAAGACGCTATTGAAATAAAATAATTTTACAGACTTTGAAAAATATCTTCGCTGCAGTTGTTATCGTCACTTCGAAGTCAAACGGCAAACAACCCCGCCTCTTCCGTCGTCTGTTAAAAAGAAGAAGATCGATTATTGTGTGACAAAAAAAAAAAAAAAAATTATAAAAACATGCTCAAATATCTATCCCGAGTCCAACAACTGTTGACTGTATACATACAGGCAGTGTATACTTGGCCGGAGCTTTCAGGAAGGAGAAATAAGAGAGGGAGTAGTCCTTATCTTCGGTAACGACTGCTCGTTATTAATCGGCGTTTGGCGCTTCTGCGATACCCAACCGCGCGACTGCTATGCAGCTCCTCTCTCGCGCGCCATCCTACCCGGGGGTTGGCGGGCGGTCCGGGTAGTTTACGTAGGTGTACACAAGCCGGCACGGCCAAGAGGGTGGAAGAGGTGTTACGATGCGCTCGCACAGGCGCGAGCAAACTCTATATAAACCCTTCTCTTTCCATTTTGCTTCGGCAAGAAAATATATATATATATATATATATACTTACATATATATGTATAACAGGGTCCCAAGCGAGAGACGCGCGCTTCTGCACACCAAACGAGTCGGTATCTCTCGCGCAACGTACCTATTTCCGTATCGGCCTCCGATACCGGGAGAAATCGGTTGGGCAATGCACGCCAGAGAGTAAACCCTCCCCTTCGCGCGAACACACCACGTGCGCCCGATCGCCTCGGATGTCGGGGGTGGAAGAGACGAAGGTGGAAGAAGGGGAGTGGGGAGAGGGGGGGGGGGAGAGACGCGATGATTTATTATTTTTATCTTCGTGCTCTGTGGCTTCTACGCCCGCTTCGCCTTCTCGCTCGGACGGTTCCCGCACCGAGGAACTCGAGCGCGAGGAGACGCGGAGAGTACGGGAAGCTGGGGAAAGCTTGAGAGAAAGAAGAGAAAAGATATCGACGAGAGTACGGGCGCAGGGGGCGGTGAGGGATCGGCGAAGAAAGCAGAAAAGTGGGGGAAAATTGAAGCAGGGAGGGGGGAGGGTGTTGGAGAAGGACGTAAAAGAGATTTTTAATCTCAAAAATTGATAAATAATATCCATACTTTCTCGTTCAGATGACTTAGTGTGTCTGAACATTGAGAAATTGAGTCTGATAAATATTACGTATTTATTGATGTCGTGGCGGGAGGTTGGATAACGGCGTAACAGCTTAAATTTGTTGAGAACGAGGGTCGAACATGCTGCTGGGGGTTCGCGTCGGGACTGTCGCGAAAGATTCCATCGTGGATGAGCACCCCTGGGCAATAGATCACTCGGCAATAGATAGACTCCCCGTTCTACTCGGGCATCGCCAGCATCGCACCGCGCGTCGTTGCCTGATTGCGCTTTTCCTCGATGGGGCTGCCGCAGCTTCGCCTCCCACATCGTCGTCTCCGTCATCCCGGTTCTTCTGTGTGTCCTCCCTTCCCTCCTCCCGCCGCATCCATCGACTTTTACGAGTGAAAATTTACCGCGAATTTCGTAATCTCTCGCCTCTGCGGTTGGAATCGTTGACTTCTTATTTTATTTTATCTACACAACGTTTATCGAAAATACCGTCTATCGCCGACTCGTGGTGTGTATACACTGAGAGAAGGATCTCCTAAAAACTACCAAGGCATATTGTACATTTCGACGAGACAACATGGTACACCAGCGCCATCTCTCGCTATATGCGAAATTTTCAAAAGAGCCGTAGCAATTTTTACCCACCCCGTAAGTTATTTTTTTGCAGAAGACGAGTTGGCAAAATTTGTATGTATATGGCCAATAATTTCGTGGATTAAAGCTGAGAATTCCGTAGAACACAACAATTTTGTTAAAATTTTTTCATTTTTGAGCAAAATTTTTTATATATGTATACATAAAAAAAATTTGTTCGACATAATATGCCGATATAATCTAGAAACCTAAAACAAACGGTCCGCGATTGCGACGCAACCATTACAATTTTTTCTAGCAAGAACTTATATTCCTGTAAAAATTCCGGAATATTCGGATAATATCTGCGATAGCGAAAATCACCATAATTGTCGCTATAGTTACGATATACCTACAAATTCTGTCGGTTTTAACCATATGTATGGTAATTTCTATCAAATCTCTCAGTGTCTTATGTGCGTCTACCAAAAGTTACCCATGCCCGAAGTTCAAGACAGTCAATGATTAAATTAATAACATTAAAAACGATCATCAAGTCCGACATCTTCCTAAAGAGCACAAGTTAAGTACCGCCGAGATATTCGTATAATCGTGATTGCGGTAAGACATGGGCATGAAGAGTTGAGACGTTGCAAACCTAAGGAACTTATGCTGTATGGACACAAGAAGTTTCAGATAGATTTGAAAGTGGGGAGATCAAATCAGTGAAGTATCTCCAAGTCCAGGGTGTACTAACGCGATATAAAACCATTTTAAGAGAACCAGGGAGGTTTATCCGACCGAAAATTCAATCACTTTAGATTATCTATAACAAAGCTATAGCAAAGTGAAAACAGTTGTTTTTATAATAAACATGTATAGGGTAAAAGTGGGAAATATGGTCCGGTCCATATAGGGGAAACCGGGGCAAAACGGGGACGCTAAGCAATAAAACCTGCTAAAACGATGCCGAAAGCATAGATCCATTGTTTTTCACACCAAAATTGTATTGGCACTGGCTTTTAAAGGATATAAAAAAAAACCACCTGAGGCGAAACGGGGTACATGTCCCCATTTTGCCCCATGTCCTCGTTTTGCCCCGGCTTCCTCTATCATTGATTTACGTGTTAATTGAGGTGGGCCATATTCACCACTTTTACCCTAGTCACATTACTAAAGATGAAAACACAGTGTAAATGATGATATTATTATTAACAACACTGTTCTTATCGATTGTACCGAATATGTTTTTTGGCTTATGAACACGATGTCGAGAGAACTTCTGAACATTTAGTGACCATAGGAGAACTATTGTTACCAAAGCCCTGTCCTATCAAGGGAACCCAGGTTCCCTTGAGTGACGCGATTATTAAAAAATGTATATTTCATGTCTGCAATCATTCCAGTGGGAAGACTTTCGGTAGGCGCACGTAATGGTCTGCGACCAGTCTACCGTAGACCAGATATTTTTTACATGGGCACACGTAACCGTGTCTTCCGGAGAACATTAGCACACACGGATATATGCGCGTTTTAAGTGGCGATAAGTCCCGACGGAAGGAAATAAGAAGGTGAAGCGAGCGTTCGGTCGAGAGGAGTTCGGGGGAAAAAAATAAAAAATAAAAGATGGAAATAGAGGCGAGTTTGGGGAGGAAGATTCGGTTCTCTAACTAACGACTCGATGAAAAGCTCGTTGGCCGGAGGCGATAGGTAGCACGGAAAGATAGCGTCGGATATTAGGCGCGCTCTACCGCGACGGGGCGAGAATAAAGCTAAGTATAACGTAGCACATCGGAGAGGCTCTTTCTCTCTGGAGGCGCTAAATTCTGGTGCAACTTGATTGCTAAGAAATTACGGGAAAATATACGAGCTCGAACTCCGAGGGCCGAGGTAGAGAGAGTTCCACATAGCTCTTTTCCAGCTTGTCCTACAGCGCGGGCGAGGCTCTTTTCTCACCTTCAGAGGGCGCCAACGAAAGACGATCGAGAGTATGAGAGCCATCCGGTATAGCGGTTACCAGCCCGGCTCGGTTGTATAAAGCTCTACTGCGGCCTCCAAGCCACTTACCATTAGGTCATTATTAAGAGAATACGTGTTCGAGAGGCTTGTTCTCACGTGAAAGATTGTAGGAAGCCTCGTTTTCTAGTTCATTAGAATGAATGGCCTCCACAGTATGAGATCGAAATGCATGAAACAGGACATAATTTACGACGGTTTAGAACATTTTTAAGAAAAAGAAAAAAATGCAACCTTTCATAATTACATGCGACTGTAAAACTGGATCGACAATTATGATTAAGAGGCTTTTTTAATACAAATTTTTCAATCTTTTTTTAATCGTTAATATTTATAATATTTTTTGTAAGATAACAACATCGCCGCTTAAAATCGTCTTGGAAATGATTATCGCTAAAAAAAAAACAAACAATATTCTTCACCTCCGGAGCAGTCATGCTTATATTCTTACAAAACATTAAGTTCATCGCTCATTGTAGGAAACCATTTATTTTCTTCGAATGCCCACAATTTCTGTGTCGTCAAATTCATAATCTTTTTAGTAAAAAATATCATTCATTGACAATAAACGAAGAAAAATGGTAAACTTAATCGGAAAATGTAAGTTTTGCATCTTCGTCAAAACCAAATAATTGTCAAAAATGTCCGATTCATTTGTACCGTCCAGGAACATAAATTCGTACCAATATGTTCCATAAATCGAGTTGCAGCTCGAGCGGTGTTGATACATCCTATCGCGAACGAGATGGAACAGCGACAGTAAACTTTACAATCGAACCTAGGTGAAGCGCAGACCGAAAAAAAATGGAGGGAGCAGAGCAAGTCTAGCAGCTCATTACGGGTAATCAATAACCGATACATTATCGGCCTCTCCAGCATTCGACTACGCCGTCGAAGAGCGTAGTGTGTATGTGTGCGAGCGTTCGGAATTGCGGATCGTTGTGCGGATGAGGAACGACCGCGAGGGTATGTAGAGTGTAGGGAGTCGAGAGTCGGGCAGCACAGAGAGAGCAGTAGCAGACGACGACGACAACGGGAACGACGAGAGAATCGACTCTCTGTGGGGAAAAGGGGGGGTTTGAGGCCGTCCCAGAGAGAGAGCTCATCTCCGTCCCCGCTCATGGTACACCCGAGTAAAACGGAGGGTTGCGGCGAGCAGGGATAACCGTAGAGCGAGAGCTCTCCGGAGCGGCGGTTCTGGAGAGAGGACGGGGATGGTAGCCCGATTTACACAAGTATATTGAATTTATTGAGATGAGCCTAGCGGATAGCGGCCAGGAGGATATTAGCTGCCTACCAGCCATCCCCCGACGACGACGACGACGACGACGACGACGACGACGTAACCGATCCCCCGTTCCCTTTCCTGCGTTCATCCCGCCCCGGTTCTCGCCCGCTCCGGGCAACCCCCTCCAGAGCGACTTTTCCGAACCCTCTTCTGCCGCCACACCTCGCCAACTACCACCGGTCCCTTCTCGCGTTTATTAAGATCTCACGGGTCCCTGATTTATTTTCCGGAGCGCTTCCACCCTCAAAACCCAGACAATTTACAAGCACCTTACGTTAAACTTTTTTTCATACGGGAATACCAATTTCTCGTTCGCACAATCTAAAAAGCTTATTCTTCCGGCGAGTTAATTTTCTTTTGTAAATTAATGTTTTTTTTTTTGTTTGTTTTATCTGTTACAGGTAAGTCCGAAAAATCATTCGTACAATGGGATCCACAGATTAAAAAGAATACATTTCTTATCTATCGAGTGAGTTTAAAAAAAAAATGATTATTACTATCTCTGTAAGGGAGAGTTGGCGAATGCCGGCCACCCGAGGGAAAACCTTGATATTTTAGTTTTAAAAGTGAAGTTTCGATAAAAAAAAGAGATACAAACTTTAAGATGTCGACCAGCGAGTACCGGGGTTTTATCCATCGGACGTCGCAGATGTCGAAGGAAATATGTCCCTTCATCGTTCTTCAATCGCGGGGTTAAGTGAAGTCGGACACCCCATTCGTCCCTCCGGAGGGTCGCGCTCGAGGATCTGGCGGAGTCTCGTGAATTCTCTTCACTTCCGTTTACTCTCCGAGGGATGGAACCGTGAGCGTAGAGCAGGACGCAACAGTAGTGTAGCAGCAGTTTGAATCCTTCTCGACGTCGGCCGGCGCATCCTTTCCGTCGGGTATCCTCTTTCCCTCTCCCGAGGGTCCTGCGCGGATTCTGTGGCTCTCGCTCACCCGCACCCGCGTTCTTATCGTTCGCGACCAGCCGACGCTCCACAACTTAACCCTTCCAGCGGCGAAGAGACAGCGCGAGCGGAAGCTGCCGAGAAGCCTCAGCGGTACAGAGATTACCGTGGCTCGGTGCTTCTCACGCTGTTACCTCCTTTCGACATCTTTCCTCTCATATCTCTCACCCTATTAACATAGTAACTACGCAGTTATGCAAATATATCGCGCGATACCATACAGATATCTGCATATATTTTGAATCGAGAATTACATCCGCGCTTCGAAAAATGCTACCGCGAAAAATATCTATTAAGGGCAGTTGTCTCAGTAATATCTTCTGATTTATTCATTTTTTTTCTTCGATATTCTTAAAGTTTGAAGTATTGATAATATTGTTTGTAAATTTCATGTGAAAAATCGTTAAATTGTGGAAGTCAAAGCGATCGACCGAAAAATGAACAATAGGTCGAGGAATCGAACACGTATAGTTGTCGCGCTGAACCCATTATCAGCCTGTAGGTTCTTTAAACAAACAAACAAAAATAAATTTTTTTTCTTTTCTTAAAGTTTGAAGTGTGAAGTGTATTGTGTACAAATTTCATGTTTAGTGTACAAAAATTATGGAAATTACACGCCTTGCTAAATTTTAAACGCAACTATCTCGAACCACGATTTCCAAAATCGGTGCCCCAAACATCTCGAAAACCGATTCCCTTCAAATTTTGATACGACGTTGACTACGTAGAATTGTAAAAAAGATCGTAGAGTCAACAACTTTCCATATTGTCGTTTCAGAATCCGTTTGGTTTTTTTTTGTTTCACATCAATCATCTGGCTAGAATCGTAAGCATCGCACGTCGCATTTTCAAAAAAGACATCGTACGTCGGTCCCGGTAACAGCGTTTGTGGCGGCACAATGTTTATATAAAAAAAAGTCTCAAGATGGCCTGAAAATGTACATAGCTCATAAAATAAAAAACCCGAATGCAATCGAATCGACCATTTTATAAAAAAAAAAAAAAATCCGAAAATTCACCTACTTTTGTGTCTGTTTGCTGACGTATCTGCCCACAATTATTCGTCTGAAGTTTGTCGGACCTACGACTTCTCCTAGACAAAGCAAACATTTTGAAAAAATTCGCCGAGGTACCTCCAAGGGTAGTTTCCTTCTTGAAGGCCTAAAAACTTAATTACAACTATCCATTTCGTTATTACAACCGAAAAAAGATAACGCGATTTTTCCTTGGCAAAAAAGTTTCCGCCATATACGAATGATTAAAACTGATAAATTATTTATAATTCACGGTTCACTCACCCTCGAGTTACTTATCGAGCTCCGTGCAGGAGAGAGTAGGGTGAAACGTCACGAGGATTTAATCGATTCCCGTCAGACCGAGATATCAAACGTATATCCTCGGCAATCTCGCCATCGCACAGCTCTATATCCGTCCTTCTTTCTCTCCGAGCGTGCTTCATCCACCCCACCCGGCCCTATCCTCTCTCGTGCGAGATAAATTCGGAATCTTCACCGGGTCCGCTGGCATCAGTCGAGTCTGCGATAATCTCGCGCTCCGGGATGAGAGAAGACTGATGCCGTGCCCAAAGAGATTGCGCGATGCTGTCGTTCAATACTCTGTCAACCCAAACGCAGTGTATGTACGAGCCCCGTGTATCAGTGGGAAGCGCGAATCATTAGGGTGACCTGGCATGCACGGATAATCAAACTTCTTTGCCTCCCGTTCGATGAATGACGCAAATGATCTGCAAGCTACTGACGTGTAATATTTTTTCTACGTACAAACATTTCGAGCGTCACTTGTGTGAGTGCCTTTAAAAAGCGGTACGGAAGGATCCTCGAATTGCATTGCTGCTCCGTGAGAGGAGAATGACCTGGGCCTGGACTGAGGTTCTCGATGGGACTTGTAATAATCAAAGACTTGGAGAAAGCTTCTAGTGGGACTTTTACAGTAAAATGAAGTACGGTGTGTGTTCTTGGACACCCATATAGATACTCGCAGAATGGTAAGGGCTTAGAAAGCTCTTGCAACTCGGCTACTAGAATTGCCCCTAGCAAAATGATTTATTTGATCGGTGCTTCGCAAATAAACATTTATTTAATATTTATTTAATATTTATTTAATATTTATTAATATATATATATAGGGGAGACCGGAGTGAGATGGGTCCCCGGGGCGAGATGGGCTAGCGAAAAATCAGGCCGACGCGGGACGTAATGGGCTAGCCTAAACAAGACAACTAGAAGGCTGCAACGGCAGATTATTGGCGCATGAACACTACTGATAGGTAGAAGTAGGGAAAGTCAAGATGCATGGATAGTGCAGGCAGAGATTAAAAAAAGTGAACAATTTAATTTCGACGATTTTTTTTGGACACGTTATAAAACTGAAAACAATGAATTATGCTTTCGACAGCGTTGTAGTCGCATTATTTGCTTAGGGGGCCCACCTCGCCCCTCCACTATATATTTATATAAACATTTATTTTTACTTAAATATATACATTTTTTCAGCAAACGTTTATGCATGAGCCACCCATCAAGTAATCTTTTTTCTGGGTGTACAAGGGCGTAAAAGGAGGCCCCTGAGGGGGCATAGAATAATTGGACTCTGGGACGCGATCTTCCTAAAACGGCTGATGATGTTTTTCCCAACCAATGTTAGCGACTGCACGCAATTGTACTCATTACGTTTCCATCTGTAGCCAAAACGAGTTTTACTTGCGATTCGAAATTTCTCATATCACATGGGTAATTCGTCGAGAAGGAGTGAAGACCGACAGGCTAAAGAGAGTGGAAGAAGAAGAGTTTCCTACGTCCTCTTCCTTCTCAAGAGACCATCCGACGTTATCGAGTGGACGCATGCGAAACCCGGGGGTCCCGGGCTCTCGAACTCGCGTCTCCGTGATTCGGCTCCGGGGGTGTTATTTAGATATTCTAATGGCCACCTGATAACGAGACGCTTGCCACTGCGATAAAGACGAGACGCGAGACTGTATACTCCCTCTGTCTGTGTGCTCTGCGTCCTCTCGCTATAACATCGCGACCCCCGCCCTTCAACCCCCTCGCCCCCCCCCCCCTGTAGCGTTGTTGCAGTGTAGCGACCCTTGTATACCAGCTACGTACCGCACGCGTTCGCTCCTTCGTCCTTCTCCTGTTTCTCTCCTCTTGTATCCTCTTCGTCCTGTTCACCTCACCCCTCGACCTCCTCGGGAGAAACGCGCGCGCGGCGGCACAGCGTCGTCGACGCGACGCTGCGCGTCGCTGATAACGGAACTTGCAGCTCGCGCTTGTTTACCGTACACTCGCCGGTTCCTCGCGACCACCACGTACTATTCTGCTGCGAAATCTATATATATATATATATAAATATATACACATATATATGTATATACACGATATGTACGATGCTGTGTAGATGATGCTAACCGGTGATACTACTTCGGAGGCCGCAAGTTAGACGTGAAGATATCATTTTCGAGTATGCACTTAAAAAAATTCATAGTCATAACAACCCTTCTTTCTCGATTTTCGGAGACACTGAATAATTACAAAATTGAAAAGTAATTCACATTTTGAGTTCGATCGAGGGTTACAAACCAGGTGTTACAAGAACAGATAGGGGTAGGTGAACAAAAAAAGGTACAGCGTAGAAATCGGACGAAGATTAAACTGAAAGTTTGAGAGGTTGCAGGGAACGGGGAACCAGGGGGAGGGGGGTATCGAAGTTGCTCGGAGATCGCGCGTAGATCCTATCAGCTTGCCATATTAGAGGAAGTTATAAATCGTGGCGAATCTAAAATTGATCTTTTCTGCAATGGTGGAAGTGAGATAGACACGGAGCCGGTAGAGGACACTTCTCGCCTCTATCTATATCCATAACTGTATATATGCATATGTATCCCACCACACCTCTCTCTCGGCCGACGTTCGGGTGAAGTCTTCTATATACACTGTTCTGCGATACATACAGTCCTAACACACAGATATTAATCTGTTCATCCATCTCGCTCCAACAACCCCATCCTGCCCCCACCCTTTCCTCTATCTCGCGTTCGCTCTTTCTCTTCGTCCTCCCTTCCCGCCGCGGCAGGAAAGCTGCGACTGGTACCGGTGCGGGTGGCCGTGGATCGACGTAGGTTCCCGGCTCCCTGTGTGTTCACGTTACGGAGAATCCTCGACGCGAGAGGGAGTAAGATAGAGATAAACGGTAGGGCGGGTTAGGAGGGACGAGGAGGGCGCGTGTACCTATCCAGAGCGCGAGGCGGAGAGGTGAGTGAGAGAGCCGGCGGAGCCTCCGCGAGATATATCGATTGTGACGCGTCTGCGAGTTCGAGATAAGCCCGATCCGCATAGCCGGCGAGGCTGTCGAGGCTTCCAACAGCAGTGGCAACGGCAAACCCCGACGTCTCCGTCGTCTCGTTCTCTTCCTCGTACGTACCGACAACCCTCCCCGTCTCCGCCTCTTCTCGGGGCTGTCGCGCATCGACACCTCCACTGCCGGGGAGAGAGGGGGAAGTCAAATTCATACCGAGATCTCATCTCCCGGAAGAGATCCTGGAATCCCGAAATTTTGGCGGGTTCTTTTTTTTTTTGTTACCGTGACCATCGTCTCCGTTACTTCTCGGTTGAATTTAAGTTCTGGAGAATATTAATTTTATCATACAAATATATCGAATTATTATTGCTTGAGACTTCTACATCGCTCAATCGGATTGCATATCGCATCGGTGTGACAAGAGTGCGAGATCTTGGATGGTACACTGATAAAAAAATCGCTTGCGGGCTGCCGAAGAAAAAAATGTTTGTTTCAATTCTGCTTTCAATTCCTACAATTCCATATGATATTGAAACAACGACGCCAAGACTGTCAAGGTGACATGTTATACATTTCAATCCGGTATGGAATTGTACGAATTCAGAGTAGAATTGGAGCAACTTTTTTATTTCTTTGGCAGCAAGCAAGTTTTACTTGAATCAATGATATTTTTTTTCAGTGTATATTTGTAAGAGAAGGAACAACGTATTATGGACTTGCTGCAAACTTTTCATTGCAGAAGCAAAGTTACGCTCTCTTCGGTGACCGATGAAGGGTTAAATATGAAGGAACAATCAGTATTAAGAATTCCGTTTATTTTTGCTAATTTGCCGCGAGGAAGGTTACCGTTAATTTATACCGTCTTCCGAGATCGCGGTTCACAGCGTAGCCCGGGAGAAAAGGGGTGAAGTGAGTTTTTACTGTGAGATTCAGGTATACTATCTCTTTCTCGGGCTCCGTCTACAACTTAATTGGCCGAAACTGCGGTCCCGGACCACGGGCCCGCCGAGCGAGGGTGGAGCAAGAATGAGAAATGAAGCCGTAAGGAAGGAGAAGAGGCGCGAAGGTGGAGAGCGTAGAACTGCTGTTCAGGAGGGACAAGGAGGGTTAGCAGGCCGACGATCGGTGCCCCGCGGGTAGAAGAATTTTAATTGGTGGCAATTTGTCGACGCGAGCCCTTCTCGCTCCTCTCCTTCCACCGTCGCTCCTGCCCTTTTCCGGTTTCGCTACGGTATATGTTAGTTTTAGCTCTCCCGCTTGAATTCGGAGCAGATTGGGAGGCAACAGCGGCGATTAAAATGTGGCCAACTATTATCTATCGTAGTTGTTAGGGAAACTTGAGAGGGGGTTGAAAGTGCAGCGAGTGGAATGTGTCCAGGCCGGACACAGCGGAGCGCCGGTAGGAAGGCGAGAAGAGACAGAGCAGACACCTACTTAACTTTGCTCAATGGCCACTTTGTACGCTGTCGGAAAGGGGCGTGAACGAGAATGGACGGAGAGAGAGAGAGAGAGCATGCAGGGAAGGGCGCGCATCGCGAGAGATAGACTGTTCTGCTCTTCGCCCTCGACACTCCTGCACGCTCTATCTACATGTCCCCGTCGCGTGAAACACACATCGATCGATCGAAACGCTGCTCCCTCGCTGCTGGCAACATCGTGATAGGAATAGGATCCTCTCACTAACGGACTGTATTCCCGATGCTGACGATTCCATTCGAGGCTCATTCCGATGACAGTCTCCTGACGATTGGACACAATTATCTCGAAATCTGTGGTACTATCTGCCGAACGAGGAGAGCTCATTAATTCGTTTCGTGCTGAAGACACTCGGATCGTGCACGCTAAAAAGGGCTTGTACTTTTGACAAAGATTTATCTTCCATCTCGAAAATATTTTTTTCTTCACAAACTTTTCTTGTTGGTAATCTGGTCATTTTTTTCTTGGAATATTTCGGAATATTTTTCTAGTAATTGTACATTTTCAGTCTTATGAAAAGTGCGTTTTGTTGACGAGAACAATCGTAAAATTCAAATGAAAAAAACTGGTACACTTCATAGCCAAGAGACATTTGTTAAATGAGGCAAAAGTGGGGAGATATGGCCTGACCTATACACCCAGAAAAATAATTCATTTTTCGGCCACCGTTTATTTGGTTTAAGTAAAATATTTATTTGATTTAAATAAAAATGTATTTAAATTAAGTAAATAGTTACTTAAAGGAAATAAATATTTATTTTAATCAAATAAATATTTTACTTAAACCAAATAAACGGTGGCCGTCAAATAAATTATTTTTCTGGGTGTACATATTCCCCACTTCTACCCTGTACAATTTTTTTTTACTATCCAACGTGAACCACCGTATCTAACTGCGGCCAGAATCCGGAATGATTCTTTAACGCTTCCTTGTATCATGTTGAACAGTTGATTCGTTAAAAAAAAGATGCATGTTTCTTTTTTTCATGACACATCCGCAGCACACATTATGATCGAATAGGCGCGAAGTCGGTGACGAGATTGTACATAACACAGGACAAACGTATTACACACATCGCCTCATTACGTTATTCCACGTGCGACGGTCTCGGCGTCCACGATGTCCCAGCGACGACGAAAGATCGCGGTCGCTCGGGAGAGAGAAAGAAGCGCTCTCTTGCCCGACGACGATCCATCACGTCCGTGAATTCCACCGTGGCGATAAAGATACGCGGTGTTCTCGTCGTCGGTGTCTCGGTGTCGGACGATCGAGCCCGACGATTCATTCCTCGCCCGTGTGTGTGCATCGGGAGCTTCCCTCTGCCGCTGCTCTCTCGCGTCGGCAATTAATGCAGCGGCGATTGGGGGACGATTCGCTTGTACCGCGACAAGTGCCACGGTAAATCGTCGCGGAAGGGATAACGAGAGACGTGGAATCATTGAATAAGAAATCAATGATAATAGGCTTACACGGTTTAGCATTATTCAGAGGAGACGGTCGGTATGTATTCATTAAGTTAATATCATGTCATTCGTGTGTATACCACTACTGTAATCAAAGGAGTTGCGCCCCTCGAGGGCCGGCAGCGCGTATACGGTCTGTTATTAGACCAGATGATGCATCCTTCTGCGGAGTTCTCCTCTCAGCCCGGAGTGAGAAGCATCCAGGGTAGCTCGGTAGCTTATTCATAAATTCAGACCTCCGGCTATTTTCTGAGAGATTTATTAAACATCCACACGCAATCTTTGATCCTTGTGGAGGCTGGCGCTAGTTAAACGAATGCCCATCCTTTTCAATCGGTTATACAAATTTTATAGCATTTTCATGCGTAAATACAGTATAGGGTAAAAGTGGCGAATATGGGCCACTAAACAATTTAGACCTGTATCCCAGACTCCTGCTAATATCGACCGTATCTACGAATATCTCGGTAAGGCTTCGGGACACTGAGAATTTAATAAAAGTTTCTTCGGGATTTCATGTTTTTATGAAAATTAAGTCGGTTTCACTGTATTACCGAACTATGACGGTCAATGAAAATCAAGGAAACTCGCGCGATATTTGAAAATCTCAAAATAACCCTTGTCATTAATACAAGTATGGGGCCCGGGGCGAGCTGGGCTAGCGAAAAATCATGCTGACGCGGGGCGTAATGGGCCAACCTAAATAAGTCAACTAGAAAGCTGCAAGGGCGGATTATTGGCGCATGAGCACTACTAATAGGTAGAAGTAGGGAAATTGAAGATGTATGGATAGTACAAGCAGGTGTTAAAAAAAGTGAATAATTTAACGGTAGCCCGTCTCGCCCCAGACAATTGTTTTTTTTCGGACGCGCTACAAAACTGTGAAAATATAATTGTTGGATGGCAAATAATAAATAATGCTTTTGACAGCGTTGTAGCCGCATTATTTGCTTAGGGGGCCCATCTCGCCCCGGTCTCCCCTAAATGAACGAAGTTTTTATTCAATCTTACCGCCTCGGTCCGTATTCACAACTGTTACCCTAGTCGTGACATCCCCCATTCTGGAAAAACCTCAAAATCTTCCACTGAGATAAGGATCTAGTAAATATGATCTAGTATAGATCGCTTGAGAGATATTACCGTAGCACATAGTAGTACACTGAAAAAAAGAAATGGTTGGATTAAGCAAATGCGCGGTGACATACGTTCAAAGGTGTATTTTGTCGTTACAATAAAAATGTTTGTTTCAATCGACAAATTTTAAATAAATTGAAGCAAATAATCGTTTAACAAAACAATGATTTATTTGTGCCAACCAAATAACAGGTTTGAACGTATGTCACCGCGACTTTTGGTTAATCCAACCAATTTTTTTTTCTCGGTGTAGGAAACTGGAGCGCCACATATGGTAGGAAGTATCGGATTTGTAGGAATTTTTCGTAGATATTATGGTAAAAATTCTTGGAAAATCTGAGAGTTCCCGCCATAGGTGGCGCCCTAGTGCCCTAGTACTATGTGCTATGGTAATTTTTCTTAGATGATTGGTCATTTTTACTAGATCCTTCTCTCAGTGCGGAAACGTAAGAAAATTTAAAAAAATGTTCGGGGTAATCGGGGAAAGGGTAGCGATTTAAAAAAAATGTTATCCATTGCTATTAATGTTTTCCATGTTACACAGAGAAAAAAAAATTGATTGTGTCAACACAATAAGCGCTTACGGGTGACGAAACAAATTTTTGGTTGATCGAATGAAATAATTGTCGTAGTCAGTAAAGAAACATTCGATTCAACGGCCTGTTAGTTTAATCAACAAGGTATTCTTTTCGATCAACCAAACATTTGTTTCGCAACCCGTAAGCGCACATTTTGTTGACTCTATTAATTATTATTCTCTGTGTAACGGAACACATCCTACAATACAGATCATCATCCACTATAGTCGACTGATCCATAAACTTTGCATAAATGATTTTTTAAATATAGCCCTCTTTTGCCTACTGCGATGGACCGCTCGAACTTCCTCAAATCCTCGCTTCTCTCAACGGAAGCCTCGCTTCACTGTCCTCTCGTCTGTGAAAGACTCCAACGCACCTCACGCGCATAGGCATTCACTATAAATCGTCTATAAAATATTGATACATAGACGCATATATGTATCGTACAGGCTCAGGAGAGCCGAATGCGGAGGAGGTCGAACTCTCGGCGATTGGCCGAAGCCGGTACCACCGAGAACCAATCGTTCGCTGGTTACCGCTTCTCTCACCTTCGCCGTCGTCGATACATCGAGCCCGGGTACAGCAGCTCCGCACCTCCTCTGAATGCTTCTCCTACCTCGGACTTCTCGCCCGCCGATCCTCCAAAGCCTCCCACTTCTTCGACGGTCCTCTCACTCTCCGCTTCCTCCGCTTCTACTTCCTCCTGGCCGCGGTCTCCTCAGAGCGCTCTCCTCGCCGCAGCCTCCGCGAGCGACCGCGGCTCTCCCGTGTATACGTACACCCTCGATCCGCCGAGGCGATGCGATTCTCGCTCGCGGTCTCTCGCTCTCGCATTGTTTGGAAATACGCTCGCAGATCACCGCCGATAGAGAAGCTCACCCGTTCGCGGTTCCCGTTTTGCTCTTTTTTCCATTTTTTTTTTTTTCTTTCTTTTTATTATGCTTATTTCGCTTCTCATTTCTTCTCTCCTTCTACTCCAAGTTTTATCGCATCGTCGTACTCTTATCCTATCCACTGTCTTTCTTCTTCGGTGTATATATATATATATATATACATATGTATATGTGTCTTATTATACGTGCTCCTTCTCTTCGTTTCTTAACCTTCGTCTCGACGTTTTTCTCCACTTGAGGATCGTATCCACCTCGCGGACCTCGGGTCCTTGTACGCAATTTGTTCCCTTCCACGACGAATGCCTGCTGCTCGTTGCTTCTTGTGAAACTCTCCATCTCATTCTCGTCGCCGAGTTACGAGAAGCCAAGAACTATACGGTACAAACACTCGCTCAGCTAGCTCTCGGCACTATGGCCAATCAATTTTCGATGGATTTCCACCGTGGCTGAGCATACACGGCTGTATCTACTCCGAGACTGCCTGGACCGCGTACACACGTGCTCCTTAACCGAGCCGCGTTGCTGTTATTCTCCGCAGGCCCCGAGAGCACACACGATGTTGCACGTACGGCTAGGAAAAACTCGTGGAATTCACGGATAGAGGCGAGTCCCCGAGCCTCTCACTTTTCTGTCTTGAACGGGCTGCAAAGCTCCTCATATCTCGCGGACGCACGTGCGACCGGAGAATTTCTATACGCCAAGTCGGTTTTATGTCTACAAAGACACTCGTAATTTTTCACCGAAGACGCAGCCACGAGTACAAACCCATGAATAATCTTAATATCTCCCTATAAATTTCACTTTATTATCCGCGCATACACACACCACTTTCCAATATTTTGCGAAATGACGGTCATTACAGCATTTTTCCCATGAGCGGATGCTTGGACGACTGGATGGTTAACTTTACGTGTAAGAAGCTTTAAATACTTTGACTAAGATATTATTATTATTACTATTGTTATTATCAAGTTGATTGTGGCTAAAAAAGGATTTTGAAGAAAGCGATGAGGAACGCTTGTAAACTTAAAAAAAATTGACGTGACGAAAAATCTCGAAATATCGAAGTATATTGTTGAAAGAAAAAAGAATGTGATGGAGTCTCTTACAAGCGCTTCGCGGTTGTCGAAAGAATAAAAAATAGCTAACGTTATCCAAGGGCTCGCTTAACAAGCCGACAGGCGTGCGAGAGTAACTCTCTCCTTTTCTTTACTTCCCCCGATCGCGTCGATGAAGCCGTGAGTGTCCCTCGTGTGGAACTCGAGAGACACGCAGCACATACACGAAGCGCTCGAATGCATCTCTTCCCCGGAGGAAGAAACGAGAGAGGCTGCGGTGAACGATAACGAGGCCGCGTGAGTAAATTTGCTGCCATTAGCCGGGCGAAAATAAAGGACCAGGCATGTGATATTAAATTAGCGAGCGGCCGCACGCTTCTTCGTCTTCTCGCTTCTTACCTTCTCTTATCCTCGTCGTGTTGTTCCTCTCCTTTCTCACCGCTGTTTGGACGTCAACGAGCGCGAAGACCGGTCGAACGCAGCAGTTGAAAAAACCCTCAGCAACATCGTCGGGCATACTGGAAGAGGGGGAGAAAAGAATCGAGCAAGACAACTCGTGTACGAGGCTTTACAATGTACAGAAATTGCATATGTAATTTATATACCGTGGGGAGGAGAGCGAGGCAGGGCGAAGTATTTTTACAATTTTTTTCGCGGGACGTATATAAAGTATCATTTCAAATTGAAAACACGGGGCGGCTTGGGCCTGTATGCAGTTTTTATACATAAAACGATTGATCATATTCAATATACAAGTATACTTTCTAATTAATGCTTCTAATTGACAAACAATTAATGTCACAATTTTACAATTTTACAATTTTACAATTTTACAATTTTACAATTTTACAATTTTACAATTTTACAATTTTACAATTTTACAATTTTACAATTTTACAATTTTACAATTTTACAATTTTACAATTTTACAATTTTACAATTTTACAATTTTACAATTTTACAATTTTACAATTTTACAATTTTACAATTTTACAATTTTACAATTTTACAATTTTACAATTTTACAATTTTACAATTTTACAATTTTACAATTTTACAATTTTACAATTTTACAATTTTACAATTTTACAATTTTACAATTTTACAATTTTACAATTTTACAATTTTACAATTTTACAATTTTACAATTTTACAATTTTACAATTTTACAATTTTACAATTTTACAATTTTACAATTTTACAATTTTACAATTTTACAATTTTACAATTTTACAATTTTACAATTTTACAATTTTACAATTTTACAATTTTACAATTTAAAAACACCATCATTTTTGTATATCAATTTTACTAATGATGTTCAACAGTATAATTAGAATTTCGATCAGACGCATTCTTTCAATACATAACCCTCGATGACCCCTCGACTTTCTAATTAGCTTTGAGAATTCGATACCAAAAAGTTATCGTCATCGATATCATGCTAAATCAACGAAAACAGTCCGAGAACGACAAAATTCTCAGATAGTTAAAGTCTCCCTGGAATCGTAACAGCACGTGCTTCTCCGAGATATCCTGTACACATACGTATTGCAGTATATCTCTCTATCTCCTATTTTTCTGTTAAATCTCGCTCCTTCTACCCCCTTCCCCGTCTCGTCGTTCAATCTCCGCTGATCTTATTCCATCCTTGTCTCTTTCTTCTCTCGTCGGCGTTGGCCACGCCGCACGTTTGATACATAAGTCGAGATATCGCGAGGGAGATACAGGAACCTTTAGCTCCGGGCTCTTTCCCTCTCGTCGTTCTCCTGCCTCGTCGACGTAACTTAATTAATTATTTAACATCGGTATGCTGAGATCTCCCCGAGCGACGTTCACGTGCCTGGGAAATCTAACGAACGAGTTTAACCCTCCGCATATATACTTGCTCTCGATATACATTCAATACCGTGCGTGTAACGCGGAACATAGAATATCGATATCGCGGATCGCCTCGGGCATCTCTGTAACCGTTTAACGCGCTACGCCACGCGCGCGCACGGTGGCAAAGTAATTATTCAAGAATTTGCTATCGGGACCGCCGATATTTTCCTCCAATGATCGACGCATCTTTGAAGTTTCATTATTTTATTTAATTACTCTGTCAATTAAGACGAGACTAGTGTCCTGCGAAAAATTGGCGAAAACTGTCCGTCGTTCCCCTACCCGCAAATCTAAAACTGTGTTCAGTCTGCGATCGCAAAATTGTAGCAATCTCAAGTCCGACAGAGTCCAAGTTGCATAAATTAATTCTATACACACCGAAGGGTTGTATTACCGGCGAAGGAAGCCGAAGACAAGAAAGGGGTTGCCGCCTGCTCGGCCCTTTATGGATGGAAGAAACAATGCGCTCTTTGTATGCGCGAGACGCACGACGCTGGGCAGTAAAGTGGCCGAGTCAAAGGGATCGTAATCGTGATTCGCGCGCGGAAAAGGGTTGCTCTTTCTCTCTCTCCACCGTCATTCGCGAACCGTAAGAAAGAATAGGGGTGGTGGAAAAAAAATGCAAAAGAAAGGTAAGCGAGATAGAGAATAATAATCTTTCTCCTCTTCTCCCTCGCTCCCTCTCTTTCGCTTCGGACTTTCGATAGGCGAGCTAGAGAGAGCCGCGCAACGACGGTCGGGGGAGCGTGGCGTGATAACCCTTTCGTTATCGGACCGCGGACCGTCGGGGGTTGGCGGGAGAGGGAGAAGGGGTTGCAGCAGCGCGCGAAGCTTAGCAGCGCCGAGCCAGGCGATCCCAGACCCAGATAACGACACGATTCCTGATAACTCGCGCGCACACTCTCTCTCTCTCTCTCCCCGCTTATAATACAGAGAGACGTTGTATAATAGTGTGGTGGCAGCGAGAGCTCGTTGTACGAGAGCGACCGACGCCGCGATAGTGCCGACCAGCACCGCAGTTACAGCAACAGCAGCCGCGCACCAGGGCCTGCTTCCCGAAGAAATAGTGTGTAGTCGGTACTGATTCCTGGTATATGAGAAAGCAAGAGAACGAGAGAGAGAGAGCGAGCGAGAGAGGGCGGGAAGGTGGACGGGGTGTGTTACGCCGCAATAGCGATAACCACCCTCTCCGACCTGCGGCCCCGTTACGTTATATTCCTACACGAGATATAGCCCAGAGTTCTGGCTCGTGGCAAGTTGCCTCTACAGAGGAATGAATGAAAAAAATACATATATATATATATAAAAAATATCTAATGTATATAAAATTATGAAGTAAAGAAAGCCGAAGAAAGCAGGACGAAAGGGAGATGAAAGAGAAACATCGAGTGTAGCTGAACTCCGTGCGCGCGTGAAACAAATGGCGATCTATACACGAGTGAGGGGGGGAGGGGGGGGGGTATGAGTGGTGCATGGAATTATGCAAATTATACGATAACAATACACAGGCGTGTGATATTAACTGAACATGACTTATAAGCTCGACACTCTGAATACTGCTATTGTCATTCGATAACATGAGCTTTGCGAAATGTTATCTTTTGTTAACTCTAGTGGTACGTTGTGTATTGCTATGCGTGCACAAGAATTTTTCAAAGTTTCCCTGCTATTGCTATTGCTATTGCTATTGCTATTGCTATTGCTATTGCTATTGCTATTGCTATTGCTATTGCTATTGCTATTGCTATTGCTATTGCTATTGCTATTGCTATTGCTATTGCTATTGCTATTGCTATTGCTATTGCTATTGCTATTGCTATTGCTATTGCTATTGCTATTGCTATTGCTATTGCTATTGCTATTGCTATTGCTATTGCTATTGCTATTGCTATTGCTATTGCTATTGCTATTGCTATTGCTATTGCTATTGCTATTGCTATTGCTATTGCTATTGCTATTGCTATTGCTATTGCTATTGCTATTGCTATTGCTATTGCTATTGCTATTGCTATTGCTATTGCTATTGCTATTGCTATTGCTATTGCTATTGCTATTGCTATTGCTATTGCTATTGCTATTGCTATTGCTATTGCTATTGCTATTGCTATTGCTATTGCTATTGCTATTGCTATTGCTATTGCTATTGCTATTGCTATTGCTATTGCTATTGCTATTGCTATTGCTATTGCTATTGCTATTGCTATTGCTATTGCTATTGCTAAATTCAATGTAAAATTTTTGACCCCGAAACGGATGATTGGCGATTGCTCAGCGTCGGTGAATTTCCGATTAGTATTATACCGTGCGGATTTAGGAGAGGCAGTCGGACGAACGGTCAGTCGAGATCGAGCAGTCCAGCATTGGTCTACCGCGTAATCCCTGGGCCATCGAGTCGACGGTGGAGAGAGTTCATAGCAAAGACGTGTGATATAGTCTGAGCGCATTTCGTAGAGGAATGAGCAGAGGGAAGGAAACCACACTACCGCGTTGTTTCATTTCAATGCTGCGAGATCAGTCCGGCACGTACTAGGCAGCGTTCGTATACAGTTCTGTTAGGTATAGAGGTGTGTAGCTTCGCTGCGTCGCCAGGGTGTTCCCGGTCGGGGGGCACGAGTCGACGGAGGGTTTTGCGGCGAGAGAGCGGACCGCTTCTCTCACTCTCGAACGCTGGACCCGAACGATAACGGCTGCCAACCAACCTATCTTGGCCCCTGCAGGCTTTATTATAAACCCCCGTCGCCCTCGAGAACCTCACGACTCGAAAGCTTCTCTCCTCTTTCCTATGCCCCTCGCTACGAATATATACACACACACACATATTTATAGTACGTGAGAGCTAGAAACTCCCGCTCTTCTTCCGTGTATATGAATCGCTCTTCTTCTTGCTTAAATCCGCACTCCCTCTTCCATCTCGGGCCACTCGCGGGGCTGAAGAAGTCGTCTATATAATAATAACAAGGGAATAAGCATCGCGATAGCGCAGATATTTCAGCCCTTTATCGTCTATTATAAATCAAAGGCTAAACAATTATTTCAATAACTGTCCGCTCGTTTTTGTGATTAAAAACGATAATCTTAACTAGAATGAAGATTCATCATTTGGTTTTTTCCGTTTAATAATGTTTGAGATGCATTTTTCTACATATGATATTGACCACTTTTATCCTATGCTGAATTATCAACGCCTCCGTAATACGACGTGGTACACCTAAATAAGAAAAGCCAGTATCAACGTATTTCTAATGTAATGATCGCTGAAAAATGTTGCCGTCTATTATTCGCTGCCAGAAAGAAAAGGGTTCGAAAGAAAAGGGAGGGGAGGAAGAAGGTCTGCGAAGGTGTTACGAATGTGTGCCCGTCCTATCCGCCCCGGCGAAGCCCCGAGAGGCAAAAGTCCGCGCCGAGGCTGGGAAGTGATCGTGGTGTTGGTTGGGACCTCTTTATCGTGATCCCGTCTCGCGCGCGGCTCAGCTCCTCATTAGCCCGCTCGCTCATCAATCACTCTCGTTCCCGGGGCGCGCACGACCACCGACTCATCGTCTTCGGCGGTTTCGGGGCTTCGGCATCGGCGAGAACAGCGCTGGCAGCTCCCTTTCGTATAAGATGCTGGCTTTTCGCTACGGAAGAATCTCGGTATAATACAAATACACACACTCGCGCATGGCCGAAGCCCCTCCACTCGACCGCCCCCCCCCCTCCCCCACTCCCATCTCTGGTGCACATCGTTGTTGGTACATACGTCGCCGGTTCGCGAGATCGAAACGAGGCACCGGGGAATCCCCCCTTCGCGTTGTACGCAAGATCGGCGCTCGCAAGATCGGACGGGTAGCAACTCAGGCTTCGAGAGAAAGAGAGATTCGGCTTCGTTCACGCGCTGGTCTCTGGGTGTCCAAATATTTGGACCGCGGCTCTTTCCTCCTTCTTTTCTACATACCTTCTTCTCCTCCTCTTCTTCTTACGATACTCCTTTTTATCCTCCTACTCCTCCTTCTGATTCTTCACGTTGATTTCATACTTCGTGCCATTTCTTTTTTTTTTACATTTTAACAAGGAGTGAGGGAGATATCTCGTGAGTTTTATTCGCTCCGTCTTACTTTCCTCCGTATTTCTCTTCCTCATTTTTTTTTTCTCTCCCTCCCTCGTTCCGTCTTGTACTCTTACAGTGTATTTATCTTTGCTGCTCGGAGCCGAGAGTTTCCCTCGACGCGGGGCAACTAACGGAGTGAGACGATGAGGAGAAGGCGAAATGGGGATAGGGATCAATCGCGATAACGGGGAAGGGAGAGGTTGTGGTGAGGTCGTTAGGGACGAAAAACCCCCGCGTGGCACCGGAGCAGCGCGGGACCGGCGTATAGCTGATGATAGATAAAAATTAGGATGCAGCTTGTATTATCGATGAAGTCTCTTCTGCGGGAAGCGTTAACGACACGTCGAATGATATAATTATCTCTTCGGTGGCTCCTCCTCCGTCTTCCTCTTCTTCGTGTTCTCCGAAAAGTAAAAAAGTCGTCGGCTACGTTGGACGATTAAAATATATTTTTATTTTTATTTTGCCGCGGAGATAATAATATTGAAAGTAAAAATGGAACAATTTTTCGTACTCGTACCTGAGGATTTTTTTCACGTTATCCGAACATCGATGGATCAATCTACTCATAGTTATAATCAAATTGCACAACACCGCCGTTTTTGGAACAAAATAATTGATTCTTCTCGCGCCGATCGAAAGCAATTTTTATTTTTTTTCGTTCGATTAAATTCCGTTCCGTCTTCCATACCGGGTCTGTTTCGCGAGACCTGCACTCGAGAGTTCTCTTCTCCCGGAGCTCTTACAGTCCGGTTAATCTTAGGTCGAGACTCGGCAGGGACCTCTCGGTATAGCTCGATATTGTTTAACTTGCCTCGTTATCGCTAGATGTACTCTCTCTCTACAGCAATCTCTACCTACGTACTCTCTCGAGGGAGGAAGATAGCGGAGTGCCTGTGTGTAAACGCCGCCACCGTCGCTGCTCGCGCGGCACCTTCAAGCCCCGAACCTAACGTTCTCACTCGCTCATACTACGATGTACAGTCTTGTTTCTCATCTCCTTTCTCCACCTATATATCGGAGCGTCGTCTCGACTGCACTCGGTGGAGAGAGACAGAGTGCGAGCGAGTGAGAAATTCGAGTTGAGGGAAGAAGGGGTTGCGCGCCAGTTGGAAGGGAGCTGCATCCAGCTGATAACGCCTTCTGGACTGATAACAGAGCCGGCCAGGCTCTCATCCTACGAACTACCCTCCGACCTCGCTCTCTCGCACCCTCTTCTTCTCATTCTCTGTCCCCACCTCCGCGATCCCCTTCGGGTCCACCTGCCCCTTCCCCTCGGTCGCAGTGCCGCGAAACATCGAGAGAATCTCCAACGAGACAAGCTTGTCTTCGCTTCAGGTATCGAAATACTCACTCGCTAGAAAATTCCACGCGAGATTGAGCCCTACACTATATATTTTTTACTTTTTTCAAATTCCATGGCAAAATAGTGAACCAAAAAACATTTACCTTATTCGATCCCGGCATAATAATAATAATAATCTTAGTAAGAACAATCATACCGATGATCATAATAATTATAGAGGTAATGATAATAATAGCATGCACGCTTGAAACAAATAATGTAACTAATTAATTGAAGCTACTATCGCGACGTAAAAGGATTGCCAAAACAGACGCAGTCGGGTCTGGTATATAAACAGTATTCAGACTTTGAATCTCGGACGATTTGGAATAGATGAGGCGATAACTGGCTAGAAGGGTATAGAGATACGAGATCCGGGAAGAGAAGTGAAGAGAGCAGAAAGACGAAAGAGATAGGAGGAGGAGTAGTGTAGTTGGTTTAACGTCGAGAGGCGTCTGGACGCGAGGCGGGCTGGTATAGTGAGTGGGGCCCTCACCGCCGACGTCGCCACTACTTCGATAAGCGACGAGACTCGCTATCTGTCCCGGGGCCTCGGGGCATAATGCGTCCGTTGTGCGTTCACCGGGGCGCGTACCATCAGGGCCGATGTCCGGACGATAATATGCCCGGCGATGTCCGTTCTTTCGGCCTTCTTTCGAAAGAACCGCGAGACATCCAGACAGATTTCGCATTTTTTTTTCTTATGTTTTTTTTTTTTTTTTTTACTGTATTTCCTCATACTCAGACCGCTTCGACTAGAGGAGTGATATAAATAAGAAGCGATCGCGTCCATCTGATGCGGAGGGAGTGGCCAAAATTTAACGTCTCTCCGACGATGACGCGTACAAAATAAATTATCTCGTATAGAACAAATAACAATCACTATGAACGTTTTCACACGGTTTTCAATTCGCGAAGCGGAATACAACTGCGGGGCTCAAATAGTCGTTCTTTAAATCCAATTTATAAACTGGGTACGCACATGGTAGAATGGTATAGAACACCAGTGCGTAATTAATCGTCTGTAATTACCAACCGGTTTTGGCGAATGTCGCTCGGCGCTTCCCCGAACTGTCCGTTCCACTGGTGCGCGAGCCAAAGGAAGACAGAAAAAAGATTGCGCACACACACACACACACACACACCCACATATATCTATACACACGCGGTGAGTGCAGCACGAGCGCGGCCTCCCGCTTACTCCCTCACTGGCTCGTACCCGGGAATCTCTCGTCGCGTTTTTATAAAGCATAAGCATAAAGCATCTTGCGCGCGAGGTAAGAGAGGAGCGAACCACGAGAGAGCGTCGAGAGATATCGAACTATCGGGAATAATTACTCCTCGCACTATCGGCGTCGGTTCTTCGATACCGGTAAGAGAAACGGGGGTGGACTCTCTCGCTCACCTACACACACACACACACACACACACACACACACACACACACACACACACACACACACACACACACACACACACACACACACACACACACACACACACACACACACACACACACACACACACACACACACACACACACACACACACACACACACACACACACACACACACACACACACACACACACACACACACACACACACACACACACACACACACACACACACACACACACACACACACACACACACACACACACACACACACACACACACACACACACACACACACACACACACACACACACACACACACACACACACACACACACACACACACACACACACACACACACACACACACACACACACACACACACACACACACACACTCACACACTCACACACCTCCGTACGTGCATTATACCGCAGGAAACGTGTGTGCTCTCCGACGTTGGCCAAGAGAGAATAAGGAAAACGCGATCAAGCCACTCTCCGCTCTTGAGGGAGAGCGAATGACAAACGGAGGGAGGAAGGGAGAAGGAAAGAGAGAGAAAGAGCGGAGGGTATCACCGGGGAATCCGGGGATAAGTAAGCATAAGTGACTTCGCCACACTATACGGTGCCCGGTGCGCGGGATACAAGGGGGGACCTCGTGCTTCCAGGAATCAGTATTTATTGTGACGCCCGATGAGATAGCGCTCGCGGTATATAACGACAGTAGGTACACGATACAGCGTGCGTGTGCGCGTGCGCCCATACGTGCATCGTATGAACACATGCCGGACAGAGGAGGCCGCGAATTATGGTTTTCAATATATGACGTCTCGGGTAATCTCGTCGCTCGCGGCAACGCGTGGCCCGGTGCCCGTGGATGAGAGAGAATCCACCCTCGCCACCCGCCTTTCACCCTCTGTTAGAGATCTCTTTCACTCTCCTTTTTTTATTTCTTTTTTTTTTTTTTTTTTTTTTTTTTGGCTCTCGTCCCACCGATATCTTGTCGACCAGCTCGTAAAGCGGCTAAAAGGCTCTGGGAGATTCTTTTGCGTTTTTCGTACTTCTTTCCCGTGGTCGCTCGATCGCGAATTTCAAAGTTCTTTTAAACTTTTCGCCGTCTCTCGATTTCGTGGCTGGATTGTTAAGTGTAGTGTTTTTATGCTGCACACGAGTGGTTATCTCGAAGGGGTGGGGGGGGGGGGGACATAATAAAGTATAATATAATCGCGAAAATCGTGAGCTTCGTCATCGACCCATGGGCTCGAATAGCGGGAATCGTCGATGGTTACACGTTTCGGGACATGTATGTATGTCAGGTGCATATGTGTATATCTATAGATATGGTTACATATAAAGGCGTCTGGAAATGCCAGGCGTGCCGAAAGTTTGGTCGATCGCGTCGATTCCGGGGCGTTAGCGCCCGACAGCTCATCGAGAGCCTCGAACGCGGGTTTTTCTCTCTCGGTTTTTAATCTCTGACTCATCGGGTAGAGACAGAGGACACGACGAGACAAGGCGTCATCGAGATTCCTCAGAGATCTTGGGGCTCGATTGTGGCGTGAGGGGCAAGGGTAAAATGACGGTGCGGCTCGAGACTCAACCGAAGTTCTATCCTTTCAACATTGTCGCCCCAGTCATCCAAACGCTTCGAGGTATCAATTGTTTTCATATCGCCGACTGTCGTCTACATACTAGTATCTCGACTAGAATTTCCTGATTCACTTCCCTCTTGTATATATTTTTATATTTCCCATTTACAATTTAGCTAAAAATATTCTCAGTCTCGTGAACTGAAACAACAATTTTCTAGGCCAAAAATGATGGATAATAATATAAACTAGCGAGGTATAGTGGCTCGCGCTCTTGCATGAGTTTCGTAAAAGTGTGAGTATTCATGAGTATCCGCGAGGATTCATGTGAGTATCGACAAGTATCTGTGCACTGCAAAAAACAAATTGTAAATCTAATGTAGTGATCTGGAAGTCTTTATACCCAAACTGATACATTAAATTTAATGTACAATTGTGATGAAAAATTAATATACTTTTTCATTGAAATTAAAGCAACTTACTAAAATTAAGGTACTTTCATAGTACAATTAAAGTAAATTATTTTAAATAAAATATTTCCAGTGTTTTTAACGCACTCAACATTACTTTTTCATTAGAAATTGTACATGAAATTTAACATAATAGTTTTGCATAAAACCTTTCATTCCGGTACGTTAAATTTCACACGAATGTATTCTACAGTGTCATCATCCGTGAGTATTCGTCAGTATCTGCGGACTTTCGTGCGAATATCCGTCTGAGTGTCAAATCGACATGAACTTTGTTATTACATAGATAATAACGACGATGTTATTAAATAAAATAATTCGATTGAATTATTATCGAAAATCCGAAGCTGAGCGTTGCGCCGCTTGATGAGTGACGACACAAATCACCGGGATCTAAAATAAACTCTTATTCTATTCTCCAATCTTCGTATCTTCGTCTCCTCTCGCTTTCTCGATTCTCTCGCAATTTCGTCCTTCGCATGTTTCAGGTCCAAAGTTTCACCGATAAGAAGGTGAGTACTCGCGCCCGCGAGCTCGCGCGCCCGCGCGTTCGCCTGGTGTGCATCAAGAGGAGAGAACGCGCGAGCGGTACCGATAGCCGCGCGGCTAGTCCGTTCGTCCGCTCGCGTTACCGTCGCGATCGTATATATAACCGTACAGCCGGGGACAGATGAGGAAAGCGAGGGAGACGGAACCGGGAGAACCGAGGCGAGATAGCCTTTGGCGAGCAAGAGTGCGCTCGGGCCCGGAGATGCCGGAGAGGAGAAAGCTTTTCGTACAGATAAGAGGCCGATTATGATCCCTGGGCTGGTTAAAGTCGAAGTTTTTACGATAGATAACGGACCGGGCTACCCACGTGAATGGGTTGCCGGCGAGATAAGCTCGGCATCAGCAGCAGCAGCAGCGGCAGAGAGACACGAGGGAGGGAGGGGTAGGGAGAGATAGAAAGAAAAGGAAAAGGAAAGGACAGAAAGACGGAAAGAATGAAGGAGAGGGAGAGGGATGGACCACTGGGGATGCTGCACTCTCATATCATCTCCCGTTCCTTCTCGCTCTCTCGCGACGTATTATCCTCTTCCATCGGCTAAGTGCAGCGCCTTTTTTTTCTCTCTTAGCTCTCGCCGTCCCGCACGACGAATATCTCTCCTCCGGTCTCCTCATCTTTCCTTCCATCTTTATCTTTTTCTTCGCTCCCCACAAACTCTCCGCCGTCTCGGATCTTGTCGCGGCACTGAACTCGAGGCCGGTCATCGATGAACTCTCCTCTATCGTGAAAAAAATATTTTCTTTTTAATTTTATATTTTTATTTATTTATTTATTTTTCAGCCTAGGGGAGACCGGGGAGAAAAGTAACACGGGTCAATTGCAACAATCGGCTGCGCAACGCTGCGCATGATCGGGCGCATCGGATATGAAGTGAGCAACATTATAAACATCACCTCATAAGGTGATGTGATAATGTTGCTCACTTCATATCCGATGCGCCCGATCATGCGCAGCCACTTGTTACAATTGACCCGTGTTACTTTTGTCCTCGGTCTCCCCTACTGTATCTTCAACTAAAAAAATTGTGGACGTTTGTGCAGAAGAAATATTTGTTGAATGTACGGACCTTTTTTTTAAACCGTGTACAGATTCCCTTCTCGGATGTATTTCGCCCTCGAGGTTCAATAATTCAACGGTCTAAAATTTCCGTCCACGCCTAGCCTCGCGGTCGTAAAAATCCCATTTATACGATGTTCCTTGTGTTCCTTTTGCCGCTGTTCGCCGCCCCTTGGTACACAGTATTATAATGCGGGGCGGCAAGTTTCGTACGGGACAGATATTATTTTTACGAGGTTCTATACCGAGAAGATTGAATAAAATGAATTTATGTTACGCCCTTTTCGAGCGACCGCAGATGGAGGCTAAAGAGTTTTACCTACATCCCACCGTCCACAGCGGTGGCAAGACTCGCAGAACGACGGTGCGAGACGGTCTACAGGAGAAACAAAGAGGGAGAGGAGAGGTGGGGCCAAATGGACCACTAAAAAAAATGGCTCCATTGCTTCTCTACCACGTTTATAACAACTCTACGATAAAAAAAACCGTATCCGAAAATCCTTATATTGGCACAAATAAAACGACACAAATTCGCTGTACCAAAGCGAACAAATCCCCAACAAGTGTACCAATGTAAAATGAAACTCCACCAGAATACAACTTCAGCCCAGCAACGGAGCTCTCTTGGCGCAAGGGAAAAAAAATTATAAATTTTTTTCGCGTTTAAAATAAAAAATTACTTAGAGAGGTTGTACGGTAAAGTCGTAGCCAGTGAAGATGTAAATATGTCGGAAAAATTACTCGAGGGACATGCGTGTTCGAGAGGCATACATGCCCCTTTGCCTTCATGACGTCAATTTGAGACGACACGAGTAATTCTTTCGAGGGATGTCCCTCGAGATTTTTCTTTATAAGCCCCGCTTATACCCGTTTTGCCCCGCTCACACCCTACTTAAGCTCGATAAGTTATATCATTGTATATAGAGCGGCCGTACAGTCGGCAGGAGGCATCGAAGCCAAAGTCACGGAGTGACCGTAAACCGGTGAACTTCTCGAGCGGCAGTGCACACAAAACTACGCTTTATATCCTCGGTAAGAGAGCCACTTTACTCGCGCATTAATGCGCTCTTTCGCGTACACCTCCTCGGCCACGTACCGATCCCTGCTCTGTGCCGTTGTGCATGCAGTATTATTACAGAAACAGTACGCCGGTACACCCCGCACACAGGTGCATAGTTGCGTACACGCGCGGAGGGGATGTACGAGAATGACTACCGAGAACGCCAGCGGCTTGCAACCCCCTCGTAAATAATATTGCGGCGGGGTGCCGTCGACGCCGTTCAACCCCTCGCCGTCAGAAACCCTTTATGCATTAACGTATATTACACCGAACGGTTACTGCCCGGTAGCCTCGGACTCCCCGCAGTTTAACCTTTAAGCGGATTTAATACCTATGATGATAAACAATCATATGATTTTTCAAAAACAGAAAATAATTATATGAAATAAAAAAATATTGCTAAACATCAAGAAAAACGTCACTACCGGTTTCAAAATCTGTTTTTTTTTTTACCGGAAGTGACGTCATGCGGGAAAACGTCACTTGCGTCTTCACAAACCCGGTTTCTACTGGACGTCAAGTTGTCTCGTGTGACATGACTTGCAGTCAAAAATTAAAATTTTTTAACATATTTTGAAGCGGAAGAGTTGTTTTTCTGTACGACGTCGCTTCCTGTTGAAAAGTAAGATTTTCGTACCGTCAGCGACGTTTTATAGAATGTGGGATGGAATTATATGAATTACACGCATGCCTGTCGTTGAAAATTCCAACAATTGCCTATCGGTGACCTATCGACCCGTCACACTTCGCCAATCGAATTCCTGCAAGTCTTAGCAAATCAGTTCCGCAATCGTGAATCGATGAAATTTTTTTTTTTTTTGTGTATTCGCCGGCCAATAATTGACGTGGTCGAGCAGCGAGTGAATTCAGCGTGAATATTGAGACGTGACGATAGTTCCGACCGCGTGAATATCGCGTTCTCTGGTACCTGTACGAGGCTCTCGAAGCCCGATGCAACGTCGGGCAATTATCGCTCTGCGCTGCTCAGAATTGTCTCTCTCACTCTCTCCCTCCCTGCGCGCATACATTAAACCCCCAACCCCACCCCCACTGCCCTCCGCCCTGGATAATATATATCAGTTTCTCTCATTCGCTCACGTCCGTTTTCAGACACTCTGTGTCTCTCGGGCGCGTATCTCGCTCGATCCACCTTCCGACTCTTTTGCACGGTTGCTATATACGAGAAGAGTCCGGCAACACAACGAAACACGGGAGGAAGCAGAGAGAACGACGACACGACCGGGACACACGAGATTTCGTATCGGTAAGGAGCGCGACGTACGCGAACCGTTCCATGGGACACCTCTCCCTCACCAACACCGGGGCACCGCGATACAGGACCTTTACGTCCTTCTCCTCCTCCCACGGACTCTCGACGTTTTAAGATCTTTATCCCGAACCACTGGCGGGATCCACCCGGGAGTCGAGCGAATGAATAATTACCGAGGGACACCCGGTGCTCCAGAATAATCCCGTGAGCAACCAAACCTCACCCCCCCCCCCCCTCCCCCCCTCCCCCCACACTGTTTGGGCATCGTCCTCATCTCATCTCGTCACACCGAGAGGAAGAAGCTTCTTTTCACGCTGAAACGGATTACGTTACCATCGTACGAGAGTGGCATCGAGGAGCTTCGATGAGCTTCCGGTCAGCTCTCCTTCTCTCGGTGCCAATTAGTTTTACAATCTTGTGTAGCTATCTGACGCAAAATTATCAATCATACCCCCTACTGGGTAGGATCATTTATAACGCGCGATTGGTACAAGAACGTATCGACGGATCATGCCGTTGATCTTCAAAATCGTATGGTGAATTGAGCTTACTGAGAGTTCATGGAGTTCTTGTTCGATACTCCGCACTGTACAAAATAGTCATTGTTTATTTATTTATTTATTTGATCGACCGGAAAAATCCTTTTACAATTCTTAAATGTATAGTCGGTCACTCGAAATATTAAACTTTGAACGCATCTTTCCATTATTTCCTTAAACTCCTCTATATCAAAACAAGCATTACTTCTCTTTAATTCAATTCAACATGATCCGTTGGTATCTCTCGTACACTGAAAAAAAAAATTGGTTGGATTAACCAAAAGCCGCGATGACATTCAAAGCTGTTATTTGTTTGGTACAAATAAAGCATTGTTTTGTTAAACGATTATTTGCTTCCATTTTTTCAAAATTTGTCGACTGAAACAAACATTTTTGTTGCACCAACAAAATACACCTTCGAAACGTATGTCACCGCGCATTTGTTTAATTCAACTATTTATTGTTCTCAGTGTAGCGTAGTACGTTGTTTCCGACTGCTTTAGTCATTTTTATTGTATTTTTTTTCGGTGTAATCGTCGTCGCCGTGTGAAGTGTCCGAACTATTCAATACCAACAATTTCTTCTGGTGCATCATGAAAATGCACAGTGTTGCAATGTTATCGATCGATGATGTTAGGTATGAAGAATCGAAGCCTAGCATATATCTATAGTCTACTTTGGCGCGAGAACGAAACGAGTCCGGAAAGATATACAAGTGTGAGCGAGATGGGTCCAGATAGAAATTGGCGAAGATAGAAGGAGGGGGGACGTTTGCGGAGGCTGGGTCGGATCAGATATCCAAAGCAGGGCGGCGGCCGGGCTAGATCATGGAGATAAGAGAATTTAATAACCTGCTACAGGGGTGACGGGGTGAAACTCGCGGGTGAGAAGGGGGTAGCAGAGTGAAGAGAGGACGAAGCGTGGGGCAACCTCACAGAGGCGCCCGCTCGGTTTGGGTGTCTGCACGCGGGCGAGAGGACCCCCGGACCGAGGAGGGAGGGAAGTGCAATAATATCGAGGAGATATCGATCTTTAATTAGGCACGCAGCGCGGGAATGCTAGATTAGATCGCTAGACGAGAGAGCGGGAGCGAGAGAGATTGGAACCCGAGTTTTGAGCTTTTTGCTCTTTTCACCTCGTCGTTTCTTCCTTCATTTATCCCCACCAATTTCTCCATTATCTATCTTCCACTCCGTTATATCTGGCTCGGTTATTTTTCTTTTTAGATTCTTTTTTTTATCATTCTTTTATTCGTTCTACCCTCGGCCTTCACAAATATCTTCTGCCTTTCTTCTTTACTTTTCATTATTTAATATCTGAAGAAATATCGGGGTAAAAGCTTTTTTCCCCCCCGAATACGATTGGATCTTTTATCTCGCGTCTGGACCCGTGGCTCGGAACGAACGAGATCCGCGATAGTAAAAGAGTCAACGACCTCTCATTCGATTGACATTTTATTCTAATAATTTCACCGTCTAAACTGTAAATGTCAAGAGAGTTTGTACATTTAACAAATATTAATTTTCCACAAATGCCAGATATTTTTGTTCTTCTTAATTTTACTTTTTCTTAATAATATATGCGTAACTCAAAAAAATTGTAAAATTGGGAAGAAAGAAAAATGTAAAATCGAAAAGAAAAAAAAAATTTGTGAGATCATCAAATAAATTTTTTTCGCCGTATACAGCGCAGCTTTGCGACGAAGTTCTCGCGCCTTCTTTTTCCGGTTCTCGATTAATTTTCTGCACTTTGCGAGTAGGATGGTGGCAACACAAGAGAAGCGGAGGTTTTTGGTATCAGTAGGTGCGAAAATTGCGACGGTGGCGAAGGTGTGCGAGCTCGTCGTCCCTTATCGCCCGAGTGTCTTCGCGGTGTCAACGGGCCTGTTATCTCTTAATGACTACCCCATCTCGAGGCTTAATCGGCGACACGTATAAACCATCCTCTCGTCTGCCTCTGCATATTCAACGCTGGAAACCAAGCCCACAAGATCGCACGCGCCCTCGACGCCTCTCTCGCTCTCCCCTGTGTGTTAAACCGCGCTAATAGATCTCAACTTTTCGCGAAACTAAATATAAAGCTAACGAACCTGAAACACGCGAGATATCATATTATCATTCGAGAAGTCGGCGGCGAAATGGTTTACAAAGTTGATCAGGACCGAGCAGATTAATCCGGCACCTGCCCAACATATAAATACTTGTTACTATAATACACGAGAGTTAAAAACAAATTCATTTCCTCGGGTTGTAAGATCGTGAACGATAACTAACCGCTATTTAAACTAATGTCTCTCTTACCGACGTGACAAAACGAGCTGACGCCGTAACTACGCTACACACCAATGTCTCGCTCACAAGCTGCAAGCGAGAAATAAAAAAAAAATGACGAATGGACGGAATTCCAATGATGCATGAGATGGAATGCAATTTTACACGAGGTATTCAAATGCGCCGCGAGAGGGGATTAACAGCTTCGAGAGTTGGAAGAAACGAAGAAGAAGAAGGAGAAGGAGAAGGAGGAGAAGAAGGAGAAGAAGGAGAAGAAGGAGAAGAAGGAGAAGAAGGAGAAGAAGGAGAAGAAGGAGAAGAAGGAGAAGAAGAAGAAGAAAAATAAGTAGCGCCTGGACTAGCGGCTCGGTGCAGGGGTTAATTCGATTCGTTTTATTCGAGGAAGTTCCTACGTGAGATACTACGTCTCTCTTTTGCTACTCGCGTTCTTCCTTCTGCTTCCCTTTCTCTCGATTCCTTCTTTTTTTCAGTCATCATTGCGGGGCCGCTCGAGAGAAAGGGAGCGAGAGTAGCAGATATCGAGCGATCATAAATAAGGCAAAGGGAACATCGAGTCGACCTCTTCTCTCCGCTCTTCTTTTCTCTTTTCTCGGTTGTCGTTAAGCGGGTGCAGCGTCAGGATCGCTCGCTCTCGCGCGCGCTCTCCTCGTACATCTGTCGGGGGTCCTTAAGGTCGAACATTAATGTCTCTCGCCCTTATATACACTCAGCGAGATCGGTCAGGGGCTTCTGCTGTGTATTTCTGGTTACAACGATCGAATTAAGGCTCTCTCGTGACTCCCACATACGTGTAACGTTGTAACGGCTCTCCATCTCTCGCGTGAAACGACTCACTCCGACCATATCGCTGGAACGCGACAACCGCCGCTCCTGTGAACAACGTCTCGTATTATTGAATTCGTGACATAAAAATAAAATACAGTGAAAAAAAATAAGACAAAAACAAAAACTAACAAAAAAAAAATGCATTAAATCGAGGAGACGTGCCCTTGTTGGACGCGAGTAACTTAACCCCCTGCCCCCCACCCCCCCCCCCTCCGCTCCACCCCATCGGATTAAAGACTTATTTCTCGCCTCGTGGCTTCGGGATCACTAATCTCTCCTCACCTCGCTCGAATATCTCAGAAGCGAGAGAATGGCGAATACGAGATAAAAAAAAAAAAGAAGATACCATCGAAGCATTTGCGAGATACAGACTCGCGTGCGAGTTTTTGTAAGCTTCGAATTCTGAGCTCCTGACGGCCGCGCACGGCTATAACAACACGGAATGGAATAACCCATAGAGTGACGCCCGAGCTACCGAGCTAGACGCAATCGCGTCCTCTGGATCGCACGTCGCTGCGAAGCCGGAGATTAGTCGAACGAGTCAATGAACGCTCATTCTCCCCGAGATCCCTCCATTACGTTTCTCTACCTCTCCTCGGAGTCTCCCGAGAATGCTCCCTAAGGGAAAAGATTAAGATAGACAAAGATCGCGCGGCGTGACCACGCCGGCGTTCCTGGGTGTCGCTTTCACGGGACATAGAGATGTTGTTATGAATGCGTCGGAAAATATTCCTACAGGTGAAACGGAACTTAATGCCCGCATGGAACGAACAATTTTTAAGTTTGAACTTATTATTATTATTATTAATATTGTCATTGTTATTATTATTAGATGCCAATGTGTAGTTCGTGCTCTTTGTTTTTCTTTTCAATTCAGAAGTTGGTTCACCAATATCTGTTAAACTTGTTAAATTTCAATCTCAGCCAGTTGTCAATCTCATCAATGAACGCTCATTCTCCCCGAGATCCCTCCATTGCGTTTCTCTACCTCTCCTCGGAGTCTCCCGAGAATGCTCCCTAAGGGAAAAGATGAAGATAGACAAAGATCGCGCGGCGTGACCACGCCGGCGTTCCTGGGTGTCGCTTTCACGGGACATAGAGATGTTGTTATGAATGCGTCAGAAAATATTCCTACAGGTGAAACGGAACTTAATGCACGCATGGAACGAACAATTTTTAAGTTCGAACTTATTATTATTATTATTAATATCGTCATTGTTATTATTATTATTAGATGCCAATGTGTAGTTTGTGCTCTTTGTTTTTCTTTTCAATTCAGAAGTTGGTTCACCAATATCTGTTAAACTTGTTAAATTTCAATCTCAGCCAGTTCAAGGTCCGTCCGTTCGATTGGTACGTCTCGCGCTTCCGAGAAGTCCGGTGATCGCGTTAGTGCATTATTCATACAAAGCTCTCCTCCGCCGGGTCCTGCTCTTCGTCAGCTGTGCCCACTGCTATCTCGACCCGGTGGACTCGCGAAAGAGAGACATTACTTTGTAACAGCTCTCGATGCAGAAGCGCAAGGGAGATCTCTCGAAGGCTCCGTCTCTGTCCACTCGCGATGGATGCTCGGTGTCATTGCCACTATGGCAGAACACAAGAGACGAGAGAACCGTGTTGCGATACATATGAAGGAACGATGAGAAAATGAGCAATCAAAACAGGATTCAATGCTCGCAACTCCCGCTACTAAAGGGGGCCCCGAACGATCGAGAATAATGCAAAACAAAAGAGATTCCACCGTGGATCCATTTTAACTCTATCCCGTTCGACATAACCTATTTTTATGTTTTCCCGTAAAGATGTTCTAATTCTTGCTTTGATGTTCATGTTCAGATAAGACCAAACATTTTTCGTAATAATATCCTTTGAAAACGTTAAAACTTTCTTGAATAAGAGCTTCAAAATCTGGAACCGAACGGGACGAGCCCGCCATCTTTGCTCAATGTCGATTCCCAATAAGTTTATAAGTGCGTAATAAAAAGGTGTAGATCGAAACGAAATTTTTGTCCCATCGTACCGCGCAACGAGTTCGCAGTACTACGAGGACGATTCGGCGTGTAGTCAAGGAGGTCCGAAGCACCGAGAAACTGGCGACATCTGAGAGCGCGCAGCCCGTGTATGTTGAGTCTCTCGCTGAACACTGTCGGGTATCGAACGGCGTAGCTATACGAGGTGGTATCTGGGTATAGGGCTCGAGTAGAGAGCGATACGTATTTACAGTGGCAAGGGCACGGCTTTTTCTCTCATTCGTAGTCGACGAGAGAGAAAGAGAGCGAGAGAGAGAAGAAGAGGAAGGGGAAAGAAGAGGTTGTGTGCCGGACTTGAGCTCTCACTTAGCAGCGAGCCCGGTGTCACGATCGCGCGGGCGCGCTCGCTTCTCTCTCCGTCGCATTAGCATATCTGCTCGGAGCGAGCGGGGCTGCGCTCCCGGGACGTGTAAGCGGGACACAGAAGCGAGAAGTCTTCTCCATCTGTGCTGTACTCTCTATCTGCTATATATATATGTGTGTATGTGTTTTATAAGAGACGCTGGTGCTCTTTGCCTATACCACAACGAAGCCGGGATACAGCTCGGCGAGAGAAGCAAGAAGAAAGGGACGAGAGGGAAGAAGAGAGAGGACTCACTCAGAAGGCGAGCGAAAAATCAGAGGACCGAGAGCACACACGGCGAAGGGAGGGAGGGAGAGGAGCCTGTTACCGGTACGTCGCGTGTTACTCCCCGTCACGATCAGGATCCTATTTGCATAGCGCCTCAGGATGAAGCTGCTCTTGCTCTCCCGCTCCTGTTGCAGAGAGACCTTGTTGGATGAAGACCTTGATGTCCTCAAGGGCAGGGTCTCTATTCGATCGAACGAAACAAAAGGAACGAAGATCGGTACGAATATCGTCGTTGGGTTCTCTGAAACAGCTGGGATATCGTTATACTTATAGTGTTTACCGACCGGCTGCGTGTTAATACCCCTCGGAGACAATTACGCGCGTGATACATTGTGTATCAAGATCGTGTACGACTCTAACTTTCTGAGTAGGTATCGAGTTACCGGCGGGGCCTCAAGAGCTGTCGTTTTCTTCCTGGTCCTTATATTACGACGGCCACTAGCGTGAAGGCCTAACTGATACACGAAAAAGAAGAAAAAAAGACTTGGACTCTCCCCCGGTCTTTCGTGCCGGTGAGATAAGGTCCCGGGACTCTGTAGTACGTCTCCTTGTACAGCGCCGAACACACGTTTCCGCAGGACTAGAGGCTAACTCCGTACAGCTGGGCGTCGGAGGTTTGCGAGTTAGACACGGCAGCAGCAGCGACGCGGTGGCGAAGCGTGCGGTGCTGGCGCGAGCGTCGCTTTATCTCTGGGACTAGGTAGTCGAGTGCGAAAGTCTCGTTGCGATCGCGAACAATAATGTTCGCGGTGAAACATAAAGAGAGGAAAGAGTGGAAAGAGAGAAAGTTAAAGCGAGCGCGGACGCGCGCGAACGCGAACGCCTTCCCTCCTGGCTTCTTACATAAAACGTTGGGCTCGGCGAGAGTTGAAGCGGTCTCTTTCTCTGAATAGGTACTTCAACGTGGGTTATTTTTCCCTCGCGCGAGGTCTCCACGGCGCATAGGTGAGCAGCGTTCGAAATATACCGGCCGACGATGAACGACGAACCAGCCCGATGGGAAGGTGGTAGTATAGTTGCGGCGGCGGTATCGGTTCCGAGAAAGCCTTATCAGCTCGCGGATATGTTAATGGCGACCGTGTACACCCTCCCCCGCCCTTCCACCGTTTCGCTCCCTTCCCTTCCATCTTTCTCGCTCGCACCCCCTCGAAAGAGGTCCCCCGCCCCGGCTCTTGCACGCCCGACGACGACCTGCAGACTTCGAGATATATTTTGCCCTCGTGGCGAAACGCTCGACCCGGTCGCGGCTCTCTCCGTACTCTCGTTACATCCCCTCAATTCGCTTCATAATTCTATAAGTCGAGTGCGATCGTTCTTCGGTTCGTTTGTTCGATAGGCATTGAGGATGTTCGACGGTCGTTGTAGAGTTAATGGATCATTGAAAAAATTAGGTATATTTAGGGTAAATGAGGTGAATGCCCATTCACGACCAGTGCGATCGTTCTTTGGTTCGTTTGTTCGATGGGCATCAACGGCGTCGCTGTCAGGAGCTCCTATAGTGGCCCCACGTATAGGGAAATATGTTTGTCTGACAGTGGAGGGGTTAAGAATGTTTGTCGGTCGTTGTAGAGTTAATGGACCATTGAAAAAATTTGATACATCTAGGGTAAATGTGGTGAACATGGCCCATCCCCGTCGAGTGCGAACGCTCTTTGGTTCGTTTGTTCGATAGGCATCAAGGATGTTTGTCGGTCGCGTTGTAGAGTTAATAGATCATTGAAAGAACTTAGCTATATCTAGGGTAAATGTGGCGAATATGGACCACCCCCATTAGCACGTGAATCAACGATACATTGGCCGCGCGATGTTCACTACTTTTAGAGCGCAATGAATTTAGGGTAATGCGGGACAAACCGAGCCAGTGTCTTCCATTTGGGATGAGACTTTTTTCCGTTATGTGTCGCAAAAAATTGATAGCAATGGTCCGTCTTGTCCAGGGGTTTTCTTCATGATCATTTCTTTTACCATTTAAAGCCCCAGCGACTCGATTCGCAAGTTCAATTTTACAAAATTTGGCAGTTTATCCGCACTATATTTGAATTTCGAGCCATCTTGTGACGGGTGATCGAAAATCCTTGGGAACGGCTCGCTCGTTGTTTGCATCGCGATCATTGCGAACGGAATAAGCGAGAGAAGCGAATGCAGAAGAAAGATGAAACGAGAATAAGTCGAGGAGAGAAAGAGCGTTAGTCCCGATCCATCGATGACTGCTTATTTACAGAGCGGAGAACACGGTACCGGCGTGCACTTCACCGATATGCAACGTACCGAACTGATGCACACACTGGAGAGTGTCCAGTGTTCTTGTTTTTATGTATATCTATATACGTGGTGTTGCTGCCACGTGAGATGCGAACGACGGATAGCCTAGAAGAGCGTTCGCGAGGGCGGCAAAGATATATGTATACATATATATATATATATATATATATATATATATATATATATATATATATATATACATACATATATCTTTCGTCTTGCATCTCTCTTTCTACCCTCCATTTTATTTATTTCTTTCTTTCTTCCTCTCATCTGTGTTCGTTGACTTGGCGTTTTATTCGCCTTCCCTTCTCATCGTACGTCCCTTTCTTCCTTCTTCGGTCACCAATCTAACCGTGGATCTCTATATCCCTCACGGCGAACCTCGCCCGAGGAGGCAATTAAAGTATCCGGGTAATTCGACGACGACAACGACGAGAAGTTCGAGTCCAGTCTCCCGACGGATAGAGATCCTCGCTTGGAAATATCGTTCCCTCGCGCGTTGACCGAGACCAACGAGAGACTACAGAGACAACCAGGCCTTCTTCTCTTGGAAATTCACTTGCGATATGTCACTGTCCTCTTTTCTTATTTTTTTTTGTTTTCTTCCTTTTATTCTTTTCTCTCGTTTCGAAGTCCTGCGATAAGCACATGCATACCGTACACACGGTATTCACAGTTGGAACCGAGAAGTTCGAATCTTGATATCGACCTCTGAGGGACGTACGTACTGTCATAAAATTATAATTACCTTCCGTCGTGTCAGAAAGGGAGAAACTTTTCTTTTTTTGCGTTTACCAATGTTCCGCTAGACTTTTGGCCAAAACTGCAGTTTCGTATAATGAGAATAAAATACATGGAAATATGTGATTCCGAACATTTCTAAAAAATGTTCGATGTTAACGAAACAAGTCCTTATCCATTTATTCTTATTTTTCAACGTTCTTCCTCATTCTGCAGCGACTCGAAAAAATTATGAGGAAACTCCAACGAGTACCAACGAATAACTATCCTCCGTATTTTCCCCGCAGAAAACGATACATACCAAGGTTTTTTTTCGTTACTCCATCAGAATGCAGAAATATCGATACTTACAAATATCGAAAATCGAAAAAAAAATCCAAACTAGGTGGGACAAAGAAAAATTTGACTCCTTTTTACAGGGCATATCCAATGCATTTTTCCCCTAATCACAAATCTGCCCCTTATCTTACACGCACCTTATAATGATTCATTCGAAACTGACTATTTTCTTTCTACTAGTGCATTGTAGCAAATAATAAAAACATTTCCTCTAAAAAATGATCCTATATAAGGTGCTAAGAAAATTCGAATAAACGGCTAAATATTCATACACTCTTCTACCATAAAATAAACAATCTCCGATTGCTGCGACAGACACGAAATCGTCTCAATCTGCGTGATCAAAGTCTCGTTAAAAATAGAATTAATAATTATTTTTGAAGAAGTCTGCGGGTCTCCGAGGCCTTATCACAGATTCTCTTTGAGCCTTCGTGCACACCGTATGGCAGCACCCTTTTACGTCCTTCCTCATTCTCCCTGGCAGCGAGTGGCCCTGCAGGGCACACACGAACTCTTCGAACCTTCGACCTGCGCAGAGAGATGGGCCTCGGAGGTTCGCGTTGCTCTGAACGTAGCCGAGCCTGAGGAGGGTAGGGGCAACGCAACGAGGATGGGAGAGCGGAAACCAGTGGGGGGGGGGGGGGGGGGGGAGGTAGCAGATAGATCGACCTACGATACAGAGGCCGCTCGACCGCGAGTGGAAGCGAGCTAGGAGAGCACGAGAGCCGTTGGAAGGGATCACGGAACCGAGGGAAAGAGAAAATCCAAGAGCGTTACGGGGGGGATAGAGCGAGATGGAAATGTAGGGTACGCATCGCCTAGCGTGGCGCGTTGCCATTAGGGACGCGGACGGCCGCGGGGACGCATCGCTTCTCCGTGCATACTACTCGGAAACGCGTCTTTTTCCTACTCCGGCTAAAGTCTCCTTTTATTTTTATTTTTCTTCATTCCCCCCTCCCTCCCTCGTTCTTGTCTCACTCGCGCGCTCGTCCGTTCCGTCGTCGTTGGCCCACGAGTGTTACTTCCGGTTCGAGAGGATCGCACGCAAGTTCCCACCTCCGTTCGCGCGATTGGTATCGCGGATCCGGTTCTATGGTGGTTTCCCGCGAGTCACCGGACCACGTGGTCGTGTGCAAAGGCGTAAGAATTAAATGTACGTTTCACGTCGACGAATATTTTAATTTTTTTAAATAAAAAATTGAATTCTCCGATAATATTCATTTTTTTGTTAAAATTGTTATATTAATTTTTTGTTTTTGTATATTTATCGCAGCCGTAATTCTCATTTGTTCTTGTTTTTCTGTTTTGCAGGGGAAGATGAGGAGTGGAGCGATTCGGAGAAGACACCGTCGGTGAGCAGCGGGGTCGAGGGCGGAGGTTCGGCGGTCTCGAGTCCCGCGGCACCGGCGATCGACGAGGACTCGAGTCAACCACTGCCTCCAAGACTGACGAGCGGTAGCAATAATATTGCCGCTGCACCGACAACGGCGACGACGACTATAATACCGAATTCGTCTGGCGATGACATAAGATTACGACTGAGCGTGCTGAGCGAGGGCGCCCGGAAGCGACTGGCCAGTCTCACCGAGGATTTCGAGGTGAGGACAATGTACAATGTGATAAAAAATTTCGTATGAAATTTGATACACTGGCACTTAAAGTTTTTATGCATAAACTGGTGTATTAAAATTTAATGTACAATTGTGACGAAAAATTAACGTACAGTATATTAAAAACTTAAAAAATACTTTACTTTTAATAATTTAGTTTAATTTTACCATAACAGTAGTTTAATTCCAATAATTTACTTTAATTTCACTCTAAAAGTTCATTAATTTTTAATGGCAATTATACATTGAATTTAATGTATCAGTTTTTGCATAGAAACTTCCAGTCCGAAACATTAAATGTACAATTTTTTTTACCGTGTACCATCGACCGAACACTCGATCGATCGTCGAACTCGTTTCGATGACTCATATCTATTACGAGAGATTCGAGGCTCGTTTACGAATAAATGGTCTCGAGAGAGCTATGCCTCGCTCGTGATTTCAATGAAGAAATTAATTTTTGTTTTCTTCCTCGACCAGGTCGCCAAAGGAATTCGCGAGCGTCACGGTGGAACGACGGGAACAGGAAGAACTACGAACAGGGCGCAGGACTCGAGTCCGAAATCCGCGAGAAACGATGTCGACGACGATGTGGTCGTCTGCGGCTCGGGAACGTTCAAGGACGTCGAGGAGACGCCGAGATCGGTCTCATCGGGAAGAAGACGCGAGGCGAGCAGGAGAGACTCGGAGGACACGAGACGCTCGGACGAGCCACCGTCAGAGCCGAAGAAAATTCGTCTCGACGACGAGGCCGCCCCGAGACTCAGACTGAATGCTAGTCTGGCGACGGATCCGGCTCTGAGACCGGGCACCGTTGCCGCTCTCACGATCAAACCGGAGAACGTATCGCCGCCCAATACGGCGCTACCCCCCGGTCTTCAAAATGGTAAGCGAAAATCTCGAGGATAAATATAATCTGCATAAACAAATTTGAGAAACTTCGATCGGGTGTCTTCAATGGTAACTCGATATTAACTGGTGCAATTATTACAATTATCATACTGATAACGTCATATTGATTGACATTATTATTAATACCGACACTACCGTGGCAAAGGTGAGACTTAAAAATATAACGTTGTATTTACAGCCATTGCTTCCGGACGTCTGTTCGTTCTGCCGACCGACGGAAAAGAGTCCATAACGGTAGAGCCGTCGAGGCCAGCGCCGTTGATATGTCCTCCGTGCGGGATACGCTTCAGTTCGGCGAGCACTCTCGAGGCTCATCGTACCTTCTACTGCGCTCACAGACCTCGTCTAGAGGAGGAAAGCACGAACGACGACGACGAGGAGAAGACCGGCGGTGGGAACAAGTACGAGGTTCGCAAAGCTTACGCGTGTCCCCACTGTTCGTACAGCGCGGACAAGAAAGTCTCGTTGAATCGCCACATGAGGATGCACGCGTCGTCACCGGCCGCTCCACCGGCTGCGACGACACCGGGAGCGGTCGTCGTCGCGAACGTCACGAACTCAACGCCGGCCAATGGCTCGCTGAACGAGGAAGCCGAGCGATACTGTCGCAACTGCGACATAAGATTCAGTTCTCTGAAGACCTACCGAGCTCACAAAACGCATTACTGCAGTACGAGGCACGTTGTCAAGGACACTCCGGCTCCGCCAACTGCGAAGGCATCTCCACCGACGAGTTCGAGTCCCGGCGACTCACCTCCCCCTCAACCGTGTCTCGCGCTACCGACTAATCCTATCTTAATTGTACCCTATTCTCTCTTCCGCGGTGCGAGCGTTCTCGCCGCTCCGTCTCTGCCGACTCCCGACACACCGTGCTTCCTGCTGCCCAACGGATCTCTTCAGCCGATGACTCGTGGTCCAGCGCCCAGTCAGAACTCCGTTCAAGATCCGCCAGCTGTACTGAGGGTAGCGAACAAACCGGCGACACCGTCGTCCATATCCATTCCCACGTTGTCAACGTCGCCGTCCTCCGCCGCCTCCACCCCTCTCGATCTCAGTGTGAGAAGATCGCCGGTACAGCAGGACGAGAAGGAGAACAGAGTGTCGCCGGCGCCGTCGTCTCTGCCACCTCCCCCGGGTAGTCCGAGATCGAGAGGTAGCGGAAGTCCCAGAACGAGATCTCTGCCCAACACGCAGACCGGTGGATCGACTCAGCCTCCACCGCCGACGGAACTCGCTCTTAGACTAGCCGAACTTCCACCACCTCCGGTTCCCGGAGTTCTCGTTAAACAGGGAGTTTCGCGGTAAGCTTTATCGCTATGTTATCAGCTAAACCTTTATAAGTCACATCTCTATTCCCACTCTTAGGCGCTACCATAAACGTGGTCACCACTCCGCGTCCGTTAGACCCGTTTCCTCAAAGGTTTTGGGCGGTGTGACATATAAAGGCTTAACTGTCGATATTCACACATTTTGAGATTATTTTTTAAATATTTTTTAATGCATGCGACTTATCGAAATATTGTGATGTTTTTTTTATTAGATGCAAAGAGTGCAACATCGTGTTCTGTCGTCACGAGAATTTCGTCGCTCACAAGAAACATTACTGCCAGGCGAGGGAGAGTACACTCTGCAGTCCACCGCCTCCTGGCACGCCGTCGCCGCCGCTCGTGCAGTTGATATGCGCGGCTTGCGGCATCAAGTTCGCTTCCATGGACAATCTCGTCGCTCATCAGGCGTTCTATTGCCCGAAAAGGCCCGAACCGCAGGAGCATCACACACGGTGTCCAAAATGCAAGGTTCGTATTTGTTAAATACTAAATTCCTTTCGACACAAAATTATTGACGAATTTAACCGTGCAATTTGTATGTGCAGACGATGATAGAGGCAGGCGGAACACACACGTGCGCGAGCGGACCGACCGGCGGATGGAGGTGTCCAGTTTGCGGTGCCGTCAGTCCCACCGCCGGCGCTGCTCAGCGTCACATGGACGCTCACCAGGGCGTCAAAGCTTTTCGGTGTACGATCTGCCGTTACAAGGGTAACACTCTCCGTGGTATGAGGACGCACATAAGAATGCACTTTGAGAAACGAGGAACGGATCTGCAGGTGTGATTCTAACGGCTGTTGGAAATTCGATTGAATCTCGATTGACTTGCTAAACGACAATGGGTAATTAATGTTACGATTTTCTCTATTTAGGAGGAAAATTACATCACGTGCGTACTGGACGACGACGCGACCGTACCAACGCCCGAACCACCTCCGGCGACAACACCCGAGGAAATACCGGCGGAAGTTCAAGTGAACGGCAAGACGGAGGTGAGAAAGAGTCCTCAGCCGCCCCCACCGCCTCCGCCAGCTCCGACTACCGCAGTGCAGAGCAAAGTGAAACAGGAACGCGAAGACACACCACCGCCCGAGGAGAGTCTCGATCCTAGCAAAACCGGGCCCCGCTATTGTCGCTCGTGTGACATAAGCTTCAATTACCTGAGCACATTCATAGCCCACAAAAAATTCTACTGCTCGAGTCACGCGGGCGAGGCGAGCAACAACAACAACAATAACAATAACAACAACTCGAGCAGCCACACGACGACGACGACGACGACGCCCACGACGACGACGACCCCTCCAAGCGGTAGAACCGAGGCTTCCGTACTCTAGGATTAACCGCGAGTCTCAAAAGATTTAATCCGTGGGCGGTGGAATAATCTACCGCACCCGCTTACGGATGAGAGACGCACCGATTTTCCTATCGACCGTGATGAGAAGAAACTGTGTGCGCACGGTCGACGGTGAAAACGGAACGTCCGAACGGAACCATAGGACTGTTAATTGTTGCCAGTTTATATAATAACGAGATGAAGAAATTGGAGTAATATCGAGTAACGATTTAGTTGAATCCGTTGTGTGATTTCTATATTATTATTATTTTTCCGTTGACCCAGGTAATTATTTGTACTTGTTAAGGTCGATTATACCAACATGTAAATAACGCATACATTACATACCAAGGTGCACGAGGAGGATTGTAAGAACAGAAGGGAAGAGGAGGAAGGATGATGGTAAAATCGACGCGAGAAAAGATGGACAAGTCGATCGATATCTCACGTCCTGTACATAGAGAATTCCTTTTTCTTCGTAGAAGAATCAAGATAAGCGAGCGCTTTAATCGCGCGTCCGCGACCCTGTTTAGACGACTGGAGTGCTAGAAAAGATACGGGCAAGAATTATTACTGTGACGCAGCTGGTCTCGAATGCATTGGGGAAAAAAAGGATAATAAGGAACCAGGCGAAGGGTGTGCAATCTCATGACTCTTTCAATAATCTCGTAGTAGCTATAGTTTAATCGACATACCTAAGGAAAAAAGAAAACGATAAAACGGATAAGCAGTGAGTGTAAAATGTTGTACAGTAGAGAAGAGTAGAGTATTAAAAAAAAATAACGAATAGTAATGATCCTGAATGATACCAATCTCAGCTTATGAATCTGTTAAGTTACGTTGCAATATAACATTTAATATATATTATGTATAATTGAATGGTTAAAAGAAAAAAATTCAACGCGCGCCTCTATGAATTAACGATGCGCTCGCTTGACGCGCAAAAGTGCATGATGAAGAAAATAATAAAAAATAAAAAATAAAACTCGGGATAGTTGTCAATCATCACCAAAACAAGTGATAATTATTTTGCGAATAATCAAAATTATCGCGGATATAAAACTTACATAACTAAGGTCGTTTATTCGCGAACGATTTATCTGTGCGAGCGCGTAAGTGTATAAATTAGAATTAAGGCCAGTGTTACATGTATACGCAGTGTACTACTCTCATATCATATGATGAAATCATTAAACAGAAACGAGCGTTTAAATTTTTCGTGCAAAAATTGTCACTATTGTGTTTTTGGAGCGAAACGACTGGACGGAAAAGAAAAACCACAACAAATAAAATGATAAAAATTCATTGTCGTACGATAAAGCGACAGGGGAAAGTAGGGGACTAAAATTTTTGCAAATCTGTACACTATTACAGACAGAGCGCTCCGAAGAAACGTTTCAAATTGAATTCTCTGTGATGCAAAGTTATACGATCCAACGTAATTTGATATTATGTCACAGAGAGAGCTTATTTATTTATGAAATTTTTCTCGATTAACGGTATATCTCGTATACCTTCCACTGTTTTCGACGCGGACGCTTTCTTCTTTATCCCTCCCCCAGTTGCCCACGAAACTTCCCTCCACAAATTTTACCCTCCCTTTCGTCGAGCGTCTCAAAGTCTAGGCTTACTTTTATTGTTTTTATTTTGATAGACGAATTTTACACACAAGATTATATATATCTATATAAATATGTAATAAATATCTAAACATTATGAATAAAAATTCTGCAACTTTATCAACGTATTTGTCTTTTTATTCAATTTACTTACACACTTTAACAACGAGGTAGAATTGGTGCGCCACTGCTTATCTCTGTACAATATTAATTACAAAGTTTACAACAAAATATATATCACGTCGGTAAAAAAAATGGATTTTCAGTTTTCGGCCTTATCGGATCCATCCTCGTCGCCCTCTTCATTAGATGCGCAATAATCACCGTCGTCGCTATGACTGCTATCCTCATCGTCGTCCAATTCCTGCTTTACCCTCGCTTTGTATTTTGCGTAGTTGTAACCGTGTGCCTCGACGTCCCCCTCGTCTACCGCGTAAACGAAATCCTCTTCGCTCGACAGATCCGACGATTCCCCGTCTAATTTCAAGTTTCTCACGGCCGCCTTTATGTCTTCGTTGTCGATGGAATTTGATGAGTGGTCCGAATCAGGATAGTCATTTCTCCAGTTGGACTCTGAGTTTGAATCCTCCGATTCGCAGTCGTCCTCGGGCCGTACACCGTTTTCTCTGTACGAATCGAATACCAGCTCCTGCTCGAACGGAAAAACCGAGAGGTCGTCGTCCAAATGCATATCGTCCTCAGTTTGAGTGTAATACACATCGTAGACATAACCAACTTCCTGCGAACATGAAATATGACAATTTTTGTAATTGACAATTAAGATAATAATAATATTAACATATAAATTAATATATAGAATATGTAACCTCCTATACATGTTTGTTACAGAACTTTCAAATATTCTAAAATATTTTGTTTATATAATATTATATAAGTTAAATTTTAATGTCCATTACAAAACCAGAAGTCAATAGTGCATCAAATTTCAAAATATCATAGACTATTGTCTTCTGTTCTTGTAAAAGGTTTTTTTTTTGTTGATAATAAATAAATAATAATAGTTTATGATCAGAATTATTATTACTGACATTCAACCTTCATTAGTGGCTTGCCTAAGCGCTTTTCTATTATAACTTTTTGACTCTCACAGCACTTTGATTTAATATGGCGTATCGATTAATTTGATGACAGGTATTGTACACGAAGTACCAACTGACCTTTTCCGCAGCCACAGCTGCAGCGTCCACAGTGGGACAAGCGATAGAATGCTCGACATCTATAACAGTCATGTTAGTCTCATCGTCATCGGTTGCCTTAGCAGCATCGATAGAACGAATGTAATTGACAACTTTGTAACGATTTTCTCGCGACTCTTGTTGGGTCTTCAAGCGTGCTTTGCTCGCAACGTCCACCACGTGTTGTTTGTAATTAGCTTTGAGCTGGTCCTTGCTCAATGTTTTGTTGAGATGTTCGACAACGTCGTCCCCCTGAAAGAAACGAGATGTCTCGTTGAAGTTTATCGCAAGTTCGCATTTCAATGAGCGGCGAATATGATTCTTACGTGATTCTTCAAAGTTCCGGCAAATTTTACAACCGCCGTCAACGGTATTTCGGCCGTAGATTCCGCCGATTGACCGGCCTCTGTTTTGCGTTTTTTACCAGCGATAACCAAAGCGTCGAATGGCTCGTGGTCGTGCCTTCGCTTTACACGCAGCACCGTTGCCATTTTCACAGATTATTCGACCCTGAAGAAGTTGGAAGGATCTTTATTTTATCGATGTACTCGGGAACAATTGAATTTGACGCTCTGCAAGTTGTAGGTTCGCTTCGGGCAATAACAAAAAACAAACGCCGAACGATACGGCTAGTGCTGATCAGTGCTGATACACTGAGGCGCATTAACGCCCTACGAAACACTCTGTCTTGGTGTCTCTATCACTTCACTGCGAGCGCCAATACCGGTATCTCTGGCGCTATCGTGGCACGGTCACGTGACTTTCACTTGTTCTCAAAGATTCGTACCCGGGTAAAATCAGCTTCTCTTTCGGACACTCTCATCGGCGTAGCACTCTCTCTCGCTCCACGTCGACCGGAGTGAATTTCCGAACGCGTCCCTGTCATAACTTCTCTCGCCCGGTTCTGGTGACATTTGATAAATTCCCTAGTCTGCGTCGCCGCAAAGATCGCCCATAAATGAAAAAAAAGAGCTACACACTACACACACAGTGCACGAAAGTGAACACAGTTTTAGTTGTCGGTATGTTTTCAAGCCGTCGAGTTGTCTTTTGCTATAACAGTATCTATTTTCAATAATTTACCGTGACTTTTTAATATGAATATACGTTGAATTAATATTTTAACATGGCACAGTCTATATTCGACGCCTTGACAGGTAATTATGGGTCTCTACGTGGATTCACGAAGTGTTTAACCTGCTCGAAGAATCGGACGAATCACTCCAGGCGGAACCGAGTCGTATTTACGAGAAAATACGATTTTCAATTGTTCACGCACGCAAAGAACATTACTGACGATATCTCGCGTTTTTTGCAGGCGTATCCTTGGATAGTTCGACGGTGCAGTCTCTGCTCGAGTCGCAGACTCTTATCACTGAGGTCGAGCAGTCAGGTAAGCACTGTCGCAATGCCCTTTCAATTTGAATCAAATGTTTTTTTTACCATTCTTTCCGACCTATATATATATATACAGATGTATGTATATATATTTTTGTACAATTTTTATTCGCAGCTATAAATCAAGACGAGGAGGATATATTTCAGTGCGGAAAGTGCAAGAGCCAGTTTACATCGTTGCACATGTTTCTTTTGCACAAGCGAGAACACCTGAAAGTACAAGAGCAAACAGTAGATCTGAGTAGATATCTGGTTAACGAAGACAGTCGAGTAAACGTTCACGAAGACGATCCGTGCCAGGATGGATCCAGTTACGATCCTCGAGAGACATTCGTTCAAACAAGCCAACTCGGGGAGCCTATAATTCTGGAGGAAACGGATATGCTGTTCAGGTGCATATTTCATAATTTTTTATTCTATTAGAATAATTATTTACTTAGTATATTGATTTTTAGTAGAGTATATTGATTTTTACTATTTTTTGTAATTTATTAATTCAACGATAATTATTTATCATAATATTACATTTATTATCATTTTTTATTTATCATAATAATTTATTTGTTCAGTATGGCTCAAGAGGGTGCAAGTTATTTGACTCAAGATTCCGGATTCGGAGTGCCCATTATTTTGAGCGCCGAAAATCTCGACGAGGCGTTTCCCGATCCATCGGAAAGCGGGGACGTCGAACCGCTGATCGACGAGAGCGACGAAGCGGCGCAAGGAATAAGCGGCGAACTTGCACAGGAGGAAGATGTGTTCGATGTATCATCGAGTCATGATATCGTATCTATGGAGAATGGGCTCGATAACGTTATCGAAAATATCGACGATCAGGAAGAGGAGGACAGCAACGTCGGTCAGACACAAAATCTAAAGGTATTTCACCGATTACTCTCGATTCTGAACAGAGAAACGTTTGTGTTCCACGTGACATTTTTTATTTTTCAGTACAAGTGTGGCTATTGCGACAAGCAATTCGCCAAGAAATTTTATTGGCAGCAACACGAGCGTTCGCATACAGGTGAGAAGCCCTATCAGTGCGTTGTATGCGGACGGGCTTTCGCACAAAAATCGAATGTTAAGAAACACATGTCTTCGCACAAAGTGTGGCCCGGAACGGCCATACACTCTTTACCACCCGAGGTACGAGACTCGCCCGGCATTCTAATCGTGCGCAAAAAAAAAAATTGCATGATATTAATAGAATGTTTCTATCTTAATCTGTTCAGGCACCGCCGGACGGTAGCCTCGACCGGACTTATCACTGTCAATTCTGCAAAGAAATCTTCGACTCGTACAAAGCCCTCAAGGGTCACCTTATCGTCTCGCATCTGACGCTTAAAGTTTACAAGTGCGTACAGAGTAGCTGTAGCATGATGTTCGCCGAATTGGACGATTTTCTCGAGCACACCAAGAGTCACAAGCGTTCCGAGTATCGTTGTCACGTTTGCGGCGAGGTATTCAACACACTATCCGATCTCGGTCTCCATCAGTATGTTCACTCCGTCCAGAAACAAAAAACCACGGAAAAGTATTATTGTTGCTCGATTTGCAAATCGTCGTTTTCGAATCTCGAAGCGCTGCAGCATCACACCGAGACGACGACGCACGACTATGCATGTCCGCACTGCGGCAAGAGCTTTCTCATCGAGAGATTTTTACGGAGACATCTCAAGACTCACGTATCTTCGGCCCGATTCGCTTGCGAGGATTGCGGCAAAGCATTCAAAACCGAACAATATTTGGCGAATCACAAATTGATACACAGCGAAGAAACGCCTTTTCTATGTCCGGTAAGCTCTTAATAGTATTCTCCAACTTACTTTCACTGACCTGCGCTCAACGTTGATGTAACATAAATAACGGATTTTTCAGCAATGTCCCGCAAGGTTCAAGAGAAAAGATCGTCTCGGTCGTCACATGCTCATTCACGACCTAACGAAGAGGCTGAAGTGTCCGTTCCGCGGATACTTAGGGTGCATGAGTGAATTCTCAAGGCCCGACAAGCTCAAGAGGCATCTACTGACTCACAGCAATATAAAGCGGTTCAGTTGCAGTCATTGCAACAGAAATTTCCATCGAGCGCAGGCACTCAAGCATCATGAAGTTAACAAGCACAATCTAAAGTGTGACATTTGCTCCCATGTGAGTAATCTTCCTGCTGACGATGAAATTTAAACAACTCGTTAAATAACGTGTCAACTAGAGGAATATGATACTAAAAATGATTGCGTGGTTTCACAGGCATTTAAAACTAAGGAGCAGCTAATGACACACAATTGTTCGCAGCTTCCGAAAAAAGCATCGGGTACTTTCAAGCCGCGAAAGCCAACGCCAAAGAGACAGATGAAATCGACGGGTACGCTAACGGACAAAGATAAATCTAAAGCCGACGATTTTCAGAAAAAGGTGATTTGCAAAAGTTATTTTGTTGGATACAATATTTGTGTGTACACTTCGATGGACTTCTCTCTTGAATTTCACTCACTTTACAGATGTCGTCCGACGATCTGAAGATGAGCGACTACGAGGATGACTCGTGCGCGAAAAAGTTGGATAATTTTACAATATCGAGAGAAATAGGCTCAACGATAGACGCCCTCATGCGCTCCGATTCATCGGACTCCATCGACGTAAAGTCCGAGATCGACATTTTCTCATCGCAGCAAGTGAACGACGTTCAATAGAATTTTATATATTTTTTTTATTTACATTTTTATGATAGTGTGTAGGAATCTTAATTAAGTCGCCATAGCACGTGCAATGAATGAGAGAATCATTGATCGAGGAGGCAAAGGAAAAAAAAACTGCATTTTACAATAGCGAACGATATTTTGTAGCTTACGTATCTGTGATAATTGTATTAAAACAAAATGATCAATATAAGTAACTTATACCCGACTTTATGGGGCATAAAATTGATTACACACAACGGTTTATTGTGCGCGATAATGAGCCTCCGTCGTGGCTCAGCCGCAAGAGCCGTTGAAACTCGAGCGAAAAATCGAGATAATGTTCAAAAGGAAGTGGCTATCGAAACCACATCCGCTAACTTTTGGGCTTACTGTTAGAGAATAAAATAGCTCGACGCTCAATGCGAATTCAGTCCAATGCGACACACCCACAGCAGTGCATCGAATTCGCGTAACAATCTAAAAAATATTTGTGAAACAATATTCCGAACGTAATGCCAGCCCGCGGTTCCTATCAGGTAACCAGCCAGGAAGAGGGCAAAGCTGCACAGCGAGATGAATCCTACAGAAGTTGTGTTATTGCAATGCTCATATTTTTTCTATTGTGCATTGTCATAATTCTCGCGAGTTGGCCTTGGAACAAGTGGCACACAAATCACAATTACGTCGAGGAAGATTCGAAGAAAACGGCACGGATAGAGGGCAACGGATTCTCTACCACCACGGAAGATCCGGAGATAGTGATCTATCGTCGGACAAGAGATCCGGTGAAGAACGGTCATTTTGAACGGTACTCCAACGATGCATCGACGAAAAATCATAAAACACCGTTCACGGGAACCACCGAACGATATGAACAGACGGGAAAAATGGAAACGGAATTACCACCGGGAGCGACACAGACTTTTTCTACCCCTGGAACTAAATCCGAAATGGATGCAGGAAGGAAATCGACTCTGAAGGAAGGTCTAACGTCTTCCACTGAAACTGTACCTCTGAACAGCCATCAGACGGTTCCTACGCCTAAGACTACATCCAAAATGTACAAGGCCGTTTCAAACGTAATAAAAACTGATCGAACTGCTATGAAGGAAAATCTATCGTCTTCCACGGAAGCTATAAACCCGAACCGTGAACAGTCAAACACTGAGACCACCGATGGATCTTCAATGCCTGAAAACGACTCTACGAGCGTAACCCCTGGAATTGGAGACTCTACGAGGAGAATAGAAACGACGAGACGAAATACCGGAGATTTTACGTCATTGCAGAGATTATTGGTCGGTGCATATTTCGGTAATGAAACTACGATTTCTAGTGACGACGATGAGGGAGACAATTGGGTCGACCATATGCAGGCGAAGACGACTCACGCGCCACCGAAAACTGATCGATCTACTATGAAGGAAAATCTATCGTCTTCCACGGAAGCTATAAACCCGAACAATGAACCGTCGAACAGTGAGACCACCGATGGATCTTCAATGCCTGAAAAAGACTCCACGAGCGTAGCCCCAGGAATTGGAGACTCTACGAGGAAAATAGAAACGACGAGACGACTTACCGAAGACTTTACGTCATTGCAGAGATTATTGGTCGGTGCATATTTCGGTAATGAAACTACAATTTCTAGTGACGACGATGACGGAGACAATTGGATCAACGATATGCAGGCGAAGACGACTCACATGCCCGAAGGATCGCTGACAAGCAAATCCGCATTACCGGAAGTCGGAACGTCGCCGAGTACGTGGAGCTATTCAACGGCTACGGCAAACTTCGATAGAACCCCGACCGGTTCTTCAGGCACTGAGGCAAAAGCGGAAATTACTACGCAGAGTTCTGTAATAAAGGAACAATTCTCTCGACAACCAGAGATTAAAATTTGTGATAGTGGAAACTGCAAGCACGTAGCCAGCAAAATGTTATCCTACATGAATCATTCGGCCCATCCGTGCGACGATTTCTACGAATACGCTTGCGGTGGTCTGGAAGCCGATCCTCAGATAAACGAGAAAGATTTGCATCGGAGAGCCTACGATACCATAGCACGCAAGTATCTCGCATATTCTCAATGTTTGTTCATAGTGGTTAAAGAAATAAAACGGTGTCATATTTTTTCCTCGATAATACATTTTTTTTAATCATCCACTATTAATTGTTCGTAATAGTGTTTCGATCATGTGAAAAATGGCTCGATCTGAATATAATAAATTGTAGAAGGAACATTTTTTCTTTTAAGTAGAAAATATTTTTCAAAAATAATAATTTTATCCTACAATGTTTTATAGTTGGACCTGGGAAGTTCTTTACACGATTAGATTGTCGTTATGATGAATTAATCGTGATGGACGTATTATCGATTTTTTTATTACCAAGGAAAATAAATAAAACACAAATAACTTTTAACGCTTAGATATCATTTTTCAATAGTCCAAGCAGCGCGCATGAGAGGGAAACAGCCGGAGTACGCTCAATTTGGCATATATTACGAGAGTTGTCTAAACTACGAGTCCAGCTTTGACAAGTCCCACAGGATAAAATTAGGTAAGTTTAAAAGATATAACATGTTATATTCTTAATAAATAGTATCGATATTCCAACAGCTAAAGAAGCTCTGAACGAAGTAGGAAAGTTTTACACGAACGCTACCTGGCCCGGAGATTTTCAAAATTTCACTACATTATTTGCAAATATGTTGCTGCACAACGGGTACGAATAAAAATGCTTTTCTGTTCTTCTACCTCATCGATATTTTTTGAGTTTACGCCAAGAGAATTATTTCGAAAGGCCATTGCTGTTCGACGTCGTCCCCGATGTTAACGAAACGAATCCGGAAGCTTTCACCCTGAGGATCGGTCCCGCTATCGATAGGAGCCCATTTCAGTTCGCGAATGTCCACGATCCGTGCAATGAAGTGAGCGAAAAGGCTCGCCGCGATGAAGTAGATCTTGGCCAACTTTACGAAGATTACGAAAGCTGCAAGGTAAATATTACTGATTATTTTTCACCGTTTCATTATCGATTGAATGTTTTTTGTTCCCGCAGTATAACACGAGCCGTCTCGTAAATTCCATAATCCATGCATTGACGGAACTCGCTATCTTTGAGGATCTAGACAATCCGGACAAATCGCAATATTTCGACGCCACGATATTTAACATCGATTTCGAAATAATCAAAGCATTTCTGGCGGTAAAACAACAGCATTTTTTTACATAGCGGCTAATTTTTTGCGATGCGTAATTCAATGCTCAATATTTTTCAGTTATTCCCTCCTGAGCACGAAATACTAGGAACTTACAGATCAAACGACTATGAAGTCACGACTCTAAAAGAGCTCGAGGATGATTGTCAATTGGTAAAAAAAAAAAAATATTATAATAACAATAACGTCAAAACGCTGCCCGCGCATGTGCATAAGTATCGAGAGATAACAAATGTTTTACTCCCAGTTGAATTGGAGTCAATTGATATTCTCCTTGACTGGACTGACTCTTGGACCGGACACCCAAGTGCAAGTTTATTACGAACACGAGCTTACGGCTGCTATGAAAGGCTTGGATAATTTTAGAAAGCATAGCGAATTTCAACTCAATAACGCGCTCCTTGGTCTGTACGCTCGAAATCTCTATCATGATGTAAGTACACTACGAATTGGATCTTCTTAAGGTGAAGTAAAGTCACATGACTGAACCAAGAGTGCGAGAGACATAGCGGCATTGGTCTTACAATGAAGCGAAAGAAAGCGACAGAGAATGTGTTTCACTTCACTTTAAAGTGATGTAGTATAACCCCTCGCTCATCTGCCCCGCGCCCAATTGGTAACAAAAACCGTACTGAATGCCGTTTTGAGACCGCAAATCGCCGAGGAAAAAAAAAACTCTTTGGCTGCTTCTGCCGATTCCTCGGGAAAGACCATTTTCTTTTTCCTCGGCGGACTGCAGTCTCAAAACTACTTTCAATACACTTTTTGTTACCGGCGGCCGTTTTTCACATCACCTTAAGATCATGTGAAATACCGCGAACGGCAATTACAACTGTAATGCTTTTTTTATTCGATGGTGTAATTTGGAGTCTAAAATGAGTAGGTTCCCACTGCAGAACGAGACAGAGTGTAATTATTTTCAATGGACATCAAAGTTTTAGCACGCTAAAAAAATAGCATTACAGTTTTATTACCGACTGAGGGGTTTCACATGTTCTTAAATCATCAGATATTCTAAGATTTTCTAATCCTGTTGAAAAGCTCGTAGCTCCGAGATTGTCGAGAGACTTGGAGAAACACTGCTTGGACATAGCTGCACATTTTCTTAAGCGGGAAGCTTCGAAATTGTACATGTCCTCGTTCACCGGAAACAACCTGAAAGATATTAAAACTAAGGTAAGTGCCGTTACGAGCATGAAGTATACTTTCGTATAAGTTCAAAACAATTTCGATTTATCACAGACGCAAAGGCTCTTCCACGATTTAAAAGAGACTCTGAAAGTTGAGATACGGCGATCAAACTTGACTGTCGAATGGGAACGGGAAGTGCTCAACAAACTCGATGATATGAAAATGTCACTACCCGATCCGTCATACTTGAAAAACACAGACTCGAACAGGGTAACGAGAATATCATTTCAACGCTCACGAACTTTATTTTGTTGTACAGCGTCGTACTTAGCGTAATCTCAATTATTTACAGCTAAACATGACTGACAATTATTTTGAGAACTCTCTGACTTTGATGAAAAAATACAGATCCATGATGTACAGCGTGATGCAGAAGAATCCAAATGATCCTGAACAAATGTAGGTATAACTAGCATTTCTCTATGAAGCGTAAATTGCGTTAATCTATTTGCTAACTCAGTTTTTGTTTGTATTCATTTAACTATTAATTCTTATCCAGTTGGACGTTTTTCGCGTCGCCATTTCAGTCGATCACCCGAAGGGTTTATGAATTGAATCTCATCGTCGTACCATTAGGCGCGATCGACTGGCCGTTATTGTTGCAAAACGGAGAGAGCTTCGATTATCTTGTTCAAGCGACCGTCGGCAATTCAATAGCCCGCGAAATAGCTCACAACTTTCTTACGAAGGGTAACTATACATTTCACGATTATTTCTTTAAGTATATTTATGTATATCCCATGCGACAGAGTAAGTACGCACATGCAGGAATTGAGTAAAATTTACAGCCCGTAGATTGCCTCGTTAAATTATTAGGAAGTCCGATTTATCAGAATGTATCATACGATCTATCCTCGAGATGTTTTTTTCAATTTTTCGATTCGACAGGAATTCATTACGAGTGTGGTTCCCACGATTCCGAATTCGCACTAGTGACTGACAACGATATGATGAAATCGATTTTCGCGGAGTACATCATTTGCCAGGGAAACACGTTCTGCACGTTCCAGAGAACCATGTCGCTGCCGGCGACTGGACAACGCGTCTCGTATACGGTAAAGATCGAAAAACTAATTCGGACTCCTCTGGTACGAATAGATTATTTTAGTCAACAAGATAGAGCGAAGTATAATTTAATTATTTAAGATTTCACCACTGACGTTGAACGAGATGCTCTCCGACGCAATGGGCATGAGACTTGCTCACGATACTTTGGCTCGTTTCGAGGAGGAACGATTAATCTGGCTAAACTTGGACGCCAGTCGGCTTTTCTACCTAGCTTACGCACAGGTGCATGATCGCCCTTTTTTATGATTGTTTCATCCACGAGATACATTCCTCTTGTCCATTTATCGATAAAATCTATCTCTAAACTTTACAGACTCATTGCACGAAGGCACCACTCACGTCTTCATACGTATCCCTGTACGAGGGTCGAACGTTGCCCAGCAGGATACGGATTTTCATGGCAGCCTCGAACGACAGACTGCTCGGCGAGGCGTGGAATTGTGTCAAAGGCTCCGAGACATTTCCGGGATACGGTTGCGATGTATATCCACTTGGCGAAGACGTACAACCGGAGAATCACGCCAACACTCCCGAAGCAGCCTGATCGTTAGAGTAATAAATTTCCAATATAACAAAACGATGAAGAAACTATCACATTCGTTTCCGTGTTTACGAAAATGCAACGTCCCTCTTTTTCATTTATTTTCCTTTCTTTGTATAGCTCTTGAATTACGAACTTTTTGAAGCTCGCAAAACGTCGTACGACTAGAATGTTCAGCGATTTCACTGTGTCTCACTGTATTTGTCAATTATCGCGAGTCAACAGCTTTCTCACTTCTCCTTTTTGTCCGGGAGATCCATAGCTGCCGTATGTCCAGCCATGTTCCCTGTAAAAAAAATGTCAATAGTAGTTATTCGCATGTTTTTAAACCGGTAAAGGGGCAGTATCTATTTTAACAATCACTCTTCTACCATCCCACTTTCGATATCCGATCAACGATTTTCTAGTTACATTGGATCGTTACATCTTTTTTAGTCACTTCTCAACGCAGCGTCACGTTTTATAATTATATTGCGTTTAAATGTCAACTTGCACAAAAAAAAATGCGTTTTTACTTATCGAATGGTAATCGGATGATCGATATATTGCCCATCGTTGTTTCACGTAAGGTAAGATTCAATTCCTGGCAGAGTGTCGTCAAAACGTTAAGAGGAAAATCATATTTGAGCTAATACTTTGGCGAGTGGCTCGTAGCGAAGCGTTAATGTATAAAGAATTAATATATCGTTAAGTGTCCTTGCGAAAGAACGTACCATCGCAGTTTGTCGTTTCAGCGATACTCTTGTCCTGTTGGGTCGACGGGCTTAGCGCGTCCGTCTGAAATAAGTGCCATGCGTGATGCACAAAAAAAACAACACGTGAGATTATGGCTCAAGTTAGTTACGAGGAACGATGAAAAAACAATGGAAGAGTCGACCGATCGCCGATTATCTGATGTACCTCGAAGTACTGATGCCAAAGTACACATCCGTATACACACAGAACGGAGATCAACGACTGACAGAGCAGCCAAACGATTATGTTTACCGCTTGGGTACGCTCGAAGAGCTCGGCACCGTGGCGTATGCACAGCAGAGCCTCGGTCACCATTATAGCACCGTAAACCCAGCATTGAGTCCCGACCCGGCTGCAAGTTGGATCGGTCGCGTACATGTAGTATTGCCTATATCAATAAATTTGTATTAATCACCAAAATCACCCTGCTATCTAGAAGTTTTGCAATTCTCTTTATAAGTTTGAGGATGCATGGCCCGAATATTTTAGTACACTGCGTTGAGAGCTCGTTTCACTTGAATGAAGCAGTAATATTGAATGATAACCAAGTACCTTTTCCGTAAATCAAACAATTGTGAATGCTTTAAAAAAAAATTGTTTCCCAGCAGTTGGTGATTCGTAATGACAGTAATACAGTTTAAAAAAATGATTATTATTCTTTTCGCGTGCACAGTAAAAAAGTTTGTACAGTTGTAATTTCTTTTCCACAAAAATCCACGCAGTTTTCCGTGTTGATTTTACCATTTTTTTTTGCACAAAGCGTATTTCCAATTTAAAAAAAATTGTGAACTTTTATGGACAAGAAATGTTGATTAGTGTACGACGATAATACTTCATATCCGTGAATAACAAACATGAATGAGTGCGATAAAAAAAAAAAAATCATCGATCTATCAAAACGCAATATTTCGTTGTCACAATGGGCGACACATCCTCAAAAGGCTCGTGGACCAACGAGCTCCTCACCTGACCGAGGGCGCGACAATAACACCAACGAGGCCGAGTCGCGCGACAACGAAAAAATGCGACGGCGGAAACTCGTAAACGTGCTTCAGGAAGAAAGTATTGAGTTCTGATACCTGCCAGAAGATAACCAACTGACAGAGTGCCACGAAACGCATGTGAGTACACGTGGGATCGAGCCATCTGACGGAGGTCCAGCTGGCAGGCGTGAACTGCAATACAGCCCTCTTGAGTTTGCCCGTAGTGCTCTCTATGTCTCTTATGCTGACCCACTTGTACTCTCTCATCTCCAGTATCGAACAAATCTTCAAACCGATCCAGATACCAAGAGCATTGCAGACCAGGACGTCCAATATGACCGCGTCCCACCAGCACTCGACAAAGTTTGGCAGCAAATGAGCGAACGCCAGTTCCGTTACTTCCCACATTATGCTGACCGCCCAGAGAATGCCGGAGTGCCTTATGAGTAGTGCCTTGAACGCCCAGCCGAGAAGATGTCCCGCGGCGAAGACGTCCAGATGATTCCATATCTTCTCCAGGGTGATGTCCGAACAGTTTACGCCGTACTCCTTGTCCATGTCGATGTGAAAAGACTCCAATCCGGGATCGACCCATACCAGTATCTTTCTCACCGTTGCATAATCTTGAAACAGCATGAAGAGCAAGAACATGAGATAGAGCACGCTGCAGCCAAATACTATCCTCCAGACGACCGGATGAGGCCTCGTGAAGGGTCCATTGGGGAACGTGAGAACGGAGATTATGAGAAAGAAGACTACGACGCAGAGTATTCCGGCTCTGAGGTTATCCTCCACCCTGGTGACATCCCTGCAGAAAACAAGAGTGGCAAGGAATATTAACGAAGTAGCCTTGGCGAGCATGGCTAGAAACAACGAAAATCATGACTGTGACAAAGTTCAACGTGAATGTTTAATTGTACGATATGAATGATGCAATAAAAATGGTAATGAAAAATCACAGAACGTCGTATTTACCTGGCGAATGCGAAATAAATTACGGCTCCTATAGAGATGAGAAAAAGGGTGATTGTGTGAGGTTTGTAGAAAACTTCAATCGATATGTCGTCGACCGGTCTCTCATTGATGTTCGGGAAGCTGTCGGTCCCGGCGCGCAACTGATGCCCTTCATTGATGTCACCTAGGCCAAGGCTGTTTAACGTTTCAACGTCCTCTTTTCTCGACGACAGCCTATTTCGCAAAGTACCCTTCCTCGTATCATCGTTACTCGCCATCTCAGCGAGTAGCATGGAATTTTGTTGGTTTCGTCAAACGAATTACGACCTTTTGTCATCCACGAGCACACCGGTGCTCTTCAACACCGTTCGACGACGTGTTTTCACGTAATTCGATTACCGCCGATAATGCAAACTCTCGAGCAGTGCCTCGTCTCCGGGGGGACTGCTGCTGTAAAAAAAAAAAAACGAAAAGCTGAACACGAGAGTACGAGACCGCGCGCGAACTAGCAGACCACCCGTCCGACCAAACGCTCAACCAATGAAAATTTATCGGCTAACTTTCGACGACTGACAGCAGCGCCGCCTTACGGAATTTCATCGGGTTGTTTACGATATGAATTGTACGTTTTAATCTTTTAATAAATTTGCGTCCTATCGCTTGAACTCGTGAACCTTATGCATTCTTCCAGCAACCGTATTATAATTCAAGATTTTAATTAATTAAACATTTGACTTTGCGGCGGCGAGAGAGCGCATGCGCTCGGCAATGAGAGGTATGGCAAGAAGGTAAACAAGTACTTTTACCGTACAGTATATAGTTCTCTCACTAACATCTATATTTTATGTTCCCGTGAACATACAACAAATAATAGCAATGGTAAGGGCAATTACAGTGGACACGATTGGAAACTTTCTCTCAGCAAAACCATCCTGTATAGCACAATATACTACACAATAATGTTATGCTCGAAAGAGATGAGGAATAGGAAACAATTATGGGTAATAGGTTGCCATTAGTCATGCGATAGAATTGCTCAATTGCCCGAGACCGTAAACGCATTGGAACTGTAGCGGGCAGTGTAACGTACAAAAGAGAGTCTAGTAAACAAAGTCTGTTTACAAAATCCTCTCGTTTAGCAATGCACGCAATTGAATCCGTTACGGGGCTCGGCTTTTCACAACAATTTAAATCACCGAAACCAGTTAAAACCGCATCTCCATATTCGAAGCAATTTTTTTTTTCACCTTTCTCGGCGTCTCGTCCCACGTTCGTTTGGACAGTTATACACAGAGAGCGTCTTCCACCATATGAATCACCCACGAAGAATTTTTTTTCTCCAACGGTCGCTTCGTCTCGACGAGGGAGACCCTGAGCCGAGAACCGTATCGTCCCTGAATAAATCAATCCACAAATTTGCATTACAATAAGCTGCTTATCACGAACAATTCTCCTATTATACTTTCTGCATTACCATTGAACGATAAATAATAATTTTCTGAATAAACTGATAAGAAATTATGAAACTTGAAGAACAATCGCTCGCGTAGGCGCAAAAATACAATTTTACTGGAATCGATTTCTTTATCACAAGATTTTTATTATTGAGCCCGACAGATGTAGGCTCGAACTGTTAGAGTGACGATAATCGTTTTGGCGAAAATGCTCGCAGCTGTCTCGCGGTTCACCATGGAACAAAGGTATAAACGGAGTTTGAAAAAAAGAAAAAATAGCCAATAGACTCGTTCATTGCCAACGTTATATTGCATTGGGTGTGTGTAAGGTCGCGCGTGACAAGTCACGGAGCTCTCGGTTCCGCAACGCTCGTTCCAACGACTCGAAAATTTGAACAGGCCAATAACGATACGCTATACGGATTGGCGGACGAATGGGCGTTCGTTCCGCTGACGGTGGCGTGTAGGTCCACCGGTGTACGTACGTACCAGGCAAGGTGGTGTGGCTCGCTGCTGGGACGCCAGAATAAAAGCGAGCAGCAACGCGGACGGCCGTTCAGATCGGTACAGATCTCAAAGCGTAGCATCTATTTTGTCGAGTGTGCGCGACATAAAATATACTTTTCTCTCGCACAACAGTTCGTCGAAACGAACGGAAGTTTCCTGTGACTCAAACCAAGTTTTGTTCATCGAGCTGCTGGTTCATCGAGCAACGTGTAAGTACGAACTAAAATTTCAGTGAAAAAAACGCTCGTTCTCGCGTCCGAAAACAGCAACAGTTTAACGCGACAGTTAACTCACCAGCCCCTCGACACAGAGTCAACGAGGGGAGACACAAAGACAGGACAGACTCTTCGATCGGTTTCACACGATGCGGCAAATTATTCGCAGATTCGACTGAGTTCGCGCAACGAGACGGGTGCTGCGGCAAAACTGAGACACACGCAACGTGCTCCGGTAACGTCTGCGCTCTAGCGAACATGCGTAGAAAATGTTTCGATCTTTTCGCGAAATACGTATCTCGTTTTCAAGCCCGTTAATTATTTCTGTCTTGAGTCGAATTCCGATATATCCAGCTTACTGATACGACATCCGGTGGTCATTGACACTGCGAGCGACTTGGCTGTTCGAACGCATTAATCACAAAGTAAACAGCGCAGTTTGTTTCTTTTCTCCTTTGTGTAGACGCTGTAGGACAAAGCGTCGTTTGTCCGATCGTCCCCCTCTTCGTTATATCAGCAATGAATGTTTTCTTTTTTTTTAATTGGCTAATAAAGGTACAACAGTCATTGTTGCCATGGAATCCACGGGTCATTGGCACAGACCCGGCAGCTGTGCTGTGAAATAACGTACAGCCATTTGGCTCGAATCGAACAAAGTTTTGTTTTGTCTCTCGCTCTCTCCTCTCTCTTTCCCCTTTTTTCTCTCGGTTTCGAGGGAAACGACGACCCTTTGTCGCCACTTCGTTCGTTCGAGCATGAAACTTTTTTCGGTCGAAACTGAATCAAGGAGAATTATGGGTGTCCGGTAACAAAAGTTTTTTTTGAGCTCGTGGGTGTAGCGGATTTGTAACGGAGAATATTGCGCCGGGCGAGAGGGCTGGGAGCCCGAGGGAAAAAACGGTTTATAGCTTCAGTCACCACAACAGTTTCGAAAACTTGTGCGGAAATCGCTTTCTTCGTACTTCCAGCAAAGTGACATATTTTTTTTTTTTTATTACAGAAAATCGAATCGAGATGGCAACCGCTACTGAAACTCCCGTCATCAATGAGGGTAAGTAGACCTATTAGTATTTTATTGAAAGACAGACATTTCAGTTTTCGCAATAAAAATACGAGCGAGCTGCACTACACAGAACTTGTTTGAGTGTCTAAAAGCAATGGTTTCACGCGTCGAACGATTTTTGTAGTTTACAAATGGCATCGATGAAAAAGTAACTTTCCACTCGAGGTTATTTATCGAAGATTTGTACTGTACATTGCGATACTATCTTCCGAGCGGATAAAGATTTAATAGGAGGCTTACAGTCTGGAATATGATGATTGTGTTGCGAACCGGACAATGGGTGGAACACGCCTACCTAGACCGAAAGTAATCAAAGCCCTCGTTCGACGAGACTGGTGCATATACATATAAGCAGCACGGTTTGACGGGTCAAATATGATATAGCGGAAGTTGGAAGCGATCTATTGGCCCAAGACAAATTTTAGCGATCGTAAACCAGAGGAGAGCACACCGACGTAATTCCCTCTCTCCTTCGCCTACCAGTCTCTGCCCGTCCGGCGTAAACCTCCTCTGCAAAAAGGACTTGGCTACAGAGATGGGGTCAGAGCCCTCTAACCGTGTCCTCGGTGTGTGCCCAGGCGGTGTTGCGGCTCTGCAACTTCGCGAGGTGGCAACTGCAGCCTGCGCCGGATGACTGCAGTGGCCCGAGCGCCATTCAGTGGTTCTCAATGTAAAACGGTTATCAATATTCTTTGTTCGGTACTTTTTCAATCGATATTCTGGACATACGATATTCAATTCTTTCGTCAATATTTGACATATCAATAACGGGTCTATTTTCTCTCTACCACCTTTTTTATGCTGTTTCCAATCCGAAACGCCTTGAATGCGATGGCGAAGGGTTTGAAGATAGGCAAAATATTATTTTTACTTCTGACCTGAATTTCCTTAGTAAATATTGACCGAGGAGTAAAATATGGTAGATTTGTGATTAGCGTAATAAAACACACCAGTCGTAGACCTGAGTACGTCTAATCCAGCATTTTTGTTATCTTCAAATAGACATATTTACTTCACGAGGGAGTTTCAAAAATTTTTATGCAAAACCCAAGTGACCATAGTTTTTTACTGGGAAAAAAGAAGAAAAAAAAAACCAAGTACGTAAGATTCGGTATTTTACAGTTCTCAAATTTTTTGAGTCATCATTAAGGGCGATGAAAAAACGGAAGACAATGAAACACGATAAATTTGTGACTGACTCGCGACTTTTTGGCATCAAATCGAAGGTTCGCAAGAAAATGGTCCAGTTCACAAATTGCGACGCTTTTTTCTGGCTTGGCCCAAACTCAAAAGACACATCGACAAGGGCGAAAAAAAATCCGTTTCCATCCCGGCAGCACACGAATAAAGCGACAAGTCCCTTCGTTATTTCGACATTTTTTGTAAAAATAATTAATTTTTTTCAGATCGCAAGAGAAAAAACATAAAAATAAGGGACACAACAGTCGAGTGGGTTGATCCGTTCAATGAGCCTCGAGTACGTTCGATCGACGTCGAATCGATGATTTATCGTTTCCCGCAACAAGAACCCCGGGAGGAGATGCCGCATGAGTCTCTCCTCGAAGCCTTCGCGATGCAGCGGTAGTAGTTCACTTTGTGCTCGCACACGTACGTCTCCGTCGAGTGCAGCGGGGAGAGCGAGACACGATTGGTGTGCCTCCCCGATCTGCGTGGGGTAACTCGATTCCCCAACCATATTCGTTGAGCGAAGTATCCTGCTGGGCGCACTCGTCGAGGAAACTTGCGACGTACGGGGAGAGCGCGAAACTCTCCGAGCCTGTACCACTCTGAGAGCTCTCTGCGCGTCTTGACTCGTTTCGAGCGTCAAGCCACATGGCCTACCCCGCCGCTGCGGAATCTCGTTTCTTTCTTCGAGTTGCAGCCATCGAGCCTCGCGCCGATCTTGCTTTTTTTCTCCTCTCCCGTTCTTTATCACCCGATGCAGATGTGCTTTAATTAAAAAGGCTGTCGCAAGGACTAGATTTCCTGGTACGGCAGCGAGCCGTCATACCATTTTCGGTTATCTATTTACGTTTCAAGGTGATTTACGTCTGCGAGCTGTGCGCATGTAACGAGTACAACGTAGAGAACGTTCGGGACAGACGCTAATGGCATTGCCGGCTGCTCCACTTCGCAATGGGAAACTCGCTTCAATTACGTCCCGTATTTGTACGTCCACGGGAGTGACAAAAGCCTGACTGCGACGGGTATTCAACGGACCCTCGCTCGCGTCGCGGAGGGATCGGCACGAAGTTTCGTCTTACACGTCTATATGTATATATATATATATATATATCTGTTTCTCGCTTTTCTCTCCCTCGTATCCGCGCTTTAAAGGGTTTCGCCGACCGGTTGATCCATTTCCACCCGTCCCACTTGATAATTCGAGTTTACATTTATTATTCATCCCCACATTCGATTTGAGCCGTGTCACATCCATTCCCGTAACTGGGACAATCCACGTTTCGATCCAAACTTTGCGAAAGGGCGATGGGAGAGAAACTATATTTATAATATCACAAAAATTCGATAATTGACAATCGAGGTGCAGGGATAATAATATATTGAAACTTACAACAACAAAAAAAAAAAACACGCAATTTTATAGGCATGAAAATTCTCCGGTCGAGATCGAATCGATGAGGTCCTAGGGGGACTTGCGAGCAAGATTTACGGTAATCGCTCGTCCTCCAATAGCCACGAAGTTCGTTCCTCGAGCCAGCTTGCCCCCCCCCCCCCCCCCCCCCCGCCCCGCCCCCGCCTTCGCCGCATGGGATTGGCCAACGCGCAAGACGCTAATCTTATTTTTACGTAAAAAAAAAATACAGAAGTCTTAGGATGGAAAGAAAAAAATTATACATTTTTTCCCCTGTATTACACCATATCGAAGTGTAGAGCTTTGTCACTCTCATGGGTAACCGGAGACCATGAGATCGTTCCGGTGGTCTATAGAACGAGGAAGACCCTTCGTTGCTCGGGCTGTTGCCACGGGGTTAACGGGGGAATCCCATTCGGGTTCTCCGCCGGGCATATCCGCCACTGTAACAAAATCGAAGGTGTTTCATGTACACACACGAAAACATCGACGGTTAATTATTCACGGAGCCGAGATATATTTATCGTCACTTCGAATAGCGATAAAACTTCGTATCCGATGCGGCAAAAAATGCAATGGAAAATTGAGAGACGAGAGTGAGAGATGCCCGAGTGCGAAATGGAACGGTAAATCTATTAGCGCGTTACAGCGTGAATAATTTCGACTCTTCGCCATTTCGGGCTTCCGCGCTGTGAAAAGTCAATCGGCAAGCTTTCTAGCCGGATAATCGGATTATCCGCATTGTTCGGCTAAAAAAAAAAGAAAAAAAAAATAGCGCCGGATGGTTTTATCGCGAGGTGAGGGAAACTGGCGCCTCCCGGGGGTAGAGAGTCGGTTTTGCGCCGGGGTTCGTAACGCCGAGCCTTCGATGGTGCAACTCTCCTCCCTCGCTTTTTCGACGTACCAGCGGAGTGCGCAAAATATACATGTATAAGAATATCTCACTCGGTACGGGCGCGAGTATGGTAGGTACGTGGCCGCACACGTGCCTGGCGACGAGCAGTCCGTCCGCTATGCGACGGACGTCTTCTGGGTACAGTAGAAAGCTCCCACAACGAACGTCTTTCCATACTTAATTCGCAAATAATCACACATCATATCGGATAACAAAAATACTTAGCGATACTTTGACAGAAAAAAAAAATTCCCTAAGACCATTATTCGAAATAATGAATGTTCAATGAGCAATATTGCAAAAATAAGTTTGAAGAGAACGTCCAAAAATATAAAGAAACGTGTTTTATTTTTTTACATCTTATTAATAATTGTAATGAACGATTGAATTGAGAATGTCCCATGATCGATTGTTCGTAACGTTCCGATCATACGAAAACATTGCCAGGCCCGAATGTAAAAATTGTAGGAGAGCACGAATTTTTCTTCCAGTACATCATATAAAAAAACCAAAAAAAAAATATTGAAAGATCCGATCTCCTCCGATAATTTTTTATATCACGAGCTGAATATTGTTTCACACGACCAGAACGCAACGTCGCGAACAATCAATCGCTGAGATTCTCGATCTAATTTCTTTAATCGCGAAAAACAAGTGAAATTAAAAAAAAAAAATGTAAATCGTTTCGTCGAGCACAATCGTTTTTTTAATCGACCAACACTCTCCGTTACTTTACCTTCCGAAGCGTCGTGCCGGTTTTAAAAGACTATGAAAAAATATGCACAAACCGGCAACAATTATTTTTGTTCCTCGAAAAATCGACGTCTCATCCCGATCCGTTAGAGAGTTCCTACTGTACCCCTGTACACCCTCCGATGTGTATGTGGACGTAGGCACGCGGTCGTAAAGAGCGAGAACGAAGTGAAAGAGGAGGGAGGGCGAGGAGGAGAGTGTTCGGCTCGTCGACGGGGGTAGGCGCCGCGCGGCTTTCACCGCGAGGAGCATGAGGAACAGAGGCGCGGGGCAGGAGGCGAGGAGGAGTACGGCGGCTCCGGGAGGGTGAGTCAAAGAGGGTTGCGCGGAGAGGGTGGATATCGAGCGACGCCGGGCGTCGTGGCGCACCGCGTTCGGTTCAGTCGGCCTCCAGCCACCGCCCCAGTTACTAGTTAGACCATTCACCGTCTCGCTCTTGCGAACCAATACCAGCGAATAAACCCCCAGACACACACACACACACACATACATCGAAAAACACGGTATATTCCTCGAGTCATCCCTCTTTCTCGCCGAGAGACCCTCCGGTCAGATCTATCCGAAGGGGTATAACTCCTATCGTCGCCGTCGACGTACGCCGCACCGCGTCAGTCGTCTTCACGGTCGCACACGAAGAGGAGCTCGCGATTAGTCTCTCCCGCATCAAATTAATTTGAAACAAAAAAAAAACGGATTGAATAAAAAAAAAAAAAAAGAAGTGTATACAAAAAAAAGAACGACATCGAAAAATTGGCGTGGATTCGTTGAAGAGACAGTCGGGAATATATAAAGATTTTATAAAAAGAAAAGCAGAAAGTAATCGAAGATGTTGATCGATCTCGTACGCGATTCCGTGTTGCAGTGCTTCTGTCACAGCTGCAAGGCCCCTTACGGGCTCGTAGGTAAGTTTCGAGCCTCGATGTATACGAGGCGAGATTGAAAAAAGTCCCACCGACTCTCCTCGTCGTGACCTTCCCGCTTCCGTGACCTTTTTCCTCTCCGCTACGCCGTTCCGGGGTTATCCGTTGTGCACACACCGTGGCCGGCCAGACCTGCCGGCGCGACGGCGTCGCGCTTCAGTAACACCTATCTTCCTCGATAATAGCCGTTCGGTTGGCTGCGTCTCACGAGTCATACCTATAGATACTGCGCAAAAATTTTCAACAGTCGAAAAACGTCCTTCGATAAATCGGCGACCGCCGGAACGGCCGTTTGCACGCGATTTTAAAGACCTCCCCCCCGTCCCCCTACTGCACTCTCCTACATCCTCTCCTTTCGTATATTTTTATCCGCAGTATAACCGCTCGACCGTGCTCTGAATCGATACACGACGTACCTCTACACACAAGCCCCGGCATAGCATTATCCTTGCTCTATGCCTCTCTGGGCCTCCACCTGCAGTTCGATCAATTTTCTCTAGCATCGCCGACCGGCCGACTCATCGCCCGGGTCCCCTCTTCCTCCCCGCCTCGGTCGAGCCTCGCGACTACGATACTTTCGTGATTTTTTTTTCATTCGAACAAAGCACTTTTATCTCGTTCCAAATTCAACTGAACCCTCTGTGTACTGATTGCATTTTAAAAAATGAAAAACAATTTTTCTTTTGTCATCGATCCATTCTCGTTACGGATATTGTACAGTCGAAGCTCGATCGACCTCGCGATTTCTCTTTTTTTTTATTCCCGAGCTCAAAGTTTGCCGAGGTCTCATCGATCCTCGACCATCGCGTGCCCCGAGCATTTTAATCATTACGGTCAATTTGCCATTTTTATTGGATTATTAATACGGGAGGCCGGTATCGAGACAACGATTTTACCGTTCGCGACCGGAAGTCAGTTGTAACGGTCTTTGAGAAAATTGATTGTCGCTCGCCGTTCCCGTAGCAACGGAGAATAATCGGGAGAACGAGAGTAGACGTGTTGCCACGCACGTGCTCGTTAAACCGGCACCGCGATTTTGAGGGACGAGAGGGTGCGGCCCAAGATGGCTACACGCCGGTTCCTGCCGGTTCGATATCGTTCGCGATTGCTGGCGTCTCTGCATCGATTTTCCCTATATCGAGACGAAGTCAGGATCCCTCCTCTTACTTATCCTATCCTATCCGCCAAACAGCCGAAAGAATATCGCTATCAATGAATTATGCTCGTTGCAAAAGCTGCTGGACAGAGGAGGGGCACTGCACCCATGAAGAAACCGAGCGGCAAAGGAAAGCCACGAACTAAACAGCCAAAGAAAGTCAAATTCATCAGTGAGTAACCGCTGTTGACTTTGAATCGATCCATCATTTTTTCATTTACAGCTCCGAAAATATTTATGCCATTAAAAAGAAGAGAACTGCAGCTCGCTCGATTTTTTTAAATGTGTTCACCAACACTATTTTGTATTCGCATGCACGATTCAATTCGTTACCTGGCCGTCTTCATTGTCGTCACAAAATATATTTTCTATACAAAGACTTCGTGTCGCTCCATGTTTTAAAAGTTGCTCGTCGCTATCACTTTTTTTGTTCTATGCGCATGTACCATTCAATTCGTTGTCTGACGTTCTTTCATTTCTATCTCTAAAATATATTTGCTGTCACTCGGTGCGTAAAAACCCCATTTTCATACCTTGTGAAATAAAATTTTGTACGATACTGATGGGACAAACTTTTTCTTAACTCGTCAGAAAAAGTTTTATCGCACTAGTACCGTAATGTTCTATTATTACACTCGGTGCGAAAATTGCAGTTTCGCACCTTATGAAGTAAAATTTGGTGCGATACTCGTGTGGAAAAACTTTTTCTTAACTCGTGCGACTGCAACACTCGCCTTCGGCTCGTACTGCGAATTCACACTCGTTGGAAAAAGTTTTATCGCACTAGTACCGTTATGTACTATTTTAATCTGACGTATGTTATATTTTAACGTATTTCATTATATTTTAAATATTCGAAACAAAAATTGTAACTCGTTCGATAACAAAATTTGATCTTCATTTCCGTGACTTTTGCATACATATTTTTTTCGTATGTATGACACGCGCCATTTACCATGTAACGAGAGTGCATTACCCTCAGCACGATATGCCCGACCGCGGTGAATTATACATCGGTAGATGGGGAATAACGGAAAGTAGAAGTCGGAGCGGGGTTGGTTGCACGTAGGGAGGACATAGTCAGAGAGAGGGGGAGGGGTGAAACGATAGTGAGGAAAGGGAGGCGGAGGGCGGCACACGTTGGGGTGCGTGTGCCGACTCCAGACGTCGCGGCGCCTAGAGACAATCGTTCCCGTCGCCAGATCGATCTTTCCTTTTCGCGGCTGACTCATATTCCCCCGGCCGCTCGCTCGCCGCCCTCCGGCGACTCTCGTCTCATTAGCCCCTGGGCAGAAGGAGGGTGGGACGACACCCAAAAAGAAGTAAGAGAGATCCGGAAACTTCGGAAAGAGCACTTGATTACATTATTTGCCTGGAATTGCCTTCCATTTCGGGAATTCCAGACGATAACGGAAGTCGGGAGCTAATTCCGCAGATTTGGTCCCTGATTGGCTTCTAATTGCAAGATGCACTCTCTCGAATTCGTTCCATCACGATTTAGTTCGGGATTTTTTTCTCTACGTAAGTGTGGGTGAAAAGGGTATAATGCTTAACTATAAGATAGACTTATATGATTTTTTTTCTATCGCTATTTTTTTATTCGAGCTTTGTTGAATGCAGATTTGTAAATTGTTTTTTTCTGCCTCTTTTTTTTTACTGATTTGTTTTTCTTTTTCGATAGCTACGGAGATTCGGTGTCAAGAGAAGTCCAAGGGTGGCTTATGCTACGAGGTCATTCTGGCCGAACCGACGGTGCCGAAGCGTGCACCATCTCCTCCTCAACCGACTCCCTCCCAGGAGACTGCTATCGAGGATAAGCTCAAAGCTGCCGAGGAGAGAAGACTCTCGCTAGAGGCTCACAAGCTTGCGTCTTTGGCTGCCAAGCTCAGCAAGATTGAGGAAGTTTCTCGTAAGAAGGATGAGCTCAGTTCGGCTTTCATAACTGCTACTCGGGAGTCACTGGACGCCAAGATGAACAACACCGAGGAGAAACGAGAGGCTCATATCGCCGAGCTCAAGAGCAAGCTTAAGGATCACGTAAGTATCTTTTCTTTTTATTCGAATATATTTTTCTATCGTTATCGAAAAACGATTTTTTTTGCGCTTCACAGTTAGAGAGCGTTGAGAAGACTCGTCAGAATCTGGAACAGCAAACCCAAGAGATTCGCACTGCCGTGGAGGAGAAACTGAAGACTGCTGCCGCTCAACGTGACGAGAATATCAAGAAGATGCTGGATCGCCTCAAGGAACACGTTAGTATTTTTTTTTTTTTTTTTTTTTTCAACAACCGTCGAGATTACCTTAAGCGTTCAAGAAATTGCAATCGAAAGGGTCTGACTTTCTCCATTGATCGATTTCAGGAAGATCAGGTAACGCGGGTTCGTCAAGGAACGTCGGAACGAGTTCAGCAGCTAGAGTCTCAAATTCAGGGTAAACTCGACCAGGCACGCGAGCGACGAGAAATGATGGAGCGCGAGCAGAAGGAAAAACTTCGCAATCATGTAAGTTTTATAGACGTCAAATGCATAAAACGTATGGTGTGAATATCGTACAAACAAAAAAAATTCTCTTGATGTCGTCACTCAGAATACGGTGAAGTTAGCGAAAGTGCGCGAAACTCGCGCGATGAGGGATCTCGAGACGAAAAAAATAGAGATCGACATGAAGGCATCGAACGCAGAGGTGAACCGAGAACGAGAGATTCAGCGTCGTATCCAGGCTATTCGCCAACAAGTAATTCATTCCAATATCCCGATGGTCGTTCAACCTGTATTTAATTCTGTTCCTTTCAACCGTTTATTTAATTTACCTCGTTCAGAAGTACCCTTGTCGTTCGTACAACATTTATGTTTTTTTACTTACACATTTTCGTTTCAGCACATATTACTTCCTTGTATTTTAAAGCAAGGTTATTTTTACATAGCTTGGTTAATTTATGTTATTTCCCTTAGACGTTGTGAGAACGACGATGCCATCGACGTGAGTCTTACTAACACGTTTCTTTGTTTTGTTTTCTGTCTTTGAAGGAGAGGCGCGCCGAACTAGTCAGACAGAACAGAGCACTCTTGGCTGAACAGGAGAACAACAAATCCGAAGATCAGAAGAGTGCCTTACCAGTGGAGAAGGAAACTTCGAGCTCCGGTTAGGTACGATCGAGCCACTTTGGATGTCACACACTCTATCCTCTGCTAAGACCCCCCCGCCCCCCAACTTCCATCTTCGCCAGTTCACACACGAATAAACGGAAGATCGAAATGCTCTTAGACTTAGATCGAAATGCTCTTAAGTCTGAACTTCCGTGGTGACATTAATTGAAACGAGAGAGGGCAGAGAATAAAACATTCGTTGACGCCGCTCTCGTTGACATCACAGGAGAATTTTCGCAAAGCATTACAACAAGGCGCCGAGGAGGGGCTTGTGCACAGAGGATGCTTCGTCGGCCTCATTTTGCTTCGTGCCATTTTTCGTTTATTCCGAAAAGAATGTGGGAGGAGAGGGGTCTTTATATTGCTTTATCATCCGAATCGACGCAAACTGATACACGTCGAGGATGCAAATTTGTAAAGAATTATTGTTTTCGTTTCAACAAGGCTTCGTACTTTTTGTTTTTTCGTTTAGAAGAACCGATTGCTGGCATAAATTGAAACTTCGTTGATCTCGGTTATTGATATAAGCGATTCGTTGTAATTATTCGTTCTTTTTTCTTTTGTACCTATTGCGATTACATCGGCACACATTATAGTAATCGTGTCTACGTTCATTTTTGAACAAGGGATTACAGCGCTATCCGGAATCTCAAACGATCGACGCGTCACGCCCGATTCAGTGGCATTTAAATGCCCGACGTTTTTAACGCTTTTGACGCATTTGTTTACACTTAACTAATATCCTTTGTTTTATTGTCTTTTTTTAACAAAAAAAATAAAAATACGATATCATAATCAGATGTTGATATGTTGGCTTCGATGGCGGAGATTTTAAGCGAAACGTGGTTGCGTCGAGTAGTTGCCGCTGAAGGATCGCGGATGACGAATTAATTATAATCGATCGCTAGTTAACTAATCAGCGTCACTGCTGAAATTGGCGAATTTTTTTCTTGTATCGCCAGTTTGTCCTCGCGAGTCCTTGGCGGCGAGTTACTTGCGCAGCTTCGTTAAGTAGAAATAGTTAATCGATTACCGTCGCTACGACTACGTAATAAGAAATAAGTAACGTGGTATCGTGTGCATACGAATATCTTGCGCATCATCGAGAGATGTTCGATATTCGTATGAAAACGGGCCCTCGAGCGATATATGTAATAGTGCTTTATACAGTTTATACTAAGCTTCAAAAGTTTAAAATCATTTTGTACTCGATCATTGCAATATTACTGCGCTAACCGAAGAATATAATGATTAAAAAAAGGCAACCTTAACAAATACGTAGTCTAAAATGAGTATAATGATAATATTGATGCTTCTGTGATGACTTCACTATTTGTCGAAATGTCTAATAAACGAACAAAACAAACAAAAGAAAAAGGGGAAAAAAGTATATCTAGCAGAGAGTAAAGTCGGATACTAATCGCGCGCTCGCTCGCGTAGATGCCGTGGTTGGAGGCCTACAGTATACATAGAGATCACGAATCATTCATTTTTGTCATGCAATTATAAACCAATAATGTTTTTTGTTGTCTGTTAATCAGAAAACGCGAAAGTGATTTTTTTTCATTCGATAACGCACAATTACTGTGTTCTTCTCGCTCTCTTGTTTCTCAACAACGGACGTATAACTACGTGCGTGGAAATAGTAAAAAGTGACATGCTGTTGACAGCTCCGGTCACGGTGTGGGCATAAAAAAATGACGCATAAGGTACAAAGAACCACGGTGAGCCGCAATGAATTTTCAATATTCCGTAAGTTATAAACATCGATGAAAAACGCAAATGAACAAAAAACTAAATAAACATTTTTACGGAATGCTAAAGATCGCACGAGTGCTGAACGCTATTAATTGATAAGATTTTTTTTCGGAGAAATTATTATCTATGGATAGAAGAGAGTTCGAGGGACTTCGTAGATCGCGGAAAGTGGGCGTGCATGCGTGCCGCGAACGTTTGGAAATAATCCTTCGCCGAGATTCTTTCGATACACGGCAACGTTGTTCTCTTTACGAGGAAACTGAGGAAAACTCGATGTAGGAATTACGGCGAGAGCCGGGCACGCGGAATAAATAATAGTTATTTTCTTTGTCCCCTCGAAATTGCGATATGGTAACGAATAATGTCTATTTTTGCATAATCGTAGTGATCTTTTCGCCGAGAACGTAATCTCGTACAACTTGTAATCCCGGTGCCCGACGTATGTATGCTATGATTGTTCTCTCTCTACCCTGCCTTATACTTTAAACAAAAAAAAAACTATTATGTAGATTTTCACGCGATGACGTACTAATAACGATATGGTTGCATTGTATGTATGGTTTTTCTGTGAGCTTTGGTATTATTAATAATAGTAACGTCTTAAGGAAGTCGAAACAAACAAGTGGAGCGACAGGAACCGTTTCGATGCGAAAAAATATATGCAAATAAATATTAAATACACGTTCATATAACAATTATTTTTATACAGCGATAACGTATCCAATCCTGAATGAAGAACAAAAATTCCATTGAATAGTCAAAAATGTTAACCTTTCCCATTCGATCAAGTTCCGGCTGATATTTCAGAATGTGAATCAGTGACCCGCTAAAACCGGTTTGGAGCTTCAATCTTCGACAATCTGCAGGCTAGCGTGGTGACCGTGAGACAAAAGTGCCGTCTTTTGATGTAATAATTAGTCTGTCTCGAAGACTAATGACAATTAATCGAGTACAAGGAATGACACCGCACGCAATATAATTCTGCAACATATCGTTCAATCGGAAATGCCCTCTACGGTCTGGTTCACCTGTAATTGCGAGATGAGATCTTGGACATTTTCTTTTGCCGCGTGTTTCTATTACAGTTAAACTTCGAAGCATTAATCATCGTGACATATTTAATTATTCGGTGTTTAATGCAAACGAAATTGCTTCTTTTTAGATTTCCACGATATAGCGGCAGCCGATAAAGAAGCGCTCGAAGGGGAGTTCAGTTTTAAAAGATCAGCAAGAGGGTGAATAGTAATCTATTCATAATCGTGTCTCCAGAGTATTAGATTTCATAATGAAAGCAGTTTATTTTATCGAACCGTGAAGCTGGTAAACTCTGAATGAGCTTACGTCAGTCTTTAACAGTAACGAATAATTTTTTTTAATGACGGCAGCGTGCTCGTACTATGACTATGTACGTCCCTGCTGCGTGGTGACGTCAGAAGTGGTAGAATGGCCGCACGCCAAAGGCTCTACCGAAACGACGAGTAGAGCCTTTACAGAGCGGAGTAGATGGCAAATGGCTGCCGTACGGTCGAATTAATAATGCGTAGAAGCCGTGTCAGTCGGATTAAATATCGTGTCAAAGGAGCGGAACGATGTTGCTGAAGGGACGAATTTTGTTGAAGAGGAGCCGGAGGCATCATGGGAAAAACTCTAAGGCCACGGCCGGTAAGTGAACACAACGATCTCTTCGTACACGACGAAGGCAGCGAAAATTTTCTCGATGGTTCGCGTAGCAGTCGACGAGATAGCCCTGCCGAACATATCGCGGGGATCCCTCGTGCCCGATAGCTTGCCACAATATCAACACAATATGGCGGATCGAAATTATTGCTCATTACCACTGGATTATTGCAAGCCGAACAGAATATGTTTGAATCTGCGTCAAATACACGAATCTCCGAAACCGGTCATACAAATCCTTTTTGTTTCTTTCTAAGTTAATACAGTTCGCATAAGGACCGAAACACGTTCGTTTTAAGAGCCGCGCGAGCGCATACTCGTGATCCATAATTGTCCGTCTAACATATCGTTCATTTTCCAATACTTACACGGTTTTACGTTCTTTCCAAATGCCCCGACGGCAATTCGCGCGAGTTCTCATTGAGGTTAGGTCTCACGGGTTATAGTGGTTACAACGAAAGTGTATGTGTAGTCTCGGCTCTCTCAGTTTTACACGTGATTCTTGTCACGCTATTCGTAAACTCGTAATGGGTATAAGATAGTGTTGTCGACGTCGTTGCAGTTAATTCTTGTCGGTGTAGTATGTGTTATTCAGTCGTTTTTGTAGCATAACGTTCCAATCACGTGTCTCCCCCCGTTCGAGTAACGGCGCGAGATGGCGCGTTACGATGTATTTATTGCAGAATAGTTTTCGATAGAATAGTTTTTTATTTAAAAAATTTTTATTCCCGTTTTGTAAAAAATCATCCGGCACATCCGAGACAAACAGTATCTGAACACGTTCGCTCTCTATGCGTCTTCACGTGATGATCCAAACTGAACTTCGGTCCTTCGTCGTTCATCAACAGACACTCACTCTCGTTGTTTACACTGAAATCAGACTCGAACGTACTATCGCTACTGACCACCCCGCTCAATGACCGTAAATAACTCGGATTGCCCTATAATTACTCATTATATATTTGCATCTTACGTCGTGGCTGTATGAAATCTTCGCTAGTCGACTTCCGGAGCCAGTCCCAAATATATCAATGATAATAATAATATATTTGCTTTTCGTCGTACTCTCTCGGTGTAGACGCATCGTTCACACCGTCACTGTAGATGACTCGAGGCTTATCGTTACCGAGTCCGAAGACTCTCACACGGTGTGACGAATAAACGCGGACTTATCTCTAAGAGAATTCGTTTGACGAGTTAAAGTTTATTTTTGTTTAAGATCTTTTTTTCAAGACTTATGCAAGGAGAGCATAACAATTTGATTGACATAATCATTGCGAATGACATAAATTAATAATGATTCGGTGAGTTCTACGCTGTTCAAAAAACGCCTATGCAGTGCAGAGTAAACCTTTGCCCAAGCTGCATTTAGTGCGCATATTTTCTCGTGGAATCGGAGAATTAGAATGAGAAGTACCTTTACGAGAAAGCGTTACCTTTATCGTTATCATCATTGTTATTAAAACATCGCAATCTGCGTTCGATGTTCTTTATTAGTGTCAAGTCCCTCGTCGTCTCGGAGTATCCGGTGTACGCCGGTAATAACGCGACATGTCTGTACAGATACGCGTATACACCGTGCGCTTGTGTAGGATGTAGCATCGCTGTGACACAACTGCACTCGCGAGCGTCTACCCCATCGTGTATATGCCACCCGTGCAATCGCATAGGTGTATTTGTTGCCATGACGATAAAGACGCGAAATCGATGACGCCTTGGGAGACCAATGGAGCGCGTATTAGAATTGATCGGACGGTATACGATACCCGTGCTACTCGATTACACTCGTAGCGTCCTGACAGTTCACAAACCCGACTCTCTTTGTCTTTATACGATTTTTTCAAATTCCTCACATTATTTAAAATTACTTAATTCGCGATTGAAATAGACATTGGCATTGATATTTAGAATTAATTGGTTATTGCTATTGAAAATTCGGTTACATTATGCGTTAAAAAGAAAAGAATTCAATAATCCGTGTCGGTATTTTTAACGAGATTTCCGTTGCAGCGATGATAACGTGTTTACGAGTAACCCTCACAGGCCTGTTCAGTAATACATTTTTACATTTTTTTTTTTTTTTTTTTTTTTTACAAATTCTCATTTTATTTGCCTTTTACTCGGACCGCTCTCGTATTCGGGATCGCAGGGGCCGAGCCACTGAAACTCTGATACCGGGACGAGAGCGCTGGACCTGCTTCGGGATGCTGATTGTTGCTTCGGCTGCGCCCGAGTGAGCGACGATGTTAAAGCGTCTCAAGGCCTTTGCAATGTAGAACCAATCATCGCCAATCTACGACGATCTCTCTCTCGAGCGACAGAGACACCTTTTGGAATCGAGATGCTACTTCTATATCTTATCTTCCCCCCCCCCCCCTCACCCCTATAATAATTTTAGTACCTATTCGTTCCTGTAGTTCAATCCATCGAAACCTTACCTTCGGGCATAGTAATTATACATTTTTTTATTCATATGTTATCTAGCCCCCCGCGTCGTGTATTAATAAACGCGTTTATAGAATGAACGACGGGCGTATTTCCGAGGGGTTGACTGCACAGACTCGTGGCGCCGCGATATCCCGTCCCCCAAGTCCAGGAATTGTATCGCACGGGTGAATTTCACACGTTGATCTCTCGCACTCGATACTTCACGGTTCACAAGCTCCGTCGCATTGACGACACGATGGAGCGGAGAGAAAAAAAATAAAAGAAAATTTAAATGAAAAAGCTAACGAGAGGGATGTAAATAGCGGACGCGAATGAGGTGGAAGTAAAGAATATTACAGATGTGCTCGGATTTCGTCAGGGATCGTCGATTAATTAATAGATTATTCATACCGGCACGTGAAACCTATCGCGCGCATTCCGAGACGTCCTGATGATCTTTCGACTTTAAACACGGGTACAATGTCCACGAGAATCTATACTATACGTGCGCGACGTAAACTGTACCAAATAACCAAAACGGCTCATGGCAACACGGGCAGAGCTTTTATCGCGGTGGGAGCAGCAATGTTTGAGCTCGAAGTCGAAAAGCTGTGGTATTTAAAAAAAGAAATTATCTTTAGATATAATGTCGTTGCCCGATTTTTTCGCTTTTTTCCTTTTTTTTATGTCACTATTTTTAAAGAAGTACAGGAGTCGCATCCAATATAATACTCTCGAGTGAGTGAGAGTGGGCGAATGCCGGGCGTCCAAGGGAAAACCTTAAGTGCATGTAAAATACCGCGGTCGGTAATAAAAAGCAATAAATTGTTTCATCGACGCTGACCTTGGGTGGTCAAAAGAGAATTCGTACATGAAACTGAATCATTTATTATTTGCCGGAAATGGTCAGCACCTGTGAAAAAAAATGAATTATCGTTTTTGTTACCGCCTTAAGGCGATATGAAATCCCCTTACGCCCGATCGCGCCAGGCCCGGTCGGTAAAAAAAAAACTGTAATCCGCTTTTATTTTGCATTTAATAATTTGTGTGAATTCCAGTGTTGAGAAGCTGTGAAAAAAAAAATGAGATGCAATTTTTTTTTCCCCGACTGAGCCTGTTTCACATCGCCTCAAAATCATCCCGGCAGGTATTCGCCCATTCTCGCCTAGTTGTATTGTACAGCGGATTCGTCTTGATCTCTGTTGATAGAACATACTATATAAATTTCCAGTTCGTGTACACAACGCACACATGTAGTTTACACTATGATCTATATAGACTATAAAACGTACAGGTTTACCAGACCGCGCTCACGTATTTAACTGTCGAAGAAACAAAAACCAGTTTCTTTATGTAACAACACGAGCATCGCACCAAGCCGAGGAAAGAAATGGCGATGAGCGCGGTTTTGCGAAAAAACCGACTTTTTTCTCCAGTAAATATTCCACACTCGCGTGTATCGTAAATTTATTGCTCGTGCTGGATAGAATCATAATAGCGCGATAGATCGAAGATTATTCGTAGTTTTGATGTGTCACCTTCCAGTTCACGTTCCCACCGAGTTCGCTCGTCGTATCACTCTGTGGCTATCTCACATTCGTGCCGGTCCGTTTTTATTTATTCTTTTAACGTAAAGCCTAGCGGACAGGTAGCAGAGAATTATATTGACTAGGTTCGGGATGTTCCGAGTCCATACCGGTTCAAGCGGATTCTTCGTTTTTTTCGTTTTTTTGCTGTTTCATTTTTGTTTTTACCTCTTTGCCTGGACTTCGATACCTACACGCAGTTACTCATTTTAATGATTGAATATAAATGCATAATAACAAAAAAATGTGATTTTCATATTTCAATTCGCTTTCATTCAGTAATACTGGCGGCTTCAGCGCGCTCGAGAATAATTTCAGACAGGTAATGGTCCACATTATTGAAGTGTTTTTTTTTCTTCTGACGCGTGTTTCCACATCAAAAACTGGGATAGAACTATCGTATCGCGCGGAATACGAATCGACAGATGCAAAAGTTTAGTTCTTAAGAGCATGTGCAATACCGCGGTCGGTAATAAAAACTGTAATCAACTTTTTTCATGGATTCTGGCATATACGATCAAATGAAAAGTCTCATCGGAAGCGGATATCATTTCGGCTTCCCATGAGACTTTTCTTTTGACCGTATATGCGAGATCCAGTGAGAAAAGTTGATTACAGTTTTTGATACCGACTGAGCCCGGGATGGACGGGGAGGGGGGTGTTTCATATGGTCTTAAATTTTTTTTTGATAGGATAGAAACGCAACTGTTCTTAGATCCATAGCAATCACAAAAGGTTCAAAGTTTTTGCATAACAGCGTGTACGATGGCGCCGAGATTTGCGGGGCTCCGCTTTGTCGCGCTATCATACGTGTACTCGCACGTTCCTCAAACACGAGATACGCGATACGTCTAATATCTGTAGCTATCTGTGCCTAGATAGATCCAAGGTCTGCACGAGAAGCTACACGAACATTCGTGGCTTATGGCAGTCTGAGACTGGAATTAATATTCCGTTTTAGAATTTATTTATTGTAAAAAATTTGTTTAACTTGTATTTATTTATTTAAATTTATTTATTTATTTTTAAAAAATGTTGTATATTTTGTTTTTTATTTTGCTTTCACACAGAGAGAGCTTCGTAAAGCTTCGGGAAACTTGTCTTCGTAAAAAATGTTGTTTTCGAGATTTTTATGTAAACGTTCGGAATGTTCCATAATAGCTAAAAATCATATTCGGAATAAAATGTTCAGTGTACCCGTGTGTGTATGTGTGTGCCAAAAAGGACGTTAACACGCTACCGGTCGCAAATGTTTAGCGGTCAAGCTAAAATTTTCAAAGTTTGTGCTTGGTATTGAATTTCCCCAGAATCGACAAAGGGTTTCAAAAGTTATCACTATTTGCTTTTACAATTATTTTTTTGTAAGTTTTTGCCGTTGCTATCTTTTGCACAATCTATGAGCTGTCGAGCTGAGCTTGGCACATAAGCCGAGATACCACCAAAATGTTGCTTGGTATTAAATTTGGCTAGAATAGGTGGATGGAATCAAAAGTTTTTACCGCTTGTTCTTATTGTTACTTGCATGATTTTCGAGGTATATTGGGCAAAACTGTGCACACAAGTCGACTTATTTGTCGATATTTATCATGAGTTTCAATTTTTTTTTAAATAGGTAAAGGTATCACCATAGATGTTACGCTCAAATGTTTCTTTTAATCGATAAAACGTTGGGGACGTTGAAATGATTGAAAATTGACAAATGAAAACGCGATTATTTTCTTGTACTACCAAAGTTTCCTCCATGAGGAAGCCACATAATCACATAAAATGATCTTTCATAGAAACTTTGTACACAAAAGTACATTACATGACGAAGCTTTGTAAAAATCTCGATTTCCACTGTTTTTTTCATCCCGTAAGGTTTCAATTGTCATCAATAAGCCTCGAGAACATGTGAATTCATAAATTGATGAATATATAACGAAGTTCTGAATGTGAACGAAACTTGCCCAAAAAGTATGGCTGTTGTCGAAAATAGAATCATCGACTATATAAGATTCTCTAGTCCCTCGAAGATAACATATTTCCTCACAATTTCTCGATGGTGCGTAAAATCGTACGCGTGAATAAGATTTTTTTTACACATTGGAAGTCGATCCAAACAAAAATACTAAGCGAGTCGAACGGACACTGGCAACGTCCATCGATCGACGAAGTGGTGCCAGAGAAGCTCCAGATTCATCGTCGATACAATATAACGGTCCAAAGTCCATAGCCTCCGGCGTCGTATGACGAACGTACGTCTCATTCTCTTCCCGCTGTCTTCGTGGTCGTCGTAGTCGATTTGATCGATGCAGAAACTATCGCGTCAATTAGCGATGCAATGCCCCCCGAGGGAACTTTCCACTTTACTTATATACGACACCCATTCTCCGGAGCGCATAGACTTGACTCTTCGTTCTTCTCGTTCTTCTTCTTCGCCAAGACAAAGGGATATAACCCAGGGTCGGGTGATTCGAACTCGAGTACATCGAGGCTCGATCGATAGTGAGTGACGATTTCTTTTTTGTCAGACATCGGTACGATTAAAATTGTCGTTGAATTTTGAAATGGAGAAAATTATTAGATTGGTCACATAGAATGGCGAATACTGGTCGTCGTTAGAAGCTGCAGCGACGAGGAATGAGGAGCTTAAAGTAATCGGCGGGCAACAGACACACACACAAATTGCTCTGTTCTAAATTCGAACTATTTGATCTCTTGTGCGCGAGTATATAGCGCGGTTTAATGTATGTGGGTAGTAATGCGAGCACTCGACGATAGAGTCAATATTGAGACAAGGGAAACGCGCTCTCGCGCCGTGTACCGCGCGGCCCTTGAATTCGCGCGAGCCCCGAGTGAGCGAGTTGTTTGATCGGAGAGTCCCACTCCCCGTTAATTAAGATTACTTAATTGAACCTTCGCGACACTGAGGCTCGTACGGTGTAGCGTGTAAAAGTTGCAGCTTTTATCTTCTTTTGCGAATATCTTTTCTGCCTGTAGTTTATTCACGAAAAAAAGAAACCTGACAAAGAAATCTCGCTATATGGCAATGATCCGATTCAGAGTGTTATTGAACAATCGTGAATATCCTGAACATAAATAATAAATTTACCGAGTGTTCAGCTGGCGAGTATACTATTCCGGATAAATAGAAGCGGAGGTATTTGCAGATTCCAATTGACCTTGAGGCTCTCAGGCGAACTGTTATGAATTACAAAATGCCGCTCATACATGACAGAACAAAAAAGTCTCGAACTTCAAATATCACTCGAGGCGAACGAGCAAAACGGTTTGCTTGACGAAAATAAAGAACAGCTGAATACGCACATCTATCGCTCGTTTCGGCTACCTTCAGATTCGAAGGAAAAACAAAAAAAAAATGGCACGTGATAAACCGAAACGTATTTGTATACCGTCACCTCAGTATCGTGAGCACACACGAGACTACGAGGAAGGCTGAAAAATATATCACTATATTATTTTTTTTTATCGACGACACATAATTTTCATGAGACATGGTTGCAGGTTATCAAAGACGAACTTGAAAAATCGATGCTCACTAAAATTCTACGCTGTTATAAAATATTTATGATGCATCCGGGGACTCCTAGAATTTTTTGTTGAATAATTAAAGATAGTTGCAAGAAGCGTATCGAGGAACACCTCGGCGTTATTTTATTCATGCATACAGGTTCAACGATAAAAAAGGGGTTTAAAGCACAATTAATCTTTATATAATATGTCTATTATCCATGTCACGCTATTGATGCAGTGGGCAAATCATTCCGGTTCGATTGACATCAGGTGTTTCGCGTGAAATTCAGTGCTTTATCGATTTCCGTACACCTTTTCGTTATCGAATAAACATTGGTAACAAAGAATGTTGACTCTGCAACATCATTCAAAATTTTCCTATGTCAAATATGCAGTCGACTTTTCTTTTTTTATTAGCTCGTCGGTGCCCCGCAGTCTGCACAAAATCAGGATTTTTTTAATCGAACATTTACTTAGCACGAGAGAACGGGGCAAGACGGGCCATTGTTTTTTTCGATTCATTTTATCGAATGAATAGGTGCATTTTGCCCCGCTTCTGCCTAGCTAAGGTAAATAAAAATTTTATCTCAGGTGACCGATTCGTGTCCGCGTTGCCTTAATTTAAGGAGGTTGGAGCGAGTGGTGTTCATTCCGCCTAAATTCGAGAAATTCGGGCAAGAATTGCAAACACTTCCCAATGTTATAAAAATCTGAAAAAATTCATATTATTATAGGCATTGAAAAGACTAATTTTACATAATAATAATTTCAACATGTTATTAACAAATTGTTGAAAAAAAATTGTTCATCAAAATATGTGGTAACCCAACTTTTTTTTTTTATGAAAATGATTCGTTCACTTTTCGGAATACGTATGAATTTTTTCAGATTTTAATCTTTATTTTGACTTTTGCACATTTTTCCATGTAAAAGACAAGAAAAATCATAATAAAGATAAAAATCTGAAAAAATTCATACGTATTCCGAAAAATGAACGAATCATTTTTATTAAAAAAAAAAGTTGAGTTACCACACATTTTGATGAACAATTTTTTTTTCAACAATTTGTTAATAATATTTTGAAATTATTATTATGCAAAATGAATCTTTTCAGTGCCTATAATAAGTATGAATTTTTTCAGATTTTTATAACATTGGGAAGTGTTTGCAATTCTTGCCCGAATTTCTCGAATTTAGGCGGAATGAACACCACTCGCTCCAACCTCCTTAACGAACGCTACTCTTCACGGGGCGGTAATCGAGCACGCGCGAGATCGAAGGCATTCGACAGGTGTACGTTCTCTCCACAGCCACCGCCTCGTTCATTCTCTCGAGCTATCAAGGCTATATCGATCTCTTCGCATATATCGCGCCTTTGTTATTTCGTCCTCGTCGTCGCAGCACCAGTGATAGACTTCCCGCAGGTCATTGACATCGCTTTGAGATCGAAACGCAGCGGGACAAAACTATCGTAGTAAGCGAACGCGAATTCCCGCCGTTCTGTCGCCTTTGTGGTGCGCGCGCATGAATATATATATATATACTAGTAGTTGTCTGGTGCCTCGCACGCTCGTATGAAGCGTCTTCAAAAGACTTACGATGATGGTGTTGAAGATAAAAAAAATCTGAAAACATTTTGAATCCATTTTCCTCCGAAACGGTTTTATCAAATAAAAAAACGACTTGCGGGCCTCATTGCGTATTTGATTAACGCAGTGTACCCCGCAATTCGTTATCCATTTTATCAAACCATCTCGGAGAAAAAGATAATCAACATTTTTAACTCTGTTTCTCTCGCACTCATACGTATTTAAGCCTAGCATAAGGGTTTGGTCCAAAAAACAGGTCAATTTACAATTTTTTTTTTTTTTAAGGGTTGTTAAACTTTCAAGATCGGGTTTTTACATACAGTTAGTCCAAGGTGTTATGAAATGTGAGTTTTTTAAAAGTGAAAATATTAATTAACCACGGGCTTATTAACAATAAACAATTAATACATAACGATTAACAACGGACATCGTATCACAAAATCTATTCGTCCGATTGAGTTGAAAGTTGGACAGATCCTTGATTATAACATTTTCTATCTAATGACCGGATAATTAATTTTAAGAAGTTCATTTATTTGGTAATAACAAAGATGAAGGCTACGTGTATAATAAAGCTGACTTTTTTCCTGACCATAAGGCGAAAGAGGGTGAGCTTAAAAAAAAGGAACCTCTCTCCGTATGGTGAGCTGACACGCCTCCCGAATTCTTGACACGGTAGCGAGACTTTTATATATATTGCAGACTGATATGGATGTTTATCTCTGGATCGTCCATCGAGACATCGAGAGGAAACTTGACAATAGATAAACGAACAAGAAGGCCACGCTCCTTCATCGTGGCGAATTTTTTTTTCCAACTGACGAACCTCCTCTCAAGCGTCCATTAAATCCTCGTCTGTAGTGGAAATTAATTTGTCGAGCGGACACTGTCTTCAGCGCCCCAGCGTCGATATACTTTTCTCTCTGCTACATGTTAACGATTACGAAATCGTGCTACCGGTGCTAGTCCAACGCGATACGGTGACGTAATGGACGCGCCCGGTATCTCGACACTCGGTCGGAAGAAGTTCTTCTACAATGCAGACCCCCCCCCACCAATGTGAGTCCCCCATGACAAGACTCATATTTTTGCTTGTTTTTTTTCTTTTTTTTTTTTTGCATAGACGGGATTTCTACATTATCGATCTCCGCGTCACAAAGCTCGTCGTTCCTCGGATCAATAGCGCAACATATTTTTTTCCTTCCGTAAAACATGAAGCGTTTTATACGTTATTTATGAATACCAACGAGCTGTCTCTGTTGTTACGTTTAAATTATTAATGATGGCGCACGCCCATTCCTTACCGAGTCGTGTGGCCGGAGGCACGCGAACAGCTCCTCAGCAATTACACTCGGGATGTACGATCGCAAAGATACAAGTTTCTCTACGCGTTCATACTAGTCTACAGTAGTATGAACGCGTATTGGGTTACGATATATAACGTGGATACACGGTGCTGCCGTGTGTTGTCGAGCGTCTGAACTTGGCTGTTATTTTTTTTTTCGTTTTGTTTTTTGAGGTCACAGCGAGCCGGCGGAGAATCTTGTTTACCGTCCCCAGTGGTGCTCTCGAAGAATCTTACGTTCTTCTTTTTTTTTTCTCATCGATAGAACTGTCTGTCTCTGACAGAATATCTGTCCCCCGAGCAATCGCGGCTGGTTCGTACCGGTGATTTGCAGAAACTCTCTTGGCGCTCGCGTCGTTATCTTCGAGGAGCGTGGCCTCGCTCGTTTGAGAACCACGGCGATAGCAGGCCGTCCACCTACCGATAAGTAACGACGCGTATGTCTCATACAACCGTCTCCGTCGTAACCCTCCGCGATTCCATCGACTTCGATCGAAAGTGCAAGGGTTTAACCGGCTAATTGAACTCGAACGTCGTCTCCCTCTCTCTCGGATCCGTTTCATAAAAACGTCCTTTATTTTACGATTAATTTGCGTACAATAGCGATTCGCTGGCAAGGCGAATTATACGCTCGTACATTGTTGACTGCGAGTTCTTCAGTCGAGCTTCAATTGCGCTTTGTTTTATGGAGATATTTATTTTTGTGCATGTTTATCTCGCCGAAATTGTCTGCATCTCTTGATTGAGAGAAAGACACAAGTTTGGGTCGCTTTTTGTAACTATCATGCGAGGGTTTCAAGAGATGCGGTAGCGTCTCGACGTCAAGTACTTAAAAAAAAATGTAGGCGCGACGCTACCAAGTAGTTACCCTCGAGAATGCCCGAAGGCGAATCTTCGAATCGATGCTTTTTGAAAATGCAGCATCGGTTCGAATTTTTCATACAGGCGACGCAGTGAAGCTTCATCGGTGTCGCGAAGTCACCGCACATGTTAGAAGTTCAGGTAGTCATTGTTGTCGTTGGGACACATAGACACGCCCGGCACTTCAGGGTGCTGCTTGACAGTAAATAGAGAAAAGGCCGGAAAAGCGACATAGCTGTCGACATGAGTCTGCAATGTCCAACACCTTCTACCGTCTCGTCCACGATAACCATTTTGCATCGACCCACGACATCTCGTTGTGTATAAACGCACAGCCCTCGAATCACGTTCGGAGGTCAATTTTTTTTATTACATTAAAAAGTTTGCAATCGTCTACACGACTGCTCTTAAAAATGTATCATAGGAATTAATGTTAATAGCAATGAGGTTAATTAATTACGATCCGTCGCAACTTGGGAGAAGAGCTGAGGGGCCATTTTGAAGGTTGGATCTTTGGCACAACGTTTGGTGTAGTCCTCGTTACAGTGATTGGGTAATTACTCGAGCTGATTTTCGACGCAAAAGATCTTTGGACGAAATGATAATAATATAGGGTAAACGTTGTAAATATGGACCACTTACATTATCATGAAAATCAATGGTACGTAGATCGTAGTACAATGAATCGTGGAATGCTCAACAATTTTATCGTACACGAATCTGAGAAATGTGTTGCCTGTTGCAGCTCACAGTGAGGAATATCTCTTAATGAGATACCCAGAGGCTCAGCGAGGCTTACGAGGATTTTATGAATTATGAATGCACGTACCAGACTAACAAAACCTCCAACTACCGTGTCGCAGCCGTGGATCTTGAGCATATTTGCAGACAGATTAATGCGTCTGATCGAGCGAAATGGGTGCATTGACCGCTCGATCGAAAATTCTCTCTTCGCACATTAGAAGATATTCTAAAAACAACCTTTTATTTATTCACTCTCGCTTAAACCAACACTGCGTATACGCTGATTTCGTGGACCTACGCAATTTTCAATATAGTGAATATGCAGCGGCGCGGGAGGGCGGAGTAACAAGAACAGAAACAAAACACAAAAACTGGAAATAACAGGAAAGTTTCATAAAATGAATTCATCCTGGAATCAGTTTTCGTGCGATAACAAAACGAAAAGAAAAATCCTCGCGAATATTCATAACCATGCCCGCGCAAACGGTAAAAGTCCTCGTAATCTTGTTTACATTCTTGCTGTTGTAAGTAGCTAAATATTCAGATCGATGAGTCACGAGTAATACAAAGCTTACCGAAGTGCAAATTCTGGAGTACACGACTTGCTATGCTATCGGTCGGCAAGCCGATAAAACGTGAATGGCTCCGCGCATTAGGGCTCCAAGAGGTACGTAAGACTCGATTCACCCGAGTCGGTAGGACAAAAGCCGATACTTCGCAAGCCGTTGTACCCTGAGTACATTTCTTCCTCGTGGCGAAGGTGAGCGATACAAGAGAAAAGATTAGGTCACGCGGGGTGACTCGTTCGCATTAAATTAATCGCGTTAATTTCATCGTTGTTTCGACATTAAACGACACGTGAATCAGTTTAGCCGATGAGCCGAGGTCGCGCGAGTGTGCCGACACTCTCTCGTAGTCGCTCGCCTTTACGAGGCAGCATGCTCGTGAGTGCTGCGTGTAGAGGAGATTGGGGCAAAACGGACCACTATTACCAATTCGTAGAGGGGAAAAACCGTCACGCTGTGTGGAGAACGAGTGACATCCCCGACGTTCGGGCGGTGCGTAACAGCTACGATAAACAATCACGTCGGGTCATTGTCCAGCCCGTAGTCGAGATTTGCGTTAAACGAGCCGTGCAAAGCAAGTCGACACTCTTCCATCTGTATTCTCGATGCAGAACCGTACGTGCTCGCTTTGCGCTTGGAATTACCACCCCGGGATTATTCGTCTCCCGTAGGGATTATCGTACTCGGTAGCGTTGAGAAAATTTCCTCCGAGAAACATTATTAAATCGACTGGCAGATAGAACCGGGTCAACTCAAGCACAATACCCAATCATATTATCATAAATAAACGATTGGCGTCTCGAACTCCTATTTACCAGAATCCTCAGAACGAAACACGTGGCAAATACGGCGAAGCTGCAACTCGCTCGTCGCGATTATTGCAAAAAGCTGAATAAAAAAGAATAATTAAAACAACGATGACTCTGCTTCGTTTGCAATTATTTACGGGAGATTTGCTCGTAACACGACTGGACGGCGCAACACTCTAAATGGGCAATGGTCCGATACAAATCCACCGAAATCGGATACGTGTCTTTCGGATAAAATTTTCGCGATTCCACTGACTGAGAGGGGGAAATTGAGATTAGGAATTCGCGTGACGGATTAACAGTGACGTTTTGCGAAATAATGCTTATTCGCTGTTTCGGAGATGGTCGGGATGCAAACGTGGAAGATAAATAAAAATATCAGTTCATATTGTCAGCGTCTGCGGCCGGATTAGTCATCGGCCGACTCGATTATACGTAATGCATTTTATGCGTTGTAACCGCGGCATCGCTCTTGGAACTCTGAAGGAATACACACGGGGAAATCCAGTACTGGTTTCCTTTAAATTGTACGTACACGTGTCGATTGTGTTAATAGCATACGACTCGAAGGGCGAGGTCAACAGGAATCTCAGCTGCCCCATGAAAACCAAAATCATTTTGAGCTTAAAAAAAAAAAAAAAAAAAAACCCTTAAGGAAGTTTGGGCCAAAACGCATTTCTGTACGATCACTATAAAACGTTGTTACTCCGTAGGGAAATACCGACTGAATCGTTTGCAATTTTTTCAGATTTTTTGACCGTGTAGTTTTTGCAGTAATGCGTGTACAAAGCTACAGAAGGTACCGTGTAAACGTTTCGGAAATCGGTCGGTAACGACAGAACATAGCGATTTTCTCCCCCGCTTTCTGTTAGATTCCGTGAAAGGCTACTATCAGACACATTGTGTCCAAATTTCAAGAAGATTCACCGTTTTGCTTCTGAGATAAATTCAATAAACGAAAGACCCTATCTCTGTCTAGCCGGTTAATTTGTCTGCGTTTCTCACTCGCACACTGACTACCGCGGTCAGCGGAGCCCCTCTCCCGTTCCTCTCCCGCGATTTTGGCCCAAACATCCTTAAAGATCGATAAAACGAAGACTCAGTGGAACGATAGCATAATCGCGGATTCGATGTTACAAAACAGAGAATAGCAAGAGTTCGGAAAAAAGTCGATGGAATGAGAACGCAAATTGTATACCAAACACGATGCAGCCTCGAGAGCTTCGCGATAAATGAAGATCCTTGCGATACATGCTATTCGATGAAGATCGTGTAGACGCGAGAGTCGACAACTCAAACGCACAGCAGAATGTTACACACACACACACACACACCTCTACACTCATAATCGAGACAATATACTTAGAGAGCTTCGCAGAATCGTTGCGTGTTTTTGTATAGTACAATAACACTATTGGTGCAACGATCGCCGTACGCGGAAAACAAAACAACAATAAAAAACTCGCGTGCGGCTGCGACAAAAGGTAAAGTGTAGCCGCGAACTGATAGTTGAATTATGGATAAGCGAGAACGACTAATTAGATGACTATTAGATATCGCTGGCTGAGAATCAAAAGGGCATAACGCATATACTTTAACGTGGAACTTACGCCATATTGATTCTCAGCCGTTTATACTTCCATTCTAATTAATCGGTAAAAAAGACGTCGATACGCGTCCGCGGTCGTTTAAATGTAATCGCTGACAATACAACACACTCCGCACACGAGTGTGATATAATAGATATCATTCGAAAGACAGAAGGTTCGCATGCTGAGCAATTCTAAAACAACACAATAGTTTCACGACCGCAGAGACTACCGTCCAGCGGATTATGTGGGGGGGGGGGGGGGGCAAAATAGACCACCGGGGCAAGATGGACCCGTTTCCCCATTTGAGAGAAGACTTTTTTTATGTCTCGAGAAAAATTGATAAGCGTAGTCTGTTCTTTCCCGGTGTTCCGTTTTGCCCTCACCCCAGCTCTCCCCCCGCCTCACCTTCAGACGCGTTTCTACGACCGACGTCAGGATTGACCGTAGAAATTATGCCGCGTTATCCGCACGCTAATCGATCGTACGTATCGATCGGCTTCATCTGCACAGCTCGCATCTGTGATTATCTAATGCCCGTAGCGGAGAACGTCTCGGAGATCTTGGGACTCACGATAGACGATCTTTTGTGTCTGCTGAAATTTTTGCGCTCCGAACGAACGAACGTTATGTCTGGCGTATGACTTGGATACAGCAATGAACAGTGTCTAGTATGATTGTGCACAATAGCGATGACCTTGACTGGGCACGAGAATATTTTCGAGACAATCTCGACCGTCACAATGTATCCTGTATAATTTTAAGCGGGTACTCAGGCAACGCGTCACGCAGATCTTCGACACATTGATTAGTGGCGTTTTTTTTGTTTCTTATGCCTCGGGCAAACTTAGTTGAATATTCATACTTCGCATACTTTGGAGGTATATTCTGTTCATGCCGCATAGATGTAAATATATACGTATATATTAATAGGTTATAAGAACCTGAACAAAATAAAATACTACTACTATACGTATATATATATATATATATATATATATATATATATATATATATATATAATTCTGTATTAGAATGACTCGGTTAATGGGCTTCCGTTGCTTTTCCCGCCGAGCGCGCCTCATTTGCATTATCGTAAAAAAAAGAGGCGCAAGAAACGAGGCTGTGTAACATTCGCCTGGCGGGCTTCCGCGCCGGCGGTTCCGACCCCAGAAATTTCTGATCTTTCTCATGCGCGTGACAAACAGAGTTGTATGAATGATTAATCGCGACGAGTATGGAAAAGCCGAGGATTTTCGGCAAGTGAGCTTTTGCTGACTGGAAATTGACAAGCTCGTTCATGTTGTTAGCGAGGAAGATGAGCAGAAGACGCTCAATTGTCGATTGTGAAAACCAGTTCGATCTCGCGGACTGCGCTCAGATTATCGCCCGATGAATTATAATTGGGAATGAAAGCTCGGACGGAGGAATCGCGAAGCGGACGGTAAATAACGTAACTTCGAAGCCATTTCTGAATTAAAATTGTAAAAACTCGTTCGAGATACACTTCGCTAACGATTCTATTGTTTTTACAGAAAGTAAGGTTACACTTCGCGACCGGCTTCGGTTTAATTAATACGATTATTAACTACGATGGGTCAGTGGCTGTGTTTACAAATATTATAATATTGCAATTATACCGAATGGCGATGAAACTGGTGTTGCCCTCTCGGCACAAACTCTTGCGAGCTAACACGCGTACCTCTGATACCCTCGTCTTCGCACTGGTATACATGACGCTGATACGTTTTCACCCTTTGCACCCGAGAGATCTCATAAATGCTATGTTTTCTTCAAATCCTCTATTATCTTTAGCGATGCAAATAAAGTTCGCATGCCACTAAAACATAAATGACTAATATTCAAATTTTTATACAACCTGACGATACTTTATTAACGCGCAAATATTTTTCATGGCAATGGCAATGGCAATGGCAATGGCAATGGCAATGGCAATGGCAATGGCAATGGCAATGGCAATGGCAATGGCAATGGCAATGGCAATGGCAATGGCAATGGCAATGGCAATGGCAATGGCAATGGCAATGGCAATGGCAATGGCAATGGCAATGGCAATGGCAATGGCAATGGCAATGGCAATGGCAATGGCAATTGTCGACAGTCTGGATTCCCCGCGGTACAGAAGTCCGGATGACAAGGGCTAATTGTAATTCGGGAAATGAACATTCACGTATCTCTTACCGTATTCTCAAAGTTCGCGACCCGTGCATTTATCGCGGGGAGCTCGAGTTCGAAGGGTCATCTCGCCACGACCGCGCGCTCGATACACACCGAGTGTCTCTCGTTATACGGCGATCGCGAGCTCGATCTCGAGAACGCCGGCTCATCGTCCCGCCAAATAATTAATTAAAGTAATCATGGTCGTTGATTAAAACAACGATAATCGCATCGAGGACGATTTTACGTAATTCCGTCGTCTTTGACGTCTCTCCGCGATCGCACGACGCATCATTGAAACGTGAGACTATCAGCTGCAGATGTTTGTCGCATCTCTGCGCAACTGGGGTAAACGATGTTGTGATTAACAGTTCCATATTTGTAATAAAACAGTTCCATGTTTGTAATAAAAAGAAGAAAGAAAATACTTAAGTGCGTTTTTTTCACATTTTATCCAATATAGTGTAGTTTAATTAGAAGATGCCCACAATTCTATCAGACATTGTCAACGTAATATCTGTCCATCATCGTTAAACAAGTTTGTGAATCTCGTTGTTAAATCTCGCCTTCTTGGAAATCGGCTACCAATACAATGACGTCGAAGATAGAACAACCTTGGGACTCCACGTACGCATATGATAAATCAGAGTGTGTAGTCGATAGCGATACTTAAAATCGACAAATTCGATTCGCGGCTGCCGACGGAGATACTACTCTCTGGTGATGTGCTGTTTGTTACGTAATAGAATCAAACCGTAGCGAGGTCAGCCGTGGCGGGTAAGCTCGAGGAGCGTTTATGTGCCTACTCATCGACACGCAGACGGTAGCCTACTGCTGCGGAGAGTAGTAGAGCAGAAGCGTCGCGCTAGAGTTCGCCACATCAAATCGTAACTACCCAAAGTGCTCGTAGGTAAATGGATACTGATGAGTGTTATAAATACTTGATGGACATAATAAGTATAGAATACGGACGAATATTTTAGCCTCCTCCCGAGATCGTCTGTACAGGTGTCCGAGTATTAAATCTACGTTGATAGCATTTTCTCACATAAGGATTCAGCAAAGATGGCGGTGGTTGTCCCAGTCGGTCAAGATTTTGAAGCTCTCGTTCCAGAAAATGTTTATAAACAGATAGAAAAAACGTACCGTGAAACAGACACAATTTTGCAAGGAGATTTGGCTTGAAATGCTAGCAACTGCGGGTATGAAAGGTAGAATTGTTGTTGTACGATAGGGATCGCTGGTAAATAAGATGAAATTATTTTTGTAAAGAAAACAATGTTTCCGATAAAAAATATTTTTGTTTTCCGAGTACTAACTGTTAAATGCATTCGGTTCTTACAATTCCTATTCAGAATACGATTGGGATTTAATCATTTTGCCTACGATTAGCAATGGGTTTTGTTCTAATGTGTGCACAATCTGTTTTCTTTTTAGTCAGTTGGTACTGAAATCATCTTGTTCATTCGGATGCCTGGCGGCTACCCCGCGGAGCGTGTATCGTTCCGTCGCTGTGCCGTCTCTTGTCCATCGAGATTATTTCAAAGGATATTACGAAAAACGCTTCTTCATATTTGAATATGAAAATTGATGGCATGTGATACAGACTCAGTTGGTAACAAATCGGTTTCCCTATTTTCTCCGCAACTATTAATATTTCGGACAAACGGAAATTAGGTTTTCGTAGGCTATATATAGCTGTATGAAAAGCTAATTTCCTTTTGTCTGGAATTGTAATAGTCGCAGAGAAAATAGGAAAACCGATATATTACCTATCGAGTCTGTACCACATGCCCTTAATCATTGATTAGAACATGTTTACTAATAAACACGATATGTTATGTCGATTGGGATAGAGTAGTTGGATTGAATCCACCGGAAGTTGTGTTGCTACATGTAATTTCCAAGTGCACCCGCCGATTTTCTCAAAAGCTATGGGCGTTTAGTTTGCCCGTCATATTTTAAAGAATTAAGAAATTTTATTAGATTTTTCGAAACTTAAAACGGGCTTTCCCCCAAACAGTTAATCCCTACCGTCTCGAGGCAGTCCGAGCGTTAACGCGCAGAGTCTGACGTGCACGTACGTACACTCTGGAAGCAACAGATCTTCGCCAAAAATTTATATAACTGTCGCAGTCTCAACGCGGTGCCACGTGGCCGATAGAAACTGGTTCTTCCTCAGCATTTTTTTTATCACAACCACTACTTGGTGTGCGATGCTGCGCAGAGAAACCTTTATACTTGTACTTGAATTCATACCATCGATGCAACCTCTAGTTTTTATGCAATCGCTTGGACGTGTTTCCAATGTCTGTCTCGATAGATCTCACTCGTCGAGTCACGCAGCAGGCTTCTTTGGTGCGACATAAGATCATCGTGATATCTCAATAGTGCAATTTCTATCGATAAGCCAAGCATTATTTATCCCTTCGAAGCATCGCTTTGAATTTGAAAAAATACATTAACAACCAATGGATGTATTTGAAACTTCATACTTGGGTGTATTTTGGATCGCTCAATTCGAATGTGAACTTAGAATTCAGAAATTTAAAGTGGTGGATCTAATATATTGGATACCAAATTGCCAGTGAATATGTAAGGGGAAATGTATGCTCTCTTTACAGCATACATTTTTGTGGGAGATCTTCGTGCACTCGGCTGTATTAAATCTGTCAGCCTTTGACCTTGAACCACCGATCGATGACTACATTTAGTTGTTTTCGAATGGTAAATAATATCGATACAAAACAAAGTGTCTAAATCGTATCGTATCATTTTCAATAGCGACCACGGGCTGAACCATATAATTTGAGATGCTGCTACGAGTGTTGCCTCAAGGACATCCTAGGAACCTCAATCTTCAAACCAAAATAAAATTATACTTCCGTATTGGATCATCGCCGAGATATATTCGCAGCGAAACGGTCGGTAGGTTAATGGAAAGATGAGATCTCGATAGCGCCACCGTGGAGATTGCTCGAATAATTAACATGAGGAGAGCCTCGCCGTTTGGTGTCGGCGCTGTTGTGGCTTCGGGTGGAAGCGTCGTTGACGACGCCGAGAACCACATCAGTCCGCCGGGGGGCAGCAAGGGAGGGAAGAGCAAAGAAGAAGCCGCGCACCGCCTGTACGACGACGAACGCCAGCGGAGATATGCTACCGTTCGTCTCTTCGTCTCGGGTGGGGGGGCTTATTTACTCGCTATTCACTGTGCCAGGCTACGAGCGCCTATCGGCAACGGCGACCACCAGTTTGCGCCGTGGCTTCGTTCGAGCGCAGCCGCCTCTCAGCCTGTCGTCGCCGCGCGCGTGTATTTATTATTCCCCTCTCGCTTATTTCGCAGTCTTACACCCAGTGCCCGTCATCTTTGCACCAAGCGTGCTCGCGTGTCCGAGTGTGTTTTATTTGTTTGTTTGTTATTCCTCTGTCGCGAAACTATCTCGTCGTTGTAAAACATTTGTTGCCGGCACCGTGAAACTCACAACGATCGCGATGTGAGTCAAAAATAACTGTCGATTGAATGATTTTCCCCAGATTGTTAGATCTATCGCTGCGATATTATTTATTTACACACCCGTAAACGTGTGTATGGTCCAGGCTGTGAATTTTAAAAAATTGAAAATAAAATAAAAAGAGAAGCTGACATCGAAATTTATCAATACCGCGTGCTCATGTGTCACGCTCAAGCCACTCGATTCAATCGTATTTAATTGTCGTATCGAATATTTGTGCTGCGACAAATTAATCGTGATGAGACTGAGTTACTAAAAAGGTCCGATGGTCGGGTGTGTTTTCGAGATGGATTTCGCGGTGTGATATGGCTGTCGATAAAGTCAATTACTCTAATGTGATCGATCGCGCGGGCACCTGTTCCGAACGTGCTTGTTCAAACGCTCATTGCTGTTGTCATTATTATTATTACGTCAATACAATAATTCACCGTTGTTATTTATTATCGAGGGGACGAGAGGAAAAAAGCTAAATACTTTGCGCTCCCGAGTAACCCGAGTAATCGTTTTTTTTTCTTCGATCGAGTCTCTTGAAATCGAAAAAAAAACACATATCCGTTGAACTCGGCGCGTGCGCGGACTCGAATAGCGGCGCGAAGACCGCTGTGAATTCGCGAAGGCAAAAAAAGAGGAAGGAGGAGGAAGGAGGTTGTTCGGGCGGTTAGGAGGCTTTGAATGGCACCGGACTTTGAGAAAAAGAGGGAGCCGAGGAGGGCAACCGCACCGGGCACGAGACATCACATTATCGCTCCGCCGGGCAGAGAGATCGAGGGGATGCTTCTTATGAGATGTCCTGGAAATCCCGTCGGGACAGATCGTTACTATCATCACGGTAAATCAACGTCATAGACGAATAACTACACACGTATCCCCTCTCGATATCGACTACGAGGCACGAGGGGACAGAGAGAATTGGCATTGCAATAAACTGCGTTAAACGACTCGCATTATTGGAGACACTCTATTAAAAAAAAAAAAAAAAAAACGCCACAAAACAAAAAAGATATTCGTACGATTTTAGCGTGCTTGCGTAACACAAATTCCCGCTGGATTACGAAGATACGATTATGAAGAGGTTGAGAGATGAATTTATCGGTATTGACACATACTAAAAAATCAAATTAAAAAAAAATAACAATAATGATTAGAATGAGGCACCAGTGAATAATCCGTTGAGATCTGTGAATGATTTCTCCCGTTCTTTTCTTATTCGTTATTTTTTAAGTTCCCGACAACGCGAAGTACATACAGCAGACAATATGAATTTTAATTTTCAACGTTTCAGTCACTGGTGCGTCAAACTCTATTGATTATGAACAATATGTTAGTTAACGTAACACTAGCGACCACCTCCTATGTAGATACAGACGATTGTATGCTGAAGCTGATAATGATAATAGTAATAATTTTTTTATTTTATTCTGTCTTAACCCGCGCGTTTATATTATCAAATTTCTCGCGTGTCCCCGTTTATTCGGTTACGCCTCATGGTCCGCGCCGAACTGAATGTCCACGGTGCTATAGTATACGTGTTCGGTTTTGGGCGGAGGCTGAGAAGAGAACGGGTCACCGCGAAACGAAGCTGATTTAACAGGGATTCTTGGAAATTTCCGCGGGGGCACCTGCTAATTTCTCGTTCGTAAATGCTTCGAACAGAAAACGACTTTCTCCCACCTTTGGCTTCCCTTCTCTCGGGCCTTCGGACCTTACATGACTATACACACTTATACATACACATATACCTTGTGTCTTTATATATACATATATATGTATACAAATGTTATATCTACATATATATATATATACCATGTAACGTATGCTATATAGCGCTCGTCCGACCTTACTTCAGGTTCTTCGGGATGCATTTCACTTGATCACTGACACTCGTTTAAATTCTCGCTACGTTTTTTTCTTCTTGTTCTCCGGTTTTATTCGTTTTCTCGTAACCGGACCGGATCTCAGGGACGGCGAGAGTCAGACGAAAAATCGGTTGTCTCGTTTCGCTGTCGTTATTAACGTTTGGCATACGCGAGCATCATATATACCGGCTCGAACTCGATTGGACGAATTAACGCGATTCGTTGAAGTAATTTCCTCTCTCCACTTTTCAAACTGCGAGTGAGACTGTCGGTCACGGAACTCGATGCATTTTCACGACAAAGAAAAAAATAGTTCTCGAGTGCATTATCGATAATTAGATAATGACCGTTACGTGCGCAGCGATTGCGAGGAGTACCCGCTGAGCTATTGTGTCCGGTTAATTAGAAACGATTGTCGCCTCGACAACGAGAAAAGCAACGCGTCAACATGCCCCGGAGAATAATAGTACTTGATAGAATTCTTTAAAAGTAAACCTTTTGTTAAATTAAATTTAAAAAATGTATTATAGAAAATGCGGCAAAACGCACAAAAAAAAAAAACATCTCATTTCAAATTCCCTTAATTCCCTCCTTTCATTGATTGCGGTTCTACACATCCTCGGGTTTTTTTGTTATTTTTTTGTTTTTGGTATTTCTCACCGCATTAAATGTAAACTGCACAATTCAAAGATCTTCATCGACAATCGTGTATCGAAAGTCGGTGTCAACCAATAAGATTTGGCTTAATCGGTGCTGCAACTAGATTTATTGGATTTGATCCGGATTCTCGGAGCTCTCGCATTCGTCATGTTAATCCAGGCTTTAATAACAATCAATCGATCGCAAACGTTCGCTACCAATCGATTGATCTATCAGAACAGCAAAAATTTCGAAATCACCGGCTGAGCTCCCGCGAGCCAGTGAAAAAAAAATGTAGTCGATTATCGAACCGTCGAGAATACATGAACGAATAGTAATAGCTGTGTTGGCACTATTCGAGCGTGACCTTCACTCGTGCCGAAGACCCGTACTTGTGTCGAATCTTATACTATGTCCACAAGGTATGCGGTAACCAACGTGCGCGTACAGACAACGTTGATTCAACGAGTCGTTGGTCCGACCCGACAGTCAGCGGGATTTCGAAGCGAAAGACACACCGAGCCTGCGACAGAGTTACGGGTATGCCAATAACTGTGACCCCTTTTCGACACCGCGTAGGTGCTAAAGCGTAACACAAATCATCGTCTCCCGCCCGGACCTTTCTCTGCGCATGTTGTTTCTCGCATTTTAAGTTTTGAGCACGTGCGTCACGCGGCCACAAACACGAGTTTACCTTCGGCTCGAGTATAATAGCCCGGCGACCGGCCGATGACATCGACGGATAGCCCACTCGGTGACTATATGAAAAAAAAAAAAAACAATAAAAATTTTATGACACTCATTTGCTTAAGCGCATAGAGTTTATCATGTTTATTTACTTTCTACAATCATCCGTTTACTCGGTAAAAGAGTTTTTTCTTCTTTATTCGTAGATGTCTGAACTATACAATGTTGAGATTGAAAAAAAAGTGATTCCTTTTTTTCTTTTAAAACAGTCCTAGATTTTTCGTCGATTCCATAAGGTGTATATTGTATATATGCATTTTAGTAACGTTAAAATAGTGACATACGAAGCCGTCTTGTGGTTATCATTGGCAAATTTGACATTCCCAGTTCCACCAGTTTCCCTGCAGGTCGGACAAGGCGAGTCAAGGGTCGGAAATGTCTTTTACTTTCTAATAGCCTCGGGACACCGGAATACCGAACGATTTCGGGACCAGTTTCGTGTCTTCGAGCCTCTATCGATCGTTCCCGAGTAGAAAGCACATGCTCTGTTGGATCGCTCATAAACGCTGTTGCTGATGACCATTTTTTTAAATCTAACGGTCGTTATTATCGTTAATAAGTTATCGAAGTCTTTTGCCAAACGAAATATCTAAACTCTGAGCAGGAAGAATAATGAAAACGAAGTATAACATTTAAAAATACACATCATAAATGTTAGCGCTGTATTATTATCCATACGAATACTAATAATAATAACAACAACAATAATAACAATATTATTTTATGGGCGAAGGGTATCGAGAAATTTTTCAGCGGCGCGTTTGGTCTCGTTACGCGCATCGTTGTCGTTTCTTATCTATCGTCGAAGTAGGCCATCGCCGATGCCATTAAGGTGGAGTGAAACGGCTGCGAGTACGAGAGAGATAGTTGCAATTTTTTAATAAACTTTTTCAATGGTGTTAATTTTTTCCCAGGAAAATATGCACCATTACGAAAAAGTAGATTACAGTTTTCGTTACACAGACTCAGTTAGTAAACTGAGTCTGTTTTACATCGCCTTAAGAGTACGACGACACTGACGCTTTGGAGACTCGTTCTACCGAATCCATGGTCAAATTTGTAAAAGGGCATGTCCCGTTGAATAATAAACGAACAAACAAAATTATGGAAAATAATTACATTACTGAATCTCGGATAAACTCCGGATATAACGAAGATAGACCACACAATTTGCCGAATACACACGTTACCGTACACGATAAAAAAGGTTCATAACTTTAACAAATATTTCTCGTCCACACACGACAACATTTTGTTAGATAATAACCAAAACGAAAATAACGTTATACGTTTTACAATGATTTATCATATTTCATTTGTTACAAAATAATAACAACATTAATGAAAACGAATAATATTTGATATTTTATTAGAAATAATGTAATACGCGTTTACATATCGAAATTAATCAAATTTACTAGTGGTAGACGTACATAAACTGTGACCATCCCCGAGTATGCCCGCACGTTCCGGGGACGAGGCTTTCTTATCCTTGAGCGGTCGGAGGGATCGTCATAGTTAGCGAGCACCACTTCCACCGTCGCCGAACGTCGTTTCTTCTGTTTACCGTGTAATAGTAACGATGTTTATCGATCCTGTTATCGCTACCTAGTACGACACTCGAAAGACTACTCGGAGGTGGAAGAGAAACAAGAGATTTTTCTATACCTCGACGGAACACCCACCCTCCACAAATATCAGCAACGTTCAGAGTGTCTTTTACCGTCTCGTTTATAATTGACAAAATATATCATTCAGTCTCCAACGGATTTTTCTTTTTTGTTTTCTTTTTAAGGAGCCAACAAGTGTCTGCTAGAAAATAGAAAATGATTCGGAATTGTCGAATAATAACATCTTTCCACGCTGCCTTAATTAACCCTTCCAAGTCCAAAGCCTCCTTTTTATAGAAAAAAAAGAAAGAAATTCGAGAACTACTCTACACTCGCGAACTACTCTACATTGAAAAATATGATTTTCGAAAGCTTCACTTTTTTCACCTAAATAATGAAAAAGAAAGACGATTAAATTAAGTCTAAAAAATTCTCTCCTCTGGATGTATTGCTATTCGTCGAGTTCTTCCTTAAATAATTGTTTAAATTAAAATTGATAGACTAAAAAAAAACCGCTGTCTGAACAACGCGGGGAATACGGCACATGGAGCATTAAAGGGCTTCAGATATTTATTTTTACTTTCGACATTACCTCGAATCTTTATCAAACTGTATGCACGTACTGTTGATTTGCAGCTGGTACAGTCTCGCGCAGATCGCCGCGTGCAAAGATACGTTCGCGTCAAAGATCGGAAGAGGAGAGGAGAGAGGATTGAGATCCGCATATATATCGCCTTGCGGGTCGTTGACATCGTTCCGTGATTTTCCTCCCGCACTGACGCGGGTGCACCTGCACGCGCATCCACGCGGCTATTACGTGCTATATATACGTATATATATATATGTACATATATGTAGCCTGACTACCCTTCGTACAAGGGAGTAAACAAGGATGGCCGAAGAATGACGAATGTAGTACACCCCGGTCGGTTGGCGATTGCGAAGCGATTGAAACTTTGTCAGCTACCCCACACCCTTCGACCCTCCCAAGCGCGCAATTATTCTCGTCAGTTGGTTGGAGCTTCTATAGATAGAACGTCAACGGCAAGAACGTCGCGTCCTTTCGCTCGAGACAGTTTTTTTTCTTCTTTTTTTCATCCACTATACAATGACCACTCTCCCATAACGTCTCGCGTTCTATTTCTCCCTTCCCGTTCCTCTTCTTCATCCTTCGACGCTGGCCTACGCCTATTATTTTATATTTTTCACATGAAAGTTGCACGCTCTATCCCGGGAAGAAGAAAAAATTTATCGAATGTGAATTATCGGTACATCGAGGAAATGTTCTCCTTTTTCATTAACATTTTTAAATAAAATAATTTATGGCATTGTAATTACGGTTCCAGCTTCGACAATAAAAAAGTCAAGTTAATGGCGATTCTTGGGGATGCAGAATTTCTCGTTTGCCATTTTTTTTTCCTTTGTCGTCCCGTTAAGCTGACGCGAGTTGTTACGAGTCCCGATGGCTCAAGGAGGTCGTGGATGCACGCGTTTACGTGAATATAAGTGACGCACGTGCGTCGCTCCGAATTGTCCGCGGCGATTAACCGAGAAAACCACTCGGACGGTCGAGAAGCCCCGAAATCTCGGTGTTTCTCAACGGACCTGTGCACGATCGACTTAGCAGTAGCAGCGACTTGGACTTTGACCAGCCACGCTGAAATTATGACGTTGCCGAGAAGTATACTAGAACAGGAGGTAAATGTCACGTCGTCAGAGTCGTCGTTTTTCTACTAGTTTTAAACGACCAACGTCATAGATCGTTATATGCCGTAGTATGTATATAGTAAGGCTTCTGATGGCTCGCGCCCTCGCATGAAGAGTCTCCAAAAGACTTAAAATAATCAAAGTCTGAACGGGAGCCCAAGGAGACTTAGAATAATTAGGGCCTCGGCAGGAACCCCAAGGGATCTTAGAATCATCCACCCCACATTTCTAAGGGGACTTAGAATATTCCCAATTACACGGTCACCCAGGGGTGACTTAAAACACTTAAGTCGGAGGGGGGGGGGGCGTCAGCTTCACTGAATGGGGGGAGGCTCCGAGTATCGCGAAGCTGAACTTTTTCCTTTGCGACAAGGAGGAACCGGGTCACCTTCATACAATGGGACCTGCTTCTCCGTATGGTGAAGCTGAGCTTTCCTCCCCCAACGCCCATTCTTGACAGGGTGGTGGTAGCGGCGATGGCGGCGAGACTTTTATATATTCTAGACAGACATACACATATTTATTACAATATTCGCTGTCCTACAGAGAGAAAAAAATATAGAGGAGACCGGGGCAAACGGACCCGCCTATTATGTTTTTATGTTCGCCGAAAAATTGCTTCGAATAGTCCGTTTTGTCCCCGTACTCAATTTCACCCCACTCTCCCCTACATCATCGATGGTTTAATGCCATAAACCATACGGGCTGCGTATAAGCATAGCCGATGTGCCCTTCTGATGTTGGACCATCGATGTATATATATAGATACACACATATATTGATGAATGCATTATGTATACGTACACACATAAACGCACCTCATGTAGTCCAAGACCGCGGTTACGCCAGGTCTTCGTATTCGTGACCGAAGAGAGCAACGCAGCGACTGCGTTAAAAATAAACCAAGTCTAAGCGGCGAAACGCGACGTGGTAGTCTCCAGCTTTTCGAAAGGTGGAGCGCTAAAGCGCGATCGTCGTCGTCATCGTTGAACAGCGACGGGGAGTAACGACGACCTCAGTGCAGACCTTGAACCCGCCACGTCATTCACAGGCAGCAAAGTGCCGCTATCGTACCGACTTCGATGTTAATATCAACATTGGATCGCTGTAATTTCGAGAAAAAAAGTCATCGAGTAGTGCGTTCTTCCCGTTAATAAAAACGATTGTTATTTTTCTATGTGTTATACGAATCGATTGTTGATGGAATTTAATTTTTTTTATGTTGGTTTATTGCAGGTAACACCGCAGGAGGTGGAACCACGGCAACGGTGACGGGCTCCACGGCGAGGAGTACAATAACGTCCAGTAGCCGTCCTCACTCGGCGAGGAGACTCGGTCCTCAGCAGCGTCATCAGCAGCGCAGCCACCAGCAACAAGTGCAACAGGCCCAGCAGCAACAGACGCGAACTTCGCTGACGTCGCTTAACGGGGTATCGGGCAGAAATTCGGACGACCTGGGTCCGGTGAGAGCGAGCGGCAGCTCTGCACAGGATATTTGCGACAATTCCAACGATTCCGGGCTCGGATTTGAGGAGAGACAGCAGCAGCAACAGGCTCAGCAACAGCTCAGCAACTCATCGGTTTGTTGCATCTTCGCTGTTCTACGAAGAGAGAAAAGACAATATAGAGGTGACCGGGGTAAAATGGACCCGCGTCTTTCATTTTTTTTTATGTTCGACGGAAAATTGGTTGAATTAGTCCATTTTACCCCGCTCTTCTCCCCTTTATCGTCACGGTTTAATATCGGAAGGCCATACATGCTGTGTAATATCAGAAGAGAATATCGATTAGCATAATCGATATCCCCTTCTGGCGTTGAACCATCGATATAAAATTAATTCGCCCCTATTCGATAAATACATCTCGGTCGATTTTTTTCGATATCCAAGATAAACGTGAATCTTTCGGGGCTCCACTGGCCGAGTCGGTGCACGCATCACAAACGCCCGCTCGCGGAACTCACCGGCAATATATTCTCCTCGAATTCTATTTCAGACCCTTACCCACGTATACAACATCGATGTATAGAAATTCTACTATATACCATAGTAGCGTAGAATCGCAACTTCTATTTCGGGACTTACATGTTGCACTTGCTGTATCCTCTTATCTCCATATATATTATATTCTATTTTAATATAATGTACCGTCATCTTTTGCGTAACGGCATGTTATCGATCCCCGTAATGCGGCAATGGACTGTGCCGCCGATTACTGTTTTATTTTTTCGCATAATGTTTTGTAAATCGTTAAAATGGAAAGCAATATTCTTTTCGCTTCTGGCGCAATTTTGCGTATCTAAGTACGGGGTACGAAATTTACGGAAACCATTATATCGAATCTATCTTGTTCTCCACACATCGTAACTGCCTATATTGTGCTACTCTAGAGACAAAATATATGCGGTAATTACTTTTACTTTTAATTTCGAGCATTCGCCGAATTGACAGATAAAAAAAATTCAACTGAAAGTGAATCGCCGTTCTCTGTTACGGGTTGCGTTAATAACTCTGTTGTTATGGGCGATATCAATGATGACACGCGAGCCGACTCCGTGACCGATTATTGTTTGTATCAAAAATTTACCTCCTCCCGTCACGAGGTCCGCTCAACAAAACTCGACACTCTCAGCTTTTCTCGCTCTGGTTACATCGTTATCGTCGATAATTCATTTCTCCTTCTCTCCTTCGCATGTATAGAATGCGCGAGGAGGTGGCGTTACGTGTATCTCCAACCGACAAATATATATATATATATATATGTGTATATATATATATATATAGAGTAGATATGTATAGAGCTCGCCTTATCACGACTATCGTGTCAAGCCACGGTACTCTTTCTCTTCAGCCGTTGTAACTATCCGGAATCTCGAAACTGGCAAATCTCTGCTTCTATCGTGTACAAGCGTCCCGCACGGGCGGCGACGAAACTCGCGGTTCGTATTATGTACACCAGCTCACTGGTATGTTGCCTCCGAACAATATGTCGTGCACATCCTATAGCAGTAGTACAATATTATCTATATATATCTATATATACACCGTTGGGAGCATAGACACTTTGCATTGTTATCTCATAAAGTCCGGCCTATCGTGAATCATGAGACCCCTGGTAACGTAGTACTTCGAGGATCTTAGATAGCCGTTTCAGTTGCATGAATAATCGGCGATACACTAGAGAACAACGAGTCAATTATTCATCAAGTATGAATATACGAACACTCGAGAAGCTTGAACATACATTTTCACAGTTCACGAATTCATAGACAGTAAAATAATTAAGGCCATTTGTTTTTTATTTATTTATTTTTTTGCATTATTGTGGATTTTTTTTTACATTGACAACTTCTATTGTCACGAATTTCACAAATAAAAAACGAACAATTTATCTTCTTAATTTTACTATTTTTAGTTAAGAAGAAAAAAAATTGTCAAGTAAAAAAATTGCGAACGTTTGTCGACAAGAAATGTTTGTTAAGTGACAAAACTTTTTTTATACCGTCTATCTAATATGATGATCTAACATGCAGACGATACTTGGTAGTAGAATAGAGAGCAGCGAGAGGAGAGCGAGCGATTGCCGGAGCGTTTTGAACGGTAGTTGAACCCTCGTCAGTGGCTCGTTCACTCGTTCACTTCTCTTTCTCTCTCTCGTTGATTTGTACAAATTGGTCGTGGACACTATATCGTTGTCGGGGCGCATGGACTCAATCCTACAAATTGCTTGATTCGCAGGCCTGGAACGGTGCCGGTGAGGAGGATACCAAGAGACGAAAGATGGATATAAAGCTCGAGTCCGAGGACGCAAACTTTGCATTTCCCGAGGTCGGACGAGGCGCGAGCGTTTCGTCGAGCAGCAGCAGCAGTAGCAGCAGCAGCAGCAGTAGTAGCAGCAGCAGCAACGGCTGTCGCGGTGGCGAGGTGAACAAAGCTGGAGGAACGAGAAGCGGTAACAACGGCACATCGACGACCGCCAATGGTATCGGCACAAGTGCGATCTCGAGTCGAACGGGAAACGGAAACAACAGCGTCGGAAGGGTCGTCGGTGTCACCAGACCACGTCCGGCTATGGGTGTATACACGAAGAGACCGCCGCCGACCCATCAAGGTCCCGTCACTCTTACGTCGCAACTTTGTACGTGTCCCCGGCACGAATGGCCTTTTATTCATCCATATCACAAATGCACTCGTAGAGAAATTTATTTAAATGTCCAACGAGGCGTTTCACATTTCATGAACCCTTCGTTGTCGACTGCGGGTCAAATTGGCATTTAACACACGTTTCAACATTTTTCTAAATCGTTTTTTAACATGTCATTCATTTTCTTCAAATATAACTCTATATCGAGACGTATTTCAGAATGTTCAGAGTATGTTCCATAATTTTTATGTTCCGTTCCGACGGATAGTTTTCAAATTATTTTCGAAACAAAGCAAGCGTGATAACGAAGAGTTAATACGGATAACGAAGGTTATCTAATCATTGCTCGAAACGCGGACTCTGGTTTATTGATTTTCATACATTTATTTTTGATACATCACGTTATTTCGTTGCGTTAAAGTAAAAGCATATCTCTCTTCGTTAAGCGTGATAGAGTGAAAGAACGAATGTACCTAAACGAGTAGCATAATTATCGTTTGAGAATTGTGTATAGCATGGTATTTCCCGTGTATGTTTATGATTGATCCCGTATCGGTGTATTTGTACAATTATATCCGCAGAGTTACTTATTGTTTGTTTCGTCGACGATATTTTTTAGGCAGCGTATCGAGAGACGGAAAGACGCAGCTGCAGATAATCTGTCAGCCAGAACAACAACACAGGGCTCGATACCAGACCGAAGGATCTCGCGGTGCTGTGAAGGATCGCACGGGAAATGGTTTTCCGATCGTACGTCTCGTCGGCTACGACAAACCAGCGACGCTTCAAGTGTTCATCGGTACCGATCTGGGACGCGTAGCTCCGCACATGTTTTATCAGGCTTGTCGAGTGAGCGGGAAAAATTCTACACCGTGCGTGGAGCGTAAACTCGATGGGACAATCGTAATCGAGGTTGACATGGATCCTACAAAGGACATGCTCGTAACGTGCGACTGCGTCGGTATACTCAAAGAACGCAACGTCGACGTGGAACATCGTTTTCCACAAGAGGCCGGGGTACTTCAGGGTCGAAGCAAGAAAAAATCTACCAGATGTCGAATGGTTTTTCGCACGACCATCACTCACGCGGACGGTACCAACGAAACGCTTCAAGTCTGCTCTCAGCCCATAGTCTGCAGTGAGTCGTTGGGATGATAAAAAAGCGAGAACAAAACAAAAGGCATCGGGGAACGATTCAATAAAATTTTCTCTTCATCTGTTCGCAGCTCAACCACCCGGTATTCCGGAAATTTGCAAAAAGTCATTGACCTCTTGTCCGTGCACTGGCGGCCTCGAACTCTTCGTTCTGGGCAAGAATTTTCTCAAGGACACTCGCATTGTCTTTCAACTGGACAGCGAGGATCTGACGAGCAGCCTCGAGCCTCACTGGGAATGCGCCGTCGTGCCGGACAAAGAATTTCTACAGCAAACCCATCTCGTTTGCGTGGTGCCTGCTTATAGGAGACAGGACCTGGCCCCGACGGAAACGGTCAGCGTTAAATTGTACGCCGTTTCATCGGGGAAAACGAGCGAACCTCACACATTTCTCTACACAGCGGCTTCGACGCCACCGGAGCCTTCGGTTGGCAAAATCGAATCGGGGAGTCCGCCACTAGTTTCGGTGAGCAACGATGCGGCCAATCACACGACCTCATCAGCGGCTGTGCCGCTTGCAGCAGTAGCCAACAATGGTTAGTAAAAAGAAAGTACTCAGTCAACTGCGTGCACTCACTTCTTCGAGGACACTTTTGACTTGGAAGTCCTTCTAAAGATGTGTACATATTTTAAAAAAATATATATTCGTTCAAATAGAATTAGTTCGAGGGCCAAAATACTAACAAGATATTATTTTCCTTTTCGCAGCTGCCCCGAATTTCTTGGCAAGTTTGCAGCAACAGTCTCAATCGCCTCAACAGCAGCAGCAACAATCACAATCCGAGGTTTTGAAGAACGATCCGAGTCCTCCGCCTTCATCGACACCCGCCCAAGTTACACCGGTGATGATGTGGGCGACCCAAGCCGCCAATTGTCAAAGCTCCGTTTCCGACGTCATGATGCCACCGCCGAATCTCGTTGCTAATTCGCTTCTCAATCGAAGATCGTCGTCGAGCCACCAGCTGATAATTCCCGACAATCTCAAATCCGAAGTTCTTGATGACAGCAGCGAGAACAGTATGCTAAGTGACAACAGTATGCAGAGCATGCCAACACCGACGTCCAACGGCGGATCCAACTCGAGTCCGCTTCACCAGCTGGTCGGGGAAAATTCGCGAGAGTCGTCGCAACCGGGTTTGATAAGATCCGTTACCGTGCCAGCACTGGGCTCTCCGGCGCAGGAGGCCGTCAGTATTCTCGGAGTCGTCGATCTGATGCGCAATCAACATCCGTTGGCCCTCTCAGCCCCCCATCAGAGTCCCTTTACCGGGATGCACGAACAGTCCCACGTTAAAGTTCTCAGTCCTCATCACATAAACAAAGACGTTAACGGAATTTTACCGAACGACGGTGCGCCGAACAGCGCGACTCTTCAAGGTGCCGGAGTTGTGGATCTACGCATGAAGCATCATCAATCGGAGTACAACACTCTGAGCAACTTCACAACAACGCCAGCCGGTCAACCGCTGCCCGCTCAGAGCGGTCACAGTATCGAGAAATATCTCAATCATATCGAGTCGACGGCCCCGGTTCCGAAGGAGCCCGAAACTCAGGAAAGCAACTTCGTCGGTGCCATACAGCAACGAGCTTCCATTATAGCGAGCAGTCATCCTCAAGCTCCCCAACAGAATCCAAATATACTTGCGCCGAATGCTGCCACGGTCAAGCTAGACGCTCTGGTGAATTCGGCGGTGGATAGTCATCAGATGGTAGCGTCGATGAGAAACGTAAATACGAGCCCCAATGGCATGCTCGGTCAATTAACGGATCATGAGGCAATCACGAGTCCTCAGCAGGCAACGAGAACGAGTCCACCTATACCGGTGAAAACGATGCTTCTCGAAGCTCTGATGCCCGCGCCACCGGTCCAGAGCCTTTCGGGGAACGGCACAGCGGCTGTAGTAAACGGCAGTTCGGTTGTGACGGAACCGAGCGCCGAGGAGAGTTTGCTAACGACGATAAACGCTGCTCTTTTACCACCGATGCAAGAACCACCGGTAGTGACGGCCGCAGGTATGCCGAATTCTACCGTTAGCGTAACTACGCACAATCCTCATCAGGTGAGCAGCGAGCCAATAACGAGAACCGCCGAACACATTCAGCAGATTCAGGCTCTGACGCAGCAGGACGTCGTGATGCAGCAGCAGGCGCAACAGGTGGAGCAAGTGGTGGCCCAAGCTCAGCAGCAAGTCGAGCAAGTCGTTGCACAGGCTCAGCAACAAGCGGTCCAAGCTGTGCAGCAGGCGCAGCAGCAAGTTGTCCAGCAAGTCGTTCAGCACGCTCAAGTCGTACAACAGGCGGTGCAGCAGGTACAGGCTGCCCAGCAAGTGCAGGCTGTTCCGGCGGTGCAGCAGGCTGTTCAACAAGCTACACAGGAAGTCGTTCAGCAAGCTGTTCAACAAGCGACGCAAGAAGTCGTGCAACAAGTCCAGGCGGTTCAGCAAGCCGTGCAACAGGCACAGGCCGCGCAGGCTATGCAACACGCGGTACAGCAGGATATCGGGTCTATGCTGAATCAACCGGCTGGCTTCGTTGCCGAGGCTAGTTCTGTTCTGGCGAGCGGAGCTGCTCAAGAGCCATCCCAGCAGAGACTTACGAATGCTGCCGAACAAGCGATAAACAGCGTTATCACTAACGCTACGCAGGACATTATCAATAATCGACCTATAACTACGACAACCGCCCATGCTATAATAGCCACGAAGAATATATTGAATAGCGTGGCTACCCAAAGTGCCCAACTCATGAATTCAGCGATGGAAGGTATTTTGCCTAAGTCACCTTCCGGCAAAGGGACCATCGTCGAACAAGTATCGAGAAAATCGCCACCCGTACCGATGCCAGTCACGCCCAATCGACAGAATTCCAACAACGCTATACAAAACAACGCTCCGAATACGAACGGACAGGTCATAAGGAAGCCCGAGGACGACGGTAACATGCTTCCTCAGGAGCTCACGTCCATGTCGGAACACGATCTCCTGAGCTACATCGATTCGAACTGTTTCGATCCGCAGGGCGGCTTTCTCATATAACTGAAGTTTCGAACAAGATTAATGGTGTTCTCGCCTACGCGCGCGCTTGTGATTTCCGTATGCTTGTTATATATCACTACGAAAGGAGGGCGAGCTCTATTGAGCTCCGTTCGACGTTGTTGATGATAGTATATTCGGAGATGAGAATAATATTCTGTTCTTTCTTTCCTTCTTTTTTTTCGTTGATTGTGTGGAACGAGCCCGCTTCGAGCTCTCGGAATAATGAACAACTATTAATGTTAAGCAAGACGGGCGCACGAGAGAGCGCGACAATTAATTATGTGTATATATATATATATATATATATATATATATATATATATATGTATATATATATACATATATTTCATATGAAGTTATTTGATTTTTTTATTAACAATATCGTACAAATTGACGAATTTATTGAGAAATTGATTAATTTATCTTCTTGAGAATGTCAGACGTGCATCGCGATGCCTTTTTCTCTTGTATCCTACCCTCTTTTGGACAAAGAGTGTAGCTCGAATTGGTTTTTACATTTATTCACGATCGATGAAAAACTCTTTTGCGCCCTTTCTATATATAAACAAAAAAAAAAACTAACACAATTTGACGAAAAACTGAACATACTGACACCACTCGATACAAATGTGTCTCTATTTTGTTATAGAGACGACGGTTTATTGAGTGTAGCCGATTTACGTTAAAGTTTTACTCTAAGAATGTGATTCTATGAATTATTATTTTTTGTCCTTGACTTGATTTCATTATGCGAAAAAAAAATGGATCATTCTACTGTTTGACTCTTGTTTTTATGATACAAAACTTTAATGTTAAGATGTTTCTTATATTGTTTAATATTTGAATTTGTTGTTAATTAGTACTGATAAATGAAACGAAACAAAAAAAAATTATGTGATTACGTTGATACCCTCAACGCCTAGTAGACGATAAAAAAAATGTGACAGAGAGATTATATTGTAACGTCGATAAGATGAAATAGTTAACGAAAGTATATATCATATAATATATATATATATATATATATTTTTTACGTTTACCCAAAGAGAGAAACACGTTCAGATATATATATTATAAATGTGAAAGTGAGCTTACTACTGAAGTAAATGAAATCTATTCGAGATCCTTTCGAGATCTTGAAACATCAAAACGATATTCGAGACACCTTCGAATATTGGTCCAATCGTGAGGATCCTCGGTAATGCTTTATAATTGAGGAACAACGCGCAGATTCGTCGACGCATTTTGGGTCGAGTCAGATTTTGTATGAGAAAAAACATGTTAAGATAAAACATTCGATACACTCCTGATCTACATCTTTATAGAAATATATTCTATATATTTGGTATCCGTTGTATACAGTAAAAAATAATCATGCCAACTCGAAAGAACACGACAGTCCCCCACCGTCGTGAGAGTCGGCAACCTCTGATCTCGTGATAACATTTTTGCATCCTCGTTGACGTTAACGAAAATCTTCATCGCGACGAACGCGTATTATTTCAATGTTATTCCGCCGATTGCCGCATTACTGGAGAATAACCCATCGTAATATAATGTATATGATATGTACTCCGCGTAAAAAGAAAAATGCTATTTGTAAAACATGTATACCCATATACTTTACGCACTTCACTATTACCGAATTCGATATTATTGTATCCTTGAAATGAAAAAAATCGAAAGCATGTATCATCGTTTCTCCTATATAAGTTGAATAAATGTTTCACATCAATTTCTTTTTTATCGTCGTCCTCTACGTCTGCCGACGAATATTTTTCTGTTCGGGATTATTTAGAAAACATTCTCTTTGAGCGAAAATCTTTATTATGTACAATATTTATACGATGAAATCGGTCACACGATATTAAGAAACTTTTAGATCTTCAAACTATGTACCAAAGCCCGTTTTCGTTTCTCGCTTTGCCTTCCTTGACCAACTTCTCAAGGTGATGGCCCACGTTTATCTCCGCCGCCGGCCACAAATTTTTTGGTGTATCCTGAAAGATTATGATTGCCATTAAATTACCTCATAGCTGTTGAAAATTTCAACAAAATTGATACAAAAGATTATGAAGTTTTTATGCATAGAGCGCTGTATTAAATTTGTGATGCGAAGTTGAGATGAAAGTAATTGTTTGGTCTATTATAAACGTCTAAAAAAGATTGATTCAATTACGTTTAAAACAATCATCTATGATCGAGACAAACCCAATATTTGAATGTACGGGGCATTCATTTCAATTTTGCATCAGCTTGTCAAATTCAATCTATCAATTTTTGCCTACAAAACTTCACCTATGGCATACAAGTTTTAAAACGAGATTGTTTGCAGCGCTTATCAGCATTTGCATCTTCGTTGCTCAGAGATTAGATCTACACATAGATATCCTATCTCCGTTCACCTTGTAGATGCAAGCGACAATGTCCATTTCAGACATTCCGCTGTTACTTCCGTGCCCCTTCAAAACTTCCATGATATCCGCTTCTCGCTTTGTTCTGTGCTGTATGTAAAATTTTATTTTAGGAGCAGGATCTTCGATCACTGGTCCATGGCCGGGGTAAATAGTTTTAGGACCCATGGCCAGGATTTTTTCCAGCGACAACATGTAATCCTTGAGATCCTCGAAGACAGCGGTTCCCTCTCCTAGGATGCAATCTCCGCTGAATAAAACATTGTCTTCCCTGAGCACAAGGCAAGCATGGTCGCTCGTGTGACCCGGTGTGTATTTTACGCTGAGGCTCGCGCCTTCGACCTCCAGGGATTGTTCGTCTTTGAGCGTGAGCCAGTCCTCTATGTTGTAGCCGCCCTCCTCGGCTCCGCCATCGTCGTGCGACCTCGGCAATTTCCAGATTGCCGGTATAGACTCTTTTCTCGATTTCAGCAAGTCCCGAACGGGACCCGCTCCTCCGACGTGATCGTGATGCCAGTGCGTTATTACCAAGTGTTCGATTGTCGCGTTTTCATTCTGCAGCACTTCGTCCAGAAGTTTCGTGTATTCCTTAGCCGTCTCCTCGTCTCCCGAGTCGATGAGCACGCGCCTAAAAGCTTTGCACTGTCACTCTCCTTTCTTATGGTTCTTTTTTACATATTCGTTTATTTATTCATGGCACATGTTGTCGATAAATCTTCGTACCTCTTACCAGTACCAACGAGATAAGTGTTGGTTCCTTGAAGGGTCATAGGACTGGGATTGCATCCCAAAATCCGAATGACATTTTTCGATAACTTTGACACTAGTGGAATAGCCGTCAGCGACATTTTCTCTTTGAAAGCTCAACGTCGAATCAGCTGACATTGGGTCTGTTATTTACAGACTACTGTTATCTGTTGCGCGCGACGGCGCGCGCCGTTCCACTCGGTTTTTCGATAATCGATATTTTTTAATTCCGACATTCGGATGTACAACCGCGCGAGATTGTTATTATTGGTTTTAATAATAACAATAATACACACACACAGTGTGCATTCTCCAATCGATTCAATTTTCCAATTTTGATTAACTTCAATGGTCTTGAATCTCTTATTCGTTAATTATATAAGGTAACGTCTAGCGTCGTTTTTTTTTTATTTTTCTTTACCTACTCCTTGTTTTTCGTATGCAGTCTCATGTGTTTTTTCAAATTATCGAGTCTGTTGCATCGACGATCGCAAAAATCGCACTGATAAGGCATGGAGTTACTGTGAACTACTATGTGACCGTTCAGATGACTTATCTGCTTAAAGCGTTTGTTGCAGATTGTACATACGTACGGACGTTCGTTCATGTGAGCCGAAGCTATGTGGGTTTGAAGATTAGTCTTACGTACGAAGGTAGCTTTGCACACGTCGCACTCGAAAGGCCTGACGTTGGCGTGGATAGCCAGATGGGACTTGAGTACGTTCTTGTGCTTGAAATTCTTCTCACAGAGATGACACTGAAAGGGTCTCTCGTCGTTGTGGACCTTCTTGTGAACCGACAGGTGAGCCAGTTGCTTGAACATTTTCGCGCAGATTTCGCACTGGTATGTCCGACCGTCCTCGTGTGCGGCGCTTATGTGACGACGAAGAGTGTCCGCTAGTGTGTAGCGCTTGCCGCAAATTTTGCACGAAAAAGGTCTCTCGTTCGTGTGTGTCATGAGGTGACCGTTGAGATTACGTTTTTCGAGAAATCTCGCACCGCACACGTCGCACTGGTATGGTTTCTCACCGTTGTGAACGTACATGTGTTTCTTCAGCGAATTCGAGAGGCTGAATCTCTTCGAGCACACGGTACAGGCGAACTTTCGTTCGCCGGTGTGCACGAGCATGTGCGACTTGACGTGACCCGCTTGTTTGAATCGCTTGCCGCACACCTTGCAGCCAAACTGGCGCTCGTGGCTGTGAGTGAATATGTGACGCTCGAGAACGCTCTTTGTGGTGAATACCTTCTTGCAACTGTCGCACTCGAAAAGTCGATAAGTCTCTTTGGTCCTGAAAAAAGCTTCGTCCTTGTGCGACTGGGAGTGAAGCTTGAAGGCGTCAAGGGACTCGAATTTTATGTCGCACATCGTGCATTGGAATGAACGATAGTCCGTGTGAGTGAGAGAGTGCTGGCTCAGGTGACCGAGCTGCTTGAAACTCTTGCCGCACACCTGGCAAACGTAGGGCCTCTCGTTGGTGTGGGAACGCACGTGTCTCTTCAGCACGCTAGGGAAGTTGAATTTTTGCTTGCAGTATGTACATTCGAGCAGAGGATTACCGTTTACTTTGGTCGTCGAGTTACCGAGCTTTCTCCTGAAAACGGAGTTCGAACGTTTCGACGGCCTTTTCGACGAAATCCTCGACAATGCTAACGACGAAGGTGATGTCTTTTCCTCGCCAGGCTTGATTGGCTTCGATTTTTCTGACATACATCTTCTTTTACGACTAACTTTCTCATCTTTGTTATTCCTTTTCTCGTTACTTTCATGGTCTCTCTCGTTTTCTTCCAACCGTTCGCGCCCACCGGCCGTCAGGTTTTTGTCGTCCTCGTGAAATCTCTGCATATGTCTATCGTAGAGACTCGACAGTCTGAAAGATTTGCAGCAGATCGTGCATTCGTAGTTTCCGACTTTCGTGTGGGCTCTCGTGTGATTTCTCAGATGACCGAGCTTCATGTATTGCTTCTGGCATATTTTGCATCTGAAGTTGTATTTTTCAGAGTCGATGCGCTCCTCCTCGTCGGAATGAAGCTCCGTGATGTGTTCCGTTACGCTCGGCGGCTCGCTCTTGACGCTCACGAAATTGAAGCTACTCGCGTTTTCCTTCACTGATGACGATTTATCATCGGTCTCTTCTCTGCACTCGATGCTTCCGGAGTGATTCTCGTTTTCTCTAGCGATGTCCACCGCTCTGCCGATCGAAACCTGGCATGGATCTTTTTTCGAACAAGCGTACGAATCACGCACACTCGGGACCGTCGCCAACGAATCCTCCTCTGACGCTGTATTACCCAGCGATCCTTTGCCTCCAATAGTTCTTCGCAAGTCGTCGCAAATATTTCTACCGAAGAAAAGCTGACTCGGGATCGTGCCGTTTCGCGAATTGATCGATGTATTTTCGACGACTTGAAGTGTCTTCAGACTCTCGTGCCAAGATTTTCCGGGATTCTTTTCCATCCACAATTTCACCGAACCCTTGAGGTCTCGGCGTACATCACCATTTTTCGCGGCGTCACCGTGCACGACGCAAAAGTCCCTCAGCAATGTACGAATCTCCCGTACGACTTGCTCCGCGTAGTCGCGACCGTTGCCGCTTTGAATTATCCGCGGCGCACCGATCATCGTTACTATGTCGGCTAGCTCAGCGGCTACCTCGCCGGGATCAGAGCTTCTCAGAGGCCTGAGAATGACGAATTTCGAGTATTGCTCTTCGTATATCAATAGATTATTGTAGATCTTTGAATCTTTCTCTCGCATATCAATAACGTCTATTTGAACTCGGTGATTTATCCTCATCGGTGATATACGACAGAGAGCTCCGTTAGCTGTTTCAGTCTTGTTATCAGAGGAAATAATTTTGCTGCGCGGATCAGTCTGTTCATTTTCCTTGTTTATCATCCCTTGCTTATTCGCATCTCCGTTAACATGAGGCATCTCTTGCTTCACAGAGGCAAAAGGAGCATTGGGCATTGCAGGCAGCTCACGGACCAGCGAGATCTTTGAAGGTATCCATTCGCTACTTATTGCTGCTGTTCCATCCATCGCTTATCTACAACATTAATAATTGTATTAGGTAATAGGATAATAGAATATTAAAATATTATAATGATGACATAAGAAGCAAGTACAATAGATATCCTACATTTTTCCTTCTTATTTTATTTCCATTATTATTATTGTTTGTTAAATGTGCACTACTTCTGTGACATGTTTAACATGAAAACGATGTTCTGTGATAAGCTGTACGCACCAGGCAGGGTGTGATCAACACATTGAAAATCTCTTTAGAATGTTAATGTATTATACTATGTAAATAAAAAATCTAATAAACTACATTTTATTTTTTTTGTACAAGATTTTTGTACTCCTCCGAATAAATAAATAAATAAATAACATTATTATTATTATTATTCCTCTATTACTATTATTATACACGGGAGAATTTCCTAATAATGGAACTGTATCAATAATCTCATTGATCGTCCTTTGATGAAAATTGAACACACAGAGATGTGAATTTACTCGTTAGACCGTAACGGTTCGAAATGTACACAAGACCGGTACTTTTGAAATTTTAGTAATCATAAGTGACGCTCGATAAATAAAAATGTGTTCACTAACCTAGAATCTCTGCGTGTATCGCAGACGTTCTGAACGAGTGAAAACTTCGGTCAGAGCGGTAATGAAAATTCACCGGCAGCTGACCCCTTCTCGCGACAATGTTTTTTTAATCATTGCAATGTCATCTCGCGCATTGCTAGAGAATCGAACTTTTCTTTCTTTTCATCGTTCTTCTGCTTTTGTGTCATCCGGGAAATACACATCGCACGCGCATACACCGACGACGGCATTGTGTGAAGGGCGCATTTCTATATTAGCTGCAAGTTGCTAGCAGATTGTACTTTCTGATGTAGGATTTTTCGGGGGACAGTTAGTGATGCGAAATGACCGTCATTTTTTCAATCCGTCAATTGACCAAAAAATGACTGTCAATTGACGGTCTTTTGACGTCATTTTTTTTTAATCCATTTTTGTATGTGAATTTACCGGGTTATTTACCGGGATGTTTAACCGGTTATTTACCGGGATGTTTAACCGGTTATTTACCGGGATGTTTAACCGGTTATTTACCGGGATGTTTAACCGGTTATTTACTGACTCACATCACTAACGGTATTTGTGCAGCTTAGTTACTTTTTGGCGGAAGTGAGTTTTACGAAAAATGAGTATGAAATAAATTATATACTCTACCGTACAGTTCTTATTTCGGGTTGTTATGTATCCACTTCATATACTGCCATCGATCTCCCATAATTTATTTACTGAGCGGTTAGCTTCGCTTATCTCATCCATTTTAGTATCACAAATACAATGGGTTTGTTAGTTTTCAGAGTACGCTGGAGCAGAGCGCTCGATTTTACGTGGAAGGTATATCTATATATCCAATAAATAGCGTGCTCCGCTCGAAACTTGATTCGGGCAGTTATCACACGACCCATCAATCCCCCCCGACCCGCAGTAAATGTTAAGTACGGAGCGTGCCCGGCGATTGCAGCGCCGTGAAATTGACGCGCGTTTTCGTGGGTGGGGACGTCCTCCATGGTGGAATTCGTCGTTACTGCATATCGTACTGTGCAACGGAACCAAGTGAGTGTAATTTTTGATGCACCAATAACTCGAATTACCTTGATACTTGTGAGCATTCATTCGTTCTGGCGAACATAACCGTGTGTCCGGGTAGCAGAGCAATCGGAAATTGCATTATTATTATTTATTTCTTCATCTGTATGATTTGGAGTAGCCGACGATTCAAACGTGTCACATTCAAGGACTGGAATGCCGACTGTGCGTGCAGTAATGTTCTAACAAATTTTGGAGTACCGTTGCTTGTATTGTTAATATTCGAAGCGCGTTACGTCGGTCGATTTTCGAAAGAACCATTTGACGTTCGAAATTTCCTGTCGAATCATTTTCGTCCATTCGGGACCAAAGGGGGTTAATCAGTGCACGCGGCACACTTGCTGTCGTGTAGCCCGCAACGCCGTCGATCGGCTTTCCGATTGCATGTTTCCCGCTAGATAACCGCTGCTGATCACGTATCATTGATGAATAATAGGTCAAGCGTACTTTTGTGCTATTTTTCCCTCCGGGAGTACACAAAGCACTACCGTTATTCATAGTTTGCATGATCACACCCGACTATCACACCCAAATACCGATGCAGTCCAAGCTGCTTTTTGTATACTCCCGTGTACTTCATATTTAATCTCATCTTTCAGGACCCGCTATTCAACCGCATATCGCAATGGGTGATTCCGACGACGAGTACGATCGGAAGAGACGTGATAAGTTTAGAGGCGAAAGGCCCGAATCTTATTCTAGGGAAGGACGCAGGGACGATCGCCGTCGCGAGGAATGGGTGGACAGGTATTAAATTTTATTCCAATTAAAGCGTACCCAGTCGGTGTTGCAAACTGTAATCCATATCCTTCAATGGTCTTAAAGATGAGGCGCGAAGTGCAAATTGTCTGCTTGAGTGTTAGATGAAGACGCTCTTCATTTAACTCTCAAGCAGACATTAATAAATTGATTTACCTCAAAAAAAGATTGGCAATGTTGATAAAAATAGATTACAGTTTTTGTTACCAACCAACTGCGCCTTGAATCCTGAAATCTTGTTTCACTTTTGTACTGCTTCAGTTTGATCGATTTGTTTAGGAAGAAAGTAACAAAGGGTACCCCAAAGTCCTTCTCCGTGCGCAATATTCCCACTCCTCCATCTCCTCCTATGATAAGCGGTTACTTTCCGTTTAACAAGTAAGTTTCATGAAGTTTGCCAGTGCAAACTTCCGTGCAATGTACCGAAGCTGATTAACAGTGTACGGATTGGTGTTTTGTTTTTTTTAAATCTTTTTTTTACGTAATTCCATACGAATGGTCGTTTCAGAGAATGGTCGAGCAGACCTCGCGCGAGGCCGGATTACAGGGAGTACCGCGGTGGCGGCGGGGGCGGAGGTCGCGAACGCTACAGCCCGGCGCGCTCTCAAGAGATGGCTCCGCCGATGAAGAGAATGCGCGCTGATTGGGACGACAGAGGTCCTCGATACGGCGGCGGTCATCCCGATTATTACGGCGGCGGCGGCGGTGGCGGCGGGGGTGGCGGTGGCGGCAGCGCATGGGGCCCGGACCATTTTCCGCCGCCTCATCATGGCAACCATCACTATGGTAACCATGGAAACGCTAGCAGGTTTGTTGATCATCATTTCAATGAGCTTTCATCTTTTCCTGTTAGACGCGGCGACGCGTACAACGACAATCCCGATGATTCGCGGTCGCGGTAGAAACTTAGCTCCGAGCGATAGGATACATCGTAACATGAATAATGCGCCGAAGAGAAGTCGGTTGACTCCGAAATTATTGGCTAAATTGAGGTACCGTCGAGCAGTCACGATTGTCCGCGTGATTAATGAAAACATGAATTTTCGTATGTTCGATACAGCCGAGAAGTAGCGGGTAACTTCAGCAATTCAAACGTGGAGACACAGCCACCGATGATGACGTTCAAGGCTTTCCTTGGTACCCAGGAAGACACGATAACCGACGAGGAGGCTATCAAACGTTACAACGAGTATAAGCTGGAATTCAGACGACAGCAGCTCAATGAATTCTTTGTAGCTCACAAGGACGAGGAATGGTAAGTCACTCATTATTAAATCACTCTACACTATCTACTTGGAGTCTTTATTATTCGCTGTATCGATGCCCTAAAATATACGATTTTTTCAATATTTTTTTGCGAACGTTACAATCGCCTGTCTCTTTGCGTTATTCACCGATCGCCGGTTGGAAGAATCAGTACAGAATCATGTTAACGGAGAGACGCAGGATTTTGTAACGTTTCATATTTTGGGCCGTCGGCCGGGAACAGCGAGTATTACGAAAGAGATTTTTATTTACTTATTTCATTTTTAAAAAAATTTTAATGAGAGACGCCTGGTTAACTTCTAACAATGTTACAAGATCTCTCTATCCCTACAGCACACAGCGGTCACCGCCCTATGCCTCGAGCACAGATCATCTCGGCGTTTATATTTTTTCGCTCGCATTTTTAACTCTACTCACGCGTAACGCGCATCGTCGAAGACCTCGTGCCGTGTTATCGGTAGGATAGGGATTTATGTATTGAAATATACGTTGTTGCGAGCTGGGCGCGCAAAGCCCAATCACGCTCGTTTAGGCCGCGTTCTAAACCCGCTATTACAAATATCATTGAAGATCTTTGAAAAAAAGCCATTGCCCAGCAATGTGTTTGCGATAGGATAGATACTCTGAAAGCGTCGACAATACCGAATGCGAGCAAAAGTATAATAACAACAGGTGAGGCTCCATACCGTACCCGAAAATATCAATATTTCCACTTCGTTGTTAATACTTTATAACTCGATGATGTTCTTTCGCAAAGAAACTATGACGTCGTATTTCTTTTATAAAAATTTTTTTTTACCAATATTTTAACATTATTTTTTTACCAAGACTTCTTTTTGTTTCGTCACACATGGGGTGGGATTTAATACTTATTGCGTGGCGATTTGAACGCTTCGCGTCACGTTTTTCTCATACTTCGCTTTACGAACGTACAATTTTACTTGCTTCAATTACAAGCTCAATGTCGTCGAGTCCCACCTCGACGTTGATAGACATTATCGACAGTGCAATTAAATAAAGATAACGTACATACTTGTAAACTCGATAAATTTTTTCAAATTTACCAGTGATCGACGAGAATTTATGTGATACAGCTGCCGATCTTCGATTCAATCTTCAATTGAGATGATAAACGAATGCCGATGTCGCGTGTAGTATCGAAATCGACTAAACTTATACATTTTTTTGTCATCGATCGATAGGTTCAAGATCAAATATCATCCTGAAGAATCTGTCAAGAGAAAAGATGAACAAGTATCGGCTCTGAGGGTAAGAACACCGATGGCACAATGGCCAACCTACGTAAGATGCCCTGCAAAAGATACAAATAATATATAAGATGCTTGATGTTTGTGCGTGTAGAAAAGAGTCGAAGTTTTTCTGGATCTGCTGAATTCAGGACAGATAGATAAAGTTTCCGTAGACGCCGATCAGGCCGATCCTCTGCTGCATCTTCTCGATGCTGTCGTTATTAAATTGGAAGGCGGCACAGAGGAGGATTTAAAAATTCTCGACGCCAAGCCACCGTCCACGTTGTTATCGAAGGAAGCGTTGGCAATTCGAAAGGAAAAGGAAGAAGCCAAGGAGTTAAAGAACAAGCAAGTTGTTGAAGCTAAGCCGGAAACCCAGTAAGTAAAAAATCGACACAAGACCATGTAATGAAATCCATTAACAAACGAACAAACAAACAAGCAAATAAAACCGTGCGAAATTTACAGAGAACAACCTAAACCTGTCGAAGAAGCGACGGTAGAAGAAAAGACCAGCGAAGAGCAGAATGGAGACGTGGAGGTCAAAGAGGTCGAAACGGCAGAGGAAAAAGCACCTGAGGAAGTAAAAATGGATGAAGATGTTGCCGAAGAGACTAAAGAAACGGAAGAAGAAACTCCAGGTCCGGAAGAAAAAGGTATAGCTGAAGATTTCAACCCAGTAGTTACAAGCATGTTCTTCGCCAATTTTTTGTTACGCGACTAACCATTTTTTCTTAAATTTTCAGTCGAACCGCCAGTAGAACAAGCAAATCCGAAGAAACGCAAGCGTACCGACAGCAACAGTAGTTCAAGTAGCAGCAGCAGCAGCAGTTCCTCCGACAGTGATAGCAATAAGCCTGACACACCAAAAGCGGAAACGCGTAAGTGTGACGTAGAGACAACGGTAGTGATCTTATCAAACCGAAGCAATAACTAAAGCCTCTCTCTCTATGTCTCTCTCTCCCGTTAGCGATGGAAGAAAAACCAAATGCAACTGACGAAAATGTCGAGGAGAAAGAGACGAAAGTGGTCGAGAAAAGCAAGGAGGACAAGGAGGACGAGGTCGAATGCGTTGATGCGAAGAAGAAGGACATCGAGCCTGAGGCGGTTATCGACTTGGCGAGTGAGGATAAAGAAAAGGAGCCTCGTGCTCTCCACAAAACCAGCAGTATATTCCTCAGAAACTTGGCGCCAACTATTACGAAAGCAGAGGTTGAAGCGGTGAGTTTAGAAATACGTATCTACGAAGAAGAGAATGAATGTTTGGTCTTTATTTTTCATACAATTTGATGATCGTTTATAATTATCTTGTAATCAGATGTGCAAGCGATTCCCTGGCTTCCTTAGAGTAGCCATTGCCGATCCGCAGCCAGAGCGTAGATGGTTTCGCCGTGGATGGGTCTCCTTCGAGCGACAAGTTAATATCAAGGAGATCTGTTGGAGTCTTAACAACATACGGGTACTTATAAAGCACGGCTCTACATTGAATAATCAATATGGTTGAGAATCTATCATAATTTGATTTTTTGCGTACCAATTGCAGCTACGAGATTGTGAGCTTGGCGCAATCGTCAATCGGGATCTGTCGCGTCGAATTCGTACCGTAAATGGTCTCACTTCGCACAAGCAAATCGTTCGGCATGATATAAAACTTAGTGCTAAGATTGTGCATAATTTGGACAACAGAATTGGCTTGTGGAATATTGAGAAGAAAGGAGATGCAGCAGCAAAGAATGCTGACAAGGATGCAAAGACGAATCAAAACTCGAGCGAGGCCGAACAAGCTGTAAGTTATATTTATTATTGTTATTGCATTATCAACTAAAATAGAGACATTGTGATGTTGGCATTTACTTTTTTTTGTAGGCTTTTGGATTGTCCTCCAAAAATCCAGTATTAAAGAACATTACGGACTACCTCATTGAGGAGGCATCCGCCGAAGAAGAAGAACTGCTGGGGATGTCAGGAGACCACGAAGAAGGCCAACTCGGGGGAGACGGCGACGGACCCGTCGAAAGAGACCCTGCTCTGATTAAAGTGAGTTCTTATTTCTATCAATATCTGAACAAATTTATACATACACTATGTGGTTCGATGCGAAAGTTATGCGTAACGTTATGTTTAATCTGTAGGTTCTTGACCGATTAGTGTTGTATCTACGAGTAGTTCATTCCGTCGATTACTACAATCACTGCGAGTATCCGAACGAGGATGAGATGCCAAACAGGTGTGGAATAATGCATGTGAGAGGACCGCAGCCAACAGCTAAGATATCGTCGACCGACCTTTCGGAGTACTGTCGCAATTTTGAGAGTAAAATGGCAGCATTCCTTGCGCCAGTCGCTACGTTGACTACCGAGGAATTCGACAAACTGGGTGCTAAAAATGCTGAAGCGTATCCTTTTTTATTGACACTTACTATGGTGTCGGGGTCAAAGTTGCGAGGTTATAGTAGGCCACAAATAGGGTTTGGGGCAAGTGTGAATTAGTCATCCGCTTCCGTCACTGGCTGCATTCGAGATAAATTATAAATACATTTGAGACGTGTCACACACATTCTTTTACCCACTTCCCTGTATCCCTTAAATCACTCGTTTCCGTCGATACCTGCATTCGAGATGAATTGTAGAAAAACAAATTTTATTTGTGACGTCGCTTCCATCCCGGAAAATCTCATTTTAAGACCGGAAGTGACGTCAAAAATAACAACAAAAAAAGTCTGGAATGTATGTCGAATGCAGGCTGTGACAGAAACGAGTCAATTAAGGAATGCAGGAAAGTGGGTAAAAAAAGGTGAGTGATACGTCTCAAATGTATTATTAGTAACTTATCACGAATACGGCCAGTGACAGAAGCAAATTAATTAAGCACCATAAGGTGCTTAAGGTAAAGTGAAAGTCACGCGACCATGAGTGTGAGAGAAATATTTGCAATTTTCAAATTAACTTTATTCAATGGTGCTAATTTTTTTGCGAAAAAGATGAATTCGGGCCGGATGCGAAATTACCGTGTGCATCCGGCTCGAATTTGCTTTTTCCTAAAAAAAATTAGCACCCTTGAGAAAAGTTCATTATAGTTTTCATTACCGACCGCGATATTTCACTTCCCCTTAATTCATACAGCTTAGAAACAATAGCAATATTAATAAAAGATTTTTTTGAAACGTCATGAAGTCGGGCGTCAACTAGCGATGCTGAAATTATCTGTCACAAGTTTCAGAGCAGTTAACAAAACGCACTCATATAAAAAAAGAAGTGTTTACCTTATGGTTATTCTAAATTTATGGTTATTCTAAACTAAATTCGGTCCAAAGTAGCCATCTATAATACATAAAATTCGCAAACATGGTGTTTGTCCGAAATAATTACTTTTTTCGGTGAAATTGAGTTTTATAGTTGAAATAAATTTGGCGAAACGATACCCTACCGGAATGGTACAAACAGTCGAACAAAAATTCCTTGATTCCGACAAAACAACAGTGAGGTAGAGAAATTCGTGCAAGCGAATACGCAGGAGCTCGCGAAGGACAAGTGGCTGTGTCCGCTGAGCGGTAAGAAGTTCAAAGGACCCGACTTCATCCGCAAGCACATATTCAACAAGCACGCCGAGAAAGTATCGGAGGTCAAGGCGGAAGCGGAATACTTCAACAACTATCTAAAGGATCCTAAGAGGCCGCAGCTCTCCGAGCATCCTGGAAACAAGGCGCCAGTTCGCGAAGGCCCCCGCGAAGGATTCGCACCTTATCCACCCGCAGGGTAATTCGTTATTTACAGACTGTTCGATCGCTATAATAACCAGATCGATTCCATTTTTGTACGACCTCATAGAAGCGATTACAATTTAAAAGTCCCTGCAGCTAAAGGTATTATTTTTTCCAGTTTTGGCGGCTATGGAGGAGGAGGCGGAGTATACGGCGGAGGACGAGGTGGCGGCTATGGAGGCGGCGGCTACGGCGGAGGTTTTGGAGGAGGATTCGGCATGCCTCGTCCGAATCGCGGCGGCTTCAACAGAGGACGGTAAGATCAATCTGTTCGATGAATTAAACCACTTTATTTAACTAAAAAAAATTCCACATCGTACCTCTAAGCATCTAGAGCTGTTACGAATATTTCGTAAAGCGGGCTTGTTCCCTTCGATAGATACACGGTTAGTTGTGGCGTCCCTCTAAAACGTACACGCAAATATATGCATGTTTGTTTTTCATCGACTCTGCACTCTACATTCTATCTTCCCCTATGTGTCTTCTTCACTTTTATTTTTCCTATATTACAAGTAGATACGCACCTAGTACGTGGTATATATAATGTTCGCAGGGTTGCTCCGGATTCGACGGCGAGGCCTGTTATTAGTTATAATGATTTGGACCAGCTAGACATGGACATATTCTGAATTTTAATCGAGTCTAACGAGAGAAAGAAAAGCATGCTCTTAACTCAGGCGTCACTTTTGTGAGTCAGTAATATAAAACGATATATCAGACTCTCGCGACAGCAGACGTGAATCTGGATCTTGAAACGCAAGCGCGATTGCTATATTAACAAAAGAAAAAAAATGACTCTTGGATGGTAATAGTTCCGATGTAGATATTCATTAATTATATCGATTTGTCATCTGTAAAGTGCAAGTACCAGGATTCATTGATGTAAAAATTATGAAAAAAATAATAATAATAAAATCACACGGTACTGCCGAGAAGAACAAATAAATATATTTGTTGCTAATGTCGCTCATTTTATTTTCTGACCCCATTCCACTCGTATCCTTCGTTCGGTTGGTCCTGTGTCACAAGCTTATAGATCGCATTGTCTCTCGCTCTATGCACAACGTACAAAGCAACAGCAGTACTTTCTTTGCGACTTGGCTATCTCGTGAATTGTTTACTTAACGTTCGTATTTTAACTTGCACAGTAACAGCTCTCGTTGCTGAAGATACATGTACCAGAAACCGATTATAAACATCGAAGCTCGAGTACCATGTTACTTTAATCGTCTTTAATTTTGCCAATTTACAGCGGTGGCGGTGGCGATTTCCGGCCTGTCATTCACTACCGGGATCTCGACGCACCCCGTGAGCCAGACGAGTTTTTATAAATCTACATATCGTAATATCGAGATGCGCACAGAAAAGATGTACCGTCTGCGACATCCATAATTCATCGGTGAACAGTCATTGTCGCGGGAAATAAAAAATAGTAGTTTACGATTTCTAAAAATGTCTATATATTACTGTGTGTATATACGGAAACTATAACGATTTTCAGTGGTTGAAACCGATGTGAACAATACATATATTTACTCGTAGTTGTATTAAAACTCATCACTACAATTTTGAGTAGCATAATTAGGGGAATTAAATGATCAACTAAGCGAACGATTATCATTGTAAACGTGTAAGAAAGACGTGCTACGAAAAAAAAAAATGTAAAAGGGGATTTTACTGGGTGTTTTTCGCAACGCGATTATCGCGAACAAACTATATTAAAAATCACTTACATATTTCTATGTAACGATCTCGAATTTATATAGAGATCGTGTCCATCCGATAAATATATTGACGACTGTAATAGCTCCCTTAGTTTTATTTAAAACCTTGTGATGAAAATTGAGCAAACGAGATAGATCCTATCAGGTGTCCTTCGCGCCCATGAAAATAAGTCTAAGTGAAATGAAATATAATAAATGGAGTGAAGACTGGGAACCAGCTCGCTACAGATTTTCGATTCGGCAGAACAGCAGGACGGCGACCTTGTCTCGTTTCGTATTCTAGGGAATTTCGCGCTGCCGATGATACCAACGTGTCTGTCGCCGAGCGCCGAGAATGTATATGTATCCTTCGTTAAATAGTAACCTTCCGTCTTCTAGGAAGTTTATCGCAAGATGTCGGGGAATGTTTTGCGTGATGAGCCGCTGCTATGGTTTTGCACGAAATGACTTGCTTGTCGTGGCGAGAGTTTTCAAAATTTCGGCCTAAACTAAATCCCCGAGTGTTGTAACGTACGCGACGAGGAGAACGAGCCCGCCACAGATTGCGGGTGTAACAAACTCCGAGAGATATCCAAACGGAGTATTATACTGTAGGACAGTGCAAAAGTGTGTGTACCAATACACCAGGGTCAGAGGCACGAGATACCAATCGGTACAGCCGATCAAAACAAGTAACTCTGCGCGTATACACCGGGCGGTAATTTTTTTTTTTATCGAATCATCACTAATTAGAAAAAAAAAAAACAAACAAACACACCGTGGGGATGGGAGCGAAATCAAGTACGGTAGCACAGTCGGCGGGTGGCAATGGCCAGTCATCGACTGGCTCCAACGAAACAACGATGCAGGGTTTCTCGATTCTTCGCTCGCTGCCAGGAGGTGTTGGTATGCTTCAGCACCAGCATCAACAGGGAGGGCAGTCGCAGAATTCTCGACTGCCGGGAGACAGCAGACAGAGGGCTAGATCGCTGAGCTCTGTGCCTGATCTTTCTTCCGGGGAACAGGGTAGTCTTGCGACTTCTGTGGGAGTAAATGTCGGACAGGCGTTGGGTCTCGTGAACCTTGATTCCGACGATGGAGACGAGGACAGCGGTAGAGTCTACGCCGCTCACAGTTTGCCTTCCCATATCTGGTCCATAAATGGTGAGTTCGATCCATAGACAGTGAGTCGAATCTGCAATCTTGGGACGTAACAGATAACAATCCAGTATTGCAGAATTCAATTTCTGAATATCAATTAACTTGTAGAACCCATGCGAAGACATTTTTGTCCCAAGGCCAAAAACAATTGTGTTATCATCCATCGAGAGCGGTACATAGGCTTTTTCGGAGCAAAAAAATCGTGCAAACGGTCCTTTTTTTTGTCTTGACTGACAAAGACAATTTCGTCAGCTGTTTCTTTTTTTTTTTAATGGAGAACGATTCTTGCACGGTTGGGAGGCGTCTTTCTATAGTGTCGTCGATCCATCGTTCAGTCGACGAGGTTTATTTTGTTTTGTTTTTTTTTTGTTTGTTCAATCCTTTTTAATAGGGCATTGCTACCGATCGTTCCTTGGGAACGTGTTCATGAAAGGCCTAACCTAGCCCACCCTGACAGACGTTCAGTAAGGTTATGAGGTTATGTGCGTATGTCATTCCCGGGTCGAATCGGGGCAGGGCGAGAGGGGAGGGGGAAACAATACGTTTGTTTTGGCGCGTGTTGCCGGGGTGGTTGGCCTGGTAACCGTGTACAATCGATGTCGGCTTTCAAGGGCCGTAGTTTTAACGTTAAATTAGTGTTGTAAAAAAAAGAAAAAAAATCGGGCCGAAAAGGACAATTCAGATCTCGGGTACTCTTGGCGGGTACAAAATTCACGAGAGATCTTGGAGATCGCGGTGGGGTTTTGGGATGGGTTAGATCAACGTCAGGCTGAGTTTACTATGGGAATAATGGTGAGCTCGTGCCTGAACGAATCCGAGACCGAGGTTGTACCCACTCATCAAGTTAGGCGTGTTATCTACGGTATTTAAATGGAACGGCGACATACTCGATCTATTTGTCGTCGTACTGGGTGATCGCTCGAGGTTCCTGTAACGATTTAACTCTTGTTCAAGGTCTAAAATGTCCTGTGTGCTCAAAATTCATCCTGCCGGATGACATAGAGTGTCACTTGGTGATGTGCCTGACGAAGCCACGTCTCAGCTACAACGGTGAGTGCGGTCGTCGGCGGCTGCCCGATAAACGCAGCTGTGTAACGAAAATATTTTTGTTTCGCAGAGGATGTTCTAGCCGACGAAAAGGGAGAATGCGTAATTTGCCTGGAGGAGTTGCAACCCGGAGATGTGATAGCTCGCTTGCCTTGCCTCTGCATATACCACAAAAAGTATGTACCGTTTCATGGGTAAATCTATTAAATTTTTATCTCACAATAATTCATGACCAATGATATATATTTTGGTATTTTCAATTCTGACTGTTCGCAGCTGCATCGATAAGTGGTTTCAAGTTAATCGCAGCTGTCCCGAACATCCCGGTGACTGATTTACAAACGTGCTATTTTAAATTGAAAAGAATAATGTGGATCAAATTGTTGGCCTGCGGGACACGGTAATCGACGTGAATCGGAACAGTGGCAACGGATAGAACGGCGCGAGTTATAAAAAAAAAAAGAAATGAAAAAATGAAGAAAAAAAATTATAAAAGAAAACTAGTCAAGGTGGCCGCTAGTCTACGATGGGAGGTTCGTACGCGCGACGATCGTTCGACCAACCGAAACTCGATCGAATTGAACATAAACGATGACAGACATCTACTTCAATCCTTAAACTCTACAACTAAGGGAAGGACTTATTAAAAAAAAAGCGAAAAAATCTGAAAAAAAAAAAATACATCGCCATAAGATTGAGCGATAAAATGCTATTATCTATACGTATCTATAATTACTCTATTACCGCTATATCGCTTACTATCGATTGTACCATATTTATAAATTTTACTTAGTTTTACATCTTGAAGTCGATTTAGCAATTAAGCAAAAAATTATTGTCACCGTTGTCGTTAGTAACATCTTTTTGACATTTTTTTTTTTTCGTTTTTTCTTTAGTTCAATTTTTTTTTCTCTTCATGTAGAAAGGGTATACACACACAGTGGCCGAAGCTTAGTCGGATGGACCTGCTTAGCGAGCGGGAAAGCTCTACCTTTAGATAAGTTAGTTATTACTTTTAATGATTTTACAACCAAGACGATGCATTGTTTTTGTTGTCTGTTGGGGGGGACGAGTGCTAGAAAGGATATTTTTGATACTTTCATAAATGGGGGAGCCAGGATGTATAAGAGAATCGAGCAAAGGACTTGTCATAATGCTGTTGACGCTGTAGTAACAATAAAGGTTCTAATTTAACCTTCTTTATTAACATCGTTGAAAAATTAAAAAATTGCTTTTTTGTTAGGCTTATCAAGACTTCATCGTTCACCAATTTGGTCAATTGGAGCAGCGATAAATTTATCTATAATATTATCGTGCCATGGTATGTACGCGTACTTCGATTGCGAAGGGGTCACGGGACTTGCAATTCCCGGCTCAAGGTCACCTTAGATCAACGAACCAATCCGGGTTGTGTTCGTGCCATACAGTTTATATAACAACGGCGTGCTCTCGTCTCATACTATCGTCGAGAACACATCTGATCGTCGTGCAGCGTTGGCACTATTCAACTTATAATTGCACGAGACGATGTCGAGCCATTATTCTGTCATCAAGTGTGGCGAGAGACTTTCGTGAATGGTTCAGCCAAGATATTTCTAATCGAGGCGTGATGGAATGACGAGAGTTTCGATAGTGCCGTTAACGCACACAACTTCGCTGTGCCAACTATACCATCGGCACTCTCCGTGTTATCAGTGTATGGACAGGGTAACACGCAGATAGGATAAAGTGGCGCGCGCGAGCGCGATTCGCAAAATTTTCGATTCGCCATCTACTGGTAGAACAAGAGAGATAGGGATGAGCGAGAAATGCCTAGGGATGGAGTAAAATAACATCGAAGGATGCGTGTACCGATCTTGCAGTACGAGCGGTGCGGTGCCACTCCTCCCATTCTACCTGACTCTCTGCTGGTGTGCGTTGTTCGCGGCAAGGCAAACGGTTTCGATTACGAGCGGCGAGAGACGTACTCTCCCGACGGGGTCACACCATCAGGGTTGTCCGGAGGCCGGCGATTGCGCGCTCCCAGACGACGAGAGGGAGCATCTCCTTCATGGTGGAGAGGCTTCGAAACGTTTTCGAGGTTATAGCGCGAGTAATTCGTAAAACTGCTCCCGGGAGGGGGGAGGGGGGGGGATATACGTGGTAGTCGCCGGACGCGGTTCTCAGCCCGTTCAAGATCATCGAACCGTGCGATAATCGTTCGAACGTAAGAGAGAGAAAGAGAGAGAGAGCGAGAGATATAGAAGAGTAAAGTGTCGGGTGACCGATCGTATTATGGGATTTTCAAGGCGAGATTAGAGAACCGCGAGTGCGTGTGTATTTTCAACGTCGATAATGTCGGCTACAAGTATATTGAGGGTAATGCGGGAAAGTAGGATGGCCGATCTGGCCGTTTGACGAATAGTTCAAGAGTTCGGTGGAGGAGGAGGGTGTCGATTAGCACGTTAATCAGAGGGATTAAAATGGTTAAAGAAAAACCGAATTCGACCCGAATATACGATTCGGAGGGTTACAGGCGCAGGGCCGCTTGCATCTGCGTCAAGAACGACCTCGAGGATGAGGTAGGCCGGCAGAGGGCACTTAGCGATAGACATATTTTTACCGGTTTCTCGGTGCCGCAATAACAATTATACTCCAAATTAATATATACCTTGCAACCGTTTTCCTCCAGATCTTTCTGCATCTCGTTAATCCACTGCAGGAATTGTCCCCCACGACTCCTCGCACGCTCGCCCACCCTGGAAATCCAATGTTATTTCGAGTTGCTCCAAAAATCCTTCAACGACTTTGATTATCTTCTGTTCCAAAGTGGATTGTACAATTTGTAATTGTTTGCTTTAACGCACGCAGGTACTCTTGGTAACGTCCAGCAGAAGACCCGACAGCTGGATTGTGCCAGGCGGAGGCGTCGAGCCAGAGGAGGAACCAGCTGTGACCGCTCTCAGGGAGGTTAGGGAGGAGGCAGGAGTCGTTGGAAGTCTTGGAAGATGTCTTGGAATATTCGAGGTTTTTGTCACGGATCTTTACTTCCGGCAGATTTTATTTTTTGCACACTCGTCTTGGCAAAAAAATTTCATTTTCTTTTTTCTCACATGCATTTCCAGAATGTAGAACACAAGCATAGGACGCAAGTTTGGGTTATGCGAGTAACCGAAGAGATGCCAGAGTGGGAGGATTCTCGCGCCATTGGTCGCAAGAGGAAATGGTTCTCCATACCGGATGCCTTGATCCAACTGGCTCAGCACAAGCCCGTCCAGCGCTCCTACTTGCATAGCCTTCGTAATACCAATCCGAGATGCAACAGTCCCAACAGTCCGACGTCCCTTCATCCTCCTCACGGCTCGCCGGCTCCCATTCAAGTTATGAACAACTCCGGTAGCAATCCTCATCCAAACAAAAACAGCTAATGCTAAGTTATCACGATCGAAAAAAAAAAGTGCGAGCATGTTCGTCAATCACGGCTCTATAACAGTTCGGTCTTTAAACGTTATTTTTTTTTTTTTTCTTTCTTTCCTCTCGCCCGGTCCCGTGCACCAGTCGCCGGGATCCACGATAATCACTACCGCTGTATTTTATACAATTTAAACGATATTAATTAATTATGTTTCCCGTTTCACATCTTCGATTACTTATTATTCGTATTATATAATTAAAATAGAATGCTAATAAAAAAAAAACAAAAAAAAAACTGGTGTGTGGAGTCAGAGTCCAACGAGTACCTCGGAATGATTCTCGAAATAGAACGATTGTCCGTACGAATAAAGAGAAATTTATATACAAATTTATTCGTTAGTTATTTCGTGAATTTTATCATCATGAATAAGAATATAGATCGATGCAACAAGCTCGCACGCGGCTTGTCGCGTTTTGTTTTTCAATTTATTTGCCTGTTTTCGCGTTCCGTAAATAGATTTTGCGAATAGGCGATAAATCTCGGCCGGGTGAGCTTCGCAAACCGGGTCTCACGATATGCCTGTTTACATTTTCTCGACGCAATTCGTAAGAACGGTGGATGCGCGCATGCGCCGTTTTTCGCGTTTAGTTTTCCCACGTGGTCCCTCGACGCCGCTGGCAATTCGGAGTCGTAACATTACATTCGATGTAAAAACGTTCTTGGACTACATAAACGGTTACAATTAGTCAATAGAGGTAAGAAGTGTAAACGGCAAAGACTTTTTTTTTAAATTTACAACACAGAATTCTTGAGACGATTTCACTTCGAGGTTAAGCGTCACTTAACCTGTAACCTGCTGTCCATCAATGTCTGGACAATCTGATTAGGTCCACTATAAGAGAACTGATCAGGCATTAATGAACAGGAGTGTACGTACAATATTAATTTTAACCAAATGATATTTTACACCTCGTTCATTTTTTTATTTACGGACGCATAGAATACAGAATGTCGGAGTCAATGGATCAGGAACAGATAAACGACGTTGTGGACGAAGATATGGAGAACAGCGAAAACAGCGAAGACAGCGAAGACGAGTCGATGGACGAGAATGAAAACGAAGATGGAGAGGATGGTGCAGAAGGGATCGAGGATAACGATAAGAAACAAGAGGTGTACTTGCCAGGAAAGTCTCTTGAGAAAGGGGAAGAATTGGTGGTCGATCGTTCGGCGTACAGATTGCTCCATCAAGCGCAGACGGGTGCTCCATGTCTGAGCTTCGACGTGATACCCGACGAATTCGGCGACTCCCGAGAACAATATCCCCTGAGCATGTATCTGCTCGCGGGTACTCAGGCAGCTCGCGCTCACGTGAACAATCTCTTGGTAATGAAGATGACGAATCTCGACGGCGTAAAGAACGACGACGAGGAATCCGACGAGGAGCTTAGCGACTCGGAGGACGAAGGAACCGGGAAAGTTCCGGTTATGACGGTCGCAACGATAAAGCATCCGGGATGCGTGAACAGAGTTCGATGCACGCGGATCGGGAGTAAGACATTCGCCGCGAGTTGGAGCGAGCTGGGCAGAGTAAGTCTGTGGAATTTGGACGAACAGCTTAGGGCAGTCGATAATTCGATGTTGCTGACGGCTTACAACAAAAAAACCGACAAATCCGATGAAGCCACGCAGCCGGTGTTCACCTTCAAAGGGCATCCGGTCGAGGGCTACGGCCTCGATTGGTGTCCCACGGAGCCCGGTACTCTCGCTTCCGGAGATTGCAAGGGTAATATTCACATCTGGCGTTTAGGGGAGGGAGGCTCCTGGCACGTCGATCAGCGATCTTACAACGCTCACGCACCGGCCAGCGTCGAAGATCTGCAGTGGTCGCCAAACGAGAGGAGCGTGCTGGCTTCTTGTTCCGTTGACAAAAGGTATAGCTTTTATAAAAAAAAAAATATGTTTAATAAAAATAAGTATACAGTTGTAATATAGCATTTTTTTTTACAGCATACGAATTTGGGATACCAGAGCGAGTCCTCAATCGGCTTGCAAGCTAACGGCGGCAGAGGCTCACGCTTCGGACGTCAACGTTATATCCTGGAATCGAAAGGAAACGCGTTTCCTCGTGTCCGGTGGCGACGACGGGGTCGTGAGAATATGGGATTTGAGACAGTTCGGCTCGAGCTCGTCCAGTCCCGTGGCTACGTTCAAACAGCACACAGCACCGGTAACGACCGTCGAGTGGCATCCCGACGAGGCGACGGTTTTCGCTTCCGGAGGAGCGGATGACCAAATCGCACAGTGGGATCTTTCGGTAGAGGTCGACAGTACCGAAGAACCTCAGGACAACGAACTCGCTGGATTGCCTCCGCAACTGTTGTTTATTCATCAAGGCCAGACCGACGTCAAAGAACTTCATTGGCATCCCCAGTGTCCTGGCACCATAATTTCTACCGCTCACTCGGGCTTCAATATATTTCGTACTATTAGTGTATAATAGCCACATCCGATAATAATATTTTTCACAGTACCGAAATTATGTTATGATCGATTGACTTACCGAATTTTTCGAGTTACGGACCTGTTCGCATAGATTACCGCTTTAAAAGAGTCAAGGACAGAAGGTGTCTGATCGTGGGTCGGCCGTGGGGACAGTTCCAAGGATTTTTCATTTCTCCCATCTGAGAGGCGAGACGCCGCATCTCAGACATATTCAATGCAGTTCCGACCATCACAGCGCTCCGGCAGGCTCTCGAAGCGAGCATTTGCCTCACTCTCGAGGGTCTCGGTATCGTACTCACGGTTCCACTCCCATCCGAACCACCCTCCCTTATCAAAAATATCAATTCCTCGATATCCTCTTGGCCGAACTGCCAGCCTCCGCTCGTCGGCATTCCCGTCAGTTGAACGCGACTTCCTGGATTGCCTAAAAATCATATTTTTCATTGAGTCTTTTGACACCGAGATTTATCTTCATTAATTTATTTTTTTTTACCGTCCGCTTTAACGTTGAAAGTGAAGCCGTTGTCCTCGAATATCTGACGATGCTCTACGAGTACCGACTCGTTGAGAGCCGCAAGATCCAGCGACTTCGGAACGATCAACCTTTGCGTCTTCAATTTTGTCTCGTTGTTAAGCTTTTCGAAACGAAATTTCTCGTCACTGGCATGCTGATCGATGATGAACAGATCGCCTGTCAGTCGAGCTACTATGAAGCCGAGATTGAATTGTCCTACGATAGCCATCTGAAATGTTTTTTTTTTTTTTTCATTTTATATCGTCATCAGATCCGTCGAAGATACGATAATTAATTGTGCAATTATTATTGCAACCTTGCCGAAAGAGTCCTTCGTCAGTTCCTTCTGCAACTCTTTCTCAGCCTCGGAACTCTTGCTCGGCTCGATTTGCACTCTGTACTTTACTCTCTGCGCCTCTTTCTCGGTGAGACGCGACTCGCTTCTCTTTCGAAGTAGTCGTTTTATCGACTCTAGGCTGATATTCAAGTCCCGATCTTTGAGTTTTTCGATCGCTTGATCGTCCTCATCGTCGTTCTCGTTTTCGTTCGTCTCCGAAAAGCTTCGATCAGCCTCTTTCGACAGCAAGAGCTTCTTCGCGGGCGGATCCGGTGACATGTTGCCGCGCGGGTTACTTCGTTTGAGCGAATAATTGAGTTCCTCGAGAGTCTTGGTACTGAAGCTTCCTTGCATCTTGTCCCACTTTCTCACGAGATTCGACTTCACCGTAGCGAGAATGAATTTCTCTTGGGTCAAGAATATCGTTCGTTTGTCAGGTGTGACGTTAACATCCGCGCAATGCTGATCGGGTTTGAGATTCAAGAACACGAAGGGATACTGCTTGCCATTGTACTTGTGATAAACGTTGTTCACGAGCTTGCTGATTTTCGTCAAATGACACGGACGTCCGTTGACGTAAAAAAATTGTCTGTCGGGCGATGAACGACCCATCGTGTGATCGCAGCTGCTCACGTAAAACTCCCACGCAAAATCGATCTTCAGGTCAGCGGGTAGACGGTACTCCTGAAGCGTAGCTTCGTCCGCCGGCTGCATCTCCACTTCCTCCACTCCCGACAACGATTTTTTGCCGAACGTGGAACTCACGTTCTCGAGAACGCTATTCCCGCCGGTCGTCGAGACTACGACGTTGCTGAACTTTCCTGAGATGCTGTTGGTGCAAGTTATCTTCACTCCGGTCGACACTAGACAGTAGCCGTACAGTACGTTTATCATCTTCGCGAACTCCTTCTTAAGGTTCTTATGAAACTCTTTGGCTCTCACCGGAAGACTCTTGAATATATTTTTCACGACTACGGTAGTACCTGGCTCCCTAGCGCAGATAACTCTCTCCTGCAATACTCCGTTTCTGTCAAACACCAAATTGAAGGCATGTTCGCTCTTGGTGTGTCTGGTGATGACACTGAAATCAGAAAGAGCGCAGAGAGAACTCAGAGCTTCGCCTCTGAATCCGAATGTCACGACTTCTTGCAAGTCTGAAAATTCTCGGAGCTTGGATGTGTGATGCTTGAGAGCTGAAACACAACGCATCCAATATTTTTATTTCAGCTATCACTTTGACAGTATTCGATGCTTACCTAGACCCTCAAAGTCTTGCTCCGAAACTCCACTCCCATTGTCACTGACGGTTATACAGGTTTTTCCGTAATCGGACAATTTAACGTTGATGACCGTGGCACCGCTGTCGACGCTGTTCTCCACTAACTCTTTGACGGCGACCGCGAGATCGAGAACAACCTGCGTATTTCAGAGCCCCTTTAATGTAGAGAACAGGCTTCGAAAGACCGGTTAACCTTACCTGCCCCGAGCATATGTGATGAACAGTCTCCTTGCTTATCGCTGATATTTTCTTCGAGGCTTCGCTCGTAACGATCGGATCCGTCACCTTTTCCTCCATTTTCAATCAAATAATCACGGTCGCACGATGATTTTCGTTCTACACTTGTTTATTCACGCCAGACATCGCGACTGTTTTTGTAAACATAAACAGCCGGAAGTAGAATGCTTTTCTGACCAAAATGGCGCGTCATTTCCGGTAGACGCATTTCTATTTTTTCGTCTGGAAGCAATTTTTTGAAGCTTCACGATAGGATAAACGGTGTGGTAATTATCGGACTGGGGAAACTACGAAAGACGATAAAAACCAATGTCAGACTAAATTCATCAAACTTTATATATATACATAGCGAGAGACCGTCAACGTATCAGGTGATACAATAGATACGCACTATACAAATGACTATCGAACGTTTATAAATCCGATCGTACGCCTACGCCCGGTCCGGGTGGTGCAGCCGTAAGGGACGTGAGCTCTCCGGCGGGCTCTGCCGCGTATCTGTCCGCTTTCTGAGGTCCGGGAGGCGGCCTCTCGCCCTTCTTCAGCTTGTTTATTATGTCGGCCGTTGTTTCCGCTGTGAGATCCTCCTAAAAAGTCATGTAACGCGAGGTAAGCTACACTGTAAACAAATTATGCACAGTATATAAAGTTTATATGTGTTAAAATTTGTATATCAGTATGATAATCAATATACATATTGATATTCAAGATATATCATATATATTATTGATAATATATTATGAATATGTTATAATATACTATGAATAATATGTTATAATTTACTATACATAATATGTTATGTGAATTAGTAATTTTATATATAATACATTGTATACTATAGTATCGTTTTTTCAAAAGATTCTACGCACGTAATAGTCATCATTCACTTGAAGCATGGGAGCATTGGCGCAAGCTCCGAGACACTCAACCTCAGAAATAGTGAACATGTTGTCAGCCGAAGTCGCGCCAACTTCAGCATTGGTGGTTTCACAGACTGCCTTGAGAACGGCGTCTGAATTTCTGAGCCAGCAGGGAGTGCAGGTGCACACCTGTATGTGATACTTTCCCATAGGTCTTCTGTTGAACATTGTGTAAAAAGTGGCCACTTCGTATACCCTCATGTTTGGAAGGTTCAGAATCTCAGCGACTTTGTGCATAGCAGATATGGGAAGCCAGCCATGCTGACGTTGAGCTAGATCGAGAAGAGGCATCATAGCTCCGCGCTTGTGTCCCTCCGGATAGATAGCGAGAATCGCCTCGATACGTTTCTTGTTGGCTGCATTGAACTCGAAAGGTATGCTCGGATTATCCTCCTTGGAGTCTCGATGCTGCAAAATTGCGAAGTTCTCTCGTGTAATGTTTTCGGGTTGATCAAAGGAAAATAAAAAACAAAAATTGAAAGCACCGTAGTTTGAAACTCACGACGAACAGGTGATCCGATCTCTGCACAGACGAGGTTTGCACTCCTCTGATATTTTTCAGTGCCTGTCAAATGGCGAAGAAAACATTAGGGTTATATAAGGTGAAGGTTATGGAATCGAATTTCGTACGGTTAAAGCGTTTATAGGACTCTATAATTATTACCGAGAGGCTACAAGCCTTTCGTAGTGTCGCTAGCATTGTCGAGTAATTCGAGGTGACAACAATAACAAACAGTTGTGAACTTAAGCAGATACGTTAACAATGGCCTCCGTTAGTTTCCTCGGATCGAGGCTCAATCGGGGACTTTCGTTGTTGCTCGTTTCGTCCAAAGTGTAACCGCGCCTCCTCGCGGTTTGAATTGGCGGTAGAGCGTTTTTCTTTTTTTTTTTTTGATTTCGCTAACTTTGGATCGGCGGAGCGCTGACAGACCTTTGTGGATGCTGCCAAATTGGAAAGAAGAGGAAGAAGCGCTGACAGACGGTAACGGGCACGTGAGCGACGTAGAGACAGTAGCGCTTGCTGTATAGTGGCCGTCTTTCAAATATGAACATAGAGCATTGCATCTGTAATTCAACTGAAGTTATAAATAAATCGATAAACACATCGAACTATGATCGTCAAGTGTCCAAAGAATTATTTTTATTGCTAAAAACAGAACTGAGTACTATTTCCGTACGATGGTCCGCGCGGTATACGATAATAACTGCAAGTTATCGAATTATAGAAAAGTGTTTATTATTGAGCATAGTTACATATTACAGTTGTAATAATAATAATAATAATAATAATAATAATAATAATAATAATGGTGATGACGGCAATGAGATATAATTATAACGATGATCTTAATATTTTTTTTTTTTTTTAACAGACAATAATAATGCATTATTACACTAAAAAATGTGGTAGTTACAAAAAAAAAAAAGAAATTCTCATTCGTATTGGGCTTGACTAGCATATTAAAAGCAAAGTAATAAAGCACGTCGGGACGAAATCAATGATTATTACGGTTTCAAGGTGTACGGTGGCATAATAATTTGTAAATAAATAATTTAGCCGAACGATCAATGTACAGTATGTTAAGATGCTGACGCAAATTGTTATCGAGTATGATTAGAGATTCGGGATAAAATATGACATGCGGCGATTCCCGAATTTCTGTCGATGAACAACGCAACATTTTGATGTACAAATTCGGAGCTTGATTCAACTTGTGTAGCTAAAGATTTAAACAGGAGCGGAAGGGGGGGGGGCGGTTAGGGACTTTTTCATTGTATAAAATCGATCGATGAGAAAAATGTATACAACCTCCAATAAATATTAATAGTCTTGCATTAAAATACGTTTCGCTTATGAGATAGGTTGTCCCCTCGTCGTCGTAAAAAGTACTTAAAATAGAGTGTCTAAGCTAGGCTTTCGTATTTCTATTCTAATATTTGTATCAAGAGAATTTTTACCACAAAACTGTATACGCGATTATACGATTACGTACATAGTTTTATTTTTATTTTTTTTTTGCTTGTTCCACGGGATTGGTTTCGTTCGGTGAAGCCGTTGTTATTGTATCGCACGCTTCGAAGAATTATTTTACTTGTAGTCGCGAGCATTTCTCCCCTATTCACGATTTATTGCAGGACAGAGTTCGCGTCATCGCTGCTGCTGCGCTATTATGTTTTACAATTCAAATCTTACTCCATTTCTGGACATGTACTACATTTTATAAATGTCAATTACTGAGTAACATGTGGTATCTTAGTTAACGTTATTTGAGTTTGCGATCGACGCTTGTCCGTGCGCGAGATTCTCGGGGAAAACACATGTGCCCCCAAGACAGTCCATTGCTCCGCTTCGTGTCGGACTGCCGTTGAGACGTTGTCAGACGTGAAAAATGCTCGAACTCTATTTTAGAATAAATAAAATTTAATCGAAAAGGTGCAAGGTATAACCCCATCTGGTTGAACGGATTAAATGGGGCAACCGTCTAGATACTTTTTGTGTCGTTGTCTAAACACCGTTAACAATCACGCTTCGATACTTCGGATACACAGCGCGTACTTTTGGTCAAGAATAATTTTTTTTCGCGATTCGCAAATTCTCGTCAGTTGATTAATACTTAATAATGAGTATACGATATACACGTGTCCCACGTAAATGACATACAATTTCGAATATCTATATTAATTAGATATTTGTTTTCCCCTCGTTTGTAACACATTTATCTTATCAATGATGAATGGGGCGTCTGGGTCGTCGAGGATCGAAAATTCAGCCGACGCGCTTCTTCCAGTGTCGCGGCACGAATATGGGGGCAAGGATTTTTTTATATTGTGATTGTATTGTGTTGTATTACGCTGAAGTTTTTTTTTTTTAATCGCAAATAATGGAGAACCAAATTGATGAGTCGCTACGACCAAAGTCGCGTCGTACTGATCAATCCAGATTAATAGTAGCTTATAATCCTATTTCTAGATCACGTGGACTGGAATTGGATTAGGTGGACGCGGCGTCCGTAATAGCGTCTTCATGAGCTGGTTCTCGGCCATGCGATCTTCGCGTCTATCCGTTTGTATGCGAAAAGGCAGTGAGAAATTTCTTGCGGACATTCGTGATCGCCGAGGAGAGTCTCTGGAAAATGTTATTAAACAAAACACGATATAACAAACCTCGTTAGTGTATGAATTCGTTCGAAGGTCCGTTAAACTTACCCTCTCCTTGCACCAACTTGAAAAGTCCGTAGTCCTGAGGATTAGTGCATCTTATCTTGTGGGCGAGAATTCGACAAACGTCTCGGGTGTTCATGTTTGGCCGTATCGGAAGGGTTCGAGTGTTCAGAGAGCCATGCAGCTCGTCGGGTACCAAAATTCGGAGCACTGACGAACAGTCCGGAGTTCCACAGCCCTGAAATCGATAATAATTTTTTTTTATCGTTCGACTTCGTCATTATTTATCAAAGGTATTTTGATCTATATTGACTTTACGCTTACGTTCAAAGTCGACATGGTTCCTTGACTGGATTTGAAAGTCTTGAGAACATGCACAGCGCTGGAGAGTGTCGTAAGATAGTATCCTCCTTCGCCGGTGAGCAATGACGGATGGAGAAGACCCCACATGTATTCCGCCTCGACTTCGGCATCCACGACCTTTCCTCTTACCAATACCCATACTAGAAGCGGCAGAAGATCGTCAGCGCCCAGAGTCACGTGTCTTCCGGAGTTTGCATGTTTCACCTACGAATATTAAGATTACAGATTCATTAGCAACTTAGCAACGGCACTGGGATACTATTTATAGCTGCAATAGCCGGACCGTCATCCCTCTTGTACGCGATTCACACATACATACACATATACTTAGGCATACATATATTCGTTATACAAATATTTACCGAGTTAAATATGGCGGAAATCGCAGCCAGAAGATTCTCCAGTTTGTCGAGCGGAGAGTCGGACTTTTGGAGGCGGTCGATGTACCTCAGAATCCTGTCGAGGCTCGGGTCCGACGGTGGTATAATTTTTGGCTAGTGCAAAAAGTAATATTGTAGATTACAAAATAGTTTATAACTTTGTTGCATTAATATTGAATCGAAGCGACATTGTTGCCAGTCCTCACCCGTACTCCCAAATCTTGAATGTGTTTTCCCTGAGCGTACTGTATGCTCTCGGCGAGAGTCTGTAGAGATCCCGTTGTACCGTAGTGATCGACGAACAGTCTGTAAACGTGCTCCCTCAAAGGCGTCACGACCAGTCCCATCATCACACCCTCGAGTATAGCGTCGAGATTCAAAAATTCGTTGGCCTTCAGTTTCAGTCTCTCCTTCTCGACTTCCTTCTCGAACTCCCTCTCGCCATGTTTCACAAGATAATTTTTCATTCCCGACATGAACTGTCGCATGTTCCTCATGACGATGTGTGGACTCGCCTCCTTGCCCTCTTTTGTACACTGAATAAAATTGTCGATATTCTGGGAGAACGTCGTTGTTTTGTCCTCGGCAAGTTGCAGGGCGTAGGACCTTATCGATGACCCAGTTCCAGCCGCGTCTCGATTCTTCAAGGCTTGAAGTCTTGGAGGTGCTGTGGATAGAAGAAAAAACACAAAAAATCAGTCAATAATTGTTCCTTCCATTTATACCAAAATAGATTTTTCAAAAGCGTTTTATTTTTACGAATGGCTCGGGTTGATCTTACTTTTTAATACCATGCTGCGTTGCAGTTTGTGGCACATTTCTTGAAACCATCGACCGATCTTTTGAAATATACGTCGCGTCTTAATCGAGAATTGTCGGGGCTCTCCGGCGCTTATCTCTACCGAGCATCTGATCATTTTTTTTCTTTCTTTTTTGCCTCCGACACGCGTAAGACAGACGTTACTGGACGCTACTTTTTATTTTTCTTCTTTACAACGCCGAGGATAAATTACCGTACTAAGATTATAGTTTAAGTAGTTCCCGCCACCCTCTATTTGTATTCATAATTAAAGCTCTCTCCGAGGGTCCATCGGCGTCCCCCCCTTTCTATATCATCACACGTCCCTTAATGACGTGCAGTCGACATATATTGCGTCTCTCGTCGGACATACGTGAACGTGGTACGACCTGCCGCGATATTTCGTCGACAGCCGACAAATATGTAGGAACGTTATCACAGTCATCAACACTCAGTAGCGCGATCGCGAAGAAACAATAAGCATAATCGTTAATACGATCTATGAGACAGAGCGACGTAGTGCTGAGAGGCGGTCGATGCGATCTCTCGGTGAATCGACAATTCGATCGACGTTCAAAGTCTAATTAAATATTTCGTACTATTAGCGTCTACGAGAGAGTTACGAATTAATATTGTTTAACGGTATCGCTTGTCACTATCTCCGTCGGGTCTTCGATATCTTCGGCGATGATCCACTTATCGAGAGAACGGAGTACAAAGATTCGGACGGAGAACGGAGCAACGGGAAACGTCTCGATTGTACGCGGTGAGATCCACGACTGCCGATCGACGCTGAGCTTTGGGAAGGCGAAGCTTCAGCTGACTTTGACGATACACACCGCTCGGACAGTCGTAATCGTAAAAGACAGAGACAAAGTAACGAGGGATTGTCTCACTCCCGCTCTCCGGTATCTCTGTCTCTCTGTCTGTTGTGCTTTAGAACGTGGGTAGTGGGACGGCAGGCAGGCAGACTCGCTGTCCGGGTTGAATGACAAACGGGGATAATCTTCGTACAACAAGCGGGCAACTCCATTGTCTCGAGCCAGGTACCGAGCGTTCAAGTGCACGAGTAGTGTGATGCGTTTCCGCCAGTCACAGTCACAGTCAAAATTACAATATTTCGCGTTTATTCATCCGGTCTCGAGATATCTTGTACAAGACTCATATTTGAAGATTTATATGCGATATGTTAAGTTTTTATGCACATGATGCATTTATTATTATTATTATTATTATTATTATTATTATTATTATTATTATTATTATTATTATTATTATTATTATTATTATTATTATTATTATTATTATTATTATTATTATTATTATTATTATTATTATTATTATTATTATTATTATTAAACTGGTTTATGCATATAAGAGACACGCGCTCTGCACGCTTTTGCCACTTTACTCTCGGCCCCCTCCCCCGGGGTGGAGTATCGGTAACTGTTCAAATATTTGTACAGTATCCCTCGAGGCTCACAGAGAGCCACTGACCAGAATTGACCTGCTTCAGAAATACCCTTATCGTTCACCGCACAGTACTCAAACTATATTGCGGAGTTACACGAAATGTGTATATATTTATATATAATCGTAGTTTGGAAACTACGAAGTTCCCTAGTGCGCGACTCTCGTTTCGCCTTGATAGTATAACTACAGACTCTCCGGGCAGCGGGACTTCGGGCTGGAACCATAAATCCTCAATTTACCCGCAACTTGCCCTCGGTTCCACGTTCCACGAAATAGTTGTTACGAGCCTGAGGGAACGTTGTTTGTAGCTGACAGCCACCGGGAATTTTGAGCCAACCCAAATTGTTTCGACAAATAGACATTAACCTGGATGAAAGTACAAAGCCGTCACAACTAGCTCGAGTACGTGTAACGACGCTGCGATCGTGAGGTAAATGCTTTCCGGAAGTGCCTCGCCCAGGCGATTTCGGTAGGTTCGCAATTCACGCGTTACACTTTAATGCGCATCGGTTTCTGTTTTCCTCGCGATTTTCTACGATCGCAGTAGTTGCGTCGAAAACAAACACCACCGATTTGTCAATATTGCTGCTGCGTATGCATTTCATTTGACGCAACCGAGTATCGAGATTGCAAACGGGGTGATTGCACACCCAAATTCATAACATCGTTTCGAATCCGTGGAACGAATCACCGATGGCAATTTGTAATTGTAATAAAAGCGATGCCTCGATGGAAGAAGAAAAAAATTTCCATCGAGAATTACATAGGGATCCCGTTACGGGTCTCTTCGTATCGCAGACACGGAATTATGTTCTCATCGATCGTTGATTGCGTGAGGAACAATAAGCATTCGAAGACTCTCTCGCACACGTACATGTACTAATGATAGTTGGATCTCTCATTACGCAAGGCATGTGTTGTGCAATGTGTGCAATTAACATATGCACAACGAGCGCGTGCAAGGATTCGTATTTTGTTTGCATTCCGAATGACGAGACCGGAGCGCTTGACGATACGAAACGGTTTTTTTCTCTCGAAGATCTTATCGATCGTCGCGCGTTTGCTACCGCTGCTGATAATTTAGGTGCATGATATTGATAATCGAATGGAACGAGTCGACTGTACAAAAACTCACAAAGTAGTGGATCCAGGCGTTCCTTGAAACTCGTGTTCCTCTTTATTCTCTCGACATCGCTCTCGTCGGTATCCAGCATGGTTTCCCACTCCGATGGATCGTACGTTCGATCGATTCTCGAGTCCGGCGTTTGATTTCGTTCCATTCTCCTCTCGACGTTGTCGTAAGATGAATTTCTGTCGCTGTAGAGAGACTCTGCGGTATCCGGTGGTTTTAGCAATTCCGGATATCTTTGTAGAATTATACTCTGAACGGTCAGGGTGTTTCCAACAACGTCCCGCTCGCACTCTTCGTCCGGGAACTTCCGGGTCACCGGGTCACCCTCATAGTCGGCGTCGCAGTCGTAATCGGCATCACCCTCGTCTCCCTCGTTTCCTTTATTTGAAATAAAATCACTAGAGACATCGTCAAGAGGACAGCACGAAAGAGTGGACCGTACGAGTCCAGAGTTCAAGAGTGTGTATATTTATAGTCAGTGAGGAAGGCGATAGCCGATAACAATGCTTACCGATAAATTCCCAACTGGAATCGACAGCCCACGAGGTGTCGTTGAAGATCTTCGTTCTGACCTTTGGCGGCTGTACCGGCTTGGCTCGTGGTATCTTCTTTATTTCACGAGAGCCAAGACGCTTCGCTAGATTATCGACCGACGACGATATCAGAGGTGTTTTGTCCTCGGTTTCCTCGGACTCCTCCCAGTCGATTGGATGCAGCTGATTGGCGTGGTGGCCTACAGGTGTCTGAAACCATCCGGGCTCGCTGTGACGGTACTTGTTCGTCACGGGATTGTTCTTGTGTCTTCTTCGCGGCACAATCGCGACGCTCTGAGCTATAGCGTCCGCCGGCTCGGCGTAAAATGGGCTACCCTGCTTCGATTCCGGAGTCATGGGACTGTTGCTCTCCGACTGGGTTAAAATTAACCCGAGTTTGTTCTTCGGTGGGGTCATCGTGTTCGGACTGTTCAGAGAATTAGCACTGCCTGCGTAACACACAATGAACGCTTTCAGTTTAAATATAAATCGCTATGACCTCATTTTGAAGAAATGAGCTATGGCAGAGAAACCCCGAAAATCGTTGTTAGTATACTAGCTAGTAAGGGTCTTAGGTAGTTATTGTCGCGTCGGATACTTACAAACTCTTGATAGCAGATCCGGCCGTCTTCCCATCCCTGTCTCCTCCGGTGATCCAACTTCCGGACTCTTGAGATCCACGAGCGGCTTGAAGCTCGTGAATTCCGGACTCGTCACCGCTTTGTAACTTAATTTTTCGTTGCCGTTAGTCTTGTCGTTTCTCAGTATGAATCTGTCGGTTCTGGCTATCAACTGATCGTTTCCGGTGAGACGCTCGTTCGGACATCGATCGGCGGGACTGACGATCCTCTCAGCCGGAATCAATCGATCGTTCGACGTTCTCAAACAATCCTGAGCCGAGTTCTGAGCGTCGCTGCGCGAGAGCTTGTCGTTCGGCGACCACGTGGAGTGATTCGAACGATCGGTGGAATTCCAGATGTCCTCGTAGTCGGAAACTTTGTCACCGGGCGAGCTGCGGTAGTAAGACTCGAGAATGTCGGATTCCTGATAGTGTTGAGAATTTTTTCTCGCCTCGCGATCCCTTCGACGTTTCGATTTGCTCGTACTCGACGGTGTCGTCGGCGACAGTACGTTTGGAGTTTTCGAGCCGATACTCGAGACTAGCTTCGACGTGGGAGACAGCACTGGCGTCGTCGACGACAACGGAGACTTTGACGATGAGAGATTCGATGCCAGAGACTTGTTGGACGTGGCGCTCTGGGGACTCAGCAGAGACGTATTTGGATCCGATGGCGTGTTCTGCTGCAATGACAAATAGATAATAGGATCACGAGAATGTTTCAATATTACTCACAAGAAAAGAAACAATGAATCATTTTGATATATTTACCTGCGACGAGAGCACGTCGTTAGTTTGATTGACGTTGAAGGTAACAGTGGTCGTAACCGTGAAATTGTTGTGACTCTGATTGACCCCCGGCTTGGCCCATCGAGGCGGGGGAGGCGGTGGGGTCTTGACGTTTTGCGACTGGGTCTGATTGTCCAAGATGATGTTTCTTACTTCGGGCAACAGCGGAGAATTCGTGTTCGATAAATTGTTAAAATTCGCAATGTTCTGATGAAAATTCGACGAGGCCGATGTGCACATCGTGAATTTATTGCTTCGTGAGAATTCTATGACCGATGTCTTTGCGTTGTCGTTGGTGTTCTTCGAACTCTCGAAGTTTACGCGAGACTCCGTCGGGCTGAGTACGTTGCTCTCGACGTTGTGAACTACCGGGGACGGGCAACGAACGCTCTGAACGAGATTCGGCGATATGAGCTTCTGCGAGAGCTTCTCGTTGGGTGAGATCTTCTCCAGACGTTCCTTCTTGCTTTCCAATGGTTCGTTGAACGTCGTAAGATTCAGAGTGTTCGGCGGCGTTGGCCTTGGCTGTCTCGGCAGTGACGATGCGAAGGTGGCAGTGGTCGTGACGGTATTCGTCGGTGAAGAGTTCGCTGTTGACGAGTATAGAGAAGAATTAAAATTACAATAAGAGATTCAAAGAGCGAAACAGCTTTCGGTATTAGCTTGAGAGTGGAAATAAACTCACCTGTCTCGTTGCAAGACATCGGTGCCAAGTTGAGCACTATGCTCTCAGTCGTTGGCGTGCATGCGTTGTTGTTATTGCCTGCAATTATAATGAATAAGTTAAATGATTAGGAATTATAAGGTCGATAATCGAGAATAATTATCTGGGCGTTGATTTACCTCCGTGAAAACTGCTGAGGCTGGAAGTATTGCTGCTGCTGCTCTCGGGCGGCTTTGGGTTCGCCATCGGATACCTCCAAAATTCCTGACCCAAAAGCGCGAGTGACGAGAGCTGCTGTCTGTTTTTAGCCTCTCGCATCGCCCTTGGCAGTGTCAGTTGCACCGGTAACTCGTCACTGCTTGCCAAGGGAATGAAAGAAAATCAAATTAACTTTCGTCAATCAAAAGATTAATATTATTATATTACAATATAATATAATATAGGGCTGAAGGACTCCGGTCGATGGCCAATTGGCAATGTTATTAAAAGCGACTTATCAACAAATAGAGAGATGTATCGGAGATTGTATGGACCAACTGTTATTGTCAATAAATACCTTTTTACTACTACTAACATAATATAAAGTATTTTTAAATAATGTAATATATAATATAATATCGCGTGGCTGAAAGCCGCAGAGGTCTCATATGGTCGTACATAGAAAATGCTCCGGAAAATAAAAGGAAAAATAAAAAGGGAACTCACCAACACTGAGAGTAGTGAGCTATGAGGGAAGGTATATTGTCGAATCGATTTTCACTCGTTTCCAGACTAAGCTGTCCCTTGTTCGCTTGGATAAGGTAATGCTCGATGTAGGGTCCCTTTCCAGGTGGTAATCTCACTGATAGAGCCATCGTATCGCTCTGACTGGATTGTCGAACGACAAAGTTCTGGAAAAAAACAGATATTTTTTGTACTTCTGTGAAAAGTAGCCTCTTATTGTTATTGTTTTTCTGGTGAAAAGGGGAGGTTCGCCATGATCGAACGAAACCAGGGTAGATGGGCAACGCTGTGACTCGAGTAATTGCAGGGTGCATTGTTTTTCGAATGCGCACGAGCTCGGCCGTGCTTTTCGCTCTGTACCTGTAGTACGTAACGCAGAGTAGATGCAGAGAGGCGAGAGGGAAACCCGACGATTAACAATGCCGGGAAAACAATGAACGTGAACCGGAACAATGGCGACAATGCGAATACAGTGGAGCCTCGCCCTCCTTCCTAGGCGCACATATATTTCTGCACTGATTACGCTCTCCCTCTATCCAGCTTTTGTGATCTTCCGGGTGAGCCATTCCGGACAAATGTACGGATAAAACGGCAAAATGTTAACGGACAATGGCTGTATTGCGTTTGAGCAATATGCAAGAGAACAAAAAATCAGCAGCGACCACACGCGTCAACGAGTGATGAAAATAATTCGTGTGCACTGTTCACACGTTCGTTGCACCTGTGGAGAGAATCTCGGAGGTTTCGCAATCGAGCGAGCAGACTGCGCCTTCGAGCGATTTGCAACAAATCCATCCATTGTCTCAAACGGCTCCCGCACCGCTCATTATCCCAAGCATTGACACGATTCTTTTTTCCACTCGAGGCCGTTTAGCCCGATGTTGCATACAATTTTTGTTCGTCAAACTATAATTGAGTCGCTAAGAGAAGATAATATTTTGTCCGATCGCGGTTGAAAACGGTTTGCATATTTAACAAACATTTCTCCATGAAGGACCGCAATCTTTGCATTTTTTTTGTTTATAATTATTTATTATGTTAAAGGGACCTATTTTTAACTATAACGATTGTAAAATTGACAAGACGAAAATTGTCCCAAAAGCATCGTTATTTTGCGATTGTTCCAGGATGTCGGAAACCTGCGCGTTTACATCTTATAACCCTGTGAGTGATGATTTTGTGGCGGCGTTCTCTCCCGAACGAAAGCTTTTGGACCCCATCAAGGTTAAAGGAAACAAGGCAGACGACCTCGAGGCTCGGTACGAACTGAAAACGCGTTTCCAAGTTATGCGCGACTTCTCGTCCTATCTCTCGCTTCTCGCCCTTCTCGTGTTTCGAGAGCTTTTTGGAGTGGTGCCAATGTTCGAGCCTCCTCCCGCGTACATTTCAGTGCCCCGTTCTTGCTTCGCGTTGTGTCTCGCCTGCTGGTTTCCCATCCTCGAAAACGTTCACCGCATATTGAGCACCGGCAAACCGTCGAGCTAGCCAGTCAGTTCCAAATAGCTGTCGCGCCGATAAAAAGGATGAAGAACCGGGGAAACGCTTCTGCCAAGTTGCATCGTAATCAACGTTACTCACAAGGTTATCCGTTCACATTTTATCATTTCTCTGGGAATGACGACGGTTTGCCGATACAACCGGAAGTGGACGGCGGAAGTTGGAACACAGCGTTGCCAGTAGATAAACCGAAGTTTGGTAGGGATCCAACGATTATAAGAGAATCGGGATAAAACCTACCCCTTCCTCTTTGCCTTGCAACAAGTGGAAGGCCCCGGCTCTCTGTATCCCAGGAAGAAACCAAATCGGGTGCGATCGTATGAGCCTCTCGATGAGAGTGATGTCGCACGCGATTTCACTTCCGGATTCCTCCGACGAAGCCGTTGTTCCTGCCGAAGTCGCCGAACCTTCGGACGAGAGTGACTCTTCGCTCTGCAAAAAAAAAAAGAAAGAATGGATATAACAAATGTGTTCGTGACAGTAACTTTTTTATTTGTAGACAATAAACGTAGATATATTCGAGTAGAATTTTTCGAGCCTTACATCGGGCCCTGATAGGATCCTGATATGGCCTTATCAGGCCCTTGTTAGGCCTTATCAGGGCCCGATGTAACGCTCGAAAATAGCTACTCGGGATGTACATTGTGTACGATCGCCGGGTGCACATTTTGCAATTTAAGGACACTAAGATTAAGGTAACTAAGTAGAATTTATTACTTTTTCCCTCGATATTCTTAAAGATTTAAGTATTATAAACATTGTGTATAAAATTCATTTGAAATTCGTTACATTGTGGAAGTTATAAGCGGTTAAACATAAAGTCTTCAATCGGTTAGGCAATTGAATACGTACTTGTAGCGCTGGGGCCCTTTATTGACCAGCCGGTGTTTTTCGAAAAATTGATATTTTACGTTTCAATTTTGTTAAAGTTTGAAATATGAAGAATTCTGTATACAAATAGTATATTACAAACATTGCGGAAGGTATGGGCGATTGGCCGAACAGCCGCGGAGCAGCAAATCTTGAACGCATATTCTCGAAACATGGTTTTGAAAATCGGTACCCGAAATATCTCGCAAACTACTTGATTATGTTTTTCTCGTTGACTACGGAGGATCTTTTTTCTCAAGTACTTTTTATGACACTTAAATCAGAGAAATTGATAATTTACTACTTAAAAGCCGAACTATAAGTTGAAAACGTAGCCATTATGTAATGTTTTTTAACGTAGTTCTTTTTTTCGGGACAATCAACTATCCAAGAATGGTGGGCACCGCAAGCCAAGTAAACGAGAAACCACCGTAAGACCGCGGCCCTGATAACAGCGCTTCCGGTCGTACAACGTTTATCGAAAAAATCTTCAAGATAATCTGACATATGTGGCCTATAATTTTTATAAGCCGTATGCTATTGAACCAATAGTTTTCAAGGAAAGAAAAATCTCGAAATTCACAAAATTCTTCCTCCACTTACTTAGTTGCCAACCCTTAACGTATTAAATTCCATCACCTCACGAAATTGAAGTGTCTGAGATATAGGGAACAAAGGAGGCATGAAAAGTTTTCCCGAAAGTGTTGCGAGTGGCTTTAGCCTCAGCGTTTTCCGGAATCTCATTGCCGAAGGGATATTGCCAGCAGCAGGTGCTCCAAGCGACCGGAAACCAGTGGTCTTTCACTCCCGCGGCAACTACACGATTTTCCCTTTACCGCCCCTACCCCGACTTCCATTCCTCTCACTTCCTTCAGCACGCGAGTTCACAGTTCATTTTTCTCTAGGCAATGAGGATACCCATTTTGATTCCGCGTACGCGGAGGTCAATTTGTCGGTGGAAGCTTTTCGGTTTTCCGGTATAATTCCCGGTATAAGTTACGAGTTAACGAGAACACGGTAACCAGGAGAATATAAGGTTCGCCACTCTCCGGCGTGCGACCAGTTAACGAGAGTATGCCTTCGAATATGGAGATATAGAAGCCGAGGGAAAATTTCGTCCCTTAAGCCGCAATTCAGGGGTGTAAATCCTCGGCCTCGGTATATAACGCGGGTGTGTGGAGTCAGGGGAACCGAGAGTTAGGTGACAATACACTCTAATGCCATATTATATTCCCATGGGGCTTAAAGACTGGCTCACTAGCGGCTCCGGACGGGATATCGTTCTTCCCATACTGGTGCAAAATACACACCAGCGCGCATAGTACGCGGTACCAAACAGCTCGTACGGAGGGGTTTGCCACCCTCAGTTATCTGAATTTGCAGTCGATTCCCCGCCCGCCGACGTTTTCTGTGTTCTCGTTAATTCGCGATTTATTTTTCCGGATTAATAATAACAGCAATTTCTGCTCCGCGGACCTCGAAGACAATCGGGTCTCTCCCGGAGATAGCGAAATAGTTTTAAAGAATAGTCGCTTTTGTGCGACGGTCTCGCGGACGATCCTGCGGACCGAGTCAGGGTGAATTATATTCGATCGAGGGAGGGTTGAAATAAAGCGAGATTGGATATTAGCGGCGAGCCAGGGGTCGGTACTCGTATTATCTACCAGTCGCGCGTTGTCCGGGATGGGGACCGCTACCATGGGTAACCGGAGGGAGGTTGAGAGATGGGAATTAACTTTCATGGCGAAAAAAAAAAAAAAAAAAATTAGGAATGATATAGGCTATTCGAACGTCACGCTATTTGAGATTCCTGACATTGGATATCCGCATAGTCTCGTCCACCGATCCTCCCCGGTAACTCCCCCCCCCCCCCCCCCCCCCCACCACTTTACGTTTATCTCCCGTAAACTTTTACCCGGGCGGACTAACGGTGACGGGCAATTAAGGGATTTGCAATTAACCGTTCGTTCGTTATGCGTGTCGCGTTCGCGTTTAATTCCCTTAGTCCGAGACGCGGGAGAGCGAGAAGGAGCGAGCGGCAACGCGCGTCAGTCTGCATTTCAAATGGAATTACTGGCCGGGGAGGAATAAAAAAGCCGAAACAATCTCTCTGTCCGACGCAACGAGAGAAACGGGGAACAGTGGGAGCCCGAAGGGGGGGGGGGGGGGGGGTGGAGAAAATGTACCCTCCGAGTGCGAAGCCTCTTACCCGCAGAAAAATTGATTCTTTTCTCAAGCGCTCGACGCGAATTTTGTGGAGTCGAAATTGTTGAATTTTTTTTTTTTTTTTACATTTAAACAATGTCATGATGATATGTTCGGAGAAGTTTCATGCATCAAAGTAAAGGTAACCTATGCTCGGACGGTTAAGAGCACCCCCAGATTCGAGCAGTTATTAATTGATTAAGAATAATATTTGTGTGAAAATAACTAAAACGAGTTTCCAATATATATCCAAATAACTAAAAAGAGTTTCCAAAACACATCGATTAATTACCAAAAGGCGTACAGTAGTGTTTCACGTACTTATATGTACGTGAAACACTACTGAAGACAAGCTACGCAGAAATCTGGCTAACCTAACTTCTTCGAACTATCCGATTATTGGGTCGCATATGTAGTAACGCTTGTATCAATTTCCGGACGCTAGGAGTGTCTGTTTTTTAAAATAAAATGCAACAATAGACAACAATTTAGGCTTAAATCTTGTGTAACTTTTTTTATGCTCATCGAATAATGTTTGTAGCTAGGATTATAAGTGTGAAATTGGATTTCCAATACTTAAATTCGGAATAAATCACATCTGCATAGGAGTGTCCAACGACTGGGACGTCATCTGGGTCACCTTCATGTTCGTTAAATATTTCAAGATTTAAAAAAAAATTGCACTTAAAATTAAATAAAATGTTTATAACGATAATTGTTTTGCATCCTTGTGGCAAACATGGTTCATCGGGCAATAAAGGATTGAGAACGAAAGATAGAAAACAGCCCTTTGAAAAGATCCTCACGGTGTGATTAAAGGAGAAAGGATCGAAGGGCAGTTGCATATGTTTTATTTAATTTTTACCTGTACATGATGTAACTGCGCAAGTTGATGCTGGAGTGGATTCGGCGGTGGTGTGCTGGGCGAACTGACGACTTGAACAGTTCCGTGCTGCTGCAGGTAAGGCTCCAGGAATACATCGTTTCTGTAATGAGATAAATGTAATAAAAAATGGGTGAGAATAAGAAAACCAACAATTACTTTATTACTCAACGCCGTTTCATCGTCGCACGGACGTGCGTTACGTCGGCCGGATGCTACGTAACGACCGAGACTCGCTGCTGTTGCTAGTAGTTCTTCAGCCTCGCCTTTGGCCGTGTGTATATATTTTATAGGGAGCAGTATACACAACAGTCTTTCGCCGCTGGCGTTAAAGCGTGCACAGTCACTTTGCTACTTGTTCTAGAAACTTGGCTCTATCTCACCCCGAACGAGTTTCGAGTAAGTCGAGCAAGAAACATAGTTACTTCGCTGAGGTATTCGGTGACACAGCCTTGCTCATGACGACAGAGAGACAGAGAGACCCGGTGCGATAAGCACACCCGGAAAAACTGCGTAAGCGACAATTACACGCGATGCAAATAACAGTATTACGTGTTACGCTGTAGGGTTCCGCACGATGCTAATTGTCGTGTGATGAAGAAAAAAAAAATTTGAACTAATTATCGTAGGTGACATCGCGTGCGCTGGTAGCATATAGGTTTTTTTTTTTTTTTTTTCCTAGAGACACGACGTTCTCAATGTACGAGGCGGTGTTCCGTGAAAAGTATCGCCGGTAACAGTCTCGAGGGATCACGACTATCGTCATAACTATCAGTGAGTTATTTGCCAGGGGATGCCTGCTTGGCGGCGGTATGCTATACCGGCGATAAGATAGAAGACCCAAGGGATTCCCCCGTGAGGGAACTTGCTCCGGATTCTCTGTCTATAAAAATCTATGACCTGTAATGTATATGGAAATAATCGAGAGTATCGCTGTCGATTTGTTTGGTCGCTGATTGGCTGTCGGCAGCTGCAAAGGCTAAATCGTACATTGATGAGATTTAACCATCTGCCCGGCTACGGGACTGCACCAGCAACCGAAGGTCTTCTATTCACCAGGCGGTCAAGCCTGGGTTTGATCTCGTCGAAGTCGCCGTGCAAATTCAAATTCTGGATAAAGTTTTAGTAGTAGTAATGCGTATTTATTAGCAAGATGTTACAATGGTTATCAATCATTCGAGTGTGTAACAAATGCCTTGGTGATTACATGATTGTATGGTAACAATATCTGCTAATGAGCCATCGACCTTGGTCCTTCAGCTGGAGAGTTTCTTTAGTTTATCTGTGATTTATGTAAAACAATATGCGTGTGAGTTAGTGTATGTATGTGGGCAGTATTGAGCTAGTTTTTAAGTTTGGTTTTTGTTATACATTGTTTGGAGGGTTTTGTGTATGGTGTGTGTAGGGTATTTATACGTAGTAGTGATGTGTGTTGGTCGTTTGGATGCACAGTGATTCGATGTATTCTAGGTTTTCACTTGCAAATCGCTGGGTGAGAGCTTTCAGTCTATTCGTAATTGGTATTATTCCGGTTTTTTCGTTTAGAAGAGAGTTTCGTGGGTTGAAGAGAGGGTTTGCCGGGTTACGTATGCGTGTGAAACGCCTGAGTCCGCTTGTTTTGGGGGTTCTTATTTCGTGTAGGAATGTTTCTTTACAGTTTAAGAATAACGCGTGGCCGTACTCCATAATCGGGCGAAAAATACATTTGTAAATTTGCGAGAGTGTTGGATTCGGATGACTTGGTTTTTAAACGTGATTCTTCTAAAGTGTGAGGCTCTGGAAGCTGTTTTGATTTTACATTGCTGGAGGTGGAAGTTGAAGTTGAGTTTTTGATCTATGTAGATTCCAAGATATTTGTCTTATTGTATCGGTGCTATTTCGATGTTACATATGTTGATTTTTAGAGAGAGTAGGTTGATTCTATGGTTAAAAATGATTAATTGGGATTTCCGTGGATTTGGTTTTAGTCGCCAGTTGTTGAACCAGTTACTTATATAGTTTACAGAGTTTTGGAGTGAATTCATTGATTCAGGTAACGTGTTTTTATGAGATATTAGCGTTGTATCATCGGCAAATTGGAGGCTGTATTGGCTTAGATCTATGCAGTTTTTGTCCGCGAATCTATGATTATACATGTCGTTACAGTAGACATTATAGAGGAATGGTGATAGTGGGGAACCGTGTGGTACACCTTGTTTGGGCGTGAACGTTGTGGATGTATGGGATTCTATTTTGACCGACAGTGAGCGTGCTTCTAGGATATTTTTAATCATGAAGAGAAAATAGTGTGGCCGATTGAGACTTTCTAGTTTGAAGAGAAGGCCTTTGTGTCAAACACTGTCAAATGCCGGTAAAGTTTTATTTTATGTTCTGTTATTTATTTTTGCCGAAAAAATTATATTCCGATCTTGGATGGCAAAACCCATGCTCATGACTGCAAGTGATCTCTCGAGAATCCGGATTTACTGGATCTTGCAAACCAGTGGTTATTATTTTATCGATCGATCGGAGCACTGTGCGCGAATCCCTCGATGAATGGAAACTCGCAGTCTATTACTATTGTACGCTTGTCACTACGTGTCTGTCACAGGGATTGTCGGCAGTCCCTCAGAGAGAATCGAAAGCCAACAGGGGGACAGGGGGAATTCGCGAGGGTTGATTGTACCCTGCGTGTCTAACTCGGGGTATTTGCGATAGCATCGATTTACCCGCGTCTCCTGTAAGGTAGCTTCGCGATATACAGTATTGCGCATACAGTGTACCCACAACAGGGAGATACTCGCTCGTTAGTTATGTACAGGGGAGACCGGGGCAAAATGGACCATTTTTTTATTAATTTTTTGCAAAACATTGACAACAAATTTTTTTACCGTTTCGCGCATAGCTTCCTGTACGAAAAAATTAATTGCCCCATTTTAACTTTCTCACAGAGGAAGATGTGCTTATAATATAAAATTTAAATGGTCAACATTTATCCCTAAATAAAATGTTCGTAATTTGTTGTTTCGCAGCCATGTCAAATGTATTTTTCCTTGATGATCAAAAATCTGCAAGTTATTTTACTCCTAAAACGATTTTTTATGCGGAGACTTGTGTCGGGAAGGAAATAAAAGATTTTCAAAAAATTCAAAATCCCATAAAATTTGAACGGTTCCATGAATTTTTGTCAAATGTGATACCAAATATTGTACACTGTTGGTCCATTTACTTTCCAAGTTTCAGTTCTATACCTCCATATTTATTGAATTACAAAATTTTTAGTAATTGATGGAATACTCAAAATCTGAGTAAAATCTGATCGCTCGGATAGATTTCATTCAAATTCCAAAAGTCCTTCATTGATATATTATATTCGTGTGCAGTTTTAAGATTATAGTTCGAGATTTACGAATGTTGGAACTACCACGTAAATTTTTCAAGAATTAAACATCTCTTAAAATCTCAAAACCGGCATCAAATATCGTGAAAATTGTACTCAACAAAGGAAATAGACCACTGTACTTGTGTACCAAATTTTACGGGAACGACCTAAATCCATCACATACACACACATACACACATCCGGATGCCAGCTAAAAATCGAATTTCTCGACGTTTCAGGCTACTTTAAGGATTCTGACTCGGAGGTCTCGATTTTATTATTTTACGAAAAAAGTTTCCTCAATGAGGAAGCACAAAGTCTTATTTGAAATGGAGGACCGTTTTGTCCCGAGGTTTCATTTCGCCCCGCTTTTCTGTCCCCGTACATCAGTCCCTGTCCACGACAGTTGACGTTTCATTTTAGACCTCGCTGATCCATCGAATCCACTGGGTTTCCATTTCGCTTTCGTCCTCGCGACGCAGAAACAAATCATTTTCACGTCAGCGCCTGACAATCGGGTTTTAATTTTTTTTCCCTCAAAGCTAAATATTTTTTTTTAATACGTTCACAGCGTCACTGACACTCGCAGCTTCTATTGTGTATCGACTCTCTTTCATTCGCAGCCCTCCAATGATCTTCCCTTGGGATGAACTCGACGGATACAATTTTCTATATACTTTCGACTAGATATTGACTCTACTCGACGTGAACAAATACGGTTTTCTTTCTACTCGGAGAGCTAATTAAGTTACAAGGGTGCACCGATTTGAGAAAACTACCTTGGAGCACCTATTAGTTCCGTTTTCCCCATACCCGTCTGAAAAAACGGATATCCGAAAAATATAATTATATACTATTCATAGACGCAAAAATGTCTATATTTAAAAATATTTGCTCAGATATATCCGTCACATATATCTTATAGGGTAAAAATGGTGCATATGGCTCGATCCATGTATCATTGATTTGCGTGTTAACTGCGGGTGGGTGATATTCACCATTATCACCCTAATATAAGAATTATATATAATTTTTCATGAACTTTTCTCGTACCACGAGAACTTATTTTTGGCCATTAAATACCGCCCTTGTTTCTTATATAATTATTGGTTTTACATTTATTCGCTAGGCTGTAACAATATATATACACATAAATACGATATTTGGTAAGAATATTCACGTCTCAAAGACTGCCGATTCCTATATGAAAAAAACAAAATCGATAAATCGGTATAAAAACTTTTCTGGACCATCTACAACGACGAGACTGTACTCAATCTTTTTGTTTTCACGTACGAAACAAGATAAGCAAATAGGCGTCTTAACATCACGGCTCGATTCTTCAAAATCAGTCTGGACGGTGTTCGACCAGTCTCCCCTAGGATTGCCTCGCATACAAAGCATATAGTGCAGTATATACGGCATACATAGGATCTATGTAACCCTCGTAGAGAAGTTACACACGCGTCGGGCCGCGCACGAGTCGAGCACGAGGGTGGCCAGCGTTGGCTGGCGGCGTCGAGGGTAAGCGGGGGGTCTGTCGCGTTCTCTCGTCTGCTAGTGGAGAACGCGAGAACGGGGGTTGCTATGGCGACTGGAGGTTCTCAACACGTGGTCCGGTACCGACAACTCGCTGCACGAACTCACCCCTATACCGATTGCGCTGCTGCAGGCTGCAGCACGGTTTTACGTATTAACGAGGCGCCGGCCTGCACACCATCGGTAGCCAACAACAGAAGCCACGCCGGGCCTCAACTTCTCTCCGGCTGTCCCGTCAGGAAACCTCCGTAGGGTTACAACGGAGTGCACAAGCCGTCGGTGCACCGGCTGCGCCGGCGAGGAACACGCGGCGAAGGTGCATTGTTCGGCTCGCTTCGTATCCGCCTCTCGGATACCTTGTACCCTCGGGGGGGAAAATGCGAACACGAGAACCCGAAAGAGAAGAACTCTCGTTCTCTCGACTCTCGACGGCAGCCACGCTTACGCCGCTCTCTGACCCTTCCGAGGGTGGCTTCAAAGAAACGCTGCGAGAGACGAGAGCGAAAAGTGCCCGTGGCAGGGAACGGGAAACGAGCTTTGACGGAAAAGCTCGAGGGGATCTCTGCCTCGTTCGTCAGAATGGAAATATATGGAATAATATGATAAACAAAATAATTCGGGTGTATCATAACGGCTGTAAAATATATGCAAAAAAATATAACCGGAGTATATTAAATTCCGCTTTCTGTGGTGAATATGGGGTTACTTTTACTCCTATGCATGGTAACATTTTATTGTCTCTACACTAAGCATTCGAATACTACCACTGTGATTAGTAGTATACGTATATGACATTTTATCGATATACACTGCCGAAGAGCCATCGACCGGAGTCCTTCAGCCCGTATAGTATCATTTCTCCAAAATATAACATTTTTCGCGAAAATACATTTAATGCATCACAGATATATATTTCGATATATCCAAAAAAGAATATATGTCAAATATTTGTAATAAAATATATATAAGAACTGCGTTTTTTATTATATTTAGGCAACCGTTCATAATGAATCGGTTTGCTGTCAGAGACACTGGCCAGATGGATTTGTTATAATCAAATTGCGTCGAGTATTAGCTGATTCGGAGGTAGAAATGCAGATTTGATCGAAGCCCCGATCGTCACCAATCAGCAATTGGATTCCATATGTATATGCATATATACGTTTGAATGTATGGATGCACATAAGGGGATAAGCGTACATAGCTACATGTACGTGGAGAGGTAAAGTGTGGTAGGGCGCTATGTAGATAGGTTGATTTGGCGTGGATGCATCGACCTGAGTAGAGGAAACCTCAACTCAGCGAACCGACGCTGCTGCTGGCTTCGCGTGTTTGTCTAGGCAAATACGAGGGTGCAGAAACTCTTGCTTCGTATGCGGCACCCGCTGCTGCACCCGAAAGCAATTCCGGAAGTCGGCGGTTGCCTCGTTACAATTGGAATTTCGCCAATTCCTATCCAACTGATTCCCTCTCTTTCACTCCTTTCAGTTTCCTTGCTACAGTATCTTGTTCTCTATATCATCTCCGACCAGCAATAACGGTATAAGTACCGTGCGCTCGATTTGTAGGCAAGAGCGGGGCAAAACGGAACTCAGGCGCTCGATATCACACTGATAAAAAAGTGGAAGTTCAAATAAATATTTAATTGGTCGAACAGAATATTTGAATGCCTCAACTGTACTTGGATGAAATGATCGAAACAATTATTGAACTAATCAATCTTTTTGCTGTACCAACAAAATATTTTTTTGATCGTTCCTACTCGAATGTTTAGTTGATTCAGCCGTATTTTTTCATCAGTGCACCGATATATAGCCGATATCATCACTGACCCTGTGGCTTAGAAGGTAACAAATTGCCTTTCCTATTTTCTTCAAAGTTATTAATATTTTGGACAGAAGCGAATTAGGTTTTCGTACACAACAGGTCGACGTATGAAAACCAAATTTTCTTTGCCTCGAAATATTAACAATCTCGAATAAAATCGGGAAGGCGATTTGTTATTGACCGCGGTCCTCATACCTGCCCTTAAAGCGATGTGACACCTCTTTCAACCCGCCCCCGTTCGATAACAGAAACTATAATTAATGTTTTCACGAGTGCTGACGAGTTAGGTTAAAATCAAACGCTTACACGAAGCGGATATCAATGCAAATTTATGTAAGAATTCGCTATTAAACGCACATAGTCAACATGGTTTAAAAAATTAATTACAGTTTTTATTACCGACCATGATACATGACATCGCCTTAAAGATGCTTTTCACATAAAAAGGTTGCGTGTCAAAGAAAGGTCACCGGTCGGTTTGGCTCCGTTCTCCTCCTACTTCCGTTCCATCATTCCAGCGTCAGATCCGAAGCAATTCTTTGCCCTCGAACTCTCAATGTTCCTTCGGCCGAGACACGCCATGAGAAATTTGACAAGAGTTATGCGATGGACGAGACCCTCTGGATCCTGTAGTCACGCGCGCTCGCTTTCCTATCAAAGTACTTTCACCCCCGCGGAGCACCGGGAGCGATAATCGCATCACCAGACATATCGGAGCTTCCATCATCGCGAGGCGAGTCTCCGTATCTCACGTGTACCGAGAGAACAGCCCAGCCTCACTCTCGTTCACTCTGCCGCGGGAATTCAATTTCAGAACTTGCTACCGCCTCGGTGCAGCTCGACAGAGAACAGAATCGAACGTCTATCCTCGAAGGCCCGGCGGGGAGCTATTCGAGCGAAGGCCCTTCGTCATCCCGAGCTACTTGCGGAAGCTTCCACACGTCGGGTAACCGAAAGCGAGACTCCCCAACGGTTTCAGCCAGCTCCTTCTTCTTCTTCGCCCACGTCCTCTCCCTCCATCGTTATTTTTCCTGTGGCACGGATATCGCGAGAAACGCAGAGAAGAAGAGAAACGAAAGGAACGTGAGAATCGTTCCGTAGTCTCCGGCATTTTATTATTATTTTTTTTCAATCTCTCCTCACCGCGACCCCTCTTCCGGTCAGCTATCACAGTCGATGGAACTTTTGCAATTTCTCCCGACGGGCTATGTGGAAAGACGAGAAGCGATGTTAACGCTCGGCATCTTTTACGTACATAGCGGAGGTAAAAGTTTTACGAGAGTTACGACAGTGTTGCTGTTTCTATTTTTTTTTTTTGTGGTAAACAATCGGGTTTTATGTTTTTAATATTGGAGGATGTTGTATGGCGTCCAATGATCGTTATTCCGGGAACAAAAGTAGCGGGTGTCGATAAATGGTCCAATGTCACTGCGGGTAACCGACACACAGCGGCGAGACTCGTGACGCACCGTAGCGATGGCCAGAAGTTTTCCAATATCTCGGATCGCATTTGCGACGAAGTATGTATGTCATGGAGTGAAACAATAAGGGATGTACAAGTTCCGGAACGAGAGTGAGTAATTCCGAAGTTCTTTTTCCCGGGTCAGAAGCGAAGGAAACAGTGGAGGGTGAGCTCTGCCTTTCATGGTCTTTGCTGTGTTTCTATTCTTCTCTGGTTTCTCTGACTCAACGCGCGGGGAGGAGCGGGGCAAAATGGACGGCTATTTTAGATTAAACGTTTTGTTTCTACGTCCCGCGAAAAATTCATAAAGATGGTCTGTTTCAACCCTGTGTTCCGTTTTGCCCAGTTCTCCCCTGCAGTCCCTACTGCGGGCGAAAAAGGAGAAACAGAAAAAGAAGAAAAACAAGGCGATAAGTCGCGGGACTTCTCGCACGGTCGATCGGGCGTGATCGAGTCCAATTAATTATCCCCGGAGGCCTGGAATGGCTTCCAATATCCGTTTTATGCGCTCGAGAGGCCTCGGCGCACTTCCGGTTTGCTACTTTTATTGAGCTCTTTTTCTTTCTCGCATCCGCAGCGTTTCAAATTTCACCTCGACTATTTTGCTGACGAGCTAAAGGTGAAAATTTGATACTCTCACAAATTGGCGCATGGTCTCCGCGGATGATTGAAGATATAGTTTTCTGAATTGCAGGAAAACACCGGAGAACGGTTCGTTCTCTCGTGGTTCGTGGACGACTCTCGTCGGAGTCACTCCAGTATCACGTTCGCCTTAACGGTATTTACCGTCCGTGTCCTTGGGGATACACCGGATCAATTTGGGATGACAAACAGTGGAAAGCGCGCCCGACGAGTGTGAGTGAAAGTGATATAGATGGATGGACGAGGGACGGGTTCGGGCAAGAGCGAAGAAATATGGTATAAGAGTGCACCACGAGAGACTTTCGAGGGTAGAGATTATAGGAAAAGGGAACAAAGTTTGGATAGCGAAACCCTCGTTCCACGGATCCAACTTTCCATGCAAACATATTTATCAACGTTCGCATGAAACGATGTCCTCGAGATACGCAAAAGAAACTGTTTAAGGGAAGGGGGGGGGGGGGGTTTGATGATTCCAGAGAAAGCAAACGTGTTTTATTTATTTCCATTATAAAAAAACAATAAAACATGGTTTTTGGCCTGAAATCGTCCAATTTCTCCTCATGGTGTAATTATTTGATTTTGAGTGTACACCATTTAATTCAAGTTGTTTAGCCCAGCAGAGCCTGCGCTCGTAATAAATGGCACCAAATTTTTCCTCAAGCGTATCTATTATATATAAAAGCTTTTGAGTGCGCTCAGTGTCCCCGCTGACTGGGTGACGTTCGAGCTATCGTGTTTCGCTGGCGCGTTCTTCATCCCCAGCATACATTCGGATAGGCCAGTTTGCCTGCAGATCCGCACACAGAGAGGGAAAGGTAGCTAGCGAAACCGAAGCCAAAGAGGACCTCTTGGGTTTCAATAACGTGGACGGTACCGCTGCTCTCGTTGGGCTGCTTGGATATAGCTTGTAGGTTTCCCAGGTACCTCGGTCGGAGACACAGAGGGGGGACCGGCAACAGCGAGAAAGAGGGCTTGGGTTACGCGCGTCGGAGAGGTAACACGCGACACTTCACGCACTAAGCAGTTCCACGGTCTGTTTCATCAGTCGTCCCTTGCCTGTTGTACACATTTCGTTCCTCCTATCCTGTCCCACCCCGCCGCAGTTAATTCCATCATTCTTTCTCTCTTGATTGCACCTCTCCTCTTCCTATTCTTACGTTACTTATGATGGACGTTTGACACTGTATACCGACCCATCCGTCTATTCTCTTCCACACGATATACACGGAGAAAAATAATTTGTTACTCCAACTAACCGCGTGTTTATGTATGGTCCAAGCAATTTATTTAGTTGGGACAAAAAAGTTATTGGCCCAACCAACCAACTTATTTTCTGACGCAATCAAACATTTTTTTGGGGCGCGACCTAATTATTTCGCCTCCCCAATTGTTTGGCCCGATCAACTAAGTGTTTAGTCTAAGCAATTGTTTGGTCCAACCAACTAGATGTTCGGCACAACCAACTAGGTGTTTGGCCCAACCAACTAGGTGTTTGGCCCAACCAACTAGGTGTTTGACCCAACCAGCTAGGTGTTTGGCCCAACCAGCTAGGTGTTTGGCCCAACCAACTAGGTGTTTGGCCCAACCAACTAGGTGTTTGACCCAACCAGCTAGGTGGTTGTCCCACCCAACTAGGTGTTTAGCCCAACCAACTTATTTTTTGGTTACCTCAATGGATCGCCTAGAGTATATTTAACAATGCAGTTGATTGGGCCAACTAATTCGTGTTCTCCTTATAGCCCGAGACTCTTACATTTCGCTGGCACGTTCGTCATTTCCTCCACGGGTCACCCGTTACATTAGATTCCTCGTGACACTCGGCTAAGCAGAGACATTCGAGGAGGCGACGCAGAAGACGAAAGACGGAGTCGCAAGAGAGAACGAGAAGAGAACGACCGGACGCCCGTTCGCGACTGCCATCCGGCTAGCGTTAACTCAACTTCCAATGCCACAGAGGGACACTTTAAAATTGAGAGGAAGATCAAAACTTTGAGCAATTTCCGTTGACTCAAGAGAGAACAGTTATTATTATTATCGTACAATCGAGGATTGTATGATAAATTGCATCCAGAATAGGACGACCCCTTTAAAGGCTTCCTGTAATATATTCCTGCTTTCCCGATGTATTCAGTGAAATCGATTTCTACTCGGGGCATTTCCCGCCTCGATTGTCAGAGAATCGACTACCACGTCTCATCCTCCTCCTCTTTCTTATCCTCTTCTCCAACGTATAGAGTCCATCGTAGGATCTCTCTGTGCGGCTTTCACTGTCGCCGCCGTTATCTACCGGTACTATGCATTTGCAGCACCGGAGAATCCACGACGATTGTGAAAACCACGAAAGGAACTTGAGAGAGAGATATTCAACGGACCGAACTACCAGACGTGATTTCCAATGGTAAGTCCTCGCTTCTGTTCAGCGCTCTCGACGATAAAAAGAAAGCAGGCAAGCAACCGGATCGATGTATATACTCGGAAGGGGGTGAATTTTTTACCGGTTTCATGAATCCGTGCAGCTTCCTTCGCATTGATTTCCCTCGATGGGAGCTGCTAGACGAGACTCAAGCTGTCCATGAGAAACTTCGGTTTAGCCGGACGATAATGGTTTTTGTCCATCACAGATTGAACCACGGAATATCCGAAGAGGTGTTCGTGCAAACAAAGTCGACTGACGCAAAAGTCGATTATTTTCTATGCATACCTGAACATTGAAATTCCTTGGAACGCTATCTTTCCGCCGAGTGTTAAAGCGTCAACGAACGAAAAATTGTTGTGTTCCAAAGGCGTTTTAATAGCACATTAAATAACCTCGGTCGGTAATAAAAACTGTCATTAATTATCTTTAATTGTACCAACCATTTACGTTCAATAGCCAATTCTTACACAAACCTGCGTCGATAACCGTTTCATATAAGAATTTGCTTTGGATCGGAAATGTTCAGCACATGTTACAAAATTTTATTACCGTTTCTTTCACGGACCAAGCGCGGGTTGAGTGGGGAGAATGGGGTGTCACATCGCTTTAATAGTGACTACCGGCAAATGTGTGAAGTGATGCTAAGTTTGTCATGATACGGAGCCAAAGTACCGAATTTCTATTGCAAAAAAAAAAACTACCCTCCCTATCGTCTATCTAGATTCGCGTGTAATGAAATTAAATGAACTCCGATAAGCTTGATAAGTGATCTTGTCGTTTCCTACGTGTATTGGCCGCGTGTCTGTGTGCGCGCGTCTGCGTTACACCGGCGCTAGAGTGGAGTATCGTGTTTCCATCGTTGTTGCTTTCCCGTGCAACGACCTCTCTCACCCCCAAGGCGGTCAGGGCCGTCGAGCGGCAACGCAACACGAACAAAAAATCCATAACAGTTGAAGTCGACTATAAAAAACTAGAAACTAAGAAAACAGCGAGACTTCACGAAGAGCGTGAAAAACAGCCCCTAAAAATTATCCTCGTTTCCTCGAGCGGGTGCCCCTTTATCTCTCATTCTCCTTTGAATCTCCGAGACTCCAAGGGAGCCTTTTATAAAAACAAGTTAGAGTTACATTTATTTTTCCACCGTCTTACCCCTTTTTCTTGGTTATCTCGCTCCTGTTTGTTTCGTGGCCAGCGATGGGAATAAATTGTGAGCAAAGGGTGACGCGGAATTCCCTCGGCAAGTTAATTCTTGCGGTTAAGGCGAGAGTCTGCGGCAGCTTCCGAGACGCGGGACAGAGCAGACACTGGCGTGGGATCGCGTCGGAAGGGCGGAAATAAGTCTTTTTAATTAAAACGAAAGGAACAGAAGTTGTCCTCGTTTGATATACATTCAGTCAAGAATATTCAAGCGTTTCTTGACGAATCTCTTGATGCAAGTGTGCAACCCTTTCTGCGTATTAAAAACAAAAAAAGCGCCTTCTCGTTCTCCACTTTATATTGTATACCCTCGTGTAGCGTACTCGGTTAGCGTTTAGTGTCTCGATTTGACTGACGTGCCGGGGGAGCACCGGATGAGGGTTTTCACATGAATCCCCCCGGCGGGCACGTGAACTCTCGCGCAAAAATAAAAATGCACGCACCGGCTACCCCCGCGATATTCGCGGGAGCTCCCATATTAGTCACGCATTCGGGAACCGGCGCGTATTCGTGCATCTCGCCGATGGCTGGCCCATTACGTTTACACACATTTGCGCGTGTGTATTTGGAAGCTGCACAATTTCTGGTCTGGAACATTCAGCCATGGTCGCCATCACGCTCCGGCTATAGGTATAGTACCGGTGTTAAAAGCGAGCTGGAGGGACGGCAGGGCGGAAGGGAAAGGGGTGAGAGGGCGCGTGCACGCCCAAGCGGCACTCGCGATGTCAAGGGCTCCCCGCGGAGTGGCATTTCGAGTATGACGTAAAGCACCCCTTTGACCCTCCGTCTCACTCGCACGTCTACCGCCCGGTCCCTTGCCCACGTAGTCTTTGATCGACGAGAATGTTCATTAACGTTTTAACCCCCCCTCCATTTCGGGTACATCGAGATTCCACGCTGCCTGGCCCAAATATACGCAACCTCAAAGACATCTTTAATAAAGTACTAAATAACGTAGTACCATATATATATTACCCATTATTTATGTACAGAGGGTAAAAGTGGTGAATACGGACCGTATATAAGATTGATTGACGTGCTAATCGAGGTGGGCCATATTCACCACTTTTACCCTGTATATAATTGATGATAAGAATTGCCATTTATTATTGCATTAAATATTCATAAGAATATTTAATAATATTAATAAATATGTATGTATAACAAAGCAATTTACTCTGTCGAGTTGAGTACCTCGAAGGAGCCAAGTGGTACTTTCAATTTCATTAATGCGCTATGAGAAATTAAATCCCCCGCAAGTCGGAGAGAGTCTCGAGAGTGTCTAAAAAAATAATCTCGGTCCAATAATTGGATGGAATTTATTCGACAATAAAGCCGTAATCTTGGCCCAAGTAATTTTCTCATGCTCGTCGAGATTTATCGATCTTGGAATTATGACGAAGAGGATACACAGAGCAGTGTCTATATACATATATATATGATTCTAGCGATTGGACGCTGTCTTGTCATGGGCGATTCTGGTGACGAAAAGAAATAACGAGTATCTCATCGAGCGGCGAGAGAGCGAGGCAAGTACAGTAATACGAGATGTATTGCTGGGGGAAAACGGAAACGGAGAGAAAGAGACAAGGGGTATACCGAAAGCTTTCCGGAGCTCGAGAGTAAAAGAGGTGGAAGGAAGAGACGAGAGAATGCGCTGCGGGGGTTGGGAGAGAGCCATAAGGGGGTGCCTCGGAGCTCAGGACTAAGCAGCTTAACGACGAAGAATAAACCGAAGGGCTTCGCCGCACTATTGCGGTGCTGCTCTTATGGTCTTTTACGATAGTGTTGGTAGTCGCTAACTCGCCACCGTCCCCTCACCTCTCCCTCCGCCACTCGAGCCAATTTCCTATCATATTTCGCATTAACCGCTGATTAAAATCGATTTTACTTATTGCGCTCGCTATAAGTACGCTCGTCACAATACTTCACCCTTTCATTCGCGTATTTTTGTGATACATAAGGGAAACTGGAGATTTTTTATAACATAGCATGACTTATCTCGTTACGCACTTAAAATTAAAATTTGTGAGACAAATTTCATCGCTTTAGCTGGTCTAGAACAGTGTTTAATGAGATTTACATATTTGGTCTGTTTTTCATATATCGATGGTCTAAAATAAAAAGGGTGTATGGACACTGATAAAAAAAATACGGTTTAATCAACTAAGATTCGGGCAGGGACATTGAACTAAATATTTTGTTGGTGCAGCTAAAAAATTGGTTAGTTCAACAATTTGTTGGGTCATTTAACCAAAATATTTTTGAGTCATTAAAATATTTTGCTCGACCAACTAAATATTTATTTGAACGTGCCTGGCCGAATCGTAGTTGATTCAATTGTACTTTTTTATCAGTGAAATGTGTACAAGCTGCGCTTCTACGTCCTTCTGCAATTAGTCCATCGATATGAATAAGATACTGGTATATAGCTAGTCGACATCCCAAAGTTCGTACCTACTCGAGATAAAAGAAAAACGAAATTTCACTTTTCAGTCGAGATATTGAGGATTCTCCCTCGGAAGGCTGGCACTCACCGAATCTCCCTTTACACGTCAATAATTGTATTACCTTCTGACGCCGATCTCGGCGTATCGGCCTCTCGTGGCACGTGTGGCAGTCGAGGTTCTACCGCCGTTGGTCGAATTCGTGTACAACGAGAGAATTCCCCCGTTGATATTGTTGAATATCGGTGGCAACATTTTTTTTCCTCTCCCTCACGCACTTGTCTTGTTTTTTAATTTTCCGTTCGTCATATAAACAAAAATGTTTAAATGAAGAAAACGATAAAAGTCTTCCTACGTTTTTTTTGGCGCAAACTTTGGTAGGCGAAACGGACACTCGGATGCAACGTCGTTCGAACGGTCTCTTTTGCGTGACGAGTATCTGCAGGACGAAAGAGATAAAGAGGACCGGACTTTGGCTCGAATGGGAATAAAAGTTTCGACTCTTCGATTACATTTCATTCGGAAGTATTGGGAAAAATACCCGCGGAGGGGAGAGGGTTTCGTTCGGAGTGTTCTCGATAGTTGAAGAGGCGGCTCTCGGCGCCGAGTGTATAAGGTATATAATGGTACTTGTACGATCGCGGACGAGCGACCAAGCGAACGCGAACAGAGCTCTCGATTTAATTGAGCTCTATCCGAGATAGAGTTTAATCGCCGTGGCGGAGAGGAGTCTCGCTGGTCCCTGTATCTCCTCTCCATCCGCCGTGGGAGGAGACACCCTCCGGAGCGACTGATTCGATCTCGTGTCGCAAGGCCCTCGGGGCTTTCTTCCCGTTCCTCCCCTCGTACATTCGGCGGAGATCATCCGCACGCGATTTCTACCCTGCAACGTTTTACGTTCTACCTCTTTACTTCGATTTTATACCGTGAAAGCTTCTCAAGCTTGTACGATTCGTGCGAGCATCGGCATCGCTTCGCAATTCTGGAAGTTCGTATCCGCTCCGAATGTACTTTCGATCGCACGAGTATCGAAAAGAAAGACAATCAAAAAGAATCGCCAAAAGTAGTCGCCAGCTTTGTTTGTTCCGGTGAAAACTTAACCGATTGCCAAATAACGAGAATGGAAAACCCAGAGCTATGCGAACGTCGGTATTGCTTCCTAATTCTCAAAGTTCGAATCCGCTTCGAACCCTTTCGATCGCACAAATATCGAGAAAAAACACAGGGAAAAAAAATTGGCAAAAGTAGTCAACAGCTCTGTTTGTCCCGATGAAAAATTAACCACTCGCCAAATAACGAAAGTAGAAAACACGGTACCATTCGGTTCCGCTTTCGGAACTTCGCCTGCGAGCGATGGACACAATCCAGGGGGCTTTGTAGTTGGCGAATTGATTGTACACAAAAAAAAAATAATAAAAAAATATGTATATAGATATAGTCAAAGAGAGAAACGTGGACAACAGGTGTTCCGGTAGGCCGCGTAGGACAACATTCAACGGTGGTCGAATCCGGGATGAACCATAGCGCTTTCGGCTAACGAATCAGAGTTATATATACCCCAAACCCCGGTTTCGTACCGCCGATTTAATTACGGGGAGGGTGGGATGGGCCATAACAATCCCTAAACTGATTCGCGCGCGGTGTGCTCGGCCTACCTCTCGTCGTCGAGCGTGATTTCAATCGGGAATCGCGTTCGGGTCTCCCCGTGTCTGTGTGAATGCATGAGTGCATGCCGAATGGGAATACCGAAAGCGGGGGTAGCCCGTACATCTACACCGGGGCTGCGAATGAAATACCCAAAATGGTCGGTGAAATAAAAAAAAAAGACTGGACGAAAGACCAGAAATGATTTAATTGTTATGATCCAATCAATCACACGGCTGCGCTTTCGGTGAACATCGTGATCACTCATGGTTTCGACCTCATTCGTCAATGATCTTATTCAAGCTCCATAAAATTATTATTGTTATTTAGGTTAAAGACGCTCATTCGTTAAGTCGCCTCCTTGATTGCTGTCCCGTTTGCCACACAAGAGCCCGCGTAGTGGTTCGAGCCGAGAACGAGAGACTCGAGTCGAATTGAAAGGAATGCGTGACACACGTGGTGTGGGTCAACGACGAGATGCCCCGGGGGTTATCGATACGACTTTTGTGGTCGTTCATGAAACGTCAGCGGTATAAAACACGAGCAAAGAAGCTCCCGACCTTGAAAGGGGAGCAGCCTTCATAATTGGCTCGCGGTTTCCTGATTAGAGACGAGTCGGAGTGAGAGCAAGAAAATAATAAAGAAAAAAAAAAAAAAAAAAATAGAATGGGCCCTGTGTGGTACGCTTCGTGGGAGTTTGCGGACGCGTCGCGGTCTGCGGCTCGTAGAGGCCGAGGAGAAAATGACGAGCCGAACTAGCGTCTAAGACGATGTGCAGATGGACAGTAGAGGGGGAGGGGGGGGGGGGCACGAGTGGATCTAAATAAAACCGGGGAGCCTGCTCAAAACCGTGTGACGTTCGAGGGAACGGCACACTTATCCGCTGGCGAACGAAATTGGGATCACTCAGTCGTGGCGCGTTAGGTAGCGTGTTGTGTGTTAGTACGAGCTAGACGTTGGATGGATGGGCGGTGAGTTCGGGACGACAGAATTGACCGAGGACGAGACGAAGAGGGCCCGCCGGTAGTCCGAGAAGCCGAGACGTACGGACGGAATGAGATGAGATACGTGACTGCGGATAGATTAAACAGCAGTTTGTTTCGAAAAATAAAAAAAAGCTGTCTGCTATCGGGTAAATGCAAAATTATTTCCGGTCGGAGTCACCGATGGGAGCGCATTGACCGGCTGGACTTATAGGATACATTTTTTTTTTCTTTTTTTTTATTCCGAGTATTCGAAGAGTCGTTTATTCCCAGAGTTAAATCGAGACGAAGTCACGAGGATTTGTCCTCTGTAGAGAAGATCTTACGAAACAGTTTGACGTTTGACCAGGGTCGAATTTGCTCGACGACGGGTTTAACGATTTATCGGACTCCGTAGTGCACTCTGATACAACGTCGCGAAATGTCACGGCTTTTTTTAAATGAAATATATGCGATTTAGCTTTCACATCGCGTTCACTCCTCGAAAAACTATTTTTTTTTTTCTTTGGAAATGGACGAAAAAAAACTACGAAAAAAAGTAGTTTGATACTTTCTTTTTTTAATGTGGTAGAGCGCGGAGTATATTCTCTGGCTCGGACGTCCGTGACGCCCGCCGACGTCGCACTGCTGGCGTCGCGACGTCCTCACCGCGCGAGCCGGTCGGTCTCCACTGTTTCACTCCGCTCCCCCGAATCTCCGTCTGTGTGCACCAGCCGGACGCCCCAGCTATATCGTAACACTGTACGAGGAGTGGGAGCCAACGCAGGCGCACTTCGACACGTTGTACACGCTCTTTTATACACCGCATAGGTAGCCGCTGTTCTCTTTAATATTTTATCGTCGAATGGAGACCCGGCGAGCCGGAAATGATCAATGAAAATTCGATCTATCGAAGGAATTGTCGATACACTAAAACCCCGATTAACCGAGCTGCATCGGGACTGGTGAACCACCGGACGACCGAAACCACGGTTATTTTGATTTCAATATTATGAGTAGTAGTCAAATAAAATTCATTGACAATATTATACATTTTTTCAATTATTATCTTATTCTAATTTTATACGTAAAACGGATTAAACCTATTGCCAAAGAGTCACTGTTACGAGGGCTTCAGCCCTGAACGTTATGAATTTTTTAAAAAGTAACAATTTATTATTTATTTAACCCTTTAACTTACTTATTTAACCCTTTAACTTACATTGGGTACACTGGGCACTAAAGGGTTAATGAATGACGAGTGTATACTGGTGTACAAAGGTTTTGTTTTCTTTATACATTTTGTTAACTACTGTCGCTTTTTAACAAATAATTAGTCACTTTGGTTTGGTTCGGATTTTTGAATTTGCCGATCGCATATGTAATCGCGGTTAGCAAAATGTCAATTAAAAAAAATTCTCAATGTAAAACAAAGACACTCCGCTCATCAGGTTATCCGACCGATATAAATCGGGGTTCTACTGTACTCAATCCTACAGGCAGTAACCACTGACCGGTATTCGTCCGCTCTCTCCTACCTCGGTTTCGATTATCAGTGACGAATTCGTGAAGTTCCATTCAATTACTCATCGCTGACCGAAGCCCGAGAAACTGCATCGCAAGTTCATTAAAAAAAAAAGATATATAAATTCTTGGTAAAGTAAATGAATCATGTACTCTCGTGTACTCGATGATACTCAGTAGGTAGTACACTCGTTCCGTTCTACAAGTAAACCTCGACGGTCCGTGAAGGCTTCCTCTATCTCGCGTATTAGCTCCTCTTATAAATAATGTGGCGGAGTGTGTGTATCCTTGTTGGTCCCTCTTCGTCCGGCACGTCGGGAAGAGCAGCGCATCGACACACTGAGAGCTCGTCGGCCCACGAGAAACAGCCGAGTTAATCCGGTGGCAATGCCGACACGCACTGATAATCGCCCGAGCCGGGCGCACAGGCTAGACACGAGAGCCAGATAGAACTCTGGTGAATTTTCTCTATGCCAAATAGCCACTGGGCCACTCCGTGAAGCACAAAAGAGCGAGTTCCTTATCTCGAAAAAACCGAACGAGAGATAGATACTCTCCCGTGCTCCGAGCATTCTCTCACGTTTATTCCCACAGTGGCAAGAGTGCAATAACAACGCCACTGTTTTTGCCGCCCACTTCCCAACCCGAGACAAACGCGATACGAGAGACTTTCTTTCGCGTCTAGGGTACGAGCCAAGTGTTCGAGTGTGGAACACCTGCCGCGCAGGTACGGACACTGGAGCGAGACATCTTCTCCGGGCAGTGGAGGAGAGCGGGGCAATACAGACTCCTCCAATTGAGACGAGACTTTCCTTTTCACGTTCCCCGTGAAATCGGCAAAACAACGATGGTCTGTCTTGCCCCAGGGTTCCGTTATGCCCCGCTCTGCCCCTATGTGAGACGTTAAAGTCTGGCGGACGATCAGCACCCGGCAGGGAGTTGCCACCGATGCAGTGGACAGACGAAGAACGAAAGAACAACGGCGTTAGCGAAGTCTGATCCCTCTTGCCGATTCTACTCGGTCCGCTGTTTTTATACACATTTTTAGAAGTTCGCGAGACCGCGAACCTTTTTTTTTTTACCTCGAGTGGAAAAGATAATGTAGACGCTTTATCCGGATCATAAAACAGGTTTAATATGTAATTCCTCGGTGGTACTGAGAGGATGATGGTACAGTGGATGGGGAAGGGATAAGTGCACGAGGGTTGCTGCTCACGAGGCTAAACAGAATGGCGGAGGAGAGTACCAGGTGCCTAGGGATTCTCGGTACATACCCGAAGTTGCAATAACTTTGAGAAAAACAAAAAAAAAACTTTAGAGGCGCTTTGTTTTTCTCTCTGTTACGGGGGCTGGGCTTTTCGTAGAATGTAGAATAATCTCGAGTGGTGTGAGATCGAGCGGCTGGGTCGGGTATATACTTTGCCCGAGGAGTGAGACGTTTTACCAGAGGACCGGCAAACGCTTATAGTCCCGTCGTGGCTCACCGTGTCTCTTCTTACACGAGAGCTATATCCTCCAGGAGTTAAAGAGAAAGACCGTGAAAAGATGAGCCTCTCTGGAGAAAGAGGAAAAGTTCGCCAGAGTATAAATTTTACGGATTACCCGGTAGAGGTTCTTTCCAAATAAATACGAGACTCGTACTCTCGACGTCTGCTTTGCTATATACAAAGTAGCGAAGCTGTTGGAAACGAGACGCTCTCGGGGAAGTGAGTTGGACGCAAAGAGCAAGCACTCTTTGCACTCATAGTTTCGTACCGTCCGTGAGGAATTTGCTCCTGAGTCTCAACTTATTATCAGATTCTGATCGGAATTCGGCAGAGGATTCCCCAAAATCAGTGTCGTTGTAGAAACCCAGTTGGATCCGAATCTGGAGGTTGAAATCTTTTATGGATAGAGTTAAGAATTTTTCAATAACTCCAGGAAAAAGGGTTTTGCATCTACACTGAGAAAAAAAATTTGTTGGTTTAACCAAAAGTCCCGGTGATATACGTTCAAAGTTGTTATTTGTTTGGTAGAAATAAAGCATTGTTTTGTCAAACGATTATTTCCTTCAATTTATTTAAAAATGTTCTATTGGAACGAGCATTTTTGTTGTACGAACCAAATACGCCTTTGAACGTATGTCATCGCGCATTTGCTTAATTCAACAATTTCTTTTTCTCAGTGTAGATGCATCTCGAGTTAAAAAGTGGTCAACCCTTTTTTCAGAGATACTCTAGTGCAGTGGTTCTTAACCTTGGGGGTCCATAGGGGGTACCTCGTGTATTTTGAATGTCCAAGGACCCCAGGTTAAGAACCGCTGCTCTAGTGTCTATCAGTAGTTCATACGTTCGATTGGAAATGATAATCACATGGTTGCATTACAAGACCATTTTTTTTATTAATTTAAAGAATTTTATAGCAATTGGAATTCGGACCGAATCTAGTCTCGAATTCAACCTGGGATCCAGCCTAGAATCCAACTTGGGCACCAGGGTGGAATTCAAATTGGGATCCAATTTGCGATCGTTACATTCCACCTTTGAAATCTGCTCGAATATCCGCCGAGATCCCGAGCTGTAGGTAGGGAATGTGGCGAGTATCTAGACGTATCCCTACGAAAATTTAATACAAAATTCCTCGAGTGTTTCTTACCCCTACGCCAACGGCTGCGGTCTCCGGAAAAGCGAAAACTACCCGGTGACCCCGTTTTATATTTTATTTATGTGTTTTTTTTCTTCTCGCCTCGGCGTATTCACCGCGTTGCGGGCACGACAAATCGTCCAAGATTTTTTATGGCTCCGGGGGTGCGTGAAGCCTCCGGGGGGGAGCCGTGGTCGGAGATTAACTATGAGCGATACTCTTCTTCGCGGCGCTTTCGACGTCAGGGTTCATTCCTTTTTCCATCTCCTCGTGTACATTCATCCCTTTCTGATACACCCTTCCTCTTCCAGTGGGGATCCTCCCGTGGGAATCTGAGGACAGTAGTGGAAACTTAAGAGATATAAAGGAGCTCGGCTACTTCCCGGGTCGTGTTTGCACGACGCTCGGATGAGTCTTCGAGGATACCATTGTATCCTCTCGTACCCTCTATTATTCGTTCATCGTGCGGAGGGGTAGCCGAAGGAAGCCTGGGCCTTGCCTAGCTGTGACGTTAGTTCCGGTCGAGAGGCCTCTGGCGCTAGCTCGCCAACTTGTTGTCGACCGGGACGCGGACAGAGAGTGATAAATATAGCTCGACTCTTTAGGTCCACGGGTTTTCTTATTTGCGCCGCTCCGAGGCACGGAAATCTCCCGAGCGACGATCCGAAAGTCAAGTTCGGAGTCCGAAGGTTCGGGCGAAACATATCGTTCCAACCTTCCCGTATCTCACGCCACGATCGCCCTACTCTTAGTTCAAGGGTGACACATCGGAACATCATGCAAAAATAACATACGTCAGAATAACGGGATAACATACAGTGCAACTTTGATTAACCAGGATAGACAGATGGTGTAGCTGTGCCCGATGGTTGACATCCAAGCACTGGCACGAGACTCGACTAAGCCGGAGAGACCGGCCAGTCTCGTGCCAGTGCTGAGGTGTAACTGCCAACCGGACCAAACCTGGGTACACAGGACCGAAGAACCCCCGGGTAATTATCCAGATAGTTAAGGAAGCATTTCAATTCAGTATATATGAATTCTCAATTAAGTCGTCGAGTTCTAAGGCTCTATTCGGTCGACAGAAATATTTCTTCTCCACTACCACGTACTAGTTGTCTGTATAAAAATCTTCGAAATATCCAGATTTTTTATATTTACAAGTAAATTTTTTTAAACGCCCTCTACGACGAAAATTTTTGTTTAATATGGATTACTAAGCACGACTATTCGTAAAAATTTGCCAGACTGGTCAGATTAAAATTAAAAATGTTTTTTTTTTTAATGGCAGTTTCATCAACGTGTTAAATATGGTACACTGGACATTAAAGGTTTAATTAATTACGACTGTGTACTAGTATACAAATTTTCTTTTTCTTCATACATAGCGTTAATTACTCTTGCTTTTTCTAAATACTATTTAGTCACTTCTTTTGTTTTCGGTTTTATAATTTCGCGAACATGTAATCGCGACTCACAAAATATAATGTTGATTTGTGCAATAAAGATTCGTTAAAGTTAAAAAAAAAACTCGGTCGGCTTCCCGAATAATGCGACACTGGTCTATTGTACTGCGTGTCATTTTGGAATTTTCATATTTTGACATCGTGTCCATTAAAGTCTCAGGTCAAAATGCACTCCTTTCGCAAACAGTAATGCGACAAAATGAGTTGTCCGCGAAAATTGCAGGGAGTGATAGTCAGAGAAAAGCCTGATGGTCTTCCTTGCTGTACCCTTTCTGCTCCCTTCCGTTCTACAACCGTGCCGGTATAGTTACGTTTCCGTATAACGAAATCGGGTCACGTCCGAGATTACACCCCCTGGCAACTCCGGCGTCGACCGCCTTCCCATCCCTTCTGGACTTTTCATCCTGCTGCAACGTCCACCACCCTCAATACTTTTAATCTCGCCTACAACCTCCATTTACCTCCCATCCTTTGTGCTCCCATTTTCTTTCTATTCTGCGCCTCGACACTCTTCGCTCTCTTTGTCCCTCCTCTTGTGTTCCCGCAGTCTACAAAACTACCGGAGATAATGCACCCACGATATTCTCATGCGGAATATACAAACGTTTGCGATTCCTCGAGTACACGAGAATATCCTCCGAGCTTTGTAGTTGTCCCGGTTTGGGAATTCCGGAAGCCACTAGTATCCCCGATCTACCGCGAAACTTGGAGTGTTGTCAACAGTTCGCGAGAATACTTTTCGCGAAGATAGCCTCTTGTTTTTCTACCCCTCTCTGTCAGCGAGGGGTGGTAGGAATTAGGTATTTGTATGGCAAGGGGGTAGAATGGGAGTTCTTGACGGGTGTGAAAATGAAAGGCATTCACACGAGTCAGAACTCCCTTTTCTACCCCCATGCCATTCACATAACTTTTCCTAACAAATTCACGAAAATCACGCTTTCCGTTCCCGTGAAGTGTGCGTAGAAAGGCACTTTTCCGCTCTAGTGCGGGAAAAAAGACCATATTGCGTTTGTACGCATGCGCAGTATTTTTCCCGCTCGCGATGCGAAAAAGTGCCTTTCTGCGCACACTTCACAAGAACGGAAAACGGGATTTTACGTGCATGTGTTAGGAAAATTACTCAGCGAATTCCGCACTGAGAAAAAGAAGTGGTTTGATTAAGTAAATGCGCGGTGACATGCGTTCAAAGGTGTAAAATACACCTTTGGTACAACAAATATGTTTGTTTCAATCAACAAACTTTGAATAAATTGAAGCAAATAATCGCTTAACAAAACAATGCTTCATTTGTACCAAACAAATAACGGCTTTGAACGCATGTTACCGCGACTTTTGGTTAATCCAACAATTTTTTTTTTCTCAGTGCGGAATAGTTCCGAATATCGTGTCGTTCTTTCGGGTTCGTTTCTGGTTTATTTTGAATACGCTGACGCGGGCGTCTGAAAATCAACCCGTTTTTCGTGGCGTCGCGATCTCCGATTTCAACGGGACTGCTCAGTCCCGGCAGTTTCGGTATAATTTAATTAGCGCCGCGACGCGTCTCACTCTTTCGACTGGTGGGCTAGGTAACGAGAAGTGCCGGAGAGAGGTCTTCTCCCATGGGTTTAATAGCGAGTCCGTGGCCGTGTCTAACCCGACAACTCCCGGGGGCCGAAAGCTCGTGCGGTTCGACGAAGAGAGCCGCGGCCAGGGGTGCCGAGAGTCTCTAAGGTTTCCGCAATCCTCGCACCCTTGCAAAAAGCTCTCGACGCCCGGTCGCACGAGGGCAGCGAAGAACTCACTTTACTTCGCTCCTCGTTTACGACGCAATTGCGTAAAACTAAATTGAGAGAAACAAATTAAAATTTGCCACGAACGCTGATATATGCGGAGTGTCAGGAATCACCGACTTTAATCGAGTTTCATTCAGCCTCGGAAGCAACTTTGAATTTCCCGAGTATTGAATGGAACGGGCTGGGTGGATTTTGGCTCGCGACAGGGTTTTACTCGGGACAGCGTGTCGCCGCCGACGAGTTAGCGAATCAAGTGTGTGAGCGAGAACGAGGGTCTCTCGGAAAAGCAGCAACTAACTCGACTACCCTCGTTGACTCCTCGTTCCTCTCATTTCCTTTTTTGGCTAGCGAAACTTTTAATTAAAAAGTAACCATTGACGCACTCGCCCGACACGGGTAACGCGGAATTTTCACTTCCGAAAGGTTTTTGTGTACATTCGTCGTGGTACTATATATCGTTATCGTTGACGAAAAATAAGGAGAAAAAGTTTTTGCAAGGCCCTCGCCCTAGCGAAACGATCTACCGAGAATTCGTGGGCGACCCCTTGACGGGCCGGGTTGCCCGTAGAAACACGAGAGGGATAAGGATGAGGGAGCGAGAGAGCCGAAAGATCGAGGGCACTGACGAGACCGACGAAACGACCGGTGGAAATTCGCGCCGAGTGTCTCGGATGAACTTATCAAGAATCATAATCATAATATCATCATAATTATATCGTTCGTCGGGGAAATTAAGGAACAACTCCCGCTGGGGAGCCCGAAAAGATATCGCAGTGAAATTTCGTCGAACGCATAACTGAAGATGGCGAATATAAATCAACGATACAGGATTAATATTTTACTCAGTGCTAATTTCTTTTTTTACGACGAAGCCACCGATGCACTGTAACACTGATTTTTTCTGCTGGATGTCTGTCTGTGAACCAAACATAAACTTTTTTCGCAATTTTTGCCAAATGACGTTTTTTATATTTTTTTTCCTTACATTTAAGGTGATGTACCAGAGAGGACAGATGAATTGATTCTAAATTCAATACCAAAACAACATTTTATATGTGGAAGACACAGTAAATTTCGCTGCGACCCCAAGTGTCTTTGAAAAGCTGTAGTATTTTCAGAACAGACGTTCAGACGGACGGAAAGTAATTTGTATAATTTTGTTGTTGCGTTCTAGCTAATACAAAACATGATTGTAGATCATAAAACTGCATTGCAATTTTCGTTCGATTACAATACTTTCTTTCCTTGCATGAATGTGATGAGAATGTTAAAAAAGTAAAAAAAAAAGTAGGCGTCGCGCTATTTTTCAAAGGACCAATGGGGCGAAAGAAGCGAATTGTAAGAATGGGACACGGGGTGGTAGGTCGAATGTCTGCTAACGGCGTGAGACTCGTTTCGTACCACCAGACAATTTCGCCGTACAGCTTTTCTCGTTTTCGTCGTTGTTGTCGCATTCACGGAGAGTTCCAGACTACTGGCGTTGTAGTTCGTGTGTGGGATAAGATTTTCAAGCGAGTTTCAACAGTCAGCAAAAGACACGGAGAATGAGAGTAGGCGACATCGCCGCGGGTATATACTCTCCGGTTGCGTCGCGCAACACACGAGAAGATTATTTCAAAGTGGAGGAACTCGCTCACTGGCTCTCTTTGAGATTGGATTCAATGCCGTGACCTTAAAAGGATTCCCGCACTCTGTATTATAATCTTCTCGTGTTTGCCGGGCACAAGATGAGTCAATGCAGAGATGGAGAGTTTCGCATCTCTACAATTGCATTTCTCACTTCTTAATCTATTAAATATAATCAAGGTTCGAGCGGAATCAGAGCAAAAAAGACTATTTATTTTTCTCACTTTTGGCGCAGTTTTCTTCGAGCTGCTACGAGCGCGTCATTTCGATTTGAAGAAGTGTTAAGAATCAACAAACCGTGAAGTATATAAAAAGTGACTACAGGATTTACACGCCTAAACTGTGTTAACATTATACGCTGGTTTTTAAATTGAAATAGTTGGGTAGTAGTCGATGTCAATAATGTTGTTTTTAAAGTTTTTTACGGGTGCCGTTCTTACGAAAACTCACGAGAGGTTCTCTTTTCAACAGTACATAAATTTTGAAATTGGCGATCAGAAAGATTCGGGATTGTGGATAAATAAAAATTTCTGACGAAAAATCCATTTTCTGACATTTCCCTGATTTTCCCGCCGCATTAAAAATTCCCTGACATTTCGAGGGTTGTCCAGGTTTTCCTCGACAGTGGCCACCTGGCGATGGCAGCAGTGCCCCAAAATTAAGCGGATAAATTTGATTTATTTTTTCAGTTGCTCAAAAACCGTCTTTTTCGTTTCCAGCGTACCTAAAGTTCCTCGTGACCAACTTTCGCCTTCGCAACAGGACGATTAATAAAAAATAGCGTTTATAATAGGCTTTCAACGACCGTGCTTCTGGTGTATCTCAGAACTTTAATAGTTTGTGCTATTACAAACGTGACGTATTAGGTATCGAGTTAATATATCAAGTGACCACGGTAGACTCGAGTATAATCGCGTAGGACGAAAACTCGTCGAGGCGTTCTATAACGCGAATCTCTCTCCCGTGTGTCCTAACGAGACCTCTCGTTATAGCAGGCTCTTGTGGGCTAAGAGCAAGGAACCGAGACGCGGTCATATCTATGTATATCCACGAGTTATCCCGAACCTTAGCTGGGTAGGTAGGTGTACAAGAAGGATCATCACGTAGTCCGATGCTCAGTGAGGCGAGCCCGAGGGTTATATCGTCCAAGAGAATCTGTCGTCCGCCTAATTAACCCGGTGGGTTAGCACGTACGGCACTCCAGTCGACTGGGACCGCGATTGATCGTGGCTGAATCGATTCCCATTGAAAATACGTCAGTTACTTTCCGACAATAATTACATTGACATAATTCGTGTATTACTGCGTCTAGAGCACGACAGCCGAATTTCAGCCACCTTGATTACCCCTAATATCTCAGGTGTAAAATAAAGTTTCGACAAATAAATCGTGAATAGCTTGAATGCTTTGGGAGGTCAATTAGCAAATTTGGCATCGTATGTTGGAAAGTAATTGGCAACGTCTTATTGTTAACAATACAAAGAAAGAGTTTACCTGGCCGGTATTTCCGGTCGGGCAGTATCAGTCCCCATTTAAAAACAAATTTAATAAAAAAAATTTTAAAAACAAGTTGCCAACTATACAAAAAAAAATAGTTTTAACAAAAAATTAAAGAAGAAAAAATTATCCAACTTTGAGGATCAGAAATTTTTGGTAAATCTGAGAACGTTTTTATCTACAGTGTACCTACTGGCCGGTTTTCGCCGATTTCCCCCTAATAATTTGTATTACAAACGTGAGGGGAAAAGGTGGAATATCATCGCGAATGAGCCTGTATCAGCAGCAATAGACGATCCATCGAAACCTGTCGCCACAGAGAGAGATAGAGCCCAACCTCACGCGCACGTGTACTAGGGGAAGCGATTTATAACACCGATAAATTCCTCTTCAGTTTCATTAGTGCTGAACGCCCTTCGTGGCTTGTCGGTGTCGGGTCCTCTGCTCGTATGGGGAAGCGTTCGAGTGCTCGCCGATGTTCTAGCCCTGGACCAGCCCCGTTCGTTTATCCGAAGGTTCGGGCTAGTTCTCGAAGGGAATTAAAAACAAAACAAGATTTACAAGCGTCCTCGATTCGTCGGGTCTTCCTCCTTTTCGCAAGGTCACTGAAGGTGTGTGCCGTTCCGTGTCCTCGCTAAATCTCAAAGCTGTACAAGTATTTCTTGCGCCTCGCCTCTCGCGTTTGGCTCGAATCCCTGCGAGCCTTCGAAACACGTACTGCGGAATGTCGTCGATCGACCCCTAATTAAAGGGATCGAATCTACACTAAATCTCGTCACGTTATTGCCTTTTTCTCAACGGCCATCGGCAGTAAATTTTCGCTAACATTATATTATAAGCACGAAAAAACAATATATTTTTATTTATTATTAACATACAAAAAAAAAAGCATAACATTTTTATTCCCGATTGGACACGCAGATTTTCAGACCGGAAGTAATGTCCCAATTAAAATTTTCAAATTTTTCTGGGTGATGTCACTTTCGGTTCGTAAGTGAGATTTTTAGAGGGATGTTTTAATTTTTCTCGGGAATGTATTTCGAATGCAACCAGGGCCAGAAACGTGTCATTTTGTATACTAGCAATTCTTGTTAATCTTGATAACAGTACATAGTATGAGTTATGAAAATTGTTCAATAAATTCAATAAATTTTCAATAGGCATAGAAAACTTTTCTACTATAAAGATTGCTGAAATCCTACGATGTTTTTTTTCTCGGTGTCGTTCAGACGACACGCGAATATGAATGTATCCTCAGTATACCGGGGAAAAACCTCGCCGTTATTAATGTTACGTAATAAGAAAAAGGAGGGTGGTATGTAATCCCGAAGATACTAAATTTGCAACGGAAGTAACCGTTATAATGATCCGTAAGATTTTCACACGAATGAATAATGAGTTTATCATACGTGGCGTGTCAGTGTCGGTGTGTAAAGCGAAGGGAAAGCTTCGCGAGGGCGTTTCGAATAAATCCTCGAGAGCGAGGCTCGCCGGCAGTGGCAGCAGCAGAAGCAGTCTCGCAGTGGCAGTCAGTGAGCCATATAGCAACGCACGAACTCTCTTCGCCCCGGTGTAACTTTACACGAAAATTTATCTCGACACCGAAGCGCGAAGTCCTCGTACGGCTCGCGCGTTCTCGAATATAAATCCACCTCGTCACGTGCGTACATAGTTTATCTCTCGAAGTGAAACTCTCTACGCTGTTGATGGCGGGCACCGAAAGAGAGTGTTTTGCGTTGGTTATTTTTCGTGAACGAATAGAAGGGACATAGCGACAGGGTAACGTTTTATGTACAGAGAGAGAGAGAGAGAGAGTGGATAGACAGAGCGCTGTAAAAATATGCAAAGGGGGTAGGATAGGACAAAATTGAGCGGACGGGTGAGTCACGGAGGGTTGGAAGTGTATGGGATAGCATGTGGAGGAAGGCGCGCGCAAAAAGAGCGAGTATATTCTACGTGGGTTGCAGGTGCACGAGATGTTGTACAATGGTGCGTTCCCTAAACGCGAGAAGAGTGGATGAGCGAAGACGCAATATGAAGGGGGAGAGTGGGGAAAAACGGACGAGTTTCTTACGTGTAGACAAAGGTCCACAATTTTGGTTATTCTTTTTCTTTAGAAGAAACCGTATTTCTTACTAAAAAAAACTTTACTTAATTTGGGTTATTTTTTTACATGACTAAGCTTTTTTTATTTAAAAAATTGACAATTCGCAAACCTGTTCTACGGCGATTAGGAATTACAGTAGAACCCCGATTAACTGGGGTCGGATTAACCGGGAATCCGAGGTTTCTTTTATGCGCGAAGTGCGGCGCGAGCGCACGCTTCCAAAAAAAGACTAGAGTACGTACTATTAATGAAAAAAAATAACCAAAGCTTTACATTCTAGTTCACACTATTTAACAATTACGTACAAGTTGTACCAAATGTTATTGTAACTAGTCAAAATAACGTTGTATCATTAGGCATTGTTGACTTATATACTTTCGCCGTCTAGTTCGGATTAACCGGGATTTCGATTATCAGGGGACTGTTCGGTCCCGAGCATCCCGGTTAATCGGGGTTCCACTGTACTTTTTTTTTATTGTGCCGCGAAAAATTGATTAGTCCGTTTTGCCTCGCTCCACCCCCTATATATATATATATATCTATAGAGCAGAGCAGACGAATGTTGCAAGGTGAGAGAACCTACGGATGTATAGGATGCGAAAGGAGAGGAAAAATGTAAGAGGAGGAAAAGAAATGGAAGTTTGCGCGTCCCAGGAGTTTGCCGGCTTCGGCATCACCGGCAGAAGGAGCCTTATCGAATTTATTCCGAGTCACGTGCAACAACGAAAGCGAACCACGAAGGGGAGGAGACGTTCTCTCGAGAGGATCCTTCTTTCTTACGCCTCTGCACTTTTTACCTCGCTCCTTCTTTGCTTCTTTTTTCCTTTTTTTGTTATCCCGTACCTCACAAAAGCATGTCGTCCATCCTTTTTATTTCCTCGTTTCGCCGAATGGCACCGCAAGATTTTCCAGCATTGCCGACCACGACGCGATACCAGCTACGAGCCCGGAGGAGCGGAGAATAGACGGATTTAATAATCCCAGAACGGAAAAGGAAAGGAGCCCTCGCCAGATTCGAAGCGCCAGCGGCGACCACCAATTTATCCATTTAAATATGCATCGAACGTTTTTTGAATGCGAAATATCGAGGCACCGCCGGCGAAACCGTCCCGACTCTTCGAGAGGAAACTTCGTTCAGAATGGGGAAAAATAAAATAATAAAAATTTGCGAGTTTTTTTTTCGGGGTTCTACCGATGGAAGAGTATGTGCTGTATTGTGTACGAGTATATTAATTGCAGACCGAGAGTGGAGGAGAGCCCTCGAAAGGGTGATATAAATTGATCGAGTGGAAATCCGAGCGAGGCCGGAGAGAGCCGCTGCCAATTAGTCGGTGAAATGGCTGGCAGTTCGTTAAGAGCCTGCCGCGAGAACCAACGTGAAAAGAGTCAAATGGACAAAACTAAATTCGCAACGCAAAAAAACTGCAATGCACAACACCCTCCGCAACGTAAAGCTAACTAATAATTGTTCTTTACTCTACCGAGGGTGTTAAGTATTATAGTTATTATTATATTCTTCTTATTATTATTTATTGTTACAGTATGACAATTTCCCGAGCACGCACAGAAGAAGTATGTACGACAAATATATGAAAAATTTTTTTTCGTATATACTTTTTTTTCCATGGGGGAAGACTTCGTCCTAATCCGTGCACTGAGAAAAAGAAATGGTTGTATTAAGCATATGCGCGGTGACATACGTTCAAAGGTGTATTTTGTTGGTCCCACAAATATGTTTGTTTCAATCGACAAATTTTGAATAAATTGAAGCAAATAATCGTTTAACAAAACAATGCTTTATTTGTACCAAACAAATGACAACTTTGAACGTATGTCACCGCGACTTTTGGTTAATCCAACCAATTTTTGTTCTCAGTGTGTGTGTGTGTAGCTCCACAATAAATCTCCACGATCACGAATTATAGCCAGTGGCATCTCCTCGTCTCCCTCAATAGATCTCGCATAGACGGTACTATAAACGTGTCAGCGGATTCTTCGAAACGTAAAGCACCGATCGCTCGTCTCGCCCACGTTTGTATATTTTTGGTTTGCCTTTCAAGTATCGTGTTTTCGCGAGATGCTAACGTCGTCATCAGCGTCATATCGTCAACGTCGCTTTTGGCCTCTTTAAACTATACACTCACCTAATGATATGCCGGTTTGTGGACTGTAGCAGTATCGTGGTGTATTTCGTGATCAACATCTTGACACCGGTACCTTTTCTCACTTCTCCGCGGCCTCCGGTTACAAGTTTCCACACGAAATGTTGCACTATGTTTTCGTCAGCTCGTTACCACTTCGACGCTCTACGTTCCCGAGCATCGGCTGCTGGAAGTCTGATCGCCTCAGAACATTTCCACTGGCATTAGCGTCAACCCTCCGATGCCCTACCCCCTGTTCACCACTTTGGTGAGCAAGCTATTTTTTGAAAAAAAAAAGTTTTCAAAATTTAACCCAACATTTTTTAAAAGAACTGTGACGAATGCTTAAGACGTAATAGGAAGAAGATTTTTCGATCATAATCGTGGTCTAAATGAGTTTTTTTTTATTTACATGCAAAAATTGATAATAGTCTATTTTTCAATAACATTTTTCTGAAAATTTTTTTGTTCGTAATCAGTGTCGAGCAATTTCTCCCAACGGGATCTTGGACTCAAAGGGTTAATTTCCGAGATCGTACCGTTGTGATCAGCACAGCCCGAGTTTTACTTCTCTACCGATGAAATGCACACCAGCGCGCGCCTGTATGTCTATCGCGGTCGGTTATCACTCGAACGAAACTATCGCGTGCGAGAGCCGGTATTTTGCACACAGAAGTGTCTGAAAACCGTGTCTTACTCTCTTCACCGTTGCAGTCCACGTCGTAATTGAAATGATCGAACGTGCCTGCACGATACGTTCCTTTTCCACTTTATCCACCGTCGGTCTGTTCGGCGTGAACCGTTATCACTTCGTCGAATATATTAAGCAGTATCGCTTCGCTGGGGTGCACGAAATTGAACAAAGACGTGCTACTTGTTTCTTCGTGTCCTTTCCCTCGCCGTAGTCGCCTCGGAGCGAGTGAGTCTGTTCAGCGCGGGACGCTACCACTTGGCGCACTGACGGTTGTTGGCCCTGCTGTCCTTGCGGCTCTCGCACAGCGTTACGAATAAATATCGTTGCATCTGCGAAAATCGAGACTCGAAATGGAAATAGCAGAGGGAGCGGCGTCGAGTCTACCGAGCCGATTTCGTCGCGGCGCAAGAAGCACCAACGACCCCCTGAACATGCCGGGAAAATTCTTCTCGCTATATTTAGATCTCATATTTCGTTGTGAAGACTCGAGGAGAGAAGGAGACAAGCGAGGGGAGGCTACACGCTGCACCGGCACGGCGTCGCGGTGGCTCCTCTATTTCTCCCAGTTTGTGCTTCACCGTTCGTTTCACCGGGTTTCACACGAGACGGGCGTACACACTGGCACGGTGCTAACGGCGGATCATCGGCTGTTAGGCGCCGTCACTCAACGCTGGTACAATGAATGATTAATTAAGCTCGCTCCACCCGAGGGAGAAGCTACTCCGTTATGGATCCTAGACGTTTCTATCCTCGCCATCGGCTTCATTAGGGAGTCGATTTCTTCAAGGCAAAATATTCTGGCGAACGAGTTAACTTGAAGAAAAAAAAGTTGCCAGTCGTTTTTTGCCCAGAAGTTGTAAGTTGGTTTTGGCCAAGAAGTTGTAAGTTGGTTTTTGCCAAGAAGTTGTAAATTGGTTTTTGCCAAGAAGTTGTAAGTTGGTTTTTTCGCAAACAAATTGTAAATTGTTATTTGCAAAACAAAGTTGTAAGTTGTATTTTATAAATAGGTTGCAAGTTGTATTTTATAAACAGGTTGCAAGTTGTGATTTGTAAACAAGTTGCAAGTTCTATTTTGTAAACAAGTTGCAAGTTATGTTTTGTAAACAAGTTGCAAGTTCTGTTTTGTAACAAGTTGTAAGTTCGATTTTGTAAACAAGTTATAAGTTCTATTTGTAAACAAATTGTAAATAGTTTTTTGCAAACGAGTTATAAATTGTTTTTTTACAAACGAGTTGTAACTTGTGTTTCCTACAAACAAGTTGTAAGTCGTTTTTTACAAAAAAAATGGTAAGTCTTTGTTTTGGAAACAAGTCGCAGATCATTTATTCGCAAAAACATCAGAGCAATAACAATTTTTCTAAGTTGTCTTTTTCGTGACAGCGAAAATCTTGTTTTCCACTTGTCGCACAGTGTCCACTGCGCATTGTTATTATTATCGACGCAAGTTGTTTCGTTCGAACGAGTTACAAGCCACGACTCTCGTGAGTTCTTTTCCACGACGGCATTTTTTTTGCACTTCCCGCGCAAAATCGACGAAAATAATAATAATTACTATCGATATAACGACGGAACTATCAAAGTCGAAATGATCGGGTACCACGCGTCCGTCCGATCCCACACACCCGGCGCGAGTTACTTCAAGGTGAAAGGGAGCTGGTATATTATCCTCGCTGCAGGCACGATCGAGTCCAGACTCGGGAGAAGCGCATCGGCGAGGAGCAGCCCCGGAGTGGTCGGGGCATTATAGGAGGTGAAAGGGATTCATCGTTGGGCGACTCGACTACGACGACGACGGCCACGAGGGAGCCGAAGGATGAGCGCGACCTTGACTGTTTTTAAGCCATGCACACACCGCGGAACGAGTTATCCTTGTACATGTGTGTCTACGTTTCTTCCCACCTTTTTTTGTTATTTTCACCGCGCGTGTAGGCGCGCGTGCGGAGCGGAGAGTCAAGCTCGAACGATCGGAGAAGCGAGTAGCGCGCGGACGGCAGCCACTTTGCCAGTTTGGTGCTCGTCGCGAAGGAGAATCGCGCTCGAGCCTCACCGAAACCGCCACTCGTTCGAATAATTATACCGCCTTGTCTCAAGAGGCTTTCGGCGAAATCCTCGAGAACTCCGACAAACCAAGCTTCGACGAATAGTTTTTTCAAAATCCCATTATTTTCCGAACACCGGGGCAAAACGGACCGCATTTACCAATCACGGGTCGAGGATTCACCGTTTCAGACTTCACCGTTTTTCGAATTCACGGATTCGCAAATACGAATTCAACTGTTGCATATTCACGGAGATTATTATTTAATAATTCATATATTTTTTCTTTTTTTAGACATAATTGCGAACCACTGGTTGATCCCTCGACTGTTCTTTCTCCACGTGTTCTTCCCGCACAGTCGGCGAACAGTCGAGTCCTGCTGGCGCGCCCCTCCGTGCCGTCATCGTTCCAACGCAGCACCCGGCTCGCGATTCTGTCTTTCACTGTGAGCCGATCGTTCGCGTTTCTCAACAACAAAAAATCTATATATACATATATAATATATCCAACTCGTACACAAAGAGATGGAAGAGAGGAGGAAGACCGGCGAGGATGATCGGCGCGCACCGCTCAAACGTGCCTCTTCCGGCGGATGCGCCGGTCGAGAACCGGCGCTGCTGCTGCCGCCGCCGCGGGTTACTCTCACATCCGTCACGGACAATTTATGGGAAACTTCGGAGCAGACACACGGGGCAGAGTTCGCTGTTTCATTGAAACGTGATTTTTGTATCTCGCACGACGACTTTGGAAGAGCCGACAATTTTATTTATTTTTTTATCGCGCAAGAAAACAAATCTAGCGTTTGGTACCGATACTCGATGACGATGAAGCGTTCGTGTTCATCTTTAACCGCGTTGATAATGTATCGTCATGCTCGAACGCGCAACGGTCAGCATACGAGACAAAGGAGTATATTCGAATGTGTGTCTTGCCTGGTTGGCGGTCGCGAATCAACTGTGTGTGCCTCGGGCTCGCCTTCTTAAACGCGCACTGTAGCTCGCGAGAGAACCTCTGCCGTATACCGAGCGCGGTTCGCCGTTCGGAGTCTACTCTCTCGATTCTCTCTCGGCAAGCACTTCGCCTCGCATATACATGCATCCTGTACGTGTGTATATATGTACATAAAACTCCGTGTAGCGTGTGTATAGCGTGTACTTGGATCGCATAGTCGTATCGAGGATCGCGAGGGCCACAGAGAGTGAGAGAGAAGGAGAGAGAAAGAAAAAAATAAAATAAAGGAAGATAAAGAAAATCGAGAGGGAGAGAGGCTTCGAGACGTCACGGCGAAGCGGTGAGGAACGCGTCCTGTTGCGGTTATGTTCGCTGTGCGTGCGTGGATTCATGCACTTGCGGGAAAATGCCGTCGGAACAAATAATAAAAATAATAATAATAATGCTTGAAGTATAATATTCTAGAAATAGATACATTTCCGTGTAAAAAAATATCTGGTCTACGGTAGACTGTGGGGATAGATGTATTACGTTCGTCTACCAAAAGTACGCCTACCGTAACGATTGTAGACCCACGATACAGTTTTCGAGAAACAACTGTCAAGTCTTTTCTACTTAGAATTCGGTTTATATAGATATCCATTGTAAATTCTCCAGTTTACAATGGATAAACTTAACACCAACAATTGGATTATAGACTTCGATCTGCATAAATCGCAGTCTACACAGACTCAAGAGGATAGTGTGTTGAGATTTCTGAGTTCCGATGAAAGAAATAAATACTTTATTAACGAATTACAAAGGAAAGTTTTACAGACGCCATGATACGAAGATGAGGTAGACAGTTCTGACGAAAAACCAACAAATCGATAAACAAACGAATGTACAACCGCTCAAAGAAACGAGCGTACAATATTCATCGTCGATTTTTAACATATAGTGGTCTATCGTACATAAACGACTATCTACTATAGACACGTGGCAAATCTCTTATAATATAGGGAGACTATCAATAAATGCATACTGTAGATTGACCACCAGTTTTTACTGCATTTTTACACGGGATTGTACGTAGTTCAAGAGTATACATTTATTCTTGTGAAGAACGCTGGCTTGTTTCGAGCACTATTATTATTATTATTATTATTACTATATTATCGTCCTTTATACGCATTACACATAACACACGTAATCCTGCGGTTGTATACGAGCGCTGTAATGCTACTGGTATTCTATTCGCGTGGCCTCGGGCATAAATAGTTGCCGGAGAGTAAAATTCCTCCGCGCGTACAATATATTTTATAGGTACATCCATTATTATGCGGCAAAGTGGATGCGCACGGATAAATTAGTGCCTGTTTTCCTGATTCCGTTTTGCTGCTGACGTTCGTATCGCGGAAAATGCAGATTCGGGCAATTCTCTCTAAAGCTTGACCCTCTCCAAACCCTCGGACAGGGAACTATCGATGCATGGTTGTTTTAAGCCCCCGACTAACTGCAGAGAAACACTGCGCTCCGCACACCGATCATCGACGGAATCGTCATTAACATTGAGCATTTGGAGAACCCAGCCCAATTTCCAGCTCGATTGCGAGGGGGCGACGTTAACGCAACGATTAGCGTGCACTCGCACGTTTGGTCATTAAAACCAGAGGGTATTTAGCCGGGGTGGTACGCATCGTGTCATTACAGAGTCACATTGCACAGATATATATATGTACGATCGGTATGTGTGTATTCGATTGGTTAAATCGGCGTACCGCGAGAGCCACTAAATTTGTGAATCACGCAAACGCTATCGTAATCTAGTGTCGACTACATGGTCGTCAGAATAATTCAGCTCCGTAAATCGAGTTTCCCATAACTGATCGAGGGGTGAGCGAGACCAAACGGACTTTTACCAATTTCACCAATTTTTCGGGGGTACGAAGCGAGTCTTGTTTAAAATGGAGGTCCATTTTGGCTCGCTCTCACCAAGAATGGTTTTTAGCGACAAGTGTCTCGATCCAACGTATCTCACACAGAAAAAATACTGTTTTCCGGATTTCACAGTGTATGCCAACAAATATATTAAACGTATTTTTTAAATAACAAATTTTCGCGCAAATATTTTTCAAATGTTTATGTAATATGATAATTGTATACCAGTAGTAGTCGTTGTAAAACAAAATTTATTGACAATGACATACATTTTTACAGCTATTGTCTTGTACAATTTTTTTCCCTAAAAATGATTATATACATTGACAAAGAGCCATCGACCTGAATCGTTCAGTCCGAGATTTTATTTTGTATTAGGAAGGTTTATCATTTCCTTACTTAGATTACAATTAAAAATGGTTGTAGATTTTATTCCACGATTCTATCGTGGTTGTTGGGCAGTAATTCTAATTGTTAATAAATTGAGTGTCCAGGAAATTTATGTTTGTGCATAATATGTCGTAACGCTTGCGTACATAGGGGCTTAATATTATCGATTTGGTTTACGGCAAATTTTTTATGAGAAAATCGATTCCACCAAAAAATTGGATCTTCTAATTTTTTATGTGTATTTAATGTTAAAAGTATGGTTCGGTGATTCGATCCAATGTCTGGGATAACCTCCAGGTTATATATGATGTTTCGTGAAAAGTATATGTAAAAAAAAATTACATATATGAAAAGTATATTAAATATATTATATTATATTAAACATTTAAATGTTTTTTTATAAATATATTTTTTTCCATGGTTGATGAAAAGGGTAATGCGTAGTACATATCGAAACAGCTCAATCAAATGTTTAGATCAGACCGCAGGCATCTTACATATTGAGTATATCTCGTTCGAAACCTGTACGCGGTTAAAATCTCGTTCACCTCGAGAACTCCGAGTCGACACCTCTTGGACAGCACCGATTTGTCGTACTCTCACGAGCAGGCGTATTAGATAGAGTTGCTTCGGAGGAACCGCAAAATGCGACCGCGATAGCACGCGCGTTTGTTATTACATCGGTGGCTGCGTAGAAACTCTCTGCGGTCTGTCCACGAGATCACGAGTGACCGCACACTCTGGAATCGAGCTATCATAGAACGGCGTGCGGATACCTTAACGCGCGAATATGCGAGCATTGGCCGTAGGCATCGATCAAATGGCCAAAGAAGCTTTTTTTAAATGAGGTGTGAAATTGGCTAGGAAGCGGCAAGCTGAACATAAGTGAGAGACGCTACCAGTGGTGTCATCTTTTCGTAATTAAATTAAACAAATTCAGTTGAATGGAAAAAAAGTAAAGTGTACACACACTTATCCGAATGCCAGCCAAAAACCAATTTTTTAGATAATTTAAAATACTCCGATATTAAAATCCCGAAATCTGTTTTTGTTTTTTTTTTTACGAAACCATAGCTCTCTCTATAAGGAAGTCAGAACCGATTCCAGAAACGTATTTGAGAATCGCCCACGCTAATTCGTGCGATGTGACGATGTGAGTTTCGTGGCTGTCAAAAGAATTGAAGGCATAACTTATCCTGTATGATATTCGCAGCTCCAACTTTTATTTCACCATTGCCATTGGGAATTACTATAAGAACCAGCTCCGCCGACTCGGATCGATGAGTCCACGGCACTCGAGGCTAAACAGCACAGCGGCCAAGTGTCCTGCTGCTCGGTGTGAAGACGCTATGACATACCGCGGTTTGGTATTAAAAACTGGAATTCATTTTTTTTTTTTACTGTGGGTTTAACCATGTTTTTTTTCTTTAACCATTTGCCTACAAAAGCAAATTGTTGCATGAACCTACCTTGACATCCGTTTCATGTAAGAATTTACGTTTAACCGGAAATCGTCAGCCAGCGTGAATAAAATTAATTACAGTTTCCGTTACCGACTGAGCGGGTTGAGCGGGAGGGGAGCAAGTTTCACATCACCTTAATGCAGACGACTCGGACCCGAATACACTCCTAGCAGAGATTATACAGTTGTACTTAGGACCGACTATCGCCGCGGATACACTGAGAAAAAAAGCTGGTTGTACTAACCAAAAGTTGCGGTGACATACGTTCGAAAGCTGTTGTTTGTTTGATACAAATAAAGCATTGTTTTGTTAAGCGATTCTTTGCTTCAATTTATTCAAAATTTGTCGATTGAACCAAACATTTTTATTGCACCAACAAAATACACCTTTGTACGCATGTTACCGCGCATGTGCTTAACCAACCATTTATTTTTCTCAGTGTACTCAAAAGATATGAAATACTCCTCCGAGTAGCCTCGAGAGTTAGGGCGGCGTCGATGACCACAAGACGGAGTACAGTGCATCGACGTGATCGGCGGTTCCGAAGTCACCCAGAAGCATAACAAGTGCCCCTTATTATTGAAACGTGCCGACCACGGCTCGGGTGTACGGGGTATATAGAGTAAAAAAAGAATATGCTATACAATTACACACTCAGCGAGAAAAAGAGAAGCCGTAAAGGCCAGAGGCGCAGCCAGCGTTCCTGCGAATCGAAGTGCGTAGCTTATGGCACGCGCGTCACGTGGAGAGCCCGAGCGTAGGATGAATTAATGGTCCGACGCGCACATATTCGTACGACTGTACGACCAGCTGGCGTTGTGGAGCCAGTTAAGAGGCCTTGCCTAATAAGTACACTAACAGGAGTAACGAGTCCTTGCCGTAACTCGACTTCCAAAGCGACTCATACGAATAAAAAAAATAATAGAAATTAGAAGGAAAGCACAGGTGAGAATGATATCTCAATAAACGAATACGTAATATTCCGATATATGAGAAATAGTCCGGGTAAGAAAAAAACAAGAAAAGTGTCGATGATTAATATTCTTGGATAGTTTTTTTTTTTTCTCGGTTTCGCCACAAGGCGTTTGATGAATTTGCCGGGAGGGTGGGATCGAAGCTACGTGCCCCGACAAAATTGAATCCGAAGAGGCGGGCGCGAGGGTGACGTTCGATGGATCGGAGCGCTTCGAGTGAACGGCACGGATTCGCGAAGACGGTTACATAACACATGCTACCGGGTGCACGCGGGTCGCGTAGGTATATATCTTAACAAGTCGGCGGGGTGGTGTTTGAAATTCAGGCAGAGGCTTCGCCTTCTTCTCCCGCTGTTTCGATATAAAAATCGAGATTAATCGGATTAAGGAGGACTTTTTTCAAAGGCATTTCATCGATGCTTTTCCAGATATAGTGTTTAAACTAATAGTGAATTTTATTTTTCGTCACGGACGGTCACATTTCGGAACATGCAAAATGAATTTTTTTCAGCACCTTTAAGATGGTTGATTTTTTTTAGATTTCTGTACCATGAAGAAGTGTTTGCAATTCCCTCTCATTTCTCTGAAACTTATGCAAAGTGCACACTATTCCGAGGATTGCCTTAAGGGCACTTGCTGTAACACGCCCATGAAAATTTTTTTATTTCCACACAGAATTTTCTGTCAGACTATTTTAAGAATTGAACACAACAAATTTTAGATTTGTGACTTTTTTTCTGATAAAGACATTTAGGTATTCGATGAGTATACGCGCTCCGACTATTCTATCGGTAAGCGCACGTAATAAAGTATAGCTAACATTCTTAAGAATGAAGCAGTAAAAAAATGTAAGATATAAGGTTTACAATTTTTTTGTTCTTTTGACTGATAAAGAAATTTTGGTACGCAGTGTGTGCGCTCCGACCTCCTCAGTGGTTAATCGTTACGACGGGTAATACTTGACGAGTCATTCTATCGATAAACGGACGCAATAAAATATCGCTAAGATTCCCGGAGTGAGTTTCGTCTACCGGTACACAATACCGTAAGCCGCGCCACGACGTCAAGGGGGAATAAAGCTCCCTCGCCTCGCGTCCCGTGGGAAACACACAGTTGTTTCCGAGTTGCTGGGTCGTTGCTGGATGCTTTCGGAGAGGGGATTGGTAGGTCGGGGCTTGAAACAAATGGATTAAGCCGACGTCTTAAGACGTGATATACCAAGGGCTGTAAATCCCGTTGTCTCGACATTCGTGAATCCCTTTATTTCGTACTATGTACTAAACTCTCTGTACGACTACACGAGGGAAGCTGCAGCGACCCCCGTGTAGGTGTACAGATACGGTAAATATTGCACCATTTTTTTTTATAGTCTTTCCGTCCCGACGACTTTCTTATAAGCCATCGGGAAACTTTATGCTTTTTATTTCCTCGACTGCGCTCACCGTTGAACACTGTACAGCGCTTTCGCAATATTACCGACCCGCTTCGATGCGCACTTTCTTCCCTTTGTGCCCAAGAAAATAGCGAATGAGTGGGAAAGGGAAGTTACGAAGACGAACAAAAAAATGTCTCGGCAAAAATTTACGTGCTCTTTCTACCTTTGCACCGAGTGCCGAGGTGATGAGGGAATAAGAGCCCTAGCAGGAGAGAAGAGTGTTATGCCCACTCCGACGCCACCGCCGTTAAAAGGGGAATGCGAATCTTGTCTCGAATCGCCTTTTTCGTACTGCAGAAACATCTCCAGGAACGGGAGAGGAGGGGAGAGTAGGGGAGAGGAGAGGAGAGGAGGGGAAGGGCGTCAACGGGCATTACGAAAATCGCTATCTTTCATTTTTCACCTCATAACGCGTCGACAATGACGCGCGCCCCTCGCGCGGCTGGAGGGTTGCCGAGAGACGACGAGACCGAAGAAGATATAACCATGGTGGCGTGCTGGTTGATTCTATGGTGAACCATATATAGTATATACCTTCGCTTTCGAGCTCATTCTCGTGCCATGCGTCCATTGTCGCTGGCATTCATTCCCCACCCCCTCCTCGGGCGAAGACAAGCGTTATCCAACATCCCTCCGAATCTTCCTCGTAGCGTCCCTTCTGGGCCACCGGCGACGCGTCGGTAAAACGCTGCCCCTTTTTTCTTCCTCGCAACGTCGATGCTCCCTTTTCCCCTCATCTCGCCGAAGCAAGAAACAATCACGGGGACACCTCGGCGTTTCGGGATTTACCGGTTCGAAAAGGCCGCGCGAGACAGAGAAACCGGAAGTCGGTAACTGGAGACTCGAGGCGCGAGTCGCGGAGTTACGGCGCGGGTGTTGTAATATCCGCGAGTGCATTGTGGAGAAGGGACGAGGATGCGAGGTCGGAAAGATGACAATAAAAGCGAGAAAGAGAAGTATCCCGACCCGGTGAGTGCTAAACTGCGTGCCCGCGGGGGATGAGAAATGTGCTCACGCTAGCGAAACGGGAGACGAGAGAGTTGCGAACGGAGGAAGGTGTAAATAGAATGTCGCGGAGGATTCTGACGAGGATGAGGAAGTGGTGCCCGGATGAGGCGGAGGGAAACGGAACGCTGGCAACCCTTCCGAGCGCTTCGGCTCGGATACATACTCCGGGGCACCCTTCGCTCCTCCGGCAACCCTCTCGCTGTACGACCGGGGAAGAGAAAAAAAAATCGATTCTATACCGACATTAAGGCAACGTAGTCCCGCCTCTGGCTCCTCTCCTTTCAATCCTGCAATGGTTTTAAATCGCTTCTGATAATTCTTCACTCGACTCTTTCTCCGATGTTTGTTTATTTTTCAATTTATTTTATTTATTCATTAATTTCGTTTTTTTTTTTTTTGTACTCGATGCACTTTGCCCGAACGAGAAAGTTTCTTGTAAATTCAGCGAAGCGTGGATAATAATAATCCTCGAGTCAGTGTCCACTCTCGTGTGCGAGTGAATACCATATCGGCACAGACACCGGAGATCGCGCCTTGGAAAACGGTACTCGGGGTTTCTCTCCGGGGGCCCGGTGTGTTTTATTATCGCGAAAATTAACCGCCGCGAATAAATGACACCGGAACGCAATTAGCGACAGCAATCATAACTGCGTTTATCACCTGGGCGATTATTAATATCTTTCTCTCTCCTCTCTCGGCGCTCTCTTCTTAACGACGATAACACACGGCGTTAGCACGGGATCTCAACCAATTATCGCTGTTGGTACAAGAGTACGCTGTACCGTTAATTGCTAACAGAGTAGTATATATACCTGCGAGACTTTGGTTCCACCAGGCGAACTACAACGTCCCAGAAGATCAGCATGCCGTCTCTCCGAACTTCCGTCCGGAAGTGTCGGAGCAACTTTTTTTTTTTAATCCTTTTTTTTAATCCTCACTGGATCGAACGCGACGGTTTAACTTGAAGAATAATGAAATCGGACGAGAACGTCGGTAACTGTCGCGACTGTCTTGCGGGCTGCACTCCGCGGACTCTCGCAGCATCCACTTCGGCCGAGAGTGGATTTTCAGCGCGGCGAGAGCTGGTGCGACACACGCACGCAGAGCACCGACCACGCACCCCGCCAGCGCAACCGTCGCACGAGGATCTAACATTAGACAAACGCAGAAATAGACTATAATTTGCAAATCGGTGGAGTTTGTGACGGAGAAAGAGAGGGGGGTGGGGGTTGAGCGAGGAGTGGAAAAGGAAGCGGAGGCGCGAAAACGACCGGAGGAACAAGGAGAAAACGAGCGCGAAAGGAAGACAGACTGTAGACTAGCGCAGGCGAATGAGAGACGTATATGAGAGAAATAGATATAAAAAAAGAAGGGGGAACGAGCCGGTGTACTCTGTTGGTTTCGAGTCTCGAGTTTGCGAAGACGAGAATACGACGAGGAGGGAAACGAGAGAAAGTCGGAGAGAGAGGAAGAAAGATAAGGAGACGAGAGCAACGGCGGTGAATCATTTGGCGGAGAGCCAGGACGAGGCGAGATGCATGAGAGAAATTCTGCCTCGCGTGACACGCCCCCGTCAGACAGTCTATCGTCCACCTAATAGCGGGAGAGCTCCTACGCTCCTTTTTCCAGCAGAGTCAAACTCAAAACCCTTACGAAATTTCTTTGAAACATATTTCGCTTTTTCCGTCTAAAGTAAATATAGCCTTATTAAATTATTAAATTATTAAATTATTAAATTATTAAATTATTAAATTATTAAATTATTAAATTATTAAATTATTAAATTATTAAATTATTAAATTATTAAATTATTAAATTATTAAATTATTAAATTATTAAATTATTAAATTATTAAATTATTAAATTATTAAATTATTAAATTATTAATTGTCCCAGACGCACTGGTTCATCTTGCCACGCAAGGACGTATTCACCACTTTCAACCTATACGTTGCATAGAGTGGAAAACAGTGTCGAGACTTTGAGAAACATCGCGGAGACTCGAAAACCCTGCTGTAAATGTATTCCTTTCGGTTTGAATGAATCTAAGCCTCGGGCTACATAACCCGGTGGAAATTCGTGTGTTGGGCCTCCCCGCTTCTCTACTATCGCTCACATCCACCCCCGAGCGTCTCTCGCACCGCAGCACTCTCGGGTGAGAGCTCATCCGTCCGCACCGATGACTCCTCAGGCGTTTAACTCAATATTCCGTTTTGATTTACAGCCGGAAATTCTTATCGGACGTTTTTAATCGTCGCGAGGGGCTCGATGATGAGAAAAAAAAACTGCGTGAATACCGAGGCGGGGCAAAGTAAATGAAGAATAATCAGTGAAAATATAACAAAAATATATGGTGTACATTGCCTACGTTCAAAGTGGACGCTGGATCAGGGCCAGTGCTGAAATTAATGTCAAGCGGCGCGCAGATGGATATTATTTTTTTAATATTTATTCCATTTTTTCCCTTCTGGCTTTTTACGGAACCCCATCCCGATGCCCCCCTGGCAATCCCTACCCGCACTCAGCTAAGCTACCTAACTTCCAGTACGTCCGTAGCCGACTTAGCTATACTGTACCGCATTTGCCGGGGACACGGGGAAACTACGGAAAACCCGTGCCAGTACAGACGGCCATATTCTACTGATCCTCCGGTATTTTTACACTTGGAGTAAAGTGCAGAAACACCAAAGTTTCAGAAGAAAGCGCCCACCGCTAAACGGTCAATGCGCCAGCTAGTGCACGGCTAAACGGTCATCCATCCAAGAACTGACCGCGAACGATCTTGCTTGACTTGGGAGACCACCGGAGTACGCACAGATAGATATATAATATAGAGAAAAATAAACAGAAAATGAAAATAAAATAGAAAATAAAAATAAGTGCAGCCCGAAAGGGTTACAAATAATATAAAACTATATAATACCGCGCACGAAGGGAGAGGAAATGCGACTAAAAATAAAAATATAACAAAAGAAGAGTATAAGAGACAGAGGGACCAAATGAATTAGCATTCATTCGTGTACACTCGCTCAGCGCCAGTAAAGAGAACGGACGAAGGTATCAACGGGGAACACGAGCCACATAGTTCCACGTGTATTTACACCGCGTACGCCCCAGCGACGGTGACAGCAGTGTATATCCAAGTAGTAGTAGCGTGTAATGGTACAGACTGACAATACTGTTCAACGAGGATCGAGAGAGCCACTTCTCGTTGTTGCAAATACGACAGACGGACACGCGTCACGCACTCGCGTGCCAATTTGCGATAGAGGGAAGCCTCGAACGGTCCCGGCTCTTCTCTCCTCTGTCCGCCAACCCCCCCGTTTGCTCTTCTGTTTTCTCTCTGTTCCCTATCTTCGTTTGGAAAACCCATGCCACACGTTGTATCGATTTGTTTTCATGGAGATGCAGTTCGCATCTCTCTTTTTCTTTTTTACCAACTTAGTGTTGCCCGCCGCCCCGTTCTGCAGACCTGAATTGAAAACAAAGAGAGCTTTTTTTCCTCTGGCGGGTCTCTCCCTTAATTCGACAATTTCGAGGCTGCAAATCGTTTTGAGGGCTATCGCGCCGAGCCCACCTGATGCTCTCTTCGAGGGATCCATTTCGCATGCCTTCTCGCGGACGTTGAGCATCGGAAAAAAAAAGTCCTTCGCAAAACTCCCGGCGGAAACGGATTCGACGAATTTGTCAAAAGTGTGTATTTTTTTTTTTTTATTCTTCGAACGAAAAGCTTCGAGGATACAACGGCTACGATTTTCCGTTCCGCGGGTGGGACGGTATCAACGTGATTTTTTGGTTCGTTAGACCCTTTGGTGGAGCGCCGCCGCGACTAAACTCGATTTATATTCGGTGAATTCGATTTATCCGTGTGGTCTGGCGAGGACATAGGCTAGGTGTGCGGCAAAGGGGCCGATGTTTACCCCTCCGCCAGTCAGTGCAACTCGACCTCGCGATTCACCCCTTGTCGTCGACGACTCCCTCCCCTTTTAATAAATAGCCCGACCATCCATCGAAACCTGTATTAGTTATATCGTCATCTAGCGCTCCCTCTCTCCGGCTCGCGATTAATCACATTAAGCAGGTACAAATTACCGGACATTACTCTTATATTCAGTGCGCGGGGGTCTAACGAGAAATATCTTGATTACAGCGTACGAGGCGCTTACACTCTTACGATGTTACGAAAATAAATCCTACCGGGCAATAAAAAAAGTAACGGACGCTCGCAATATCGTTCGAGTGTACATCGAAAATAATATAACAGCGCTACCTCGCACTTTATTTTTGAACGCCCAAACTTCGGAACTATTGTTCAAGCGAATACAGTTGGACTTCTCATGAATTATGAGCTCATGTAAAGCGACCTCTCTTAACTTATATTTTCCTTCAAACCCCACTACGTCGCCAGTCGAGCACGGTCGACTATTCACGAGACGGTGCACCGGATAGGGGTACTGAGTGCGCATGCGCATTCCGATAGTAGGCATAGCTTTGCGGAGAGGGTTAAAAGATTTCCGAGGTGCGTTCTATAATTTAAGAGAGGTTCATAAGTTATGGGAGTATAAGTTAACAGATGTTTCGCTGTATTTGTTAGCGGATAACATCTGTAAAGCGTTACTTAGCAATTTTGAATCTGCCGCTGACAAAGCGGTCTTTTATTTTGTTTAGAACCGTCTTAAGAGCATGTGAAACACACTGCCGATAGGGCAAAATGGCAAAATGGCACAGCGGGATAATGAGACAAAACGCAATTTTCCAATAACTTGTGGATGGTGGCGATGATGATACGTGGGCCCAAACGGGTTTTGAAAATCTCGATGTATCGCTGGGACAAAATGGGGCATCCAAAAATTATTGTAAGATTGGGTTTTGCCCTCACTGTCCCGTTTTGTCCCGCTGTGCCATTTTGCTGCGGTCTCCACTATGTCTCTCTCACTCCACCGTCACACGCCAATAAGGACATATCTCTCGCTCCCGTGGCGAAGTCACGTCATTATTACCTCCTGTTAAGAGCACGCGATCATCACTTTTAAAATGCTTTACTTTCGATGTGCGAATATACCAACTCTTACTTTTTTAAATACTAAATGTGATGTTTTTTGCGTTGTACAATTTCTTTTCGTTTTAACGAACTTGTGTACGGTTTAAACGGCGTACGATTGAAGGAGCCTCGAGACAGCATCAGTGGCTCCGCGGTTGCCAGAAAATCATCGAATACAGAAAGCATAACCTCGCGTCGTATAATGTTTGTGTCTCGAGTGTACAACGCCAAGGGATTTTGCCTCGCCAAAGAGCGAAGATCCGTACAGCTCCGTTGAGGGGTTTGCTCGAGAATATTCAATTTCTACCGTTTTCCTCTCTCACTTGTGTGGAAACACGTTTCGAACTCTCTCCTCTCTCCGCTCGACGTCTCAGCTGTGGTATCGCTTACTCTGCCTCGCTTTCCTCGCGCACTCACCGACACGCGTGCTTTTCCCCCCATTCCTCTGTAAATTTTCCATCTCGTCTCAGCCTCCCCCCCCCCCCCTCTCTAAAATACGCGCGCCTCACACTAGTCGCCGTACGACGGGCGTGTCTCGATTTTCAGAGATCAAAAGCAGCCTTGGGAAACCGTGCGGTATTCGGTACACAACCATGGACAAGTTTGGGGATCCCCCCTGGCAAGTAGTCACAGCTTCGCGCTTTGCTAACGGCACAAAGCGGCACGATGCCTCGGAACGATTGTGCCGAATGAATTTGACGTTCTCATACGTGTACACACGTCTGGCCAAGTCAACTGCGACTCTTTGTCAGTTGCAGCGAGCAGCAGTAGCAACAGCGGTAGCGGGAGCCGTTAACCTGTTGCCAACGGGAAGGGGAAGAAAGATGGAATAAGGGAACCGGAGAACCCCCGCGGTACACTCGAGCAAACCAGGGAAACGTGACTTGGCGACTGGTTTCGACGTAACGCTTAGAAATTATCGTTCCGGCATGCGTGTGTACGTACCTAAGAGCCAAGCTTCCCCGAGCCCTATTCCATATCTCACAGCGCCGGCTCTCTTATCCAAACACCCCGTGAAAACTAGAAATATCTGTTTTAATCGATGCTAAATCTAACGCGGAAGTGTAACGAGAGCGTCGGTACAGCCCGACATCGAGGGAGAGATATATATCTTCTATTTTCTTATCGTCAATCTATACCACATTCGATTAGAGACGGGATATTGCGTATTTGCATATAGCGTACCAATTGGCTCATTATTCACGGCTCCGAACCCGCCTACTTCTACGTTCTTGCCTTTTTTTATATATATATAGGAGAAAACGGATTTTGCCGACTCGAGAAACCGCACTGCGTGTTTTTCCCTCGGTAAAAGATTCACCGGTCTGTTTCACTCCTGATTCCAAAAGGGTTTTATCCGTTTGTCCGACCGGCGGACACTACGGAGTGTCAAGGGGTCAAGTGTTTCTCGTTCGGTTCTCGATACAGTTTACAGGTGGGTTGGCTCAGAGCTGTCGTTTCGAGTTCTCTCGGATAGTGTCTCGAACGACTCTTGAGAGTCATCCCTTATCGATCGTGGTTCCTACACGGGCAGGCAGGCTGTGGCCGGCTCGCGGGACCGTTATGTACCAATTTGTACACCGGCTTGCAGTATATCGTCCGCGAAAGAGATAAAAATCGGAAGGGGCAAACTCTCATGCATTTGCTCCGGAGCTTAAATTATTCATACCACGAGCCCGTAAGCCGAGAGTTTTTCCGGCGGGTAGAGAGATAAATTTAACAAATCTATCGCGAGACGGACGAACGCGCGAGACAGATATCGCCGATATCGATGCGATGAAGGGGAGGAAGCGGCGGCAGTGAAAAAGTTTCAGGATCGGAGAGAATTTATGAGGATCGCTGTTAAAGGACCGTCGGTCAATTTTATTGTGAGGTAAAATGGTAACGGTGGTAATGTTGTGTCTTTTTATGAGCGATATGACTATAACTGAAGATGTACCTACGATCTGATCTTGTCTGTTTTTTTTTGTGCGCGACACTTAAATGTAATTTATAACTCTTTCAATTTGCAACTGTTGCTTTCGCCAATGACATAACTATTGCCACGTAATTGGACCCTGCCCGTTTCATTACAATAAATAAATAAATAATTTTTGTGTTTTTGGAAAAGTTTAACGGATAAAGGATTGTTTTGCAATTGAAAATCGTTACGAAACGCGCAGCTCCCGAGATTCTGTAGGGGAGACCGGGGACAAAAGTAACAAAAACCCTTTTTCATGTTTTTAACAACAAACCCGCCAGTCTAACGCTTGGGCATTCAATGACGTATCATTAACCTACTCTTAGGTATTTTGTTAAAAATTTACAACCAGAAAATAGCACGGAATTGCTAACACCGCCCCTTTACACGCAGACGAAATCGGGTGAGAATTTAGGGTGGGGTCAATTGTAACGAGTAGTGGCGTTATTTGTAACGTCCGATTTGAACACCCACATATGTTTCAATCGTATGTTACTATTGCCTCCTGTACCAACGATATCCTTCACCGACCGCGATTAAGAAATAGAACGGAATGCATTATCACAGAAAAATGAAAATTTATTATCGCTCAGGTTATTTATGAACGTTTGTCAACAAAATATGTTCAGTTTACCTGTTCCGTACACCAATACAGTAAGCGCTGCTATAAATGTTATAGCCTACAATCGGTTGGTTATAAATTATAAGAGCGTCGTTCGCTGATTGCTTAGAATGCAAGAATAAAATATATTAGTATTGGTATTGGGAAAAAATAATTATCGCTGGTATAATTGATCCGGATCGCCTGTTACAATGGACGAAACACATGACTATTACCAACGTTACTGTGCTATTTGTTAATAACAAACTGAAACGGATCGTCTCAGCGATCATAATGTTCAGTAAAAACGTACCTCTCAACTCGTGGTGCTTGTTTGCATTAATATTTTGCACCGTGTTGCCTAGCTGACGCGACCCGCACCGCCAAAAAATCACTTCTACACTCGTGAATCACATTTGTTTTCGGCGAATTTGTTTTTTTGAAAACTCAACTATGAGGTGATTGCGTGGCCATAAGTTGATGTCGATAATGTTCCTGACTTTATATCCGATGCGTTCGATCATGTGCAGCGTTGCGTGGACGCTTGTTACAACTGACCCGTGTTACTTTTGTCCCCGGTCTCCCCTACCTTCACCATTGGAGAATATATGTAGGGGGAGGAAGCTTATCGGCAGTGATTCGTGGAGAAAAAAACATTAGTTCGAGAATAGGCCCGCCAGTGGAGGAACATAATCGTTCGGTGAACGAGAATGCGGCCGCGATTACGCTATACCATGAATTTATGGCTCGTCGCGTCAGATGGTCGCGACAGAGTCGCGAACGCACACAGCCAGAGGAAGAGAGGGACGAGAGTGTATAACGGTCAGATAACTCATCTTGATACGCTTGTGCTTTCTCCGCAATCGCGATTCCCTTCCGCGCCGTCGAAGCGAGGAAAATTCTCCGGGACTGTATGTTCATCACCGCTCTATGTGTGTACCCTGTGAAAACGACGATCCACCGACTGTGAATGGCGTTCCCCTATAATTTCAAATTTCAGCCCCCCCCCCCCCCTTTTGCCGCAGCTCAATCGATTCAACGCATCGCGAATAATTGCAAATTTTTGCTGGTATTTTTATGTCGCCGAAACAATCCGAGCTATAAAAACTTTCTTCAAAAGCCGACACGGTAAAAAGATTTGTATATTGAACATTTCTCGCCTACAAAAACCCAATAATTAATAATTAATAATTAATAATTAATAATTAATAATTAATAATTAATAATTAATAATTAATAATTAATAATTAATAATTAATAATTAATAATTAATAATTAATAATTAATAATTAATAATTAATAATTAATAATTAATAATTAATAATTAATAATTAATAATTAATAATTAATAATTAATAATTAATAATTAATAATTAATAATTAATAATTAATAATTAATAATTAATAATTAATAATTAATAATTAATAATTAATAATTAATAATTAATAATTAATAATTAATAATTAATAATTAATAATTAATAATTACGCGAAAGATGTATGTTAAATGTACAAACCTTTTTTTTACCACGAAGCCGGAGGATGATTCGAAGTCTATTATTGGCAGGATTAGTCAGTACGCGGTTTCGGCATCGAGAGCGATATCCCCTGAAACCCGACGAGAGTTCGTCTACGGTTAACGATATAGGGGTCACGAATGAGGGAGACGGACAAACCGAGTGAAATTCGGAATAGAGATAAAAACCGGCGCAGGACGGATACGGAAAATGAGCGAGAAAGCGAGAGGAGGATCGCGCGAATGGAGGGTTCGGAAACTCAGGGGGATGATGGTGTATCACGGCTTTCTCCCCCTCGGCAAACAACGGACGCGCGTTGGTCCCTCCGCCGTCGCTGCTGCTATCATTGCCCGAGCCCGTTGGGCCTCAGCATGGGCGAGGAGTACGTATCGAGGGATATCCGGTGGCAGCCGGAGAAACCAGCCTCGGGTTCGTCCCTTCAGCCCTCCCGGCTCATCGATATCGAGTTTCCGGATAATTCGATCGCCCGAGCAGCGCCCAGTGGCGTTCCCCGTTGGTCATCTAGCTGTCTCGTCACTCAAACACACAATCCGCTGAGAAATCTCAATTCTCTCTCTTTATTTTTTTACCGAACCGACATCTCCAGTGATAGGAGAAATTATATACATATTTGGCCACTGCTGGGCGCGCTCGTTGATTCGTAAATGATTCCCATTAGACCTTCATCAGAGTTATCGATCGATCATTAGATTCGCGTTAAGCATTCGACGGTCGAAATTATACGAGTTCTTTCGTCTGGTTCGATAAATTTGTATGTAATGAGAAAGAGGCTGTTTATTGTCTGCATTGGGACTCTGCGATCTTATTTCCCGACCGGAAATGGTGAGTCGTTGGATACAAGCGTAGCGCAAGGAAGAAGGAAAGAAAGAGAGCGAATGGATGGTTTATTGCGTGCACTGGGGAAAAACTGCCTTGAAGGCAGCCAAACCCAAACCTCCAACTCAAACTCAAATTTATAACACAGCAACGAGCAAACGGAGCGAGGCAGGGTACTTGAAACCAAGAGACTAGGCGTCAAAAGAAAAATAAAGAGTAAGAGCAATTAGACGAGAACAGTAGCAATAATGCGAGATAAAACCAAAGAGAATATAAAAAAATATAGTGACAACGAAAAATACAATGAAACCGTAAATAAAATAACAGATCCAGACTGGTTCACAAACCTGCCGAGCTCCATGCCGCAAATAATCGAAAGCTCACCCTTAAAATCCTTAGAAGAGAAGATAAAGCGAAAGAAGAAAAAAATTCCAGGCCCCTTCACGAGGTCGCGCTTTTCTTCGGTGCCTCCTCCTGGAGATATTTTCTCGAGCTTTTTCATTTCCAGCGAGCCAAAGTGCTTCCTTCGGTTCTCTTCTAATATCCCGTGTACTCCGCACCACTATATAATAAGCTGGTTCGAAACTTTTTAATATAAAGGAAACACATACAAAAAAATGACGGTTTCTCGTGTCTCACGCATTGTTCAGAAAATGATCCATTTCTATTCCCGTACATTAACGTGAATCTAAAGAATACACTTGTGTGTGTAAAAAAAAGAAAATGAAAGAAACGTCGCAGGGATGCAAGCTTGCCGCACCTCCGAAGCTTTCAGCCTCCCTGCCATTTTATACCGAGTGTAATGCAATATTACAGTGTATCGCATTGTGAAAGCTCCGCGACACACAACAGGAGGGCTTGAACGATCGTGAGGGTACGCGAGAGAGCGCTAATGCACGGCATCCACTCTGCCGCACTGCCGGCAGAAAATCTCGAGAAACTTTTGAATGAGAAAAATCTCCGGTAGCGATAATAATTCAACGACGAATATAGAAGGGCAAAAGGCATTTCATTTCAATTCCGGGGTTTCTGGGAGGAGCCCTTTCGTGGCGGTGCGACGATGTGCTGGAGGCAGCAGCACCCAGTCACTGGTATTAGGGGTTGTAAGTGACAGTGGCGCGGGACTGAGGAAAATCGTTTCATCCAACTTTTTTTTTTTCATCTCACACCCATTTTCAGTCGAGTTCTCTCCTCGGGAGAGGGAGAGCTACCGAGTGCAGTTACCGCGGAGCACTTTCATTTCGTTAGATAGAATCTTTATCGACGGGGCTAACAAAAATATGATAACGCATTTTAACGGGCGTATAGCTGTGGCGCAAGATACATGGATCCGTCACAGCGGCCGGACGTCATGTATATTTCATGTGTAACGCCAGTGTGTCGCTGAGGAAAATTGAAAAAAGGGGTAAACCGACATTTTCCTACGTTCGCTGCAATTCGAAGCCGCTCGTAGGCGCATATCGATGCCCGACGATTCGTTCGCGAGTCGGGGGCGAAGAGAGTGAGGTCAGAGGGGGACGCTAGACGAAACCGGAAATCGGGCTTCCAGACGCGATATACGCTACCCTTGTCTGCAAACCACTCTTCGCCGGGGAGCTACGATATCTCTGTCTGGAAAATTTGGCGTGAGAACGAGCGTCAGACTCGGGAAGACAATAGCATGCGGCCTGTTATCGGTATTGTGTCATTTTTGCCTCACCGGGAACGAACAATTAGTTGCCGCAGGCGAGTCCGTGGTTAAATACGTCCCAGACGATTTGTTTGTTGCTGTTTGTTGTGATATTCTGTTGGGACAACCGATTAATGTTTCGAGCCAACAAATTAATTATTTGGGCCAAAGAATTAGTTAGTTGCCATCGTATTTGCACTGAGAGAAGGATGTAGCAAATATGATTATATCGCTTGAGAGATATTACGATAGCACATAGCACTATGGAACTAGGGCGCCACCTATGGTAGGAAGTACCGGATTTATAAGAACTTTTCGTAGATATTGTGGTGAAAATTCTTGGAAAATCTGAGACTTTATGTCATAGGTGGCGGCTTAGTTCCCGACTACTATGTGCTGTGATCATTTTTCTTAGATGGTAGGTAGTTTTTACTAGAAGCTTCTCTCAGTATATTTGTTGGGTTAAAAAAATCATTTGTTGGGTGAAAAAGATCGTTTGCGGGGTCAACAAGATAATTTGTTAAGACTACAAGATCATGTATTGGGAGGACAAGATCACTCGCTGACAAGCGTCTAATTTTTTGGTTCAACAAAAATTAATGTACAGGGTGAAAACGGGCATTGGTTGAGAACCAACTAATTTTTTAGCCCAACAAGTATCGGCTCTACATGTTGATTAATTGACCGGCGACAAACCAATTTATCGACGAAACCAAATTAATCGCCTCCATCGTATTTAACTATACAATCAATCGGAGCAGCTAATTCCTCCCTTTCTCCGTGCCCGAAAAAGCCAGACGAAAAAGAAGTTTAACGCGGCTTGTACACAGTATAGAAAAGCTCGCGGAGTGCTTCCATCACAATGGATCATCGGAGATGCACGCCGTTAAACGAGCGGAGAAAAGCCCAAAGTGGTTTTTCCCTCAGCCCCGAAGATAATCGCTTCACGTTCACTTTGCCCAATGAGACGTTGTTGCCGGCAGTGGCTGCGAGATTGCTCACGACGCTGACGATTATCGCAAGGATAATAACGGGCGTAGGGACGCTCGCACCGAAACAACAAAATACGTTCTGAATTAGTATTCCCATGTACAGCGAATGACCCAATTGACAGCATGTGGCGCGGTTATTAGCCTCGCGCCGTGATTACGCATAATCGTTCGTGGGTCTCTCGCAGTCAACAGCTGCCGACCATTCGGAGCTTCTATCGCGCTTCTCTCCTAATGGAGCGTCTCGAATTTGCTCTCCCGACTTGGGATACATCAGCATACTCGAAAGTCGTTAACATACAACCGAGTATTCCTAGCTTCGCGTCTCGGCCGAAGTATTAACCAAAGGAGCTTTTTTCCCTTTCCACGCCAGCCGTTGCGAGCATGAATTAAGATGCATGCAAGACGAACTTTGCTGACGGCGGGGAATATTGCTTCGCGAGCGGATAAATTTTTTCTTTTTTTTCTGAATGAAATAAAAAATAAATGGGTAGCCCTTGAACACGCTCGAGAGTCTCTCGAGGTTGTCAGTAGCAGCAGAGGAAAATACAACGTAGAGAGCGGGCGTGTATAGCTGAGAAGCCGGAGAAGATTTCTGCGGGTCTAAGCTATTCCCGATTTACTATTGAAATTCTCAGCCACCGTCCTTTCAGGAAGACGTCGTCCATCTTGGCGGAGAATCGTTGAATAGACCCCGGCTACCCCGGACCCCACCGACCCGACTTACAACGTTAAATCATACCCGTTAACCCTGCCTGCCTCACCGACGAATATACATATTTATGTGTTGTAGGCCATGTACTATGTGCGGGAGACACTTTACCGCGGGTATATATTACAAGGACGAACTGCTATATTGCACAGAGGTGAAATAGCTGTTGCTGGGAATTTTCCAGTCGATCGTTTCAGACACGTACAAGCGGAATTGTGGAATTAATTGGGGGAGTAAATGTGGCGAATATGGCCCGGTCCACATATCATCCATACGTGCATATGAGCTCGGACCATGTTCACCATTTTTACCCTAGTTGTTAATAATATATCATATAATAGCCCGTGAAGGGTAATAATAATAATATTATTGATATTAATTATTACTATTACCAGGCTATTATATAATATTAATATACTAATAAATATTATATTAATGGAATTAGGATAAAATAATATTGGTTCTTATAAAATTTTAGGTGACGGAGCTCGCGAAGCCAGCATCTCCGGTCATAATTCCAGTTAAATTTGAGAAATCGAGAGTCCCACCCGTTATAGAAATTCCCCGTGTAACCAGAGCGGATATTGTACGGGAACGAAGCGCCGTCATAGATCACGGGGGTGGAGAGATGGCTGAAAGGCGAGAGGGAGAGAGAAAGGGCGGGGGTGGCCTTACGATATGTAAATTATTCCGTGTGTTATAACGTCCTCTCTCGGGCCGCTTCTCTGCCGGGGAGTAGCAAAGATTTCGACCATAAATTGTCCCCCGAATAAACGCTCTATACTCCTGAGTCTGGCAAAAAAAACGCCCTCTGTTCTCTTCCACGTTATTGTCACAGGCGTGGAGAGTGATTGAAAAAAATCGGTGAAATTGGGTTCGAACGCTAATTCATCAGGGAAAGTGAATTGGGTAGACGGGGTCAAAATAAGGGTATTGTAAACGCATTTTTTTTCAAATGCTAGCAAAAATTATTACAAATTAATTTTCGCTGTTATTGTTGTTGTTGTTGTTGTTGTTAGTAAACAGCCAATTGATAGCGCTGGACTCATCCGAACAGTCCACGTTCCTCAGCTACCCCATTTTGCCCCGTCACCCCTGAATGCAAAAAATATGGACTCACCGGTCTTGGAAGGGATCCGGCGTCGTGCAAAGTTCGCTCAGCATACAGTCCAGGTCGGTAGCCAGCGAATTCAGTAGCTGAAATTTAAAAAGAAAAAAAAATGAAATAGAACGATCGTACGGTATTATCAAAGAGATTTGCCGACCACCCTAAGCTCGTCGCGGGGGCTCCTCCCGTTGTTTGTATTGCGTTATACGCGAGTCCCGGAGTCTGTGAAATTAGAAGGCTCTCTCGAGCCTCCGGGCGCGTTTCCAGTGTCAATATTGAACATTCCCGACAAAGATATTCCGCGATAAAGTTTCGGGAACGGAGCGCGTGTGCATGCGAAAATCTCCAATTCGTGAACATGCGCGCCCGAACGTTACGCACAGTGTGCGCAACTCCGGACTTTGGATTTCCGTAGTACGCGTGGAAACCGATCCCGTACGAGCCCGCACGCACAGCTTGTACAATGTAATCTCATTATCAATATCATAGCTATGGTATCGGCAGAGATCGAACCACAGCCAGTATCGGAGAGGGAGAGACACGAACGTTGCACGATCGAGAAATTTCATTTCGCGCTCTATCGACTGCAAGCTATCGTCGGTAAACAACGAATTTAATTTCGTGCTCGAACGAACTGTGCAATAACGCGATTTACTGTATGTACGCTACAACCGCGCCGATATCTCGATAAACTCATTTTTCACGATTTTTTGTAATCGTTAATGGATGCCGTTATCCTTTGCAGTCGCTCATCGGGAGGGGGGATTTTTATAATTCGGACTCGGGTGATACGATCACGCTGCACAGAGAGATGGATCTAGTAAAAATTGCAATATTCTCCGAGAAAAATTACCTCATGCAGCTTTAACTGCACGGCTTATATACACTCCAGGCAATTTATTTATTGGGCCAGTAAAGCTATTGGTTGCGAACCAATTAATTTGTCGACTCAAGAAATTCAATATAAGCAAATAATCAAGAGACGCGGTAGTTTCTCGACGTTGAGTACTTAAAAAATAGTATATTATGCCACAAGGGAGGCAAGTGCGTTTTGTCACCAAGTGTGAAGTTTGATGCCCGAGCAAAGCGAGGGCAAAAATGAACACGAGGTGAAAATGCACTTCCTCTCTTGTGGCATACGTTTTTTTCCCGACTACCCTAAAAAGTGGCCATATTTCTATGCCTGCAACAGCACAATCTTTAGCTGTAGAGCCGGTCAGGAATTTACAGGGGCAACTAGCCGGATTATTATTTTTTTTTCATTTTTTCACCTTTTTTTTGTTGCTATTAGTAGTTTTTTCAATATCTTTTTTCATTTCCTTCCGATGAATCACTTTTCTGCCCTCTAAATCACTTCTTTTCCAGCTCGTAAAAAATCGGCCACTGTCCACCCCCGTTGCAGGTATGAAATAGGGCCTTTTTAGCGGAGTCGTGAGAAAAAAAGATTTTATAAACGAGTCGCTACCAAGTAGTTATACACCAATATGCCAGAAGTGTAATCTGTGAATCGTTACATTTTAAAACGAAGCATCGATTCGTAATTTCGAAGGCGCTTTTATATAATATACCTAGCGATCGATTCGGTTCAGCTTGTTCAACTGATAAAAACCACTTATTGAATGGTATTTCCAGTATGACGTCATTTCCGGCCGAAAAATTAGATTTCCAAACCAGAAGTGATGTTTTCCGTATGACGTCACTTCCAGTTGAAAAGTAATATTTTTAAACCAAAAGTGACTTACATGGGATGGAATTCTATTAATACGACGCATGACGCTCGTTGCAAAAGTGCAACAATTGCCTACCGGTGAGGTATGCACCCGGAATCATTTGACAATCGCAGTCACCTTCGAAGAGACTGTCAATCGAAAACTGTCATCGTAGCAGTGACAGTTCGTAAAAGAATTGAGTATAAAAAACGCGACAACCTACGGATGTCATCCTGAAGAGAATGGATTCCAAATAGGTCGTCGTTACGGCTTATTCCAAAATATATCTTCAGTATTTTATATACAAAAAGAAGATTCCAATGCGAATGAAAATATTCTAACCTTGTATAGAAAGTAATTAACATAGTAAATAAACTATTACTATTACTCTTATTAATTATTATACACTATTATTATAAGAATAGGTAGAATGTATAACAAACTCACATCCAATATAGTAGTAAATATAACAATTTTCCTCATACGACAATTGTAATTTAACTAGATCCTTCTCCCCGTGTGATCATGAGCATTCCTGTGTTCCACGAAGAGAAGAGGCCACTCGACGACAGACTGTGCGTAAAACAACAGCGACGACGCTGTCCGAAGACACGAGCAGAGGATGCTGGAATTAAAATGGTCCAGTGAAACTCATTCACCGAATTAAACGGATCAGATCCAATCAGCGGCACTCGGGTTCGTTCATGCACTCTGCAGCTTTACTCCTCCTCTTGTCTCGCGACTGTGTGACTGGTGATCTCGAGTGCTCTCGAGAGACTCGGGCAAGACAAACACTCCGTGTGCCAAGGAGTGTGCGAGTGTCTTGTTAATTTGTTGCAATATTGTCGCGATCGAGGCGCAGCGATTTCTCGCTTCAACGAATTTAATAATCGAACTTCCCGTCCTAATTAATGCGAGGCGAGGAGCCTCGGGTTTCATCGAAACGAGAGATGCGTGCAATTCCGCAACGGTGAGGAAGATAAAGACGAAGCGCCTGTGAACTTTCCACTCGTGGAGTCTCCGTCTCATCGGCGAAGAGGGAAAGACCTTTTCCTGAGAGTAGAGTACAAGGGCTCTCAAAGGGCCAGAAGCGAACGAGCGAGTGGGTTCCACCAAAGTTTTGCAATATTGTGAAGGACGCGAGAGTCTCGAGGGGGTGACGGCACATCTTGTAGAATGTTAACGAAGCCGACCGTTTGTTTCCGTCTCTTGTTCCGCGCTGAGGGACCCGTTAATTCAGATTCTAATAGAAGAGAATATATCTTAAAGAATTAAGAAAAAAAATAAAAATTATCTACTAGCGGCATCTACTAGGCTACACCGAAAAAAAGGTTTGGTAATATCAATTTCACAGCTGCAGTCACGCAAAATTGGTTTGAATCATTCCAGGCGCATTTAAATAGACTACGCCGTTGTTGAAACAATAAAACTGGTGAGGTTGTTTCAGTTGCGTATAGCAGTTACTGCGATTACAACGTTGGTTCAAAGTGAACCAAAACTGCATTAATTCAACAACTATTTTTCAATTCAATCGTATATAATGTCAACATATAGAAAGTATATTATTTTCACTTGAACGTATATTTGGTCAATTTGAAAAAAATGTGATTCGATGTGTTCGTATATAAACTAACATTTGTCATCTTGAAAATGATGTTATTCAATTCGGCAAGACGTCAATTTAGGTATTCACAAATATTATGCCCATAATAACAAACTTAAAAGTTGTTTCGATATTCCAACATCAAATCATGAAAGTTGAGACGAAGTTATTGTCGGAGAATAACTTATGTATCTGATTCAAGATTGCACATATCAATAAGCGATCGTAGCATAGTGGTAAGGTACTAAGTCAGGATGCGTCAGTTTCGGGGTTCGAGCCTCGCTAGGATATATAGAATTTTTATTTGTAGAAATTGTTTTATATTGATAAGTAGCGATAGTACTGATGACAATTGAACATATAAAACACGATGTAACCATGTATGAAATTAATTCATAACAAATAACGTAAATAACAGTACCGGGACTAACTCCATATTAAGTTGGGCCAAACCTTTTTTTTCTTTGTGTGATTAAATATTTGTTTTGAACAAAGGTTTGTTTCGTTTAGTTACAGGACACATTCACTTCGCTACTGATAATTATAAGGTTTTCGGTTTACGTGCGATAAAAAACTACTGAATAGCACGTTAACTTACCGTTGCGAATGAGATATGTCTTCGATTAAAACAGACATTTGGTAAATGCCTGTATAGATTCCGCTTACCAACTCAAAGCTTCAGTATAGTTTATTCAACCAACGAATTTTATTCCTCAATCTCATACTGAGCGCATTCAAGCAAATGGAGAATAAGAATGATGTAATAATTCATTGATATAATTGCCTATTCTGTTCGGTCAAACATATTGTTAGCTGGGACAATGAAATGATTTTTTTAATGCTGATGAAAGTTTTTAGTCAACTTAACTACATATTTTCTTCGCCACTCGCAACCGCCGGATTTGGTTGATTCAAACAAATCTTGTTTGAGCTTACCAAACCTTTTTTCGGTGTATGCGTGTAAGGTCCGAAACAAGGCCTGATAGACCCGAAGGCCCCGATCTAACGTTCTAAAATTGTTACTAAGCTAAACCAAAAAAACACATATGTATATATTATCACATATGTACACATATGTATATATTATCACATATGTACACATATGTATATATTATCACATATGTACACATATGTATATATTATCACATATGTACACATATGTATATATTATCACATATGTACACATATGTATATATTATATTCTGTATTGTATCATCGGTTTTTATGGTTGATCCTAGTATAAAATAGCCTTCGATTATTTCGATAAATTTTGTATCGTGGATTTTATTTTTCGACACGAGTATAAAACTGGCTGCCGTCAGAAACTGTAGTTGTTACAGTAGAACCGGCAGTAATTCGGACAGACGGTTAAGTGCGACAGCTGCTGTCCGCTCACGGTCAGTTGACCGCTCGAACGTATTATAGTAATTGTGAGCCCCCACCAGCTTGGACTTTAAATGAACGACGCAGCGAACGGGCTGTCTTCTGAAATATGGGACGATTCAGACGCCTAAAAAAAATTCAATTCCTACCTGCGAATTCCGTGACTAATGTGTCCAGTCAAAATAATCGGTGATCCACTTGCGCGTGACAATCATTCACGGTTATAAGAACGGTTTTTTCCCCAATGTTCGCGTAATGAGGATAGTACGAAAAAGAGACAAAAATAACGGTCAATTCTATACGTGTGTGGAAAGCAAGCGAGTATACGGTTTCCGGTTTCCGGCGGGTTTCGCGGTATCGACGGTACAAACCTCGAGCGACGACTCTCGACCCGGGCACGTATTTGCCTCGTAAGCCAAAACGTCGTCGTTTAATCTCGCTCGAATCACCTTTGAGCCCTTCAAGCCTCTTTCTCGTCTAAAAAAATTATATTTCTCGCCTACCCGACACTTTTTTTAATCAACATTTTTCAAACTCCTCGCGTTTAAAAAGTCCTCACTTTCGAAAAATCTTCACTGTTGAAAAATTTCACTTTCGAAAATATTATTTTTTTCGTTATGGACACGTGAATAAAAAAAAAGTGTTGCGATGAAATTGTGTTCGAAAAACTTTCATTACGATGTATAGCTTCTCCTCAAAGACAGTTCAGTTTTTTTTTTAAATTAAAAATGATGAAGATTGTTTTCAGCAATCGCAGTTTCACCAACGTGATGAATGCGGCACTTTGGGCATGAAAGAATTAACGAAGCCCATTCGATCCTTCCATCGCAATTTTCTTCTCAAAACTCAAACGAGGGATTTACTCGTAACGTAACGGGGTTAAGTCGCCTCTCCCTCCGGTGTATTAACTCGCAAGCCACCGTACGGTCTATAGGACTGAATAATTTTCAGCACGATGCCTCCGGGGTTAGCCACCTCTCTCGCCTCGGTTCTCGTTCACAATCGATATCGAACCTCCTCCACGAGCAGCCGGAGAGCGACCTAACAGTCCCACTTCGTAAATCGCTATAGCAACTCGGGATCAAAACACACTATGTTATTGTGCACCATGTTAATGCCCGGAAACTTTTTTTTCGACTCCCCCTCCCGCTGTACGAATACCGCCTGATCACTGAAACTACTGAGGCAGAGAGAAATATCGAAGCGTGTTTACGCCGGCGAGTAGAGAATCGCGTGATCTTGTAATGCCTGAGATGCAGATATGCCTTTCTACAATGTTCCCGTTACCAGGCAATTCAAATTCTCGACGGTAGGTACGCGTATATTTTTATCATTCTACCGAGCAAAACGCAATATGAATGAGAATCGTGTACTTGTTTGTTTCTCGTTAAATTCATATATCTTGAATGTGAGTAAAATATGTAAATTATATACAAATGATTAGCGGGTTATGCCTCGCGCGACTGCAACCGCTGACACTCACAGTCAACACAAATCGAAACTGAACGGCCCTACAGAACACTGTGCTCCACTCTCGCTTAAGCGCAAAAAGTTATTTTCGATACATCGATCGAACGTCGAGGGCTGTTAGAAAGGGTCTTTCTTTGACACACCCGACAGTAAAGTAGGTGAGAGGCAGAGCTCGTCGAGGCGAGAGAATATCGAGGGGACACATATACAACGCGATCGAATAGCCGAGCTATAAATACGTGAGAAGGTTGAAGACAAAGAATCCGGAAAGATGCACGGTGCACTTCCGTTCATGAGCCGGCGGTGTCGCTATTATGTCTGTCGGTCCGCTGTCGGCGAAGACAGCCGTACGTGTTGCGCTACAACGAGTACTCGACCTCGGGCTCGCGGTCGTGTACACGGGAAAGTCGTATCATCCGCAAAGCCTCATTGGTAATCATAATCAGTCGGATATATTTATAATAGTTAGAAATCGTAATCTTCTTGCGATCTCTTGTACGTGGAAAACATTTTTTGTTTGGAAAGTTATTTAATTATGATTCGATCATGCGAACTTTGGGAATTAATTTGTAAAAAATGAAGAACAAGATCCAGGTTTCACTCGATGCATATTTTTTGCAACTGATGGTTTGTTTTTATGTCATTCGAATGATTTCATAAGATAATTGGAGTACCGCTTTACTGCAACACAAACTTTATCAGATTTTGTTATAATTTTTTTTGATTACATGTTTCTACAAATTTTTGACATTTTTTTCACATTTTAGGTAAACTACCAGAAGGAATGGATGAATTGATTCGAAATTCAATACCAAATCGACATTTTATATGTAGAAGTCACAACACGATCAAGTTTCGATGTGATCCCAAGGCTTTTCGAACAATTATTGTGTTTTCGGATGGGACAGACCTGCAGATGAACAGACAAAGAGACAGAAATGGGGAAAATTCTTTTTTCGCAGTCTAGGACACGCGAAACATGTTTTCTAGACCATGATCTCAAAATCAATTTTTTTAGGATTGCAGTACTTTCTCTCCTTATATACTTCCCCCGGGATGAGAAAGTAAAAATGGCGATTCAGTTCCATCCGGAAAATGTATCGATAGATTAAGTTTCAAATCGTTGAGCACTATTCCGCTGGGTAAGCGAACGTCAGAGATGAGAGAAGTGCTGGCCCCGGAAGCTGAAAGGAAATAAATGCATGCACCCACACACATACATGTATAATCTAAATAAACTCCCGAGCGGGAACACCGATATCGTAGATTTTCCCCTAGACCTTTTTAGCGCCCATGTCGTATACAAGAGCGCGAGAAAAAAAGGGAGTACAAGGAAAGATAGCGGACCTCCTCGTGGGACCAACACGTGCCTTTAGCCAAATAATTTAGTATCGTTTTAGGCCGATTGGACGCTCGATTTATGTTTCTCTACTCCACTACTCGAGGCCTTCATGCCTCGACTTCTTGAGTAGAATTCTGGGCTTTTTAAAAGAGTCCACTTTGCAATAGATTCTTCGGAGCGAAAAAGATGGGCAAACTCATCCCGGGAGTCCTGTCGAACTACCCAAACATTGGCGTTAAACGTGGGGGTCCGATATTGAGGTTAAGATATTACAAAATTGAGGGCTTTTAAATTAATTTAAAACATTAATTTTTATAAAAAAATAATTTTTTCGTCGAGATAGATAATGTAATGCAAAGGGTCGGGCAGAAATCGATGAGACAGTTGTTCTGCTGCGAGAGATTCTTTTCTCAAACGGGGGATACGGATTCATTTTGGCCGCGGGTTACGTTTTGCCCCGCCCTCCCCCATCTGCTCCCGGCGCGATGTAACAATGCATATTGTTTCGTGTCTGTATGTATCTGGAAATTTCTTCAGAAAGTACGCAACTATTTATTTGTATGTACGAGTCTACCGTAGCATTGACGAACGAGGAAAACCGAGTTGCCAGACAAAGCGCTTCAAGCGCAATATGAAAGTTAAAAACAAAGCTTCCTCTATGACGAAGCAAAAGAAGAAACTGTTTCGAACAGTTTTCGAAACTCAATTTAAACATTCTCTCCTTGCCATCCCTCCACTCCTTCCGGTGATGCGTTCGGTACTCCTCGAAACGACAAATTTTGCCGGACTAGAGTAAACAGAATTACTTTCTTTGACAGACACAGCGCAGTGTGTCTGTGTGTGTGTGTGGTTGCGGTATGATGCAAAGTTATGGAGATCCTGTGGTATTGCCGCCTCCATCGGAACCGAACAAGGAACCCTAGAAACTTCCGATTCCGCTCACCTTATCCTCTCACTGATGACGCAGTTCCGAGGGGTACTCGGAAGTTCGATGTTCTGCCGAAACTTGTACGTTTCACCTATCAAACTCTGCATCTACTGCTGAGAACGAGAACGACGTATCCCAAACCATTTAACAAGTAAAACGATGAGACCTGCGCCCTTCTGCTTCTAAGCAGCCAATATAGTTGTCCCGCAGCCACGGGTACGTCGAGGAAGTAGAAGCAGCTGCTTCGTGCTTCAACCACTGGGAGTATTCGATTATTCACTCGATAGACGCGACGAACAGAAAATAAAGATCGAACCTATTTCACTTTTTGTATGTTATTTGCCGGATATTTTATTACGTGCAGCGTGGACCTCTCATAAGTTATGAGTTTGGCACAAGCGACCTCTCTTAGCTTATATTTTCACTCAGACCCCACTACGTTGTCAGTCTATACCCAGGTTAGGATACCCAGCTAGGGTTTGGTCCGGCAGGCTGTTACATCCCAGCACTGGCGCGAGACTGTCCGAACGCTTGGTGCGTTCTCGCGCCAGTGCCGAGATGTAACCGCCAGTCAGACTTACCGTAACTGGATAGCTTTGATGAGAAAGTTATACGATTTTGGAGGTACGTTCTGTAATTCACCCTTTATAAGTCACACCTCTACCCCACTCGTAGGCACTACCGTATACACTGTAGAAAATGTCTGTTTGAAGATTCATAAATGTATATGAAATTTCATTGACACGTATGTAAGAATATTGCGTTACCGGTATATTAAAAACAATAATATTTGTATAATATATGTAATAACATAATTTTCATACACAGATGTCTTAATTTTCAATGCTATCACCGGTAATTTTAATATACAGGTATTGCATTTAAGTTTAAATTATTAAAATTCAAATACAATGTATATGAATTCCAATTTCTTATAACTTTGTATGTTAAACGTGTTGTAAATTTCATAACATTTTTTATAGTGAAGCAACGAGTGACCTCCACTCCGCGTCCGTCAGGCGCGTTTCGGTACGGTTTCGGACAGTGTGACTTACAGGGTTACGAGATGTTCATAAATTAGGGTAGTACAAATTAACATAGGTTCCACCGTACGTCCGTCCACCGTAATAAATTTGATGTATCTATTCTGTATTCTGCTTTGTCTCACGCTTGATGTAACTACTATGCCTAACCCACGAACACGCTTCACTCTGCTTTTATTTGCACTATTTACTATATTACAAGCTTTTATTTATACTATTTACTGTATACACTACAATTATGCTCATAACACTTGCTCTCGGTGCTCTGCATTGTCTGACGCTTACCGTATTGCTTGGTACTTAGGGGAGTTATGAGAGTACCCAATAAAAATATCTATCTATCTATCTACGTCAAAACGTTCGCTCGTAAGAAGCATCGACGCGTTTGATGAGGGCGCTTCGTACCAGAACTTGCGAGAGATGTCCTTTTTGGGACAGTTTTCCTTGCAAGTGGCAATCCTGCCGTGCCTATTAAAGAACGTTCGTCGAATCGTCACTTCACAGCTGAGATATTAAGGTTCTCTCTTAGGTAGCCGGCATTCGCCCACTCTCACCTAATTACAGCGCCGAGACATCGGTTGTGGGTCAGCACATCGCCATGGCAGGAGACGAGGTGCTCCCGCCGAATGACAAGATGATCGAGTTAATCGAGTGCTCGCGATCGTTTACATACCTGCAGGTAAGAGCCCCTCCGAATCCCCGAGCCAAGTGGACGAGGGAGTTTACTCTTCAGCTTCTATCTCCGGCTTGATCGAGTACCGGTATGCAAATGCTTGCGAGGCTGAGGGTATCCTCCTCGTTTGCATTCCCTCTCGGGTTTCGTCCAGCCGCGAGAGGACGAAATCCCGACTGGGAGAAAGGGGCTCTCGATAGACCGCGCCAGACGGAGATAGGCGAAATCGAGTGTCGATCGATCACCGGCACCGAGATAGCGGTTTGCCGCTGGTAGGACACGACGATTAATCGTGCACTACAGCGGCAACCTTCTCGTTTGAGCAGACGCGTCGCGTCGGTGGATAAACCGCGGGATCTAATGATTATTTAATGATTCGAGAGTGCACGCGGAAGGCGTGACGAACTGTAATGCTCTCGTGATCGTAGTATAGAGAAGCGTTCGATTAATTGGATACGGATTGATTCTATACATGCTAGGGGGGGGGGGGGGGCGGGGGTTCAGTGGGTGCAGACGAAAATGAGAGGGGTAATAGGCTAGATATAGTAATAGGAGAAGTGCCTGATGGCTAATTGAATAGGACTCGCGCCGCTCGAGGAAGCGTCACGCAAATGAATCGGCACCTTTGAAACACCTCGCGTCTCAATTGCAACTCATTCTCGGTCGCATAATTATCGTTGTTGTTATACGTCGAAAAATAATTGGGTGCCCCAACCGACCGCGAGGTTAAACACGCCCCTAGCTATTAATTTTGTTTGAGTCAAAAGATGAAGTTCGTTGGGCGAAAAAATGTATGCGTTGGCCCAAAAAATTAATATTCGCGAACATAAAATCAACGTGTTAGACCGATAAATTTACAAAATAATTTGTTGGGAGTAACTACTTTTTTCGAACGACCGAAATAAATCGCTTGGGGCGTATTTAACCACGCAGTTAGTTGGGGCAATTGTTTTTATTGTTCGTGAGCATTGCTGCGTAATAATTTTAACTCCCATATTTTTTCTTGCGGCAATAATTCGCAGCCCCCAATGGGCAGTAGACGAACATTTTTGTGAGAAAGCGGGGTGGGGGAGAAGGGTGGTCGCACTCGACAATGAAACAATTTAAATTCCCAGTTTTCTGCGAGCCCTCGGCCATCCAACCGCATGCTATGTGCGAATAAACAGCGGAGTTCGTGCGTCACGACTTTCGTGAACCGTCCGGCAGTACTAACAGCAGAAACCCCCGATTGTAGTACACGGAGAGTTGAACCAACCCCTCAGCTTACTCCCCGAAAAACTCATAACGTCATAGGCCCCTCGAGAGATATTCGAAAAAAATAAAAATAAATAAAATATAAAAGAGGAAGCGGAAAAAGCGCTCGGAGGGTCGAGTGCGCTTGTAGAAAAAAAGAAAGAAGAAGCCAATGTTTCTGCTTTCCGTTGTGGAAAGTATAATGGGACGCGTCAATGATCAAAGTGTCGACGATAACAATAAAACTTTCGGGAAAGGCTTCCCCACTCATTTCACACAGGGAGGAAGTGAAATGATTGCGCGTGACGTCGTGTTTACTATATATTATTCTGTCTAAAGTACACAGCTTCCGATCTTTTGCGCGGTTGACTCACAAACCGGACGAATTACGAGCGCCGTGGTACACGGTTAAAAAAACGGTTTGTAAATCTTGCTTTTCTTCTTCTTTTAATTTTATAATTTTCTTTATTGAAAAATATAATTTGTTGACAAACAAAGAAATTGTGAAATTATTATCAAGATAAAATAATGAACGTATGTGGACAAATTTTTTTCTTTGTTAAAGATACAACCTTTCTATGAGGTCTATGAGGAACCTTTTCCTTCCTCATAGAGGAAACTTTGTGATGGAGAAAAAAAAAAATTTCGAGATTTTAATGAAAACGTGTTCAGAATGTTCCAAAACATCGAAAAATCACATTTAGAAAAAATGTCCGGATGTGTGTGTGTGTGCGTGCGTGCGTGCGTGCGTGCGTGTGACGTGAAAAATTCAAACGGTTATAACTCGAGGACGTCTCGTCCGATCGCGCTGAAATTTTGCAGACAGCATGTGTGGTTAATAGTCCATGTTTCTGCCAAATTTCGTCCAAAAATGTTCAGTTGTTTTTTTTGTACGCCATTTTTTATTGAATTGAAAATGTCTGTACGCACTGTAGCGCTCGCAATTTTTTAGCTGTCGGGCTAAAAACGCGTATGTAGGTAAAATTTCATCACCCGATGATCCCATTAAAATTTCAGGAAAATCGGTCGAACCGTTTAAATTTTATGTCATTTTGAATGTTTTTTTATTTCATTATATTTTTTTAGAAGCATTTTTTCCGTATCAAATATTCATCTACGAATAAAATAAGTGTCAGATTCGTGATCAGCGTGAAAAAATACATGGAATTCCAGTCCCGGGGTGACAACTAATGAAAAAGTTTACCAGGCATTTTTATAGCCAAAATTGCAAAAATGAGTGATTTTAGGTATTTTTAAACAACGATTTCTTTGCTTTCCGATGGCATCGCGGAAAAACCCAGGTGCCTATCGTGCTCTACAGCAAGACATACACAAGACGATGGATATGACGGGATTAAAAAACTAGATAAAGAGGTATGACTAGGACTCCTGGAATAAAAATCGAAAGGGCAAAAAAAAAATTCAGGAGCGCATACTTCCATGTATTTTTTTGTGTCAAGCGCAGATTCAACAAAGTGAAACGTGATGATATAATATTTTTTTACGCGCTGAGCTTGAATCGGCTAGCCGTTTTGCATAAAAGTCTAAGGCGTTGACGTTGAAAAGAGTAAAAAATTGAAATTTTTATATCGCTTTCTCGTAAAAGTTAGAAGTGGAAATTTTCATATCGCTTCCTCATAAAAGTGTGAAGTTGAAATTTTCATACCGCTTTCTCATAAGGTTCCTTTATTCGCGAAGCTTCCTCTATGAGGAAGCCAAAAATACAGACAATGCTTCCTCATAGAAGAAGTTTCACGAATAAAGAAACCTTATGAGAAAGCGATATGAAAATTTCAACTTCCAACTTTTATGAGAAAGCGATATGACAATTTCAACTTCTAACTTTTATGAGAAAGCGATATAAAAATTTCAATTTTCAACTTTATGAAAAAGCGCTATGAAAATGTCAATTTTTTTTTTACTTTGTACGTTAGTCGTATAAAATAACGAAGGATACAACGCATCCGAGGATTCGGTCAGGGCGATGTATGTAAGCACTTCTGGGACGCATGACCGAAAGTCACTCTCGCGACACGCGATCGTAACTACTCGAAAATTATAGGCTCACGTATACTACGCGGAAGATAATGCCATTTTACCGAAGTGATGTGGTAATAGTATCAAACGTGCGTTTGATAACTATACTTGATAATAAAAACTTGGTAACTTTAATCTGTCGACAGTCAGATAAATAATAGTTTTCTCGTCGTCGTTGCGAAAAGTGAAGAATTCTTTATTTCTTCATATACTCACGATCAAGTAGCTGGAGGCATTGCTTCCGGTCGACTCCCTCTTCCTCTGAGAGCCGCCGTACTCCCTGTGGATCAGTGACGTCATCCTCTCATAATTAGTGACCAGGGATCAACGACCAGTGGCTGGAAGGTTCTATTGTTGCTCTCCGCGGATTGTCAATCTGAAAAAATGCAAAAATAAATAAATAATTCTATAACAAACATTACTTATGCATAATTTATAATATTACGAATAAACATTATGTTCCATCGCCGTTAAATTGGTTGCAAACAAATGTTTTCGTATACCGATTAATGTAAAGTATCGACAGTGTTACTCTGAATTTAAGTCGGTAAAAAAATATTGTTCGGTAAGGGTACAGTCAGCGAATTTTTTCCGCCGCTTTTATTGGTCACCATGTTATCGCGTAATCGACCGGCTCCTCCGGTCGACCTACATTGTATATAGTACATAGCGGCGAAGCAGGGTGAGAGAGGACACCGTCGAGTATCTCAGTCTGACCTGGTAAAAGTCGCCAATGAGTCTGTGGCGAGAGATGAAGAAACAACGAACGAGCTTATCGCAAACTTGCGCTGCTCTGACAACCCACCGACGATACATAGTGTATACTCGGTAAACTCGCGGATAATGATAATATCTCCTCGGAGTATCTATTGTGCTCGTGCGAGACCACAAAGAAACGCAAGACTCGAACAAGAAAAAAGAAAAAGAAGATTTCTCTACTCTTATTTTCATTACGAAAATATTTCGCAAACTTTCTCACACTCCGGCTCTTTATTATCTCCTCGTATTCTCTCGGTTTTCTGTTTCGTTGCGCTGACACCTCACTGTTAAGATTAGAATCATACGCGAGCTCCTATGCCCCTGGCTGATACGGGAATGCGGCTGGCTCTGTAGAATTCTCTCCGGGCACTTTGGATCGCCGAGTTTGCGGAACGTACACGTTAATACAGAAGTGCACGCGCCCGACGTAGACGCCGCCACTCGCCTCAATCGGTTCGCAGGATCGCCGCTGCCGCTGCGTTACGTCAGCGCCGAGGAGCGTTCGAACAGGCGGTTTCGCAAGTCGTTTTCAATCGAGCCCAATGAGCGAAATGGCTGCTGTGCTTGACGCCGTGCTCGCCGCTTCGGTCGAGACACATCTCGGACAGTTATCGTCGCGAGGCGTCACCACGAGAGTCACGAGACGCCCCGATGCCGCTCGATCGTTTAATTAGTACATTTACAATAATACGAGCTGAACGTAGGGGTGAGCGGGGCACGACGTGCTGTTGGCCACACTGTGCACTTGCGATTTGCAGCCAAGTTCGCCGTGTGAAAAAAAAGAAAAATTTCAGACGCTCAGTTTTATTCTCGTACTTACAGAGTCCATGCGGACGCATAACTGTGTAGGCAGTCGTACGCCCGCAGTGATGGAAAAAAGGTGTCGTGAAGAGAAAAATAAGCGCATAGTGTTCCAACTGTTTTCTGGGGCAGTGTAGGATGTTTCATTGTACAAGTATCATACAGAACGAAGGTGTGAGGGAAAGATGACGCGAGATCTCATTGTTTTCGTCTAAGATTATGTTTCAACTTTTTTTTGGAAGATTTAAACCATCACGTCGATAGCGACAAAATTGTGAATACTCCTTAGCAGGAACGGAATATTGGACTTGAGAAAAAAAACTTACATACTATACCCAACTCATCCCTACGATATCTTAGGATATCCTCCTATATCTGTCGTATTCTTTTGTACCCAAGAAGCATATTGGTAGGAAAAGAACACATACTGATGATGGCATGTTAGGAAGAGGGTCGGCGATTGTCCTGTCGCCATAAACGACACGGTAACAGTCTCGTGCTACGCGGATGTAAGAACAAAAAACCTCCTGGCCGAGTAGTCAAGCAGTTAGGTGTCATGAGGCCGTACGTTTTCATTTCGCGTCGTTCCTAACGTTTTCGTAGCATGCACGTGGGGAGGATGCGAGACGGGAAACGAATTTTCCCGAGGCTATCGGGTGATACGACCCGAGCAGGCGTCTCATCGTCAAACAAATAGGCCCGGGGAAAATGCAAGCTTTCGCTCTCTCCCGCTTTCCTTCTTCCGTGCACTTCCTCCGTTTATCTGGCGTAAGCCGTCAGGCGCGTCGGACAGATCATCGTGGGCTATAATCGCACTGGGGTTTTTTTATTATACTTCTGCGAGAGGTGCAAAGTAAGAAAGCGGGAGGATAGAAAGGAGCTAGACCACAATATTTCTGGTCGACAATATTTTTTTAGCGACATTCTTCAAATGGGCAATTTACATTCCACTGTCCGCATGCTTGGAAACACCGAGCAGGCTGACCGATACGTCCAATTTCTGGTTTTTGTATTTTTTTCATACGATATTTTGTTATATATATATAGTTAGGGTGTTTCTCAAAAAGGATATTTTTTTAAATTTTCCTTCCACCCTTTTAAAGTATAGATTTCGAACTCAAATTGAATCTCACGAAAGGCGGTCCCTAGCAAAAAAATTCTGAGAGGTCCGCATTCGACGTTTGTACCCAAAAAAATGCGGCACCTTCGAAACGTAATTGTTAATGACTGTCTTTCGCGAGATGTTTTTTTAGATCTTAATATACACTTCTACGGGGTGGGAGATTAACTTCTTGTCATTTTTTGTAGTGAACCCAAAATATATATTCTTTTATTATTGTTTTTAATTTGTATATAGGAAACTCTAAAAATGTCCAGTAGTGTGAATTTGTTTCAAAAATTCTTTTCACCCTTCAAAAGTATAGGTTTCAGTCCCAAATTGAACCTCGCAAAAGACGGGACCCAGCCAAAAAAGCTAAGAAGTGCTGCATTCAACGTTTGTACCGAACATTCGACTTCTTTTTTTTGGGTAAAACGACGAATGATGCATCTCTTAAGATGTTTTGCTTAGCCCTGCCGTTCGCGAAGTTGAATTTCAGATTAAAATATATACTTTTGGACGGTGAAAAGAATTTTTTTCAACAAATTCACCCTACTGGACATTTTTAGAGTTTTCTATATACGAATAAAAAAATCGAAGTCTTTTGTGTGTGATATTTTTTTAAATGACAAAATGTTAAGCTTCTACTCCATAGAACTCTATATTTTGATCGATAAAAAAATCTGGCTCAAGGATTTGCTAGGTAACGCCTTTCGCGCGGTTCAATTTGAGATCGAAATCTGCACTTTAAAAAGGTGGGAGGAAATTTTAAAAATGCCTTTTTTTAAATGCCCTAATATATATATATATATATATACTACAGCTTCTGGTGACTGGCGCGCTCGCATGAAGAGTCTTCAAAACACGTAAAAGAGATCAAATAGTCCCTAGGCTGGTCTAGGCTGGCCTAGAGCCCAAGGAGACTTAGAATAATCAGGGCCTCTGCAGGGACCTCAAGGGGTCTCAGAATAATTAGCCCTCACTTCGATCCATCCTCGAGGGGCCACCCAAGGGGGATTTAGAATATTTGAGCTGGAGGGGACGGTTCGGCTTCATCGAACATTGTACACGGCTCCGGGTATAAGAAAGTTGACCTTTTCCGGTGCGATAAGAGTGGGAAAGGGTCACCTTCATAAAAAGGGGACTCTCTCTCCGGATGGTGAAGCTGACCCTCCTACCCCCTCCCCCCCCCCCTTCTTCACACAGCGGCGAGATTTTTAAACATTGTCGAGAGGAGATTTATATATCTATTTTTTTATATACACGATATACGCATAGTTTTTATCGTGTATTGTTAAGTTTACGATTTCCCACGTTGGATTAAGATCGCGCAAGGTTAACTTTGATTTCTCGCTTTGTCTCCTCGTTTTTTATTATCCTGTCCCGCCTTTCGTCATTAACCGCCCACGCGAGAGGGGGTTCACTCGAGCCTGTACACGAAGTGTTGTAAATATTCACGTTGCATTACCAATAAAAAATAAAACATATGAAATAAAAAAAAAGTTATGTCCGTGCTAAATATTAACCTATCGCCGGGCAATTCCGTTTCGTCGTACAACACTGCGAGATTTTTTCAGGCTGCTCACGATCTCGAATCACCGGGTGGTAAACGAGTAATTCTTTCACGGTTCCAAGCAAAATCGTCGAGAAATTGGTTTCGATGGGTACTCGCCAATGAGCTTTGCGTGGGTGACTCTCCCGAGGTCACTCGATCCTTGACCCACGGAGAATTCTCACAGGCCTTACCTACTCTGCACGCTTCTCAAGAGAGATGGAAACTTTTCGCGTGTTCCTTTCGCTACGCAAAGCGCATTCCACGTGTTCGCCCGGCGTACTTCCCGTCGGACGTATAAAGCGTCGACACTGTCATAACTAAAACGACACCCAACCAAAGCAACACAATAGTACATTACGATACTAGTGCGAAACAACTTTTTCAGACGAGTATGAGTTTGCAGTACGATACGAAGGCGAGTGTTGCAATCACACGAGTTAAGAAAACGTTTTTCGCGCGATTAGCATACACAATTTTCTTTCAAAAGGTGTAAAAATTGGGGTTTCACGCACACGAAGCGCGCGCGCCAAATCGCCATTTTCCCACCGAGTGAAATAAAAACCTATTCAGCCTCGGAATAATTCAAGGTCACACGTATGGAAAACAAGAAAAAAAATTTACCAATATTTATGCCTGCGCATAGAAATCCTTCGACGCGCGACACTGCGCCGTATAACGGGCTGTCCATACAACGTCGGCGACCTGACGCTGCACACCACAACAACGTCGAATTCGTCGAAGAACTAACACAAAAAAATCCACCGGCGGGTCACACTGAATAACAAGCCACTCGTTGGTAAACTAGCGCTGCCAACGCTTCCAGGAAATCCCTCAACGTCGATGGCCTCGCGACCGCCTCGCACCTCGTATATAAGCCAGTGAGAAACAACACCATTGGACAAATCGGGCGAGAAGACTCCCCCCACTGACGGTTTACTTCGTCCAGTGTTTTAACCCCTTTTATGTTATCAAATAAACCAGCCCCATTACTTACTTACCGTACTTATTATTATTATTATTATTATTATTATTATTATTATTATTATTATTATTATTATTATTATTATTATTATTATTATTATTATTATTATTATTATTATTATTATTATTATTATTATTATTAAAAAGTTATTCAATTATTTATGTATTTTAAGAAAAAGAACTCATATTTCAACAGACCGCACGACTGTTAAAGTAACGCGACGAGGATTTGACTGGACAACACGAGTGTCGAGGACCGCGGGACGAGAATAAAAGATGAAGAAGCAGCAAAACTGCGAGAGCAGCAGCGTGCGACGAGTACCGAACTCCCCACTGGTGGCATCATCAGCCATAAACATCGTAGTCTCGTCGTCGCTGGATCTCGTCTTCTCGGTCGGCTCGTTGCACCACCGACCGCCGGAATCAGCGGCAGACGCGAGCGTAGTCGCCGAGGCCTCGTCATCGTCCGTGGACCAGCGATGGAACGTGTATGTCTCTCGCCAACGCGTCCATTATATTTTCTTTCTATCCGTGTATTCGCAATGCATACGTCGACGGCCGAGAATTAGAAGGGCGCGACTCGCGCGCCAAAACACGGGAGTTACGCCCTTTCCATTCTCAACCGCCGATGCGAAGATCGAGAAAGATTGCGCGCAGAGACGAGAGCGATGCAACACGACGGCTGAGAGAAGATATGGAAAGTTTGGACGTTGCCCCGTGTTACGAACTCGAATCGGAATCGCTCAGTGAAAATATACAAAAGTCCGCTCGCTGCGCCCTACGCTGCACGTGGAGCTTTCCTCGACGCCTGTCGGATTTAATTTATTAATAGCGCGCACACAAAAACACACGCACAGCCAGCCAGCGACCGCCCGTTTTTATCTCCGCAATTTCGAGAGGGAATTTAATGTCGAATTATTTCGATGTGAAAATTTACATAAATGCCGGGGTGAAGTTCTCGGAACGAATTAACTAATCCTCGGTAATTTATACTGGACGCGAAAGGTAGAGATGGAAAAACGAAGGTTGCAGACGGAGAGAGTGAGCAAAGAGAGCCCAGCTGGCCGGCAGTTGAATCCCCCTCGCCCTCGATGCATAATTCCAATCGACGTACTCATAGAAATATATAAAGTTCGTTCGCCCTCCTCATTGAGATCGTTCCACGTCACTCCTACCACGTATACGACTACCAGTCAATGCGGCAGTGGTACAGAGACCTGGTAGCTAATTCTCTGACCGACTCGAGTCGAGTTCCCGTGCTCGAGCTTTAATTGAAAGCTAATTAGCATGACAAAGGGTTGCGGGAGCTCGCTACGGGGGTCCGTACACGCCGATCGGCTTCGATGCCTTAGGTAACTTTTACCAGCACCGATGCGCCTCTCCGCGGTTCCGCGCCACGTATTTATCCCGTTGATAGGCGAGCTTCGGGAAGCAAATTACGGGCTTTATCGAAGAAAGTCTCTATCAGCTTCATAATCGCACCGGATTCGAGGCTCCGAAAGCCTTTTCAGACGGGAAAATCTAGCGAGATTGGAGTTTGAATACTTTCGGGCAGGTCGGAACGAACCCGGAGCGTCTCGCGTGAGATTGAGAGCATGTTAAATACCGCGGTAGGTAACAAAAAACTGTAACTAATTTTTTAAACCATGCTCACCATTTATCGGAAGAAAATTCTCACATGAAGCTGTATTTGTTTCCGGTACATGTAAGAATGTACTTTAATCCGGAAGTTCTGTTACCAGTGAAAAATATTTATTACAGCTTTTTTCACCGACCGAATACAAATTGGGCGGGGAGGACGGCTGCCACATAGCCTTAATCGTCGCTGGAAGGACAATAAAATTACGAGATCTCGAGAGACGAGGAGTGAAATAAAAATAAGAGACGACTGAATGGAAGTGAGCGAAGGAGGAAGACTCGCAATTATCGGACGTCCCAGAAGCGCTCTTCTACTAATGGCCGAAACGCGAAGGGAGCCTGGAGATCTTCTGGACTCTCGAACTCGACGGTTGGGCGGGTTTTCGGTCTTTCGCGAATCCTCCAGATGTCGAGACGAGGATGGTGTCTCTCGGCCTGCTGTATCGTTTTCTCGCTCGATTTCTCTTTCGTTCGGTCATTGTTCCGAGGTATACAAGGATTCGACATTAGCGAGTGGGAACGAGGGTCCTAGAGATCGCGAAAAGAGAAGCGGATACCAGAAGCGAAGAAGGAGCTTGTTGGCACCGGAAACAATGAGAAGGAGGAGCGTAAGAGCACTTTTGCTGAGAGTCGTCTGGACGAGATCAGAGGAATCGCTTCTCTAATACTCCTCGGTGTTTTTTCGTCTCACGAAACGACGCGACTCTCGGTGTCGATTGTTTTTCACGCCGAAGGTCACAAGGTCGAGTGCCTCGTTTGTATCAAGGAGGGCGGAGTTAAATAGGCTCAATCGGCAAAGAAAATTGTGATCTACTTTTTTTATTAATGGTGCGAATTTTTCCGAAGAACCAAATTTGAGCCGAATACGACTTTAGATTTTTCCAATTAAAAAAATGAGCACTGTTGAAAAAAGTTCATTGAAAAATTGTAGTTGTCTCTGTCCCACTCACAGCCGTTTCGCTTCACGTTAACCCTTTGCGTCACGGTGGGACATAGGGTGTCCCACTTTCATTCGCTCAGTTTTCAATATTTTTGTACTTACTTCTTAACATGAAATATCAAGTTTTTTTAGAGTTAAAATGTACGACACAAAGGGTTTTGCACAATAAAAAAAAAAATGCATTTCTTATTACCGATTGCCATGTTGAATGCAACATAGTGAATCGTTTTCGAAATTTAAAATTCAACCGTGACTGGTCGAAAAACTGCACATCCAATAATTTAGGGTTTTCCTACAACCTTTTTTATCTTTATCTTCAAATCGCCAACTCGCCAAAGGTTCCTTGACAACTGGTGAATTGTTATTCGTAATCGCGAAAGAATCCCAGGCATCCATACAAATGTTCTTAATGAGCAGCTAAGCGGCACGACATTGAAAACCGTACTGAAAGCTTGTAACTGAGAACCGTATGTGTGTGCTGGTAATGAAAATGTACGGACTTATAACGTCGCCAGTGCATAATAGAGGGTCAGAATGACACGCGCCGCGGAAGCTATACCAAGAAAATCAGAAGCTGTTCTTTTTTTTCATGCATCCGTATAGCATTCCGCGTATATGCAAAAAAAAAACTCGTCGCAATAAAGAAATCACAAGGAGCCTCGAATTATGGTGCCGGAGTCTCTTGAGTTCCGGTACGAGCGCTCATTGAGCTCTTACGCAAACTCCAACGAGATTCAAGGATATTCCATCCAAGCGAAAATGTCACAGAACAAAGAAATTAGCAAAATTGTCGAATGATGTTGCGGGATTTTGTACCACATCGTAGGTGCAATTATCCCTGTAACTTGTACCACTTTATAAGCTCCGACAACCGAGCATTCGCCGAGTGGACTTTCGCCGGGTCGGACGTTAGTGCCTCGTTACATTTTCGTAATAAATAATTTTTTTTGTTTTTTTTTTTATAACTTTCCAATCGACAATTTGTTTCGTTTTGTTAAAAAAAAAATGTTGCGCAATTATTTCGTTACTGTCTCGTTGAGTGTCTGCGCGATGTTGCTCTGCAACAGTTGCGCCGATGTGAGTAGGACGCGCTCTCCGGAAAAAAAGTTATTGTATTAATGGGTAATGTGTTTCAGGCAACGACGATTGCTGAGTTGAGGGAAACCGTCAAACCTCTCAGAGCCGGTTGTGCACGTCATGTCGGCGGAGTCGAGCAATGTAACAATGAATAAACAGATCAACAGATCGATTAACTACTTACTGTAGATGTAAGTGTGTGTATCAGAAATCTAAATTTTCATGCGCTTAACGTTTTTTGCCCGCAGCCCTTTTGGATGGTATAGAAAAGGGCCAATTCCCCCCGGACCATCAGCTTCAGTGCTACTTCAGATGCGTGATGATTTATCTGAGAACGGCAAGTATCTCTTTGAGACGTCACGCTATAGCTGTGGCTTAGAAAAATATATCAAGTAAATAAAATATATTACTTATGCATGTACATAATATATTGAACGCGAAATTTTTCTATCCTCTGCGCGCGATACAGTGGAAGGATGGAAAACCGGTGCCCAGCGTTTTCGTGGCGCAAGTGAAAAACATGCCAAAGGGAATGCAAGATCGAATTCTTAAAGCGTCAAAAGTCTGTTACGACAAAATGGGTGAGAGAATCATTTAAAAAATAAAAAAAAAATTATTTTTATATTGAAGAGGACTAAAGAAAAAAGTGTTTTTTACGTATTCTCAGTTTACGATGCCGATGAGTGCGTGACGGTTTGGAACCAGGTCAAGTGCAATTACGAACAAGATCCCGACGTGTTCTTCTTTCCGTGAGAAACATTTCCATATATCCACAATTATAGTTTAACAATATTTAGGAGCGGCGATAATAAAGAAAATATCCAGTTGCTCTGATTGCAAAACTAATTTTTAACTAGCATTGTTAAACATATAGATACATCCGACTAAAAAAAATAATAATAAAGAAATAAATGGAAGCATTGTGTGGCGTAGAATTACGCAATTTGGAACGTCAGTTCGTGTGAAACGTTTACGGCGTTACGTAAACTACAGATTCAGAATTGAGACACGAGAATGAGGTAATTCTCGTTTGGCGTCTTAAATCACGGGGGGGTATTGATTACCTCGATTTGTATGATTTTCGTTGTCACTCGGAGCCGACCGTACGGAGCGTATAACATCTTATTAGATTAAACGCGGAAACGGAGGGTATAAGAGTGGCGAGCTGATTCACTACGCGGGCAGAATTTCGTCGGAAATTCGAAATGGGTACACACCGGTTCGGTTCAATTCCCGTTTTACTCGTGTAGAACGACTGCCTGTTATATTTGTGACGGAAAAATTGGTGTAACTTCGTAACGGTTATATTTGTGTCGTTAAATTGTCGACATAAAAAAAAGAAAAAACAAAAATTGTAAACGAGTCCATAGAAAAAGGTTGCAATCATGCAGAATTCGAGGTTGTGTTTGGTTATGGCTACGGCCCTTTTGGTGATACTGAATCTCGATAGAGCAGATGGCGTGAGTATTAAAAAATATATAAATAAAACAGAGTTATACAGTTTTTACTTAAAGTGACATTAAAACGACGTTTTCTCGTTTCGTTATACCCGTGCGCTCCTTACCTATGTGAATTGAAAACAAAGAGGATGACGTTGGTACAAATTAAGAACGCTCTGAAAGGCCCTGCCAAGTCTTGCATTAAAAAAACCGGCGTCTCAAAAGGTACGTTAGTCGCGTGTGGCGCTCTGTATTGATCAGCGATGTCTCGGAATATCGTTAATATTTATTGTAATTCCGATGAATTTCGAATGCAGCCTCCCTGGAGGCACCATACAACGGAGAAATGCCACATGACCCAGCTCTCGGATGTTATTACCAGTGTATTTTTGCAGCAATGAAAGGCACAGTGAGTTTTTTCATTGTAACAAGTGTGTTCACGACGAAAAATAATTAGTTGCCCCCTACCCACTGCGTGGTTAAATATCGTCTAGGAGATTCATTTGGTCGGACTAATAAATAAAATGGCGATTAATTGGTTGGGCAAAAAAATTATTTAGCTATTAACTCTAGAGCTCATGCTTAATTTTTGTCTACCTTGTAACTCATGACCGGGGTACATATGTACCCCACGCGTTTCTTCAACGTACAAGGGTCCTATAAGCAGTAAATGGGTTTCGCCGCACATGAATTTCTTCGTTTTTTTCATAAGGAAGAGAATGGTATGCAGGAAATTTGATTTTATTACAGTTTAGAGGGTGCAAATCACCCTTAAAGCCCGAGACGTAGCGAAAATTGGTAAAGACCATACTTCTTGTGGAAAAAAATTGTAGTTTTTTTTTAATGGTCTGATTTTCAAATCTCAAACGCCATTATACATGGGACACATCAGGCCATTAGGAAATAATAGTCCCATTGTATTCCGTTCAAAAAATCTATTTATTTGGACATCTGAAAATAGGGATAAGTCGAAAACTTGTAACATGGAAAAAAATCAATGAAAACGCGAACAAAATTGGTTGTGCATAGATTTTAACAATTCTTTTTCTTGAAACATTGTAGGTAATTAAAGATAATGATAATTATTTTTAAATATTATTAAAATAATAAAATTATAAAAACTTATTAAAAAATTAAATGCCGATTATATACGCCCAAATGATATAATAGTAATTTACATTCGATAGTGACAACAAAAAAAATTACTTACATAAAACATTAACGGGAACACCTGACTGGGGTATTCTGGTATCTCAAGTGCGCTACGTTAGAATTCTGTGCGACATGCAACGAGTAACTGAGGCTACTCTACCGGCCTCCGCACATCCTCAGATCATGGAACTCATTTATCGTGGAGGTCCCAAGTCGATAATGTCAATTTCTACTTTAGGACTGCAGTTTGAATATCGTCCAGGGTGCTTTTTACCCCATACATGAGTTCTGGAGTTAATCGGTTGGCCAACCAAATAAATCGCCTGTAGCAACTTATTATGCTTCACCATGTTTTAATAAAATCTCAAACTGTATAAAATTAATTAACACCCTTCGACAGAACAAAGCCGGTGTCATAGATTACGACCTGGCGATGAAACAAATGAAGACACTGTTGCCGTTAGATATGGTTGACCAATCCGTAGCAATAGCCGAGGCGTGTTTCCCGAAACGTAAGACTTTATAATACAGCTTCCCTGTATTTTTTCCCAATTTAGTCTGATCCTATTTTTTTATTACTTTCCAGTGACAACCGAAGAGATTTGCGAGCGAGCGTGGCAACTTGTCGCATGCACTTTCGATATAGATCAGTCGGTAATTAATTATTTAAACCAATTATGCATACGATACATGCCGGATCTGCGGGGAATATATTGCTATACTCGGCCGTGTAGCCAACGGAGGCGTGTAGTATCGTATATATTAACTGGCACCGACACCCGTGGTTACAGTCTAAAATTTGTAGCGCGATTAGCGGTGAGGATGCGTGGGAGCTTATGGCCAGTAACATGTGCCAAGGGTTGTTTCTCGGGGTTCCTCCCTCGGGCATCCTCGCCCAAGCGCATTCTACATACAACCCACGGGTGCAGATGCTGCATAGTAAAGTCGTACAGTCTCGGGGCAAAACGAAAACTCTGGGGCAAAACGGACTATTTTTACAAATTTTTCGCCGCACATAAAAAAAGACTCATCTCGAATCGAGGGGTTCGTTTTGCCCCGCTCCCCTATACGCGAGAATCGAACATACAGTACTCGAAGCCCAGGGCGCGCCTCACTCTACCTCTCGGTTTCCGTAACTCTTTCTCAAAATGAAAATACATTAAAACCGTTCGACATGCGGTCGGGGAAGTTTAATTATATTGATATTTTTCTTCAAATACCTAACGATTCTTTTTCTCTCTTACAGATGTACATTTTTCCGAAAGGAGCATAAACTAAATTCGCCTCCCCGGAAGAACCTCGTTACTGAGCGAAATCGGATACGTCGTAACGTTAGTGATAAGAAAAAGAAATTTGAATCATCCAAGGGTCGGTGCAGCCGAAAGCGAGGAGTTCCACGATGCACGGGATTCGCCTCGTACCGGAAACAACATAGTTTAACGAATTCAAGCTCGATTAAACGCAGGAGTGTCGAGCGACTGCGTCAATATCCGAAGCAAGAGGGCATTGTGGCCAACGTATCGGAGCCGGGACAATGACGATAATCAATCGACTCGGTTACTCGAATGGAAAACCTGAGCTTGCAACTCTATCGACGACCCTTGCTATCATTGTCAATTGTATTTAATTAATATTATAACATGTGTATACAAGCCCGAGAGCTAAAATTTCTCGGAACGCAGTTGCGATAAAATAATTATTGAAGGCATGATTTATATTAATTTTGTAGATTTAATTACGATGCCTAAAAAAAATGTGTTTTTCTTTTTTTTCCTTTCTATTCCTGCATTAAAAAGAGCCTTCGCTCTTGCCAGTCTCTCATCCCCATGGCGAACGGAAATGTCCTGTTCTATTCAATTACTTTTAATTCTGATTCCTTCATAAATTTTTTCATTTTTCATTTAAACGATATAGGAATTTTCCTGGCACATTCCCGGGGACGCGAACGCGTTCCCGGGAGTTGAACATATGCGAGGCAATAACCGCGTCGCGCCAATGCATGCTCGCCAGAGCCCGAGCGACTTTCGAATATCAGTCGGTGAGATCGTCGCGATCGTCGAGCCCGGCAACCTCCTCGACGGATTCCTGATGGATTCCGGGTGAAATTAACATCGCCAGGATGCCATGCACCCACGCGTGCACCGTGGAGGACCGTCAATAACTCGAAACACAACCGCAGACATACGCGGCTGGCGTGAGGTGTCCCTAAACTACGCTGCAATTTTTTCGTCCTCGATAATATCTTTGAAAAATTCAATCCTTATGATCGCTCTCGTTGCAGACCTTTTTGTATACGAGATAAAATTAAGTTTCTACCTTTAACAAATATTAATAATTTCCACGTACAGAATTTTTACTTTATCATCCCATGCGAAATATGTGAGGAGAGAAGGTATTGATATTTAAAAAAAAAGTCCGACTGTCAGATTATGAGCTAGAAACATGTCCCAGAATGCAAAAAAAAGCATTTTCTCATTGCTGCCTGTCTGTCTGTATGTCCGTCCCATCCAATGGACCAAGTATTTTTCGAAGTCCTCGGATCGCAGCGATACTCGCTGTGTGTCGATAATCTGTATAATATGTAGTTTTGGTATTGATGTTCGAATTAATTCATCCGTCCTTTCTGGTACTCTACCTTAAATGTGAAAAAATTGTTAAAAAAAAATCGAAACAGCAAAAAAAAAAGAAAAAAAAAATGGTTAACGTATTTGCTTGTCAATTTTACATTTTTCCCATGGTTATTTTCGCAATGTACTATCAGTACAACGTAGTAATAGTTTTTCCAAAAATAAGGTTTGTTAGCAAACAAAAAATTGGATTCCTCTGTGGTCAAGATGAACAAGAAATATTTGCTAAAGGCACAACTTTTTTTTCAAATGTGTACAGCTATACATACCGAGACCCCCCCAACAGTGCGGAAGCGAAATGAGAGAGACGACCGAAAGTCCCAAACGAGTTCTGACTTCGCTCGCGAGTTTACTGGCGAAACGACAGCTAATAAACCTAACTGCCATAAAGACACCCCCGCGGCCGCGACGACGCTGCGGAGACTTTTGGTCCAGCCACCGGGCGAACAGAGTCGGTGATAATTTTCGAACCGCGACTACCTCCATTCCTTCTTGCATATAGAGTGCCTCACCGACCGTGGAGTCCTCACCTCCGTGTGTCCCCTATATGCGAGCGACACCGGCGCTGTTGTCGGCAGTCGAGCGCGCTCTGTAGCTTTCCGTAATAATAATTTGCCCGCGAAACTATTACGGCCGACCGTAAAATTAAGCGAGCGTTAAAGGAGAGCCCGCTACGGGCGGTAGTGAGAGGCTCGAAGCTCTCGCGACCCTCCGCCCAAAATTTAACCTCGGCGGACGCGTACATAACTGGCGTAAGGCCTTCCGCCTTCTCTCTCGTCTCTCCTCGTCTCATCCCCATGTATTTTGGTTTTATTCAAGCCCGAACGTACAGCATTAGGCAGTGCTGAACCGCTCCAGCTCCCATTCTGTTGTTAAGTCGAGGCTGGAGGTGACCTTTGTTGCTTCCCTCTTCCCGTACCCGCACACGACGAACTTCACTCGACGGCAATGTCAGTCGTCGACTATACGAGGCGCAGCGTCGGAGGCAACGTTAAAAGATTAAAAAAACGAAATTTACCGTCATCATAAAGTTGGAAATATTTAACGCTACTGCCCTCGCGCTCTCCGACACGGAGCCCTCTTCCACTGTTCGAGAGCGTCGACGGTGCATCGAACCGCCTCTCCCTCCCTTCCGGTTGAATTCAGAGCTATTTCGCACAGAGAATGAAAACGTTGAGAACGACGCTGTCGAAAAAGGGGAACGATAACAGAGTGCTCTGTTGTTTTATTTTTGTGTGCTTCTTTTTTCTTTAATTTTATTTTTCGCCGTACAGAGAACATATCTAGCCTCGGTGGGAGTAATATACCATAGTGCGCAGGAATATCCGGGAGTTACGACGAAGCGACGGTAGTGACTGTAGGGACGGCGAGGAGGTCCATGCCCCGCTGCTGCTGTCTGTGTCTCTCGACGGAATCGATTTTAGGCGCGTGGTGGACCACTATAGGCGCGTGCGGAGCAGAGAGACCCCCCTTCCGATGTCGGGACTCGGAGTTCTCCCCGTCGACGGCGAACTACCACCACATCGACGAGGGACAGACGGACCTCGAGACGAGATGGAATTGACGCTGTCGAATACCTATAACGCGTTTTCTCTCCATTTTTACTTCCTCGTGGAGGAAGCTTTGTTTTGGTGAAAAAATAAAATAAATTCGAGATTTTTATGAAAATGTGTTTAGAATATTGGAAAACATTAAAAAATCATATTTAGAAAAAAATGTCCGACTGTATGTGTGTGTGTATGTGTGGATCGGGTGCAAAAAATCCAAACCGCTAGAACTCGTGAATGACTCGACCGGTCAAGCTGAAATTTCACACACAGCATGTGTGTGAAATTACCAAAACCTTTCGTCAAAACTTCATTTAATAATGTTCAGTTGTTTTTCTTTTGTACGTGATTTTTTATTTCTTCAAAAATGGCTGTGCGTACTCTATCTTTAACAAGTTTTTAGCTATCGGGGCAAAAAGTTGTACAGTTGGACTATGATCACCCGATGATCCCTATTAAATTTGGGAACAGTCGATCAATACGTTTAAATTTTGGATTTTTTAAATTTCTTGAAAAGTTAGTACTTTATTTTAGACGCAATTTTCCGCATTATTCATACTTCATAAATATTCATCGATGAACAAGATAATTGGTAGATTTGTGATCAGCGTGGAAAAATACATTAAACATAGTCCCGAAGCGACTACTACCGAAAAAAGTTTGTCAGGACTTTTTATAGCCAATATTGCAAACATTTGTGATTTTACGTATTTTTTTCAAATAGCGATTGCTTTGCTTCCCGATGGCGTCGCAGAAACCCCAATTGCCTGCAATGTTCGATGTCAATAAATACACAAGATGATGGATATGACGGGGTTGAAACAGCGAGATAAAGCGGTATCATTTGGATATATTGAGTAAAAATTGAAAGTGCAATAAATAAGCGCCAAGCACAGGTCCGACAAAGTATCGTGCACGTTGGTGTATTTTTTTCTAACGCATGCATGTAAAATCCCGCTTTCCGTTCCTGTGTGTACGCAGAAAGGTACTTTTTCGCATCGCGTGCGGGAAAAATACTGCGCATGCGTACAAACGTTATATGTTTTTTCCCGCACTAGTGCGGAAAAGTGCCTTTCTACGCACACTTAACGAGAACGGAAAGCGTGATTTTCGTGAATTTATTAGGAAAAATTATGTGAATAGCATGGGCGTAGAAAAGTGAGTTCTGAGTCGTGTGAATGCTCCACTTCGGCTCGTGCGGCATTTTCACACTCGTCAAGAATTTTCTACGCCCTTGCCATACAAATAACTATTTCGCACTGATTGGCCCGGATTGGTCAGCCGTTTTGCATAAAATTCAAACACGACATTCACGTTGAAAAAAGTTGAAAATTGGAATTCTCATATCACTTTCTCATACAAGATGAAACTGTCGAGCCTTTATTCGCTAAGCTTCGTCTATGAAGATGCCAAAAATACAGAAAATGCTTTCTCATAGAAGAAGCTATGCGAATAATAAACATAAAAAGTGATATGGACATTTTTATTTTCAACGATTATTTTTTCAACCCCAATTTCGACCAATGAGAGCGCGGTATTTGACATCACGTGGTACAACTAGGTCTAAATTATATCGATAATTTTTCGAAAATTTTCCGGCTAGGTTGCTAGGCGATAAACATTAATTTTTCTGTCACTTGTAACCTATGCGAATGATTAAACGTCAAATTGCTATTCACGAGCATGGACATGCTCGTGAATAGCATGTCCTAAAACCTTGTCAGGAAAATGTTAAATACCACAATCTCATTGGTCGAAATTGAGGTTGAAAAAATAATCAGCCGAATACCCCTCAAGCTTAAAAATTAATCGGGTATTTCCCTCTTGTTTCCCTGCGTAGCATCGATCGAGATAAGTTTTGCTCAAAAATCCCTCGCGCTGCGCGCTCGGGATTTTTTTAAGCAAAACTTATCTCGCTCGTTGCTACGCAACGAAACAATCGGGAAATACCCGATAATTTTTAAGCTCTCGGGGTATTAGAACCGAAAATTCTGCGGGTATTTCACTTTTTTGTTTATTCGCGCGCACGAGGGTGACGCTGGGTGTATTTCCATTGTGACAGTCTGGGTGTTTTCTTTTAGTACTAATGGCTGCAATAATTTTTCAGAAGTGAGATACCTGAAGCCATTTACCCATGCGGCCGCCAACTTTTTTGGGACCGTTCGATTCTATGCAAAAAAAAATTTGCGAGGCCACTTTGCATTCTCGAATTATACGGATAATATACGCAATCCACGAGTTACTCAATACGTAAGCGTAGTCGCTTCGTTCAGTGTATCCGGTTTACCGCAGTCGGTAATAAAAACTGTAATTAAGCTTTTTTTCACACCACTGACGGTTTCCGTATAAAACGAATTCTTTCGTGAAGCTTAATTGATATCGACGTAATGTAACAATTTGCTTTTGACTGGAAATTGTTGACGCCTGCGAATACAATTGATTACAGTTTTTGTTACCGACCAAGCTCGGGTTCCGCGAGGAGGAAGGACTTTCGCATCACTGAAATGCGTAGTACTCGGATAAGTTGCCTCCGATAATACAGGATCTCGGTTAATCGAAGCCGGGAAAGCGACGTTCTACTGTATACGTACAAACCGCCGCAATTTTCAGAAAACAACAGGAAACCTCGAATCAACGTGCCGGTGTCTTTCGAGTTTCAGTACGAGCACTCGTTGATCTCTTACGCAAACTTCGATGAGATTCAAGAATATGCCGTTCACCTATGACATTCTGAGAAACCGAAATGTCATAGAATCAAGAAATTAACTAAATTGTCGAATAATTATGCCGGAATTGTACTACATCGTAGGTGCAATTATCTCGACAATTTGCGCTACTTTATAAACTCCGACGTAACATTGGACCAGTGGATTGTCACCAGATTGGTCGTCGGTGCTTTGTTACATCCCCGTATTCGATCGTTTTTTCTTTAATCTAAAAATCGAATATTTTTTTTTTGGCTACAAAAATGTCACGCCGTTACTTCGGCAGTATCACTTTAGTGATCTGCACGATATTACTTTGTGACAATTACGCCAATGTAAATACATAAATATTGCACAGTGCTATAAAAAAAGAAAAGAAAGTGATTTGTTACGTATGTGTGACTGATCGGTTATGTATTTCAGGCACTCTCGAAGGACCAGCTAAAGACCGCGGTCAAACCAATCAGAACCATGTGTGTAGCCAACGTCGGTGTCGATCCAGGTGACGACGAATTGGCCAATAGATAAATCTAATAACTTCTGTGTGCGTGTGTGTGCGTTCCGGGTCCAATCTCATACGCTTAATTTTTTTTCCCCACAGCGCTTTTGGACGCCATGGATAGAGGTGAATTTTCCGACGACCAAGCGTTTCGGTGCTACACCAAGTGCGTTATGATTCAACTGAAAACAGCAAGTATCTCTTTCACCCGCAGTGCTGCAATATACGATACATGATATATTAAAAACGAGCAAATTTTTTGTTCTGCCCCCTCTGCTGCGATACAGTTTAAGCATGGCCTGCCGGCGCTCAACGCTATAATGAAACAAATCAAAATCGCATTCTCGAAGGAAATACAAGCGCGCTTTGTGATAGCTATGGCAAAATGCACCGAATTTTACTTCGACGAGTACTTCAAGAATTTGGGTGAGATGTTGATTTTAAAAATATTTCGACTGTCCTACATAAAAAAATCAGTGGAAGAAGTGCTCACACTTTCTATGATACCTATTTGATGACAAACTATGCGCTATTCGCTATTCGATGACATTTAGTATACAAATTCGTTTTAAAAAAATTGAGATTTTTTTGTTTTGTTTTTATTTTACTACATCAATTTGAGCATATTTTAACGAAGAAAGTAATCGTCTCAAAGAATTTTTTAAAGCTAAAAAAGAAATAAAAAAATACTTTTTAATTTATTCTCAGATGCCGGGGTTGAAGAGGATGAGTGCACGACGACCTGGAAACTCGTTAAATGTACATACCGTCAAGATCCCGAAATATTCTTCTTCCCGTGAGAAACTTTTTCACTTTATCTACAATATAGTTCAATATTATCTAGCAATTCAGATAATTTATGATGTTTGACCGATAATTAAAACCATCATTGTCAAATATAAAAATATATCAAATATTGAAAGGGGAGTAATTTTGTGGCGTAGAATTGCACAATTCGAGGCGTTCTCGTGGAGTATACATCGCGTTGCGCAAACTAAAATTCAGTTTCTTAATTATACGCCAGGCTATCGATTACCTCGACGTGTATAATTTTCGTTGTCACTGCGCGGAGAAAAAGCAATTTGTTGAGACAGCAAGAACTTTCTGTTTAATTTGTTTACTTAATATAGGGACAACAAACTATTTTGTCTCGCGCAAACTAAAATTCAGTTTCTTAATTATACGCCAGGCTATCGATTACCTCGACGTGTATAATTTTCGTTGTCACTGCGCGGAGAAAAAGCAATTTGTTGAGACAGCAAGAACTTTGTGCTTAATTTGTTTACTTAATATAGGGACAACAAACTATTTTGTCTCGCGACGCAATACTTTTGCTTCCTCAACAATAAATTATTAGCGACCCACATTATAGCGAGGATATAACGAACGGAAAACGACAAATCGTGCGATTGTGTTACTGATGTCATACGAACGACAACAATAGAGAAAAAAAAATCCTGTCCTGTCGCGTCTCGTTTCCGTGCCGGGCGTGTTTTTTTTTTCGTTTTGAATAATTGAAAAAGCACTCAGTTCGCCTCCCAGTTACAGCTTTACGCGAGCGAATGTGGTATATTCTCCGCGCATCGCTGCCAGCGTCGTTGCATCGGACGTGACTGTACGTACACCGTGTATAGCCGAGAGCATAACGCGACTATAATGTCATACGTGCCCGGGGATGCAATGCGCGAGAGGTGATGGGCCTGATGGGCTCTGGCTTCACTCGAGCAAATGACCCGAGTCGGTAACCTCTCACTTCCACCGACGAGAAAGTTGGCGAATGGAACGGAAGCTCCGCGCGATACAAGCTACGGTAGAGCCGAAAGTTCGAAACTCGAAGCGACGCTCTATGTCGGTGAGGGCACTTATGCAAATGGTGCCTGGGAGGATGAGTCGGGCCAGTTTACAAGGGCGGGTCCCCCGAGTATCGCGCCTGCGATGCAGAGCGACGTAAGTGACGGGGAGCAAACTTACCGGAAGTATCGCCGAAGTTACGACGAACGAAGCACCGACGGGTTGTTCCGCCATTCCCAACACCAACATCCGTTCCCCGACCCGGACCTTCTGCCTTTACTCACAGCAGCGTCACGATAACCTTCCGAATGACCTTTTCTGTTTTGGACTGTACTCTCGTTTAAATTTTGCCACTGAAAACAGTGAAACAAAAACTTCACGGCTTTTCCCGGACCTTTTGTTACCGAGTTGTACACTGAAAAAAAACATTCGCTTGCGGGCTGCCGAAGAAAAAAATGTTTGTTTCAATTCTACTTTCGATTCTCACAATTCCATATGATATCGAAACAACGACAGCAAGACTGTCAAGGTGACGTGTTATCGTTTCAATCCGGTATGAAATTGTACGAATTCAGAGTGGATTTGAAACAACGTTTTTACACCATTGGCAGCCCGCAAGCAAATTTTACTTGATTCAATGATTTTTTTTTTCTGTGTAATTTTTGTACGGACTAAAATTTGAACTAACTGTACCGGCACGTGTGACCGATCAACGAAGCTCCACATTGAATCGTTACGTGAAAACTTATGTTTACGATCCGATTAAGAAGTTTCTAGCGAGGTAAAAGATTGTTCTCGAAAATTCGATTCTGTGTGGAGACAGCTTTATTTTTCTCTCCGTATCGCCACCCATCAAAAATAAAAAATTATATCAAAAATAAGTATAAATATAAACAAAGAAATTCCATTAAAATAAAGAATTCTCCGACTCCGCCCCTTTTTTGATTTGCCGGGAAATTTTTTGATTCCCCGACATGCTCAGGTTTGCCAGGTTCTCCCGGACCGGCCACGTATTACTGTTTTCTCATAAATTCGCCAAGAGAGTCAATACAAAGCTAGTCGTTCCGCATAAAAATAAGGGCAACCAACAGAAGCCTCTGGTAGCGGATAGAAGCTCGGAAAGCGCATAAACGAATTCTCACTTCGCCAACGTATTCGCGTGTGGCTGTGATACAGTCGAGAGTAACCCTCGACGTCCGACTCTACAAGGATCTAGTATTATAGTGTCTTCGCGCGGAGCGAACCTCGGCTACTGCTCACACGGAAGCTCGTGCTTATAAGTTGGAAGTTAATGCGCTGTGCAGCGAGCCAGGAAGATCTCGTGCGGTTATATACATACGTCCCACCGATTCTGGCAGCAGAAACCCCCCCGCCGACCTGCAGCGAGGAGAATACCGGTGCTTAAAGCCCGTGCAATATAACCGGGATAGCCACTTACTTTTACTACTGCCAGTTTATCGTTTTATGATACCGCACAATTTTATCCCGCATCAGGGATAAGGAAAAGAGGCTTTCTCTCGTCATCGTCGCAAAACGTTTTAGCTCATTCCCTGCCTCGTCTTCGTTACTGGAATAAATATCGATGAGAGGAAGGCATTATAAATAACACGTCCATTTTTTTTTTGCACCATTTTATCGTTAACGCGCGCCCACCGTTTTACGGTTTATCTCGTCGAACATTGACATCTATTTTCGTCACTTGGCTCGTATAAACTTTTGCGATTTTGTTTATTTTTTTTACGGTAGCAGCTTCGCGCTCCAGAGTCCTTGTGCCCTCTAGGCGTGTGACCACATTCCAGATGTACTCAACTATTGGTTACAAGGAGACGCCTTCGTTCGCACACCGTTCAATCGTACCCTCGTCACTTTTGACAGAAACTAATCGTGCACCGCAAAAAAATAACAGACGTTCGCAACTTCGTTCAAGCGTACACGGGCAATATGTAAAAGTTGCTTTAGACTGATAAAACAATTCGGTTGAACCAGATAAGGATTCGGGCAGGGACGTTCCAATAAATATTTAATTGGTCGATCAAAATATTTTAATGCCTCAAAAATATTTTTGTGAAGTTGTCGAAAAAATTGTTGAACTGATTAATCTTTTAAATGTGCCAACAAAATATTAAATTGAACGGCCCTGCCTGAATATTTAGTTGGTTCAACAGTATTTTTTTATCAGTGTTTTAACAGATCAAAAACTGTACATCGGTATTTCGCTACACCACAAAAAGTGTTCATATACACATGTAATGCATTTGGAAGTTAAGAACATTTTGTGGTAACACTTCCTAAGCGCAACAACTTAAAAAAATTACATGTACAATACATGTACAATACATGTTACATGTCCAGATGTTTAAACCTACACGCGAGCAACCTTACACCAGCGCCACTGTTACTATGCATGTAAGATGAACCACCTGTCGGGTTGCCATGTGATTAACAGTCAACATTCTGTACGTGGTTCATCTTACCGGCATAATAACAGTGACGCTCAATAAACGCGCCTCTCCAATCGTCGGTTTAAACATCTGATGTATATTGGACATGTTATTTTTTAAAGTTGTTACGTTTGGCGAGTGCTACAAAAAAATGTTACCTGCCAAATCCGTTACATGTTAATACAATAATTTTATTGTCGTGTAGTGAAATGGCGGTGTAGTTTTTGATCTGTTCATAAAGTAACTTTCACACTTTTGCCGTGTGCACTTGAACGAAGTTGCGAACGATTTTACTTTTTTGCAGTGCACGATTTATTTCTTTTGTAACGACTGAGCGTACGATTGAAGGTGCCTCGTTACAAGACCAGATGAGGAAAAGAGGCTTTCCCCTTTCTCTCGTCATCGTCGCGTAACGTTTTATCCAATTTCCTGACTGCTCTTCCTTACTGAAATAAATATCGATCAGAAAAAGGCATTATAAATAACCCGGCAGTTTTTTCACACTATTTTGTCGTTAGCGTGCGCCTACCGCTTTCCGGCTCATTCCGTCGAATATTGACTTCGATTATCCTCACGTCGCTTTTGCTTACTTTTTTTTAACGACAGCAGTTTCGTGCTGCAAAGTCCTCGTGCCCTCTCAGCGTGTGACCACATTGCAGATGTACTCAACTATCTGTTACAAGTCCAGAGGCTGTCGCGACTCGAAGCGATAAAAGAGGGTCATTGGCTGGATCGCGCGTTACCAGTGTGCTGTATACGCTCAAGCCTGGCACCGCGGTGCGTGTAAGTCGGATGCTCGCAGGTAGGAGACAGATAAGATTTATCTTATCCCGGCAGCGTTCAAACTCGCCGGTACTCGCCGACACGGGGCGTGTTGACTCGGTCCCGACGCGTTTAGCGAGAGAACGAAAAAAGGCGGAGAACAAACGCTCGAAAAGTGATAGTCCAGTGAGCACTGGTTTCCTGCATTCAAAAAAAAAAAAAGAAAAAAAATCGCCCCGCATATATCTCAGCCGTTCTTTCCTCCAAAACATAAAAGGGCGATAAGATTGGAGAAAGAAATAGAACAAAGGAGACTTCCGCGTCCGGCGATTGGGTAGGGAGGATGGAAAATTAACAAATAATCGAGATAAATCGAGCTCGGTGAAATCGTGAAATTATGTCGCTATCACATCCGTTTATCGTTGCACTAAATCACGCGGTAGCTTAATCGGCACTGACCGGTGGACATAAGAGAAAATAACTGGCGAAGATTACCGACGGAGGATTATTATTAATAATGTGTAATATTGATCCCGAATCAATTAATTCGCATCGAGGGAGTTAATTTACTGGCGTGATACCGAACACATATCTGTACGGGTATAGACGGATTATTAACGGATAAAATAACACGACGGCTTATTCGCTATATACATTTACATGCATATACGGCACGATCATTTGGCTTTGAATATTGCCAGAGCGCAGCCCCGCGAGCGTCGGTTTAATACCACTATGATTTATGTCGTAGACCAGTCGAACGAGTTTTCACACGAACTATCCACGGCACTGGCCGCTTACTCGCAGCATCGTTTTTCCTTTCTTTCTCACTTCGGTCGTTATCGTCCGCCGGCCGCGAGCCTGCATCGCAAGGGCAATATGCTGTGTTCTTAATTTTACTGGTAAATTGCATTAGCTACAATTTTTTATCGGTAAGGTCACCGGTCACGTTACCGACTGTCTAAGTAAATTACAAACTATCAATTTTACACTATAAGTCTAATTTTTTTTTTTGGTCACCTGACTGATAAGCTCGGTAAAATATCGTTCGCACCCGCGGTAAGTTAACCGGTTATTTACCGCGCTATTTAACCGGTTACTTACCGACCGGGTAACTATCGACATGCGTGTATATACAGCTTCACGCGAGATGATAGATATCGCGTGCTCTCGGCTCCCGGGATATCCCGGCAATTGATCACTTTTACAACGGAAACGCGAGAATGAGAGGCGCGAGAGATAAGAAGAAAAAAATATATATATGCATATACCGTGGATAAGGACTCGAACGAAACGGGAGGAGTCACGCGTCGATAGTCATGCGTTACATGAGTCACGAGTCACTGTTAATGCCGTTGCGATTGAACGAGTAAAATGCGCGTTAGCCCGACTCGTAGATGGCAAGTGCGCTCGGAAAAATTAATACCAGCTTGACGAAGAAAAAATTCTTACGCTTCCTAACGAGACTGCCGTTGTCGCCCTAAGACAAGAGTCAGCTGGCGAAAACGTCCGTTCGCTCGTTCATTCATGAATAATCGAGGTTGTTCGTAGGTATAGACAGTAGACGCACAATAATATAACGAGTGTTTTCCAGAGCTCGAGACTTGAGAGCGTATTCCCACTCAAGGATCACACATAAATACAGATACGTGTGCCGTTTCGTACCTCGCGTATCGTTCGTCAACGAGGAGGAAAGAAAGAGCCGAAGATATCGAGAGAGCGAGAGAAAGAGTCGCGAGGTATTATGCGAGATTCGTGCCCGGGTGCCCACGACGGCGGAACGCTCGTACGCGCCAAATACGTAAAACCCGCGTGGGCAAAACGAATTTTTACCCGGCACCCACACGAACTTCTCCGTTGCTAAACGGGTTTTCGCGTCTTGCGACGAACTTGCCGGTACGTAGTACAGACTTTTATCCCTATGGCGTCGCGAGCGACCGAATTAAATGTAACTACGCTATCCGATTTACCGTGCCCGATTAACCCGAGAACATTGCACACAGGATATAGGACGTTGAACATGGATCCGGGGAAAGCAGCTGTTTAAAAAAAAAAAAATTGCATTGAAAAAATGTGTCATTAGGTATATTGCTCCGCGACTATCAATGTCTGGGACAAATGTAAATTAGAAAACTTAATTTCATTTGTCCAAAATAGTAACAGTCGCGGAGAAAGTGGGGAGAGCGATTTGTTACCGACTGAATCCGTATCAACTGGCCTTAACTTCCATAATGTTTACTATATCGATATGGCACCCCGGCAGACATTTTGCTTGCATCCTGGCGTTTCCATTAAACTACAATTAACCTTAAAAATTGTTGACTATCGACAAAGTTTTGCAGTCACGAAGTCACGGGGTCTTCCAGACCCCGTACGGTGTTAATGAAGTGCCGAAATATGTGTGGTGTTCCGAGGTTAATTTCGCGAGGCGCCGTCAACCAATATGAAACGATGTCTGCGTCGAGATCGTCGACGATATCAATTTTTATAGTCAATTAATTAGCGACTGAAAGCATCGTCGTTGCAACGCGAATGAAGTGGCTGCGTGAACGAGCTCTTTGTTGCCTGTGCATTTTCGAGAAGAAACTAACGCGACCGTATTGCGTCAGAGTGAGAACGCGTACGGGGAACTTGAAGGCAGATTTGCGCTGACTCAGTTCTCGGAAATCTCTTACTCTCGGGTATATATAGTTATTCATTGTACGTATACTGTATGGGATCGAAAAAAAGTATATATATGCGTCTCGCCACTCGATTGTGGGACTGCTGACGATGAAACTTTTCAGAGGATGCTGCTTCGCCCGAGCCCGTGAGTTTGCGACACGCGAGAACGAGAGTCTCAGGTTGATATCTCTGGTTCGTCGTTCTCCGCATAATTCGATGCACCCCGTGCGAATGTAAAATCTTTCAGGACTCAGCAGCGGATTACCTTCGGGTTACCTTACTATCTCTCGCAGAATATGAGTTGCAAGATTGCTCTCCTCAAATCTATTCTGAATTCCCGGCAAACTTTCTACCGTTCATCTTTGACACGGGAATTTTGTCTTGTTACGAGTATAATTTATATAGCGCCGCATTCATCGAGGGAAAAAGTTATTGGTGAATGGAAAGTCGTGTAACTCGACGTACTCGAACGTACTCGACCTTCGATGGTTCAGTGATCTGAGGCGATCTCCGATGCGGGGTTTGTGCACTTGCTAATAATATAACGCAGCGATGAGACTACCCAGCTGTGTATGTGTATTCAGCGACGGTAGAGTATAAATACACACGCAAATACACGAGGTAATGCGATTCGCGCGTGACAGGTGTAAAGATGGTTAACGCGCGAGAGCTGGTCTCTGCCGGATGTTGGGAAAAGCCCAAAGCTTGTTCGGACGAGTTTTCGTTGGGATTAACCGATCGATCATACTACGGATTCTTCGATCCAAGGAAATATTAGACCGTAGATAAAGTGTATTTTCCGTACCGTCTTCAAAGTTGCAACGATCCTCGAGAGGTCCTCCGATGCTCCGATGGGTACGCCAAAATCCTTCGCTGGCCGGTCGTGTTCAACAAAGTTGTACGAGAAAAGGCCGGAAATTTGTTCTTTCACTGGATACTGAAACGGGCAAAAAAACGTCGGGTCCGATTAATAACTTACGACGACAGGATCACTGCACTTCAGTGTCGTAGACACTCGCGAAAAAACACACGCCGATGTAAAACACACGAGGGCATAACAACAGACGGAACGCGACAGATAGTGACAACATACGCATCACCTGTTGCTCATGAGAAAGAGACAGCGGAGCGACTGGAATGCGTGGAGAATGCGCGGGGCCGGGGACCTTCGCGACTGCGCCGTTCGCGACCCCTCGCGGCGCGCGGGCACGAATTTTACTACTGATAATAAGAACACTCGTAGTATTTTTACATTACACTCGTTCTTACATTTACATAGTTGTTCGTCGTCGATATTGTGATGTATTTTCGATTAGAAATATGCATCATTATTATTAATAATTATTAATATTATATCCGAAATTCTACTGTCTGTAAAAAATCCGTTGCCTTTGCATTTATTTGATAACGAGGGTGTGGTGAAAAAAAAGATCATCTTTCTGTATGTATAAAAAAAAATTTATTGGACGCTTTTAAGGCAGCTTAGAATTACCCTTCGCGGAAGATGCAGTGTTTCGAAAACAAACCCACGACTTCGATGGTTCGTAGATGAGCGGAGGCTGAAGAGACTCATCGTCGGTGTAGGGTACGTGAAAGCCGTCGTCGTCCTTCTGCGCAACGGGTAGATATATCGGCGGAATCTTGAGTTGCAGCTTCACTCCTCCACTAGTCCTTATGCCTATCGGAATTAATTGATGAGCCATTTGCCAGTATTTGAATATCCTCACTAGCTCCTTATCGTCGAGGAGAAATTTGTGCTGGCGCATCAAGTCTTTGGACACAAATTGCGTGTGCGATCCGCTGCGTACGGTCGCGTAAAGCATGTACGGATCGTCCTCGGATCTGGAGGGATTAAACGATTCGGTATAATCAATGATTCTCGTGTTCGTTTGAGATTAAAAACAAAACCGTCCGCTCGATATTTACATGTCATTAGCCAGGAATACATGTCCATTGTTTCGCATAAAATTGATATCCATCTTTGGCCATCTTAGCATGTGCTTCCGTCCCAACACCAATACCTTCTTGCCCTTACTCTGACACATCTTGAACACCTCGAGAAGCTGAAAGAAAAACAAAAACGGAACGATGTATCAATGAAAACAACCGGCGTTGAATCTACCGGAATAACAACTGAATCACTTTACCTGTGAACCGTTGGGTTTTGCCAATGTTTTAGTTGCGTAAGCAACATTGAGCCCATCAATGACGATGTCGTAAGGTCGCGTACGCTCGACGAATTGAAGAAAGGTTTTCAGCTCTTCCGGCGATGATCGTCTGTAAATGTCCTTGCCAACGATAACCCGATCGCGAACCGTTTGGGCCAGCTTCGCGAATTGCTCGTCGGTTACTTCGAGACTGACCAATTTCCGGGAACAACTTCGGCACGAGCCTCTGCGGAGAAAAAGTCGTACGTGAATGATCTCGTGTATGCAACCCAGTTTGTTCAAGAGACGTACAGTGTTTTTATGGAAGTATGCCGCGTCGTCCATCCCAGTGAGCCGAGGGCCTCCTCGTATGCGACAATCACATCGACATACGGCCGAACATCGTGCTCACCCCAGAATTCAATCATCTTTCCTATTTCCTTCTCCAATTCGGCGCCCTTGAAGTTTCTCTTGCAATAATTGAGATACGCGATGTACGCAGAATGATCGGGATTGATCCTCGTCAGAACTTCGTGGAAATACTTCCAACCGATTTCCGATTCGTCGTGATCGAACGCTGCGCATATTATTGCCGTGTAAACGCCGGAACGAGGCTTGTCGAGAATCTTTATCATCTCCAGTAGCTCAAAGGACTCTCTCCATCTTTCGGTCTTCGATATACCCATTATGCAACACTCGGCTGCTAATGCATCCAAAACAGGATATTTTTCTTTGATAGCATTGTACATTTTTATAATGTAATCCTTCTCTGATTCAAGAAGCGCTTGGTCCTTTCGTACAAAGCATAACTTCAGATAGGTCATCATGGACGATAGGTTCATGTCGTAACCGTTGTCCCACAGATATTGGAGGTACGTCATCGCAGTATTAATTTTATTACTGTCCAAGCAGAGATTGACTATAGTCATATCAACGGTAGCTTCGTTTATTTTGAATTCAGTCGAGGACATCAGTTCCGTACGTATGTCCATCCAGCCCTGTTCGCTTATCGGTTCATTGTTGTTGAGGTGTTTGACGAGGGCAAAGTTACTTTCCTGCAGCATCATCGTTGGTATGGCTCGCCCTCCGCCTCTGATCAGCCTCATCGTGTTCTGACTAGGCGAGTGCGGCTCTGCACTGAAATATCTAACCGAACGCATCCATACTCTGACGCTCTTTCTCAACAATGCCATTGTCGATATATCTGTGGAAACGAGAGATCACGAATAATTCAAAATAAGTGCACATCGAGACAAATATTGATACCAGTTATCAGAAAAAAAAGGAAAAGAAATTCTAACCTCATGTAAAAAAAATTTCAGTTGACCTTCGACGATATTCAATTCGGACGTATATTTTGTTGTCCACAATTTCATGAAAAAGAATGTGAAATAACGAGTATCACAATTCTACGGAACTTTCTACGATTCTTTTTTCCTTTTGTCCACATGCAATTTTTCTCGATTTCCCGACACTCTTGTTATTGACTCGAGGCGCCGCGACGATTGGCTCGGGAGACCCGTTGGGGTACACGTGCGAGCGAAGTGACGTACAGAAACGCGGGGACGGACGAGATTGGCATGCTTTTTATAACGTCGTCCTTTCCTTGCGTCGCAAATTTTTATGATTCCCTTGATAATCCAGCTGATGCATTTGCTTTACAGATAACACAGTGCTGTAACGCACGGTTTCATAACTCCGATTCTACGGAAGCCAATGAGCTTCGGATGGCCCCGGGAACCAGCTGTTGGCGGCGGCCCTGCCCGCGGTGGCAGCCTCTGATGATAATAACTGATAAAGCGAGTTATAAAATAAACTGATAAATCGTCGGAAGAGCCTCAGTCTGCTCTCGGGCATTACGACGAACTTACTATGATACACATTATAATCGAGGAGACATTTTATTGTTTTCCCGTCGACTCTCGCACAGTGGAAGAGTGAACAAAGACGGAATCGTGAATTCGTCCCGTTATAACGATTGTTTTTTTTTTTTTTTTAAGTGGTGCATGTAACGAGGTATCCATAGATATCGTTGTTAACGGAACGTTCGATAGCTTCATCGATGTTTTTCTCGGTTCACAAGAAATACTACGTATCCGCGAACTTCCATGTTGTTTTCGATAGTTAGTTTATCACTGAGCAACAATGTTCAGAGTTATCTATCAATCTTGCGATTCATCGTGATCGAGCGTTTTCCTCTGAAAGAAAACAAACACATAAAATAACACGGTCATCGATTAATTCTGACGAATATAATTTTGTAGCTGTGACGAGATTCGTACGCGATGGAGTGTTACACGTCGGATTCCAGTGATTCGGACTCGAGTTCGAAGACCTTCGACCTGACTTACCTGTTGCTAGATTCGGGCTTGCTGAACGAGCATTTCGTAGCGGCGAAAAATCCCGAGAACGTCGAGACGCTGTTACTGAATCACAATCGACTAACCAGCGTACCGCCGACGATCGCCAAATTCACGAATCTCAATACCATCGATCTATCGAACTGCAATCTCACGCGATTGCCCGAATTTCTCGGCGACTGTCCTCTGACCTGTCTCGTGGCGAAACACAACAGCCTCGCGAACGAGTCGCTCCCGAAGAGCCTGACCAATCTACCGGCTCTGCGGGAACTCAATCTCAGCGGCAATCGTCTCACCGAGTTTCCCGTACAGGTGTTGGAACTATCGGCTCTCAAGTACCTGTACCTTGGCGGCAATGATATCGCTGAGATGAACAAAGATGTTTGGAAGCTGCAGAGGTAGAAAAACGATGAATTATTTTCTTGACTCATCAAAAACTATGATAAGTTATCATTTCCATAAAAAATACTCTACGAATTAACCTGCGATCGTCCGATCGTCCGATTTTCTCACCAGGCTTCAAGTTCTGGGCATGGGAGGCAACAGACTGGTGGAAGTGCCTTCCACCCTGGGCCAACTCACTGCTCTTCAAGCTCTCGTTCTCTGCGACAATATGCTCGAAAGTCTGCCTGGTTCCATAGCTAATTTGAAGAATCTCAAGTCTCTGCTGCTACATAAAAACAGACTCAAGACTCTTCCCACCGAAATCATCACTCTCAAGTGCCTGACCGAACTCTCCTTGAGAGACAATCCTCTAGTCGTCAGATTTGTCTCGGACATGACTCACAATCCGCCGTCTCTCCTCGAAGTTGCCGCTAGAGTCATAAAGACAATGGAGATTAATTACAAGGAACACGAGCTGCCCAGAAATCTTGCCGATTACCTGAACAGCAGCCATCATTGCGTCAATCCAAAATGCCAAGGTACAATCCAAAATATCCTTACCATGATATTTTAATCGATAACAACATACTTTTCTCATATCCTATCGTTTCCTTGCAGGAGTCTTCTTCGACAATCGAGTGGAACACGTAAAATTCGTAGACTTCTGCGGCAAGTATCGTCTGCCCCTTCTTCAGTACTTGTGCAGCAGCAAGTGCATCGGTTCGAGGGACGGCGACGAGGAAGTCGTCAGTGGAGCGATGATCAGAAAAGTACTCCTTGGATGATATGAAACATCGACTAATTGGCTCTCGGCCAATTACCTGATTAGTTTTTTCGACTGTATAGCGATTCGAAACCTTAAAAAAAAAAGAACAAAAAAAACAAAACAAAACAAGCAAACATGTATGCGATATAAGATTTGTGTATTACGAAATAATTATTTTCGTGTCGTACCTTTGCGAGCTCTTCGTTGATGAATCTCCGATCTCTCTGTATTTTCGTGTCATTTTATTTGATAGTGGCTTTGTTATGTTTGAACCGATGCTCCGTTCGTCATCTTCGATCATGTTTACAATCGTCGAATCGAAGCCGACTGAAGTTAATCCACGACTGAGCGGATAAGGAAATGACGTAATACATCGAGACGGAGAAGCCACAGCAGCGCGACGGTGTTCCCTTCTACACGCCCGTTTCTGGACCGACGCCCGTCGGCTTCCGGCAATCTGACGTGTACAAAAGTCCAAACAGCACGATCAGCTGGTAGGTTAGGCGCGAGGCCACTCTCTGTTATCCGTTTGTTTTTTCAAAAGTTATTTACCCACGAACAAGGTAAAAAAAAGAAGATTATCGAAGATGCTCGATTTGTTCACGATATTCAGCAAGGGTGGAATAGTGCTTTGGTGCTTTCAGAGCACGACGCAGATATTCACGCCTAGCGTTAACGCGCTGATACGCAGTGTTATTTTACAGGTGAGAGATCCGCCAGGTTTTTCAACAGTCGGTACGCAATTAATTATGCGTGCGAACGTGACGTTACGTTAGTTCGGTGCGAGACGATGACTCTTCGCTCGAACGCTGCCGAATGACGATTTTATTCAAAACGTGTGACCCGAAAGACGTCGACATATGTCAACTCAGGCTCGCTCCATACATGCTTGATTTTTCTTCTCCACAGGAACGCACTGGCAACAACATATTCGATCATGATTCTCTCAGGCTCCAGTACAAGCTGGACAACGAGTTCGAGCTCGTTTTTGTCGTCGCGTATCAGAAGATACTGCAGCTATCGTACGTTGATAAGTTTCTCAACGACGTTCATCTGGAGTTCAGGGATCGTTTCAAAAATCAATTGCAAAATTCCCGCTGGTTCTCCAATTTTGAGTTCAAGAGCGACTACGAACAGATACTGGCGTCCGCCGAACAATGGGGTAAACAACAGGCTAAGTTACCCAAGCAAATGCGTACCTTCGACGAGAGTCTCAAGTCCAAGAAGACTGTTGCCAGTATGATAGAGAGAAAGGACGACAAGGATAACAAGAAGCAAGGTACAATTTATAACATATGTCTGTATTTTTTAATGGTACACATTGCTTCTCATACACAAAATACAAAATGCATCTTGCATCGATGAATTAAGCTAGTAACTGTAATGCATTTCCCGGAGAGGCAATAGGGTAAACCAGCCAGTGAATGCCCAGATAGAAAAGTGACGGCACAGGATCCACTCGGTACTAGCACGGGAATGCACGCCGTGCCGGCACAATGCAGACATGTATGTCCGCATGTGACGATATTGTGATGGCACGGCAGTTTGATACCAGAAATCTGCTTGCACGGTTACAGCTCGCCGTGGAGTTTTACAGCGAGCTGGAATTGTGCAAGCAGACTTCTGGTATCAAAACACCGTGCCGTCACAATATCGTCACATGCGGACATACATGTCTGCATTGTGCCATCACGGGATGCCGAATGTTACGGCACGCTTTTCTTACTGGGTGGATACTTTCCATAAGAGCATGTGTTTAACAAACGTCTATTCACTGCCTTTTTCATCTGCTTAACTGGCCATTCATTGACCAGTCTATCCTGTATGTACATCCTACCGTAAAGCTATCCTGTTGCATATATTTTTTGTAGTCCTATAAAACCCTTTTGGACCAGAGTGTCGAAGTAGCCCTGTTTAACTGAAACCACTGTTAAGGATGTTTGGGCCAAAACGTGTTTCTGTTTGATCGCTGTAAAACATTGCTACGTTGCAGGCAAATGCACACTGAATAATTTGCAATTTTTTCAGATTTTTTACCATTTAGTTATTTAGTAATGTGTGTACAAAGCTACATAAGGTAGCATATACACGTTTTGGAAATCAGTCAGCAATGACAGAACTTAGCAATTTTTTCCACCAATTTCTGTTAGGTTCAAATAAAAAACCTACCACAGCAAAGAGCATACTATCAGTCAGATTGTGTCCAAATTTCAGGAAGATTCACGGTTTTGTTTCTGAGATAAATTCAATAAACGAAAGACTATCTCTGTCTAACCACTTGCTTTGCTGTGTTTCTCACTCGTACACTGACTAACGCAGTCAGCAGAGTTCCTCTCCCACTCACCTCCAGCAATCTTGGCCCAAACATCCTTAATCTGAATTAAAAGTCACGATTTTGTATTATTTTAAAACAAGTTCATTTCAAATTCGGTATACATTAATTCTTACTTAACCCTGGAAGGGTTAAGGCTCTATCCTGTCTTTTTGAATGCTGTTTTGGTTGAAAATCTTTTTTCGGAATGCATCCCTAAGCATGAATATTCTTCAAACTTTTCCAGAATGTTCAGGTTTAAATTAAAGATGTTAAAAAAAATAGATATATATTAAAAGGTTACTAACGTATTAAATATGGTACACCGGGCATTGAACGGTTCATTAATGACAAGTGTGTACTAGTATAAAAGGCTTTCGTTACTTCGTACATTGCGTTATTGACTCTTGCTTTTCGTAATAATTAGTCACTTTTGTTTGTTTTGGGTTTTTGAATTTTGCGTTCGCTCATGTTTTCACGACCAGCGAAATCTAATGTTAATTTATGTAAGAAATATTTGATAATGTTAAAAAAACAACACTCGGGAGGCGCACGATTAATCTGCTTCCGGGCTAATCCGACTCCGATTAATCAGGGTTCTACTATAGCTTCTCTGCACTAATGTCCTTTCTTATGGCTTGTACTAACCAGGGTCTGAATAACGGGTTATGGACGCTTCTTATTTTCTAATTTTAGGCAAGAAGAAGAAAGGGCACGGCGACGAGGGCGAATGTAAGTTTGGGATATCACCTCGGATTATCCAACGACGAAAAGACGAAATTTCCGAATTATTAACGTTCGGCCGTTCTTCATTCGCTTCATATGTACAAAAGAAATTCATTCACGTTTATACTAACACTAGCGAATCGTCAAAGAGCTCCCGGCCATCTTTATTGCATATAAAACGAGAGTTTTCTGTTTTAGCGAAGATTCAAGAGTCGCCGAAACCTGAGCCCGTTACCAAGCCGCTAGTGGCGGAAGAGAATGGCAACGGGGAAGATGATATCCTGCTCGCGAATCGTCTTCGTCTTGCCCAGAAAATGGGAGGGCCGAGGAAGAAGGCTGACAAGCAGTAAGGATCTCGTGAAGTTTTTAATTCCAGTATACTTGTGCTGCTTTTTTTTTCATGACAACTGAATCGAAAGCTTATTCGTTTATGTTACAGAAAGAGTCCCAAACCGGAGAAAGCTGGGAAAAAGCCGCGTATCTGGGAGCTGGGTGGAACGAACAAGGATCTGGCTAACCTGGAGCGTACGAAGGACAGACCCGACGAAGCCGGAGATTACGTGCAAGCCGACACGACTGTAAGTATTTTTTTTGAACGTCACATTCGATACGATTCTTAATAACAACGTAATTCCTCGAACAGCTCATCGGCAAGATGAAAGGAGGAATTCGCGATCTTGAAGTGGAGAGCGATTCCGAGGACGATTACGAGTCCGATGACGGCCGTGAGGTGGAAAACGTGAAGCCCCAAGCGGCAAAGAAATCGACCGGTATGTTTTCGATGCTGAAAGGCCTCGTCGGCAATAAATCACTGAAGCACGAGGACATGATACCGGTACTCGATAAAATGAAGGATCACTTGATATCGAAGAACGTAGCGGCGGATATAGCTTTGAAACTTTGCGATTCTGTTCGCGCCACGCTCGAGGGCAAAGTACTCGGTACATTCGACAGCGTCGCTAACACCGTCAAAACAACGCTTACCGATGCGCTCGTTCAGATTTTGTCGCCAAAGAGACGCGTCGACATACTGAGAGACGCTATGGAGGCGAAGAAAAACGGTCGCCCTTACGTAATGTCCTTCTGTGGCGTGAATGGTGTAGGAAAATCAACGAATCTTGCAAAGATCTGCTTCTGGCTGATTGAAAATAATTTCCGCGTGCTCATTGCCGCCTGTGATACATTCCGGTGAGTCTAAACGACGATCAAACGAAGCGGCAGTTGCGGTAAACCGTTTGATCAAATTAATGTAATTCCGCGATTGCGTTTGCATTGTTCGTTGTTCGCAGAGCTGGTGCGGTCGAGCAATTGAGGACTCACATGCGCCATTTGAACGCTTTACATCCACCGCAGAAACACGGCAATTTGACAATGGTCGAACTCTACGAGAAGGGATACGGAAAGGACGCCGCTGGAATCGCGATGGAGGCAATACGATTTGCCAAAGATTCCAAATTCGACATTGTACTGATCGACACGGCCGGCAGAATGCAGGATAACGAGCCTTTGATGCGAGCGCTCGCTAAATTGATCAAAGTCAACGAGCCCGATCTCGTGCTCTTTGTCGGTGAGGCACTTGTCGGTAACGAAGCTGTCGATCAATTGGTTAAATTCAACCAGGCTCTGGAGGATTACAGCAACTCCGTTAACCCACACATTATCGACGGTATTGTCCTGACCAAGTTTGACACGATCGACGACAAGGTGATAAAAAAAAATTAGCAAAAACTTATTATTATCAACATCGATAAATTTCACCTTCATTATCATTACTCTGAACGCGCAATTGTTTGTTTTTGTTTCAGGTTGGTGCAGCTATATCAATGACGTACATAACCGGACAACCTATCGTGTTTGTTGGAACCGGCCAGACTTACACCGATCTCAAGTCCTTGAACGCAAAGGCCGTTGTTCACGCTCTGATGAAGTAACACCGACGTGTCCACAAATTATTCGAAAAATCGAGCGACCCTCAATAGATAAACTATTTGCGGTGTAGTTCATATTTATTGTATACATAGATCGTTTTATCGGCAGAAATTTTATTAAAAAAAAGGGAAAAAATAGAACACGAGTAAAGAGACTCTTCGCTACATATCTGTGTGCACAAAATCGTATTATCTCCTTGCGACCAGAATAGATTTCTGACGAATCGACCGATCGTCCAGTAACCCATCGTCGGTAATGACCGTCGAACGTTAATGACTAAGCTCGCAATTACTCTTGCGACGTTCGAGCTACGTATAATACTCGGAAGTCATAAAAACTTCGTTAGAATGTGGAACTTGTGTGTCTATATTCTCGGCGACGGGGGACCCAAATCCAGACTGGGCGAGAGTCATCCGAGAATTAGTTCCATTTTTATAATTGTGCCATCGGAATTTGATCAACGATCGTCGAGCTGCCCTCATGAGTCTGGGAAATCTCGTGTACGCTGTCATCCTCCATTTCCCAATGTACAGCGTCGTCGTAGCGTTCCTCCTCGCTGATTGAACCGCAGAGATCCATACCGAAGATGAAACCTTTAATCATCAGAATTCCAGCTCAAAAATAGCATTACCTATGGATGTATTGAGGCAGGTCTAAATATCGTGTTCGCTGCATTACCCGTTATTGCTCCGGAAACGAGAGCAATTCCCAAAGTAACAATTAGTGTTAGTATCTGATATCCAGCTTGCTCCCCGGCGCTTCTATCAATACCCGCGGTTATTCCCAAACTGTCGCTTAGCTCCGCTAAACGATTGCCGGATTTGGGAGCTCTTGCGGGAAACACCTGTTGCGTGTTAAAAAAATAAATGTACAAAAAAAAAACATTGACAATCCGAGAATTCAATTTAGGTGTGGAGAGTCTCGATGTACCTGGTAGAGCGAGTCGTTGTAAGATTCTTCGCTGGCTATGCCCGCCATGAACGCCCCGAACAGACCAGCCAGAACACCGGGCATTCCGTGCAAATTATGGACGCCGCAGGTGTCGTGAATTCTCAAGCGTTTTTGAATTACCGGCTGAAAAGTTGTACGTTATCATTTTCATATCGTCTCTGTCTCGAAACAATTTTTCATTCTGGCATTCGACGGTTAGTCGATGCGCGATTACCGTGAGGTATTTGTAGCCGAGCACACTGAGGATGCCGGCCAGGCAGCCTATCACCAGTGCGCCTATAGGCTGGCACATCATACCTGCAATGAGTTTAAATTTTTTTAATTTTGTGCCGCGTATAAGACTGCGCTTGTAGCCTTTCGAAGGATCACCGTCGGCAGTAACACTGCAACGGATGGAACTTGCGGGTCCACTAATAATAATAATAATAACAATAATATAAAGTAGTAAGGTAATAATAATAATACTTACAACACCAACAATATTGTAACGAATATCGTAGCTGACTATTAGTTAAGACACACGGTATTAGTTAGGTTTGACATTAGACGAACGAACGGACGATCGATATGAGATCGATCGTCATGTTAGACAGTCTGGACTGAGACGTCTGACCGATCAGACGTGTGACAGTTCATGCTCGGGATATTTAGATGCGATTGTACTAATAATATCCGCCCCAAACTAAATACGCGCGTTGTTCATTCGCCCGGTCGTTACAATATATATTGATATTTAAACTCTACTTACAAATGTTATAATTCCATATGAGATCGAAAATATATGTATCGAGGAAACGTTAGAACCCATATAGCACGAAATATTTTGAGATCATTGTAGAAATATTTTTAATCTTTAAAACTTTACGAAATATTTCGGAAATATATGAAAATAATATTTTGAAATAATCTGTCAAAATAATTCAACGAAACATTTCTTAAATATTTGAGGAAAATACTTGACTTTCAAACACATCTGAAATATTTCTACAACATAGTGATAAATATTTTGAAATATTTTTTATTTCATGATTCACTGAAGTATTACTACGAATCTTTCCGTGTATAAAAAAACTAAAAATGTTTATAAAAAAATTCATAAATATTTTTTAATGTTATAAAAATATTTTCGAAACATTCCAAATATTTTCGTTCTATATGGATTTCGTGCTAGTAGACATGTTTTTTTAACAATAGGGCAAAACTGGTGAATATGGTTTGGACCATAGATCATAGATTTGCGTGCCAATTTTGGTAGGCACGCAAATCCCCGCTTTTGCCCAATACTTTTTTGTTTTTTATCTTAAAAGTTGATTTTTTTTAGTCGATCAATATAATTTTTCCGACCAGCTGAAAAATTACCTGCGGCAGTGCCGATGGCCACACCGCCGGCGAGTGTAGAATTTTGCACGTGCACCATGTTGAATTTGCTTTCCTTCGAGACGAGGGCCGACGTTGCGAAAGCAACAACGCAGCTCGCAGCGATCGAGAGCAATGTGTTTATTATAGCGCGTTGCTGATCGTTGCCCTGGAGGGACGCGCTGTTGAAGGACGGCCAGAATAGCCAGAGAAACACCGTTCCTGCACTCAAACGATACATCTGACAATCGGAAGTTTAATCGACGGAAAGTACCATCCGGAATTCGTACCGATCATAGCGAAGATATCGGACTGATAGGAAGCTCCCTCGAGCTCGTGCGCCTTCGGTTTGCTCTTCAATCCAAGAGCGAAGCTCGCTGCAAGTCCAAAGTACGCTCCGAAAACGTGAACGTACATGCTGTCGCCGGCGTCAACGGCCTTGAAACAATTAAGATAACGGATCAATCCGTCTAAGCTCTTCTGCACATGGTCCATTGTCCTCGAGAGTCTCGAGCAACGATCGATCAACGATAGAGAAAAGATGAGAAAAAAAAACAATCTTCGTTGCGCGGATACCTTGAAGTAGTGTTCGCCGATGTACTTGTTAACCGTGTACACGACGAGCTCGACGACCCCCATGAAGATGAGTTGCATGTAGGTCGTTTTTCCTAGAAGCGCTCCCATGGAGATTAACGGGGCTGCGACGGCGACGTCGGCACTCAGGAGTCTGCCGTGGAGGAGAGCCGGGAGAGAGCGCCGCGGAAGGAGGAGAGCCACCGAGAAGGAAGAACATGATTAATCATCTATCTATTCGCTCTTGGCAAACGATCGTGTAGCATGGCGGATCTTCTATATAACGCAGAGAATCTGCGATGCGAAGTTGATCGGCTTACTACAGTTTCTGCTTCGGGGTCCCGACAGACTTTGCCGTAAGTCAAGCTTCTTCCAGGTGGATTTGAAGGGGGCAAAGGTGGGTGAACTTGATCACTCACGCTTGAAAAATAGACTCAAATTTTAACATTCTTTTTATTCCAAATTCTATTATTTTTGTCTCATCCGTGCTTGTTATTGCATTATTATTCATTATTATTTTTTATACCATCCATCAATACTTAGGCAATAAAATTAGCAATGCGTATTGTACAGTTTTCCACGACCCGTGGAAAACGGGTAATATCCAAAGATAATGGCTTGATCAGAGTATTTGGAATAGAAAGATTGTTAACATTTTTGTATCTATTTTTATGCGTGTATAATTTTTCTTGATCATATTTTTTCTGGGATTCAAATTTTTTGTATTTCTTTGTTTTTTTATAGACCCAATAATTTCTGTTCGCACGACCCGATTTACCCACTGACTCCTTTTACCCACCAATAACCCCGCATTACATCGGGCAGAGAAGTCGGAAGGGAGGCGGGACGAAGGAGGATTTTCCGTAGTGGCAAAGCTTCTTGCGGCCTTACCCTTCGAGAGACAAGCCGGCTTTTCCACCCTGTTCGATGTTGAGAGCGCCGTCGCATAGCATGGCGACCTGAACGAGTACAGCACCGACGAGGAAAGTCAAGCCAACGGCACTCTGCCCGTATCTTCTCAGAAATGTCATCAGGAATCCGAAGCCGATCCATATCATCACGTGGACGTCTTGATACACTGATACGTTTTAGTCATCCGGCCAGGCAAGTTAGTCGATAGCGAGATTTCGAAGAAAACAAACAGAGAGAAAAAAAACAAACACAAAGCTTTAGCTGCATGCTTTTCGTGCTGTTAACCAGCTTAATTAGTGAAGATCGATCAATTATTCGGGATCGTCCCTATTTTATTTTATTTTTCTTCCATCTTTATCTATATTTCACGGTATTACAATGTTTTGTTCTTTTAATACCGCGCATCCTTTCTTTATTCATTTCCATGCTGATGGGAAGCGAAGGCCTGCTTCGACTGGAGAGTTCGGGCTGCGTCAACGAGATTGTTAATAATACACAACTAATTAATACGCAAGAGACTAGGGGCACTCGGGTGAGCGGTAAAGTCTCGTCGGGATACTCGAGTTAACAGTTTCCTCGGGAGTTGTTTCTTCGAGGTGGGTACACCGTGTTCAGTCTGTAGGTTCGCTTCGCGGCGACGAGAAGACTGGGTTTGAGGATAGAATGATAATTACCGACGACGAAGAAAAAGGGACGGCGTGTATAACTAACCGCGTGCTCACTTTCTACGGTTTGCTCATCTGCTCATCTGCTCTTTCTCGTTCGACCGCTCGGGCGAAGAGAGACGGGGGTTTTCCGGGGAAGCTCGTCGCGAACGACGACGGGGCGACGGTTCATCTGGCGCGAAAGAACCAACCCCGACGTATCAACCTCCTTGTTATCGCTGTTAATTAAAACAAGCCAACGTATCGCTCACTTGTGTATAAACTCGCGAGGCAACTCGCTTGTTTAAACTTCCGGAGATTTCTATGTCGGGTCTCGTTCATTGGATGCTGCGGAAGTTGTTGTGGGGAAAAGCACCTCAAAGGCCGAATAGCTTCAATACCGAAGTTATATAATCATGGTGTTTGGTTCAATCAAGTTAGTTCTTCAAGTTCATTCAAATGTATTTAACATTTTTTTTGGAGATGCTTGAAAATGTTCACTTTCCTTCCTTCCTCTACGACATTCCAGGAGTAGTTTAATTTTAACGATCACAATATTTATAAATGTCAAACATTATACTTTAGCAATACACTTGTACTTTAGGAATGTCAGAATCGAGCAGAAGTGCGTGATATTCGTGAAGTTAAAAAACCGACAGGCCAAGATGATATTAGATTTTTTAAATTGCGTAAACAAGCGTCGAGGTTTTGCTTAGCAAGGTCTTTTCGGTTATTTTTTCTCTCGAAATTCTATTGATTGAAGGGCTATTGCTACACTATTGAACCAAATGTGATATCTGACGTAAAAGAAGATGACACATGATTTTTTAATTTATTTTCAGAACGCTCGCACGATACAATTTCTGACAAAAATTTTATTTCGAACCGATGACCGGAACACCATGACTATATCCCAGCAGGATTTAATCGATTATACTAGCAAAAAAAAATCTATTCCTATACAACTTGAGTTTCATCTTGCACTGTGGGGGCAAGAAAATATCGGCACACCGGTACCATTTAAGAGCATGTGAAACTCGTTCTCAGCGTGTCTCTCTCGCTCCACTGAGAGCGCCTCTGATGCTATCTCTCTCGCACTCCATCGTGTTTCACATGGTCTTAAGGTAGTATTTGCGGACAGCCTGAGCCCACGTGAGTTCAGAGAGAAATGAAAGAGGAATTGCGAACACTTCTCAATGAGACAAAAATCTGAAAAAATCAACCATATGGAAGGTACTGAAAAGATTGATTTTGCATAATAATAATTCCAAAATGTTATTAACAAATTAACGAAAAAAAATTGCCAACAAATCACCCAGCAACCTAACTTTTTTTGTTTACGAAAACGATTTGTTAATTTTTCTGAATACGTATGAATTTTTTTTCAGAATTTCGTGTAATTTTTGAAAATTGCGTTTTTAGTTAATAAAAAAACGTAATTTAAAAAAATTACACAAAATTCTGAAAAAATTCATCCGTATTCAAAAAGATTAACAAATTGTTTTTATATGAACAAAAAGTTAAGTTGCCGGGGGATTTGTTGGACAATTTTTTTTCATTCATTTGTTAATAATATTTTGGAATTATTATTATGTAATATCAATCTTTTGAGCACCTTCCATATGCTTGATTTTTTCAGATTTTTATCCCATCGAGAAGTGTTAGCAATTCGTTCTCAATTCTCTCTGATCTCGCGTGGGCTCAGGCGGTCCGCTAGTACTATCTTAAAGGAAAAATTTCGTTCCCTCGGGCGAGTCGTTGAACAAAACTTTTCTCACTCGTTTACTGTGAGTTACGCTTTCGTGTACTTGTTACGATAAAATTGTTGACAACAATTTGATTTTGCACCTATGGCTAGGACACCATTCTATTTTAATAGATTCTACCAGCAAGAAAATGCTACTGCCAGACAACTCGAGTTACAAACTTGCATCGCGGACGGAAGAAATGTTCGGGACACCGGTATCATTTAAAGCAAAAATTTCGTTCCCTCGGTCGAGTCGTTGAATGGAAAATTCTCTCACTCGTTTACTGTAGTACCGTCGTGTGTAAACGTTCTCGCCTCGTACGGAGAAAATTGTACGTGTTGCGTTATCGTCACTTCAGTATCGTGGAGTCGCTCTCTTTCAAGGTACTTTTCTCGCATCATCCCGCTCCCTATTTCTTGCGCACTTGCGAGCGTTCCCTAGCGGCCGATACACTTCGAAATGAGATAAGAAAAAGAACGCGGACCGAGAAAGAGAACACTTACATGTGTGCGTGACCGGGAGAGTCCACCGTTTTCCATTTAGATGAGGCGAAACGCTGTTCTGCTCCAGAACCGCGTTCGTCGCTTGTCCGTAAACGAACATTGCCAAAAATCCACAGAGCAAAAAGCCCTGAATAAACAATAGAGTTATACCGTGAGCGAGTCCCGTCGCCATAATCTAAATAAAAATGCACTTATCTGGCGCTTATAAAGATTCGCAATGAAAAAAAAATTCGCGTACGGTTTGCTATTTCTATCGGACTGAAAAAAATTGTCTTCGCGAGTACGAGAGACCCAGAGTTCAAGATTACCGTGAATGACGGGGACACCGAAGAGGTATTTTGAATACGTGATAAAGATCTGTCCCATCCGTCAGACTCGAAGTGAGAGTGGGAAAAATTTCATTGTAACCTAGTCTATGTTAAGGGGATACGAGGTATTTTGTTTCGTGAATGAACCGTACAGTCATTTGGAAAAATGTTTTATTTTACTCAGTGGGAAATCGGCGGTTTTTGCGCACGCCTCGCGTGCGAAAACCCCCATTTTTTTTATAATAAAATTTTGTTCGAAACTCGTGCGAAAGACATTTCTGAACTCGTGTGATTGCAACACTCGCCTTCGGCTCGTGCTGCAAACTGACACTCGTTAGAAAAACGTTTTTCGCCCTCGTGGAGTAAAGTACTATTTCGCACTCGTATCGACATGTACGATTTGCTTCAGCTCCATATTATTTGAAGAACGATGTAAAAAAATGGTGTAGGGCAAAAGTGGTGAATATGGCCCACCTCGATTAACACGTAAATCAATGATATATGGACCGGGCCACATTCCCCGATTTTCCCCTATCAAAAAATCCAATTTTTACATTAAAAAACCATGGTTAAATCAATTTCCATATTGAAGAAGTGTTTTCTAGAAATTCTGTTCTTTTTTACCGTCTAGAAGTCAAGACCCACAGAGTACGGAAATATTTTTGAAATATTTTTGTAAAAATTTCAAATATATATACATAAATATTTTAGTGCTGTAGATATTGTTCATTAGTACTTCTTATGGCAATCCGTCTATGAGATTCCTCTGAGCCCCTGCAAGAGTGTCTGTGAACGTTCACGAGTGTTAACGTGAGTCTGTGGGTGTGTCCGTGATTGTTGTGGCAACTGTCTGAGTACCTGTGAGTGCATTTTTTAAATACTTACAGATTTTTAGATATATACGATATAAAAATTTGTACGTTTTGAAAAAATACGCATGAAGAGTCCCGAAGCATCGGAACAGGAAATGAAAAACGTAATTAGTGTGTAGCTGGCCCCGCCATATAAAAGCATATGCAAAACATATTTGTTTAGGGGAGACGTAGAGCTGGAACCTCCAAATTTTATTTTATTTTTGCAGACTCAAGATGCCCTTGATGAATGTGCAGATGACGACAATACATATAGTGACAGGTGGTGACAGTGTTTTGATACAGTGAACAGTCGAACGATCTTTTATTATTCACGACGCATGGCGTTTTTTGTTTCGTTCCTTCTGAACATTTTTCAGTGCACTCCTACTAATATTTGCGTCCTACGAAGTTCGGTTTCAGAATATATTGAAAAGATACGAATAATAGTTGTTTGTATGGCAAGGGCGTCATAATGAGGTGTGTATAGGTCAAATCGTGAAAACAGCATCGCCGCTGACCAGTCAATAGAGAGCAAATCGATACTCGATTTCATTCTCGTTTTTTCCTCCCGACGACTGTCCCTTTCAATCGAGATCCTACAATTCTATAGCCCTCCGGCTCATAGAAGGTACGCTCGATACTCTCGAACATTTCAATATACACACACACACATACACACACACACGCAGACACACCTGTCTCACTGGTATAATAGTGCACCGTAATATGTACAAGATCACTCGACGAACAGTACAGTATACAGCGAGAACGAAAAGCGGCTTAGGTATAGAAGCGAATATCGAATTTACAATGTACGATGTACCTTCTCTAGTCAGACAGAGATTCATACAATTCTCGGCAACAATGCAAAAAAAGCCTATGCAAAATGCACTCTATTCATTCGCGTTCTGTCCAACCATTTTTCCTCTCCATTTCATATTTAAAATAATAATAAAAATAAGAAGAAGAAAATGCCATGAAAAAATTTGTCTCTTCTACCGAGGCCGGAAATACTGTGCATGCCGCGCACTTTTTCTTGCCACTCTTCTTGCTCCGGTTTCCGCTGGCATTATGCATTATTAATACGCGGGATTTAGAAAGACAGCGACGGCCGGCGAGGGGCGGGGGTGTAGGATGAAAAGTGCGAGATAGTGTTTGGAGACTCGTAGGTCTTTTCCGAGGAAAGGGAGAGGTATGTGCGCGGTCCCGGAGCTTGCCCGTAAGTAATTTAATACAATATAACAGGAAAACCCTACTCGTGTCGGAAGAGCCTCGAGAAGTGTGTTCGCGCGAGCGCGAGACTACGTAACCTCTCTCGCAGTGAAACTCTAGGCGGTGGGGTTTACCGGGTCAAAGCCGCATTTTGGGAAGAGCGGCAGTAATTTTGCAAAGCTTCGTATCCCCACCCAGAGGAGAGAGAGTGTGCGGAAACGGTTGTATGTTCGGCAACTATTACACGGTTAAATTTCGTGCGAAAGCCCTGGTTCTCCGAGGGGCTCTTTGCGGTACAGTCAACTCAATCGAGTCATAATAGGCTTTTAAAGATTGTATGTACACCCTTGAAAAGAGAAACTAATGTGAGCTGAGATGGGTCTCGTTTCCGACGTAGAAAAAAATTCTGAACAACAAATTTACAGATTAATAACGTGGCTTATGCGGATATATCGTCAATATCTTACTAACATGTCAAATATGACTTTTAAGAAAAATCGTAAAAATATGATGGTGAATTTGTTGGCGATGGCTTGGCTATTTTTCTGTAGATTCATCGTTACACATATTTTTCTACTTTAAGTAAGAACTCTTTAATCTTTGAAACACGGTGTATCGCAGGTGAGACACTTCTTCGAATTCAGAAAAAATGGTTTAATAACCAATCAACGTAATTGAAACTTATACTTCGGGGTATTTTGGACTGCTCAATTCGAAACTGAACTCAAAATTCAGAAATTCAAAATGGTGGATTCAATATGGTGAATACTAAATTTCAAGTGAATATGTAAGGAAAAATGTATGTTTTAAAGGGTTAATGCTAATTTACATTAAATTCCACCATTTTCACTTCGAATACGTTTTTTGAGTGGTTGTGAAACAGTGTTTGAAATGCTGAGTACCTGATTGACTTGACTGTACCATAGGGCCTGCTTGAACTTCGTTTTCAACACATACTTGTCGCGTAGTGGTACGAGTCAACACTAAGTCGGACCGTAGTGTTTGTGCATTCGAGCGTCAGGTACGGGGAAGCTTAGTTATGCTACTTTAATACTCGACGCTCATGGTATCCAATATTATAGAGTAATATTGTAGAGTACTGTGGTGTACTCCAACACACACAGCTGGAAGCCAGACAACTTTAACATCGAGGCTAATAACAGAACACTTGTTCGCTGGCATCTCAAGCGAGGAGAGATCCCCTTGTTCACGAGGTTTACGCGTTTCCGGGAAGCGAATGTATGCTGCTATAATACCATATGTACGAGAACACAGCATGTTAACGTTTCTGTCCTTTCGGCACTGTCTATTATACTATCCGAAATTATGATTCTGCCAAAGAGACGCTTTTACATTGTTTAATCGTTACATAATCATATTTATGTTTTTGTATTTTTATTTGTGTATTCCACAATACGGCGTCCTTCGCCTTGTATATCTCCCTCTTCCTCTTGTACAATAATATAAAAATAACATAATGCATAATAAATACCAACATAAATATTCCTTCGCAACTCCCTAGCATTAGATTTCCGCCAACCTGTTTTCTCACTTCGTACACACCTCGTGGTCCTTATAGACTAATACTGACACGCGAAGAGTGTCAGTACCGAAGAGTGTCAGTACTCCATTTTTTTCATTTATGTTTTTGTAATAATAATCTTAAACAACAAGATATAGATATATATGGGGCATTCAATCCCAATTCGGTCGTCCTCGGACCCGAACCGTTCTAATTCATCGAAACTTTTTTCCTGTTTTCATATATATATGCAAATTGAAACATAAATTGTTTTTTGATTAAGGATCCATCACCGAGCAATCAATAATAAAAAATTCGGAATTATTATAAAATAAAAAATTTCAATGCGAGATATGTTTGCATGGGATAAGGGTATTCGGAAATATTAGGTGTGCCATGGATTCGTATTGAATCATACTTTGACAAAAGAATAGTTCCTAATTTTTTGAACACATTTGGTATACTAAAAATAGATGTACAGTAGAAAAGATGATTTTTCGATCGGTTAGACATTTTTTTGTAAATTTCTTCAAAAAATCTTGAAAGAACACCGAAAATTATGAAGCCTCTACGATTATGGTACCTCTAACAGTTAAAAAGATATATATTTGTAAAGATTGTATCTTTATTATTTTATTTTATTTAAATATCTTTAAATAAAACAAATTTATTAATTTATTGCCAGTGCTTAACAATTTTGCTTCCTCATGGAGGAAGCTATGTTTTCGTGAAAAACATTTTTTTCGAGATTTTAGTGTCAGAGTACTTAAAATAGTCTGAAACATCGAGAAATGTGATTTTTAGCTGGCGTCCGGACGTGTGTGTGTGTGTGTGTGCGTGCGTGCGTGCGTGCATGCGTGCGTGCGTGCGTGCGTGCGTGCGTGCGTGCGTGCGTGCGTGCGTGCGTGCGTGCGTGCGTGCGTGCGTGCGTGCGTGCGTGCGTGCGTGCGTGCGTGCGTGCGTGCGTGCGTGCGTGCGTGCGTGCGTGCGTGCGTGCGTGCGTGCGTGCGTGCGTGCGTGCGTGCGTGCGTGCGTGCGTGCGTGCGTGCGTGCGTGCGTGCGTGCGTGCGTGCGTGCGTGCGTGCGTGCGTGCGTGCGTGCGTGCGTGCGTGCGTGCGTGCGTGCGTGCGTGCGTGCGTGCGTGCGTGCGTGTGTGTGTGTCGTTTAAAACGACTATAACTCGGAAATGGTTCGAGATAGCCAGTTGAAATTTGGTACACTAGTAGAGTGGTCACGTCTCTTCCCCCGGTACAATTCTCATAATGATTGAGGCCTGTTTCGAGATTTTATGAATATTTGAAAAAAGGTCGTGGTAGCTCTAACTTGCGTAAATTTTTAACGATCGTCCTGAAATTGCACATAAATATAATACTATGACCAAAGATCTTTGGTATTGAATTTGGCCGAAATCTATCAAAGCAGTCAGATTTTATGGAAGTTTGATTTTTTTGAAAAATTTCTGAAAACGGCCTAATTCGAGTAAACATGAAGGTATCGAGCGCAAATTGGGCACGGGAATGGACTAACACTGTACAATGTTTCGTATTAAATTTGGCGAAAATGGATCGAACCGTTTAAATTTTCTGGGATTTTGAAATTTTTGAATTTTTTCAATAGTTGTATTTTTTGTCCGACATGAGTTTATGTATCAAGTGTCGCCTCAGGAGTAAAATAATTTGGAGGCTTGTCATCGATGGGGGAAAAATATATTGGACGTGGTCACAAAACGGTGAATATTGGATAGTTGACTTAATAATTTAAAAAAAAATCTTTTTCCAAAACCCTGTATTTTCGTTAATTAAAATAGGCGCACGGATGTAACAAAGCGAAGACATCGGTGTATTTTTTCGCATTGACCCTGAATCGGCCAGTCGTTTTGCATAAAAGACAAACACGACGTTGACGTTAAAACAAGTTGAAAATGAAATTTTTCATATCGCTTCCTCATAAAAGTTGAAAATCGAAATTTTCATATGGCTTGCTTATAAAAGTTGAAAATTGAAATTTTCATATGGCTTGCTCATAAAAGTTGAAAATTGAAATTTTCATATGGCTTCCTCATATATTATTTTCCGTACTGTATATGAATCTGTACTACTCATAATTCTCAACAGTAAGATCCATTTATAATGCCGAAACGAGGCAAAATACCGACGAGTCAGAGGTACTGAATGAAAGCCGCTTCCTGATAGGTGCACGAGGAAAAGGGCTTATGACGCGTCACAACGAGCGACGAAATATCGAGCGCTCGTTATATTATGGAGAATTGATCATCACTTGTCCATCGACGGTCTTAGAGCACGGCTGGTTAGCCCTAGAGGAGTCTAGTCCATATTTTGTCAAAGAATATTTTGTGTCTTGTACGGCAATAGTTGAATTGTCGTATTATGTTAATTGTTGAAGAACAGTGTGAATTGTGCGATCCGGAATACATTGAAATTCCCGTAAGTCAACGATTTAAATAGAACTTGTATTTCTTGCTTGAACATCTCTTCACTATAGTGATTTCGCAATAATTTATTGGGTCACCCAATCCTACCACCCTGTGATCATCTCGCAATTTATGAGTTAGCCGACAATAATAGGTACTCAGTTTGTTAGTTTATCTGAAAATTAACTGGCGCCCTTCTGACAAATAATTAAAATTTAATTCATTTGTCAAACAGAGTTCCGGCAGGCCTTGACCCAGGCCGTGCCGGGTGTGGCTTTCAATTGTTAATATTAATATATTTTGTCAAAAAGAAAGCCTTTCTCAATTTGAAGGTTGAAAAAATATATCTTTTCAATCATAAGATATACCATCGCTGAAGTTCTTATAATATCAGGGTTCCTCCAAGATTATTTGATAACATTTTTTTTAATGTCCAGCGGATTGGAAAATCTTTTTTTTAGTTTATGTCCAATATGTTCGAAAAATTATGGAATATTTTTTTCTTAAACTGTGATTCAAGACGAATCTATTGCACACCTAATATTCACAGATAGACAAGACGCAACAACGCGACGGAACGGTGGCGCTACCGATGGTACGATTCTCGCTCCATGGCACGTTTTTATATCTTGATTTCTCGATACCCGTATAGAATGCAGTGATATATCACATTGAAATTTATTTGTTAATAATTGCTCATTTACAATTAACGATTGCTCGGTGACGGATCCTCAAAAAAATCATTAAAAAATAGTGTTTCAGTTTAAACGTATATTTCAGATTACGTTTCAGTTTGAGCAGTCTTTAATCGTACACTCGTTCATTCCTACGGAAATAAACCGTACACCAAAAATATCTTACCTTTGCCCAACCCTCGGATCAAAAACTGTACACACCCATTTCCTTACACCACAAAAAGTTTACGTATTCAATATGTTTCTTATTAATTATATTTATTATATTTCAATATGTACCCAGTGGAATTTTCACAAAATACCCTACAACGTTGCTTTGCACCGGAGGGACCATAATTCTATTCGGATGTTAATGGCAAAAGGGTTTCCGTCGCGTCTTGTCGATCAGATGACGCGTGACAGGGTCAGCCGATCGGTTCGAATCAGCAGAAAATGGCGTCCATCCTTCCGTTTTTGCAAATTATCGCGGCAACACAATTTATTATATGAAGTGAGTTGTTATTCGTGCATTGAAGTGTCAAGGTGAAGTGAAAAAACAGAGATTCTCCAGCAGCATTATAGGAATATAAAAATTAAATCACAGATTCATCTAGAACATCGCCGTGGTGAATCCAGTATTCGGAACGTTACCCTAAGATTCAGATAGTCTTGGATCTCTTTCCGGTTACATTAGCCATATTCATCCGGGGTTAGCCCTTTATGAGTCACACCGGTCGAAACCATACCGAAACGGGACTAGGTAACGGACATGGAGTGGCGACGACGCCTTGCTACGTTAGCGTCTAAGAGTGGGGATAGAGGTGTGATTTTCGCACCCAGTCGGTAAGAAAATACTGTACTCAATACCGTTTTGAGACCGCAAACTGCTGAGAAAAAAGAAAATTGTCTTTTCCTGTGTCTGCCGATTTCCCAGGGAAAGACAATTTTCTTTTTTCTCGGCGGTCTGCGGTCTCAACACGGTATTGACTATGGTTTTTGTTACCGGCGGCGGTATTTCACATCGCTTTCAGCTTGAACAATCGTGCGTTAATAATAATTATAATAGGAAACTTTATTTTCAGCGAAAATTAGTTCGAGAGTTATTTATCGCATATATCGTACGACAAATGCGATATAGGCCAGAGTTATAGCTCGTTACTGAAATAAAACTCGTCTATACCAAGGCTTGTTATTGTAATATCACGTGTATAAAATAATTCATAAGTATACTCACTCGAGTAAATTCGCATCGGATCTTTTGGACCTTGGGCCGCATTCGTGTTCGAGGTCGAACCTGTGCGTGTTCAATCTTTGTTTTACTGGCATACAATGTATTATCTCAATTCGTTATGCTACCAAGTTGCATCAGAAACTCCACGTTAAATTTACCAAGTAAATTTACATCCTCTATAAGCGTCTACCCGGTCGAGAACACCGGAGCGGATCTCTTGCGCGGCTTTTGCCTTTGTCGCGTTTGTGGAAGTTTGCGTCGCGTGTACGAACACTCACCAGAGTAATTTCTCACGAGTTTCGCGTCAGCCTCCGGACCGTAAGTGGTAAATAGTCCCATCAACACCAGCAGGACTATTTGGGTCGCGAAGAGGAGCAACGCCTGGCGCCTCCCGATGCTCCCTCCGCGTTCCTGCGACATCGTCAAATGCCAATTATCGTCACCCGCTATTATCGCACTCTGACAAATTCTTACCTTCGCCATTATCGGCTCTTCTGTACTCGCTCGATTAAATGCTATTCAATTGGCAATTAATCTGCTCCAGTTCACGTCGACAAGTAGCACAGCCGCTCGCACTTTCAGGCTCCCATCACTCATACACAAAAGTGTATTTTCTAGACTTTTCATACGCCGTTTTGAGCAAGCTCGGGTTGCCGGAAAATTTCACTGTTCGGATGCGTTATTCAGTTACGTTCGATTATAACTTCGTCTAAAATTATGCACTGTACCGAAAAAAATTACGCACGATGACCGAAATAACTTTTTTTTTCCTTTTGTTTTCTAACAGTTCTTGCATTGACTTTAACTACACAGATTTTCCTGATGCACTCTCCGCGAGGTGAAGCCTCTCTTGCGTCCTCGCAGTACCGCGTACAAATCACCCCACAGCGGATATACGCTATTCGCTTAATGTCGATGCCTTTGATGTACTACCATGATCGTATCGAGCCATCGTGATGCACGCTGATGAACGTACTACGTGTACGGCTATGCGCGCCGTTCTTCTCTCCACCGACACTGATTCGTTGTACCTAACACAGTAAAACACTCGGTGCATATCGGTGTGCCCAATGAACTTGTGTCGCAACGAGCGATGCTCCCTCGCTCCGCCTCGAAGACAATATCCATACAGTGGTCCGTATGTATAATGATAAAAATAAGTAAAATAAAAATCTATCGTATCTTAGACGAGTGTTTTTTCCGGCTTATCGGGACACAAGAACTTATAACGATTCCGGGCGTAATTCAAGGTAGATTCGGCGGGGTTATCTCGGGACGTTGCCGAGATTACGGCAAGATTGTTTACCGTGTTCTACATGTTTCACCTTGTTTTACGAGCGGTTTTATCGGTCAAAAGTGTCGCTCGGAATTGCCGACGTTTCGCGGGCCGGAGAGCACTGAAAAAGCGGGACTGCGGGAGTGCGGCAGATTTCGAAATTGCTGATGTGACGATTGACGATCGTAAAAAAGGTGGCACGTGTAGATTGCAAGTAATAAAAAAATTATAAAAATCGACAAAACGTTTTTTCATCAATTTTACGGGACACAATTCGTTGGAGTAAAATTGAGATTTTTTTTATCACTTTTGATTCAAAAATTTCGAGTACACTTCGCTAAATTGGATACTCGAACCGAATAAATATTTTTTATTGATTTTGGCATTTTTTTATCACATTCGATTATTCTGTGATGAATAAATAATAATTAATAAATTGTAAATGATAATAATAAATTATAGAGGGTCTGGAATATGCCGAACTCGGAGTTGAATTCGCCGAAAAAACACTTTGACCCGATCGTCCCGTGACTCTCGAGTGAATTTCCAAGTCGAACGTATTTTCGCGTCGTTTGGTACTCGCTTTGCGGTCGAGAAAAAAAAATTGCTTCGGTCGCTCGCACGCAGCCGACAGCCGCCGTAAAAAATTTGATTAAAAAAAAAAAAATCAGTTTGCATCTCTATCGATGCATCCGCCGGGGAACATCAGCGCGACCCGAAGGAAAAAAAGAGTTTGCTCGTCACCCGATAGATTGATCGGGGTCGTATCGATTGTGCCCCTGGGATTGTCGGTGGACCACGCGAGTCTAGCAGCGGGGACATATGACACGCGATTCGTTCACTCCGAGCCAAGCCAAACACATGCATTAAATATGTACATCGCAGGACTTCGAGGTTTGGTAAATGTCGACGACAACGACGATCGAGCGGGCGGGGAGAAAAAAAAACGAATCAACGACGATTGTCCGCTGGCAACGGAGCGAGGTCAAAGTCCGAAGGGTGGAATCGACCGTTCCATTTGTCATTGATAAGAACAATAATAATTTCAAAAAAATACCCGGGCACTTAATCGCATTACTAGACAAATGTACGATGGAGTGATAAAAAAAAAAAAAAAAATGAAAAATGAAAATATATTTATCAAACGGACCGGAAACGGAGCGCGCGCTCGGGAGCGATCGGTGTGTGCAAAACCGCGATTGCCTGGGACGGACGACCGCAGGACGAAGCGCACCGCGAGCCCGACGCTTACTGACGACTCCCGTCATTTCCATTTATCGTTTATATAAACTCCCGCTGGCGAGTTTAGAAATTAGCAACAATTGGCCGTTTTGCTCAAAGAGTCTCACCGGGTTATGGAGTCGCGGGACACTGGTGTCCCTCATTCTCGCGTCGCATCATCGGCATTAGCGGCGGCAGCGGAGCCACGGCAAATAGTTGAAGAGCCGAGAGATGGTTTTTTTTTTTCCCGGTCTACGGGGTCTCGCAACCCTTCTCTGGTTTCCAGCGCGACAAACGGTTTGAGCGAAGTCTGAAAAGCTTGCGCGATGCTTCTGCCAATCAAGAGAGAGGATTAATTGATAGAGCTTCGGGTTGTCTATATATACAACGTAGAATAGTGAGACGGAGCAATGAGAATTTATCGCGTAAACGCAATATCGTTGTTAATCGCTGTTGATAAACCGTGTCTGCAGTAATTAGTCCAGTAATAAGTTCACAGTCGCGAGGCAATGGCGCGAGGCAGACACGAACGGTCTAAAACTCTAACACTATTTTCTTCGTTCCCGGCCCAGCGCGTACCGCACCGAGTGCTCCACTTCGAGTTTCATTTTATTATAATTACTCGGTAACGATATTAAAATATGCTCGAATTGAGGGCTTTGCGCGATAACTCGTTAAATTGTAGGGGGAGAGCGGGGAATAATGACACACCCGGGCAAAACGGACTAGGGGAGAGGGGAGCAAAATGGCACACCGGGGTAAAACGGGATAATGAGACAAAACGTAATTCTCCAATAACTTTTGGATGGTGGCGAAGGTGGTACGTGAGGCAAGACGGGTTTGAAAATCCGGATGTATCGTTGGGACAAAATGGGGCATCCAAAAATTATTAGAAAATTGAGTTTTGCCCTCACTGTCCCGTTTTTCCCCGCTATGCCATTTTGTCCCGGTCTCCCCTATATTTTATCAATTTTTTAAATAAACTATTCACATATTGTATATTTTTTATAATAAAAAATGTATAATAATAATAATAAATAAGACTTTCTTAAAAAAAATATCGTAGGACATAAAAAAGATTAATCGTAAACGGAGCACACTTGTCCGTTTTGTCCCGCTCTTCCCCTAACAACACGGTCGGGAGAGATTCTCTACGAAACGCGTCGGGAATAAATGTTGTTGACAGTAGATGGTCCGTAATGACGTTGGACTCTCGGATTCCCGATCGATAACGACCGCCCACCCGTTTACCGGTATAATTAACCGAGGGATTGCCGGTAAGCGGTTTCCGGTGTGTAAACTCGTGACCAAACAGACTAGCGCGGGGGGGTGTTTGTCACCGGTCTCTAGTACGTAGTAGGGGAGGCGCATACACCTCGTATACATACGAGCAGCTAGAGCAATCGTCCACGTTATCAGTGATTGCTTTGGAGTCCTTGGAGCGATTATAAGCGAGCCTGGTGATTCCTGTCGTGTACCCTCGAAACCACAAAGCTCCACGCCCCCGTGTATTAACGTGTCTTTCCCTTTCGTCAACCGCTCCCATCGGCCATTCACTATTTTCCACGAGGAATTGCAAATTTTGATTGACATTCAATAATCTCCGAATTCAGGCCGGTCAGACCGGATTCGATTATAATCCATCGAGAAAATTGGAAACTGCAGGTACCCGAGAAGAGGGAAGGGCACAGAGTGGGCAAACTTTGCAGGCTGTTATCACACGACTATCCTTCTCTCTCTCACCTCGGCTATGCTCGTTCGGGGTGGCCTGCAAAGTGCTTCGGCAAGAGCCGAGCAGCACAGCACAGCACCCGCACCGGCGGCGCGCGGATATTAAACGGCGACCTGTTGCTTCGTTTCTTCCTCTGATAAATTTCTTTCCGACGTGGGAGCGTGAAAAAAAAATAAAAAAAATAAACTAAAAAAAACATATATTCAAAGAATAAAAGCCGAGAGAAGAATGGGAGAGAACAGGTGAATGGGGAGATAAAAACAATAATAGCCAAAGCACCGTTATTTTACATAGAACCGTCCATCAATTTATTTATCAATTATAATTTAATGCTAATTTCTTAAAAAAGAACATATATTATACATATTATAGCTGTGACCGTAATTATAATAATAATACATAAGTAGTAGGTCATAAATTATCCTGTGTTATCTTTGGGGGATGGGGTGGGGGGAGGAGATATCTGTTTCGATAGCACAATTAATTTACGCGAGGATATATTGTTCGCCCCTTTAGCGAGATTTCCATGTCTTTGGGCCGGCGGGGAATTTGCCTAGCTTACACGGCTGACTCTCGCTAACGTGTCAGTATCGAAAATGGTTTTGTTCTTTACCTATATCCCAGCTGTGACGAGATCCGCTGGTAACTTCCTCGCGCAAAATTACGTATGCATTGGAACTGAGGGTCTCGCTTTTCCACGATGAAAACGCTCGCGAGAGCCGCACTACCGTTTAATCCGTTCGTGACGTACCCCGAGCCACACGGGCAATCATCCTAATAATTACTTTCGACCTCTCGAGATAAACGGATCACACACTCACACGAGCACTCAGTATCTCTCGTAATATGGTATTTGGCTTTCGAGAAACGATACTCTATAGATTAACCGCCTTATCAAATATAGAGACCACTGAATCGTCATCGCGAATCATTAATGTTTCACGTAGGAAAACGGCATATCGACGTTTGGAATTTTTAAACATACCCTACATATTAATTGTAAAAAATGATCTCTTGCACGACATAAATAATGGATTTACTGAGAATGTAACATGGCACTATGAGGGGAGGGGGGGGGGGGGGGGGGTCGCGGAATTAATAATACCGACAGAAAAGCGATAAAGTATTTTTTAAATTCGCGGCAGTTGGTGCATGATATTTGGTATTTATAATACAATGACACATTTTCCTCTCTTCGTTACTTAACTAACACCGGAATTATATCGAGATCGAGGGTAGAGGCCAACGTAGGGAGCTCTCTTGTGACGGATTCTCGTCTCAAAAACATTCCGAACAATATTATATTCAAATCGAATGTATATCTTAAAATTTTTCTTTTTCATTAATAATCAATAGTCAGTCGTTATTGATTTTTAAAAACGAAATTCTCATAGTCTCGCCGGTGAGTCGACTCTGGATTGTCCTTACGTGATAGGTAACGCGACTTATATTCGAACATTTTATTTTTCATTTATTTTTTGCGTCGGCGGATCGGGATCCCTTGAACTTCTCTTCTTTCTCTCAGACGGATATAAAAAATTGATGTAAAAAAACGAGAAGAAGAAGGATACGATGATAGAGGATAGAGAAAGATGTAGAGATATACACACATATGTATGAATGGCAAAAGAGCGTTTTTTGTAGTTTTATCTTTTTCTTTAAATTTCTACGTATAATGTTTCTTACGACAATATCTATTTTATTTATATTTATATATACGTCGATCCGCCAACTCTGTATTAATAATTCTCACAGTGAACACGAGATAACTCTCCTTCAACGCATTTCGTTTTTTTTTCTTCTTTTTTCCCTCCCTCGTTTTTAGCGTTTTTTTTCTTTCCCTTTTCATCTTTTACTCCGTACGAGTTTAGTCATTATGATATAAGACGTCGATGCGTTTTGTGCGTTTTAAATCGCGAAGCGAACTCGAAACCGTAACTGCGAGCATCGTCACGATGCCGCTCCAGCAATAATTCGTTCGATCTGTCCGGGAGTGTCGGGAGTATCGCATCGTATCCAACATAGATCCGACCACGTGTAGTCCCGAACACCTCCGGACACGTTATGACGTTTCAACGATGGGTTTTCTACGTGAAATGAAGCTTTACAATAAGAAGATTGACCCCGAGGATGATATATTGACTGACGAAGAGGTACATCTTCACTGATGGTAATGCGATCCTCGCAGCCGTTGAACCCATGTGAGCGTGCTCGTGACGACTGGACGGTTGCTCGGACGCCATAAGATCCTCCCTCGAGGGTTCCGGACACGGTAGTTCCTCCAGTTTCAGTTCGAAGAGATGCTTTATCGTGCCGAACTTTCCTTCGACAACTAGTACCTAGATAAAATCAAATAAAAATCCAATAAAGCGAGAAACCCTTTTTTTTTAAAGGTGCTAATTCAATTCGCACATTCCTTCGTCATTTTTTTAAGTCATGGATATAAATGCCCTATGAGATACTTCGTCAAATAATTATGGTATCAACAAATTTTATCCGAAAAAAATGGTGTTTTTTAATCTAATTTTTATATTTTTAACAAAAAGGAATTCCTCTACGAGGAAGCAAAATATAGATGAATCTTCGTCTACAAAAAAAAAAAAAAAAAAAAATTTCCTTACCCGGGATCCAGTTTCGTAGTTTGGCGGTGCATCTTCAAGATCGTAGTCGTCGTAATCCGCAACGTCGTCCATGTAGTTGTCCGAGTCTTGGGTAATCCTCGATTTGTCAGAGCCGTATTGTTCTGGATAGAGGATACGAGAAAAACAAGATTGTCAGTATACATATATAGTATTATACAAGGTGTAGAATAACTTCGTCGAGGATATAAAGTGTGCAACGTGAGCCCGAAGGCTCCAGCACGGATGGGATGAAAGCTCTTCGGACAGAGATGAAAAGAGGGGGGGGGGGGGGGAAGGGAACGAGGAAGGTACTGAAGCTCCGCTCGAGATAAGAAGCTCGAAGCTAGACGGAAAACTAGAAGACTCGTCAGGATAAGAAAATCTCTAAGTCGTTTCTCACCTTGATTACGCGCGATTTCGAGAGCCTTCCTCTCGGCTTCCTTACTCTCCGCCACTGTCACGTTGTTGCTCTCCATGAAGCAAGTTAGCACCTCGAGGGAGTCGCGGAGGTTCAAGTTCTTAGTCTCGTTTCTCAAGCCCCAGATCCACGCGAGTTTGCAGTCGCATATCAGCTTGTTATCTGTAATGCGAAGCAGAAAAAAAAGTGAGATGAAATCGTTTAATTTCATACACGAAATTTGCAGAACAGTCTGAAGATAATTAAGCTTTCGACGATCGATGGAAAATCGAGTCATACATTATTTTTTTAATTCTATTTATTTATTTATTTATGTATCTTAATTTTTTTATTCAGCATGTAAAAATTGAAAATGTAACATTTTCAATAGTTACATTTTTCAAATACTTTCATTCAGAAAATATCTTCGACGATATCAAGAACTTCGGCTCAAAACAATAGTTTCTGGTATCCCAAATACCGAACAATCTCTTCAAGTTTGAAGCCTCTTCCCTGTTGGAAAAATTATTTTTCTCAACTACGTTCTGAAACTTGTGTTCGAAATACTTTCTTTAGGCTCCATTGTTATTCGTAGAATATTTCCAGAATATTCAGATTAAAAAAATGAATGCGATAATAAAAAAATGGCTGTTCCCATAACTGCAGGTCAGTTATGCACTTATTCGGCGCGGAAAACTATTCAATTGACAAGAAAAAAGAATTCCGGACCTTTCGCGGACGAACATTTTTGTAAAGTGTGCAAACTTTTTTTACTGCAAATTATGCTATCGTTTCGGCTTAGGACAAAGAAGTTTGGAAGTTCGCACCCTCGCAGTGGGAAATCGGATGGGAAGTTCTCCACCCTGTGAATCCCTAATAGAAAAAAAAACTCGGTTATATGGTTCGCAAAGGGTGGTGGAGTGATAAATTATTCAGAGGTCGATGAAAGTGGACCGCGGCTGTCGTTCTCGCTGTTATTTTAATTAATTGTTTAATAATATATAAGAGGAGTGCAGCTGCCCGGGGGAAGGGGGCATTGAGGGGGCTGGTGGGGGATGAGATAGAGTATACGTAGTATATATTGCACACGGAGCTGTAGCCGGCACATTGGCCGTTCTCTCACTTCGGTTTACTGCACCCTCTCTAGCTCGGTCCCTCTCCTTTCTCTTACTTGAACTTACGAACCCTCACAGTGGACCTGAAGTCCCCCGGGCGTTCCCTCGAGGTAGTCAGAAATTCATGCGGTTGTGTCGACTGCCGCGGGACATAGCACGGAGAGAACCTCGAGCTGCATGGAAAGAGAGCATGAAGTCCAGGCCCGTGACCCGGAGCTTCGTAAACTCTGGATTCGCAGGAGAGACTCCCGGTCGCAAGCTTCACCGGTTTGTTCGCCCTCTCTCGGCCTCTCACCATCCATCTTCTTTTTCCCTTTGCCGTATTCGTTTCTTTCGCTTCGAGCCATGATACACCTTGTCCCGGGGCAAAGGTCGCACAGGTACACGGGATCCGAGGAGATCCCGGCTAGCGGGACCGACTGATCGTCGACTTCTTGCTACATCCTGACGACCCGGGGCCTTCCTGAACGACCACCTTCTTCTCTACCCCCAGCAACCCGAGGGATTTGCTCGGACAGCTTGTACGCGGAGCTTAGCGACGACCCGAATCCGCGGAGATACCTAATTACGCTCTCGTATCTTCTACCTTCTTCGTGCAGATCGGATGCTTTCAAATTTACCCTCTTTTTTCGACACACTCTTTCGTCGTCTTGTTAATAGTAATTGTTACCAACCTGCCCTGCACGATTAAAAATGTCTGAATGGATCTTAAATTAGTACTTACTACACGAAGGGGTATAAAATTTGCAAACTGAATTGTATTCAAAACTGAAATGGATATTAATGTGTAAATGATCTAAAATTATATGTGAGTAAATTACGTCATCGATGCTTATTGTACAAAAAGTCAAATATTAACTTAATATCAAATATTAAGAATGATTCGTTAATTCTTAATTCATCACATGAACGTTTGAAAGTGATAAAAATTAACAATATTTGAATTATTTTAATATATGGTTTATTAATGCCCCTTCATAAAAGTATTCTGAAATGAACTCAAAGTATAATATTAAAACTTCCTATACTTTAATGGCCACTTTCGAACAGACATTTTTGACAGTGTACATATCTTCTCTCTGTCTCTGAAATACTACGTTCTTTCCTTGGGTATTCATACGAACAGACCCGAATGAGAGAGCCCCCAAAGTTTTTAGGGTTGCAAAAAAAAAAGAAAAAAAAGACTCAATCGTTATGAAAAAAAAAATTTCAGTAGCGGAGAGTTTGTTGATAAAGGACGGTGGTGGAGCAGAGGGGATTGATTTACACGCTTTGTGAACGTTTGAGAGGCAAAGTTTTCCCCGGTAAATAAACGGCGTTTAAGGGTTTGAAAGATATTTACTAGCCTTGAAAGGTATATACCCCCTCGATAGGGGTTTGGACTCTTATCTCTGCAACTCGGACTCTCCCTTGTATTTTACTTTTAACTCAAAGGTCCATCCTCGCTTTTCCAATCGTCAGAAGTATACGGGGGGGGGGGGAAGCTCTCGTATTTTACGTATTATAACGTTATATATGTGGATCTATTATACATATAGGTATATAAGGTCGATGGATCCGAGAGCCCGAGCGGGTGTCTGGTTCCCTTTCAATTTTCATACTCTCGGATGAGGGCCCGAGGGACGCTTCTCGACGATACCCGCCACGGTAAGGTTCGCTGAGAATATGAAATATGCAGAGATTCACGAGAATGCAGAGATTGTCGCACGTCCGAATGAGCTCGAGTTTCGGGCGGGGCCGGTGCGGACCGGTAAAACTTCTCGAGTTCACCCTCGACGAGAAAATTGGCGACTGTCGAGAGTAAGCATATACAGAAAAGAAGGGAGAATGAAAGTGATATAACGATCATTTATGTACGATACAATTTTGTCTAGAAATCGCATACTCGCCGCCCGGGAATCCCCTGGCGATTCTTTATCTAACCCACGGTATGGACGATATAACAATGAAATAGAGATTCCGAGAACGGGGGGCGAAAAAATAGTTGTTTCTTTTCTTCATAAAGCGAACGAGGAGGCTCACATATTCCATGCGCATTCGAAGCCGCTAAAGGCAATAACTTTTTTACGCATCCGCGTATATTCCTCTCGCTTATACGCCAGGTATATACGGCTTTGTGCCCTCAGGATCCCGTTGTTTGTCGATATCGTCGTCATCGTACATTCCGCTCTCTCCATTCCCGTGTTTTGGATGCCCTGCCCCGTACGGAATGACGGGAATAAAGTGGCAAGCTCGCGGGACAGAGGATATCCTCCGTGGAATAGCATGATCCGGGGAGTGACGAGTAAATAGAGGAAGAGGCGGGCGCTACCGCTCCGGATTCTATGTTTTCCTGCAGACGGATGAGTGCCTCTATTATTTTGTTCGTCTCTTTTTCCTCTACGATGCATTTTCACCGTATGCCAAAAAACACAGGGAAATATAAATAAAAAGCAATCACTCCAAACAGCCGCGCACTTGACGCAATAATCTTTATTGTTTCATTCATTTTGTACCCTAAAAAAGAGTCCAGCAATGAGAAAACACTTTCAATTTTTCTCTGCTATATGGATTCTCTTTTACATGTTTTATTGAGCGATGAGTCGCAAGGAAAGAGCTTTCCGATTCTGCTTGTCCCATCGTATTGTGCAAAGCCATAAAACTCTGTTAAACTCCTCGATTTAATTGATGCACTGACGCAAAAGCGTGCGGTTTTATTTTTATACGTTCCCTCATTGAATCCGCGTCTCCAGCAAGAAGACGGTGCTGGTCTCGAATCGGCCCGGTGCTTATATAGCCACGGTGCGGCATGCGCAAGGACAGGGTCTTAAGGGCGTCGTAAAAGTAAAAGGTAGTTTCCTTCCTTCGCACAGGCAGTCCTCGTCCATGAGAAAGTATACGAAAACATTTTGTATCCCCGGTACGAAAGAGATTAGGAAAGCTTCATTCTCGATACTGAACGTATAATATAGAATTCGCAATGCCTCGCGTGAGAAACTCTCGACCCAGATCGTATCAATCACTGGAATATCATATACAGTCCCGGTCGAAAATCGATCGCGGTTCGCCTCAGTTTAGCGGACGAATTTATCGAGTGAGACTTTTTGGCGAATCGTTATCGGATACCTGACTGTTCGATACTCGTGTACACACCACCGGAAGCGATTGCCATGCGGCTAAATTGGAATCCGGGAGCTATAGGCGAGAGAGCGGGGCAAAGTGGAACATCGTGTCTAAATGGACCACTCTTATCCATTTTTTTTCCGGACATAAAAAAAAGTCTCATTTCGAATGATAGACTCGGATCCATTTTGCCCCGCTTTCCCCCTATCGACAACATTGGTACGACGATGCGCGGGAGGGTAGCATCGGTACGGGGTAAAATGCACTTTTCAAAAGCCAGGCGTACCCTCGGGGTTGAAAGGTACGACCGGGGAGTGCAGAGAGATCGAGAACGAGGTAGATAGAAACGAAGTGGCGGAGGAGAAGAGGGAGGAGAGAGTATGTCGAACGAGTGAAAACAAAAACGAGTGGTATATGCGAAAGCGCGCACCCGAGTGACTCTCCAAACCCGGCGATCCGTTGGTAACAGCAGCAACACAACGCAGCATCAGACGAGAGCTTTCTCGTTTGCCCGAGGTCGACGTAACGAGAGAGTGTGCTACGAGCGTTGAAGGGGGGCTGCGCCGCTGCCGGACGGGAAGACAAGTGCAGTGTGTCGATGTCTCTCGTTGCGCCGATTGGCAAACCCAACGGCGATGGTTTGTTTTTTTTTTGTTTTCCCTCGATTCAATCATTGTGCGGTTCGGGGAAACCGGCGGTTAACTCGTCGAAAGGCTTTTCGCGGGAATCCCGCAAGGATACACCGCAATGTGGAACGAACTGTATAGCGGCTTGAGAGTACATAGCGGCGGTGACTGGCCAGGGCAACCTAGAAATCCGGGAATCCTCGGAGAATTAAAAAAAAAAGGTACGCCTTCCATTGCTGATGGTGAGACCGCAACGCGAGACTTTCGTCCCACTTGTTTCGCTGCGATCCGAAGGCTCTCCGAAAAGTTATTGTGTTTTCGGTCAAGCGGACCTACAGACCTACAGACAGAAATGGGGAAATGCTGTTTTTGCATTCTGGAACATGCAAAACATGTTTCCAGACCATAATCTGATAATCGAAGATTTTTGGGATTACAATACTCTCTCGTCTTATGTACTTAGTGTGTTTTCCGTAGCGACCGTGGAGAATGAAATTCATTGCTGGGTCCACGAGACGACCAATTCCGTATGGGACACGCCAGAAGATTAGCGATGCAATAAAGAAAAGTATAACGCTGATAGAGGACGAACGCGATGGCGAGGAATCGTAACCAGACAGGCGCACAAAATTTGGCGAATGAGGACGGATTTTATTTCACCTCATTTGTTCGCTATCTCGCGCAGTTCTCCGTTTCTCATTCTTATATATTACGCCATCTCGTAGTTGGTTTTCTTGGAGGTAATTTCGGGGGTGGAAGAACAAATTGTCTTAGACTCGGAGTCGCCGTCTGGGCTACGAGACCGCCGGAAGCAAGCCATCTTTCTATTTTTAGCCTTCGCTTCTTGTTCTCTTCGCATATATCACGTCTCTAAGATCATAAGGGGAGAAAAATGATTCGCTGCCTCAATGTACTGTCTTTCCTTGGTGCAACAAACTAGTCGGCTGCCAGATACTTAATCAGTAGCTAATTAATTTATTCAATTGCGCCGTTTCAGACCGGAAGTGACGTCATATGAGAAAACGTCACTTTCAGTTCTTAAATATTCGTTTTTAATCGGGAGTGACTCCACACGGGAAAATCTAACTTCCGGTTTGAAAATATTATTTGTTTGCCGGTAGTATTTCCGGTATAACGTCACTTCCGGTCGAAAAATTCGATTTCCAAAAACGGAAGTGACGTTTTTTCAATGTAACGTCACTGGCAATATTATGTCAAAAATCAAGATTTTCAAAGTGGAAGTGACGTTTTCATCTATGACGTTGCACTTCTAGTCAATAACCAAGATTTTTAAATCCGACATTTTTATCCGAATTTTTTTTTGCTTGACATTATTTCCGGCTTAAAGGTAAAGTGTTCAAACCGGAAGTGACCTTAGGGTAAAAGTAGGGAATATGGCCCGCTCCATATATCATTGATTTACGTGTTAATCGAGGTGGGTCATATTCACCACTTTTACCCTACAGAGAATTTAACAAAATTTGCTCTGCCAAGCAGTGAAGCAATATCTTGACACGTGTGGAGCCAGCAATGTGCCGTTTTTCCACTTACGGCCGAAATCCACTTGGGCTTTGGGACGATAAATTATTTTCATCCATGTACTTTGTACGCGGAAAATGCGATCTTTTCATTTAATTCACTCGATATATCTCCGTATCAAGCGCAAGCGACCCAACCGATTGCAAAAACTTGTAGGTGCGCGAAGCAGTCAGGAGTATCGCGTGGGATTTCAGGGCCCCCGCAGCACCCTGCAGATCTAGAAACGCGAGGTCGAAGGGAATAAGCACCGCGAAGCCGAAGGGACGAAGCAGGAAGGGGTGTAACCGGCAGGGATCCAGACTACCACGCCTCCGTCCCTAAAATTTCATCCCCTGAATGATTAAAACCTAATATAAGGACACGCCTACCGGCTATGCGAGGGCTGAAGAGGGTGCCCCCGGTAAGTCCTGGACTGATTCCGGCTGCACCCACAACGCGTACCATAAGCCTCTCCGCCGTCGGCGACCTCCGCAAACATCGGCGCCGCTCAAGCTTCATCCCTTGCGCTCTCTATAGCAGCTCGGAACGCTCCTCGCCAGGTCCTGGATGCCGAATTTTCACAGTCACTGGCTCCAATTTCATTTCACGACCTCATCGTCTAGCTACTATAACTCTCACTCGCGTTCGCCCTCCACCCCAATCGCCCCCTCCCCCCACCCCGCCGTCCTCTTCATGCGCGCTACTGTGCTTGTGCGTTTTTTCCTTCATTCTCCTCATCAACCCCCCCTCGTTCGCGCCCTCCTCGTCGAACCATCCAAGCCCCGCTGTTGCTACAGTTCGCTCTCTGGTCCGCTGGATAATTTTATTTCGTCGAAGCCCGTGCTTCCGATAAAAGCGCAAACTCGATGGTGCGGTTCCACAGTGGTGTGGGACCCAGCAGGGATTACCAAAACTCTCTCATTCTCGCCAACGGAAATTGATCGGAGTCATTAGGGTAATGAGTCGGTGGTACCTCGACCGTGCGGTCAGTGGATTGCTGCCATGTTAGCCTACCGGTTGAAAAAATTGCTAATAAAAGGAAAAAACCGGGTTGATGGTTGCGAATCGACAGATATGGGAGGGGGTAGGGGGGGGGGGGCGACGGACAAAAATGGGGTTCATCATCGAAATTGTTGCTGGTCGTTGGGTCAAATGAAAACACTGTGCTGTGCATCGAGTTCTCTCGTTGCCATCAATTTTTCTTTTCTTTTTTTGCTCTTTTCATTTTTCCCTTCATCTCTCGATCACGTGCACGTGTCGGTTGAATATTGTCAGGAACGCACAGTGGCACCGGAAGCCTCGAAGGTTCGTACCTATATAAACCTTTCATGGCTGATACTCTTGTGTATACTCAGCACCGAGAAGGCACTTACGTTCCATGTAATTACGTTAATAGCCGCCCCTACTGCCGCATGATAATTATGTGCTACGAGTATATACGCGGGCCTTTCTCGAGGCTTGGCTTAGACTTGCGTTACTACAGTGGTACAGTAAATTATTGTACACTGTACCAACTGCTGTTCTTTGTACCGCGCATTGATCCCTGCATGCCACGACCAAACCCCGTGCAAGGGGATTTCTTCAGCACCTCAACTCGAGGGTCAAATCCTTCCTTTTCTGTAATTTAATTAGTGACACGATGAAAGCTGCAAGATGTATTTTTTCCATCGGGTCCAACATGTTCTTCTTTTTATATCTCCACTCTTGTTATTACGTGACGCAAGGCTGCTCTATGATGCTGAGCATCCGTGCTGAACATACTAAGAACTCTATCTTTGTTTTTACTTTTGGTTATTGACTTACTTAAGTTATGGTCACTTAATGTATCGGTTTAGTTTTGAGTTTTTATTTTGTTACGTATAGTTTTAAATTTCTTGGTTCTGTCTGTATTTTTTCATGCAGTTTTACGTAAGTTTTTCTGTGCTTGTTGCACTGAGAAAAAATTCCATAGTAAAAGCAACTATATTGACTTTTTACCATAAAAAATATTTCCTAAGGGGAACGTCTACATCTTATAATTACCACAACGACAAAAAATCATGGTTGCGACCGTAATTATAGTTTGACCAATTGAATATAGATTATCAGAAACTATATATGTAGACGTTTCACCTCGGAACTAATCGTTATAGTAGGAAATACTGTCCTTTTTCTCAGTGCTGTTTATAGACGGACTTTTGGCAGACGCACGTAACTGAATCGCTACGAATAGTCTATAGGAAAAGATCGGCTTCGAAGAATCACGAGTCTTTTTATCTCGTCCAGTACACCTATGATAATGGAACACTGTCCGTTTAAAAGTGTGCTCTTTTGTCTCAAAGACGAGCGGTGTCTGACTATCCCTGTGCGTATATATACTCGCTGAACGATTACGATTCGAAAAAGTCCATTGGTGATGGGTTTCACCTAGTAGACCAGCTTTTTTTACATGGTCGATTTCTACATCTCTTATTTAAACTTTTTTCGATTCTTCTCGGTCCCTCCGCTTTTACGGAACGTGCCGCTTTCGCGCTCTATTGCCTCTCAGCCACGATTCTCCTCTCTATCCTCCCGAGATTCCGCGGGTAAACTTGGATCCATCCCCGAGATACCGGAGGCTAGTATCGACGAATGCCTCTGCCGAGAGGGGTGGGACTTCGGCTGGAGGGTTGGAGAATTATTAGCAATCGAGGGAATTCTCAGCGTCTACACTCCGTCCTCCGAAACCCCAACGAAATTTATTCCTGACGGCAATTTTGCCGCGTTCGCCGGGTACATCGCGGCATCCGGCTAATCGGCCTTCCGTCGTTCCTCCCGAGTGACAAACGTTATTCCCGCCGTGACATCGGCACCACGAAACTTCGCGCCGCGACTCCGAAGAACGATTACGTTTCGCCAGTGAAATGAAATTTCTTTTGCGCTCTCCGGCATCCGGCGTTCAGCGTAAGTTGAAGATTTTTGGCGAAGCCCGAAACGAAGAAGCGAAAAGGATACTCGGGACCGGAAGTACCGGCGGAAGGAAGAGAAGGCAGGTAGAGGAGGAAAAAGTGGAAGAGCGAGAGTAGTTTTGAGTAGTCCTTTGCACTACTTCCGTATCTTCCGCGCTTCCCTTTCCCGTATGACCCTCGCACCTCACCCCCTCGTTCCATCGTGCTCCATCGTGCTCCATAGTCTAATACTTTATTCAACCCCCGGCGCAGCCGGACGACCGAGAGCGCGCCACCATGTTCCACGTCCAAAAAGTCAGGCTCTAAAAGCCAAACTCAGTTACCCAGAAGCTTCCTCGTCTCTCTCGCACCCCCAATTGGGAGAACCGAGAGGGACCATTCGGTCGAAACACGCCCTTGTTTTATTTCTCTCGCGCCTCGGATGCACGCGCCCGTCACTGCAGTACAGCCGTATAGAAGCATATAGGTGAACGACGGTGAAACAAAGTGTGATTCAGCGAGGCTTGAATGTCATCCCCGAGAACGAACTAACTTTCCTCTAACGTAGGAACGAGTTAGAAAAAGAAAAAAGAAATGGATGACTCTACTTGGCTTTCGAGTCTCGTTCCTATCCGTCCCTTAACTGCACGTGGGACACTCTATCCGCCCTTCGATGAGGGGGGATGACTTGAAATCCGAGTCACCCCTTGTTTGCACCGCAAGATACCGAACTCGAGCAATTTCGGGCCACAAAGGGAAAACGCTACGAGAGGCCGGATAGCGGACGAAGAAAGGGACGGAATCACGAGAGTGCTATGGGCACCGCTAGCAGGAGCCCCCCGACGACGATTTACCCCACGCCCCATACATATTGACAACCGTAAGTCATCTCGAGTCTTCCGGATATCCGCGATTCTTCATCCTATTTTCCAAGCAAATTCTTGTGCGATACGCGAGCTATTCGCGAGAGCTAAAAAAAAAAACGAAGGGAAATCTGGTCCGCGATAGACTTGTGGTAGTTCTATTGTCTGTGTTCTGTTTGACTGCCGCAGATCTATCATTTATGGTATACATTTCGGGAAATAAATGTCAAGTCTGACACTTGTCTACCTCAGTCGGGCGTCTGTGCAGACATCGATTTATGTAAACTACATCAACTAACAGTCTAATCACTGAATTTCGGTATAACATTATATAGATCTACCTCAAGTCAATGGTAGATTGGATCTTTTTCACCCGGCAAACTGCGGCTGGGGATTGCACACTACGGCGAATACAAAGGGGGCCGTGTAATAACGATCGGTCAATTTTCCCTATATCGCAAATAGATTGCGCTGAAAGCGTCCGGCGACTTTCTAGTCTGCATTTTACGTTTTATTTCCAGACGACGATTTACGGTTTATACATATATACCCCTCGCTATTCGTTTCACCTCCGCGTTCCTCTCTCTATAATACGCCGATCGTTATTTTACAGTCCTTTGAGTTCTTACAACGCTTCGCCGCTCTATTCCATTGTAGACTGCGCATTGCGCACTTGAACGTCTCGTTCGAGCGTATGTTTTATACGTTGTGTATGTTTCACTGTATGCGATATACATATATATATATATATATATATCTATATATATCACTTTCCGAGTATTCCGACCTATAATACTTGTATAGCGATTCTGTAGCTAGCCCATGGAGGAGACGGGTTATACCGGCGCACTCCTCTGCATACTCTTTCCCCTCCTCGCTCCACGCTTGTGCAACCTGCAGTCGAGAGTCCGTCGAGAACCCGCACGCCCGCTCGGTGGTCGTTATGTGTGGTTACATGCAAATTGCGGTAAAGTATACCCGGTGCAACGCCGTGCCGGTCTCAGACTAGGCTGCTACATTAGCAGGGCTGAAGGAGGGAGAGGAGTGCCCAGTGTCTCGCCCTCCCTCAGGGTTTATATCCGTGCCCTTCTCCATCTCTCCGCTTGCTTTTCCAGCTTGCATTGCACCATCGTAGCCGAAAGCCGTTGGTTATTCTATACACCAGCCTCGTGTGTCCTTCAGAGAAAATTCGTATTTAATTATCTTCCTTTCCGTTCCTTTTCCTTATTCCTGGACCGGCTCGGGGAATCCCGGTCCGATGTAATACAACCCCGAGAAGAAAGCCGGACGGGAGAGGCGGTGGAGATATCGAAGTGCGCTGCATTCTATGAGTGGATTAATTAAGCCCGTTCTCGTTACGAGCAGCACGATGCGTACCGACTTATTAGCTTAGGGTACGTTGTCAGAAGAGGATGTGCACGGGGGAGGTTTTTCTTGTGACACATAGGGTGTCCTCGGACGAGTCCTGCACGGATCGTGGGTGGAGGGTCGACGGAAGGGAATGCGATAGGCAAATAGGAGAGTCATATTTCATACTATTATTTGGTCATTTAATAAAGTGCCTCTAATGGATTGGCTGCTGAGTCGGTACGATCCGGTGTAGTCCTAGGGGTGGTCGGAGACTCGACTCTTACCCTCTCTGCGATGGCTGGGTGAATCATCCCGATGGACTATAGCGATTCCGTGCGAATTTTACCTTTCGCTGATGCGTATATCTTGTTCGATGTACCTCAAAGGGCGGAGTTCTCGGTTGCATCGCAATACCACAGCTGACTCAATGGAAAACTACTTTGGAAAGATAGGGAGCGAGACTGACTGAGGTGACGAACTCTCGTAAAGGTGGGCGTGCGGTCTTCGCGATAGACTTCTACTCGTTGGTAAACCTCGGTGAGTTTTCCCAAGATATACTCCGATGTTTCTTAGGTAGGGTATAGTTGAAGAGAGGCGGTTTATCGCGTATCTCAGTGCTATGCTGTATAAAGTAGAAATCTCTCCGAGAAGCTTTAAACCGAAAAGCTTCGTAAACTTCGGGTGGTTGATAGAACTGAACAACCTTCACCAACGTTCTCTTCCACAGAGGCGGTAAGGAAAATTGTTTGGTAAGGATCCTGGTGGGATCCAAAACTTATTCGACTTATATGAGGATCGAGTTCCTTGGAACATCGTTCAAAAGGACCAAGCAAGTAGAGTTTTTGCGCGAATAAACATGTATCACGTTAAGGTGAATCACACCGTTGGTGATGGTTGATAACGACCTGTGGTATATCAGCGGCGTTAAAGAGGCACGACCGTTGGGTCGCGGCCAAATTAGGGGCACGAAGTTTTTATACGACTTTGGAATTTGGATGATCTCTGAGTGGGTGCAAAATGGACGGTCACAATGCGCCAAGTTAGGAGTCACGCTTCTGGCATAAAAAAATTGCTAAAATTGTTTAAAGTTGTAATTTTTTTCAAATATTGGTAGTGTTATTTAAACAAAATGGAGTGTAAAAATAGAGAAGTATCGCGACTTTACTTTTCCATTATGTCTAATTACAACAATGTCGCGTAAAAAAACATTTTTCATCACTCGGTGCGGAAATGGACACTTTTTCGTCCGCTTTGCGTGCGTAAAACCGCCATTTTTGCGCCTTGTGATGAAAAATTTCGTACATCCCTCGTGCGAAACACTTTCTCTAACTCGTGTGATTACACGCAAACTCACACTCGTTAGAAAAACGTTTTTCGCCCTCGTGGAGTAATATACTATTTCACAACTTCTTTGTAATGTTTATTCACGAAATATAAATACAAATAATAGTTCCACTGCCTTAAGGTCGTATTTAAAAAAATATCTTGTTATTTACGAAGAATCAGAATGAAACGCTTCAGGCGCCTAAAATTGTTCTCCGCCTCGTTTCAAATTTCATCCTAAAGAGAAAAGAAAAAATTCACCAAACAAGAATAGTGAAACGCTCAGTCACGATTCGTATCTCGGGGATGCAGATGAAGAATGAAAGAGCTGTAGAGTAGGAGGGTCGGGCCAGTAAAGCTGTGTGCTGAGAAAGCGTATGCTGTTTGCGCGAACCGAAAGCGGGGAAGGGCGAGAAAGCTGGTAGAGAACCGAGAGAGAAGTCGGCCGGCAACGGAGAGATATACGTAATTGAGGGTTGCCGGTCGCCCTCCCGGCCTAAGGGATGTTTTGGTTTCATCACGAAGTGCGTGGTGTAGGTATACACCGATACAGTATGAGCTTCAGTTGCTTTCACCGGTGGTTATAACCCTCTCTCGCTTATGTAGGGTAGGTTCCGTCTTGTTTTCTTCTCGGTTTCTCTACAATTACCAGGGGCAACCTTTCTCCCTCGCTCACTCACACGACGAGCGCCAATTTCAATGCATACATATTCAAATTCCCCCTCCTACGCCTCGTTCCTTTTCGCCCCCTCTTTCACTCTATCTCTCTCTTCGCTTTATGTATCCTTATGAAATAATCATGGAATTATTAGCCCGAGGCACTCGGGCATTTGCCCCTCTTCCTCTTGTTTTCCTCTGTGTGTGTTCGCCTGTAACTAGCAACATTTCAAAATAATCCACTGGTTTTCAGCGCATTCGTCCGTCAGCCTACATGCGAATCCCCGCTTCCGCGGGCTCACGTGTATTTCAACCCCGACGCTTTTCAGACTCCCCGTCACCGGAAATACCACAGCCGAATGGCAACACGTACAATCCTTCGGTCACCGACCGCTCATCCCTCTTTTACCTCGCCAACCCAATCTCTCTCGGGTTGACTCGCTACCGTACGATTTTACCGTTCCGTTAACGAAAGCTCCATTTTCGCAACCGGAAAACTCGAGTTCGGTTTCCGTTATTACGATATTAACCGGGGTTATATTCGTTCTCGGAAAATTGAAATTTCACGAGTAGTTCCTCGATATAACTACGGCCTGGCTTGCGTTGTTCGAGCTGCGTGGAGCATGGTGCACACCCTCGTCTACCATACCAGCCGGAAGGGGGTCTATGTTGGAAGAAAGTTTGACGCGCGAGCAGGTGGGGGAGGGATTTGGTGGTGAGAAATTTTCGGCACCGGTCTCGGTGCTCAAACTCACCGGACGTCCGCATTACTGGTTGAGCTTTTGCCTCTCCTCTCGTTCTCCTGCGAACATTGGCTCTCTACCATCCAGAGCGTTAGTCCCTACTGACTTTCGACTGTTGACCAGCAACAGCCGGCGCATGACAGGCGATCCATCATAATCCTCGGCCCGGTACATGTGTATGATATTCGCAGGAATCGATGTTGTAGATTGTACCTATACAGGGACTCGTTGTTTATCCGGATAATGCGCCCTTCTGCGAAGGCAAAGGTGAGAGAGCTTGCAGCACGCGAGATAATGTTCCTTCTTCATCATCGTCCGAGCATTCGTCGGATTAGCCCTAGGGACGGTTTGTATCTCGCGAAGAACAGAGTGTAAGGATAGAGAGAGTGAGAGAGAGAGAGAGAGAGAGCGGGAGGTCGAGAATACAATAAGTCCAGAAATGCTCAGGTTACTCGACCCCTCTACTTGAGTTTACCGAACTTCCTCATGAACGTCTCGCCTTTCGGAATTTCTCGGGGAAGAGCTTCTCTTGAGTTACATTGTAGGATATGCCGGTGAGTCATCAGGATCAGAAGCCTAGCGCTGATGCGAACCCCTTTAAACTTTCAGGTACCGGAGTCGTCCGGACCTCGATTCTGGACGATTCGGCCCGATCCTCGCTCAGCGAGTACTTGCATGGTAAGGATCTGTGGTATAGGAATCGCTATAACTCAAAAAATCTTGATGATATCGAAATTCGAAATAATACTCTTTGGAGAGTAACGTTCACGATATTATATTTCTGTAAAGTTATATATTTTTATCGTCCGTATATAGTGCGTTATTATTATTCGAACTTTATATTTACATCTCAAGTCGCGAAGCTCCGATACGTGAAGGGTTAAGAAGCGTGCGGTCTACCACAGATTCGCGATACATTTAGCGAATTTACATTAGGGGCAAAGTGGTGAATATGGCCCACCTCGATTAACACGTAAATCAATGATATATGGACCGGGCCATATTCCCCACTTTTACCCTATGTGGATCTACCGAAAATCAACAACAATAATCGTTTGGATGAATGAAATGCACTCCAAATTGGTAACGAAGTCGTTAACTGAGTGTTCCAAACACTTTTTCTTAAGGTAGCTATGTCGGTACGCCGGAGTCATGGACATCAGCGTCTATATGACATAAATAATTAATTATATGGGATACTTTGTCTGCATAAATAATATTATTTTTAAAATTATAGAGTATATATGAAAATTTTCGCTATTAGATTGAACCGATTATTTGTAAGCGGATTATCTGTGTAGTGTGGATTTGACTTCATTTTTACGACAATTAGGTTAGGAAACGTCATTCGGCCAGAAACCGTGCGCTTTGATCGCAGTTCTATTGAACATAAGTCCGATGACTTCACTTTTTTTTTGTTGCACATCAATTTCTAATGGATTCGTGAGTCCGCAGTACTTGCTTGCAATTTTATTTTATACAAGTAAAATTTGATAGTTAAATTACAACATGTCAAAAGTTTATGCATACGACTTTGGATTGCCTTCGCGGCATAACCATACCTTAAGGGGTCCAATGATGACGATTCTTCGCTAAGTCTTATAGTCTTTAAGTTTATAAGTTCTCATTGGAGACTACAATGCATCCAGAAGGCGGACTTTTGGTAAACGCACATGATAGATCTACAACGAATCTACCATAGACAAGATCTGTTACATCCCCAACAGCTAGCTTACGTATGTAACTATCTGTGTACAGTTTCTGGTCTCTTCCGCTCGTTGGGTCGACTATCCAATGTGATTTACCGTCGTTAATAAACGTTAACACATAGTCCAAGAGCGTCGGTGTTTGCTCGGGGTGTGACACGGGGGTTTCCCGGCGGGTGGTTTCCAGGGGACGATGCGGTGCGAGACGTGACGGGTGACTCTTGGACACAAAGCGAGCCCCCGGTTACCGAGTCTCTCCTCTGTGGACCGCTCTACTCTCTTCTTCTCCCGGCAACGCTTGCCTTCGAGAGAGATTATACGAGGGAAGCCAGAATCGTCGCCTATACAGAAGCTTTCCTCGCTTCCTTCGGAAAAGACGGATGGAACGGTCAAATTGCGAATTCCGCCAGCAGACGCGACGATGGCTCGGGAGTTCGCATCACTCTGACCAGAGTAAATCGCCGGATTCCTCGGGGAAACTGAGCGATCCTCCCTGCTCGAGGTCTCCGCTCTCTCTCACTCTCTTTCTCTCGGTACTCTAAACGATTATCGTACGGTATGGTATAACTCGTGAGTCTACAGCGAGAACGAGGCCCGCGACTGCCACGCGCGCTTTGGATTCCTGATGCTGATCGCCCGAATTTCGGCAATAGAAACTCCTCTAGTTTCGGAGAAGTGACTGGGAGAGAGAGAGAGGGGGAGAGTGAGAGAGGAATGGGAGTTTGAAAGTTTGAACTCTGTGCCGCCCGTCGACCGGACGATATCTGTGCGGTGAAATGTGTTCACCGTGTCCGGATTCGTACGACTTCTGACCCTTCCGGTATGGCACGTCTGTTCGGAGTTCCATCGCGCTGCTTTTGGGCGCGCGGACGTCCTCCTGCTTAACGAGAGGTCGTCGGCATTGGATGGGGACCGACGAGGTTTCCGGGGTCGAAATACTGAGTAGAGAGCGAGAGAGGGCTGGCGGTGAATTAGTTTGATTTCTGGAACGCTATGGGTTTTGATTTACGAGATGCGGGAGAACAGATGATATGCTATTGGAGCGTAGGAGGCGCCTCCAAATGCAAAACGTTCGAACTTACGCGCGTTCGTTATAACAAAAATGAATCATACACCGCAAATCGTGTGCAAAGTCTTGCCGTCAAAATGCCTTCATTCGCGAATATTCAGACTTTGTGAGGTGTAGTAAAATTACTTATCTGTTTTTTGTCTGCAGCAAAAATTACTTATTTTTTTTTTGTCTGCAGCAAACAACAACCGTAGTTGTTTTTTTCCGCAACCGTAAAACAACAGGGAAGAATCATCATCATTTACCCACTCAAGAAAGTGTGTCGAAATACCCAGTTAATAACTTGCTTACACATTTGGAGCGGGATCCATTCATGCAACCCGTTTGTGTTGTAAATGGACCACTTTATCTAATGAACCATCCCAGTTTCATAAATGGACCACTCAGGACTTTGAGATGACCTTGCCTTTCGGATCTACCGATGTCAGTTAAATTTTGTTTACAACTATTTTTCGGTGTCTCAAATAAAGCCCAACCCCGCGCACCGCAATTTAGTGTCGCATTGCTGAGAACCTTTTCGCTTCGCAGCATGGTCCATTCACGAAGAACTTAACAAATCTTGTTAAGTTTTGATAACGAGACACCTCTTATCTTGAAGGTTAATAATCACTCTCTAGAATCCGCGAAAGCTCATTGCCGGAGGTTTTATGATGAGATATCGCTCATCGCTCAAATTTTCGCTTATCGCTTAAAATTTTTTTTAAGTACTTGGCGTCGAGACGCTACCGTGTCTCTTGATTCTCGGCGAGATATTAGGTTTCGAATAGGTCCAACGAAGGCGATTTTTCTCAACTCCAACGTCCGAAATAAGAACTTTGAGTACCCTTGCCTTGTCCGCCGATGAATTCAATAAACATGTTGTGTATACCTCTATTCACATATCCTAAAAGAAGCCTTGACCCACAGCACAGCGATTCCTCGTCGCATTGCTTAGAAATGAAAGTGGCCCATTAGTTGGGCTGATCCAACCAAGCGGGTACTCCCGTATACTTGTGCTGCAAACTTGAATGATGTTGCGAAAGGATGATAAAATTCTTGTGCGGTGTACGATATATTTTTGTTGCAACGAACGTGCGTACGTTTTAAATTGAAAGAGATGGAAAATTGAAGGAGCCTCGCGGCTAGGTGCACCAGCCGCGCTGTGCAATTACAGCCCGATATTAGATGTATATCTACGATAAAGTACGGTATGTATGGAAGAGGTGAACTCTATCTCTGCGGTTATCCCGCTTCTTGCTCCGCCGAAGTCGTCGGGTGATGATAGTGTCGGTTATAGTGGTTAGTGCGCCTCTGCCTCTCGATCCCCGCCGTGATCTTTCCCACCGCGGTCGGTAAAGGGTGCCGCGGGTGCGAGGGAGAAGAGCGTGGATAGACCGAGACTACTGGTAGGTATATGGTGGATCGATGCGACCACGTGAGAGCTCTCTCGGTCAATTAACCGAGAGCCGCGTTGAGCTATATCACTTTCCTGTCCCGTGACCTCAGGAACTTGCGATCCCGCTCTCGCGCCCATTCATACACGAGGAGGAAATAAAAGATGGGTCGGGGATGGTGGGGGGGGGGGGGGACCTTTTACGATGAAAAGTGTACATACCGAGGGACGACTGTGACAGAGATGGAAAGAACACTCGTTCTCGCGGGCTCACGCTCCGGGTCTCGTTTATTTACACAAGAATAACGCGCGTTATGGGATTACGTCAAAACATCGTTGCGGAAATGGCCGAGGGACGATAAAAGAGCCCGAGAGGGGGGGGGGGGGTTGATCCTGCTTTCTCCGAACCCCCCGTCGCATTCACTGTATTGTAGTACGTCCGGACAGATAGAGGAAAAAAAAACCTCGTGGAAGACGATGAGCCTGAGAGAGCGAAGGGGTTAAAGAGCAAGCGAGAGGAATAAAGGGGAGAAACGTGCGAGGGGCTTCGTCAATCTGAAACCGGGCTGGCTACGTATCTACCTACCAGCCAACCGAACCCTCCGCGTTTTTCTCGCTTGTTTCTCCACCAACGAATGCAAAATCAACGGGGCTATTGTTGCGCCGAGGGATAACGGGGAACGCGCCAGTTTTCACCCTCACACGTATATCATCGTACACGGGGAGGCAGTCAGCCAGTGGCATTAACGAACATAAAAAATATATATCTATACACACAGACATATACACGTAAATACACAAACATGGAGAGACGCACGCAGAGAATACACGGATAAAGAGAATGAGACGCGGAGGATCGGAGCGTGTGCCCTGTGGATACAGGACTACTGTGCACCATCCCCTGCTGTACCGTATCGGATCCGAGCGACGAGCTCTTCGCCTCGGTTCCCGCCTCGGACCGTGCGCCGAAATTTCAAACTGAAAAATCTCATCAATTCACCCTCGAACGAGACCCGGGAGGAATGCGACGGGAGTTCGTGGAATATCGTGGATATCTGTTTTCCGAGCCGCCGCGGAACATTTCCCCTCATTAGAGGCCATTAATAATTCGTTACATCAATCTCGAAGGCTGCTACGCCGGAGAGGATGTAACACACTAGCTGCAAGGATGGCGTTTATAATACACAGGGAAACGGCTCCTAACTAGGTGTACCCATCGAGAGGGTATTGTGCGGGATCGTGTCGAGGTCGAGCGTGTAGGCAGCGAGCCAGACCCCGGGCACAAGAGGGCAGAACAATTTTTTTTAACGCGCAGCCTGGGAAAAATCAGTTTTTTCCATTTTTTTTCCGCCTCACTAAAAAGCTTCGGCAGAACGTCGAGTATTAACAGATTGCGCCGGACCTCGACATCGGTCTCCTACGGCCTCGCGCGAAAATCGTGTCGCTATTGTGTTTGTCCGACGGGACGAGAGTCGCGCGATTCAATCGCGCGGAATCATCGCTCCTGGGATATGTGCGTTAAGGGTTGAAAAAAAAAATCGTTTAGCCTCCAGGCCCCCACTTCAGCTGGCCCACGCGCCCTCTGGCACGAAACGGAAGTAGATTTTTTTTTCTGGTAGCTAGGGTCGGGTATAGAATTTTGCTATTAAAAAGAATAGGAAAAATACGATCGAAACGTCATCGAAGTGCAATTCGTTGCAGCCCGAGCGTTCGATCGGATCGTGGGATCCATGGAATTTTCAACTTCCTGTTCCAATCGAGCGTTCTGTAGAGTTGCGCGAATTGAACGGAAATCGCTGAAGCCCCCAGTGCCGGTCGAGGGGTGTGCTTTCATTTCCCGGTTGCGTGTACACCCAATACTCCGCAGTTTAGCCGAGTGCAGTCTGGCAATAGTGTAGGAATATCATGCACGTAGAGGGATGGCAGTTGGATACTGTACGGGGATGACAGGGGGACGATGACGACCGAAGCTCGTCAGGATTCCAGTCGCGCGCTCGCGCCGCCTGTCTCTTGACGTCCATCTGTGGGGGGTCCTCCTGCGCCAGCTCTGAGTGATGAAGACTCTCTCGTGCGGTTCGGCTGCGAGTGGTGGCCGGGGGAGGGTCTATATACATCGATATTCCGAGGGCATAATCTCGGCCACGCGAACATCCGGCCTGCATAACCCGGGGATATGAGAACAGGGAACTCCCGTTGGGATCAATTTCTCTCGGGCGCGCCGAGTAGAACGACGAACCGGTACCCTAGACACCAATGTAGACTATATACGACGGGATATATGCAGGAGGCAGGGGGCAGGAGGAGGTGGAGGAACGTCGAACTAAGCCTCAACTATGTCGGAAAGCCGGCGAACCCGATCATTGAGCGACCGCGAAAATCGTGACTCGAATAAATTAACGGTGCTCGCGATCGGCCGGACGGGGTGTGTTGTGTGTGTGTGTGTGTGTGAGCGCGCGCGTGTATGCATGTGTGTGTGTGTGTGTATCCGTTTAACCAACCGCTGGCCTGGAGATTAAAAAAGGTCAGGTCTACCGATTAAAGCGAATCGAGGCTCGAGCGTGACTGTTTAGGCAGAAAAAAAATGGAAGGTCGGTAAAGATCGGCAGATGTTTTTTTTCGTCTTACCCTTTTTTATATTCCGGCGTTCCCGCCGCCTATCTGTTCTTTTCATCTTCGTCCATATTTATTTAGTATATCATATTTTCGATCCGATATTTTTTTATTTATTCTTTGAAAATCCTGACCGCGCCTTCGTCAGTGATCCCTCTTTCCTGCTGACGCGCACAGCGTCGCGCAAAATAAGCGGGAGCAGCGGGCGGAAAAGGGGTTGCTCCAAATCCTATAGATCTCCTCTCCGTCCCCACTTTCCTCTTCTCCTTCTCTCTGGCGAACTGCAGGCGTTCGCCGGTAGTTTGCTGTCTTTCTCTCGGGTGCATGACGCGATCCGTTCAATTTATTAAAAGGCGATTCCCCCGCGCCCATTGTTTTATCCGGACGGCGTACAATGCGTCTCGACGCGCAAGCCACATGGCGTTTTCGCCTCGTACGGAGAGAGAGACTCGGCATCGAGTTATATATTCGTTGGACGTGGGAAATATTTCTCACTATTTTGCCAAACTCCTTCCTTTTTTTCAAATTTCTTTGTCCCACCGCATTTTCACTTCTTTATTTTTCTTTTATGTTCTATCTTCGGTTGGCTCGATTCTCTCCTACATACAACCGAGCCATTCGTCCACCGACCGCCCGCGCACTCGGATTTATCGTAAATTTATCGCTGTACTCGCGCGCGTACTTAGCGAGAGCGTCCGATAGCAAGCCTGCGTGTACTACAGCGTTGAAAAAAAGATATATATACATGTATATATATATATATATACACACGCACACACACATATACAGACATCCTACTCCTTTGTAAAATGCCAGTATAGGGCGCAGTGTGAGATAACGAATAACTGATAACCAAAACTTTTTGGGACACGGCAGAACGAAGCTAGAAAAAAAAAGTGAGAAAGAATACCCTTGTAAATTTTAAAAAGCTCTCGTATTTTTCCGTTGCAAGTGAATCCTGGCTTGCGCGGTTAAATCCAACGGGGTAACACTCGCGGTATTAATTGTACCGTGGTACAAGCCGAGAGGCGGAAAGAGAGATGGAGAGAGAGAGAGAGAGAAAAAAACGTGTAAAAAGAAACGGAGGAATGAAACTGGAGAGGCGAATTTGGCTTAGCGCCGTCCGCTTATTTCTCCTACAGTAAAATCCGCAAACAAACGCGTAGAGTACGGTGGTCGAAGTGGGAAAGAGAAAACGTAGAAGCGGTTTTCACCCGCGGACCTCGTAAAATCTGCGCTTCTATACTGTGCAGTATAACAGCTGGCGGTGTACACGGTATTGCCCACAGTGAGCCAGCGGATCCTCGGTCGCCGGTGAAACGAGGCGAAGAACCCAGGCTATTGCATCGGTGGGATTTATTTTAACTGAAGCGGGGAGGTCCCGGCGAGCATCAATTAAGTCGCGAATGCCGTGGCAAGTATAGGGGAGGGGGGGGGGCACTTCTTTGCCTCCTTCCACTTGCTTTTCTTTATCTTCGCGAAGGAGGAAGAAGATGGCGAGGAAAAATATGATCTGTGTGTATACTTGTTGTGTAGGTATACAGCCTCGACAGGGATTAGAGCGGGTGTATACGTAAATTCAAGATAGCCAAGGATGGCTTGGGTTCACTAAAGTGCAAACGCAATTCGTCAGCAAATATCCGGTCGTTAATATTTCTGTACCTATCTACGAAGCTATCCTGTTTCTATCTTTATCATTGTCTCTAGTCAGCTCCCTGCGTCTATAGATGTATATATTTTTTTCAATTATTTTCATTGATAATTTAAAAAATATATAATATAATAGTATATATATATATATATATATACACCATATAAATATGTTAGGGGAGATTGGGGCAAAATGGCACAGCGAGGCAAAACGGGACAGTAAGGGCAAAATTCAATTTTCCAATAAATTCTTGATGCCTCATTTTGTCTGATTATCCCGTTTTACCCGGTGTGCCATTTTGCCACGCTCTCCCCTATCATGTTACAGTAGTAGGCAATTGAAGTGGAACACGATATTTTTCGTCAGTTTTGGCAAAAGTTGGACCTTTTCACGTATACTTTCGCCAAAATAACCTTTTTCCACTTTAATTGCCTACTACTGTATATTATATACTATAATTATTTTTGTATAAAATGTTGTGCTTTTTTTATCGGTGCGTGTCGTTTCGCAGTGGGACTGTGTCAATCTTCTGCTCGCACGGTCATAGCATGCCAGACACAGTGAGCAAACAATTTCAAACCGTTTTAAAAAACAGCTGGAACATCGAATTTTTTCCGACGCACGCGAGAACCGTGAGACACCGAAATGAACTATAGAAGTGACGTGGACAATTTGATTTACGTCCGTGAACCGTATTCGTTACAATCCTGTTCCGTGATTTTCGTCTCTGGTGTAGAAAACTTGAATTCGCAAAAAGGAAGGTCGATGCTTCGGCACCCTTTATTCTCACAATGCTCGGTGATCGTATAGGTAATCCGTTATCCTCGTAAAACCGGCGTAAATCATTCGACTGAACGCCATCGTTTTGGTAGCGGAGAGCCTTTCGTTCTCCGATTAACGAACATCAACTGTGTGTGTGTGTGCTTTCCACCGGTTATGTCACCCTTTGAACAACTCGTGAGCTCGCTCGTCTCTCCTTTCCTAAATCGTAATGCCGGATAATCCCTTGGCCCGATTCCTCGGGGAGTTTGTTGAAACGTCGGTGTAATAATGTTTCTTTGCTGGTAAGTGTGTGCGGTCGTTTCTGATGCCGTTAGGCCGAGTGAAAGTACACACAACGTCAGTCCAGCGACGGGACTGGCGCTTAAGCGCTTCGCGACAATTCCCTCGGGGTAGGGGGAGGGGGCGGTAGCGGAAAAGCGAAGCTTACGTCGTATAAAGCTTCGGCTGCTTTCATCGAGCTCGAGGAAACAGACTTCGAAAGCGTATTGCGAATGAAAACAATTTCCTCGCACCGAACACTTTCTACCCGGTATTTTTGTGGTTACTATATTTTATTTCAGTGAACCTTCTCGTTCTTTCGTTTACAAAACATTCAATTGCCGCTGCAGTTATTTATTACACGTCATATACTGGTCGTACGAAATCCATGTTTTGCAAACACATTCATGATAAATCTTGGAGTCTGTATGCGCGACTCACCCGGCTACTGTTTCTGGTATAAACGAACAAATGTACATATATCTCTTCTCCATATAATGAAAATTTATTTCTCTAAATATGTAAACGAAAGTCTTTGATGATGTCTATCCGTTTGTCTGTCCGTCAGTTCGCCCGCCTGTCTGTCCGTCCGTCCGTCTACGTGTCGGTCCGTCCGTCCGTCAGTTCGCCCGCCTGTCTGTCCGTCCATGAGTCCATCAGTCCGCCTGTCTGTCCGTCTGTCCATCCGTCTATCTGTCTGTCTGTCTTCCTTACACAAAAGCTCAAAGGCACTCAGATCCTCACCACCCCTAAAAGTCCCTCAGGATTGATACGGGCCCCGAATATTCCAAGTCCACTTAGGAGAATTCAAGTGTTCAAGAGAATTCGTATGAATAATCTCTGGAAGAAGAATGGGGTATGATGAACTTCCCAGCCCCTCCCCTTACCTTTACATACAAACAAAAGTTTGGTCGGGCAACAACAGCCTAACAGTACAGTATATCTATCTTCAGGTACATGGAAGTCGTTGTTTCTGAACTGGGTAGACGACATGCGAGGAGACATCGAGGCAAGCGCGTGTAGCCGGGTGGAAACAAGCTTAACAGACGGACGTCACTGGCCCGGAGCTTTTCGCTCTCGTCCTTCTCTCTTCCGCTTTTACCCCGTTGTGTGTAATAAAACCTGTGCAGGTCGTATACACGCACGAGCTACCGTTGCCTCTGGGACAAGCTCGTTAAGATGATACGCGAGAATCCGTCCGAGCACCCCGGGGGGAGGGGGGAGGGGGATGAGGGGGGATGTTTCTGCACTGTGTACATCCGCCCCCCGTTGATATAATTATATATGTCGTTCGGAGTAAGAGAGAGAGCCGGCCGACGCTGTACCGAACCCTAGCGCTCCGAGTACCTACCTATAAGATCCGAAACGACGTGGTTGCGGTACTCGGAAAGGTCATTAAACCCATCATGGAAATACATGCACGTCGGAGTTACGGTTTGCGCTGATAGCACTCGAGAGTTGAATCAGAGACACGCAGCGATGAGACTTCACCGACTATCATCCCGACGATTATACCAGAGTACGATACCGGGGGGAAGGGTGCAAATTAATTGGTTCTCCACCTCTCGGCGTGTCTATCAAACAGTCAAATGTTATCATAATCGCTTCTGACTGCATAAATGTTATGTCTGTTAGAAACAAAATGATTCCATATACGTCCACCGCTACTCGAGAGCGAGTGGTCCTTAACAAGAGAAGCGGGGGGGATGAAAGTGTCTACAAGGGGTCGCGGCTTTCGATGGGAGCCTCTCGTGTTCGCGGCCGAACGAGAGAAACGATCGGTAGCACTTAAACCTACGCGAGGAAGCCGGTAGCCGGGAACGGAGCCAAATGGAACGTGGTGTGGGATTTAGCGTTCACTAACAAGACGTCTCCTAGCCCCGCACGTGACCTCACGGTTTATTCTGTTCACCCTATCCTCTCACTCTCTACGGGGGGGATTGAAGTTTCGAAACGCAGAGAAAGATAGAAGCGAAGTGTAGATACATCCGAGAGCGGGGAGAACCCGGGGGGAGGACAAGGCAAACAAGTGAGACCGATAGAAGAATCTCGAAATAAGGGGCGTGCCCATATTCTCTCTGCGGACGCAGCCCTGAGATGTGTATAATACCAGGACCCCAATATTCGTAAGCCCCTCGACGGGAATCTCCGCCGAGTTGTACTCTGGGAGTCGATGGTAGGCTCGAAGGGGATGGCGCACGCTCTATCCGACACGGTGCGCTCAACCGTTTTATTTATCGGTAATTGTCATTTTAAAGCCGTTATTTATCGTTAGTATTAACTCCGCTGCTGGGCAGCCTGGTGAAAAATAGTGAGAGAGATAAATGGGGGGTACGGGGGATTATCGACACGCGAGAAGTCATGCCCAGTCCTGGGAAAATACACGTACCACTCGACGAAAATGGGTATACGGATGCAGTGGTATATGCATACGGGACATTCCGTACCAAATCGATATGAGTCTGAACGAACGACTTCTCAGAATGGGTCCACGATGTTTTATACTATTTTTCCAACTCTAAACGACACTCAGTTTTTTTTTATTAAAATTTATTTTGCGAAAGAATAGATCGGTTTGTGATGTTTTGAAAGTAAGACATATGTCGCGAGCCGCAGTTGAAAAATCTAAAATGTTTCTCAACAATCCTGTATTATTCAGTTATTATGTGAAGAAAAAAAATGTTGAAAAAAAAGAATCGACTCCTGCTTCTAATCCTTTTCAATTTTCAAAAAATCATAAGTTAACAAAACATATTAGAAAAAAATCTCAAACTAATTAGAGTGCGTTCTACTTTTAGAACAACCACATAAAAAATCTAATCTAAGAGATGAAGGGTCATTCCCAGGTCGATTTGGTGCGGAATGCCCCATAGGTATCCTGTGAATTATAACTTTTGTCACGCGCGCGATCTGCGGCTTTTCCTATCACCCAGGGTATTGGAGATAAAAATAAGGCCAATATAGACTGTGTACATAATGTAGTATATACATAGGGGTTTCCATCGGTTTATGCTCGAGGTAACGTCAAGTTATAGCGTATACGGTCCAGCCAATCGTGTCTCCCCGCGGCTTCCGAACGGACGTGCATAATTAATAATTAATTACTGCTCAAAGCTCTGGAGACGAAAGAACTCGTCCGGAACTCGCTACGTGGTTTTGCAGCGTGTACGGGATCGGTGAGACGCGATAAAGTTTCAACCGACGTACCGTCAGTCACCGAACTCCAAACTCCCGGAGTATTCGCGAATAATTCGCCCGAATCTATTATAATCCAAGCAGAAATCGCGACGAAATATGGAAAAGTAAGAAATTGTTCATTCATTTTATCACGCGATTTTTAGCTCACTTATTTATTACTTGGAACTATTACGAAACGATTACATGTATGCATACATTCGACATGCACCTTTGCCTTAGCTTCCAGCTCTTCCGCAGCTCGAATAAATTCTCCGTTTGAAAACGATAGGCTCTGGCACTGCCGGCAGTAGTTCAGGCTAACTTTGCATTTCAATAGTTTCAATTACCCACATTAGAATTGATAGTCCCAACCGTAGCATCGATCCGAGCCTCGCCCATTTACTTTCCGACTACCATAAAATTTATCGGCTAATGTTGCGAGTTATAATGCCAGTCTAATTTCCCCGCGTTAAATGTGTTCCTCCATTCAAGATATTCTCTCGTGGCTTGTGAATAGCTTAAAAATTTCGCCGGTGAATGTTCGTTCCACGCGGGGTAAACTCGTCGGCAGAAATCTCGTGGATCATAAGCCCCATCCCTCGTCAGTAGCAGACGGTTCTCGGCTCGGACTGTGCTGAGTTATATGCCTCGAGGCAGCCCGGCATGATTTTGAATTCGTGTCTGCCCCGAGGCTTGCAGCACACGTTCGTATCTCCTCATCGTACGCCTGCGGCGATCACGTGTGTATGCGTCACGGCGGGATACACTGAACCGATTAACTAGCAATTAGCGAATCTATCGCAGAGCCCTCTCCCTCTTTCTGTCCGTCTCTTTAATCTGGAAATGGCAGCGGATTTGATGTATATATTCAGATATCAGTGGGCTTCATTGTCAAGTTTTACCCGGAGCCGTGGAACCATCTACGCATGGGGAGCGGGGTAAAATGGAACCCGGGGGGCAAAATAGAGCATTTTTACTCATTTTCCTGAGGGAGGTTTTGTCTCGGGTACTCCGTTTTGCTACCCCTATGTGACAGTTAACGTTCGTCCTACAAAGGCGATTCTCAAAGCGTTGGATAAGTATAATCAAATAGATTATGTGCGCCGCGCGCTACATGATATCCGGGATATATTTTTAATCCGACCCGGTATTAATTTTCAATTAGTTTGGCAGATAATTAACTTGTCCTGGAACAAATAATATTATCGCGATCGGAGATCGGATTAAGATAACGAAGTTAGTCGTGACACGTGTGAAATCACTTTCATACGTGTCACATGAAAAAGTTGGACATTGTGCGAGATTCGAGTAAACTTTTTTTTTTACTAATAAGAGTTACTGGGTCACATTTGTTATACTTTTTCGTCACATATGAAGAATGTATGGAGGGAAAGAATTGTAACCCGAAAAAACAGTGAAAAATGGACTGTCATGTTATGTTCTAGAAGGTTCATTCATTTATTCTAGCATTTTACCCTCAATGGATTTATGGGAAAATTGTGAAAAATTGTAAAAAAATATATATACACATATAGATGGTTAAAAAATGATAAATTTACTTAGAACGCTGGCAGACACGCACCAAAGTAGCCAGCAAAAAGTTAGTCTTACAGTAACCATCGACGGTGGTATCGTTAAGGGAGAGCTGGGCAAAATGGCACACCGGGGCAAAACGGGATAATGAGGCAAAACGGAATTCTCGAAACACTTTGGGATGGTGGCGATGGTGGTACGTGGGGCAAAACGGGTTCGAAAATCCGGATGTATCGTTGGGACAAAATGGGGTATCAAAAAATTATCGGAAAATTGAGTTTTACTTTCACTGTACCGTTTTGCCCCGCTGTGCCATTTTCGAGCCCCGGTCTCCCCTATGCACAGTCACTGGATGATATAAACCACAAACCATCGGTTCCAGAAAATATGCATCGAGTGAAATATGGCTATCGCTTCAACAGCTGACAAACTTTTGGAAAATTTAACCACTCATCAAGTCATAATACAAGTTGGTGGACCAAGCGAAGCCGGCACGATCTCCGTACGAGGGAAGTAGAGGACCAGTTTAACGGGAACCAACATTTACGAAGTTAGCGTGGCTCATAGGCAGGCCAGTGACATTTATACGGCACACACGTATATATATATATATATATATATATATATATATATATATATATTTATATATATATATATGCAACTATGGTACGTAGCTAAATCATAGTGTGGAAACTCGAAACAAGTATCAAAGCTTTCAGCTGAGCAGCGTGGCCCCGTGGAGGTGCAAAAAGCGATGTGCGAAAGCTCGGGCGGTCAACGTAATATCCTGGATGTGTGGTGTCGGTTGGCTGGCAGGCGACGGGTGCTGCTCCCTGATTTCTCTCTCACCCGGCAGCAGCAGTAGCACCACGACGTTTATGTACCGCACGGGGACCCAGCCACCTCGTCGACGTCGCCTCGCACCCCTCATGTATTATGTATAACACCCAGTCGGCCGTGATATTTCGCCGCGAATAACGCATACACGTATCGTTAATATTCCGCGTTGATTATTAATCCAGCAGGTGTTGGAGAAACTCCGCAGACAAGTCGCCAATTTCTCTGACCCCCACCCCCTAGCTACTATATATACTACTGTTAATATCGCCATCTACGAATATCCGGGAAATCAGTGGTCCTTCGCCTTTGATCCGTTTGCTTCGCGAGCGACTTCCCAATTTTTATGAAAATTTATCGAACCCCAAATTTATTAACAATGTATATGTGTATATATAATCAGGGTCTCCTTTGCTCCAGAGAGGAATGAGAAACGGGCTGAGAAGCTTGAGAGAGGACGATAGGAAATCCTCGGGGTATTTCGAGCCGTTTAGGGACTGCTGCTGCTGCTTCCCAGCATAGGATACTCTTTTTTACGTTCAAGGGGGCATGTATCTTTATCAATTCATGGATTGGGTCTCGAGTGAAAGCCGACAGGAGTGCCATCGATTGGGAGCTCCGCGGAGCTCGAGGGACCCTGGAAGACATGCGACGCCGTCGAGGACGCCTTAATGTTTCACTGTTTCTCTTACCATCCATCCAGATGCGACGAACGATAGATATATCAGCAAGATTTCAGCTAAGGTGGGCAAGATGGCAAAGATCAATATTTTTTCATTTTCATTCGGCAGTATAATCATATTATGATAACCTGTCCATCTTGGTCGGCGTGTCCACTCCCCCCCCCCCCCCCCAATGTCCACTACATGCATTTTGTTGGATAGGAGAAATGTAGCGGGTCAATGAACTCGGATGCTGGCACTGTACAGTGTATCCCGATTATGCAATTGAACGCTGATGATCGCAAGACTTTATAGATCGAAGTTATAATATCAGAAGAGTAAAGATCGAACTCGTAAAGAGTAATCAAAGAAACTTTTTCACCGTCTGCACGAGTCGAATACAGACAAAGAATCGATCGTCAATCTGTCTCATCGTCCCCTACAGAGTTGCACGCCGATAGCGTGGACGTATTCGTTCGTCCAAGTTCAACCCGCTCGCATCTACACTGATGCGATCGAGTGTTTGGCGTCGAGACACACAAGTGAGCGAATTGATAAATTGATGGACGCACTAGCCGGTGAACGTTTGTCGCTGCTACTGGTCGAGCTCATGCTAGAGCCGACGGGCACCAGGGAAAAGGGGGGGGGACACGAAGAGAATAGTAACCGGAGAGAGAGGAAAACCTAGTTACGCGTGAGCCACGATCAGCAGTACTTTGCCAGTGTCCCTCATGCCCTTCCTGTCTCGATTCTCGTACTTCGTGTCCAACTCTATAATCATCTACCGTCCCCAATTATCACCATTAAACTTTGCCGACTGACGGTTAAAAAGAAAATCTGGTCTACCACGGTCCCGCGGTCTCGTCTTGGTTATTCCCTCGCGGTAGATCTGTCATGCGCATCTACCGAAACTCCGCGCTACTGGGACGATTTTGGAGATGTAATATAGATCTTCTAAGATAACTGTCACTCAAATTGTCTGCTCAAGCCAACGGTCTGAGGTATAACGGTCTATGCACTGATAAAAGAATACGGTTGAATCAACTAAGATTCGGGCAGGAACGTTCAACTAAATATTTTGTTGGTACAGCTAAACAATTTGTTAGTTCAACAATTTGTCGGGTGATTTCACAAAAATATTGTTGAGTCATTAAAATATTTTGTTCGACCAACCAAATATTTATTTGAACGTCCCTGCCCGAATCTTAGTTGGTTCAACTGTACTTTTTTTATCAGTGTGTAGACTTCGGTCAATACGCTTCGCGAAAAATGTACAGTAGTCTGTTTTGCCCCACCATTCCATTTCGCCCCCGCTCATTGATGCCGCAATTTGCAGTCCCCTGCAGCGTCAATGTTCGCGAATGTAAACACAATTTTGTATAAATCCGCAGTTAACACAAGCATCAATCTTCTCTCGTGTTTACTCGTCGATAATGCAGCTCAATCCTGAAGTGAGCGAAAGAAAGATCGATCGAAGAATAAATCAGATCCGTTGATTCTCTTATTGTACCGTTTCTTCGATTCATTTTTTTATCGTCATCGCTCGTTGCTACCGTAGGATATTAGGTTGATATTCGATTACGCAATTATTATGATTATTCGATATTACATTGACGTCGAGAGTGAAAGATGGAATAAAAAAGAGGAGGGAGCGACGTCGCTCGAAACTCTGGGGAATATCATCGTCTCCAGAGACAGAGACCGGCCCCGGTCCCTTCGTCACAGTCCTCGCAGACGACGGGTTCCTCTCTTCTCCTGTTTATTCACCAGCGGACGAGCACGAAGATGCGAGAGATTTATCATCGGTACTCTCAGGAAGAATCGACGACGTCAAGTGTGCCTCCTCTACGTGCGTACACGCTCGGTGTATGTGAGTGCGTTGAAATTGAGAAGAGCGTCGGACGAGAATCGATACTCTCTCTCATGTTCTATAGGCGTTCAGGCATCTCGAGTTTCCGCGCTCTCGCACTGGCATCAGAGAAGCCCATATCTCGTCTCTTGCGCGTTTCCTCCGCGTCTCCTATTACCACCCCCTTTATTCCTCTTCGCTCTCTTTTTCTACGTTTCTCTATCACCAGTGCCGGGAATCTCGCTCGGGAAATTTAATAAAATTCCAATGAGGAAAGTCGCGAGAAAAGTCAAGAATCCTCGGAGGGATCTGACTGAAATAAAAAAAAAACGAAAATGAGGGAAGAAGCAGAACAACAACAGAGCCAGTCCCGCCACTGCATCATCGCAGTTACTGTGCGAACGCAATCGACGGACCATTTCTTGTTTACGATGTAGCTCTTTGAGCTCGCGAGGAGGCTGCTTCTGCTGTTGTCTTAGCATGGAAGTCTCGTGAAAAATTAAAAAACTATTGCTCTCCCTCCGTCACTCGGAGAAGGGCTGAAGAGAAGCAGAACCGAGGAACAAGAGCGCGGAGCAGTCAAACGGACTTAGCTTTATGGAGTACCGACGAGCAGACTTTACCTTCGCTTTCACGAAAACCCGAATGAATATGCACGAGTAAATCTTTCCTTGATTTCCGGTTGCCTCGTCACCTCTCGGTGACTCTCCAACTTTGTACACAGAAGTGACAAGAGAGGTCCTGAGTTCATATTCAATATTTCATTAGGAGAGCAAAGATCGTACCAGGTTGGCGATAGGCGGGAGGCAAAGTTTGAGAATCACTGTGACGATGTGCCGCGTCCATTAGGCTTCGTGCTATGGTACACCGACAGGGGGTGAAGTCCGCTGAGAGAAACGCAGAAGAGCGAACGATGGAGGGGAAGAGAGAACAGCGAACGAACAGTTGGCGGAACACAACTTTGTCGGTTGTTGCTTCGCTGACAGTCGTTCCCCGGGAGGTGGAGAAGAGAGATAGAACGGAGACGCTTGCACTATGGTGTATACATATGGACGTGTATATAAGTGCGGTATAACCGGCGAAGGAGGACGATTTGAAGGCCCAACTGAGAGGACGAGGTTCGCCTCCGGAACAACTTCTGTCTGGGCCACCCTTAGCCGAAACTCGGGTTTTGCCTTACCTGCGTCTACATAGTCGCGAGTAGGAGACCTCGTTACAATTCGCGTGGTCGACTCGTCGCAGTTTGGACACAACTCCTTCGAGGGGGAGACCTACAAGTGAAGTATCTCCCTCTTCGGCTGTTCGACCGCGATTCGCTTCGCGGGGTGGATGAAAGGGGATCGAGTATATTCGTATAAATTCCAAGTAGCAACGTGGAGTGAGCTAAAATTTATCTGGCATCATTGGGGAGCGTTCACCTCATTTCGGGGAATATTAGCACGGATCGTTTATCGAGGTCGGGAATTACTATTTAACTCTTGTGATGATTCTATTATTATGTCTCTCCATTTTTTATGTCAGATAGTTAAAATGGATTATTTATTCAAAGGCGGTCTACATTTTTTCTGGGTAATCAAAAAATAGTGTGAAAAGTTCATCGCGGTTGATTGTTCGCAACGATATTCTGATCAAGTGAAAAAACTGGTACTCGAGGTCATGCACCGAAAAAAGGTTTGGTAATATCAAACTAAGCTGCAGTTGCGGGTGGCGAAAGAAATTTTTCCTCGATTGAACAAAATGTTTGTTAAATCCAAGTAACTATTTGTTAAAGCAACTAAATATTCGGTCAAACTACTAAATATTCGTTCAATCAACTAAGTATTTCTTTCAATCGACCAAATATTTCTTTCGCCACCCGCAACCGAAGCTTAGTTTGATATTACCAAACCTTTTTTTCGGTGTGGTGAAAGAACACTTTTCGTCTTCTATCCACTTTCCCGGGTTCTTTAATTCACATATTTCTGTCACTAGCAGCATTCGGCATACAGTCCAGAAAATGTTCTCTGGGACGTCACGTCCGACTCTAAAATTCTACTTTTGAACCGAAAATTACGTCACGCAAAACCATTTAAAAAAAATTCGTTTTGACGTCACTTCCGGCATAAAAATCTTATTTTTCGACCAGAAGTTACGTCATACCTAACATACGTTACTTCCGGGCGAGAAATTTGATTTTTAAAACGGTCATGACGAATAGTATATTATGCTATAAGGGAAGAAAGTGCGCGATTGTCGCGGGCTGCGAAGTTTGCTCCTCGTGCGTAGCGCGGGCAGAAATTAAACGAGCTGAAAATTCGCCTCCTCCCGTGTAGCATACGATACTTTTTTCTGACTTAATTAAAATAACCACAATTCTTGCGTCGCAAAATCGTCATGTTTGCTAATGACTATTACTGCCCCGGGAGTAATAGGGCTTTCAGAGGGAGAAATGAGCCCTATTACTCACTAGGGCGTAATGAAACAGTACTGCGCATGAGCACTGGTTCACAACGATTATCGGTTAATAATAGGCGATTTTCCGACCGTGTTGCACGCAAGGAATATGGTTATTTTAGCGAAGTCGGGAAAAGAAAACATTTTGTATTTTTCCCAGAAATGGATCTCAAATGCAGTGAATTACAGAAACGTGACAATTAAGGAACACAAGAAAGTGGGTACAATAACTTGCGTGACACATCTCAAATGTATATGGAGTGGACCGGGTGGGTAGAGATCGGAATTGTGTACGATCGAAATGTTGTAGAACAGCCGATATTTCGAAATAGAAAAAGAACCAACGTTCAAATGTACACCGGTTTGTGTTCTGAGAGTCCTTAAGTAATAAATAACAATTGAGAACATAAATATATCGAAATTAACTTATAGTAAGAACAAATATATGAATAGGCAGTATGGGACCTGGTGAACCTTAGAATAGACGAACATTTGAAAACTAAACGTTTGAGGCCTGGAAATCTAAAATTGCGAATATTAAGAGTGTTCATAATTTCGAATAAATTATAGCGAAAGACCAATAAGTCTAACATTCAAACTATGGAAAAAGCAAAAAGTCAAACAGTGAAAATAGCGAAAGGCCAGAAAAATCAACGGTCGGAATAGCGACAGATTGTGAAACGACAGCGCTCACATTTGTTAGCTTCTTTGATGTAGTTTTAAGCGATTCTTGCCCTTTGCTATTCACTTTTGCTGTATCGACTCTTGGTATTTTGATCCTTCGGTATAGCGCTTATCTAAGTTTAGTCATACGAAGTCTGTATTCTCGACATCCTTCTGATAGGTATGTAGGCTATTTAAAATATTAGCTTGTCGCCGTTTTGAACTTTAAAATATTGATCTCTAACTTCTGAAAATGTATTTTCGAATAAAGAACCGCTCGACAAAATAACCTTTCGGTGAAACGGTTATTCGCATTAGTGATATGTGGAAAATACAATTTCCGAACGACTCATTTTTCGATATTTTAATATTTGCAACCATGACATTTCGAAATTTTGTCCGTCTTACATTTCGGTCGTTCAACATTTTTACCTCCACCTCACCGGCCGCGTACAAAACCCTTGGCAACTGGTGCAGTATCGTAGCCATGCCGATGAATAAATCCCACCTGGGCAACAACAGAGATTTTTCGGTGGATCTACAACGCATAAAGTGATAATCGACTTACCGTCCAGGTACAGGTAACTCGTGCTGTTGTAAAGATTCGTGACGATTGGCTTAATGTTGTCGAAGGTCATGGTTCTGAGGGCGTTGTCCCTGAGATCCAGGAAGTAGAGGCTCGTAGCACCGGACAAGAAGTCAGGCTCGAGATTCACCAATTTGTTCTCGCTCAAATGCAATTTTCTCAAATTTCTCATACCGTCGAGGGCTTTTTCGGAGATGTACTCAATCTGATTCTGATCGAGTTCGAGCTGTCGAAGTTCCGGCATCTCGACGAAGCTGCGATCGCCGATCATTGATATGAGGTTTTTGCGAAGATCGAGCCTCGTCAAGCTTCTCAAACCGTTGAAACTGTCGCTCGTTATAACGGAAATTTGATTGCCATTGAGTTCGAGCTCTTGGAGTGAGGCCAAATGCTTGAAAGCCTTGTCGTGAAGGATCGTTATGTTGTTGCGATTAAAAAATAGCTTTCTCAGCGATGGCAGATTCACAAAGACGTCCCTGTCGAACAACAAACAAAAAGGAAACGAAAAATTCTTTAGTAATGACGGCAAGAAAAAAACGTCATTTAAATCATTCGTCAGCGGAAGGATGATTTTTTGTTTTTCTTACCTATTGACCTCGGCGATGCGGTTCTCGTCCAAATTTATCAGGGTGACGTTCTTCATATTCTCGAAGGCGTACTTCCTCAGTACAACGATCATGTTGCGGCTGAGATTGATTTGGGTGATGCTCGATAGATTGGAGAACGCGTGTTCGGCGACCTCGAGTATCTTGGCGTATTCGACCGTGACGACTTGCAGATTTTTCAATTGCTTGAGCGCTTGTGACGGCACGTAGGTGAAGCTACCGCCCTGTTTTACGGTGAATGTTAGTTTCTCGAGACGCGTTTGCGACGCAAAGTGCGGCCACATCGGATCGTCGACCGTGAAGTTGTTGAACACAACGCAATTAACATCCGTGGCGTTTCTCTGCTGATGATTGACGCAGTAACAGAATATCGGGGCGTCGAGTCTCTCGTAATCGCAAATATCCACTTCCTTTATCTCCTTCGCTACCTTCTTTTTGCTACGAGACTTCGTCGAGGCGGCCTCGATTGATCCTAGCAGCGCGAATAGACATAGTATCACCAGCGAAAATCTCACGAATTTCTTCATTTTCTTTTTTTTTTTGCTCGAACTGTTGTACACTGCAATCATACAAGAACAGAAACAAAATTTAATTTTTATTCAACGACGTCTGCGAAAACAATGCTACGCGTAACAAAAAAGCCTTCCGATTCGTAGGAGACAAACGGTCAGTTTCCTCAACCAACTACGTGATTAAATACACTATAGGAGATACATTTTTTTCGGCCAGAATTAGTTGGTTTCCAACCAACTGATAGAATAGTCCAACTAACTGGTTACGCCAATTAACTGACTGAGTCCATTAATTGGTTGGATCAATTAACAGGTTGGGCCAACTAATCGGTTGGGCTAACTAACTGGTTGGCTCGACTAATCGGTTGGGTGAACTAAATGAAACTCTTCGATCCAACAACATTAATCACCTGCAGCATACTTAACCACGATCGGTTTTGGCATCTAATTATTTTTCTGGGTGAAGAACGTTCCATTATTGTAGCCAGTCACTTGTACATATATTGTAATTAAATTCATCTGTTACAGTACCCTATTTCTGATTTCGATGGCATATCGGATTTTCTAAATTATTTTAATAGCACGCGCATCGAATCGGCGCGCGTCCAACCGGGCGTCCGGTACTGGATCGGGAGCATTCTGGGCATGGAGATTAATCGAGGATTACTCAGATTGTCGAGTCTACAGAGTCAATCTGACCGGGCAAGTGGCTCATCATCGAAATTTTTTGATGAAGTGAAGCTATTGTTACTAATATCGCTTGCGTATCCTGCCTATAACTCGATGCAGTCGCGTGGGTCAGGTCGCTATTCATGTAACTTTACAATATACCAGAAGTTTAATTGATCGATTGGATCCAAGTATATTGGCGGTCAGGAGCAGGCAAACTCAAACAGAGTGGTTTTAGTCGAAGGTCTTGGCTGGTTAACGAAGCATGTATACTGTACAGATACAGACAAAAGCTGAGCAATACAAGCTGTTGCTGATTTTCTTCGTCTCCGAATTTGCACCGATGCTGCCCATCGAGCACGGGATATTGGACACTGCGAGAAGACAGCGAGTCAACGAGGCGAAGGAAGGCGGGTAGCCAGGAGAAGCAGGGAAGCGCGGAGAGACGGAGGAAACCGACAGTAGAATAGGGGGAGGGGGTGTTGATTCGATTTCGCGGTTGGAACACACGGCAAAGTCTTGATCACCGTCCCTGACCGAGCACTCCCCTCTATACTAGTCGCGGCTCTCTCAACGAGAACATCGCCCGACGACGGCGACACAACCGGGGTTCCTGAATCCGATTTGCTTCAGCGGTCTAGAAAAAGCAGAGTGTCTCTTCGCGCGGGAGTTCGGGGTCACGAGCGAGGGAGGGCATTAAGGCATGTCGGCTTAAAAATAATATAAAGGAAGGGAACATATAGTATCGCATGTGGTACAATTAACCGTGCCGTAGCTGCAAACGATGGAAAGTAAAAGGGAGAAAAAAAGTAGGTAAAGGGTGGCAGTTTTGCGGTTGGGGATGCCGACGTACGCGTTGATGCGTGTTCATTGAGGGGGGGGGGGGGGAGGGGGAGGCTGGTGGGACGGCGAACCCGAGTGGAGGAAGCAGGAAAAGAAGAGCAAAGAGGTTGTCGAGAGGGAAAGAAGATACCCGCGGCTCGCCAGTGGGAAGCATCAACGCAAGAGCGCGCAGGCGAGGGATGATGAAATGTATTTAAAAAAGAGCATGTACGGTGGGCAACCAGTGAAGAGTACCGCTGGCGGTGAAGGTGCGAAGAGGCGAGAGGACCACAGAGAAAATGACGATAATAAAAAAAAAGAATAAAGAAAAATAAAAAAATTAAAATTAAATAAAGGGAAAGAGGGACGAGCGAGACCGAACAACGCGGGCGCCTTGACGTTGCGCCTTTTTTCGCCTCCACGCTTGCGCGCGCAAAAAAATAAAAAAAGGTCGCAGACGGAGAGTCGCCAAGAGAAAGAGAAGAGGAAGAGAGCCGCAACGGAGCTTTCCCGAACAGAGATGAGACCCTTGCGGACGTTGGCTGGCTCTCCACGTTGTCCCCGAGAAGCTTTGAAAAATTATCCTCCCGAGTGGAAAGTTGCATAATCCGCGCGCGTCTCATCTCTGTTGTTGTTGCTCCTACTGCTTCGCTGTATTTCTTCTTTTTTTTATTTTTTATATCCACCTCGTCGTTTACTCGTACTATTTTTTCAATGAACTTTCCGCACCTTTGCGCCGCACCCGAGCCCCGTGTTACTACATAAAGTATCACATAGTATCTTTACCCTCTGTTTTATCTGTGCTACCCCCCCCCCCCCCCCCCCCCGTAAGAGTCGTCCCGTTGTTTGCACGGGTCTTTGCCACGAGAGTTTTCTCTTCGGCAAAGTGAACGGGAGACCCGCGTAAATACAAAATTTCATACTCCCTTGGATATTTTTCGAAAAGTTAAAGGTACATAGTATTACGCTCCAGCCTCCGGAGCTACGTGTACCTCATTCCCGATGCGTATGCATATCCGTTCATGGATCCACCTGTACGCTTGTTTCGAACTTTTCATTCTGCTCTCTTCTTCCACTATTTCTCTGTCTTTCTATCTTCCGTTCGCCAGGCCGAAAGGGTGGGTTTGCTTGTTCGTTGCCTTGCAGCGGCGGAGCAGGGTCCAGGCCACCGTGTATTTGCGAGCCATTAAAACTTTGTTACGGGCATCAGATGCTAGTATACCGTGGAAACAGAAATTTTCTCTGTGCCTCCCTCCTTCTTCTCGTCCCGCATTTTGTTCTCCGGCTGCTCCTCCGTTCTCGCCCTATCTTTCACGGGAGAGCGGTTCACCTCTCGTTCACCGGCGAATAGGGATAACAAACACTTCGAGAGAAGGTCGAAAGTTCGAGTTTGCTCGATCCTCCACCCCGCTATTCTCGGTCATGACACTCTCCACTTCGCTTTATGACCGACAAAGAGATTTTCTTCTCGTAACTCTGTCTCTCTTGCGTACCGGACGAAAGTTTGCTCGAGCACTTTTCTTCCTTGCACTGTTGGTTATGAGTAAAAAAACACTCGTGTAAACAAAAATCTGGTCCGCCATTGATTTTCGGTAGATCTATTATGCGCATTCACCAAAAGTTCTCCTACTGGCAAGATCGTAGATACATGACATACATTTTTTTATTACTGTCGAATTTTAAAGTTGTGTACTTAATTCCGTGTGGATTTTGATCTACGTAGACTCAAGTTGTTTATAGACTTTGGTAGTACGCACACTGAGAGAAAGACATAATTAAAATTACCAATCTCTTAAGAAAAATTACCGCAGCTCATGGTAGTACCGCAGAACATTTTTTTCCTTGATGAGAGCGCTGCAAATAAACATTTATTTCATTCCAATAAATGTTTATTTGCGCAGAATAAAAATTCGTTTATTTTAAATACATATTTACTTGCAGGGCACGCGGCAAATAATTTTTTTCCTGGTGCACGCAACTAGCCCGCCATTTACGAAAGCGCCAGATTTTCCAATAATTTTTACCATAATTATCTACGATAAATTCCGTACTATGTACGGAATTTCCGTATTAATTTTCCTCATCGATAGAGACACTTTCACTAGGTCCTTCTCACAGCGCAGAATGAAGTTCATCTACTATAAACTATTCCATCGACATGTATCAAGTGGATACGCAGTACGTAAATTTAATACGTTTATCAGTGCAATTGTTTTCAATATTCAAATCGGAAGGAAACGAATGGAAAATGATAATGTGATGTAAACAAAAAAATACCAGTTGCAAAATATCAGAGTGCGAAAATAGGAAATTAATTTTTTTTATTCATAAACATATTAATCGAAATAAAGTCTATCAATATCTCACAGTTCCTCATCGCTACCCTTGATATAAAACTCGTGAGAGATCTCTCCGTGCGGGTGAGCGATATTTTGCAAAGAATTTAATTTAAAACTTTCGACAGAACAGCAATAACCGCGGCGAGAGCATCAGCATCAGAATACTGCGAGAGACCGCAACTCGTAACGAAGGGAAACCCATCCGCCCGTCCGTTCACCTGTTATCAAGCTTTTCACGGTTATCTAGATGCACCCCTCCTGTACACATCCGCATTTTCTTCGCCTCTCTCGTTCTTTCTCCGTGAAAGTTTCGTCTCAACAATTTCCACACCATCCATACAACAAGACTGTGGTGGAGGTTTTCGCATTGCTCGAAAAATTCGTTCGTACGAACAATTCCCAACAATATGGTACTCATTTAATTACCATGAAGCCTTGCAATCTCTTTGGTATCTCCTTAATGTCTCGGGTAAAAGTATCTCAATTACTTTCGACGCATTAATTCAATAAGTATTATAGATCGTCGAAACTGACACCACAGCTTCGATTTGTGTGTAGCTCATGATATAGGAGCTTCTAGAGGCATATAGTCGTTTAATATCGAAAGGAAAGCGGGGAATTAAAGGGACGAGAAGGTAGAGGAAGAGAGAACCACCGCGAACTCCTGCATCTCGGAGAGATAGATCGCCCTCTTCGTCCCTCTACAAGAGACCAACGAGGGCATCTCTCTGTCTCCCTTCTTAATTAGAATCTTATCGGAATGCGAGAGCCAGACGCAGGTCTCTTCCTTCCTTTCCCTTTGAATATCGGGTGTTTCCGGAGGAAGCCAAGTCTTATTTTAACCCGGGAATCGTCGCGATGGATTGCATACCGGGCGTGTCTCTCCCAATTTTCCGTAAATCTGAGAGCTACATGCGGACGGCAACAAACGACGAAAATTCCGGAAACTTTGAAGCCGGAAGCGACCGGAAGCTGAGCGAGAGACAGGACAGTGTGATCCAGTTATATCAGTCGAAATTGTCAACGTTCTTCGAGAGAAGTTTCTTCCGGGCAAAGTTCCACTCCTCGGCCTGGTGAACTGTCGCCAAAACGTTGTGCAGACTGTGTGGATTGCACGCGAAAGAAGACGCGAAGTATCTATAGAGAGGGGGGAGGGGGCAAGTGACACGAGCCAACCGGTGTGCTATCAGCCACGTACTTATGCACTCTGGAGCACCAGAGTGGACGCGATCTCCGACCGGACGGGCTGAGACACCCGACGATCTCGCGAACCTCTCTCCACTTCGTTGAAAATCAGAAAAGTTTTCTCGTGCCGTCGGTATATACATATGTATAAATCTATATCTATATATAGTTATACATATATACACAGCTGTATATGTATATATATGTATGGAGTGTTCCGGAGCAAGTGCGCCCCGCGCGGTACGGTTGCATCTGAAGCATGGCGGGGGCGTCGCCCCAGGGTCCTCCAGTGTCTCCGTACTGCAGCTGCGACTGCAGGAGTTACAAGAGCATGGGCAGCGCGGGACTATATAGGATTCTCCCGATAACGTTTGCCTTTATCTATTAAGTTACTGGTAAAGTTCCAAGTTTTCGGAGTGTGGTTCACTTTTCCTCTCTCCCTCTCTTCCTCTCATCCCTCTGTGTGAATCTCCTTCCACGAGTTTGTTACTATCTCACTTTCTCTAATACGCGCCTTCGTAGCCCAGCGCATCCCGCACGCACGCCCGCGCCCCCCGGATCAGATCTTCCTTTTCTCTAACCCTCTCGCAGTCGCTATATTTCTTCCACCGCTTTAGCGTACTATAAAGTGGAACTAGTTTTCTCCTCTCGTTCTCTGGCTTCTGGCTTATCTTTGGGTATCTTTTTCCTTGGTCTCTCTCCTGAAATCGCTACGCTTCATAGGTCCTGTGTGTATCTTGCATTACTGCTGTCGCCGACTCGTATACTTTGTTCAATCGTATAAGGACGTTCGAGGGGCTACGAGGGTCTGAACTGTAACGAGCTCACTCGAGTTTTTCGAGTGGCCGCCACTCCCAAACTGCATAATCTTCGTCCGTATAACTTATGTTAAGACGATCTCAGACCTCCCGGCCCCCGTCTGATCCGGGCTCAGTCGGTACCGAAACCTGTAATCATTTTTTTTTTTTTTTTGTGAGGATGCGGAACTTTTCCGAGGAAAATCGAACAGTTAGTGTCTCTTGAATTGCCAGGTGAAGAAGTTGATAATTTACGGGTAGATCCATTTTCGCAAAATCTGACACCAACCATTGTGCACTGTTAATTAGATTATCTTCAAAATTTGAGCTTATTGGAGTTTATTGGAGTTTATTGGAGCTTGTTGGAGCTTATTGGAGCTTATTTGAACTTATTTGAGCTTATTGGAGCTTATTTAAGCTCCATTTTTACTCTAATCAGAGAATTTTTATTCGTTAAAACGAAAAAACTCGAAATATCATAAAATCTAACTGCTGGGATAGATTTCGGGGAAATTCAATACCAAAGGCGCTGTATCGATATTTTATATTCATACGTACTTTTAAGATTATTGCTCTAAATTTACGAACGTTAGAGATCATCAATTCTGACGAATTTTCATGAAAAATGCGCTGAACAAAAGGAAGTGGTTACTTTCGCGGAGTACTAAATTTCAACTAGCCGGCCAAATCGTTCGCGAATTATAGGTCCAGAATCAATGGATCACATCCGGACGTCGGCTACAAATCATATTTCTCGACGGTCCATACTATCCTAAGTACTCTGCCACTAACAGCTCGATTTTTTATTATTGTATATTTCTTACGTAAACAACCTCTATTAGGAAGCAAAAATGAATTACCGTGTTCGTTGCCAGTACAAATCTGTTTCGCAAAGCCCTTTAGCAGGCTAGATTTTTTCCGCGGCCCGAGGAGGAATACGAGTATCCGATTTCCTCCTGCAACGGAGGTTTAGCACGTTTGCCTTACTCGTAATTAGTATCATCACTGATGACCCGAAACCAGAGTCATACGAGTACGAGTATGGATTGCTTTGCGCAATTCCGGATCGTCCGGATGCATCCCGAGGTAAAGCAGTGTGTTACAGCCAAAGAGAGTATTAACTACAGTAGTAACTAACTCGAAGATATCTGTTTACTCGTGCGCTAGGTATTAATTGGCGCCGAGTCGGAGGATGCCGACGGAGGACAGCGATCGATTAGATTGGACTAATTGGAAATCCTCGCAGTATAGTCGTAAGCTTGTAACATCGTATATCCCCGAATGTACGATGTACTTGGTAAACTTCGTACGATAGATCTCTGTAACGCTTGTACTACATCGGGTTTATCCCCGTCGTAATTTCACGAGGGAGCTATACACCAGCTTCTCCCCGACCGGTACCCGCTCTCGCCGGATGCGAATATCCTGATTCCTGCGCAGTTGATGTCGGTATGCTCTTTTGTCTGCGTGCTTTTCGCTGTGTATTGGAAACGAGCAATACCAGGGTATAATCCCAGGATATATTTCACTGTGCGCGGGGTCTCAACGTTTCATCGGGGAACGCTCTATCGAACCGAGGATCGTATCGAGACTGGAATATCGCTGATCTTTTCAAATTTTTTTTTATCAGTGCCGTCCATTCGACCGGAGCGTATTAAACGATGGAATTATGTGCCGAACGGGCCGCACCGTTGGGAACTTGTTGCGGTTGGCGTTCGTTTTTCCACTCGAGTTGACGGGCAACGAGCCAATCGGCCAGTTACAAACATTCGTCGAGGGCTTTACGGGACTCGTCGGCGCGTATTATATTCCTTGCAAAAGTGGTGCGATCATTGACTGCTTTAGAAGTGAGCGATGACGCTCGTTTATTCGACCGACCATGTGTTTGTTTGGCTCTGAGGGCGCCCAACCATATAGTCGATGAATCATTATGACGCCAACACTCCCGTTCGGTCTCGAGATGCATCGAGGATTATGTCACGCTCCGGTTAACCGCGAGCTCGCGATAGAAACGGTGAAACAGTAGGAACTAACGTGAGGAACCCTGAGAACTTCGGTAACGCCTCAAAATAAACGTGACTACTCACTGTCCTGAGTCGAGCGGACAATTAAAACTATTTGCGGTTCGTTTATGTACCACTTTGAGTTATATGTGTGTTACTATGACATGACGTTGCGCAAGCGAGGGCACCTCGGCGTTTGTACTGGGAGACTCCGAAGCGCCATTTCTTGCCGTTTTATGTTACGGAGCGGGAGGCGAGTCGTAAAAGTTGATGAACTGTTGCTCAATCGCATACCGGTGAGGACAATTGCTGTCAAGTGTAAGGACCAAATGTAATTAAGGTCGTGTTTTTTTTTACACGGTCAGTCATTACTCTGCGGAAAAGAATTCAGTAGCCGAGTTTATTTGCCTGTGAAGCTCATTTTTAATACCCCATTGAAGAGAAGGTTTTGCCATTGAAGTGAAGTAATCAATTTGGTGTCCATGCCCTTCTAACGTCTGAGGCGTTGAAAAAAATTTGAATTATAGTTGTCATCCAACTACATCGGAGATTTTTTTTTACCAGTAAAATTGCCGAAAAAAATTCGATTTATTCGTTCTTTGTCTGTATAGACGCTGTGTATAGAGAATGTGTATATAGGGGAGAGATAAGAAGTTGAGCACAGCTTTGTGCGAGAGGAACCAAGCGCGGGTAACTCAAGCCCTCTAAGGACCTAAGCGATACATGGTGTGTATGCGAATTGAAATGCTGTATGACGTAGCGATAACGACGATGTATATGGGCTAAAATTATTAATGACATTTACTAGCGATCGGGCGCTTCGCACCCGGTCCTAAGTCCGATTCGGCTTGCTCATCTCATCACTAATTGGCTTTATTGTCGTGCAGCTTACCACTTATCGAATGGTCCAACGCTTCCGTAAACCTCTTAGAAAAGTCTTAAACCTTGTAATGGTAATTCTAGTTAAGAAAAAATAAAAAATGGTACACCAAATACTTGCATTTTTTTACTTGTTCCAAAAAGAGAGAATTATCTAAGCAATCTTAAAAAAAAAAAAAACAAAAATCGAAAATAAATTAAGTCACATGCGCCAAGTTGTGGTAAACAGAAGACGCTACCGCGTCTCTTGATTTATACAGATCTGTATATATTTGGTATAGAAATTATGTAGTCATTATATACGTTTTTTTCGTATTATATTTATCTCAAAAATACAATAAAAGAGAAATAACTATATAAAATACTTGATGCGTCCTTTTTTGATGCAATAAACTCACTTTATAAGTACTCTGCGGGCGCACCAAGTATTTTTTGTTTACTTTTTTCTTATGGTATTTTTGAGATAAATATAAAAAGAAAAGAATTTCAGTCACTTATGGTTTGGAAATCTCACTTTTAAACCTGAAGTGACGTTATGCAAAAAAATATGAAAAATTTCGTTGAGGCGTCACTTCCGATTAAAAGTCTCAGGTTTCGACCAACAGTGACGTCATACGGGAAATACGTCACGTCGGGTTTGAAAGTTTTATATTTCAACTGAAATTAACTTTATACGAGCAAACGTCACTTCCTCGGTCGAATACAGAGATTTCGAAACCGGAAGTAACGTTTTATATCATATGGGATGGATTTATTAATTCCACGCATGTTTCTCATTGAAAAAATTCAGCGATTGCGTATCGGTGACCTATATTCACCCACCATAGTTCGCCAATGGCATTCCTAACTACCATTTCATATGCTATGAACGCCGACCTGTCGAAGATATAGCACATGGAATGGTATTTTGTATGCTAGGAATTCCATGTTCGCAATTCCAAGTCTCACGGAAGAATAACAGTACCAGCAGATCGTTGTCGGACAGACAACTGACATATCTACTCGTTTAACACACGTGTCGTATCACGATGGATTTTACTGAATAGATGTCCCGTTTATTTATAAATGATTATAATCACGGTTGCGGAAATTATTATCATAATAATCGTGATCAGGGTCGTATTTAAAAATCGTATTTCTCGCCGTCAACTCACTTGGTGATCTTAGAAAAAACTGCTAACCGAAAACTGTCATCGTTATGCAGGTCGAAAAACAACTGACTCTACAGAACATGCAACTATCTAAAGATGTCTACCTGAAGAGATTAGATTCTAAACGTTTCGTCATTGCCGGTTATTCCAAAATATATCTTCAATATTTTATATCCAAAACAAAGATTTCAACGCGTATGAGAATATTTTAACCTTGTCATAATCGAAAACGATAAGCCCGATATTTGACGTAGTCAAGAACTGTCGAGGCGACATTGGCGGGTGACAGCTCGGAAAACAATAGACTCAAAATTGCGTGGCGGCCCGGAAGTCATGGATGACTTTGAGACTTTTTTTATATAGAATAGATTTTATCGATAAACAGTATTAACGTTACGATTTCGCCGACACGTGAAACCCGCTCAATAGTCCCATAACAAGAAATAAACAACCTTCGGAATTCCTATAAAATTGTTTTGCCCTTTTTGCAGACCGACAAATCATCGGTCGGGATGTTTTATTTTTATCAAAATATCCATATTTTTTAAATACTTTGAATCAATGCAAAGTTTACGGTATGACTCGTCATGCAAGCTAACCGACGTAAATACCTAGTCTTTACATTTAAAGACCGTTGCCAATGTTTTCTCTTGTTACTAGTTCGGTTTCTCGGTCTTCTTATGTGTTTTCCTTTGACGGGCTTACCAGCAGCTTACAAGTGCATCATGGGACTCCAGGGTTCGACCTTCGGGTCTCACTTTGACGCGGATTCACCTCAATCCCTTCCGTGTCGCTTCTACTATGGTAACATCCGTAGCCTCTGCAGACTTTGGACTGGCGGATGTATACACATACACTATATATGGTATCTTCGTCGAATGCATCCGGTCCAATGCACGAGTAACGAACGCTCAACCGAGCGATCCGAAACTTCGTTCGCCAAAGTTTCCGAAGCCGCAGAGAAGCAGGAGAGAGAGACTCTTCCTAGGCGAATATACACGTATCCGAAAAGATCGACCGGTAGATATACACTTTCAGTAAACTCTACCTCGGGATCTGACTCCGAGGAAACGGAGGAGCGAGAGTTAGTTGTCAAGTTTTTATCTTTGAAACGATGATTACTCGATCCCCACTGAAAGGATCTTTCAATCTGGTCTTCGTCGAATCCCCCGAACCATTATCTACAGCCAGTGTCACGATTATCTTTCGATCTACGATCTTTAACGTCGAGAGCCAACGGAGTTTCACGGTGGTGCGGAGGCGTCTCCTCTGTTCCGATCTTCCTTTACGAAGTACAATAGCGACCATTGCCTTTCGAACAAGACAATTCAAACAGCATCGACGTAGATAATACGTGAAAGAGAAAAAGAAATAAAAATAAATAAGAAAGAAAAGAAAGGAAAGAAGAAAAAAAACTACGAAAGAAAGATAGAAAGGAATGCAAGAAATGAACAAGGCTACAAGGCTCTTCTCTCGGCCAAGGATTTCGAGAGAAACGACGCTTGTGTAACTCCTTGAGCACGCGCCGTACAAAAATCGTTTATAGGACCGTAAATAACGAGACTGAAAGGAACGAACGAGAGCCACGAATCGTTTGGCGTCAAGCACGGATTTCTTGCTCTGCTGGCGAGAGTCTGGACAAAATTATGTGGGCGCACCTTTAACCATTGGTCGCCCCCGCAACGACGATCTTCCTTTCTTTTATAGCCCAAACGAGACGCACACCTGATGGGAGGGCCCTTTTTCATTCCCTCTTATTTCCTCTCGATTCTTGGCACTCCCAGGTTTTGTTCTCCAATGCGGTATCCGAACGTACAAAGCTGTACAAAGCCCTTTGCCAAATCGCAACAGTCGAAAGTTTTTACATGAAATCCCGTACTTTAACGGGCATCAATAGTCGATCGAGCGTGTTTAAACTGGAATGAAATAAAAATAAGAATTTGATGGCTCGCACCTCGCGCTCTCGGTACGCCAGGAATGCACGGTCGAGGCAATTTCGATGCTCCGACACCCTCTCGCATTCCTCCTTTACTCTACGTTCTCTCAATTCTTCTCTCTTTCTCTTTCCTTCTTTACGATCTTCGCGCACCTTCGCGACTAGTACGAAAATACGTTTCCTAGCAAGGATTCTCTTCTTTCGGATTCCTATCCTATTCGTGCATCGACGTAAACACACACACACACACACACACACACACACACACACACACACACACAGAGACACTGATACTCAAAGCCCAGTGACTTCCGGTACGGGAGCAGCGAGGCCATTGACCCGTGAAAGGCGAGACGGCAGGACGTATACGGATTAAAAAATCAATCGACTGCCGAGTTGCAACCTTATGACCCTTCTGGCAAGTTATTTTATATATATTACTTATATATATACACGTGTTACGACTTATATAGGACATAAAATGTTTGCCCAGAATTTCATCAACGTGTTCCCGACGTTATATTTATTTCCCAAGCCAGACCCTTCAAGATTTCATCCAAAGTTTCCTTCTCCTTCTTCCCGTTCGTCGACGTTTTCGTCGCAATATTTTTTGCGGCGTGTAACTATGCTTTACATCAAAAGTTTATCGTGTACGGTAACCGCCGCGTCGACGTTAAAGCTGTCGAGGTTGCGCTCTTTTTCCCCTCGATGGAACGACGAGCACAACCTTCGACAACGAGAGATTCTTGTAAAATCTTTATGCCATGGTGGCTACGTGCACTTGGCGAGGAGATTCCCGGTTACTGGCATTCTGTTCTATGAGTAGAGGGCAATAAGGGTCAGTAACGAGGGTGACGCCCGCTTTCTTCTTACCGAATTCTTGGAAAAATCTTGCGAAACGCGTTTCAAACGCTTCCTCGTTCTGGGGCTTTTCCTCGCTATTGCTCTACTTTCAAATTCTTCCTCGTCAAAGCGCAATCTCGCGTGCCTCTAGCAGTGTTTCTCTATTCTCTCTTACACTCTGCGTGCTCCGCAGCACTTTTTTTCTACAACAAGCATATCGCTGCTTCTAGTTCGTCTATTTTTGCATGCTCGCGTCTCGTGACTCTTCGCGAATAATGCATGCTTCGCTATCCTCTTGCGTCTACGCTTCGAGCATCAAAGATTGAAATTGACTGATTCAGAGAGGCTAAGCCGTGCCCTGTTAACACACGCTTCGCGGGCATTCGCGGATGTAGATCCGCTACAGAAATGAATATACGAAGAAATTCTTATCTCGAACGCTGACTTATACGATTTAAGGTCGAATCCATCGGTTTCCGGAATAAAAAATTCTCAGTAATGGAAATATTTAATAAAAAAAATCCTTCACGATCGACTGCTCGTAACGATGTTCTGATGACGTGGAAAAATCCCCAGGTCCGAACACAAAAAATTGTAGGAGTTCCATTTTTAGTAATTGAAGAATATTATTTTTAATATTGAAAAAATGAAACTGCTCTTACAATTTTATATGTTAGGACCTATGATTTTTTAAACACGATCAGAACACTGCTAAGGATTATCAATGGTGAGGAAATTTTTATCGAATTTATTATTACCGAGAAAAATAAATAAAATACGTTTTCCTGCCTAAAATTCATGAGTCGCAGCTTTAACAGTAAACTGATCGTATATCACAGTAGCTGCGGAACGATGGAGCGACCAGATTGAAACGCATAGATACTTAATTGAATCGGTGAAATCTCGAACGACACTCGCTCTGGCTGTGCCTGGATGCGCGCGATTACCCGCCCGGGGCGTTATATCGCCGTCGATCATTCACGATTGTGAAGCGCGTTCGCGACGTTACTCATCGCACATAGCGATACTCCGTCTCGTCCTATTCTCTGGTTGTGTGTGTATGTATGACCCTATATACATACAGTCAAGGGAGGGTACGTCGATCTCTGTCGGTTAATTGCAATGTCGACGTAGAGAGCTGCTGGTAATTACGTGAACGTCGGATACGCGAACGTACATCGTATACTGACACTCGTGAGAGCGAAATTCGTATACGTGATTTCACTGGCGAACGTACACGGTCAAATGACGGAGCCAAAGCCGCATAGTCCACGGCAGCGGTTTGTTACGAGTATGCAGCCGAGAAATTATATTTACGTAGCAGACTCGGGGCATACGTTGAACAACGCATTACAGCGTAGCTCGGGGTATGTCTGTAGAATATAGGCCCCCTATAACTAGTAACCTGCGAAACGGTTTACGCTTAACTGGACGTAAATGTAAATGAAACTACCTTAATGTTTACCCATTCGAACGTCAAGCGTGCGGTGCCCCAAGTATAAGCAGTTGTTTCACGTAACTGTGTGGAAATTTGTCAGTGTTCGTCTAGATTCAGTCTAGCCTGTGGCTTGTGCGTCCGATATAGTAAAACTGAATGGGCACTAGACAGTACGTAGCTAGGAAAACTCATTCGAGTCTATATTGGCACGAGCTTCGCTCCTACAGTTACGCTGACAATGGTCTGACTATGATTCTCATCTTACACGGGAGAGGATACTTGAATAGCGCGTAGCGCTATATCAAGTATCGCCGATTTGTTGTATAAGGTCGAGGCGCAGTGGCATCTAAATCATCGACTACACGGAGTATGTACACTCGCAACTCTACCGGGCAATCCATGTATATTATATAGATAGGTATACATTATATAGACGGGCATGAACCTATATATCACGAAGCTTTCAAGTTCCGGTCAGAAGGGGGCACAGAAGGTATACGAGGAGATAGTAACCTCCGGCATCGCTGGGAATATCGGTAGATGTTCGTACTACCCATACACATCAGGAGCGGATAGATCCCGACCGGTAGCTGATCCACCATCATCTCGGTGCAATCCGCAGAGTTCCTCCGGAGAGAGCTAGCCTACGAAGCCCCTGCTTGACGTGTTTAACGCAATATTGCTCGAGATTATGCCCGGGAACCACCGCCCGCGTATGTACTGGAGCCACGTGATTATGGGCTTCGAATAGTTATACCTTTACACGAATGTATGTGACCGTGTATGTGTGTGTATGGATATAGAATTAGTACGTGTATCTGATGATTGTACCGTATTAGTTGGGTATACACTGACGACTACTATGTATACATGCGAAGCTCGAGAGTAAACTCGCCGCCCCTAACATGCTTATCGAAGCCGCTAGATCCATTAACTCACACAGGGATCCCCCCTCGGTTAGTTCCCGTTGTAACATACGTACGTGTGTCATAATGCGAACGTTTATTCGCCAGTTGATACGCACTTCGAACGGGAACCCGAGATTCGCCCCAGCCGCCTGCCGGAGTGAATGGGGGTGAAAAATTAAAATTACAAAAATCTGTATGGCTTTTCAGTTACGGAATGCTACAGCCAAATCGAAGCTGTGCATTTTTTAATTTTAATCAGGCCCTCGGTTTTATCTCGTAAAAGGTTCACGTGGACATCCCCTTCGGGAGTCCCTCTTTCGGCTCGTCGCATTTTGTCGAGAATGTTTTAATGGTAATACGAAATCGAATATCAAATTGTAAATGATATCTTTGGCCCGTTGTTAACAATTTATATTCCGGGAAATTCAGTACCGGCTTATGGGACGAGTGGTGGTAGAACCTACGCGGTAGAATCGTCGGAAGCGAACGAGATAGAGATATGGAAATAGAGGCCGGTTTATGCGGTGTGTGTGCCTCCTCCCGCGTTACCCCTTTTCCGAATATCTCACCGATTCCAGGGCGAATGCACATCGACGAGGGCTTGCGAGGGCTGGCTCGACTGCGCTGCGGTGCACCGTCGGACCTCACAAATATCCGTATAGTGGATATGTCAGGGCTATGTGCGGGGAGAGAGAGTCGTCTGTTGGATGGATGCAGATCGAGAGAGCGTCAGGCGAGCGATACTGGTATATTGCTATGGTACTGCCAAATGCACGACTACCGCGAGCGTCCCTCTTCAATAGTAATGCTTTTGCCACGTGTGGGCCTCGTATACCTATCTATCCGTGCCTCTTCATCCTCCCGGTGTGTTCTCCCAGTCTCGACGCATGTTTAACGATATTGCTACGGATTACCGGGCTTCGGATCCCTTGGTCGGTCTGTACGAGAGCCACGGAATATACCCGATCGCAACCGCCAGGCGCTATGGAAGTTGCTGTGCCAGGCCAGCATGGGCACGGCTGGAGGGAACCGAGGATAATATGTAGGACGACAGTGTAGTTGCTGTTTCGGTGCGGTACCACTATTGTACTCCGGATAACCCGTTAATGACGGAGTAGACTTGATTGTTAGCGCCAGTTCACATTTATGGTACTACGTGCCTCCGTGCAACGTTGATCCGTTTGTCAAATATCAGATCGCCAGTGGCAACGGCCGATTATCGTCGAAGCAATGGCGGTGAGGGAGAATTCGACGACGAAGAGTTACCGACATGTGTACAGAGACGAGCGGGCCAAAACGGACCCGCGTTCTCAATTTGAAATTGGATTTTTCTTTTGTGTATCGCGGAAAATTGATGAAAACGTTCCGTTTTGCCCCGCTCTTCACCTATACAGATTGAGAATAGTTTAAGCTTTTCTTTTTTTGGCCATCGAGTCGACAGTCAAGTTCGGATTTTCGATATCCTCGCGAACCGATGTGCCCCGGGGCAAAACGATTGGCTCCAGTCCCCTTGCCCCGGGAACGGAAGATATCGAGCCAATGCGAGAAACGCGCTTGTCCGATTCGATTTTAGCGTACGCTATACCCTCTGTGTTTAATTAGGCTGTCGGATGAAAAGTCAAAGCCAGCGGTAACGAGAAAACGTATAACTTCGATTGGAGAATCTGGATCACTGATTTCACTCTCTCGCTCTCTCTCGCTCTCTCCCTCCCCCCTCTCCCTCCCTCTCTGTCTCCCATTCGCGTGTAAATTAACTTTTTTTTATCAGGCTATCCGACGGAGACTATCAATATAGCTCGCCTTTCGCTGACGCTTTGTCGATGGAACCCCGCCAATTCCTGTAACTTTTAATCTGTTCGCTTTTTACTCCAGTTAACTGGCGAGCTGGTTGTAAGCTCCTGTGAGCTATGACCATCGGATTCGTAATCAGCAAAAAACAGTACATCGAACATAGCTGGGACATTGATCTGGGACAGTTATGCCTGTTATATCGCATACTCCAGCAAAGCGGATGGTTCAAACTGTTACCCAACAGCGTTCATGCCTGCGTAAAATGTACCCACTGGATGACGAGAAATGGTTAACTGTACAAAATCCTCCTAAGACATTCGATGGATTCACGGATATGTTCGCGCATGATACTAGTGTGTATAAAGCGTTGTTCGTTAATAGATCATAATGAACCCTTCATCACTGATGAGAAGTGGTCAATATGGACCACTCCAATTAGCGCGTAAATCAATGATACAAAGATCGGATCAGATTCACCACTTTTACCCTGCCCAAAGACACCAAATCTATCTACCCGAGAAAGGATTTACAAATAATTTAATGTGTGTTCATCCTCTTTCGTCCGGCGATCCGATGAACGATGGAAATGAGAAAAGCAGTGGCACTAATATCGCAGAGAAGTCGATGTAATGTGAGTCGGGCGGACACGTAGAGAGAAGAGGAGTGAACGACGACTAAGTAACCCGGGATGGGTAGGACGGAGTGCGGCACAGAGGCTAGGCCGACGTGCTGCGCGACGTCCTCGATATTATGCTGAGACACGATCCAGCATAGATCGACGTGGCAAAGCGTATGCAAATCCTCGTGGCAAACTGCTAGCCATTTGCATGAGCTTATAGATAAGGAGCCGCTGCTAGAAGTACGCCACCGTCGCACATCGTCGCGTCACTGGGAGATTCGTTTCGGTCCGCTCGTCGCGAAATTTTCTCAGTGGAAAGACGAGAACGAAATCGATCCTTTCTGCACGCTCCTCCCTGAGTAGTGTCGGTAATAGCGGCAGTAGATATCTCTCGAACAGTCGATCTCGCCTCTCCATATTACACGTGAGAAAAATTCGGTTCTACGGAAATCATTCGTTCCCTCATTCCTGCCGGATTCGTTTCTCGCGCGCGAACCGCTTCGGAGCGGAGAGAACTCGTTCGGTGCGCGAATTTTATATGAAATCACCCGCAGCATTCTATATCTATAGCTTGCGCTAGCGGGGTTATAACTCGCCAACTTCTTTCTCGCTTCTGTACCATCGCTCGACGCTCTCTCACTTGCTCTCTCTGTAGAATCGTCGGACTCGATAAACGGAAGTAGCGATTCGATACTATTTACGCGATAAAGATGCCACGAGAATAAATCAGAAGAGCGATAAGAACGGGAACGGTTATTGCCCGCTCTTCCATATCCGCGCATATATGTATGGTATTATATATTCGAGGGAATAATACTATGTAGTTCCGCGTCTTACTTCACAGCTTAAAATGCTTTCCTATTGACTGGGGAATTCCTTAAATTGACAACTGGCAATTTTGCATTTTTGGGGGTCTTCCAGTGGCATTCCGAAATGGCTAAAGAGCCATGCTGGCCCCTCGAAACAATGGAAAAGATTCCCTAATTTTTCCACTGGTATCCCGGACAACTTCTTTTATTCCCCGAGATTTTATTGAGATCCCCGGCCATTTTTTATTCTTTGACATTCGTAGGATTTTCTCTGACCGGTGACGATCATGAATGGAAACCTTGTGAGGTTGATACGTCATTTTCCATAATGTAAGGACAGAAACGGAATTTTCCATAAATAAATAACAAGCAAAGATGAAAAATAAATTCACTCATTACGTTCGTCAATTACATCCGTCTAAAGGGACCGATTTTACGCATAGAGATTTCGTAGTGCCGACAAGTTCTTTGTTACTATGATTGACATGAAACGACGAACTTATACCGAAAGAAATCGAACATCGCGCACACCTACAGCAACCATCGTTCCCATCCGCCGTAAGACGCTTCTCGTTTGAAGAGACTCATTCATGAAATAGATGGGCTTCGTCAAAATGCGAAAGATTTCCTGTGTAAAATATAACTCGTGTTTCCTGGGATTAATGGATTTATCTAGAGTGCCAAAGAGGCTGCACGGGGCTCGACGAGCGAGCCTTCAGTCGATTCGGCAAGCCCGTTCAAAGCTCGAGTAGTAACTTCCCGGGATCCCGAAGAAGAGAGCACAGTCGCCGGTGTAACTGGATCAATGAGATGCCGAATGAATAATAATAACGAAATGGGGGGAAAAATAAAATTGAAGAAATTCAAGAGCGTCTCTTGACTCTAAATTCTCGTCTTTCCGTTGCAAATCGATTTCGCTACTCGACTCGAGTCGGGAGTATCGTTTCTCTCGGATGTCCTTATACCGACGTATACCGAACTGCAAATCTCCAGAGATAGAAGGTACAAACGTTACCATAATACACCCTCAACGTTTACGGTTCTCGGTCACGACCCTTTCCAAGGACAATGACGCTACTCTTCGTGTAACTTTGGCGCAGATAAGAAGGAGTATAGGAGGACATTAAAAAGAAAAGAAAACAGTGGTTGGCTTCGGCAAGGACGTAATTTTCTTATGCAAAGTTAGCCATTACGTCACGTCGGGAGACAGCGCGCGCGCGCACCGAGTTAACATTCTCGGACAAATAAACGCCCGGGGATTTTAAATTGCCGGGAGCAATCAGCCCAGCGGGGGGTATGACGGAGAGGCAGCAGCTTGCTCGTAATTGAAATATGACAAATGAGCTTCGACGTTGAGGCGCGCTGATTAATTGCAGCGATAATATTATTGTTATTTCGAGCGAGGGAGCCAACGATGAAGTTCGTATATATGTATATATGCATACAAATGTCGTATACGCGCCTCTTGGTATTTTGACATCACTCCCTCTTTCTCTTTGGGTGTGATCTAATGTTATTTTTGTATTTTTTATTAAAATGTATTTTATTTTTATCTTTCTTTCTTATGTCCCTTTAATCTTGAGTTGCAGCTGAGTTGCAGCTGAGTTGTCCTGTTAGTTTATTAGTGTATAGTTTCAGTTCACTTATTGAGGAATTTTCGGTATATTATTAATCCATTGTAAAGTTTAATACAATTTAGCGCAAATCTATATCTAGTATTCGTAAAAATTAGAAACTCATATAGAATTTAATAATTTTTTTTTTTTATTGCAAAGGGATGAAACAGTTGATGAAATGCCAATCAATATCAATATTACTTTAGGTTACTTTAGTTTAGTTTGGTTTAGATGAGCCATTGGATCATGCCGACTGTGTATTTTGTTTCACTACGATATCGGTCATTCTATGAAGCCCCAGCGTACGGAATAAACGGGACCACTCCCTCCATGGTTTCTGTGCTCGCCATAGGGTTGTACGAATATAAAGGTTCGATGAGGTCGGGGTATGGATATTATGTGGGACATGAAGTCTGGCGCGTGAGCTTCTCGAGTTATATCTTTCGATCTTACGCGTGGCGTTTTGCAGAGCACCTCCTGATGCCTTGTTAGGCACGTACTGTTCGCCAAGTCTCCCTCTCAGCCGAGGCACATAACGCCAAACATATCAAATGCAGAAAATATCAACTTCCATCAATGTTCCAAGGCGTATACATAGTAAAAACAAAAACAAAAAAATTAAAAATTAAAAAAAAGTAGTACTGTCAAAGAGTAACAGATCAGCTCGTTATTCTAAAAAAAAGCCCTTTTTCGGGTACTACCTGATTCTATTGTGTGTCGTGTTAACAATTTTTCTCAAGTCAACTCTTCTTCGTAAAATTAAGAAAAAATAAGTATAAATAATAATAGTATTTGCGGTACTTTGTGAACAAGAAATGATTGGCAAAATTTACAAATATTATTTTTCCGTGTACGGAGGGCCTTGACTCGAGGTAGCTCATTTAGTTACTCCACAGCGGACGAGATTGACTCGTCATCTGCAGTCAGATAGGAGTACAAATGAAATTTAATCATCGTTATCCCGAAAAGATTTTTTCTCTCTTTCTCTCTCTCTCTCTCTCTCTGCTTGTTGTTTTGACAAGATTAAACTAGGAAAATTGTGTTGCAGTGTTAAATGCCTTATTGAAGAGGCTCCAAGGACTCTCGCTCCTCGCTCTCATCTTTCTCTCTCTCTCTCTCTCTATCTCGCTCAGCAGTCGAGTTCGCGAGTGAACGAACGCTGGCACGAGATTCTCAGCTCATTTCTCGCACAGCATCCACGTAGCCGGTGCATATACCGCACTATATACAATACATATTCTATCTCTCGCCGGGCTTTCCCTCTCTCCCAACGGCTCGTTACCCTCGATGAGTTCGTCAGTCGTCGTTGATTACTGTTGTTCCTCTCCCATTCCGCCCTTCCCTCCTCTCACCACGCTCTCATCTCCATCCCTCATCGTGTGCGCTAACTTGTGCACATCGTCCGAATATGCAACAGCGGGTTGTATCCTTGCGCCACCGTTTCATGTCGAGCTACGAATCTATTGTCTTATTTCTCATCGTATCCGTAAAATACAGTTAGCAGTTTCGGGTGTTGCGCGTGCAAATTTTGTAGGTCGAAGCCTCTCCTTTGTACAATTGTACTACGGCAAAATGGAAACAATTTTCACCGTCGCGCTAATTATAGCGACAATAACCTTTTGCGTGGTATGTCAGTGAGTATGAATAATAAAATGTTCACTTCACAATTAGAGAATTCCGAGATAACAGTATGTGGGTCACGAAAGTGCTGATTGTCATGAACCTCTCAAGAGCCATCCCCCTCCCCTTGCCACCCTCCGCCGACTTTGGGCTACTAAGCTCCGCTACAAGGGAGAAACTCTATACGGAAGCTGGGACCGGGGAGGAGAATGAGTGGAAGGAGACTTCGTCAGAGCGTTGATTACTGTCTCTCGCCTCTCGTCGTTGTCGTCGTCATCGTCGTCCTCGTGAACACTTCGCCTCCTCCCCTCGCTCCCCCCCCCCCCCCTAGTTGGTCGTCCTCTAGGAAACTTGCACCCGCGTGTACGCGTTAGTTCGTGAAACGTGTACGCTCTTCTCGGTGGCGTATATGTGAGGTAGTGCTTGCGGGGCCAAGGGTCAGCTCTCTCCGCAACATCATCCTCTCGTTGTCGTGTGTCTCTCGGTGCTTCGTACACTTGGTCCTCAGCGCCGTTCTCGGTGAGAATGGTGACTCACATCTCACAGACGCACTCTCCCGGTGGCTGGTTGCCTTTGTTTCAGACCAGGAAGAGTTACCGCCGCAAGAAGCAACGGACCGTTTTCATTCGCAGCTCGTGGTTGCAAAGCATCCCGCAACTGGACCGAGTAGACGAGAGAAGATGGAAAGGGAACGATGGGAAAGAAGGGGGGCACGGAGATGGGGGACAACGGCCACAAATACCAAGAGCATCCACCGCCCGCCGCATTCAATTTCGCGCATTTAATTCCAACGAGCATTTCTCGGGATGTTGTCGCCGTGGTGGTCGGGAAACGTGAGAGCCCGTCCTCCGTCGGGGTTTTCGCAACACAACGTCAGGAAGGAAGCTTACGATAATGTACGGTTACTCTCGCGCGTCGAGACCGGAGGACAATCCAGCGTAGAGCAAACAAACGGAGAATGCAAGGGAAAACTGGGAAGAAGTAACGAGAGTGAGCCTTACAGCTTGTTTTGGAAATTAACGTGGAAGAGAGGAATCCAAGAGGCAGGACGGCGACGTGGCAGACCACCTCCCTTTTTCGTAAGCAGGAATGGCAGGGCATTACACTGTCTCTGCGGGGGATTCTACGGAGGCGAAGAAATCGCGAGCGGTTAACTAATATCTTGGCCGCGCGCATCCACCGTACGGATCCTGCGGAGGTCCTTAATCCACTTTGTTATTTTCTATTTATCTCTGAGACCCGGAGTTAGAATCTACTCGGCTTGTTGGGGATTGTTACTCCGAGTAATTTCTGGATGTACAACAATCATAATCTGGTTGTGTTAAAGAAAAAACTGGTCGAGAACCGTCACATATGATTTGACGGACAGCGATGTTGATTGCTCGACAACTTTCCAACGGATGCGCATCAGGGTGATCTTCGAATTGAACATTTTGTAATTTTCTGTGGGCCGCCCCATGTTATCGTGAGGTATAAAATAAAAATGCGTTGTGCGAACGATCTTCGAAATTAATGTATTTTTAGAGGTCGCTACCGGCTATTTCAAAAATTAAGAACTTCGGATAATGTAAATTTAAAGTCAAAATGAAATATTCGAGATTTCCTTGGAGCCACGCCGAACTTCTAAATGAAAGCGACGTTACGAGAGCCGAGACTTCTCGGCACACTCTTCCCGAAACTACCAAATATACAAACTCCACGATAGTCACACGAGAAGCTAACGAAGCTTCCTGGTTGAGACAAGGGAGCTTTGTCTATACAAAGGCGAGCTGATGTGACTCGGAGGGTTCATCGTCATCGATCTGGCGATCGATGAGTATTCTGGACCGAGACCTCGACTTGTGCAGTCGTGCCTCCACACACCAAATCTTATAAACCATATTGTACTTTGCTTATTGAGATTTCTGTCAATATATATATTCCAAAAGAATATTTCTAACATAAAGTGTAACGAATAAGAAAAAACTGCGAAATCCTTATGAAATCAACGCATTTTTAGCGGTTGGTACCGAGGTTTAAAAAAACAACGTTTTTGACACTTATAGCTAATAGTTACAAAATGTTGTAGAAGGTAAAAATCCGGCTCGGAAAAATAACCGAATATTTCATTTGGAAAGGTATGTTTGTTATAACAAAAGTTAAACAAAAAAATCCTTTCCTTTCTTTTCTGAGAGAGGGATTCGACAAATTCTTGCAATGGTCAAAAAGTTTAAAATATCTCTATCGACGAACGGACAAACATTTTATTTATCTAATGTTCTTCAACAGCTGAAAAAAGTGTACGCTTGTACCTACTGTTAAAGAGAATTAGGTAAATAAAATGTTTCGTTCGTTCGTCTATAGAAATATGTCATACTTTTTAACCATTGCACGAATTTGTCGATGCCCTTTACCAGAAACGACAAACTTTCGGTTTTTTTAATAATGTAACTTTTGTTACAACAAACATATCTTTTCAAATGAAATATTCGGTTATTTTTATGGGCGGTTTTTAACCGTTTACAACTTTTTAAAAACTATTAGTATTATATTATAGTTTTTTTAACCCTCGGTAGCGACCTGTACAAATGCATTAATTTCGGGGACTCTTCGCACATCGCATTTTTATTTTATTCCTCACGATAATACGGGTTGGCCCCCAGAAAATTCAAAAATTTTCAATGTAAGGACCACCTTCATGCTCATTTCCAGGTTCAATTATAGTTAATTCGAAATACCCGACTTCAACCAACAAGACCGATCGATATGTCCAATGTGAAATATTATTTTTCAAGAGTTATAACAGGTGGAACTGTGTAATGAAAAATTTGTGAAAATGTGAATTACCGCAAATTCATATCGGGCCACATTCGGATGCGCTGGGCTTAATAGCCAATATAGCAATTGGATGATAAATATTATTACATTTAATGATATTTACCATCCAGTTGCCATATTTGCTATTACCGCGTTCGTCGTATCTATATCGATCGGTCTGTAAATACCGCAAGTGTATCCAGACCATTTAATCACATTTATTAACTCGTTTTTCGAATTAAAAAGGATGGTCGACCAGGTACGCTCTATACAGGACGGGAGGAGGATAGTGGAGGAGTGACCGCAGGATCAGAGGGTCACGGATCGGACAATTTCGACGGACGGAACGAACGGCCGCTAATTAAAGATTTACTGTCAGCGGCTGCAAGGGAATACCTCGTCGCGGCTGCGAGTCTCAGCGTTTGGTATACCCGGGGGAATCGAAGAAGCAAAGCTCATCCACGAGGGATCGGAGGGAGGCTGGCGCAGAGCCACCGGGACACTACGCGCGTCCGAGGCGGAAAACCCTGCTAAGGATCGCGACGTACTATAGGATACCTATAAGAGGCCGTGGTGGATGAGAAAGCATGCGCTCTCTCTTCCATACCTTCTTCTCTTCCTGTCTTCCTCATCCCACGTTCCCCCTTCCATCCGCTCATCCGCCTTTCCTTTATCTCCCGTATCTACTTATAATAATACCACTATAGCATTGGAGTGCCGACAAAATGTATTCGCGGAATCTCAAAGACGAGAGTATGCGCCGTGGAAACGCGATTATTAAAGTACCGAGGTATTAGAACCGACCGAGAGCTCCAGGAAACGTCAGTAAGCCGTAAGCTGGCTTCTTGAAACAAAATACAAGGTTTCTCTCCCTCTGTACGTGTGTACACGAGGAAAACGCGAATTGAGGAGGTCGGAACGTAAATCCAAGATAACAAGAGTTGCGAGGTAATTTCATTCTTTTTCCTATGAGTTGTATATCATTGTACGTAGCATATTGTGCCGAAAAAGGGACAAAGGGACGGCGCAACGTGGAAAGTTTCAGCAACACAACTTGAACGCGCGCACGTGTATACGAGATAGATAGATAGATAGATGCTATGTGTTTTATGCATGGAACGAGGTATTCGTATAACTATCATGCCGGAAAACTGGGAGGAGTTTATACATAAACCCAGAATGGAGGGGGGGGGGGGGGGAGCGCATCGTGGTTCTAATTATGTTTACCCTAGGCACACATTCGAAACACGTCACGGGGTGGATTTCACTGGGCTGTATGTGCATGTTTAAATAGTAGTGGTGCGGGAGTACGGATAGAGTGTATATACATTGTAGGATGCAGGCTCGGGCCCCCGCTCACGTACGTGTTTAATGCATGCGGGTGCGTCAATGGCCTGCCTTAACGAGAGGGCTGTGTTGCACGAATCGCCGTATCCTACCCTCGTGTTCTCGTCCTCTCATTCCCTACTCTCTTTCAAGCGGTCCTGCCGATGAAAAAAACGAGAGCTGCACAGAGAAAGCAGAGGGTCAAGCACGTGTTTGACCCAGGACCGTGCCACAGCCTGCCCGCTGAAACGCACAGCGTAATCGATCAAATTTACGGACATTTGTGCCAGTGAGGGATCAAGATGTCTCTGAGGAATGACTGTGAAGTGATCCATATAGGAACGGTCGAGGACAATTGGCGTAGGATCGATTGGGATGCAAGCGGTAAACTGCCCGTCATTGATGCCTGGTTTTTCTGGATATCTTGTTCGATGTTGTAAAGGGATCAAAGATATCAAGCAAGTCATCCAGCAAGACATCCAGTTTTTTAGATTTTCTGCTGGATATCTTCGATCCTGTTAAGACATTGAGCAATATATACAGAAGGAGTGAAAATCCTGAAAAATCAGACATCAATGACGGGGAGCGTATTCATGTCCATCACTTTTGCTCTAATATAGAGTCACGAGGGTACGCGGGAGTGAGGCGCTTTATTTGAATTCCGGACCTACATTATCACCGAATTAATCGCGATTTCGTGTGTTTTAACTGAAACCCACCCAACGATATCATGGGGCTGATGTAGGAAACTTCTGACTTGGCATTGCTGCCGTGAACACACCGAGTTCTGTATGTACCCGGCTCGCGCTCTCGACGAACGCCATGAGAGTCTCCCGCTCAATTATAACCCTCGATGGCGTGCGTGATCTTCCGCAGGAGCTTCTGTATAGCTCGCACAGGCGTATCCACATGTCCCCGGGACACGCGTGTTCGTGACATTGCCTCTGCACAGAGGTTCGTCCAAAGACAGAACAGAGACGAGGATTTAATTAAAACGGGGTGGTTGTATATAGCCTGGCTGGGACTGATGGTCGTCGCAGGGCTATTGTACTTCTCATCGTCGTCCTCGGTTGGATCGCCGTGATTTAAAAATATACACATTTTCTTTTTAGTTTCCGTTAATCCTCGACGGATGATCATTTAGTGAGTCTGATTGAAAAGTTTAACCCCCCAGGTGCGGTATTAGAACCGGGCTGATGAACTACTGAGTTAGTAGTTCATAGAAAGTCGATTCGACTCTGGTCGACGACCAGTTAACGTCGGGATGATAACATCCGCCCAACATTATCAAATGACGTTGAATCAAGATCGAGTGCCGATGTCTAGTCAACTTTGAATAAAAAATATTAATAAGCAATCAAAAAAAATATGTTTATGGATCCTCGCGACTCTTAAATGCTATTATCATTCTACAATTTTCTTTTTTGTACTTTTTTATCTTCACACGTTGAAATCATGAGAATACCATTTCTTAGTCGGTAATGGGAATTCGAACCGCGGGACTACTAGTTGACACTCTTACGCACTTGGCTATGCTAATCTCGAAGCAATTAAAAAAAAAATGTTATATATAAGCTGCATGTCTATCTAATAATAAATTACTAATTGCTTTAAATTATCTAAGATTTATTATTAAATTTTTTTTTATTCCCACTTTAACTAATAATGTTGACGAAACTGTGGCTGTCAGCACTACTGTATTATAAATAAAAAACTATAATAAAGGAATTTGGAATAATAAAAGCGCATTCAGCAGTCGCACAGTTTGAGAAAAAAATGTCGTTGTTTATAATATTTTGTATAGAACATTGGCTGAATATCGTTAGTGGGTTCTCGGCCCAAGTCGTTCGACTTCGGGAGCGAACGGCCATATGATATCGTCGAACATGCAACATTACGCCGATATGCCAGCGCCGGCTCAATTCTGGTAGGCAGCGTCTTGCCAACAATAGATCGCAACATCGGGGTGGTTATCAATCAACAGTTTAGCCAATGCTGGGCATTAGTCGAAATCCGATTATCAGCGGCCTCCCCGCTGCCGGTTGACAGCCAATAGTTGGCCATACTCCGAGCGTCGGCCAGGCGCACCTGGGCCGTGATGAGAGCAAGACACATTACCATCCATTATAGTCTCTTTTTGCATAAAACTGTTCGCAAACTATTTTAAAAAATGTAGCACTCGTTTGACAAGCTCTGAGTGCTCCTGCCTCATTAATGATCTGTGACGGGGTTTGGTCGATGAAAGACAAAAAAGAAGTAATCATCTCGTCTGTATATACCCGATGTGTATGCCGTAACCATCGGGCCTCCCGGTGGACCCCGCAGGCCCGGCGAACGTCTGAAGTTTCCGTTCTCCTGCCGCAACGAGACCCCAAGAGGAATGGCTGAGGCGGAGCTTACAGTTTAGGAAAGGCTTTGTGCCGGAGAGCAACAGCAACAGTACGGAAACTCTCTCCGGCGTAAGGGACAGGGCAACCCTTTGTATCGGAGACGGCGTTCTACCCGGCGGCATATGGCGTGCGCAAACCCGTGATACATAAGCCCGTGCTATTTCCGGTAGCGCAGTAGAGATGGTAGACGAGGGGGCGAAGTGTGCCAGAGAGAACTAAAACCCTTTTAGGCGGTTTGCCACTTTAAACTTTAAATGAGATTAGCCTCTCGCACGCCTCAGACCTTCGCGGGCCGATGCCCTGATTACACGTCGATCGAACACCGTTTACCGCACGGTACTTATTTCATTCCGAAACGTGGACTGGAGTGTCGTTTGCCCTTTTTCTTCATTAGCTCTATAGTAACTAACCGGGCGAGTCTAGAGTCTATTCTATACCTGTGCTTTACTTTACGAGGCGCAGCGGCGTATACGAGCGAGAAAGCTGCCCTTGCAAGCTGGTACCCTGTCGTACGTATTAACTCCGGGGTAGGTATATACCGTCGCGAAACCCCCGGGACACAGCCGAATTCGCTTCGCCTCCATTTTCTCCGCCTCGCCTTTTGGTCCTCTCGTTTTAAGTGGATTAAGCGGGTCATACGCGTACGTTACGTTGCCAGCGGCAAACGGTTCAACTACCACCACTCCAGAGTCCAGTTTACCCCCCCCCCCCCCCTAGATAATAGATATTACCGTGGAAAATGGAAAGGGATGCGCGAAAGTTGTATACAATCCGACACTGCGGGTATTACATTATTTCCCGGAAGTGCCACAATGGGCCAAAAAAAACGTGCATTAAGCGGGAAAGTCAACGAAAAAAAAGTAAACAACGAAAAATGATATAGAGATTCCGTGGAAGGTTGGAAAAAAAAATACTAATCCAGGTGCGTTGCTCGTATCGTTATCGCGTGAGCAAACTGTGCTCTATAAATCTCCACGGTCTCGTGACAGATCCGTGGGATTTATTCGTTCGCGCATAGCTGCACGTAGCAGCGCGAATTGTTCCCGTACTTATATACGCTTTTCCCGAGCACTCGCACCTCTCGCTCTCTCGGCTATAGTGTTACATATAACACTGCGAACTGTATGCAGCAGAGCTGCAGCAGCCGAGTAGCTCCAACACGGTGAGCCTGGCTGGCCCGCTAACGGCGAGAGCTTAAGTCCGATGTTTAAAGTTGTGCTTCCGGCACTTTGAAATATCGCGATTGCCCGGAGAGCACAGAGAGAGTCTCTCCTCTCTTGGTATCTACTCTAGGTGTGCAGTTGGGAAAAGCTTTTCTGCCGTGGCTGTTACTGCGTTACTACTCAAGTACGACTGGCGGTGCTTCTGATGTGCCACCGCCGCCCGCCCGCGAGCCTCGGGGCTTCAGGGAAAGGTTCGGAGCTTTCACAACCTGCTGGCTGAATCATCCCTGCTTCAAACCCCTTCCGCTTCTCTCCAGAGTTTTCATATACAAAACGGGCAAAACGCATGGGTTCAACCCTGGGATAGAGCGGGCGACACACACTCCTCGACTCTTCAACCACCGACTTCCTTCCTCGGGCGGCGAATACGCCAGAATTTACATACAACTATCTCTCACACTCCCTCTCGCCCGGTTACCACGTCCGATTTTCCATGCGCGGCTTGTTTTTTTTTTCCTTTCATTTGCACACTTTTATCTCGTTTTTATTTACCATTGAAGAGGACGACGAGGGAAACGACGCGTGAGAGAACAAACGGCGTGAATCTTTTGATCGGAAGCTACGCACCTTACTATAGTTTTTATTAACTACCTATCTGAGAAGACTCATCATGAGAAAAATTTCGAAATGGCAATGATGTATTTTTGTCATTGATTTTTTATTTCGATCCCGCTAGACACAATTTTTTTTTTTTTACCGCACCCCAAAACTCCGTATCGGTCCATGTCCGCTCCCATAGGAAGTCAGAGCGAAGCCAAATATACAGCTTAAATCGTGTGTTCTTAATGTATACTGTTCTATCATTGGTTGCATTCGCTACAGATTCCGGTGAAAAATTTAAACATTTTCTCTGTAAAGTCACCTCCGATTTGATAATCTCACTTTTAAACTAAAAGTGACGGCACGCAAAAACTAAAAAAATATACATTTTGTAACGTAACTTCCGGCTTTAAAATCTCGTGCTTTTACCGGAAGTGAAGTCACACGGGAAAACTGAGATTTTGACATTGGAAGTGACGGGTTCCCGTATGACGTCATTTCTGCTTGGAAACTGCGATTTGTAAACCGGAAGTGACATTGCAGGGAATATTTTTATTTATTTATGGAATGTATCTTGAATGCAGCTAGTCACAGAAAAGTATGAATTAAGAATGACAGGAAAGTGGGTAAAGAAACATGCGCTGGTTCGTTGTATTCTACTGTCGTCAACATCAAAATGCGGGTTGACTTTTTTTTCGTGGCCCTTCTTGCCCCAAGAGCTCGTTTTGCCCATCGTTCCACTACTTCATTCCGTGCGGGTATCTATGCGCACTCTGTACTATACTCTGTACTATACTTGGCTTAGTTATAAGTAACATTTTCACACTACCTTTGCTTTTCCTGAATCGCTATGGATCTTAGGAGATTAATTCCCGGATCAAGTAAATAAATGTATATCTATCTACCCAAATAAAATCTATCTATCTACCTAAATAAAATCTATCTATCTACCTAAATACCAATTTTTAGGCATTCATAAAAAAACTATTATTTCTGCATCGGTGAACTTCTTTTCCGCGTGGTATCTCTTCAGATATTCTATGTTTCAATTATAGGATTTTTTCTCTGCGAAAACTTGGTAATTACGCGAACAGAAATGCCTCTCTTCCCAGTGACCGTTGCAGGCATAAGTTGCTCCCGGGCGGTGATGTTGCGGCCGTTACTTTTAAAAACAGCCGAGAGAATTCTCAACGCCAAAAGAGAGGATAGAGAAGAAGCTCAACAAAGACAAAATTAAGAAGGAGACCGGGGGGAGAGTATCATCGCCGGCATACAGAATAAAAGTAAATTGAATCCTGCAGCATGTGCTTGTTACCGTAGCCGAATGGTCGCCTCGTGGTACAAAATGAACGCAAGAGAGCACGCATAGTTATCCTATGAAACACAGAGAGAGCCCTCTCGGCACCCTGCTCTCTGTTTATTTATCCCAACGGATTAAAAAGGGAAAAATAAAACAAACTCTCCAAAACTCTGACTACGGGAGCGGAAAGCAGCAGCTCGTGAAATCGAGTGCAACAAAGCCCGTTGGGAGGGGTTACCCGGAGGACTACAATTTTATATCCATAGGTATTTTCGGAATCGACGTCAATTCAATTACATGGATCGCTATCGCACCGAGTTTGGATCAGCATTCTCCCCTGAAAACTGTTACAGCAAAAAGTGCATATTCGGGTAGCCAACGTGTACACCCTTGTACCAACTGCGTCGAGTTCGAGTGAGTAGCGAATTTGAAATATCACGGGCCCTCGACCCGTCGAATACCGACGTTGGTGTAACCAGGGCGTTGGCGAGAATCGTTCGACGTTCGCATATCGCAATCCTGTTCGACAATCGGGTCCGGAACATTGAAAAATACCTGCCGGGAATTCACGAAGGGAATGCCGCCGAATACATCCGTTATATTCAGCTGTACAGTTTTTTTTTCTTTTTTTTTATGCGCTGAAAATTTTTGCGAGTTCGGCGTTATACCATTAATCCTAAAAACTTGGTCTCAGGGTGCCAGTGGTTGGATAAATCCCAGTCTTCGGACTCTGTTAAGTAAAAATGGCGAATAAGAATCTATATGGTGGATACGAATATGGCCCACTCCAATTAGCTCGTAAATCAATGATATATGGGACGGGCCATATTCCCTACTTTCACCCTACATTCGATTATATTAAGAATTCAATTGTCGGAACACCAAAATGTACCCTTGAAATCGTAATTAACATAATTCGGGATTGTCTCGGACGATCAAGCTTAAATTTCACACACATACTGTGTGTGGAATTTCAGCACACAATAATTCAATTTTTCAGTAATAATGCAGTAATGCAAGGATTTTTTGTACGCGATTTTTAATTTCTTCAAGAATATCTATTCGCCACTAGCTCTTACGTATTTTTAGCTGTCTGGTTAGAAACGTGTACACAGATTGATTATTATCGGCCAATGACCCATATTAAATTTTGTGAGGTTCGATCGAACCGTAAAAATGTTATGTAATTTTAAAGTTTTTCAATTTCATGAAAAATTTAAACGTCACATTCGACGCAAGTTGTTGTATTAAATTATTCATCTATCAATAAAATAAGTGGTCAATTCGCGATCAGCGTGAAAAAATACATTAAATATAGTCCTGGAATGACGATTAACAAAAAAAAAGTTTATCGGCCATGTTTATAGCCAATATTTCCAAAAATGAGCGATTCGGCGTAGTTTCAAACAGCAATATCTTTGCTTCCTGATGGCATCGCCGAAAAATCCCAGTGCCTATCATACTGTACGGTACGAAAAGTAGAAGATGAAGGATATGATGGGGTTGAAAAAGCTAGATAAAACGGCATCATTTGGATTTCTTGAGTATGTTATGTGTTATGTCCTGATGAGCATTTTCCTGCAGCTACCTACGGTCAAGAAGATTCTTTCCCTATAACACGTTTATCGCATGTAGCGCTTTATCAGAAAAATGCCCAGTTTCGAATCAACCTATCGGAAATTTATTCAAGGTTTGGCTGAGAATGCGCGCTAAAAGAATATACGTTGATAATCACCTCGTGGTATTTACTACGGCTCGGTATTTAGTTCGGTATTTAATGGTTTACGACGTGAAACTAATATAACTCCATGTGTCCATGGCATAGGATTCCGTAGTAGCGTAGTGTGATAAGAATCCTGACGATTCGTACTTCGGTGGCCGACAATCACTCAAGGCTACTGTTATCCCGGACCACCTGTACCGTCTCTTCACACTTTGGTTCTCTTTGCGAAAAATCGATAATTTCGATTTTTATTTTTAATTTATCGCCCTTGATTCTACTGGATTCATATTTAATCATTTATTTACTGGCCCGTCTTCATAAATACTCTACTCAAATGGTCTTATTATTAATAATTATTTATTAATAATTTTCCTCAGAGGTGCTGCACTCGTTAGCCCCGACGGTGATTTTTCCAATCAATCACCTCCAGACAGTTACACCGATTCTCTGACTGCACCGCTGTGTGCGTACGTGCGTTGCCTTGCTTTGCATGTTACAGCGATAAGGTGTCGTGACCTTTCGCACGTGGTAAAGATTCATGTTGCATATGTGTTTTAATTAGATAGATAGATAGAGAATTTATTGATACTGGGATAAATCCCCTAAGTACCAGAGCGTTACGTCGGTTGCGACAAGTTATACATTTTTCCTTATTGTAATTATAGAGTACAGAGTACAAGCAAACAGTGCAATAGCGTACTGAGCAGCGGCGTGCAGATCGACAAAGTTCCGTGCGACAGAGTATAGAGCAGTAGATGAAGCAGATGCATAATTATTAACTAAATGCTAAGTTTACAGGCTAAGATATAACCTACAGAACTGCAGTAGACAGATGGGTATGTTAATTAAGACAATAGGTATGGACCCAAGGTATTCTCAGTGTCGCAGAGTGCCATTTATCACATATTTCGATACCGGAAAGAGTCTATAGGTTGAAAAAAGAAAAACATCATTGTCAACGTAAAAGAGACGTGCCTGTTGATACGTTAAATTCTGAGTCAGAAGGGCAGGCTAAGCCCGCCACGGTACAGTCGAAACTAGAGTATACACACTCTTACCGCTGTGTATAGTCGAGAGTGAGAATGTGTGTACGAGACGTGCAGTTACGACCGAATGGCACTCGTCGCTCTTATACCCTACTACCGCCCACGTCTCGACACCGAATGAGTCACGAATTTATGCGAGTGGTTTACCCGTTCCAGCGACAGTCTGACTAAAATTCGTGTATATATATATATATACAAAATATAGCGCGACAGAGTACACGTGTAGCGTCGAGCGACTCGTGTCTTTTTGCACGAGCCCTCTGCCCAGAAACTAACGGGAGAGTGAGCGAGCTAGGAGGAGAAAGATAGATACGAGAGGCGCGAGGCGAAGGTCCCGAATTTATGCGCTCTCGCTGGTTGTACGTGAATCCCACACGATGGCAAGAGTCGAGAGGATATAGTCCACAGGCGTGATGCACTACACGAACGTATGGTCAGAGTCAGGTAATGCTTTTTGGCACACGGCACGGCTCCGGGGAACTAGTGGAGAGTCGCGCGAACGGATTAACCCTCCAGCTGCAGCGGCAGCGCCCCATGCACAGGTTCACTCTCGTGCTCCCCTCGGGCCGTATTTACAATTGTAATCCGCGGACCGGCCCGCATTTCAATAAATTCGAGTGAAAAGTTGCACTCTTGTTCCTAACTGGGCTCACACTGCGATAGTGTCACACCTTGTTTGCTAGTCTCCATACATACTGCAGGGAATCCGGCCCAAAACGGAATGTTTTTAGTGAAATTTTTCGCGGGACGCAGAACGAGGTGTCGTCTCGAATGGCGGAAATCCGTTTTGCCCCGCTCTCCCCCATAGAGGGTATCCTGGGCGATATAGTCGAGGTTTTTTTTTTTTGTAACAATTAAGGTCGGAGCTGAGTCCATTAGAAAAGATTGATCGATGATTTTAAACTATTCAAACATTATTCGTATTAATTTTCTTAAATTATAACAATCTAGACATACCTATATTATATATTTTTTAATACGAAAAAAAAATGAAAATCCTTTTCCTTCTGGCCCGCCAACTTGAACGAAGCGTCATTAGGATAAGCCCGTGTGCTTCGTGTCGTCCTCGTCTAAGTGGCTCGTAAAAAGTACCTTCCATAGTCGCCGTCGCAGGAAAAGCGCACGAAAGCTTCCCGCCCGGTGAACATCCCTACTTTGCTCTCAGCCTCTTCACCCTTTCTGTTCCATTCGCTCTTTGTGTACCCCAAGATATTTGAACTTTTCGCGAGGAAAACGACGACAGAGAGAACCCGGAGCTTTTCATGATGCCTGGTTTAGTTGACCCGAATTTATGCAAACCACCCGACGAGGGCTTACGTCCTTGCCTGGGGGTGCTCCATGGATAGCGGAAGCACGAACGGCTGGTTACCACCGACGCCAGGTCGGATGTCTCTCGGTCATGCTGAGTCACCTTCGTCCTGTTGTATCCCTACCCAGACACCCGTATACATTTGCCAAATTGCGCGCGAGAATGTTACCCAGCGTATCAAGACGGGGCGTTTTAGCAGAGAACCGAGTCGGACGGCTTTAGTTACGGAAAGATAAAGAAGAAAGAGGATAGCGTAGGATACAGCGAAGGTCTGAAACGCAGGCGAAAGGAGCAGCGGGGATGATGACGCCGGTGTGTATACGGAAGGGGAGAATCGTGGGGGGGGGGGGGGTGGACGAAGCAAAGATCCTCGCCGCCGACGTTAAGGGGTTTCTCAAATTAAACAAGGGTCCGTGAGGCCTCGCCATAATTTAGCCGGTAATTCGCGCTCGTTCCCGGGGAGCCCGCTCCTCTCCGCTGCCGCAAGAATCGCTTCGCTGCGGGAGTTCCGGCGTGAGGTTCGCTTTACCCGGTTAGAACTGGTTCGCCGACGGCGCCGACTCACTGGGCCGTTTCACCACCGCCGTGAGCGCGGGGGATGTTCGTGCATGACGGGCCTCCTCACCGCGATGCCAAGCCATGAGAGTGCTGCGCGGGTGCGCTCGGCAAAGCCCCTAATTGCCGAACGGGGTGGAGCAGCTCCGATTAGCTGACCAGGTGATTAGAGAGCTCGGGCTGTTGGCGGGAGGACGAGCAAAGGGATGGAGGCGAAATCGAAGAGAGTAGAGAGGCTATGGCGGGGGACGAGGGTATGGAAACATACAAGCCGGATCTCTTGTGCGGTGTTGGCTGATAGGCTCGTTTTAACGTGGGTCACGACGATTTCGCCCCCGGTATCGATGCCGCAATTCCCGCGGTTTGCTCCAACATACGAAAACTCTCCGGTTCGCCTCGCGCGATTCTCTGCGCCGTTAATCTTTCACTTTCACGTGCTCGTTTCACTCGACAGCGTAATCGATAATCAAATTAGCCACAAGAACCTCCCAATTGCGGCACGAAAATTATAACTGAGCGGCCGAGGAGGCGAAGGGCGAGATTGGGGGACGGGTCGATAATGCCGATATTAACCAGCTGCACTATTTTCTCATTCGTCTCGTGGAATTTCACGAACGATAATAACATATTAGTTAACTCGATGAAATATTGAATATCTATCGGACTATAGTTCGTCGCGATTAATCGACACACCGCGGTGTGAGCAGTTGCACTCGAGTATTGTTTGATTTACCGTGCTGTGTTACCGTGCTATGAGATGACATTTATCTACAAGTATGTGCAATATAATTCATAATTGAAATGCATTATTTCCGCAAATGAGAGCGGTTTGTGGTCTCAGCCGATACGCGCAAATCACCGACTGTGAGTAGACAAGTGTCTGACTTAACGGTTAGTAGACAGTCGTCCTCGATAGACTTTCGCGAGTCTCTATATCACGCCGAGTATAACATCCAGGAAAATGGGACACCTCTCGCTTTGAACTGTGCTCTTCAATTATACGGTGAGGTGAAATAACGAGGTTGGTAATAAAAAATGTAATTAATTTATGTCTTCGCTGCTGATCTTGGACAGTCGAAAATAAATTCTTACACGAAGCTGAATTGGTGCCGTCTCATGTTAGAATTGGTTTTTAGGCCGAAACGGTTAGCATCCGTGAAAAAAATCAATGTCAATTTTTGTTACCGACGGAGCTCGCGTTGGCCGGGAGGGAAGGAACGTTACACAATTCTATAGATGAGCGATATCTGATCCCTGTGCAAGTGCATACTTTCGGGAATATAAAGATTCGAAGACCGACAACGGTGGATGCGCGGTTCCGGCGGTCTCCCAAGTCAAGTAAGATCCTTCGCGGTTAGTGCTTGGATGGGTGACCGCTTAGCCGTGCGCTAGCTGGCGCATCGACCGTTGAGCGGGAGGCGCTTTCTTCTAAAACTTTGGTATTTCTGCACTTTACTCAAAGTGCAAAAATACCGGAGGATCACTAGAATATGGTCGTCTGCACCGGCACGGGTTTACCATAGTTTCCCCGTGTCCCCGGCAAATGCGGTACAGTGCAGCTAAGTCGGCTACGGACGCACTGGAAGTTAGGTAGCTTAGCTGCGTGCGGGTAGGGAGTGCTAGGGGGGAATCAGGATGGCGTTCCGTAAAAACCCGGAAAGGTATACGATGGAAAAATGGAACAAATATAGAAAAAAATAAAGATTCGAAAGAAGCCCATCGATGACGGTTTTCCACTAGGGTAAAAGTGGTGAATATGGCCCACCTCGAATAACACATAAATCACTGATATATGGACCGGGCCATATTCCACTTTTACCCTATATTCCAAGTCCATATTCTACGTTTACGAATCGTTCCCGATGTACATAACAGAAGTACCGCAGGTCGATGAAAGAGTAGATTTTATTTTACCCAGAAAGACGCAATGACCCGATGGCAGGAACGCTTGGTTTTGGGAATAACAACCACGAGCGTACGGCGAACGGGACGAAAGGAGCGAATTTCCAGAGCCTCAAAAGCTTATTTCAACATAGGAGTCAGCAGGAAAACACGAGCAGCGGGTATAGGGCCGGTGTTAACCGAAGCGAAGTTAAAGCCTCTGACGCTGATTGCGCCGTTGCACGCGCTCGTCATTCCACGAGGTTGAAAACACACGTTTTTTTATTATGATTATTATTTTTTTTAAACAATGCTTTATAACCAAGGGTTGAAGGGTGCAGCGAGTTCGCGGGGGAACGAGAAAGGCATGTACCGGCGGAATCAAGCGGTCGACGAAATACAAGGTAACTCGGGAGCTTTGCCCAAAATTCGTGGGAGAGAACTCGCAGCGCATTGCGCCTCCAAACCTGGCAAGAGAGAGGGAAACACTGTGCCAGACGATAAAGAAGTTAATTCGCGTGAAATTTGCCCGCTAACGTGTTTCGTGAGATAAACATTAATTAATATTCCATCGGGCTGTTGGGGTTGGACGGAGGAGGGGGAGAGGTGGTTCGGCTTGTTTGTATGAATTATTTCATAGATTAACCGGTCGAGCGCGCTCGCGGGACCACACTGTGGAATTAAAGTACCCCACTACTAATACTATAGCCACTACTCTGTGTATACTTTATTGTATGACACCGCAAATGAATAAAACGAACGAGCTATGAGAACGGCCAAGTCTCGGCAAACGGAACGAAAAAACGTTCACGCGTGATTACAAAAAAAAAGCTTGGGATTTGTCATTCTTCGCCGCAACGAATGTACTCGCAATGCTGATTGCACACGGCGCCGCTGCCGCTGCTCTGGCTTGCCGCAGTGTCGGCGATCGTCAGCACAAGACCGGAAGCTACGTTGGGTCCACCGAAAACTTTACTTTTTTTCGCTCATCTTCTTCTTCACCTCCTTCTCCTTCTTCTTCTTCTTCTGCTTCTGCTTCTGCTTCTTGTTCTTCTTCTTCTTCTTCTTCTTCTTCTTGTTCCTCTTCTTCGTCTTCTTCTTCGTCTTCTTCTTGGTCCAACACTCGCCGCCTCGCTCGTTTCTCTCCTCGTGGTCGCAGGAAACGTGGAGCAAAATTACGTGCAGGGCTTCCGTTCCTTATTCGTCTTCTTATACTACGTTGTGTTCTTCTTTTTTTGTTCCCTCCTCTATGCCGGGGCTCCCGCCTCGGCGCGAGCTTCGTTTCTCCGTCGTTCTTTTAACACGTCATTTTTTTTTCCCCTCGATCCTTCGGCTCTTGCCCGACTGAACAGGAAGCCACGGGAAATTATGTAGAAGAGTTTCGTGGTCTCGGCCCGTTAGCGAGTTCTCCGCCGCGCGTCGATCTCGCGGCCTCTGCTCTCCCGTGAGCGACCGCGGAAAGCACGCCGTGTACAGCACAAGACACGCCAAGGAAAGTTTCCAAAGTTCAGGCACCGAACGTCGCAGTTTGCCGAAGAAAGCCTTACGAAAACTTTCCGACCGGGGCACGAATTTTCGAAAATATATCGAGATGGTGAGGAAGAATATTCACTGAATTTTCACGTAGCATCGACAACGCAGTCCACGTTGAATTATCGATGTGGGCTTTCTTCGCGCGATTCCAATCGAATATCGCTACGAGGATTTTCGAGAGTACGAAATGATATTTGATATTGAGGGAGCTTCGATGATTTCCTACCAAAAAACAGATTTTATTTTTATTTACTTTTTATCAGTAAAAAAAATCCCTAGCGTCCGATTTACTTGTAACAGTGAATTCGATCATACGAAAAAATCCCCCGCTTCGAATACCACAAATTGAGGGAGGATTTCCATTTTTTGTTCAATAATATATTTTTTTTTAATGATCACAACGCCGTTACGAATAATTAAACCCTCGGGATTTTTTATACAGTTTTTTTAACGATAAAAAAAAACTCTTTTTTTCTCCTTACAGTTAAAGATGAATCGCATTCCAGCATCAATTTGCTGATGACAGAGACTGGCTTTAGTCTGGCCTTTCATCGTGCAGACATTTCCTCATTTATTTTGCATATCACGTGTCCAACGGCTCCGGTACTATTATCCTCGGTGGTTAATCGCATAAAAAATACCGGGTATTTACGTATTACACATTCGTCGGTCCGGGGGGTCGAGGGTGGCTTGGAGCACGCGGGGAGAATTAAAAATGATGTGTTTCCAGGCGGGTGGAAAAGTGCATGCGGCTTTCGTAATACGTAATATCCTTTTCTCGTGACCCTGTTCGCTCGATGCAAACGGTACGGTGATTAAATTGAAAAAGGAAAGAAAAAAAAAAAAAATTTTTAATGTTCACACACACCGACACGGAAGCATGCGAATATCTTATTAGCAGAGTGACCGATAGGAATGCCGATGACGCGATGCTGGTTTCAAAAAAACTTACTTATTTAAACAAAAAAAAAATTAAAAAAGCTTCCAACGCACGCTCAGTCGAATGGGAATACTAAAGAAAAGTTTGCGATATGCTTTTTGCGTCCTTCGGCGAAATCACAGTTGAACTCTAATAATTTTACTCGCGGCATTAACATTCAAGTATACCTATAGATATATCGATCTGGTAGCCCCCTTAAATTTTTCCCTCCCCTCCCGTCAGCAACAACTCTCCCTCTCTCGTTCTCTCAGCGATCCCTCTTATTCCCTTATTCGCTTATTCACCACAATCAGCCCCCTCCACGTCGGCGCGCTGCCGAGTCGCTGACTTAACGTAGCGTGTCACGAGCGAATCGAGATGATATCTTAACGAGATCGAGAGTCGCCAGTGAGAGCGGTGAAAGAGTAAGAGGGTGAACATTGTAGAACCAAAGAGAGAAACGAATACCGCAATGTAGGGAGCAGTGGCGACAAAACGAAAAAGGAATACGTATATAATATGGGTGTGGTGCAGAAGTCGGAGAGGCAAAAAATTGTCATATCCTCGACGCATGCACGGCACGTCCGGAGGCTCATTGCGTGCAGACATTTTTAATTGCATCGAGGAATTGCAAATTCTCGCACCGTCACATAGTTGTAAGGACCACCGTGAAATCTCCGGAGATCCGGTTGTCCCATTTAACGAGGGGTCTGACCCATTTTCTATTTTCACGCTCGTCGGGATTTTGATATCGTTGATCTGAGGCCAGATGGGCGCGTGAGCTGGCGAATTAAAGTCCCTGCTTCAAAATGAGAAAATAACTGATGAATATGAGAAAATATGAGAAAATAAAACTGTATACCGCAAAGTGACGCCAAACGAAGACGGTGGAAGGCAATAAAAAATTAAAACATGAAAATCAACATAAAATAAATAATAAATAACAATAAAAAGAATAAATAAATATAAATAAAAATAAAAATAAAGGTAGGAGGAAAGTAAGGAAGGGTGAATCGCGACTGCTGCGGTCTCCAAGGTCAATTCCATCGGCACTTGGCACGCGCGACAGGATTAAATCGTCAATGACTCAAGTTAGAATCTCTCTTTGGGGGCAACGTTAATCTCCGAAATTCTCGTGAAGGTGGAAGCTCGCGGTCAACGGGGGTATGCACTAGGCGGTGGAGCGTGAACTCGGTCGGTGCATTCTCGTTGTTGTACCTACGCGTACAGTGCGGTACCAGCCAAGTTGCCAGTGGTCACACCATATCGCGGCCGGCACACGCGGTTACACACAGCCTCCGAAATGCAAGCGCGCCGCACGATAATGCCCTTATACTACTGCTCTGCGCGCATACACGCTGTATCGTGGACTACAGAATTTCTCACGTGCCTCGGCATGGACGCTGGCTTGTATTTTCCTTGGAGGGATGAGCTTGCGAAAGTCCTGAACGGAATAGGGCTGCACTACTAACGCTTATAGAAATGCCTGCTGCCCTGTCTGCTGGGCATTCCAAATGAGAATGCGCGGAGTTTCAACCGTCGTTCCCGTTTCGCTTCTTCCTTATTCCATTCTCCGTTACAATTCTCCACGTAAATTTCTCGGCTTTAACTACCACGGCAAACTCTCGTCAATTTATTAAATTTTCACATAAATTTGCAAGCCGGAATAAAAGCTAATATCTGTGGCACGAAAGTTTTCAAGACTCGTTTTTTTTCCGTGGCCGCGAGGCACTCGGTGGACAAAGCTGACACTCAACCGAGTACAAAAGTCTGACGAGTTGGAAGAACGATGTTCAAAAAAAATGCTCGAAAATAAAAAATAGCGTCGAAAATCCCTAACGGATTCCCGACGGTGTGTTCTGATCCAGTAAAACAATCTCCGGGTACGAATATCAAAAAAATGGCAGAGGCAGTTTAATTTTTCAAGAGTATTTTTTTTTTTGTATTTGCCATTCATAAAGAAAAATAACTGTTTTGGCAATATTTTTATATTCCAACCTGGGGATTTTTTCACATGATCGGAACACCGTTACACACGATTCTCGAATGAATTTTTCGTTAGCGAATTTTTTTTTTAATGTGACTTTTGTCTGTAACTTGCGGACCCTGTCAATCGTATTTAATGTAGGCTTAAAAGCCTTGCCCCTGAATCAAGTGCATTGAAAAATATTTCACTGGTGGACGATTTCACTGACCAGCTGACTGATGGAGAGCTTTTGGTGCGCCTTTGGACATTACACCCTGCGGTATATCCACTGGGATCAGCCAAATAGCAAACCACCTGTGTATACCTATCGCGAAACTCGCTCGACTGGTAAATCAACGATCAAAGCGCTTGATGCGCGTCTGCGCCCACCTGCATTTTTTTCCTTTTATCTCCTGCCTTTTCACATCTCATTTGCCCATCGCTTCACTTCTTTTAACGTTATCGTAAACCTATGAGCTCTCGCGTTTATTTGGACTACCAGAGACCGTGAATTGGCTGGTATCAGCAGTTCAAACAGGGAGTCCAATTAAGGAAGATAAAACCCAACAGAAAGGAAGAAAAAAATAAAACTTTTTTCAAGGATGAAAAGTGACTACTCTTGAGGAGATCTTAATTAATTATTGGACGATATACCGCAGGCGAAAGATATATTACTCGATAAAATCCCGCCGAGGTGAGAATCCGTGTTCTACACCATCGTTAAAAAATAATTTCAATCTTCGCCCACGAAAGAGATATAGTGTATCCACTCCAATGCAGGGTGGAAAACGAGCAAGCAGATGAAGAACAAGCAGAGGATGGAAAACCTGTTAAAGATTCGCTCGGGTTGGTAAGTACCAGTGGATATAAAAACGGGGGAAGGAAAAATGATTAATGTAATGGCCCTAATGGTTGGTGCAGTACATAAATTAGCGGCTGCAGGCAGCGCCGGTGGAGAGCAAAGGTATGGGGTATAACATTGAAGGTGGTGCGGCTGGTTCGGCGGTGCTCGGGTCTTCCGTGCGCTGTTCTACCGGTGCTTTCCCTTATAGAAAACTTTGCTCTAAGAAAAGCGTTGGCGAGTCGTTATTTTAATAAAGAGAATAGCGGGCGAGATCTATGATAGTGGACGATGGACGAGGGGGTTGCAGGGGAAGAAAAAAATACACGGGCCAACCGGGAATTCCTTGCAGGGCACGAGAACCAACAAAAGCACGGAAAAAAAACTCCCCTGCAAGAAAAATCATAGTCTAGTGTAGTGTGTTTTACCCATCCTAATACGTGTTTATGTCTTCCCCTTTGTCCTGATCCTGAACTCATTCGCTGCTCCACTTGGCCACCTCGGGGCGCTGTGTAAAAAGATTTAGAAAATACTTGAGGAGGGGACGACGAAGTAACAAGAAGCTAAGAGGAAGGAAGTGACTAAATGCCCCCCACTCGGGCACCCTATACATCCCAATAGAATACATTTTCGTAGAGGAAGAACAAAAAAAAGTTAAGCAAAAAAAAAAAGATTCTTGAAAAGAAAGAACGAGCCGAGACGGAAGGAGTGAAAAGCGTAAATTGAAAGAAGAGAAGAGGCGGGAAGGCAGCAGGCAGCGCCAGTAGCACCGATTTAACGACCTTCCGTAAAGGGGCATCAACGGCCGCCACGGCAGCAGCCTATTAACGCTCGAACGGTAATGGCATTAATTAAGAGTAGCTAATTAACATTCGGGCGGTTCCGTGCGACATCGCGCGACCGTGGCCCCCTCCCCCCGTCTGCTCCGCGCGGGCCTTCCAGATATCATTTTACAACGAGAAATCCCCGCGGTGTAGCGGCTACGAGAGAAAGGGGGAGGGGATTAGTGACGCGATCTACCCTCTGCATATATATCTCGACGAGTGGCGGTATCCACAAGCCGGTAGCATCGTACGTTGGTATATACCACTATTATACGAACCCTTCCTTCATCAATCTAACAAGCTCGAGCGCCGCGCGGTATGGCTGACTCGGTCGACGTGGACACGATGGCGTGTCGCGATATGCTTATTAGTCGTTACCTGCCTGTTGGGTAGCTGCTGTTGCTGTTTCTACCTTGCCTCAAGCTCTTCGCGAAGCCCAACCACCCTTCGGGAGTAGGAAAGCCGAGACGAAGGAGAGCTCCTCCTTCGCCCGATGTGTTGAGTTCTGACTGATGCAAGTGCATACACGGAGAACGGGGTAAAACAGACCACAGTAAAAAAACAATTGTAACCTTTCTGCATCCATTTCTTGAATCTTTTTCTCAAGGAAGGCGCTGTAGGATAGGAACAAAAAATTACATTAAATATTATAATTAATAACAATAATATCCTTAAATTCGTTTATAAAGCAAGTCCTTCTGTTTAGGAGACTCCTCGAAATTTTTTTGAACGATGATCCGTTTTGCCAACTCACCCCTCTCCCGCCCGAGTCTATTCCGTAAGCACCGTTTTAGCGGGTGGTTGTCGTTATCAAAGCACGTATGTGTCATCTGTCTGTTCAACTAACCCTGGTGTATAACCCTCTTCGCTAGACGAAACGCGTGGGGTTTAAGCGGCGAGTTACGTTGCGCCTACCCCTGTAGGAAGTCAGTCTAGAGCACAAGTAGTCTAACTCACGGTTCACCCTTTGGAGAACACTGTCGTCCCCTACCAGGACATATCGCACCGTCGGCACCACCACAGGTGTAAATCCCCCGCACCCGTGTTGCAGCGTTCGCGTTATTGCACCAGGCGGCATTACAAAAGGTACACACATGTACACACATGTACACATAACGTGTAAATATCGTGTTCGCCCCATTATTTCCAGTTCGACTGTGGGCGACCGAGTGTCGGCTCGGTCGGGCCCGCGTGTCTCGTTACCATTTGTGAGATACGTACAAGTACATAGTATAATGCCGACTCGTTGTTCCCATTGTTCGGAGCCACTTTCGTACGAATATATTTTCGCACGAGAGCACCCACCCCGAGTTCACGGCACCCTTACTCCGAAGCGCGATAACGCTTGAGCGCGCCTCGACCTCTGATTGCTATCTGTGTCACAGATACCTATCATTTGCTAAACGAACGTTAGTACCCTCGCAATCGTTATAGCATGGAACACAGACGCGTTTCTTTGCAAAGCTTATGATTCATTGTTTAACCCCGATGATTGGAATTTAGACGTAAATTGAATACGATTTCTGTCTTCTATTTTCAGACTTACGGACAATTGTTACAGTGTGGCTATTTTTCAAAAATCATTTCCGTTAAAGAACTTCGATAGTTGTTCGTTTGACAAATCAGCGTTCCCCTGGCCACTTGACGCATCCGCGAAAGTTAATTTTTAACTGAAACGTACAAGTTCTCGCCTGAGTGGTCGCCATTGTCCCGTTCTACCCTATACCACGTCTAAAGTTTTCTAATAGTCTCTTTTCTTTCTGACCGCTCGCCCTTTTGTTCGATAAGACTTCGTGATAAAAGTTTGGACCGTACCACAGAGAAAAACACTCCAGGTGGACAATAACTCCTTTTTTCGTTTTTTTTTTTTTTTTTTTTTTTTCTAGCAGCCACCGGGTTGCCCCACTATCTCCTAAATTCGGCAATAAACATTCGCGGCGACATTCGCACGTTCTCGGTAACGCCTGTGTGGCACCGGCGCAAACTCAGAGTCACTCGCCGCCGCTGCTACAGCGAGATCTCTCTGTGCCCTACGGCTTCCATATAACCCCCCTCTACCTCGCGGTCCTCTCCCGTTGAATATTCACGAGGCGATCTCCGGCGGACAATAAAGCCTCGTCCGCCGAGTCTGCAACGCCGTTGTACGTCGGAGGGGGCAGGGAGGCACCGAGAGACTCACCGGCGGCAATGCTCGTATAGTTTCCTAGTGCGCCTCCTCCTCGACCACCACCACTCCCGCGTTATAGCAGTTTTGCCCCTGCTGGCCCGGAGCCGGAGCTAGTATCAACCGATTTGAAGTAAACCCAAGGCATACGGACAGGTGCTGCGGGAGAAGGTAAACGATATCCAGTGGAGAGGCACAACAGTGCCGGGGGTAAAGTGAACTCGCCGTAGAACTGGATCCAGTGGGGTGCGACTCCACTATGATGATATAAAGGGGGTTTCGTGTGGCACAGTAGAGACGCGGATGCTTTCTATCTATATCCTCTCTCGATTTTGGCGAACGCCGGGCGTGAGGCTCTATTGCAGGTATCTCATGCGTCGCCGCTATCGGGATTTGCATGAGATCGACACTAAATACATTGCCCGCAAACTTCAAAGCTTCGTTAATCCGAAGTTTCGTTGCGAGCCCCTAGCTCCTCCAGCTAGCATATGCCTGTGCATATTTCGTACAGTATAACAGTGCATCGTGGGTGCACGTAGCCACCTACCTTGGAATAACCGGGAGAGCCGAAGTATCGATGAAGACAAGCTTCCAGCGGCGGAAGAGAACTACTGGCTCTTCGTTGGCGATACTGTTCCGTTTCGAATTGATGAACTGTTGAGTGCGGTATCTGTTTCTCTCTGAATCCGCCCAACTAACCCACAATCAGCGACTCCTTGCCACTACGGTTCGCCGCTGAGTTCGTGCTAATTCGATGCCTGGCACTCGCACTTCTGACGTCTAGGGATGTCAGGCGAAATCCACGCTGGGTTCTGCAACAGTTCAAAGTTAGGAATGGTGTAAGTTTGACGTTGATGAGAAAGATAATAACTGTCTGATAGTCCAAATGTTATCGTGGGATATTGCCGCCACCCCCTGGCGGCTCAATTATTCAGCCTCCTCCGTACTGTACACTGTGTTAGTGATACCGGGTTTTCTGTTCTGCTGGATATCTTGATCGATGTCTTAAGGGGATCGAAAATATCCGGCCAGACATCCAACACGACTGTACACGGTGCAATACCGCTGTATTAGGGTAGAGCGGGGCAAAATGGGGCAGCGGGGCAAAACGGATCAATCGGTAAAACTAAACTTTCCAATAATTTTTGGATGCCCGCGTTCGCCCCGTCGATACGTCAGGATTTTCCGCGCCGTTTTGCCCCGCGATTCGATCTAAAAATTATTAGAAAATGTTGTTTTACCAGATTGCCCGATTTTGCCCCGCTACCCATTTTCCCCCGCTCTACCCTACGTAGTGACAATGGCGATGTATATCGACTACAATTACTTTAAAAATGTTATATTCCCCAATAAACATTATTTGCGTTATGACTTTTGTCATAACGCGTACATGACAACCCACTCAATGATGCCAAGACAAGGAACAACATATTCAGTATATGTTGTTCCTTCATTCAATGATCAATTCAACAATTTCTATATATGGGTCATTTTGTACCATTTCGAACTGGATCTAACCCTCCACATCTTAGATTGGGCCGGCGATTTTTTATATGACTGAACTAACTCTCAAACGCACTCAAAGTTTTTAGTAGACTTTAGAATTGTTCATAATCATTTATGATTAAAGAAAATTAACTTATTGATCGGCACAATTAAAAAATCTGACAAAATTCTGAAAAATCTTGTCTTATATAAAAACGTTACAATTTTATCAGAAGTGGGCAAGCGCCACCTTCTATTTTCTCAATTTTTTTCAAAAATAGACTAAAAAAATAGAAGAAAAGATGTTTTCAAATTTTTCTAAAGAGTGCTAAACACACGCACGTGCGAGAATTGTCACAAGACGAATCGACACGTCGAGCGATATCGAGCAGTGAATAACGAGCGAAAGATCCACGACGGTGCGCGAGCGTAGGACAGTGATTATCGAGCGACCGATCGTGAACGGAGCGCGTACGGTACGAGTAGACATGGTAACGGCAACCCCGAGCGCAAGCGAACATCCCATCCAAGAATGAGCGAGAGTGCGAGCGATCGAGCGAGCCGAGCGAGTGTGTATAAATTCTACGTGTGAACGGCAAGTGAGCCGGAATAAATTCTTTGATTCATTCTTTAATCGTGCGGATGTCGGTCCACCGGTTTTATTTCTCCCGATTCAAAAATGCGGGATTGCACATAAAAATAGTCCAGCGATAACCCATAATCGACTGACTTTTTCTTCTACTTTTTTCACTGTTTATTTTCGGAAAAATAAATTAGAAAAAATAGACGCTGACGACGGCCCACTCCGGTTCAACTCTTAAATTTTTATTTATATATGACACAAGATTTTTCAGATTTTTTAATTGTGACGATCAATGAGTTTTTTTTTAATCATAAATAATTATAAATAAATTTTATTAATCCAGTAAAAAATCTGAGTGCTTTTGAGAGTTAATTCAGTCACACAAAAAATCGCGTGCCCAATTCAAGATATAAAGGGTTAGACCCAGCTCGAAATAATAGGGAATGCCCCATAGATTTCGAACGGTGAAGTCTGACACTTGTCTACTTAAGTCTATGCGGACTTCGGTTCATTACAGCCTGGACTCTACAGTCTCATCGACTTTGGTACGAAGTCTATCTTCGGTGAACTATCGGCCGCGGAGTTCAGTTTATACAGACCCAACTTTGCAGGATAGAAATAATTCGACGTCCGAGCGGCGCCGATAATTGGCGTATGGGCTAGCCGCTTACGTTTGTATTTCTCGTCCAGCGAGCAACGATAGCGAACACGTCGTCGAGGTCGTTGTAGTTTCGCGATTGATACTGGCCGAGGCAACACTTTTGCTTCGAGCGAGCTGAGGAGAGAGTGTCGCCGCACACCCCACGAAACGGACCGTGTCCGTGGGAAGGAAAAAGTTTCTCTCGTCGCGGGGGACTGCGCTTGGTGGGCGGATGAGGGTGGAAATCCCCGACCTCACGGCGTCGCGAGCATTAGAGGAGGAGTGTGTGCCACGGTGAAACGTACTATGCACACGAGAGAAAATCGCCGCGACTCCGAGTCTCCGGAGCTACCCCCGTCCCGAAGAAGAAGAGAAAACGTCGTCGGTTTTCCCTGCAACGTACACCGTGCCTGGTGTGTAACACAGTATATATACTGTACAGGATCGTACGCGACGGGTGAGTCACGACCCAAGTCGTACTGGAATATTAACGACGCCTCCACCCCTGACTAGAATGCGCGGAACAGCACGGACGCGTCGGGTATAATATCAACTTTTTTGCCGCTGCTCCTGCTGTTGTTGTTTCTGTGGTTTGCGCCTGGTCCCGGTACCGAGAAGCTTACAGGCGCTTAGACTCGAGGCAGTTAAACTTCACGAAGTTCACATGATAACTGTTGTCGGTAAAATACTGACCAACATCGAATTTCGTTTCCGTGACTCGTCAAGGTCTGGATGCAGATGGGATTACACGGTGACGGGGAAAGTGGCCTTTGAACAGAAATAATTTATCTATCTATTTTCCATTACGTTCACTCACCGTCGATTGACTCCCGGAGACGATTTATTTCCATTCCGATGGAGTTTCGATCTCGCGACGAGGGCGAATCGTCGTTCGGGAATAACACGGGAGAGTCGACGGGGCTCTCCTTCTGTGTGTTCAACAGGGTTCTCCTTCTTGTATACTCTAATACCGTTGCATCGCGGCGGTCCGGGAAGTACGCATCCGCGACCGACGGGCACACGCGGCCGTTCAACCGGATATCTTAGAGGATACGAGAAGAGGACGACGGAACGAAGACGACGACCACGATGAGGAAGGAAAGCGCGCTCGCCCGCGCACCACCCGTCGAAAGTGCCTCGGCCAGCATCAGGCTTGGGAAAACATCAAAGGACTCTGCCACAGGAGAGCATGCGATAGCGAAGCTCAATGCTCGAGCGGGTTCATATAATTTGCTTTTCGCTCCGTCGGATTTCAATAGTATCGGAACATCTAGGTTTCTCTCTCTCCCTCTCTGTCTCTCTCTCCCTCCCCCTCTCGCTCTCTCTTCTTCTCTCCGTCTCTCTCTTTGCCTTTCTCGCGTCGCTCCACACGACCTATAGTAACCCTCTGCCAATCCTCTCCTATCCAACACTCTATCGTTCGCTCAATGCGTTCCACCTCGTTCCACCTCTCTCACTCTCCCCCCCCCCCCCCCTCCCCTGACCTTCTCCGTCTAACTCTCTCATAGCTTCCAACTAGCTGTTCTCGTTCTGTGTTAGGAGAGCGAGAGAGCAGCCCCGCGGTAATGCCGCTCTCACAAAGGCGAACGAAATTAGTTTCGTACGGAATTCGATTCTGCTTCGAGTCTGAGGCAATGAGGAAAAGCAAGAAAGGAAAAAAACGCGGAAACCCTCATGAAATTGACTGGAGCTTGCACGCGCAGAGCTTTCACCGTCGTTGCGTCCCGACTCTGTGGCGGGTTCCGGCCGGTACCACTTAGCCATCCGCGAGTCTCGTTAGCCTTGGAGACAGAGACGTTCGAGGAACTCGTCGAGGCGGGGAGGATATAAACGCTGAATTGAGTCTCAAGAACCTGTCGAGCTTCCTGCCCTGCGCTCCCAGAGGAATCTCACGAGACTGTCGGGAAAGGAATATCATCGATCTGCAACGACATGCCAACTAAAAAAAATGGATTGTAAGATTATAGAAATATATATTTCAATTTTTGTAGCAACTATTTCTATTTGAGCAGTATTATGTACTATGTGTAACATAAGATTTACTACGTAGATTGCCCCGGTAAAAAACACAAATATTTAGCATTGCAATGGTAACTTTGGTCCTGTACAAAGTAACCTAATACTGCTCAGTATTGGGTGAGCAGCATGGAAGGAAATGGACGTCCATTTAGTTCCATGTAATACCGTTTGACACTCAGTGTTCAAATTACGCGCGTCGGTCCGTTTGATAATATAGACGGTACCAAGTGGACAAGGGTGAATCGGATACCGGTATGGGATACCGCGTCACTTCTATTCGCCAGAGGTCATCCTCAGCCAGCGAGCCGCTAACTGATTCGCATAACTTTTTTATCTCGACGGCATTCGGTGCTCTTATCGGGGAGTTCTGTCAGAGATGTTGGTCCTCCGGCCCACAACGAATTAACCGAGAAAGTCCGCCCGTTCGCCCGCATACGCTGACGCGATAACCTAATATTTATACAATTATAAAGCCTCTGCGTCAAGATCGCGCTGCCTCGGTTGGGTTGCCGTTACTGGTTGAGGGGGTCTCTCTCGGACGAGTGCTGCGAGCGAAGTTTCGGGGGTGCCCAGGGTCCCCGAGACTTCGTTAGGCCAATCTAAGCGTGAAACCGTCCCATTTCACCCTCTCAGCCACTACCAAAATGGCCACGAACTTTCCAAGATGGCGTTACATTACGTTACCTTTCTCGTTCTCGGTGTATATCCGTGGCTCCTGATGGCGTCTTCAATGAAATTTCGTGTTTCCCAACCTTACCGAGACATAATATACCGTCTCGGGGTGAAACCATTTCTGCGATCTCATCATTAGACTTTCCACAAACTCTGCTCTCGGATACCTCTCCCATTTCGCCGGGTTCTGTAACCCCACGGACGAAGAGCGTCTGCGAAGTTGCGGAAGCAAGAGTTCGAAGATATTTTCGCGCGCGGCAGTCGCGGGACTGCCTGAACGAATAACAGGGCGAATTTTGCCAGTCAATTAAACATTGTCCAAGGCCAATTAATAACGAAGTACAGGACGAAATTGTGAGAAGAAAAATTGATGAGTTATTAAAAAAGGAAAAACAATGACGAAAGAAGCTGTGCAAATAAAAGTTACTTTTATTTGCACAGCTTGTTTTATTTTTTTGGGAGCTGGCAATATGAACGTTTATAGTAGTAAGGGTTTTTTAAAAATGTTCACGTCGTTCACATCTTGCGTCGCGATACGTATTAGCATTTTCGTATACAGGCTCATTTCTCATGAGGTCCACGTTGCCGCATACTTCTCGCTCCTCTTATTGCACAGCAAAATATACCAGAGAGAAGGAGGGCATCCCGCATAATCCGCATTCGAGTCCTCGGTAGTACTTCCAGGTCAGAGGCGAAACGAGAAGGGAATCCAGCCGGCGACTGGCTGGCGTGCAGTCGAGAAAGTGCACGAGGGAAGGTCGAGTGGTCGTCGCTAGTTTAGCTCCCTCCATAGTATGTGGCGCACCCGCTTTTTCGCCCATTCCCCCCAGTAGGAAAGTTATCTCAATCAATATAATTGCGGCAGGAGAAACAATTCTAAGCTCGCTTGGTGCTGCGCCAATTAAATTTCTACCCCGCGTCGACCTCTTCCACCTTCTCTCTCTCACTGGCATTTTGCGGAGTTAAATTAATACTCGGCTCCTTGCGCTAACTCTGTATGTTCACAACCCGCTAATTAATACAGAACAGGAATTCGAAGAAGTTTAATAAACTATCGAAAGGGTATGGATAATGATACCTTATTATAAGTTAATTAAATCAGCCAGACGGGAAGTGCGATCCTGACAGTCTGACAGTCCGATCGCCCAACAGTTCCGATCGCCCAACAGTTCCGATCGTCCAACAGTTCCGATAGTCCAACAGTTCCGATAGTCCAACAGTTCCGATAGTCCAACAGTTCCGATAGTCCAACAGTTCCGATAGTCCAACAGTTCCGATAGTCCAACAGTTCCGATAGTCCAACAGTTCCGATAGTCCAACAGTTCCGATAGTCCAACAGTTCCGATAGTCCAACAGTTCCGATAGTCCAACAGTTCCGATAGTCCAACAGTTCCGATAGTCCAACAGTTCCGATAGTCCAACAGTTCCGATAGTCCAACAGTTCCGATAGTCCAACAGTTCCGATCGTTTAATAGTCCGATAGTCCGATAGTATATCTATGACAGACTACGGGCTTAATAAGTCAAGTATCAGACTTAACAGTTATTGTCGAAATCTACCTATCGATCTATTATCCACTATCGACGCACATAATAGATCTACCACGAGTCGACCATAGATCAGATTTTTTTTTGCACGCAGAGCATAATATCCAACGGCTTCGGTTTCCGCTATTCTAAGTATAGGTAGATATACAAAGCGGCACTAGTAAAATAACGTCGGAGTTTCCGTTACCCAACGTGTAAATGAAGATCAACACGCACACCCGGTGCGGTAACGGCCCCTGGTTCATTTCGCGCAGCCCGAAGAGATTCTTGTTTTGTTGTAAACAACTCGAAAGCTCCGAGAACCGATTACCCAAGCGTCGATGCTTCCGGTTGAACATAGAATTTCAGTAATACGGGTGGCGAACAATGCTTGGCCTCGGACCATCACGCATATCCTCTCGCACTGTTGCTCGCAGATATCTCCCTGACAGCGTAGCAGCAAACGGCTCATGCTGTGTGTGCTTTGAGGGTATAAATTCCTCCGCACGCATGGATGAGCCCCAACTGACCGAGGCCAAACCGCGAAACGTTAAACAATAGCAAAGGCGTTGCGGGAATTATCCCTCACGCTCTAAACGTTATAACCACAACGACGTAGGCCAAATCTCGACAGGTGCACGTGATCGGAACACTCTCGTTGCTAACACAAAAAGGCACGCCGGGAATGTGCATCGAGGTCGAGCGCTAAAAATGATGAATTATTCGGTATGCTTGGATGTTCGATCTATTCTCGGAAGAGCCGATACTTACCATTAGCAACGTATTCGAGACTAATTATCGGAGAATGAATAACTGAGCGATTTATAAATAACCGGTATTCGTACCGGAAACTGTTGAACGGACCCAGAAAAATAATTTATTTGACGGCCACCGTTTGTTTGATTTAAGTAAAATATTTATTTGATTTAAATAAATATTTATTTGAATTAAATAAATATTTGTTGGAATTAAATAAATATTTACTTGAATTAAATAAATATTTATTTGAATTAAATAAATATTTATTTAAATCAAATAAATATTTTACTTAAACCAAATAAACGATGGCCGTCAAATAAATTATTTTTCTGGGTGCGGCTATTATCTAATACCCAACGTGTGGTTATTTCATTGACGGCTATTCCAGATATATAAATCGGTAGTTGTCGAGCTCAGCCGGTCGCACTTTGGGAGGGAGATTATGTATCCTGTAATTCTTCATGCTTTATCCTCATTTCATTTTCCTTTTTTCATTGTTTTTCAAACTTTCAGCGATCCATGATTCATGGGTCGTAATAACGGGTGTGGAGTGGCCACGAGATAGCGGTAACGTTATCCGCGTCGATGATTGCCGAGATATTGTGATTCAATCGAGAAATTATGGATGGAATTACGCTTATATCCATATTGCGCAAGAGGTGTCTTTAACCATTGCTTAAGCGAGCAGCCGCCTCTCGCTATGCTATTCATGCGCCGGTGGAATAATGTTAGCTCATGTTTTATCGATGAACGCGAGAAATTGCGGGCGGTAGACGAGTCTCCGAATACGGCCGATCGACGATGGAATCAAGGAGATTGAGACCGGACGGAATTGAACGTATAATAAAAAGAAATTGATTATTCGACTAATTACATCAAAGTCGATTACGCAGTCGGGGATTAGTCGCTGCACTCGGCTAGAAAATCCGTGGAACGGTAAGTTAAAAAGTTCGAATCAGCTCGTTGCAAACGTTTCATCGTTTACGCTTTACGAAGACCGGGGTAAAATGGGGTGCCCCCCAGTGGGGCACACCCCACTTCCCCAGGATTGTTGATGATTGCCACGTTATAATAAATTTTTAGTCCAGGTATAAATATATATTTTTTAAAATTAATTTCACATTGCTTTCCCCTCTTTTTTTTAAAGCGGAAGCCGAAATTTATCGACAAATTAATGCGTTTATTCGATTTATTTAATTTACAAAAATAAAGGCAATTTCGTTGTTTGTTTGCTCATAAAACAAGGTTTGTTTTTATGTCAAAGCGTGTTTTCGAGATAAAAAGAGGAAGCAATGGGAAATTTTTAACTTCTACTTAAAAAAAATAATTTTTTAATAACGTCCAATAAAAAAAAAATTAATTCAACAATCAATTTGATGTGATGTTGACACCCAGCAACCGCATTACAAGTTGTAATCGAAAAACGATAGATATAATGTATATCTCGAGGACAATACTTCGGACCGTTTCAAATTCACGCGGAGTAGTATATTCATCGTTTAAGGATGCATCACACATACATTCCCAATCAAAAGTTTAATTCGATCAAAATTTTAGTACTTCCCGACATGCCAAAAATCTGAAAAAAAAATCAGCCGTACTATGTCAAGACTTTTGATTTGGCATAATAATAATAATGCCAAAAGTTGTTAACAAATGATTAGAAAAATAAATTATTTTAAAACAATTTGACAACTTTCGATTTTTTCATTTTAAATGAATTGCTTGATTTTATAGAATTTATATGAATGTTTTCAAAATTTTCTAACATTTCAATTTTTGTTTTTATTTTTTATTTTTGACAAATCGATGTAGAGTTTCCGTATCTCGATTATACTTAAAACGTTCAGAAAATATGTTTATGGAAAAACCTCTTAAAAATTAAAAAATCTACCAAAACAGATGTTTATCCGAACAATAAAAAAAAAATATATGTGTATCAAAATATAAAAAAAAATCAAATCAATCATTTCAATATCTCGTACATCATCTTCTCTCGGAAGTAGGGCATGTCCTGTTGCGTGAAAATAATTTCTTGTCCGGTGGATATACATTCGGCGAACATGCATGTAAAAAATACCAGGATAGTGTAGTTAGGTCGTGATTAATACTTGGATGTACCATGGGCAGTTACATCCGAGGATAGTTAATATAAATATTTTGTCGAATCAATAAAAGAAGTAACATAATAAATGTTCCGAGTGGACATATGTAGGAGACGGAGGACATTCCGATGAAGATATAAACGTCTCCATTTGTTTCCTCAGTATGGAGGATTTAGATGGAACCAATAATTTAATTAAATTAGACTAAAGTAACCTAGCATTCGGGCGCGAAGCGCCCGATCGCTAGTAATAATAATAATAATAATAATAATTGGATAATTGTCAAGATTTTCATTTTTTGTTAGAGATCAGTGAATCTACAACCTCGAGTCGTTTCGTTTTTTTTTGCTAGGCCGCTGAACGCCAGCCTCTCCTAAACGCAATTTTCCTCGGCTGCTCCGAATAATTATCACGAAATTCATTTTTCGTTAGTGAATCGGCAGCTCCGAGCGGCGTTCGTTTTTTAGCTGGGCCGTTTTGCCCCGGCCTCCCCGATACCCAATAGATATTTGGAAAGTTCAATACGCCCGGGCAAAGAGTTTTCTCGCAGTCACCCCTCGGCACTGAAACAACCGGCCAAGATCGATTCGATCGGCGGGGCTCCTGATTTAAAAAACAATTCCGAGCTTTGTCGAGGGTGAACATCGAGGAAACGGGCATTGCAGCCGGGTGAAACCGTCCAAGCTACCTCGCCTCCCCCCCCCCCCCCCCCCCAATGACTCATAAAAGTTCGTTCTGTCGTTAAATTAAAAAAATAGAAATAAACCTTGAAGTATTTCTAGGGGATGCCGACGATAATCAAATACAGCCCGATATCTACGGTCAAATGCGTATGGTGCGTTATCGAATCGAGAGGAAAGCGAAATGAACCGATAATCAAGCTAACGAGAGTAAAACTCGTTATGCGTATCGTTCAGTTTAGAACGGCGGGGGCTTTGCGGCTCTCTCGTCAATCCGTGCGCTCTTCCACCTGCCTGCGAGGTCTGGTGATTGGATTAAGCTTGCAAAATTAAATAGAATTTCAAACCGTGGGTAATTGCGCAGCGAGGTCACGGAATAATAGGAATTGTGCCGTATAACATTGAGGAGAACGAGTGGTCATAGATAAACTGATAGAGATTCTCCTCGTTCGAGGATTCTCCAAATTTCGGTTTGAAACATTAATTAATATAACCACCAATGATAACAACTAACTGGGAATTAGTAGAGCGAGAGAGCAATTAATGGTATCAAATACATTTATGACGACTATATCGAATATTCGGGTAGTATTAAAGTTGCGTTAATTTTTAGTTAAACAAAGTGTAATCATATTACGTGCAATGTTATAATTGTACAAACAGTCGCGTGAACCCTGACGTTTGCGGTATTCCAATATTTGGCACCTCAATAGCTCTCGACTGTAGTGTAGCAATGTCCATACCCGGGGCTCAGGTGCATCGTTTATTCAACGGCATCGAACGCCATCCGCAAATTGTATTGAATTCCGTGACTATCGATATGACGCGGCTACGCGTAAAATTAACCAATCCTCGTCGTCGAAACGGAATTTATCAAAATAACTACAACATCGAGTGATACTCAAGATAATAGTTTTTATAAAATTCATTTGACGTCAACGAGCGAGCGGCATTTTACCGCCACCGTGCCTAGGGAACTTGAAAATGTTTGACGACGATAAAACAGTAATCTGCAATACAAGTGAGGTAAAGCGAACTTTATACGCACGCTGTGCGTATTGAATGCATGCGTTAGGAAAATTATATTTTTCCACTCTTAGTGCGGTTTTCGGTATCACATATTAAGATAGAAGTTGAATGAGTGGCTGATTCGTGATCAGCGGGGAAAAATGAAACGGGAATATCATTGAAATTACGAAAATTTGTTGATTACCCATTTTGCAAAAGCTATACATTTTTGTTATTTTTAAACAGCGATATCCCTGCTCCCTGATGGAATCTCGAGAAAACCCGGTGTTTATCGTGTTCCGCAGGAAAAAATACACAAGATAGCGTACTTGGCAAAGTATTTGAACTTTTCCTTTCAGCCGTTACAGGGCGTTAAAAATGCCAACAGTATGTGATAAAAGGCAGTTTTTTTGGGGGAAAAATGTAAGTTTGTTAAAATTCATCTTACCGCATATTTTCATGTATTTTTGCGAGCTAAATACGATACAGATGGAACATTTAGCCTCGAGTTAACGGTATATCGCCAAATACCAAAAATATCAGATCTCCAGTAATTAATAACATTTGCCAATTAAAATTAACAATGTTCCTCAGAGATACATAGAAATGTATTCTTTATTTATACCTCTCTTGTTTGCAAACGTAATTATGTTTGCGACAGTTATTATTAGTCCGAACTCAATAAAAACAGCGGCAATAGTCAAGCCAGGACGAAGGCTTCAGCCATCGACGCGACGCCGCTGCATGTTTCACGGCACGAATCAATGTTTTTGCATAATTCAGAGGCGATTCCTGCGCGTCTCTGCTCAGCCTTACACCGGCTCGACCTGTCGATGGTATATTGGCCGCAAGAGTGCCAGTGGCTCACACGCTTGTCGCATGCCTGTCAAACATTCATGCACCGATCCCCATTTGCTTGTCTCTCTGTCGTGAAAAATTGACTATTTTACATATTGGCCGATCGGGAAACGGTGGAAGGACATCAACCTTTTCCGATCAACTAGGTATTGCAGACGGCGAAGCAGTAAAAACATGATAACTCGAATTGCAGCTAATATTATACCGATATCCAATTGCGTAATTCTCACTTGTCGCATTTACATCGGATCGATTTTAGGCAAAAAGAAATCTTTAATTTTATTCCTGGTAATGAAATGAAGATAAATAATCCTCCCCGATTGATTGTTCGTAGTGGTGTTCCGATAGTGTAAACAATGCTCGGATCGGAGTATAAAATATAGCCTGAGTTCCATTTTTGTCAATATTTATTATTGAAAATAAATACGTATACGGCGATTTTTTCACATGATTGGATCACATTTACCAACAAACAATCGCGAGAGATTTATCGACCACATTTTTAATTACCGAGTAAAAAACGTTGAAAATTGAAATTTTCATATCGCTTTCTCGTAATGTTCCATTATTCGCAAAACTTTCTTTATGAGAAAGCATTTTTGGTATTTTCGGCTTCCCCATAGAGGGAGCTTCGCGAATCTAGGAACATTATGAGGATGCGATATCAAAATAAAAATTTTCAACTATCATGACGAAGCGATTTGTAAATTTCGTTTTTTAACTTTTTTCAACGTCAACATGGTGTTTGACTTTTGTGCAAAACGGCTGGCCGATTCAGGTTCAGCGCGAAAAATACACCAGTGTCGCACTTCACTTTGTCAGATCTGTGCTCGGCGCGAAAAAATACATGGTATTATGCGCTCCTAAATTTTTCTTCGCTCGTTCGATTCGTACTCAAGAAATTTAAATGATACCTCTTTATCTACATTTTTCAACCCCGTCATATACATCATTTTGTGTATTTCTTGCCGTAGAATATGATAGGCACATGGGTTTTTCCGCAATGCCATCAGGAAGCAAAGAAAATCGCTGTTTGAAAATACGCAACATCACTCATTTTTTTGCAGTATTAGCTAGAAAAGTTCCTAAATAAAAATTTGTTCGTTAGTCGTCGCTGCGGGACTATATATAATGTATCTTTTCACGCTGATCACGAATCTACCACTTATTTTATCATTAGATGAATATTTAATACGGAAAATAGCCTCTAAAATAAAGAACTAATTTTGCATAAAATTCAAAATAATAACATTTAAACGGTCTAATCGATTCTCCTGAAATAATAATAAAGATCATCGGACAATCATACTCCAACTGTATACAATTTTTTGTCCCAATAGCTAAAAAATTGTAAGGGCTAGACTGCGCACAGACATTTTTGAAGAAATCTGTACGATGTAAAATGGTGTACAAAAAAAAACAATTGAAATTTGATGAATTTTTCAAGAAACATTGATTATTAACTACACTTGCTGTGTATGAAATTTCAGCTTGATCGATCCAGGCATTCTCGAATTATAGCGGTTTAAATTTACATACATGCACACATGCATCCGGATGTTGTCCAACATTCTGAACACGTTTTCATTACAGTATCGATTTTTTTCACCTAAATAAAGTTTCCTCTACGAGGAAGCAAAAACTACAGAAAAAAAATCTTTTAATACTACAAATACTCATAAATACTTAAAATACTTTTCGCTTTTGCCAAAAATGTATGGAAACTCTCCTGGATAGTGTGAACGATAGCCTTAAACGATACAGTTTAACACTATGATTTATATTCAATCGTATTCTCGCCGCAACAAGTCAACCGAGCGGAATCGCAACGGTGATGCAATGTATAATTATCAAAGGGGATCGGGCGGCAAACCGCGCCGAGAGAATCGAGACATCGGACTCGCCTCCCCCGTCCGACCAGTCGACGTAATTAAACGTAATTGCGATTGAGCTATTTTCCGGGGCCGTCAGAGATCCCCCGGCAATTCAATCCTGTACTTTATCCCCCCTATCACTTTCTCGAGATCGGTTATTCTCCATTTCTTTGCAGTGTCTATGAAAGTCAGCTTCCAGCGGCGAAACAAAAATTCTGTCTCGTCGATCCCCTCCTCCGACTTTTCATGCGCATCCTTATCCTTCCTCGTCGTATTTTCTGCGACGTCACAGCCGCATATAAAATTCGCGGATAACTTCCTGGCGCACTTCTTTTCTTCCTCCAGTACGTTATGATTGCAAACGTTTACTGCGGACACGCATGTTGAACGTTTCCATCGAGCGAAGAAACAATCTTTCCTCGTGAAAATAGCGGACTCCAATGGAACAAACCCGCAACGTTTCATTACATTCCCGCGTCTTTGCCGTGGGGAACAGATTCGTTCCGACGTTAGAATTGAAGGACCCCGCGCACAGGAGAGAATTTGTTCGTTCGTTTTGCCATCCGTCTGGCAATTAGCCAAATTGGCAAAAGTTTCCTCGGGCACCGGACGCGCTGTACAACTCCGACGGAAACTTGGGAGCTTTTGCCATTGCCGCAAACGCCATGGAGACTCCCTGAGCGAGGCTTTCAATTCGCGCGTTAATTAATCGATTAGAGTGACAGGACGTCGCGGGACGGCCGCGGCGATTGAGACGTTTTTTCGTCGACAACGATTTCGTCAGTCAGACGATGAAATCAGACTGCAGCGTTTTGTTTCGACGTGCGTAACTAGACAAGTCAATCATTCTGGCCTCACTGCTGAATTCTTTAAAATCCGCCGCATCGGCATCCGACCAATTTCCCCTATACACCTATAGAAACTCCGTGTGGTGTTAATACTACGAGAATCGTACCACGTTCATTAATAAATCGTCCGAGGTATGGGATTCTAGCTGGGCGAGGCTGGAACAGCGATTTCGGAAATTGGATCGGCACGTAGTTACTCCGAGAAAACGATCCGAGGGAAACTGTTCCCTCTCTTAACCCACGAGAGAAAACCCGGTAATATATCGCTATTCTCGCTTCGCTACGTGACTCGATTAACAAAGAATTAAATCTTGACGAGTTTTCCACCAAACCACCCCGCCCACCTACCCCTTCCACTGAACTCGAGACGATTCACACTCGATCCAGATATCTCATTTATCGCACAAAGCTTCCACCGTCTTTAGGAGAGACCGGCTCAAAATGGTTGCGTTCTCGAGTACAACAAAATTCCGTGAAAACTGTCGATTTATTTTATTTTTTTCTCAATTTGCCGAATTTGATCTTTCGACATATTGCTCGTTGATAACAGAGCAAAAAAAAGCGTAAAAAACCTCGAAGCCCGGTTCGATATCGAAGCGCGTGCACGGAGACTGTGCGAAATGAAAAAAGCTACCAACCGACAGAAAAAGCGAATGAAAGTCGAGAGTCGGGCAAAACGGAACCCGATACAAAAACGAATTATTTCTTGCCTATCTTTCGCGGGACACAAAAAAAAGTCTCATCCCAAATGGACAAAGTTCCATATTGTCCCCCCCCCCCTAATATCGACCTATACACAACCGAGCCCAATTCGCGGTGAACAGACTGATAGGTAACGTCTATAACAGCGAGTATAGGCGAAATTCGAGAGTGCAGTTGATGAGTACAATTGTCGTGCGTATATGCCATTCGTGGATATATTCCACGCTCCGGATGGTAGAGCTGGAAGCGGGTTCGCTGCGCAGTTCCCAGAGTGAATCCCGGCGATCGCAAATGAAGCGAAATAGAAAGGGGAACGAACGGGGGGGGGAGGGGAGGGGAATAGAAGTCGCATGAACGATAGAGGAAATAGTGACTCGCGGGATGCAACGAACGAATTGGGCTTCGAGCGGTGCGGAGACCGCAATGTTTTCTGGAATTCGAGCGGTCCAGGCTGGCATGAAAATCAAGCCCCCTGCCGCAGAGAGCTGCTGTTGATGCGTGAGCAAAAACATCCCTTGCATATATCCCCCTCCCATTCTGTCACCGGGACCGCCGACTTCCCTCCTCTGGCGAACAATCACATTTACCATTCGTTCAATTCACTCGCGGGCTCTTTCCCTATCCATATAGAACCACTCGGTGCGCCTGTCCGTATATGTGTGTGGCAAGCACAATTATTGACTTTATCAACGCACTGTACGCAATACCACAAATTTAAAACGAGGTGGAATTCGATAGGTGAAAACCCGATGAGCCGATCACATTCGTAGCACAGAGCCCTGGTATAAATTCCATGCGTTTGGCCAATAACGAAGACTAACGCCCAATAACATCACAATGGGGATATCACTCTCCGACCGAGCTGTACTCACTGCATCGCTGTTATATTTGATCGGTAACAAAAATATATATACCCTACCTGTTTATTTTCCATTTGCAAAGTTTGTTCTTTTTTTTCATTTTTTTTCCGTTCCTACCCTTATTCGATGAAATCTACATTGTGGATTTTACATGATTGAATTTATCAGTGCACACGCGCGGTGAAAAATTCACGGATCGACGAAGCTCATTGATACCGATACCGTACGTCCCCTCCCTCTCAGGCGCCCTTGCCAATATAAAGTTCGTGCAAAGCCGTCGATGAAAAGCCCCGGTCTTCATGAATATTCGATCGGGAATTTATCGTGTTCACTGACGATTAATAATTATTTAATCAATTCATTCTTCCGTCGTACGGTGTAGAATATCCAATGAGCACACGGATAAATTTATATACGTTTGTATTTGATCGAACTAGCGTTTCAGCAGCGGATAATTGACAGTGGGTGAGAATCGTCTGCGATTTATTAATTGCCCACATTTTTCGAATGCCTCTCTCTCTTCCCCTCTCTCTTCCCCTCTCTCAGTCTCTCTCTCGCGGTGGTACGCAGTTTCGAGAGTTTCAGGCAATGACGCGGCCATTGGCTCGAAACGGGTGAAATTCCACCGGTCGCTAAGTACAAATTCGCAGGGGCATAAATCGGTGCAGCCAGTCAGCGGGTGAGGTTGCGGGCATATTGCGACTCTGCTGTACTCGCGAGCGAATCGCTCTCGCATGCCGCTGTAACCCGCTCTGTCTCTGGCTCTCCCTCTCTCGCTCTCTCTGTCTCTCTCTACACTCTCTGTGCGTGCGAACCGTGAGAATTAATTAACGCGCGGTCCGGGAATAATTCATGAGTTTCGCCGAGCGGCGCGTCGGCGAGAGGAGAGAGAGAGAGAGCGGCAGAGCGGACGTAGCTTTTTACCAAATCTCCGCGGGCTGTTTCTGTGTGCTCCCGTTGAAACGGTCGGGAGCCCGGATTTTGCATCGGTCGCACCGAATTTGCCCGGTTCGGCTACTCCCGGAGAATCGCCCCGCGTTACAGAGCGTAACATCGTTGAGTGAATACGTCCGGATTATTTTTTTATTTTTTATTTTTGGTTCAACTAATCCAAATGGTTCCAGTCTTTCCGGTCAACCTCAACTCGCAAAACCACTCCTCTGTTTTTTCTCTATTTTTTTTTTTTTCATTTTTTTTCAGCCGAACTTCTTCACTCTACCGTGAGCTCCCAGTACGCCATACCGATAATCGATCAATGAACGAACGCGAGTTTGGTTTTTCGCTTGCTCCGAGGACCACTGGTTCGCCTGTTAGAAATTCAATATTTCTGTCTGTATACATGTATGTGTATTTTTATACATGCCCGTACGTTATTTATTTTCAATTATTTTTAACTTTCCATATTGGTTACACTGTGCGTATAGATACACGATACCGAAGGGACGAGGGCTGGGCTTTCATCAGTATATTACAGTGGACGTGAGATATCAGTCGCATAAAATATAGTGCACTGTTGTACAAAAAAAAAAAATATATATATATATATACATTAAAAAAATGTGGAGAGAGTTGCACTGTTTCGTTCGCAGTTCATGGAGTCCGAGCCGGCTCACCGACGAATCATTCCAGCTTCGCGGCACAATATTTCTCCTCCAACTTTTTCCCTGACAGTCGTATACCATCGCTGCTTTTTTTATAACTTTCATCTTGCCGGGCTTTCATTTATATTTTTTTCCATTATGGTTTATATACGGTTTTTTTACGAGTATCGCGATTCGTGCTCCATCATTTCTGGCAGTCCAGTCTCGCTCCGCGAAGAAAGTGCGGTGCAAGGAGACTGCACAGAATTTAGCCGAGACGACTGGGAAGTTGGCGGCAATGTACGCGACGATTTTACCGGAGTTCTCGCAGTGCCTTCCGCTTCGTCGTTTCTATTCCTCTGGAATACACTCTACTTCTCCAGTTCTCTCTCGAGCTCACGGGCGACGACCTTTCCGAAGCCCTTTTCGAATTATCAGCGACGATAAAACTCGACGATCCCAATCGACCTCGGATATTCGATCAGGGACTTTACGACGAAATAGCGCGGAGAAATTCAGGGAGGAAAAGGTTATTGGAACCGGATGAAGGCATCGACCTGATTCACGGACATGCTTCGATAGGATATTTAATCGAGCGCCCGATTCACTTATGGAATGTCAACTCGGATAAAATAAAAACAAAACATAAACATCCTTGAGCGGGTGAAGAGCGAAAGCTCGCTCGGAGTTAACCCTGGAAGGAGTTATTTTTAAATACTTTATTAATACAGCCATTTTTAAATACTTTTGTCCGATCTCGCAAAATATGATCATCAATATGCGCCCCAACGATAAATAATTGAGGAAATATATTGGTAACGAAAATTTGATTTAAAAGGAAAACGAAAAAACGAATCGTCAAATTTGATGCTGTTTCGAGGGCCCCGGGGAGACTGCGGCTTGATCGATTAAATTCGCGTTCGTGTCGGCTCGCAAATGTCGAGTGAAATTTAATTTTTGTTTAAATATCTCTCGAGGGCACTCGGTATGAAATCTCGATGAGAATTAAAGCGGTAAATTAATTCACCGCCGGGATTAATAACGTCGGACGTATATTGACAGGGCTCTGTCGGAAGAGAGGAATCGCAGCGTGCTTTATTCCAACAATTTTTTACCCGGTAAGCTGCGCGATGCTCCCGAATAGTTGAAAGCAGGTCGTTCGCTAATAAATAAAAATATTCAGATACATAAATGGGAAGTGCCTCGGAACAAATTTAATATCAGCACCGATCTCTCTATCCGCGGATTTTTAGTCAGGCTTCTTTTTATAGAGAGAGAGAGAGAGAGAGAGAGAGAGAAATAATTATAAACCAAAGGTACAAGCGTATTAATTTGACCTGAGTTAATAAAGCTGTGCTGGTGAATGATGGCGGAAGTCGAGAGAAAAGTATTTATTCCTGGACTTCCCGTTCACCGAGAATGCGAGCGAAGTAGCTGATACCGAAGCGGAGCGTCGGTATATTTTTTTTTCTCGCATTCGGAGGTCCTCGAGATGGATAGGGGGCGAAAGCGCGAGAGCGAATAAAATCGAGATGAAGACCAAGAAAATCTGTCAAATCTGCGCGCGAAAGTCTCTCAATTATCCAAGAGTAGACTCGAGAGAGTTCATTTTTTTTCTTTTTTTTTTCATCCATCGGAGTCACTCAACAGCCAAGTATGCTGAAAAACGAAAAAATCGCAAGACACGGGTTGGAAAGCTGGACGGAAGATAGATTCTGTCGGAAGATGTCTTTCTATCCGAATGCCCGTCCGTCGAGCACCTCCTTCGATTTGAAACTCCTTCGATGTTATAATTTCCGGAGACGTCGAGACCCGAATTTTTCAATTCCATTAAACGATCTACACAATAGCGTATTTCATTCAGTTTTAAGTTGTATACATTATTCGCATTATTATTTTTATTATAAATATTATTAATATGATTATCCATTTTTTTCTATTGTTTTTGGACTACACTGTATTAATGAAAACACATATTTTAATCTATATATTGTAGTGATTTTAAACCGACCGCGTGCTCGTACGTCGAAAGATCAGAGACGCAATAGTCGATGAAATTCGGTTAACGATAGTCAGAAGGTGGGAGGCTGACGTATACTCCCTACCAATTAATTACGATCTTGCTATCACTGACTTCTGGTCGGACTGCCGTGGAGAACGGAGGGATCGAGTGTCTCCGAAAAGAGTTCTAGTGGACACGAATTTTATCAAATATACTACAATTAAGACGAACGGAATCTCATCATCGAAGCCATTCGCTGCCTGAAGAACTGATTGAAGAATGGACTCGACAAAATTCGAGGTGAGTATTTCTTTTCCGGATCTCATACGATATAAAATGTATTGACGTGATAAAATAAGGTGGAACAAATATTCACTTTGGCATTCCCAATATTAGTTCCGACCAGGGGATCTATGCATATAACCGAATCTAATAATTTTGTAATTTCATTGATTTGAATCGATTCTTGACGTATGAGTGTGTGAGTGTGTGTGATTATTATTTTTATGTAATTTCTGTGATATTTGTGGCTCTTTACACCGTTTATACATATTAATATGTATAAAATATTTTTAATACGTAAATATATTGGTATACATTGTTTTTTATTAGAGATCGATGATTATTTTATTTTGACAATTTAATAAAATTCTTTTGCACGGTGGCCACCTCAGACATATGACTGCTTAATTTATTTTTGTTTTTGTGTTTCTCGTCCCATTAAAATATTCGGCGTCTCTGTTAATTTGATACACGATTACATATATATATAGATATAAAATTAATTTATTTTTATTATTTTCGTCTTATTTGCATGATGCCATATATAGTCATGATTCGATTTCCTTTTATTATATGCATGTTGTTTTTGTTTGTAATTTCCTATTTTGTTCGTTTAACTTTTTTTAATCGTCTGGAATTTCACTTTTACGCTGTCGGGTAATTCGTTCTCATAAAATATAAAAATTAATTCCTTATGCAATGATAAATTTATAGTCAAGCGAAATAAGGAATTTTAATTTAATACGTAAATTTCTACAATATAATTAGTAAAAGGGCTCGACCCGAGCAATTATAAATAAATGTATTATTATCGTTATTGTTATAAGTGTTATTAATATCAAGAGACGCGGTAGAGTCTCGACGCCATTATTCACGGGGGTAATTATTCACGGGACATTGGAAAATGGTCTTCGTCTCTACGAGGAACAACTACAGCTTTCCTTGAACGCGGTTGAACTTTCATCGTGACCAGCGGGGAAACAAATCTATTTCCATTGAAGTATCCATATGCGAGGAATCGATCGATCGACGTGCCTTGTGTTTTTGCGGGGTTATTCTTCCTGGTTTCCCCGAGTCTTTTCTTCTCCAGCCAATCGTGTTCCACAGCAATTTTTCCTTAACCCCTATCTCATTCGCGTTCTTACTCCTCGTCCATATAGAGTATCTACACGTTGCTCTATCGAGCACGCCACGAGCCACCGGGGACCGGGAGAAGGGGGCGTCCTCTCTCATACGTATTTTCACCGAGCAAGATTTCTATAGCCATCACGACGCCGATAGTGTGCCGAGATTGAACGTTGTAAGTCGAATAAATTGTGGTCTCACGCGAGGGCGACCGGTACTCCAACCTATAGATATTCGCCGCCAGATAAAGGCTGCGTGTACCTGTCGTATGTACACACGTACCGATCTCGCATCTATGCAACCAATCGGATTGCTCCCTGACTACGCAATGTTTTTTCTTTCTCTATGATCATTTTGATTTCTCCCCGATAAAAAACACGCCCTGGATACTAGCCAAGCTTCTTTTGCGATACGATCCGGTAATGAACAAAAATCGAACTATGACAAAAATTTTACAAAAAGTAAAGGGAACGGACACTCGCAATCTCCCCCTTCTAGGATTCCTCCGAGTCCATGAGTGCGCTAGCGCCCGGCGGTAGGAAGGGATGTAGGGTTTTTCTTTTTTTAATCCGGTTGGATCACGCCCGGGGTAAAAACGTTTGGTTAATGAAAGCTCGGGCGTCGACGAAATGGGCACATATTGCCTCCCGTCTGCACGATATATGTACAAAGTAGAGCGGGAGAGCGAGGCAAGACGGACTACATTTGCAAATTTTTGGGGGGGACGCGAAACAAAAAGGTCTCATCTCAAACGGAGAAACGAGGTCCGATTTGCCCCAGTCTCCCCTCCCCTCTGCAAAGAATATGCCAGGAGGATGATGCAAGTTCCTCTACAGCACCGGAGGGGATGCACGTACGAATTCGGTCGATGCTGTGGCTCCAAGAAGGGCGATTTGTCGCGGCAGTCAACACGACAAAGACATTAGTACGAGGGAAGGGTGGTCCTCGCCAACCCCCGGCGGTAGCGGCCCGGGGTGCCATTAGGACTAAAAAAAAAGATGTAAAAAAAAGAAGCGCGTGGAGCGGGAGATGATAGTGAGACTATGCGCACGTGTACATGTGTAACACGCAGAGACAGGAAAGCCGCTCGAGTCGACGTGGCTCGACGAGCCTCTACGAAATTCTCTCCTAAGTGGTCTCAAAGGATGTTCGCGTTGGGACAAATTGATTTTCCCGGGGACGACGTGCGGGCCCCTGTACGCAAGGCGCCCCGGTACGATCGAAGCGAAGAGCTGCGCGCTCGCTTTTCCTCCATCCCAATTTTTACATCCTACCCTAGTCCGCCGTCTCCGACTCTAATGCTCCGCAATGTTTCGAGAAAAAAGGGGGTAAAAATATGGAAAGAGAAAAGCTTGAAAGCCTTCTCTTGCCTCTGAGCGAACGAGGTGTTTTTTTTTTTTCTTATTTTTTTCGGCGTACGTGTAACACGCTTTATTGCGGAATACCGTGCTCGGACGAGAAAAAAATAAAGGGATGCAAGTACTTGGACGAGGTTTTAAAAAAATGTCAGCAGGACGAAACTGTCCGTTTCGGCATGCATGGAACGGCGGCAGCAACGAGGGTGCAGGCCGTTCTCCGAGTGTGATATACAGAGACGAGAGGAGCTCGAAGGGCTCGATTTATCGGCTACCGTATTTTTTCGTATTCGTTATACGAGGATTTTTACGAGTTTTGCGGATGGTGCACACGGTGCATCCCTGGGTATAAAGTAGTCGAGGACGCGCCGATATGCCGGAGAGAGCATGTGTATATACCGGGGCGGTTACTTGGCTTGGGGATGTACAGGAGGAAGAGGAAAAATACAAGTTGGATCGGGAGGTGGGTTCAACGATGTAGCGGCACTCGGGAATTGCCAGCGATAGTAATAGCTCTTCTCTATTTCCCCTTTGCCAGGAGTGGAGCGGCACAGTAGAGTACGAGGTATCAAGTAAAGTGGCTCTCTACTTCCTAACATCGCTTCCCTTCGGTGGGTTCCGATGAACAACGAAAAAAAGCTTCGCACCACCGTCATTTATGCTAGTTGGCAAACGATCGACTACGAATGGTAGTTTTCCGATGTCAATTTATTTGTCAAATGTACAATAGGTGTATCGTTTATATTTATTCATTTATATGTATTTTTATTAGAGAGGACCGAGAAGGGAGGGAAGATATTTTTGAATACACAAGTAGAGACGAATAAATTTATCCTTTAAATAAAATATAAAAAAATATATTTAAAAAAATGTCAGCTGCTCTTTCCTATATAAGACTGCTCATTTCTGTCTGAAAGTGGGTGAAAAATTGTTCCCTCCCAAAAAATTCGGTATAAATATTTTTATACCTAAATCAATTTTTTTAAAAAATGTTCTCATTTGGCTAGCGCGAAGCGTTCCAATCTCCTCGAAGCGAGGCTTGCGGATGGACGCGCTTCGACTACGAACACTGAAGGAAGGAGGAAGTGCGGCGAGGATACTTCGAATAGGTACGCCGATAGCCAAGGAATCAGATAGTCCGCAAGTCCAACATCGGCCGGCGCTAGCAAGAGACGGGGAGTCGAGTTCAATCGGGTTTTCATCGAGTATCAATGGGCTTCCGCTTTGAATATCGAAGAGATACTCTCGCCGCTCGCCGTGCCACTGTGAATCGAGAAAGAAGCGCACCAAGAAGAAGAAGAGGAAGAAGACGACGACGCCGAAGAAGAAGAAGAAGAAGAAGAAGAAGAATTCTAAGACATTGCGGAAAGCGTGGTCAGTTCGATGGCTCGGCCAACTCGCTTCATCGTTCTCTATTCCACGAGGCCAGGATGAGAGAAGGAAGAAAGCCTCGAGGGTCTGGAAAGGCCGCACATTTCAAACTCCACTCTCACGTTTTCTGATCTTTCTACCTCACGCTCGATCTTCAACAGAGTTTTCTCATCTACCGCTGTTTGAGCACAACGCCGCGCCCTCTCCTAACTCACAGAACGCTCTTCGCTACTCTCTGTGTATTACTAGCGCCCGCTTTGCTGTTTACCCTGAGGCAAGAGGGAGAGACAAAGAGAGCACTTTCAACCCTCGGTGGAAAATTGAACGACCGGAGGGAAATTTTTTTTCTAATGCACGGAGCGCGCCCAGCCGCACTGTGACGCTCGAATCAGGCTTGAGAGATAACGTGAGTCGACGTTTTTATCATTAATTTCTTGTGTCCTTTGAAACTCTTTCGTCCGGCTGAACGAAAGAAATTGCGGTGTCGAGAGGTGAGGGACATTTTTCGGGACGCGCCTTGGCGAGAGGCAAAAGTCCGGCCAGCATCCGTTTTTTTTTTTTTTTTTTTTTTTAACGCGGTCGATTTTTATCGAGTTATAACAGAAGAAATTAGCGCCGTGCAGCGATGAGAGCGGAAAAAGGAAGGGAGGGTAGGGAGAGAGAGAAAGAGAGAAGAGAGAGAGAGATAGAAAAAAATTGCCAGAGCTGAGAGCGTTACAGTCATAGAAATTGAATTTCCTCCGCCGCCAGATGCCGTCGGATCCTTCCTGATTGCGTCCGGATCGAGGCGGCATTTCACCAACAACGCGGACTCTCTTCGCGTGCCCATGTGGCGATGTCCCCCGTTGTATTTCGCCGCGTAAAAATAATAATGCAAACGCGGTACCCGTTGAACGCGAACGAAGGGGGGGGTGGCAATGGGGGACGAGAAAAAGTGGCTAATCAGTAAAAACGAGGAAAGAGGAAACGAGGTTTGGAGCAAATGCGAGGTAGAAATGAAGCCGGCGAGTTGTCAACCCCAATAACAGGGCGAGAAGACTGGCATTCAGAAATAAAGCAGCGTCAACAATTTTCATCTCGGTCCATTCCGCCATAGTATTTGCCGTGATGCGAGTTAATTAGCACGGTAAATACCCGGTTAATTAACGTGGCTGCGAAGGATTTTTTTTACCGATAGCAATTTATCTATGAAATAAATCATATGTATGATAATTGAAAAAAGATTTTCTTACCCAAAATATAATCCGTTCGGTGAATCTTACGAAAATTTTTTTTTACATATATATATCTCTCTATAATATAAAAAGATTTCGTCGCCGTCGCCGCCGTGTCAAGAATCAAGGGGAGGGACGGGAGGGGGGGGGGGGGGCGTAAAGACTCAGAATAATAAGGCCTTAAGTCCATCTTTAAAGGGCCTTAGAATAATAAGGGCCTAAGTCCATCCTTAAAGGGCCTTGGAATAATAAGGGCCTACGTCCATTTAGCTTAAAGGGACTTGGGATAATAAGGGCTCAAGTTTATTTAGCATAAGGGGATTTGGAAAAAATAAGGGGGAGGGGGTTAAAAGTCTTAGAATAATAAGGGTTAACTTCCAGAAATAGGTGCGAGTGCGCGAAGCGCGCGAGCCACAATAACCCGCTAGTATATATATATGTATGTGTAGAATATTCCATTTTCTCCAGTATTTTTGCAAAGTATAAGCCAACTGACAGGACTTCGAATTTTCAATCCTCGATAATTGACGCTTGCCCGTTTATGAGGTTGAAAAATGGTTGACAAGAGACAAAGATTACCGTCGCCCGATATCCATCCGTTAATAATCAAAATTCCGTGCTCAAAGGTGACTCGAGAACATTTTCCGAGCTTTCGATCATCCCCTTTCGCAAGGGGATGATCCTCGCAAGATTTTATCATAAACGGAAAGGAGTACGGGGCGAAGGGGGTGGCTGAGAAACGAAGGCTGTACAATGTTGGAAACAAAGCCTTGGGGTGTCCTTCGACAGGAGAGAAGAAGCGAAGCGTCTCGTCGTCTGCTATACGGTAAAACGATAGTGACGTTCATCCTCATCCTTGGAGGGGAAGGGGAAGGGAGGGGTAACGCGAAATCCTCGACAATCTCTAGAGAAGGAAAGATCCTTCAGAGCTCTACACGAAGATGTGTGTATGTGTGTGTGTTTAAGTGTATGAGCGGAAGAGCCCGTGTGTCAGAGAACAAAAGCCTCGTTCTCATCCACTTAGGATTCCAGAAGAGCGGAGAACAAAAAATATCAAACCCCAACAGGATGGAAGCAGTCGAATTCTATTTTACAGTTTTTTTTCCGAACTGCCCCTTCTATCAATATCGTCTCAAAAAATGCAAAGCGAATGAAATAGTGAAAGGTACTTTTTACCCAGTTCTCTTTTTTTATAAAAGAGTTGAGAACGACGCAACGAGAAAAATGAATTTAGTTGAGCAATGCAATATGCGCTCTTTTTATTTGCCGGTTTACGGATTGATTAAAATTGCAAATTTATCGGGGAACGCTAGTGTCGGTGAAAATTTTTTGTGCGAACTTTGCGGGAAGGTTATTACAATATTGGAAAGCCCGCCAGGACAGACACAGCGGGAATGGTGCGGGGGGGTAGGGGGATCGGGTCGATTAAGGGAAAATCGGAAGATTGGCTAGCCCCGGCGCTGCGCTTCTCGGACGGTCGAACGTGTCACGCCGTTGATAATATAATATCTCGGATAAAAAAAGCCCTCGAGGCGAGCAATGTAATAAATCGAGAATCCACTTTGCCCGTATACGTACGCTCGCGGCGAATCGAATTCGTTTTTTTTCGCCGTCTGTGTATATGCTCCGTCGTTTGCACATGCCGATATATGGAACCTCGCACACCCGCATCCGAGCTGATCTGTGTGTAGCAAGAGACTTAAGCACGCGCCGATAAATAACTCTCACGCTTCCACCACGATATTGCTGCATTTGAGGTGAAAATATTTTTAAAAAAACGTTTGTAATTTATACTTTTTGCCTCCCCACAGAGAAAGCTTTGTCGGCGCGAAAAAAAAAATTGATCGTGATTTTCGTGAAAACGTATTGAGAATATTAAGGAGAGCGTAACTGTTGGAATTTTTTAAAGTAAAAGTTTTAAATCTTTACGAATGAACTCCATTTTTTTCAGAAAAATTACCATCCTAGCTTTAATTGTAGTAAATGTCTATCAAGGCTAGAATAGCTGCATAGATAAATAATTTATCAAATTCACCTCTTTTACGCTAGAAGTAAATTACAAGGAAGAAGTGTGAACATTTATATAATTCACAGGGTTTATGGTACAGCTCCGCGAAAGCGGCGACCTCGAAATATCGCGTTAAAATCAAAGCTCCCGAATCCCCCGAAGTCCCGTGCGTTAAGTCTATTTTCTCCGACCCACTTCCAATTCTAATTCGGTATGACATCACTGCTTGACGGTGCCATATTTGCCGGTCCTTTCCCACAACTGTCGATCAAGCGGTGCATAATCCAGCAGACGCAACGGGGGGAGAACTAGAACAAGCAGACGGATCCGGGGAAACCAGAAGAGGGTGGATTGTGGAGATAGAAATTGCTAACTGTGACTCCTGCCTCTCACTCAGACCCTACTTTGTAATTTCTATTTCCGCTGGATATCCTTCCCCCGGTAACTCGTACGTAACGGGGAGACGCGGAATCGCGTCAATTATTCACAAGAACGTGAAAACACTTGCAGCAGAAACTCGATTAAAATGGCTCTGTCTGGATCTGTTATCAAATTGTCGATGAAACTTGTGATAGATTCTTGGTAAAACAAAATAGGCTCTCGAGAAAATGAAGAGTTTGACAGTGAAAAGAAAAAAAACCGTAGGGTAAGTGGTGAAATATTAGATTCTGAGATAAATTCGGTGAAGACCTATGCAACACGTTGCGATACGAGAAGCTAAGCAAAAACAGTGCAAAGTAAGAAAATGTTACATTAGTAGGGGAAGTCCGGCATCAACGAACTTTTTCGAATCTTGATAATCCGGCGAGTATGCAACGCTCAGCGGTAAGATGCCGCTCATCTTTAAGACTAAAAATCACACTTTAATACAGGAGGTGTCCTATTTTCGTAGCTGGGGTACTCGGCGTGATGCAAAGACTGAAAAAAGTCCATCAACACTGACCTTCCCCTACATATGAATCAGTAAACGAAGAATGAAAAAAATACACAAAAATGTAACAGATAAGAGCCGCTCGAAGTCCACGGGTGCACAACAGAAAACGTATGCCGTAAAATATCAAAATAGTGTTACGTAATAGTAAAACCGCCTCGGAAATAAAGATAATTAACACAAACAATGTTATCCGAAAGATTGTCTGAAGTAAGTTGAAAAAAAGAACTAAATTAGACTTAAACTCATTCGGTTGAGTCACCAATATGACGCACGCCGATAGTCCGGGCCATTGGACCGGTTCATTTTCACCACATTCACCCTAGTCATCAATTTCGATTTCAAGAATGATCCTCGATGTACAGAGTCGTGTTGTCACTCGCAACGCCTGCTGAAAGCTCAAACACGACAGCTGACCCGGCAGAGAATCTCATAAGCGCCCTTTGACCCCGGCGTCATCAGTACTGCCGCTGGGTCGTAACGTGGTTTGACTGATGATATACTCGAGATGCTATACCCGAAGATCAATATACGAGCCGGTAACATGCATCATCCCATAGAAACTGGTCCAGCATTGCAGCAGGGCTCGTAGCTTATTTCCCCGAGAGTTTCCGGTACGATTATCGCCACGATCCGTGATCGTCGTTATTGTACCGATCACCATCGTCTTTGTGTTGGCAATTCGAGGCCGTTCTCAGCCGTTTATCCTCCCATACGGAGCCACTCTGCAATGTTCGACGACTGAGAAAACACAGGGGCCTCGTGACTGCGCGAGTGAGACTTCACGCTCGAACTGTTAGCTCGTCCCAGTGAGCCCAAAAACGCGCTTTCCCCTCGTTCACTCCAAGCCCGGTCCCGCCTTGTCCCGTTCTATCAATTTCATTGTAGTTTCCACAATTTTCTAGAAACGCAACCGAACTTTTTTTTCACTTTAATGCTGTTGACACCGAAAAATCATAATGTATCCCAACAACAGTTGGGACACTCCAGACCGCGATTTTTTTTTTTTTTTTTCATGGCCCCCAATCCGATGTTCGCCCATGTTATCATCGTATCTGCATCTAGGCAGTCACATGCTTGAATGAACCTTTCGATAAACAAAACCGGTGAAATTAGTTGAAAAAAAAAAAAAAAAACCGTTGGGCCCTGTTTGACGCGAAATTAATTTTTTTGCATGAAACTAAATCCGATGTTCGCCAGTGTTAGCGTCCAATCTCCGACTGCGCAACTGAACAGTGTGCCCTACAGCGCACTGAGGGCACACTGTTCGGTGAGGGAAAGAGGGAAACTCTTTTCCCTGCCGCTCTCGCCTTCTAACGCGCAGCGAATAACCCGCGAGGATTGTCACATAAGAGATGTGAGCCTAGGAGATCCAGAGACCCGGAGCGCGACTGCTGATGTCTCGTGGGCCAAGCAAGCTGGGAAAGGAAAACGGCCAAATGGGGTGAAAGAGGAAAGGGAGCTCGGTGAACGCTCGCCCGCGCCCGCCACCCCGTCCATCGATAAATCTTCCATTGCCGAGCCGTCTCCTGGCCTCTCTCTCTCTGCGCTACTCGGATTTCTCCTCGGGCCATCGCTTCTGGCCCGAAGGTCCTTTCACCACCGTAGGATCCCTATGTACAATACATAGATAAATGTATACGTTCCTCTCGGTACCATACCGTGCCCATAGCTTGCCCTGATACGATCGGGGCCAAACATCGTCGTGGACCAACCTTAGTGTACGTGTCTGCACATCCCCAGTGCTGCTCCTGCTGCAACCCGGTAAAGTATAGAATATCCTTAGAGGATAGAGAATCGCAGGACCAGAACGAGGGGTTCATTCGTATATCCATCCTCGTTTGTAGCGTCATTCTCGCGGGTATAGGCGAAAACGTTTCCGCTTCATCGCTATACCATAACGCGACCCTGATGCGCAGTTGGTTTTGTTAGGTTTCGTCACGTACCGTGCCAGTGCATGGGGGTTTTGGGCATACACGAGCGAGAATTGTTGTACTTGCGACAGGATACATTGAATGGACTGTTGAAACGAGACACTATTGTGAGACGATGATAAAAATCGCGAAATGTGATTACGATTACCATTGTTATGATCGTCACTATTTGGATCATTGCATTTCATGGATCTCGCATTTCGTCTATTGTGTCGCCGGCTACCGACCGTGCGAAATGCAAACGCGAGTCGGGGGAAAGAGGGGCAAAACGGACTATTCTCGCAATCTTTTGGCGGGATATTTGTGAACCTCGAATAATTCGGAGGATGCAAAATAACATCCATTTCACGCAAGAGGAGATCCTTTTGCAGCAAGTGGATTGTCATTTCCCGCAAATAGCATCGTCGTGAATCGAATAGTTTTTATGTTGTGTGTGCGTTTGTTTTTAAGCTCTTAATTAAAAATTTTTTTAGTACAAAACAATCACGCACCAAAATCATTCGTTTTTGCCGGAAAATTGTCGATTTTCTAAAATTGGGCTGAACCGGGTTCCAAGTTCACGCAGCTCTTCAAGGGATATCGAAAAAGAGGCTTCGCGCCAAATGGAGGACACTAGTCTGTTTAATCCCATCGTTCCGTTTTGCCCCTCTCCCGTTTTGTATTTACGCGCAATGTGAATAACGACTCTCCAGAGATCCGTCTCTCCAGAGAATGATCGTCGGAGTATCGGGAAAGAGTAACTTCGCGGTGGGACGAAGCCTCGAGAAGTTAAATCAGCCTGTGAGATTCATCAGAAACTTGACTGATCGAGTGAAGTTTCTAGCAGTTTCGCTCTCGATCCTCGATATTCAGCGTAAAAATAAATAAAGAAAAATGAAAAAAAAAAACAAAACCAACGTGTACATGCAGAGATGAGGGGATGATGCGGAAGTGGATGTAAAAATGAAATATCGTAACGAGAGCTCGGTGAACTAGTCGGGAATGTTATTTTCGAATTGGAATTTCGCTTCGGATCCGCTAGTGAGAGAGAAATCGTGTTGCTGCGGTGAGACGAGGAGGAAGGGGATGAAACGAGGTAAAGTGAAGTTGGAAGGAAAAGAGATATAAAAAGTGTGTGTGTGTGTGTGTGGGTGTGTGCGTGTACGAACGAAAAAGATACTTTTCCAACTCGGCGCGCCGTCGAACTCGCGAGAATTTCTTTTTCCTAGTCAAAAGTCAGATCCGAGGTGAAGAGATGGTACATTTGGGAGGGGCATGGAAAGGAAACGCGAAGGAAAGAGAGAGCGAAGGGGATAGAATCGGAGGAGAGTTTGGAGTTGCATCAAGTCGGGTATAGCCGGGAGCACGAATAAAAAAGTTGCTTTCAATAAACCTTGTACGTATTCCGCGTATGAAAATATCATTTCTACTTTCAATTTTTACTCCACCGCGGCGTCTGACCGTGTGGGGCCACATATGAGCAAGCGCTACAGACCGTCTCTCGATTTCTCTGAGGGAAACCAACGTCGGCTGATCGAGAAAAACTAGGGATCATCGAATTAAATGGAAATAAGGGCAATATTGAAAAATTGAATAAATACGATATTCGATGAAGAATTTTTATAATTATTTTTTTTCCACCTTTCCGGTCCGTTGGAGAACAATTCAGATCGAACCTCGTATCTCTCTCGTTGCACGCAAAATGAGTACAACGAGAGAGAACAAAATTTTGAGAACAATTCCCTCGAAAGAATTAGATCAAGACCCACTTTGTTGGAAGTTTTACGATTTCAGGCAAAAGTGTTTTATTGATTTTGTATCAGTAATCAAACATAACTATCCAGGTTCGAATAAAACTGACTGCAAGAGAAGCTGATTTTTTACAAAATATTTTATATGTTAATATAAATGAAATTCCGACAATTTTGGATATGCGAACACGGCAATTAATATGTGAACAAGATATTTTTTATAAATAAATAAATAAATAAATAAATAAATAAATAAATAAATAAATAAATAAATAAATAAATAAATAAATAAATAAATAAGTAAACAAAATATGTTTGCTCTTCGAACAAATCCTTGGTCAGTCGCCACGCAGTACACGCCGAAGCGTAACGTTTCCCGTTTGGATACTCTCGTTTGCCGGCGTATAACCATCCATGACGATCTCTCGTTCGGTGATTAATGTTTGCACGCGTGCACGCGGAAGTTACAACGCTAGATACTGTTACACTGCGAGTCGTAGTTCCACCGTCGGTATTATTCGCTGTTTCTCCCGTTGGACCTCGCCCGGTCACATCGTAGCAGCGATCCGGATGTCTATCTCACAGGACATTTAACCGGCAAACCTGAAGGACCCCGGTGCTCTCACGCGTAGCTTCGTTATAACGACCCTCCCACAGACCTCGAGCGTACACGTTCGACGATATATCTATACGGACACCGAGGATGCAGGACTTTTCCCCCTACGACTCGCTGACGTTAACTTTACGGCGATAGTTTTCGGCCGAACCTCGGACGAATCACCCTCGGTGAGTCGATTCGTCATCCCGATTTATCCATGCGTCAAAGAACCCGGGAAGTATCTATATCCATCCCCGTGACGTCTCCATTTTCGCCACGATAAAAAGACAAAAGAAAAGAAAAAAGAACTAGAGCACGAAAACCTTAAGAGAACGAGTAGTCCGACGTCCCTCGAACCTCAAACCCCCCGGAAAACTCTCCCACTGGATTCTCGAGTGCGCGCAAGCTATAATCGTTCAAGCCGAATCGACCACCGAGAACCGGAAGGACTCGACCCGCATGCTTTGCAACAGAAGTTGCGCCCTTCTGCCTCTCCTCGCCCGGTACAAAAATCTCGGCCGTCTTACACGACATTTAGCGCGAGTGACACGATGGAACGAGACGTCTCCGGTCGTATATAACGAGAGTGTGAGAGACCCCCGACGTTCTGTCTCCGCGGACGGTTGGTAACGGCGGCGATTCTTCTGACGCCGATGACCCTTCGGTCCTCCACCATTATGTTCCCATCCCGAGAAAAGCCCCGTCCCGCATTATACGTTCTCGTGAAAATCGGACAGACGCGAAGAAGCTCCAGTTCGAAGAGTTCTCTCACGGTATCGTCGCTCCGTTAGGTCCATCAGACGACGAAACTTAAACGACGAGGAGAGAAGCCGATGGTGTTAATCAGCGGCCCTCATACGAGAGTCCATTCAGTGCCACTAAAGATTCTTCACGCGTCACGTCCTCCCGCATAAAAAAAACCGCTTTACGTAGCTCGATACGTTAACTACATTATAATAATACAAATATGTATATAGTCATGACGGTACATATATAGACACACGTTATTGTATTCGTACGTGAAGGATTACCTCATGCGTGTGATTAATGCGATTTTCTTTATCTGCTCAGTGGAATAAAAAAAGAAATAAAAAATAAAAAAAGGAGCCTAGTGAGAGTCACTACGAGCGGATGGCGAAGAGCCGACTAATAAAATTGAAATTTGTCCGAGCATCCCCAGCGGCAGGGGTGATTCGAGTCATGACAGAGTGGCACGGGGGTTCGCGCTGGTCGAGTGCAGGGAGAAAAAGAGATAGGGAAAGAGTTCTCGAACTGTTATAGAGGGCATTGTCCAAAAGCAAGTCGCGTGTCGGACGGTGTCGTTCCTCGACTGCTATACTTCATAAATCTTTGCTTCTGGATCGTTTTCTCTCTCTCTCTCGCTCGCTCTCTGCCGCTCTCGCTCGCTGGCTCGCATGCAAGTTTAATCTTCTGGAAGTAACGCAAATGCAGTGTCGCGACCGGTACTGCACAGCGCCACTGAATAATGCATTTGTGTGTACGCGGATCTACGCTCCGAAGTCTCCCTCGCTCTTTCTCGGCGTATCTATCTATCCGCCTGTGTACGCCGCGTGAGAAGAGTGCGATCTCTGAGTTTGCTCTCGATTTCTCGGTTCCGCCTCGATTTGCCCCGCGTCTCGCATTGCTCGCGAACAGCGCGTTGCGCGCGAGTCTAGTCAAACTTGGCGTATCGGGCACGAGAGGCAAACAAAAGAGTTTATACATACGGGATGACACACGAACGGGAGAACGGGAATTGAGACACGAAAAAATTTCATTAACCGTTCTCATTAATCCCCCGGACCGATTCACTCGTCGGCTCACCGTCCGGCCAGTGGAATTTTCGCGTCCCCCGAAGCGTCTAAAATATTATCACCGCGCTTCGTTTCTAATTTTGTTATTTACTACAACTTTCTTTTTTCTTCATCTCTTATTTACCTGGCCAAATTTGCAGTCAATATCGCTTTATTCCCGGGGATTCGTCGATCCTCTCCGTATCGTCGACTCCCTCTCTCCCTTCATACCCCGCGGTACAATTTCACAGTCGACTAATTTATCTCTCACTCCAGTTTCTGCAATTAATTAAACGGTGATTTAAAAAGGATGCATTTGCAGTACTTCGGAGGGAGATTACAGATCCGATCAATACCGTACGCGAAATTGCATGCAAACTTGTAGCGCACAGTATTGTATCGTATATATATATATATATATATATATATATATATATATATATATATATATATGTGTGTTTTAACATTTTCGGAGGCGGCGCACCTTTTGTTCTCGTTATGAGAGTTGAATTATTGAGTATCCGATAAACATTGTCGGCAATGTTTGAACGCCGGATATAAACCGGTGGGGCTTGGGAAAGAGAGCTCCGTCCGCGCCGTTGGGTTAAGCTGCAGTACTGTACCCTTCCCTCCCCCCTCAAAAACTCCTCCCCCTCAGTTGCGCGAAATATAGTGCTCCACCGGTGGCATACTGTATCCAGTGTGTACCACGGTATGGAGTACTGTATCCAATAATTCTACGGTAAAAGGAGTCCGGTGTAGCACTTACGCGACTATTTATCGGTTAGCCGAACGCTCTCCGTGCTTCGGAGGCTCCCCTCGCTCTCCGTACGTTACACGGCGAGAGGATTTCCCACAGTGAGAGAGAATCCCTTTGACCGCGAATTGCGGGGTGAATTTTCCTCTCTGCTGTACCGAGACCGAGCTTAGAACGTCGGAGCCCTTCTGTGTGACTCGCGTCGTCGCGAGCATCGGGCGTTTTCCGCATCGCCCGGCCAACGAATTCCCGTTGACGAAATATCTCACGAATTTTCGAAACTCTCTGTGTTGCGTTGCTGCAACGCTATCCGTGGAATTATAGATGGGAGATGGTGTACATGGGAGAGCGGGGCAAAACGGAGTAGGTGAGAAGTAAAGGCGGTTCGAATTAGAACGGAACTATGAGTCGACTGTTTACTGACGATCGATTACGCTTGCTTGCGATTACGACCACCGTTTATTTGGTTTAAATAAATATTTATTTGATTTAAATAAATATTTATTTGATTTAAATAAATATTTATTTGATTTAAATAAATATTTATTTGATTTAAATAAATATTTATTTGATTTAAATAAATATTTATTTGATTTAAATAAATATTTATTTGATTTAAATAAATATTTATTTGATTTAAATAAATATTTATTTGATTTAAATAAATATTTATTTGATTTAAATAAATATTTATTTGATTTATATAAATATTTATTTAAATCAATAAATTTAAGTAAATAGTTCCGTAAATGAAATAAATATTTATTTAAATCAAAGAAATATTTTACTTAAACCACATAAACGGTGGCCGTCAAGTAATTTTTTTTTCCGGTTGTGTAATCGTCATTCCGGGAGCGAGACGGAAAATTGCAGTGAGGGGCACAATGGGGTACCTCTCGATTTGATCGCTCTCGCCAGATTCAACATTTTAACATTCCTATTTATTCGCAATATAATATTTTATAATTAGTTTTTATTTAATTCCGGTCTCAGTTCCCACGAGACCCAATATAGCATTTTAAAAAATTATTAATAAAAAATTTCGTAAAAAATCTTATTTTATTCGTCGGGTTTCATCTTGCTGCATGTGCAAAGTCCGGGTAAATTTTGGGGTAAACCGTTGTGCCCCGTGTCTGCAGCTTACAGCATTTCCCCACTTTGCCCGGGTCTTCCCTACCGATGTCGTTCACGGTATTGACATATTTTCATCGACGATGAAATTTGTCTGGATACATCGACGTAGAGGACTGTGGAGTTTCGACGAATATCGAGTAAAACAATGGTAAACTAATGTTTACGTTCGAAAAACGGATGACAATGAAACGGAAGTTCTGGGCGAAGGTAGGGAACAAATGTCGTTCACGTGCGGAGCTGTGTGTACTGTAGTAAAGCATACGTATCTTCCGATAGAAGGTAGATCGATCCGAGTGTAATCGAATATTTATTCCAGACATGCAGCAGGCAGTCTGGGTGCATCGTGCACCGCACCCTGCCGGTGTTATTTTCATCTTTTCATGAATTCGAAGATAGTACATACATTTCCGAAGGAATAATGTATACGCAGTATAAAAACGGTTCTTCGTAGGCGAAACCATCTCGGGAGACACGGAAAGGAGTTTGTAGTCAGACTGTAGCAATCTAATATGCTGCACATGATGATTCTAACTATTTTTGTTGTTAAATAGAAGGTAAAGGGGCTGAAGGACTTAGGTCGATGGCCCGTTGGCAATGGTAATAGCAGAGGAATATATTATGTAAACAATCGCGCAAACGTATCAGTATCTGTACCATGTAATACATTGTCAATAAATACATTTACTACTACTAGAAGGTAAAATTCATCTAAAATTACAGACATAGGTCTGTATTACTCCGCTTTCTTTTATATTTATATTTATATTTATATTTATATTTATATTTATATTTATATTTATATTTATATTTATATTTATATTTATATTTATATTTATATTTATATTTATATTTATATTTATATTTATATTTATATTTATATTTATATTTATATTTATATTTATATTTATATTTATATTTATATTTATATTTATATTTATATTTATATTTATATTTATATTTATATTTATATTTATATTTATATTTATATTTATATTTAAAGAAGAAAAAAAAATAGTATGAAGAGTCACGAACAACGACGAGGAATTAGAAATTCGAGATTTGGTATCTGAAGGTAACTCGAGTGGAAGGAGGGCGGGGATGCGCTGTGAAGTTGAATTTGTGCAGAGTGGAGAAATTGGAGGATTTTCGAGGAGACGAGAGGCAGCTGGGTCCGGGTGAGGCCAACCCCTCGATCTCTCGACAGAAAAGGTTTATAATATTCGAAAACCCCCGATGCAAACTCCCCACCCGCCGAACGCCGAGGACGTCGCGGAAACGGGAAACGAGATTTGAGACTTGAATCGGATTCGGCTTACTTTAATGCTCGGCGTCAGGCGTTTTGAGTTCCGTTTCGATTTACTGTATTTTATATGGGCGGTGGTGCGAGAGCCTCCACTAACAATTCGATACGGAATCCATCGACGTAAAAGTTTCATCACCCGAAGTACAAGAAAATTGAATGACGCGGTCGAAGATAATGGAGACGACTTCAAGTGCACACCGTTCGAACGCGCACACATTCGTTGCAACAAAAATTAATCGTACAACGCGTAAAAAAGTAACAATGTATCGTAAGATCGTTCAAATGTACACCATAAATATACAATAACGGTTTTCTTCGACAAATCAAGAGCTGTCACCGGAATTTTTCTACACTATAAAAAGGTTGCATTATTCACAAGTTATCAGATTTTGAGACCAGCGCCTTTTTAAAGTAAAACATTCTAAAAATAATACTTTTCGATATTGACACATTTTGAAAGGAACATATTTTAGTGCCCCAATTTCTCGAGCGTACGATTTAACGTCTGTTATACAATTATCGTGTTATCTTTAGACGGTGCTACTTTCGACGACTGCTTACAATAAGCTGTCTTGCTTTAAAAATAAAATGCCTTCACTCGTGAATACGTAAACTTTTCGAGGTATATATATCGAAGTGTCAGCGTGAAGTTTTGATCGTTATAAAAAAACTCCCGTTACTATGCTCGCGACTTACACTAGAACGATGTTGCGAAAGTTTATTACTTTTTATCGCGATGTACGTTTTATTTTCGTTGCAACGATCGTGTCTATATACGGAGCGGTGTATATTTAGAACCCTCAATCAATGTATTGTCTAGGAGTCTGTACAAGGAAACGGCGCGAACTATGCATATTAATACGAACGTGAATTTGGCAGTCCCAAACGAGTAACGGGAAATCCAAAAGCGGCACAGAAAATTGACACGAAGTATGAGCGTCTGGATAAAATCGAGACACTCGATGTAGCCCCGACATCAGCGAACTAAAGTTTGCTTCGCTGGTGCATGCTCGCATGTGCTCTGTAACACCGATACAGGGTACACGCAGCACACGCTAAAAGGCATTGTCGGACCGGTAAAATTAATCTCTCTCCCAGAGAGTGTTCGTGGATTTTGATGAATATTACATCGAGGAAAAATTCAGAACCGGAGCCGACAGTGGATTTGCCGCTCGTCCAACGAGCCATCAACTATTCACGAATAATCATCAGGCTTAATTCGACCTACTTCACCATCATGATATAGTAATACAATAAACCCTACCGGTTTATTTCGAGGCCTCTCGGTGACGAGTTACGAACGAAATGCCGAACGAGCATAAACAAATATTCTTGTCATATATATATATAAAAAAAAACCCCTATGAATCATCGAGACAGAGAGCCCCGATTAATAATCCAGAACGAATGAAATTGAACTAAACAATTTACTAGAAGCCAACGACCCCTCGAGGCTCTGCGCGGACCTGTATCGAGCAGTGGCGAGAGAAAATGAATATAAAAAAAGAGAAAAAAGAATGGCAGCACGCGCTCCGCCACGGGCGAGAGGAGTTAAGGATTTCTCGTCGACTGCACACTCGTTCGGCTTACGTACGTAGAAACGAATCAAACATTCATTGGTCCGAAATGGTCTCCGTATGCGCGGTGGAGAGCGCCGCGAGAGACTCCGAGGAACAAACGAGTTTCGTTGGCGCGCTCTCGTTCTATTACGTCCGTCCTAACCTCCGAGAGAGCGAAGCCGGCTACCGGCCGCGTGCCGCCGCATGGTAAAGAGTGCTCTCCCGTATCGCTGCCTCTGCTGCTCCCGTCACTGTGTACTCTCGGACTTTTCGTGCGCGCTCATTCCCGACTAGTTTCCACTGCATGGAAATCGGCTGCGAAACGTAAATGCGCCACACTGTGTGTATACGCGCAGTCCGTACGAACAGCGGCGAGTCGAGTAGCCCAGTCGACAGGAGGACCCGGGCCACTCGTGGAACTTTGTCCGCGACCATTGTTGCGTCAACACAGATGTCGAAATGAGCATGGAATCGTTCTCGTTTCCATTCGTCTCTCTCCGCCTCTCCCGGCGCTGCTTAAACTTTGCGTCTCTCTTTTTTCAGCGTATGCAGAATAAAGGGCTGCGCACACTACGTACTTACACTGTAGCTGCTCGATCCGCTTCGCTGCTGCTGCTCCATCGGGGTCCTTCCACGGGGCACCACTCTCTTAGCGGTGGAAGGGACAAATCGAATTTAAATCTCGAGTACACTCGTGCGGCCCGGTTAACGAAACTTCATTTTATAAATCTTTCCGCTCGCTCGCTCTAACCGCCGCGCTCGCGCGCTCGAACCTCTCCAGCGCTGACACACTCTCGAGAATAATTTTTAAATTCCACGCGGGTGTGTCTCTATGTGCGAGCAGAGTAAATTTGCGAAGGGTTTTTCTCTCGTCCCAGCCCGCGGGCCCTGGATTCGTCCGGTCTTTTTCTCTGGTGAGCTTAAAAATAAAGATTTAAAAAAAAATCGAGTGAACCGAAAAAAAGGAATACAAGCTAGACCGTATAGACGAACCGGAGCCAGAGAGCCGAACACTATATCACTCTCTTTTCTGCTGCCAGCACGTCGCGCTCCTGCAGTATACTGTATATGCGAAAATGAAAGGAAAAAAAAAACGTAAGAGAGGAAAAATCGAGGTAAGCCTTCGAGGTCTTTGAGGCTCTTCTTTGGTATCGAGTACCACGCTTTATCTCTCTTTCTCCCTCTCTCTTGTATCCTCTTCCTTGGCTCTTTCGCCCTTTTCCGCGGTATCCCGCCGCCGAACCACCCCCGTGGCGGCTCAACTAGTATATAAATATATTCGGCTCTACCGGGATACACGGGATTAGAGAAGCGACAAAGAAGGCCCGGTTTACTCTGAACACCGAGCTTGAGGACACGGCTCAATGGTTTTTTACTTCGGCTTGTTCATTGGCTCTCACTCTTTACCGTGGATTTATTTATTTTCGTAGTCACTTTTTACGGATTAACTTCCGGTGTAACTGCAGTTTATCGAGATAGACGTATTGATAATGATAAATATTGCAGATTTAAAAAAAGGGTCTCCACCGTGAAAAATTAATAGTAAGGCTGCAAGGGCAAATATTGGCGGGTATTGGCAAATTTTAGTAAATATTAGTAAATAATGGTAAGTATCGAAAATTATATATGACAGTACTTTGGTACCCTATGTGAAGCGTATAAATACTGTCCAGTGACATTAATTTTATCCTGGGTCGACATATTTTTTCTCGCCAATGACAAATCTCGTTCATTTTGCTTCCATCCGAAAAAATGTTATACAAATATCCGCGCCAGAAACGAAAACCAATATATTATTTTATGCGTTTACCATGGATTTATTTATTTTCGTAGTCACTTTTTACGGATTAACTTCCGCTGTAACTGCAGTTTATCGAGATAGACTTATTGATAATGATAAATATTGCAGATTTAAAAAAAGGGTCTGCACCGCGAAAAATTAATAGTAAGGCTGCAAGGGCAAATATTGGCGGGTATCGGCAAATTTTAGTAAATATTAGTAAATAATGGTAAGTATCGACAATTACACACGACAGTACTTTGCTACCCTATGTGAAGCGTATAGATACTGTCCAGTGACATTAATTTTATCCTGGGTCGACATATTTTTTCACGCCAATCACAAATCCCGTTCATTTTGCTTCCATCCGAAAAAAAGTTATACAAATATCCGCGCCAGAAGCGAAAAGCAATATATTATTTTACGCGTTTACCATTTGCAAACCATTCCGGTGCGCTCGCAGTTCTCTGACGCTGCCGTAATAATAATTTTGTTTCCCCATAAGACCGGCCTCCGACAGCGAGACAAGTGCAGTTGTGTATCATCGCTGACAGCTGTGATGTTTCCAATAATATATAGAACCTATCGAACGGGACACTTGTCATTTCAATGGCCACCGGCGGGAGGTCAAAAAGGAGTGCCCGGAGAGTGGACGGGAAGATACAAGGTATATGCGAGGCTTGGCAAATACGCGAATGCAAATTTCACGAGGGAACGGATTAGGCCTCGATCCCTCCAAGAGTTGTCAGACAGCCGCGAAAGCCAGCAGGGGAGAGCTTTATAATCACCTGTCCCAGACTAATAGTATACGAGACGAGAAAGGACGAGGGAGCGACCGTCGCGGGACAACGGCCAGTAGCTGAGGAGCGATTGATTTACCGCTCGACCGCTTGGCCCTTTGGCCATTGCACTGCCTCTCCTTGCACCCGAAGCTTTCCTTCGAGCTCTCGCAAAACCTGTTCCCTAAGAAAATTCGTCTACCTGCAGCTACCCCCAGTTCTCCGAGTCCGCCGCACATTACGCTTCCTCCTTTCGCCAAATATGGGACAAGGCGAAGAGCAAGGTCTCGCCGTTTTAGAACGGAATCCGGGTACGCTTCTTACCTGCAAGACGCACCTGTCTTACAGGTAAGAAACGAATCTTCCGCGACGAGGGAGGAAGCAACCGGCGATGAAGGTGGACCGAGGAAAAACGAATCCACAGGCAAAAACCCGCGAAATACCTGGATCCCGATGAATAACCCTGGAGCAAGAAGTTCGAACTCACAGGGAAATACACGAACGAAGAGATCTTCAGATATGCGTGGCCACGTCTTTTACAAAACCCACTACCTCGTGAATGCTCGACGCTGTGCAAAGTGCACCGAGTGCGCACCTACTCCACTCTGTACCTCGGGTGCATTTCGCGAATGAATTTTCCTCGGCGAGGCTCCATCCTCCTCCGGATACTCGGAGGTATACTTCTGGCTCTGTAACGGGCCAAAAGTAAGAAGAGAACGCAGAGGAGACGCTCTTTGTGCGACCAACTCTTTCTCTTGCAGGTGTCTTCCTCAACGGCTTTTCTTTTCTTTGCTCCGCTGTTGCCGGCAAACCTGTCGTCCCTTTTCGCTACTTTTCCCCCTTCCTCCATCGGCCTACTGCTTAATCTCGGGAAACTCGGGTTAGCAAGAATTCCTGGATCGTTAGACTTTCAGGGAGATGACCGAGATTCTGAACTGAGATTCTTTCACGGAGGGAGCGAGATGGAGAGTTCGTGCCTCGGCGAGTGTTTCGACGTTACCCTTAGTCACTAATGACCTATTAGCTAAAAAACAAATTAAGGTTGCTACGGTTGGGGTGTTTTGCCCTGGTCAAATGAGTGTTAAATTAAAAACAATGATTTGCACAATGTCTTACGCATAAATTGACTACGGCGGTATAAATGGTATCACAACATACGTTCTCGATGTATAAAAGTCGATTGACGTATAAAACTTTGCACAAACGACATAGTAAAAAAAAAATGTTTTCCCAACTGCGCTAAAATAACCACATTCCTTGCGTGCAATGCGGGCGGAAAATAGCATATTATTGACCGATGATAATTATTAACATGTGCGCATGCGCGGTACAATTTCATTACTCCCTAGGGAGTAATAGGGCTCATTACTTCCGCTGGAAGCTCTATTACTCCCGGAGGAGTAATGGTCATTGGCGAAGATGACGATTTTGCGACGCAAGAAATGTGGTTATTTTAACGAAATCGAAAAAAAAATATCGTATGCCACAAGGGAGGAAGTGCATTTTCGCACTTCGAAAAAACGCACTTTCCTCCCTTGTGGCATAATATACTATTTTTCCCGACTACGCTAAAAAGGCCCTATTTCAGGCCTGTAACGGGGGTGGAAAATGGCCGATTCTTGACGAGCGAGAGGAAAAGTAATTTAACGGGAAGAAAGTGAACTTTTCCTCTCGCTAAATCACTTTTCCTCCAGCTCGTCAAGACTCGGCGAATTTCCATCCCCGATGCAGGCATAGAAATATGGCCACTTTTTAGCACAGCCGGGGAAAAATACCAAATGCCACTCGGGAGGAAGTGCATTTTCACCTCGTGTGAATTTCTGCTCTCGCTTCGCTCGGGCATCAAACTTCGCTCGATGAATAAACGCAATTTCCTCCCTTCTAGCATAATATACTATTGCCCTCATTTGACTGGGGGGGCTTCCGCCTGCTTAAAGCTGAATTTATTGTTCATGTATTAAAAAAAGATAAAGGTCTGGCCCAAGCCAGGTGTGCGAAGAGCTGATCCTCCGTGAAAGCGAACAGTGGAAACAGAATCTAGGAACAGGGCGCCTTTTCGACCCGCCTGTCGGCCTAATAGCATCGGGTCACGCTTGCCTCTTTTTTTTCCTTTTATTCCACCGTTTTTTCTTCTCTCGGCCGACTAATCCGCGTTGCCGATCGAACTGACGCGCGAGCGGGATACCTCGCGCGGATGCATAGGCGCATCCGGACGATATTCGATTTGGAATTTAGATACAACGGAGGGATAAACGCACCGAGAGATCGGATAACTTTCGCGCCGTCGAGATTCATTCGCGATATAATCGAGGCGGGGTGTCCGACCGGATGAAACTCGATATGGTTGAACGGTGTCTGCCTCGCTCTCTCCATCGCTATCCTACGCGTGTCCCGCATAGAAGCTTCTATACAACTTTAATTGTTCACGATGCCGGATAAGCAGATGGCACCCCGGGAATTTGCCAGTCGATCGATTACCTCGAGAATTATTGACAGCCGATATCGAAACTAGCGACGAGTGGATTGAAGCTCTGTCGATAAACGATTTCTAGAGCGAAACTCGTTTAAAAAAATTATGCGCAGTGAGAGGAAATAGGGAGAGCAATCAACGTTTCGATAATCGATGGAACAATAATGGGGGAGAAAAAAAATTACATGGAGCCGTTCCAGTCGCGATAAGCGATTTCGTTGGCAAGGAAAGTACATTCGATAATTTGAGAGAGCGTCTGACGGACGTCCGAGTTTATGGAATTGTTAATCGAAGGGGGCGGAGAATTAACAAAGAGAGAGAAAGAAGAAAAACCTGTTTTATCGGAGCAAGTATCTTGGCTGAAAAATCGAGGAAAAAAAGTGCCGATTATCGCAAACGTCGAGCTGGACGTGTTATAACGCCAGTGCCAATGGTTTAGCCAGCCAACAGTTTTGTTAGTACTTTGCAGTGTTTCTGCGACCGACGGCCCTTTTGCAGCGCGCTGAGAGAATGCTGTTTCGATATTCGATGGATTATCGATAATCTCAATCGCCCACGATGGAGAATACGCCAGACTTTTTTGTGGATTCGCCCCTCACCCGTACGGTACAAACTCCGGTCGAGAGCCGAAGCATGTCCTGCTTTTCGGAAACTTGGAAACTTATCGTTTAACCGTCGAACTCGGCTCTTCGTTTGTTCTACTTCGTGGACGTGACGTTCCGTACGGTACACAGACGTATCTCCGATAACGATAAAATGGATATGCTGATCGCCCGATATTACTCACAATATTTATATTTTACAATTGGTCCAAACTTCATTTCTCGTCTCGAACTTTGAACAACCGATAGGGCCAAAAGTTTGAAAGATTTTTGCTTGGGAGAGTGAAACACAGTGTGCAAGATTTTTTCCCCGCCCAACCTGGACTCGATCGATAACAGAAATTGTAAATTCATATTTTTGTTCACTGGCGCCGACCATTCCCGATTAAAATGAACTTCTTACATGGAGCCGATATTAAAAATTCGTGTAAGAAACCTCAAACATAAAATTTTTAGCCGAATGTCGGTTGTTTCTTCGCACCGAGTCTGGCCTGTATTAGCGTCGTATCTCCTCCAAAACGGTAACATCGCCGCGCGAACCTTTTATGACTCGAAACTGAGCGTCTGAAATTTTATATTTTTTATTTCTCAATTATTTTTCACACAGCAAAGTTGGCAGCGAATCGCAACAGAGCACAGCGTATCCCGCAGGGCACTGTGCCTCGCTCTCCCCTCGTGTAACTTTCATCTCGGGCGGCAACAATTTTTTCCACCGTGCCTCTGGTATCCTCCACGCAGGTAGAAACTTCCCTTCTTCGCAGTTTGCCGAGAGTAAAATCTTGGAGGGTACGCGCGGATACCTGAGACCTCCCATCGTCAGGTATACAACTCGGAAGATTTACAAGAACCACCGGGGACGCGTTCTTTACCAGCTGCCTAAATACCCCGACGAAATGAACCGAGAGATTAGGCTGCTCAGTTCTCGTTTCCCGAATATCCCGAAATTTCCGTTCGATCCAAGAGAGTTCCGAGCGTTCCGCTTTGAGAGCCGGTTATCTTTTCTTACGTACGCGGAACTTGGCATCGAGTTGTTCGAACGATTCCGCCGCCGTGGATAAATATTCTTTGGCCGGAGTGCCGAATAAATTACCCGTACAACGCCAACGGGCTATCTCGAGATCCATTCATAAACCATTCGCGATATATACATTGACGGTAGGCGGGCACGAGTAATGGTAACGAGGCTTGTACTACGAAGTGAAGGGTATCAAGCGAGGCTCGCGGGCGGCTCCCGATGGAGAATAACCAAGGCGGTAGGATATTCTGGCGATTGTCCAATTTTCGCTCGAGCCTCGGAAAACCCCCCGATGAACGTGTCAGTCGTCGTACTTTGCGTCGTGGAATGTTTTACGGCATCGGGAGGGAAAGCCTCTTCGGCAGGGCGAACCGGAGCGACATCGGCGGATCCACAAAAGCCCCACTATCGTACCATAAAGCCGATTAATACTCGTCGAACGGGAATGAGTCGACTTCCGACATTTGGGAATCTCGCGTTCGTTATTTTTAGCGTCTCTCTCGCCACACTTCACATCGGTTATCTCGCGCAGTGCGTCCCTTTTCCTTTCGCCTCGCCCTGTGCGCCTCATATGAATCACCGTTTAGCCATTGCGTGCCGTTTCCACAGCGGCGAGCCGCGTCGAATTCATTTTTCATGTCGCCCACCGACCAACCTCCCCCCCCCCCCCCACCACCTTCCTCCTCCTCCCCAACCCGGCCGCTGTGCAAGCTTGATTGATACAAACGCGCCGAACGAAAATCGTTGGAATGAGAAAATGTATGTGAGAAAAAGAGGAAGGACGGAATGATATAAAACTGTCGGTAATTTATAGAAATAGAAAGCAGACGGTTCATAGACACATGGAGACTAAAAAAGTCCAGTTATCTGTTCGCGCGATCGAATGATAAATACAGTTACAGTGGACTCGCCGTAATATCTCGTTTCCCCTCAATTGTCTGTCCAAGCTATTTCCCCGTGAGGGGAAAGCGTCTCCCACTATACACAGTAAAAAGTAATTTCGTAACATCGGAATGCGGAATTACATAAAAATTATTTTGTTAAATAAGTGACAAACTCGTTTGTCACTTATTCGAATATACGAACATGTCCTTTTATTTCCCGTGTCATTGACATTTTAGTTTGTTTGTTTGTAAAACTAGAACATTAACAAATAAAAAATTGTGGAAGTTTGTGAACAATAAGTTGTTGTAAAAAGTACAAACTTTTTTTACATTTCATAATTTCGCACGCTCTCTGATGTAGCGCATCCCGAGCCACGAGTGCGCGATATTACGGAGAGTCCGCTGTACTGCCGTAGGGGAGAGTGGGGCCAAACGGGACAGTGAGAGCAAAACTCAATTTCCAATAATGTTCGGCTGCCCCAATTTTGTCCCAACGATACATCCATATTTTCAACCTCCTTTTGCCCCACGCACCACCACCGCCTCCATACAAAAGTTATTGGAAAATTGCATTTTGCCTCATTATCTCGTTTTGCCCCGCTATGCCATTTTGCCCCGCTCTCCCCTACCTTTCTTTCTTTCATCGTATAGAAAAGAGGCGGTGTGAAAAATATTATCAAAAATGTAGAAGAGAATTAACGAACATTGCCGATAACTTATGAAAATAGAAACTAGGGGCTGAAGGACTTGAGTCGATAATACTTTGGCAATAGAAATATATACTGTAACGACCGAGCGAATGAATAACGCGCGTATTTGGTTTTGGGGCGGATATTAAGTACAATCGCAGCTGAATATCTCGAGCACGAACTGTCAAACGTCTGTTCGTTTTGAAAGTATCGTCTAGACTCTCTGACATGACGATCGATCTTGTATCGATCGTCTATCATCGATCATTCGTCTATTATCAAACCTAACTAATATCGTGCCGTAACGAATACTCCGCTACATATTCGTTACAATACTGCAAATATTCTATTAAATGTACCAACGTCTATGTATCATGTATAAATATTGTCAATAAATACATTCAGTACTAGAAACTAGACGGTCCGCAGACACATGGAGTCGAAAAGGGGTCCAGGTATTTGTTCACTCGGGCGAATGATAAATACAGTTATTGGCATCCCGTTGTTTCTTTCTTTTCAATGCAATTTACTCCAGAGTGCCGACAACTGTGGAAGAGAGTCAACCCAAGGCGCGGAGCAGTCGAAGGAAAGCCGAGCGAAATGAAAGACACGGATCGTAAAAGGATGCGAGGAAAAGCTCGCTTATTTTGCATCTCCAGGGATCCTCGAGCAAACTGTACGTATATATATTTTCTCCGTAGTATGTTGGCTCTTCTCTCGTCGCCGTACGCGAGGTCGGGGGCAAAACGGTCATCCGTTTGAGACGGGACTACTTTATGTTCGACGAAAAAAGAATGGTAAAGATGGTCCGTCTCACCCCGAGGTTCCGTTTTGGCCCGCGTTTCCCCTATACGAAAGAACCGCAGAGTCGACAACGTTCAGTGATCTCGGCCGACATTGCACAGTGGAAAAATCAGGGCGTTAGTTTGAATAACAGTTGATGGAAAGCCCGGGGTGCAACGGCAGTCGGGCTGTGCGTTTGCCGAACGTTGAAAAGGGAATAGGGAATACGCAGGAATAATGAAAATAAACGATCGCGCCGAGAGTGGCCCGGGGCCTGTGTGTGTGTATGTAAATCATTGCTTGATATGCAAGAATGATCACTGCCTAGGACACCCCGAGCGCGCCACTATTATTACTCTATATCAAATTGGATCTCGCGAAGCATTCGCGGGAAACGTAATTCGCGTTATTGCGAATTAATAGCCGCGCACGCGCGGGTGCCCAGCGCGGCGTGATCTCGGGTGTGGCTGGGAACTTGCCTATGATAGATCGCTCGAGCTATCCACGCTGGTAGTTCGTTCGATAGTTCAGGGGGCATCCGTTAAAAATTAATGCGCATGGAAAAGTACGCGAAACCGGCAAGCAGAAATAAATATATGCGGCTAAAAATATATCGAAAAAATGTTGGCGTCAAAACTCGAGATGGGTATGCGGGAGAGGATAACTAATCTCAACAAATATAGAAGTAATGTGTGCCACGTGAAATATACTTTTGCCAAAAAAGTAATGTATTTCGTAGACACTGCAAATGATATTTTAATGCATTATTATAAAATATATATTTTATTATATTAATATAATATATTTATGTTTTATTTTAACATATGAATAATATTAAAACGTCTTATTTAGTATATTACGAAAATATTTGGCTCCATGGACGCAAGGGCAGACGCAATTGTAGAGAGTCGTCTGTAAGCCGGAGAATCTTTGAATCGATACGCCATTCCACTCTAAATAATACCGTCGGAATTTAAGTATTTCTCGTTTCGCCACTCTATCCGGTCAAAGTACGGAATTACGTGGAGGCAATGAGGGGCGAAAGGTAGCGATCTTCGAAGTTTCCTCCAGGCTCTTGATATAAATAAATTGTTCCGAACTCTCGAGGAGAATAAGACGACCAAGGGAGAGAGAGAAAGACCGTTGAGGATCTGCGGTATTGACGGAAACGTGTAAATATTATAAGACGAAGGCTCCCCGGCTCTCGTGCGAAACTCTGTAACCGGCAAACTTTTTTTTTTATTCCCGCGAAACTTTGTTCGAGTTGATATCTCGAGCCGCATGGAAATTCTCATCGGCGCGGATCCAAATACATAATACGACATTGTACTTTTCAGAATAGAATTATGCGCGGTGTGGAAATATTCTTCAGGCGTGTCATTCGCGTAACGTATATAACACGTCTATATATACATATAGCGTAAAACCGGCGCACTTATAATCCCGAGAATTCAACGTGGGCGCGAAATGATTTCTGTGTCGCGTAGCTACTTGCTCGAGTTTCCTGCACGGAGCGCCTCTATACCTGTGTCGTGGTAACTGTGAGCTATAGCGGGCGACCTCGCTCTTCCCGCTCGTTCTCCTCTGTGGTGTCAAGCGCGAGCGGAAGCGCGACCGTACGGAGTACGAGAGCCCTGATCACAGACGGATGTGCATGGCGAGCTCGAGAAAATGATCCAATCAAACTACGCGATTGAGGAAGAGAAGGGAGCTACGAGAAGCAAAATACGAGCTCGTGAATTTCGTCGAATCGCAATCAAAGTTGCAGCGAACGTATAAACCAATAACCTTGAACTCGCTCGTTGGATCCAAACAAGTAAACAGACAACGCAACGAATGAGGGAATAAGTTTTGTACATCGCTTCCTCTGTGAGACAGTTCGTTGGCCGATTTTGGATTCCCCATGGAGGAAGCTAGGCTTACTAATATTGAATTTAGATAATCAACATTTATCGCAACTTTTGTTGTAAAAATTCGCTAATTCAAATTTTCGCTATTCGTCGTTTCGTGGCTATTTGTAATCTTGTGTCGGACGTAAAATACAAATTTTTTGTAATTTTTTTAGTTTGATTCGAATTTCAGAAAAATGATTATAGGGGAGACCGGGGCGAGATGGGCCCCCTAAACAAATAACGCGGCTACAACGCTGCCGGAAGTTATAATCTACTATTTGTCACCCAACAATGATATTTTCATAGGTTTTATAACCCGTCCCAAAAAGAAAATGTTCTGGGCCAAAACGGGCTACCCGTAAATTTTTCAATTTTTTTTGGTACCCTATTTTTCCCGATATTGCGTTTTCTCTGGTTCTGTCATTGTCCGCGAAAGGTTTTTATTTTTTCCTTCCAGGTTTTCATATATTTTTAAATCATTTTGCGGTGGACCATTACGCCCCGGGTTGGCCCGACTGTTTACTAGCCCAACTCGCCCCGGGGGCCCATCTTGCCCCGGCTTCCCCTATCTATTTGTTCCAAATGTAACACAAAACTTTGCAGTGTTAGTCCGTTAACTTTCAAAATTTGAACGCGTTTGTTCTACGTTTGTCGAGCATTGTTAGAAAGAAAAAAAATAACTCAGTCTCATAAAATCTGATCGCTCGAATAGATTTCGGTCAAATTCAATACCAAAAGTCCTTGACCGATATATTAGTTTTGCGTGAAATTTTAACATTATACCTCTCAATTTACAAAAGTTTCAAGAATTCATAATCTCTCAAAGTCTCAAATCAAAACATAGTTTCCTCTACGAGAAAGAATTTAAAAAAGAACTACAGGCCTGCTATAGCTTCGATCATGGATAAGCTCGAAGATAATCGAGCCTGAGGCTTATGCGTTTGTTATGAGTTTCGGTTTCTCGGGAAATGCTTGGATATTATGCTCTCGGTGCAATAATTGAAGTATACCGTTTGGCTATTGGCCTCGAGCTATAAATACTGTTATTCCTAATGCCCGTCGTGTGGCAGAGGCAAAGCGGTGCGTCGACTCGAAGCGCGGAGCATTTGCCGATAGCCGATTATTCTGTTTTATGGGAACACACACACATCCGGACAGACCGCGGGGAGAATCCCGAGCTGGCCGAGGGAATGGAACCGATACGTTCGGCTAATTCGTCGGTTGTGTATCCGTCAGTCAACGGCGCAAAACAAAGCGTCGATGTGCGAAACCTGTGACAGAAAACACACTACGCGCATCACCGGTGGAAGCTCCGCTGGCTGGCAGTGGTCGCCTATTCCGGCATAGCGCCCGAGTGGTATAGGAACGTTCGGTACTTTCCGGGAACTCTGTCTCGCTTGTAGCACAGCAGCCCCGGACGATACTCTACGCAGTTTATACGCGTTCGTACAGGTATTTGGCGGAGCTCGGGCGGACGCGTCGGGCCATCGAACAACACGCTCAACAGGCACGAGAGGAGGATATAGACACTGGACCATAGTAGACAGTGATAAAGCTCTCTTGGAATTATTCAATTTCTGTCTCTACTCGAGAATCAAACGGATATCGGGGATACGCGGAGCGATGAACGATGATCATTAAAGTTTGATGTATCGGGGATATGTTCACGTGCAACGATTTATCGGAGGATATATTGATAATGAAACTTATAATCTTTTTTTGTAAGGTAGAACGAGCACGAACCCGATTATTAGATACAATGACGATTCTTTGTTATGTTGCAAACAATACAGACACGATTATGTTTGTAAAAAATCAAGCTACCTCTAGCAGAAATGACTGGGGCAAAATGACGGTAAATCGACACTCCGTTTCGGACACTTTATTGAGTGTTTTTGAGCCTACACCAACGACAGAAATTTCTACTGTTGACGTCGGTTCATCCTCTATTCGTAGTCGATTTCAGTGGCACCGTAGTTCAAAGACGCGTTCTGGAACGCGTGCTGGAACATTAGTTTCTTATGAGCGAAGGTGTACCGAGGATAAACCGACATCCGCAGCTTTTTTTTCGTAACCATCGGTTTCGATGTCACACGCGCTTTACCGAGCACTTTGTTTATAACAGGCTGTTGTCTGGATCGCGTTCGCATGTAACCGTCTGACCCTAGGTGAATTATCCGTCTCATCGTAACTGACGATTGAGTAATAAATATGAAAAATGTCGGTTTTCGTCGGTTCACACTCGGTTTCATACACATGGATAAGAAATCAACGGTTCTTAAAAAATTCCTGGACAGATTGTAAAACATCGATTTATCCTCAAAAACTCTCGGAAAATTATCTGAAACCGATAATTAGCCGTTCCCTCGGTGGTTTCTGATAAAGTAAGTTATCGGCTGTTTACATTGATCAAATAAATCCAAATTCGACAGATTTTTGCATGGTTTCTTGATGGAAAAGGGTGACGATCGTAATTTCGTCAGTTTCATTTGTATCTCAATAAGAACAATAACCATAACGTGATTCGGAGATTTGGAGGAAAATGTTCACTTATCGAATATTTGTATGAAACTTCTTTAATTAATATCGGCTATCAGCCTGCCGGCGGTGATCTCACGCTGTACTAATATGCCGACATTTTGAATTCGGAATCACTGGTTTATTAACAGTGTCAGCCATTCAGTTAATCGGCAGCCGGCAAGCATATAGAAATAAGCCAAATTTGTGTAAGAATCAATAATTTGTAAATTTATTATCGATCGTGAAATTGCAGTGAAAAAACTTTTTGTTTAAATACATACCTTATAAGTATGTTGAAGTGTCAAATTTTTCTCCCGATCAAACGACTTGAGCGAAAATTTCGTCCGTCTTAATATTTTAAAGATCCCGAAGAATGCTATCAGGTGTCATACATACGTAAAATAATATTTTATCATCTTACTATTTTTCTCGACCCTAAATATCAAGACTTGAAAATGCTCATAATACAACTGTTATATGACTGCTAATGTGCAAGGACTACCTTAATCATATTTTTTTAAATTTGTATTAAGTTACTTGGATGCGATATAGTGAATGTACCGGTGAATTATATTTATTCCTATTGTTACCGGTAATAGGGGAGAACGGGCCAAAATGGCACAGCGAGACAAAACGGGATAATGAGACAAAACGCAATTTTCCAATAACTTTTGGATGGTGGCGATGGTGGTCCGTGAGACAAAACAGGGTTGAAAATCCGGATATATCACTGGGACAAAATGGAGCGTCCAAAAATTATTGAAAAATAGAGTTTTGCCCTCACTGTTCCGTTTTTCCACACTGTCCTATTTTGTCCCGCTCTCCCCTATTACCGGTCGCGTTGACGGTTATATCGGTAATTTCTCAAACTGCCAAAACTGTTAATTTTCACATGAAAAGTTATTTCTCAACGATACTATAACAATTTTGTTTAAAAACCTAATTTCCGAGCGAAATTGTTTATGCAAAAAAATTAGAATTACGTTGATAAATGTATTGTTTATTCCTTTGATCAGTTAGTCACCGGCTCGGATCCCTACTTGGATGGGCAATGACGAGCGACGATTTTACAATCGAGAAAATTATGGCAATATTAATACACAAGATAACGAACATAACGAAGTTTTCTTGAATGAAACTCGTACATCAGACACGTCGAGAAATTTCGATTCGACATATGATTCATTTCACTCATGCTTGTATATCGAAATTGATCCTTCGGTTTATGCATACAAAGTTCACATCGCAATAAAAAAAAAAATTCTTGCATAATTTTTTTTCCATTAATATTGGTCAATCATTGTCGTAACGAGATTGAAAATTTCTCGAATCGCAAATATTTATACCCCGCCGAATATTCGAGTGTGTCGTTATCGATTAACGCTCAGCAACATTTTCGGGAATAATTCAGGAATGAAGTGATTTTCCCTAGATAACTCCACCACTGTTGAAATTATTGTTTAATTTTTCGTGGAAACTTCGTGTCGAGTTTGATGCAGATAACAAATAAATAAATTTATTATATATATATATATATATATATATATATTATAAATTTAAATTTAAAAATATATATTATATATATATATATAGTATGTCCGACGGACCGTACTTGGTGCGAGTCTCCCGTATCGGAAAATAATTTTTTTTACCGGCTCGATGCCGATCTGTTTAATTGTCACGAGTGGATTCGCTTCCATGGAATTGACGTCCCCACACCTATAACGATACACTCGCCGAGACATTAAATTATTCACCCATCACTCATGTCCGTCGAGCGGTAATAATATTATTATTCCCGACTAATCTGCGATATGATTTTCACACGACGCTGTGCGAGCAGAGAAACGCTGATGAGCTTAGTCATCGCGCCATAGTTATTCCGTAACGATAATTCCATGCGTCGTCGAGGCCCTCCTCTCGTCACCAGAGCGGCGACTCGGGAATCAAAGGGGTCGTCGGACACGCGTGCTATATAAACGTATACGAGGGTAGTAGGTAATGTAACGAGATACGATGGAAAATGTTGAAAAAAAACAAAAAAAAAAAAAAAGAGTGAGCAACACGCCCAGGCGCCTCTCGTATAAATATGTAACGAGCTAAGGTTACGCGAGCCGATGAGACACGCCCTGGCCTTTCTCACATACGAGGGTCGACCGGGACAATTGCAGACACGAGGGTCCCTCTTGCAAGCCACGAATTTAAAGAGAGTAATTAAAAAGTATGGAACGGCCGAACCGCATAAAGTTTTAATTTTTTGCATCCAAAATAAAAAAAAAAGCGTAAAGAAAGTTTTGTGGTGAAGTGTACGCGACGAGATCCGGAACAATCCCGAGTGAGTGTAAAACCAAAATATGAGTTTTGTCTAGAATAATATATTCTTACTCCTTAGTTCCGGAGGCTGCAGTTGAATGTACCCGTGGACAGAGCATTCGCGGTTTCAGAGCACATAAGCAGACTCGAAACAGGAACGAGAGAATGGCGAATGGAAAACAATAAAAAAGAAAAAGTAAAAAAAAGCGGAAAAAAGGAAAGCCCGCTAGGCCTGGAAAATGCATTTCCTTTATAGCGAGAGCCTTTGCTCCCGAGAGTTTTTCTTGCCATCCGCCAGGTCGGGCTAACTCTCCCCCCTCCGCCGGTGGGTGGGGGGTTATTGTGGCCGTCCGACGAGCGGGTATAATGTTTTTTCAGGGCTCAAGAAACCGCGGTACGACGGAAGAGTGCCGCGGCATGATCGGGCTCTCGTAAAATAAAACAAGCGGAAGAAGATGAGCTGGAAGAAAATTAAAATAAAATAAAATAAAAAGCAACCACGATTTCCGCTCTCTTTCTCTGGATCCGAAGGAGCGTAGAAATTTTTTCTCGTTACGCGCTTAATTGAATCGTCAGAAATCCGTGAGTCCTGAAAAAGAGCTCGCGCCCGAGAGCGAGAGTTTAACGGCGCTATAATAGGGACATCGGTAGATTTGCATCGCAGCGTGAAGAATGCTAAAACGGCGTGGATAATCGCTCGGGTATAAATCGACGTCTGAGCCCCTCTCCCTCCTGGTGTATACACGTGAGCCGGTATATTTCGCACGCATTATGTATTTTACACCGTGAAGCAGTAGGACAAAGACGAAGAGTAAACCTCCGTTGAGTGTCGAGCGCGCTGACGGAGAGCATTGTCGCCCTCGGCTGACAGAGTACAGTGCGAGAGGACCGGGCGCAAGGCACTGGCGGAGATAGCCCGTGGGAAGAACCACCCCGCCGGCGTTGAAAGAAAGAGGGTTGTTTTCGCTCGACCGAGAGCGCTCGCTCGGAGGGATAGAGGATATAGAAAAAAAAAAATATACATAGCGGAGATAAAGGATAGAAAGAAAGGACGGAGGGACAACGAACCGAGTGATTCCAGACCCAAGTCTCTCGCATATCTCAGCCTCGGGGAATGAAAAAAAAATGTGGAAGACTGTAGACTAAGATAAGCGAAAGCTGTGTCCTCTCGTTCCATCTAAAATAATTCGACTACCCGAAACGCATGAGAATCGACTCTCCACGAGTAAAACGGATATTGAATTCGTGTCCAACGCGAAAAAATCCACAAAATTAAGTGGTCTAGACAGTTTTTTGCAACATGCCGTTTGGCAAAAAAAAATAAGCAGGGACCCCTTGTCGTGCTTTTCTGTCATTTGTATCGCAGTGTAACGGCGCAAAAATTAACTAATTGCTACGGTAATTTTTATTCGCCAAGCGAGCGGTCAATAATCCATTACCGGAAATACGTCGACATCGCTCCCGGGTTAAAACCAATATTGGATCCGTGTTCACCGCGAAAAGATGTATCGAATTACCTGGTGCGGAACCATTTTTTGTCGCCTCAGATTTGACGCAAAAAAATGTCATGGTTAACCCTTGCATCATGTTCTTTCCCGTTTTTCGTCACACTGCCAACGGCACGAATTTTAGTTTACGCGACAGACCAGCGTAAAAAATTATTTTTTATTTTCATAGACGAGAACTCAAAAAAAAAAATTACGACTAAATGTTTTTTGGTTTGTTAATAGTCATAAAGCTCTGCGGTTGTTAATATCTACGTGCCGTATAAATCGAAGTAAATGGGTCTGCTGCCCTACACGTATAGCCAGCCTCGCGCGGACGAAGCGTTACGTGGGACGTTCGATTTTCAATTTCCTAATCGGGGTACGCTCCGCTACATATTAATTAATAATATCCAGAGTGAGGGAGAGCGCTAAAGACACTCGTGTGGAACCGAAACGAGTGGCGATATACCCGTAGTATTAAACCACACTGATAGGATAGATTTTGAGTGAAATTACATGCTGGCGTGCGTCGAGCTGGGAAATTCGAATTTTCGTTATTAAATGCATGCCCTTGGATCGATCACAGTTTCGAGGTAAACAACATTTCCTTTCCGATATAATCGCGTATCAAACACGGCTCTTTCCACTTCGCATCGAATACCAACTCGATGAGAGAGCCGCCGCGCCGCATTCTCGCCGTATCGCACGCCCGCTTAATGCAAATATAAATTGTACCAGCCCGACAATTGCGCGACACTCTGCGACAATACCGAAAACGAATTACGTAGCTTAGCACCAAAACTCGGTCATTCCCAGTCACGTGTGTGAGACGAGATCAATCTAATGGTAATTTTGGTAGCGCGGGGGCCGATGCACTGCTTCACGAGAGCTCGGTCGTTAATCTCGGGGCCCACTCACGCCGAACGCGACGAGCCGGCTTGGACGGACTCCCCCGCACGATTAGCCCATTGCACAACTTCTCTTCCAAACGTTTTCTTCGCATTACATTCCGCAACGAAATAAAAACGTCTCGACGCATTCTACGGGACCGCACTCCGCGAGAGGATTGACTGTGTACTTATCTCAGACAATAAAAAAAGAAACAAACGAAAATTAACTTACCGGTTTTTCGCTGAGAAGAAAATACGCCGGAGTAATCGACGACGAACGCACACTGTCAACGCGATACACTCGATATATTTCGGGGAGTGAATAACAGACGAAATACCGCGGATGTATTTCGTGCACGAGAATATATCAGAGTGTTACGGGGAGTGTTGGCGAACACACGGACGATACTGCTCTGAGAGATCACGATACGGAAACCGAAATCGATGTGCAGTCCGTCGCATCCAAAATGCAACTTGAACCATAGCCCGCGCTTCGTTCACTAGGCAAAGTATGAAACACGAGGTGGGGGTCGACTGCCGCGACGCGACGAGCCGGCTTCGAAACACTCGCGAGAGGGAGCCCGTTACTTGCCAATGGCGGCGTCGGCGCGGCTGGGCGCTGCGCCCTCGTCGGTCGGTAGTTGTCGTGGGTTACATATCGGTGCCCGAATGCAAATCAAGTTCTGTTGCCAAAAGAACCCTTTACCAGATCCGAAGTGCACTACAACACTCAATGCATTGGGGTCCTTTTTATTAATTATTTTATTAATATTATTGACGTTATAAATTACTTAAAATAATCTTTCACAGTAGTTACTGCATCAATTTCGTGAGCGCGTTAGCATCCAGCGACATCGGTCGACGAACAATTGTACCGTTGGAAAAATCCGGTATCTGCATGGCCGACGGTTCGTATTTTCTAGGGTCGGTAATTTATCTTCGTCCGTTCGGAACTCAAGTGAAAAAACTTCTTTTTTTCAATAGGCTTGCGGCGGAGATTTTAAACGATTTGTACTGTATTCAGCTGGGACGCAGCACTGGAAATAAGTATTAAACATTTCTTTGACGAAATTATTTCTTATTGTCAAGAAAGTGCACGATGTATTTCTTTAATCGCGAGGGCACATGTCGGTTTGCGGAATTCAAAGACGAAAATTTAAGTTCAGCGGACATTATATCTGTTGAAACCCAATTCATTGGTAGCTGTAGTACGCTGGGGGTCTCATACAGGATTGTGTTGACAATGGGACTTGATTTGCATTCGGGTACCTATATATGACCCGTTCCCGTTACGCTCTGACCTTCGGACGAGTCGGAAGATGTTCTCTGTGAACAAATATGAGAGCCACCGTCGCAAACCCCGGTGATAGTATATCCTCAGAAATACATCAAAGCGTTTCGATAAGCAGTTTCAGTAACTGGTAGAGATGTCGCGATTGTTCGCTTATAATTAGTTGCATATGAACGCGACCGACGGCGGTGGATGCGCGGTTATTGGACGACTTCGGTGGTCCCTAAGGTAAACGTACCAATGACTGGACACGTCCCAGTGGCCGGACAAGACACGAGTGCAAGAGAGATGGAAATACGATTTTTCATGCATGTCCAGGGACTGGGACTGCTCCCTTAAGTGTCCGGCCATTGGTACGTTTACCTTAGAGTCAAGCAGAATCGTTTGCGGTTAGTACTTGAATGGGTGACCGCCTAGCCGTGCACTAATTGGACCCATTGACCGGTAGCTCGAATTCTCAGGATTGGCATTCGCACTCGTACTATCGAATGCGAACATCAAGACTCAGTTAGAATGACCGACAGTGTCGGCGCAAGTTTCCTGCAGTTTCTCTGCGCCACTCGTGCAAATGCGATACAGTATGTAACTTTACAAGCGAGAAATTGGAAAAATTGATGAGAATCATGACTAGCTGGCTCACAAAAAGCTAAAGCCTTAAAAAGGGGAATTACGACGAAACAAAAAAGAAAAGTTGCATATATAAACTGACAGTTCTTACATGGCAAACATATCGTTCTGCGTAATAAATAAAAACTAGAGACTCGTCGCAGTGCTACAGGATCAAAACATACATTCGATAAAATTTGACATCAATGCAATTATTCGATTGACAAAGGTCAATGCGATAATTACTCGTTTCTTTGACGTGAATTTTCAAACGCTGAGGCAAGTGCCCCGAGCTCAAAAACTCCGCCAGTTGCACCGCAGACGGTAAATTATAATTCACCGCCATTCCATGTTGCAAAAAGATTGCCGATAGAATGCGCTCGAAACAGCTGTATTCGGTGTGGTTTTCACCTAGCGATCGAGTGCTTCGTCGTCGCGGTGGGGAAAAGGGGGCGGGGTGTATTTGACGTCACGCTCGTGCAATTCCGTGGGTGCTCGAGTGGCCCGATCTCGCCCGAACGGGTCAATGTCTGAGGACGCATCGAAAAGTCCGCGGCTGGTCGTGTGGTGCGTTCCCGTGCACGACGAATAAGTCCGGCGAGAAAGACGAGCGAGAGAATAAGAATAAGTCGAAATACGACGAGGAAAGGGAGAGATAGACAGAGAGAGAGAGGGTCTCAAGAGAGAGAGAGTACGATTCTTGAGAAAGAGAGAGATAGATGAAAATAAAGATTGGGTAAATTTGAGCGAAGAGTAAAGAGTTTAACGCGGTATATGTGCAGATAAGCACGAGAGGACATTGTTACCGCGTTAATAACGGGTAACGGCGCGCAAACGTAACTCGTATAACGGCCGCGTTCGGACGTTCGAGTCCAACCCACGCTCAATTCGAAAATCTCGAGAGAAGGAGAATATAAACGATAGAATAAATGTATAAACGATAGCGACAAAAAATTTAATATCGCGTCCGGTTTCGAACCGAGCTTCGATGACGAATAAAACGTCGACGAGGGAGTAGATCAGTCTGGTGCGAAGGAGAGTGGACGACAGCGACGCCGCCCACGACGTTGTCATTGCGAGAAGCGTAACCCTAATATCCCGTTTCGCCTGCGACTCCACCGGGCCCGGTGGAAAATTGTTTTTTCGCAAGCCCTCTCGAGGGTTTAAGGCAGCTGCGGCGGCATCCAAGTGGGAGAACAACAAGTATAGAAGCGAACGAAGTGCTAGCAGCGTAGGTGAAGTAGGAGTGCAACGGGAATCCGAGAAGAAGACGAAAAATAAAAAAATAAGAAATTGAAAGAGGATGAAAGTCGTGTAAAGGCGCGAGAGAGAGCTAGACACGGAAAGAGCGTGGCGATCGCGCGTCAAGAATCAGCAACGTCAGAGAGGTGGAGAATCGAGTAGGAGTAAGGAAGGTGAAATAGACGTCGGTGTTAGAGTCCTGGGACGGAGGAGAGAATTTAAAAAAACGGAAAAGACAGTCTTGTGAAGAAGAGCCGGCGGGAGTGGCGGACGACGAAACATTTGGTGTACAGCGCGAATTTTATTTTAATTTTTACATAATCTTCGTTGCTACGACTATGAGGTAGATGGATAGAGCGCTGGTAATTCGTTGCACGAAGATCTTGTCGAGGGAACGATACTCGAAACTAATCCACCGGCAATAAATTCGTGAGAGCAAAAGCGTCAGACGAAAACTTAGTGCGGAGAGTATCCGTTCGTCGTGTTCTATATAAACTCCGGTGTACAGTGGGCGCCAGTTCTCTCGGCCGTTGTGCGCCTTCAGCTCTTGCCGCTGTTCTACGCACCGATCCGAAAACGTCGCTCGGCTCTCTCGGGCTTCTCTCTCTCCCCCTCCCGTCGACGAAATAAACGACGAAGGTCCGAGTGCGAGAGAGCGAGCGAGACGAAAAGTTTGGCGAGAGACCCCGCCGCGCTCCTTGCCCGCGTTGATACCCCAGGTTTATTAGGTAGAGAACCCGCGCGTCGGGCCGTGCGCCGTGTGCTCGACTGTCAAGCAGTAGAGGCAGAAGCAGCAGCGGCAGAGTAGCAGCAGCAGCAAGCAGCCCCCGAGCGCGCCCTGCTCGTAAGAGAAAAACAGCAGACACAGATAGACACACACACACGCACACACACATACACGCACGTTGAGGACGGCGACGAGAAAAACCCGTAGAGAAGAAGAAAGCGGCGAACGAATGAGTTAGCGAGTGAGCGGAGATCGAGGATCGTGTCGGGTAGGATAAAACCCGAACGGCGCTTGTATACGAGGTTCTCGAAAACCGACCGAGAAGACGGAGGCGAGGCTATCGCGCGAGGCAAGCCGAGAGAATCCATCAGCCAAGCACCGACTTCGCCCCCGTGTCGACGTGGTGAATAGGTAGTTATATAGTTACGGTATATAAAGCGCGCTAGTGAAAAGTGCAACGCGTCCACGCCACCGTCGACGACGACGACGACGACGGTCACGACGAGGAGAACAGGAAGGAAGAGAGGAGAGACAGAACAAGTGGACGAACGGGACACGCGCAACGGAGAGAGGCCCCGTGAGCTGTTTGCGTCGGGGAAGGCTGCTGCTGTTGAAAGTGTACGGGCGAGAGAGTCGACGTTTCAGAGTGTATAGGAGTAGTAGAAGTAACACAGCGCCTCTCGACGACGCTCCCGTTGCTCTCTCCGTATACCAGTCGGATATAACCCTAGAGGAATTTCGAGACGATATATAATATACATTTTTTTTTTGTTTCTCATCGAGTGCGCGGCCTCTCGCGTTTTTTTTTACCGATTTAATGTACGAGCGTTAGAGCGCGCGCGCGCGCGCTTCTCTGTGTGTGTGTGTGTGTGCGAGTGTACGCGGGGGCTGTGCACTGTGGGTCTCGCACTGACTTGTGCGCGTCATATGCGTGCCAATCATCGCTTGCGCGCAACTTTGCAACGTGTTTAACACGCTACCGATACGTGAGAGAGCCTATGCTCGGTGCTTCTCATTCACGAATATAACCCTCGCTGTGGTAAAGAGCCAAACACAGGGGGAGAAAGAGAGAGTGCAAAGAAGAACCTCGTGTGTGTTCTTTATGAAATATAATATATCTCGCTTCGGAGCCTCGTCGGCTGGTTGAGTGTAGTGTTCGCTGCTCGCACGCAAGTGCTCGCCATATCTATATATATATATAAATTATATATATATATATTTTTTTTTTGCATCGGCTAAATAATACTACCTGTGTCCAGTGCGTGTAATATCGTCATCGGTCCGCACTTGGCGCTTTCGTGAGAGTGTGCAAAGCGCTTTTATATCTGCTCGTCTTTGTCGGTCGGCTGCCGGAGCGCTGCCAATCGTAGCCTCCACGGGAACGGCTACGACGACGACCAGCACCCGCGCTAGCGAGGCTCGAGCGCAAGGCTTTTTACACTTACCGACGTGTACCGACCGAGGAAAGGAGAGCCGCGGCCGAGCGATAAAGTGAGAAGGAAGTAGGAACTCTCCGATACTCCCCTCCCCCTCCGCTCCCTCCCTCTCGATCTCATCCTCCTCATCGGCGAGGCTGTCGCTTTTTCTTCACTTTGCTTAGGCCGTGTTAAACACACTTTCCACACGCGAAAAACCGTCGATACTACGGCAACCGTGAGAATAGCCAAGATAATTTCAACAAAATTGTGAGATACGGAAAGTGAAAATTTAAAAAAAAGAAAGAATAAGGAATACATCGTACGGTGCGGGATTTTTTTTCGTGCGTAAAAAAAAAAGAAAAAGTACCGATATCAGCTGGTGTGCCATGTGATATCGGTCGCTGTCATTGATGTCCGTGGTAGCGACGAGGCCCGAGAAAAGTTCACGTGCCGTCGCGGTCGCTGATTACGACGCGAGGAAGAAGCATAAGCGTTACGGGCCTGGTCGTGGGCCTGGCCGGCTGGGCGTACTGCGATTCGTTCTCGACGCGCACACAAGAAAGGTTAAAAACGAGAATAAAGTGATAAATCTACCGCTGTTCGGCGAACAAAAGCGACAGGGTGAAAAAGTGTTAACAGTGAGGTGAAAGAAAAAAAAACGAAACGAAAGGAAGAAAAAAAAAACTAGTCGAGACAGACAGGGACGAGTACAATCGATTGTGTCGAAGCTCGGGAGAGCTTAGTGACTTTTCGTACGAGCCTCGAATTTTCAAGAGGTCGACGAAGTGGAGAAATCGAAGGATAAGGATACGGAGGCGGTATCAGGATGAGCGGAAGACCGAGGACGACCTCCTTCGCCGAGGGCACCAAGCCACCCGCCAATCCGCCCCTGGGCGGCATGAAGATCAGCAGTGAGTACTATATACGCTGTAACGCGTACCTATATATTCTCTTTTTCTCTCTCTTTCTCTATCTCTCTTAGAGTTTTGCTTCTGCTTTGCTCACTTGCGCCGAACCTAACCTGTATCGTGATCTTCTTCTCTTCGCGTCTTCCGATTGTACTCATGTAGGCTTTATAGTACAACACACAACATAGCACAGCAGTTTTGTACAGCGGCACAGTGGACCCTGCAGAGTAGTCGCCAGTCTAGCCTGCCTGGCTAGACCGCACTTGGCTAGAATAAACCTCGAGCTCTCTGCAACGCTGCTGCTGCTGCTGCTGCTGCCTCGCTGCTACATCATTCTTCGCCTTCCGTACTAGGTACTATCTCACTGCTCAGTCCACTGATCCACTGCCACACGAGTGTGTGCGTTCTCGTCCAAGTCTCGCGAATTGACTTTCCGAATTTTCGCTACGACTTTTCACTTCTGCCTCATCTATAGATGTATGTATGTGTACATTAGTCGTATACTAACGTAAACTCACGCCAAACACACACACACACACACACACACATAGACTCACACACGTGTATCTTTCTTTTTTTAATCACTCGCATGTTGCTTGCCTAGTTTCCTACTTTCCGTTCGGCTTGCGTCAAGTGTCAGACCACGAGAGGAGCGGCGGAGGATTAAACATAGGGTGCATTTTTTTTTTTTTTATTGAAAAAATGTTTTTACTTATCCATTTACGGTTACATTTCCTTTCGCGGTGTTTTGCTGTTTCGATTTTTTTTTTTTGAGTGTTCGGAGACGAGTTTCGGAATGTCGCGGGTAACGTACGTAAACGGGGACGATTTTTTTTTTTTTTTTCTTTTCAAAAACGGTGACGAGCGAATGGAAAAAGGCCAGGCGCGCGGACCGTGGCATCCCGCTGTTTTCTATTTAAATTCCTTCAGCACGTATTTTCTCTGCCTTCACGCTCGGTATTACGGTAAAAATTCTCGGATCTTCGCCCCTTTTACGGCCCGAGGTGTGTACCCTCGAAATCAGGTAGATTATCCACGGGATCGACCTTGCGACAGAAACGATACTTCAACCATCGTTTTCCTCGCAGAGTGCTCTCCCTTTCACCCATACAGCCTCCTCACCGATTCTCAATGCAACGACCTTTTTGAATACTAATTCGCGGCCCTGAGCACTCGACCGACGTCGAGGCGATGGTTGTTGCGAAACTTTATAAATAAGTCATCGTAACGTCGTACATTTTGCTTCTTCATTTTTTATTTTTTTCCTTCATTGTCTTACATAGAGAATGCTTCTTTTAAGTAATCCCATCTCGAGATGAATTCCCTTTTTTTCCCGAGCTCTCAAAAACTTGGTTAACTCGTACTCGCGAAAAGTTTACATAGGTAGAAACTACTCATCTCGCAGTAGTATACTTCTCTCCCATGCGTCCTTCGTTACGAGTCCGCGAGGGGATTCCCACCCTCCGACACCTGCGCCGCCGCGAGATGGACGACGCCCGCCCGTTTGCACTTTACCTTCCTCTCTTTTCTTCTTCTTCTTCTTTTTTCTCACCACTCTTATCTCTTCTGCCGCTCCACTGTCCTGTCCGTTGAATCACACATGCGCCTTGCTTACCCAGTGAGATAGGCCGGGATCGCCTCGAATTCGAAAACGTAATCGGCTTATCGTCTCGGATAGTTTTATCAGTCGCAACTTTCTCTTTCCGTCGTGTCATCGGCCTTTTGCGCTCAAATCCACGCAGAGACTCGCTTCGTATCGAATCATCTTTAGTTTTGTTTTAACCCTTTAATTAACGATGATTCGCAATTCTTTTTTTTTTTACTGTCGGATTAATATTGTGTACAAATGAACAATGCTTTGACTTCAATGTCCCCTGTTACTACGCATCAGCCACGACGACGAGACGGAGAAAGATAGTTCATCCCCCTCGTGAGCTCCACGGGCCGCTCTTATCGCTCGCAGTCCGAGCAGAAACGACAACGGTGTTGCACGAGGACTGTCCGCGCAAAACTCGTGGTATTCGGTCCAGATTAGATCTCTCTCCGCTGGTCCCTTTCTACATGTTAAAGCGAAGTTGAACGGACTCGGTCGGTATCGAAAACTGTAATGAACTTTTTTTAAAAATAATTTTGAAAACGCGCGGGTTTGCCTTATTTCCAAAAAAAATTAGCATAATTAAAAAAAGGTCATTGGAAAATTACAACTTATTCGCTTTAAGGCGAAGTGAAACGGAAAAATGCCACTTAAAGAACACAAAAAAACAATGGGTAAATGCATAATTGCATAAAATGCAAAACGGTCCGAATTTGCCTTTTTCTTGGAAAAATTCACACCATTAAAACAAATTCATTACGGTCTTCGATACACTTGCCCGGTCACAAACACCGATTTTTTTGTCAACGATTATAATTTTTAATTGCTTTTCGAGATTAAAAAAAAAGAATTACTGCGGCAATTATTAATACCATCTGATCGTTTATCGACGAGTTAAACGAACGAGTTGTTGTGTGTCGAAAAATTCATGAAAATCTTCATTGTGGAAAAATCTTTGTTGCTCCAGTGAATATACTCGTACGACATTCATCATTCGTCGTTGTCACGAGGAATAATAAGAGTGGGATTCTGTGTTCGACTCGCTCTACGGTATATGCTGTGTATAAAAAGCGTTTCGCAAAACGCAAACTGTACAAGTGACTCGTGTGACATCGAGGCATTCATGAAACTCTTCTCTTTGGAACGCGCGCGCACACATGGAGACAGACTCTCGGTGTGTCGAAGAGCCCCGTGGCTCGAGCGAGCGAGGGGGTGCGCGCAACCGAGAGAGAGTAGTCGAAGGTGGTAGCGGCGCGATCCCGGCACCGCTGCTCTCCGAGCGCGCGCGAACTGGGTCAATATCCTGGCTGTCACGTTGACGCCGGTGCCTTCGTCCCGAGGCGCGCGCGCGCGCGCGCGAGTCTCGACTCGCCCAGCTCGAACAAAGAGAAATGGAATGAAAATTTCAGGATAGATGAAGAAGCGCCGGACAGGGGGGGAAGGATATCTTTCTGGGCTCTTCTTCGTCACGTCTAGGGATGCATGTAGGAACGTGTAGGCGAGACGCTTCTTTCCGAAGGGTCTTCTCCGGCGAAACTCGGCACTCTGGAATTTGTGGGTCAACGAGAACACGTCCTAGAAATAGAGCCGGACACTGATAAATTTGCATCGGGCACTCGGACCAGGTTGTCACGAGCCTGGGGCGCTTCATGAAAATTTCAAATTGGCCTTTTGAGTCGCACAGTCGCTGTAGCAGCACCTCTCGCCCCCCCTCCCCCCCCCCCCCCCCCCCCCGCCTCACCTCACACGAGAATGATTTTCGATGTGTGAAAAACAATATTAATAATCGTCAGTGCTCTGCAGATTACTTTGGATCATTAATCTACAATTTCTATATCTCAGCGGCAAATATTTAAAGTTGTATTAATTATTATTATTTTTTTAAACTATATAAACTGTAATATACTTAAAAAATACTAATATTAAACTCTAAAAAGTTGCAAAGTCACTTGCACATGGTTTCCTCATTTATTACAATCCTGCGCACAGCTTTCTCTATGAGAAAGTTCGTTGGTCGATTTTGGCTTCCTCACAGAGGAAGCTGTGCACAAAATTGTAATAAATCAGGAAGCCATGTGCAAATTGCTTTGCAACTTTTTTTGTAACATACAAAAATTTCTGCGTCTCATAAAATTAAGACGGTCAAAATCGTCCGCAAGACTTATTGTAGAAAATCGTCAACTGAAATTTGCATAATACGCTGGTATGAGGCTATGTTTATTGTGTTTTTCCCCGCTGATTTGGAATCTTCATATTATATTACTCCCAGAGCGACGTTTGATGCATAAACTCGTGTCGGACAAAAAATACAACTTTTCCGAAAAATCCAAAAATTTCAGTCATAAAATTTTAACGATTATTTCAATTTTTGTCACATGTAATACCAAACATTGTACAGTGTTAGTCCATTCCCGTGTCAAATTTGAACTCGATACTTCCATGTTTACTCTAATTAGATCGTTTTTAGTACTTTTTCAAAAAACCTCAATATCCCATCAAATCTGACTGCTTGGATGGATTTTGATCATAGCTGCATATTATATTATGCAGCTTTACGATAATAGCTCACAATTTAAGCAAGTTAGAGCTATCACGACCTTCTTAAACAAATTTCACAATTGCGCAAAATCTCGAACCGGGCCAATTGTCATGATAATTGCACCGAGAGAAGAGATATACGAACTCTACTAGTATACCAAATTTCATCTGGCTGTTTCAAGCTGTTTCCGAGTTATTGTCGATTTAAGTGACGCAAGTCTGATACACACACACACACGCGGGCGGGCGCGCGCGCACACACACACACGCACACGCACACACACACACACACACATCCAGACGGCAGCTAAAAATCGCATTTCCCCGACATCTTAGACGATTGTAAGTACTGTGACACGACAATCTCAAAAAAAAATTGTTTTACAAAAACTTAATTTCCTCGATGAGGAAGCAAAAAAAATAAAATCATGAGCTATTGAATAGAGTTGAACCCTGATTTGATTATTGAATTCTTATGTTTCCTCGATCACTTGCTCTCTTTGTAATTCTTTATTTTTGTAATTAGAAGGACTACAAGGAGTTCTTGAGGGTACAAATTGAGGTTCACCTTATTACAACAAATCGTGTCGGTAGCTTGTCGTTATTCTCTTAATCTGTCCGATTCTTACGAAAATGGTAGATTCTCCTCGTGCGTTTCGTGACCGAGTTCCCATGTTAAAGAGCTTAACGACCGGGCGTTAAATTTTATTGTTCGACTGTCGTGTAACCTTTCCCGGTCGCCTTCGATTCGTCGGTTCGCGATAGTCAAGAGTCGAGTCTCGAGATTATCGATCCAACGGGAATACAACGCGCGAGACGGAGACGTCGTTAGTTTTTTCGTCGATCGACCATAGTCACGCGCACACCCAAAACTATCGCTGAACCTTCACCTTTATATTCTATATTTGTCGTAGAAAATAAATAAATAATAAGCCAATAAATAAATAAAACAAAGCAAGAGTGACGGACCAGACACCAATGATAGGACGTGGAAGAGCACAGGCGGCTCTGACAGACCCCAGCTGATTAGAAATTTTTTTTTTCAAAAGCAGCCAACTTTTATAACATGTACTATATCGACATGGCGCTTCGGGGAGCATCTTGCGTGCATCCTCGCGTTTCCACTTCACTGCAGACTATTTTAATCACAAAGGCACTGGCTTTTCCAGACCCGCGTGCAAAAATGAATTCATGAGGTAGACAAAATATTTGCAGTCTCCGAGGTTTAATCGTGCATAATCGTTTATACATCGTCCCTATAAACCGTACTTCCGAAGAAGGTCGATCACGTTACCGTGCTCCTCGGTGGGGTTCTCACGTGTCCGCCTAGCGCGCACGTCTCGCGCAGGATCTGGGTCAATATGTCCCTGTGAGATACGCTTCGCGGGCTATGACTCTCGTACACGCCCGAGATTTCCCCGTCGAGAGAGGAGAACTCATCTGTGCAATTGATAGACGAACAAACAGTTTCCAGATGGCCTAGAGTAAAAATACCTTGGGTATTATCGACAGACAGACAGAGATTCGTTAATAACAATTCAAAAATTTTTTTTTTCTCCATCCTCAATTCCACAATCTGTTATGAGATTCACATCGCGACCGAGAGAGAATAGCATCAGTAACCACGTACAATGTCGCGCAAGAAAATTTTCATCCTGGCTCTGGTTTGATCGAACTTATAAAAAGACACATCAATTAAATGTTTCCCACGTGACGGAGACGCTTTTGAGCTGCAAAGTAATTATACTTTATACAGATATATGTGTGTATATATATATATATTGTCTTGCCGGTTGCCAGGCACACCGGTCGGACCGAGCAACGCGGAACACGATTATACCGAAAATATTTGCTTACAAGACGATACGACGACGAAGCTCCCGACGGTCGGTATCGTCGTTCACGTTGTCGTACTAACGGAAATAATCGATTCTCCGAGGTGGCTCGGTGATGCGGTCTCCTATCCGCCACCATTGCCGGGGTCATTCTGACCCAAATTGTATTTGGCTCGCTCGAGTGTGTTCCTCATGCCAAACGTCGTTGCCGAATGCTCGAAGGCTAACACACTAGGGATTAGATGCTCCGAGTTTTTCCCTCAAGTTACGCTGTTTTCTGTTTCTTTTTTTAATTCCTCGTCCATTCTAAGCTCAAGTTCACAGGTTAGTTTCTCCCGAAATCCGCTCAAAAGTGAATGGCTCACAGATGTAGTTTACGAGGAATTTAAGTCGTACAATGGAACATTTTTCTTCCCCCGCTGAACGTTGACCCTCGGGCTTGACCTTAGCTCCGTGGACTGGGCTTATCCCGTACACGTAGTAAATACTCTTTTGCCGCATACTAGTCAAATAAATCGTATCGAGACCTTCGATACTCCAGGCAGATAATGTTAGTATTATAAAATGTAATTGCACATTGTTGGGCCGATGTTTCGACGTAGTTTGTGGGCGCGCATAGCGGCTCACTGCACCCGGTAATAATGACTAAGACCGAGCACAGCGAGCAACGGTACGCGCTACGTAATAAGCGCGTAAGCGCGCGGGGGGTTATTTGGAGAGTTCAAGGAGTCAAACGCCCGTGGAATTCGCTGCTTCGCCGTCGACGACGGCTCGTCGGAAAAGGCCAGTCGCGATTGTTCGCAGTCGTTCGACTGAGGCGAGAGAGCGGAGGGGGAACCGCGACGAGAGTGGGCTTTAAAGAGGGTTTCGCAAGTTAACAGAGTAATGTCCTATCCCGAACGCCTCGCCTTCTTGTAATTAAACAATGCGAAATTATTGGTGTACTCTGAGCGATGGATAGACGGAGATAGGGGCGTAAAAGATGCGTTGCAAGCGGTAACGGACGTGCAGCTGCTTTTGTGTGTCACGAGAAACAATTCGTACGATCTGTACGCGGAAAACAATCGTGTCGACAATTGTGGTCGATAAAAAAAAAAAAAAATTAAAGAGATGCAACTGCAGGTTAACCCATAAAGTCCTAAGTTTCTTGCTTACTGGGGAAATAATTTTTGCTCGACCGCTTGACTCTTTTCTCGATCGAAATATTTGAAGAATACATAAGTTATGAAACATAATACTTTTTTTAATCAACTTTTTTTAACAACCTAAATATTCCATATTTTATCATGAAATTATGTTCACAAAACTTTTAAAAAATCTATTACTGTTCTTGCAGAGTTACAGAATTAGAGACGATGTATTTTTTTATAGCTGTTTCACCAACGTGACTAATATAGTACCTCGAACATTGAAGGGGTTAAAAACCAAATATTTTTTGTCGTTAAAGAGCAATAACCGATTATAAAGGTCATTGTACGAATAATAATAACAATAATTGAGACGTGTAAATAAAATGAAAAGTGAGAGCCAAAGACGAAATGTCTTCTCGTTAATTTCGTTGTACTTCCGGTATCATCTTCCACCCACGTATACTAGAGCGTAAAACAATAGATGTATCGAGGTTGGCAATAGATTAAATTCGACATTTATAGATATAATATATCATCCGTCATGGCTGCCACCGATCGTTGGACCAAACGAGAGACAGACTCGATTATTCAGACCGCCCGCACGGTTGTTCGTCCGTAAATTATACGAATCCTGGTGGCTAGCCAAGAGAGTCGCTCGACGACGACGTGGGGCCATCCGCTGGTGCACTCCTGTTTTTATTGCCCTCAAGGTCAATCGACGCGCAATGACAAGTGACGTTTTTCGGACTGCGCGTGCCCCCTTTTTCATTACTCTCGTTGCATATAGTTTTCCTCGTTTTCGCTATACCGACCGTGTTCCTCTTATCGCAATTGAGGCAAAGTGCAGGGTGAAACGATTCGACTCTACGACACTGGCTCGGTTCTCCTGTACTGCAGAGACAGCGACAGAGCTCTACTTTTTTTTCTCAAAGCTCAAGCTTCTCACGTACATCCGAATTTTCGATTCATTCGGGAGCAACCATTATATATTTCGGGTCTAGAAAATCGATGCTCGAAGAAGAGTTTCGCACGCTGTTGCGGGAATTGGCGCTTCTTACTTTTTTCACGCGTTCAGTGGCTCGCTCGTTCCTCCCCTCCCGTCCCCCACCTCGTGCCTCGCTGTCTTTCGCCGCGAATAAAGATGGCGTCGAGCGGCGAGTGGCTCCGCCACTAGCGAAACGGATCAGCGATTTATCGGACGGTAAAGCAGACGGATATCGAACGTCTCCATCTCTCTACGCGTATACACAGCTGTGAAACCCCCGAGCCTGCACAATCCTATTTCCGAACGAAAAATTGACAAATAAAAGGATATTCCACAGAAGCAACGAACTTATTTATACAGAGCGGTGAACGTGAGAGAACAGATGTCGAGCACATGTCCCCGCGGGCGAGCTTCTAAAGTTGAATATATAGTAAACATCGACACCTTCGGGGCTGCGCTTGCATACTGTACGTATGTATAGACCGTCCGAAGGATCTTCTCTCGCTCACGCGTGAGAGGGGTGTGGTTTTAATTTACGCTCGAACCTTTTAAACAACTCGGCCGGCATCAGTCTGAGAATTCCCAGGAGCCAAGATTGGGAATCTAATAACCTTTTTCATTGCATTAAATTAATACTTTTTTCGCTTATTTTTTTTTTGCATTTCTATCGTGCACAACTGTACGCAGAAAGTATGAAATTTGACGTTGAACGTTGAACGTTGAACTACTCGACATTGGCGCTTCGTTGATGGACGCGATGACGGGGTGAAGGTGTCGTCGCGACCTTATACACCGGTCGGAGTGAAACACTTTCGCGCTCTCGTGTATACCCCCCCCCCCCCCCCCGGCCCGCCCCGCCTCTTTTCGTACCCCACCTTGTAATTCTTCGAATCCTTACATGTTGCACTCCCGTGGCATAATATAAAAGAAGTTGAATCCCTTTAACAACGTTCGTCCGAACGTAACTCAATGACCGAATAGAAACGGAATGACAGAATAGAAACTGTTTTTTCCCAACTAGCAGGGCCAATGTTTTGCGCGTTACTTTTGAGTTAGGTGTAGAAAACGTAACAGTGTTGTTTGTGAATCTGTTGGTTTTAGTGTTTCGTACTTCAGATATACAATTTTTTTATTTTACTTTTTGTGTTTTCGTATACGTTGCAGTTTACACACTCAGATAGACATTTACACTTAAATAATCAATGCGGAAGAATAATTAATGTTCTCCGCAAAAAACTTTATTTTTTTGAGGTAATTTCTTAGTGTAGAACTGCAATTGGATTTTGAAAATCAGTCGCCCCGTTCCCTCGCGGATTTTAACTGGCGCGTGTTGGGTGAATCACCGATTCTTCCGCAATCACACCTGATCGACAGGAGACATACGATTTAAACGCTTCCGTCCGTCCGCCCGATCGACGCACTCGAAAAAAAATGATTTTCCTTTTGCAGATAACAGAATCGCCGTTCAGCGCCCTTAACAATATTATACCTGCTATATTGTGGCTAAGTGTATTTTGTTTTATAAGTCCCAAATGAAAAAAGACACTCTCGTTTGCTGATTACTTAACAAGATCGTAACGTTCGGTTAACGATTAATGGATAATGACGATAAAACCGGAGGATGGTCTTCTGCTGACAGTACTCCCGGAAAAGTTATTCTTCTCTTTCAAATAGGTATGGTAGTATGAACAAAAAATAAATAAAGAAATAAAAATGGTTTTTCGTTTGTGGATCATTGAACTTTGCGATCATGAATCACCGCAACAATAATGTAACTATTAACTCTCAGTAACTTTTTCTAACGATCATTTTATCGTTACGCGGACAATTTAACATAATTTCTCCACGTCTGGTCATTTCAGCGTCATTAATCATATCGTTTATCGAATGTATACTCGAGTCGAACGAGGCGCACAAGTAACGGTGGTCTCGAGACGTCTAGACACCAGCAGCCCCCGATATATCTGGGCTCCTCCTGAACACACTCTTCTTTGTCGCTTGCTCCTCCGGGGAGTTTTTTTTTTGTTACCATAGCAGACAGATGGAAGAGCAATGCTGGTGAGTTCCGGTCACAAAACTCCTCGCAGTTAGGTTAGACACGAAACTCGCTTTTTTTAACAAACACCAACGGGCCAATGAAAAACCGCCCTCCGATGGAACTTACATACTATTTTATATAATTCAGGGAGGGAAGGCCAAGATGGACCAGCTGAGCCGTTCAGGATTATTTTAAATATTTTAACTTCTCATTAAACACACAATATGCATACTGATTTGGCGCGTAAGGCAGAATAAAAAAATATGGGGAAAAATGAATATACCTGCAGTCGCAGTGGGAGTTTGTAAATTTAAGCAAATTTAAAGTTAATAAAACAAAGAAAATCGATTCGGAGATTTTGAGTTTGGGTTGAAATAGTCCCGAAAACATTTATGATAATCGAGACTTCTTTGCGAAGATCTGTAAGGGAGAGTGGAAAGTGGGCCAGTTTAATTATATTTCGTAACGAGGCCATTTTGCCCCACCCTCTTCTATACATATGACAAAATACACTCTGTATTGGACGATGACATCAAACACATAAAAACGCGGGAAATAGTAACAAATAAAAAACAAAAATAAATATCGAGAAAAATAAGTGTCGTGACGATGAAAATAAGCTATATCGGAATAGAAATTCTGAAAACGTCTGCGAGATGACGTTCGACCTCCCACGTCGTACGTGAAATCGTCGCAGTGTACCCGATGATACACCCATCTATAAATATAATAATATATCGTCGTTCGCGTTATATGAGTTTAGTTACTCGTTCATGTCGAACGAATTGATGTTCTATGATAATTTATTCAGGGTACGTCGAGCCCGCGGTAAAAGAGTACCGAATCGTTGGTGCGTCGTGAAACGTTCCGGACCTAGGGCACAGCGAGAACGAACGTGGCCAACAAGAATACGTCGAGAGGAGGATTTCTCGAACGTCCGCGTGAATTCTTATTTCGGCACTTGTCCCGCCGGTAACAATGCGCTCTGTAAAATGAAACAGCTCTAACGCGCCCCCCAGACACACACATACACACCTATCCAAAATATCGGAGAGATTGAAGATCGTGTGCTAGTGAAAGAATCGAGGAGTAACCGCATCGAGCCAAAGAAACTGTTGCCAGAGCCACGTGGAGTCTCGCGAGCCGAGGAAATGTCTCCCGCCTTCGGAGACGGAGACAAAGACCCGGAGGTGGGGAAATTTAGATGCACAATGAACTCTCTCTCTATCTCTGCGACCAACCGGCACTTTACCAAAAGTCCAAGCTTACAAAGACATCTGCTCGAACCGCTCTTCAAATAATGCATACACCGAAAAAAGATTACTCATCGTTTGTGAAAAAAAATCGTTGCTATAACTCCACTAATAATTATTACGATGCCATATGAAATTGAACCAATAGCGGAAAAAAATTCGTGAAGATGTGTTATCGTTTCGATCGAGCATGAAATCGTGAAAATTAGAAGTAGAGTTTAAATCTATACGTAAGAAATTAAGTCGTCCCAGTATTCATGTCTGTCTGTCTTTATGTTACCCCGTGGAAGAGAGGGGAGGGGGGAGTCTGTCATACCCCGGGGACTTCGGGGTTGAGGTGGAAAAAACAGACGGACAAACTACTTTTCAAAATATATATTACATATATTATAATATATTATGTATTATAACGCGTATAATGTAATATACACTGCTAATATAATAATAATATCTTCTTGGCGGTTTGTTCTCGAGTCATTGACATTTTTTTCTTTCATCGTGTGGAACGTAGGGAATATGGCCGAGCGTTATAGCGGTCATGTAAATTCTATGATGTTATATAGCCCCACCTTCTCTACACCCTTATGGTCTATATTAGGTTCCATGAATCGATTGTGTCACAGACTTGGCGAGTTCGTCGCGATTGAGCAACCCCGAGTGGGTGTGATACGGTTCGAAGCTGCTTAACACAAAATGTCCTTCTCTGTTCTATTCAACAACTCTGTATGTACGCTTATACGTCAAACTATCTCTGCGACCATGCGCTCTCTTCTTCTTCCTTCTCCTCGTCCTCCTACAGCGCGTTTCGTACGACATGTATACAGCTATGACGTTTCGCGAGGTGGAAAGAGAATCGTCTATTAATAGTTATGGCGCGCTATCGTGGTTTTCGCCATTTCGCCACCTCCCGATCGTCGGAGTCCCACTGCGAACTCCACCGCCTCATGTTCTCACGTTTTTATTTTTATTACAAAATTCACCAACGCCCCCGACCGTCCACTTGCCCCGATCGATTTCGAAGCGGAATATTCGTGGCTTTATTGTCCATCGATTTTTGTTCAATTATTTCGCTTCAACTGGATTGTAATTTTTTTAGATTTTCGGTAGTCGGGAGCTTTCCAAACGGTTATTCGATTAATCTGATCTCTTCACTGTAGGAATTTAACAGCTTGTTTGTTATCATTTTACAAATAAAATTAGGAACTTATTTTTTTTCTGAATTTTCTTTTATTTATTTATTGATTCCTCATAGAGGAAGCTTCGTTTAGGTAATACAAAATTTTGAGATTTTAATGAAAATTTGTTCAGAATGTTCCAAAACAACGAAAAATGACATTTAGACAAATGTCTGGATGTGTGTGCGTGCGTGCGTGTGATGTGAAAATTTCAATTTTCAACTTTTCATTTAGGTATTTTATAGAAAAAGACTTTTACATTCCATATTTGGTGGAAATAGTCTCCTAATATAATTTTAAAGGGCACAAAGTGCAAATAACACCCTCCCATCTATAAATCGAAATTAAATACCATCCAATATATAATGAACGACGCTTATAGAATATATAATTAAATCCCAGCTACCGACGAGAGAGAAATTTATTAATTTTAGTTTTTTCATTTTTATTTTATTACGTTTTTTTTATTCATTTAACCTTCTGCTAATTTCTTTGAGGTTTATTTCATTTAATTTTAGTTCATTGCAGTTTATTCCCTTTTTTTGTGCATTCACTCTGTGTGGGCGTCACGATGGCAAATGACATTTTGAAAATTCACTGTGACGCGATTCACCACGCCTCTTCATATTCTTCCCACTTTGTGGTTGTTCATTATAAATAAACATACAGTGGGGCCCCGGCATTTGCACTTTTGCTGAAATATAGAGACACAACGGGAGGGATGCACGCCTTTGCGCGTGTCATCGTACCGGGGAGTTCGTCTGTCCTCTAACTCTCAACGTTGTGAGCGATAGTCAGCGATGCCAAAATTTAGCGCGTCTCAACGCGGTTATTCTATGTTTAGATTTCCACTAAATTTATGTACACCGCTATCTTCCGTCCTGAGGCCACGAATTCCTCTACGGGGGTTTACCTATGAGCCGAGGGAAATGGTGTCAGCTAATTTCTCGTCGCTACCCTCGCCCAACATATTTTTCTGGAAATAATAGAACCGTAAGCGCCTCGGACGTCCCAGAACGTTTAGTAAAAGATAAAAATGATTTTTTTGTTCATTCTGGTCCGGTTTTTTATCGTAGTGTCTAACAGTCCTCAGAGAGTCCTTGAATTTCGGAACATTTTTCGAAATCATTCCAGTAATATTCACGCATCCACGCCCAGCAGACACTCCCGTTACTTTGACATTATATGAAATATAAATATTGCTGGTAGACTCCGTATTTTTTTTCTCGTAGAGCCCAACGTTTTTATTAATCTTTTTTCCCATGTGCACACACTGTTCCCCGTAGGAGGGGCGGACTGCCATTTTTCGTTCTTCATTAACATTACCGACGCCTCGGTAATATAATTTTGTCCCCGTAAAAAATTATCTTTCAAATTTGTTCGGAAGTCTTCGCGTCGTTACCGCGAATACTCCTCAACAATCAATGCACTGTAAAAAGAAATGTGTTGGAAAATTAATGAACGGTATTGGAACCTTTTTTACATAAACTGTTTCTGAAATTTCAAAAGCATTTGCGTTGCAATTTTACAGTAAAATGTTTATTTTTTATGAAAGTTTTGGTAAATTTCAGGCGAAACATTTGTCACTTTAATTTCTGGTATTTTTATTTTACCAAAAAAGTACACTAACGTTCAATTAACGTAAGTAATGTAACCAAATTTCAAGTTCCAGTACATTCAATTTACAGTTTATTATTACAGTGTGTACAGAGAAAAGACCCGCACACCGTCCTCCACTCTCCCCTGCATATCTGTTGACTGTTTTCTTTCTTTTTTTTACAAACAGTAAAAAAACGCTTCCGTTCTACGTACGAAACATACGAGCCGTGCTTTAACCTATTCATAGCTAAATCAGGTAGATCCAATTATCGTTTTACTTTGTCTTGACCCCGACATTGCTCTGACGAAGAGAGAAAAACAGACCAATACGTATATAAAGAGAATGCGAAGAAAACAGGAATGACGGGAGCGGAGCTGTAGAAGAGTGATCCAATTATCGTCGTTGCGTTATAGAGTAGGCTTTACAAGGAGAAACATAGTAAAGCGTATTTGTGTGTCGCTGTGTGCGTCGGACTCCCGAGCAAAGTGGCCAAAGCAAAGCCAACAAGTTTTCCCGCTCCTCGTTAGAGTTGTTCTTCACTCCGCGTGTGACGTTATTGATGACGTCTCGAGCGACGTTGGACGGCAGCGAATCCCCCCTCCCGAGCGCTCTAACGACCACTGCACACACTTATCTGACGGCGTTCAGCGTGAGTTCAATTCGAGACAAAGAATTGGCCACGATTATTCCTCTCTGTTTTCGCTCGGCTCCGTCCGCGGTCATCTCCGAAATGTTCCGCAATATACGCCACCTTGTCACTCGCACTCACGTTGATTCAACACTCGTGCTGAGTACGAACGAATAACAACGATATACAGCGTACCTAAATTACCCATATTATTTTTGTTATAACGATAGATCACGAATCGCGTGGGTTCGTAGCGTGAAACGTCGCGAAATATTGGGAGCACTTTGTTACCGAGAAATTCTTACGTCATACCCCGTGTGCCTTTCATCCAATTAGCTAATAAGTAGAAAACTATATTTATTCTCTTGTTAAGTCCTACTCTCTGCTTTTCCTCTATTTTCTCGATTATTTTTTTTCTCGTACAGAAGCTTTTCTCGGTAAACGCAAGAGGAAGTAGCGGCGCTTCGCGGAACTCGTTGACGAAGCGAATTTCTTCTCATTTTTTACATGCAGGGTGTAAACAAAAAAGAAAAGAACGATTAAGATTAATGATTGTCGGCAATTCTTGTGAAAGCTGGAGCGCAGCGACCGTCGAAAATATTTGCTTGATCGACTACGCGACGCGAACGCCGTCCTAAAAATAGTTCCTCGACGACGCAGCGAGAATAACCATTTTCCATATCGTAAATTAGAAGTCGATCGTTGCGTCGAACGTGCAAGCGAACCAGGATGCTTCGTGAACGCAGCGCGTAAAAGATACACGATCGCGGTACACGAGAGCTGTATGCCGATGGAGCGCTTCGACCTTGAGATCCGTCACGCCTACCGTAGCGTGAGCGTTGTTTACATCGAGAAATTCTTTTCTCGCGCAGTTAACTCGCGCTGAGACGATACAAAAGAGTTTCTCGCGCGAGGAACGACGTATCTGACGATCTCCTACCAGCGGTTTTGATTATTCTCGTCGCAGCCTTTGGAACGATGAAACAAATTCAAATTCGAGGAAGCCTGGAGTCGAGCTTTTCATCGTAACTCTTACCGTTCCATTTTTGCGTTGAAAAAAAAAATATATATATATATACTAGCGGGCTGTTGTGGCTCGAGTCCCTCTAAGGGACTCCGGCCGAAAATATTCTAAGTCCATCTAAGGGATTCCAGCCGAAAATATTCTAAGTCCCTCTAAGGGGACTTAGAATATTTTCGGTCGGGTCCATATTCCCCCCCCCCCCCCCCCGACTGACACGGCGGAGGCGGCGGAGGCGGCGACATTTATATATATTATATATATATAACTGTAGCAGAAGCATCGGGAACTCGCGCTAACGGTATCCTCCTGCTGACCCCGAGAGCCCGGTACATTAATTAGAGAATTCGTGATGAAACCTCGTTACGCATGGAGCTGCTTAATGGGCCCTGGTACAGTATAAATAATTGAGCGTTCAACTCCGTACGGCAAGAGAGAGGGAGGCACGCGTGCTTCTCTCTGCAGATTGTCAACCGTCCCGTGGAAATATAACACACGTGCAAACGCTGCCAGGGAATCCAGCTGGGTACTTTCGTCTTAATCGAGATTCATCGAGGATGAATTAATGCCCGGAGCGCGCTCGCTCTTCCAGCCACTATGTTATACATATCTCTGCTCGGTGTTAATCGAGTTAATCTTCAAATTGATATTACTGTTAGATTGTTATTATCATTATTATAATAGTAATTATTATATATTATTATTATTGTTATTTAGTGAAAAGTTGGATGGCGCATAGTGCGAGTTATATTAATAATAGGACTAGGACAGTGAGCCTAAGACTTAGGTGCAGACGGATGAATGAAGTTGACCGAGTTAAAAGTGTTAAATTTACGACACTACGATATTATAAACACTCCGAAGGCTGAGTGACTGCTCATACTGCCGCTGGTCGTGGTGATGGTGGTGCAACATTGAGGATCGCGTGGATAACAGTTGCTATTTGTGGGAGAGTAGCAGGTGTACTAAAAACATAAACGAGCTTCTCTGCAATACCAGGTCTCTTGTGTCAAGTTCCGGTTTAGGAAATGCGCAAATTTCGTAAACATCTCGTTTGTTGTACTGCTTTCCGAGAAACGCACCGAGCCTCGTTAAATATCTCGTGTTGGGCTCAGCCGTAGAAAGAGCAATTTCGTATTTTCCGACAATTCACTCGGGGCGTTGGTACTGTGCGTCCGCGGCGAACCGGAAGTCGTTCGTGCCGGATGTCGTTCGAACGGGCTCTCTCATGCAGCAGTTTTGGTTTCCTGTTTAAATAAAACGCATTACGAACCACCGTACAATCCAGCCATATATACATATGTTTTTCCCTAATATAATTTTAAAACTGTATATTCGACGATGAAGTCGAACCTCCGTACTTGATTTTCAGAGCAGCCCTCGAGTTCTCCTCGTCGAGTTAAACTTGCTTCGATGAAGCCATTTCGTCGGTATTTTTTTTCTCCCCCGTTTTATTCGAAGTTTTCTTATTCGACTTATCTCATTAACTCGGGGCACTCCAATTCGGAGAGTCGATTAATTAATCCGCGGTTGATCAAAACGCTCTGCCACCCTCACCCCCGGTTTGCGGAGAAAACGGGCAAGCCGGAAAGTCGCTCGTTCACGTGCACTCGGAGAAACGCTTTGAGCTTCAAGGGACCTGGAAGAAAGCCAGTAAACTCTTCGAGAGGAGAGCCAGTTCGTTTGGACAGACGAAACGTGAGTGTATACGTCTTTCTCCTCTCGTTCCGAGGAAAACTTACATTCTCGAAAAACTAATGCCGTTGATTCACGATATCTAGAAAATCGTGTGAACGAACCCGCTGACAGAAACGGTAATTCAAAAAAATACGTCAAAGGAAGTGACAAATATTCGACGTTTCATAAATGTGTCAGAGGATTTCTGTACCGACTTCTCGATTTTACGGAGGAATGTTTCATTTTACGAAACAGCTATTGCCACTCGACAAGGATTCGCGCCGTCTCCGTGATAATATCGGTATCCTATCAGAATCATCGCGATAATGTTAATTTGATTTGATAATGTTTAACGCTTACCAGCGTTAAACATTATCAAATCAAACATTGGCCAAAAATAATTGTCAACTTCGCTAATGATAATGATAATAATTTAACATTGGTAATAATTTAGTAACAATTTAATAATTTAATAACTTTAGTAGCAATTTAATAATTTCTACCAAACATTAATTATTAATATTACTAAATTTATTAATAATATCGAAGGCCTAATTCCATAAGAGCATATTTGGCGTGTGTATAAGCATCGCCTGCTCGTCCTTTTCACACTGTTCCGCCGATATCATTAATATTACCAAATTTTTATTATTTGGTCCTAATAATTTAGTAGACTAGCAGGAATTACATTATTTATTTAATAACAGTAATAACAATAACAATATTATTATTATTATTATTACTATTGTTATAATAATCGTTTTTACTTTTTTCCATAGATAGGATATAAAAATAAGTATGCGTCGAGTTTCGCGTACGTGTTGTGCAAATAAGTAGATACTTACGAAACGTTAGGTCGCGAAACGAGCGTGCTCGCTCACACGCGAGTGTCTTGACTCGAATAACAAGTGACAGCGTAGGTTCGAAGCATAAGAGGAGATTCGCCCCATCGCTTATCGCGATAGTATGCATAATAATAACGCAATAGTACGTACATTTTGAATACATCACGCGAGTCTTTCTTCGCCGTCACTTGTCGCCGTACTCGGGAGTTACGTCGCAACGAGAATAATGCTTGCACTGCTACGAACGTCCAAGTCCCCCGTGCGCACGCGGAGGCCCGAAGCCGTTCTATTTTTATCCTCGATCAGCTGCTGCTGAAATCGCTCATAATTCAATCGGTTGCGCGAACGAGTGAGCGAAGGGGGCTGTACCTCGTGCTATCGGAACAAAGCTATTGTTCCTCTCTCGCTCGCTCCTTTATTTTCTCCCTCTTCGTCTCTGCCGAGCGTCAACGAATGTCTTTCATCTCGTTCAATCAGAGGAGAATATTAAATCGAGTAAAACTCAAGTTTCCGTTAATGACCTTGAAAAATCTAACGGTTTTGCTGAAAACAAAAAGTACGAAGGAGAATCTCGTTTCATACGCGGGCAGAATATATTGCAACTTGACGACTGTTACGAAGCTCGGGAATAGTAAAATCCCACTGCACGGAACAGAAGTGTATAAATTAGCGACAAACAAAAAAGGTAAGGACTGCCGGAGGATGGGATGTATTAAAAGTAAATAAATAAATGTAAAAAAAAACGCTGACGTAAAGTAGACACGCTGAAGCTGTGTCTAACGGTGCAAACTTGTAATGATAAGTACAAGTATTCCCGGAATCATTATCGAGATGGATGTGTGTCTCGTTCGGTTTTATTAAAATCTCGATGTACCGGCGAAGCGAGGGAACGGGCCAACGCTCGATAACAGCGCCCCCAGTCCGATAACGTATCGTGGAGAAAAAAAAAATCGAATCCAATTGCGTCATTCACGTTCCCAGTTGATTCGATTTTCTCAGATTTTATTTTCTTTTTCATGATTTATCTTCATTTTTTTTTTTTTCGTAAAAGTTATCACTCCATCACCTGTGCTCGATTCTTCCGACTTGGTAATGTATACGCTGCTCCAACGCCTCCCAATCTATTCCACTCAACCTCGCGCGAAACTTGTGCACTCACTACTGCACAGCGCGAATATCTATTCTATAGTCTGGGTTCGCGCAACCTTTTTCCAACAAGCTCCATCGCCGCATCTCATCGGCATTTATTTATACACTATTTTCAAACCAGTTTCCATGCGGGGCCACCACGATCGATGCGACATTCTTTTTTCCGTTTTTATCATTCGTTGCAAACAGCTTCCACGCGGTGTAAGGAGTTGTCTGAGAGTATGAAAATAATAACATCGTACAATCGTCGCGTAATACACAGCTGCGATGATAAATTTCAATTAATCGCCTCGAGTTATTATTCTACACAGTAAAAAAGGGTTTGCACAGTTAACAAACATTTGTTTTTCACAAACGTCAATAATCTTCTTTTTTATTCTACATTTTTTTCTTCTTTTAATCGTTTTGTTTTAATTAAAGAAATTGTAAAATTAATAAGAAAAACAATTGTGGGCGCTCGTGAAGAACAAATGTTTATTAAATGTAGACTTTTTTTGTGTACGCCAGATAGAATACCGTGAGGATTTCTTGACGACTGAGATATGTACAATAATAGACCGTGTATCTTTTTTTATAATAATAATAAAAATTTATAGGGCGATAAATAAATAATAACAAGAGGATCGTGTAAAAAGTCGGTGGGACGTACACTCGTTTCATCTCGGGAACTCTGTTAAAGCGATTTTATAGCGAGGCTCGCCGCTTCGCTGAATACCCCAGTGCAGTCGCCATCGCCCGCGTTATCTTCTTATAAAAGACTAAATATAGCTTGGAAATCGCTAATGCAATGTTCGAACCCGCCGGAGATACCGATACCACGCGTTATAATACCCGCTGACGAGATGTCAGAACGTATATTATCATTATACATTGAATGTTAACGAGAATCGTCGATAATTTTCAATTATCTCGGTCAAAGCGAATTATATGCACTAATTTAAATACTCATTTTTTTTAATTTTTTTTTTAATCCCTTGTACTTCTCGACAATGACCGACCGCGACTCTTCTGGCAGAGAGCTCCGGTACATGTGCCCGTCTCGGCGCGGTATTCTCAGAATACGGCCCGAGACGCCGCAAGATTATTTTTATTTTTTTCCGTCTCCGACCTTTCGACGAACTCGACTCAATTTCTATTTTTGATTAAAATCGCTCATGACGATTGTTAATTTCGCGCTATCGGTGTCGATATACATATAAAAATAAAAATAAAAAAAACACATCAATTTCATCGGTCGGACTGTAGATCGGACGATCTTCGTCGTTCCGCACGTCCGTCGTCACAGACACAAAAGTGCGAAGATCGTTCGGAGGGGGAGGGAGGAAAGAAGAATCGAACAATAATATTTTCCTCGGAATATATTTCACGGGAGTCCGTCTCGAGTTCTTCTCGTGGTACTTCTCATGCACGGCTCTTCTGTATCCTCACGCCTCTCGGTGTGTGTGTGTGTGTGTGTACATATCCCCTTCCTGCGTAGGCCGCAGAGCGGTGTATCCGAAGCGCCTCGAGAGGAGAGCCGATGGCAAACGCGCCGAGCGTATGATGGCAGCGTGAGGTAAGGTCGCGCCTCGTGTATTAGTCGCGTGCCGGCCCGCCGCGAAACAACAACTTCTCGCGTTGTTCTATCCGCAAACTTTGCTTTTTCCTCGTCCGAAACGAGCCGCGATCTCGCGAAAGTCTGCCCGCAGTCGGACGAGTAAACGTCTCGTGTCGCGGTACTGCGACGATCGAGACGTTCAGTGCTGTGCGCGCCTGTTTAAGAATTAAAAAAAAAAAAAAAAAAAATTAATAGATTGTTCAATCGTCCAAATTTTGTTTTCTCCGCGTGGACTCGAGGGGAATAATTCATCGATAGTTGAGCGAACATTTATTCCTGAAATCTTCGGTTTGGAAAATCGATATCCATCGAGAAGTTTCTTCGCAGTGTTTTGATATACCAGCCGAACAGTGTTATTCCATTGGAGTACCGGTTTTCATTCTCGCCGTTCTCCTATCTTCGTCCGATTCTCCTTCCTCCGGCTAGGGTCGCTCGGCTCGGATCGAGTTCTGCGGCGGTCTCGCCGAAGGAACGTTCCGGGGGAGTTCGTGTACCGAGCGTGACACATTTGCTATTTCTCGATCGAGAGACACAACGCCGGTCCCCAGGTGCGACGAAACACGAACGAGCGCGACTCGAGCTCGGAGGCTCTCGGAGCCCGCACGCGCATCGGTAAGGCTGCGTCTCGTCGGTAGAGTGCGAGCCTCGAAGCCACTTCGAGCCGGTATAAATCTCGAGCCTCTTCGAGTTTTCTTTCGGTTTTTTTTTTTTTTTTTTTTTTCTTTACCGTCCGGAAAAACTGCGAACACTGGACGACAATAACGTTCGAACCCGAGAGCCACGTCAATCGCTCGAGGTATTGTCAATCGCGCTCACCTGTCGACTTCCTGGCTTTATATTCAGAACAGAAGACGTCCGAGGCACCTCAAACAATTCCGATAACGAAGCAGCCATGTAAACTCATCGGCGAATCGTGACGACTACGTGCGCGTGAACGACGCGTTTCCTCCGGAAATCAACAATTAATTATTTCCAAGTGTGAAAAAAAACCGAACAAAAAAGAAAAGAGAAAAATGCGTTGTGATCGGAAGATTAGATTCGGACATTCTGAAACGCCTGCCGGAAGGGCCTTGAAGTCTCGCAACTGGCATTGATACCGCAAATAGACGAGGTTCGGAAGGAGGAAGCGAATTCTTTCACTTTTTTTATCACGTTTTTTTAAACCTCGCCAGCTTGTTTCCTCAACGGAATGAAACTCGCGATCGAATGGCTTTAGGCTATTATTACAGTCTAGTATTGTAATCGCGCCATTGTGTGAGCCGAGCCGGCAAAAGCGAGAAGGAGGTTCGTCAAAATTCGAATCGGTTCGTGACCGAGCAAAGTTCACGGACGCGCTCTCACACGCGAGAAACTCTCGGAGCTGCCGTTACGGGACGATCCCGTTGCCCGTTAATACCGCGAGCCGTTCAGGCCACCCCGATTATCGCGTACCTACAAGTGTGCGCGTGTTTGTGTGTGTTTGCGCGAGAGAACAGAACGCTAGGGAGACTGACAGTGCGAGAAAGAGACTACGGTGTCTTGCGAGTCTCAAATACCCTATATATGTAGATATACGTATATGTATATATGTATATATATTTATGCGCGCAAACTTCCTCTTGGATTACCTGCCGTTGTTTCTCGTTCCTACCATCGACATCTCGGTCGAGGTTGAAATCGACCGAGCAGAGTGAATTACAGTAGCTCGGGTGGAGCTGATATTACGAGCCTCGCGAGACGACAAAACATTCTAAAGGAAATAATCAATGTCACCGAGAGGATATGTACGAGTGACGCGATAATATATTCATCCTAGTCGAGTAAACGTGCCGAAAAGTATTTATCCCGAGTCCAGGAGACATCGAGACTCTTCGTGAGATAAATAGAAAGGGCGGTAAAAAAAAGAAAGATGGCGCCGTCGAGCGCTCTGGATTGGTCAGAGCCATGCCAGTACTGGCGTTACGCGAAATTCTGTCCCGGCGGTCAGCAACAAAAAGGCTCGGAGAGATCGAAATCTAAAAGCGCCACGGATGTCAGTGGCGACGAGACCGACAGCACGTACAAAAGGATTTGCAGGTTTCTTCGAAGATTAGGGTCTAAGAAACGTGAGTACGATTTTATTGTCGAGATCTTACCGTCGTTACTGATCGCTCTCGTTCCTCCAAGTCAGCCATTTTTTTTTCTCGATATAGTTTACCTTTCCGCCTCTAAATGGTTCCTGGAAATTCGAACGATGTAAACAATTACCGAGAGTACTACGCCACGGCTTTCGAGACGGTATTGCGCGCCCTGCCCTACGCGTGTTGCAATCCAAGCCCGATGGAGCTCCAATATTTAAATTGAATACTTTCGTATCCGACGCTTACAAATGGCGAAACACTTAATCCTTATCAACGATTTTTTTGTTCTCTTTTTTCGATGGGTTCCTCGTGATGAATTTTTTTTCGTAAGGAGGAAGCCGTAAAAGGTGGTCCGAGCAACAGGTGTTCATTTCACTTCCGGTTTTTTTAATATGCGTATCTCTTGTTTTTTTTTCCTTTTCATCGCGAAAAAAAGAATAAAACCACGAACCCTTTCAACTGTCAAAGGTGACAGAAGTCACATCCGTGCGAAATATCGAAGACTAACCGCAAGCGAAGTAGTATCGGAATATATTATTTATAAAAATTTACAATATCGTTGTGAGTCCTCCCGGCAATTTTCGAGTATTCCACGCGCTAGGCGAAGAAGAATATTCATATATATCAGAGAGCGACAGATGAAGGGCACGGCCCGCGGGACCCGCAGCAGTCGAAGTTTCTCCAGTCAAAACGGTGCGGCTTCTCGATCGACGTTTCGACGATTTCTTCGCCCGGAGAATTATCTCCGCCGGCTGATACCTCGAACGAATTCTTTTTGTTCTATTTTGTAGCTTATTATGAGCCTGAAGATACCTGCAATGACATAAAATTTCATCGTTGGCTGGTCTCTGTTAATGCACTGTTTTAGGAGAAAAAAAAATTGTTCGCTCGTAGAATTTTATTTTCCGAGTGAAGTTCCACGAGCGAAGTTTGTACTATGCAAAACGCAGCTTTTATAACTTGATGAAATTTAGTCTCGTGCAGATATCTTTAGGCTCATAACATATTCGCTATATTGGCGAAACAGCTGTTTTCAAAAATATGTTCTTTTCATTGGCATTAAAAAAACTGAAAAATTTTGCGAATAGTGATGGAGCCCATGAAAGTCTTTCGACCAGAATTTCATTAATTTTTTATTAAAAAAACTTCGATCACCGACTTTTTCTAAGTGGCAGTTCGATATAGTAATTGTTCTCAATGAGAGGAAAGCTTGCCAGTTGAAGGGTTAACATTGAATCGCTCAGCTTTCGTACTCGCTTAATGCCGACGAAACGTGCACGAGAAATTCATCGCGAGTTCAGTACGGATTACACACACACAAATACACAAACGAGAAAGGCATTAACTCGTGGCTCGACCTTGCCGCGTCCCTTTGACGTGACTCAATTTCAAACATCTGTGCCAGAGTCCTTTGATCCGAGATGTTCGGCACGCGACGACTATCGACAGAGTGAGGAGTTAACGTTGCACTCTGTACGCAAATGTCAGAGAACTATCCTCGTCTCGGTGGTTCGGCTTGTCGATGTGCGTCAATTCGAAGTTTTCTCATCGAAATCAAGAGACGCGGTAGCGTCTCGACGCCGAGTACTTAAAAAAACTATTTTTGCTTCCTTATAGAGGAAGCTATATTGTCGTAAAATAAAAAATATCGAGGTTTTAGTGCCAAAGTACTTAAAATAGTCTAAAACGTTGAGAAATTCGATTTTTCACTGGCAGCCGAATGTCTGCATGTGATCGATTCAGGTCGTTTAAAATCACTGTAACTCACGAACGATATGAGCTGGCGCGCTGAAATTTCGTGCAAGTGGTCCATTCCCTTTCTTCCGTCCAATTTTCATAAAAATTGATGCCCGATTTTAAGAGATTTTGAATTCTTTAAAACAATGATGTGATAGTTCTAACTTTGGCAAATTCCGAGCTATAATCTTAAAACTACATACAAATATACGCTATCGATCAAGGACTTTTGGTATTGAATTTAATTCAAATAATTTCAAGGATTAGTGATCAACAGGGAAAAATAGGTTAGACATGGCATCGTAAATGACGAATGTCTAAATTTGTCATTTCGCTAAATTTGATTTAGCGAATTTGTGCAAAAAATGTTCCTATAAATTTTGACCATTTTGTAAATTCAATTATGATCTCAGCTGTATCTGCGAGAAAGCCAAAATCAATCAACGAACTTGCTCATACAGGAAACTATGCGCAAGATTCTAAAAAACGACTAAGCAATGTGCAGATTACCTTGCACCTAGTTTCAATAAATAGATACCGAGACTCCAGTGATATGATATTCTGAATATTCTGATAGAAGAGATTCCAATTTAGATAATATCACTTTTTTTTTTACAGATTTTTACCGTTGTCACAATGAAACACTTGCGCCTCGCAATGATTACCATCGTCCGTGTATTTTCACAAAATACTGTTCGGTAGCATCGATTTCTTTCGGTGCATCGAGTTACTTTTACGGAGCGCTAATAGAGTCGACTCAGTGTCGACCTTGAAACCCCGTCGACGCGTTTTGGACGGTAACTGAGAGGTGTAAACCCGCGAAGATCATACATCTATTAGTTGTAAAAACAAACCGTGCTAGGAAGAGAGCAAATATGCCTGCCCCGTATACGTGTTCTATTTGCGCCTTCCTCGCATGTCCGCTCGACGAACCGCTCGAGGTATAGGCCAAAATAGCGATCTCTATTTCGACTCGGGTTCTCGTCTACTATACTGCACGTAACTTGCAACGTTACACACCAGAATTTTGCACTACCGGGAAACACGTTCGAAATGTATTCGCATACGTCGCAGCGTGTGTGCGATTCCCTTACAGGTCATGATTCATTGTATTTTCCGTATCTGGCTCGTTGCGGTATTGCATTCAGAGTCTTTGGCGAAAAAACGTTAATCGCCTCCATCTTAAGGAAAAACTCGCTACGCTAAACTCTTATTATTAACGATTCAGTAATTTATCGTTGATGAGTAATAGCATCGTTTTACATTAATTTCTTCGATCGCTACTTGTTCATTAATTTTTTCATCTTCTCGATATACTGCTGTTTCTGAAGTAGTGGTAGTTGCATGGATACTTTGTCGAATTAGCTCTTAGTTAATTTATTTTTTATTTTATTATTTTCTTCAATCTCTCCTTTCTTTTACTTTCGCTATACTGTAGCGTTATGGTTTTCCGATTGTTTCTATGGGTGGTGCAATGTACAATGCAGGCAAGGATGGTAGCAAAGTGACGATCGTTGTTGCGACGCCCGGCGCCGGACCCGATCATCCGCAGGAGGTCTCTTACACCGACACAAAGGTCATCGGCAATGGGAGCTTCGGGGTCGTGTACCAGGCGAAACTGTGCGACACCGGCGTCATGGTCGCCATCAAGAAGGTTCTTCAGGATAAACGATTTAAGGTGATATATTTATTTATTTACTAACATCATCGATCGCCGTAAAAATGTATTCCCTCGAATAGGCCCGGTGGACCTTCCAGTCCTTCGAGTCCTTGGAAGATCTTAAATTTTTGTTGACCTTGAAAAGTCCTGTAAATGTTGTTCAATTTTTATAATAGATCCGCAAAATTTCTAGTAGTAGTCGCAGTAGTAAATTTATTGACAGTACCAAAACATGGAACAGTTTCTCATACATAACTGACCTAAGTCACATATCTGCTGCCAATTGGCCTTGGACCGAAGTCCTTCAGCCAAGGGAAATTTTTATTTTTCGTTCGTTTTTCTAAATCACTTGTTTAATTATTTATCGTTGCAATTAAGAGTGAGTGTATAGCAATGCACGGTCGACATATTTTTCGTTTCATCATTTCGGTAATATTGTAAATATTTCTGAAATAATAAACAAATATATATATTTCACCAAACATAGATAATCATTACGTTCGTGAAAATGCTCGAAAGGGCATTGAAATTTGTTTCAACGCTGTAACCCGAAAACGTCCCGAAAAAAAATGTAACTAACATAACAAAAATTTATTGTCTATTACAGAACCGGGAACTACAAATCATGCGGCGCCTCGAGCACTGCAACATCGTTCAACTGAAATATTTCTTTTACTCTAGCGGCGACAAGGTAATTTATCCTCATTCGAATCGAATAAAATAAAATATTACGTACATACGTATATCGGACGAAACGGCGAAAACGTAGACGATGAACTACGGAAATGTCACGTAAATTTTATTCATCGATTCATTGATACAGCAATAGCGAAAAGAGACCGAATTAAATACAAGAATTATAATGTTCCGGTATTTCGTCCTCTCGCGTGCTCACGTGTTTAGGATTTAAAAAGAAAAAATAAAACAACTCTCTTTTATAGTACAATGCATGCAATCGTTGTTATGTTATTTTGTAGAACATCTTAAACGCGACTAATCCAGTTTTTCATGTGGACGTAAGTTGGAGCGTACCCAGTAGTTCGAGAATTTATCCTTTTACGAGTCATAGGCAGTCACGCTTTTGTAATAGAGAACGGAACGATTTAGATCGTGAATTATCCTACCATGTCATCTATTGTCACGAGTGCACAATTCACACGTCATTGTCGATGAGACTAGAAAACAAAATGAAGAAATGAGTAAACAAATTTAAAAAATTGAAACAAACATATGAAACATTAATGGAGGCTAACACAGCTACGCTAGAAATAGAGAATGATTTTTTTTTGTTAATTTGTTAATAATTGAAAACAGTATGTTTTCGAATAAAAAATGCGGGGCACTAATAATTAACCGACTAGACTGTAATCGAAAGGGGGTCGATGGCTCGACTCCAAAAAAGCTTTATTGCCTGTAGGGTACGCAACACTTTTAACTCAGTCGAAAAGTTGTGATCATATATGCATATATAAGCGCGTGAATTTTTTCGCCCGTAGGATAGGTTCAACGATGCGGCATACGATCGGCAGTTATTGGTAGCATTTATGCGTTGCCAATAACTGAATTACTTGTCGTGACCTTATCGTTTAGCATTTGCGTTTTTTTTCCTCTTTATTTCTCGTGCCTTTGCAGCGGCACAATATTTTCGCTGTACGTTAAATACTGTTGTCTCTAATAATTTTTTCCAATGGGGTGTATTTTTCAGAAGGAGGAGGTTTACCTCAATTTAGTGCTGGAATACATACCTGAAACCGTGTACAAAGTCGCGCGACAGTACAGCAAGAGCAAGCAGACGATACCGATACATTTCATCAAGGTAAAAAATTCACCCGACCTCGATCGATTCGTTAGATAATTGTTTATCGTGGAGAAATAACATTCTTGTTTTTCTGTCGTTTTTCGCAGCTGTACATGTACCAGCTGTTTCGTTCCTTGGCGTACATCCATTCACTAGGGATCTGCCACAGGGACATAAAACCACAGAATCTGCTTTTGGATCCAGAGACCGGCGTGCTGAAACTCTGTGACTTTGGTTCGGCGAAGCATCTCGTCAGGGGAGAACCTAATGTGTCTTACATTTGCAGTCGCTATTACCGCGCGCCCGAATTAATTTTCGGTGCTATCGACTATACTACTAAAATCGGTGAGTTGCAGCGTTCTCGCGAGTCTGAGTTATTTCAGCAAATCATTTCAGCACGTTCAGGGTGGCCAAAAGCTCTGACAAAATTAATTCCCCGACGCTTCCCTGTGAAATCATTCAGTGCTCGAAATACCCTTAGGCTGATTGATGAGATTTCACGATTGTAATTCACAAATTTTAACAGACCAATATTTAATCCCTTGACTTTTCCCTGAATTTTTTCCTGACACGGCCACCCTTGCACGCTTTATCATTGTATTGATCGTAACCGTGACACTTGTAAAAATTGTGTTCGCAGACGTATGGAGCGCAGGTTGCGTACTGGCGGAGCTATTGCTCGGTCAGCCAATATTCCCCGGCGACAGTGGCGTCGACCAACTGGTAGAGATCATAAAAGTTCTCGGTACGCCTTCGCGCGATCAAATACGGGAGATGAATCCAAACTACACCGAGTTCAAATTCCCTCAGATAAAGTCACATCCCTGGCAAAAGGTAATTTATCATGTTATCGAACGAACAAATATTATCGTTTGAGTTCACGTTTTTACGGACGGTATAGCGTGTGCACATTATTCGAAAAAAAGTGTAACGTCGAATCCCTTGAGACACCAAGCGAAGACCACAGTCGAGATGCGTGTCGGATTGTTTTCGTAGCGTGAAAGTACTCTCATTCTTCGCTCGCGCCTTCCATCGCATCTTTCATATGTTTAACAATAATCGTTGTCGAAAATGAATAAGCGACGCGTGCAACTATTTTGCATTATTGACTCTCTGTCACGGTTTTTATCTATATCCTGATTTACAAAATAACAAAAACGACAAGAAGGTTCAATCTTTACACTATTCATTCAACGACCCTGTGTACTCGTGGTTACAGTATATGCTCCAACGAATGAGCGCCCCAAAGTGTACGACAAAGCACCAAAAGATTAGAGTAAGTGATTTCACTTGGAACGTGTTGGAAATTGCTGTCACGAGTATATAAATATTTATTTATGATTTATAGCATTTCACGTTGAGCCCAATCCGCCTCACTAAAAGATATGCTGATTATGGTGATAACGTAAATTACGCGTCACCCGAGTTGCGACTAGCTGCGAGAAAAAAAAGTACAGAAAGGTCTTTTCCTAGCCCGTCAGGGCCGTTGCAAGAGACGACGAGCAGTCGCGCTCAACTTGGCTCCGCTCACCCGAAACAATCTAAAAAAAATCACTGTTGATCAACTATTTTTTTTTCTTTCTTGGGACAGTTAACAATACTAACGGACGGTTCCAATGTGCAATTGCTTGAGAAACAAAAACGCCTATGAGAAAAAACAAAACCAAAAATCACTTACTCTAATCGCTCGTATAAACTTTTCTCAATTAAAAACCGCTCCGATTGTCGATAAGCGATTATTACATACGAGAATAAATAATACAGACAGCCGAGAGGTGTTTACTGTAACAGTACCATGTTTTCTGTACGTTAGTATTTCACCTATGCTTCTACGCAACATTCCGAGATAATTATTTTTTTTTTTAAGTAATACGATTCACAAAAACCGTTTTGGTTTTCCCGCCCTCCCGCCCCATTATCGTCACTCATCGTCGTCACTACCATCGATCAACAACCACCATCGTTATTCAACGATTGTTTCATCGCAACTAATTAGTCCATTGAAGTTCGCACAATCGGCGATTTTATCCAAATGTGAGAGACGCAATTAACAAGACGTGTTCATATTTTCTTTTTCTCGCGACAAGTTCGATGTATCCCCGACGTGTTTGTACGACGAGTAATTATTGTGCTTTGTCCTCGACAAGTTGTGCGAACATTATAACATATTTTTGTTTTATCATTGTCCAGGTATTCAGGGCGCGTACGCCACCGGAAGCAATGGAACTGGTAGCCCGACTGCTCGAGTACACGCCACCGTTGCGAATAACGCCGCTGGCGGCTTGCGCGCATCCGTTCTTCAATGATCTTCGACAACCCGGCACGATGCTGCCGAACGGTCGAGCGCTGCCGCCACTTTTCAACTTTACCGAGCAAGAGTTGCGAATCACCCCGTCGTTGAACGCGGTACTGATACCTAAGTACATGAGAACGGAGAGCACCACCGAAGAGCAGACGGAAGCGACGAACGCAACCGCGGGGCCTAGCGGTAACTCTAGTGATAGTAGTAGCACCACAACAACCGCCACGATTAAGAATCCAGACCCCAATCAGTCGACCATGGCTTAAGGAGGCCGCTTTATATATTTTCAACGTTGCAAATGAAAAAACAAAAAAAAAAAAATAAGGAAAAAGAATCGAGATTTGACACGTTAGAAATGGAAAAAGAACTCTCGGGCTACGGGGTGAGCGTCAATATCTATCCGGCCATCCCGATCGCTTAGCCGAGATGACATCGACACATGTGTAGAAAACTCTTTCTGATATGAGGATTGTCCCGTTGTAAATTGAACTCAATTCAGCGTTCGACGTAGCTGATATTGAGAGCTTTGTGTCCAGCCTCCTTAGATTCGAATGGAAAACATTTTCTTTCATTTTTTTTTTTTTTTTTTTTTTTTCTTCGACTCCGTCGAAGTTGCAACTCTCTTCGTCCCTAGCCTCCTCCTCTCATCCGACCCCGTCTCTTTCCTCTTTGCGCCTCCAAAGACTCAACGTCAGCTCTGTCGTCGAGTTGAATTCAGTGTATATATAGGAACTGTTTTGATGCCTCAACGAAGGTAAACAATGCTAAGAACAACACTAGTTAAAAGAAGATTAAAAGAAAAGAAAAAAAAACAAAAGTGTAATCTAATGTTTAGTAGCGCGTTACGTCGCTTGCGTCGTCTTTTTATCGAGTCTAGCTTGAAAGGGCCGGTCAATGTTTAAGGAGCATCATCGTCACGTATACGTTTCGCAAGACGGTTTTTCCACTCACTCTCTTTCTCTCTTTCTCTCCATCTATTTCTCATCGACTTCGTACCATACTGATCAGGTACTTCATTTGCATAATTTACAACATCTTGAGCGTATTAAAAGTGAAAAAAAAACGACACACACACAAAGTGCGGGTTTTTAATAACCCGCGGGGCCCGCTGTGCCCTTCGTGTAGAGATTTTTTTTGCTCACAGAGCTCTTCAGACTCCACCTAACACCGATATGACAAAAATAGACACTGGACTAAGATTAAAACCTACGAGAGAGCGCAAGAGTGCCTCGTTTGAAGACAAACTGTGGACGATTAAGGATTCCTCTAGTGTGCGGAAGAATCGTTTGCGTTGTTGAATCAATTTATATATTGTAACGTTAACGTGAGGCCAGATTCGTGCCCCAAGAACAGCCATATTCGTGACCACCAGTCATGCCTCGACGGTTCGAATCGCTGCACTCTATTTCTACTTCTACCTATTGTTACTTACTACCTAAAAAAAACACTATCCATTTCTGTTCAAACTCCTACCTATTTTTCTCAAACCCCTTTTGACACGGGTATCTAAATTCACCCATCGCGACGAACTTAGTTTACTTAATGGAGCGATTATATTATTATAATCATTATTATTTTTCCTTTTTCATTGTTTTTAACGAAAAGCATAGCCATCCAACAGATATATAATACAGCGTAACGCGTTAAGCATGTCGTGTAAGTGTACGTGAGAGCAGCGATGCTCGAAGAGAATCTTTCTTTTCGCCTCCCGCCGTGTCCGGCGTGTTTCACGTGTTTCACGTGTTTCACGCTCGTTACGGATTCTCCGAAGAGCCAGTACACAGGACTCTTAACAATCGTCTAGTTATGTATCCCGTATTTTGTACATAGGCCACAGGTTTTTGTTCTTTGTATCGAAAAAAAGCAGATCAAGAAAATTTTTGATTTTTTTTTTGAGTTGATCGACACGGCGAATGGCGCAGTTTGCGTGTAGCCCGTACAAGCTATCGAACTCGTTATCCCGCTACTAAATAATTCTACACCTACATATCTACGCGTCGCGAAATACCATTAATTTACGACGACTGCCAGTGACAGAAATCTAAACGAAGTCACTTACCTCTGCCAGGCTGAAAAAGAAAAAAAAATTACGGTCGTGAACGAACGGTACGCATGCAAGTGATATGGATAGCGAGAAAGAAATATCGTAGAAATGAGTTTTAGAGTTTTATCAATGTTGGTAATAACAATTTTTATGTTTCCTTTTTTAATTATTATTTTCTTTTGCAATAATTTAGTGTCGTGCGCCCTCGTGCTGATCTTGAATGGAAACGGAATATCTTTCAATATACTTTCTCCGTTCTTTCGAAAATTCGCATGCGTTCTATGTACATTGTTATATACTGCGAGTACAGAGCAAAAACAAGAAAAACCAAACCGAAATAAGTTTCTTGCCTCACGCGGTTATTGCAACGTTACCCCCGGCTGACGATGGGACAAAGCGATTTGCTACTTTTATCACCTATAACGCAAATAAGTTATTTATTTTAAGATGTTTTTCATTTGCCTCGAACGTATCCGCGAGGAGTGTCGTGCAAGCTGATTAGTCGGAAGGCTGCGCGGCTACCGCACAATCGATTGAACTTACCGGCCATCAGAGAGAAAGAAAGAAAGAGAGAGAGAAAGAAAGAAAGAAAGAGAGAGAGAGAGAGAGAGAGAGAGAGAGAGAGAGAGAGAGAGAGAGAGAGAGAGAGAGAGAGAGAGAGAGAGAGAGAGAGAGAGAGAGAGAGAGAAAGAGAAAGAGATTGATCGTTTGCAATTTAGAGACTTGAAATAAGGTTCTGTTGTACCCGAGGCTTCCGGCAAAAGTCGCCTTGTCGACACTCCGACGTTTTCGTCCGAGATATACCCGCACTTACGGGACACACAACTTCTAGGGAACGGTCAACCTAGAATACTCCGAATATTATTCTGTTTAAATATTATAATTCTTTCGGATTTCAGGACGAGAGAAAGACTAAAATTCAGAGAAGAGGTGCGCCCCGAATCTAGCTGTGAAAAAAAAAATAACAAACAAACAAACAAAAAATAATACTCTACGAGTAAACGATACACACACAGACACACAAACACACGAAGTTTGAATCGCACGCCTTGAATATAGATTGTTGGTTATTTATCGTAATTATTATTAAAATAAATGAGATCATTGATTTAGCTTGGTCTAATGTATATCTTATATCGTGTAACTCCGAACACTACCTTTTATCTTTTCTAACCGAGATATGTTTGTCATTGTGTCTGGAGACTAGCGAGCACGAAATATTGTGCGTCAGACTCGAATGCCTGTTCACTGCTTAAAAAAAAGAACCTCAGAGTGCAGCGACTACGAACAAGATCCATAAAAAAAATCACAATCCTCTCATCGTGGAATCGTCAAAAGCTTCAGAGGCGATATCTTCGTCGTGCACGTACCTCTTGTTGTGACTGCTTGCGAATCGGAATAACGAAGATGTGTTATACAGTTAGAAAAAAGAAACGACCGACGCCCCTGTTTGAAATCTCTAAAAACACAACAAAAAAAAAGTAAAAGAAGTTAAGAAGCTTGAAACGGCACTCGACCGCGGACGCATACACACACGGGAAGCGCCAATGTGGGAAGTTTTCGCTCCCATGTAAAATACTGAAAGTCCATATATAAATAATTATATAAATTTATAATTTACGTGTATGTGTGCAAAAGAAACCTCATTTTAAGAATAGTGAGTAACAATAACAATTGATGCTGTTGTGTAAAGAAACATAAGGAACAAAAAAAAAAAAAAGAAAACGAAGTGATTAGATAAAAATTAACTTTCGAAAAAAAAAAAAATTACTATATACCTCTTGCTTGGCATTTTCATCATCAATGTCACGAATTACCAACTTTCCTCCCTTGCCTGCCTCGCGTCATTCGCATCCTAACTCGTAATGAAAAAAAATAAAATAAAATAATAGTAAAACACCTAGAGAACGAAAAAAAAAAACAAGAACTTAAATGTAATGATTGTTTATAAAAATAATAAATTACTATATATATGCATATGTATATACGATTAACTTGCGGAGCAGAGTGACACGAAACTTTGCGAATCGTGAGACTTTTTGAGGATGGAAATCGCAATGAGCGAGAGGGCGCTGGACACGGGATACCGAGTGAAACGAGCTCTAATTTTTTACGGGAAGAGAGTTTTTCCCTCGGAACTTTGTGTCCTGCGTGTCGTACCACTGTGTTCCTCCGATCGTTGTCGCAATATTATTTAACAACTATCAACATAGGAGCAGGGCTACATCGCCGGACCAAAACTTCGTCTGAACAGATGCGAGGGTTGAGAGACAGTAAGAGTTCTCTCATTATCAACGACACCGGATCGACGTTGTAAACGGGACAATTAACGATTAAGCTCTGTTAAATAGTTTGTCTGTGTGTGCTGCGAGAGTGAAAGACGAACGGTTGAGGAAAGATTTATTCGTAAAGCACAATTGATTGATCAAATCGTCGAGGAAAGTGGCGTTGTGTATTTTCACGCAGATTCGCGAATTCGTGTCACTTGCTGTGCTTGAAAAAAAAAAACTACCCCGACAAGAGATAATATCGAAGATGGGCTTGCGCCGACTTAGAGTGGACGAACGATACAGGAGCAGCAGCTTGAGAAAAAAACAAGAAAACTGTACAAAATCTTAGATATATAAATGCAACCTACCTAATGATAAACGAGAAAAAAATCACACACACACACACACACAATATTGTAGCGAGCATGTTGAATGAGTAACGACTGGGGCTGATTATTACCGATGGGATGAGAAAAGTAATTACCCTAGTGAAACATGTTACAAACGTTAATATCCAGGTAAAAAAATAAAAATAAAAATACCCAGTAGGTATATAGAGAAAAGCTGACTATCGCTCTATCGCTAAGAGAATTTAATATTGAATGAAAAAAATGCTATAACGCGTTAAGATGAAGAAATCCGGAAAACAATTTTTCACCCGCTACTCAAAACGACGACTAGTCTAAGTTTCCGGATAAACGAGGGTTACTCACGAGAAGGGTCTCTCGTGTTTCTCTCTCAATAGCAAACAATGTTTTTACAAAAAAACCGTCAAATTCTCTTTCATTCGAATATTACACGAAGCCTAAGTAAAAAAAAGAAAAAACGGACGACACTCATAGTCGGGAGATCTAATGATTTCTATTCACCGGCAATATTCGCTTCAACTTTATAATATGTAATAACCGAAACACACATATGTACACCGAGGCACTGTGATCCTTGATTGCAAAGTCCATAATTTTTTTCTCATTCAAGCGCGACTCTATCGATCACACGAATATATGTCGTTGACAGACTTACACCTTATAACTGTTGCGTAGTACCTTGGATATATGAAAAGAAAAACAATGAAGTGTATAGACGACCGCGACGACGAGACATTTAATTCGGATGACGTCGCGTTCTTGAGGGTGGTCAAGTCTCATTTCGGCACCCGCGATTTGTCCGGAAGGACGGTGACCCTCACGACGCACATATTGGTCATCGGACGACACTTTCGACGATGGAAGAATTAAAGAGAATGGAAAAACAGCTAGACGCGAACTGCCGAAAGGCCTCCGGGCGACATTGAACTTATGAATTTCGAAACGTCGCTTTTCTTGATTCTACATTAAAAAACAACAACAAATATAATATACACGCTAAGCGAACATTCAACGTCACACTTACACCTATCTATTATACATATATCATAACGTAGCGGTGATAAGAGCGAGGAATAAGTTTTGAGGATCGTTAAGACGACACGTCTAACAGACTCGACGAAAAGAGAGAGAGAGCTGCTCTATGACGAAGAAAAAAAAGAAACACGAGAATTCTTATATCGGTGGATGCGCAGTCGAAGTAATCCATTTAGTGTTAAACTCGTGAGTGTATGATACTAGGAAAATTGTTCAAAACTAGCGAGGCGTAAAGATAACCGAAAAAAAAAGAGAAAAAAAAACAAAAGCGTGGCTATAAATACTAAACAGTGTTAATAAGCATATGCCTGAAAAAAAAACTACGACAAGATCGTTAGTAGGGAGATGAGAATGAGGGGATGGAAAAAAACGATAGAGTGAATGATTCATGAGTGCATTAACCAGAGCGGTTGGAAGTGAGAACGAGAGAGATTGAGAGAAAGAGAGATATATAATAAATATAATGGAAAGGAGTCTCTTCTAATAATTAGCGGAAATGGAAAACCTAAAGCGTATACATACATATATATGTATGTAATATATGTATACAATATGCGCATGTATATGGATATGTATATGTATGTATAATTATGCAACTGCACTATACGATAATTGTAGCAACTATTATTATTATTACGATTAATTCTTATTAAAATTACGATGAGTGATTATGATTATTGCTGTCATTCTATAAATATAAATAATTATAAATATCTGCTGTTGGCGTTTCAGTTTTTATTATTTTTATTTTATTTTTCTCAATGTTTTTAGTTTTACATGATGAATCAGCACATAGATTGATATGGTAATTGTAGCATAACTATTGAATGTGTTAACGCGAGAAGTCGATCGTCCTCTAAAAACGTGGACGCTATATGATACCATTATTGTACATTTTTGTGGTTTATTTAACAATAAAACATTAACAATAACGTTCTAGAAGATAATTTTATTGGAATGTACACGTTCCGTCTGTTTCCACGAGCAATTGAAAAAATTTATTGAATCTCGTAATATTCGTACCGGGTTGAAGCAATTTTCGCTTTTACCGGCGCAGCACTCGGACAGAAGTTTCCACGTTAATCTGCCAGGTCGCGACAGTGTTGCACAGCCCTTCGGCGACTCGTCTGTTCGACGATTACTGTGACAATTGGATTTTGATTTTCGCCGATTCACGTCGCACACAGCTCCGTAAACAATTATATTTCTCTCATTTAATCGAGACTATTTTTTTGAACGAAACCGATAAAGATGAGCTCCATCGGCACCGGAGTAAGCGAGTTCATATAAATTATTCCAAAGTGTTTTTTTGCTCCGTTTCACCCAGTATGCCGAAGCCTAACTTAACCTCTTTGTTTTGCAGTACGATCTTTCGGCATCGCAATTTTCGCCGGACGGACGCGTTTTCCAAGTTGAATATGCGCAAAAAGCCGTCGAGAACAGCGGGTAAGATTTGCCGATCTCACTTATCGACATTAAAGCATTGTTTGCAGTCTCTAAACAGGTGTGTAAAAATTTTCAGAACGGTAATCGGCCTGCGAGGCAAAGACGGTGTTGTTTTTGCCGTTGAGAAGCTCATCACTTCGAAGCTCTACGAGCCCGGTGCAAATAAGCGAATATTCAACGTCGACGAGCATGTCGGTATGGCCGTTTCGGGACTGATCTCAGACTCCAGGCAGATAGCGGAGACTGCGAGATCGGAGGCTGCCAGCTATCGCACACAGTACGGCATTGGCATACCGGTGAAATATTTGAATGACCGTGTCGCCATGTACATGCATGCGTACACTCTTTACTCGGCTGTCAGGCCCTACGGATGCTCGGTCATTCTCGGAGCTTACGACGAACTCCAGGGTCCCGCTATGTACATGATCGATCCTTCAGGAGTGTCCTACGGCTACTTTGGATGCGCTATAGGTAAAACATTGACGTTAATAGAGGACAACTGATTTTCTCTATCAGAGTCCTTGAGATTACGCTAAAGTCTGTTAATGCTCTCTTCAGGTGGTGTGAAACAGACTCGGTTGGTAGCAAAGACTCGGTCGGTACTCCATTTTTCTTAAGATAAAATGACATGGCTGTGAGCATGAAGGAGTTAGCTGCAATTTTCCAATGAACTTTTTTTCAATGGTGCTTTTTTTTTGCAAAATGCTAATTCAAGGCAAGCGGGAAATTACAGTTACTGAAAAAGCTGCACCATTAAAAAAAAGGAAATTACAGTTTTTGTTACCGACTGAGTCTGCTTTGCTTTGCCTTTGAAACCTTCAAAATGTTCGTGGGCAGCATGCACCAAGAACGGTTTTAATTATTTTCGGCTAAACTGAAATTATTAGTGTCTTCGTTAAACGTTTGAGCTGACGTTCATAATTTGATTTCCCCCGCTTATCCCGAGCTTGGTCGGTACCAAGAACCGTGAAAGAGGTGTAATTAATTTCTTTCTTTAAAGTTGCTAAGCTTTTTCGAGGAAAATCAAATTATCGAATGAGGACACCAATAATTGGCTCTTAGCCCGAAATACTTACGACCCCTGAAAAAAAATGCATTTCCCTTTTGGTTAACGACAGAATCTGTTTTATACAGCTGTATCCATGATTGTTTAATCGTATTTTCTCAGGTAAAGCGAAGCAGTCAGCAAAGACGGAAATCGAAAAGCTCAAGCTTGCCGACATGACGTGCAAGCAATTGGTGAAGGAAGCAGCGAGTATTATTTATCTTGTTCACGACGAGCTGAAAGACAAGCAATTCGAACTCGAGATGAGCTGGGTCGGTGCTCACACGCAGGGCAGACACGAGCGAGTACCGCAGGAGGTTAAAACCGAAGCCGAATCCAAGGCGCGTCAAGCAATGGCCGAGGACTCTGACAGCGACACGGAAGACATGTGAAACGCAAAAGCATCATAAATATTACATTACGATGTTACTATGTAAGTTAATTATTGGCTGCGATTCACATGTGCGAGAATACAAACTCCTTTTTTTCTATCACCGGTAAGATAAAATAATTAAAGAGACCGATTGTTTTATATTTCGTACAAATGTCCTTTGTTCCATTGTTATGTCCCGACCGGCGAATAGTGAGTTTGCTCGGCAAGAATCATACACGAATAGCCTCTCTTTCGAGTCAAGGCGTTAGCCCTTTATTCAGGGACGAAGACTTCGCCGTATTGACGTGGATGTACTAGGAATAATCGCGCAGAGGTGGTAAGCCTCTGAGAGAGAATATCAGGTGAGCGAAGATGCATGCAAATAAACGTTCAGGCCATATTTGGTTAAAATCCTCTAGATAGATGTATTAACATTATGTTTTCAAAGTACAGAGTTTTTGATAAAAATTGAGCCGACCCGCCTTTTGAATCTTTTTATCGGAGAGCTCTGCCTCGCAGGGCTAGAGATTTCCAAAGAGAGCCTTTTGCTCGCTCTTTGTAGATTTCGGTTATGCAGCAGGTTCGATGGTCGTTGCATATCTGACTTTGACCGGAAACTTGTGGCTTATTTATACTAGGTTTACCCGTATGCTTACTAATGCTAGAGGAAGTTGAAAACATACATCTAGACAAAAGATCGGTTTTAAATGTGTGGAATAAAGAGTGTTTATTTCACTCGGTACGAAAATAGTAGAGTTGCGCGTGCAATTTGTGTGAATAAAACACTATTTTTCAGACTCTGTGAACAAAAATTTTGTATGATGCTCGTACGAAAAACGTTTTCTTAAGTCGTCTAATTTGAACAATCGCCTTCGGCTCGTGCTGCAAACTCATCAGAAAAAAATTGTTCGCACTAGGATCGCAATGTACTATTAGTTCGAGGCAGGGAGTTGATGCTGCTTTGTCTCCGACGAAAACAATATTCGAGATTGGGGAATGAAGATTTGTAGTACCTGTAAAAGGTTTTAGTAGATCGTAATACAGAGCAACTTGAAAGGTGAATATATTGCGTTTTCGAGAGTGATAGATTTTATGGTTGAACGTGCATAGGAACTGGAGTGAAAAAATACGAAATAGAAAGATGAGTGTTTGGGACTTCATTCGTGGAAAATATATTTGGGTGAAGCTATTGGCTTTTAGACCAGAGTGTCAAAGATTTTAAATGGGAGCTGCGACAGAAAAACGGAGAAGAGACTCGACGCGGGAAAATAAAATAAGATCAGGATTACAGTTATTTAGAAGTATTTAGATGCGATAGCAGTGGCGAAATGGCTTTAGAATAGTGATAAGATAGTTTAGATTAGTAATCAGAATAGTGCGTGAGGCTCAACCCTCTTCTCCCGTGAGCAAAATCTCGTGGTAGGCTGTTAGAGAGAGACAGATAGATAGATAGATAGATAGATAGATAGATTTATTGCAGATTGTAGATTGTAGATTTATTGTAGATTGTTTAGAGAGAGAAAGATATCGGAAGAGTAGGCCTATGCAAGACACAACCGGCGTTGCAGCTGACCCGAGATAGTTATTAGCAGCGTAAGTAAGTTATCTCATATTTCTAAAGACATCACGAGTATATATGCAGTTTGTTAAAAATTGCGTAGGACGAATCGCTCTACGAACCGTAAATCAATGCGACCGATCTTCCAATGTTCTAGTTACAACCTCTCGTGAAATTTACAGAAAGCTTTGATTTCGGAGCGGATGTGACATTGCACCAGTCTAGGATAATCCGCGAGTAACGAGTATGATCTCCGAGTCTTTATAGAATTATAAAATAATTATTCCTTCGTAACTTTTCGGTTGCCAAAGGGACTTGTTAATAATACCAGTCGGCCTTCTCCCGCTCGGTATAAGCATTCGAGGCTGGTCAACAGTTTCAATACTGACATTTAATTGAAGAGAAAAAGGCAACAAAACGCGTTGTGGGAGGCGAGCGATCAATGTGTTCAAAAAACCCATCGCTCTTGACTATCGAGAAAGCTATGGAGTATAAAGACTGAAAGACCCGTGACTCATTACTGAACATTCTTCCGATTAGCGGGAGAGAAAGAGGCAAAAATCTATAAAAGAAAGTTTGGAGACTCAATATTGCGGAGAGCGAATATATGTGAAAGGAAACTAAGACGGTACCGAACTCCTCCGCGAAACGATCATTAGAAAATTGTACAACAAGCGACGGTTAAAAGTTTCATTTTTGTCATGAAATGAGGCGTAGACGGGGGAGAAGTGTAGCTACGGTGATTGCATTTTACATTTACTTTAGCGTCGCAATGTACCATACGCCGTTCGGAAGTGATGTGCTGTCTCTCACAGGCAAACCCGGCGATTGTACGTTTTTTATTATTCATTGGTGTTTTGCACTTAAAAACGCTTGTGCGCCGAAGAGCTGAATGGCAGGGATTTTAATCAACAGGGAATTGAATCCACAAAAATTGGGGATCGTGCCGGAAATGATTTGATTGTTCCGAAAACAAAGGCTCTCCCATAAAGAATGAAAATTAAACGAACAATTTTTTTTGTTTTTTTTGCACACGCTGGGGATTTTTAATCAATCGAAACAAGTGATTGAAAATTGCCGTAAATTTACGTAGGAAAATTCTTCCTAAACCGCGATATGTAATCATTATTTTTCATCACTTTTAAGGTAGCACTTGCGGTACAGTCCCGCCAAACGTGAGTTTCAGAGAACATTTCGAACACTTCTCGATGAGATAAGAATCAGAAAAAAATCAAGTGTATGGGAGGTGCTGCAAAGATTGTTTTTGCGAAGTAATAATTCCAATTTGTCATTAACAAATTGAAGATAAAAAATATTATTCAACAAATTACCCGGCAACTTAACTATTTTCCTTCATAAAGATAATTCGTTATTTTTTTTTGAATACGTGTAATTTTTAAGAATTTTTTGTCCTTGAATCTTTGAATTTTTTGAATCTTTGAAAATTGCGTTTTTTCACAGCTTGAACATACAAAAATCGCGTTTTTCAAAGATTACAAAAAATTCAGACAAAAATTCATACGTATTCAGAAAAATAAACGAATTATTTTTATGAAGGAAAATAGTTACGTTGCCGGGTAGTTCGTTGAATAATAATCTTTATCTTCAATTTATTAATAACAAATTGGAATTATTATTTCACGAAAGCAATCTTTGCAGCACCTCGAATTCACTTGATTTTTTTCAGATTTTTATTCCATCGAGAAGTGTTCGAAATTTTCTCTGAAACTCGCGTTTGGCGGGACGGTACCGCAAGTACTACCTTAAGTACCATTAATTTATTAATGAAACGCATAACTCCCGTCTTTTGCTCTAGCGGGCAGTCAGAAGTACAACAAAATATACCTATCCATCTGGAGCTTTATTAATTAGTTACTCGTATTGTTACTAATAGTTTGAATTTTAATCAGAAACAAAATTATAATTTTCTCAGAGAACAGGCAGACATTTTTTGTTCACTTTTTCGTGGCCACAATTTTTTTTAGTCGTTTCATTAGAAATATCAAAAGCGCAGGGCGTGTTGTTCGACTTTGAACAGCAGCTGAGCGCGTAAATGCCGAATGGCAGGGGTAGTATATAGCGGGGACTGGTAACGTCGAACCACCCCTCGGCGTTTCGCCTCGAGGAGGCGACGCGCATGCTGCCGTTTGAATGGGGGTACGCTTAGTGGGGCAGCTCTCCGAGCGGGTGTATATAAGGAAACTCACTATGAATCGTCGACATTAGTTTTCGAAAATCTCGGCGCGCTACTTTTCGAGACCCTCTTCGAAAAAGCCCGCCAATTAAAAAAAAAAAACCCTTGCGATAAAAGAAGGTTACAAAAAATCAGCCAAAAATAAAGTAATACTGATAACAATTAAATAAATAGCTTCTGGTCGAACGTTGAAAAAGTGCAACGAAAATTTTCGAGACTAAAGTTGTTGATAAGTAACAATTTAATTCGTCACGCGTCGTTTCGATAATATTTCCGCTCTTGGCCTCGCATTAACAATAATTTTATCTCAGTACGCGGAGAAATGTCGGAATATCCGTTGACGATGAACGACAAGCATATGAGCCCTTCGGGCTACGTCGGTATAGCCGTGGCCCTCGGCACGATCGGAGTATTAGGATTCGTCTTGAATCTTTTAGTTGTGTTGATAATAATCAAAGATTCTCAGACACTGTGGACACCGGTTAACGCGATACTTCTCAACCTCGTGGTAGGTTGTACGCACATGTGGGAGAGAGCGGGGCAAAACGAAACCCGGGTCAAATTGGACCAGTGTCCGCGATTTTGTATGAGACTTCTTTTTTTTTATGTCCTGAGGAAGAAAATAAAAAATTTGGTAAAAGTAGTCCGTTCTGTCTCGGTGTTTCGTTTTGCCCCGCTCTCATCTACATACTACAATTTGCGCGCACACGATCCCGATGAGAAGCATGGTAAGATCAGTACGTCCTCGGTCGACCACACGGGTGGTCGGTCAGACTACATCTGGCCACATAGCCATGAAACGTGTGATTGCATCTGTGCGTCGGTGTGTGTAGTGCATAGATTTTTGGCGCGCGAGTGACCAGCAGAGGATGGAGGTGGAAGGGTGATCCCCTTTTTTACGTTCGCAAGATGGAATTTCTATCGACGTTCTGGTCTGAATTGCACACTGGAATTCCGGTGATAGAACTCTACTGTTTCAAAAATACCCCTCGTCCTTCAATATTGTCGATGTTGCGCAAACGATTCTATTCACCGTTGAGTTTTACGAAAGTTCAGTCGAAAGGTATTTAAGAAAAAAATGATTATCAACGAATATATGCTCAGTGGTAAAAAAAAGTAACTTCTTGGCCACTACTTGCGCAGGAGGATAAATTTTTAACGCGTTGCTCTTCGATAAAGTGGCAGGCCAGAATTCACCGTTGACCTTTCCTCGAGCGAGAACTTGGGTGCACTCTAACGTCTTTGCCGGCTTCGTTTTTTTGGAACGATTTTCCCTCTTCTCCATCTCCTGCGCTTTGTCGTCATGACCGTGTCTACGCTGCGGGTGAAGGGAATAAACGATCCGCGAAGTGTTTCGGGAACATTGTGGCCCGGGGCTCGTCTCTTTAGACCTTGGTTCGACCTTCGACGCTCGGCAAACATTTGGTTACACTTCGAGTACCCGGGGTATCGAAATTCAGCGAGAGGAGATAGGTCGTGGTCAAAGGAGGTCTCAGTTCTGAAACAAAAAACAGGGAAGCTTAAAGACGAACAAGAAACTTTGCCGCCTCGCGACTATATTTGCACTTCCACTACCACCAGGCAATTCTATTCCGATCGAATTCGAGTTCCCACGTTCAATCACACAATCTCCGGGTTAGAAAATTGCGATTGTTTTCACCGAAAATACAGGATATAAAAAAAAATGTTGATTTTCCGTAGCTGAGCGATATGCTGGTAGCGGCGATGGGAAATCCGCTCGCGCTTGCCTCGGCCATCAACAGGGGATGGTATTGGAGTCATGAGATGTGCATATGGTAACCAAAAGCTTGTTACCAATATATATATTACTGTTGTGTTTTTCCTTAAATTTTTTTTGTATATTTTTGCAAAACCATCCATAACATGTTTTGTTTTTACATTCTCATTGTAAATTTAAATGAACTCGTTTGTGTTCGAGCAGCCAAAACCGGAACTCTCTGCATATAAAAATAGAAATATATATGAATATGGTAATACACAGATTCTGCGGAAACAGAATGCACTAGGCGTTATTCGACAACAAAAATATAACCAGATACGTGGGTACGAGCTACTGTGAAAGTTTATAACATGGGATTGAGTTTTGTTAATTGCTTTTGCGCGTCATTGGAGATTGCAGTAAAATGCAAATTATACCCGAAACATGAAATTGTTTGTAAGTTGCATTGTTATTGTCTGTCGCAAAAAAGAGCAATACCGTTCGATCGACTCGTACGTACATTATATATGCGCGTTTACAATTGCAATACGATATTCCGTGATATATGGAGGGTGGGATTGCGCATTTTTTGTTTGCTAAGAGTGCTATGTGCTGATTGGCTGTTAGCCAACACACGGCCAACCAGTACACACGGAAAAAGGTTATTTCCAGGTCTGGCGTGTTTTAACACAAAACAGTGAGGCGGAAGTTTAACAAATAAAAGATTTGTGATAAAAAAAATACATCGGATATAGGCATTGAGTGCAGAGCGAATAAAGTGCGTTCTAACGCATACTTCGAGACAGGTAGTGATTTTTTATGACGATAAAGGCCTCGATTCTTTTCAGCGTCAAATCAATCTCGTGTTTGCTTCGTTCTGAACTCACACGGAGAAAAAGTGTTCTGCTTCTCTAAGAAAATGTAGATCGTTAATAATTTATTGTTGTGGTTGCAAACATATTTCGCTGCTACAGCAAAATATTTGTTGCCACAGCAAAATATTTTGTTGTCCCTATGTTAATCAGGTAAATCAGTTATTGTAACAAAATTCTTGTCCCTACATTTTTTTTCTCCGTGCACTTGAGATATCGGTAATACCGAAATAAAATAAAAAATAAAAACAATTATGAACGAGAATATCTCGATATTTCAAGAGTTTTCTTAACATGGTTTTTTCGATAAGCTGCCGAGCGCACGGTATGATTTCCGTGAAGTATTCGCAAGTCTGTTGTCACGGTATACAAACGTTGATTAATAGGGGTGCGTAACAGCAGCGACCCGAGAACGGTCCAAGTTTCAAGGTTTATTTAATCCCTTCGCATAATCAGTTTTTGTTGCGTAATTATTATTTTTTTCTGTTCTACTTTTTATTCGATCATTTTCAAGGATGTAAGATGATATGGTGTTCAATGTCTAAACGAGGACGCGCAAACTAACGGAGGCTAATTGAAAATTAAAGGTACGCCTGGTTGATGTCTACCCTTGGCTTGGCGAGCATTGGGAATCTCTCGGTAATGGCTGTGGAGAGATGGCTGCTTGTTTCCCGTCCGATGCAGGCGTTCTCGATAAGGTACGTTTCCAAGAATCGTTTGAATCGCCGTGGCGTCTGGTGCAGGCTTGAGATAATATTCGAGGGGCTTGAAGGACACATCAAGGACCTTTCAAGGACTTCCTTGGGATTTGTCAAGGGTGCAACGATGATCGATGCTGAGTTGTATGGAAGGCAAGTTATATCTGGCTGATCGAACAAAATAAATGTGATGGTGAATGAATAAATATTATCAAAAATTGTCGAAAGAAATTGGAGTTTCGCGAACGTAACGGGACATACAACCAGCGGAAGCTTGAATTACTCCTGTGGGTTCCCACTTGTGGTAACATCGATGTGTCCAATGTATGTGAAGGAGTCTTTGAAGTTCCGAACCAATGCTTCGTTTCCTAATATCATCGATTCAAAGATTCTATTTCCGGCATATGGGACTGCAACTACTTGGTAGCTTCCCGCTTAAAATTTGTTTTAAGTACTTCGTATCGAGACGCTACCGCATCTCTCGATATCGTACAGAGGAAAGAGGCTGAAACAATCGATATAGAACAAACACAGGGCTGTTGCGTCGATGAAGACATAAAATAAAAATATATAGAAAATTCCTCCTGCGTCTGGGATGCCGAGAAGAATTTTTAAAAAATGCCAACGAACCCTAACAGAATTGAGGTGACTGTCGGCAGACTGCGAATAGACTGATATGCACAATGTGCAAAAATGTGACTTGCTCTAGATTCGTGTATAACCTTTATCAAGAAAGTAAAAATGGTACGCCAAGTCCTTAAAATGGGTTTTCTCGTTCAGAAAATATATTTATCAAAACAATCTCTTTAAAAAAAAGAATAAAAAAAGTAAATGATATTCTAAAAATACAAAACATCTGCCAAAACAGATGTTTATTAAAACATTCCCTTAACAAAAAAATTCTTCCTAAAAGACGTTCATCAAAGTAATAAAAAAAAAACAATCGAAAAGAAATCAAATGAAATTACCCAAGTAGTAGTACATATAAAAAAATTCTTCAAAAAATATGTTTATCAAAACAATCTAAAAAAGAAAAATACAAGATGCAAAAAATCTTGAAAAAAAAAACTTGGCGTGCCAGTTTTTTTTACAATAGCTGTCGTACATGGTTCATTCAAATAATCAAGGGAGAGGCAAAGTAACTGCAATAACTGCAGTAACTGTAATTGTAAAAAAAACTGGCACGCCAAGTTTTTTTTTTGTCAAGATTTTTTGCATCTTGTATTTTTCTTTTTTAGATTGTTTTACTAAACATATTTTTTGAAGAATTTTTTTATATGTACTTCTACTTGGCTGATTTCATTTGATTTCTTTTCGATTTTATTTTATTTTATTTTTTTTTACTTTGATGAACGTCTTTTTGGAAGAACTTTTTTGTTAAGAGAATGTTTTAATAAACATCTGTTTTGGCAGATTTTTTGCATTTTTAGAATATCATTTACTTTTTTGATTATTTTTTTTTAAAGAGATTGTTTTGATAAATATATTTTCTGAACGAGAAAACCCATTTTAAGGACTTGGCGTACCATTTTTACTTTTTTGAGAAAAAGTATTTTGTGTTTGATTTCACCTATTTTTGAAACCCTGTAAATGTGATAGGGTTTCGCGTGAAAAAATACTTTTTTTAAAGTACTTGATTGTTCCTTTACCTAAATAATAATAGTAACCTAGTATGGTGTCAATCGGTTCATATTTTATAATTCATTCTTTAAACATCGTTTAAACAATATTTGGTAAACATTTTTTTTAGCAAAAAATTGTTCCATTGCTGCAATAACAATATTGACCAAACTTAGTGTCAATCAGTTTATATTTGATATAAAAATACTCACCAGGTCTATCTTGAAGATTTCCGAAGAATCCGAAGAATTTTTGCGTATAGCACGTATCACCTCACACCCGTATTTCAGGTTCACCTCATCATATCTCGGGAACCGCTGGACGATTATGATCGTAATTAGGCCCATTGGAAAGCTTTGGTCCGAATTATATAATAAAAGTGTCCTTGAAAATTCGATCCGATGCTTCGTTGCCGAGATCGAGCCGTCCGAAAATTATCGCGTTAACTCATGCACAATCGAACAATTTTTGATCGATTGCTGATCGCGATCATCGTACACAAGAATCCACCGAACGAATGTGTTCGGAATTAAGCGAACTGGAAAGCTTGGATAGACATTCTATAGTAAAAATCTTATTATCATTTCGATCCGATGATTTATTTGTGAGATAACGTAGAGCAAAGAAATACTTCCGGCATTTTGGAGTATAACTACTTGGTGGCATCCTTCGCTAGCTTAAACATTTTTTTTTTTAAGTACTTGGCGTCGAGACGCTACCGCGTCTCTTGATTGGTAGCATCCTTCGCTCGCTTAAAATTTTTTTTTTTAAGTACTTGGCGTTGAGACTCTACCGCGTCTCTTGATTACTTTAACACCGTCTTTCCTGTAACCCCTTGTAACTATCGGTGTGTAGTCTTATTGTATTCGACCTGCAGTCAAATGGGAATCGCTCGGGTCCATCAAATCAGAGTTGCATAATGGTTAAAAGTTTGCACAAAGCGATCGATCTTATTCCAGTTTACCCGGAGTCTCGTCACAGTCGCACTACTCACAGATGCATGTCTAGGCAACCCCAGTGCGACTACGATTAGGATGAAACTCCGAATCTGTGGTTGCAACAGTTCCGCTAGGGCAGCCCGCGCATTACGCCCGAATAACTCAAAGCTCGGGATGATGCTTCGAGAGCTCCGTACATATCTCAGTGGGACGAATGGATTTCAGATTTAATTAACTGGGGATTAGAGATTGCTCAAGGCGTTTAATTCGTTACCTTGTCCATCTCAATCTCGTACACCCTTTGACGGCCATTTACGGCGACGATGTCGACGCGCGGTTAATTCTTTGGCAATTATAAATAACGACTCCATTGACTGGAGTCTCATCGTTATCCGGCGTCGTCGCAGCTCCTTATCCAGATCCGTTAATAATTAACTCCCTCAGCGCTACAGCGCACGGGAAAAAGATCCTTGGTGTATACTTTCGACTTAGAGGAGACGTCGGCTGGCAATGGACTTCATCAGGAGGGTTAATCGTTCAACATGCCCCAACAAAGGAGGACAATTTTTCCATAGTTAACTTTGACGAAAAATTTATATTCAGAACCATTTTTTTATTAACTCAATTTGATAAGGGATTTTTAGGCAATGCTGCGAAAATTAACGATGTTTGGAATTTTTTGTCTTGTCATCGCTAAAGTATGGATTCTTGGAATAATTGAAAATTGAGAAACCCAGAGGCGATTATTTTCTTTTGCTAACAAGGCTTCTTCGATGAGGAAACCCAATAATCATGGATAGAAGCTTTGTACTCCAGAGTACATTATGTGAGGTAGTTATGTAAAAATCTCGATTTACACCTTTTTTAATTCTGTTAATAGTAGACAGTTGTATATCGATGACCTAATTCAATAAGGGCGTGCGATGTATTGAAATCCCATCCTTATACATCCTTCTAGCATTAGACCATCGATATAATTGTATTGGGAAAAACGCTATCGTTGGCTCAAACTTTCTCAAACTTTCATCTCGAACTTTGTGCCAAAGGCAAATTTCTTGGCCAAACCGTTATTTTACTGCCGAGAAATTGAGATTTTCCTGTATACTGTGAAACAGCCGAATATGGTCTGGAACAATTAGCGCGCAAATGAAGGATTTATCGATCGGAAGATATTCGCAACGTTTACCTCCATTAATAATTCGAGGCCCGTGGTAAATTATTCGACAAGTTATATCGCTGAAGGTACTGCATAGGGATTGGTCGATGCACAGGCATTACGTATTTTCTCGAGTTACCAACGTTATTCGATCTCTTGGCCATACTGTTATTCATTGTAGCTACGTCGTGATTTACCAAACGAGAATAATAATTACTACGTTGCTATGGGTTGGAGGGGATAGGCAGCGAAGCTAACAAGAGAAGGAGTCATTATCGCGTTCGAACGAGCGGCGAACAAAAAGGGTATACACCGAAGATACCATTCCGGAATTTCATATCTAATTTACTTTAACAAGTTCTCGTTTCGCCGGATCCCTTACGTAAAATGTAATCTCCTATTAAACGTGCACTTGTATATCGGTTCCGTTGAAACTGGGCCAATATAATTCCTTCCAATACATGATTATGAATCTATTATTATTGTTATTATTAGCATTTACGAAACCACCATGGTGTTCAATTCCAAATAACAATCGAACACAACATCGAATATCTTCGAGCAACAGCGAACGATTTTACGTAACTTTTTTATCAAAAGCACTCGTGCACTTAATAATTATTTTTCTCGTAGTGATAATATACAACATGTACGACTCAACTTCCGTCGCTGTAAAATATCTCGATTCTTGTATTTAACAAAGTTTCTGCGACGTCCGGAACTTCTGGATTTTATCGTTTTCATTCTTGTGCTTCTTCAGATGGCCAAGGAATATGGTTCAACTTCTTTTGTCGACCTTTTTCTAGTTCTTTGTCAACTTCTCCAGCAGCCCTCCTCGAACTTCAACTTCATCCTCGCTCATTCGCTTCGATATCCTCGTCATGCCTTCGCAGCGGAATACGTCATTCTTGCTTCGTCATTGATCCTTCGAACGACATCGGATGACCTGTATCGAAGAGAAAGCTCCTGGTAGTGCCGCAGAAAAACTACCCTCAGCGAGGATTATTTGAACTTGCCGTCCTTCAAACCCGATGGGTTTTTATTCAAGGAAATTACAGAGTTGGGGCTAATTCTCGTGGGAAATTCAGCTCTTGTCGCGATTTCATTACCGTTGGAAAATTGCAACGGGATGGTTGAAACAAAAAAAACACGTTACGTGACAATAATACTGAATTTATTTGTCAACTCCCGGTCGACGGGGCCGGAGGACTTGAAGTTTGTGAAGTTTGTTGACATTATATGAGCCATTGACCGAAAGACGATGCCGTAGTCCATAATTAATTAACCTAATTATTCATGGGCCACAGAAAGTTATCTTTGCTGTACGAGCGGACTGCATTATGTCTATAATTGCCTGTTGCACAACGACACCGAACAGGCAATAGTCTCGGATCCTTGTTTGTTTAATACGATTCGAAGCATTGTATTCCATTGCACAACCATCGTTCCAAACGTCGAAGATAACTTTATTTTATTTTTGTCAGATCGTCAGTATTGCTGTCCGGTGGCGTATGGGTTTACGCTCTGTGTCTGTCGCTGCCACCCGTTTTCGGATGGGGAAGCTATGGTCCTGAAGCTGGAAACGTCTCGTGCAGCGTTTCCTGGGAAGTTCACGACGCCGAAACGATGAGCGACAGTTACATAACTTTTCTCTTCGCTTTTGGCCTTATACTTCCGGTGATCATAATTGGAGCGAGCTACTATGGCATTATATTCACCGTGAAGAAAGTAAAGAGGCGGTCGGGTAAGAGGATCTCTTTGAATCAAATTTTTTTTAATATTGGTATTTCAATTTTAATCTACCCTGATCGATGAGTAAAGAAACTACGTTTATTATTATTATTATTATTATTAGGTTCAAGAGGCAGACATGAGGCCAAAGTGACGAAAATGGTGGCTCTGATGATAATCGCTTTTTTGTTTGCCTGGACGCCGTACGCTGGGGCCGCAATTGCAGCTCAATACTTCGACGTGAGAAAATTTTGAAATTTATTTATAATTATTATTAAATTTTATCAACGGATTTTTTCTTTAAAAAAAATCGTCATGGACACATTATCCATTTGTGTCCTCGTAATAATATCAAATACATTTCCTTTGGTACTAGTGAATATGATGTCATTGGCACTTGATATAAGAAACTCTATACATTTTCGTTTGATATTCCTAAAATAAAAATATAAATCTAATTAAATATACACAATGCATATGGTATAAATAATAATACATACTTCACGAGAAAATACGTTAATTCTCGAAAATTAGTATGTCGATGTCGGACATATACGGGTAATTTTGGAGAGACGCAGTCCTCATTCATTATCAATATCCGACAATTTTTCCGGTCTGTCGACAAATTTAACTAATATATACGGAACGGAAATTTATACAGTTGTACAATTAACCGTTCTCCCATCGTGAAATTACATTTGTAAAAATTACCAGACTGCGTCAAAGTGATTTTCGATCGGTTCCGAGCAATCAGCCGAGTTGCCGAAGCGCTAATGAAATTTCGTACTGTAGAGGTTCACTTGTTTGTAGATCAAACGATCGACAGAGTCGCTCTTGACTTTCGTATGCTTAACGAGTGGTCGTAAAAAGTAAATTCATCGTTATGCTGCTCCAGTGCAATGTTTCCAATCGATCCAGGCTAAGCTAACAAAATAAATATAGGAGAGGACGGGGCAAATCGGGATAGCTGGAAAATAAAGGCCCTTCGGATGAGTCCGGAGTTGTGAATTGAACGTCGACGGAAAAAAAAAATTCTGCCTGATAACTTAAAATTTACGAAAGCTAACACACGAACGCACTTTTCTTGAAAAATTTTAAATCTCACAAAATCTAAACGAATGTCTCAATTATTGCGTAAATTGTACACTGCTGTCCATGAATGCCTGGTCAGTTTTCCTATAGCGGCCCTATTCAGATCGTCCAGGCATTCATTAACATCACCGTAACACACGCACACGCACACGCACACGCACACGCACACGCACACGCACACGCACACGCACACGCACACGCACACGCACACGCACACGCACACGCACACGCACACGCACACGCACACGCACACGCACACGCACACGCACACGCACACGCACACGCACACGCACACGCACACGCACACGCACACGCACACGCACACGCACACAACACGCACACGCACACGCACACGCACACGCACACGCACACGCACACGCACACGCACACGCACACGCACACGCACACGCACACGCACACGCACACGCACACGCACACGCACACGCACACGCACACGCACACGCACACGCACACGCACACGCACACGCACACGCACACGCACACGCACACGCACACGCACACGCACACGCACACGCACACGCACACGCACACGCACACGCACACGCACACGCACACTCACACCCACACCCACACCCACACGCACACGCACACGCACACGCACACGCACACGCACACGCACACGCACACGCACACGCACACGCACACGCACACGCACACGCACACGCACACGCACACGCACACGCACACGCACACGCACACGCACATCTATCCAGATATTTTTTCAAAATGTGATTTTTCGACGTTTTGGAACATTCTGAACACCTTTCCTCAAAATCTCGAAAAAAACATGAAGCTCGCAATAATTATTCCGAACATTCGAGAAAGCTTTCGGGACCAAACGGAATACCTCTCAAACTGGCCAGAGTCGTGAGAATTAACATGTTCATTTTGCTTCGATTTACGAGGTATGCCAGTATGCCTCGCATGCGCAGCATGTCAATGAATTCGTCTGAAAGTTTTTCCTAACCCATTTTGCTCCGTATGCGCAATATATTGCAGATACTTCCAGTACATTTCAAAAAAATTAATTGGAAGACTCTGGAAGACTGGTATGAAATGGGAACTCTGTACATCATGTACGAACTTCGCGTTTGGGCAAGTCTTCCAATTTTTCTGCATTTTTTTTTTTCGTAACCTAGTTTGCCCCGTGACTCTTTTACCCCGTGACCCCTGCGCCGCTCTAAAATTGACAAAGGGAATTCATTATCGGGGTGAACGGTGAACTATTACAGAATTGATGAAACACTCGTTTTAGCATAGCTAATCACAAACTAGCCTTTGATAGGTAAACTTAGCGCAAATGGAATTTCAGACCAGACTTTCGCCGTCGTTCGCTGTGCTGCCCAGTCTTCTCGCTAAGTCATCGATCTGCTACAATCCAATTATATACGCCGGTCTTAACGCCCAATTTCCACGCTCTCTGAAGAAGATCTTTGGAATACGAGATACGAGCGGGCGACCCCTCGACAGTCAGACGACAGCGATGACTGCGATGAAGAAATCCGGGGAAACCTGAAGACAAACTTGCGTTCGGTGGATGAGTAAAACAAAATTTTACTAAATTTTACGAAGATAACGCAATTAACGCCACGTGGGAATACTACCTCCAATGATCTAAGTAAATCGCGTGCATATATTGAGTTAGGAACGTATTGCATATTGTACTTACAACGAACGGTACTCTTGCATCTGTAGTGTGTTAATTGTGAAAGAATAATTGAGATGGGCGAAAAAAATATATTCGTTCTCTCTATGATCTTGCGGGTATAACGAAATGTTGTTATTAAATGTCGCTTCGCATCGTGCACCCGGCTACAACTCGTCGATTTAACTGAGCGTCTAGTTAACCTGACTTAACAGAAATTTTATTTTTCAAAAACGACTTTCCCCATCATCAAACCGCGAAAAGATTTTAATTGCGCTTCTAATAAGCGGGCAGCGTTGGGCGAACCTTCGGTGCTCCTCGCTCGCCCGTATATTAGCATTCACGGATGGACACGTGGATTATTAAAATTACTGTATTCAGCGAAAACTACGACTCCACTTTTCATTACAGCAACGTAGGAAAATGAAGAAGCAAGTTTAAATTCAACGACTGGAGAGAGAGATATATAAAAACGCATTTAAAGGCAATAAGTACACTCAGTATATATTTTACCTCAGTCCGTTCCTCGGCGTTTCGTTCTATTATTATGATGATTATTATTATTGTTATTATTGTTCCTATTGTTATTATTATTACTATTGTTATTATTATTCCTATTGTTATTATTATTCCTATTGTTATTATTATTATTATTATTATTATTATTATTATTAAACTAAATTTTTGAGAGTCGCACGGGCGGAAGCATAAGTTTGTAAAAGCAAGAAAAATGCAAGACAAGCTCGTTATACTGTTTTTCGCTGGGCAATTAATATTCATTAAAGTAAAAAGCACTTTTTTTCGATTCATAAAAATTGGATCTGATGGTACTACTTGTAAACTGAGCGTTAGAAAATAAACTTATGGCCCACACAGGACGTTGTCCGGTCATTCGGTTTTCGATGACACCCCGTTACGGTAATCGTCAACAAATAACACTTATGATATAAATATATATATACAACGTATGACACTCGATCCTGTATGTATGCGTGTGCGAACTTCATCCGAGATTCGCAACACGCCTCTATCGAGTTATGTGGCGAATTACGGCAGCACCGAGGAGCGCGATGGCGAAAGTGAAATCGCGCGGGAAATTTTTATGCGCCTCCCGGTCTTCCCCGTTCCATGACGTGCGTCATTTCGTCGATAGGATCTCCGCTTGTAAAGATACATCTTCGTTAACGATCGATGCGGCCAAATGATAAAGAGCAGAATGAAAATTTTGCAAGAAAAAAACGAAAACCCTCCGCACCTTAAAATAATCCGCAAGAATCACAAAATAATTATACACATTGCGAAAAAGGTAGCAAATTTTCATTTCGTATTTTATATTCGACTTTTCATTGTGTTTTCATATTTACATTTTTTCAAAAGGAATTTTCTTTAGACCTCTTCTCGGACAGATTATTCAAATAACCTCCTCTCAATATTTTGTCTGCGGCCTGCATCGAAAACCTTTCAACGGCTTTAGACTCCAGGATCGGACGGTCACTGAACTAATAACGTCACGTCGGTGTCAGACGTATAGCGCTCCAACGTTTCGAGACGTAATAAAATTTTTTTAAATCACCAAACGTGCGACAGTCACTTCCACGATATCAGGTCAGCGATGAAGCGTCAATGGTCACGAGCGTTTTCTAAATTCTAATTGCGATCGCGTATAAGGCTCGCCTCGGTGTTTCGCGGGCGTCGTCGTCGTCATCGCCTCGCGGTTCGTATATGTGCGTTCCAAATTCAAAGTTAGCGGTGTTAAAGCAAACTAGGCAAGTTCTCTAGAGTCGTTCAGCCCCGGCGGTCGTACGCCTAGAGTCGGCTCAAGTGTAAGTTTGGTTCTTACGAGGCAACAGCGAAATTGTGAGGACGCTATGGGGAATACGAATTTGCCGATTGGAATCGCACAGTGCATAGCCCGCAGTTGTGCACCTGACACTGTATACGTACAGTTTAACTGCAAGACATTTTACGCCGGTTCCCGAGAGCGGACCACCCGTTCGTTTGCCGCCCGAGGTCACCAACCAACGCACGCACTTTCTCTCTCTCGGTCTACCCAAAAACGATCGAGCGAAAACTTTCAATTATTTGCCAATTGATCCGATAGTAAGGTAAAGCCATCGCGCGAACACTGAGAGCATCCCCAGATTCCAACCAGTTATTAGTTGGTCAAGGACAGATTATTTTTACAGAACTGCTAACGTCAAACACGTGGCTTTTAGTTTCCTAAACACTTCAATTAATTTTCGATGCTTCACTGTGATATTTAATATTTAATATTTAATATTTAATATTTAATATTTAATATTTAATATTTAATATTTAATATTTAATATTTAATATTTAATATTTAATATTTAATATTTAATATTTAATATTTAATATTTAATATTTAATATTTAATATTTAATATTTAATATTTAATATTTAATATTTAATATTTAATATTTAATATTTAATATTTAATATTTAATATTTAATATTTAATATTTAATATTTAATATTTAATATTTAATATTTAATATTTAATATTTAATATTTAATATTTTATATTTTATATTTGCTTTATCGCGACATTCATAATCCAGACAAAATAGAATGGAGACAACGGGTTCAAGCGAGAGCCACTAGGGAACAGGAGATCCGAGGGTAGTTAGGAGGAAATTGATCGAACACGAGAGGGTCAGGGTTCTCGTGCTTTTGTTCCACGCCAGTTGTGCTGCGAGGAGCACGTGCCGGGGCCAAGCTTCCCGATAGTCTATTAGGTTCTCCAAGAAATTTGTGATCGGTATTCGCTAGACCATGAAATGCGGAGTACCCGAGATGGCTGCTTCTTCATCGGGAAAAGAATGCTACGGTGCCTCGGAGAAACATATGACCGTGATACCATCGAACTATTTCGAAAATTGTGTCGTAAATTGCTTCATGTACCCCGAACAATGTCGCATCGAAAACCTCGATGAATGGAAAGAAAAAAACATACCACTTTAGGAGATTCTACAACTGAGTGCACTACATTTTGTACTTGCTCCAGAGCCTTATGTTGAATAATGAATAAATTAAATGAATAAATTAAATGAATAAATTAAATGAATAAATTAAATGAATAAATTAAATTAATAAATTAAATTAATAAATTAAATTAATAAATTAAATTAATAAATTAAGTTAATAAATTAAATTAATAAATTAAATTAATAAATTAAATTAATAAATTAAATTAATACATTTAATGAAAACCGACAGCGTTATGTGCGCGGTCGGTGTGTGGCTTCGGCGGTCTCCCGAATCAAGCAGCTTTGCTTGCGTCCAGTAGATGGATGGGTGACCGCTTAGCCCCACACCGGCTTGCACATCGAATATTGAGCGGCAGGCCAGTTTTTCTAAGTTCTTGATGTTAAAACATCGAGGAATCAGAAAAATATAGGGCCGTCTGTACCGACACGGGTTTTCCGCAGTTTCCCCGTGTCCTCGGCACATGCGGTACAGTGTAGCTAAGTCGGCTGCGGACGCACGGGTTATGTAACAACCCGAGAAGGGTATACGATGGAACATACAAAAAATTAATACATTTAATTAATAACTATTCACACTGTTCAGATCATTAACAGTCCATTTTCATTTAATAACAACGATCGAAAGAGAGAAAAATGTACCACAATTGTCCATAAACGTCGAGCTATCTTCACTCGCGCTTTGTCTGCCACCGGAAGTAACGTAATGACGTCGCTTCCGATAAAACGTGGAGAGTCCGGTAGTAATAACTTTAAGTTAATTTAAAGTTTCTGTTAATTGACTTTAAGTTACTTGGGTTAAAATTAATGTCACCCGAGCTCCTGGTATCAAAAGCTAAATACGATCCAATATTTACGTGGTGTTTCTGCCGCCCAGTTCGTTTCAGCGGAAATGAGTTTTTGCTGAAATGATTTCAACGTAAATTATGCACTATCGCAATTCATAACAATATGTAGAAACCGATCGGTTTTAATTTTCGACGCAATTTAACTACGTGCTCGTTTCGCGATCAATGGCGAATAAATCATTATTACCGTATAAGCCTCGTCCGACACGCAGATCACGAACCGTCATCATAATTTTTCTCCGAGTTTCGAAGAAAACCTTCGAACATCCGACAATTTGCGTCCTGTGTAACCGCGATGCGATGTCGCCTCATTGTGAAATTTATGGAGAGTGGCGCGAGCGAGCACGGAACCAAAAGTTAATGAAACTTCGGGCGCGGGCTGTGAGCGGAATTTCATGTCGACGAACATTGACGAAAACTCGAATGGACACTCAAGAGAGAGAGTTCATAAAGTTTTCGCAATGTAAATATACATATGGTACGAACCGCTGCGAGTGGCTCTCAGAAGGCGTAGCGTGTGATTCGAGGACGCTCGACTAAAACTGTTTGTATATGGTAATAATGATATCCCATAATTTCCACGGTAAACAAGAAACTGTGAGCCAGACCAACGACGAGGATCGGGCAAATGTCCAGATCGTCCTCGTAGTTATTTTCGCAGATACATATAAGCCTCGCACAGTAATCCTACTGTTGTTAAAGCAAACGATTTGCCAAGATTTCAATGACTTTGCATAGGTGTTCCACCTATGATAGAGTTTATTCGAAAGCTCCATGTTGGAAACATATCGTTGTTTCCGGGCGAGATAATGTGAAATCCGGGAGCCGGAAGGTAAACGTTTATTCCGAAGTGGCGAGGATAGATTTACGTATTTGTATAGAAAAAACAGCTCTGTTTATCGAGTTTCGTTTGTAGAAGCAATAGCCCCGTGGCAAAGTCGATGGAGCAAAACATTTGCTCACATTAAACGGAAGACGAAGCATCCGGGTTATCCACTCAGCTGTAACCTCCCAGGGAATCGACGGAGAGTTTCTTTTTTCGAGACTGTTAATTGCGGTCTATATACCGTAAAATAATCTGCCATCTTTCCCGATGCAGGGATGAGCGGGCACAGTTTGCAAGTTTTTTTTGGAATTCCCCTTTGTGTTGAGGAGTATTCACAGTTTTGTTGCTTTCGATATAATGGTCACGGCCTTCTGTACGAATTAGGCATACACTTTCAGAGTACGATTCATCCGTGAAGTACAGTGTGATATTTTTCTATTATTTTTGCCGTTACCCCTTCCACTTTTGGGCTGTAAGATAAATAAATGCCTAGACGTTATCTAGCCAAAACATCATTTCTGGTTTCGAAAACTCACTTCTCGACCAGAAGTGACGTTCTCGCCGGAAAACGTAACTTCTGATTTAAAAATCACATTTCTCGACCGGAAGAGACGTCATCTTGGAGAAATGTCACATCCGATTTAGAAATCTCATTCCTTGACCGGAAGTGACGTCATCTAGGAGAACGCCACTTCCGGTTTGAAAATCTCATTTGTCGACCAGAAGAGACGTCATCTACGGAAACCCCTTCTGAGTTTACATTTTTTTAAAGAAAGTGATGTTTCATCTAGATGACGTAATTTCCGGTCGAAAAATGAGATTTCGAAACCGAAAGTCACGTCTCGATGTTGGTAACCTCGTGAAGCTCCGTTATTCTTGTCCGTGACCCCTTGGTTAAAATGGACCATGTTTTGACATATTTGCAGACATTTTATGTACATTTTAGCTGTGGAGCACCAGACTAGCGTTGCGTACATAATAATAATAAATTGAAATTTTCATGTCGCTTTCTCATAATGTTCCTTTATTCGCGAAGCCTCTTCGCGAATAAAAGAACATAAGGTTCATAAGGAAGCATCGTCTGTATTTTTGACTTCCTCATAGAGGAAACTTCGCGAATAAAAGAACATAAGGTTCATAAGGAAGCATTGTCTGTATTTTTGACTTTCTCATAGAGGAAGCTTCGCGAATAAAGGAACATTTTGATAAAGCGATATGAAAATTTCAATTTACAACTTTTATGAGGTAGCGATATGAAAATTTCAATTTTCAACTTTGTGAGGAAGCGCTATGAAAATTTCAATTTTCAACTTTTTTCAACGTCAACGTCTTGTTAGACTTTTATGCAAAACGGCTGGCCGATTCAGGTTCAGCGCGTGAAAAAATATTCCATCGTCACGCTTCACTTTGTCGAATCTGCGCTCGGCGCGAAACTATACATGGAAGTATGCGCTCCTGAATTTTTTTTGCACTTTTGATTTTTACTCAAGAGATCCAAGTAATACCTCTTTATCTAGCTTTTTTAACCCCGTCATATCCATCGTCTTGCGTATGTCTTGCTGTTGACCACGATAGGCACCTGCAAGCAAAGAAAGAAATCGCTATTTAAAAATACCCAACATCACTCATTTTTACAATTTCGGCTATAAAAACGCCTGGTCAACTTTTTCGTTAGTTGTCACTCCGGGACTGTAATTCCATGTATTTGTTTACGCTGATCACGAATCTGACACTTTTTTTTATTCATAGATGAATATTTAAAACATAAAAATTCGTCTCGAAAAAAAGCATGATATTCAAAAAATTCAAAATGACAAAATTTTAACGGTTCGATCGATTTTCGAGAAATTTTAATGGGATCATCGGGTGGTCATATTCTATCTGTGTTTAGCCCAATAGCTAAAAAATTGTGCTGGAGCGTGAACCGACATTTTTTAAGAAATAAAAAAAGGCGTTCAGAAAAAAACAATTAAACATTTTTGGATGAAATTTTGCAGAAACATTGACTATTTACCTCACATGCTGTGTGCAAAATTTCAGCTTGATCGGTCGAGTCGTTCTCGAGTTATAGTGGTTTGAATTTGTCGCGTCCGATTCACACGCACATACACACACACACACACACACACACACACACACACACACACACACACACACACACACACACACACACACACACACACACACACACACACACACACACACACACACATACATCCGGACATCTTTTCTAAATGTGATTTTTCGACGGTTGGAACATTCTGAATACGTTTTCATAAAAATCTCGAAACATTTTTTTTCACAACAAAGCTCCTCTGTGAGGAAGCAAAAAGAACACATTTTTGACGTAAAATGTCCTCCAAGTTGATTTGCAACTGCAAGGCTTTGGAGCGCAAAAAAGTATATGAAATCAATTAAATGTTTATATGAAATCAATTAAATGTTTATATGAAATCAATTAAATGTTTATATGAAATCAATTAAATGTTTATATGAAATCAATTAAATGTTTATATGAAATCAATTAAATGTTTAGATGATATCAATTAAATGTTTATATGAAATTAATTAAATTATGATCAGCTATTAATTTATTGCTCAATAAAGTATACGTTTTTAACTATGGTGTTGCAACGAATTTGATACAAAATTCGACACCAAATCCGTTTTTCGCCCGTATCTCTGTCGTATATCTGCGCACACGGTAATCCATTCGCGCGAACCTTTCACGAGATAAAACTGGGCGTCCGATGTTTTTTTTTTTGCATTATTTTGCCTGGCGCAGCGAACTCGCTCGCAAATCGTGGTTAAACAGTGTGCTCCACAGCGCACTGTTCCCCATCGCTCCCCTATCCTACCGCGTTCCGTTTTACACTCTTTCGAGTCCGTAATGGATGTACCTCGATAACGAGCTATTATTTCAAACGATGGAAAAAGAAAAAAAAAACCGCGCGGTATATCGTTAGAAATGGAAAATCGTTCCTCTTCCATATCCACCACCCCCGCAAATCTCTCCGTACCGTTAAATACACAGGTACACAGGTTTCAAGGAAAAGCGGAAGTACGCATGAGGAAGATCGAAAGTGAGTTTGTTGTATACCGCATCGCGATCCGTGCCCGTTCGTAAGGACGTACTAACGTAGACTCGGCACGCCGAGTTAACCGTACGCTACCGTTTTCGTGACGATCGCTGAAATTAACTCGTACTTTCATCCGATCCTCCAATTAAATGAAAATTCTCGTGCTCTCCGTTGCGAGCCGTCGATTCGCCCGCTCCGCTCGCCTCTAGTCCTGGAAACGGAACGTGCAAAGCCTTTTGTAGTTATTATTTTAGAACTTTATTAATTCCGCACGCTCCTCGTCCCTCCCCGTCACAATTGAAATCGTGCACCGCAACTTTTTCTCTCGTACTTTCCATTTCTTCATAAATACATACATATATATTGTGCAAACATATATATTTTAAAAAGAATCGAGAGAGTAGCCGAGACGACAAAAGATCGTGCGCGGCACGGATCACGCTCCCGGTGGAAGAGCAAAACACTTCGGCTCGCCGGCAAGAACGCACTCTCCGTGGTAGATCGTACGATACTCTTTGTGGCTATAAAATACTCGGTAACGGCACGAACATCTAGCCCGCGTACGCGAGGAATAACAGAACGTCGGTAGGTGGGAGGTAAACTCTCTCTCCTGGCTCTCAGCTGATCATTAAAGCCAGCGCGGTGGTCAGTCAAACTTTCACGCTCGGCAATATTCGAAGTTGTGTCGTTGCGCGCAGCGGTTACACAGAGGTGAGACGACGGCCCGAGCGAGCGCGCGCGAGCGAGAGACAGGCGACCGCCAATTTCCGTGCTCCTCCGTCGAAGGAGACATTTGCGGCGCGTGCCGGCGGCAGAGGGCGACAGGCAAGAACGCGAACGCGAAGAGGAAAGAGATATTTAAGGAACGAACGTAAGAAGAGCCTGAGGAGTCCAATCCGGACGGAATGACGGGTAAATAGGACGGACCAACATTCCCCCCGCAGAGACTCGCTCAACAGTTACGGGGAAACCTTGTCGATCGAGATCGTTTCTCCCGCTGATAAAACAAACAAATATAACGAAAACAAATTCTGACGTTCGGATATCGCGTGGCGGTAGGTAGTGTTGGACGAGTCGGAAGCGTGCCGGAGAGTGTCGCGCGATCGAATGAAGTGCGAATCGTAGTAGGATCCTCGGGTAAGCGTCGAGGAAAAACACAGCGAGAAGTGTCCCTTTCGTTATTTCGAAGGAACTCTTCCGAGTCATCGCGCATACTGTCGAAGCAATTTTAGACAGAAAAAAGATACAAAGGTGAAAAAAAGCTGCGCATGCAAATGCTCTGTGAAATAATTTTCCGTTCTGGAGGAGAAACCGATCTACTCGGAGTTCGAGATAAGTTTTAACGAGAGAGAGGAAACACAAAAATCGAATAAAAAATATTAAATAAATTCCGATCCGAAGGGAGGGCTCGAAAGGGAAGAGCGTCGCGTGAGCGGAGGTGCATTGGTATATCTGGATCTTTCGCGGCTGCTGGCGAACGGGAGCGGGTCGAGGCGAGATGTTATTGGTGAAAGTTCACGGCGAAGGCACAGTTTAATGCGGCACTGATACTTGGCCTAGCGGCGTAAAACCGTACCGGAGAAAGAAGAGGAAGAGAGCAATACGCGCGGCAACGGCGAGAATAAGTAGCGAGTGTGCAATGGACATCAAGAAGTCGTGAAAGGACGATGCACCGGTGAAATGAGAAACTGTATTATCGACCTTTCGAAAAAAATGCTTCGGGGAAAAAAGCCTTCGACTGTAAAGGAATAATCGTCTTCGTAATAATAATAATAATAACAATAATAATTTTCCGAACGGAAGTGGCACCGGAGAACCGGAGGATCTCCCCGCATGACGTGGAGAAATAAATTTCGAGACTCCGGTACTCGAGAGCAAAAAGCGTAGAGATTATAAATCACGCTGAATGCGGTAAAACGGCTCGGGACGGATAAATTCGTCACGGTGAGGCAGACGACCCGTTGGTCGTTAGTCGGCTCATCAGGCCAATTTGAATGACAATTACATGCGTCGTAAATAGTATCTCGTCGAATCTGTGGAAGTGGCAAATTTTTCGTGAACCTCATGTTCTTTTTTCTTTTTCCAATGCCGTCGAGCTCCTTCTCAATACGCCGTCGAAGGCGAACACCGGAGTGAGCAATTATTCTCGGTCTGCACAAATTGCACCTGGTATCAGTCAGTTCGACGCGAGGAGCGGACGAGTGTGGAAGCAGTCTTAAGAATTTTGAGTTTTTTTTTTTCGCCTCGCGTTTATCGAGGCCTAGCGAAAAAATAAAATAAAATAAAGAAGCGGCCGAAAATCCTCCGATAAAAAGTGAGCGGTCCATCCAAAGCAGCTCTACACGCAGAGTCCATTGACTACATCCACCCGAGTCATCTCTCGGCTCCAGTCGAGAGAATAATACGAGGGGTTACAAAAATGGGGAGAAATTCGAGTGCATCGTTTGCTCTACTGATTGTCGTCAGCGCTGTGAGTACATGCGGTTCCTACAACGTTCTTTTGGCGACTATGGGCGGTACGAAATCTCACACGGTGCCGTTCGTCGCGTTGGGAACAGCCCTGAGATCGCGGGGTCACAACGTCACGTTGGTCAGCGCTTTTTCGGGACCTGCGGCAAACAACGGTCTTCAGGAGTTAGTGCCATCGATTCTCGAGGTAGTTTTCCTTATAAAATTTTCAGACTTGTTCGATGTAATTCGATTGGCCGGAAATGAAGATTTGTTTTTTTTATAAACAAAATAATTGATTTCAATTGGTGTAGGCTTACGTCGGCAATTACACATCCGAATGGGATTTGGTCGGTTCGAGATATCGAAACGAGTTACCAGTGTCCCCGTGGGACGCAATGAAATACGGCTGGGAAGCTTGCGAGGCTCTGCTCCGCGACGAAACTTCGGTTTCCGGTTTGAAGCGGCCCTACGGTAATCCTCGAGCACGCTGGGACGTTGCGGTCCTCGACGGTGCTTATCCCGAGTGCCTTGTGGGAATTCTCTATGGCGAGAACATACCGACGATCATGCTTAACACTGTGAGTAACTATATGTAATGGGAGAGCGGGGCAAAACGGAACGCTCTCCTCCAGGGGCGATTAGACTTTCTTTTTTTTGTCATGTGCCGCGGAAAATTTGGGAAAATGGTCCATTTTGTCCCGGGGATCGGTTTTGCGATCCATTCTACCCATTTTTTTTTCTTTTTTTCAGTACCCTTCGATATTTTTTTTTTTTTCCTTCAGGGGGTTGAGAAGCCATCCAATTTGTGAAAATTGTCCATTTTGTCCCGGAGTTCAGTTTTGTTTCGGTGTTCTGAAAATATTATTATGCACAAATATAACATTCTGAAAATATTATTATGCACAAACAATCTTTTCAGCACCTTTTATATGCTAGAATTTTTTCAGATTTTTTTCTCATCGAGAAGTGTTTGTAATCTTTGTCTTTTTTCTCTCGAACTTAGGCAGCGTCAGTCATTGTGCTAGTACTACCTTAAGGGAGTTGAAAAGCTCTCCAGAATGGTGTAATAAGCGCAAAATCGTTTTTTAAATGGTTTATGCAAGTGTGTTCTGCATCGCTCGATTATAGTGGATGGGGATTTGTATTACACGACATCGCGTGATTAAAATCAGAAGGACGTATTTTCTATGCGCAAGCATATAAAATACGATTTTACGCTGTAGTCACGCGATATCTCCTTATCCTATAAACAGATTAGAGGCAATGAATTTGCAATAATATTAAATGGTTCGTGTAATTTTTTTTCGAGATGGTACGCATTCTTTAAGTTTTTCAGTGAATATGCCTTATTTTATACTCCACATTGGCGGGGCACTGCTCATTCTCTTTCTCGAAAGATGCTTTACGAACTGCTTTACGATCTCTCCGTAAGAAATTGACTGTATTCTGATTATCCATCAACGAGATTCCCTCATAAAATAATTACAAACAAGCAGCTGCGATTTTTAGGGTCATATGAAATACCGCCGTCGGTAGTAAAAACTGTAATCAATTTATGTCACGGTCGCTGGCCTTTACGGTCGAAAGAAAAGTTTCATCGAAAGTTGCGGCGATATTCACCTCCGATGAGACTTTGCTTTTCCCAGTCGATGCGATGTCCCGCAAAAAAAGTTTATTACAGTTTTTGAGGCCGATCGGGCAAGCGTTAGGTAGGGTGCAAGCTGTTTCACATAATCTTGGCTGGATAAAGTCGAATATTTATACAGTGAATTCGTAGAGAACTCGCTGGTTTCAAGAAAGTCTACGAAACATACCGCTTAAAAATCGTTGAAAAATTGCGGTTTGGTCTTTGAGAAAACTGCGACGAACCAGTTAATACTTTAGCAAATCCATTGCCATAAATGTTTTTCTAGGTTAAGGACATGTTTTGTAACACATATCACCATTCCACGGACAGTTATAATTTATTTGTGTCAGGTGAAAATATAACTGATTACTAAATTACCATGACTCAGCCTTTTATAAGCGATACGAATATAATATGTGTATTTATACTGAAAAAACACCCTACAAATTAGATACGTCGCATTGCGTCTGTACTTCCGAATGAAAAAAAGTATGTAGAACAATCAACATCCAGTACATTCTATTTACGTATAATATTTTTTTGTAAGTAATCTCCATGAAAAACATGGTGATTTATTTCACTAATGTGGAACGCTCCAACTTTACCATTTTTATTGATGTTAAGAAAAAAAACATCGGAGGTTCTTGTCGTCGATGCGTTTCTTCTTAATTCGTGATTGAATGCTGCAACTGAGAGCTGTTAGCGGTGAACTTTGGCCATGCCGTAAAGGAAATAAAAATCATTCGGCTCGGCAACTACGAATGTCCGGCTTGACTTTGGAAACCTGATATCGGACTCGTTTTCAGCCTGAATAATTGCATCGAATTTTTAGCTCCTTTCGATTCAACTCTAACGTGTATCCCATTTTGGGTATTTTTTTCCCTTGGAACAGGATGAGCTTCGGAATTCTCATAATTCAATGGGGCGACAGAAAAATAGCGGTCTGAAAATAACGATGATCGGTGCTTAGCCGAAAATGGGCCTTGGAACAAACTTCCGTCGATCGGCGTTTAAAACGGATGTATTTTTTCCCCGCTAATAAGTCAGCTACATATTTCACTCCTAGCTCAATGATCGACGTGAAATTCTAGGCGCTGAAGCAAAAATCGAATATTATTCTCGCTGATTACCCCATCCACAAAACCACATTCCGTTGCACAACATGTATTTTGCATTCAGTGCAGGTAAACCATAAATCCAAGTAGACAGACGATAAAGTAGGTGAATGCAGGAATTAAAAAAAAATGTTTTGATAATTTGAAAGGCATCGGTCGAGAGGTTTTCGAAATATTTTTCACGACCAGAACACACGTTACGAACTACGAGCATAATGGCTTAGTTTCGCGGCTCTTAAGATTAGGAAACGAGTTTAGCGATATAGGGCAATTATTCGGTGACACGCAACAAGCGTTCAGGTCGGCACAGCTTTGCTTCCTCATAGAGGAAGCTTTATTTTTACGCCCGCGACTCTACTTACTCTAATATTGTTGCGAAAATGTTATGTCCGGTACGTCATAAGCTCACTTAAGGCAATTCGCACAATTTATATACATACTAAAAAGGGCTGGTACAATTTTGGCGCACCGATTTTGAAAACCATGTTTCGTGATAATTGCGATCAAAGTTTCATAAAGGGATGATGCGCCGAGCTGTTTAGCCTCGGTTTAGCCGCTCCATAGTCGGTCGGGCAATCCCCATAACTTTCACAATGTTTGTAATTTCAACATAAAATTTGTACATAAATGTTTCTCATATTTCATCCTTCGAACTTTAAGAATGTCAATGAAAAAAAAAAAACAAAAAAAATGAAAGATTTCATTTAGTTATCTGCCTTTAGATGTAAATTTACATTACGATTCTGCAGCAGGTGCAGGACGCTAATGCTTTTGGTATCAGAAACCCCCGAGAACCCTATCAGCTCGTGAAACGATTAATAAAAAAGAGTAACAATAATGTTACTTATAAGTATAACAGTCTATAATCAGATATCGACAGCTCGCCGCCGGTAGTGGAGCCGATAGCGTGCAATTTGCCACTCTCATGGCGTAACTCGCGTAACTCTCGATAGCGTATATCTCATTCTCGATCAAAGGGGGGGGGGGGGGGGGGGGGCGGAGAATTTTCCCGCTGTCGAGAGCTCGTGGCGTTCAACACGTAACTTCATCTCGCGTCACTCGAACGACGCGAATCCTGAGTCATGATTCAAGGTGTAGAGAGAAAGTACGAGATGAGACCGTTTCTTAATTCGGTGAAAAAAAGTAAAAGACATTGCATTTTATATACATACGAGGGGTTGTTCTGGCTGGCGCGCTTCGTAAATATGCACAGTCACAGGTATTCACGGACACTCTCGGACACCTACAATATGATCGACTATGAGTGTGCTTGGGTGTCCATGACAGTATCCGTGAGTGTCTGTGTGAGGTGTCTATGAGGTATCTGTGAGAGTGTCTATGAGGTATCTGTGAGAGTGTCTATAAGAGTGTCTAGGGGCTTTATTATTAACCCTAGAACTTATGTATCACTTTTTCTACTTGTAACTCATGTCTGGGGTACATATGTACCCCACGCGTTTCTTCAACGTACAACGGCCCCATGAGCAGTAAATGGGTTTTGCGGCACATGAATTTCTTCGTTTCTTCATAAGGAAGAGAATGGTATGCGGCAAATTTGGTTTTAGTAAAGTGTAGGGGGTGGGAATCACCCTTAAACCCCAAAACGTAACGAAAATTGGCAAAAACCGCAATTTTTGCGAAAAAAAATTGTAGTTTTTTTTTAATTGTGCGATTTTCAAATGTCAAACGCTATTTCACAGGGGGCACATCAGCCTATTAGGAAAAAAAATAGTCCCATTGTATTCCGTTCAAAAAGTCTATTTATTTGTACATCTGAAAATAGGGAAGAGTCGAAAACTTGTAACCTGGGAAAAGTCAATGAGAAAGCAAACAAAATCGGTTTTGCATGGGTTATAACATTTATTTTTCTTGAAACATTGTGGGTAATTAAAAATAATGATACCTATTATAAAAAAATATAAAAATTATAAAATTATAAGAGTTGCAAAAATCATAACAATTATAATAATTTCAAAAATTAGAAAAAAAATTAAATGCCTACCATATAAGTCCAAATTATATAATAGTAACTTACATTCGATAGTTCTAACAAAAAAAATCACTTACTTACATAAAATACTAACGGGAACTCCTGACTGGAATATTTTGGTACCCCAAGCGCGCTGCGTTAGCGTCCTGTGGGACAGCCAGCGAGTAACTGACGCTATCACTGGCCTCCGCATATCGTCAAATCATGGAAGTAAATTATCGCGGAGGTCCCAAGTCTGTAATGTCAATTTCTACTTTCGGGGCGCAGTTTGAATATCGTCTACGGTACTTTTGTACCCCATACATGAGTTTTAGAGTTAAGTAGATGTATCGAGAAACAAAAGCGAGTAACCCGTATGCTTTAACATGGTGGCTACGCACTTTTGTTTTTTGACAAGACGATACATTGTTACGACCGGGTGAAATGATAACACGCGTGTTAATTAATAAATAACAATAATAACAATCTCAGTTGATTCCATCTCCAATCTTGACTCTCGTTCGTAACATTCGTTGATCAACTATTTGATATGTTGTCGGTTGTCGAACGGAACTATTCCCGTAATCTCCGTAATATTATGTGTATCTGTCAGTCATAATCTATATATTCATTACTATATATGGTATACATGTTTGTTTTCTGTCTTACAAATTAGGTCGCACTTTACAGCGGTTCCATAGCCCGACAGGGCAATCCCTCGGCCTGGTCGGTAACTCCCTATTTCGGTAAGGGTTTCACTCAGGACATGAGCTTTTCCCAGAGGATCGTAAACGCGGCTTGCCTCGCGACCTTGGAGGTCATGCACTGGGTCATGACGACAGGCTACATACAGCCCACGCTGCGAAAGTACCTGGGTAAATTATTTTCGTTACTGAATTATAAATAAATAGATCCTCAAGCGAGTGCGACCTATGGTACGCGTCGACGCGAGCATGAAAACCCTCCGCTACGTTAAATCCATACATTTCCATGCGAACATCTTCGCGTGTTTGTTCAACCTCTCCGCTCTCTCGTTTTCCATTATCTCAAGCGATCTCGGCGATACGTCGCGAAGATTGCATTTTTAGACACTCACGCATTGTTTACAAAAAATGAGAGAGTAATAAAATAATTAAAATTTACTATTTTCTTTTGAGGTGTAGAAAGGAGGATTACCCGTTTGTTTGTGGATTAAATGAACACTTTTTCGATTTATATACCCGATTATATACAATTATATTATGTATAATATTTATATACCCCGCATTAGATACGATTATATTATAAATGTATGGTACTTGTTATAAGCATAGAAATGTTTCATCATTACGCTTAAATCAAGTATATTTTACTATTGATTTAAGCATGTATATTTTTCGCTCTATGTTAAAAATAAAACATTCTTAAGACAATAATTGACATTGTTTTAAGAATCGTTCTTTTTTCACGAAGATTTTAAGGCAATAAACTATTCTGTACTTGAAGTAATTACTACTTGAAGTGCCGAGTACTTAAAGCATGTGGTACTTAACTACTCGGGTACTTCAAGTATTTTGCCCACCTGAGGTGTGAGTAACTTCAAAAAAGTCCCGAAGGGACATTTTTTGAGGGGTTTGGGGACAAGTCCCCATATGCCCCTTGCGCCCGAAGGGCGCCGAGGGGCTTGTTGCTTGTTTGGTGCTTGGTACATATCTGTGTATTCCCATTCATATCGGATGTTCCATCAACAGGTGACGACGTGCCGGACGTGAGGGATCTTATATCGGAAGTACCGTTGACATTGCAGAACAGTCATTACGCCGTAGCGGACTCGGTCCCGTATCTCTCGAACGTGGTGAACGTCGCCTGCCTTCACTGCCGAACGGCCATGCAGCTCAGTCCCGACTTGGAAACTTTTCTCCGTCGAGGTGATTATTCCTTTGTGGTAACGATTTTTTCTTTTGCTACGGAACCCGGACAAGACCATGGTTACCAATTTTTTTGTTCATGGAGCATTCTAAACACCCATTTTACCCCACTCTCCCTGGGATTTTTGCACCGGAAAGAATTCATTCCGATAGACATTCAGCAGGCTTCGAAAAGAAGGTGGATTCCTCGGCGGACTTTCGAAAGACTCAGCAGGAGTACCCTAGAGTCTCATCCTATTTTTAAGCGTTATTCTCGTGAATGGACACTTTCAAACCTTGTGGGTAAGATCGAAGGCGCAAAGAGTGGACCTCAAGCCGTTTCGTTTTGGTTGGACACGCGAAACACAAATTATGAAAGGCACGAGTGGAATAATCATTACCGAATCCCATTTGACAAGTCAATAGACAAGCGTGTAAGCTATTCATCAACCTTTTTTTTGTTTCAAGGTTTCGTTTACGTCTCGATGGGATCGTCGGTTCGCGCCTCGGGTATGCCTGACACGCTGAGGGAGATATTCGTCGCGGCGTTCGCCACGCTTCCGTACAATGTCGTGTGGAAATGGGAGGGTGGGAAAATCGAGGGACTACCGAGCAACGTCAGAATTGCGGCTTGGTGGCCTCAGCAAGAACTTTTGGGACATCCCAATCTCCGAGCCTTCGTGTCGCACGGGGGTCTCTTGTCACTCCACGAAGCTGCCTATCACGGCTCACCGACGCTGGTACTTCCAGTATTCTGCGACCACGACGGAAACGCTGCTCAAGCCGGTACACGGTTTATCCTATTCGTAACCCATTTGGAATATATTTCAGCAAATACATACGTTCAATATATTTCGAATATATGGTTTGCTCGAATATTTGTTTCCCGTGAAGAGGATGAGCTTATTCGAAAAGCTATCAGAAACTTCTTTCCTCGTTCTTTTATTCTTCTTCGTCCATTTAATTTTTGTTTTGTTTCTATTTATAGAAAAACTCGGATACGCCCTCGTGATGGATTTATGGAATTTATCGGCAAATCGCTTGAGGGAGGGTATTCTCAAGATAGCCTCCAGTCGTGAAAACTCGTACAGAGATGCCGCGGTGAGAAGAAGCAGCTTGCTCAGAGAACAGCCGATAGGCCCGAGGGAATTAGCTATCTGGTGGGTCGAACACGTTGCGAAACATCGCGGTGCTGAGCATCTAAAAAATTCAGCAAGGTATGGACTGTCATAACAACATTGGCAATAGATCGATGTTTCATAAATGTTTATTTCTTTTTATCAGGCATATGGGTCTACTCCGTTACTACTCCATAGACGTTGCCACTTTCTACGTACTGGTTATAATAATTCTCTTCTTCTTTTTCGGCAAGTGGCCAATAAGAATCACGATGAGAAAGAAAAAAATTGACTAACGTCAATCTCGTTAACACTCGAGGTGGTATACATTCCAAATGATATTCGCCAACAATTGTCGCAGTTCGTTGACGCAAATCGTACCAATAATGCACCGCAGTTGGCGTATTTACAAAAATTTATATTTATTTGTCGATCGTACGAGCAGGTTTTCCTTTGCCTCCCAGCACCCCCAGTGATTATGTATCGATAGGCTAGAGTACGTAGAGAAATAGTAACAGTTTAATGTACATGAGTATACATTGTGTCTAGTATAGATTCAAATAAAAATTTAAGGACTTTTTAAGGACTTTTCGTAGCATTTGTCAAGGTCACCATAATGATCGATACTTAGTTGTATGGAAGGTACGCGACATAGTACGAAATATGTTTTTAACTAATTAATCACGTAATTTTGTAAAACGTTCCAAAAAAGCGTCTTTTTTTTCGAACGTCTTGCAAAATGAAATTTCAAGGAGATGACAAAAAATGCAAGGTTGTCTCTACAACTTTTCAAGAACTTGAAAAATTTCAAGGACATCTAAAGACCGTGGTTTAATATACAGGTTTCGTAAATTATATAATACGTGCACGAGCAGAATCAATTAATTGTTGAAACGTTGAAATTAATTCCCGTCGATGAGTAGGTCGGGGCTACGCGCATGGTGCTATTTCATTGAATTTCGCCGGTGTCAGACCCCCTTTCCTCGTTATATCGCCAAATCGTCGATATACGTGAATTTCTATTCAAAATTTGCCTCTCCGTATCTGTAACTCCGACTATTCGTTACGTGACGCGGGCACGTGTTAGTCGCGAGCTCGAACTGAACAAGTATACAGCAAGGATGTCGACGACCCACATTCAAAACTCGTTTTGTCCTCAATCGCCGACCAGTTCGGTCGCCGATCATGGCAAATTCTCTGATCAAGATTAATTTATCATGAGAATATGTAATTATGGGTAGGCTTGAGCGAAAACGAAAGTGGGACGATAATATCTCGAACGATCGTCGTGAATAATAAATAAAATAATAATAAAAACGTCGTCGAATATAAGATACGAAAAAGCCGACACTCCTTTTAACGAGTTGTTCTCGCGGTTTCGTAATAATCGCGGCTGTGACTAATCGCATTAAAAAAAGATCCCTGACATTTCCCTGGCAAAATATACAGAATTATGCGGAAAAAGGGAAAAAATCAAGACATGAAATAACTAAGTCCGTTATTCGATATCTTAAAAATTATTTTATGCGACGCAACGCGAAGTCAAGGCATTCGAGTCCTAAGATTTCAAAGATTGTTCGCGCACGTAAAAAGAAAATGAGTGCGAACAGAATAAGCTATAATTCATCGAGATCGAACTGAAATTAGAAATATAACTTCTAAAAAAAACTGCGTTGTAATATGCTCGTCGATACATTGGCGCGAATCGAGTTATCTCTCCGTAAATTAATTGGTATATATTTTTTCTGTACTAAGTAAGAGGTCTTTGAACCAGATCGACCTTAATCCACGGTATTTTTTCTCTTTTCAAACGCGAACAAATTGCTCGTTTCCCCTACGGTACCTCCACAGTTCTCTCCGCCTTGATAAATTTTCTAAATTCTATTTCATCAAATATTCCCTCACAAACATTAAACCCCGACATTTCCGTGATTTCCCCGGGGAATTAAAAAATTTGCCGGCAACATCGAATTTTTCTAGGTTTTCCCTGACAGTAGCTACGCTATAACTATTAATGCTCCTCTCGCCGGTGTCTTTCTCCCGCAAGATAATAATAATTGCGTCACAAAAAGAAAACATATTGTTTTAAAAATTCTATTGTCAGGAGAAAGAACATCAGGTGCGTTTCTCCGCCCATAGAATTCAATTGCCATTGTATTCCCTCTCGAGCTGTACCGCACTTCTCCTTTTATCCTCCTCTAAACTGCAGCGGCGCAGCTCCGATATGAGCCATGGAGGTTCGCTGCGGTATGCAACATTGACAATTACAGTTTGACAAAGGAATCGCCGAGCCGGAAGTACCTCCGCGCTATACACGTCATATCCCGAGCTTAGATTCGCGAATATGACGGAAGGACGATGAAACTGGGCGACCCTTCTGTCCGTCCTCTGTATTCACCATTCCGGTATTTCGCTGTTCCGCTCCGATTTTCAGAAATACGCGATGCGGGAATAAAATGTTCCCCTCGCCGTTTGACCCGAGTGTGGCTCCTACATTGGGCGAGGCACGAAATGTTTGATCGCAACGATGGGGAAGCTCGAGCCGGAAATGGGCCGTGAAGCACGAGGTACGGAGAGACCGACGGTAATTTTCGAAAGCACCTCGCTTTCATGCTATCGACGTGCAAATATTACTGGAAACTCGCGACTCTCCGTATAACGCGGTACATACTTCGAAAATTAATATGAAACGAAATTTATTCTAAGTAAATGTATAAATCAAACGCGGCTACTTATTAGAATGACTCGTTTTAAAAGTTTCGAGCGACTCGCCCGCTTCGTTAACGAGCGAAGTACGATGAAAGAAAAAAAAGACCACAAAAAAACTATATTTGAATTATGACTTCGCGTGGGCAGCCGATAGGGTACAGTAGAGCTTTTCATATTTCGACCTCATCGGAAATTCCTCGTAAGGAGTAAGCAATAGCTTGCGTTGCTCTGCAGCGATATTTACTGCACAGCTCCCCGGAGAAAGTTTCGATGAGGGAGCGTGTGTGATCGCGGGGATTACTGTACATCTGAAGTGGATACCTTGACAGTCACTGAAGCGGCGGGAGAAGCAGACACGGTGACCGGCAGAAAAAACGAACGGCGAAGTCGCACGTCAAGGGGAGAAGACGAGAAAGAAATTGATGATGAGAATTAAAAATGAAAAAAAAAGATAACAAAAAAAGATTACACCGCAGCGGCCGACACGTTCATTGTGGTGGCCAGACGGGGAGCGCCCTCTACACGTACGGCGACGCTCAGTCGAATTGGAAGCAGAAGAAAAATAATTGCCTTGTCAGGGACGCGGGCGTTATACCGAAGCCGATAAGGAGCGTAAAGGCGTTTGCACTCGAGCAAGGCTGGTTGCCCTCGTGCCGGGTTACCAGGCGCTTGTGGCATCGCCGTTCAGCATCAAGCGACGATTGATTTTCTCCTTAAATGCACGACCGGCCGCACAAACTTTTTTGCTGTTTTCTCCTTATAATGCCCTTTTTTTCAATTGAAATTGGCGATTAACAACTATGAGATAAAAACGCAAATTGCCGATGCATTAAACACGCGATTGAAAGCCAGTGAAACGTATTACGGTACTTTTGTCGCTTGGTGTTCATTTCGCATAAGTTCGAGAAAAATGAGATATAATTGCAAATACTTCTCGATGGTATAAAAATCTTAAAAAATGCATGCATATTAAAAGTACTTAAAAGATTAATTTTGCATAATAAAAAGTCCAAAATGTTATTAACAAATAAAATAAAAATTAATTGTTTAACAAATTAACCGTCAAACTAATTTTTTTTTATTACGAAAATGATTCGTTCATTTTTCTGAATACGTATGAATTTTTTCACAATTTTTAATTTGCTTTGAATTTTGTGTTTTTTTCATGTAAAAAAAAAGTTCAAAGCAAACTAAAAAATCTGAAAAAATTCATACGTATTCAGAAAAATGAACGAATCATTTTCGTAATGCATTATTATTAATTGTTTAAATTTGTTAAACATTTAATTTTTTTTAAATTTGTTAATAACATTTTGGACTTTTTATTATGTAAAATTAATCTTTCCAGTACCTTTAATATGCATGAATTTTTTCAGATTTTTATACGACCGAGAAGTATTTGCAATTTTATCTCATTTTTCTCGAACTTATACGAAATAAATACCGTCCGACAGAATTACCTTAAACGGACATTGGGAATGCGGTTCCGAAGTTGTTTTTCTCCAATGTCTTTTTTGTAACGAATGCACAAAAAGTCCCACTTTTCGTGACTGTAACGAGTGGCAAAAGTGGCACTTTTTAGTAAGGCGTATGGGAAAAATACTGCACAAATTACACTCGTTACTTTTTCGTACGCTTTTTTAACACTTTGGTTACTTGTTCTCACGCATTCGCCACGCTACAGGTTTAACATTGGTATGATTATATAGTTTAAGATTCAATGTGTCTTGAGCGTCAATCTATATTTTTGACGGGTTCTTCATCAATAACTGGCGATTCTCATACGTAAAAAACACAAACGGACTGATAAAATGAGTACCGGCATGTAAGCAGAGTCCCGCATAGAACCACGGATACCATGCAGCACTTGAAAGACCCGATCTTTGCTGGTATTGCAGTGGTTTCACACTCGGCTCTTACCGCGGCAGTTGCCGGTTGAATACCCAGAGTACCGCAACTCCTCGGGCGAGTCCGAGTATCGAGTTCTTGTCCAGCCAGTGAGCGAGCTGGGAGTACAGGGACGTTCGAAGCGGCTTGATAAATTTTACGTTGTTGTTCCGACTCGGTACCTTTTTGTCTTAAAAACTGATCGAATCTATATTCTATCCCCGATTAAATAAGTTCAAGGCGAGGGAGCTGCTTCGGAAGCAGTCGCCTAATAAGAAGAGAAAAGATGGCCGGGGTTAGGCGAATACTTGAGTGAAAGAGCGACGGAATGTGAGAACCAGACGTCGAAGATCCGTCCCGGATCTCAAGGAATCTCGGGCCGCATCGTCGTTAATTAATTACGTGAGTACTTTGAATACCTTGGACATCATTTGCACAGTATATTAAATATTCTCGTTAAATATTTTCTGTGAGGGTGAAGGACTTTGGTCAATGGCCTATTGGCCCACCCTGTGTCATTGTAATTTGTAAAACAAAGGAGATAAAAAAGTGAATTTGCATTGCAAGGAGGTCAATAAATGTCTTTTACTAGCACTAATATTTTCTGTGCGTCGAGATTAAGACTGTTAGTGCGAATAACAAAGAGTTAGAAAGTACATACGTCGTAATATAACTAAATAGCACAGCTGGACGCAGTACCTAAAGTACATGAGTACTTATTTGGCACTTTAAGTACATTTATGAAGTAGGGTAGAGCGGGGCAAAATGGGGAACGGGGCAAAACGGGGTTTTTGGGCAAAACGTCATTTTCCAATAATTTTTGGACGCCCGAATTCGCCCTATCGGATACATTAGGCTTTTCTGCCCAGTTTTGCCACCTTGTCCGATCCAAAAATGATTGGTAAATTTAGTCTTGCCCAAAAACCCCGTTTTGCCCCGTTGCCCCATTTTGCCCCGCTCTCCCCTACTAAGACCAAAGTACTTGTAACATTGTCTTCCCAACCACGTTTGGATCAATGTTTCAATTTGGAATGTTAAATATAATAAGGTGCAAAGTAATTTGCATATGTCTTGCTCATTTATTACAATATTGCGCATAGCTTTCTCCATGAGAAAGTTCGTTGATCGATTTTGGCTTCCTCGAAGAGGAAGCTATGCTCAAAATTGTAATATATGAGGAAGCCATGTACAAATTTGCACCTTTCTTGTAACAAAAAATGTCTATATCTCGTAAAATTGACACCGCACGCACGCACGCACGCACGCACGCACGCACGCACGCACGCACGCACGCACACATCCGGACGCCAGGTAAAAATTACATTCTTCGACATTTCAGACTATTTCAATTACTCTGACACTAAAATGTCGATTTTTTTAACGAAAACAGCTCGATCATACGATCATAAATCTCATTTTTAGCTGCACCTCGCGCATAACCTTATGACTTGCGCAGTGTTTGTTTCCTCTTTCTTTTTTCGCACTCAACCCACATCCAAACGTGATTACGAAGAAAATTGCGATTAAGAAGAAAAAGTACTTTGTACTTTGGACTTTATAAAAGTACTTTAAGTCCGAAATTACTTTGTACTTAAAGTACTTGCGATGCTTAGTACTTAGTACTTTAAGTACTTTTCGGTACTTTGCCCAGCTCTGTTAAATAGTAATAAAACTAAATCCGAGAATACCGACAACACAAAAGACACAAAAAACAGCGCCATTAAAAAAAAAAAAAAAACTCGAAATAACAGGGCGCAATAAAAACGGAACTAAAACTCTAATTGAGCGTGGAATTAAAACTACAAACGGAAAATTAGTAAGCTATAAAGTAGTAAGCAGTACGTTTAGTAAGTTTTTACGTCGTTAAGATAAGATAAGATGCATATGCAGCAGCTCCACACCCTAAATAAAATCTATTTGATGCAAGAGGATTCCATTTGCGACATGACAATCCACTTGCTATAAAGGGATCCTCCTGTGTAAAATGGATTTGATTTAAAGCGCATAATCCGCGCGAGATACTTTATTCAGTGGAGTGTTCTTCATCGCGAATGTGCAATACTAGGGATGTGCACGAGCGCTATCATGCTCGCTCGCCCACCACTCAGTCCGAAAATATTCCCTTCGAGCGTGCTCGAGTTCAGTATGAGCGCTCATTCGCTCTAGGGATATGCATAGGCACTAACATGCTCGCACACTCTCTGCTCACTTCGCAAATACAGTTTTGGTAAAAGTTGGACCCTTTCACGTATACTTTCGCCAAAATCACCTTGTTTCACTTGCATTGCCTACTACTGTATTTCGTTCGAGCCTGCTCAAGCTCAAGAGCGCTCAATCCGCTCAAACGCTCATTTAGCTCGAGCGTAATTAAAATTTTTCTTAAGATCGTCATTTTGCAGTTTTCTAGAGTTCGTTACACAAACAAAATGCAGAAAAACAGTTTAAATAAATTAAACTAAAAATTGCACATTTTTTAAAAATTTTGATATTTACATTTTTAGGTGTTTATTAAAGTTACTCGATTAATTTTTATTTAATTGTTATTATTATTCTATTACAAAAAAATTGATAAGAATGCTCCAAAATAGTGTGAAATAATAGAATAGCCTAAGGCGTCCATCGTCATCCATTGGGAAAAATATTCAGGATAGGGTATATATAAGGAAATTTAAAACAAATTTACTCGTGTTAATACTATAGAAAAACAGGATAGAGTTGTATCTGTAGTCTGCTCGGTCGCTCACAGGTAAATGGGCGCTCACAAGCCGATGAGCGCTCACGAGCGGATGAGTGCTCGCGTTTAATGTGCGCTCGAAGCGAATGAACGCTCGTTCTGTGGCTTGAGCGCACTCGAGCCATGGATGCGCTCCCAGCACATCCTAAGCACAGCATAATATATATATTTGTTTAACAGTCATAAAGCTTTTAGTGAGCTTTTAGTAGAAAGTGGCGTGAATTTCAACTGATTCGACGAAACAAATGCACTAGCACCGATCAAATCGAGTCATAAAAAATGCAGAGCTGCTGACAAAAAACATCATTTCAACGGAGTGGTATTCACATGAAAATTTAAATACTGCTTTGCCTCCAGAGCCGCAACAAATATGTGTCCCCATCTGGTGACGATTAACCCGGCAAATCTGGTTAATTGAGCTTGCGAGAGGCAGCGGTTGAAAATCAAGCAAATTCAAGCGAGACGAAAAAAAGGTAGGGTGTTTCTACACGCCACCTTTCTATACGAACAGCATAAATTCCTCACTGTCAGCCTGTAAAATCCAATTCTATACCTCGTCCTCGTGGTCTCTCTCCGCTTCTGATGCTGATCAACTGCACTGCACTATACTGTAGTATGTATATATATATATATATATATATATATGTATATGTATATGTATATGTATATATACATATATCGACACGGATTAGAATCCTCGGAATCCTCTCGGGTACGACATTCTTAATGGCAGAGATTACTTCGTGGGTTGCTCACCTCCGTACATGAGCCATACATGTATGTATGTATATATATACATACATATATATAACACATTTTCTCTGATCTCCGATTCCCACACTTTCTCGACGAGTTTGCAAACACACATACACCTTTCTTTCAAAACCGGGATTATCCTCCGAGCAAATAGAGACCGCAGCTTTCAGCCACGTTCCCGACTGGCATCCCGCCGAGTGCTTTCCAACCAGGGACGCATTTCCAGGAATCGGTGGAAATCGAATAGAGCACTAACGCAGAGTGAGAGTTTCCGAAAGTTTGCCTATGCAATATGCGAATGCGTAGAGCGGAGCTTATGAAAATGATTAGAATATATAATGACCGCAAGAGCACGAATAGCAATGGGAATCTGAGAAGAGTAAAATCAATAATAACGAACCTCGAAACTACATAAAATTAAACGAATTATTTCCTTGATCAATCCGCGAGCGTGGATTTTTCTATGTGTTTCCTGCGACACCAGGTGGATCGGATTTCACCTTAGAAATTGTAGGTACTATTTTCAATTCTGACTCTAACACCCGGGCATGTGTACACTTCTTAATTTGGTCAGAGCATTATAATTATGCTCAGACCAAATTAGGTGGACGTTTGCTACCATTGGATGGCAGAGTTTTGTGTATTTATTAGGGAAATATTATTAGGGAAACAGTTCCGATGTCATACCACTAAGAATGCTTCGCTAAATAAAAATAAAAAAAACTGTGCCATCCAACGGCGACGGTAATACCGGTACTTGACCTCTGCCATAAAACCATAAGAAGAAAAACCCGTTCAGCTCGAGGTGTGGGCCGGGACGAGAGTATTTCATGGGTGATTTCCGGGCTTACCGACCGCCAGTTCTTATCAATCCATCACACAGAATGTTGCACACCGTCATGATTTCAGCATGAAATATGCAAGTGGCTGCGCAACAAAGTGGCTGCGTGGTTTCACCGGGTTCAGAATGGTATGCCACTTACCGCTGAGCAAAAGGGAAATAATTCTCATCTGTGACATTTATTTATTATCGCTCACAATTTGTATACTCTTAGTATTCACGACGCGAGCACGGTACATATTACACGCAAATGTTCTTGTAACGTAAAGCAGTGATAAATGTTCTCCGGTATCCGATGGTGTTTGGATATTAAGCAAACAATAATAATAGTCGTAAAATGAAATAAGTGGAATTACCGTTCTGCCTCGGCGGTTAAGCGAGGCAACATTGTCTGCTGCGTCGTGTGATAATCTCCCCCAGCAATCGTTCTCACGGTTTTGTAATTGATACGTCCGATGGATATCACGAGGGTGGCTGTACTTAACAAGAAGACCGGGAACAGGTCGGGCAAACGCGTCAAGATCCTTTTAACATAATCGAGTCTGCATACACAGCGATCGATCCTGAGTCGGAGCGTTCGCAGGCGGTCGAGGTCAACCACTGCATTCGAAATGTCACGTGTGCATGCGCTCGGGTGTAATAAACACACCGATTGGTTTGCTCCTGTGGCAACAACTCGCATTTCGAAGTTTTCTCTTACATCGTTTAATTTTTTTATTCAACAATGGCAAGTTACAGTCCAATAATTATCGTATGCAGAAAATTTCAACGATTTCAGGGGAAAAACAAAAAAGCAATTTTTTTTACCACCGAAGCAAAACAATCGGTGTTGGTTGACATTCACCGAAGTATAAGAGGTAATGGCGGCGTTCGCTGGATCGGATGGGCGACATCGTAGGCGTTCGCCTGTCACGGACCTTAAGGTTATGTGGAACTCCACCTCGGGGCACACCCGAGCCAAGTCGGTAATAAAAACTGTAATGTTATCTTTTCAAGAATGCTGCAACTTCACAGCCCGACGGAAATGCGATTCCGCTGCGTCTATTAGTTGTACCGTGGGATCGTTTTTTCAGTGTACGCCGGAGTTTTAGCACCGTTGAATAATAAAAAATAGCTTTAATTTTCATTACTGACCGCGGTATTTTACGTGACTTTAAAGTAACACCCGAATTTTTGTCCATTTTTGGAAACAGATTTGAGATTCGTATTGGCCGTAGCCCTAGCAGATTAAACGACCTTTGAAACTGACCGCGAAACGACTAAAAAAACGACCAGTCATTTTTTGCCGTTTTGGCGACCACCGGACGACCAAAACAACGACCAGTTTTTAGGTTTAGGCTTGGTCGTATTTACTTTTTGAGCAGTTTACAATTTACGTTTGAGCAGACGTTACCTCGGTCGTTTTTGGGTCGATAAAGCAAAAGACGACCAAATCTACACCGACAAAATGGTCAATTTATTGGTTATTTTATGGCCATCAAAACGGCACAAAACGACCGATCGTTTTTTTTTATCGTATGATGGTCGGCACTTTTTTATCGTATGATAAAAAAATATCGTATGATCGCATTTTTTTATCGTATGAAGATATCGTATGATGACGGCACCGTTCCGTCGCTGTGCCGAAATTGTTCTATCTGGGTAAGCTGCAGAAAAACCATGGGTGTGTTTCAATATTAGTTGCAAGAGTTCGCAGCCACTTGCAGTTTTTAAATCTCAGTTGTAAATCGGATGTGACGTCACACGACAAAAACGTCGCTTCCGGTTTGAAAATGTCATTTTTGCACCGGAAATGACGCATTTCCGGTCGAAAAATGAAACTGTCAAATCGCCGGTGACAAATTCCAGATATAACGTCACTACGCTAAATTCGGTCGAAGTCACTTTACAGCGCCATTTATAGTATATAAGATTCATATATATGGTGTTTCTCCAACCTAGTTTCTTTTTAGCGGAAATGCGCTTTGACTGAAATGGGTTTGGCGTAAATAAAACCCTACCACTTTAATAGGTCTATGATAGGTCTGTTTCTTCCATTTTTTTTATTTTATGAATGCACAACATCTCAAGAATATTGTATCAAATTTTTAGAGCAATTGGAGCAAAGCTAACGGAGATATGGGATTTTAACCATCCGAGGCTCTGAGTCACTCGGCTCCGATTTTGTATACCTGCTCGACTCTTGGTGCGAATTTCAGAAAGCTGCAGCGGCAAATAATTTGCACACATTCAAACACAGTTATACTGCGCTTCCTAGTGATGTTCTCAGTGGCATAAAACCTATTTACGGGGATTTGGGCAAGGAGGCTCTTCTGCAGCGATGTCTCGGCGGCTTTACCCAAAATAACAATGAAAGCCTGAATCAACTTATCTGGAAAATTTCTCCGAAATCAGTGAGTGGTACCGAAGTTCTGGTTGAAATTGCAGTTAATGTGGCAGCATGCATATTCAATGAAGGCTGTTCTGCTCTGCTAACCATCATCCAAGAGATGAAAATCAAAAGTGGACCAAGTTCTCACGAATGGGCGCGCGCAATCGACAGATTACGCACAAGTCGAGCGGAAGAAGAAGCTGCAAAGGAAAGCAAAGAAGGTCGAGTTCGCCGAAGACAAGAACAAAAAGATGCTTTAGACATCATGAATGATAGCTGTTCGCTGTACGGGCCTGGTATCGATGATTCTGTGTAAGTATATAGTGAAAAAAGAAAAAAATTCGAATTTTTTATTGTAAAAAACTTTAAACCGATTTTCCCGCATTTCGCGTTTTCAAAGTCGGTGACTGCTGTAGTTTAAAATCTATTGCACCGATCCTTTTCAAACTTGGTACACTTTTTCTCTGTATAATTCATGAGGGAAAGCTATCGAGTTTTTAAAAAATTTGTTGTTATTTTTTATTTTACAATAACAAATTTGTCGATTTTTTAAGCGAAAATCGCGGTTTTGACTTTCCAGTGTTACCAAAAATTGAAAAATCAAATTAAAAAAAAACTCGCCAGCGTTACATGGGGAAATTCATAAACTAATAAAATCAATTTAATCTTTTTATTTCAGCTGATCGAGTGATGAGTTACAACCGTCACCGCAAAACAACTTTTTTGGAGACGTCTCCGGAGATTTGCTGCCAACGACTTAGTTTTTAATATTTTTCGCTGAAATTTTCAGAAAATATTCATGAAATGTTATTCTACAATACTGTAATCATTCAATTTAAAATACATTGCCCGTATCTCGTAAAAAAATGTTTGAAAAAGTGTCTTTTCACCGAATTAACCGTACCCCCTCCCCTTAAAATGCTGATATCTTGCCCCGAACTATCCGATACCTTGCAGAACGGTGGTTAGAACAGGATTTTGCCACTATCAGCTTCCTGAACACGTATTTACATTGCGTGTTTCAATCAGGTGGAATTCGAGCTTTGATATGATATGAAGGCCGAGCGACTTGTTAAACAACACCAAGCTGTCGACGCCGTGCTTAACACACCGTACGTCGAAGAGTGTGACGGAAAACTTGGAAATCACAGACAGAGAGTAGCAAAGAGATTAGCGAAGTCTTGCGGTCGTTTAAAGTCGCCACGAGAGCTATGTCGACCGACGATTATCGCACGTTATCCATGGTTCGACCGTTGGCACGAAGATTTGTATACAAATTTATGAGAGACAAGGAAGATGATAGTAGTCACATTGGCGAAATGAAGAAGATAATTCGGAGCGAATTGCGCACTCGATTTCTCGAATCGAATACCGTTAACCCGCTCAGGTGCAGTTGGTTGACGCTCGAAGTGTGGGAGACGATTAGCTTTTAGTCGGCAGCAGGTTGGCAGCTGATGATCGGATCTCGACGAATGCCCATCATTAGCTAAACTGTCAATTGACAACCACTCCAACATTAGCCTCAATATTTGGGAAAACGCTGCTTACCACAGTTGCGCCGGCGCTGGTGTATCGTCGTAATGATCAGTGTTCGGCGATATCAAGTGGACGTTCGCTCACGATGTCGAACGGCTTTGGCCCAGTAAGCCGACGTCCAACACAAAATATTTATAAACAATGACATTCTTTTTAATTAGCGCGAATTGTTTTTTTATGATTTAAAATTCCTTAACTATAGTTTTATCTACAGTACTGTAGTGCAGGCAGCCTAAGTTTCATCAATATTATTCATTTAAGTGTGAGTAAAAAAATTAAGTAATAAAACTTAGACTATTTAAAGCAATTGGTAAGTTAACATTATATAGAGATGCAGTAGACATGCAGCTTTTATATAAGATTCGAAAAGAAAATCTTCAAGGTCACCATGTCTAAGTGGTTAAGAGTCCCCATTACCACCGACTAAAAAATGTATTCTGATGATTTCAATGTGTGCAGATAAAATTTAAAAACTGGACAAAAGCAATTGTAGGGCAATAAAAAGGCATTTAAAAGTTGTGCAGATCGTTAAAAAAAATTATTATTACTTATTAATATTTCCCATTCAACGTTGGCTGGACATCGGCAGCCACCATTGAGGCAATGACGTTTGATAATGTTATGCCGATGTTACGATCCCGACGTTAACTGATAGTCGGGTCTACATTGATGACCAGAGTCGGGTCGACTTTCCAGCTCAGGCGGTTATAGTTGGTCTAATCTCAGTCCGGCTCTACAACTGCAACTGGGCTGCTTCTTCAACTTGCGTCCGGGACCCCAGGTAATGGACATTTCCTTTTTTTAATAACGGAAATACGTCACTTCCGTTTCGAAAAAACTGACTGTCCAAACTGAAATACGTCACTTCCGGTTTAAAAAATCTCATTTTTTTTATCGGGGTATGTAATTTCCAGTCGGGAAATTAGTTGTACGGAAACTGTAATATACATTACAGTAGTAGGCAATTGAAGTGGAATACGATATTTTTCGCCAGTTTTGACAAAAGTTGGACCCTTTCACGTATACTTTCGCCAAAATAACCTTGTTCCACTTCAATTGCCTACTACTGTATATTTTTCGGTTCGACATCGCAAACCCTATCGCAAGCAACTATACCTCAAAGGTTTGAGCAGACTGCAGAGCTTAAGGAGTATTTCAACGAAGATTGCATTAACTTAAGTGGGAATATCGGCATTAAAAGTTCCGCACATCATCAAAAGTGGCCCCATAATCTTTGCGTTTACCGGCCACTTCGACCCCCCACGGACCGGGTATTCTCAACTGCCGGAAATGTCGTGAGTACAAAGCGAAATTGCCTTTTACCAGAAAACGCGAACATGCTAATTTTCCTGTATTAAAGTCGAGACGTTGTTAAAGAAGTAATAAGTTCGTGGGGATAATATTTCAGCATAACATTTAAAAGTACCGCGGTAAAAAATTTGTCTTAGTCGATGATAATTTTAAAAAGTCATCATCGTTTTATAAATGACGAATAAAAAAATTGCTTCATTTCATCCCATTTTTTTCCTAATTTGGGTAAACATTATTGAAAGTCTAGTCAAACATCGAATAATTCGGGTTGTTCCATTTATTTCGAAAAATATTCGCCGACTACGAATTAGCCAAGTTAACCGTGGCTAATTTTTAGACGCTTCAGCTTTTTTAGCCGGCTAGGCCGTTTTGGCACGCCAGATGAATCCTCCCTAGTTTCAACCACATATATTTCTTATCGACGCAATTCTCACGTTGTTTAAAGTTCCCAGCCGGCGCACACATGAGAAACTTTTTTTTAGGTTCCCCTTTTGAAGGCTTTAGCTTTCTGTGAGCTATCTAACTACTATATATTCTCATGAATTTTTCCAATTCCTCCCTTGTACAGTTGACGGCTATAGCGGCTGTTATTCCTCCCCCCCCCGCCCCCTCCGCCATATTGCATCCCATTGGCACGCGGGCGTAGGAAAACTGCAGAAGATCTGCGCCGATACAGACGGTCATTCCAACTGAGTCTTGATGTTCGCACTCGATACTTGGAGTATGAACACCAATCCTGAGAATTCCGTCTCCTGCTCAATGGTTCCAATGCGCCAGTTAGTGCATAGCTAGGCGGTCCCATCCAAGTACTGGCCGCAAACGACTTAGCTTGACTCTGCGAACCATCGAAGCCTCACACTTTTTCAAAAATTTTTTTTAGAGTTTTATTGTGATTGCCAATACATAACGTGTTTCGTGGTTACAACAAACTTTGAAAAAATCCATACAATCTGTGCGAAGAAAAATAAATCGGCCTTAATGTACGCCTGGCTGCTTCACTGCAGCTCTCATGTACAAAAAATCTTAAAAATCGGTTAACAAAAAATACATATTTCATTTGTAATAATAACTATCGCAACAGTTAACGAAAAAGAATAGGTGCTCGGGTAGCACACAGTAAGGCATGGGGAAAAACAAAATGAAGGCTTAAAAAGCATCCGAAGCCGCACACCAACAGCGCATCCACCGCTGTCGGTCTGACGCGAGGAACTTTTTTTTAAATTCCCTATTTAAAGTCTTAGCTTCTGTGTGCCATCTAGCCAGTACTCTGGTATCAATTTTTTGTCGACTTTCAATCATTTGTAAAGTTCACGGCCGCAGCCGCTGTTACCCCCCATACTGTATCGCATTTGCACGAAGGCGCAGGGAATCTTCGGAAAACCTGCGCCGATGCAGCCGGTTATTCCAGCTGAGTCTTGATGTTCGTATTCGATACTTCGAGTACGAACACCAATCCTCATGGGGATTACTCTCGAGTCATTCGTCTGCAAAACGTATACGTTCTGTCGCTGTATTCGTTCATACGTTGATACTCATAACGATAGCACGTATACGTTTTGCAAACGACTGACTCGAGAATAACCCACCTGAATTCGACCTCTCGCTCAACGATTCCAATGGGCCAGTTAGTGCACGGCTACGCGGTCACCCATCCAAGTACTGACCGCGAATGATTCAGCTTGTCTCTGGGGACGACCGAAGCCATACACTAAGCGCGCATTCACCGCTGTCGGTCGCACACCAACCGCACTCAATTTCCGGTCCACCCGTCACCTCGTGGACGCACACGAAAGTTCGTTACACTAGCTCCGACCGACGGCAAGTGTGGCGAATAAGTTAGGAGTCCCGCAAGAATAATCAAGGTACACGTTTAACCGTCTGTCGGTAAGTCGGAGTCCGTCATACCAACAGAGCTTTTCGATCGAGAAAGGTAGAGGGACAGAGATGCTATATGATGGAAACATTGTGAGAGAAATCGTCGCGAGATCCCCATCTTCGGGTTCGGGTTCGACGCTGTTGCGTTTCGTGGAATGTCCGTAGGTGAGCGCGCACGCATTCCTGCGATGTGTCAGGAAGCGGCAAACGGGGTCGTCTACGCCGGGAACACGATGCGTCTGCGAGACTGCTAGGAACAACGTGAGAGATTTTCGTCCCGGAAGAGAGCCTCGACGGCGCCTGGACGCATCGTTCGTGTCCATGCATGCACCGGTCTCTCGACCGCAGCTAATCACAGTTCGAGATAAATACGACGTCGGGAATGAACTGGTCTATTACGGTATTATTAATACGAGACGAATAAATTTCGATAACATTTTGCTCGAAGTTCATCTAAAATCTCATTCGAAGAATTTGTAAACTAAGCATGTCTTTGCTATGATTGATTATACTTCCTACACATGGTTTACTAAGTAGAGAAAGGAATTCAACACGTGGTTCGGTTAAGAGACTTAAACTCTCGTCTGTAGCGAAGAATCTTCAAGGTGCCATTTATTTATTCGCCTTTAAAACTTCGTGTACCCTTCGTACTGTCCGCAACTGAGAAGGAATGCACCTGGCATTCTTGGAATACCTGGAGAACATTTTTAGAGAGGCTTATTGTTAGGCTAGATCGTTGGGGTTCCTCGCCTTAAACAAAATCCAATGACTCGTCGAGTGCCTGCCGGACGCGTGGGTCGTCTATAATGGACGCATAAAGTATAGAAAATACATACAAAGTATAGAGTTTGTTTTCCGAGGCTCGAGAAGACCGCAGCGGAACAAGTATCAACGCGCATATGGTGAAAACCGCGCAACAAAACGTAGAAAAAAAAAAATGATAACTATAATTTACCTAAAAATAAAATACCCCGATAGACACGCGCCACGAAACGGTCGCGGTTGACGCAATGTATGCGATATGCGCTGTACGTGTCGCAAATATTGCTCTAACTACGTCCTGTTCGTGGCGCTTGTCTACCTGAGTAAAACCAACGGACGAAGTGGAGTTGTACTTTAGCTCGTGTCAAAAAAAGATAATTATCTAAACAACAACAACACAATAACAATAATAATAATAATAATAATAATAATAATAATAATAATAATAATAATAATAATAATAATAACAACAACAATAATAATAATAATAATAATAATAGTTGATATATCGGTATCGGAACGCTAGCGAGCACGTTCATTCGTTTACCTTTACTCCTCGTCCGCAGCATGTGCCACCACAACGCGGTGGTGAACCCACTGTCGGAGTGCACAGGACAAACTAGATCGTCGTTGGTGTTGGTTTTATCCTCGCCAGTCTCGATCGTCCAATCCCGATCCGCGAGCGAATGCGATACACGATGCTAATGCGTCGAGAATTCTCACAGGGGTCCCGTAGTTTCTACGCCAATGTACTACCGCCGATGCGAGAGGGAGACCCGAGGGAGTCGACATCGTTCGGCAGTGCCAGCTGACTCGTTCGGCTCTCGCTGTATCCACCGATATACCCCAGTAGTGCTCGCTTGCATGGCGCGGTGTGAGCTTCGTCACGTATCGTTCGCGCGCACGTTAGTCACGAGAAGTTCGATACCGAGTACGGGTCTCATCGTAACGCGAGAATGGTAAGCAGAGGGATATATAATTCATTAAAAAACAAAACAAAAAAACGATGGTGCATAACGACAAAATTGGACGAACGACAGCGTGGTAATTTTAACTTACGTGTTAGGCTTCGCCGCCTACAAAAGTGTGTCGAGTACATTCACCGTCCGTCCGTCGTGTGAAATGTTACGCCCGGTATACCGGCGGCGATGTGTACACATCGCCGACAACAATATTATCCCCCGACAAAATTTTATTTCTTCCGTTTACGTCTTATATCGTTAGCGACTTTTCCGAATTTTCCGTGTGCGTGAGTGAACTACCACTGCCTACAATGGGCGATAGATCGCGAATTTTTCTGGCGTGAGAATGAAACGAAGAGCTGAGCAAGTAAGCAATAACGGGCAGGCAGAGCAATGCACGCAGGCAGATCCCCGGCGGCGCGCACGGCGCGTCGGAAAGCCGGGAGCCTTACAAGCGAACGAACTCGGGAGTAGGGGAGAACGCAAGGGAGAGACGGAGAGATAGGGAAAGGGAACGAGTGAAAGGAGAAAGAATGACGGATAGAGAACGAAAAGGGAAATGCGGTGAAGGAGAAGAAATGAGACAAAAGACAGGGGCACAGAGAGAGGAAAAGCGAGTGAGCAATATACATATACATATACATATATATACATATATATATGTATATGTATATACTATATATGTATATATATATATATATATAATAATAAGAAAAGGAAACTAAGCGTATGAGGACTATACGAGTGCATGTGAGACGAGAAAGAAAGCGTCGAAGAAACGGGGCGAAAAATAATAAAATAGAAAAACAACAAGTCAAATGCGAGGAGCGGCGAGGAGGGCGGTCGCGTCCGGAGAGGATGGAGAGCAAGAAGGCCCCCAAGAACACGCACAAGGCACACCGGGGCGGCATTGAGCAGCCGCCAGCTTGCAGTGTTGGTGGAGCAGTACTCTACGATCCGGCGTGACGGTCGTGGAAAAAACAAATTCTCTAACACGCAGCGCACAAAATTCGGTAAGACGGAGAGAGAGAACACGCGCCCGCGCACATAACCGACTTTATGTCGCGCACTATACTAACTCGGCCGCCGCACGAAGTCTCCCCCCCCCCCGCGCACACTAAAATTTTGTTGTTACTGGCTTGTGCTCTGTCGATTGGAGTGTCTAGTTTCGCGAGCGATGGTATTTTATTGCGCACAAAAATGGCAACCACCCACGACTCGGCGAACGCCGGGCGATCGATCGCTCTCGCGCGTTTAGTTATCTCGGAGACGTCGAGGCGGTTAGCGCGATAGCGAGAACGTCATCGCTCCTCTCCCCTTTTTTCTGTGGCCTCTGTCTCGATTGTGCGTTTGTCACGAATTGCAAATTCGATGGTGCGCGAATCAGCCACGTCCCGAGATGTGTCTCTGACGATGGTAATAACGAATTTACGAAAAACGAAAACAAAAACAAAACAACAAGCGGAGTAACAGTGCCATCGTGTTGCTTTGAGGGATAACGCGCAGTACGTGTTTCAGTGGTTTATACCCAGTGAATAAAAAAGAAACACATACTTCAGAGTAGTTTATATAGAAAGCTGTCCGACGCTGTGTTTACATGGACTCCAGAGAGCCGCGTCTCGTGCGACGTTGACGAAAGGTGGATATTTGCGTCAAGGATTATAATTAACCGCCGGCAAAGAGTGTGATTGATATTTTCCTCGAAACGTCGCATCTCTCGTGACATCCGGTTCTTCGATTTTCTGTTTATTGGGTTTATTGGGGGGGACGATTGGTCCTCTTTCGCGTGTAAACAAATACAGTCGCAGGCGCATGATCCAATGTTATAGAACGGAACCTTCCTCCATCGACGAAACAGAAACCCATGTTGCATAAGACAACATCTCCTGTCCTTATCCTTCGGCTACCGTCCGTGTTTCACGAGATCGGTTTTTTTTTTTCCGACGAATAAGTGGCAGAGTCACCGGCGAACAACGGTAGTCCGAGGTTCTCGTTCGGTTAGCTTGCAATTTTTGAGAGACTGGCACGATGATCGGGGCCCTATGACGTTCGAGAGGAATCGATGAGAAACACATCGCACGGTCGGGGCTCGCTCGGTTCCCTCGAGGCTCTCCTCCGGCGTTGTAAACAGTGCGGTGTGTTGTGCTCTCGCGTCGCCGCGCCGATACCGCGCCGCCGATGTACGTCGTGCGTTCCTTTCAGGCTGAGTGGAGGGAACGCAAAAGAAAGACAGAGAAAGCGGAGCCATCCAACCATCACCCGCGTGACGTAATCCATTCAAGCGCATACTACTACGCAATACGAGAGACACTCTTGGCGTTTCTATACGTTTATCTTTACCCCCCCCCCCCCCCCTCCCCTCCCTTTCGCGCTTCGTATAATCTCGGCGGTTTCACTTAACTCAATAATATTAGAGCAAAAAGTAGATTTAAAAATTAAACAAAAAAACAACGAACGATGAAAAAAAGATTACGGATCTATGTGAAGGGCTAAATTTTGTGTACTACGCCGTAGTGGTACATACAGTGGAATCTCCGTTAACTCATACTCCTATAACTTATGAATCTCTCCTAAATTATAGAACAGACCTCTCAAAAGTTATTCATCCTTCCAATGGTTTTCTGCCGTGAAGCCAAGTACCAATCATTTAAAACTTATAAGTTTCTCCTCAAAGCTATTCGTACAATCGACGCGCGGATGCGTAATGATTACCACCAGCGGATATACCGTCACGTGAAAGGTCGACGGCGCTTGACGGCAACGTAGTGGAGTTTGAGAGGAAATATGAGTTAAGAGTGGTAGTTTATTCCGAGCTCATAACTTATGAGAGGTCCGACTGTACATCGGTATCGCTATTGCGTCAGACACTGCTCGTTCGCATAGCGTTGTCTGTCTCTCCTAGCACAGCAAAGTTGTATAGCTTTATTGACGTGCGGCCGAGAGGCAGCTCGGGTGAAACGCGACGAATGCGCAACTTTTTTTTCGCGCCTCACGCAAACGGTTCGTCACTTCGCTGATGCAGCGGGAATGTCCGACGCACGAGAGAGTGTTCCATGGAGCCGGAAAGTGTCGAGGTGAACCGACAAATCCGGCCGATTGCAGCGCGGGCAAGCGACTTCGATTGTAGTCGATAATATTGGTGCATCAAGAGGCGAACATGCGTTTTCCACGCGGGGCTACCCTCCCGTACACGACAACGCTACACCAATGTTGTCGCCGGCGATAGTATCTCGCTGTAATCTTACGCTAGTAAACTTGTTTATCCCTCGTTTCTCAGAGCGGTCCGAAATCGTCGGAATGTCTTCGAGGCTAATGTCCCGATTACCGATCTACCGAGGAGTTCGTCATGTACGAATGTACAAGATCGCACCGGAGGGTAACCCGGGACTACCACACTGGGGTCCCCGGGAACCCAACAAACATTTTTAATCGAGATTTTCGCGTTTCTAGACATCCCTTATATATAATATATAATATATAATATATAATATATAATATATAATATATAATATATAATATATAATATATAATATATAATATATAATATATAATATATAATATATAATATATAATATATAATATATAATATATAATATATAATATATAATATATAATATATAATATATAATATATAATATATAATATATAATATATAATATATAATATATAATATATAATATATAATATATAATATATAATATATAATATATATAATCGGAAGGTTCAACAGTGGTGCTGAAAAGCCAATATTTTTTTTTTTCATCCACGAGAGTTCGACTGCGAGTGTCCCAGAAAAGTGAGCTCCCGAGCTATGCACGCGGCGGGGACTTAGACGCCGCATCTTTTCATGCATCGTGGTGTACGAGATGAGATACACAGGCGGTACGTGAATGCTTCGCGACGCCGCCACCGCCTTCCAAGTGCCGGGCGAGTGCCGCTGCCGGACGTGAATCGACCCGAGACGCGCAGACGCGACGGAGTCGGGTAGAGAACACCGGGAAGGACAGAAAGACGTTGAGGCAGCAGAAGCAGCATAGCACAACAGTATTTTCTTGCGGAGGAGAGAGAGGAGAAAGAGAGACAGCGCCCGAGCGTGCATGCAGAGCGCAGGATAAAGAGGAAAAAGATCGCACGTTCTCTGCGTTCTCACCCCGCCGCTTCGTCCCGAGACACATCGGCCACTCTTCTCTAAACCCTCTTCGTGTTATCGCATCTATATCTATTTTTCTCTCTTCACTTAATGTTTCGTTCTTTCGTTCGAGAGGTTAGAAACCTCTGGGGCACAACGTACGCGGTACCCTCACGCGATACAGCTATTCGTGTTTGGTACACTGGTGTTTCGGCCGCGCAGTACATTCTTGCCCACAGTTACACTGTAGAGCGCCGAGTACGACGCATGATAGTCATTTTTTTTTCTTTAGACGATCAAATGAGACTCCTAGAGCGTCTAATACTTTTTATCATTTATCAAATGGAATTTCGTCGCTATTAGTCTATCGATCGGGTTGAATCAAAGATAAGATAAAATCTCATGTTTATTGAATATATTCATTTTTTAACGAATCAAGTGCCGGTCAAAAGACTCGTATTCTTACGACGCAGCGTCACTGCACATGTGCGTCGAGCCTCCGTTAGCGTAGTCTTTCTGTTTCTCACTACTTCTGGATGTTTCTTTTTTTCCTGGGAGGGCTACCTGGCAGCGCCAAAGTATCCTCTTCCCCCTTCTCCCGTTGCCGCTGATGCTCTCTCGTGGACTTCAGCATGCGCGCATTCTCCTCTAGAGCGGGATTCGCTCCCGGCCGGACCGGACCACTTCGTTCGTACAGAATAATCCGAATTCCAAGACGGATTCGCGCGAACGTCGAACAACAATCTGCAGGGTATTGCTTACCACGGTCGGTAAATAAATTACACACTTCTAGAATACTCGCGACGACGAAGGACAATAGTTTAACGGAAATGCGCGTTAGTGCGCGTTTATTATGCCTCCTCTCGCGTTATTTGCTCTCTCGCGATTGTCATAACAGTACACGTGACCTTCATCGAGCGAGCGTTGCTTTCGATTGGAGCGCAATTAAAAATTGAAAGGAAAAAAGAAACTCATTAGCATTAATGATATACACGACTATACGTGTGTATAATAGAGTGGTCCCAGCTGCCGTTCGCTTATCGCTGTTAACATCCGGGTGGCCGATTACGACCTCGTGGAAAATGCGTGAGTACAATACACACAAGCATAAGCAAGCCAGTTCTCTGTGGCGATTGGTGTGGGCATCGGTGAAAAAAAAACACACGCTTTCGTGTAGAATAGAGGACGAAGCGGCAGCGGCTCTCCACGCCGCGCGGGGCACGCTCTCGTCGTACTACTACGCGAGTGTAGTAGTATCTCCGGCCATTCAGAATTCTTCGGTCGAGCGGAGAGTGGCCATTGAGAATGCGGAGGAACGATGCGGCGTTAGGCTGTGGAAGATCGTTCGTTCGCTCGCTCGCGCGCGCGCAGTTCCTGTACCGGAGGTCGTACGACCGCTCGACCATCGTTTTCCGACCGCTACCACGAGCCACGGCTCTCCACATCATTCCGTGATAAACAATAATCATTTTTTCAAACTTGTAAGTTTGGTATGCATGTATGTATGTCTCACGCCCAGAGATTACACAAAATTCGTGGCGGAATTCTGCTCGAGGCATGTTCGATCAACTTTAATCGCTAATTGATCACGAGGAAGGGGCTACATAATTTACCGTTACTTTTTGCGGTTAGCGAACCAAAAGAGAAGGTGGCGCGAGAAGAGTGCGCGACCTCAACCAACGTACTACGTAGGGAGGTACGTCAAACAGTGGGCAGTAGTCTGTGTGTGTGTATATATATATATATATAATCCGTATCCTTTCAAGCAAGAGTGCGTGAGCCGAGCAAAACACATCGAATACATACACATGAAATATATCTTTCGGTGTTACACATGAAATATATCTTTCTGTGTTAGCGTTCGTAATTTTAGTGCTCCGCATGTAGTTTATACGTGTACTGTGTCTCTACAGCAATGTACGTTGTTCGCGCGCACGCGCAGTATATTTTCGCCGATATTACGTACGTACGGCACTACGCAGCTAAACTATATCGCGTGACGGCGTGATGTATTTTTTGGTTTGTTTTTTTCTCTTTCTTTTTTTTTTATCTCCCTCGTTCTTCGGCCAGGCATACCGGGGCTCCCTACCATACCGACACACGTGCGTCCATAACAAAACACCGTGCGTGTCGAGACGCGCGCACGGACCTCACCCCACGCTCGATGTTGCCCTTCTTCTTCCTCGACGACTTCTCGTCGCTTTGTGTTTCCTCTTCCCCACCGGTCGGCCACACCGTGCGTCTTGGCACACGCACTCTCGACGAGAGCCATCGTCGCAGTTGTCGTCCTACGCTGCCTCGCGAACGAAACGCATGGCTGAGAAATAAGGAAAAAAATCCATGCGTTCTGCGCATGATCGGGGGCGATCCCTCTACCAGCCGACGTCGGGACTCGCGCGAACGCCATTACTGCCTGCTCGCGTTGTTTACGTTTCGACGGAGAAACCGGGCGAGAGAGCAGAGACGAAAAGGAGACGCGAAACTAACCGAGAACAGAGAAACCGCGAGAACGTGTGACGACGCTGGACGGATAGAGAGAAACGTGCGTATGTATTGCGAACAGTGTCGCAATCCGTGGGTTACGACTTTCTGCGTAGCTCAGCGTACTAAATCAGTGTATTACTGTACGCGTACTTGCGCGTTGTACGGGTTCGCTGTTTTCGTTGTTTTTCTCTCGCACCAGAGCCACGGACAATAAGTTTTTCGTGTATCTCTAACGCGGGACGTCACTGTGAGTAATTTTTGTTGACGTCGGGTCATTTGTTTTGTTTTACTTCCGCTCACGCTTCTCCTCGTCGGGAAACAAACGATGCGTAGTCGTCCGGCATTCCTTCCTGATGAAGCTGCTCGCGCACAAAACAACGTACGAAACACGGACAGACAGTTTTATGTGCGAGCACCTTTAAGGTCCTCGCACATCGTCGCACATAAAACGTACATAAAACGTTTGTAGTTTTGCGTCGCACAGCGAGTCGATCGGACCAGATCGGACACCAACACGCGAGCATCAGCCAATCACGGCTGTGTGTGGATACGGCACGGCCTGTCTGTGTTCCGCACGTAGTTTTGTGTGCGAGCAGCGTGAGCGAAAACAACAGTGGTGAAGCTCTCGTCTCACTGCCTGCCCTTTCAGTACGTCGCGTGACGTTCCTAGTTTATTCTCGTTTTTCCCTATTCTAGCGAATGTCGACGGTGTGTCAGTTATAATTGTGTAGTACTTCAATAAACTATTACCATCGGAACCGCTTTGATCCAGTTTTTATATTTACGACGTGGTTATTATCGAAGCGTTCTTCAAAGTCCTTAACGTGTCGCGTAACGGCGAGAAGCGTTCCGCGATCAATCTTTTTTGTCACTCGTCTCACCGGCTTTGCGGTATATAATTATTGTGTGAAGTAACCGCTGATCGATCTCTTTCCTGTTATTGAAATCTCGCAATCGCTCAACGGCGTATCGAGCGCTACGCTCTCGCTGGACAGCGTGTAAATATTACTGTGCGATCCAGCGTGCCGGTCAGGGAAACAATTAAACTCGGTGTACGTCCTATACGTGCGGCGGGTCGTGTGTTGCGACGTGACCGGGGCTTCGATCCAATTCCAGTCGAACGCTCTACCACCGTCACAGCCCTCTAGTCTTCGTTGTACTCGTTTCTCTTGCATTAGATAAGGGAAATAGACGGCGAATAAATTTATTCGCTTTGTTTGCTTCGATCATCGAACGGTTTTGTCGCCTTGTCTATCGCTCGCTCTTTCTCTCTTAGCCTATATATTGTAACGACCGAGCGAATGAATAACGCACGTATTTGGTTTTAGGGCGGATATTATTAATAATGATAAACGTTAATTGTTCCGATCACGTTATGTCGCACGTCTGCTCGCTTTGAAGGTCTCTTCCCGTTGTAACGATCGAGCGAATGAATAACGCACGTATTTGGTTTTGAGGCGGATATTATTAATAATGATAAACGTTAATTACCCCGATCACGTAATGTCCCACGTGGGTTCGCTTTAAAGGTCTCGTCCAGACTCTGACATGACATGATCGATCTTGTATCGATCGTCCGTTCGTTCGTCTATTGTCAAACTTAACTAATATCGTGTGTCTCAACGTATGGTCCGCTACATATTCGTTACAATATATAGCGCGGAATATTTCAGAAATTCTTTGTTCACGTTTTAATGGGGAAACTATGGCGAACTAAAGTTGATAAGGTTTGAGGAGAAAAAACCATGAAAAAAAAATCGAGGTTTTAATAAAAAGTTGTGTTCAAAATGTTCCAAAATATTGGATAATCATATTTAGATCGAAGACTGGACGTGTGGCAGGTAGAGGGGCCAGTCGTCAATGTTTGGTTAAATTTTTAGCAAAATGCCTTCACTCATAAGTTTTCCGCGTTTTTGAAGTTTGCTAAAAAAACTCTGTGCGCACGCTAGATCTTACAATTTTTTAGCTACCGAACTAAAAACTTATACACAAAGGGACTATTATCAACTGAAGATCCCTTATTAATTTGACAAAGATCGACCGCACTGTTTAAATGTTATGAGATTTAGAATTTTTAAAAATTTTACGAGCAAATTAGTATTTTCTTTCTGACGCGAGTTTCCGTATTGAATATTGATCTAAGAGTAAAATGAGAGACAGATTCGTGATCAGTGGGAAAAATAGATTAAATATCGTCCCTGAGCGACACTTAAGGAAAAAACTTTTCCGGGTATTATTATAACCAATATTGCAAAAATGAGTAACTGCGTATTTTCAAAGAACGATTTATTTGCTTCTCGATGGCAACGCGAAAAAACTCAGGTGCCTGTCATGTTCTACAGTAAGAAATACAGAAGGTGATGTATACGACGGGGTTAAAAATCTAAATAAAGAGGTATAAATTGGATTTCTTGAGTAAGAATCAAATGTCCCAAACAAAATTCGGGAGCCTACAATTCCATATATTTTTTCGCGCCGAGCACAAATCCGACAAAGTGAATCAGCTGAACCTAAATGGGCCACTGCATAAAAATCAAACACGACGTTGATCTTGAAAAAAAGTTGAAAATTGTACTTTCATATGGCTTTCGCATAATGTTTCTTTATGCACGAAGTTTCCTCGATGAGGAAGCCAAAAATACAGAAAATGCTTTTCATAGAACAAGCTTTGCGAATACACGAACATTATGAGAAAGTCAAATGAAAATTTCATTTTCCAGCTTTTATCTTCAACTTTTTGTTTCTTAGAAGATGTTTCACGACTTCACCGACTTTTCAATGACAAGAGGACTGTACTTGACATACTAGCTTTGTTTTGAAATACCTGTAATTTGTAAGCGATGAATATTATCATCAATGTTTACCGGTATTTTCATGGATTATCCATCGAGAAGCAAACTAAGTTCCGACTCGTAAGGATGGAACCGAAATTACGAATTAGACTAAAAAAACTACGCAAATATGCTCGTAGATTTATTTATGCAAGTAACTTTTTCTTCGTCTATTAGTTATACAATCTTTTGTTGTAAATTAATTAGAAACTCTCGAATCCAGATCAACCGAGTTCGCACGAGTTTCTCCTACAAAACGTGTACGAGGAATAAAAAAAAACGCCAGAACTCGATTGACCTTACTGTACCGCGAGGACTGCCTTGAGCTTCTTCGCTCTATCACCGATCTTTCGCGAGTCCAGTTTCACTTTTGTTTCGCACACGCGTATCCATGTTTCCCCTCCGTCCTCGGGATTGAAGATACCAGATCCTTATTTCCCCTTCGTCCTCGGGACATCGTCGCGGTGTGAGAAACCGACGATTTCGTTGTAGCGCCACGAAGGCTTCGGAGCTGAGTGAGAGCAATGCGACGCGGTGTGTTCACGGGTGACTTGACGCATTCCGCGCCGTCGCGACGCGCGTGTCTAATTCTAATCGCTCCGATTCCCATGGCCCCGATGCATCCGTACGCGCGCACGCATCGCGCCTTGACGCGCTCGTCCACCATCATCGGCGCCCGCTTAACCGTCCTTGTTGTTTATGAAGAACGACCCGCTCGTTCGCTTCCCGGAAAGCCTCGCCGCCTCGGATTCGTCCCTCCCTCCCCTGGTGACGATCTCGTCACTCCCGTGCGAGAACGGACTCGCCGTTGGGAAGATGACGGTTCGACCGAAATACACACCCGAGACGATATTCTCGCGTGTCGACCGTCTACAATTTTGTGCGGGTCGCAACTGTTTCTTGTTTTTATTTCTCTTTTTTTTTTTTACAAATAAAATTATTCGCCAGATTCCGAGTGATCACTAAAGTTTGCGATCACTTCGACTGTCTTGGCTTTTTGGCGAGTCTTGGAAGACGCAAGAGTGTTGATCGTGTTAATCGCACGATTTTGGAGAAATATATTTCTTTTATTTTATCAGTCGAAAATATTTATTTGTTTTGCTTAGCTTCCGACTCGAGTTTTACGTATGAAATATTGAGCTGGTAGTTAATTAATGGATAGGTTCGTAATTAGCGGTGGAAAAAAATACAAAAAAATGTCGTCGGCCAAATTTTGTTAAAAATGTAACATTCTCGGTATTTCGTAAACAGCGATATCTCCGCTTCCCGTTGGAATTACGTTCAGAGGGAAAGATACACAAGACCAATCACTCGGCCGAGTTTTACACGAACTTTTTTTTTTGAGTCGTCGATATACAATTTTTCGTGAAAACGGAGTCACATTTTATTTTGTCGAAACTTCAATCGGCCGAATCGTTGTATGGGTGAAAATCTTGGGTTCGAACGCACTTCTTCCGAATCGTTGTATGGGTGAAAATCTTGGGTTCGAACGCACTTCTTCCGAATCGTTAAATTTCCGAAATTTAATTTTTTCGCATCGTCAAATTTTCGAAACTTTATCATTGCCAATCTACATTTAAGGTGAAGTGAAACACGTTCTCTGTCGCTCTCTCACGATCCACCGTGAGACCAATGCCGCTCTCTCTCTCACACTCCGGGCTCCGTCACGTGACTTTCACTTCACCTTCAATGAACCTCTTCAGTAATTGGCCGAATGCTATTGCCCGAATAGTCATTTTACCTAATAATAATTTCCCCGAATGGTTAAACCTCCAAACGTCCGGTTGTTGAATTGATGATTCAACGATCGAATTGATGATTCTTCCGAATACTATTTATCGGACAAGTAATTTATCGGAATCGGGGTGGAGTGCGTATCTGAACGGCACCGCGAACTCGCGCAATTTTATCCACTGTGGTGCATAAGATTTTTTACCACTATTCACAAATATTATTTGGTTTCGCGATTCGGTTGATTGGCGATTCGAAGCAATGATGATTCGATGACTTGATGTTTAGAGGTTTAATGTTTCGGAGAAATGAAGTTCAGTCAAATCATTATTCGAAAAAATGACGATTCTGGGAATGACGTTCAGCCAACTACTATTTTCGAAGAGCAGCGGTCGTTGAAATGAAAATTCGGATAAATAAAGTCATGCAAATTTGACAATTCAGAAAAATTAAGTTTCGATATTTTGACGATTCGGAAAAATTAAGTTTCAAACGTTTGACGATTCGGAAAAAGTGCATTCGGACGCATAATTTTCGGCGATACGTTCAATCGGCCGCTTCAAGTTTCGGTAAAATAATGTGGCATTGTGAGAAGTATATTTACTATGGGACATCGTTATTTGTATGGCAAAGGCGCAGAAAGGGAGTTCTTGACGAGTGTGAAATCATTTTTCTTAAGAAATTCACGAAAATCACGCTTCTCGTTTTTAGGAAATATGCGCAGAAAGGCACTTTTCCGCACTAGTGCGGGAAAAATACCATATTGGGTTTGTACGCATTCGCAGTATTTTTCCCGCACGCGATGCGTAAAAAGTGCCTTTCTGCGCATACTTCACGGGAACGGTAAGCGAGATTTTACGTGCATGCGCAGGGTTGCCACTTTCAGAGAAAACCTGGAAATGTCAGTGAATTTTTGAAGTGTCAGCGAAATCATGGAAATGTTAGGGAATTAAATATAAGTCCGGGAAAATACGAAATATCAAATCGAGAAAAAAAAAGTGCTTGGGCGAACATTTCTTTTTTTTCGGAAAGCAAATAAAAAATATAAATTGAAAATCCGCGATCGCGATTACAAATTCATTATAACTATTAATAATCGGGCATTCTATTCACCGTTGAATGATATTGTCATTGCCGAAAAACGAGAAACACACGCAACTATGCCCGCCCGTGACACGGGTAGCAACAATACCCACCGGTACAGACTATTTCCTCGAATCGGTTATAGAGCGCCGTCACACGTGAAAGACGGTCTGTTTCTACCGTCTTACTTTTTTTTACAATTCTGAATAGTTAGTCAGGGAAATTTTCGAAAATATCCGGGAAATCGGGCGATTCAGCGGCCACCCTGATGCGTTAGGAATGAAATATGTATTTCACTCGGTGCGATAATGTCAGTTTTCCGCACGCAAAGCATGCACAAAACCCCCAGTTTGCAGGACGAATTCAGAAAAACTTTTTCTGAACTCGTCCTGCAAACTGACACTCGCTGGGAAAAGTTTAATCGCGCTAGTATCATAAATTATTATTTCGGTATACTTTTTGCCATGGGGATATGGTTGTTGCCAGAGAGAGACAGAGGGAGAGAGAAATACTAGTAGAAAAAGACGTCTGTAAGCGATAGGCGAACCGGAAGTCGATCCGGTTATCGCAAGAAATTATTAACGAGCGGGATTTCGTTTGCCGACAGTCAAAAGTCGGTCGCAACAAACTTCCGGCCGTGGAGTCAACAAGCTCCACTGGTTTTCCCGAAAGTCGTCAAAAAAATGTATTGCGCAATGAAAAATGATGTCTCTGTATTTTTACGTCGATAGATAAGAATTCACTTTCGAAGTTCAATTCCTCCTGTGCTCGTATTGTGCCCGAACTGCGGCGGTATAATCACTAACGCCCAATCGGAAAACGAGCTGCTCGTTCTAAAGCCTGCGTTCTTACAATGACGATACAAGAACGGTACAACGAGAGTCATCTTGATTAAACGCCCCTCACAATTATCCCGTCGATATAGAGACTGCACGATATGACATAGATCTATGTTATATGGCGTCAGGATTCGAGATGGCAAGTCGAGTGTGTCTGAATCATTCGGTTGTTTACTTCCACGAGAGGAATGTAGGTTGATGACGATTCAACGTTCGCCTAAGGGTTAGTAGATAGTCACGCCTCGTGACTCATCGATCGCGTCCGGTCATAATAATTCAGTAGTCTCTCGCGTTTGATACTTTATTTTGTCGGTGGTGATAGCGAACCAATACAGGCTTAATTACCAATGGATCGAAGGTATATTGGTGAAATTGAGAAATAGGAATGACAACAAAACCGTATGTTGAAACTTATGTTCACACTTAAGTTGAAACTTAAGTTGACACACGTTCACACTTACGTTGAAACTTATTTTGAAACTTATTTTCATACTGAAGTTCATACTGAAGTTCGTACTGAAGTTCGTACTGAAGTTCGTACTGAAGTTCGTACTGAAGTTCGTACTGAAGTTCGTACTGAAGTTCGTACTGAAGTTCGTACTGAAGTTCGTACTAAAGTTCGTACTGAAGTACGTACTGAAGTACGTACTGAAGTTCGTACTGAAGTTCGTACTGAAGTTCGTACTGAAGTTCGTACTGAAGTTCATACTGAAGTTCATACTGAAGTTCATACTGAAGTTCATACTAAAGTTCATACTGAAGTTCATACTAAAGTTCATACTGAAGTTCATACTGAAGTTCATACTTCAGCTCAAACTTAAATGCATACCAAGATAGTTTGTACATTATGGCCGCATCCGGTGCCATTTGCAATCAGGTATTTCCGATTGAGTGATAAGTCTTCCTCGGGGGATTTTTTTCCACAGGTACCTACGGAATAGGCTAATGGCAATCGAGCTCTCCACTCTTTGCAATAATATTGTTCATGTCTTTCGCCTTGGTCTTGCCGTTATTGACGGATTTATGCATTCTATAACACATTCTAAATCGAAACATTAACATTTAACGCGTACTATATTATTTTTTCCATTACAATGTTACAGGTCGAAGAGCTGACGGCAGCAACAACAGTAGCGTCCAATCATGAAGACGAAAAAATTTTTCATATTCAACAAGAAGCTTCTTTAAATCGTCTCCGGCGCGAATCGAGGAGGAAACTACGCAGCTAAAGCGAAGCAATTCTGAGTGTGTACTTCGCTCGCAAACCAGTACCGTGAAAGAAGTTCGTATCTCGTAGCACGAGCGTATGCTTCACGCAACGAGTGTTTATAACGTCTTGATATTCCTATCGATAAAAGGAAGGTTAAAAAATAAAAACCGTAAAAAAAGTTTAATGAACTTCGTGCACTGACCGATTACTCATTACCGGTATATCATAAAAATAAAACTCGAAACTCGTAACCGCGTACAAAGTTTCATACAGAAAAAATAATAAAAATTTATGCCGCATCAGATTAGTCGAGCGTAGAGATACACACGGCTCAGTCGCGTTTGCTGCTCGGTGTTGGATATCACGAAAGTTTTGCCGTCGAGCTTTAGTCGTTGCTGACCGGGTTTTGTCTAATTGACATATATACAGATATACACACACCCACACACACATACATATACATATACGTATATACATACATATATATACACATAAACGTAATTCGCGTCGGGACGACGTTCCCGATGCGACGTGGTAGGGCAGGCGATTTTTCGAGGGATCAGGAGGTCGAGGAGGTGGAAAAAAAAGGGAAGGACACAGTCGGTAGACGTCGTCGACGGGAGCGTTGTTTGCCAGATCGTTGCGGTGTAATCGAGGGGAAGACCTGGCGACGATCGCACTCGAGGAGTGTCAGACGAATATCGAACTGGCGACGGTGGATGCTACGATTCGTCTCGTGGAGGAACGCGTGAGAGGTAGAAGAAGAAGAAGAGGAAGAAGAAGACGAGAAAGAAGAAGAAGAAGAAGAAGAAACAACTTCGCGCAACCGACGATTGTTGTACGCTCGTGCCGCTTCTGCTAGTGGTAGCACCGGCAGCATCAGAAACAGAAGCAGAAGCAGCCGAGGCAGAAGAAGAATAAGAAGATAAAGAGGAAATAGACAAGTCGGGTGGGGTGGCCACAGGGACATTGCTCGGATCGGCGGGAGCCGGGATAGCCGAGTCGTACAGAGCGAGCGATAAATCAGTGAAAACCGTCGTGTCCATGAGGCGAGAAGATGAGGACGCGGAAGGTGCTTATCTCGCTTGTATTATGCTGCCTGTGTCTGGTACAGTTTGTAAACTGCCAGGTAGAAAGATCCTACGAGAGAAACAGGCCCGCGAAAATATTGGCGAAACATCGGGGCAAAACGTACAGGGGAAAGTACGATCCGGAGCTTGCGGAGAGAACGATGGAAGTGGATTCGGAAGAGGAGAAACGAAATTATCCCGTGAGCATCATAGGAGGCAGATATGTATCGTCTTCGAGGAACTTTAGAGAAGAGGACGGAACGTCGGCGTACAGAATCAACAGGGCTATAGATGCACCGGGGTAATTAATTACTTAATTTTTTTATCAACTTTGTTTTCCATAATCGTAACATTGAAAATGAAAAAACGGCCCGCCAAGAAAATATGTATTGTCGTTTCAAGTCTACTGATAGTTATTACGAGTCCGTGACAGATTTAAAAAGTAACATATTGCCTTGAAAGTTTTTACGTTGTCATTTCGAGCTGTCATTTTACGTTGTCACAGGAAATAGTACTTCGATACCAGTGCAAAAAAGAATGTTTGAAGGTGGCCACACGAGCTGACGACGAGTGTTACCTACTTCCCAACCACTGTCGGGAGACCGTTTTTTCGTACAAGTATCGCAGCGCTTTTTGTTACAAGTGCATAAAAACTCCACCTTTTTATGTCTGCAGCGTGGCGACAAAATAACTAGATTGTTAAAAAAGTGTGTAAAAATGATACATTACGATACTTGTGCGAAAAAACTTTTTCTGACGAGTGTGAGTTTGCAGCACGCGCCGGAGGCGAGTGTTGCAATCCCATCGAATGATATAAAGTAGTTTTTTTTATTTACAACCGAATTATTTTTGGATCGTTGACGTGTTTTTTCTTCATGAATAAGTGTGATTTCTCTGATCAACCGTTGTTATTAATTTTTTTCAGATCATCCGAGGGAAATTCGGGCAAGATTGGTAATCAGTCAACGCCGTCGAATTTACCGAAGCCGAATGCAAAACCCAGCGAATCGGAGCGCGAGAAACCAGGGCAAAAGCACAAGAACTCGATGGTCGGTGACGGTATCTGCGAGAGCATCGATATACGGAACAGCGCGAAGAACTTTGACGCTCTCAAGAACTGTCGGGTTATCGAGGGTTTTTTGCAGATCGTTCTCATGCATAACATCACCGAAAGCGATGTTCAAAACCTCAGCTTTCCTCGGCTCCGCGAAATAACCGGTTACTTTCTTCTCTATCGGGTTAACGAGCTCAAGTCGCTGAGCGGCCTGTTTCCGAATCTCGAAGTAATCAGGGGTGATCGTCTGCTAACCGATTATTCCTTCATGATTTATGAAATGCAACATTTGCAGGAGGTAAGCAATTGTTTTTTTGGTTGTATCTTTCCGTTTTTGTGCTATCGTTCAACTGTTGCTCGAAATGCATTGATTTGCAAAAACGTTCGATAAATAGGTGCGAGCCATTTATTTGAAAAGTTTAAAGTTGAAATTTTCATATCGCTTTCTAATAATATTGCTTCATTCGCAAAGCGTCTTCTATGAGAAAGCCTATTTTATATTTTATTCTTGGCTTCCTCATAGAGGAAGCTTTGCGAATAAGGCAACATTATGAGAAAGCGATATGAAAATTTCAATTTTCATCTTTAAAAAACATTATTATGTTAAAAGAACGTTGCGTTTCGCTTTATCGGATTTGTGCTCGGCGCGAAAAATACATGAAATTATGCGATACTGTACTTTTTTTTGGCACTAGATTTTTACTCAAGAATTCCAAATGATACCTCTTTATCTAGCTTTTTCAATCCCGTCGTACGCTTCATATTTTGTATTTCTTGCCGTAAAACATGATAAGCAGCGGAGTTTTCCCGCGATTCCATGGAGAAGTAAAGAAATCGGTTTTTAAAAATACGCAAAATCACTCGTTTTTGCAAAATTGGTTATAGAAATTCCCGAAAAAGTTTTTCTATGGTCGTCGCTCAGGGACTGTCTTTAATCTGTTTTTCACACTGATGACAAATCGACCACTTATTTAGCTTCTTCCTCAATATTTGAAACGGAAACGGGCGTTTGTTGTGAGGTACGAATTAAAAAAAAAATTTCACAATTTTATAAAATTTACACGGTTGGATAGTTTCTTCCCAAATTTAATAAGGAACATGGGTCCATAATAACTTATTTATGTCGAATTTTTTAGGCAAATATCTCAAAAATTATAAAAGCTAGAGTGCAAATGATATTTTTCGAAAAATTGAAAATGTCAAAAAATCAAGACCTCTCGACCGATCCTTAACAAATTTTATAGCGAAAATTGTTTGTTGATGGTCTACTTCTGTAGATGTTTCGGTGCGATAACTGAAAATTTGCGAAGGCTAGAGCGCGAACGCACTTTTTTCAAAAATGTCAAACTCTGATAAAATCTGAACGAATGTTTTAATTATTGCGTAAATTGTAACAAATAGATTGATAAAAAAACAAAAATAAAAAAAACCGATTTGTTAAATTAGCTGTTGAAAAAATGCTCTTTGACACTGACGAACGATCGAGTACGTGCTTACGGTTATCTCAGACGTTAATCGATTCTAACACGCGTCACGTCGCGTCAATCTGGCCGGCGACTTTAGCCGGCCAATGTACATAACGCAGTATCAGCGTCGCGGCGATTCCCACGCGAAATCAACGCATTTCGAGGCTCTTCCTACCAATTCGTTCCTCGAGACCGGTTAAATGGACGGGTCAAGTACCGTCAAGCAGTTAACCGAATTAACGTGGAGTAAACCACTGGACTTGTATATACCGACCGCGATACATCGCCCCATCCCTACCCGCGCATAAGCCGGTGTAATGTCTAAACGACTGAAAAATTCGTTCCCTTGCAGATTGGACTGAGCAAGCTCACTAAGATACTGAGGGGAGGCGTGAGGATCGAGAATAATCCGTCTCTGTGCTACGTGTCGACGCTGGACTGGAAGACTATCGTTGTCGCCGGTGAAAACTTCATCAAGGACAACAAAAAAAAGAACATCAACACTGCTGACGCTTGCCCCGGTACGATTGGAATTTTTTTAATAATCTTATTTTTATCGATAGATGCAATACAACAGACCGGTCGAGAACTCCAATGACGATGTCTAGAAAAAAAAATATTGATATCGAAAAGTGTCGATCGATTGATTTTTTTGAAAAATCTTTGAAGATAGAATTTAAAAAAAAGTTAACTTTTTAAAAATGGAAAATCTCATCGATTGATAAATCAATCGATAGATAAATCAATCGATAGACATAAAAATAAAAAATAAAATTGAAATTGCAACCGCGTTCATGGAGTCGCTGTACCAGCGACGGGTCCCTGCAAGTTGCTGCCGCTGCAGGAGCGGCATAGTCGTTAGCTCGTACATCATTCCTCGCGTAGATAAACCCCCGCAGATCCAGGCTCAGCGGTAGCATGCGAACTCGGCGTCGAGAGCCATGGTTTATAATCCTGATCTGGTACCAACCAGTCCCGCTATCTCTCTCGCACGGGACTCCCCGCATACGTTTGCATTCACCCAACCCGACAACCGGGTGAACTTTTTTGCAACGATAAAAATTCTTTTCTCATTCCAGATGAGTCCCGGCTACTCGGCGGACACTCGCGCGCGCGCGCGCCCTTTTCCCCGCGCCGCAACATTCGTTACCTTCGTTAACGCTTAGTTTGCATTTAAATTGTTATATATTCATTGTTAATATCGGAAGAGTTTCGCCGTTGTAACGAGAACTCGTAGTCAGCGCCGGGCAGTGAGAGATTCTTATCCGTTGGCGTCGATCGGGTTTGTAAAAGACATTAAAGCGAGAGAGCTAAGCGTCGAAAGGTACGAGCTCGTATCACGAGCTCCTCGCGGACCGTGTTCCTCTCCCTAGTCGCTCGGGTGACAACGCACCGCTAAGTATTGGAATTTCGCGGAAGAGGATCGTTAGTGAAAAAGACTACGGGAGAAAAAAATAAAAATGCAAAATTTCACCGCCCACCCATCTAATAAGCAATCTCGTGTCGTCCCTTTTCCGTGTACGAAACTCGGAGTGTGTGCTCTGCAGCAGATTGCCTTATTTTCTCTACGTTTATGTTCCGCAGTTTGTTCCTCGTGCCCCGGCGGTTACTGCTGGAACGCGAAACACTGCCAGAAGATTGAGAGACCGAGATGCCATCAACAGTGCCTCGGCGAGTGCTCCGGTCCGACCGAGCTCGACTGTTACACATGCAAGAACTATCAACACGAGGGCAGATGCATCGAGAGCTGTCCGCCTCACTTGTGAGTATTTCCATTTATAATTCCGACCGAAAATAATTGCCCGAACGACACTGCAAATTTACGTTATTCGTTGAGCTTTATTGTTTCGGCCCTAAATTAACAGTATCGCGTTTCGACGAAAGGGATTTATTTGTATTTGTGTTACAAAACAGATACACGTACCTGTCGCGAAGATGCATCACCAAAGAGGACTGTCTGGATATAAACGCTCGAAGGAGGGGGAGGTTCAGTACCAGCGACGTGAAGATATGGAGGGCTTTCAACGGCTCGTGCTCGACCCAATGTCCGACCGGATACGAGGACATGATGGACAGTAAAAACGTTAGTGTCGATTAACCTCTTGGCCGCTTCGAATTACAGTAGAATCACGTTAACTCGGGGGCGTTTAAACTGGGCGCCGGTTTGAACGTGTCCAACCTTTTTCGGAGTCCTCTACACGCATAGTACACGAACGGTATGCTCATGCGAATTTCATGCCCCCACGGAAATATTTTTGAAGGTGCATTTATCCGACCGCAAAAAAATATACGCAAGACATATTAAAACTAATATTTGCGTAGTTTTTTTATTTCTAATTTTTTTTTTAAAGAAACGACACCAAACCGCTGAAAACGATATTGACGATGAATCACCTGTGGTTTTCAGTTATCCACCCGTAGTCCCATTGCCGGGGATTATCGACGTTTACTGCATAGTTTTCATGTCTTTTTTTCGATAATTTTTTACGAGTCCTGATATTTCACAGATAACAACGTGTCGACTCTGCGAGGGATGTTGCCGGAAGATCGGCCGGGGCGCGACGATCCGTCACATCTCGGACGCTCAAGTTTATCGTGGAACTCAGGTGATAAAGGGAGCCCTGGAGTTTCAGATCCGCAACGGAAATCCTAATATCGTTAACGAGTTGACCGAAGCTTTTGGTATGATAGAAGAAATCACCGAGTATTTGAAAGTCACACACTCGTTTCCTATAACGAATCTCGGATTTTTCAAGAGTCTTCGGGTGATAAGAGGCGAGAAATTCGACATAAACAACGCCAGTCTCGTTGTTCTCGACAATCCGAATCTCTCGGATCTATTTCCCGAGGGTCAACAGATCGAGATACTGACCGGCCGACTGTTCTTTCACTACAATCCAAAGTTGTGCGTCTCGAAGATCGTCCAGCTAGGAAAGATGGTCGGCATAACGAATTTCACCGACGTCGAGGTTCAGTCCGAGTCGAACGGTGAAAAAGTCGCCTGCGACATCGACAACATAAACGTCAGTGTCACGAATCTTGGCTCGAATTACGCCAATCTCGAGTGGGACATGTACAAACCAGTGCACGGTCAACGTTTGCTGAGTTACCTGCTGCACTATCTCGAGACCGAGAAGGATATCGTGAGCTTCGAGGGCAACGCTTGCGGCAACAATACGTGGCAGATAATCGACGTCGAGTTAACGGATTCGCCTGGACCGACGATAAACCGAGTGCTGCTGGATCTGAAGCCATACACGAGGTACGCTGTCTACGTCAAGACCCTCTTGGCCCGAACGAGGAACTCCCTCACCAGTCTCACCGGGCAGTCGAGGATAATTTATTTTCGAACACGAAGCGACGTTCCCTCGGTGCCGACGGACGTAATATCGTTCCCCGCGAGCGACACAGAGATAGTCGTCAAGTGGGGACCACCGGAACACCCGAACGGTCCCATAGGCTACTACATACTCTCGGGATTCATACGATTGGACGAGGAAAAATTGCTCTCGGCGCGCAATTACTGTAAACACGGACTCGTGAGCGAAACGGTGAACGATGAAGTTACCGGAGTAACGGAATTGGCCCCGATAACTGACGTGCCAGCGATAACGGAGATTACGGAGCTCACGGACAAGAGCAAGGACAACAAGGACTGCTGCCGGAAGGAAGCCCCTGCGGAACCAGCGGCACCAAAAAAATTCGAGATATTCTGCAACGAGAACATGACCATCAGCGATATCTCGCTGGGAAGGCACAATTATTGTTACTCCCACAAGTACAACTTGGCGGAGCCAGCTTTTTACGGACTCTCCGACAATCTCTCGTCGCCGAGAGCCTCGATCAAGGATTTAGCTTTCAGCGACGCCCGCATCGAGGTAATCGACGATAGGAGGACGCGATTGTGGAACGACACCTACTATTCGTTCGTCTTCAACGTCAGTATGAACAGCACTTCTTATCTGTTGAAGAAACTTCGTCACTACTCGCTGTACACGATATCCGTGGCGGCGTGCGGTCACAAGCTCGAGAACGGCACGCAGATGTGCTCGTCGATTCAATACACCTCCACGAGAACTAAGAAACGACCGAGCGCCGACGATGTCCGGAATGTCAACGTCCACGTGTCGAACGACACGATCGTCAAGATAAGTTGGGATCTCGCGACAGATCCTAACAGCCTCACCGTCGCTCACACGATCGAGTACACGAATCTCATCGTCAAAGACGCGAAGAAGAGCACCGAGTGCGTGCCCCAGTCTCTCTACCGGCAAAAACGGGGCAGCCATTACATAAGAAACTTGAGTCCCGGAAGATACAGCGTGAGAGTACGCTCGATGTCGCTCGCGGGTGTCGGTGCTTTCTCCGAGACGGTTAACTTCAGCATCGGTATGAAGACGGACAATACGGTCCTTCTCGCTGTACTGCTGACTTTTGGCTTTCTCGTCACCGCCCTCGTCGTCTCTTACATAGTTTACAAAAATCATCTGAAGAAGAAGCAACAGGAGAGACTCATCGCTAGCGTAAATCCGGACTACATCGAGACGAAGTACATCGTCGACAGTTGGGAGGTGTCCCGTGAAAATATCGAACTACTCGAGGAGCTCGGTCTCGGTAACTTCGGGATGGTTTATCGAGGGATCCTCGACGGCGCGACTCAGGTCGCGGTCAAGACGATCGCTGAGAATTCCGGTGAACGGGAGAAGAACGAATTTCTAAACGAGGCATCGGTTATGAAGAACTTCTCGACCTTCCACATTATTCGGCTGCTCGGTGTGGTCTCCGAGGGTTCACCGCCTTACGTGATAATGGAGCTCATGGAGAACGGCGATCTGAAGACTTATCTGCGAAGGATACGCGACACTCACCTGGTCCCGGACGTCTCGAGGATCGTAAGAATGGCCGGTGAGATTGCCGACGGTATGGCCTACCTCGAGTCGAAGAAATTCGTCCATCGAGATCTCGCCGCGAGAAATTGCATGGTCACCAAGGATCTCGTCTGCAAGATCGGTGACTTCGGGATGGCGCGAGACATATACGAGACTGATTACTACAAGATCGGGAAGAAGGGCCTCCTGCCGATTAGATGGATGGCTCCCGAGAATCTTTCCGACGGTGTTTTCACGTCGGACTCGGACGTTTGGTCCTTCGGCGTGGTGCTCTACGAGATTCTGACCCTCGCCGAGATACCCTATCAGGGATTCTCGAACGAGGAGGTGCTAAATTATGTGTTGCGCAAAGGTACCCTGAACATACCGCGCAATTGTCCCGAAGTAATACTCAAGATAATAGACAAGTGTTTCAAGTGGCGACCCAGCGACAGGCCGACCTTCATGGAGCTCGTCGCCGAGCTTGAACCTTTCATTAGCCAGGACTTTTGCGACATGTCGTTTTATCATTCGGAGGAGGGCGTCGAGATACGTAATTTGGGGCTGAAGAAGGTCTATCATCACGCGGCGCCTATACGTTTCCACTGGGGTAACGAGACTGCTAGATGGGTTCGCGAATTCGAGGACAACGTCACGCTCCTCGATCAGACCAAAGCTGGCACCAGCAGAGGTAGGATATTCAAGAATGGTTTTCAGCACTTTGGCAATCTGACGACGATGGAGGATGTGCCCCTCGATCGATGAGAAAACTCGATATCCATGGTGTCTTCGTGTTGACGGAATGGAAAAAAAAAGAACAAATTAGATTAAGAAGTTAGCACGGAGCCGAAAAATGTACAAATAGTTTCTCAGGGCAACGTATATGACCGAGAGTGATTTATCTCTTGAAAATACGTAGCAGCGCGTGGATGAAAGATTAAGAAAAAAAGAAACCGACGCAAAGAACGGAAGCGTAAACGAGCGGATTGTACGTAACGACTCGCGCGATCGGACCAAGTTAAACTCGTTCCAATCAAAAACCGAAATCTCATTGCGAATCAATTGATAAATAACGTTCGAAAGACTGGCCGAGGTGCCGGGACTGTACGCACCGATATTTTAATATTTTATTATTATATTATTACATGTACAGTGTTCAAGTATACGTATGGTGTCTTTACGGGGGAGGCCAACGATTGTTTAGATTTTTAAGTAGCTGATTATATGTATGTACATGGTAGGAGTACTGTCGGTTCTCTTTTTCGTTTTCTTTCTTTTTTTTTACTTCAAATGAATTTCACAAGTATGGTGAATAACCGTAGTCGCGAGAATGTTCACCCCAGCTCGCCATATGTTCCGTTACTATTATTATTGTTTTTTCCACATCGAGCACGGCTGAATGAGGGATCCTTCCGTAAAGCGCGATTTCAATGAATTTCTCATTCCTGGACATTGAATATTTATCGTTCTATCCTAACGAAATCCCGGCTCAGGCTCTTTAGAGCGAATTTTTCGTTTTCGTTCTATTCGCGAGGGTAACAAAGATCGAACCACCTACCGCTTCTTCTACGTTCGATTATTATTATTAATATTTTTAATACTATTATTACTATTATTATTATTATTATCATCATCATCATCATCATCATCATCATCATCATCATCATCATCATCATCATCATCATCATCATCATCATCATCATCATCATTATTATCATTATTATTATTATTATTATTATTATTATTATTATTATTAATCTTTTTTTTTTTTGCACCAAAGTTCCTTCTTATACGTGCGTTTCTTGCACAAGGCCACAAACCTTCTTAGCGTTAATGAAATAAACCGTAAGCCTCTCGAACTGGCCGAATGTAGACTCAAACAATGCAATACATAGATTTACGTATAATACAGTCACTCTCAATAACGATATAAAAAATAGCAAAGGGATAAAAAAAATAGAAAACAAGCAACTAGTTTTTCACATCTCCTTCACCCATAGATAATCACTCCGATATTAATTACGTAGGTAAATTTCTTTCCATCTGGGGACGTCTTACACGCGAGTTTCCAACGCATCTGTACAGCGCAAAGCGGCGCTTGGCCGCGAATCAAGTAACCGTCGCGGACCGTCGAGTGAGGGACCGAAAAAACTAAATCATCCCATCTCCGCGATAATTGCGTACAGGTGTGTAAAGTTCATTAATCGTCCGCGAATGAACAATTGGCCTAAGAAAAATCGTGTTTATCAAAATTTCATTGGAAAATATACCGCTCGTCCGAATCGTCGTATTAATCGTGTATTCGTATTACTGAAGGAAAAAAAAACCAACGGATAATTATACCCATGCGTTCGCGTGATTATAAAGCACTTACGACACGTTCCCTCTCTCTAGAGTATTCTCATGTTTCGCTTTATTCGGAATTTTTGCCCTCCTAGCGAACGGTGTCGCGTTTCTGCGTTTAAAAGATGAAGACGACAAAAAAGAATGCATAAAGCTAATCTCCCGCGCCGAGTAAGCCGTTTCGAACGGATTCTTCTACTTTCGCTCGTGTCTATAGCCGTTGGAAGATTTAATGGAGTGGCGAAGAGAGCAATTAAAAAAAATCTTTTATTTCACTCGGTGGGAAAATGGCGGTTTTTTCGCACGCTTCGCGTGCGAAAACCCCCATTTTCGCACCTTGTGAAATAAAATTTTATCGGATACTCTCGCGAAAAACGTTTTCTGAACTCGTGTGATTGCAACACTCGCCTACGGCTCGTGCTGCAAACTCACACTCGTCAGAAAAAGTTTTTTCGCACTCGTATCGAAATGTACTATTTATTGTATTTCATTCTCCGCAAGTGTTCGCTTCTAAACAATCTAAACAATTAGTGTGGATATATATATGTATATATATATATGTGTGTGTATATGTGGGGAAGAACGGGGTAAAATGGACCTGTTTATTTCCATTCGAGATGAGATTTTTTATTTTTATGTCTCACAAAAAATTGGTAAAAAAGATTCGTTTTGACCCGCTCTTCCCTACATATATATCAATTGCTGAGAAACAGAAGAGCGTCCACCACGAAATTGAAATTGTTAAACGATGTGGGGTACGCCTTTTTTCTTCTTACCAAATTTAAATATATATATGCACACACATACACACACAAATCAAAAAGGAAAGGCTTTTACTGTACTACCACGTCACGTAAACGTCACTGTCTCAATGTGTTTTCCGTACAACGTACTGTACAGCGTCTAGTCATTTTTTATCGAATGACCAACGCAAACAGTCGTCACCACACGTAGCATGACTCGTGCACTGCGAATAGTGGGGGGGGGGGGAGAAAGAAAATAAAATAGAACACGTTCGTTGTAATCGATACTTCCAATGCAGAAGCAAAAAAAAGAATGATGGACAGGTTGTTCGAGTAACGGCCGTCGCGGTGAGCTCGTCAAATAAAACAGACACTTGTAAAATAATTGATGAAAAAACTAAAAAAATGTATAAATATATATATACAAAATAAGTATATGGGACATACCATCCCGTCTCGAACGGTCAGAAACTCGACCACTTCTAAAAAAATCGTAATTTCACAACAATTCATAATTATTTAAAAGAAATGCTTGTAATTGTTTTCAGAATTTGTGGTTTATTTTTAGGAAACGAGCGTTTGAACCATGAAAAAAAAAATTGCTTATTGTAGACACATGAGGGTATATTCTCTAATTATTTTTTGCAAAATCAAACATGGCGTATTAGCCGAAAAAAAATATTTTAGGATATTTTTCATAGAAAAAAAATCGATACAAAAATTCTGAAATAAAAAAAAAAAAATTTTGAAATAATTATGAATGGTGGTGAAATCACGCTTTTCTTGGAAAGGCTCGAGTTTTTGACCGTTCGAGACGGGATAGAATGTGTCATATACATCAGCGTAGAGTACCATAATATAATATATTGTATTCAGAGTCAACGCTAAGAAAATTGTACGTATACGTAAATAGTTTAAATTTAAACGCGGCCGCTTAGTGCCTTAAGGCAGGAAGTCGAGTTACTTTTATATGAATTATTAACGTTTATCCGAAAAAAGAAAATTAATTCCCACGTAAAGATTTGCACCGAGTTACATCGTTTGCCATTGACAGGCTAACGTTGTACCCGAAAAAGCAACAACAAAAATGATGTAATTATCGTCTTATTAAATTTAACTGTAGTTAAATTATTCGTTGAACTTGGAATTAACGTTGGGTCGTTATGTTTTCGTATAGCGTGTACTCTGGCGAAAAGGCTTTTTTTTATGATACTACGCTCTGTATTCGTTGTACTGTGCGACGATGGCCCGTCGACGAAATAAATATTTGCCAAAGCGGTGACCGCGGAAAATTCTCCCACAACGGAATTTCAAACGCAAGGCACGTATTCGATGGAAGCTTGAAACTATGTGCGAGCTTTAAAGGGCAAACGTCACAATATCCAATTCACCTCACTGCAGCAGGCCGACATCATAAATAAAAAAATAAAACTAAAAAATAAGTCAATTGATCGGGTTTCGGAAAGTCGAGCTCCGGTTTCATTCCCGAAACGCTGGAATACTAGAATTTTTTAAAATTATATTTTGTTTTATTTTTTCTTTTCTTATTAAACGGGTCATCCTCGACGACCTGCCATAACATATCACCGACTGACTATACGCGCGCCTGACTATATGCTTCGAGCAAGACAGTAATAATTAATTAATAATAATCTAAACGAAATTCGGTAAAAAAACACTATACATTTCAAACACATACACACACACGGAGAGAGAGAGACATACACACACTCATAAAAGATAATATCTTTTAGGATAAAAGATAATGTCTTGTATGAATATATTATACACGGAAAAAACCTATTGTCTCCTATCGTGTAAATAAGCACTTCTCTTCTCTCGAACAAATAGAGCAATAAGAAGGTTTAAGTTAAGCTTAAAATTCAAGACGAAATTTGAACGTGTTATTAATTCACGCGTCCCCCACTGAAGTATCCTCATTAAGGGTGTTAGTCTGTAAAACGCAATCGAGCGACAAGTCCTTGTCGTGGTTATCGGCGTGTTTCGTCCACTCTCGTAATCAAGTGAACGACACAAATGATTATTTTGTTTCTTTTGATTTAAATTAAATTAAATTTTCTTAAATTTTGTAGCGCACTTTTGAAGTGCGAACACTCGTCTCGGCAGCAATACAAAATCGTTCGTCTACACATTCTCGATCATTTAATAGAGCACGGACAGTTCAATAATTTGGACTTGTACACTGTGAGACCTGCGCGAGATAAAACGGTTATTCCTAATAAAAGAAATAAATAAAAAAATTTAAAAATCCTGCCATACCGTGTCTTCCAAGACAGAGAATATGAAAGATTAATTGTAAACTAGTGTAATATTTATGTACCTTTAACCCGTAAGTTAAATTATTACATACCTTGAGTGGGATTGAAAAAGAGACGGAGAGAATCGTCTTAGAACGACGTTTATTGCTTCATCTACGACTCTTAGTAGTAGTTTTTTTTTGTTTTGCTCACGCAAGTTAAAGTTACCCTATCTTTACTATGAAACTCTTTGACCGTAACTCGTCCGAATTTTGATGAACTTTTTGTATTTTTTTTCACTCTTACGACAATCCTTTTACTCTCTTTTATCTTTTTCACACCCATACAAAACGTATACATTACACTAATTTAGTATTGCCGCTGAGTATTACAACTAGTCACATAAGCCAAAAGTTTGTTACTCTCACAGAATTTTTTTTTTTTCGTTTTTTTTCAGTTTTGTAATAAAGGAAGTTATAAAAGCCCCAAAAGCCGTCTCTATCAATGTCAGCCCCGTCATCGTTCCTCTTAGTTTCAGGTGAAGAGAAACTCGACAAAATCCACCGGAACTATGCACCGACGACGCCTCGCGTTATTGTCGAGCGCGCCGTAGGTCAGCCACGTGTATATCCTAGATTCGATCCAGCAAAGCTAGCATGCTGAAAACTCGTCTAACAGAATTGAACCATCGGTAACACAGTGTCTAGTTGCTCATTGAAATCCTTAAAGTCATTAAAAATTCTTAAATGAATTTGCAGATGCTTAATTGTTTTTTGTTCCTTCTTTCGTTTTGGCTTAATTTTTTTTAGCAGTCGTCAAATTGTTACGCTAAAAATCTTTAAAAAAAGCATTATCACGCCTGTGTAAAACATTATATATGTTATTGCACTTGTATATCGTTCGAATGTCCGAATGGAGCAGAAACGTACTCGCTGAGTTAAACATTCATCGGTTCAAGTTTGGACCGGTGTTTTTTTGCACGAACGAGTTTTCGTTCGATTCGTCAATTCCCAAAATTACATCGGTCGGATGGTGATTGCAAAAGTCAACTTCCATTCAATCTACATATGATCTTTAACATAACAAAAGAAAACGGACGATTTTTTTTCGAAAATTTTCCGTACTCACACAAACTGTTTTATTCGCTCCATACAACATCGATAATTTTTGTGACCTTGTTCGCTTGCCAACCTCTGGATTGGAAATCGAAATCAATGATTTTTCAGAGAATTATCGCTACGCTCGAGGTAAGCGAGAGCGGGGCAAAACAGGATAACGGGACAAAACGCAATTATCCAATAACATTCGAATGGTGGGGCAAAACGGGGCTGTAAATCAGGATGTATCGTTTGGACAAAATGGCTCATCCAAAAATTATTGGAAAATTGAGTTTTGCCCCACCGTCCCATTTTGCCCCGGTCTCCCCTCCTCTGAACGGAGTCTCGATATTTGCCGGATACAGTGCGATGCGGTCCAAGGTCACCGGATATGCGCCGGCCAGCCACGCGCGTTCTCCAGCGTTATCGACGGAGCGTAATTGGACGACAAATATAATACCTATCGACGAAACTATTATAAAAAAAAGAAGATCCTGCCGCACCGTAAACACCGCACTGTATGCAAGGGTAATATTTGTACAGCGCATCACGCAATCGATCCTATCCCTCGCGCTGTCCGAGTCGATGGTGCAAACTGTCGTTTGTTCCCGCAGCGACGACCGCCGTCAAATACCGCGGGAAAGCGCGATCTCACGTATAACCGGTAATCGATTTCACTGTAATACATTCAAAATTGGACTCACGCCGGGAGAAAGATTGGACGGAATCGTCGAGGTGTTTTCTATCAGTTACCCAGTGTGGGGCCAAAGGCTATCGCGATATTCTCAGCTCGTACGTCGTTATACACACACACATGTTATTTACACACACACACACACACACACACACGCGCGCGCGCGCGCGCGCGCGCGAGCACGTGTATGATATGTCTCTCTCGAGCGCAAGCCGGCATTTTTGGAAAAAGCTTTAATGCTGCGCTCCAGGCGCACGGATAAAATCACGCGCGTTCGCTCGAGCAAATCGCGACGGCATAACGCCACAATACCGTACGCCGCATGGCCTCACGGTTACGCAAGTGTACCATTCCCGGAGTGACTCGGTAGTTAAATGTACGTCACGAATAATTAATAGTTCGCGTGACTCTCCGAGTGAGCAGAGTCCTGGCGGGCAGTTGCGCTCGCGGCTGCACGCTTCACATCCGGTCAATACATTGTGTGCGCGGGACTCGTCGAGTTACGCTTTTTTTTTTCTCTCCGAATCATTGAAAACAATAATCGAACAGCGCGAAGCTGACCGGTGACGATGATTTACGAGAGGATATTTATTCTCGTCTGTGTCGCGTTCTACACGTGCGTTCAAGGATCGCCGTTATCGACGAACGAGGAGCACGACCGCGGAGGGAGCTCAAATGGTAAATCCATCGTAAATCGAAGCGACGAAGAGAAGGGGAAAAAAAGAGAATTCGTTTGGACAAATTCGCAGAAAACGGGGATACGCGACTCGGGATCCTTGTGTCGCCGATTATGACCTGGAAAATTATGAGGGAGATCGTTATTCATTGGAGCTTGCCGGATCTTCGGGAGGGCGACACGTTGGTTCTTTACAACGGTGAACCGGAAGTGAACGGTACCGAGGCTATTTACACTCACGAGCCGAGTGCGACTCGGGGCACTCGGAGGACCAAAGTTCGCGCTCGATTCGTGCCTACCGAAGAACTTACTTTTGTGGATCGGTGCTTGAGTTAGTATGACGTTGCATAAATTACAATTTTTTTTTGTTTGTTTGTTTGTTTATAACGGAACATCCATTGGATGAATAACTGATGCGCAGATTATTATCTTGCCTGGGTCAGAGACCGAGTGATCCGGAAAGCAACGTGCCTAGCTACGCATCCGAACTGGATGACGCAGAGAAGAGCGACTCTTGGATCTATGCGATTGAACCAGATTTTTATACCCGGCACTCACGACTCCGGGGCTTACGATAAACGGGAGAATTCAAAGTTTGAATCTGTCGTTGACAAATACACGATTACGCAGGTGCGAATTTTATTGATCGATTAACGTGCGAGATTCATCGACCTTTGGGCGATAAGAGGGTGGTGAATATGGCCTACCCCCCCCCCCCCCCCCCCCGATTAACGAGTAAATCAATGATGCGTGGGCCGGTCCATATTCACCACTTTTACCCTAATCGTGTAGTTAAGTGGGAAAGTGGGATGAGACGGGGCAAAACGGACGATTTTATCAATTTTTCGCGGGATGTAATGAATCAGCACTTTATTACACTCGGTGCGAAAATGGTACCGAATTTTATGCCAAACCTCCATTTTCACACCTTGCATAATAAAAATTTGTACGATACTCGTGCGAAAAATGTTTTCTTAACTCGTGTGATTGCAACACTCACCTTCGGCTCATGCTGCAAACTCACACTCGTCAGAAAACGTTTTATGTAACTCATGCATGAAAAGTGCCACTTTTCGTGCCTGCCGAGAGGGTGCTATAAATACCCGGCGCACGCGCACATCGGGACGATTTTATTTTACCGCACGCTCCACATACTTTGCGCACGCGACTCGTACTTTACGCACGCTTCTCGTTCTTCTCGCACACTTCTCGTACTTTAGGCATGCTGGCTGTAGCGCCACAATCAACAGACAAGGAGTAGCACTTCTCGCGCATTCGTTACAGAAAATATTATGCGATAGTAGTGTAATGTACCGAACATCATACGCGGACTGTAAAATAAGTCGTAGCGGGCGTATAAAGTTCGCTCTACCGCACTTGTTTTGTCAATTTCTATTCTATGACAAGATCGTAGAAAGGGATTTCTTGACGAGTATGAAAATGCGGCATTCACACGCGTCAGCACCTCTCTTCCTACGACAGCGCCATTCGCATAATTTTTCCTAACAAATTCACGAAAATCACGCTTTTCGTTTTTGAGAAATCCGCGCAGAAAGGCACTTTCTCGCACGAGTGCGAGAAAAGGAGGAGAATTAAAAAAGTACTTATTGGAGAGCTTATTGATTTATCCATAATTTATCTGCAGGACGAGGATATCCTTAGCCAACTGATATACGGCGTTCGATACTTAGACATAAGGGTTGGCCGTTATCCCGGCGTCGGGAGCCTGTGGTGGGTCAATCACGGATACTTCAGCATACATCCATTGAGTACAGTTATAGAGGATGTGAAAATTTTTCTCAACAACACTCAAGAGATAGTTATATTCGACGTACAGGAATTCCCAGTCGGTAAGTGGCAGGAATCAGCGGGTCAAAACGGACAGTTCTCAACAAAAAATACTCGAAAAGTAAAAATTGAAGATCCCATCGTAAAGCTAGGACCCGTTTTGTCCCGCTTTATTTTACTCCCATAAAAACACGAAAATACTAATTTCATTCGAAAATCCGAGTCAAAAGCGAGGGAACATTATTCTCGGTTTTTACGATTTTCAAAATATTCTAAACGATTAAAAAAATGTTTTTACATTAATAAAAACAATATTTTCTTGTTCATAATCTTCCACAATTTTTGTCGCTTAGTTTTAAATCTTTGTGTTTGTTTATTTTTTGTGAAAAATACGCAAACAACCAAACAGAAAAATTGTTAGAGTAATAGAGAAAAAAAATAACGGTGGACATCTGCGGACAAAAAAAGTGTCCGAACGTAATAACTTTATTTTCTAACAGTGCCACTTTATTCGCGAACCTAAAATTGTTTCAGGATTCGAACGAGATTCTTTCGCAAAGCACGACGAGCTGGTGGCCTATCTGGAGGATCAATTCGCCGATTACTATTTGCCGAAGACGGACCGAGGCTGGGGTCTGAGTCTCGACGAGATATGGGCGTCGGGCAAAAAATTGATAATCGGTTACGACAACAATCGAGTATATCCGAGGCACGACAGCATGTGGCCGCCGGTTACCCACCGATGGCCGAACGTTAAACAAGTAAATGCCCTCTACAGGAAGATAGCGCGTTTCGAGAACGGTAGCGATCCCGTCGAAAACATCTCGTAAGAATCGTCATAAAAATTTCACAAGCCCCCGTCGTAAAGTCCGAATACGAAGTCAATAATGGCTAATGATACAACTTTATTTTGACTAGTTACAATGATATTTCGTACAACTTGCACTTAATTGTTAAATAGTGTGAACTAGAATGTCAAGCTTTGGATTTTTTTTCATTAATAGTAAGTAAGCTAGTCTTTTTTTAAGTACTCAGTGACTTTAGTTTGCTCCAAGCATTAAAAAAAAAAAGAACCTCAGAAGACGCACGGTTAATCCGCTTCCCGGTTAATCCGACCCCGGTTAATCGGGGTTCTACTGTATTCAATTGTTCGAACAACGAATAATGAATTTCAGTCAGCCGAACCGTCCACCGTCGTCGGTCATGGCCCAACTGACCCCGGAAACTCTGGACGCTCTTCTCGATTTACTGGGAGGGCTCCGAAGCATGGCCGAGCTCGTGAATGCAAACGTGACCGACGCGTACAACGACTATTGGCGATGTACCGCAAACATAGTGTCAATGGATTACATAAGATCGTCCGGAATAATCGAGGCGGCTCTGGAGTGGAACGACAGAAGAGCCTCGGTCTGCTGAAGCGAGCCCTTTCTCACGCCCATTTGGAGAACAAATAAAAAATGTTAACGGAACTGGAACAAAGACAAACCGATATAGATAGCTAAATTATTATTATTTTTTTATTGTATTGTCGTTATAAATAATTATAAGTACGTAACGAAAGGTGCGATTTCATTGAGCCCCCTCATCCGCGATGGAGTCTCGCGGATAAATCTGCGGTACCAATCTCGCGGAGGCGCACACAGGGGTCTTCCGGCGGAAATGCACATAACAGAAGATCCAAGGTAAACACGATGATCATAGCGGATGATCATCGGTGTTCATATCGTGCACGAATTTTTCTTTTTTTTTTACACGCATATACGACAACGCGAAAAGAGGCAGGACTGTTGCAAACAGTTTGCTAACGATAACTGACCACGACGGTACCTGACAAATATGAAGCGTCAAGTTTATCGGATTTTTTTGTTTTTCGCATTATTCGCGGCATATTTCGGTATCGGCGATTGTTACAACAACGACGCCTACGATGGTGACTTGGCTTGTCCCTACGACCGAGAGTGTCTTCCCCTTAACTATTGTCCTGGTCTCGACACTCTGCTGCAACGAAAGGCCATCGCGCCTCAGAGGTAACAATATCGTTATCCTGTTGTTTATGCAGCGAGGGAGTAAAAATATTTTATTCGTTATTATTTTTCTTTTTGTAAACTTGATCGCAGATTTCGGATTGCCGTGTGCGGCTACGAGGGACTGATGGCAAAAGTTTGCTGCAGCCGAGACACTGCCACGAAACGCACGATACCAAGATTCGATTGCGGAACTTCGACTATACCGAGCAACGTGCCCACAGTGACTTTGGGATCGTTTCCGTTTCTCGCGAGAATCGGTTTTATAAGTGAGTCGAAAAGAACACTGTGAAAAAAAATTCTTATGAAATTTAATGTAGCAGTACTGGAAGTTTTTTATGCATAAACTGATATATTATATTTTATGTACAATTGTGATGAAAAATTAACGTACGGTATATTAAAAACATTAGAAACACTTTACTTTTAATGATTTACATTAATTTTACTATAAAAGTACTTAAAATTCAATCATTTAATTTAATTGAAATGAAAAAGTACATTAATTTTTCATCATAATTGTACATTGAATTTACTCTTTTTTTTACAGTGAACGAATGAACTGCCAAATTCCAAGAGAAACCGACGATTTTTAAATATATATACATTCCCTTTCAGACGTTAATACCGGTGAAACGAAGTATCCTTGCACCGGTACTATTATAGATACGAGAACGATATTGACTACGGCGTCTTGCGCATTGGCGCATTCGGATCATTATAAATTGTGAGTACCCTATCGACTTTCGTGAACAGAATATCGACTGCTAAGTACTCCACCGAAAACGGTGAAAAACGTTATCTGACTTTCCCTGAACGAAAACAAATTTTTACCCGACTAAAATTCAAACTAACAAAATGAAAATTAATCGGTATTTAAGAACATACGGTTACAGTCTATATCGATCGTAATGGAAAATAATGTTTATGCAATTTTTGTGTATACCCCAACACTTTTCAAATATGCAAATACCTGGTAAAAGTTTTTTTTATAGAGAACGATTCAGACAGATAGGATTCCAATAGGATATTCAATCTGTCTCTATTTGTTCAGGTTTAGAACAGCTTATACAAATCGAATCCTCATTTTTAGTTTTCTTTCGTACTTGTTTTTATATAGTATAAATATGATACATATATTAGCAGTATGAATCATATGCTGGCCGATTCATAATATTTTATAACATATTCACGTTACATAATTTATAAACATCTATTTGATGTACAGTATCGTATTCTGTCGTCAATATATGTTATAAAATGAATCATTTGCAATCAAGTTGTTTCTTAATCGGTTGGTTTTTCATCTATTATCGAATCATACCGCTAGAAAATGTATCTTAATTGTCGTAATTGATGCCATTTTTTTGCACAAGGCTAGCAGTAGCACAACCTCGCATAACGAAAATCCTTCATAGTTAAACGTCGGACTTCCCGGAAGTTTGAACCCGTCTATCTCGCACGTGCACAATCCCATCGAATCGCTCTCCCAATCAAGAAATCGTCTTATGGGATTATGGGATACCTCTCAAATGGAATACTGAATATCAGTATGGGGAGGTTACGGCGATTTCGTAAACTAGATAAATTTATATTTCAATATTAACGTTCATTAATATATTGAGTTCGTATAAATAACAGCTAACGATAAGCACTCGATCATAATTTTTCGATGAAATTTAATTCAAACCAATTGAAAACATTATATTGCCTTTAATAATTTTCATACAATACGATCCCATAGACACCGAATCATTCGAATCGGATAGAAACTCGTACATATTTTATAATTCATTTGTTTCAAAAAATATACAATTTTGATTATAAATTTACGATAATACTCCATATATTAACGAACCAAAGTCCATATTTAAAACGATAGACTTCGATAAGAAACCATATTGTTATATAATAATTCTATTATTATATCCCGATAAAATTTTATTCGAACCCGTTTTTAGCCATTCTGTTGAGTGAGTAATCTTTATACAAAATAATACGATCACATAGGCACTATATTACTCGGACTGTGTGCAAAAAAAAAAATCTTTGAACTTTGCTCGTGCCTGGATTAAGCTATATTTTCTCTTTTTCGTATCGCCACTCATTGTCCCAGACAAATATGAAGACTCCCTTATTTCGTTTGACTATACTTTAAGTCTCTGAGATTTCCACGATTTGCTGGTCCTCTCTGACCGGCTACCGTGAATAACCGGAAGAGCGTATTCCACCCCGTTCAGCATGTGAGACCATGTGAGATTCGCCCTTCCGGTTTTCAACAGCCGACATAACTGACCGCAGGTCCAGTGTTTGTTGAAGATAATAATTTAATCAGGCAAACCGTACTCGTGGGAGAATACGATACAGCAAGGAATCCCGACTGCAACAATATGTTTTGCGGACCGAAACCACCTTGCCTCAAGATCTCGTACGTCGTGAAGCATCCAGCCTATAATCCAAAAACCTTCGCGAACAACATTGCCCTCATACGTGTCGAAGATCCGATTACTTTCTCGGGTAAACAAATCTATCGCGAATGACGGCTAATTCCAATTTTGAGATTATTTGCGTATATTTTTTTAATCCGCAGTAACGGTGCAACCCGCATGCTTGTACACTGGCCGAGAATTCAATATGATGGAAATGGACCAAGTACGATTATTCGGCTGGGGAAAAGTGTCAGGGGAGCCAAGTAAGTGCGATTTCGATCCGATGCTTCATTCACGAGATTATCGAAAACGAATGTTACACTTTGGGTATATTGGAATACATACACACGATAGCGCTTGGCTTATGAAAATAGTTTTTTTTTAGTGCTTGGTGTCGAGACGCTACTGCGTTTCTTGATCAATATTTTTACACCATAATATTCCGACCGCAGCTTAGGTGTTTGTGTTTGTGAGGTGTTTCTTCTATTCAAGGTCCACCCACCACGTTGAGAAGCGTGCCCATGAGATTGCTCTCGAGACGTGACTGCATGGAATACACGGATCGGAAAATGTGTGTTGAATTATGCGCAATTGGAGAACAGGAACCCTGCGGCGGTTTCAGCGGTGCCCCGTTGATACGAGTTTATAGAAACAAATATACAGTGGTAAGTGATGAAAATCGTAAGTCAACAAAAGACCACATTGTCTCTCAAAATGTTTCTTGAACCCTCGCAGATTGGAATTCTATCGTACGGTGCGACCTGTGAGGACAATCGTAATTCACCCGTGGCATTCGTCGATATCCAGTATTACGCCGATTGGATTGCCCAGAATTGAGTTATCGGAACGATCACTATTTACAATTATTTAGACAATTTTTTTTTTTTTTTTATGGATAACAAAAAATATGTATTTACCACTCTCTCATAGTTTTCATAAATATAAATATTATTATAAAGTTTACTTGTGCTTAAATATATTAAGGTACTTTCCACGTGTCATCTCCTTTGCCTCTTCCAAGCCAAGTTGGTAAGCTACATCGTGGAGCTTCTTCACTTCTGCTATGAGGCCTGTCATCGACAAATTTCCTAGTTCTAAAAAACGACAAGGCTCCAATAAAATCATTCTTTGGATACGCATTTGAATAATGGGAAAAGTGGAGCAAAATGAGCTGTTCTTATAAATCCTTAGCAAGATATTAAAAAAGAAGTCCGAGCTTGAATAGACAACATAGATTCATTTTGCCCCGCTCTTCTCTGACTAGTTGAATATTCTTACGATGCAGTTGGTTGATGTCGTCGGCAGTGAGACTGGACGCCCAGGAAGCGGGTTCGGTTTGTGGCGAATTCTGTGCTACAAACTCATTCACACCTGGAACTTGATCATTCGCTAATATAAAATAACGTTGTTGTTCAAAAATTCACGGTTCACGAATCATCGGTCGAAATAGGCTTACTTTGTTCCGGCCACAGATCGGGCGATGCACGGTCCAATTTTTCCAGACTCATCAAGCTCTCCTCGACGCAAGTCAAGTCTGGGATGACAAAAAAAAATATGTATACAAACAAGCTTAACCTTCAAGACTTTCTTAATAGTCGACGAACAGCTTGTTCGCGACAGAGATATGAAATTTTACTGATCTCTACGCGATCGTTCGTCCGATCAACGGAGGAGCAAGACGGTTCGATTATTTTCACAACTATTCGGAAAATATTAAGTCCTTCTTTGCTTACCGTTCTGTTCGTTCTCGGATTCATCAGTCGCCATCTTTTTTTCACACGCGTCCCTTCGACCAACACAAGCCTACGTGCGAACTCACACACGCGGAACCCGCGCTGCCCGTTTGCCGGATAAATGCAAGTGTAACCTCGAGGTTTCGCCGTTTAGGCTTTCGGCGTGTAATAAAACACTGTAGGTTTACTACCGGTTAACAATTAACAGAACCTAAATTTATTTCTACTTGTTCGCATCGAGGAAAAGAATACACAATACACTCGGTTGTGGCGGAGATCAGTCTGGTAAGTTTCCTTAAGTGTCGACGTTGTTTTGATTGCTCTTCTGCAGTTCTCTCGTAATATCAATTTGTTCCTGTAGACGATACAAGTTTTCCGCTTTACGACGCCGCTGCCTTTCGATATCTCGAATAACCCCCATGTGAAGTTGGTCTCTGAAAAATATTTCTGTACTCTCTTCGTTCACTTAACCTTTGACCATATGTTTTTCATTGCGTACCTGTCCCATTGTTGTTTGTAATGCACATACGTGATTATTCCGACAGACGTTGATAGACACGCCACTAAAAACGCCTTTGACGCGAGAGACATTCTTCGTTTGCATCGATGAATTTTATGTCAGCCTCGACTTGCAAGAGTTCGCGATATATGCAATCGCACGCGCGCTCTACGCGCCATGTATCGAAACGTGTGTGATTCCAGATGTATCGAACTACGCGATCGATAGCTTGCGTTGTTTCCTTTTGTTCGGAAGAACGAGTTACTGTCATAATTAGATCACAAAAGAATCACAGCGGAAACAACTCGTTACGAACTTATCCTCACACTTTAGCTGCTCGCTGGTTGAGAAGTGAAACACGAAACAACAACGTGACGGTAAAACTAAACTACGCGTTTGAATGATTCGAACACCTGGTGCACGGGTTAGTAACTTCGGACCTGTAGTCGATAGTGTATGAAAATAGTTTACGGGTAAAAAAATAAACTACGTTTGTTAATCCCGTTCCTCGAATCTAATTCGGCGGGCACCGCTATAATCACTTTTTATGAATTCTAAGGTTGGATTTTGAAAAAATCTGTATTGCATTCTTTGTCGCTGCTCTCCCAGCTGTCTCTCATCCATTTTTTACAGCAATCTAAATATCCTTTGTTTTTCACAGGTCAACAAGGAGCGAGACACCAGGCTCAGCAAGAAGTTGTCGTACCTTCTTCGACATGGAGCTTTGAGAGAAGGCCTTTCTATAAAATCTGATGGATTCGTCAAGGTCGAAGAAATTCTCAAAAATAAACTAAGCGGCTACTCTCAGAAAGACGTTGAACGAGTGGTGGCCAATGACGAGAAGCAAAGATACTCATTGGCGAAGAACAATGGTATCTTGGAGATAAGAGCCAATCAAGGTCACAGCATAAGCAATATTTGTGATTTGACCTTGAAGGCAGTACCCGAAGATCCTGACTTTGAAATAATACACGGCACTTACTTGGAGCATTGGCCCGAGATAAGGAGCAAAGGATTGTCTCGGATGAAACGAAACCACATACACTTCGCCAAAGGACTGAACTTTATATGTGGCCTGAGAAAGAGCGCAGAGCTGTACATATACATTAATTTTAAGGAAGCTAGGGAAGCTGGCTTGAAGTTTTTGGAGTCCGAAAACGGCGTTATTCTGTGCTCGGGCGATGACCGAGGAATCATAGAAACGCGATACTTTTCGAAAGTAACGACGCGAAACGGCGAGAGCCTGCCGGAAGAATCTCAGGATTCTTCATGTCTGTAGTAGATTTTTCATCCAAATAGTAGAGGGTCGTTTTTTCTGTAACGTACAAAAATGATGAAACGATGCGAGATATGCGAGATCGATCTCGACGAGCACGATTTCGCGAGTCACGTCCTCGGGAAGAAGCATCTGAAGAAGATGGATGGTCTAAATTTTAAGAAAGGACTTATCGAGAAATCGATATTCGTATCCCGTTTGCCACCGTCCGTGACCATCGAGGATGTCGTGAACTTCTTCACACAGTTCGGCGTTGTCGAGCGATGCAAGCTCGAGCCGAACTTTGCGATTATCGAATTTGTAAAAAAGTAATTGAGATTTTTTTATCTTACAAATACGGCATATCGTGAGACGCCGAGCTGTGTTATTTTACAAAGATTTATTTTGTTACAGGGACACGGTGCATTTTCTACTGAACAGACCGATCTGGATGGGTCAACACAAGCTCGACATAAAGAGACGAAGATTCGTCGAAAATCGTGAGTGTAACTTGCCACTAATTAGACAATGCAACAAAAGTTTTAAAAAAAAATCCTATATTTAACATAGATTTCTTGTCCACGGGTTCCAGAATATCTGTCTCGTTGATTTTACAACTTGTTTTTTTTCTCAACTAATCGTATTTGCAACTTTACAATAAAAAGTGGTAAAATTGTGCACATTTTTGGACAAGAATGTGTGTTAAAATGTACAAACCTTTTTACCGTGTACTCAGCGACGGATTGCACTGCAGCAATTCCATAATTACGCGATTTTTTATTTGAGGTCCAACGAATCTGATCCAGCAGCAACAGGACAAGGACAGAGCGGCCGCCGAAATAGTATTCGCCGATTTGAAGACGAGTCTTCAGTCGGAGACGACATTCGACGGCGAACTCTCGGCGTTTTTGAAGTCGGTCACATTGGACGAGGACGACCTCGAGGACGATTGGCAATCGCTGTACGATAGTCTCGTTGAAGCGCTAATGCCCGCCTTTCCCAACGGCGAAATAAGCAGATTCGGCTCCTCAGTAACCGGACTCAGCTTCAAGGGCAGCGACTTCGACGTATATTTGGACATAGGCGAACCGATATACGACGACGAGGAAAAGAACCGCGGATGGACACCTCGAACGATATTCAAGGAAGTCAAGGTACTATTGTACAAAAAGAAGAACGTCTTTGAGCGAATAGTACCAATACCGAGAGCCAAAACACCTATAATAAAGTTCGGTCACATTCCGACGAGTACCAACTGCGACATATCCTTCAAGAATGGCCTCGGAGTGATAAACAGTCGCCTTATAAAGCAGTTACTGATCACCGACGTTCGATTGAAGCCTCTCATCATCATCATCAAATTTTGGGCAAAGACCTTCGAGCTATCGGGATGCGGAAAATTTTCGAACTACGCTGTCGTAATGATGGTAATATTCTATCTTCAACAACCGGATGTAAAGCTCTTGCCCGCAATATTGGAGCTTCAGAGAACGTCCGAGCCCAAGTATCATTGGAACTGGCAGGTGAATTTCGACCGAACACCGGTATTGCCTCCGTCCACCAACGACAGCAGCCTTGCGGAGCTTCTGCACGGTTTTTTCAAGTTCTACGTTAATTTTCCTTTCGATAAAAAGTTGATCAGCCCATTGGACGGCTGTGCGCACGAGAGATTGGACTTTTCGAAGGTGTGCGCGGAGAAGGGTGGAGACGCGGACCATTTGGCTCTCGGTCGTCCAGTCTGCCTGCAAGATCCAATCGAGCTCGATTGCAACATAACAGCCAGTGTTTCGGACAAGGTTCTCGAAACGTTTCGGAGTTACTGCGCCGTAGCCGTGGAGGTTTGCGAAGCCGCGATGGAGGCCACCGGCAAGCCGTTTCTGCTGAATCTCTACACGACACTTCCGGTCCCGATAGACAACCAGTCATTCAACCAAATAACGATCACCCCTCGAAATACGTTGCTCGCCGGACTACCCCAAGACTTCGACGCGAGCACTGACGCAAAGACCAAGAAAAAAATTGCAGAAAACAACTGGTTCTCCGTCGTACAGAAGGTCATAGAGGACGCTATGAAGAGAGTATTTAAACTCGAGGTACAGACGATAAAGAACGATAGAGAGGTCAAGCAGCAAAAGGTCGACGCAACGTCGGACGTACACTCGAAGGACAACGACAAAATCGTATTCGAGTGTCGCGGATTTTACTGCGTTATATCGGGCAGAAAATCAAAGAGTTTCTGCATCGATCCGACTCTCGGGCCAATCGACAAGGAGGCTCTCATATCAGACGACTTAGTGAACAAACAGAAAGTAAACGGTGTGAAACCAACGAAAATTGACTTTACGTGTACCATGGTGAGGGAACAGAATCCCGTCCGGATGGTTCTACGGTTGAAAGATCGCGGCAGCGCGAAAAAGCGTTTCCGGTCGCTAGCCGCGTTCTTGTCCACCAAGTTGCCGAGCGTCGTCGACAAGGAATTGATACATATGTTGCAGTACAATAAGCGTTAATCATATTACACGCGATCACACAATATTTACATTACGACATAGTTTCTCACCAATTATCGATCATCGTCGATGTTGATTATATATGACGATTATATTCTTTTTTGTTTCCTTATATGTTTGACTTTTCAAGTCTCAGTGGTCAGCTGTGATAAGTGATAATAAAAAATAAAAAACGATGTGACTTACTACCCGATTCCCGAAGGTCATTCGTGGTTATAAAAAGCGCCTTCATATTCGAGTAAACATATTTGAGCAACGGTTTGGAGAATAGGCGATACGAAGCATTAAAAATGGAAGCATTATTCGGTGTTTTCAATGAAGCGGGTAATTGTTTTTCCAAAGAATAAAAAAAATAACTCACCGCAAAATAGTTGTTCGTCGGAGCCTGGATAATCCTTTCCTCCGGAATGTTGCGAGCCTCTTGTCCGTCTGAACCGATAGATTCCTATTCCCGGCGAGTTTGTTCCTGCACTTTACACGCGCTCAAAAACCGTTTCAAAATAATACGTTGCCCGAGCCGGACGAGCGCGCCTCCTGAAGGGCCGTGTGTGTGTTCACTTTCGGCACGTTGGTAAACGTATTGGTGCCAACACAAAAGAATTAAACGACATGGCGGCTGCGATGCCGAAGGACACAACTCGGTGCGATCATCAAGTTTACGATATATAATATCACTGGCAAAGCAGCGAAGCGTCGAGGATTCTAAAGTTCATCCGAAAAGTATCATACGATATAGTTTTCTTAATTTAAATTTCACAAGTGTCTGACCGAAGACGTCGCGAGGAAGACGCACATAAATTGGCAACCTCGGTGTTTTGAGCGTTCATCGACTCGTAGGTCACTAAATTACCCCTTTCATTTTCATAGAAAAAAAAAAATCAACAACAACTTTACGACGCGCAAGTTGCGCGTATTTCGATTGTTTATTTCCTTTTTTTTCGTATAACAACAATCCATTGGTGTCACGTTTTTCCGGCTTTCGAAGATGAGCGAGGTAAGCGCGAAACCGCAAGCCTCCAGTGAGTCGACGATCGTGGAAGATATCAAGAAGTCCGAGTCCGTCGCGGCGTCGACGGAAAAGCCAAAAGTTGCGAACGACGTGCAGCGTGCTATCGAGGGCCTCAAGGACATTCCCGACGACGAGCTTCAGGAGTTCCTGAATGACGAGGACTTCATGAAGGACCTGGACGTGGTGGACGCATGGGAAGGTGACGAGGACAAAGCCAAAAAGGATGCGAAGGGAGCTCGCACCAAGGAACGAGGGGATCACGCAAAGGCATCTAGGTAGCGGACAGAGGGCTCTCGGACGACTGCTCGTTTATTTTCCAAGTTCTCAAAAAGTCTTGCAGCAAATGTGTTTACTTAAGTCTGTATAAGCAAATCTGTGTACTAATATTTGTTTGCAAGTAGCATTTAAATCTATTTTTTTTTTTTTTTCAAACGTTTGAAGCATTTATATAAAAAAAAACAAAAACAAACAAAAAAAAATGAACGGACTTTGCCATGCGATGCGAGCTTGAATCATACCTTCGCTTGAGTATTATTCTTCAAGAAAGAATAATATTGGTATTATGATTATTTAGTATTATCTTTACAATTTTTGTTGACTGTTGTTGTTAAGAGATATCAATAATAATAATAATATAATAGTGATAGCAAGACTAATTGTAGGGAGAGACCGAGGAAAGAGCGCAAGAGTCTGCACAATCGGGATCGTTCAAAGAGAGACGAGAGGAAGCGGGATGACGTTCGTCGGGATCCCTCCAAGAGTTCCAAGGACATAGAACGCGACAAGATAAGGACGAAGAAGGACACGGACAGCAAGATTCTCGCTGAGAAGGAGAAGGCGATAAAGCATCTCCTGGATTCGGACAACGTCGTGCCGCCGGGAACCGAGGTTGAGGCGATCCAGAACATAACGGACAAGCAGCAGAATTCAGAACGAGGTCCGGCGAGGTCGCGGAAGAGCAGGGAACGCCGCAGAAGCCGGGAACGTTCGAGGCCGAGTCCGGGACGACGAAGGAGCAATGATAGGATTAGATTAAGTCCGCATCGACGAATAAGTGACGAGAGACGCCAGATCAGGATAAGCCCGGAGCGTCGTCGAAACCCGCCAGTTAGTCCCGGTCTTCGTAGAAGTTGGGAACGGCGGGCGAGCAGGGAGAGAAGCATCGAGCGTCAGAGACGGCGGGAGGAACGGTGAGAAAAAGAGTTCAAGGTCATTATTTATCGGACCGTTTTCTTGTCGCATAGCGTTTTTCACTGGACTATAAAACCGTACATAAACTATACATAAAATTTCATGCAACTTTATAAAAGTACAGTATCATGGTAGATCGCTCAGGTACCTGCCTCGTTCCCGTGAAAAACGCTATTCTGTAAAATGAAAAAAAATTATAATAATTATAAAATTATCATAGAAGCGCACTCAGTCACATGCATTAGCGGTGGAATAAATTTCGCAGTGAATTCGCGAGACTCATCGCCCGAAGAACGAGATCCCGTGAGCGTCAGAGGAGCCGAAGCTCGGACCGTTACAGGAAGAGATGGAGTCGTTCGCCGATTGGCAGGCGTTCGAGTCCGCGCCGGAGCCGAACCAGAAGCAGAACACCGGATCGACGAACGAGGAAGCGATCGCCGTTCATAAACGAAATTGCGAGACAGTTCGAGAAGGAGGGACTCCTGCCGTCGAACTTCCTGCCGGGAATACCGCCGCTGATGGGACAGGGACAGGGATATCAGCAAGGTCAAGCGTCGCCGGTGCCTCCGCCGTTGATACCGCCGTTCATGCATCATCCGGGGCCTCCGAGACCATCGGGAATGCAGCACATGCAGGGTGGACCACAGTTCGTTAACTTCGAGCCGCGTCCGCCACTCGGGCCTCCGATTAATTTCGATCCCGGTCGGGGAACTTTGCTGCCGATGCCCCAGCCCGACTACACCGCGGGGCCTGTCATGTACGGCCAAGGAAATCCACCGGGAATCATGCAACTACCGGGACGTGGACCAGCGCATCTTCCCATGCCCATGCATTCACCCCAACCGGTCCCCGCACCCGGGCCCATGGATAATTCGTCGATGGGCTTCAATCAGACCCGCTGCATCGTCAACATTCCCGCGACAACCCAGCAACCACAACCGGAACCAACCAATCGCCGTCCCGCCTCCCCGAGGATGCCCTACCAGGAACACAAGTCTGCCTCGACGTCGAATTATCACGTCCAACGTCCGGAAAGATTAAAAACTCCCGAGCCGCCTATCATCTCAAACTCAAAAGTAACAAACGTGTTTAATTTAAAAGCCCGACATAGCGTACGCGCTAATGTGAATTTTAATATATATATTTTTTTTCATTCATTAAAACTTCAACGTTACAGCCATTCGAAAAGACGAGCTTGTCCAGCCTGTTGGAAGCATCGGTATCTGCTAAAGGTGCGCAGCAGTTATCACTAACCGATCGCTTTGTCGACTATTGCTGTACCAGCAATATTGTCGTTCACGTGTTAACGTGAAAGCGACATCCTGATGAATTTTTTTACTAATGAATTTCATTTATTTTTCTTTCTTTTTGCGTCTTCTAGATTCGCACGGTCCTCCAGTCTTGTATCCAGGTGAGAATATTAAACACAATTATGCCGCGGATTTATTTTATTCTTTCATATCTGACGATATGTTGAAACGATATTTAAAGGGTAGATACGTAGGGTATATTGTGAAATTTCGAAGTGCGCGACAACAGTTTTTTCGTGCATGAAAAAGAGTTGCAAAAAAAAAAAAGAAAGTATTCAAGTGCCAGCACAAAAAAAAAGAAAGCAAAGCGAATAATTGTTTTACCAGTGCAACATTCAATGATTCGTGAATATTTTCTCTTTCCGAACGTACAGGATTCAAGCCAGAAATACTTCGTCACTGCGAGCAAGCGCTGCGCGAGCTACCGACGGAAGATCAGCGTTTGAAGCTAAAAGGTCGTTTCTTCTTCGACCCGAGCAAGCAGGATTCGCACATCGAGCCTGAGGAAGTATCGTCGAATTCTATACTATTGCGCACCGGAAGAAACAAGATATACTGGGAAGAGTCGGAGAAGATCCTGGCCATACCGGATGCAAAGCCAACAGTCGAGACGCATCAGAAGATTTGCCAGACAGACGATATCGAGACGGAGTCAAAGTCCGTTCAGGCGCACATACGCCCGCCGACTTCCGATTTTTGTATGCAAGTTTCGCCCTTCGATTTGCAACAGGCAGCCAAAGAAGAGAAGCGACCAATAATGGATCGTTTGGATTGGAATGTGCGCGAGACTTACGACTACGCTCCGAAAATTCGCGAGGCCGACGATCTTCGATGGAGCCTGAGCAATTCCTCACAGAAGAGAGCGTGGAATAATCGGGGTGTATCGCCGGTTCGTGTAATCGAGGAGGAACGGGAGCTGAGTCCCGCGGCTCTGTCAACGTCGGATCACGGATCGAGAGGAATGCACGTTGGATCGTCTGCTCGGAGTCGCGATAATTTTTCGTTTCATCGAAGCTCGTCACGAGAGCACTACTCGCGCGATCGTTTCAGCCCGACTTACCGTGGTTCGATCGACCGTCAGGAAGAATTCCACGAGAGCAGAAGCGATCGCAGTCGGGGCGAAAGTCCCATGGTGCTCGAGGATTCACCAGACGAGATTGAGATACTCGACGAACGTTACCCGAGATCGTCCGATTATAGGACTAGGGGAAAATCGAATTACGGGCCGGCGAGTGCCTTGCAGAAACTTCGAGCTCTGAGGGGCAAAATTCCCGGGAGATCCCATCGTGGACGCGGCGGTGGCAGTTTCCGTGGAAAATTTTAACTAAAAGTATGTAAGCTCGATAGCGAAAGGTATCGAGTACCTTGAGCCATTTTTCGAGCCATCTCACGAAGACGACTATCGAGCGAAGTATCCGTTCGATTCGAATCCGAATCCTACGTATTCGCGACTACAAATTAAGTGGTGCTGATCTCTACTGACTTCGACTACTTCGATAATCGACCGTCAAACTAAAAGAAAAAAAAGCTGTTTACTATCGAGAACTCTGAATTTATGCAAGCTTAAATACATTTTTGTGCAGTCGATGTGTATATAATACCTGATAGCCAAAACCCCCATTATTGTATACATACATCTATAAAAAAATATATTGTTTTTCGTTTTTTTTTTTCGTTTGTTTTCTTTTTTTCAAATATCTATGCGTGGACGTTCGTATACGGTGTCTGATGGAATCCACTACTGTTGTCTTTATTTTCTTAATAAAGTTACGTCCCTCGCACTTAGTCTTCGAGAGTATGAGTTTGATATACCGCCATCATACTTTTTTTAAAATCTCCATACAATTACAAAAATAAGCCATATAAGTTAATTTGCAACTCACTAGTCAGATGTCAAGGTAAAACATGCGTCATTCCGATGTCCAGCCAGTGGCGTCTGTCTCAAGATTTCGGAGAGAACAAGCGTCTCGCAACTTCAATCGCTAACGGTCAACGATTCGAAGACGAATCACGTCACTTCGAAGGGCTTCTTTCCTAACGAGAGACAATCTTCAGACTTCGCATCGGGCCGGAGAATTGTACTGAGAGTCAATGCTTAATAAATAAAATAAACGATAAAATATTGCCATTACACCGAATCGATGCTCACCGATTATTTCTTTCACCCGACACCCGACAAACATCGATCGTAAATACATTTCGGATATAAATTTTTTCGTACTTTCCCCAAACGTTTCCGCGGAACGGAAAGAGAAAAATCCGTTAAGACCAGTCTCGAATTCCGTAGTATTCAAATTTGCCGGGAAGCAAAGCAGCGCCTCTGCGGGACGAAGCGAGTAACGATGAATGAGCAGTTGGCAATGCCGTTGTTGACGAAAAAAAATTTCAAATATCACATACGGTAATGAGAAGACTCGCTACGACAAATAAATTGGGCTGATCGGTCATCGCGGCTTCGTTGAGACTCGACGAGCGCAACGATAAGAGTGACGACGCCGACTAGGCTGAAAAAAAAGTGAACGAAGCCTCGTGGGATAGGAAGTAACGGAGGCGTTCGTTGAGTTTTCTTGTCGTCAAGCGAGCAGCCACAAGGTTGGCATTATTGATGGGATTTGGGTGTTGTGTAAGCGCCGATACGAGTGTTGCGGGCGTCTCGTGAATTAAACGGCATGGATGTAGCTCCATGTTCGCCCGTGAAAGCGATGCGGTGTGCCCGCGGTTAGGGCGTGCAGTTCTCGTGTCTCGTGTGGCATCGCGGCATTATTAACGTCCGTACGGTGTAAAAGCTCGGCCGAGAGGGGTGGTTTAACGCTTACGAGATTAAAGTGCAAGTTGTAACGGCACAGAGACGCTGGTGGGCGTTCGTGGTCGTCGATTATTAACGCGCGCGAGAGAGAGTGTGTACACCGAGAGAGGTGGTATAAAGAGAGGAGATCGCGACGGTGACGACGACGGCGACGACGACGACAACGACGACGGAGGAGACGGAGACGACGGAGACGACCGAGACGACGACGACGACGACGTCGGTTGGTGCGTCGGTGAGGTTCGTCGGACCGTGTCGGCGACGCGTTAACACCGAGGTGAATGCACGACGGAGTGGTGTGCGTGGATACGACGAAGGAAACCCGCCAAACACGTCGGCGATACGCGCGAGAAAAGTGCGCGTCCGGGCCCATATAGTTCTCTCGCCTCGCGCCACACACAAGATCTATCTACGTAGATCATCCAAGTGCGAACTAACGAGAAGAAGAGGAAGAAGAAGAATCGAAAGAAGAGTAGTCAGCGGCGCAGCGGCGGAGGTGGAGGAGAGGCACCAACGTTCGTGACGGACGACTCGTTAGCTCGTCGGGATTTTCGACGTACGTCTCGATAATAATCGAGTCTCTCTCGCTCCCCCCCCCCCCCCCTCTCTCTCTCTCACTCTCAACGAGGAGAAGAGACCGAGGCAGTGCTGCTTGCCCGAGATCGCACACGAGAAACGCGACTTCGCAGGCCCCGTGGGGGTTTTGTTATTATTTTGCCGCGGTGCTTTTGACCCTTTGGCGGGCGAGTTCACTGTGCACCGAGGACGCGGGGGTGTTGGGTTCGCGTGTGTATAAACGTGCGTGTATCTCTGAGTTTATATATACATACATACGTACATAAATATATATATACACACACACACACATATATATATATATATTCGCGTACTGCGGGGTGCGTTAAGGGTTCGAGACACGCGAGATCATTTCCCCCTCTCTTTCTCTCTGCCTCTCCGTCTCGGTCTCGACAACGGTGTGTCTCGTGTTGTCGCTCCGTCGCGGGCGGTTGTCGAGCGCCTCTACTCAACACCGAGGAGTGGATCGGCTATAGTCAGTCACTACCACACCAACAGGACCCACAGTGGTAGTCGCAGTCGTCGTTCGCGTTTCGACGAGCGGCCGTCTCGGCGAGGTAACGTCAACCGGGGGGGGAGGGGGGAGGGGGCCTCGTATACGTTACTTACCGCGGGACGAGTGGTCCTCGGGAGCAGTTTCGTTTACGTTACTCCGCCAAAAAAACTCGACTACTCGGTTGTTCGAAAAGCCGGTGAAAGTGGGGAAAGAGGAGAAGAAAAAAAAAAGTGGCCCTCCGGTAAGCCTTAGCTGGCCCTGCCTACCGAGCCGGTGGATTTCTCGCGGACGGTCGGAGTCTTACGCTGCGCTGGTCCGTATCGCCCGCTCTTCCGTGGCTATCTCGGGGGAGGAGGGCTCGTTACAGCCGGGCGGTAGTCGCCGAGAGGGAAGCCGCGTGTACCACGTGATACTCGTTGTCAGGCCGCAGCAACACGCAGAGAGGCATGCTCTCGGCGCCCGATGGCCATAACCTGATTCGAGCAACTAACTACCGCACCGATGGACTACAGCCACTTGACAACAAAAACAAACGCCGAGGAATATATTTATAGCTCCAAGATTTAACGGGAAAGATAATTCTTTCTTTTTTTTTCCTCCCCCCTCTCTGCATTCTCTGCAACACACGCGACGCGCGCCAGTGTTGTTATTGTCGATCGCTTCGACGAAGAGCACACGATCGCTGTTGGAAACAGGGAAACGAAAATAAAAATTGCATCAGCCCAACGTACGAATCGACGAAAGTTTCTTCGGAACGGAGAACAGAAGAGACCGAGGGCTTCAATTGATTACTGCAGTCCCGTTTGATCCGGCACTCTCCGTGGCGAACTCGTCCGCGTTATGTCGCCCGAACGGTTTCGCCTTTAATGGCGGTAAGCCGACGAATCGAGGAAGCGCCTGTGTCGCGGCTTCCACCGAGCTACAGAGCGGGAGAGTCCGACATTTTACGGCATTGACGACGATTTAATGTCTGCTCGGTGTACAGGTGCCCACGTGTGAAGCAGCCCCGCGGATCTCTGTCATCGCGTACTGTGTGTGTGTCTGTCTCGCACTGTGTATATATATATATATTGCGACGATCCGCGCGCTGCGTTTTCCCGTCTCACGACGAGAACGGCGTTTCTTCGCTCCCCCTTCCCCCCCGCTCGACCCCACTCCTTAGCGGGGCTACGAGAGGAGCGCCAAAACAAAATTTGAGTGCACAGAAGAGGCGTCAAGAGGAGGGGATGAAAGAAAACTAACAGTGGAAACCCGATAAAACCTTGGAAAAAATAAAAATAAATTGACGACAAATTACATTCGTACATAAAAATTGTTGATGTAGAAGAAACTAAAGAGGACGAGATATAAATCGATAGACGAAAATAATCGGGGAAAAGTGCGAAGTGACAATAATCGCTCGGGGTTTTCTGCGAGAGGTTCGATTTCTCGAGACGCACATAGGACACGCGTACACAGAGACGTACGTTAACGTTGTACACAAAACTCATACGCCGGAGGAGGCGAGCCAGGGAGCGCGCGCGCGCGTAAACGTCTTCGACCCATTTACCGCTGGTTAACATCCGGTTAACGTCCGAGCAATTGACACATACACACGGACGACGAGGAGAGTGGTCGTTCGACTATCGAAGAATTTCGACCGAAGCCTCGAAGTGCAAAAATTTCAATCGTTCGGGAAAATAAAATAAAATACCCACACGTACACGGAGGATCTCTATCGGTGTGCACGTTGGAAAAACGACTGTGAAAACTACGTTTGTTTCTAACCCAGTGCGTAGTTTGTGTGTCGAGTGTTTTGCGGGTGCGAGAAAGATAGAAAAGAGAATATAGATATATATATATACGCATACGTATAGATATACTCGACCCCCACCGCGTTGTCGACGACGGCAACGACAGTGATTTTGTATTTCTGTGTGAGTGATCGGCATCAGTGCGCGAAAGCAGTTCTACGATATATCCATCGATATATACATAAATATTATTAATCGCAATACCGGAGTTTTTTTTTTTATTTTGTTTTTTCCTTTCTTCTCCAATACGACGAATCTTCGCAGAATGCCGAAGGGGAGAGAAAACGTCTTGGGAAATTGCCGTGAATCGCGTCATCGATGCAAGGTACAGTAATACACTTATCATTGAATATATTATTTTCCGGTATAGTTTAATTTCCATTTTTTTTTTTTTTTTTTTACTATTTGCGCGTTATATCGCAATTCATTGTGCGCATTGTTTCCCGACGGCGATGTCTCGTCAAGTGTGACCCTTCGATCGTATGTTGTGAGTTATGACAGGTTAGGTAACCCCCGAACGATAATCCCTGGTAGTTGGGCCAGCTGGAAATGAAAATTCCGCTGGAAACGCGAAGGATAATCGACGTCGACGAAGAAATTCGTTTTTCGAACGATCTTTCAATTGTTCCACGGCGCTCGGGCGCACGGTGTGCGCGTTCGCTCTCGCGAACCTAACCTCGAACTCACGCGGCTCTCCAGTGACTGACGAAATCGTCACGTCGCGCATTAAAACATTGCGATACCCTACACTTTTTACGACTGTCACACAGCGACGTTCACGTTTTCCGCGTTCTCGGAACCGTGGCGGAGTGGGAATTTCCCAATGAGGCGACATAACCTAATACTTCTCTGATCTCGACGTGACTCGTTCCGTTTTGCACATCTCCCCCCCCCCCCCCCCCCCCCCCTCGTTCCCTTGAGAGCGATCTCGAAGAATGTTTCGACTGCGCTTTGAGTCATCCGTTCGCGAGTGTATAAGCGACGCGGAAATGACGCATTTCCGTGCGTGAGGCGTTACAGTAGAATTTTCTCGATTATAAAGCGATTATAAAAAAAAAAAAATTCTTTATCCTCGACGATCACCTCGAATTTAATGCGCCGTGCGCGGGATAATAAATAAATTACAGCGAATTAACGATTTAGTTTTTGTTCGTCAATTGGGGTCGAAGATCAAATGCCGAGGAGGATGCTCAAGTTATCGAAACGTCCGCGTGCCTTCCTGCCGGTAGTCCGTACCGGAAGTCGTGCCCATTGTCCGTAGTCAGCCATACCGGAAGGACGCAACGACCACCGATGCTCGCAGTGAGAGAGAGGGAACGAGGCAGAGAGAGAGAGGAGAACATGAGCCGATACGGAACGAGAGAGGGATAGAGAAATAGGACGAACGAGACAGACTCGTGTTACGATCGATAAACGTTCACCGGAGATATTCGCAATTCCTCGCATCGATAACGAATCTGTCCCATGATTTTTAACTTGGACACTTTATATCCTCGTTCGATATTTCATTTTTTTTTTTCCTCCCCCTTTCTTTTTTACTTTTTTTTCTTTCCGGCGCGTTCAACACGCTCGCGATAACGTCACGGAGTTCCAGGAAGGCTCTACAACGCGCCCGTCGTTAGTTCGATCCTTGGAAAATTCATATCTCAATATCCATCGCGCGTTAGATAGAGACTCGGCCCGTGGGTGGGCCGATGGCTCTGACGCAAGAATCGAAAACTATATTCTTCGCCGGGCGGTATTGTTTAGGGTCCGTCTATGCGCGACGAGAGTTTAGGTCGATCGATCAATCTGGTTTTTCCATCAAGGCGATAGGGGGGACGAAATACTGCGGCGTCGAGCGAGAGAGCCTTGAGCCTTCGGTCAAGGTATCGTCAGCCCCGACGAGACCGAGTCGAGGTTGGGCTTTTTACAAAAAAAAAAAGAATAAATAAGTAAAAAATAAACAAGAAATACAAAGAAGGAAAGAAAGCATGGGATAGTCTCGGGCGGAACAATACGCCGAGCAGATCGAAATAAAGCGGTCTAAGCTCGTCCCAAACTTGTTTCGAAACTATACGTCTTGATTATAAATCATATTGTGTCGCGTGACTCGCCCAACTTCTCTTTCCGGCAAAAAATCTCTGCTGTTCCAAACTTTTTTGTAAAAATTATTTTTTAAATATTTGATACCTCAACCTTGGTCTTTATCTGCGGAAAAGCGTCCGAGAACTGCGCGAGATGAGTGCGAGGACGCGAAAGCGAAAAGGTCAATGAAAGAGCATCGGAGGGCTTTTAGTCGGGTCTCCTGAATATATAAAGAGTGAAAACAAACCGGGAACCGCAGCGTCGCGACACAGCTTGTCGGCCACCTGCTGCAACAGCGCCTAGACGACTATGTTGCCGCGGGTCCTTCGATCGAAGGGCCGCGAAGACGATTGCGTTTCGCGAATCGAAACTCAAGCTGCTCGCACCCAAAACTGCGTACGGAACACAGGCAGGCCGTGCCGTATCCACACACAGGTGTCATTGGCTGATGCTCGCGAATGGGTGTCCGATCTGCTCTGATCGACTCGTCTGTGTGATGAAAATCTGCAAACGTTGTTTTATGTGCGAGGACCTTCAAGCTTCTCGCACCCAAAACTACGCACGGAACACAGTCAGACCGTGCCGTATTAACACACAACCGTTGTTGGCTGATGCTCGCGAACTGGTGTCCGATCTGCTCTGATCGACTCGTCTGTGTGACGAAAATCTGCAAACGTTGTTTTATGTGCGAGCACCTCAAGGTAGTACTAGCACAATGACTGACGCCGCCTAAGTTCGAGAGAAAAAAGACAAAGATTACAAACACTTCTCGATGAGAAAAAAATCTCAAAAAATTCTAGCATATAAAAGGTGCTGAAAATATTGTTTGTGCATAATAATGATTTCAGAATCTTCATAACAAATTACTGAAAAAAAAAATTGTGCAACAAATTACCCGGCAACCAATTTTTTTTTTATTACTAAAATGATTTGTTAATTTTTCTGAATACGTATGCATTTTTTCAGTATTTTATCTAATACTTGAAAATTACGATTTTAAACAAATTTTAACATAAAGGAAACGAATAACATTTTGGGATCATTATTATGGACGAACAATCTTATCAGCATCTTCCATATGCTTGTTTTTTTCAGACTTTTATCCGATCGAGAAGTGTTTGTAATTTTCTTTTATTCCTCTCAAACTTAGGCGGCGTCAGTCATTGCGCTAGTATTACCTTAAGAGCATGTGAAACACGTTCTCAGCGTGTCTCTCTCTCGCCCCGCCGGGAACTTCATACTGTTTCGCATGCTCTCAAGGGTCCTCGCACATGTAACGATATACGGAACAAAGACGAGCCGGTCGACCACCAATACGTAACAGTGATTGGCTGGCGCTTACGTGTTGGTGTCCGATCGGCTCGTTCGTCTGACAAAAAACTGCACCCATTGGTTCTTGAGCGAGCAGCTTAAAGCGGCGCGTCAGCTGAGTTGGTTGTGTCCAGGGCGTATATACGAGGAATACACAAAAGAGAAAATGAAAAATTATATTTCAATGGGAAATACGTAACGGGAAGATACCGATCTTCGTTCGTTTTTCAACCCTCCTGTGATATAAGGAACAACGCTGATTCGCCATTTATTTAGACTTAAAAGACAAAAAACACGCAAAACTGTTTTGTCTTAAAAAATTGCAAACTTTTATATCTTTGCAGAGATATTACCACTCGAAACTAGGGATTCGAGTCGGTAGAGAACTGGAAAAATAGCACCTATATTTCGAGCTCCATTTTTATCTATTAAATAAACAATACATTTGTAAATACACATTTTTTAAATATAAATATACCGTTTGGACGGATTTTACCCGCGAATCGAATATTTTGTTAAAACTCGACAAGTGAAATAAAAATTGACAATCTTAGCTGTTCGCAGGACCCAGTGTTTAATATTAGCCGGTAACTCTACCGGCAAAAATAGCAAAAAAAAACTTGATTTATCGATAAATCAGACTCGCTACGTAAAGGGGCATCTCAGTCGATAATCAAGTTTTAAAAAACTATACCATTAAAAAAACAGTTATTGGACTCGCATATGAATCCAAACATCACGGGAGAATTGTAAGCTATCCGCCTTGTAATCTTTGAAAACTGCAAGATTGCTGGAGGAATAACTATCCCGCGATTAGTCATTAATTTTAATTAATTCAAATTAAGAATACTTGCACTCTCTCTCGTTTAAAAATGTGAATTCTCAATTACATTAATCGTGCGAGGGGGCGGGGCGGGGCAGAGGGGGGAGAGGGTAGAGGAGTCAATTCCAAAGGGCCAATTACAGTATCTCTGGCTCAACATCGACATAATAATAATAATAATGCATGGTACGATATCTCGACGACGAATCTCGTCTGGAAGCTCGGAGTCAATTTTATTCCCGGTATCGTTTGACGATGAACTCGACGAGACACCTGCCACAAGGATCACGGCTATCTTAGCCAAAGCCCTACAACGTAACGCCCGTAACCACGATAAACAAAGAGTGAGACAGTGGCGAGGGAGGCCGATGGAAAGAGGGTGAGAGTTTCGAGCAAGAGGGCCCCCCAAACCAGCTGTCCCGAACAATGCTTTCTCCCTCCCCCCCCCCCCCCCGTGACCGCGCACGGGCGTGCGCGAGCGAACAACATAACAAGCGAGCAACAGCGAACGAGATAGTGAGAGAGACCGGCACATGCGTGAATCAGAGCATAAGTATAGACGAGCACAATGTAAGTGGGCACGGGCAACGAAAAGAAAGATGGGTTGGGATTCTCCCACCCTAAAAAAAAAAAAAAACATGACCCCAAATATATCGAAATAATAAGAAGAATCGTTGTATTCATGAGGAACGGTTCCTCATGAAGTCGCGTGGTGAACAAAAAAAAAATGGTTTCTCGTTGATCGCTAATTTTCGACTTCTTGAAGGACGAAACTGAGGTACGATTAAGCACTAAAAAAGAAACATCGAATCACGTGGTCTTGGACATTCTTAGGTATCTTAGGCTCTAACGCACAGGCACACGATTCCTTTCACACAAAACGAAATGCAAGGCCCGTTTACCATCCTTTTTTTACACGTAGTTTAAAATCATAATTAAAATGAACATCTGCGACGGGAGCGATAATAGATATTATTATTGTTGCTACGTTGCTAACAAAAATCAAGATACAGTAGAACCCCTATTAACCGGGATGCTCGGGACCGAAGAGTCCTCGCTGTATAATATAGATAGATATATAGATAATTGAACTCCCGATTAATTCGAATTAGACAGCAAAAGTATATAAGTCAATAATGGCTAATGAGACCATTTTATTTTGACTAGTTACAATGACATTTGATACAACTTGGGCTTAATTGTTAAATAGTGTGGACTAGAATGTAAAGCTTTGGATATTTTTTTTTTATTAATAGTACGTACAAAAAAAAACTCGGAAGACGCACGATTAATCCGACCCCGGTTAATCGGGGTTCTACTGTATTTAATAAAAATACGGTCTTCATGCGTCAGCGTAGCGTTATTATAATATTTGCAACAATCATTATATGCAAATATTATTAGGATCTTCAATGAAAATAAAAATTATTTTTGATGTTTGTCCGTTTAGAAAAGTTTCCGTAAGGCGTGAAGAGCGCCGGCGCTGCTAGCAGCAATGTATATCCCATAGGCTGATATGGATAGGTAAAAAAAAAAGTAGAGCCAAAAACAGCTGGCCACGGAGGGTCCGTTGCCGGCGCACAACCCTTGCCCGGTTTCACCTTTTCGGCCTGGATTCTCTCTGTAGTCGTCGTCGAGCCTCCTAAAAGAAAGACCTCTGCTCGTTTGGAACGCGTGCGCCCGGCCAACACCCGGCCGCTTCTAGATTCTCTTCTTTCTCTCCCTTTGTCCTTTCGGACTCGCGCATTATATGCGTGTATCCCGAGCGCGTGCCGCGCCGAGCTAGCGAACAAGGTAGAGGGCGAATTGAACGATGCGCCCACGGAGCACGCCCGGCAATCCAGTTTGTTACTTCGAGAAACAAAAGGAATTAAAAATAAAAGACATGCAAAATAAAAATAGGGATCGAGTCTGTGCTGAACGATCCGTCTTTATTTAATTCTTTTCTCGCACTTGCATTCTTGTTTTTTTTGACACAACGAGAAACAGAGCGAAAAATATAAGAAACTGTAAGAAACGGGACATACAAATATTCAATATATTTGTACACTTGTTGTCAGACTGTCGATGAATAATTATATATACATTATTCATATTTATTTCGAGAAAGAGTTCGGAGGTTTTTTTTTATTCATACTTTCTGCACTAAAAACAAAGTTTCATCGTTTCGAGAATAATTCGCTTCTCGTCCGCTGAAAACCTATGTCATTATTTCAACTCTATTGTAATTCTTACCATTCCACCTGCGATTAAAAAATTATATATTCTTTTACTTCTTTATTTCATCGTTAATTTCATATTTTTGTAAAAAAAGAAAATAAGTAATAATTTTTTATTTTGAATTTTTAAAAATAATAACGTTTTCTCGGTTTACGCTCGCCAAACGCGATATGTACTTACACTTCCTCGCGTTTCTTCGGCGGATCAGATCGTTACGGGGAGTAACGATGCAGTCTGCGAATAAGATGAAAACGTCTACGATTCTTCTATCGAATTGCGTGTCGTTCTTGCGCAACAGTGACGTCGAATTCGAGAAACCGAGTTATTTTCATAGTCGTGCCCGGTAGTACGTGGAACGGAGAAACCATAAAATTTCAAGATCTCAGTCCTCCGCGAGAGTAGCGAGCACGTGCGAACGTCGCCAGGAGCTTTTCCACCAGGGGCAGCCAGCGAAGGCACGTTTCCGGGGAGACGCCTCGCTGACTGACCGCCTGCTTACTCCGCGAAATTTCGTCAGTCGTCCGAGGGGCCGCCATAGTCGACTACTTTGTTTCTGCACTGTACAAGGCGAGAGCGGGGCAAAACTGACTATATATGCCAATTTTTCGATGGACGTAAAAAAAAGATATAACTTTTGCCTCAGACGGACCCGTTTTGCCCCTCCCTTCCCTATCTATATCTGCGTCTGCCTTTGAGACACGCACGGGTAAAAAAAAATAAAAAAATACACTTATAACGAAACAGCAAACGTCGACTCTCGATCGAATATGTCAATAGACGCAAAACAAATGTAACCTCGTTTATTCGTTTATTAAACGGTCGGGAAATCGCTAAATATCTATCGTTGCCCTTTGTTCTATATTTGTGACTTGATGCCTCTATAAATAGCGAGAGGTATAGCGAAAAAATAATAACAATGGTCGATTAACAAATGGATGAAAAAAGAAATCAATCCGGCGTACAGTATTTTTTTTTTGTCCGCGAGTAAATACGACTGCGGGAGGGGTACAGTCGTTGGCAACTCACCGGTCGCTTTATGAAAACACACGCGCCGATAATCGTTTTATTTCTCGTGTGCTTCACCGGGCAATCACTGTACCCGTATTTCTTATTCGTGCACCACCGGCGGGATACATATAGTAAAACGAGAAACGAAAGGAGATACAAATATAGAGACTCGGCAGCGCGAGGAGGTACACATCGATCTGCGAACTGACCCGACTTCTATTTAAAGCGTCGCATCCCAGATTTTTCACTGGCTCACGAATTTTATTCCTCGCTATTCGGCATCCCTCGCGAGTGTCCGACGAAACTCGCTCGACTATCTTCGACTCCTTTTCGCTTTTCGCGAACTATGCAATAAATGATTATTTATCGAGTAAGAAATAGTATATTATGCCACAAGGGAGGAAAGTGCGTGTTTTCACCGAGTGTGAAGTTTGATGCCCGAGCGAAGCGAGGGCAGAAATTCACACGAGGTGAAAATGCACTTCCTCCCTTGTGCCATACGATATTTTTTTTTCGACTTCGTTAAAATAACAACATTTCTTGCGTCGCAAAATCGTCATATTCGCCAATGACCATTTCTGCCCGGGGAGTAATAGAGCTTCCAGAGGGAGTAAATTTTACTGCGCATGCGCACAGGTTAATAATGATCATCGGTCAATAATAGGCCATTTTCCGCCCGTATTGCACGCAAGAAATGTGGCTATTTTAGCGAAGTCGGGAAAAAAAACAATTGTCCACTTGTGGATTAAAGATCGTAGGTCTTAGGTGTTTTTTCACCTTTTTTTATTGATTATTGTAAAACAGGTTTTTTCTTAATAACGTAATAATAAAGAAATCAATTTTGGGACAAAATTATAGTGTCAGATCACATCTAGAAAAAAATTTAACATTTTTCAAAACTGTATAGAATATTGCAAATAAGTCGGTAAAAAGAAAGTTGGGTAGGCAAGTAACAGTAGATGGCGGAAAAGTGCATGTCGCACTTCTGCGATCATTTTTGTTATCGAGTGGTCTGAGACCGGAAAAGATGCTGTTGTTATACATAAAAAAAATCTATCCGCACAAAAATGTATTTACGATGAAGCGAGAAAAAAAAACAATAACAGTGGTAACATTTATTAGTGTCAGTATTTATATTTAGTTTTTTACCAATAATATATAAATAATACCCTATTGTTTTATATTTGTTTCAGATTCAAAGTCTCACGGTGTGAGTAACAAAGGATCCGTGGAATAAAAAAAAAAAATACTGCTGTATTGGCACGAGCGGTGAGGGAAATTTGGATAATCAAGAGGCAGGCAGCAGCCGAAGTGACGAAACGCGATACAGAAGCGAGAGAAACAATATCCCGAGAAGGAACGGCCCCGGAACGGTTTCGCTGGAAGAGCGTGTAAATAAGAGTTATTTTTTTCGTATGCAAGCTAAGATCGCCGACGGGAACGGCGGGCCGGGCGCTAGTGAACGAAGACGAAGAAGAAGAAGAGTCGCGGCGACAGAGCAACCAGATTCGACAGTTGCCATTGTGGCTCGGAGGTCTTTCGGATTGATCCCACGGCCATAAATCTCGACGAATAATAAACACGACAACTCGAACGACCGACGAGAAAAAAAAAATTAAATAAAAACGACACTACAATAATTCACCGTATCGATCTTGAGTGGGGTAAAATTTTGCCTTGCCAAAAAAAGGGTCAGCTAGACGATACGAGAGTGGGTTGTTTCGTGTTTAATTATGATAACGTTAAAATAGCAGTGGAGTGTCGCTGAATGTTGCGAGACCCGTTGGATACAAAGATAGTAGAAGCAAAGGAAAAAAAAGAAAATAGTGCGAGAGGGAGATCAGTGTGAGAGAAGTGTGTAAATTTTTGTTGTGAAAAGTGGGTACGGGGGCCCGATCGTTGGAACTGAGAGGAGGATACGAGGAGGGCTCGAGCGGGGCCCCATGTTGTGAGCCTCCGAGAACTGCCGTAGGCAGAAAAAAGTGGGTCCGCGGGCATGGAGTATGGCGGAGGAGGAGGCCGTGGCGGCGTGCAGCCACCCTCGAGCGGTGGGATCGCGCGTGGCGCTATCGCTGGGACCGACACAACCGACGCCGCCTGGCACAAACACGAACAAATGATCCTCATGGAGTCCAGGCACAAGCAGCAATGTAAGTACTCTCAGGACGACAATTGGAGAGGAAAAAAAACAAACTTTTTTTTAAATCTCGTTATTTTTAACATCAATCGCTGAAGATATGAAAAATGATAAACATTATATTTTGAAAAGAATCGGAAAATCCGGGTATCTCGTTCGATCGAACTTTCGCAATATCCTCGCGATATGCGATTTTGTTTCACCATATTCACTCGCGAGCGAGCCCTGGCCCGAGCGTACATCAATCCCCTCAAGTGGAAATCCAGTGCGAGAGGTCTGGAAGTGAAACGAGAATGATAGAGACGAGAGAACGAAAGAGAAAAAAAAAAATTAAAAAAATGAAGCTGCATTCGCGCTCGGATGCCTCGGGAAATCGTTAATTATCCTGATAATAAGACCAGTGGCTGCGAGCGTGCCGCGTGTATGCTTCCCCGTCTCCGTATGCATAGATATAAATATATGTGAAGCTCGTATATATACATATATATATAAATACATGCTATATGCGTTAACGCGCGCCTCTGACGCACCGAACTGCAGCGGCCACGCGAAGGAGTCTTCTTCCGGCGTCCGCTATTGCTTTTTCCGCTGCACTTTTCATCCATTAAAAAAAAAAAAAGCGGATGTGCAATATTCCCGATCGATTGTAAAATCCTAAAATGCAGGGTTTAAACGCGCGACGATAATTCGATCGGTGAATATATATCGGGCCGAGGGAGAATCGCGTTGGGCAAAGAGAGAGCTTTGAACCGGCCCTGTCGTCGATTCCTATTAGTAGTTTGAATCGAGATTCTCTGTAACGTCGTGACCTCTGGCACGGAGGAAGCGCCAGGTAGGAAGAAAATAGAGGTGGACAGACCAGAGAACTATAGAGAGTCAGAACAAACGAAAAAAAAGAGAGAGAAACACGTACCGATCGGGGATAGTCGGTGGCTCGTTTATTTTTAAACGGAGGCAAGGACCCGACTTCCTATACTTAGGCCTTCGGACCAAGTGTCAGAGGAAGTTTTCGACGGGAGACCGGAATATAAGCATTCACGTCCAGCTTCTTCGACATCTTCTCTTTAATCTTCCCTCCCGGGTTGCTCTTTCCATGGGCACTGATTTGCAGACAACGAACTTCTAAATTGTTCCATTCGCTCCTAAAATCTCGATCCGATAATCCACCGCCGCGATTGTAACTAACAATTTTTTTTTATTTTCTGTTTGATTTTTTTTTCTGCCTTATACGAATTTTTAAAATGTTCCGTTCCGTCCTAAAATCTCGATCCGATAATCCACCGCCGCGATTATAACTAAACATTTTTTATTTACTTTCTATTTGACTTTTTTTCTGCCTTATACGATTTTCTAAAATGTTCCGTTCCGTCCTAAAATCTCGATCCGATAATCCACCGCCGCGATTGTAACTAAAATTTTTTTATTTATTTTCTATTTGATTTTTTTTCTGCCTTATACGAATTTCGAAAATGTTCCGTTCCGACCCAAAATCTCGATCCGATAATCCACCGCCACGATTGTAACTACCAAATTTTAATTTATTTTCTATTTGATTTTTTTTCTGCCTTGTACGAATTTCTAAAATGTTCCGTTCCGACCTAAAATCTCGATTCGATAATCCACCGCCGCGCCTGCAACTACCAAACTTGTATTTATTTTCTATTTGATTTTTTTTTGCCTTATACGATTTTCTAAAATGTTCCGTTCCGTCCTAAAATCTCGATCTGATAATCCACCGCCGCGATTGTAACTACAAAATTTTTATTTATTTTCTATTTGATTTTTTTCTGCCTCATACGAATTTCTAAAATGTTCCGTTCCGTCCTAAAATCTCGATCCGATAATCCACCGCCGCGACTGCAACTACCAAATTTCGGTTTATTTTTTATTTTATGTTTTTCTGCCTTATACGTAGCTTCGATTTGACTGTGTTCGAATGGTTTCTCGTCAGTACGTCACCGGCAAGTGCGGATCCGGGCGAGCGAGACGAGAGAATAAGAGAGCTTCGACCCCGAACGATGGACGAGATAGCGACACAGTAGTAGAGAGAGAGAGAGAGAGAGAGGGATTCAAGAACTTTTGGACGATTGCCTGACCGGTGACTCCCGGACAATTCCAAGACTCCTCTCCTCTCTCCGCCCTCTTGTCGTTCCTAGCGAACCATAGGCGTATATTTTCGACCTGGCATCCCCTTCGACTCTCTCCCGACACTGTAGCGGCCCGATATCGCCGATAGACCGTTGACCCCGGATCGACGACCAATCCGTAAAAAAAAGAATGGAAAAAAACGGATCGATCACCGGTTAATCGGATCGACAATCGCAGTATAATTTATTTTCACCTGCTAAATTCAGTCTACGTTCCACTTTTCATTATAAATTCGCGTTAATTGTCCCTGACGTGGTGCGCCTGGCGCGTGAGAAACCATTAGCACACACAGGGCCCGGTGTGCCTTCGCGTCACGCGGAGCCACGTCTCCCTTTCTGCCTGCTGGCTAGTCTGTCGTGCCTTGCATTTTTTAAAGTTAAAAAAATTTCAGCGACTGGCCCCCGGCGTTATATTCGCCAGCCGCTCCTGGCCGCGGGCTCTCTGCTTTTGTTGCTAAGATACCGTGTTATAGATGAAGGTGCTGCACTAATGCATTCTCGCGAGAGGACACGGCATTTTACGAGAATAATTTGGGCTTTGTTAATAATTAACCGGTTCCATCGCGCCCGACCTCTTTGCCTTTGCGCGGTTACGCGATCTACCCGCTGCGGAATCGATTGAACTTTGAGAAGGCTTCCCTATCGCCAGTACAGCGTGATTATCGGGGTGCTGTCATAAGCTCGAACAGCCACAAGCTCGCACGCGGCTATATTGCCAAGGGTCGTAAGGTCGATCGTTTATAAACGCAAATGGTCATAAGGTCGAAGGATTAGAAAATCCAAACGATCGTAAGGTCGAAGGGTTACACAACCCGAATGATTATTGATACGAATGATTATTGATACGAATGATTATTGATACGAATGATTATTGATACGAATGATTATCGATACGAATGATTATTGATACGAATGATTATCGATACGAATGATTATCGACACGAATGATTATCGATACGAATGATTATCGATACGAATGATTATCGATACGAATGATTATCGATACGAATGATTATCGATACGAATGATTATCGATACGAATGATTATCGATACGAATGATTATCGATACGAATGATTATCGATACGAATGATTATCGATACGATTGATTATCGATACGAATGATTATCGATACGAATGATTATCGATACGAATGATTATCGATACGAATGATTATCGATACGAATGATTATCGATACGAATGATTATCGATACGAATGATTATCGATACGAATGATTATCGATACGAATGATTATCGACACGAATGATTATCGATACGAATGATTATCGATACGAATGATTATCGATACGAATGATTATCGATACGAATGATTATCGATACGAATGATTATCGACACGAATGATTATCGATACGAATGATTATCGATACGAATGATTATCGATACGAATGATTATCGATACGAATGATTATCGATACGAATGATTATCGATACGAATGATTATCGGTACGAATGATTATCGATACGAATGATTGTCGATACGAATGATTGTTGATACGAATGATTATTAGTCCGAACAGTTATAAGGTCTGGTGATCATAAAGTCGGGAAGGTATAAGATCGAGTGATCATAAGATTGGAACGTCATAAAGCCGAATGATCATAACAAGGTCGAACGGTTGTAACCTTAAGGTCCGAGCTTATAACCGTTCGACCTTACAACCATTCCCGTTTATAACCGCTCGACCGTACGACCCGTGGGTCATGTGACGGTTCGGGTTTGTGTCTATCGGAGCTTAAAACAGCACTCTCGATTATCATCGGAACTAATACAACTCGTTCTTGATAAAAATTTAACGTAAAATTGTCTTTAATCCGGACTCTGAGAAACAATAAATCGTTTAAAATCCGTCACCTCTGCCGTATAACTTGCGGTGAACATTGAAACTAACACAGAAAGGGACTCGAGAGTGAAAAGGGGGCTCGTGAAACGGCGTTCCGTGCAAGAAGAGATAACGTTACCAGACGTCGTTGAAACTTGGTGAACAAGTACACACCGAGACGACTATACACGTAGTACGTTGTTTCTTCTCACCGGGAGACCCCCGACCTGCGCGGCAAACAAACGTCTCTTACCCGACGCGATTCCCGGGAAAGTTGCAAAGTAACCCCCTACCCCACTGATGAATATTTTTAATTAATTAATTAACGATGATTTTCGAGAGGAGAATTTATTTGTTTGCACGAAAAACAGCCAGATGTAAGACTGATTGTAAACTTTCCTCCCGTTAGTTAACATTTAATGTTATCCTTATTAATATTATACGCCACGAACCCAACTGTGTTATCGTTACGCTCCGCTTATTATACAGACCCGCGTATTCTCTGACCCTGCAGGGATAATCGATTTCCATAATCTCGCCGAGGTAGAGAAACCTCACTCTCTTTCTCTCTCCACCGTTACTTCGAATTTTCACTCCTCGACCTCCCCTCCCCCCTCCCTCGGCCGTACCCGATATTTCTTTATCCGTTTCACCTCGCGTTAATTTGCAAGGCAATTGTTCCGGGCTGCGAGCGAGTGTGTTGCACCCTGCATAGGAGGATAGCCGGGCATCTATTTTCCAACGTGAATTTCATCGTTGCCGGCCGGAACGGGAGAGAAGCTCAAACCCCCGAGCCCGAAAAACCAATTATCCACGGCTCGCGCCCGAGCGAAGCCTCCATTATCAAATTACGAAAAACATTTGCGCTGGAAACTCAGCGATATGGTTAAGGTCAGCTCGAACGCAATACGCTACAAGTCTTGTATACTTATCCGGTAAGAATCGCTGTGCCTCTCTTACTTCGGTACTCGTATTACTAAATAGATATATATATATATATATATATATATATATATACACGCATATATATATAGATGTTTCCATTGCTGCGCTACCGTAACATGTTCCACGCGTCGTAAACTTTATTATTCGGCATTCAAAATTGTTACCCGTTGCTCAAAACGTTCGTTTCCTCTCGGTCTCGCGATACTCGCAGGGAGGATCATCCGTGTAAAACAGCTCTGCACGGACGGCGGTCCGGAATGGGGCCGAGGCGAGAGCGTTAATTACCCGGAATTACCTCTTCTTTTTATCACATCATACCCCCACTACCGTGTACTATTTTCTCGGTTCTGACGGTATAAAAAAAATTATAAAAAAAAATGCACTTCAATTTTGTTTTTTTTTTGTGCGGTTGTATCGAATATCGAACTCTTGCCCGTTGGCACAAAATCGATCGCAGCCATACCTCGAGGACCTCTCCCTCTTTCTCCCGTCCGTCCTCGCCACGCGTTTCTCCGCATCCACTCGTGTGCCGTCCCTGACGCTGGCCCACGTGAAGACCAACGGCTCTCTTGATCCTTCGCGCTTCGGTATGTGTATGTGTGTGTGTGTCTGTGTGCGTGTATGTGTTTACATACATGTACCCCTCTCGTCTCGCTTTCCGACACTGACCTCGCCAATTTTCGAATTACCTTCCCGTCAAACCCTCCCTCGTAACCAATCGTCACTCGTCGATAAGGGCGCGCGCATTACGGCATCCCGAATCCGATATCGCAATTGCGTCGGATCCGACGAACCACCGGCTCTCTGAATCGAGATTGCGGGGACAACGGTAACGGTAATTGTTATCTGTTACACGTTGGAATGTTTTGTTTGCTTTCTATTAAACACCGCCTCCGAGTACACTGGTAATAATTGATGATAAGAGTTTCGGCGATCTTTATTATGGAAAGGTTGGTATTTTACAAAATGTTCAATAACCATTGGTAAACTTTACTGTAAACAGTAATTAATCATTCATAATAACATACTACTACTATATATATTTCTACTTTCTTTCGAAGGAGAAAATAAAAAATAAAACGATTGCAAAACGAATGAAATAATAAAAAAAATTGCTGAAAAAGTAAAAAATATAAAACAATTGCGAAAATAATATTTAAAAAATCATTAAGATTAACCAATAAGGGGCATCTGGTACACGTTGCAATGTTTTTTTTTTCTATTAAACACCACCTCCGGCACACGGTAATGATTGATGATAAGAGTTTTGGCGATCTTTATCATAGAAATTTCGTCATTTGACAACATTTTCAATACCTATCGGTAAATTCTACTATCTAAACGGTAATTAATAATAATACATAATAATATATATTTCTACTTTCTTCCGACGGAGAAAATAAAAAATAAAACAATTGCCAAAAGAATGTAATTTTAAAAAATTACTAAAAAAGTAAAAAATATAAACCAAATGCGGAAAATAATATTTAAAAAACCATTAAGAATAACCAATAAGGGGTGTCTGTTACACGTTGCAATATTTTGATTTCTTTCCATTAAACACCGCTTCCGAGTACACTGGTAATAATTGATGATAAGACTTTCGGCGACCTTTATCATCGAAAGTTTGTTATTTTACAACATTTTTAATACCTACCGGTAAACTGTACTGTCTAAACAGTAATTAGTAATACATAATAATATATATTAATACTTTTTTCGACGGATAAAATAAAAAAATAAAACGGTTGGAAAAATAATGAAATAATAAAAAAGGTGCTAAAAAAATAAAAAAATTGCTAAACAAATATAAAAATTGTAAAAACAATATTAAAAAAATCATTAAGAATAACCAATAAGGGTGACCCGTTTTGCCCGCTTGTTCGCTGTACCATGTTTATGTATACGTGGGGCCACGTTTGTTCTTCGCAGCAGCAGCCCGCCATAAGTCGAGTCGAGTCGGCAACCCCTTCTGGCTCTCGCCAGACATCAGCTGAGTGGATCGCTGCGCTGCCTCGCCCGCTCTACCGCTTCCTCCGCTTTTCCACACTCTGTCCCGCTATACCGTATACACACACACACACGCACATCGTACAGTGTGGAAAGCCGGCGACGGAAAGCGAGCGTGTATGCGAAACCTCGCCCCCCCCCCCCCTCCTCCGCCGGATTCAACTTAGTCTCAGTTCTCAACTACACACTCATTTATTTACGTATTTATTTATTCATTTATCGTGCCTTTCGTGCAAAGCAACAGTATTACCTTTCTACAAACCGACGATTGATCGATTTCTCCCCTCGTGCAGCCAGCCAACCTCGGGCGGGTCATTGACTTTTCTGGACCAGAATAAACTTCCAACTTAACCACAAAAAAAATATATAAATATAACATATATATATTTACATACTTTTATAGAAATAAAAGTTCGTACAGGCTCTCCTAATTTTTTTTTAATGCTCAAGATTTGCACGATCGTTGGCCCGAATCTCTGGACCAAAACCGGCCCAGAGTACGGAGCATAAAATAGACGGTACTTTTATGAGATAGGTTGAGGGGGAAAAAAAAAATCGATGCACGCGCCTCGGTCGTCGTCCTTTCCTGAGGATCTCGCGGGAAGATGTACCAGGTGTCGAGAGACGGGCCAGAGAGCGCGCGCCATCAGGACCCGCGTTCGTCTCTTCCCTTCTCTCCCTCTCTCTAATCTGCTCCTCTCTCGCTCGACGGGCTTTTCCACGGACGGACCCGCACGCACCGTCTTCATCCATCTTCCTTCTGGCATCCCGCGGTCTCCGTCGTCTCTCCGCTCCTCGCTTTCTCCGTCGGTTTCCCTCGCATGGCAGGCGACAGGCAGGCAGACCTGCAGCAGCAGCAGCAGAAGCAGCAGCAGCAGCAGAAGCAGCAGAAGCAGCAGCAGCAGCAGCAGCAGCTAGTCGCTGCTCGGCGGTGGTTGCTCCACCCCCGTCCGCGACACGATCAATACGCGATTCCTCTCTCGCTCCTTTCCCTCATCCGTTCCTCTTATTGTCCCTCTTCCACCGTTCCTCTCCCCCCCCCCTCTACACCCCCCGCTCCATTCCTCGCTTCCTCATTTTCGCCGCGTTCCCCCTCCCTCCCCCTCTCCTTCGCTTGAAGATCATGAAAAAGTAAAAAAAAATATTAAAAAAAAAAATTCCTCCCCCAGACGTCCCGCGGATCGTTCAAAGGAACCCTTAAAAACTGCAGGAATATTCGATGGCATAAAAAAAAAAGAAAGAAAAAGAATTATTTTCAAAGTAGCATCCCTTCGTGAGCGAGCGACGATTGTCAGAGATCGACGGGCAGGTGATCTTCCTCGCACAGGCGATATAAACAGAGCGTCTGGCGAGAGACTAGCTAGTCTCTCGGTCGGCATCCCCCTAGAGAAGCGGCGTCGAATGCAGCGAGGGCGAGAGGGCCGTGCAGCACGCAGCACGCGAGGATGAGGAGGATAGCCGGGCGGAGAGAACGAGAGCGAGAGAGAGAGAGGGAAGAGAGAGCAACGCAGCCAGCGAGCGATCGCGGGCATGGAGCCGCCACCGCGCGCGCGGCGGCGGTGGCTTCGCTCGCGCTCGGTTGTTCGTTCCGAAGCGGCCTTTCTGTTGCTATGCCGGCGCTCCCTTCCCTCTCGCGTCTCGCTCGGCGTCCTTCCCCTTGGCTCCCGCCGCCGCAGTCGCGTCGCTCGCTACTACCCCTCTCACCGCCTATCACCCCCCCCTCCCCTCCCCCCCCCCCCTCGGAGCTCTCTCTGCGTGCCGTCGGCCGTTGTCCTGCAGGATAGCGCCGCGCTCCCGCGACGCGCGTCCTGGCGCTCCATGCTTTCCTACGTTCGGGTGCTCGGGCTCCTTCCCCTCGGTACTCTGGGCGGCGGCTGCTCCCGATTCTTTTTCTCACCCGAGAACTCCCTTCTTATATATATATATACATTTATATATGTGTATATGCATATAAATATATATATTTATATTTATATATGTAAGTATATATGTATATGTATATCTACATGTATTTCGGTGTGCCTCATGTTTTATATAGTCTTTCACCCTTTCTCAGCATCTCGTCTTCTACATCCACTTTGTATGATTCTCACTCTTTGACCGAAACTCTCTATTATCCTTTAACTTTGCCTCCTCGCTCCGTGTACTTTGAGCCGTTTACTTTATTCCCGCGACGTAGTTCCGTGGGTCAGCGAGTAGCGTCGAAACAATGTTTTCGTACTCCGTCGAGGATGCTTTTTATTTCCGTAGGCGAATTCCTGCGAGAGGGTCCGAGTTGTCGATCGCGGGTACATTGGGATTACGGGGAGGGAGATTTATCGATGATTTTTCGTCCCCGAGTCGGGTAACGTTACGATCAGCTGATCGGGATTCCGGTTCTCTTTGTATGACTCTCCGGCGCTCCGATGCGGCGGGGGAAATGTTTTTTTTCTTCTTCGCCTGTGGCGGGTTGTATTTAAATGAATTTATTTCTGGAGAGGATGAATAATTTTTGTCGCTTCGAAGGGGGATTTGTGTTTTTTATATGAAAAATAAAATCGTACACGGGATGTGTTCGAGGGAATTGGGTGAGTGTGAGAAAAGCGGGTTGTTGCACTTGGCGTGTAGCGGCACCGCTGCCTCTCTCTAGCCCCCCCCCCCTCCCCCCTTCCCCCCCGCCGCGACTGTGGAGTGCTGTACAACGCTGTATAGCTAGCATAGCAACAACCGTTGTCCGCTTCGGTCCCATCGACTCAGCCCTCGCCGGAGAAAGCCGCGAGGGAAGCGCGCGAGCGCGGAGGCCGACGAGGAAGAAGAACGAACGAAGAACGAACGAAGAAGAAGACGGAGGTCGCGAGCGCGGAGGATGAGAAAGAACGAAGGACGGGGTAGGAGATGACGATCGCGCCAGCCTCTCCTGATCCTTCGGAGAGAGAACGTAGAGAAAAAAAAAATGAATCTGCACGTCGATGAAAAATGCCAATTTTACACCCGTAAAACTCAATCGGACACACTACGGACAATACGTTTATTAGCCATCGTAGAAGCGCCATACTGTTTTTTTTTTTAATCGTAAAAAGTTTAGGCACGGAGAAAAAAAACTGGGAATTTCGCAGCCTCGGCTTCGTATATATATATATATACACATATTTTTTACAATCTCGCATTTAAAGCTTCGTACGCATTTGATGTACTGCACGAGACGCTAGCTCGTAGTACTCTCGAAGGACGAGTTTGGTGACATACGCTCACATCGCGTCATCAAAGCTCTCCGACGATTAATCGCTCATGTGAAATATATACGTACATGTATATTAATACTTTTTTTTTTACTTGGAAAAAAAAGGACATGGCGGGATCGAGGCTTTTATCAAACGAACGTACATGATATACTCTGAGGACGTTCGACGGTAAAGAGAGCCTCGAGCCTTTTTATTTTACAGCACTCTTAATATTATTCTACTCTTTACGCTTTGCATATTATATATTGCAGCGACGTTATTATACTTTGGCGAATGCTTGCGATCGACTGCGACTGCGTATAGGAGTAGTTAATTTTTTCTCTCTTTTTTTTATTCTCGGAATGCAACGACGATTCAGCAATGAATTTATAGACCGTCATTCTGTTAACATATATATATACATATATACATATACATATATACATATATATACATATACATATATAGGATATGTAAGTCGGAGGGACGGAAAAAAGAACTCGCTGCGCACGCGAGAGGCGTGATTCAATTTCAGCAAACTCGGACAAGAATGTCGCGCCACAGTGGCAGTGGATGAGACGTCCGCGCGCGAGGATATATATCGCGATTATATTCCTACGAGAGAACCGAGAGCGCCAAGCGCGCGGGGCACGCATCACGATCGTTTTCCTGCCGAGTCGGCATCGCGATCATTCACTTAGCGGCGGAACGCGCGCATGCGCTCTGACCGCCAGTCCGGACGCACGCGCGCGCGCGCCCGCTCTCTTTCTCTCTCTCTCTCCCGACCGCCTGCCTCCTGCGAATCGTTGTCGTTCTTCTTCCGGTCCGCGCGAACTCTTCCCGTGTCGGAGTCTCTCCGCTTCCGCTTTTTCGTTCTCCGTTACGGTCCTTCTTATTCGTGAGAAAAATGTTTTAAAAAATTAAAATGATGACTACTCAAACCACTTACTATATTGTATGCCGAATGTTTCTTCGTTACGAGTTTTTGCACTGCTGTTTTTTTTTTTTTGCCCGCGTTAGTATTTTCGTAATTTTTTTTGGGCGCGCGCTTATCGCTGGCTCTTAAGGTAGTCCATGCGAGTAATGCTCACTTTGCATAAGTTTCTGAGAAATGAGAGGGAATTGCAAACACGTTTCAATGGTATAAAAATCTGAAAAAAATTATGCGTATTAAAGGTAATCTTTTCAGTAGAAAAAAATAATTTTGCATAATAATAATTCCAAAATTTTATTAACAGATTGATGAAAAATTAAATTGTTCAACAAATCTTCCGGAACGCTAACTATTTTTTTAATGAAAATGGTTCATGCATTTTTCTGAATACGTATGATTTTTTTCAGATTTTTTAATTCACTTTGATTTTTGGGACTTTTAACATATTTTTCCCATATAAAAAAAAAAAATTCAAAGTGTATTAAAAAATCTGAACAAATGCATACGTATTCAGAAAAGTGAGCGAATCACATTCATTAACTGAAATGTTTTTTGTTCATTAATTGATTTATTGAACAATTTTATGTTTCATCCATTTTTTAACAACAAAATTTTGAAATCGTTATTATGCTAAATTAATATTTTCAGCAATTTAATATGCTTGATTTGTTTCGAATTTTTATACCATCCAGAAGTGTTTGCAATTGTGTCTCATTTCTCTGAAACTTATGCGAACTGAACACTATTCGCAAGGATTAACTTAAAGCATTTCTTTGTACTGCATTTTCACACGCTGTGTGTCCCAGAGCATGGGACGGAGAACGCTTTCTCCATGCGAATGGTCGAGCAGGTCGCAAGACCAGTAATTTAAAAAATGTTATTTCGACTGAGAAATTTTGACTGAGAAAAAAAAAATCATTTTAGTAATTAAAATTAACGTTTACGGATGGCGAAGAGAACGTTCGCTTGATCGAGCGAGACATTTATAAAAGTATACAAAGATTAAGTCAACCGACTATTTGTTCAATGGATCGGGTATTTATTTTGATCGACAAAAAAAAAATATCTCGGACCGTAAGCGCCAATTTCGATAATACGGATGATTTTTTTTGCGCCGCTCAATGCAGTTTGACAGAAAGAATCGTTCCTACCGTTGCAGGTATTTATAATTTAATTGTCACTCTATCACAGTCAAATAACGCATTTGTCGGACTGTATTGCTTTCCCCCCCTCGGTTTCCCATTTAGGAAATCTTCGAGAACATCGTTCCACGGGAGAATCCGTCGTGCATAGAGGCAAAACAAACCCGTACCCCGAGCTCGAGACACGAGGACAGAACCGACGTCGGGACGCGAAAAGCCTGATTGCTTAGGGCCGTCCCGGCGCTCCCGTAGTTGCATCTGTCATCCAAGATGCGACCGAGCGCGCTTCACAAAGGGCCTCGGTGGCTATTATTATACATGACGAAGGAGGCAGGGAGAGAACCGGCAGGGCTGCAAAGATGTCACTCGTCACATCAACGTCGTAGCGAGTCCTTCGAGTCCTACTGCATATCCCTCCACGATCCTGCCTCGGTACGAAACTCCCTGATTAATTAAAAAGAGAACGAGGACATGAAAAAAAAAAAAAAAAAAAAACATTAATTCGACTCAATCGTAGAATCGCTCAAATAAACAAAACATCCTCGTACACATTCACGGTTGTCAGCGGTTCTTGAAATCCTTCGAAAGTTGCATTTTGCTCTTTCTTGAAAAGTCATTAAATTTTACTGCAAGATTTATAAAATTTTATTTTCAAGGATTTTCTTTTTTTTGGCACGAAATATTTTTTAATTACTTCGGGTTTTTGAAATTCTTTAAAAGCCCTTGAATCTTGCTCGTCCTTGACAAGTCATCGAATTTTACTGTAATATTTGAAATTTTGTTTTTCAAGGATTCTTTTTAGTACAAAATATTTGGTAATTATTTCAGTCGTACTGCCGATAATATTTAATATCAAAAATATTATTGAAGTGAGCTGAAGGACTCCGGTCGATGGCCCATTGGCAATGTCATTAAAAGACGTAACAACGCAACATAGAGATATGTGACGGAGATTGTATGGACCAACTATTATTATCAATAAATGCCCTTTTACTACTGTTATTGAAACAGTTGAACAATATTTCACGCTATACGATTACCTCCCATATACTGGCCATGGTCATCCAGTCTCCAAAAATTCCGAGAAGGTCCTCGAAAGCTCCTTGACAAGGCCTTAAATTTTGTTACGAACCTATACTAAATTCCACGAACGAATAAAAAAAAAACATCCATCAAAACTACATTCAGACGATGTTTCCGAATAAAATGTTATTCGTGTCGGATTTAATCCCCCCCCCCCCTCCCCCGCGTACAGAGAATTCCGCTTTCCCCCCTGTAGCCCCGTTCTCGCCTCCGAACCCTCGTGCAGCCCTTTCGTATAGTCTCCTCCGTTTTTTTTTATAATTTTTTTTTAATTCATTCAACCCTCGCGGTTGAATCGAGTGTGAAAAAAAAAGTGAGTCGCGAGCGATCGTGACAACGCGAGCGTAGATCGTGCCCGACGGTCGAGACAACGAACCCACCCTGCAACTGCATCATATAGTTCAGGGTGCTGTACGATGCGTGTTGGGGAAATAAAAAATTATTCCACCTCCCGGTAATAGTACTAGTAGTAGTAGTAGCTGTGCGCCGTATGCGTCCGGGTCGGTTCGTTCGCCGCGCGCGAGCGTTCGCCACCCCCCCCCCCCCCCCCGACTGCAAGCCCCCAAGGGGTTGGTACCGGAAGGGCTCCGACGACGTCGGTGCAACGCGGGGAACGAGCGGGACCCCCCGCGCGCGCCCGGTTGTGTAGATCAAGAAACATGAATGAAGCGGAATGCGTGCCGGCTATCGCAACGGCCTATGTCAGGCTTTCGTGACCTCGCGCCGAGGGTGCTCAACGGGAAACCTAAAAAACCCCCTCCCCCCTGGCTTCGCACACGCGTTCTTGCGTTTTCCCATTCGCCACTCGAACACGCGATCGTACTTCTCACTCGCGACTTCGAATCGTGCGCAATCGATTCCACACGATATGTAATTTCCGATATTTTTACAACAATTGCGTTATTTTTTCTTCGTTTCTAGTAAAGGATCTAGTAAAAACTACCGATCATCTAAGAAAAATTACTACAGCGCGTAGGACATATAGGGGAGAGCAGGGCAAAATGACACAGCGGGGCAAAACTAAATTTTCCAATAACTTTTGGATGGTGGCGATGGTGGCACGTGGGGCAAAACGGATTTGAAAATCCGGATGTATCGTTGGGACAAAATGGGGCATCCAAAAATTATTGGAAAATTGAGTTTTGCCCTCACAGTCCCGTTTTGCCGCGCTGTGCCATTTTGCCCCGGTCTCCCCCAGTGGGGCACCAGAGTGTCACCTATGGCGGAAAGTCTCAGATTTTCCGAGAATTTATACCATAATATCTACGAAAAATTCTTATAAATCCGGTATTTTCCACCATAGGTGGCGCCCCAGTTCCTTACTACTGTGTGCTATGGTAACGTCTCTCGAGCGATATAGTCACATTTACTAGATCCTTCTCTCAGTGCGCCACTTTTGACCCGTCTGATCTCCTTCGTCCGCAGGCAGGTAAAATAAATAAAAGTGTTTAAAGGCGATATATAATTTTTCATCACTCGGTGCGGAAATGGCCACTTTTCCGCCCGCTTTGCGTGCGTAAAACCGCCTTTTTCGCACCTTGTGATGAAAAATTTCGTACATCCCTCGTGCAAAACACTTTTTCTAACTCGTGTGATTACAGCACTCGCCTTCGGCTCGTGCTGCAAACTCACACTCGTTAGAAAAACGTTTTTCGCCCTCGTGGAGTAATGTACTATTTCGCAACTTTTCTTTCAAGGGCAATTTTTTTAACTTCTTTTAAAATAAAAATCTTGAAGTGTCTCGATCGATTAACTCGCAGAGTGCCCGCAAGCCATAATCTTCGTGGAGAGGGGACGGAGGGGGGGGGGGGGAGCGAACGAGTTTAGCGACGGGAAGCGCGGTGCGACGTTAGCGTAGAGTTTTAGTTGGTACGCTGGGCCGGAGGATAGGTTGCCGATAGAGTGTGAGCAGCGCCCGTCAGGAAACATGCAAATGAGGCGGGCACGTTTACGGGCGCGGGGCCGCGGGGGTGTTGAAGTGGGCACCGGCGCGGCGCATTATACACCCGCACGTCGTCTGAGAGCCCCTGCTCCCCGGCGTGTTAATGAATGATATTTTTTTCATTCAACCGCGCCCTGACCCACATTTCCCAACCGGGAGTCGTCGTCTCTCGCTCGCTCTCCGCGGCTCCTCTCTCGCTCGCGAGCGGCGCGACTCGTCTGCCGCACGGCTCTGTGTGCGGCCTAGGCTCTCGTCGCGGCGCACCCGGTGGCTCCACTTTCCGATACGCGCCGGCTCGTAAAAAAAAAAGAAGAAAAAATTAATACACACATACACCCAAAGGCGAGGTAGGTAGACAGTGAGAAAGGGTTGAAGAGCGAGAAGTTGAAAAAAAAAAGAACAACATATCGATTCCATCCGAGTATGGAAACTGCAGATGGACCTCCGGGTCGCTCGACTTGTAATTAAATTACCGCAATTTTCCGACGCCTTCCCCTTCCGCGCGCCGCGGCTCGATCGAAGATAATTCTCGACTCCTTTCCTCAACATTTTTTTTTTTCTTCCCCCACACCCTTTGTCCTTTTCCCCCGGTCGAAATTATACAACGCCAAATTATTAGCATAATTCGACCATTCGAAAGGAAATAAGGGATGCTCTCTCGCGTCGGGGGGGGGGGGGGGAATGCGGGATATGAAGAGGAAAAGGATATATACCTCTTGCTTTCTCGTAGCGTGTACATGAGGGTTAAGCCGCGACGTTATACTTTCCTTCCCGGACAAGCCAACGAATATATACCCCCCCCCCCCCCCCGCCCTTCCCGTCGACCCGCCTTTACTCCTCGCCCTCAGTGCGCGAGACGTACCGCAAGCGAAGCCTCGCTTCCAGAAGAGGGTTGCGCCTTTCGGTATCCGCGCACCGGTTTTGTCGGGCGATAGAGTCGCCGGCCCCGGGGGGGGGGGGGGGGGGACGAGCGTGGGCCAGCTCGTTCGGGCCACCGAAACAGGGTCGTTAAAATAACGATAATGCGTTAGCGAGTGCCAAGCCGACTCGCCCGACGACAACTCATACGTCAAATTAACGACTGCGTGTGTTAGACCAAAACTACGCTGCGGAGCTCGATTTCTCTCTCTCTCCGTCCGTCCGTCTGTCGCTCCCGCGCCGCTACCAGATTTTCATTCGATACGAAGAATTGGAGCGAGTTTACGCGCAAGAGGCGAAATACCCGATGCCAAAGGAAGGGAATAGAGACGACGACGACGATCAGGCAGAGAGAGTCGAGGCATACGGAGGGTCGTTAACCCTCGGGGAGAATCTCTCTCTGCCGCTCTCGTTGCCCCGACGGACATCGGCGGAGAGATGAAAAAAAAAGAAAAAAAAAATACGCTTCCTATTCTGAAAACGACGGATACCGGAGGCCGACGGTACTCCCGGTTGACGGCCCGATGAACCTCCTTCCACGGGGCGGGGACGGGTAGCGAGAAAAAAATACCATCGACACGTAATATCAAGAAGTCAATTTTTTTTTTTTTTTTTTTTTTGCCTTGTGCGAGGGCGATCAATTTTGTACTTTTTGCTTAATAAATTTTGTGAATTTATCGGTAAATTGCAATGGGTACACTGATAAAAAAACGCAGTTGATTCAACTGAAGATTCGGGTGGGGACGTTCAAATAAATATTTTGTTGGGCAAGCGAAGTGTACTTAATGCCTCAAAGAGATGAAAAAAAAAGAAAAAAAAAAAATACGCTTCCTATTCTGAAAACGACGGATACTGGAGGCCTCCGACGGTACTCGCGGTTGACGGCCCGATGAACCTCCTTCCACGTGGCGGGGACGGGTAGCGAGAAAAAAATACCATCGACACGTAATATCAAGAAGTCAATTTTTTTTTTTTTTTTTTTTGCCTTGTGCGAGGGCGATCAATTTTGTACTTTTTGCTTAATAAATTTTGTGAATTTATCGGTAAATTGCAATGGGTACACTGATAAAAAAACGCAGTTGAATCAACTGAAGATTCGGGCGGGCACGCTCAAATAAATATTTTGATGGCAGAGCGAAGTATACTTAATGCCTAAAAAATATTTTGGTGAAATCATCCAAAACATTGTTGAGCTAAGCAATCTTTTAATTGTACCAACTAAATATTTATTTGGACATCCCTGTCCGAATATTTAGTTGATTCAACCTTTTTTTTCAGTGTACTATTTTTAATTGATTCATCAGGGTTGAGTTACCGATAATTTTATTAACCTCTTCACTGTTAGAGGAACGTATTTCTCTATACGTTTCGACCCCTATAGGGGCGCCTGACAGTGAAGGGGTTAATTTACGCGGACGCTTGTATCTCGTCAATATAACATAAAAAGATGGAAACATTACCCTATTTTTGGGTGAAAACTTCTCGTCGATTTTTTTTAAATAAAAAATATATATGCATATATATATAAACATAAAAATAAATATCTATCTATTTAAATAAAAATAATTTATTATTCGTGTCATAGATAAATGGCCGGCTGTGTAGTGAAAATTGCGTCGAGAATTGTCGTTTGAATGATTTCGTATGATTTTTTTTCAGTGAGCGGAAGAACCGGAACCGGTGGTGCACCGCTCTATGGACGACTCGTTGCCGAGGAACCTCTGCCCGCCGCGGTATGCGGTACCGGTAGCGGCGCGGGCAGCGGCGGCACCGGGACCGGAGGGGCCACGCAGGAAACACCCGGCGATGTTCACGCTATGCAGGCGAGGATACCCCACAGGTTTCGGGATCCTGCGACCGCGCCACTCCGGAAACTCAGCGTCGATCTCATTAAGACGTACAAGCACATCAATGAGGTGAGACTTCATTTTAGCTTTCCACAAATACCCAAAGCAGTTATCGCGCAGTCCGAAATTGAACAAAAAAAATCGAATTTATTTCGCGAGCAATAGAATTCACGAATTGAAGGGAAACAACAACTACCAATGTTTACTGGTACGCCTAAAAAAATACAGCACATTTCGTAACGGTGATTTTTTATCAATAAAAATTGCAACTGACGTCGTGTAATTTTTTTTATGTTCTGAGAATAATAATTCGATAATTACTGGAATTAACGATAAACCTTGTCGGAATGGACGAAAGATAATAAACAAATTTAACAAATTTTACGGGGTAAAAAAAAGGTTTGCAAGATTTTCAAAAATCTTGGGCACTTTTTCTCGTTAATCTCACAATTATTTTCATGTTAATTTTATAATGTAGCAGATAAAAATCCGTTTCGTTGAAAAATAGTGTAAAATTACCACGAAAAGAGAACTGAACTTTTTTGTGGTAGAGAAATATTTGTCAAGCTTACAAACCTTTTTTTTAATTACCGTGCACTGCCACATCGCAGACATCTCTATTAAGGCCATACCGTTTTTTTCCCTTCTTTCTTTTAATTGAAAACCCGGCGACCATGAGAATGCACGAAATACGTGACGCCCTTTAGCCGCATTCTCGGAAGATCCGTGACGATTGAACGCGGGGGTGGCTCGACGTTTCCAGTCGAACCCACGCGGTCGGCACTTTACCGAGTATCGCGTGGGTTTTTTCCCGTATGGAATGATTCGCTCCGCAGTGGCTCAGCTGCTGCGTGAAAAGTCGATTCAGACCCTACGAACTCGGTCGCGATCCGCCGACATTTCTCAGTATACTCGAATCAAATTCCTTCCCGATTATATTATATATTATATATTATATATTATATATTATATATTATATATTATATATTATATATTATATATTATATATTATATATTATATATTATATATTATATATTATATATTATATATTATATTAAACTTCCTTTCTTTTTTAAACGTCCTTCGGGCAAAGTTGCGCGTTGCGTGTCCCGGATGAATAAAAAAAAAAAGACAGAGGAGGAAAAGCCTCGAAGAATTTGCGGGGGCGGCCTCGGTGACGATCTCGCGGCCGGAGGATAAAATAGGAAGCGGTAACGCAGAGAGGCGCCAGTTGGCGCCGCGACGTTTTCCTCGTGAGCGAGTGAAAGGGCAACGCACACAGTAGTGAGGACAGTGCGGTGCACGAGAGTGAGAGATATCTGGGAGCGGACCACGCGGTCACGGCGTCGCACGTGTACTAAATTATCCGGGGGTGGACGAACGGGCTCGGAGGCAACGAGACGAATGCGACGAGACGTCGTCGCCGAATACAACCACCGGCCGGGGCTCTAGGAAAACGGACGATGGCTTTAACTATCCCCGTCCTACGTAACGTCTGTCCCGCGTGGATCTTTCGAGTAGGGGGCAGTGGAGGGAGTACGCTCGTTAACCAACAAAGACTGCGACTTATCCCCCGGTTCGTTAGTCGCTTCGCTGAGCTGGCCTTGCTATACTCGAGAATAACAAAATTAGTTACGGCTAATCAACATCCAAACCCCCCTCCTCAAAGCTACTTCGCGGTATTAAGTCGGGTAATTAATGTCACTATTGCACAATAAAATTAATCCGATTTTACAATAATACGGTGAATTATCAAATTAATCAACTTGCTTTCTCTACCCTTATTATTATTATTTCATGTATGTGTAATAGTAATGGCAATAATAATACGTGTCGTAAAATGTAAATTGATGAATTATAACGGTTAATTAACTATTGATTAATAATAGTTATTATCGTTATTATTATTATGGTTGAGAGATTGAATCGTGAAATCGAAGTTCGCTTTTCCTGTTCTCATTCCGACTGTTTCTGCCTCGTGACAAATCGTACGGCAAGAGTCTTTGGCCGACCGCTGTAAACCATCAGAAAGCGTATCCAGAGAACTCGAAGAAAACTGGGTTGCAACTCCTGTATATATACCACACACGCTGATGCGATGACATTATTAACCGGGTGCGTGGGTGCTCTCTTTCTCTCCGTCGTTCTCTTACGAGGAGGCCAGCCAGAATCTCCAGATTCTATATATATATATATATATATATATATATATATATATATATATATATATATATATATATGTATTTATACTTGGAGTATAACTTCATCTCTGCGATACTTCCTCGGCGACGAGTCTCGGCGACGTTCTCTCCTCTATAAACGTTGTGTTTTCCCGTCTCTGGCGTCATCGTTCCGACAGCATTTAATCGGCACTGTTCGTTCCTCTATATACACTCGCCTCTCTGCCATTGCTACTCATCGTTTTAGACGCTTCCATCGCGAATCGAGAAAGACTTAATAACCGTAAGGATCTCAGGCACCGCCGGTACACTCCATTCCCGACAGAGCTCGGCAATTTTTCTTCCGGCTCGCGCCGAATTAATTAAATTGGTTCAGGCGTTTTTTTTTCGTTTTTCGTTTTTCTTTTTTTTTTCTTGCCTCGAATGCACTTGCAGCTATTTTGCGGTTATTCGGAACAGTCGGATATGAAATGGATGCTTGTTATGTAAATATATACTTTTTGTGGGAAGACCCGAGGCTCGTCCCGTTTTAATTGGCACTGATTTGCGACGAGATTAATTTTTCATCAGTAATGGGTCGTGAAAAAGAAGAAAAAAACTAAACGCTCAAGGGAATGGCGCAGAAACGTCGGGAACAGCATAATTTTTTGTTGTCGATGTTTCGACTCATTTAGTCCCCTTAATTGCAATTCGATCGTTTTATTCAATCTTGTCTCGGAAATTTTCGATACCGGCAGTTATACGTCGTATAACTGTTTATTTGTCCGATGATTGGCTGTCGGAGATCGGGCCGGAGATTGAAGCTGCTCGCGAGGAGCTTTGTTCGAGGCGGAAGTGAAATTATTAAGAATGCATGGAAATATGTAGTACGAAACATTTTTTTCATGCCTGTAACGCGTAGCGCTTTTTAGCAAGAGGCGTGCGAGAAAAGTACTGCGCATGCGCAAATCACACGTGTTACTTTCTCGCTTCACTTTTTTAACACTCTAGTTACTTTTTCGCACACTTTAGCCACGCTACACTCCGTGAAAAAATTTCACTCAGAAATTAATGAACGGTATTGGAAACTTATTTCCATAAACTGTTTTTTGACAGTAAAATGTTTACGTTCAATAAATATCTTTGTAAATTTGGAGCGAAAAATTTGTAACTTTAAAATCTGGTATTTTTATTTGACAAAAAAGTACGTTAATGTTCAATTAATGCAAGTCATCCAAACAAATTTCAAGTTTCGGTACATTAAATTTACAATTTATTTTTACAGTGCAGGCATAAAAATGCAGAGTTTTTGTACATTTGTTACAAAAACTACTATTTTTAAAGCCAGCCTTAAATGAATAAGAAAATAAAATAAAATAAAATAAAATAAAATAAATTGCAAGCTTACCTTGTCCCATCCTAGACACACATTTTTAAAAAATATTTGCTTCCAATCGGCGTATTCTTTGGACCTGTCGCGAATCCATCACTTTACTCAACTCCCGGCTAACATTTCATAATATCGACGGCCTAATTGCAAAAGGGCGAACAGGCTAGACTTATACACAGACGATATGCTTTTATGAAATTAGGTCATCGATATAATTTCCAATATTAAATTTTTAATAAATATTAAATATTCAATATTGTTATATTTATTATAATTGATCAACATGATCATATTTTATACTCCGACCCCAGCAAAAAAATAAATAAAATTGATTGTTCCATTTGCCAAAAAAGTTCGCAAAAAAAAAACGCCGATGCTGATTTGAAGAAAAATAAATTCGAACTGATCAGTCATACGGCCGTGGTCGGTAGCTTAGCTCTCCCTTCGTATTCAGAAATGGAGAAAGCTATACCGAGCCATTATTCTTGTGCCTCCGAGGCATGCAACCGTTTTCCAGCAATCGCCTCTTGACATTTTTATCTCTCTCTCTCTCTTTTCCTCCTCGATTCCGTCTAAACTCCGAGGTTCTCCTCGTCCGACCCACCGCCAGGTTTCGCCAGAGCCGACAAGCTTCTTCGGCGAAACTCACGTCCGTGAGAGGACAGACGTTTTCTCGGATATAATCGGCAAGTGTGCGGAAGGAAAATGAGCGAGCCGATATAATGAAAAAAGGTTAAAAAAATAATAATGAAAAAAAAAAAATGATAAAAAAAATAAAAAAAAAAAAACGAAACTCAAGTGTACATGCATAGAGAGGAGTGACGGCTAACAAGGGCGGGAGGGGCGTGGGGCGGCGGGGGGTTGTAGAACGCGCGAACGACGTAGAGCATCGGCGGTGGAGCTCCATCACGGCCGGTCGGACGTCGTCGCATTCCGTTCGCGTCGGGCCCAATCGACGTCGAGGAATCTACCGCGCGCGCCTCGTTTCCTGGCCCACCCCCTCGAACCCCCCCCCCCCTTTCCCCGCCGGTTTGATGCTTCTCTCCTGGACGGTCAACTATGCGCTCAGGTGCCAAGCAAACCCGAGTCTCATAGCGGTGGTTGGCATACCCGTTGCGCGAATCAACCAGGGGTTCGCAACGATTCCGCTACGTCCACAAATTGCTCAGCGCGAGGGACAAACGATAGAGGAATTGCGCCACCGATGTCCGGGATCGACAGACGCATGCATCTTGTTGCACTCGAAGGATAAATCCTGGATACATTTTTAAAAAACTGAAAATAAAAACAAATTTTTAATTAAAAATGAATAAAAACATCAATTCAAGAAGGACTTTTTTGTGACTAAAAAAAATAATGGCACTATCAGTTAGCCCAGTCGACTTTTTCTAAGGTGTTGGTGAAACTTTTCCAGAATTTTTATATTCTGATCGAAGAAGATATATTTTTTTTAATGGGCATTGATCGAAAAAATATAATACAGTCTTATTGAAAAAGTGTAAGAGAAAAGTCGTTTGAGGAATTACGGGTCGACGTACATGTCCCGATCGATTCGAACGGGCACACGTCTGGAGTCGAAATTCCTTCCGAAACTTTGCTCGTTTGGAAACTGAATGGCTGCTACAGTAGAGAAACGTAAAATAGTAAAAAAAAAAAAAAAAAAAAAAAAAAAAAACGAGAGAATGAAAAACGTATGTAAGACACCCGGGTATATCCATTGTGTATGCTACATAAACCTCAGGATATTCTTATGTAGCATCGATTTGCAAATTCTAAGCTTCGTCGAGACCTTATCGACTACGTATAAAACGTACAAGGAAAGACGAAGTGCGCGCGAATACGAGACAGTTTTCTCTCGTATATATGCTAAACATTTTCCCTCGTCTCACGCTCTGTCTATTTCTCTTTCTCTCAGCGGCCCTCCCCCCTCTCGCGCTCTCTTTCACTCGTCTCGTCTATTGTTCCTCGATTCCTGCTTGATGTGCGGCGTATAACCGCGCTAGCTTCCCCCCGGCCCTCTCTGATTTTATTGGCTACCAGAGCCGCCTCACTGCCGAAGACGACTTTCGCTCGAATTCTCCACTGCTCCGCAGGTTTGTCTCGGCTTTTTCGCGAATTTCTCAACAATGTCCGACTCTTCCCTTTTTTTTCTTCTTTTTCGTCTTCGCACGATATTCACAATTTATTACCGATTTTCCTATCGTACTTTCACAAAATCTTTTCGTTGCACGTCGAACTCTTATCAGAAATAATAATAATAATAATAATAATAATAATAATAATAAAGTATATCCTTATGTTTCAATGATTCGAGGAGATCCGGATCGATCAGGGCCGGTAGTCACGACTGGCTGTCCGCGCTAATCCCCTCTCGCTTTAGAATTCCGAGCGAGCGACGAGAGAGATCGAGAAGGAGGAAGAGAAAAGGAGTCTCGGCGTCGGTCTGCTTTCCCTCCCCCTCGCCGATCTCTCTCCCATGACGAGAATAATTAATTCGCGCTCGGCTGTGATTCGAATGCGCTCCTCGTGACGCAATTTTTTTGTTTCTTTACTTCAATTATTTTATTTTTTTGGCATTTTTTTTTACTTACCCACCAACTTCGCGTCCGAATTTTAACATTGTACAACGGAACAGCGGAATGATTTTTTTTTTTTTGCGGATGGCGCAGACACGACGGAGAGGGTCTCATTGTTCCGGGAGGACAGTGCAGTCGAACGAGGGATCGAGTTCCATCGTTCCGAAGTTGCGAAAAGCGAAGGAAGAGGTCACCCCCGCGCGTCACGATTCAGAATAGATCCGCGAATAATTAAAGACGACCCAGATGCTCGCGTTCAGCCCCTCGTCCTGCCTCCCTTGTCGATATATTATCGGTCCTATTATTAGTTATTTCGTACACGAGGGATGCGTGCCCTCAACATCCTATCGACGTTCTTTCCCCCACCCTCGGAGTACGGCGATAGGCGATATATATAGTTTTTTTTCTTTCGTCTACTTTGTAGACAAAATCCATGCGATCGCCTCAGTATAACCTTGAAAGAGCAGCAGAAAAATAAACGGCTGCAAAATTTCTTCTGGACCAGGCCCCCTATTAGGAGGGCCGAACAGATCAGCGAGAGTCCAAGGTCTCTCCCGATGAATTTCGGACGATCGGCTGGCCTAGGACCTTCTTCGTTTCACTTCTCTGTCTCCCCCTCCCTTTCTCCCTCGCAGTCTCTTCTCGCTTGTAGTATACTACATCGTACTATGCTATTACTATGCTATTACTATATCGTGCGGGTCGGCACTATTTCACTTCCAAGAATTTACTATTCTAACCGTTTCTCCCGCGGACCCTTTCACGATAGAGTTGAGCGTCTTATTTTTCGACCTTCGTCGCCGGGCTCTCCTATACGCACTTTCTTTGTATCTTCTTTGTTACACCCTCGAGAGACTAGATTATTATTTTTACCAATTTTTCTTGACACTTGTGAGCTCTTTTTATTATTCTTTATTTTTAGCTGCATACGAGGGAGAGAATTTGAAAGGATTTAATCCCAAGATTGGCACAGTGGCCCTCGCTACTCCGGCCTGTCGTGTTTCTTTATTCGGCACGACTCGCTTCCTCCTCACAGACCCGTGGGCTCTCGCGCGCGCCTGCGACGTCCCTCGCGGTGGTCGAAAACTTTCCGTTGACCGTTGCTCCGCCCGGCTAGTGACTCAGAAACGGCCGTCGAGCAGGATATCTCTTGGACCGCGAGTCCCAAACGAGGGACGGTGCTTTCGAGCCGGGAGTCCTATCCGGGCCTGCTCACGTCCCGCTCTCCTTATAATCTCTCGCGAGAGAGTTCGCTGCTGCGGCGCTTGTTAAAAGTATAAGATCAAACTTTAAAAAATTTAAATTAAAAAGAAAAAGAAAATATTGAATAGCAGCGTGGACAAGATATCAACGGCGTTTAATCGCCTCGTCTGGACCCGGTCTGCAGTCACGTGCTGACTGTCTGCAGTAACTCGTTCAATCTTCGCTTCTCCCCTTCGCTTCTCCCCCCCCCCCCCCCCCCCAATTCACCGTCAAACAATACCCAATTGAAACGTGACGCGATCGAGTCTCGAGCGGCAGAAAAACAAATGTTAACAATTCGGAGAGAAACTTTCTTCGGGGTGGATTAAACGTTCTTGACATTTTTAGACTGATCGAAAGAAACGTGTAAGCAAAACTGCGAATAACAACGTGGCGAATAACAACAAACAGCTGAGCGCGTTCGGCAGCGCTTAAATTTCTTCCCGAAAAAATCGTGGACATCGCCGGGGAAAAATAATACAATAAAATCTCATCGATCGAGCGCGAGAGTTCAGCGAGTGTGTGTTGTGAATTAAAGAAAAAACAAAAAATTAGTACCCCACGCTGACGAATAAAGTTGGCTCTTCCGCGTTCGAAACAACGACGACAAAGAAGTCGAACGTCGACGTTCCGGAAGGTCGCGGGTAAGGCCTGCCTGCTCGGTATAGTGGTCGTTGCTGCCTAGGCCTCTTGTGTTTCGCGACAGAGCCGCTTCATTCATGACTCGAGCCTGCCGAGCGAGGCCTCGCTCGACTCCCGATCGCGAGACTGGAGTCTCTCCTTCTCCGCGTCATCATCCACCTCCACATTCTGATCCATCGTCTCATCGCTATATCGCTCTCTTTTTCCCTCTCCCTATCACCATTTAACCCGACCCTCCCCCCACCCCTCTCTACTTTATCATCTCCATATCTTTTTCTCGCTCTTAACCTCGTCGTCGTAGTTGCGGAGATTCATAACGGCCTCGTTCGATGACGTGGCATATCGTCATCCCGTCTGACAGACCGCAATGCAAAAATAGCCTGCGCGCCGGCAACGGACTGAGATACATCGGCACAGTAGCCACGCATAACAGGTCGAACGGCCGCTGCCCACGAGATCCAGAGACGTTTCCGTCGCCTCGGACTCCTCCCCCTCCTGCACTCCCTGGCGTATTTCTTACCCTCGGCTAATTTCTTTCTTCCAACCGAAAATCTCCTTCCACAGCTTCGACGGCCGTCCCTTAATTATTACAGACCGAATGAATTATTGTACTCGCGACTACGGCAATCGTAAAGGACTTTTCTTTTTTTTTAATCGATCGTCGCCCGTCGTTCATTTCATTCTCGATACTGACGCTCTCCGACTACCGTTACTCCGCTGTAGTACTCCACTCGCAGTCGTAAAAGTTACGAGATAAGAAATTGAAAAAATATCGATACGCATTATTCGCCCCCATATATTTCCTTATTCTATGCTCTATAGGTTTGTCTCCCGTCTTCTTCTTCTTCTTCCACCTTCTCCCTCTATTGCTCTCACCCCGGGTTTATAGTCAATGGCCCTGGGCCGCTTTTGGCGAGGCTGCCGCCGGTGAACGCACCATATGGGGCCGGTCTCATGCACTCGCGCATAGCAACAGAAACGAGAGAAACAGACTACTAGCAACAGCAGCAGCAGCAGCAGTAGCAGCGAGCCGCGCGCGCTCTCTCGCCGTTGTGCAGACGAGCGCCGCGCGTCGGTGGCCGAGAGAAGTGGGGGGGCGCTGCTGCTGCTGCCGCCTCGCAGCGCCCCAACGGCGATAGAGGAACGAAGAGAGCGAGTGTGTATATGGCGCGGCGGCGGAGGAGAGCACACCGACGCTCTATACCGTCGCCCGGTCGTCGCCGGGCACCGCGCGACGCGACGAGCGACGCGATAGATTCCCTCTGACTGTGTGTCTGCCCTCCTCGGGACTCTCTCACCAGGACGAGTTTACCGTGACGACAAAAGCTCTCGTTCCCCCCCTCTCCTACCCGCCCCTTAGTCCCAACCCCTTAGCCCCCCCCCCTTCCCTCTCACGCTCTCTTTATATTACCTCGCTCTTTTGCTCTCATCTCAGACAGCTTCGAGCAACAGCCAAAGCCATTCGAATTCCGTAGTCTTTGCATTGGTGAATACCGGTTCGGCTACCACCCACGCGACCTTCGAGATGCCTCAGCGCTATGTTCTCGTTGCTGTGATCCTCGGCAATGACGATGCGAGACGGAATTATGGAAGAGGACGTTGATTTATCATCCGGATATATGTATATATATTCGATCGGTTAGATTTTTTATTTTTATTTTTTAGATATTGAGAAAATAAACCGAATGAGTCACGGAACGATCTCTCGGTAGAACTCGATCATATCCCGTGGATGGTCGAGCGTGTAACTTCCGGACGAAGATTCGACGCCGAGGACGTGGACGCGAGGAACGACGCGCCGTAGAGTCCGAATCGGGCCAAACGGGTCACGTGAAACGCGGCGTGCTCGATGTCCCGGCCCGCGCGTTTGGGGTAGGTCGGCACATCGTCGTCGTCTCTCCCGTGCGATTTTCGCCGAGCCGATTGCCTCCTCCTCTCCTTTCGCCCCCCCCCCCCCTCTCCTGTACTCACCCCGCCGCGCGATACTCCTCTCTCTCTCTCTCGCTCCCCACATCAAGGCAACGGTGCTTGCGGTCGTGCACGCTTCTTGTACTTTTGCTTTTGCTGCATAGCTATAGGCAGACTCGCCGGTGGGTTTACTACTCCTCCGGCTCTCTTCACCGAGAGTCTCCGGAGGACCGGAGTAACTTGAACGGAAGAGAGCACTCCGATTCACGAGACCCTCTCTCCCTTTGCTCGGGCATTTCTTCGGCTTATGCTCAACGAGATTCCCCCCCCCCCCCCCCTCCCTCACTCAGTCATCTCTCTCTGTGTATCTGCATTCGCTGGAGCGCCATTATCGGAGGCACGACTGATTGAAGAACGTAATTAGTCGAGGGTTGCCTGAAATTAAATTAGTAATTGTACGAAGATATCGGTACCGTGTTCAGCGACGAGCAATACGTAGATCGGCCGAGACGCGAAGAAGAACGTAGCGCGTAGCGGACATCGAGATCTGGCAAGTTTTTTTTTTTGATGACGATGGAATAATCCTTTACCAGTGACGTGAGTTGGCAATGTCAATTTAGCGAGTGAATTCGTAACCGGTGTTTTATTACAACGATTTTGTGACCGACATGTGAGGACAGTTGTTTTTCCTTATAAACTGATTTCTATGTTGACCGGTGATTTTTGTCGCAAGTCACGTGACCTTACCGGAGCAAATGGGAAGAACCTTGGCACGAAAACGGCGGCTGTGAATAGACTTAACTAAAAACTAATTAACTAAAAACGAATTAATTATTTTTCGGGCATTCTTTCGAAATGTTTAACAATATAATTTACTTTTCGTCAGCCGCCATTTTTTTACTCTTCTTAAAAATTAATTTCTATGTTAAACGGTGATGGAAATGGGAAAAATCTTGGCACCAAAATGGCGTCCCTGAACTTGGCTATAAAACGAGTTATTTATTTTACGGTAATTTTGTTTTAAGTGTTTAACAATATAACTTATTTTTCGCCAGCCGCCATGTTGGTGGACCGATTTGATGCGAACGTTCATTTTTTCCGAACAGTCCTGCGACGGTCAAGTGGAGGTCACGTGACACGTGACAGCTTCGCGTCACAGTTCCGGTCACAACACCTGCACCCTAACCTCCCCGCGGAACACAGAATGTCGCTGAAGTAACGCTTATTCAAATCGCCCAATGGCAAAATCTCATTGGAGTCTATAATTACATTCTCGGGCCGTGTCGGCGAACCTCGTAAGGCAAACATCCGAAGAATATACCGTATTGGTAACCGCGACAAAGCTCGATGTCGCTCGGACTCGAGACGCGCAGAGACGAGCGCTCACACGCTCGAACGCCGTTCGCCGCCGCCGCTACACCGTACAGAGACGACGACGCTGCTTGCGACAGAGAGTCGTTGACCGATGGAGTAGCGGGTTGGCCGATACGTCACACGAGACGCGAAGCCAAGAGACGCGTTCCTTCCGTTCTTCTCTTGCCCGTCTCGCACACTCGCTTTCTCACGCTCCCTTCTTCGTCTTCTTCTTCTTTCGCTTCCTCCTCTCGCTGTTCCTTTATCTCTGTCTCGCCGTTTAATTTTCGTAGCCGGCGAGCCCAAAGAGACATTTGTAAGAAGAACAATCACTAATGCCGTTTTCTATTGTCGCATCGTGAAGTCATCTGTAAAGTAAATAATAAACTGTTAGCGAGCGTCAAGCGCCAGTAGAATCTGTAGAAACGAGCAGCAGCGGCAGCAGCAGCATGATTTTCACGTGGCCGCAACGATATCGATTCCGCGCCCCGTGTACGGCGTCGACGAGAACGTCGGTGGCGGCAGATCGGATTCTGCGCCCTCTCTCCGTCTCTTTTGCTGCTACACGTACACACACACACACAACGGGAAAGAACATATCGCGCGGGGGGCGAAGCGCGCAGCGTTTAGATGGAAGCGTACATAGGAAAAGAGAAAGAAGCTGTTGAACACGGCATTCGTCGAATCACATGGCTTACCGGAAACGCAGTAGTGCCAATCGCCTCCGAGAAATAATGAACATTTTTTGCCAATAATTTTTTCATGAGGGAGGATTTTTAACATTATGACGAAACCAATTTTCTCGTTATTGAGCTATTACGCCCTTGGGAGACCCACAAGGGCAAACAGAAATTAAATTTGAAATTAAGTACAAAAGCGAACTAAAAAAAGTTTGTTGATCGATTTTGGTTTCCTCGTAGAGGAAGCTATACGCAAAGTTGCAATAAATGAGGAAGCCACGTGCAAATTATTTTGCACGATTTTTGGTAACATAAAAATATTTCTACATCTCATAAAATAAAAACAGTCAAAATTTACCGCAATATTTATTGTAAGAAATCGCAAACTGAAATTTGCGGACTTCGTCGTTTTGAGGCAATTTTTAATGAATTCGTCACCTCTGATTACGAAATTATAACTCATTTTACTCTTGCGTGGTATTTGATTAAGAAATTCGTGTCAGGTGTAACAAAAGAAATTTGTCAAAACATCTATTATTTTCAAGTATCCATAAAATTTAAACGTTTAGACCAATTTTCACTAAATTTAATACGTAACATTGTACAGTGTTATTTCATTCCCGTGTCGAATTTCCGCTCGATACCTCCATGTTTATTCGAATTCGACAGTTTTTTAGTAATAAAAAAAAAATCAAAATTCCATTAAATCTGACCCCTTGGATAGATTTCGGACAAATGCAATACCAAAGGTCTTTGATCATAATATCATATTTGCTCAACGATAGCTCAAACTTTACATTTGATACTAAAATCTCATTTTTTTTCGTCTGAAATCATAGCTTCCTCCATAAGAAAGCAATAAAGCACACTCAATCGTACGGAAATAAGTGCCGAGATAATCCCGTTATCGTCAAGGTTCTCAGTGATTTTTGTCAAAGATTCACTCGAGAGAATCATAGAATTGTTATAAGAGTATGCAAGATTGTAATGAAATTTCGTTTTATTATTTTCACAGGTTTATTATGCGAAGAAGAAGAGAAGAGCGCAGCAGATGCAGGGCGAGGATGGTTCCCATAAAAAGGAGAGAAAGCTCTACAACGACGGTTGGGACGACGACAACCACGACTATATCATCAAGAATGGAGAGAAATTTTTGGATCGATACGAGATCGATTCGTTAATAGGTAATTTTCAACGATATATTGCTTATACCCAGAAATATTGAAAGTAAGATTTTAGCAATATTTATGTATGAAATATTACAACATAGTATACATCATTAAATCTTTACAATACCTGAAGCGAACTTTACTATGCGAGTACTGATAGCTTTTATAACGATATCTCGAATATAATGATTGCTAATGATCTTACTGTTCATTTTTCTCGGTATATCTGTAGTTTTACCATTGGTTGCTGCGGATCGGATAATTAATTTTTATTTTTCACTTCGCAGGTAAAGGCAGCTTCGGCCAAGTCGTGAAAGCTTTCGATCACGAGGAGCAAACTCAGGTGGCAATAAAAATAATAAAGAACAAGAAGCCCTTCCTCAATCAAGCGCAAATCGAAGTTAGGCTATTAGAGATGATGAATAGAGCGGATACCGACAACAAGTATTATATAGGTAAGCCACTGCTACAGTTTTAACCGTACAGATCGGATGTATCTCGATAGTAGATATTTTGAGCGAGTTGGGAAACTGGAAAGAGACTAACACGAATCTCTCCGTATCTCGCTCTCTCACCGAGTGCTCGGCGTTACAAATCTCGCATGTGTTTTGTTTTGTTCACAGTTAAACTGAAGAGGCACTTTATGTGGCGGAACCATTTGTGTCTGGTATTCGAACTGCTGTCTTACAACCTCTACGACCTACTTAGAAATACGAATTTCCGAGGGGTGTCGTTGAACCTTACGAGGAAGTTCGCTCAGCAACTGTGTACTGCCCTCCTGTTCCTGTCCACACCGGAATTGAACATCATACACTGTGATCTGAAACCCGAGAACATTCTATTGTGCAATCCGAAACGGAGCGCGATAAAGATAGTTGATTTTGGGAGCTCGTGTCAACTTGGACAGAGGGTAAAATAAATAAAGAAAAATCTGATTAACAATCTGCGACAGGTCATCCTGTTCGAGATCGTACGAAGGAAAGGGAGCTTTGAGAACAGTGCGCCTAATTCACTATTAAAATCCGTTACAGATATACCAGTACATTCAATCTAGGTTTTATCGGTCGCCCGAAGTTCTACTGGGAATCCCGTACGACCTCGCGATAGATATGTGGAGTCTTGGATGTATTTTAGTGGAAATGCATACAGGAGAACCTCTGTTCAGCGGGGCCAATGAGGTAAGGTCAAATCGACGTGATAGCACTCCTCTACACACACGATAATAATTTTATACCGGAACGACGTGGCTCTCGATATCGATAACTAGCACGAGAAGCTGTGTGGTTCATACAAATTCTCATTAAACGTTTGATCGAAAAATAATGTAAAAAATTCATTTATTTTCCTCTTCAACGCGCTGACACACGTTATTGTCTCTTTCGCAGGTTGATCAAATGAACAAAATAGTTGAAGTGCTTGGCATGCCGCCCAAGCACATACTGGACCAAGCGCACAAAGCGCGGAAGTACTTCGACAAAGTTCCCACCGACGGATCTTACGTGCTTAAAAAATCCAAGGACGGCAAAAAGTACAAGCTCCCCGGTACGAGACGGTTGCACGACATACTCGGTGTCGAAAGCGGGGGTCCAGGTGGCAGAAGGCTCAACGAGCCCGGTCACTCGATCTCCGACTACCTCAAGTTCAAGGATCTCATCCTAAGGATGTTGGACTTTGATCCGAAGACGCGTGTAACGCCTTACTACGCGCTACAACACAACTTCTTCAAGCGAACGGCCGACGAGGGGACCAACACCAATATCGCCGCTGCCAACAGTGCAAACACTAGTCCAGCGGTGGTTTCTATGAGTCAGGATAGCGGTGAGTTTGAAAATTGCCGAACCAACGTCGAGGGCTAGCTCGCCGAGTCGCAACGTTTCATAGCTTTACAATCGATTAGATTAAATTTTTATTGTGCCGGATCCGTAGGTCTTTGGTATTAACGATCATCTCCATGCGGTGCAGATACGGGCTCAAGATTTTTTTATTTATTAAAAAAACAATAGCATAAAACTGAGGAAAGTCGCAAGTGTTCGGGTACTCAATTTACTCGTGTCGATTTCATTAATAATTTCTTATCGTCTACACTGATATTACGTAAGTCCGAGGAAAAAAGAATTATAAAAAAAAAAGTCCTCGCAATGTTATTATAATTGACGATTACGCCGTCGTCATCTGTTAGCTTTTTCCAGCGATCGAGTGCCTACCGGAACAAAGATGCCACTGTTGATATCTCGAGGCGAGATTGTGTCTTTTTTTTTTGTACATAACCACTGTAATCGTAACGAATACTTATAGGAGTGGGCCACTATCGTGCGAAGAAGATCCACGATTAACTGTCAATTTGTTATACACATGATATTTATATATATTCAACTTTTTTCGAGCGTTTCGATTTGTGCAGAAAGTAAGAATACTTGAGTGGCTCTTGGCACGATTAGGCGACACGACGTTGTAACGAACATTAACAAATTTTATCGAGATATTATCATATCCCGATAAAATTTGTTAATGCTCGTTACAACATCGTCGTTTGCGATAGCAAATCAAGATCAATGATTACTGTAGCTTCGAGAAAAAAGAGAGAAAAAACAAGAGTGATCTATAATTATATTAGGGACAGGATGCGAAATATGGGTCGCCGATTTAGTGCAGAATAATCTGAAAGTGTTAACGCTTACGTGTTATCGCTTATTTTCTGCACAAACTCTAAACCAAATACTTGTTGTTGCCCGTAGATATGATGGGGGGACAGTACGTGGCTCGATGACTGTCGTATCCGCGGGGCGGCGACGACCTGTCCTAGGCCCCAACCCTAATCTTACTTACTAACATAAGTAAGTTCTGTCTAACAAGCAATCCTAAAGAAAAAAAAAAGAAAAAAAAATATCATACGAGACTAACAATCTCCCCGATGAGAAACCCGTGTCCCCGGCCTCGGATGTAATGAGCGAAGCCTTGCTTGCTTGCAACATTTTTTTTATATATTTTTTTTTCCTTAATATGTAACCCTTTGCGACAGAGCCATGGATTGAGATTTTTGCGAGGCCCGTGGCTCTGGTGTATACTTTGTTGGAGCGCTGTCGAAAACGGCGATGGTGCCTGTGTTACGAGGGAGCTTTAGATATCCGTAACATAAGTACGCCAGCAATTTTAAATCTTTCGATTCGAGTTTATAATAAAACTTTTTTGTCCCCTTCTGGTGGAATACGTTCGTGTGCAATTTGTCTCGGAGATAATCGTTCGCTCTCGGAATGTGAAGATTTATAATTGGCACTGTTCTCGAATCTCCGAGCGTATTCCAGTCCAGACAGTGGCGATATGCATCTGTGTCGATCAATTATCATTTGTAGTGAGGTCACTCTCCATCCCCTTAAGTTTCCTTTTAACGCATGCCATTAGCTATCTTGCATACGTCAAACACGCCTTGCCGGGTGTGAAAAAGAGCGATCGTCGCCAGTGAGAGAGTGAGCGCGTTTAACGTGGCAACAAACGTTTATTAACATGTCATTCATCTATTTGTGTACTCGGACTCCCACTGGCGAGTGTCGATCGATTGTGAAATCTTTGACCATTGTTTTAACGGATCAGGAAAGTGCTGTCATGCCCCCCGAGCCTGTCTTGTCTTGAATCGATTGTTTCGTTTTATTTTGATATAAAAAAAAGTTTGCATCTATAACGTTCAGACCTGCGAGACTCTTGCTCAAAGACACATGTAACTGATAAGCCGATGAAATTTGACATGCCAATAGAATTTTTTTTATTAATAAAACAAATTTCATGATTCTCTGTGTCATTAAATTTCGTAGCATGTGACAAGCACGAAACTTCATTGTGGTAAAAAAATTAATAATTTGTACACATTAAATCGAATACAAAATATCTCAGATTGTGCGTGTCTAAAGCAGTCCCTGGGTTACAATTAAGTCAATCGAGTACTAAGATTTCGAAATTTGTTTGCACACGTTTTCAAGGTGGGTTCGGTCGATCAAATTTGTGATTTCTAAAAAAAATTGTGTAAAAACATGCCAGTGGATCTATTGGCGTAGACTGAGTTATTTTTCTGTAAGTTCATTTCAATACTTTATATGTTCTACATGAAGTAGAAGCCCTTTAAACCAAATCTACCTTAGCTCACTTCGACAATAGCTCGTCCTTCCGAAGTGTAGAAACCATATTCAAAGTATTGCTACTCGATTAACTTGACCGTATCACAGGGAGCCTTTAACACTGTATCCACGAAAATAATGAAGCATCGATATGTGCCCGAGACATTTGATTCAAGAGAGTCCCCCGTTCCTTCGTAGATATTATTATCGATTATCAATGTTTTCAAAGAGATAAAAAATGCAGGTCCCAGCACGTGTAGCACGATCGCCTGAATTCCGAGAGGAGAATCCATATAGACCACCGTCGCAAAAAAAAAATCTTAACAATGTATGCATTATCGAAAGATCGACAGAGAAGAAAGATAAAACAGAGCGACGAGAGGGTGGCCGAAAAGTGATAAATAAAAAAGAATCCACGTCAATTGCCTGCAAACAACCCCGTAGATCGTTAGAACTTTGTTTCTCCCTGACCAGCCCGCCCAGAATAGTGTTTCTTTTTTCATTGAAAAAAAATATACATATAAATATAATTAGTGGTTTTTTAGAGTGGGGGTTGGACTCCTCGTATGTGTATTATACTCGGAGTATTAAGAGTCCGCGAGTCTGTTTGGACAGGCCAATTTTTATTAACGTAAGGCCTTTCGATTTCGCAGGACTGGTAACCATGTCAGGTCAAGGCAGCGGAAGCGGAGGCAGCGGTAGTTATGGTGGAGGCGGAAGCGGAGGCAGTGGCAACGGAGGCGGCTGTAGCACGACGAGTAGCTTGATTCAAGGAGCCAGTTTACCTGGCGGTTATCAACCGATGGATTGCGAATCGTCGCCCCGTCACTCTGCGAGTCGCCGTGCTATAACGACCGGCTATCCGTCGTCATCGGCGAGCGGCGGGCCAACGTCCGCACCGACGTCAATGCAGTCGATCGACAATTCCCTGATACCAAGCTCTCTTGGCTCTTACAACAGCCTTATTCTCCCTGGTATACCTCATCTGCCGGCAATGATGACCTCCCCGATGATTCATCAGCAGCAGAATTTTTACAACTACGGATATCCGAGCGCGGATGCTCATGGTATGGTGGTCAGACAACCGTCGGCGGTCTCGACGGGAAAGCAGAGAGACCCGGAGAGAGAGGACAGTCCAATGGTCGGCGTGTGCGTCCAACAGAGCCCGGTGGCTATCCACTGAATCGACAAACCCCCGGGACTCGTTTGTGGAATGGGCAAAGCAAGATTAACAAAAACAAAAAGTAATAACCAAGCGAGGCGGACAAGTTAAGACACACACACACCACGAAAGTGAATGAGATAAAAACGACAATCGGATGGTCACGGATATCGAGTCGACGGCTTTTTTTTTTTTGAGCAGTTGCTAGAGAGATAGTGAGAGGGGTAAACGAGACAGAGGCAGAGAAGCCGTGTCAGTCGGTATACACTCGTATATATTGACACGCTCGAAGAATCTTTGTGGGTACGAATGGAACGAGAGACAGAGAAAAAAAAAGCTGAAGACGACGAAGGAAGCGCGAGATGCGCCGCGAGGCGGGTTTCTCTTCCGTTGACCAGGAACTTTGAAGCTGAGGAAACTCTGAGCTTGACGACGTTGCAACGACAGAAATATAGAAAGAAAAAAAAAGTATATTGCTACGGAAGTACGCGGAGAGAGAGAGACAATTTAAAATGGACGAGGGTATTCTTTTTTTTATTATTATGATTTTCGTTTTGTTTTTTTCTTTTTTTTTTACCAAATTGACTAGCCCCGTGATCGGGCGCGAAAAGGATGAATCCAGTGGAGAAGAAATTAAGCATGAAAGTTCTGAGCACCGTCTGACAGACACACGGCCTAGTGAGGATGAACCCAGCTGGCCTCTCGGGTCCTGCCCGACGTTTAACAGACATTTAAGCAGTTTAGTCGGTACGCGGTTAAGACGACGACGAATAATTGAGATGACGAAGAAAACGAGGAAGAAATAAAACTTGGCATCCAAACAGTGTGGCCTAGAGAGCAAAAAAGTGATAATTATTATTACTACTGCATAAAAAAAAGTTAACAATGTAATCATGTACTCCGATAGAGTTTTATACACGATGTCACGAATGTAATGGATTAGCGATTAATGCGGAGAGAAAGTGAACGAACGAGAGAGCGAGAGCGAGATACAGTCGCGGTGAATGCTAGATATTTGTACAATACACTTAGGTGAATGATAAAAGAGTGCAGCTTTAGGATTTAGTCTTTAAGTATAAAGAAGGAAGAAAGAAGAAGAAAAAAAAGAAAAACAATGTAAACTCGACTCTTTTTATTTACTTGAACGACGGAGTGGTAATTGGCGATTGCCAACCGGGGGCAACACGCCAAAATTGCGCGGGCGTCGGTTTGTTGCTGAACAAGGACTTTAAACAAACGGGTGGTGTTGCGCGGCTTAACAATACATATTTATACATAAAGCATTAATAAGAAAGTTTAAGTATAACATGTAAGGTTGATGAAGAATGGTATAATCATACAACAAAAAGAAAAAAGCAAAAAAAAAACTAGGTAATTTATAATAAACAATACACGCGTATCGCATACATATGTTTCCAACGCATTGTCATTGATTTTTGCCGTTTGTTCTTAACGACACCGCTTGTTACGCTACTTCCGCGATTGGAATAAACAAGGTGAAAGAAAACAAAAAAAAAACAAAGAAACGAAACAAAAGAGAAAAATCGACAAAGAGATGCTGCTTAAACGTGATCGAGACTGCGGTTATTAGTTAATGTCGAAATCCGTACGTACGAAGTAATGCTTCCACGAAGAATAAAAAAAAATTTAAAGAAAATAAAAGAAGACGAGAACTGGGCATCTCTCTAGAAAGCACAGTAACTTCGTATATGCACGAAATTCGCCGTAGCGTGTCTTCAATGACGGTTTTGTATGATTCGAACGAAAAAAAAACTTCCTTTTTTTTTACGAATCTTCGAGCTCTCACACGGCACTCGTATCGTCCGAATGGTACACTGCCCATGAATAGTTTTTAGTATATAGTACCTGACACGCTATCGTTGGGCGCTATATATGTATATCTCGCGAAATCGGATTTCGTAGGACGACAGACGCGCAGAGGTGTACACACGAACGTATTTTTTTCAATTCGAACAACCGAGTGCGAAAAGATTTTTCGAACGTAAATCAATGTGAAATTAATAGCTGGATCGCGAAAAAGTTGCATAGCTCTCGATTTTCATCCGTCGCGTCGGATCAATCGATGCCACACGCCACCCAGAGTCAAGTGGGCATCGATCGAAATAAGAACTAACGGTAAGCTCATGTAAATAAGGAAGTCACGCGCATAGTTCAAATAACAAAATTATCGATCGCTCTCAGCACACTTACACGTACTCTCTACATAGACACACACACATACAAACAGATACACGTCTTCATTCACAAGATTTTTTGTAAAAAAAAAAAAAAAATCCGCCGGAGTGTTGGAAAAAAAGTCGATATTTATGAGGTTACTTGACGAAAATAGCCCCGTTCCTGCACCGCGTATCCTCGAGAGAGAGTGTCATGACTGGATGAAAATATAACTACCGACACCGAGAGACAGAACTTCGCGTGGGAAACAGGCAGCTTTTGAAATTGAAAAAACTAATAATAATAAAAAATAATGAAATCAACTCACTCATCGCATCTGTAGTACATCGAAAAACGTACAATGATAAGTTCATCTCACATTCAACAACGGAAAAGCGCGCGGATGTTATTATTAGCCGCCTTCGCGGCTCGTACCGTCGTTTCGTTTGCGGTAAAGATTTAAAACTAATTTGTATATTTTTATACAATTCGATAAAAAAAAAAAACAAGAAGAAACACACAACTGAATCGTTATTACGATCCGGCGATACAGTGATCTATCGAGACACGTAATATCTTAGGCAACCCATCGATCGCGCTCATTCATTTAGATATTATTGTCGAAACATGCATTTGTTTTTAAATCCGAATTGAAAATATGAATTCACAGCAGACCGGGGGTTGAGGGGGGATCTTTGAATGCACCAGATATACATGAACTTCTGCATTCTGTGAAATAGATAGAAAAATGATTCCGCTAGTAAAAAGTGTGCTCCCTCGTGGACCCACTGAATCTCCGATATTTCAAACAATCGCACTGTTGCTGCAGCCTTCTCAAACTTTCTGTCCTTGAGATTTTTTACTGTTAACGAGGTTTTGGCACTTATTGTATATATTTTTTTTGTAACGACTGAACGGCAAAAATCAGTACGCTCTACTAAAAAAAAAAAAAACAAAAACAAAACAAAAAATGTACTGTGTACGATTTCGAACGAGTTTTCATCTGAGTCCCTGGTTCATTGAGTTCTGTACCCAAAAATTATACATTGTCTTATCAGCTTCGATCGAAATTGAACTGATACTTATAATTCGCAAGAGCACGATAGCGTGTGCGTGTTTGAACAACAATTATTTTCCACGAGCCCAAGAGAGAACTTGATACATTTTGAAAAAGAAAAAAAAATAATAAAAATAAAATAAAAATAAAAAGATGCAATATTAGTGTCGCAGACTGATAACATGTACTTTTACAAATGCCACCGTATAGCTAGAAAAAAAAATATCGAATTAATTCACACTGTAATAGCCGAAATGCTGCCGTGCTGCCCTGCGAAATGTTACGCGTTAATAAACATAAAAAAAATTCCGTTCGAGAATGAAAACTTTAAACTCGCACGAAACATCAGAGAAACAAGTGAAAGTGAGAGTGACAGAGGGGAGAGACGATTTTTGGGTACGGAATTAAATTAGACAATATGTCGCGGAGTATTACTCTTTCGAAATATTGTTGATTTCTAAATTTTTTCTTTTTTACGAATGAACTTTCATCGTTTGTGTGTAGCTGAGCATTTGGGTTTACTATATATACATATATTTTTAGCGAATGTGGATCAACAGAAAACGAAAACGAACCTCTTGTAACCGACCACCGACTATTAATTAAAATTCTAGAGGCAATTCATTGGTGGAGTATTCGAACGAATGTTGTACCGGAGACGTTTTACGAAATAGTGTGGCTATTAATATGTGACGAACGAGGATGGAAGATAAAAAGTAAACCCTCGTGATTGCGGCGTGCATTCGGAACGGATTAAAGAGGGCTGAATTGATTAACGGCGATTCATCTTTAGTTGACGCTCGTTTGGTTCCTCGGTATATTCTTATTATTGTATATTTAAAAAAAAAAAAAAATCGAGAATGCATTCGAAAGGAGCATGGTACTCTTACGTTATTATTATTCCTTTCCGCGCACGTCGTTTCGTGACAATTATCCTGGTGAAAAAACCTAGCCACTCAACAGTTGTCGCAAAAAAAAAAAAAAAAAAAATGCAGAGTATGTAAGCCAATTAGCAGAACAACAGAAATGTATACATTTATAATAGTCCTAAGTGCTGGCCAAGACACGTTCCAAGCGATTTCACATCAGTCCCGACTTAATAATGAAGTATATATAATATATATATATATATATTTTGTTTAATCTTCTTCACGCGCGCGCGAGATACGCGGGTTATACGGTAGACGAAGTTCGAAGGAATCTCTTTTCATACGGTTTTCTGTACATATTGCATTAACTATTCTCCGTGTAATTAAAAAATAGACCGTCTTTGAAAAAATAAAAAATTAAATTAAAAAAAAATGTCTTGACAAAAAAATCTACAAACCGGGTTCAACCGTAGTGTGACATACGAAAGAGCGTTTTCGGTAAAAGCGAAAGAAATAACGATGAGTGTGCAGGAGTCGTCATTACCCCTTATTAGAAATCGCTCGAAACGATGACTTTTTTGCGAAGAGTTGAGAATGAAGAAAAGAAAACTTAACGTGCCGCGGCCAGAGTGAAATAACATAAGTTTCCTAACGTCATCTGTAAAACATTGTGTTCAGAAAAAAAAAATATACTATAATACGACTGATATGTTCCGACCGGGGACTAGTATGCGGCGTTCGAGAATTTTGTGAGAGTGAGAACGAATGACTAAATAAATCAATTAAATAATTAAAGAAGAAGAAAGGAAGAAATGAAAAAAAAAGGAAAAAAAGTGAAGCAGTACCGTCTCGATTGTCGAATGCTTGCCACCGTGCTTAGGGCGAAAATTATTAATGAATGAATGCGGAAACTGAATTAAGAAGAAAAAAAAAAGAAAAAAAACCAACCGACTTATTAACACGAAAAGACGTAAACTCCATACAAGATGAAGATAAAAAAAATTGTATCTAACCTGTATACATTGACATATTATTATTATTATTATTATTATTATTATTATATATAATATTGTAATTAAGAATTTGAAACGATATTACATAAGGTTAATAATAAACAAACGCATCTTCACCTTTTGTTGCATAGTTCTCTATTGCGATGCATGTTTGTCGGAAACCCGTATCCACTTAGCTACATTACGTGAAAAGTTTCAAAAACTATACGTACCTACGTGCACGAGGTGACACACGAAGATTTATGTGCTCCCCCTCCCCCTCGTCCGCCGCGCTTTATTACCCGGTAGATCCTGCATCGTTCCAATGATCAGTTGTGTTGCCATTGCATCGAGATATTTCTATTCCGCCGGATTTTTGTTCAATTGGCACGGAGATCAACCATTCTAATTCATTCAATATCCATCTCGAAGTTACATATTAGGCTAAAAAATATAGTTACGCGAAATATGCGAAATGAAAGATAGTCGATATTCGGAAAAGGTAGATCACGCAGTATATATTTATAAATACAAACACGTTGAGGTATATATACAGGCATGTTTTTTGTTTTTGTTTTTGTTATCGATATAAAAATATCTAAGAGGATGATTTGTACAAAGGCGCGATGAGTGTGTGTGTGTGTGTTTTTTCCGATTGATGAGGAATGGCACGTAGTTGGTAAATAATTAATAGTTTTGACATAGATTACGTATATCAGCCTTTGGATCGGGGCTCATTGAGCTCCAGTCAGTTTGAGAGCATTTACGTAGCGTCGATTTATTATTTATCGACGTTACATCAACGGCGTAACAGCTTTCGGCTATATCGTAATAATCGTTTACGAGATCGTCTATCCATTGATCCAATTCCACGCCTACTCGCTCCTCGACTTTGTTGCCCGTGTCCGAGTTCCGTTCGCGAGGCGTCGTCTTCAACGACTTCAATATGAAAGTCCATTTGTCGTTAAAATCTTCGGGTATGTGATAAGGTCCGGACGGACCGTTATGAATCTCCCTCGCCTTTCGTGCCGTTATCCTCTTGTTCTTCCAGTAAGCCAATGGTGTTACGAGAAACTTCAATTTCGCCACCGTGACGGTATCTGCTACGAGCAGTACTTGCCAAGTGCCGATCACCAACGGTTCGCTGATTTGAGGTTTAGCGGATCCCATCTGGAAAACATTAACGACGAATCGTCAATAATTAATCGAATAACATAGGGTCTTATATAGGTTTGAAATTAAATGCAATGACTTCCTCAGGATTTTTCAAAGACTTCACAGGCATTCCCGGGAGTTTCTGAGGACAAGTAAACAATCAAGGACTCTTCGAGGGGTTCGAGGATCTCAAGGTACCGCTAAATACCATGAATATCAATAATGCGTTTGTGAAATGCCAGATAACGATTTTCACGCAAAGCAACGGAAACGGTTGTCAATCGATGAATAAGAACGATAATTACCAATGTCAATTCTTCCAGTTGCAAATGACTGACGTCCGCGAGACGTCCGTATGGATCGATCCACAGAACCGATATATTTCTCGGCGTCACGAGCGCGACATCGAATTCGTACGCGAGAACCGGACTGGCCAGTGGTCCGATACCACCGATCAAATTTCTGAACGTCTGTTCCTTCTGATCGTAGTCTGTTCCTACAGCTAGGCTCTGTATCCTGTTGACCCACACTCCGGTTACTGATAAATTGTGTCTCAATTTTACCATCGCTTCCAAACGTTCGGGATTATCATTTTGCAGAGTGGACGATTCCTGAGTCTTCGTGCCGGGCGTCTCGACACCTATGAGAATCGCATTGAATTTGTTCTCCCGAAAGTAAGCGATCGTCTCCAATAGTTTAGCTGCTCGGGCTTCCAGTTTCAAGCTCGAGACGAAAAGCCTGGCGAGTGAATGCGATATTGTCAGCAGTGCGTCGTCGGCGAGAGGACTAAGATCGGCGTAATGATGCAAGCTCTGCCAGTACATGTCGTAACCCTTCGTCCTCGTTCGATTGCTCTTCTCCGGATAAAGCCACTCCTCGACCCGGTCGATTATCCGTTGATCTATTACAGGCTCGAATTTTCTAGCGAAGAACAAATTTCTGTCGGCGGTATTGTGAATTCTCGGAAAATCCTCTAGCTTGAAGTCATTGGGGCTGCAGCCACACCAGTCGACGACCGCTTTGTACTGACACTTGCAGCCGAGCTTTCTCTTCCAATTGGTAACGTGCAGATTATTGTCGACGTAGGTGTCGCAGAAGCGGGAATTTCTCAGGACGGTATGGAAAAAAGATTCCGCGGGTAGCAAGGTGTACTCGAATATCTTGAGAAGTCCGGTTACCAGCGGATCTGGGTTTGGATTCGCAACGTACTCTACGAAGTCTCGACTCAGAGCCACCCAGTCACTTCCACCGTCAATTTGTATTCCTGTAAAAGCCGGTTATCTTGATAAATTGTAAAATAATCTCTCTACTAAATAAAATAAATAGATACATCGAATTAATAAGAAAAACATTATTCGATAACAATATTAAGCTGTCTCGTCGATACCTTTCGGCAACTTCCGGTCTCCCACCCGCCACATTCGCGCCTCGCATTCGACGAAAGTCTTGTCCAGTCCCTGCTTCGTTATGAAACGCTGAACCTCACGACCGTGCGACTTGACAAAGTTCAGACCCCTGTTCCACGTAAGAAAATCAGTGAGATGCTCGTTACTTTTTATTGGAAAATCTGACTCCGATAAATTGACGAGAAAATCCCACTGATGAGGATGCTCGAGCATCTGTTGAGCCGAGCTCAATAGAGTAGTCAGCAAGCTGGCACCACCCCAGATACTCGCGTGCCTCAGACCTCTACCCTTCGCTACCTTTATATTTTTCGCTCGGCAACTCTTCTCCACCTCCAACATCTCCCGATATAGATAATCCTGCCTCTGCAACAACGAGTTCATGTTGTCCCACATTAATTCCGTTCCAACTCGGTCCCGGTGATACAAAATTAGCAGCTCGTCTCACGGGACCCTCTAGACCGAACGATATAGGCGATAGTTACCGCATCTACGTGTATGTAGTAGAGATGCGACGGATGATACAGCACGTTGATCAGACGCTTGACTTGCCGACTGGCTCTTCCATTCACGGTCAACAAAAACGCTATCCTCACTGGTCGTTCCTTGACAATTTTTGCACTAGAGTTTCTTGCCTCTTGGACTTTGAATCCTGGAAATTATAGAATATATTATTATGAACTCAATGTGTTTCTTAGAAACATCGCCGAACGATAAAAAAGATTTGTACATGTAACAAATATCTTTTGCCCACAACCGTTCATAATTTTTTTTCATCTTGTTTTTTTGCCACTTTTATAGTTAAAGATAGTGCTGTAAAAAAAGATTTTTTCTTTGCGGACAAGAAACGTTTGTTAAACGTACAAACCTTTTTTAACTGTGTATCTCGGAGTTGTGATTACTTTGAATGCCGGTCCGGAAAACATTGATAGTTAGATAACCACCGCAGGATTGTTTTGGATCCCCTGGGCACTTCATGTTGCAGCTGGAATCGGGGAGCCTCTTCACCTGGGGAGGTTCTTCCATTCCGCAGAAACATTCGATTCTGCAAATTTGTTACATTCTCAATTGCATACGTTGTGCAAAGATTTGACCATTCGACAAAATAAACATAGATAAACGTAACTAAATCTAAAGGTAAAAAAATAAATTTTACAAAAATGCTCCAACAGTCCATTTTCAAAAGATACTCACGAGTATTCTATTCCCGCATAAAGATATCCGGATTGCAGGCACATAAAAGCGCATAGCACCGGTGAATTGTTGGCCTTGTAAATAGCGTAGTAGCCCGGCAGTACCCTGACAGTCTTGTCGTCCTTGAAGCATCCTAGACTGTCCGGCGAATTTTTGAAACCTACAGAGTGCGGACACGAAGAGTACAGTCTTTCGGGATACAACAAGCCTTGCTGGCTAAGGCACGTCGCGTTGACGATGCGTTGTTTGCACGTTTGACTGTGAGCCCTTGTCACCGCGCTGACTGCCTCTCTGCCTACGACGTCGCAGATCGGCGTGAAGTCCAATGATTTTTTGTCCAGCTTCAATCTCGCCGTACGATTATTCGCTTGACTCTGCGAATTTTTGTCGTTACTCGATCGTTTGTCAGGCGGCAGTTTCAACTGACGCGAACCTTTTGGCAGGCCGTCGCCTTCCTCGGGCTGTGACGAGCCACCCTGTGATTTAATAAAGGGACATCTATATTGCGTACATTTTTTCAATCGGGGAGAGATGTCAAACGTAGGGATATTATGAGCGGGTCACAAGTACGCCGACGAGTGACAGATGTGTTGAAGGTTAGCGAATTCTCTCACCTCGCCCGAGAACGGCCGAGCGGGTCTTCGGGCTTCGTTCTCCAACGCGAAGAACTCGTAAGCTAGATAAACCTGCACGCACAATATTGTTATTACGATGACGAAGAATATCCGATATTTCCTGAGGCAGCTCGAAGATCGTCCTTCGAGCTGACCCCTCATCGTCGCCATCTTCCCCGGACCCGACAAAAAAAAATATCATTAATAAAAAAAAAAACGTTATTGTATCACGACGGGACGAGATCCATTTCGAGGCAGATTTTCATTGATCATCATTTTTGCCCTCCCGCTTACTGGTAACCTCGGGAACTCGTCATCGCGCCATCTGGGTGTTTGGGACGCAAGTATTGTATTCCCAGCTACGTTCGTGATGGTCAGTGACGAGCGGGTTTATACATGGTAACTGTAAGCTGTCCTACGTTCAAAAGTTAACTTTTAGACATAGGATAGCTTATAGTTACCATTCGAGCGAACTTATGTAACCCATTCGGATGACTTTTTCGTACCAGATGTCTTTTTGCTACTTGGGGGGTACCATTGTTGTCAAACCCGTTTCAGCTAAAACTTATTTCCGTTAAAAAGAAACTAGGCTGGAGAAACGTAATGTATATGAATCTTAAATTCTATAGATGGCGCTATAAGACTGCTTTGGACCGAATTTTACTTTTAACAAAATAGTTTATGAAGGAAAAGTTGCGAACGAACATGACGCGCACACTTCTGTTGTATAAAAGCTTTGTGCTGGCACTTGGCTTAGTGGCCTAAAGCCATCACGTATAGAAGAAGAAGAAGAAAAAGCTTTGTGGTTATGTGCATTAAAGCCTATAATGAAAACTAAAATGTTCAAACCGGATGTGACGCAATAGGGGACAACATCACTTCCAGTTTGGAAATCTGAGTTTTCAATCAAAAGTTACGTTTCGAAAGTGACGGAACTCACTTTCGAAACGTCACTGCAAGTGACCGAAAGTGGCGTTATGACGTCATTTCCAGTTAAAAATTCAGATTTTCAAATCGGAAGTGACGTCATCAGGGAAAACGTTACTTCCGGTTGAAAACTCAGATTTTCATACCGGGAGTAACTTTTTCATCTATGACGTCATTTCCGATTAGAACCCGATAGTGACGTTTTCGGAAGTGACGTTTTCCCGTATGACGTAACTTCTGGTCGAAAACAGATTTTCAAACCGAAAGTGACATTTTCCCCTATGAGGTCATTTGCTATTGAAAACTGACATTCCAACCCAATCGTGACGTTTTCCCCTATGACGTCACTTCTTGTTGAAAACTGACATTTCCAAACCGATTGTGACGTTTTCCCCTATCTCGTCACTTGTTGAAAACTGTGATTTCCAAACCGGAAGTGACGTCATAGGAGAGGTGACGTTATAGCGGAGAAAAATGCCGTCTCGCAGCGTCATCTATAGTGCATAAGATTCATACACATGGTGTTTTTCTCCGCCTAGTTACGTTTTGGCGGAAATTACTTTGGCGTAAGCTATGCCCTACCAAATGCAATTCGTAGTACACGCGTGCAGCTCTCGTCTTCGCATTGACCGGGTCCGCGCACGGTTTTCATATACAAACACCGTGGTTCGTCCGCTTAAATATCTACCACACACGCCATGACGAAAAATTCACAGTGGAGTAGGAGTATTGTAGCTGTGACAGGTCGATCGTCGAACAGCGAGATTACCTAATAATACGGATCAATAAGATTGAGGAATCCGAAGTATATCGGTGTGTTAAAGTTCACCCGTCGGCAGCTTTCACCCGGGTTCGGTCGGGCACACCGGGATCACCGAGGTTTTTCGCACCCCGGACGAAGCTCAACTTACTTGGCGACTAAACGGCGAGGAGTGGGACCATCGTTGTGATATATCATCGTCGAGAATGGAGGTTGGTTTTTGGTCCGAAGCTCGGTTATTAATTAACACTGCATACCCCAAACCCCGCTTGTTTACAAATATTTCCAACGATATTTACTTCCGATAATTTTCGCGCAACGATAACATCGCGGGCTCCCCCTCCCTCCCTGCTCCCAACCCCTCGCCCCACCTCCCCTCCCCGTCACCCAACATCAGTCGCGAAATATTGCGCGGAATTCTTGTTTCTTAATTGGCAACAAAAAACGCAGGTCGACGAGTGTTCAGCGGGCGGTGACTCGGCGGTCGAAGAGGAGGAGGACGAGGATTCGCTGAATGGATCGCGTAGCAATAGCAGCAGCAGCAGTACCAGCGGCAGCAGTACAAATTCGGACAGCGGAGAAGAAAGCGGCGAGGATCACGGTAGCAGCCGATCCGAGAGTCAGAGCTCCGGAGAGGAGGACGAGGATGAGAACGATGATTCGCTGCACAGGGTGAAGAGCGAGAATGCGAACACAGTTGTGAGTGTCCCTTGTGCATTGTAAATGTAAGGGTAGAAAATTGGGATGCGGGAGATTAATTATGTGAAAAATCTTTTTTTATGCAGAGATGGGAAACTTGCATAGCGGCCGGACGTCGGGTCAAATTGCCGCAGGATCTGTGCGAGCATTCCGAGATATTTCACGAGTTTCTGGAGTATCCGGGAATATGGCACGAATGCCTCTCCGATGCTCAGAGAGAATCGCTCACACAGTTTCTACCGTCGTTTCCGAGCGATTGTGATACCCAGGCAGAGCTCAAGGAGACTCTGAGAATGCTCTTTCAGAAAGACGAAAACAATGCGGCAAACGGGACGACGAGGTGAGACGGGAATACGTACATTTTATTATATTCCCTTAATTTCATTAAATTTAATGTAACTTAATTAACTAATTTATTTAATTTGCTTACGGGGTGAAAACCTTTTGCAAATATAAGTGTAAACTAGTAATCACGAGACGCGATAGTGTCTCGACGCCAAGTACTTAAAAAAACGATTTTTTAAATCGACATACATAACTCTGATATTGCATTATAATATTTATTGTGCAGAACCGAATACGAAAAATAAGAGAAAAATCTCTGCACCCTTCGAGATGTAACGCTCTCGTATTATTCTCGTTATTATCGTTATCTCTATCATGATAATAACGAGAATAATAAATATCAACTGTAGATCGAATGACCGTAAAATCGAACGCCTTAAAATTAACTGCAATCATTGTAGATTCGGCGTTGAGCCCTTGGAGTCGTTCCGCAACCACCTTTCCGCGGGCCATTATCGGCCGGATATCAGAAGAATGCGTGGCTTGGTACGCAAAGCTCAACAGAGGAGATCGCTCTTCGAGGAGCGTAAGCGATCGTACGAGCTGGCCGGTCAGCTGCTGAAATCGCGAGAGAGTCTGTTGCTCAATGCGTACAAGCAGGGCTTCAGTCATCCCACTCAGCGTACTTTGGCGAAGCTCAACTGGCGAAAGCCGAAACCGGCGATGGGTGAGCTCCAAATAACTATCGTCTGATTATCGAACGAGTTTACGGTCGCTTAATTCACGGCGTGTATCGATTTAACGCACACGATATATCCACAGTCGAGGAGAAGACACAAATGCGCTATATGGAAGAACTGAATGCCTTGAGGTCGGAATTGGGAACGAATGCGAGACTCGCAGCTGACACAACCTCCGAGAATGAGGAAAATTACCCTCAGCAGCAGATGACCGGAGGGAAGCAGAAAAAAAAGCGACGAAACGCGGTAGGCTTGCAGACAACGCCGATGCGCGGAATGCCCCTGAGTCCGGAGGACGAAGCTATTCGGCCTGTTTTCTCGACGCTTCAACGAGCGGAGTACACTCCGAATCCGTCTTTTCTCGTTCCCGAGCAAACGGAGGAGACGTACAGAGCGATGCTGATCGCCCACAAGAAGCGCCGAGCACGGAGAGACGTGAGTTACAAATATCAGCTCACGGTGTGTCTCTAGTGGTCCTTAAAATGGCCTTCAAAGGTCCCTGAACCTTATCGTCGAATCTATGCTGGACACCGTGTTTGCAGCTTCTGTTTTTCGATAATTCACGATTACCCTGATTTCCAGGTGCATCCCGAGTTGAATACGCAGGGTATCGCTCTCGCCGATTTAACGCAAAGAGCCCAGATCGGCCAGAAGCACAAGCTATCGCTCGGCACCCCAATTCGCATAACACCGGCGAAGAAACGCATAAAGGTCGAACCAATTCTATCTTGTCCACCGATGATTCCGAAATCTATTCCGCTAAGCCCCGTAAAGCCCGAGATCGATAGCAACGATTATTCTCACACGATTGACGAAGCCAAACACCTACCAGCCCCAGAAATCGATAATCGTTGTGCCGATATTTCACCGATCAAAACGGAACCGATCGACGGATACGAGATGCATCAATCGCCGAAGAAAAAAATGTAAGTGTGCAGAAACCTGTTCTCAGCTGCAACACTGCAAGAGCAACTAACTCTCGTAATCTCGTCCCAAATTCAGGAGTCCAATCGCTCAGAAGATCTGTCGACCAGTGCCGATAGTTATTCCGGAGATAAAGAAAGAAATCGATGAGATGGATTACGAGGTCGACGTGAAATCGGAGTTCAATCAAGTCGCCGAGGAATCGCGAGTGGAATCGGAGGAGGAAGAGGAGGAGATCGACGACAAGAAGGAACTCGACTTGGAGCACATCGACATGATGCAGATTCCTATTCAACTTGACGACGGCATGGATATCCTGGAGGAAGTAAAGTGCGTAAAATTTATCTCTAACACATTATCCACCCCGATCGATTGAATAATAGTACATTACTCCACGAGGGCGAAAAACGTTTTTCTAACGAGTGTGAGTTTGCAGCACGAGCCGAAGGCGACGGCTGTAATCACACGAGTTAGAAAAAGTGTTTCGCACGAGGGATGTACGAAATTTTTCATCACAAGGTGCGAAAATGGCGGTTTTACGCACGTGAAGCGGGCGGAAAAGTGGCCATTTCCGCACCGAGTGATGAAAAAAAAAATAATAATCAACCGACGGTGGTGGATGTGCGGTTGGCGCACGGCTCTGGTGGTCCCACAAGTCAAGCAGATTCGTTCGTGGTCCGTACTTGAATGGGTGGCCTTAGTCGTGCGCTAGCTGGCGCATCGACCGTTGAGCGGGAGGCGGTTTCTTCTGAGACTTTGGTGTCTCTGCACTGTACTCGAGTGTAAAAATACCGAAGGATCAGTAGAATATAGCCGTTTGTACCGGCACGGGTTTTCCGTAGTCTCCCCGTGTCCCTGGCAAATGCGGTACAGCTAAGTCGGCCGTGGACGCACTGGAAGTTAGGTAGCTTAGCTGAGCGGGAAGGGAGTGCTAAGGGGGAATCGGGATGGGGTTCCGTAAAAACCCGGAACGGTATACGTTGGAAATGGAACAACAAATAAAAAAAATATATATATATATATAATAATACACAGATGCGAGGACGAAGCTGTAATGACGATGCCGGAAAAAGAAGTTTCCATAGACGAATCGGAGGACATGTCGATGAACGGCGGTGGCGAATTGATGCAGGAGACACACTCGTGTTTCTTCTCCCTGTTGCGAGACGCATTCATCTCGAAAGGCGAGTATCGTATGAGCACAACCGAGATGAAGGACGCTGTGACCCAGTGGCAAGGGAATCCAATCACGCCGTTGAACGATTGGTACTCACTGGCGTCATCCTGGCCGGCTCTCGTCCCTCGAGCTCTCGGTTTTCTAGCTGGTGAGCTCACGTACACGCAAGAGCTCGAGCAGCAGGAACGCGAGCAAGAATTCGTTCCCTATTTGGAGAACAAAGGTCGAGGGCTTTACGCTTGGATCGGCGCCGGCAGGGACTCGGACTCGAGACTCTCGTTGCTGTGCTCGCGGTTTCTTCTTTACAGGTAAGAAATAAGTAGTTTCATCGAGCTTACGGCGAACGAATTGCGACTGTGTGTTTAAATCGTGATCTTCCTCGAAGGGATTCACTCGGCACACCGCGTGCGAGTTCGACGACACCAACGACGGTACCGACGGCTCTCGTGCCCGTAAAAAGTCACTCGGTGCTGCCGCAAACCGGCAACGGGAACAGCAACGGCAGTGGAACGAGTAGCGTTTGCGGAAGCGCCAGAAGCGTGAGTCCTACGATAGAGTTAATGGGACCGGACGGAAGATTGATAGAATGCATGACGGAGTCGGAACCCCCACGGGCCTTGTGGCCCACCGAGTGGAAGGTACGAGCTTCCACGATCGAGGAGCGAGCGGAATTCAGGCGTCAGGAACGTATGCGTTACGCGGCGCCCCACAAAGCGTTCACGTATAGGATGCATGGTTACGCTTCGGTCGTCGGGCCTGTGAAAGGAATTTATCAGCATAACGTTGGTGAGATTAAAATTAAATACAATCGAGTACGGTGCGTTACCTTAGACACGCACAAAGATCCTCGCAGGCTCTCACACAGAAATCAAATAATTAAATGCAAAATATACCACTACAGGTTCAGGACTAACGAAAGCTCGCGGTCATTCGTTGCTCGTTGCGGAACGACCGAATTTCGTGACGATACTGGCTCTCGTCAGAGACGCAACGGCCCGACTTCCCAACGGTGAGGGTACACGCTCGGATATTTGTCAGCTGCTAAAGGACTCTCAGTACATAAGGGACTACGGTCTCCAACAGCCCGGTCAGGAGAAGAGCACCGGTGAGAAAGGCGCCGAGCCCGGCAATCACGAGAAGGACGGCTATCTTCATTCCGTTGTATCGGGAGCCCTCGATCGTCTGCACTACGAGGCCGATCCTTGCGTCCGTTACTATCCCCGACGCAAGGAGTGGCTCTACCTCCACCGGGCACGCTCCGAATCCGAATTCGGTGTGTACTCGAGAACAGATGAATCCGAAAGAATTCCCCCTCGAGCTAAGAACAGTCGATTATTTACCCAAGTTTATCCTCCAGAAATGTATCATCAGCAGCTTCAGGGAGTCGCGAAGAACAAGAAGAGCAGCGGCGGTTCGTCGAGGAACAAATCGGTCCAGCCTTCCGTGAAGGTGATAAACGGTAGCAAAGAACAATCGCCCAATGCGTCCAAAGAAACAACGCCGAAGAAGGAGAGAAAAACTATCGTGCCTGCTCCACCGGGCGTCGCTAGGTCGGTCAAAAGGTTTTCCCGATTCTTTTTTTTTCAACGTTTCAATCGTGATTTAACGGAATTTTCTTTTACTAGGAAAGAGACTCGGAAGCCGCTGGACGAAAAAATTGTGATGGATCAGCCCGTCTCTGTGGAAGTGTCGAATACCGTTTCCACTGTAACACAGACGATAACGTCGGTTCCCGTTGCTGTTGCGACTACGACGACAGCACCCGGGCCAACGCCGATCGTTATTCCTCCTCCTCTTCCCACGCCTGTCGTCGAGCAAGTGCGCGAACCTTTGGCACCAGCAATGGAATCGAAACAGCAGCAAATCGTTACTCCGCCAATTCTATCTTCGCCACAACCACAGCAGCCTTCGCAACATCAACAGATTCAACATCAGCCGCAGCAGCAGCCACAGCAGCAGCAGCCACAGCAGCAGCCGCCACAGCAGCAGCCGCCACAGCAGCAGCCACAGCAGCAGCCACAGCAGCAACCACAGCAGCAACCACAGCAGCAGCCACAGCAGCAGCCACAGCAGCAGCCACAGCAGCAGTCACAGCAGCAGCCACAGCAGCAACTACAGCAGCAGCCACAGCAGCAACTACAGCAGCAACTACAGCAGCAGCCACAGCAGCAGCCACAGCAGCAGCCACAGCAGCAGCCACAGCAGCAACCACAGCAGCAGCCACAGCAGCAACCACAGCAACAACCACAGCAACAACCACAGCAACAACCACAGCAACAACCACAGCAACAACCACAGCAACAACCACGGCAACAACCACAGCAACAACCACAGCAACAACAACAACAGCAACTGCAGCAGCAGCAGCAGCAGCAACAGCAACAACAACAGCAACTGCAGCAGCAGCAGCAGCAGCAACAGCAACAGCAACAGCAACTGCAGCAGCAGCAGCAACAACAGCAGCAGCAACAACAACAACAACAACAACAACAACAACAACAACAACAACAACAACAACAACAACAACAACAACAACAGCAACAGCAGCAGCAGCAGCAGCAGCAGCAGCAGCAGCAGCAGCAACAACAGCAAATCAAGAAAATAACCACATCGCACATAGGAGGAAAACCAGTAGCCGTTGTGAAGACAAACGCTGCTCAGAGTTTGCTGCAATCAAATCAGCAACACTTTCCGCATCATCAGATTCAAGTTTCTACCTCAGCCGGTTTGCAGACCATTCGATTGTCCGGTCACTCGGTGCTTCACTCAGCACAGACGGTCCCAGCGACGTCATCAGCGAGCGTTGTGAACGCTCAGACCAACGTCGCTACGATATTTCCAACTGCCAAGATTCAGAATCAGCAGCAACAGACTGTCGTAACGAATCAACCGGGAAAGAGTATACTGCAGACCGCGAATCTGAAGCAACACCAACAGCACGTTTTGCCGGGAAAAACGTTGCTGGCTTCTCAGATAAAATTGGTCAGTTCGGGACAGATAAAATCTTTGCTCACGGGCCACGGACTTCAGGGACAAACGATATTCATCAAACAATCGTCACCTTCGGCGGCTCAAGCACAACAGGTACAGCAGCAACAGCTCAAGGTACGTGTCGCACAAATGTTTCAATAATAGAAAAGTTCGAGCCGAAAAAATCCTAATGATATATATATGTTTTTTTTTATCGTTCTCGTACGAAACAGCAGCAACAACAGCAACCGCAGCAACACGTGCAGCAGCGTATCGTGACGACCCAACAGCCCCAGCAACAACAACAGCAACAGCTGCAGTCGGCGGGAATGCAACGGATAATCGCTCAGATAGGCGGAAAGCCCATAGCGGTGCAGATACAGCAATCGCCCCACCAGCAGCAACAGCAGCAGCAGAAAATCCTGGCGAAGGTGCTCACGAGCGCGGGAGGTGGTCAGCTTATATCCGTGGAAAGTTTGCTCGCCCAGAAGGGGCTGAAGCTCGCTACGACAACCACTCACGCTAATCAGTTGAATCGACAGGGTAAACAAGTTATCCAAACGCAGTACCAGGTAAGCCGCTTCGGAGAAACTGATAACTAAAGTGGAATTTTTTGTTTACGAAGCGGTCGTATAATATTGTGAATCTGATTTTTCTCAGGTCGTTTCCCAAGCGCAGGCGCAGCCCGGCCAGTCGAAAATAATCGTAACGTCGCATCAGCAACAGTCGCAGGGCGCTCAGACAGTGAGAATGGTTACCGCTCAACTGGCCGGAAAACCCATAGTCCTCGCGAGTGGAAACAAAGGCGTCGGTGTCGGGATAAGTCAGAGCGGCGGAGTGGTGCTTGGCAAGCAGCAATCTCCGCAACAGCAAGGTGGCCAGCAGCAGCCGATAATCTTGCCGAGTCAATTGCTGAACATAAAGACGTTGCACGGTCTGAAAGTTATACCAACACCAGCTGGCCTGAAGACGACCGGGGCAGCTGTTTACGCACGTGTAATCGCACCGACGACGATAGCCTCGACCCCGGCGAACGTCGCTCAGCAACAAGCGACTCTTCAGACTCAAGCGTCGAGGAACAGTCCTTACGGAACGCAATGATGAAAATAGGACAATTTTTTCCCCTTCGCCGTTGTTTATTTCTTCTGTTATTTCATGATTTTTATTATCGTCCAGTTAACTCGTTTTTCGTTCCTATTTCTTGCTCACGGCGGAACTGAGAGCGAGAGCGCCACCGTGAGAAACGTCGAGGAAGGTGCGAAATCAATCTAAATTGATTTGGACGACCAAAGTGGAAAGTGTGCGTTACGAATGAAGCGACGGAAGTCAAAGTGAACCTCAAGAGGGAAGTGGGGACATTGAAACAGAGACGTTCAAATAGAATAAGTGGCGACTTATATTTACAAAAGTGTGGTACGATTTGAATACAAAATACGGTTTCGTCTGTACCACACACACATACACACAGATACACGCAAACATACAGAGAGACGAAACCGCAATGTTACTTCAACGGTATAAATAAAGTCATACGTATAAGTAGATATTTAAATTAATTGTCTTAAAATCAGTTGTCTGTTTTCTTCTCGTCTTAAAAAGATTCTAAGCGCGCTCGTTTAATTGTCTAACGGCTAATTTACGTTTTCCTAGGCAGTCGTCGACTGCCGCGTCTTTGGTCTGTGGGTTATCTTCCTTTTCTTCGTTTTCTCACCGTTCGTGTCGGATTTTTTTCGGAGACGATTAGTCCGGTGCGGCGTCGTCAATATCGGCCGAGATATTATACTGTATATAATGTATATCGTTATTATTTAAGGCCAACTCGAATCTCACCGGTAGTACGTCGTCGTCATACGGCAATCAATATTGTATCGCGGAAGTCTATCGAATTAGAGTTTACGTACTCTCCAACTCTTACTCTCGATCTCATCTGTTTTTATCGTTTTGTTGCTCGGTCATTTTTTACGCAGAGGAAAAAAACTGATTCTGACCGGAGAGACGTCCCCGTGGGTCTCGGAGCTTTCGTGTCCCTCGCGCGCTAATCGAAGGTTAGCGAATTTATCGAACTAACCGAGTTTACGTAGTCTCGTTGACCTTCTTCTCTCCCACTTCTCGCTTCACCGAACGAGATTTGTAACACACATACATACACATACATTCATACACGCACACACGCATACAGAGAAAATTACGTCTCAGAGTTTCTTATATCTTGAAATATGTCAATTAGATTGTTAACGCCGATGAGATATCCGTCTTCGTGATTGCCGACTTGCCACTCGGCATCGTGCTGTATACTAGGCAGATTCGATGGGAGCGGCAGAGTTTTGGCAAAATCGATCATCCACACACCGGCGTTTTTGGCATCGTGAACGAACAGAAGACTCGAGCCGACGACCTCGTGAGAGGCGAAGAACGGCGAGGCCTTGAGGGTCGCGCGTATCGCCTTAAGGCGTTGCAGGTACTTGGGAACAGCGTGCGGATAATTCTCGACGAAACGCTTCAGGGCTTCGGTAACCTGTGCAAACATTGACGAACTGGCATAAGTGAATATTCATGCACGTAGTATATAGCAGTCTAATTAAAATAAAAATCCGATTAATTTATCCGAAACCCACCTGTTCTCGCGTTCTTGTGGTCTTGAAGTCTTTGGACGAACCACCATGGCCGAGCTTGATACCCTCGACGCGAAAGCCGAGCGTCGCCGTACTCGATATCGTCTCGCGCCATACCATGTATCGGGGCTTCGTTACACCCTGGACTCTTCGCTCCTCGGTGTTCGGCGCCGAGGGATCCACTTGAATCATCTTCTCATACATGTCCTTTCTCAACTGCAATTCAACGAGAGAAAGTTATGATTACGTTCTCGCAAATTCAACTCCAATTTTATTCGTTCAACTCCTCAACGAAAATTTGACGAATAGTAAAGGCGTTGTAGAGACACTTTTTTGAAAATAATTTCATCGTACTTTTTTTTTAAATTTTGGTATAAAAATTGAAAAGTGAATTTTCCGAAAAGTTACTTTTTTCAAAGATGTCGATACAGAACAAGTGTCGAACAAATTATTTATTTTCTGAGTTAAACATTTTTTGAAAATCTTACCTTCGGCCGCTCTTTGGCCTTCGCGAGCTCGGATTCGAGATACGTCCGAACACCGACCTTGCAGTCCATCACGCACGGCTGCTCGAAATCACCGAGAAGATCCTGCAGCTGAAGATACGAGGCGACGATTGGGCCCTTTTGCGTGTCTTCCTCGGCCTCTTTGACTCCCGTACTCTCAGCGTCTTGATTGTTACGATCCTCCTCGGATTCCCGAAGGTCCAATACACCTTTGAATTCCGGCACGTATGGCCTCAGAACGTCTCGCATCAGCAGCCTGAAGCAAGCTTCCTCCTGAGGACACAGTTTCTTCAATATCGTCCCTGGCGTCGGTCCCGCACGGAAGTTTCCCTGGTGGCCTGCCAACTGTACCTGATGACCGAAAATCATTAAACATTAGCCTCGTTCGACGTCCGTTGCGCTTCAATTATCAAGGCGGTAGGAAACAGAATCAGCTGGTAACAAAAAACTGCACTCCATTGTCTTCCAAGGCTCTTCGCCATTTTGCCCTACGCGCAAATTATACGCGTCATCAAAACGTCGTGTTACTATTTTCATGTTCATCAGAAAAGTTAACATTCTCGCGATTAAAAAAAAATATTTTATTAGAGTTTTTGTTACCGATTGAGCACTGGTTGTACAGACGGGAGAAGATTTCTATTAATATTCTCGGGCTTTCACAGAATAGTGCCCAGATCCTCGTGTCCCGGTAGCGACGTTAGTAACGCTAGTCGTATATACAGGTATACTGACCAATGTTATAATCACTGACAATATGACGTCACCGATACAGCGTCGCTAGCAAGACTCGAGGATTCCGAACCCGAAAAGGTGAGGACACTTACCCATGGATATCTTTGCTTCTTGTAGGTCTGAAAGAACGGTGTCCACTGAACGATATTCCTGAGTTTTCGCCATCCCGAACTCTGCAAGAAGAGAATAAAACACCGATATCAGCGTCGGAAATCTGCAGTGATTTTTATTGTTATTTCTTTTCTCGGTAAGAAACTCCGAGTTCCTAGATCTTGTTCGATACTACGTAATTCAAATCTCGTCGCTACCTTGAGAGTGTTTTGATTTAAGTTATCAATGGAAATCGTTCTACAGTCGGAATGATCGGATTCCCACTCGGAGCTGAGATCGTCGCCGCTCGGCTCGCCCCACTCGAGATTATTCACTGTGGAACTCGATTGCGGCACCTCCAGGAGTTGAAGATACTCGCAGTAGCCCGAGGCCGCCGGGCGGCCACTTTGAATATCGTTATTCTCGTCGCGTTCGCGCTCCTCGACCTTTGCGTTACTTCTGTCGCACTTCGTCCTCAGATTGTTACAGACGGACGAGGCGGATTTCTCTGAGGTCAAACGAGCCTGTCCGCTCGGCGAGGGCGATGGACTTCGCGACGACGACGAAGATGGACGATCCTGCGTTACCGAGAGCCTCCTCGAATTTCTCCTCGTCCTCGCCCTACCGATTCTACGGTGTCTCATCAAGAGCCTTCTGTCGCACGTGATTTCTTCGTCGTGATGGACGCTGACGCAGCCATCACCGAAATTCGCCCTTGTGCAAACAATTTTCGGTATCATTCTCTCATAAGTCTCTTGCATTGTGCGTGTCTCTTTGTTTATTCCAGTGACAACAAAAAAAAAAAACAGCAACAACAAACAACCAAAAACCAACGAAAACTCTCGCGGCACTTCTCCCCGAGTGAATATTGGATGTTACATCGATTCGACGGAACGAACGCGCATGTGTAATTTTATTCGTCTCACCGAGCCCGAATATCACACTTAGTGAAGCCTCGCTCGCTCGATCGAATAATCGTCGATCGTCGATAAACTCGTCTGTCCTTGACCAGACGGACAACCGGACTCGACTCGCTTTCCACGTGCTCCTTTCCACGAGGCTTCTCCTACCGACGGAGGGGAGGGCGGTGAGGGGCCGAATTAAAAACTCGCCTCACCTCGGTTTTCTCTCCGACTATTTTCGACCCGGCTGCATTCTTCTTCGCTAGTGCGATTATTGCCGTTCCGCCTCTTACGACGATTCCCGACCGCGATCAACGCCAACCGTCCACCCACGCGCGTTGACCCCGTGTGAATTGGTCTCGCCGAGCCCGAATTGTGTACTCAGGCTCGAACTCGGCCCACCGACAGCGGAACGCCCTGGGCCTGTTCCAGCACGCTTCTCTCCCCCCTCTCCTCGCCCCTCACAGCTTCGGCGCGCGCTCCTCTTCGTTTCACGAGCGTCTGGGAAAGCGCACGACTCGTCGTGTGCCACTTTTATGTATTCACAACTCTCGGTTCGAGCGCACCGAACTTCTCTCCTCGAGTCACAACGCACGCACGGACCTTCACGAGAGAGGTTTACACACCGTGAACTTGCCCCCTCCTTCGCTCCTCGGCGACTTAGCCGCCCGATTTTTTTTTTCCAGTTACGTAAAGATGAATATCCGATGTGTCTTTCTCCTTGTGCCTCCCTTTTACGTGCGCACACGGTGAAACGTGCAAAAGCCCGCGAATTCGCTCCTTGAAAGGACTTTCCTCGAGTCTAATTTTTTTTTCTCTCTTAACCGGACGCGTCACCTGCCAGACTGAAATTCAGATAAGATTTATCCCCTCGTGACGCAAGACGTCGAAATTCTTATTACGCATCTACCACAGTGAGAGCGTTTCAGGCGTCTGTGTTTGCGACGACGTTACGGTTTTTTTTCCCCCCCGGACAATCGTGTCGCGAGTAATGGGTGAACCTTATCTCTGCGAATGTGTTTCTTGTGACTACGGCGATGCCGTCACGATCTCTTTTCGTCGTACCCTCTTCAGCCAAGTCACAAGCCTTACTTCGGTTGGTTCTTTTTTTCGTTTTTTCTTTTTAATTGGCGTGTAAGCTTATCGATACCGCAAAGGCAATGCTTATCTCGTGCGAACGGCACGACGATTGCTCGACCGCTCTAAGTTCCCTCGAGCAGTCCCGGAAATGTTTGCACTCGCGCCGCTGGCGCTGTGAATTAATTTGTTGCGGTCGCACGGAGGTCTTCCGCATTTAACGAATCCCCACCGGCCGATTAATCGCTCGACCGTGCACGAGTCGACGAAAAATCTTCGAGCGTCCCTCGCCGCTTCGATCGTTTGAAACTCCCGCGAATAACTTCCCTCTCTCTCGGTATCTTGTTATTCCAGTATTTCCTTCGGAAAGCGATTCACAAATCCGTATGTATATTTATCCCTCCGATTCCGATGCGTGTCGAAAGAGTAACGGTAGCTCGATGAATTAAACGACGCCCGACGCTACACATATACGCACCGCCGTTACTTATCGTCACGAGTAGTCGGAACTTGGTCGCAGTTGCGTAAGAGATCTCTCGATGGCTCTGCCTACGCGTGTATATTCACTCGTACACTCCTCGTGCGTTACTCCCGTATCACACGCCTACGTACACCCGACCAATCGACGTGAAATATTTATTTATTATACAACGACCCTTCTCAAACGAATAACTCGATACATAGAACGCTCGCTGAGTTGCGAAAGTGTGTTGCGGACTGGAAGTTTGCAGCGTGCAAATCTTGTACGAGACACTCGCAGGTACACAACGCCGCTTGCAATCTTCTTTTTTTTTTCTTCTCCTTCGCGTATAATAAGTTATATCTCGTTTTGTTCACAGCAGAACCCGACTACGGTCTTGAGACTTCTCCTTTCGTCCGTTCGTCTCCAGAGCGCTCTCGTTGCAACAGAGTAAGAAAAAAAACAAACAATGTCGGTCGACTGCGCGGCGGCGAGGAGGAGCTCTGCGGGATAACACGAGCTTGGCAAGCTCGAACTGGAGTGGTCACGCCGATTTACAGTATTATACCCTTCGAAATATGATTAAAGCGTTTAACGCAACAAGTGGTGGAGGGAATTCGTGGGGATTCCTCGGTATTGCATATGACTTGACGAAGCGGCTTTACCACGCGCGCGCGCACACACACAAAGAAGACGCGCGCGCATACGACTAGCGGGCCTTACCGAGACCCCCGTCAACGTACGTCGCACGATGGAAATGCGTCATGGTTACAGCGCCGGCTAATTAACCGAAGTATATACACACGCGTTGTTAGCGATGGGCTCTCCGCGAACCCGTTTAACACCCGCTTTTCAGACCGGGAATCGAATAACACTCATACAGAGAAACGTGACGCGCAAAGAATTTACAGCGATGAACGTGTAACTCGATGTCGATATCTCGAGTCAAAGTTTACCGATTATAATTTTAGCGTGCGTGTGTCGTGGGAAGCGGATGCGCGTCGCAAAGCAAGAAAAAAAAAGAACGATCGGAACAGGCGGAAAATCTATGTTAATTGGTGGTATTTTAATTAACTCATTGAACGCGCGCTGCAATTCTGTTTTTCCCGATCTCGAGAGGGGAATAACACTTTTTCGAGGCGCTTCGGGACGATGGCAATCCCACGGAAGCGTGGACGAAAGACTGGCGATGCCCTCTTCTCTCGGTGTTCTTCAGTCCGAGAGACGATATTTATCGCATTCGCGCATTAGCCTCCGCTCGGAGAGCGGCCGCTCCGTGGGAGAGACGAAGCGTTGATGGGCCTGTCGCCGGTCAATCGTCTTCTAATGAAGACGTACTGGCCATCGGAGTGACTCAATGCCCGACGACGAAAGGGACTCGGTTTAACAACGTTTCATGTCCTTTTAGATACGACGCTAATAACCGAGAATCTTGTTGCTAGTTGCGACCGTTTGACTCCTACTTTGAGTTCGTGCATCGTCGGAATCCGTTTCTCTCTCCAAATGTTTACTCTCCGACGGTTGGAACTCGGCTCGGCGAAGCTTGCGGTGAAAAATGTTTCTACGATCGCGCGTAGAATGCCGCGACGTTCGTGCCCCGCACAACTCCAATAGGAATTATGGGACCGCTGCGGCTACGCGAATAGAGATCGACGAGTTTTCTTTCGTGCCTAACGATATTGTCGTTCGTTCGGACAACTCTACTCGCCTGTGTCCTCGCATTCCTCGCGCTTCTTGCGTTACCGCGCGAGTTAAGTAATCGTGCGGTTTAAAGGCGGAGATTCATTAGCGGCGCGCGAACTCCGCTCGACTTACAGGGGACACCGGGGGAATCGTTTTATAGCGACGCGACACACCTTCCTCCCCGACCAATCCGGGCTCGGTCGGTAACAGAAGATGTAAGTTTTTTCACGGATGCTGACCGTTTCCGGATAAAGGCAATTTCTTACGTGAACCGGCCGTCGATTTGTGCTTTTGAGGATGAACGGCTGGCTGGATTAAAGAAAATGCGTTACAGTTTTTGTTATCGCCCGCCGTAACTCACATACCCCGAATAACTGCGGTGGTCGAGTGGCTAGAGTACTAGCTCGGTAAGGTGAACGGCCCAATTACTGATCACCTATGCTCCGCATGGCATTGAAAATGAAAGAAGATTGTTAAAAATAGTGGAGATATTGAAATAACTGGTATTACAGAAAAGTTTAGCCTTAATTAATTAAAGCAAGTATGATTTTGGTATTTTTTTTACCATTTTGTAAATAATAAACTCGAAATATACGCAACGTTGTGAATGACCCGTTTAGAGTCCTACAATTTTGTCATATGGCCCATATAGTGACCAATCTGAGACCTAATCAGTGATCTACAATTTTGTTATATAGCCTATATGTCTAAGGCCTAATCACTGACCTAGGCCGTGTTGCATCTATGCCCGATTAGTGACCATACATAACTCACCAGCGTGCCCATCGCGTTGACTGAAACATGCGGACACTAATGGGAGCATAAAGCGCGTTTATAGACTTAATTCTGACCCACGTATTTTCCGGCGAAATTGTAATTTCTCATTATTTTCTCGGGCACCACTGATTTAATTGATCCTTAATCACACAGTACAACGTGGATTCATTATTTTATTCGCTTCTGATAAAGAAAACGAACCGATTTTAGAAACGTAACCGCTTAATGAAAGTGACAAGAAAATGGCCTGCGCCAGGTTATTCCTGGCGGGTTCACTGATAAAATTCTGGAAGTCGAACATTTTATAATATTTTGTCCCGATGTTCATACAATCACATGATGGACAATATAAACAATGTATAAAAAAAGTAAGTATGCCGGATGTAAATAGAATTTATCATCGTAGATAATATGACTAACGGACAATAATTGGGCCACGGTCAATAATTGGGCCGTTCACCTTACTGATGGTGACTCAGGAGACTCGGGTTCGAAGCCCCTTTAAAGCGATTGAGATTTTCGTGAACAGTAGCACGTAGCAGTATGAAGTGTATGCTGTCATAAGCCGGGCCACACCGTACACGTAAGCACTTGAGCTCCGGGAATCGGCCAGTGGCCGGCTGTGTTCGGCATGGGTTTTACCGTTGTTTCCCTATGCTCTAGGCAAATGCGAAATTGAGTGTTTCTAACTCATCAAAGTCCGTCAGCAGCCGCAATTGGGTCAGTAATTTCTCCGACTACCAAATTTCTTAAGAACTTGGGCTAGAGGTCGTTTTCGGAGAAGAACTACCTTTCCACATTCATATGTATCCATACTTAACAACAGTAGCACTCAGTGAGGTAATTTAGTGAGAAGACATTATGGGGCTTATACGGGAATTATACTACTCCAAATGCTACCTCTTATTTTCGAATTTGAGCACCATGATACACTTGATATGATTACTTAAGGTGATGCGAAATTCCGCACCTGGTAACAAAAACTGTACTGAACACCGATGAAAAATAAAATTGTCTTTCCCTGGAGAATCGGTAGAAATAGGGCAAGACCATTAATTTTTTTTTCTCGGCGGTCTGCCGTCTCAAAACGACATACAGTATAGTTTTTGTTACCAACTGGGCGCGGGGCAGATGGGCTGGGCGTTATATCACATCATCTTAACTCTTTATAAGTCACACCTCTATCACCACTCTTAGGCGTTACCGTAGCGACGCGTGACTCCCAATGTCCGTCCGTTAGTCCCCGCTTAATCTACAAACTGGTAGAACAGACTAATTGCAAGAAAAATGATTATTACTTTAACAACCTACTTCTAATTCTCACAATTTCATGCAAGATTCAAACGATAACGTATCATCTTGAACGTTTTGATGTTACTGTTTTAATCTAATATGATCTTGTAAAAATTATATGTGAGGTTGAAACAGCAATATATATTTTTGGCGGAAAGTACGTGAATTTTTTCCATTGCACTAATTAATAAATTATGTCGTGACAAACATTTTCATTGACGTGAGCGGCCGATGGCATATCCGTGGACATGCTTTTTCGAGGAATGCGACGCGGAAGTGCTGCTCATTGAGCGTCGAACTGACGCCAATGTAAAGGGTAAACAAATACGCAACATACGTCCGGGTAATCTTATCGAGGATCCATCGATCCGTGATAAGGCTATACGGGCTACGTAAAGGCTTTTTTTAAGTACCATGGGAAACGCGCCAATGACGAGAACAGCGCGCGCAGAATGACCTTTGAATCGTCTCGTTGCTGCTCCACACAGTGGGAGAAATATCCAAGTGGGAGATAAGTATAAAAATTCCCGCGTTCGGCATGAGCTCAGTATACGTTGGCCCTCGCGCCAACGAAGATACAACGGAAAAATGTTTTTCCCGCTTTTATCCAGCAAAGATTAATTTATTGGCCAAACTAATTAGTTGGAAAGTCCAACCAATTAATTTCTTGGCCGAACCAATGAATTATAGTTGGCCAAACGAATTAACTTGCAGATCCAACGAATGCGTTGATTGGCAACCAGTTAATTGGTTGGCCCAACAAAAAAAAAAAATTGCCCAGCGCATATTTAACCGCGCAGTTGGTTGGGCCAACTATTTTTTATCCGCGAACGATGATGGGGCAGAAATTGTGGCACAGCGAGCTCCGCACGAGAATCGTGAGCATCGTTCTCACGATTCGTGGAAGAACCACGGCCTACGTTGCATCTCGACGATACAAGATTATCAAGCTTGGCACGAGCACAGTAATTTCATCCGCCGAATCGACGGTAATGTACGGATACGTAATCAAGAGATAATAACGAGAAGCTGGCACGCTAGCCACGTGCTCACGGTATGCCCTCGGGGCGTACACGGCCGTAGGAGAGGGAGATGCCTTTCCTACAGCTGCAAAAGCAGCCGCGGCAGCTACGTTATGTGTTACATACCTAAAACGTCTGAATGACCGGCTCTCCGCTCTCGTACTCGTCGCGAAAGTGCACATCGAGGAAAAATCGACGAGCGATGCACTCGCGGGCGAGACGAGAGCGGGGCGCGCGGGGGGTTTCGGTCCGTGCTATGATCGCGGACGGGTGCCGCTAATGGCACAGTGCGGTGAGGATAATGAACGCGTTCTCGCTCGTAAGACTCGCACTTAACGAAGGAATCGAGAGGCGCGAGAGAGCAGCGGGCGCGCAACGAACCCCGGGGGACGCGAGTTAATGAGCGCTGGTGCGTCGGCAGTGCGGACCACCCGATCGGCAACATCCAGCCGGGCACTCGGCCGAGGCTCGGCCAGAGCGTTTGTGCGGCAGGACGGTACCAATTACGTTTCGCGAATTGCGATCGAGGGCCGTATCAATGGAGCTCCCGTAGCCGTTCCACAGCTTCTGGCCGCTGCGGTGCAGACGCATCGAGAGAGCGGAGAGGGATCTTTGATTTTTTTCTTTTTTCACGCCGACTCCGATCTTCCGGTCGCGAAGCTCTTCCGTTGGCCGGTTCATCTGCAACTTTAACTTTTTATTTAATTCGCTGCGGGACGGGAGACTCGAGACGGAAGTAAGACGAACGCAGAGGAATATTGTTTTTGGGCAACGAGCCTTAAATTATTCCTGAACGCTCATGCTGCTAGTTAATTTATAAAATAGATTTTTTTTTGTTTTTTTTTTTTTTTTTGTAAACAGTATGTCGACGGCGAGAGAATAAAATTGTCTGGATTAGGCGCGATTCACGTTGGTGAAACATTCTTGCGCGTAAAAAAAAAAAAGTACCTACAAGTCGCGATTCCTTCGGTGCGTGGGTATCGGGAATATGTGGCGAACATACACGCGCAAAGAGCCGCCTCTCGCAACTATAAAGAAACGAGAGCGATAGCTAATTGATGCGGTGATTGAGCAATAAAGAGCCGAAGCCGAAAGGGAACGGCGAATTGAGCCGCGCGAAACGACGCTCGCCTATCTGTACAACTTGTGTACGGATACGCGAGGGAACACGCACGAGCCACGGCTCGTGTGAGTGTCGTTTCTCGGATTGGTGGGTCACGCCGAGAGCGTTGTCCAAGTATAAAATCGCATAATTTATTTAGCAGATCGTCCCCGATCGTGTGTGTGCGTGTGTGGCTGTCCGAACGTATGCGCGCGCCGAGCGCCGTGCGTAGCCTTCGATTTGTACGAATTAGTACAGATCGAGAGTCGAATTCTGTGGTTGCTTCGTGTGATGCCGATTTGACCGCCCTGGGGCATCGAGAGTTTAGCCTCGGATATCGATTATTATCCGTCGACGTTTCGTTTTAACTATCACCGACGAGCGTAATAGAGCTGCTCTGTCGTGACACGCTCGATTTTATCGGTGCTCGAGGTAAGTTGGCTTCGTCATCGGGCAAGATTCACTTAGCTCGGCGGGAACGCCCTGCGCCGAATCTCACGACGGATATTAGCGCGTTGAGGATGACTTTTTTTTTATCATCACTCGAACTTCTGTGAAAAATGATAAAGAGATTAATTTCGAGGGTAAATACTCGACGACATTGTCGCCGGGAACGATCGCGATTAAATTAATGACGGGCGCACGGAGCGCGGTGAAAAATAATATCAATAGTCCCGGGGCCCTCCCGGAGTGCGTGCGTACGTCAGAAACTTAAGTACGGCCCTCGACGTCAATCAAGAAACAAAAAGGCAATAAGCCAGTCGGCTAATATAGTTTCTCAAGCTCCTCGCATATGCTCTTTGAGCGCGCGCGGAGAGATCTAGATTGAATAAACATGCTATTTATAATATCGACGAAAAAAAAATAGTTTTAATTTTTTTTTTTTAACCAGTGAAAAAAAATCGTACGAAAAGTTCCATGCAAATGATCGTTCGTAACGATCATTCGGATCATACTGAAAAATCCTCAGCTTTTGAAAGAACAAATTGTAGAATGAGGTCCTTTTTTATATCTATTGTTCTCAAAAAAATGTAAATCCTCCAAAATTTTTTAACATGTAGAGATTTTTTTACACCATCGTAACACCGGTATGAACAATCGATTGCATAAGATTTTTCGTGCGACAATTTTTTAGCCGAGGAAAAATAAAACTGTTTTTTCCCCCTTAAATCCCCCCTCCTCCGCCCTTAACGAAATTCAACCTATGTAAATATAAATCGCTCTCTGCAACTCTCTCTCATCTCATCTCATCGTGTTCTACCATCGTCCTAAAGTAGTTCACGCAACGGTAAAACACTGATTTATCAGATTTACTGGCAGGTTCTCTTCCGTACCGTGGCCATACACCTTAGTCGACCAGGCATGCACGATCGTTAATACCGTCATTTTTTTTTCCATCTCTCCGGAGAATATCCATACCGTACAACTCGTCGAGCATCGAAGTATCGATTCGTCGAATAAAAAGTCTCCCCGTCCGGAAAACTCCGTAACCATCGAGCTATTCCATTCGTCGTCGATTTATTCCATTCGATTATTACCTTTTTGCGTCCAACTGGCGCCGGATGCTGTTGATGTTTGTCGACTATTCCAAGCAGGCAATCGTCGCACTTGCAGTACAGATTCGTAGCTGCCGAATCGCCCGAAACAACAGAACTGAATGTACTCGCGCTCGTCTGACTGTCCATCGAGTCGGCCCTCAGCAGCAGAGTCTTCTTGGCCACCAGCGAGTTGTTGGCGATCTTCTCGCCCTCGTAAACGTCCGAGATGCTCTGTCGCTCCATCTTGGCGAGCAACAGTTGCTCCATGAGATTCAGACTCGGCGACGTAGGTGTCGTGGGCTGAGGGACTCTCGAGCATCGTGACGATCCTTCTTTACACTCGCTGTTCTCCATCGCGATGCTTTGCGAGAGCTCGGCCTGTGCTCCTTCCAAAGGTGCCAACGTCCAACAGTCGTACGAACTCTCTTACTCACTGCTCCGTTACTTCCTCGAAGACGGCCGTGCCCGTGTGTGCTTAGGTGTTTTCTCTGCCGCCGCGAACGTGTAGACTGCCTTCCTGCGAATCACGAGAACTTTGAACTCTGTTTCTCTTTCGTTCGTAATGGAAAACAAACAACAAAAAACAAACGCGACGCACTTTTATTATTTCCTTTCGTATTTAACGGTGTAGGAATGTGCGCTCGATGGTAAAAAGGTTTGCAGCTTGAGGCAGTCTTTCGCTCGAGGGAAGGGATACCGAAAGCGGAACGCATTAATTATAATTTTTTCGGTGTGGGCAATTATCCGACTTCGACTGTTATTTTTTTTTTTTTTTTGTGTTTCCAATCTCCGGCACCGTCCCTCGGGACTTGCACTCTCCGAGCAATTAATTCAACGCCGAGGAAGGGCACACGTGGACGCCTGCGGTATATTTATTGTATACTGGCCACAGAAGCGACGAGCGCTCGGTCGAGGAGTGAGCTCGCTAAAAAAATCGTCCCGGACAAATTGTTGTTTCCACAGTGCGCCGAGAATATTGTCATTGTTCGCCGGGTATTCGCCGGGCGAACCGTACGTGACTCTCCGCCAGGTGTCAATCAAGCTTTCACAACGAAGCTGATGATGACTGTGGGATTCCGAAAAAAACTCGGACGATAGCTCGTTTATCGTGATACTTGCGAGCAGTCACAAGACAGACCACCGACGATGTTTATTTTCTTTTATTTATTTTTTGTTATTTATTTTTTTTTTATCACTGACGGACCTTCCTCGATCCCTCACCGAAGCGACGACCGGTGGACGAGCTGCTCCGGGCCGCTCGTCAAATTATCGAACAACTAAAATCCACAGCACGTTTTAAAGGCAATCGAGTCTCGATCGCGTCAACGACAAAAGTACGAATCGGTGGAGAGAGAGTAGCAAACACACCGTCCAGAGTAGAGGTACTCCCGACAACGGATGCGCAACTACGCCTCGCTGGCGTAGTGTCTCCGCTCCGTGTCACGGCCTCGAGCACGTAATGGCCATTAAATTAAATTCCGTGCCGCGAACCAGCCGGCTCTCTTCTGGCCGAAGCCCGGTCTTTTATATCCGGCAAACTCTTTTTTTGTTTTCTTCTCTCCGTTGTTATTGTTCTCGTGTTATTTGTGTTGTTTTGTTAATTTTTTTTTTCGTTGCAGACGATAGACGGATGGTCGGGAAGCACCGGCCGAAAGTTTGCGGAGCGACTGACACGATGAGAGTCACGATACAGGTGCCTCGGCGGCGAGCTGTCGCGAGTAGCCGTCTCTCCCCCGGTCCGGAGAACACCTCTCTTTGGCGAACGGCGGGTAACCACCACTCTGTCCCAGCTGGATTCGTTTTCTGTCGTTCGCAAGATATTCGTCACGCTCGACAACAGAAACATCAAAAGTCCGGGCAGGCAACGTCTCTCTCCTCGGACTATTGTAACCGAGAGAGATGTGTTCGTGTGTGTCACCCAAGGACGAAGGTAAAACCGTCGTTACGAACGATGACGTCCGCTCGTTTCGTGCCGATTTCGACGTTGTCTCGGTGCTCTAGTATTCTCTCGACCGTTCCGTCATAGTCGGTTGACGGGTGTGTGCATTCATGGACGACAACGGTGAGCTGTTTTTCTTCATCCTCCCCTTCCGCTTCTTCTTCTACTTCTTCCTTTATCTCGATTCAAGAGAGCCTGAGTGGCCTCTTTGTCCCGTACAAGTAACGAGGCACGCTCGAACGAGCACGCGGTTACCACGCCGTAGTGTACTACTCGCTACACCGCTTGAAGTTTTCCTCCGCTTCTTTAGCGTCGGCTACGCCGTCGAGATTCCTCTTTGCATGGCCCCAGGTGAAGATTGATCTTTCGGTCGGGCCGGAGAACTCGGAACGGTATCACTTTCTCGATGAGATCTCGAGAGCGGCCGACGCACCACGATTCACCGAGGACCACGGCTCGATCCGATGATTTGTGAAATAATCCTCTCCTGAGGCTTATTTTTGTTTGTTTTTTCTTCTTTTTTTTTCTTATCTCCTCCGATACTTATCTCTTCTCCGCACACTCTTCACTCCCAGATCCGTATATAGATCTGTGAATACAATTAAAATATCTCTCAATTATAGATATCAAAAAATAAATACTCCTCGATGGGATTCACGAACAAAAAAGTTTCGGAGATGTTTCTCGCACAATCTACCGAACACGACTCGTCGAATATATTTTCTACTGACTCGAAGGGAGCAGGCTCTACCCCCGCTCCTCAAATTTTCCGGACGTTTTTAGCTCCATAGGCCTCCGTAGGCGTCGGACCTCTCAGCGGGACATTTTTTTTTGTTTTTTTAAGTGTGTATTACAGGCGGAAATATCACGCTGCCTCGTTCACGCCGGATTGAGAATTCCCTGGCCTGCTGCTATTCGTTTTTCACGGAAACACAAATAAACCGAGGGCCGTGAGGAAGTCTCGGAGACGCGGCTGCGCGAAAAGTACCACCCGGTGAGTGAGCGACTGTGCTCGACTGACTGACTGACTGACCACTGCTCAGCTGCCTTCAACGACGATGGTCGTTACTTAAGAAACTCGCTCGAGATTTGCTACTTCTCCAAAGCACTTGGGTATCCGACACACGTGTCGCTGGGCTTACCGGGCAGCAGTGATTCTCTCCTTCTCGCGAATACCGCATAGGTTTTTCCGAGCGGGTGAACGAGCTCCCTCGATCGAGACTCCGACCGAGTGACGGCGAGGATAAACAAGCTCGACACACGAGGCACACTAAAATATCCAATCCTTTGGAGCAGAGATTGTTTCTTATTTTATGACGGGCGGTCTTCTTGGCATATATTTCAGTTCTGTTATTGCTGCAATATTTGTTTTTTTTCGAAGGCAAAACAAACTGTTTTCAACTCGGGCTCGGAAGACAGTTATGTATATTAATAGAACGTCTCTCTGACTTCTTTCTTGTTATTTTTCAGTTTTTTGTTTGTATCTCTATAATCTTGTGAAAGTAAAAAAAACACGAAGAACCAGGTCATTCGCACAGTTTCTCGGGCATAATTTATATCTCAGTTTGGATCGCCACCGGGCAAAAATCCCACCACCTGGCAATTGAGGCGAACAATCAATGGGGCCCCCTGCTCGTCGCGCGACCCGCGTTCTCGCGGGCGCGAACGAGCTATCGAGTTGCTCTGGGCAATCTGATAAAACAGTCGAGCTTTCTCGCTACGAGTCTAAATTTAGGCTCGATGGAACATTGCGTCACAATTGGTGCATTCTCGAATTCATCGGCCAGATAAGAGTGCAATTTTTTATAAACATATTCCGTTCCTTCATTGTCGTCTTCATTACTCGTTGTATCGGGAAACGGACGAGCCGATTCGATACCGCGAATATATAAATTGATTATTCCATTAATGATTTTCAATGTATCAGGAAGATTGAAGATAGTAATTCGCCGCGTCATTGTGAGTCTGCCGGCTGGAATTCGTGAACGCACGCAATCGCTTGCTTCGTCCTCGCGACGAGGAAAGCTCGCTTGACTGTTTCATTTATCTTCTTGCTTCGCACATTGTTCCCTTTCGCGTTCGAAAAATTAACTCCCCATCGGCAGCCCCTCCTTCATCGTCCCGAAAAGAAATTCGTACCTGTAATATAAATTACCGGGTTCGTTAGTAAAATGATAAATGAATGCAGGAAAAATGGGTTTTTTGTTTCGAGCACCCCCTGGCACGATGGAGCATAGTAACGGTTCAACGTGCGATTACGTTACCGCTCAGGTGTAGACAACGTAAACTGAGCGACCGACGGAGCGAATAAACACACGTAAGAGCCCATCGGCACGAGGATCGAAAGAGACTCCGAAGGCCCTCGAGAGGCGCGTAAACGGCGTGTCTCGGGATTCCTCGAGTGCTTCGAGAATTAATGAATTTGCCGTAGCCACCTCGAGGCGAACTCGAAGATTCGTGAAACGAATAAACGAAGTGAGCGCCTTGACATGTAAATATAATATTCACGCCCAGCCGCAAACCGCGTTTGTGAACGAGCTGAGAGAAAGGGATGAGGTCGAAAGTAAAACGTTCCCGAACTCTCAAATGATTGAGTCGTCGATTTCAAAAGGCTTTGCAGCCAGCAGCGTAAATGTTTTCCCACTTTCGCTCTTCCGCGTCTCCGACCGACCACCAGTCGACGAGATATGAAATCGTTAATCGACAAACCGTACCACGACATTTATCAATCATAATCGCTCAGCGTTTCCGCTTAGAAACTCACGAGATAACTTCCCGAGTGGAGCTCGACAAACTTTGCGTAGCTGGAAATCTCCGTTGCAACGTTCAATTTCAGTCTAAGTGTTTAAAATAACTTCTCGGCTAATTTGCATCGGCGTTAATGTCGATACTCATTCGATAAGGTCGAAGTTTTTTTTTCCCCCAGAGGTCGCCGTTGATATTTATCTGCGTGTTAAACGATTTGATAAATACAACGAGAATATTTGTATAGTTATAGTTATACAGGAACAGCACGAGAATTCTCGTCGAGCCTGGCTGTGACGTAGGCGACGGCGCGGAGGAGATTGTCCAGTCACTGGGACATTCGCGAAAGATCTAGCGAGTCCAGCACGAGAGAAACAGTGAAGAGGGGGGGCAAAACGAACCAGTGTCTTCCACTTGAGACAAGACTTTGTTTTTTATTGCCACAAAAGCTTCATCAAAATGGTTCATTTTGCCCCCGCGTTCCGTTTTGCCCCGCTCCTCTGTGTATACGTTGCAACGTGCATCGTGCGCGTCCCACGGCCGCCACAGACGAATGGACGGGCTCGCGGGGCTCCCGGCGATTCTCGTTCCACCACAAGCCCACGCACAAGTCTCCGAGGCAATCCTCTATACACGAGCCCATTTGATCGGCGCATGCTCGAGCCAACACGAATTAATTTAATCGCGCGGGTCGCAGTTCGCTGATTAACGCTTTGCCACGTCGCTAACTGGGCCCAGCTATAAACACACCGCGAACTCGATCTTCCTTTCGTTACGATCTATCGTTGTCCGATCGAATACACGGCGAGCCAGTCCGCGGCTCGGCAACGCGTTTATTTTTCGGGTAGGTCGCGGTTTCCTTTTTCGTCATTCGCGACGAACGCCGACAATCTTTTCTTTTTTAAGCGCGCCTGGTTAGATTTTACCGTTGTTGCGATGGATCATCTAAATCGATGAAGTGTAGCGACCGCCTCGATAGCGGCGAGAGAAAATTTATCCCGAGTCCCGAGTTAACGGAATCACTCACCTGCGGCCGTTGAAACGGTTGCAGTTCGGTGACCTCGAAATCGTCGCCGCTCAGGCTCGAATTCGTCGAGCAATCTGATATCTTGCGTAACGGTGGAATGTCCAGCAGCTCGATAGTAGCTTTTCCAACCTCCCTCGTGTGTTGATCGTTGTGAGAATCGTCGCTGGTTCCGCTGTCCGATTTATTGCTGTGTCGATACGGGCTCGGCGATGCAAGACAGGAGTTTCTCCTGCTCGGCGGATCATTCGTACCGCTGTTCGGAGAAAGTCAAGAGCGTCACATGGTTTAGTCAAGAAAAATTCCAATGTCCGGATGACTAAAAAACGTGACGAGCTTGTATATTTCTACAGGAGCCGGGAACGCGTATCGTCCTTTCTCAAAATTCTCGTCATCGTTTTTAAAGCGTCATCGATATATATTTACCCGTTCGCGATAGCGCTGTTCGTCGTAAGACACGCGCAGCAAGAGTCCGAATGACGTCTTCTCCCACAGACCTGCAACAGGTGACTGTCGAGCGAACGGGAAATATCCTGAAACTCGCGGATCTCGTCGCAATCCAAACACGAACAACTGCTCGATTGGCTTGGCGTACCGCTTATTCCACCCTCGTATTTCTCCAGGTCGGGATCGCTCCTCTCGTACTTCTCGTCGAGATACGAATAATCAGAATAATCGCTGACGACTACGCTCGGCGTTCTCCAGTACCTTGGTTGGCCCTCGGTCGATTCGCATTCCGCCCCGTCGCAGAGGATCAAGTTCTCCCAGCCTGGAAATAAACAAGTAAAAGAAATAAAAATGAAAAATTACAATTGAAGCATCGATCAATAATCCCTCCGTGTGTTAACTGTACACTGTGAAAGAGGTCCGAGCATTTAACAAACGTTTCTTGTCCACAAACCTCTACTAATTTTTAACTGAAAAAATAGTAATATTAGTAGTAGTAGTAGTAAAATAGTAAAATGGTAATAAGAAAAATAGTAATATTAACAAGGAAAGAAACAGGATCAGCAAGAAAAACAGATAGTAAAAATTAGCAGTAAAAAGAAATACTAAAGTTGACAAGAAAAAAATTGTAAAAATTGGGAAGTAAAAAATTATAAGATTGGCACGAAAATAATTGTAAAAATTGGCAAGTAAAATATTGTAAAATTGTCAAGTAAAATATTGTAAAATTGTCAAGTAAAATATTGTAAAATTGGCAAGTAAAATATTGCAAACTTGGCAAGTAAAATATCATAAAATTGGCAAGTCAAATATTGTAAAATTGGAAAGTTAAATATTGTAAAATTGGCAAGATAATAATTGTAAAAATTGGCTAGGAAAGAATTGTAAGAATTGGCTAGGAAAGAATTGTAAGAAATGGCTAGGAAAGAATTGTAAGAATTGGCAAGGAAAGAATTGTAAAAATGGACAATTACAGAATGAAAGAGAAAAAATAAAAAAAGCGAATGTTTCCGACGATAGATTTTTTTGGTTAAAAATGCTGACCTTTTTCACTGCGTGCTTGAAAAAATTTACCTTTGACTTGATCCTCGTCGCTGAGAACAGCGCTGTCCGAGCTGCAGCATCTGGTGACCTTCCGCTTGGCTTTTCTCCTCTCGCACTGTCCACCCCTGGAGGCATCCTCCTCCCCGGCGTTTGGAGAATCCAAATTCCAGCATCTCGCAACCAGTGCTTTTCTCCTCTCCGTGTCCGGCTCGATGCCCTCGTCGCTCTGAGGACTCTTACTGAGAATTCTGGCAACGGGCACCATCGCTGTGTCGAACTCGTCGTATCTCTCCGTGTCCTCATTCGGATCATTGCAATCCTTGGTAGTTTCTCGTTGCGTGCTGTTCGTACCTTTAGATTTCATGTCTGCGTCCGTTGTCGCATCATCCGGCCAGGAAGGAGCGTTGTCGTCCAGTAATTTTTTGATCTTCGTGACGATCTCTCCGAGCGGAGAATCGACGTCGTCGCCGATACGCCTCTCCGGTGACTCGTCGTCGTTGACGTCCCGATTACCGCATTTCCCGTTGCCGCAACGTCTCCTTCGCCTGACACGTACATTCGGAGATCCGAGCACCGGCGACGACGAGCTCGAACTCCCGGCACTTTTTCCCAAATTATTCCTCACCCCGAATTTCGACGCACCCCCGTTTTCCCACCCGGGATTATCGTCGACGATTGCTCGTCGTCGTTGCGAATCGTCAAATTTCGCAATCCTTTTGCTATCGTCGATAATGTCTCGTGTAAGTTGAAATATTATCTTTCCGCTCCGTGTGAATTCGTACGTGGTAATGCTCGACGACGCACTCGGTGCACCACTTTTTCTTGGCCTCCCTTGAACCGTTGTTCGTCCTCGTCCCGAAGTAACGCGTCTCACTCGGCATCCTCGACGAGGAACAACGGCCGACGAACGTACGGTAATAACGGCGTAGCAAACTTTCTTCCGACAGCCGGGCACGACGGCTCGACGACTGGCAATAGTTGTACGTGCGAGGCATCGCGCACGTCTCTCCTCACGCCGTAACCGACGTGCCGCTCTGTTCGATGATGCTGTCGCGTCGCGACGCCGGCGTCGGAAACGGCCATTGCCAGCTGTTCTGGCGTTCGTCGACGCAGCAGCAGCAGCAGCAGCAGCAGCCGCGGCGGCTGCGGCTGCGGCAGCGGTGCACCCGACGTCCTCGACGACGCCCAAGTAACTCGTACTCTCGGAGTCTCCTTTCGCCTCTCTGCGCCGCCTCGAGTTATTCGCTCTGCGATAAGCCAAGATGCAATTAACAGCAGTGCCGGTCGTTAAACGTTTTTTGTTCGACGATCGCCTGTGACCGTCGACCGAATCCCCATGAATCTTATTGAAACGATGATCAAACGCTTGTCTATATTTATTTACATCCTCCTGTTGCTCATCGTGCGGCTCGGATAGAACGATGTTTCTTTGATGCACCGATGCCCAACCAGCAGCGCCAGCGTGACATTTCCACGTGCGCGTTTGATTATGATAATTTTCATTCGAGTACGATAGGTCGTTGAATGAATCGTCGTTCCTCGTGCTGCAGCTGCAATGATACAGGCTGCCAGTCCTATCGTCCGGATATCGTTGCGGAACCGAGAACCGTTGATCGTTTTCCAGCGGGTAACTCTTACGGCGTTGTCTTTGACTAAAAGTATGTACGACACAAACTCGAGTCTCATAAAAAAGGAAGTTCAAAGTTATAACTCTACGATAAACGATAGTACAATTGTTTTCGTACTGTTGTATTAGAGTAGACGGCTAGGTAGGACGGTGAGTGCAGGACGCCAACGTAACGTTATAGCATAACGTTGCGGGTGTGTCTATTTACGCGCATACTTAGGCTGAAACCTCGAAGTCTGTTCGTCCGATTCAGCCAACACGTATAATTAACTTGCCGAAGGAAAACAAGCCGTTCGCGCCACGGTGAGAGCTTACTATACACCCGTTACGGTAGTGGTACACACGAAGGAGAGAGAGATTCTCCTTCCTTTCAGATTTTTTTTCTATTTATCTTCCTTCCCCCTCGCTTCGTCCGCATTCCCCGTTGTACGAGACGACGTGTGCCGGATACCGAATGCATGCTCGAATGAATAACCGAGTCGAGAGAAAGAGAACAAGATTGTGAGGAAAAAAAAGATCCAACGCAAAGTTTACATATATCCGGTTGACCGTAAGTAAGAATCTTAGGAAGAACGAGAAGGCGAACGAGAAAGATACACTCGCTGGAAGGTGTATAGGTACACACTGTATATAGAAGTAAGCAGGAGAGGGGGGAGAGTAGTATGGTAAAACGCGGTTTGCCGTGGCGCGTTGCCTCCGGCTGCTTCTTGCTCCTTCGTGCGATTGACGTCACACGTGCGTCAGAGGTATCCAAAGAAACAAGAAAGTATTTCGATTGAATGATGGCGTTCGCGCAGCCATTGGCCGCGGCCACCGACGCCGACGCAGCGAAATCAACTCTCCGTTCGTTCTCTCCTGGCTATCGTTGATTCGTTCTCTAGTCTCCTTCCCCCAGAGGCCCAGCGCACACAATCGGTCCATTATCTTGTCAGTTCAAGTGCCCCTTGGCCACTTGAGCCCATCATCGTCTCGATGCCGCCCGTCGCAGCAGCCGCACGGAACAGCCTGCTGTATTTCTATATCGGTTTTAAAAGTTTAACCGGTTAGATAATTTTTTTTTTTTATTCGCGAACACGCGAACACGATCCGCGTAACGATACTCTCTTGTATCTAAAATCACGGTTTCACGTGAGAGAGCACAGCCGTCGCATTTTTTTTTCATAGCCTCATATTTCGCGCTGGCAAACCGCGCAACGTCGCAACGATGTGTTACATATCCAAGAGTCTCTCAGGGTCTCGCGGAAACGAAACAAACATTAAACCGCAAAAACAACATGGCTAGGTGTGTATATCACTCGTGAGAGCGTATTATATATATTGCTCTTTCGTGAGCATCGAATGATTACGCGGTCGATATACCTCTTTGTCCGTGTGTGGAGCGATATGCCGTATTAATTTACGTCATCGCTGTGTATTCAACATCGCATACTCAGCTTAATAACATATTTGTTGTACGAAAACGCTTTGGTATCCAACCGTATCGCTCTCGTGGGTGTCGACATGTACCATGCATATAAACGGACTCACACGAAGAATTTTAAAAAAGGGTGGGGGGGGGGGGGGGTGTCTGAATAATAGTTTTCTGCTGGGATACGCGAAAAATGTTCCACGTTCTTTGTGTGAAAGAACATCCTGGGAAAACAATGTGCTGTAGGTAAACCTATCACATCTTATGATTCATACATAAATCACATATAATCATATCGATTGTATAATGCCAGAGGGGCGTATAAGGATCGGATTTATATGGGACATTCCATACCTTTTCGACCTGGGTGTAACCCTTCACATCTTGGATTGAGCCGGCAATTTTTTATATAACTGAACTAACTCGAAAAAGCACGCAGATTTTTTACTACATTTAAAAAAATTATTGATAATTGTTTATGATTAAAAAAATGAACTTATCGATGACCACAGTTAGGTAATCTGAAAAAATTCGGAAAAATCTTGTGTCGTATATAACAAAGTTTTTTTTAAGTTAAAAAAAACTTCAGAAAAACCTGAAAAAATTTCCAAAAATTCACTGTTGAATATAAAAATGTTCAAGCGAGATAACCCGTAATCGACTGATTTTTGCCTCTAACTTTTTTTTTCAAAGAAAAATCGAAAAAATAGAAAGTAACGCCGTCCCACGCCCGGCTCAGATCTTAATTTTTTTAAATATGTGACATAAGATTTGTCAGCATCCCTGATAAACAAGCGGCACAAAAAGTAGCAGTTGGCGCAATAATTGCGACACGTGCCGCACATGTCGCAAATATCGCGCCATTATTGCTGCTTTTCGTGACGCTTGACTATCAGGGATTTTTTCCTATTATTAAATTGTGCCGATCAATAAGTTCATTTAGTTAATCATAAATCATTATAAACCATTTTTTTAAATCTGATAAAAAATTCTTTTGAGAATTAATTTAGTCATAAAAAATCGCGGGCCCAATCCAAGATGTGAAGGGTCAAACCCACATCGACATGGTATGGAACGCTTCATATACATCATACGCGGATATTACATCAGGCCATCGATATATGATTATTTATTTATTTGTCAACGGGAAAAAATAATTTTATTTATGCAATAATAGTTATAGATCTGCATCTCATATAATGATACACTTAGATATTAATTGTCCGAGCAAGAAAATAATCAAATTATGTATGTCACACAAGATCGAGTTAATTCTATAATCATTGTATACGATCGTCTATGAGTTACGTATGAATTATATATATGATTATTCCCCCCCCCCCTCCCCCAGATCATTAGCGAGATCGCCAGCCAGAAGTGTCCTCGTAAAGCGTTACTTTCCTAATAGGGAATTGAATAAAAATGGCCCGCCCAATCATGAAAACTACTGAAGATATTTTCAGATGAAATTCTTCAGCGAGTAAAACGCAGTTTTTTTTTTTACGCATTCGCACATCGAGTTAAATTCCAAAGACGTCAACGAATAGAGAGCGACGCAACGATGTTAACAGGTGGCTCTTGAAGTTACTGTGGGCCGTGAGGATATGACTTTGTTTTGTCGGCACGCTAAAGACTTTCGTTGTGCAATACGTTACATGCATACAGCCCTCTTCTATATAGCGTCCACTGTATATATTAGCGTTGGAGTGCAGAAATGTAAACAACTTGGCATGCGATATCCGCATACTCGTATGTCTATACTATGTATCGGTTTAAGCCCGAATAATATTTCTCTCTATATATAGCTATAGATACATATATATATCTTTGTCCAACTAAGTAATTGCCATGTCAGCTGCCCGATGAGCGCACGTGTCGGACCGCGGCGAACGCTGCTGCACCGTTGCGAGATGAACACGCTATGCAGCGACGACCTTCGTTTCTACAGCTTTGTGTAATTCTCCAAACGTAATCTTCGCCGCGTCTCGTCCAAAAGCGGTGCAACAATCTCTGTTCTCGCTGAAAAGCAGGATTCAAACGTAACTCTCCAGCGAACCGTTAGCGGCGCCACTAGCGACGAGATTTGAGCTTCGCGGTCTCTTCAGCCGGAAGTCGCGAAGACTCGAGCCGGTTGCGGATTTGGATAATTTCGTCAATTCGCTGTCGCTGGATAAACCGTTTGCGATCGAATTTCTGTTTAATTGCAAAAGGGAGGATACAGACAAGATTAGATACCTCGAATTTTTATCAACAGCCGGTTCGCGAAATTTGGATACGCACAGAGTTCGAGTGAGACGCTAGATCCAGATATAGAGAATGCCCGGAGGCCAATTTAAAATGGAAACGGGTCAATGACGATACGAAGGCCAGTGACTCTTGTTTGTGTCCCAGATAAGCGATTACACTTATCTCGTGACGTTTTACACATTTTAAATTAACACTATCGTACGCGGGGGGAAATGCGACATTTTTTGTTCAAAAGAACAAAAAAAAGAGACAAAAACGTGAGCAGAGGCTTTCACGTATTTGCACGTCGAATCGACGGTTGGAAGATAGAAAATTGCTCTGGTACCGTCATCGAGAATGTCTGACCTCATTTTCTTAGCGAGCTACTCGCACCAGTAGAATGCAGCGGATCTCTTGCATTAGCGCACAGGCTGCGGTTACTTAATTACTTAATTCCATTCGGCTAATGACTCAATTGTTTCGCCAACTTTTCGTTTCTACTCTCTCATAACATTAAATTTTTGTTTTTCTTCTTGTGTTCATTTCGACGTTGCTCACCTGTCCATTTTATTAATCCTAATCTCGACATTGTGTCTCCTCCCCGAGCTGTTGAATCACCACTGTCCGGATAACTCGCCTGATCCGATCGTCAGTAAACCGACATCGAGCACAATATATATTCTGCAACAAGACGGAATCGACGATATTATCGCGAAACTAATTCAGCGCGAGCCAAATGACGCGGATACGAGTTTCGAATCAAGAGAGAGAGTGTCGATCGTTAACCGGCGAATAGAAAGTACGATACGTGCTCGTGGTTTACGAGGACGATTGTTACCCGCGTCATAGCCAATGGCCGACTGAACCCGAGGATTTGAACTTGACCAGTTTACCCCGGCCCGGCTTCTCGATTCTACTCGTCGACGGGGAGAGAAGGGGGCCTCGGACCGATAACCGATTACCGGTACGATCGGTGTAAGACCGTCTCCGGAATCCGCACCCATCCACGCATCCGAGTCGTCAAGTCAATACTGACAAACACCCACGGTGGGCGCCGACGAGTTTGTCTCTTTAAAATTAAAAAAAAAATAAAGCAGTAAATCAATTCGACTGTACGTTCAAACCTTATTCGTTCGATGATTTCGCACGTTTTCGGAGCGATGACGTAGAGACCGCGCGCCCGCGCGAGAAATCCTCCCACGCGACGTTCAAGACACTCGGACATGAATGTCTCCGACAATTTCCATTTTTTTATTATTTTTCAACGTCCAAAGTTCACAGAACGGCGTAGCAGACGATATCGGACGTCATCGTGTCGTCGTGTTCCTCGGGTCCCAAGTCGAACAAGTTGCTGCCTCTGCTGGGCGTTGGCTCATCCGAGGCCTTGAGCCACTCGTCGATAACGATGCCCGTGTCGATCTTCGACAGCGCGGTCGCGACGTCCGGTCGACTCACTATCCGAGCTCCCCTCTTGACGTTCGCCCGGAGAAATCTCCAGATCTCTGCCTGCTCCGACGTCGATAGATAGAACTCGAAGACGTTGTTCAAAATAACAACGTCCGCGCTTCTGACCTCGTCGACTGCGTCCTCGATCCGTTTGTTCAGTATCTCCACTCGCTTGTTCATCTTGTATTTTTTAACTATCTCACTCTGCAGATCGCAGAATTCCTTGTTCATCTCGACACCGATTATACGCTTCGCGTCCGTGTAAACGTAAGCCTAAAAGACAATCCACTTAATGCGCATAATTCTTTAGATTACTAAAAAATAAAAAAGACGGGACATTTTTTTACCCCGTATAGAACTGCGCCGAGTCTGGAGCCAACGTCCAGTACCGTTTTATCGTCCAACGTGGGCAAGAGCGTATTGAAGATGTGGTAGAGCTCCTCCCGCGATGTCGAGTGTGATATGAATACTGTACAAAAACGAAATCACGTTAAGCGTATTTTATATTATTTTTCATATGATTTTGGCGATTCTCTGCGGTTTACTTAGAGGTGCGGTGTTTTTCGATCCGCAGTCCAGGCAATAATTCCTCTTCAATTTTCCGTCATTTACGAGATCATCGAGCTCGTCGTCGTTGTAGAGAAAAGCATCTATGTGCTTCGTGATATTGGGATCGCAGTCTGAATTCTGAAAAAATTTAAGTAACATTCAACAGTTAAGATTTAAGACTTAGAGTAACAGCGCGTCTGGTTCGCTGGGCAGACGGCTATCGTACCTCGCCTTCCTTCGGCTGTATTATGTTCTCCGATGGGAGGACTGCCTCTATCGGAACTTTTTGCCTGATATCCTTCGCTATGGAATTCAACATAGTAACTGGATCGTCCACCATGTCGTTTGCGGTGTACGAACCCTCGTCTGCAAAATTTAATAATCAAATTATCTCTTTTTCGTTATTTGTGATTTGCGATACACGATACACGCTTTGTAGATACTTTTCTTTAAATAGTCCATATTGGAAAATATAATAAACATTTTTATGATAAAAATTAATTGAGACTATTTACACACAAAAAATGTTGTAAAAGGAAAATACTGGACAATAAAATAAATGTATAAATAATGTATTATTATTATTGTTTTAATTCTAGATGAACGACAACAAACCTGACTCGTCATCTCCAATCTTCACGGTCATCCATTCCTGTATTGCGTACGAGAGCAGATGTTCTCTGTGAGTTTTGTTCAAGCGATTCATGAGTTTCGTGAGTTGCTGTTTGGCATCTTCCAGAGACATTAATTCGTTGTCCATCATTATGCGATTCCCAGTAACTCTGAAGACCCTGGAGCAAATTAACGGAAAGTAAACAATTATCGGCTCGAATTCTCAAAATAGATAATCGATCGTAAGTCGGTTATGAAAATATTGTGTTCTATTACCGATAAATTTATTATAGCGAAGAATATATTTCGTTGCAGATAAAAATCATCAGGCGATACACCGGAATGTCTCTGAGCGTAAGTTAACGATGTATACACGTGCTCTCGGCTAACCTACTGCGCCGAGCCGAAAACGCTCCGCGGCGACGTTACCGACTCACGTTAAAGGAGCAACAGGGGCGAACAGAATTGATGCGGAAGTCGGCAGAGGGTTCGCTTGTCAGATCGTACCGATCGTGTAGAAGCGAGCTCTGCTTATCCCACATATTGCCGACGGCGAAACTATCGAGAATTTTAATTTTTCAGATTTGTGATTTTTTATTTGTTCTTACAAAAAATCACAAATCTGAAAACTGAAGAGGAACTGTAGAAAAAAGATCATGTTTGTAACGATCTCTTAGCGCTGCTCGCAGTTGTTAGCTGGCAGCTTTTACTTCAATAATAACAAAAATAAAACCATGTATTTTGCCCCATTGATGACGAATCTCCACGTTATTTTACTCCTAGAGAAACATTCCGTACATAAACTCGTGTCGAATATAAAATACAAATTTTACCAAACATTTTTAAAAATTCGAAATTTAAAAGGTTACATGAATTTTCGCCAAATTTAATAGCAATCATTTTGTAGTGTTAGTCCATTCCCGTGTCAAATTTTAGCTCGATACCTCCATGTTTACATGAACTAGACCGTTTTACTCATTAAAAAAAGACATCAAAATCCTAGAAAATCTGACCGTTTGGATAGATTTTGACCATATTAAATACCAAAAGTCTCTCATCAAAATTTTACATTCGAATGCAGGTTTACGACGATGGCTAAAAATGTACGCAAGTTGGAGATACCACAGACATTTTTCAATAAATTCAAAATCGCGTTAAATCTCCAATTCCGCCTCCATCTTCATGAAAATCGCAACGTCTGAAGACGTGACCACTCTTCTAGTGTACCAAATTTCATCTGGCTATCTCAAACGGTTACCGTCTTATAGTCGTTGTAAACAACTATTGTAATTACTCTGACACTAAAATCCCGATTTTTTTTTTTTAGGAAAACTCCCTGTCTCTATGATAAAGCAAAAAGACCCGTGTAGTACCAAATATCGTCACTTGCATATGAAAAAAAATTCATTGTAGCGTTGATAACGAACCGAAAGAAGATAATACGATTTACAGCTGTTTTATCGCTGTTCACGATTATTAGCCCGAACTTTGTGTCCAACGAGTGAGTACTAATTGTCTTAAAAAAAGGTAAAAAAAGTCTCTGGACCAAAAGCGAGCTGCGACACGAGAGCTCGATTATGCAACGCGCGCCTTGTAGGTCAAATATTTTAGCAACTATTAGTGTTACCCACTAACCATCTTGCGCCTCGTTTTGTTATCGTATCGAGTGGCGATTCTCGCATTCGTTAAACTTGTTAGAGGACAAACTCCTCCTGTTAGCGATCTTTAATGAATCCATATCCGTTAGCAACAATTACGTATACTATAATGTATATGGCTCGAGAGAGTGCGGGCGAACGGAGCAATTTTTCGTGAATAATGGAGCAATTAAAAAAAAATGCACACAATTCTAACGTGGAAAGAAAAAAGTTTAACATTCCACAGCAATTGTGAAGAGTGAGTAAATTTCGTCGCTGAGTCAGTGACCGTTTCACGAAGCAGAAGAATAATTCATAAGAAGCAATAGCAGGAGAAGCAGAAGCGCATCGGGCTTCGTTGCCCACGCTCTCTTTTCCACATACTGTAATCGTAATATATTATAAATTATTCAGTGGCTCGCGTATTCTTATCTACCCGATCGGCCTTGCGATCCTAAACAATTCGTAGTTCTCGTATCATCGGCCAGGAAGGTATAGGTAGAATAGAAGACGAGGATGAGAGGCCGTGCTAGTTGAGGAGTGCTGTTCATTCTACTAACTCTATTCAGGAAACAATTTGTCATTTGACCGCGCATTCGTCTCGTAGCTAGAACCCACCTCTCTCCCTCTCTATATATGTAAATATCTGTGTGTGTGTATATATATATATATATATATACATACACGTATATATATATACATACATACACGTCTGTGAGTTCTCGAGCACACTCGCGTACTTGTACTCGTCGTACAGCAAGATTAATACGCGCTGCAGCGAACAGTAGGAACGCAAGAGTTTTGCGTTTCGCGGGGTACGCAACTGCGTGTACCATCTCTACGTGAGTGCGCCAGTTTGAGTCAGTTGGAGATTACGTGTGCGTATGGCACTTGAGGATCCGGAGCGCGTGTTCATATAACAATTAAGTGCCTACGTATTAAACACGTATAACAATTAAGTTCCTACGTATTTAGTCTTCTGTGGATGCCGGCCGACGTAAGCATTTTTTGAAGCTAGTTCTTCCATCAACATAGGCAAAAAAAATGACGAAAAGTATACGAAATACCAATGGACTTTGCTGTTGCTTCATTCGTACCCCGGTTGACTGCGAGATGACGACCGAGGGCGGAAGCTACCCATGATGAACTTCATTCGGGGCTGGAAACATAAAGAGAAACATCATTTTACAGCGATTACCAATGTCCTACTTGAGTTTCGGATAAAATAGATTTGTGATTCTTGATCGGTTTGAAAAAATACATCACATTACGTGGCCCCAAAGATTTTTTTCGGCAAACCTTTATTTTACAAAAAAGAAGTTTTGGTAAAATGAAAAGTTCTGTTCGAAAAGTACCGAAAATTGCCACTTTTCCGCAAAATTAAATACGGAAGAAACTTTTCTCGCTCGACGATCGAAGCCTATAGGTAATGTGTTTTTTCCCCGCTCATCACGACTCTTTCATTTGTTTTACGCTCGCTTCAATATTTTTTCGTACATAATTTCGAATCGCAAGTGAAAAGAATATTATCTTCGGTATTTACACATTTTCGAAAAAAAAACAAATAAAAATAAAAAAAGAGTTCATCGAGCGTTTATCAGAGCGTAAAAAAAGAAAGAACGTGTCACGGAGACGAAGACACGAAAGTAAAAAGCAAATAGTGAATTCTCCCCTTCATCTCTTACGACAGCCCCGCGGCGGCTGTGGGCCTAACGAATCGGATGCATTTAGGCTCAATTTGTCTATTATCCCATTGTCACGTTATTTATTGAGCGCTCCCCCTCGTCGCGTCTCGAGAAACGTGGGACTCCTTCGACGATACATGTATACCTAATATTTCTTCTACCTAGCGGCGTAACATAATTGTAGTACATATCCACAAAGTGCATCGCTCCATTTACATCGATCTAAACTGTACAAAAGACCTTGCCTCGAGCATCTGCCACAGTAGCGTCCTTAAACTTTTATTCCCATTATTTTTCTTCGGCCTCTCGTCTACTGCTCGATATAGTTCCGCTCGACTATCCATCGAATCCCCACGTTTCTGTACACACATAAACGCGTCGTTACTTATATTTTCCGGTAGACCTTCAACCTCGTTGTTACCAGGAGAGCATCTTTTTCACGTCGACGAAAAATATTTTCTCTCCAAACGATAATCTTCAAATTTGTATCCTGCGTAATAACTTATACTTATTCTGTCATTTTTGCATTGGGACTCTCTCCTATTCGACTGACGTATTGGCCGGAGGGTTTTCACCCTTGACCCGCAAATGGCTTGTCCATGACCGTGTAAATAAATTTTTAAAAATGTAAAAAATAAAAAAGAAAAGCTAACTTAGATGTTTTAAAAATTTACTCCAATCGCGCGGATTACCATAACGGTTCTCCTCCAACCCCCGGATACGCGGAGACTCCGCGCTCGCGATTCATCTCCCGCGTGGGTGGCTAGCTTGCGTTGTGCCCCGTCGATGTCGTTCGCAACGGTAGTGGGGTAACTCTGCCGCTGCCTCTGGTGCTCTCGCTCCGCGTTCGACGTTGGCTCCGCGCGATAGTGTGTCAGTCGTGAGCGCGATTTCGTCGCGCCGCGCACTTGACGGCAGATCACAAGCTGGAAATTACATTCGCGATCTTGACGAGCGAGGACCGTCGAGTGTTGATCGAGCGACGCAGGCCGGGTGAAAATCCTCCAGGGATTTCCGGGTGGCGCGACGCGAGCGAACCGGGTCCGATACCCGCGAGGAGAGGCCTTCCTTTACCTGTCGTGCCCGTCGTCGACGAGGTGCTCAGTTCGCCTCTGACTCTCACTGAGGTCGGAGGTCGTCCGATGCGTTGCCAGGCGATATTACCTCTCGCGCCACTTCTGAAATAAATAAACAATTTAAACGTTAGAAGTCATCGATGTGTTAACGAAAAAGTTTATCGAACGAAGATAAAGGGAACGAAAATTAACGAAACTGGCAAACGGCACGAATTATAGGAAAATTTGAAGAAAAGAAAATCTTATTTCGGTATTCATCCGAGTTTGCACGGAGTTGAAAAAAATAAACAATAATTCTATAGTCGTGTTTGGAATAAACTATCGTAATAAAACAAACAGTGTTCCTTGGGCTCTTACGAATTCTCGATTACGGTCTATTCTCTGCAGTTGTGACAACGTAAGTATAGCTCTATGTTCTAGAGCATTAGAATTGTTAAATGACATCCAGGGTCGACACGTCCTGTTTCAAGATACTTAAAAAATGTAAGTGTATCGATGCACCAGTAGTCTGAATAAAAAAAGATAATGTAAAAATAGCAATAGCGAAGTGATAAGTAAAGTTGGTATTCCTCTCTATTTATCGTCACTGAACTTGAACTTGATTATCGTACGAAGTATGTCCAAGTTTTTCTTCATTTTTCTCAGTTAGTTTGTCTTTTTGTAAATGAATATTGTATTTTACTGGCGCGACATTACTTTTGTAAAGGGGCTTTTCCCGTAAAATAAGTAAATAAATAAATGTGCAAAAAACATCATTGAAAGGAAATTGCAACGTGCTAAGAGGTACGAGTTTACTTGGAAGCACGCGACGCGTAGTGCAGGGAACCGGCATCGGAGCTCTGATTCACTTTCGAGCGAGCGAGCGGACCGCTAACACGAAGCCGCATCCGCGATTGAAGGTCCTAATTAAACGAACTAGCTGTATCTATCCCAGGTCGCACACGTTATAAAACCTAATAACCGACGAAATAATTATCATTCACTACCGGCTGTGTCGAAACGTACGCGTCGTCGTTGTTGGAAACGAGTAAAGGATAAATTAGTAATTCTTTCCGCACGAGCAAATAAATTCCACGCCGTAGAGTAATCAACGGTTAATGAAAAAAGAAGGTTTGTACATTAAAGGTATCTACTGCTTGGCACAGTAGTCAAATGAGCACTCAATTCTTACAATTGTTTATCCAAAATTATGTGCATTTAGTGACAGTAAAAGAGGTCAGTTTATATTATTGCATGCGTTCTGAACGAAGACGAATATTAATCACGATGGTCTTGCAAGAACAACAACTGGCAAATGCAAATTTCCGTAATAGTACTTTTGTAGGGGTTTTTCAAACTAAAATCCGTATTTTTTAACCTCTTTTAATGTACCACGGCTCCTTTTGTTTCTTAAACTTTGCTCTACAAATTCACCTAGTAGATTTTCCGTAGGTTTGACCATTTGACAAATGCGGTCCATTGTTTAACTAGTGATTTTTTTCCATAAACAAACTGCTCTCATTTTTAAACAGTCAAAACTATATCAAAATCTACTTGGTTTTTTTGTGCATGATTGTAAAGTTAACAACTTATAAAATTAGCAATTGAGCAAGGTTGCGATATAAACAAAATAATCGTTGCGCTCGATTGTAGACCAGAAATGTTTGTTAAACGAGCGGACGCTTTTTTTTACCGTGTACCCGTCTGTACGTATTCGGGACTCGTAATACCGAATGCACTCTAATCTCAGTCCATTCATTCTTCCATCGCGTTCACCCCGAGCTACTGTATCGAGTATCCCTGTGTCTCTCTGCCGGAGGAGAGTAACAATCTCGTTGTACATATAATAACGCGAGAGGTGTTGCACCGACGATAATTGCCCGTATACTTCGCGAGATCTGGTTTCAACCGGCCTTAAACTATACACTCATGATGCATCGTACAAGAGAGAAGCCCGGAGTCGTCGCGAGTCTGTTTACCTTGCATAAATTCAAGATGCGTGTATGAAGAAACGAGCACACAGTATAATAGAATATAAATCTAAGGAGCGTGCGTTGTCGCGCCGCGCTATCGTAGAAGTGGCCGGTTGTATCATTAGCGGTAGGTTGAACGGAGAATAACACCGAACGGCTCTTCGGGCACGTGTTCAAGTGCGGGTCCACGCGAGCAATAGAAAATCAATTGGTTGGAAAACAAAAAATTATTAAGATTATTTTGCTCACGCGCAAGAGCCGACACGTAAACACATCGTCGACAGATAATTTATCGATTTCTCAATCGGCTCCGACCTTAGGGTCAATTTCACAGCTGTATTTACAAATTTAATTTCGGGAAACGGTTTTTTATCGATAATTCTCAGAAGTTACTTTCGAGCAGATATTAGATACACAAAAAAAATACAACATGTTGATACGGTACGCGGTCTTCGCGACGCGATTATGAAATATCATTCATGGAAAGTCGATCGGATAGTCGACGTAGCGCATAAATTACTATCTCCGATACTCGATATCCCATCGAACTGCGATACATAATGTATTTCATAAGAGAACACGATAATTTTACGATATACGGCACATAAAACGGTTTGTCCATTTAACAAATATTTGTGCAACACAAACGTCGGTAATTTGTTTCCCGTTGATTTTACGATTTTTTCGTAGTTAAAGATACGGTTAATTGACAACCACAAAAAAAATTGTGAAATCAAGGAGAACAATTATCGTGGCAAAAGTTTGTGGAGAATCGATGTTTGTTAAATGTACGAATCTTCCTTATTGTGCTCAAATATTCGAGGATCTATGCACGAGTAACTCCCTAACAATAGAACAACGTCGGAAGTTGTAATAGAAGTTGTAATAGATTATTGTTGGGTTTCAGAGTTCTTTTAGTCTATTTCGAGCGATGCAACGAGATATATAGTTTACTCGTTTGCATATTCGAGTCGCGCGGAGCAGTCAGCTGCTCGACTCCATCGCGGTCATAGGTATAGAACAACAATAATAATAACAGCACCCACACGTCCGTCGAACAAAATTTATACGCGAATAAAGAAATCGATAGCTGCAGGCGGAGATACTGAAAACTCTTTTGTCCGGATCGTTCATTTGTAAATAGCCGACGATTCAACGTGAATGCAGCGGGCACGTGTAACACGGACGGGGAGTAAGGAGAAGGAGAAGTTTCATTATCTTCGAAACGCGCGTGAGTCGCGTGCGTCTCCGCAGCGTAAAGCGATATATACAATTCATGCGGGTACTCGCGGGCAGTCGTTTGCGGCGATCGACAAACAAGACAACAAAAATAAAAGAATTAATAAAAAGCGCGCCCGCGTGATCCTTAGTTGCGAGTGGAGTCACGCGCTCGTTGTATTTTTAGTGGCGAGGGGAAGATCGAGGATCGAGGAAAGCAGAGGCGCGCGACGCGGCAAGACTCGTAGCATTTCTCAGACCTCTCTTATAATTTTCCAATCGTTGCACGAAGCTCCCCCTTTCTCCCTCTCGGTCGATCGTCTCGACTTACACGCGACAACTTCCGTTGGAGAATACAAACTTGTCCGACAAAGAAGATTTTTTCCGTGAGCTTCTTCGCTTTTTTTTGTCTTCTTGTTCTATTGTTCGAGCGCGGCTCGAGGGTCGGATGGAGACCCGGTAGCGGGGCCAGCGCGAAAACATTGAGCGAAGGCCAGGGTCGCGGTACCCGGCGAGTTCATCCTCCATCCCCTGGCGTGGCCGTGGCCTTGTTTCCCTGAGTCTCGATTGATGCGCGCATCTCTCCTCCAACGAGCGAGCTCCGTCCCACCTTGACCTCGACCTGGAACGGGATTTAAATTCATTCAACTCGTTGGATTACTGGAATTCGTTGAGTAGAGCGCGCTGATCGGTAAATTTAACCTTTTGAGTGCAGGAAGGGTAATTCTGATACCAAAATCGTGAAGTCGAATGGAGCGCAGCTTCGAGTTCGAGAACGTTTTATGATAGACTTAAGATAGTCCGAGCGGTACAATCCCGCCAAACGTGAGTTTCAGAGAAAATTTCGAACACTTCTCGATGGGATAAAAATCTGAAAAAATCAAGTATATTGGAGGTGCTGTAAAGATTGTTATTGTGAAGTAATAATTCCAATTTGTTATCAAGAAATTGAAGATAAAAATCATTATTCAACAAATCACCCGGCAATTTAACTAGTAGTAGTAGTAATTTATTAACAGTGAATAACATGGAACAGTTTTCTTTTTTATACATAACAGAGTTACATTACATATATGCTGCCAATTGGCCATCAGCCGAAGTCCTTCCGCCACGGTTTTTCATCGTTTTACAATAAAAATGTTTTATTATTATTTTAAGTATTAGTACTTAAAATAAAAAATGTCAGTTTATTTCTTCGTTGTTTATTCTTTCGAGTTGCTGGCAAATTTAACTATTTTCCTTCATAAAAATAATTCGTTTATTTTTCGGAATACGTACGAATTTTTTTTGAATTTTTGTAATGATTGAAAATGGCGTTTTTTTACAGCTTCAAAGATTACAAAAGATTGTGAAAAAATGTATACGTATTCAGAAAAATAAACGAATCATTTTCATGGAAAAAAAATAGTTAAGTTGCCAGGTAATTTGTTGAACAATTATTTTTATTGTTAATTTGTCAATAAAACTTTAGAATTATTATTACATGAAAACAGTATTGGCAGCACCTCCCATATGGTTGATTTTTTCCGATTTTTATCCCATCGAGAAATGTTTGGTTTTTTCCCTAAAACTCACGTTTGGCAGGACTACCTTAAATTTAAAAAAATACATTTCACACAAAGGAGTCTCAACTTTGTTTCGAAAATGCGGAAAGGTAACAGTTGGGGGTCCGTTTGATTTTATGTGCACTTCAAGATTCATCATGGAGGTGTGCACTCGAAGGGTTAAAAGATATCGCTACGTGGTACAGCGGATTCTATTGCGCAATCCGGTACTCTATCATTGCTCCACGAATACTATAAAATACTTTAAACAATGTAATTTTTATAGCTCCGAGGGCATCGTATCAAAAGGATTAATCAAAGAACTAGATTAATCAAATACATTGATTCATCTATTATTTATAATCGTTTTTACTGTAACTAGGTCGAATGGAGGAGCTCAATATAAAAGTACTCTAGACTGGATGGAAGGGTAAAAAGGAATTTAACAATTTGATGAATTTATGAATGCGATAAGACAAAAAACATACATACCATCGGCATCCGTAATAACGCGTATGTGTGGAGTGAAGGAATGAAGGGAAAAAACTCTGTCGTCGAACCCAGGTGACCCACTCACTCCCGGGCATTTGATCGATATATCGATTTTACAGCGACAAAAGGTTACCAACGGTTAGAGGACCTAGCACGAGAAACTACGTGCAAAACTCTATTCTTTAAAAAACTTCTAACCAGTTTTTAAATACACAACGTTGAAAGCTTCAGCAAAAGTTGTGTACGGAATTCTCAAAGTTTTATATGCGTAAACCGGTTTATTGAATTCAATACGCCGAGTATGAATTGTCACTCCGCCTGGTATATTAAATTTAATCTATGGCTTATCCGCAAAACTTTCATATACTGCATATAAATTTTCAACAATTTTTTTTTGTTCCAGTGCTCACCTTTGAACCCCGTAATCTTTCAATGTTACCACGATAAAAAATATAATCCACAAAAAGTGTTAATTCCCGAGGTCAACCAAAACGATTGGTGCATCATCCCATCGATAAGAAAATAATTGAGAGGAAAGCGAGAAGAATAAATACATTAAAAAAAAGGTCATTTAATCGCGAACGTACCGTGAGGCAGAGATAGCAATGAAAGTCAATAAACCGTGATGAGTAACGGAGAGCGGTCCCGGCGAGTGGCATTAATAAATTAGTGTCTGTGCGCGCTGTACTACTGCCTGCTGTTACTGGAAGAGAACTCTCTCTCTGCCTGTGTGCATGTCTCCGCGTATGTACGTTGTAAACGTACACATACGGCAAGCTCACCGGAGTTTTCATAGTGTAAGTGCGAAGACAATTGACTCGTAGCCTCGGCAGCCAGCCGACGTTGTCGGCGACTACGACTTCGCCCCCCTCGACAGCATCGTGTCGTGTCCGACGAGGGACTCCTGACGTCACATCCTGCTGCTGCTGCTACTACTGGTCGCTGGTGCCCTGGACGCGCCGCGATCTCATCTGGACCACGGCGGTGCTCGAAGGTATGCGAACGTCTCACCTTTCCTACAATAAAAAAGAAAACACCGAGTTAACACATAACCATATATAACACGCTTAGTTTAAGGGAGAAAAAAAACGATCTCAGATAATTTTCAAAATATTCGATTTGAACCGATGCACTGATTTTCATCAGACTTAATCCTCTCTGTTCGGACTCTCGAATAGTCGGATCAAATTTCAGCTCGATTCCTCAAGATTCGCTTGCGTGAGAATTAAAACGGCAATATTTTTGTGTAATCCAAAAATTTCAAAACTTCACACAGTTCTAAAGGCACTCGATTGATTTATGACCGATTTAAGAATAACTGCTTCCTTCTGCGAGGAAGCAATTTATTAATTTCTTGTCCACTTTATATATTTGACTCATAAATCAAATTACTTCGTTATTAATTTATATCTCGTTACGTGGAATGATTTATATACTTGTGAATTATTTTTTATTATATAAATAAAATGTAAATGAACAAGGAAGTCTGCTGGTGCGTGACGATTCTAGCATGTTACGTCGACGAGATAACTGCAAGTGTAGGTATATCGCAGCTATTTTGTGCATCAGCCACGAGACGTGAGTGATGCGCGCGAGGGAATTGACGCGATATATTTCCTTCAATCCGCTAAGTGCACTTCGCCTTGGAGAATCACCGACAACGTGTGTAATAATTGGTCTTTAAGGTGGCAAGGTTGTCACTGCTGTTGTTGCACCGATGTACTAAATATACCACCAACTCGATTTTGATCATCGGAGCCGGATCTCCGAGCTTTTTCTATCGTCGATCGACACTCAATTGTGTTACGATTGGCCGCTAATTTATCGTCCGACTAAACAATAATTATTCGATGAATTCACTCGGCTACGTAACAGTCGTCCCAGGACGGTATAACGTTGCAAACGAGAGCGTGTCGTACGGTACGCCTCCGAACGCGTAATCATGCAATTCCCTTTATACACCGACGAATCGCTTCCTTCCGCCTTACTAAAGTTCGTTCCAAAGCTCCGTCAGCTGTAGGAAAGAAAACTTTGGTAAAACTTGGCGATAAGCCTCGCTCAACATGTCAACATAAAATAATGAAAAAATAACACACGGTGCCAAGCGGCGTAAATGAATTTGAAACATTTTGTTTCGTTGAATGGGGAAGCCCACCAGAGTCTCGGTCCCTGGACCCCCAGGAGTAGATAACGCCAGAGCACAAAACAAACAAAACGAAAAAAAAACACATGCAAAAATAACACACGGTATCGCTCAACGTAAATGCATTCAAAATATTGATTTTGGTTTCAACTACGTCGATAATAAACATTTGAAAATTAAATAACATTTCTATGTTACTATTTCATGTGTTATATTCGCGTAATGTTATTTCGAAGTTATGTTTATGCATTTTATAGGCGTTTAGAATCTGAGCGGAAGTAGTTGAAGCTTTCCAAATTCGTTCCGGCAAAACGAAATGTCATCTGTGTGATCTCGGGTGTGACCCTCTTGGACCTCTCTCGGTCGTCGTCGTCGTCGTTGATACTCGGCACTCTCCCTCTCTCTCTCGGGTAGCCTCGAATTCAATTGACTCCGAGGAAGCGCCTGGCACGGAGAATTGACTCACATGACTCTCTGGCCGCGTCTCTCACTCCTCGTGAGTAACCCATTAACGGAGTTGGGTACTGGCGGTTTAACATCCTTGTAGAGTACTTCAGCCACAACCTCTGCATGGCTCTCTTTCTCGATGCAGAAACCTCCGCTATCCCTTTTCTTCGTTTTGATCTTGTTAATCTACACAACACAGAGAAAGAGAAATAGATTAGTATTCAGAGTAATTTTCAACTGTCCAATGCAACAAGGAAGGAAGAGAGTTGTTTACGCTCATTGATTCCGTTATCGAAAAAGATTAGGCTAAGCCGGGTTACTTCTCCATGCTAGAAAATTTACCGTACAGGCAAGAGCGGTGCAAAACTCCGTGTGAGACATAAAAAAAACACACACACACACATTCGCATCTCAAATGGAGGATGTCCAGTTTACCTCGTGGTTCCGTCTTGCCCCGCGTCCGTCTACCACAGCAACGTACAAATGTCGTCAATAAAAATCGGCGAGTGAGAATATCAGAAATCGCTTCTGCCGGCTGCAATCGAACGTCGGTTGCCCTCGAGGCCACGATCCTTATCAGTCGTTATCAACTAGTATTTGTGAAAGAGACCGTATATAGTGCACGTCACGTGTGTACGCTCGGCCCGGCAGACCCGGCACTCTCCCCCTGCACCTCGGAAACAATCTCTCGAATTCAGGCCGTTCCTACAATAACTGATAAATATCCTTAACGGCAACGGAATGGAAGTTACAAAAAAAAAGTCTAGTCGACTATTCAATGCTTTTCACTATATTACAGAACGCTACTGTAGTTAATCGACTCCTTATCGCGGAGACCTTTGGCCAATCGTCTAGCCGAGAATTTCGGGAGTTACCAGTTTTTTACAGTACATTACGTCAACTATCTAAAAAGCCGTGTCGTGTCTCGTTTCATTCGATTCACGATCTTCGCCAGGCCGATAGGGAAATCAGGGTCGTCGCGAGGTGGAATAACGCGCAAGGGAGGACACATTGAGAATCGCAGTCATCGTCATTCGAGGACCCGACAGGAAGTCGTAAATCTATGTGCGCGCTCGAGGGCAATCGCGAAAATGCATCGGAGCCACGAACGACGAGAGAACGTTACAGAGAACGAAGCGGGCCCGCCGAGCCTCGAGACGGGCTACCCGACAGTCGAGAGAAGACCGGAAGCACGAAGGTTTTAAAGCAGGTCTTACGCGGAAAGATCGCGTAGGCGAGGTAAAGCGTGAAACGAATATCAAGACGCTCCCTTTTTTTTTCTTCCTTCCTTCCTGCATCTCTTTCTTTTTCTCCCTCGTTCGAGTAAGCCTCCCGCGTGTACGCGCGGCGAACCTCGAACACCGGTCGATTCTTATCTCGAGAGGATAGCCGACAAGCCCCAAGGGTCTCCGAGATGATTATGCGTACGAAAGGTCCGCAGGGATCCTCGTCCTTTTTTTTTGGAAAAGATAGACGCTCCCGACTGTACACTCACGGAATTCGTGATGACGAGGATTATCATGGGGGATGATGATGATAATGTACTGGCGACGCGGCCTGACTCTCGAAGGCCATTTCAATGGCTGGTGGGTCCGAGCAATGTGCGCTTCTCTTGCTACCGGTCCCTGTACGCGTAGTCTCTCGTTCGCGTAGCCTCTGGTACATAGTAATAATACGTGTTGCTCGGTGTGTTCTGCTACTGCGGAGAGGGGAACCATGACCCTCGGGTCACCGATGTCTCTCGTTCGAATCTCTCTATCTCTCCTCCCGAAGCTCGACGCGCTTTTCAACAGGCACTCACGAAGATTCGGCCTGCGGTCGCTCTCCACGTTGTAGAATTTATCTGTAAAGGAGACAAATTTAACGATCATCTGTTTGAGATATTTTAGTGTTAAAATATATATATGTATATTTATATTAGCAGCGAATGAAGAACGATGTTGAAACGCGAAAGGAGGATCCTGGTGGTCCTTGCTTTACTGAACACCGCTCTCATATCGCTGGGGATCGAGGCGAGCATAACCGACTCACCGGACGTCGATCTCCTCGAGGACAACGAGGGACTTTACACGACGAGAAGAACCTTACCGGACAGGTGTCTCGTGAAAACGGAAACTGGCCCTTGCAAGCATTACATACACAAATGGACTTTCAACAAGCAGGAGGGAAAGTGCAAGACCTTCGTTTACGGCGGATGCTTGGGAAACGAGAATCGATTCAATTCGCAACCCGAGTGTCTTTATCATTGCATCGGTGGTCCTAATCGTGAGTCGAGTTTTGCAGTAATTTTCTTACTTAAATGTATTGAATTTTGTTTTTTTATGAATGTTAATTTTTTTTTTTTACAGATACTCTACCATCTTATATGGTGACAAAGGGTAGCGTATTCGTGACGACGAGTACAACAACTACTAGCACTCCGCCCACGACGACACCAAGCACACCTCCGCCCACTTTTTCGCCACCGGAACCCACGAGGCCCCCGGTACCGAAGCACAAGAGAGGAAAGGTCCGAGTTCAACGTAAACATATATCACTCACAAGCGAGATTTGTTTGATTGAAAAAAATTGTATCTCGTTCGTATAATTTTATTCACATCAAACAAATCTTTCTTCTTAAATGGGCAAACTAATTTTCTTTTTTTTTCTTCCGACACAGGAGTTAACTTTTATGGAGTCCGGACACGAGAAGACTTTTATGTTCGCTCAGAGCAACACGTTCATCCAACTCGACGGCAGTGGGATAAAAACTTTTCAATTGAGGTTCGCGAGTCAAACTTGCCGAACTATAATCCCTTACCTATTACGTATCGGCAGGAAATTGATGAGATCTGTAATTGCAATTTGTAGATTGTGCCGCGAGATATCCTTCCAATTTCGGACGAAGCTTCCCCACGGTCTTCTCGTCTATCACAGCGTGAAGGATCGTCCCGAGAGTCTTGAACCTTACGCTCTCTACGTCATCGTCGAGAAAGGACAGTTGAAGGTTGTTCACGTTTTCGGCAAACGATCGACCAGCCTCACCGTCGGCGAGGGCCTGAACAGAGACGAGTGGCACAGCGTACTCGTCAGAATAGACGTTCACGGTGCTAAGCTCATAGCTCGCGTCGACGAAACCCGGGCAGAAACAACTGTGGAAGTTCTGGAGCGTGTCGTGAATTACGGAGTGTCGGAAGAACTCGCCTCCGTTGTTCTCATCGGAGGTACAATCTTGTCAAATTTCGATCCATCAAACGATCTACGAAAAAATGTGGGGCGGGAAGTCGAAATTTTGAACGATCCAATTGTAGAACTGCCGATATTTTTAAATAGAAAAATAACGAACGTTCAAAAGTACAACGACCGGTATTCTGAAAGTCTTTGAGTAGTAAATAAAAATTGAGCACATGAATCGACATGAACTTATATCGAGAACAAATATATGAATATGCGATATTGCAAGGCGTGAAGCTTAGAATAGATGAAAATTCGAATACAAAAAGTTCGCGTCCTGAAAATCTAAAATTGGAAATATTAAGACTGTTCATAATTTCTAATTCGTGATAGCGAAAGACCAATAAGTCTAACGTTCAAACTGTCGGCACACCGCAAAGTAGAACAGCCAAAATTGCGAAAGACCAGAACGCCATATGGTCAGAATAGCGACAGCTTACGCGATATCAGCTCTGACACTTGTTAGCTCTTTTGATGTACTCAACGCTTTTCACCTCAACGTCCTTCGATATTGCGCGTATCTAAGTTTTAATCATTCGAAATCTATATTCTCGACATCCTTTTGATAGGTAAGTAGGCTATTAAAAATAGCCTACATACTTATGAAGTTTTACGCTTCAAAATTACAGCCTTTCTAAATCTGATCGTTCGAAATGTTGATCTCCAACTTCTGAAAATGTATTCTCGAATACAAAAACACTCGAAAAAAAATCTTTCGGTGGAACGGTTGTTAGGCACTTATCGAAAATATAATTTTTGAACTACTAATTTTTCAATATTTTAATATTCGCAATAGAGAAATTTCAAAATATTGGCCGTCCTACATTTCGGTCGTTCAAAATTTTGACCCCACCCGAAAATGACACTATAAAAACATGTTTAAATTACTATTATTATTACTGTTGTAAAAAATATTATTGGCATTATACTTTTCTCAGGTCTCAGCTCGGAGGAACGACTGCACGGTGTTAAATATATAATAGAGTCCTTCGTCGGTTGTATCAGGGACATGGTTCTCAGTTCCGGTAAATCGGCGAGCGATCTGTTGCCGATCAGGCCGCTCATCGCCACGAAGCACGAAAATGTCAAGGAAGGCTGCATAAACAAGTAAATAAAAATAAAGTTAAAATAAAAATGTCGCCACTTGTTTTAAATAACATAATCACCTGATGTCTCTTTGTCAAGGTGCTGGACCAGAGAAAATCTGTGCTTCGTAGGCAGCCAGTGTGTAAATCATTACAACAGTCTGACCTGTGACTGCTTCGGAACGTACTACGAGGGCGAGAGATGCGATGTTTACAGTACGTAATCGTCAATCGATAGAGTTATTTACGAGGCTCGCGCGACTGAAGCATGGATTGCAATTTTTTATAAAGCAGCGTTGATATAAGACTGTCGTCTTCGTTTTGCAGCCGCTACGATTCTCACGCTCAGAGGCTCGTCTTACGTGTCCTTCCGGGTCTACGATTGGAAGGATCGGGTTCATTCTTCCGTCAACCGGATTAGCCTGATGTTCAAGGTGAGGGAAAAACTTTGAATTAACCGCGAACCCGCGTGACACCGTCTAATAACTCGCATCCCGCGAAAAATTATATGATCTTCATGACCTTTTTAATATCCGCAGACGAGATGGGACGATTCCGTTTTATTCTACGCTTCCGGCGAGATCGACGGAACTCCGCATTACGTCACGGCCTCTATAATGAATAAGAAGGTACACGTAGAGCTCGACTTCGGTCACGGTGCCAAAATCACTACCGTACTCGGCGATTACGTATCGTCAAATCATTGGAACAACCTTACAATATTCCACAATGCATCCCTCGTGTACGTAAGCCTCGACTACGAGGTCAAGATTCTCGAAGTTCCCGGTGACAATTACAACATGATCATCGATCCGGAGATCTACATAGGCGGCGGTCCGGAGTTGCACAAGAAGAAGGGCCTAGTCTCGTACAACAATTTCGCTGGTGTCCTGAAGTACGTATTCTTCAACGACAAGTCGATTATCTACGAGCTGAAGAGGCTGAATCCCATGGTCCATTATATCGGAGTACTCGAACCGGAGTATTACGAGGCCGACGTCGACGTCATACCGATCACTTATCCCTTCGCTGGAAGTCACATCTGGTGGCCGGTCAACAGCACGGACTCGCTGAGGCTCAACTTTGACTTCAAGAGCTCGAAACCCGTGGCTGTCGTGGCATCCGGAGACGTGCAGAGCGATCAGGGTCTCGGCTACTGGGAGGTACGAAGATACTCGTGGACCTAAAAACAATATTACGTGAAAATATATTGTTTTAATTTTTTTTAAAGATCTTCTACAACTTTCTTTTACGTTTTGCAGTTGCGTTTGGTTAACGACGAAATACGTTTCCAACTGATTCCCGTTCTATCCGAAAACATCACCGTTTCAACAGCCGTTAAATTTACCCCGTACGACACATCCTGGCACGCGGTAACGCTTAATTACACGAAGGGCGAGCTGAGCATAATAATTGACTACAGAAACAAGGAGAGCAATCTCTTCGCAATGACCTTCGAGCTCGGTAGCAAAGTGATTATCGGTAGTGGTAAGAGCAGTGCAGGTCTGATCGGTTGTATGAGAGATATAAAAGTCAACGACGACGTGATCGAGCCGAGATACGTTATAAATACCGAGAGAGTCGTCGGAGAAGTTGCGCTTGACAATTGTCAGTTTGTGGATCCCTGCAAGAGGCCGAACACTTGCGAGCACGGTGGAAAGTGCTCGGTCAAGGAAAACAAGATAACATGCGACTGCACCGACACCGGTTACATAGGAAAAAATTGTCACTTTGGTAAAATGCAACGATAAAAAAAAAATCATCGTATGTAAACATTCGATCTAATCATTTGTTTTCTTCTTATTTCAGCGCAGTACAGAAAAACTTGCGAGGAACTGGCTTTGCTAGGTTACACTCAGGACTTCGTGTACAAAATAGATATAGACGGAAATGGACGATTTCCACCGGCTCTAGTGAAGTGCGAGTTTCAATCTATCGAGGACTCGACGAAGACGATTGTCGAACATAATTTACCGTCTCAGGTGGACGTCAGGTCGATAGCCGAAGAAGATTTCTCATTCAACATCACTTATAGACAATTCACAGCTGAGATGCTGCAGGAATTGATATCCCATTCGCTCTACTGCAGTCAGTACGTGAAGTACGATTGTTACAAAGCTCCCCTGGAGCTTCACAGTACTACGTGGTTCCTCGGATCGAAGGGTACGATTGTCGACTACATTGGCAATGTCAATCGAGGCTCCTGTCCCTGTGGAAGTAAGTACTGTGTGAAATATATTGAGGTAGAAATAAAATAAGTGCCAGATTCGTGATTAGAGCGAAGAAACCCATCGGATTATACAATTTAAAGGATGCGCAAACCTTCGTTTTCTCGAATCTATACTTTTTTATTTCGTTTTTTTATATACTTGTTTTAGCGTAAAAAAATGAAAAAAAATTAAAAAGCGTAAACAATTGAAGTTTCGTAAAAATATTTTGGACCATATACTTTTTATGTATTTTATCGCGCTAATCATGAAAGCGATAGCCATTCTGGCATGAAGTCAAATGGACCATTGGTATTCGTCGACATTTCTTTCTTTTTTTCATTTTACACCCGGCCGAATTTCCTTATGAAAAAGCTCACTCTTGAACTTATGATGCGTCGATGTCTGTTTCATTTTTATACGATAAAATTATTCATGAAATCATTCTGACGATGTCAGTGAACAGAACCTGCGTGAACTCCGATCTGAGCTGCAACTGCGACGTTTCCGCGGGCAAATGGCTCTCCGACGAGGGGTATTACGAGAGTCCCGATTCCCTAGGCGTTACGGGAATGGTATTTCTTCAACAGAAGGATCTCGAGGAAGACGCGCAGGGTAGAATCACCTTGGGACCATTGGAATGCGTTGAGACGAGTGAGTTGAATTTTTCACCTGAAATTTAATAATCGATAATTAATCATTAGTTTTGTTATAAAAAATTAATTCCAAAATTAAAATTAAATAAACATTGTAATCATTAAAATTAATTGAGAATTAATAATAATCTATTACGAATTATATCTGTACAGACACGCAAAAGTACGTCGTGACTTTTACCACTTCCCAATCGTACATCGAAGTTCCCGGCTGGAGAAAGGGCGACATAGCGTTCAGTTTTCGAACAACTGGTGAGAAAGCGATCTTGCTCTATCAGCCACCGATAAGAAGCAACTATCCGTCCTTCATGGTGGCCCTCACGTCGGACTATCGTCTCACCTTCAATTTCACTCTCAACACCGGTACCAATCGTGAACTCGAGGTGAAGAGTCGAAGAAAATTGAACAACGGCGAGTGGCAGAAGATATGGATTGATTACAACGATTATCACGTGAGATTCATGATCAATACGGATGCCCAGATGGTGGAGTTGTTGCCCGAGGAGGAGTTTGGACCATTCGAGGGCTCGATGTTCATCGGAGGCTCCACCGCGTGAGTTAATTTTCTTCGATGTTATCCTCCTCGTTATCTGGAACATAAAAAAATATTAATAAACATGTCTTGTTTTTTTAACTAGAGAACATCTAAAAACCTCCGCGGTCCGTCAAGGGCTGATAGGGTGCTTCCGGGGCTTGGTGGTAAACGGGGAAATTCTCGACATTCACAGCTACATGTCCGTCCATTTATCGGAAATAATAAAGGATTGCAAGCCGTCGTGTCAGCCGAACAAGTGCCAGAACGGCGCTCGATGCGTCGAGCTCTGGAGCAACTTTGAATGCGTGTGCGAGAATAGATGGGCACATCAGGGAACGTTTTGCGAAACGAGTGCGTATTTCAAAAAATCTCAATACGTGATTTCTTCTTTTTTAAAAAATTAAATCGTTTATATAATTTTTTGTCTTGCAGATATCAACAGCAAAGCATTGACCTTTACATCGACCGGTGCCTTTCTGAAGAAGAATTACTTCGGTCCCGGCGAGGATGAGGAGAAATTGCTGCTGAAGAGTATGCTTCTTCAGAACATCCTAATTAATCTACGGACGTACGACACACACTCGCTGATCCTGTACGCTAACGATCATCTCAACAACTTCGTTCATCTGTACATAAGCAACGGGACCAGCATAGTTTATCTGTTCAACGCAGGAAACGAGATCAAGAACATCACAGTTCAGCATCCAGGTGGGCTAGCGTTCTCTTCTATCTACGCAGGAACTACCGAGAACTCCCGAGAAATATCGAAGAGACGCTTGAACCGAATCGATGTAAGATCCAACCGCGGACGGATCGATCGTTTTGCTGTTTTATCTTCACGACGTATCACGCGATTTTTTCAGGTGTCAACACCGGAATATCAGTACAGATTGCTATCGTGAGAGCTGAAAAATCAACGACCCTACACGTCAACGAGCACAACGTAACACTCGACGCTGTGCCGCTTCTTCTCGACTCGTATTCCAACAAACCTTGGCTCAATCCGGAAAAGGAAGTTCTCGCGCCTCAAAGACCGCCCGCGCCGCCAACCGATTATTTCCAGGTAATTTGTGAACAATTTATGTCAAAAAGGTATCAGCCAGTAACTACTGGAGCCCATGATTATGATTATGATTATGATTATGATTATGATTATGATTATGATGATTATGATTATGATTATGATTATGATTATGATTATGATTATGATTATGATTATGATTATGATTATGATTATGATTATGATTATGATTATGATTATGATTATGATTATGATTATGATTATGATTATGATTGTTATGATTATTATTATGCAGGTAAATCTCGGAGGGTTCGATCCCGACAATCTTCTGCGGGTCGGTATCGAGGGAACATTGATTCAAGGGTACGTAGGCTGTCTCCGTGGTCTGATGATCGGCGAGTATCTCGTGGATCTGCCGAATCTAGCGAGCGAGGCAAATCACGAGGGTAGCAAGGGTGTACTGCCGAATTGCCAGATGAAATGCGACGCCGTACCGTGTAAGAATTTGGGAATATGCACGGAGGATTTCGGGAGGCAGGAGTCATCGTGCAATTGCGAGTTAACGTCGTACTTTGGCGAGCACTGCGCCGACGAGAAGGGCGCTGATTTTGGCGGCGAGAGCGTTCTACAGCGTGACTTCGACTTCGACGGCGAGGTAGTCCAGGTGAAGATCCAATTGGCTTTTTCGACGAACGACGTGCGACAGAGAACGAGCACTCTGCTACTCCTGCAAACTGAGAACAGGTGACATTTTTTTTGTTGTTCCGACAATATTACCGATTTTTCGTGATTAAGGCGATTCGCAGTCTTAATCGGCAACAAAAACTATAATCCATTTTTTGGCGAGCGTCTGCGCCAGACGGTTCGATAGACGCTGATAATTTAAAGTTTCCTTGAAAAACTTGGCGCCCTTAAAAATGGATTACAGTTCTTTTTACCGACCGAGCGCAACCCTAACGGACTCAGCCACCGACAAAACCACTGAAAAAGCCGCAGTGGTTTATTGTCAAAACGTAACCGACCAACTCACTGTGAAAACCACGGGCCCAGCGGACCAAAAAGTTCCGAGGGAAGCTTATGATGTGGTGGTTTTTTTAATAACCACCATTCAAACCACCTTCCGGCTAAACTCTAGAGAGCTTGCAACACGGTGGTATTGTCGTCAAAACTACTACTAAAACCACCGTCGTCAAAACTTCATGACGGATCATTTTGTTACCTCCTAAGACTGGTTGGACTTGAAATACTCGATCGGAAATTATAAGAGCCAACGTCATTTAAAAATGGCTTTGTCTTCTAATATTTCGCATCGGAAATTTTAAGTTGCAGGAAACAGCCCAAATTCGACGACGGTTTCCACGGCGCCCTTAACGACAAATTCAACAGTGGTTTCAAAGTGAAACCAACTTTGACGTCATTCGTTAGAAACCGTACTTTGAGTTCATCCGAATAGTGGTTGTATGGGGATTTCGACAGTAAAACAACCGTCTCGCAAGCTCCTTTCAGTTTACTCGGACGGTGGTTTGAACGGTACTTTCATAAAACCACCGTGTTGCAAGCTTGCTTAAATTTAATCCGACGGTGGCTTGTACGGTCGTCTGGATGGTGATTATTTAGAAAGCCACCAGGGCGTAAGCCTTCCTCTGCACAGGCCCGCTGGGCCTGTAGTTTTCACAGTGGTTTGTGCAGTTATGTTTTGACACTAAACCACTGTGGTGTTCTTGGTGGTATCCATCGTTGATTTTCACGGTGGCCGAAGCCGCTAGGGAAATCAGGCGAAGTGGTTTGATTTGACGCAATGATTGACGGAACTATCGAGCAACCATTTTTTCAGAAGAAGTTATTACCTGCTCGTCGCACTGACCTCGGAGGGCCAGCTCATCTTCGAGGAGGACAGGGAAGGCTCGGCTTACGGCGTTCGTCTGAACGACCGAAATTTTCTGAACGGTGCGAGACACAGCGTTTACTACGTGAGAGACAACAACACGGCCACGTTGCTGATTGATCGCGAACCCGTACAGTTGATGCCGATCCCCGTGCTCAGCATCGGCGAGGACGACAACGAGGAGGAGGAAGAATCGCCTGGATCGACGGAGATCCAACTCGGCGGTGTGAACACTACCGATCATCGATTCAGCGCTTACAAAGGCTACACCGGTTGTCTCAGCAGTGAGCTATTTTTTCAATTTTTGTCCGCAGTTTTGCGTGTATGATTTTTTTTTCTCAATCTGGCGATATTTTTTTACCAGACGTGGTCGTGTCGATAAACGACGGGGCCGGCATGAAGCCCCTGGAGGAGTACATGCTGTTCACGAAGAAGGGCAGTGAGACTGTGAGAGCGACGATGCCGGCGGGTGTTCGAAGCGCGCAGTGCGCGGTCTTTCACGCTCAGCCGCGGGGTCTCGAGCCACCGAGAAACGACAGCGTGGTCTGTTTCAATTTTTATCTATGCCAATCCAATTAACGACACATTTACATCTCTACCAACATCTCACTATTCTACTACATAATGACTCTTCGAAAAAACATCTCCCCAGACAGAAAAACGTGCCGTCAAACGGGCATCGTACCATTGGTACCGCTACCGTTCCGTCGCCGTGCCATCATTTTTCTATCTGGGTCTACTGTATGATGATTCTATTGTAGGGTAGAGCGGGGCAAAATGGGGCAAAACGTCATTTTCCAATAATTTTTGCATGCCCGAATTCGCCCCATCGGATACATCAGGCTTTTCTGCCCAGTTTTGCCACCTTGGCCGATCCAAAAATGATTGGAAAATTTAGTTTTGCCGAACTGCCCCGATTTTGTTTACCGACTGAGTCGTTTCACATGTCATAGATTTAAATGCCACAGTTCCAGCTCTGTTGTAAAAAAACATAGGATGACACTTTTTGTTACCGACTGAGCTCGAATTGGGTGAACCTCGAAATTCCACCCGAAATTTTCCACACGAGACAAATAAATACTCAACCATAGTGAACCAATCTTTGACAACTCTGACACGTAACGACTCTACCAGAATGTAGACGTCCAAGAAATCATCTATCAGCATAAAATTAATCTTTACCAGAATTAAATAAAAACTCTCTTCTCCGGTAGTCTGTTTAGGATTTTATCTAGAGATGGAAGTGTGTCGAATTTGTCGACGTTTCGACTAATAATCGTTACTGCTTTTTCGCACAGCACGGCCGCGATCGTGCCTGGGTCGAGGATCCACCGGAGCGAGTTCTGTACAAGTCTCTCTATCCCGACGAGACCCACGAGGAACAAGGAGCCGGAACTTACATATTCATAGCCCTGTGCTGCATCTTCGTCGCTGCTGTGATAGGCTGCACTTACGAAGTTTTGAGAAGCGCTCGACGCGATCGAAAGCGCAGAAGAGCCGGCGCATCGAGTGCCGCCGGGGGTGGCAGCGGAGGTGGCTCCCCGTCCGGGACCCAGAGGTGGCAACCGCCTTACACGGATTCCGTCGTTCCTTCCACCGGTGTGAAGAGCGTCGGCTTCAAAACCGTCGTCGAAGACGAGAAACGGCCGAACGGAACTCACGCCAAATCCGCTCCGAAGGACTACAAGCCCGTGCCAAACTCCGAACCTAAAAATGACATCAACGACAAAAAAGTTACTAAAGGTGCGTAATCGTCTCGCTGAACAAGCACATTGAAGACACAGTCCTAGAGAGAGAAGGGCGTATCCGACACAATTTAACATGTATAACTCAGAGATTGGCCCTTCTGTTTCTTGGCGGTCGATATCGTGATTATCTTACGTGTGATCGATTAACCAGTGACTAAAACGATTTACTTTCAGCAGACGAAGAACCCGAGAAGAAGGAGCTTCTAGGGGTAAATACAGGCACCGTCTCTAAACCTGCGAAACCGAATCCATTCGTAAAGATCTTTTAACATTTTTTTATTCGTTCGATAATTCGATGCGAACGGTGATCTAGAACCAAGGCATTTCCTGTAGCACGATTCACGAGCGATTAAAACACAATTAAAAAAAAATTTATTTATTTGTTTATTTATTTATTTATTTATTTATTTACATTATTAGGGGACGAATCCCACTTACAGAGAGAGACCGAAAATTAAAGACTGTTTCGTATTTCGCGCGAAATTTATGGTAAGGTAACAATTGAGAAACGGAAATTGCCTTCGTTCTAAATTATGTTCGTACACGCGCATAGCTTTGAACGCTTGAGAGTTTGGCTTTGAAGCGGGTTGCCTGTCGAAGGGGATTGACGAAATAGATTAATGTTCGCACGACTCAGTTACCCGTAGACACGGAATGCAGATTACAATTTTATCAAAGTGAATGAGCCTGGAATTAATTACCAGCGTGCGAGAGAGAGCGTTTCCATTCCATGCTTGTTCAGATTTGCATGAGGCCCTGATACTGATTCTGATACCGCCCTGATTGCATAGCCAAGACGCGATTTTTTAATGAGACGCGAAACCTCGGTCGGTAACAAAAATGGTAATCCATTTTTTCCCCAAGAATACCATATTTTTTGGGTGACAATAAAATTATCAGGACAACAGTTCGGTGACGATGCCAATAATTTGTCTTCATCCAAAAATGTTGAAGACCCTGGAAAAGAATAGATTAAGATTTACGATAAAGACTGAGTCTGTTCGACATAGCCTTAAGGTGATGTGAAATATCACCGCCGGTAACAAAAGTTGTACTGAATGCCGTTTTGTCTTTCCCTGGGCAATCAGCAAACGCAGGGAAAGACAATTTTCATTTTCCTCGGCGATTCGCGGTCTCAAAACGGTATTCAGTACAGTTTTTGTCACGAACTGGACGCAGCGCAGGTCGGCGGGGGGTTATACCACTTCACCTTAAGAGCATGTGAAACACGTTCTCACCGTGTCTCTCTCGCTCCGCCGAGAGCGCCACTGATGCCATCTCTCTCGCACTCTATAGTGTTTCACATGCTCTTAAGGTGATGTGGTATAACCCCCCGCCCAACTACCCCGCCCCCAGTTGGTAACAAAAACTGTACTGCATGCCGTTTTGAGATCACAGACTGCCGAGGAAAACGAAAATTGTCTTTTCATCACTTGGTGCGGAAATGGTAACTTTTCCGCCCGCTCCGCGTGCGCATGTGCAATACCGCGGTCGATAATAAAAACTGTAATCAACTTTTCCTACGAGATCTCGCATCGACGGTGAAAAGAAAAGTCTCATCGAAAGCCGACATGATGTCCGCTTCCGATGAGACTTTTCTTTTCACTATATACGCAAGAACCCGTGAGAACAGTTGATTAGTTTTTGATACCGACTGAGCCCAGGATAGACGGAGAAGGAGGTGTTTCATATAGTCTTAAGGGGAAGTGAAATATCGCTTTGAGGAAAAACAAATTCGAGTCGGATGCACACGGTAATTTCGCATCCGGCCCGAATTAATATTATTCTCAAAAAAATGAGCACCATTGAATAAAGTTAACTTGAAAATTGCAACTATCTCTCTCACACTCATGGCCCCGTCACGTGACTTTCGCTTCACCTTAAGGCGAGGTGAAACAGACTCAGTCGGTAATAAAAACTATAATGAATGGCATTCGAAGATTATCAATATCTTTGCTACCGACTGAGCACGAGTTGGGGGGGGGGGGGGGGGGGGCGGGTCGCATGCTCTGAAAAACATTTCTCGTTTCTCCCTGCTTGCCGCGCGCGCGCCATGGCTGAAAATCCCTTTTAGGCGGTGTCGACCTTGAACTCGGGTTTATCATCATGAATCCGTGATTGTTTAACAGTCGATGGAGGATCTCAGAGAAGAGCCGGAGCTGGAGGAACGCGAGGAGAAAGACGAGAACGCCGAGGACGAAGTCGACGACGAGGCGGATTACGACGAGGAAACTGGGATGAACGTCGACGACACCGACGCCGAGGTCCTCGTGAGGCCGGTAAGAAATCCCTTGTTAGGGAGATATTCCAGAAGCGAAGCCTTCGTACCGGCGAGTCACGGAAAGCGTATGCTGGAAACAAATTTCTCGGTAACCGGTATCAACGAGATAAGGACCAACGAGATTCCGACGAATTTTAACGACGACGAGGCTCGCGAGGATACTCTAGAATCGTCGACGTCACCGACGAGACCGGCGAGCCTCGATCTCCGAGGTCTCAATGCCATGTCGACTTTCGGTTACAAAAAACGCCCGGAGAGCATTTACATCGAGAGAGTAAAGGCCAAATTGCTCGATTCTCCGATGCGCGAATAACGATCCATCGGAATGTTATCATAAATTAGTTTGAAACTCGTTGCACGGATTATAATATCTAGTATTATCATTGATCGGTTCAGCGAGTCGCACTCGTAACGATTACACAGTATTTTTATTATTCCTAGTTCGAAAGGCTGATCGTGAACGAATTTACAAATTTAACTTTTTTTAGCATTCGCGTTCATAAGAATGCGGATTTTTTTTTTTTTCTAATAGATTAATAGTGGAAGGGTCAATTAACGACCCGTTTATCTTATCGAATGACGAAGTACTTAACAATCCGAGTTTCGTCGTTAGGGAATAGTCACGAGGCTCATCTCACGTTCGTTTTTTAGTTTCTTCGATATTTTAACGTTTTTTGGTCAACGGGGCGATGTGTGTGCTGTGCTTGTGGTAGCGAGCTGGGTGTCTCACCGCATATCTCACGATCACCCTTCGACCGATATTCATCTGTAACCCTTTAACACCATAAACGGGTCCGGTGGAGGCCTTTTGAGAAAATCTCGATTAAAAAAAACTAGGCCAGTTTCTAAGGCGTGTAACTTTTATAATATTTACTTTATGTTTATGGCACCGCGACAGACTTGTTGCTTGCATTCTGGCGTTTCGATTTCACTACAACGAATCTGAAAACTAATGATTTTTGGCCATGCAGCGCCACGATGGAGACGCCGGGTCCGTCGAACCGGTGTGCGGTGTTAAAGAGGTTATGTTGACGAACGATACATCTTGTCGGAAATCGTGTTTCACGATTTTAAAACGCGTACAGGAAGGCTCTTGAGCCGGGTGACTAACGTGTACATCAGTGTACACTGAAACATGTGTTCTCTCATAGAAACAAAAAAACGAAATATTTTCAGATAAAGAATTGGTCTAGGACGAGTATCGAGGAGAATGTGATACCGTTAAACTCCATTACGAAACCAGACGAGACTCAAGGGACCCTTCAACTTTAGAGGTACAATCCCTCGTCGTCCGTGAACGACAATATAACTACGATTATTGATCAATCGAGAGAGAAAAAAAAAGTCTCGATTTGCATCCGTTATCGCTGAAGCACCAAATATATACATTTATATATATATATATATATAACTATAATATCTATACCGTAGCAATAATATTTTGTGACAATTTTTCTCTACTATAGAATTTTCGCTGCCTTGAGTCATGATAGCCGGAGAGCAAATAAACTATTTTATATAGCATGTTTTTGAGGTAACAACGATATGAGAGAGGATAAAAAAAACAAAATATACGAATTTACTATCGGAACGTTTCTCTTTTGCATCGCTCTTAGTTATTACCAAATTAGCGCGCCGATAGCGACGATTCCATTCGAGATACGATAAAAAGGTTCATCTCATTGCATGTTACGCTTTAGCCTGTGCAGCGCCGGACTCTCGAGAAACGCGACCAACCATCCATGCCGCTTTACATATTGTACTTACTTTGTCGTAAAACATCAACCGTCACTGAGTGTCTCGCCGATATGTGTGCCGCTAAAGACTTTTTTGTTTGTTCATCATTTACATCATTTACTTTACCATTAACCGCCTATTGTCTATGCGACTGGAAGCGAGAATGCCGAAGTAAGTGAGAAGCTTCAATAATTCGACCGCACTAACAAACAAACAAAAATGTTCGATCTCTTCCGACCTCCGAGTTATGCCCGCGGTAATGTCGATGCCTTTCGCGACGTATGTGTCGAAGGCGTACACAGAGCTAAAAAAGAATATCTGTTGCACAGGCGGCTACGCCGAACGGCCGGCAAATCATCCCGGGACAACAACTAAATTCGCCAGGTGTGTATCGATTCAGCCTCACGTTATTATGACTTTCGTTAGCATCGAAATTTTCTCGCTGTTCGTTCCAGATCGCGCGAAGCCGACGATACTCCACGTGTCGCCGATATTTCTCGCCGACGACAAGAGGACTTACGACAATCCACTGAGTTATCTTGGCGGACCTAGACTCCAGCCGAGAAATCGAACGTCGATCGAGTCCGTACTCTCGCTGGATTAAAACAAAAAAAAAAAAGAAAAAAAGAAGTTGCGTTTCCACATTCGTGCGTCTCGCTACCCGGCGAATTCGCCGTCTCATAGTTCTATATACCCTAGTCAACAACCAACTGTTCTCGTCTCTCGCGTTCGACCTTTCTGTAATACTTGACTCTCGAATCTCCCCCCCCCCCCCCCCTACCGCCTTCCTGGAATAAACTCGGAATCGTCTCCGAGAGCTGCTACAGTGTACTATTTATCGTTATTGACGAAGAAACTACGAAAATACGCGCATTATTGTGATTTCTCAGCGAAAGTTATAAAAATGTTTTTATTGTTTGTTTGTATCTTTCGCATCATCTGATCCCTTTGTTCTCATTGAACTTTACCACTGCCGTTTACTTGAATTTGGTAATCGGGCTCGCTCGTTGTACATTTTAGAAAGAGATATTGATAATGAAATAATAATGATAAATAAATAAATAACAAAGATCTTTGGTGTTTGGACGTGCTCCTTACCTTTGAATCCTGACGCCGTGTGTACATCGCTCGGTACTGCCTTTTTGTTGCGTCGAACGATTCCGTGCTGACCGCAGTACGATGTGTGCACGTAGAAAGACGCGTACGATGAGAATATGCAGCGACGGCGGGTATGTCACTGCCGCAGTTACCAACGGCGAATCTTTACTCGGTATGCAAAGGATTACGAGATATTAAATTATTTATCGATCGTTTAGCACTCACGACGAAATTAAACGATTGGTCACTCGAGTGCGACAAGCACGAGTCGCCCTTGACAAAACGCTAGCAATCAATATACCGTGGTGTCCAACCGGATGTAAATATTGCATATTTATGTTTTCTTTTTTTACTATGAAAAAGCGTCATTGCTCACTGAGAACCTATAAATTTTTTGAGAATCCTCGCTCGTGAAAATCGCCGACTAGAAGTGACGCACAATAAGTCAGGCCTGGGTGTGTTTAAAAGTGAATGTTTACAAACACAAATACCATGATAACTACCAACGGCTGTAGATATATCACAGCCGAAGTTATCAACGGCTAAACTTTACTCGGTATGTACGTATTTATTACACGTTCGTTATTCACGAGGAATCCTCGCTGAGCCGTCACGCCGGTGGGTCCGAACGTAATCAAAACAATTTTTTTTCTTTTTTTTTTCAAAACCTATGAAAAACCGTTACTGCGCACTGTGAACAAATGAGTAATCTGAGCAGCTACGATCATAACAACGAAAATGGCCGACGATAAGTGACGCGCAGCAACGAAGACAGGTCCAAGCATGTTTACGGGCGAGCTTATGTTTACGTACACCAATTGAATATTCGGCAGTTTGCTAGGAGACGAATCACGAGATGGCTCACGCAAAGATCGAGGAATCCGACAAAAGCGATGCGCTCCTCAAGGAACCGGAAAAGGACAGCGACGAGAAAGACGGTAAAATATAAATGCACATATTCGTTTCGTCTCATATCATTTATCACGTGTGTTTCGTAATGTTTTTTTTTTATTTATCGTGACGACCGTTTCTAAAATTAAATAAATCGGTTGTTACATATTTTATCGAAAAACAATTTTTTATTATCGCCAGGAACATCCGCGGCGTTGGAATGTGCCGTGTGCCTTCAGCAGTGCATACATCCTGCGCGTCTACCATGCAGTCACATATTCTGTTACCTCTGCGTGAAAGGAGTCGCAAACCAGAGCAAGCGTTGCCCCATGTGCCGTCAGGAAATTCCAGCAGACTTTGTGGAACGCCCTCAGCTGGTCGAGGTGGAGGAGGATGCCAAACCGGTGACGGTTGAGGAGGAATACCAGTGGTTCTACGAGGGTAGAAATGGTAAAGATACTTTTTATCTGAAACACTTTAGAATTCCCTCTGGGTGTCTGCTCCTCACCGATAACGACACTAGAATAATTAAAACAGAAGTCATAATGACGATAATAATTTATTGACAGCACGTCGAAGTAGAAATACAAAAACAGTGTGCCGAGTTAAATACATACAGCATGAAAATTCAATCTTCATTCAAAGAAAAAAAAATGGATTACAAAAGCAGATTTGTCTGTTGTTGAGAGCTTGTTAAATTATTTACCATGGTTGGTAAATAATTTCACACCCTCTTAAGGGCATGGGATACAGAGTTGGTCGTTAACAAATCTGTTTCCCTATTTTCTTAGCGACTGTCAATATTTTGGACAAAAGTGAATTAGGTTTTCGTAGGCTATATATAGATACATGAAAACCTAATTTCCTTTTGTCTGAAGTATTAATAGGCGCGGAGAAAACAGGAAAACCGTTTTCTTAACCGACTTAGTCTAAATCACATGCCCTCGAGATCAGCAAAAAAACTTTTGGTCGGTAAAAAAAACTGTAGTTGGTATTTATCAACAAGGGTGCTAAACGTTAGTAATTTGTTTAAACTAAAGGTTTAAACCAATAACTTCTTAATAATCTAGTAATTTGTTGAGAGCAAACATGTTGGAAATTAAAAAAAAAAAAATGGATTACAATTTTCTGTACCGACTCAGTAAGTTTCGCATAATCTCAATAACCGTTGTACTTAACGATCGTGCATTGGTGGGGCGAAACATAAATTCACAAGACGCTACCAATTGCCCTCAGAGGCCCGTAAATACGGGTGGAAACGAAATTTTACAATACCCCGTTCCCCAGGTTGGTGGAAGTATGACCCAAGGACCAGCAACGACTTGGAAGCTATTTACGGGATAGGCCAAACGGAGTGCGAAATTTTAATTTGCGGCGTACTGTACGTCATCGACTTTGCGAATAAAATACAGTACAAAAAGTACCAACCGCGTTACAAACGTAACATTAAACGGGACTTTGGAGACGTTCCGTGCAAGGGAGTGGCGGGTGTAAGATGACCGCAACTTTTTTTTGTGTTTTCGACGTTCGATCACCATCGATAACTGTTCTAATAACAGCATGAATGCTTCAAGCAGAATATTTTTAAACGACACTACTAGAGCCCGGGTACAAACTTACTACGCGATGGTCTACAATTATCGCGTTGCAAAATAAAAACGCAAGCATTCGAAACATCGTTGAATAATCATTTCGAATATACACTATAAATACAACCAGAGTACAATTTTTACCAAATAATATATATTATGATCTACTATTATAATTCGATATAATTAGTATTGAAAATAAATATGCTTGCAGATCGTAACGACTTGGATTTTTTTTTTCCCAGTACCTCCCGCTTCGATGCGGGTACCGCGATCCGGAGAAAAGAAAAGAGAATCAATTGGTGCTTCCTCAAGCATCGTGAATTGGTATCTCAAGTGATCTATTTTTGCAGGATGGTGGCAATACGATCAACGCACGAGTCACGAGCTCGAGACCGCCTACAAGCAGGGAAAACGTACGTGCGAGCTGCTCATAGCCGGATTCCTGTACATCGCGGATTTCGGTTCGATGCTTCAGCTACGTCGGAACGATCCGTCAAGGCATCGGAGGATAAAGCGGGATTTGTATAATGTACCGAAGAAGGGTGTCGCCGGACTGAGGCTCAATGCTCAGCAGCAGCAGGACGACGAAGTTCAGATCGTTCGAGAGATACGTGGAGCCGAGAGACCAGCTAGCCCTGCGAGCGACACCATGGGTACTGTCCCTAAACATTTTTTTGTACAGACGAGGCTCTTCAGGCCGTCGATAGTTCTACAATTGTTATTCTCGTTGTCAATACGTTGCATCGTCTTCAGGTACGGGCGATGGGACAAACACTCCGGTACCACCGAGCAACACCCCACAGACGCCGGCAGGAGGCAACGCGAGCGGAGACGCGACGCCGCTGACGGACAGGAACGATCCGCGATCGGACTCGCTGCATCAGGTTTTAGAGCAAATGCGTTCCTTAGTACTAACACACGTTATGAGAGAGTCCCAGTTCTCGATAAATAGCGATAACGAGGTTGAAGAGAACATCGACGATGGATCATTTTCAGATAATTCTACGATGCTCTGGCTGGAAGCGTCGAATCCCACGTACTCTTCGGGTGAAGATAACGATTAAAAGAATGCGCAAATGAGTGCACGAGATTGTCTACGGCGTCGTTGCGTACCCACAGCGGCCCTGAACGTAGAACAAAAAGAAAAAAATGAACCGGTTGTCCTCCCCTCATCTTCAAATCTCTGCCAGTTGTTCGCATAATATTTCTATATTCTAACATAAGTTCCATTGCGTTTATCATTTTTTTTTTTTACACGTATCGTGAGCTCGCGTTGCTCCGTGGGAATTCGAGATTCGTTCATTCCCGTAGGACCTTTCTATTCTAAAAAGATACCTCTCATGTTATTAATTTATCTGCTGATAAGCCGATCGCGTTTGCTCAATAATCGAACGGCAATGTGCAAGATGAGTACCGATGAGTACAAGCTACGAAAAAATAAGGATGAAAAAATCCGACCATAAAAAATTATTTAAGTTTCTATGCATACAGTTGTGCGTTTGAAGGCTTCTGAGAAGCCTCTGTAAGCATAACGACGTCTCGTGTTGCATGTTGATAACACCGTTTCGTGGAATGATTCGGATGACAACAAGAAAAAAATCACAGTATCATAAGTGAATTCTCGTTTGAAGTATTATTATTTAATAAATCAAAACAAAAATATATTGAATACAATTATATTCTGTATTACGTGAGAATAAATCGATATGAATATAAACTGTCTGTGCGACAAAGTTATTAATCGTCAGGCGAGTTCCACGTTTTAATATTCGCTCGCTACCTTCGCCAAAGTCAAAACTATTACGTTTGAAATCTCTCTCAGCTGTCGGCCGCGATTATCGTGCTAAAAATTTATAAAATTCGTCTACTAAAGGTACCAATGCTCCATCAAATCGCGCTTTACTAAAACGTTGGATGTCAAAGTGCAGTTATGAGAACAATGTTAATGGAATTTAACGTTGATGGAACACATTTTTGGGAAATTTCGAGGCGATCGAGACAAAGCGCGCTGCACACCAACAAATATAGAGGCAATAAATGAGGCATGTGTAAATGTAAGAAAAAAATCTAGAAAAAGTTTACGACAAAGGGGCGAGCGGCTGTAGAAGACAATAAACTATCCTCTAAAGAACCCTTAAGAGCCACTCTAAGAGGACCGAGGGTTTTCTTCGCTTTCGGTTCTTTAATAGAAAGGGGGCCATGTGGTCGCCAAAAGTGGCGAGCTCGCTTCGTGGCCTTTCCCAGGGTGCGCGGGAGAGGGTGGGAAGCCACTCATTCTTGACATGCTCATCACTCTTGCTGGCTCTCGAGGAAGGGTAAAAATCCCAGCGATTGGCCGATCTTCACCCCGCCGGGCGATACCGACTCTTTAGCCCCAGTGTACATCAGGGCTTAAAAAGTCAGTCTTACCCTAGCCTACGAGTAGAATACATCGTTCCTAGAATAAAATATTTTCCGCCAAAGCGTATCGATAATATACCTCGAATGCGTTAGAGAAAGTACCTAGAGACCATTCGAAAGTCAATTTTTTTTTTCTCTTAAAGTGAAAACATCCGTCAATAACATAAAAATTTTCAAGATCGAAGTTCAGCACATTACCAGAACGACGCACCGGACCGTTGTGAGAGGAAATTCAAACATCCCGCCCAGACTGGCGCTTCGTGCGCGCGACCACCGACGTTGCATTATCGCGCCCCCCCATCTACATACGCCGACGAGAACGGACAACACGGACAACATCCCGCGTAACAGTTCTCGGATTCCTTGGCTCTCAACCCCAGCTTTCTCCCGTCATCTGCAATCGAGACAAAGACACTGGAAGAGTTTTTCGGGGCTCCCGTAGGAGAGCGGAGGCAGACGGAGGTCGAGTCCTTCCGTCACATACATTAGGGAACACACAAGACGTACACAGGTTTGTTTCCAACGGTTTTACAAGAACAAAAAAGTAGAGGAGAAGGAGAAAAAAAAAGCGAAAACAGCACACGAAATCACTTACCGCAGTTGTGTCCGTCCCATAAGGCGCAACTGTTTACCGAGTAACACAATTAGCGACAATCGTTCCGTATCATCGAGAGCTTAGTTACCGAGAGCACTGCTACACAAGGGTGACGAAAGAAAAGAAAAAAACCGGCGAGACGCTGCACGGCGTCTATCCGTGCCAGTATTATGTTGACCGTTCCTCCAAGACGTTCCAAGGAGAGATAAGGAAAACAGTCGAGCGACGACGTCAACGAAACGAACGTTTCGGCCCGGAGAAAACGAGAAAGTCCGATCGTCGAATCGAGACAACGTAAAAAAAAGCACGAATCCGTTCGCGATGACGATCCTACCGGACAACACGAATTTCACGGTCTTCGTGACCCACGTCGACGGCGAGGGTCCGCTCCTGCGGATATTCGGCCAAACCGATCACAACAATTCCGTCAGTGTCGAAAAGATAATGGGACGTTTGACACCGCAATTCGCGGAGGGACTCGGAACTCCGTCCGCGAGGACCGGAGGCCTCCATCTGAACACGATATGCTGCGCTATGTTCGAACAGGCATATTACAGAGCCAAGATATTGGAACTCCACCCGGGCGATATGTACGTCGTTAAATTCATCGATTACGGCAACACAGAGCTACTTCAAGCGGCCGACATAAGACTGCTGACGGACGATATATCAGACGCGCGGAAGCTGCTTCAGATTCTGCCTCAAGCATCCGAATTCATACTCGGCGATGTTTCGTCCCAAGACAAAACTTGGGACGTTCAGACACTGGGCATGATCCTGAAGAACCTTCGATACAACGAGTATCGTGCCAGACTGGTCGGCGTCTGTGGCAAACGACGCATCATAAACATGCTAGTCAATGACCAGGATTTTGGGAATTTTCTAGTCAACCAGCACATGGCCGTACCTGCGTCGGTGCAAGATATTCTCAGGTAAATATCCTTCTCTACGTTGCGATTTACAACTTTTTTTTTGTCTAATAGTTTTTTTCTTTTAAATGCGGAATGTAAAAAGTAACTGCAATTGGCTGAAATCCCACCAAAGTAATATTTAGTCATCAGAGCAATGCAAAAATACAGAAAAAAAACAAATAACTCGCTTATTAATTATATATCACATTGATTTTATGTTACATTCATTTTGTACTATTTTTTCATTAAATTCAAAAAAAGTATTAACATAAATTATTTATTCACATTCTATTAACTTTGATGACATTGTAATATTTATATTAAATTGTATGCATCAAATTATTTATGTTAGAACGCAAAAAATCATATATATTCCGTTTCATCATGAAAAATTGAAAAACAATTAATGAATAGACTACTCACAAATTAAATGAAGAACCTTTTTTTTTTAACTAGTTAATGGCGTCTAAAAAAGAAAAAAAGTTAATATTTTATACTTCACAGGGCACAGACCTATTATCTTGTCCAGCATCCTCCGCGCATTCGAGAGAACGCTATGCCAGTGGATTACGCGGCAATGAGACAGATTCCTCAGCAGTCGATGCAGCGCGGTCATCAGTATCCCGGAAATCCCGTTCATGATAATTGGCGAGCTCATCCACCGCCGGGAGTGGCCCCTCCGGTCGTTCCGTCGTTGAGACACCAACCGCCTCTGCCTTCGTCGCCGTCGCCGGTCGAAGAGGCCAACGGTTTCAGAACTCGAGTACTCGATATCGGCTCGAAGCACGAGGTTCTCGTTCCCTACGTCGAGAATGGTCCGCTAATGTTCGCCGTACAGCCGAGCAGCACGGTCATGGAGCTCAAGAGTCTGATGGAAAGCATAAACTCTCTCGTGCCGCAACCGCTCGCCGAGCCACCGTTGATCGGTTCCGTTTGTCTCGGACGTTACACCGGCAATAATTTGCTGCTTCGCGCGGTGGTCGGCAAGGTTACCGAGCACTGCTGCAAGGTCCACTACGTCGACTACGGGTACGGCGAGGTTCTTCCCTACACCGACATATTTCAATTGCCGAGACAATTTATAAATCCCAACGTGCTCTCGATACGCTTCACTCTGAGCAACGTGAGCGAGCTGAACGTAACCGAGGAGATGAAGGAATACTTCAAGACTCTCGTTGGCGGCGGTAAAATTCTGACTCTCCACGTGCGACCGTCCGAAGGATCGCCGCTCATTCAGTACGGCGATCTTTACGACAATGGATGCAACGTCAAGGACATATTGCGCATGGCATTTCCTGACGTTGGCGCTACGTGGCCGGGTCCGTGCAGACTCAACCAGGGAGCCAGAGAATTGGTCATGGTTATTTACGTCGAGTCTTGCAACAAATTCTTCGTTCAGCTCGACACCGACGCTCCGGGACTCGAGCAGCTCAAGAACTACATTGCCGAGTACGTCAAGATCGCTCCGCCTTTCAGACCAAATCAACTGCAGACCGGTCTTCAATGCATTGCCCTTTCCTCGGTGGATTCTCAATGGTAAATCGATCGAATTAACGTCACATTTATTGCTCTTGTGCATGAGGTTTTACTTACAAATAATTCACTTTGCTTTCTTATCAACAAAATTTCATTCTGTTAACTTCAACTTTTTCGGTATTTCCAAAAATAAGAGACTCTCTAATATGAAGATAACAAATTTTATAAATTAATGAAATTTATTAATTTCATTGATGAGATTGAATGACCTTGAATCGTGAAGTACTGACGAAGAACATTTCGTATATTAACGTGGAACTTGTGAATTACAGGTACCGAGCCAAGATAGCTAAGCTGTGCGGCGACACGGTGACGGTATTCTACGTTGACTACGGCAACGAGGAAACGATACCGGTCACATCGATCCGATCGATTCGCGACAGTAACATAACGAAACTACGGGCACAGGCGATACGTTGCATACTTAACGGCTACGAGAAAGAGTGCTCGACCGAGGAATTGGACACTCGTTTGGAGGAAGAAATTGTCAACAAAAGTATAGCGATGGATGTGATAAACGTTATTCCCGCCGGCCCTATAGTCGATCTCTATGACGCGGTCGAGCCGATGACGAACATTCTCCATAAATTGAAGAGCACAAATAACGGTAACGTCGCCAGTGCGCAAGAGACTTTCAGCGACAGAAGAGAAAATTCCGGATTTGCGAACGTCAATTCCCGAAGGTAAGTCCAACGGCGGCCACTGCATTTTCAATTTTTTTTTTAAATTTATTTATTCGTAAATATGAAAAACAAAAATTCGTTGAAATACCGCAGGTTCGACGTTAAAAAACAACTTACCTTGGGTCATCAGCAAAAGTCTAAATCTAAAAACGTTAAAGCCGCACGGTAAAGTTTTCTATACGACATGGGAGTACGAACGGTGCAGCTCAGCTTTTCGTTCGTCGCCGCTTTACGTTTAAAACCTGCCGTTGTATTTTTTCTTATCTAAAATACGCACAACCATTCATCACACGTATTAATTCAGATCTAACGCTTTTTAAATGCGCGGTAAAAATTAATTTTTTTTTTCGTCTCAAAGCTTTGGTGAAAGGATAATTTTCGTTGCATATTCTTTCCCGTTATTGCGTTTACTCGCCATCGCTACTTTTAACACTTCTACAAACCCGCCTTCGTTCGCGTCTCTAACAGTAAACGCATCTCTTTCAGTGACGACCCGAGCAACAAATGGGGTAACACACCTCGCCCCGCTCCTCCTCCGGTGCCGGAAATCATAAACTCCTCGGTGGAGAACACGCAGTGGAACAATCGTAAAGACGTCGAGGAACCAAGAAGATTCGACAATCGTGGTCAGAATCGTGGCAACGATAAAGAATGGACGACGAATCCGAGCCAACAGAACGACAGATACGCTCGTGACGATAGCAAGAACGACAGATATCCGAGGGATGGTCCGAGACAAGAGAGAAACGACAGATTCGATCGATCCGGAGACACCAACGGAAATATACGAGGCGGCAGAGATAATCGCGGCGACAGAGGAGGAGGTCGACCGGACAGGGGTTTCGGAAGCGGCCGATTCCCCAGCAACAATTCTAGAGTCGAGAGGAACGGAAACCCGGATAAATCCGGGTGGAGCGACAAGGATTCGGATACGTCGTCGAGAGGCAGCGGAAGGAACGGCAGAAGAGAAAGCGGCAGTGGCAGAGGTCGACGCGACGGAGGAAGAACATCGTCCAGCCGTGACAACGAGGGGGACAGCGATCGAAGCTATAAAAACAGCTCCCGTTCGAACGGTACTCCGAGAACGAGGGACAACAAGCGAGACTATATTGATAGAAATGAGGTAATCAATTAGTCCTTCATTAGTCGTATTTTACTTATTACTATTACTATTTTATTTGTTTCGGTAGTAAAAAATTGGATCGCAAATTTCCAGGTTCAAATTAACTAGAAAAAAAAATGAAACGATTTTTTTTTGCCTGAAATCTAGGAACACGTTTCGTAATTCGCAATCGTTATTCTTTCGCAGAGCAAGCAATCCGACACCTGGGCCAACAAATCACCGCCGAGCTCGTCCAGCATAAGAATCCCGCCGCCGAACATCACCGTCGGAGCGATAAAAAATTGCGATTTGGTGTACATGACCGGCCCGACGGATTTCCACGTTCAGCTGAGTCCCGACAATCTCGAGCTCGACGCCGTGATGACCAATATTGCTGCGATATACGAAAACGGTGGAAATACGCTTCATCGATCGATGATCAACCCAGGCACAGACTGCATAGCTCAGTACTCAGAGGATTCGACGTGGTACCGGGCTTCCGTCCAGAGCGTGGAGTCCAACGGCGCTACGGTACGTTTCGTCGATTACGGAAACGTCGAGACCGTGCAATTCGAAAAGATAAAAAAACTCGAGGCCGACTGCGCGAAGCTTCCGGCTCAGGCGATCGCGTGCAAGCTCCTCGCCGCTAGCAAATCTACCTGGGACAGCAGTGAGACCGAAAAGTTTGGTGAACTGGCGGACGGAAAAAATCTCGAAGCCGAATTCGTCGCTCAGGAGGGCAACGTCTACGAGGTCCTTTTGCGGGAGGTCGTAGAAAATTCACTCGCTCCGAAGTACATCAACGACCAATTCAGCGACGGAGCTGATCTCGCGCAGGCAAAGCTCGCCGCGCGGAACAGGGGAAAAACTGGAAGTGTACGAAGTCAGATCGTAGTGCCGACGGACTATGCGCCTATGGATCAAAAATGGTCCGTTACGACTATAGCTCCAGGATCTAAGCAGAACGTCATCGTTACCTGGGTCACCAATCCCCACAATTTCTATTGTCAGACTCTCGAACAAAAAGACGAATTCGGAACGATGATGAAAGATATCCAGCGTGTTTACGCCACGAGACAGCCAATCAGCGAACCTCTCCAGGTAGGGCCACGTAAAGCGTTGATCTATTTTACTCCATGAATTTACGAATAACGCGTATTAACAAGTATATATCTTTCAGATCGGTTCCGCAGTAATGGCCATCTTCGCAGACGACGGTGCGCTCTATCGTGCCGAGATTCTCGACCTGAACAAAGCCCGTGGCAATATCGTGCGTTACGTCGATTTCGGCAACTGCGCGATGGTCGAGGCACGAAAAACTTATCGAGTCGAAAAGCGTTTCATGACCTTGCCCAAGCAAGCGGTAAACTGCAGCTTGAAAAACATCGTTCCAGCGAATGGCCCTAATTGGTCAAAAGCAAACAACCAAGAGATCGACAAGTGCTTCGGTGCGGACAGCTACGAGTGCAGCTTCCATGAAATTACCGACGGCAAATATACGGTATCTTTGAGCAACAAAGGAGTCGACGTTGCTGGATCCATGGTGGATAAATCGATCGCCGCCTTCGCCGTATCGGGACCCGTTGCCGTCGAAAACAATGGTAACGATTATACTCATCGATTTACTTATTTATTTTGTTGTCCACTCGGAGTACTCAACGATCTATTGAAATATATTGTTTGAGAATGTTTGAGAAATGATATATTGAAAGCTACGTCTTTCTCAGCCTGCGCATCTCTGACAAATGATCAGGATTCGGTCGTTGATGTAGGTATGTTTGCTCGTAAAGTGGAGCGTTTTTTCCCCTAAGATTCACTGTTTATTAACCATTCAGTCGGGGTGTTATCAAGTATCTTCGAACCGAACAAAATCTCGATGAAAAATAATGTATGAATTCCTCGTGTTACAGCGGTAGACACGACGGGACAACCACAAGCGGAAGAACTTCCGAGATTCGACATAAGTCTCCTGGCCGGACAGGTGCTCCGAGTAAACGTCTCCAACGTTGCGAGCGTGACAAAGTTCCACATACAATTGCCGAGCGCCGCGGCGAGCGACAAAATAATCGATGCCTACATGGCTGACAAAGATCAGAAGGTAAGGAGAAAAAAAGAAATATTCGTACGAAAACGAATCAGCTCGGGATTGTTGTTTTCTCTAAATTCGAATGAAGAAGGTGAATGGTTTGCGTGTTGACATGAAGTACTACAATTTTCTTGTAGTCTTAAAAAATATAATAGCATGCTGTTAATTGTAATCCAACGTCTCAAAGATGTTCTCTTAGCCGTACTTACTCACAATAACTCCAAGCTCGTACTTAATTCTTGTTTCGTTAATCCTCGAAGTATGTTGCATCGCAAAATGTATGGTATCTACATATATATATATATATATATTATTTTTTTTCGTAACCAATTGGACAAATTATCTCGGTAACCATGATCGTGTGTATGTCGAATGTGCTCGTTTACCGCGCCTAAGCATTAATAACAAACATCTAACACATTGGCAAACTAAGATCGACTAATAACAGATTAATTCAATTTTTCTGCGTTTTTCTGGTAATATAATTTTTAGCGTATTGATAAATTGTACTTTGTTGTGTCTTACGTGTATGTAAGTTTAAAAAACAAAATTTGGTAGAATCGCAAACAATACGCGGGTTCCCCCAGGAATCCTATTTCAACTGTTCCGTACTCCTCCGTCGAAGGTTACCTGTTTGGCAAATTAAAATGCAAAAAAAAAAAAAAAAAAAAATTAAATGAAAGATTGATCTAAGGATTAGTATGCCAATGTCAGGTGATGCCAAAACTGTTGTGCCGGGAAGTGTGTCTCGGCGCGGGTTGTCTCGTTAAAACGGACGAGGGATGGAGACGAGCCGTAGTCATAAACTGCGCACGAACTACCGGCTTTGATGTCACACTCATTGATACCGGAGCTAATGACGAGATACCTCTGGACTGCGTGAGTTTTTGCTACGGGAACGTGTACCTATATGCAAAAAATTCACCCAATATTAATTATCCATTAATCGCAGTAATTTTTTTTTTAATACATAAATATTTTTTAATACGATTTCTAATATATTCCTCGACGTTGCATCGAAGTGGGAGGACAAAATATATAAAACCACTAATGCCATACATACTGCGATCGACTAACGTTCGAAGGAACTAATCAATTTAATTCGCGTGTCCGCAACAAGCATCGAGAGAGCAAAGAGGAGAGATTGCGCCGAGTTAACAACTCGAGCGGATTTAGGCCGGTCAGGATTGAAAGAAAGACGAGAAGGATTTTTTGGCAATTACGATGCATCGATTTGCAATTACTGACGCGATCGCCTCCATCAATAACAATCGAATAGCGAACAATCATTGATTAACGTCGACGACAAGCTAATCAGTATTATTTATTATCGAAACTTTATTGACTCTTCGTTCCTCCCACGTAGATGCTTCAGTTGCCGGGGCAACTCGCTGTCATGCAGAACCAGGCGGTTGAGTGCTGCCTCAAGAACGCAACTCCGTCCTTGAAAGTGGACGAGAGATTGCGAGATCGTATAGAAAATACCGCCGCTATTGTAGCTATCGACGAAGTAGACAACAACAGGTGAGTCTTCAAATAAAAATCTGTCGACCTTCAAATATCTGATGTCCATTGACGTTGAATATGGAAATTTCACTGTACATTATGTATTTGCGAAATATCTAAATAATATCCGTTGCAGACTCATCGTCCAGCTCTACAATACCGATGGCAACAAGATCAAGGTATCCGAGGACGAGGCCGACGAAAAAATTTGCACGATATGCCCCATGCCGATACTCTCCTCCTCCCACAAAGTCGCAGTTTCACACGCGGAGCACTCCGGCAGCGTGTGGCTAAAGCGAACGGCCGACGCGGATGCGGACGGTGAACTTCTCGGTCAGTTATTCGAGTACTACAGCTCTCAGGGAGATAAGGTCGCCGCGCTTCCCGGAACTCTCTGCGCAGCTCTCAGTTCGGACGGCAACTGGTATCGAGCGAAGGTCCTCGTGTCGACCGAAACGGGTGTCTTGGTGCATTTCCTCGACTACGGTAACACCGAGGACATTGGCTTCGAATCACTGAAGGCGCTGGAGCCTCAGTTCCACAAGCAATCTCAACTGGCGGTCGAGGTAGCGCTCACGGTGACGCTGGCTGGTTCGAAAGAATGTCAGCAAGAGATACTCAAAGAACACGTCGTCGACAAGGAATTCACCGCGACCTTTTACAACGTTCACAAGAAATGGATCGCCGAATTGACGAACGAGGAAGGAAAGATAAGCGAGAAGCTCGCTTCCCTCAATGCCGTGCAAGCATCGAAGACTCAGGCTATACTGGCGACTGAAATACCGGAAATGGTCGTGGGTGGACGTTACAAGATAATCTGCACGCACGTCGACACACCGGCCCAATTTTGGCTTCAGCGAGAAGAAGAGATACCTCTGATCGAACTGCTCCAAGAAAAGCTTCAGATCGACGCGCCAGACTACCCACCGCTGGAAGGTATTCCCGAAGTTGGCACACAGTGCGTGGCGATGTACTCGGTAGACGAACAATGGTACAGAGCGGAAGTACTCGACGCCGACGAGGACATCACGACGATAAGATTCATCGACTACGGTAACACCGACGTCGTTGACACTAATATGGGAAAAATCAAGCAAATTCCGGATTCCTTGAAAGCGACGAAGAGATACGCGATTAAATGTCGTCTCGACGTTATACCGTACGGTGCCGAGGATTGGATGACCGTGGCTTGCGAGTGGTTCGGTAGCGTCGCTATCTCGACCGAGAACATGGAGGCTCTCGTTATCGCCGACAGCACGCCGAGACGCGTCGAGCTCTTTTTCGGCGACAGAAGCGCGGTCGAGGAGCTCGTGGAACGAAACTACGCGACTAAGATCGACACGGAGGAAGATCTGATCGACGAGATCGTCGAGCGGGAAGTCGATCCACGCGCAGCGTACGTGAGCCACGCTATATCGCCGAGCGAATTTTGGATCCAGCAGGAACAATACGTCGGCGAGCTCGAGGTACTGGCCGACAGATTCATCGTCGCCGATATGTTCCCGAAGGTCGAGGAGATAAAGGAGGGAATGCTATGCGTCGCGAAGTTTCCGGAGGACGAGTCGTGGTACAGAGCCCGAGTGGTGTCGCACGCCGAATCGGGAACCGAGGTGATCTACATAGATTACGGAAACTCGGCCATTTCGACGGAGATTCGAGCTATTCCGGAGGACCTCGCCGCTATGCCACCGTTCTCCAAGCGATGCTGTCTCGCACTGCCCGAGGGTATCGAGCAGTGGTCCGAGGAGGCAGAGATCGAATTCGTAAAAATGGCGGCCGACGGAGCGACGATATTCCTGCTGGACGTTATCGAGGAGAAGGAAGACACTTCGGTGGTCATGCTGACCCTTCAGGACAAAGACATCGTCGAGCGTCTGAAGGAACTCTGCGAAGAAGCTTCCGTCCTCATTATCGAGGAGAGACTCCCTCCTCTCGGCGAAGAAAATTCTCCCAATGTACTCGTCAGCCACATAAATTCTCCGTCGGAGTTTTGGACCCAAGCAGAGAGCGCAATCACCGAGCTCGAGGTCATGGGAGGTCATCTCGCAGCTGCCGAGAGTTTCCTGCCTCTGGAGAACATCGAGGAGGGTACGATCTGCGCGGCGAAATTCCCCGAGGACGAACAGTGGTACAGAGCCAAGGTATTGTCTCACGGTGACGCCGGTACCGAGGTTCTCTACATCGACTACGGTAACTCGGCGATAACGACCGAGCTCCGTGTACTGCCCGAGGACATCGTCAACATTCCGGCTCTGTCGATGTGCTGCTCGCTTCGCATGCCCGACGACGTTCAATCGTGGTCCCAGGAAGCTTGCGAGAAGTTCTTCGAACTCGTTGCCGACGGTATCACGATGTTCCAGTATGAGATACTCGAGGAGAAAGAACAGACTTTCATAAGTCTCAGCCTCGAGGGTAAAGACATCGTGGAAACTCTGGCGCCGCTTTGCACCAAGAAGAATCAGCCAGCCGAGAAACCAGTCGAGGAAGCGGTGGCGGAAACGACAAGCGGCAACGATGAAATGCCGCATGTCGACAACGTCGTCGACGAAGTAATGTCGCACGAGCAGAAAGAGCTTCCTGTCGAGTCAGAGATCGTTGTCGCTTACGACGAAACGATGAGCGAGACGCACGCCTCGAGCAACGATACTTCCGGAGTCGGTATCACGAATCCTTCCGACTCGTCGACTGTGAGCAGCTTTTCGAGAATGGAAACCTCTGAGGAAAGCAGCACGATGATGACTACGGAATCGAAGAGCCAAACTGGAATGACGACCACGAGCATCGCCTCGATCGTCGAGGCGGACGACAGCTTCACAAACGAAAAAGAATCGGACGTACCGGTACCGGAAGCAATGATCAATGATAGCAGCGAATCGAAGACGGAAACGTCCGGAGTTTCGGAAGAATACGAATTGAGAAGGCCAAAGACTCCGTTGATGAACAAGGTCCTTCCTGGTAGCATATCGCGAGGACTCTCGGAGGAAGAAATAATAATCAGTCAGGTCGAGAGACGGAACTCGGTGCCTCTCGAGGACAAAATCGTGCCCGGAAGTATAAACAAGGGCAACGATCTTGCGGTACAAAATTCGGCCGGCAATGAGACTGCTGAGAGAGCGGAGCAGAAAGAAACTATCGTTGATACGAAAAACGCGGAGAACCTCTCTCCGATACCCACTAGAAAATTGTCCATCAGCGAGAAGATCGTGCCTGGAAGCGTGTCCAGAGGAGAGTCGCCCATACGCGAGCCCACCGGCCCCTCGACTCCGAAAACCTCGCACGCGGAGAAACTAGTCGCCGGCGTTGTAAATCTCCAAGAAAAATTGGCCGAGCTCGAGGAGGATGATTCGATTACCGTCGTGATTGAGGAAAAAAAACATTCCCAAATTGATAATCCGTGAAAAATTGAGGGCGTAACGCGCGTCGGCCGAGTACCTAATTGCTTTATAATCGGAGCGTAGGTAAAAGATAGAAAGTAATGTCACTTAGCCTCATGCACAAGGCCGATTCGGGTGCGTAATTAAAGATCCGCGTTTATTATCGGATTTCCAATTTCGAGTCTTCTTAAATAGTATTTTATTTATTTCACGCGTACGAAAAGTGTTTTTTTTTGTTTTAATTTCGTAGTGATAAATCGCGTGATTTCGTATGTGCCACCGGGGATTTCCCGAGGAAATCCGGAAATTTTGTTGTGTCCTTATGCAGTTTTCGCGAATGGTGGTAAAAAAAATCAATCTAAGACTGATTCTCATGACAGCTCTGCAGACCCGGCTACATACCGAAAGATCGCTGTTTCTCGGCTGCGAAACAGCGTTTCTCGCGAAATCATTGATGATTCCGTAATACTTTTATTTTCATACAAAAATAGCTTCATTATTACTATTATTATTTTGTATCGTTTTGCTTTTTTTCGTTTCTCGCATAATATGCATGCTTGATACGATGTACTCTGAAATGCCTGGAGCATTTTACGTTGTTATCTATTCAGTGCCTGAAGAATCGATATTTCAAGAATGGTCTGACGAGGTTAAAAAAGTGAGTATATCAAAGTCCTGACTTTTAATCGCCGATACGTCGATTAATTAATCAATTACGTACAGCGTTGAGCTACGGGCTTTTCCATATAATCTCTTCACCTTTTTCATTTTTTTTCTTTTCAGTTGACACGTTAAATATACGCGTCATAACGCAGAGTGTAAAAACTATGTTTGCAAAAATTGCTTTTTATGACTAAGTTGAACGGTAAATTCTATTGTTTTGTTGATTGTTATTAATGATTTTGAAAGCCGTTTATGTTATCCGAAGAAGAAGAAGCACCGAATCTTGATCTAAAATGAAAAAGAAAAGCACGATTAGCAATTGTAGCTATAATAAGATAAAAAAATCTAGCATTACAGTTCGATCGGGCGATCGAAACATGAGTCTCGAAATTTTCACGACGTAGTGCTGATCAATATGTCGATATAGATTAATTTCGTTCCAAAAGTGAAGAAAAACGATAAATCATCGGTGATTTAATATAAAAAAGAATTTAAATTTAAAAAAATAGAATTTAAGACATAGACAATGACCCAATAACGGTCCTAACAACTTAACGCCAAAGCTGTGGTGGCGTTTATTGGATACGAACAAAAAAAATTAAATAAAGAGTCCAGGTTACGAAAACTTAAAGGGATTTGAGGATTTTTCCCATCTCTTCTCTAACAGCTATTTTAAGGGTGACGTTTCTTCGATGACTTCCACAGTTCCTTTGTATACATTGTTAATTAATCATTATATCAATGGAAAAAATTTAAATGGAAAAAAACGGAACTTTATACGCCGCTCAAATATAATTTTTTCTAATAAAGTCTTAAAACCAACGACCAGTCTCATTTCTTCTCCTCATCCCTGTCGCTGTCGCCGTTATCCGCTTCCTCCTCCTCCTTCGACTTGCCGATCATTCCCATCGACACTCTCTTACGATCCTTTTTCTTTCCCTTTAGGCGCTTGTGTTTTCGTAGCAAAGCTTCAGCTTTCTTATCTCTGTTGTATTTCATCTCTTTTTCCCTAGCTATTATCTCGCGCGCAAGAGCTATCTCTTCTTCGATGTACCAGCGCAAAGGACCTCTACATCTCTTGCACCTACCGAGATGCGACGATTTTTTGACCTTGTGCGTTCCGCTTCGCAAAATCGGATACGTCGGCCGGCCGATGTCTTGAATTCTAAATTTCAAATCGGGCCCGTCCTTGTTCGGCGCAACGTTCGTCAAGGACGTCACGAAAGGTGGTATTCTCATATCGTATTGAGTATCGGGATCTTGATAATTAGCGTCGCAACAGAAACCGAACGGTTTCTTCAGATCCTTGGGCTTCATGAAACCGATACCCGTGCGTTTCATCTGGGACTTCTTCATAGCTGTTGAGCAGGTCCCCAACAGTGATCAAATTGTAATTTAGACTTCTTCCGATATTCAAGGGATAACTCCGATTTATCCCTACAACATAACTTTTTTTTTCCTATTTTACAGGACCGAATTACAAAGTAATCAAAAGAAAATCCTCTCCCTTTTTTTAAAGCTGTGAAACGCTTTCGATACATCGAAGTTTCGGGAACGACGTTTGACACAGGAAGTGACGACCTCATGACTTTCACGGCTAACTTCAAGCTCCGTCTATTCAAAAATTACCTTGTTTACTTTCGCACTTATCGTTTTTGTTTGTATCTCCGAATTTTAGAATAGTAACTACACATTACCGAAGGTACCATCGCGAAAAGTTCGCTTGATGATTCAAGAACTAGTTGTTTCCAATCCTCGATGTGAGTAACTCGATCTTCGAAGATCGAACAAACGTCCGTTGAGGTTATTCACGGGAAACTACGTCGCAAATTACGACTGTCGGTATATTATTTTCAGGCGTTGTTTGTTAATCTCGAAGTGATGAACTCTTCAACACTGTCACCTACCACACTGGGACCATCCTCAGGGCAGAGCGAGTCACAGGATTCGGGACTGGCGTCGGGCAGCTCGCAGACTTCCAAGATTCTCACTCACATGAAATCGGAGCTTCAAGTTCAGAAGCAACAGAAGAGACTCATCAGAGACCTGCACACCAAGAGGGTTCAGTCTCTGCGCAAGGAACTCGAGTATCTCAAGGCAACCGATTGGAGGTACCCGATGGCCAAAATCTCAGACGGTCTAAACAAATTTCCAGTATTGTATTTGTCATGGTTTTTCATTGAGCGAGTCTCTGTTTTGACACATCGTCTACAACACACAAAATATATGGTTGACCATACAAAAAGAGCTTACTTTTTTCATTCGAGTTTTTCAAATAGCTATGACAATGGACTATTTTTTAAAATTTATGCCACTGCGGAAAACTATTCTATACCTTGCTTCGTATGGAACTCAATTATAATTTTATCGAAAAAGTGATTAGAAGATTATTATCGTATTTATTAAATGCAATAATTATTGATAAATGATTATTGTTATTAATTATAATAATTATTAATATCAACAATTTTAATACAAAAATTGATCAATAATTATAATGATATATTATTATTGTATTGTATTTTCTAGTTATATTATTATAGCTGCTCTTATGCGTAACAGACAACCACATATATAGTCTTGTGAAAATTTGTCCTCCCCAACTGTAGTCACTGGTCAGTGAAAACCTGGAAATCCTAGAATTGTCAGAAAAAAATGGTCAGGGAAAATGAGTAAAATTCGGGTTTTTTTTCACTGTTTTTACTGGACACTATGTTCGATGCTTCGATGCTGACGGTATTTCCGTTTTCACAGGTACACGGACCACGGTTTAAGAAATTGAAGAAACATGTTTTCTTTACTAATCAACGCAGCGAAGTACGTATTGGGAGGTAGTCAACCAGCGGAGCCGGATATCGAGGAGCTGATAGCCCGATTGCAAGAGGCGACTGATAACGCGGAAGATTTCGCGGCCGTTGCGGACGCCGAGGCAAACAATAATCCCGAAGGATGTTTCTACAAAACCGGTACCATAACGACGATCGCGGGGGATTACGTGATCGTCGACAAGCTCTACATGTGCGAGAGCGTAAATGTATACGTTAATAATTTAAAGCTGGGTAACAAAGTACACTACATGGCCTATCAGAAGGATCAGAGCGAAGAGCCGAGAATCCGAAAAATAACGTCGATCATTGACGATAATTGGGACGGGGACGATGTACAAACGCAGAACGGGGATGTAACGCAGGCGCAGATAATGAAGCGAAGTATAGTCGCCAAAGTTATGAGGCGAGAGGGTAGACAAGTATTCCTGGAGCCGGTAAACGTCTCGTTGAATCTCGACAAAGTAAATTCGACGTTCATACCGTACGTGGGTGACTGGCTGCAGCTCGAGTCGCTAGTCGAAGTGGACGAAAATTCCGGCGACTTGGGGGGCGAAGTTCTCGAAGTCGACAACGTACAGCCGCTCAGATCGAAGCTCAAAGTCGGTAACGTTGTTAAGTGGGATTGTCATAGTGGAGTCGGAGCTGTGGACAGAGATATAGTATTCAACAAAGGATCCTGCGAGCCTGGATACGTTCCTTGCGTCGGAGACAAAGTAGTTACGGATTGTATAGAAAGCGATCAGGGTATTTACACGTGGCGGTCTTTGACAGTCGTGCCGCTTGTACAGGTGAGAATAAGTCCTTCTGTCGTTAAGAGCATGTGAATTGTCGCGGTCGGTATTTAGAACTTGTAATGATATTTTTCCAAAAGTCCTCAAATGGTAACTGTAAGGTAGTCAGAGCGGTACAATTTCGCCAAACGTGAGTTTCAGAGAAAATTTCTAACCTTTCTCGATGCGATAAAAATCTGAAAAAATCAAGTACATGGGAGATGCTGCAAAGGTTATTTTTGTGAAATAATAATTTCAATTTCTTATTAACAAATTGAAGATAAAAATCATTATTCAACAAATTACCCGGTAACTTAACTATTTTTCTTCATAAAAATAATTCGTTTATTTTTCTGAATACGTATGAATTTTTTCAGAATTTTTTGCTATCTTTGAGAATTGCGTTTTTTCACAGCTTGAACATAGAAAAAACGGGATTTTTAAATATTAGAAAAAATTCTGCCAAAATTTATACGTATTCAGAAAAATAAACGAATCATTTTTATGGAAAAAAATAGTTAAGTTGCCGGGTAATTTGTCGACCAATTATTTTTATCGTTAATTTGTCAATAACATTTTGCACTTATTATTACGTAAAAACAGTATTTGCAGGACTAACGATACAGTTTTTTTTTTTCAGATTTTTATCCCATCGAGAAATGTTTGAGTTTTTCTTTGAAACTCACGTTTGACGGGACTGTACCGCTCGGACTACCTTAACATTAAATAGCACTATGGAACTGACAGTCGCAGTTGAACCCTATTTCCGTTCGGCGCTAAGGTTCCGTGCAGTCGTGAAAAAATTGCATTACAATTTCTCTTACCGACTGAGCACAGATTCAAATGGTGGCAGGTTGTTTCAAGTCGCCTTGAAGAATCGTCAGTTACGAGACCTGTTAAATAATTATTATTTAATTGCAGGTAACACAGCGCGAAGTTATTCCAGTCCCATTCAACGGATCCAACGCGAATAACTTTAACGTCGATATCCTGCTCAAAGACAAGCACGGAATTGTGATAACAAACGATCTATCGTTTACGTTGAATGCCCAAGAAGAGAAGGATCTGATTGTTACGATAGAGAACACGGCGAACACCGAGCATGTACTCAATCGTGGAGTTTTCATGTCGAAAAAGGCTCAGTCGCAGTTGTCACTCGTCTCGCCGACGGTCGACACCTCGACGCGCATTTATCCTTCCAAATCGATATCTTACGTGTTCCGTTGTCGCGCTAAATTCGTCGGTACCACCGAGGAACTCTTCATTTTTATCTTCAAAGGATTCAAGATCGGTCGTATGTTTCGTATAACGGTGAACGCAAAAAATTCGGCGATATACTCGGAGCCCCTGGCGAGAAGGAGAATAGACAAGCCAGCTAGTCGAGGCGAGTACGATCAAGGTAGTTACGTGCAAGGCATACGACCGTGCAAACCACCGTCGTTCGTAGCCGTGCGAAACGGCATCTTCCGAGTTCCTCAACGTTTCTGGGACGCTGTTTTGCCGTCGATAAACGAGAGAAAGTCCCAGATGGACTGCGAGCTCGCTCTTAGCGAGGCGATTCCGTGTCTTTTGGAAGGACTCTCGCCGGAAAATTACACAACGCGTTTTCACGCGTTACTCTACCTCGAAGAGATAAGTCTGACGATCGATATGCAGCGTTACGACATGGACAGCGCGATTCTCAGACCACACGGCGAATATCTCGGGCTCACGGTACCGGGTCTTGCCGAAAAACGGCCGTCCTTGATGATCGGCGATAGGGCGATTGTATCGTTCAATTGGGACGATTCCAGAGGTACATCATCAACCTTCTCGCAATTCCAAACTATCTGTTTGTGATCAAGTATGTAAAAAAAATCGTACGATTTCTTGCAGGACAACTGAAGTACGAGGGTTTCGTCCACAAAGTGAAGAGTTCCGAAGTTCTGCTGAAATTCAACGAAAGATTCCACGAGAAGTACAACTTGGAGGAGTGCCAAGTTAGCTTCAAATGTTCGTACTCGACAATCGGCCGTTCGCATACGGCTGTGAATCTCGCGATAGTGAATCTCGGCTCGGAGATACTCTTCCCCACTCGTGTAGTGGAAAAAGAGCCGCAGATCAATCTGGAAGAGTTAGATCCGGAGGAGAAGCCAAAGGGCCGAGGGGTTCGACACAATCGAAGCGAATCTTTGTCCTCGGTGTGTTCAAACACCAGCGTCACTTCGGCGAGCGACACGTCTTCCGACAGCTTGAGCAGAATTCCCAGAGTCTCCGTAGCCGAGAGATTGTTTCAAGCAAAGTCCAACGGAGATATTGCCGCTAAATCGGAGAAGACAGCGACGAGTCCCGAGGGGCAGAGCAAATTCGCAAAATTCGCTGCTCTCATGGACTCGACAAAGAGGGACGAATCAACGCCAGTGACGAACGCCCCGAAAATCGATCCGCATGTCGCTCAATTGAAGAAACGGAATCTCGTATGGTACAACAAAAAATTAAATTATTATCAGAAGGAGGCGGTAAAAAACATCCTCAACGGCGTAGCTCGACCATTGCCTTACGTAATATTCGGTCCACCGGGTACCGGTAAAACGATTACCCTGTGCGAAACTGTTCTGCAGATATTGACGACGATACCTGAGAGCCGTTTGTTAATCGCCACGCCGTCGAACAGCTCGGCCAATCTCATATCCGAGAGACTCCTCGACAGTGGTGTACTTAAACCCGGCGATCTTGTGCGTCTGGTAGCGCATCACTGCCTCGAGGACGACTCGATACCCGAGAGACTGTTGCCCTATTGCGCGACGGGAAATTTAGCTGCGGAATGGAGCGTACCGGCGAAAGATGCAAGAGACTACGAGACCGATAAGCCAAGGGCGAACTGTACGATGAGCGTACTCGGACGCCACAGAATAACGGTCGGCACTTGCATGGCTCTCGGTTTGCTGTACAACATGGGCTTTCCTCGAGGACATTTTTCTCATATCCTCGTCGACGAGGCCGGTCAAGCTACCGAACCCGAGATAATGGTACCGTTGACTTTCGTGCATTCGAGCTACGGACAGATTGTTCTCGCCGGAGATCCGATGCAGCTCGGTCCCGTGGTCAACAGCAAGCTGGCCTCGCACTTCGGATTCGGTGAATCTTTTCTCTCGAGGCTGCTGCACCAGTTTCCGTATCAGCGGGACAACGAGGGTTTCGAGATGGGCTACGATCCTCGGCTCGTCACTAAACTCGCCATGAACTACAGGAGTTTGCCGGAAATACTCGAGTTGCCGAATTCACTGTTTTACGACTCCGAGCTGAGGCCACAAATATCGGCGACGAGGAGTCCCGAAGCCGAGCTCGTCAGATCTATGGCCGAGGACCTTCCGACGAGGCCCGGACATCCCCCCGCTATAATATTCCACGGAGTAAACGGAGCAAACAAACAGGATCCCGACAGTCCTAGCTGGTACAATCCCGCGGAAGCTACGCAGGCCTATCTTTATCTTTTGAAGCTCTACGATCGCCAGATCAGCGGCGCCGATATCGGTATTATTACTCCTTATCAGAAACAGGTGACGATAATTATCTCGAGAATAAATTATCCGGCGATTGAGAGCTGCAATGTTGATTGGTATATTTTTTTTTTTTTTAGGTACGACAAATCAGGGACTTGCTGCTGGAGCTGGACGTCGAGCTGCCGAAGGTCGGCAGCGTCGAGGAGTTCCAAGGCCAGGAGCGCAAAGTCATTATTCTGTCGGCGGTGAGATCGGCGAGCGATTTCGTCAGCGAAGACATCAAGCACGCGTTAGGCTTCGTTGCTTCACCGAGACGACTGAACGTCGCGATAACGAGAGCCCGTGCACTTCTCATTATTCTCGGTAATCCCGAACTCCTGTCGCAGGATCCTTACTGGCGAAGCGTACTGATTTATTGCATCGAGAGGGGATCCTACACGGGATGCAATTTTTTGTCTTCCTATCTGGAGAACGGCATCGACGAGGCTCTGGACGACGCGACTTCCCAGTGAACAAGAATTTACGCTCATCCCAATTATTATTTTTTTAACTTACAAAAATCTCCTCGAAAGCGCTTTTTGATCGATTGACTCGTTTGTTTACCCATCGGCGTACATGTATTCTTCAGTTCTCGCGGGCCGATGCGCTAGTATTTTTTTTGCTCTCGGTGCACTCTCGAGACTTTGTATTTGCGAATGGATGATTTCTTTCTTTTTACTTTTCCGGATACACTCGCCAAAGAGTGCGGGAATTCCGGTGCCGACTGTGCGCTCTTAACATACATAATCGACTGTACAAAAATAATGACGCGTGAAAAATGTTTCGATTTATTGAGAAAAATCGTGTTTACTCTCATTGTTCAATAATGTAGAATTATTACAATTGCGTTATCGAACCGACAACATTGATTTCGCGGTTAGCCTCAGCCGAGGTGTTTATAGTTCCACACGTATAATTCCGTTAGTTCCATACTATACTGACTGGATCTTGATTCTTCGCTTTCAATTTGCGTTCGATCAGATTCTCCAGAGCTTCGCTCCTCACGCTGAGGGTCTCGATCTTCTCGACGAGCGTCTGGTACGGCGAAGCCGGTTGTCCGCCCATCACGACGTGTCCAAGCTTACTGTCTATCTTAGCGTCCAATCGGGCGTTGCGAATAAGATTGACGATCCAGCACTCGGCTACGTCCGCCTTCATATTCAGCTTCTCCGCAAGCATTCTAAAAGAAAACAGCAGGATTAAAACCCTCCCGTTTATCCCCTCAGGTAAATCTCATCGTCGTATAAAATTGTTTACCCAATACTGATGCACTGGTGAATACGGCAGAATGTCTCGAAGATCATGAGTCTTGCGTTCTCGACGAATTCGTTAAGCAGAGCGATGAGGAAGAAATCGTTGAAAACGACTGTCTGGCACTCCTGCAGCTTTTGACGGGCACCGTCGAAGTCGAAGTTCACGTAGAGATGCTCCAGGAATTCGGTTATCGGGTCCCGGTATGTGTAAGATTCCTAGAGGCAGACGGACGGCAAATGAAAGTTTCGTTGCATGCAAGATTTTTTGATAAACTCGATCGAGCCGCAGGTCAACGTACCTGCTGGATAACTTTGACGAGATCCTTGAGCGTCGAGCGTCTGGAACGATTGACGATCACGGCAGCCGCCAAGTAGCGAAGAATGTGAGGACACATAGTCTGGATTGCATTCAAGTAGCTGCAAAAAAAATATAGCGTATAAGATACGTTATAAATTAAGAGGGATGGATATTCTCATCGACGAGACTCACTGCGGACGATAGAGGAACATCTCGATAATGAGATCCCTGCCCTTGACGTGGTTGAAGAAAACGAACAGACTCCAGTGAATGAGCCACGTGCGCTGTTGAAGCACCTGTAGCGAATTACCGATAACGTTGCTGTCGATGTACTCCCGCAATTTGTTTACATCCTCGAGAGCGGTCTCCCAGTTTTGTGCGAGAATCTCGGACGCCAATTTACCCCAGAGCACGTTCAAGTAATTCTGCGGTATGAAGAAGTGCGCGGTATAAATTTCTTCGTGCTCCAATCAACGTAGAATTAATAGACGAATCGAATTTCGGACGAATATACCTTGTCCGTGGATGGCATTATCAGCATGTAGAGGTAGAGGTACGACGTGGACACGGAATAATTGCCGCACTCGTATCTGTACTTTGCCAGCTTCACAAGACTGTCCATCATCTCTACCCTGAACTAGATAACAAAAAAAAAAGTTTATATCGTGAGACAAAATTTGGTCCAGAATGAAGCTATTGTTTCCACAGATGGGAGACAACTTGCCTCGGACTCCTCGGTCAGATACTTCATAAGGGCCTTTGAATCCCGCATCTCCTCCATCTTCTTCATAACTTTGTCGTTATCCATGAGTGCCATTACCACAGAAACATTGTTCTGGAGTATACTCAGCTCTTGCACGACTTCGGCACGTCTCGATTTCAATTCCTGGCAGGTAAAATGAGAAATTAGAAGAGCGACTAGAATGTATAAAAAAAAAATACTCTGCGTCAATGTGCCGCAGGGTGATTTGTGGCGTTTACCTCCGGAACCTCCACATCTGGATAAAGAAGCATTCTGATGTCGATAGCATAATCGATCATGTTGGTTTTGCTGAGAATATTGAGTTTGGCCTGCAGCAGCTCATTCTCGTCGTAGATCTGTTGAACACGTAAGCGTCGGTGAGTATAACCTTAAATGCCACATGGATGCGGTACGTGTATTAAGCGGACGAGGGAAACTCACCTCCTTGGCCGACAAAAATTCCAATAGTGGAAACACCAGATGACGATCGAGATATTGCCCTATTCGGGACGTTAAATCGAACTTTGCCATTGTTGCGAATCGGTATAACGACGAGTGTGGATGTTAACCAACAATCGTCGATGCGGAAGAGGGTGCCTGGGAACGGCGGCCGTCAAAGTGCCAAAAAGCACCGCAACAACGTGAACACAGCAATATCTGCCGGACGATAGACCAGTGTTGCCCTTGGATTCACATCGGCAACTTAGAATCGAAAGGGCGTATGTCGGCTACCCATTCTTCGATATAAAACGAGTATTTTTTTTTACAAAAAATGCTACAATGTTCGTGTAAATCAATGTTTGGATAAGAACAATCGTTTTCTCCGAAGGGATTTCATAAAATCATTAAAATTTCGATGAACGAGAGCTGTAAACGCTCGACTGGATTGCGGCGGCCATTCTCGGTCTACGTTGATTTCCGATACGAAAAAAAAACTTCCTCTCCCTCCGGACCTGCGCAACCGCTTCTGCGAATAATGGATGCCCCTTTTAGCTGAGAAGGTGCAATCTGCTCCGTTTCGTTATTTCAATATAATAAGTTGATTCACTGCACGATATTAAAAGGAGATCGAAATGCCGCCCAAAAAGGCACCGGCGCCGAGCAAGAAGACGGAGTTGAAGAAGAAGGAGAAAGTCGTTGAGGTGAGTTTTGTTAATTGTCGTTCCATCTTAACCACAAAAAAATCGTCGAAAGTTCCACATGTTTCGTTTCGCGGCCGAAGAGGCTTACTTCTTTATTCATTTTTTTCATACCTTGACACACTCGAGCGTGTGTATGGTAATTCCTACATTTAATACATTGATCTTTCGTTTTCAGGACAGAACATTTGGACTCAAGAACAAGAAGGGTGCAAAGCAGCAAAAGTTTATACAACAGGTGGAGAAGCAGGTAAAGCCTGGCGTCGCTTCGGGTAAAGCACTAGATCCGAATGCTAAGAAACTCGAGAAGGAGAAGAAGCTGAAGGAACAGAAAGAATTGGCTCTGCTTTTCAAGCCAGTGCAGTCGCAGAAAATTGAGAAAGGTAGACTCCGTTCGCCATAGATCTATGCAGCATTTATGAGTACTTGTTGATGTTGTTGATTCCATGAATTTTGCTTGTCCTTGAAAAATTCAAAAAACCACCTTGAATTTTTGTACGTTCTTGAAATTTATATTTTTCATTTGTCCTGGAAAATCATTTAATTAATTTCCTGACATTGCAATCAAGAGTGAGAGTTTGGCAACACACAATCAATGTATGGGTATTCATATAGGCTGAAACATTAGCAGTATTACTGAAATAATGGAAAAATATTATGTGCTGGGCGTGTAGGTTTCACATAATTATTGCATCCTTCAGAATTCTGCAAAAGTCTTGGAACGGTGCTTCACAAAACCTTAAAATTTATTGAGTCATTGAATTTTAATTGGCATCAAAACGTTCCAAAAATTGCATTGAATTTTTCTGTAACATCTTTGAAATTTGTAATTCTAATTTTTTTCTTGGACAATGACTTAAATAATTTCCTAACATGGCAACACATGATCAGCGTATGACTACACGCATAGTAGAATTTTTAAAAAGTATTATTGAAGGTATTGAACATTATTGTATGCTATGTGGGTACCTTGCATATCACTGAACATTAACCATTATTTTGTCCTGGAGAATCCTGCATAAGTCCTTGACAAGTCCTTGAAATGTTCTTGAATTTTATTTAGCGTCTATAGTAGTTGTATTATAGTAGTAGACGCGATGGATATAAATCACGTGTGTCATCATCATTGCAGGAATCGACCCAAAGTCTGTGGTATGCGCGTTTTTCAAGCAGGGCCAATGTACAAAGGGAGACAAATGCAAGTTCTCTCACGATCTTACTATAGAGAGAAAGGCGGAGAAGCGCTCGCTATATTGTGACATGCGCGACGACGATGACAAGGAGGCTGACACTATGGACAAGTGGGACGAGGAGAAGTTGAAAGAAGTTGTTGAGAAGAAGCACGGCACTAGTGGAATGAAGCCGGGAACGGATATCGTGAGTAGCGGCAAAAACAAAATAATGTTTAAAAACAAATTCCTAATCTTCGTTGTTGTTGTTATCAAACTGAAAAAATTCTAATACCTCCAGATCTGCAAGCATTTCCTGGAAGCTGTTGAGAAATCAAAGTACGGATGGTTCTGGGAGTGTCCCTCCGGGCAGAAGTGCATCTACAGACACGCCTTGCCGCCTGGCTTCGTGCTTAAGAAAGATCGCAAGAAGGAGGACAAGAAAGACGAGATCTCCCTGGAGGATCTCATCGAGAGAGAACGCGCCAATCTTGGACCAAATCAGACAAAGATCACGCTCGAGACCTTCCTCTCGTGGAAGCAACGAAAATTGAGAGAGAAGAAGGAGAAGGCCATAAAGGACGAGGAGAAGAAGCGAAGCGATTTCAAGGCCGGGCGTCAAGTAGGAATATCGGGACGAGAGATGTTCTTCTTCAATCCGGAACTCGCTGCTGGCGATGGTTAGTGTCTTTGTTGCCTTGTGCCAGGCACAATTGGCATTTTTCACAGTCTTATCGCGTACGAAGTATGCAAGGAGATATTGTTTTTCTTAATCGAAATTTAACGAGACGATTTCTTGATCAAGGTATCGAAGACGGGGACGAGGCCTTCGACAGTTATCAGCTGGAGGACGACGACAGCGAGGGAATCGAATATAGGGAACTTGATATCGATCGGTTGGCATGCGAAGCTCAAGAATTGGATACTACAGGAATAACGGTCGCCCAGGAGGATAGGTTGAAGAATGACAACAAGCCTCAAACCAACGGCAGTGCTGCTTCCGGTACGTGATACAGAAAAAATTTATATATATATATATATTTTTTTAACTCAAATGATTAACGTCTGGATGGCAAAACTATTGAATCGAATAAAGCAAAAAAAAACGTAATTTTTTCTGTCCATGCAGTGACCATAATCGGCGAAGGAGCAACGGCCTTGGCAATAAACGAAGACCTCTTCGCTGAAGAAGACCTCGAGGGTTTGGAAGAAGAACTGGGGGACCTGGACTTGGAGGAGTGATCCAGATGTCCCCTCGTCTCCTCTCTATTCGATATTATTGTTTTTATTATTATCAATCCTTGTCAACGTGTAATACCATTGTCCCGACCGTATACTGCCTCGACGATACAATACTTCAGCCAATATACATTAAATGCGATGCCTCCTCGACTCAAATCAGCAACGTAATATATATGTCTATCGAGCACACTTTTAGTCAATATCAATACGGCGAGAGCTGGTCTCTGATGCGCTATCGACGAAACAATTGATTTTTATTAATTAAATTATGCATAACTTATCACCAAGTGCTGATATAGGATAATCATACGATTTATTCGTTAGGCCGGTTTGGCTCCCCAAATCTCAAAATTATCTGGTCAGCTGACGAGAGCCGCGATTGTCTCATTGATCCGCCAGAGGGCGATCGCGCCGGGCTCTCGTGTGGGAGTGAATATTTTTTATTATAAATTAACGAATTATTACACGGACCTGCGTTATCTGCCAATTACAATGACATACGCACATCGATCAGTTGGAAATCGATAACAATGCAGCATTATCAAGTTCTCGTGAAAAATTATCGTCGCAGACGATTCAATCGTAATTCACAAGTGACCGATTCGTCCCCTTCAGCTGTGCCGAAACGAAGTTGCATCGTTGAATTGATTAGACCTCGATGAGACTGGTTTTAATATCCATAAATTAACTGACGTAACTGATGACATCCGGCGATACAATCACTGTTACGGCACGCCACTGTGTCGCAAATTTCTAACCTCGGAACTTTGATTTTTTTTCTTTTGGAGTATTCATTAAACAAATGTATATATATATCTGTTGACAATAATAATCGGAGTCGCGAACGTAATCAGGCTTGACGAATCTGCACGATTCGGCGATTAAGACACGTAAGATTTTGTCAAAACATTTGGGTAACAACATATTTTCCTTATTTTGCTTGTCATTGATAATTAACATTATTTATGCGTTTGTTCTTGACAGTGGAGAGGGAGTTTCAGGCCAATGAAGAAAACTAAGACTGTGGCGCGACAGACCAGATGAGCTTCGATAGGAAGATCACTAGGATTATCGTAGATGTCGAAAGATGACGATGCTCTGGAGACTGGCCTCCTGCGGAGGCATCCTACGAAACACGACCCAAGCTAGAATAGGAGTATCCAAAAAGTTGCACTTTCACGGATGGAAGGCGCACACCCTAAATTTGTGCAGCCTGCAAAGAAGAAAGATTTTTGTTGGCATCGTAAGATGCAGGTCTACGGAGGCTGCGGCGAGGCCCAAAATTGAGATCGGAGCTCTGCCAAGGTCACAGAAAAAATCGGAACTCAGGAGGCTGCTGCAGCTCGCGGCACCGGAAAAATGGACCTTAGCTGGCGCGATATTACTGCTGATAGTCTCGTCCACGGTGACGATGGCCGTGCCCTTCTGTCTCGGGAAAATAATCGACATAATATACACGACGGACGAGCGAAAAACCCGGGAAAACTTGAACAAACTTAGTCTAGCGTTACTGGGAGTTTTTATCGTAGGTGGAATATGCAATTTCGGTCGGGTTTATCTGATGTCGACGACCGGACACAGAATAACCCAGGCATTGAGAAGGAAGTCTTACGCGGCTATACTCAGCCAAGAGACCGGGATGTTCGATCGCGTCAGCACCGGCGAGCTCGTCGGAAGATTGACCGGTAATTAATATCGTTTCTCTATGGACGAAAAAAAAATTTATTTCGTATTATCAACGACGAAGCATTTTCATCATTGCGATAATCGAAAGTATTTTTCAGGTGACGCGCAGCTCGTGAGCTCGGCTGTTACGAGCAACATCTCCGATGGCTTGCGATCCTCCATAATGACCGTCGCCGGTGTGTCGATGATGATCTACGTATCGCCGCAGCTTACGATGATCAGCCTCGCGGTCGTACCGCCGGTCGCGGCGATGGCTGTTGTTTACGGACGTTTCGTTAAGAATATCTCCAAGGACGTGCAGAACAGTCTCGCCGAGCTGAACACGACTGCGGAGGAGAGAATCAGCAACATAAGAACCGTGAAAGCTTTCGCCCAGGAGTCAAGCGAGATAACGAGGTACTCGAAAAAATTGGAGGATCTTCTGCAGCTATGCTACAAGGAAAGCTTCTACAGAGGATTATTCTTCGGTATGACCGGACTATCGGGAAACGCGATAATACTGTCGGTACTGTACTACGGCGGTTCGATGATAACAGACTCTACGATAACGGTTGGCAATCTGAGCGCTTTTTTGCTGTACGCCGCTTACATAGGTGTCTCGATCGGGGGACTCTCGAGTTTTTACTCCGAACTCAACAGAGCATTGGGCGCTAGCACGAGACTATTTCAGTTGATCGATCGTCAACCGAAGATACCGATCGCCGGAGGAGTTATCCTGGATCGCGAGCTCTCGGGGGATGTTTTGTTTCGAGATGTGAGCTTCAAATATCCGACGCGGGAGGATTGTTGGATCTTGAGGGATTTCAATCTTCGCGTGCCAGAGTGCTCGGTAACCGCCATCGTCGGGCCATCGGGATCGGGAAAATCTACGATAGCCTCGTTGCTTCTAAGACTCTACGATCCCGTCTCCGGCAGCGTTCTTCTGGACGATCACGATCTCAAGGAGTTGGATCCGGTGTGGGTGAAATCGCAGATCGGCTACGTGTCCCAAGAGCCTGTTCTCTTCGGGGGCACTATACGAGAGAACATAAGTTACGGTACGCCGGACGCGACGAGTGAGAACGTCGTTCAAGCGGCTCGGCAGGCCAATGTTCTCGAGTTCGCTGAGAAAATGCCAAAGGGCCTTGATACCCTGGTCGGCGAGCGGGGAGTCACGCTGAGCGGCGGTCAACGACAGAGAGTCGCTATCGCGAGAGCGCTCGTCAAGGTAAACCTGAAGTAAAACAAAAAGCGAATTCGAAGAATAATTATTCGATGCATGACAATTTTTTTTCATTTTTTTTCTTTTTAGAATCCAAAGATCCTTATACTGGATGAGGCGACGAGTGCATTGGACGCCGAGAGCGAGCATTACGTTCAAGAGGCTTTGGAACGGGCGACCGAAGGTCGTACGGTGCTTACGATAGCGCATCGGCTGAGCACTATAAAAAATGCAGACAGAATAGCTGTGCTGGACAAGGGAACGGTGATGGAGACAGGAAGTTACAGTGACCTCATTAAGCTTGAGAATGGACTTTTCAAGAAGCTAGTTAAGCATCAAACCTTCGGTTGAAAAATCCGACAGGGGTTCCCACGGGGTCACACCGGGACACGGTTTGGACATATACTTTGCAATTATTACGAAGGCCGGGCTGAATGCATAAGGTTTCGCTCGGGCTACCGATAACTTCTACCGAGTGAAATGTCTCGCTCGCAGTACGGCGTCGCGGTTTCCCGGGCCAAAGTTGTGGTTACGTGTTTTACGAACTCGCCGTTCCAATGCGCATCTTATACGCGTTCTTTCAAATAACGCCAGTTCGACGATAATCACCATGAACATCACCATATTCCGATTTGTCGTTGGACTTTGATGTCGCTTCAACGTATTACATTTTTATGAGATGTGCTTTAGGGTAAAAAAAAAAAATCTTTTCCGCTCATAAATACTGTATCAAGTTCGCCCGCGTCACAAATCATTATACAATGATCTCTTATTGGTTTCGCGGAATAAACATTCGAGTTTCGCCGTTACGCAGTTGTGTCTGCGTATTAAAACCGACAGCACGAATGTTTGTCATTGTAGTCGTTGTGGCCGATTGGAAAACAGGCATTTCGTTTCGTACCTTTCGGTGTAGTTTAACGTGATATATTAACGCGACGAGTTAACAAGACGGCCTGTCTCTCGTAATACGATTGTGAGTGACATCCACTGTGAATAGTATAAATAAATATATATATTTTTGTGTTGACAATTGGTTAGGTAACTGTACTATATTGAAACTTGTCCTCGCGACGTACGTGTAAAATATTTTTACTATATGAAAAAAACAAAAAAATGGATTTTAAGAGGTAAAGATGTTTTGCAGTATTGCCAGTGGAAGAGAATGTTTCTTCGCGCATTGATCAGCCAAACTCGCCGGGCGGCAAACCTTTCAGGGGCGACGCGCTTGCCGAAACGTTATTATGCCGCGGGCGTTCATAAAAGTCCTTACGAAGACATAACGATTCCTAAACAGACGCTGACACAGTTTGTGTGGTCAATGTCGAGCAAATGGGAGGATCTTCCCGCTGTGGTAATTACTTCGTGTAACAATTAATTCTTTGACACAAGTAGATTTAGTCATGGCGTTCAGTAGTCCAGAAAGTCCTTGAAATGCCCTTCGAATGTCCTTAAAATGTTTTTAAATAGGGCTTGTTCTTGAAAAGTCCTGAAAGTGTTGAAATTTTTGTCGTACGTTTTAAAATCTCTGTTACATATTCGTCCAACAAAATCACTTGCTTAAATTTTTATCATTGCAATTCAGAAACGTCCTTGAAAGGGTGCTCGAATTTTGTTTGGGACCAATACTGGATACCATGACGGTGAATCGAGGGTAGATCGATCTTCACGACGAGCCGTCGCGTAAAAGCGAGCTTGGACCTTGTGTCGTTTGATAAGCTCGGATCAAAGATCACAAGTGCAAGCTATTTAGCACAAATCGTAGTTCTAACAGATTTCATAACGGTTCCGCAGACATGCGGGGTCTCGGGAAGATCTTACACGTACGGTATGGCCAAGATGTTGAAGGACAAATTCGCGAAGGGACTCGTAGATAAGTTACCGATCGAGCGCGGCGATCGGGTAGGCTTTCTCATGCCGAATTTGCCGGAATATCTGATAGCCATTCACGGATGCATCGACGCCGGTTTCGTTCCCACATCCGCTAATCCTCTCTACACGACGGACGAAATAGCAAGACAGTTCGGGAACGCCGATGTACGATGCATCGTGACGATACCCCAGCTTCTCGATAACGCGATCGCTGTAGCGGCTAAACTGAAAAATTACACCTACACGATAATCGCTGGCGGGGAAACAGAACTGGAAAGGAAGTAAGGATTCCATCGAATGCCCTCGAAAATCTTCATTATGGGTAGTAGTGAAACTTATCATTGTATATTGACAGAATTTTAGGCCTTCAGGAAGTCTTGTTGGCGGGGTCCGATGTGACATTGCCACAGCTAAATCCCGACGACATCGCCTGCTTGCCTTACAGTTCCGGCACTACCGGTTTGCCCAAAGGAGTTGCCCTGACACATCGTAATCTCATCGCGAATGTAATTCAATGCGGTGATCCGGTATTCAGCGCGATATTACCCCCGACGTGTGTCGAAGATCAGGAGAGAGTCTTGTCGATTCTACCCTTCTTTCATATCTACGGCTTCAACGCCATCCTAAATTTCTTGACTCTCAACGGAGTGCATACGATTACGATGCCGAAATTCACTCCAAACGATTATCTGATGTGCCTTGAGAAGTACAAGCCAAGCACGTTGTTCACGGTACCGTCCCTCGTTCTCTTCATGGCTACGCATCCGTCGGTAACGGCGAAGCATCTGGAATCCGTTAGGACAGTGGTCTCCGGTGCCGCTCCTATAACCCCGAATATAATACAAAAGTTCCGAGAGAAAATAAATCGTGAAGATTTTTTATTCGAGCAAGGATACGGAATGACCGAACTGAGTCCTGGAGCATTATTTACGCCGAAAAATGCTGATTTATCGAAAAGCGGAAGCGTTGGCCGGTTGGTACCTTCGACCGAGGCTAAGCTGATCGATTTGAATGACAACGAGAATATAACCGGACCGCACAAGTCGGGTGAACTGTTGATACGAGGACCGCAGGTAATGAAAGGATACTTTAACAATCTTGAGGCGACGAAGGAGATCGTAGACTCTGATGGATGGTTGCACACTGGCGATGTTGCTTATTACGACGAGGACGGATATTTCTACATTATCGACAGAACAAAGGAGCTCATTAAAGTAAAAGGACATCAGGTAAGAAACAATGTTCCTTTTTCTTTTCCAAATCGTATTTCAACTACATACGGCGGGTCTCGATTTAATAATAATCTGCATATATTTCGCTATAATATAATATACACAGCTATCTTAAATTATTCATACGTTAAGTTTCTACGGATCTATCGGTTTTTCTTTGAATTATTATTATCACTAAAGTCAATGCGTATGTCTCGCGTCTCTCGTCAGCGAATCCTAAACGTCGTTAGGTACTCGATTATCCTTACTCTCAAAACACTCTCGATATCACTGTCGATCATTTTTTTGTTTCTATTTTTATTTTTCAATTTTTAATTTTTTTTTTTTCATTTCTTCTCGTATACAAACTATAAGGTATTCCTAACATTCACGTTGAATTTACATAACGTCAACGGCTCTGTTTTACCATCGCCGATCGATGGCCATAAATTTAGTTTATGAAGTTGCCTGATCCTCCCGATCCGAAAGACTCGACATCCGGTATGAGAGAATAATTATCATTTCCGTATTACAGTATAAACACACACTCGATGCAAACATACGGTCGTACTTCAGTTATTCAAGCTATTACATGATTTCTGTAAATCTTTTTCTTTTCCTCGTAAACATTGAAAAATACGTAGCTCTCTTAAGTCACTTTTGTTTTGTCAGACATGTTTCAAAGTATATTATAGGCAGTGTTACGCGCATTACTCTCTTTCTCACTCGCCATAAATTCATACCGCACTTACACATTTTCTCGCAACTCTCGCTCCCTATCGCAAAGTCATTGATCATTGTCTATTAAATATATATATATATAGTACCAAAAAATAAGTGGTCAAAGGTATTTACGTATTTGCTTAAACTAACTGCGACGAACGTGGACCTATAATACACATACACACATCCACACATACGCACAAACACACGTTGAGGCGCGCGCGATATCGGATATTCGGTCTCTCCAAATGATTCAACGAGAAAATATCAAAGTTCGTCCGATTCACGAAGCGTTTTCTTATCTCATTCGATAAACTCCAGATGGAAAATAGTTATAGCATGTGTATAAATTATAGTGTAATTGTGTTTCACGCGAGGCGAAGAGTCAAATTTTCCTTGGAGTTGCGGTAGTTTAATGGCTTCGATGCTCGGATAAAAAAAAAGTAATTACCCAATTTTCTGTTGCTCTTTTCTCATTTTTTATTTTGTTCGTACCGATTCAGTATTAACTTTTCACCAAATCTCCGGGCTCCTGTTCCATCGGTTCGTCCTGCTGGAAAGCCGGCATCGATTCCTCGCCGTCGACTTCCATTGATTCGGCAGGCTCGACTTTCTCCTCGGTCACCGTTGGCGAATTTCGAACATCAGTGATGTCCTCTTGACCGATCGGTTGAACATCGGCTACTTCTTCGCTGATAGATCCGACGGTTGGCGATACCTCGACTATCGTCGGCGGAGTGACGATATCGATCGGTGCGACGGTTACAACGGCTTCCGTCGGCTCCTCGACCGGCAACTCCTCGATGACGGTGCCAATCTCGATATCTCGTGACGATGCCTCAGTGGCCTCTTTGGGCTCCTCGATTATAGGTATCGGATCTGGCACTATAGATCTATTGATCCTCGTGTCGTCGTCCATAGCTTCCTCTATCGTCACGCCGCTCTCAGTCTGTTCGCCACCGTGCTGTGGACTTTTGCTCCTCGAGTCGTCGGCGCCCTCCTCGAAGCTCGGCTCCTCCACAATTGGCCTTGCTGATTCCGATATATCCGCTGTCCGGTCAGCTTCCGGTAGCAAATTCTCGACCGGTTCAGCAATATTTTCCTTCGACTCTTCGTCCTCGATGTCAGGCTTGACGTTCTCGCAACCCGAAAGCCGTTCGGCGCACGACGTTGACGTTGAGTCTTCCGTCTCATTGTCTCCCACGTTGGTCACACCATCCGGAGTTTTTATCTCGACGGAAGTTGCCAGAAAAACTGAGGGTTCCTCGGTTCTTTGGGCGACTTCCGCTGTGACGATGCAACTTTTCTTCGACGGCGAAGTTCCGTCGTCCGCAGCGTGAGGGCTTTCGCCTGTATCAGGATCAGTGATCTCGCTTTCCACCCGCGGACGCTTTTCCAGAAGGCTCTCCACGATCGGAATAACAGATTCTTGGCATTCGAATGAGAGTTTCGACTCGCCGGCGGATTTGTCCGTAGAATCGTCGCTCCCGATGGTACTCGCAACGTTGTCTGCCGGAATTCCTGGCTCTACCAGTCTACTCCTCTCGGACTCTTCCTTGGCACCTTCCGCGTAGAATTTCGGCGATTTCACGTCGGCCTTTACGAAGTCCTTGGTCTGGAAGGTCGTCTGAAGCTTTTGGGGGCTCGATGACTCGGCGTCGTCGGCCTCGGAGTCCAAACTCGGCTGGGAACTCGTGTCCTCGTTCATCACCGCGTCCGGCACGTCCGCGACCGCCGCCGTAGACTCGGTCCCGTTTTCCGACAAATTTTCGACCTCGCACACCGCCGGATCTTCGCTCTGAACAGGTAAAGTTAGGTTAGGTGCGCCCGCGATAATATCGCGACAGGACACCGCGACGCTGGGATTAGTTACATCCAATCTGGCAGCGGGCTGCTCCGATTTCTCCTGAATCATGGGGGAGGTCTCCTCGTTTGCCACGACGATCTTGGCTACCTTGCTGGGCGGAGTTATGACAGTGTCCAAAAGGGGTACGCTGTTGTCCTCCGTGGGAACTGCGACCGCAGTCTCCGCTGTGCAGTCCTTTACCCAGGACTCCATTTCCACCTCGTGCGTGGGTTGGCTGGAAGGAACATCCTCGTCCACCGATCCGTTCACCATGCCTTCGCCGTTCTCGCTTCGTCTCGCAGCCGGTCCAGGTTCCCTCGTGGACACGACAAGTATGTTCTTCTCTATGGCTCGCATGAATTTGTCGACTCTGTTGTACTCCTTTCGCGGCGCAGTCAGGAGCTCGCATATTCGCTGTACGGTGAACGGCGCGTTGGCGAAAGATTCTAGGAGCTCGAGGAGGTTGCATTTCATTATGTCGTAATTGAACTGTTCGACGTTCGGGCACGGTGCGAGCTCGAGGGTCGGACAACTCTCGTAGAAATCGGTCATTACGCGTGTCAATTTTTCGCGAAAGAGCGGCTTTACGAGGGACCACTGGTAAACCGGGTCGCCAGTCTTGGCGACCCAGCAGAGATACTCCTCGAGCTCGCGGGGTATCTCGGACGGTCGCATTTTCTGAAACTCGTCCAACGCTTGCAACACTTCCTCCGGATTTTCCATAATTTCTTCTTTTTTTTCCTCGACACTGTTGTACTTTATTGTATTACGGTTAACGGGCGAAATTTTTGTTCCGTCGGCCAGGTGTTCCGAACGTACGATCGTGGTCCTCGCCTGTGCCTGTCCTTTCCTACCACGGTCGTACAGCCACACCGCCGCTCTCCTGCCACCGCCCGGCCGCCAAATCAAATCCTCACGATTGTGCTTTACTCGTCGCCAATCTCCAAACGTTTGTTTTGTAGACCCTTTACCGAGAATCTTTTGCTGGTGAGAGAAACTCCGTCGTTGTTTACTACACGCTCGCGGAATTGAACGACAAATTTACGGTGATGTTGCTGAGCGAACGGACGGACGGGGTTTCTGCACGCAACACACATACGACGAACCGGGAAATCAGGCCGCCAAACAGCAACACGGCGGGCTTTCCGAGAGAGCACGGGTGGAAGGGGGCATCTATGGCGCGCACGGCGAGACACGACAGTGGTCGCGCGACTCACCACTCCACGCCTACCAACTTTCAAACTATAATCGCACACTTGCAACATCGTTGTACACACATCTACAAGCTATCGCTTCGTACATGCCCCTGACGATTTTCTCGACGAATACACTGTCACATTCAACCCCGATGTTTTAGCCAAAATTATATTCGGTATTTACTGGTTTGTTCGACTTGTGTACAAACATTGCGTCAGCGATTTTGATCGTTTGAAGGACGAAGCAAGGACAAGGGTTTTTTTGGTGTACCTGCTTCGTTCGCATATCGTATTATTGTTTTGAGAAAAATCGCCTATTTGTTTTACAGGTCTCACCAACGGAATTGGAGTCACTTTTGATCGAAATCCCAGGAGTATACGACTGTGCTGTTGTCGGATTTCCGGATATAGTTGCCGGAGAACTACCGAGGGCTTTCATAGTGAAGGCACCCAATTGCACGCTGACTGTCGACGCTATAAAGAATCACGTTCATCCGAAGGTATCCGCATGGAAGATTTCGAACGAACGATTGCTTGATTAATCGAAGTTATTTATCTTGCAGGTCGCACCGCACAAGAGACTTGAAGGAGGCATAAAATTCATTGACGCGATACCGAGAAATCCTGCCGGTAAAATAATGCGTCACCAGCTGAAATCGATGATTTGAACGGCATTTTCGGAAAGAATAACAAGCCAGGATGTTTTTATTTGTGTTTTTCTTTTGTTGTTGCAGAGATCCAAGATTTTGTATTTCACGATTTTGAACTTTGATTAGACAATTGATAAGATTGTTTATAACATGTTAATATAGAAACAGTAATAATGGTAGAGTAAGAACTACATGTATATCTGTATATATATTTATATATGACTTTTGTATTATTATTATCATTATTTATTATTTCAAAAAACACACGACGAGAGTGGTACGCAACCCGATATGATCACGCATTCGAAAGTCGCAGGTCTCGTTTAATATTTCAGTCTTTTCGATAATGTGAAGGGTGGGTTTTTGTGAATTTTCGTGTATCATCGTCGATTACGTGGATCAACGAAATATTCTTTTTTCCCCGATACATTCGAACTCCAGTTATGCGAATAGTTTGAGTCGTTCAACGAATGTAATAATTCTGCGATCTAATGCGTTATTTGTGGGCTTCGTTTTTTTTTGCTTAAATTTGTTCGTCGTGAAATATCACTTTCGTATGCGCAATGACATCCGGCGATGCTGAATTGTAACGTGATGTTTAGAAGTAAAACACCCTCGGAACCATTTACAATGGATACCGATCCTCGAAATTATCTCTCGTAAAACACACGAAAGAAAACGCCATCGCTATACATTACATGAAATGGAGGATCTTTCTTCTTTTCTTGTTTTTAATAGTAAATGACCAAAGAGATTTACAATAGTTTGCACTTGGAAAACAGAACAAGTACAAGGCCTTTACTTGGCAATGTGGTTTTAATCCGGGATTATAATCACTCAATAATTTACGAGGTGAGACTTATAAATATTTACCCAGACGGCAACACTCGAAGCGCGTTCCCGCGCGTTAACACATTTATCTTTTACTTTCAACAAACACGTTTTCTCGATTAATCGAATATACGGTGCAGCAGCAGAGGTACTCGCGACCAATTGTAAAGTAAACCACATTTATTTTTATCGAAAAAACTCCTTCGCAGGCACTTGCGCTCAACAATCCTGTTATTTGCACGGATATATACTTTTTAAATGTGGCACGGGTAAAATAAACTATAAAAAAAAAAACAATATGTTACCTAAATTAATGTTAACTTTGATATCTCAGATAAATAATAAATAGCAACGTAAGTTATAGAGAATAGAGAATATAGTTAGAGACAAACAAATAGAGAGGCCACGAGTTTCGCGAGGAAGGCCGATCGGTCGGAGGGGCAGTAGTTCTTAAACTACAGAAGATAAAACACGATCGGAGAAACGTCTTTGTGCTGTAGATTAAACAAAAAGGAGTGGCGACCACGAACATCGATTAAACTTTTCGTTTTTGAGATCTCTCTCCCTCTTGAGAGACAGAGAGAGAGAGAGAGAAATATTTACCTAAAACAGATCTTGATTTTCCTTACGAGCTATCCAGTGAATCTATAGCGTTCCTTATTATCTAATAATGTGTTTATGAATTCGAAGTTATATATTACCGCTCAGCGTCGTTCAACGTTGCTTCGGGCTTCTCTTTTCTTTCTTTTTTTTTCTTTACATGCTTAGAGAATTTGATTACATTACACGTCGACCACCATCTTCTTGTGAATGTCCGTATTGCCGACGACCTGCACAAACGAAAAAAAAAAAAAAAAAATATCGTGTCACCATAGCAATTAGCGTTTTGACCCTTTGAGTGCACATGGGATCAGTCTGACCCTAAAATCGTAAAGTAAAATCTTTTATGGACAGCCAAAGGGTTTTTTTTTAAATTTACCCGTGTGACCTTGAAACTTTAAAAATGTGCTGCAACAGTCTGCACATTTTTTCAAAAAAAAAATACACGGATCCATGGTAATTTGGTTTGGGGTCAACTTGAGCCCATGTGCACTTTGAGATTCTCCAAGGAGGTGCACACTCGAAGTGTGAAATATTGCCCTGTATCATGTACTTCTTTACTTACAGAACAGAACTCTTCGAAACTTATTTTACCATCCTCATCCTTGTCCGCGAAGAGTATTGTCTTGTCGACGATTTGCTGCAATTGCGTGTCCTTAAGATTGTTCCCTACCATCATTTTCAGTACTTGAAAGAGTTCGCCGTTGCTTATGAAACCATCGTTATCCATATCATAAATTCTAAAAGCGAATCTCAATTTGCTCTCCTTGTCACCCTGAGCAGAAGACTATTAAAATTAATTGATACTTTTTCTTGAACAATCCTTTCGTTCTCTCTCATGTTCGCGATTTATTTTACCTTGACGCTGAATTGAGAGACACCTTGGATGAATTCTTTGAAGTCGACTTCGCCGTTGCCGTCCGCGTCGAATATGTCTATCACTCGCTGGACGAGAGGATTCTGCTGAAGCTCTGGCAGGGACATGAACTCGTCGATGCTCAGCGCACCGCTGTTGTCCAGATCCAGCTTCCTGAATCTCTTGCCCAACCTTCTGATCTCGTCCGCGTCGACTTTTTACGCGCATCGAAGTGAAACAAATTTAAAACGCCTTTGAGTAGTGAAAAAAAGTTGTAAAAAAAAAACGAAGCTGGCAAATTCGGACGTTAAAGTGAAGATAGGTTATCGATAACAGAACTGAGAAAAGTGGTCACTTACAGTTCGAACACAGTTCCATGGGCAGCGAGCTTTCGTTTCCCTGAAAAAAAAAAACGCAACGGGCGATACATTAGTTCAGAAGAGTTAAAGCACATATCAGGGGAAAAAACAAATCCCATCGAGATCCGAATTTTCGCGTCGAACGTTTGTTATTCTCGTGGACGTTGGTTTGATCGTTGAAATTCGACGATGGAACTTGACGTCTTTTATCGAATAGGTGAATTTACCATTTTTATATTTCTGTCGCTCGGTTTGTCTGAAGATTATTTGGGAAAAACGTGAAATTGATCACCGCACAGTGGCAGGTATCCCCAATGGCTGAAACCCCGTTTTCTTCTTCTTCTCCTTAGAGCGCGTTGATTGGATGCTCGTGACCAATAGAGGGCATCTCGATCGGGTCGCAGGAAAAACCGCGCTGGCCAAGCTCGAACCCCGTTTTTGTGTGTGACCCATTCCGACGTGTCTACACATTTACTGAGATTCCACCGTGAGTGAGACTGAAATGGATCTAAGCTACTGACGAAATTCTAGTAAACTTGAGAATAGCGTTCTATTCGTGTACGCGATTGGTTGTCAACTAGAGAGTTCGGAGTTTACGCAAAAATCAGCCACTAGCTTAGATCCGCTTCAGTCCGTTCTCGTTACCAGTGAAAATTTGGTATATGATGGCTCTCGAATCAATTGCGGAATAACATAAAATGTTTGACCTTGTATGCAATTCCCGTACGAAATGTACAGAGTCGAATGCATATTATAGTCAAAAAGTAAAACAGTGTAATTTTTGTTCATAATAATAAAAATTTGGGCCGACACATTTTCGATACTCACTACTTAATAATCCGTCCTGGCCGAATGATGTGCAATATCTTTGAATATTCCTTCAAGCAGTCGCTTGAGTAAAAGTTTTTTCAACGATCGCGATCAAATGTATATGAGATAAATTGCCAACGCTCGGGAGCACAAGCGGTCGGTAATCGAGAAACCTACTTGTTCCAAAATTAATTATATGGGCCGAGATATGCCGGTAAGTGTCACAACACTGTTATAAGTTTTGGGTCAGGACTTCGGAGGGACACGATGCAATTTTCAGAGGCACATATTCTTTTGTTTCCTTGGTGGGTGTGAAAGGAGTTTGGCATTATTGTTGTCAAATTTTGTGGTGGCTTGTTTTATTTTTGAGTGTAAATATCATTTTCGTACTTCGGTAAACTTTTAATTGGGCTGTTTGGGATCGCCGGCTTGGGCCGGGAGCTCGATCCTTTGTACAAAGGATCGATGTCGATGCTGCGACATGATATAACGTTATATCATGTCGCAGCACGCTTGCTTGATTAGTAATGATGTGAATTATATGGAAGTAGATATATCGAGTTTCCACCGTGAGTGAAAGTTTTGTCTCATGCATCCGGTAGTGGCGATACGCATAGACCCGCAGGCGGTACAGCAGATCAGGCATTTGAGAATACGACATCGGATGTAATTAATGATAATTAAATCGGATGTAATTAATGATAATTAAATCGGAATTAAAATTCGTATTAAAATCCGCTGCGGTCATTGCCGCGGTCATTGCTGCGGGTTTTGCTGTAGGTTTTCCCGCGGGTTTTGGTCGCACGCTCTGCTCTCGTATCACAGGAAGCATTCGCCATTTAAGTGATAATTACAGACGAATTCTGGACTCTTCAATGCGCCTGAGCTCATTTTTTTTGTACACCTTTCTTCATGAAAACTACCCCCGTTGTACCGACATCAGGGTAAAAAACCATAGGTAACCATAGGTTTCTACGACGAGGGTAGTTTTCATAGGACAGGGGTAGTGCAAAGAAAATGGGCTCGCGCGCATTGAAGAGCCCATAATTCGCCTGTAATTATCACACAAATAAAAACGGCGCAACTTGATGCTTATGGCTTAATGTTAAGCTGGCACCCCCACTTTTGCATTTTGATTATCTCGAAAACGGAATGAGCCTGAAAATTATTTCTCGCGGATTTCGCTAACCCATAAAAGGTCTGTAAATTCTAAGTACAGCCCATTTTTTTCATGTAGTGGGGGTGCTAGCTTAACAGACGTGTTGGACAAGTTCGCATTCAGCGACCTTGATGATCGGATGTCGTATACCATCCGAAATGTTCACGGCCTAACATACAGATCTGGAAACTCGAATGATGCGGGTAGCCCTTCGTTAATGCATCTGGTGGTGCCGAAATAATTGTACCTTTTTAAAAATCTAAGTAATTCTTCAAAATGTCATATTTATTCGGCTTTCGATTATGTTCGACAATAAACACAGAAATATTTGCTAACACAATACAGCTAATATGTTTATAGTCCTTCACAAACTTCGGGATTAACGAAGTCGGCAACCTCGCCAATCCTAAATTCGAATTCGAACATGAGAATAAAAAAAATCGAATGACAGACTGTAACTAATGTTGCATATATTTTGTTTAAATGATCAAGTACCAATGTTTCATAGTACCAAATTGTAGGGCAAGTACATCGCTTCGCTAGCATAGTGATAGGTACAAACATTTGGTTCAAGCAGCGTCACATTTTAATATTAACAATGCACGTAGCATATTGCAAGCTTGATGCAGTTCTGAAGCTAGGCTATTCGCAATACGAGTACTTAAGATAAAATTTTACCGCGCTGACTATAATTACCGATCGTGCATCAAATTGCACAAATTTTCAACTATTCCTCAATTCGTCTACCATTCCACTGATTCGTTCTCGGCTCAAAATGTTAACGTGCAACAATGTAGGGTCTGTTAAAAGAATAAATAATCATGTACAGAGGGTTCGTATCACAGTTGGAAAAACTTATATTATCATTTGATAGTTGTCTCGATATTTTTTTGGCATTATCACTTTGGGGATACCGCACTAAAGTCGCCTCCATAGATTACGAGAAGACGGTGTATTACGCTATGACTCAACTGGCTAAAAATACTGATCAACAAAACTGTATTCATTTCGTTTTCATCTAGCGTGATTATCGCTTTGTTTTTCGTTTCGTTTCGTTTCGTTCGTTCGTTCGTTTGTCATTGACCGATCGGTGCGCTGCACGTCTCGAAGTGTATACGTATTATACACCCAACAAAGCTTTCTGAAGTTTCACCCAGTCAGCAATCTTCTGCGCAACTCTCCTTTTCTTCGTCAAGGCCGTTGCTGCGTATTGAAATTTGTCCTCGTTTTTTCGGATGTACATCATTGCATCGTTTTCGAGCTGCAATATTTTTTCCGGACGAATCTCTTCCATCGGAAGCATTTCCGTGAGGTAGGGATTGAATCGAAAGTATACGTGATCCGGCAAGAGATCGTTTAACATTGTGTGTACAGCTGAAAGCATAGGGCGATTTTTGGTAAACATTCAGCCACAGTATAGTACGAGACGGAGCAGCAAATAAATCATCCGTACCTTCAGTGTCCGTTGCGCTTGCCAAGATTTTATCAAACTTTTCCTTCCAACTGGAGATTGTTATTTCCTTGATTTCCGTATCGTTTCCGTGAATCGTTGTTGGAGTTCTTCCAGTCCCGAACGACACGACGCACTGAATCGGGTTATTTGGCCACAGTTGCTTCGCTTCGTGAATAGCCACGGCGCAAGGGTTGTTTACCATCAATCCTGTAATTGTAAAAACAATTGTAGTTCAATTGGGCTATGTTCAATGTTTCACAAGTCTATCGTTAAAAAAAGAAGAAAAAAAATTTCTTTTATCGTGTGCAAAATAATGCTTTACCTCCGTCGGTAAATAGATATTCTCCGTGCTTGAACTCCTCAAAATACGTTGGCGCAGCCGCGGATGCTCTGACAGCCTCCCACAATTTGTGTCTATGAGATCCCATATACTGACTCTCGACTCTGAATGGCAATGTGTAATTTCTGAATATATAAGCCATCGTCTGGGCGTGATTGATGACTGTTGAGACGGCAGAGAACTATAAAAAAAATCACGATTCGACAAAACTCGTGTAGCCGAACGAGCTAAATAATCTCGCAGCAGAATGTCGTTTAGTACCTTAGGAGATATCGGATCGCGAGCTGTCTTTATGAGATCTTTGTCGCCCAATTGTTCCTGCAACATTTCCTCCCAGAGCTCGGTGTCGTAGTACGCGTGGCTCCACACCAAGTTGCTCGTACCGCGAATCGTGCTCCGCGTAAATATCTTCGTGCTCAGAACTTTGTACAACTCGGAAATGTCTTCCAGCGTTTTTCTCTTGTGTCCGCCTGGAAGATAAAACCATTGTTTGATAAAAACTTGACCCTGCAAATGCACTGGTAATTCTTTCAATCTTTGCGCTACAATAATGAACGTCATTTCGGATAAGCTAATACCATAGTCACTTTCCTTATCCTTGATCGTCGCTGCATGTAAACACAATCGAAATATAAAAACGGCCAATCGGAGATTAACAAAAAAAAAGAATAGAATTGAGTTAAAGCAACAACTATAATTACCTAGTGTAGCCGATAAAATGGCACCAGTGCTCACGCCGCACACGTAGTCGAACATCTCGTGAACCTTTTGGCCGGTCAATTCTTCCAATTTTTTGAGCATCTCGATGACTACGAGTCCTCGTATTCCGCCGCCGTCGATCGAAAGGATTCTTATGCCTCTGCCGGGTAGTGGATCGACGTGTCCCATCACCGCGAGAGCCTCTCTGATCGAACCTGTGAATTGATTATTTATAAACCCTCGAAATACAATACAACGTAATAACCGAGCGAAAATCCTCTTTCTGTAAGTACCAGTTATCTGTGGATCTTTGCTCTTCTGCCTAGCCCTCAGCAGAGTACCGATAGCTCCCTCCTTGATGGCATGATGTCTGGCTTCCGGATACTGTTCTATGTGAGCAAGGAGATCCTCGATTCTTCGCCACTTGGAAGCGGCCGATTCGGCGGTCGCTATACTGTTCAGCACATGCCGCGTTCTCGACGCTATACTGTGCTTCGAGATGTTCGACTGTATGTTCGTTTTCCATTTCGGTACCGGCGCCGCGACCGCGCCTTTGTTGTTTCGAGAATTAAATTGCGGCAATAGCGCCGTGAGCACTTGCGGAAACGCGTATATCTGGTCCTTCAGGTCTCTCTGAAAGATGCCCTTCTCTTCTTCCGCCTGCTTCGTCGTCAGGGCTAAACCAATTTGGCTGTCGTTCTTTCTGTCCTCCGGCAGTGCAACGGCCACTGCTTTCTCCACGGACACCTCTTTCTTTCCCTTCGTCGTCGCATTGTTGTCGTCAAATTTGTCGTTCACATGTCGTGCCACCGAGAAGCTTCGTACGTTTTCAATCTGGGCGTATGTTATCCTCTGTATCAGGTCAATCCAGTCTTTGCTCATGATGAATTGAAGATTCTTGTCGTACTCCGATTTGTTTAAATATCCCTTCAGTTGAGTGAGGAGCTTCCATTGGTTCTGCAGAGACATCTTCGTCCGCTGTATTATGCTCAATGATCCGGATAGTTTTGCCGCCATCGCCGTAGTCCCGTTACTCCCTGCATCGCTGGGAGCTGCGCTCTGTGTCAATTTCCTGAAACGAAATTTTTGTTAAAACCTTCGATTAAGCGATTCGCTTTGCGACTCAACGAGAATAATAGTCGCGAAAATTTTTGGCAAGCAACAAATACGAGTTTCACGTTGCTACGAGTTATATTACGAGTAACGACTCGAGTAACATCTTGAGCATACATAACCTCAAATTGTTATCTCGAACGTTGGTTCAACGGAAAAATGTATTTATTCCGCGACATTGCGGGAATCGTCTACAGATTGTAGATTCGTTTAACGAAACTTTTAATTCACTGTATTACGTAACAAGTAACTAACAGGATTGCGCCAAGGAGGATCAGCTGATTAGTCGTGACGACAATAAACACTGAAACGCGTCATCACAATTGATATTCATCGTACGTTGTGTATCAATTACAGGTTCGAGCGTACCTCGACGATATTAGTGTTCCATCGGGCACATTAAATTTTTTTTATTATTATTTCTGTGATGCAAACAACAAAACACAATCCACTCGGTTATTATTATGACACTCGAGGTGGGGTACCTTGTCACTGTGACGCATCTTCGGCAATGCCGTAGGTGCTTGCTGAGAACCATGTTGCTCAGCCGACTCTTGCCCAAAATTCTTGAACTTGGCAGCTGCACACAGGCTTTTATTAATCTCGTATAAATGTACCACCTTTCCGAGAACAACTGCTCGGCTCGGGTATTCCAAGCCAACTGCGTAATGTATATTATAACCCAAAAGTTATAGGCAATCGATTCAGAGGTGAAACACACGCAGCTGTTTTAAACCGATTGTGAACTCAACGGGTTATCTTGTTTTGTCTTTTCACTCTTTAATCGAATTCACTCACGCTATTGTTTCGTTCGTATGTAACTCCGTTGGAGATACTTTTCGTCGATAATTCTAGTACGTTGAATTAATTAATAAATAAATACTGTTCGTTTACACTTTGTCGCACTCCAAGATTTGTGTTTAACAAACTTTAACTAGTAATACTACTTGACTATTGCACCAGCGTCTAAATTGTTTCTGTTCGTTATTTTTAGTTGAGTCTAAGTGGCGCGCTAGAATGTTCTTTGGTTACTGAGGAAAACAGCCGGAGACCGGCTCTCTTTATAGACACGGGCGACTACCGTACGTCGTCAATTGTGCAAAAGCATGCTATTGCACACACACGAGATAATTGTAAATAAAATCGCGCGATATCGTGACGACGTGGATTCTACTTGGCACTGTTTCATCTCGTCGTACCACCCAACTTCCGGCCTGTAATCATCTATACCGACGTTGTATATAGTAATAGAAATCTAACGCCATCTCCTTCATCGAATTTGAGCATCTGCATAATAACATTATTATGAGTTCATCAGTTTGTCGCATTACCATATTAGAACGACCACGTGAGCTTATTTTTTTCCGGCGTATATGAGTTTGTCGTTAATAAGCGCACTTGTTTGCGCATAGAGCGTACGTTTATGAGTTCACGTGAGATGTTTGTTTGTCAACATCCACGACGGCATTTCCTTCTGTTTATCTTTCTCTCCGGTATCCGATGTCGGTATGTTCTAAAGACGGAAACAGGCGCGCCGATGATGAATCGATATTTTTTTGTTTATTGTTTTCGATAGAGGATTGTGCTGATGACTTTCGCTTTTTAATTGAGCAATACTTCCGAGTTTTAGTTCGACAGTTGTACAGTATCCAGCAGACGGGTCGTCCAGATATCGAAAGAATGTTTACTGTAATGTAATGTTTACTATAAAACGCATTTCACAAGGGAACAAATTAATGAAGAAAAAGTTGACAAAGGATTATGATTCAATTTTTTGTTCCAGACTGGAAGGATTACTATGTCAGGATCGAATATTTCGATGTGTCTTTTCGTGCCGACCGCGAATTCGAAATCAGGTTCGGCCATATGTCAAGACATTCGTAATCACCGACAGAATTTTTTTTTATGCGGCGCAGCAAATGTTCGTTGGGAATTGCTTCCAGTTTGAGCCTCGTGTACAGGTTGCGAGCACGTTCATCGGATAGCAGTCGCACAGGGGGCGGGGGGGTCGCCGCGCAAAATTGATCAACAGATGAGTATAGAATTTCGCTGTTATTCGCACAGCGTAGGTAGATAGTTGGAAGCTGCATAGAAAATAGACGCCGCTCAATTGTATCACGCCACACGAATCCCGACGCGTGATTCCATTCTTTATCATTATGGCGATTCAACGAGCGCAATAGTCTGCAAAACAACGATGTCGAGTACCTGCTAGTTATATAGCCCCGCTTTATACGTATATTGTATTGTATACTCGCCCGGGCTTCTGAGTAATGCCAGTTATCTACTTTTGGCCTATCGAATGTATCACTGCATTACCGATTAAAAAAATGTATTTGTGTAATTCTCGGTTTGGTAAAAAACATAGATAAATAAAAAAAAACTAAAATAAAAAAAAAATTAAAAGGTATGATGGGGGGAGGGGGGGGGGGGGGTTGAGAGGTATAATTTTCTGCGCATCAAGCCGATGGGGATTCTGCACATGAATGTTATAGCAACCCCCTACGCTATATAAGGGTGAATATCACCCCGCCAAACTTTAGACGTAACCCAGCGCTCGACGCGTAAACGTACGCAGAAATAAGCGTTATTTGTCGAAAGCACAGCGCAGTGACTATTTATTTATTTATGTATTTATACGGATAAGTGATGTGGTTATTAATCATCGTTGGTTTCGGCATATTCCTTTTTTTCGTTCCCGTTTCCGGTAAGTAAAAAAAAAAAATTCATTGTTGCATTGCGTTAATTTAAAATCGCATCGTCGATGCCTGCGCAGACCGTTTTTTGTATTTAAAAAAAATCTGTAAATAACGCGCACAAGTAGTAAAGCTGCGAATTTGCATATCATCATTGCCGGAAAGCGAAACAGCATCACGCTCATTAATTTATCCGTCAACCGATTCTCCGGTACGAACGATTGCGCATCATCCGTGAATAAAACTGCCGTATACTTCTGGACGATTTATTTGTAGGGGGCAGAGAGGGGCAAGACGGAACCCCGGGGTAAAATGGACCACTTATACAAATTTTTCTACGGTACAGAAAAAAAATTAAATATGCTCATCTCGAAAACAGGACACTGGTCCGTTTTGCCCCGTTCTATCCTGAATTTCACAATCGCGCACTATTCTATCGTGCACAAAACCCCCATTTTCACACCTTGTGAAGTCAAATTTGGTACGATACTCGTGCGAAAAACTTTTTCTGAACTCGTGCGATTTATCGTGTTGCTGCACTCGCCTTCGGCTCGTGCTGCAGTCACAGGCGTCAGAAAAAGGTTTATCGCACTAGTATCGTAAATTACTATTAGATACTCGACCTGGAGATGCTAATGCATCTTTTGCCCAACTAGTGCACGTACAATTTTGGTCCCTTGCGCGAATGTCACCCTCTAAAGCGTGCAATCTATGTAGCTATGACACAGACGCGCGGGTATTTCGTCGTGACTCCCGATTCGATTAATCTCCCCTGCCATCTCATTAACATTCCGCGCGAATATCCCGCGCTCCGAATTGCGTACACCCTACAATTAGCTACGGTGAATTGATATAAATTTACCATTGTCATCGTAATTGAGGTGATTTTTTTTGTTTTCTTTAAATTTATTTATCGATAGGTCAGGAGAACCCCGTGAGGATATATAACGTTGGGGTGCTGATGGCCTCCCATCTCGACAGCCCGTTCGATCTGGAACGTTGCGGTCCAGCGGTCGACTTGGCGCTGACCAAAGTCAATGAGTTTCTTATAAGCCACAACGTTCGATTGCGAAAAGTTCAAGGGAGGTAAGTTTATTAATTTTTTATTCTCTACATTTATATATTTATAATTTGTTGAAAAATTATAAATTTATTATATTTATTATTTTTTTGTCAAATTATCACACGACCTGCCGCGGCACTGAAACGAGTCTCGCGTGTAAGTCTCCTGAGATTGTCCGACTTATATATATATATATATAAAATATATATATAATTTGAAACTCCTCCGCAAACATGAGAATTCGATACATGCGTGCCGATATATAAAAATTCGAGAGCCAGATTCGCCACAAGGTGAAGGTGGAAAGTAAGGTAAAAAAAAGACTGGCATCTAGATCGATTCCGGTCTCGTGGGAGCACAACAAACATAATAAGCTGGAGAGAGAACTCGGTGAGAAAGTTGCTTCTTCTTTTTTTTTCTTTTTTTTCTGAAGCTCTCCGCTTATCTTTCTTACTCTCTTGTATCCTCGAGTTTCCGGACTTTCTCTTTCCATCGACCAGTCTGGCTCGAGGAACGGCAACCCCTGCGTGAAGCAAAGGAATCAACGAGGGGAGCCAGCGAATCTAAATTCAGGGGTCACTCGTGTTGACACTGAACAATCCTAATAGATCCGATCGTAAATCTTCGAAACGATATTAACGTGTCCACCGTCATCCTCGGTCAGAGAAGATAAATCTTCCGATCTTTAGGACCCTCTAGAATTACCGTGATTGGAATAGTTTCACTTTATATTTGCTTCGAAACGTTTTGTTAAATGGTAAAAAGATTGTTTTTTTCTTCTTTCAAACTAACTATTTTTTACTGTATTTTCGACCGTTTTGTTGGTCCAACGGTATCCCTGCAGTCGGAATTCAGTTACAGCAGCACTGAGTGCTTGCGATACAATTTCCGTGACGCATGTTCCAGCACCTGAATCAACATACAGTACGGTCCAATTAACGCGGTCATTGTTTTTATTTCGCGAAGCAAACGTTCCACCCTCCGCTCCGAAATTATAACTTTTGCCTCGAAATTATATACCTTGCTCTCTACTGCACACTTCGCGAAGCTCGTTTCCTTTTTCCTTGCGTAACGTGTACATCGGTTAAATTATTACGCGACTTTCGTTTTTTCCCGAATGGATGCACTTCCGATATTCTTAAGGGGGATTCGAGTGTTCTTTCTCATATATCATGAGATGTTTTGAAATCACTTTAGAAATATTTTCAATCTTTCAAATCTTGCGAGATATTTCTGAAATATATGGAAATAATATTTTGAAATATTCTATCAAAATGTTCCAACGAAACATTTTTTTAAATATTTCAAATATACTTAACCTTTCAACACATGTGAAATGTTTCTGAAAGTTAGTGAACAAATATTTGGAAATATTTTTTATTTCATGTTTCATTGAAATGTTTCATTGAAATATCTATAAGAATGTTTTTATAAATTGGACTGGTGACGCATCTTTCGCTTACCACGAAGAATGTTTTTGTTCATTTATCCAAGCTGTGATAATAGGACGAGAAACGATTTCATCAGCAGATCGTTCGGGTGCTATTGTAGTTTTCGAGTAGATTCATTAATTTTTATATTCAATTATGATACATATAAATATTATAAAAGTTTTTATTCGCATCTTTTCAATACATTCTGAAAATGAATTTAGTAGGCGCACCCAGATAGAAAAACGTGCCGTGGAACGCGACCGTTCCGTCGCAGAGCCGTCCCTTGTCTATCTGGGCAAATATTAATACGTGTACACTGAAAAATGTTCAGAAGGAATGAAAAATAACAAATGCCATGCTTGTACGTATAGTCAAAAATGCACGCACAGATACTCAGAGACACTTGCCACAAGATCGACGGAAACTCACAGACGCACGGTGACACTCGTGGACGGCACATGCTCTCAATGGGGCAATAGCCAAAAAGGAGAAGAAGAAGAAGACACTAACAGACACCCTTGCAGGGGCTCACAGGAATGAACAATATCTACAGCACTGAAAGATTTACAATGAGTTGAATATTTCAGAAAGATATTTAATAAATATTCGACAAACATTTTTAAATATTTGCGAAACGTTTTAAAAACATTTCAATGTAAGATTTATGAGCGGACAAAAAAATATTTTCAAAATTCTTTTAAAAAAATTTCAGAATAATTCATTCGTTTCCGTCGCTGGCTACTTTCGAAATGAATTCAAATACGCTTTACACGTATCACATCCCTTTTTAACTACTTTTCTGTCACTGGTTACATTCGAGATACATTCCGGAGAAAATTTTGAACAATGTCTGTAACGTCACCTCTGGTTTGTAAATCTCACTTTTCAACCGGAAGTGACGTTTTCCCGTATAATCACTTCCGGGTGAGAACTAATAAATAAAGAAAAATGTATAGAACTCGATCGATCGAGAGAGAGAGAGGGATCCGGTATGTATTGTGCCAACACCGCAATACGGTGTATAAATTGATCGTCCGAGAGGAAACGACACACGTCACTCGAGAGTCGGTGGCATAGTTTGTTTGTATATGCTAACGTTTATCCTCGAGCGTGCACATCCCGAAGCTCTCCAGCTCACCGGCCAGCTTTCAGCAATGAGATACGTGACGTTTATCTGCAACTACGTGAATCGACGCAAAAACACCAGTCTCCGCGAAGTGATCTTCGTCTGCCGGCATTCCGTGGATGCTCATAAACTCAAATTTTATTTTTCTTTCTCAATAAAAAAAGTTGAAAATTGAAATTTTCATATGGCTTTCTCATAAAAGTTGGCAATTGAAATTTTCATATCGCTTTCTCATAAAAGTTCGCAATTGAAATTGTCATATCGTTTTCTCATGATGTTCCTTTATTTGGGAAGCTTTTTCTATGAGAAAGCATTTTCTGTATTTTTGGCTTTCTCATAGAGGAAACTTCGCGAATAAAGAAACATCATGAGAAAACGATATGACAATTTCAATAACCAACTTTTATGAGAAAGCGATATCAAAATTCCAATTTTCAACTTTTATGAGGAAGCGATATGAAAATTTCAATTTTCAACTTTTTTCAACGTCACCGTCTTGTTAGACTTTTGTGTAAAACGGCTAGCCGCCTCGCATAAATCCGACACGCTTAACTTTGTCGGATCTGCACTTGGCGCGAAAAAATACATGGAAGTATGTGCTCCTGAATTTTTTTTTGCACTTTCGATTTTTACTAAAAAAGAAAGTGATACCTCTGTATCTTTTTTCAACCCCGTAATATCCATCGTCTTGTGTATGTCCTGCTGTAGATCACGATAGGCACCTGGGGTTTTCCGCGATGGCATCGGAACGCAAAAAAATCACTGTTTAAAAATACCCAAAATCACTAATTTCCAGAGCTGGGCAAATACCGTAAGTACTTGAAGTACTTATTAAAGTATCAAATACTCGAAGTACCTAGCGCTAGATAGTTCTTGAGTACCGACGTATTGAGTACTGGCAGAACTAAATCCTTGAAGTTTTGAATAGTGGGCACTGACTTAGTACTTGATACTTCAATACGTCTACAAGTACTTAGTGCATTTTGCCCAGCTCTGCTAATTTTTGCCATTTTGGCTATAAAAATGCCCGATCAACTTTTTTGTTAGTCGTTGCTCCGGGACTGTAATTCCATGTATTTTTTCACGCTGATCACGAATCTGACACTTCTTCATTCTTACATGAATATTTAATACGGAAAAAGCGTCTCGAAAAAAAAAATTGCATACATGCATACATGCATACATACATGCATACATACATACATACATACATACATACATACATACATACATACATACATACATACATACATACATACATACATACATACATACATACATACATACATACATACATACATACATACATACATACATACATACATACATACATACATACATACATAAATACATACATACATACATACATACATACATACATACATACATACATACATACATACATACATACATACATACATACATCCGAACATTTTTCCTAAATGTAATTTTTCGATGTTTTGGAACATTCTGCACACATTTTCATTAAGAACTCGATTTTTTTTTACCATAACAAAGCTTCCTCTACGAGGAAGCAAAATGTTCGATTGATCAATTTATCGTGAGACGCCAACGACAAGAGCCAACGCGTATAGCGATGATTTAATTTTGGCAGCTATCCATCGTGCAGCGGGGCTCGAGCGCCTGGCTTGGCAGCGGACATGCACTTTCGCGACGACGTTATAGCCTTCGTAGGGCCGGCTTGTGCGTTTGCCCTGGAACCTGTTGCGCGACTCGCCGCTTACTGGAACAGTCCCATTATAACGGGAATGGGGGATCAGGTGTTTATTCTCATTATCGATTGCTCGTCGACCCGTTGGAATTGTTCTTGTTTTTTTTTTATAATTAATAATGTTCTCTTTAGCCTCCGTCGGAAGGTGAATTGTCCGTGACATCCGGAATTTTGGGAAGGTTGCACAAATGGAGAAACGAGAGCTCGGTGAGTCTAACTAATTATATAGCGAGGTAAAAAGATTCCTCGAAAAAGAAGGTGAAAATTGTTCGTTTTGCCCCACCCTCTCCGAAATATTAACTGCACGAAGCTTCTCGAGTCAAGACGGAAGGTGCGTCTAATTGAGTTTGCGCAGCACAAAAAAAATCTCGTGTTTCGTTGTCCTTAATTCTCAGCAACCCCGTCGTTGTCACCGTCATCGTGTTACAAGATGCATTCCCGCGTTTCGCTACAAGCAATTACAAAAAGACAATTACGATGTTATCGTTCCCAGGGTATCTTCAAGGACAAAAGCAAGTATCCGACCCTAACGAGAATGTCGTACTGTCAGTGTCGACTTCGGCTGGTGTTTTCGAGCATCTTTAAACAATTTGGCTGGTCCCACGTAGCTTTGATACTAGACAGATCCGATCTTTTCTCACTGACTGTCGGCAAAAATTTGGAATACGGACTGCGCAAACAAGGCCTGTTGAAGTTTGTACGAGAGATTGATGGGAATTCGGAAGACGATAGCTACCATTTGTATTTGCGCGACGCTAGTATGTACGCACGAGGTAAAAACTATGCATACCTTTTTAATAATATAATGTGGATAAATAGCGAGAAAAAAAAGGACGGACATTTTTTTTTGTAGTTGTTATCCTGAGCGTTCGTGGAACGCTAGTGAGAAAATTTATGCTCGCGGCTCACGGCCTCGGCATGACCAGAGGCGACTGGGCTTTCTTCGACGTTGAGATATTTCAGGTAAAAAATAATATGTTATATACAATTTAGAAAACTGTGGGTTTGTTTTGGTTGTTTGTATGTATGTAGGTTTGTCCCCCTCTCCCCTGGCGGTAAAGTTGATCCCCGATAGTACACACGCCCCGATGTACACACGCTCCGATGGTGCACATAACTCGATAGTGCACCCGTCTCAATTGTGCACACGGCCTGATAGTGCAAAGGGCCCGATAGTACACACGGCCTGATGGTGTAGACTTTCCGACAGTGGACACGGTCCGGAAGTGACAACGAACCGCAAATACGTTACTTCCGCTCAAAAAATTTGATTTTGCAAAGTGACGTATTTGCAGTAAATCCCCGAAAATTTGAATTACCGGATTCAATATATGACATGGAAGTTAGCAACGTTGTTCTAATGATATCATCGACAGATGTCACTTTTCTCAAATAGTTTCTTTTCGGTCAAAACAATAAAAATAAATTATTCTATTATTTTATATTATTATTATTATTATTATTATATATATAATATATAGTTACAATTATTATAAATATATTTATATTATTAGATTACTATATGACATTACATTATATTACCGGCTCGCAAGGTAAGCAACTTTCTGCAAAACATGAGAGCTGTCAATAATTTCGTTGGAGCAACGTTGCTAACTTCTGTGCCTTATTCAATATTCCGTAGTCTATATCTGGGGCGCGAAACGTCCGTGCCACAATAACCTGCTAATTATTGTTGCTGTTGTTCAGGCAATAATTGACTTGTTATAATAATGAAAAATGATGATAGTATCGATTAGCTCGAATTCCGTGTCGCTAGGGTTCTTACTGGGGGGAGCACGATTGGGAGATCGGTGATGCCGAGGACTCTGTGGCGAGAAAAGCCTACGAAGCTCTGCTCCGAGTATCGTTACTCCAACCCACGAGTCCTCGATTCCAGGACTTCGCCGAAGATGTGAGAATGCGAGCTCAAACGGATTACAACTATACATTCTCCGACGGGGAAGAAGTAAGTTATTATCGTATTATAACCACGACCACTAATACTAGCTCTAAGCCCCATTACCATCCGTCGAGGTCATTTCTAGGTCAATTTTTTTATTGGGGCCTTTTACGACGGTGTTTATCTGCTGGGGATTGCTCTGAACGAGACTCTGTCGGAAGGCGGCGACATAAGGGACGGGCTAGCGATAACACGAAGGATGTGGGACAGAGATTTCATTGGCATAACGGGACACGTTAGGATCGACGACAATGGCGATCGCGATGCCGATTACAGTATCCTGGATCTCGATCCGATTACAGGAAAGTAGGCACTCGATCTCTTGCTATGTATACGTACCTACACCGAGCAAAAAAAGATTTGTATGTTTAACAAACATTTCTTTTCCACAAATATCCACAATCTTTTTTCACGTCAATTTTGTTACCTCATAGAGAAGGTCAAGTTTAAAAAAATGAGATTTCGGTGCTGGAAATTATCCAAAACGTTGGGAATGCGATTTTTATTTGGTGTGTGCGTGTGCGTGCATTTTTGAAAAAATGTCTGTGGTATTTCTAACTTGCATACATTGTTTAACTATTTTCCTAAACAGCACGTAAATATAATATTTTGATCAAAGAACTTTGTTATTGAATTTAGTCAAAATTGATTCAATCGGTCAGATACTATGGAATTTGTATTTTACGAAAAATTAGTAAAAACGGTCTAATTCTAATAAACATGGAGGTGTTCAGTGAGCTCAAATTTGGAAAATGAATGTATTAACACTGCAAAATGTTTGATATGAAATTTGGAAAAAACTGATTAATCATTTACTAAAATAATACATTATATGAAGATTTTTAATTATCGAATTTTTTAAGATTTTGTTTTTTACGTCTAACACGAGTAAAATGAGTTGCAGTTTTGTAATCACCATTGAAGAATAGAAGATTAAAAATTGCCTCAAAACGACGAAATACACAAATTTCAGACGGCGATTTCAGTTTTCTGGTAGAGTTGTTATCTGGTAAAGTTGTGAGTGGTAAAGATGTAAATGTGCCCACTCATCAACGGGCGGAACAAGAAAATCACGGACCAACTTATACGGATGAGCAGGAAAGACATAACACCGGCGGTGTGCATGTTGTCGGGGCACTGTAATCTTAGGAAACATATGCACACACTGGGAAATGAAGGGACCAGCAGGTGCAGGAAGTACGACGGGGATAGGAAACACCCGTTCACGTAATATGTTACTGCCCGGCCCTGGCCGGGGGAGACTGAAACACCTCGGAGTACCTCATCTGGAGTCTAGAGATTTTACTACCCTTCCCCGGTCTGGACTGCTGGCCTTCGTGAGGAACAGCGGGTGGGCTTAACGGGATGATAGTGAAATGTAATGGATGGACAATGGGCCTATGGCCTAAGTGGGTATTGCAGCAATGCCCCCTATACCTATTATTATTATTAACTGGTGGTTATGCTGGCTCGCGCGCTTGCAATAGCCTTGTGAGTATCTGTGAGTGTCTGTGAATGTTTGTCAATTTTTGTGCGAGTATCTGAGTATCGATGTGAGTGTCCAACCGACATGAACTTTAGTATTATGTAGATTGCACATGGCTTCCTTATTTACTACAATTTTGCACATAGCTTTTTATATGAGGAAGTCAAAATCGATCAACAAATTTTCTCACAGAGAAAGCTATGCGCAAAATTGTTATAAATCGGAAAGCCATGTGCAAGTCACTTTGTACCTTCTGTACATTTTTTTGGAAAAGCACGGTTCGTTGATAAAAACAAAACTGTAGAATAAATTGTAATTGAACAAAAATGTTGTGGACCTTTCTGGACGAGGAGTGTTTGTCGAATGTACAAACCATTTTTTTATAACGTAATTGGTTAAGGAGGGAGTCTCGCTGCGCGCCGACTTCGCATAAGTTCGACAACAATAAGAGAAAATTGCAAGTACTTCTTGATGGTGTAAAAATCTGAAAAAAATCATGTATACTAAAGGTACTGAGAAGATTCATTTTGCATAATAATAATTGCAAAACGTTATTAACAAATTCATCAAAAAATTTATTGGTTAACAAATTACTCGGCAACAAAACTTTTTTTTTATGAAAATGATTCGTTTATTTTTCTGAATACGTATGAATTTGTTCAGATTTTTAAGTAATCGTTGATTTTTTATTTTTTTTTATAGAACAAAAATCAACGATTACTTAAAAATCTGAAAAAATTCATACGTATTCAGAAAAATAAACGAATCATTTTCATAAAAAAAAAAGTTTTGTTGCCGGGTAATTTGTTAACCAATTAATTTTTTGATGAATTTGTTAATAATATTTTGCAATTATTATTATGCAAAATGAATCTTCTCAGTACCTTTAGTATACATGATTTTTTTCAGATTTTTACACCATCAAGAAGTACTTGCAATTATCTCTTATTGTTGTCGAACTTATGCGAAGTCAGCGCGCAGCGAGACTCCCTCCTTAATAATTCTCACCGTAAGGAATTGTATACTGTATCGATAACCGACGACTGGCCTTTAGATTTCAAGTGGTCGCCCATTATTTGGGATTGAACCGGGAGTACAGTCAAGTGTCGGGTAAAAAAATTCATTGGCCCGGTGGGAAGGAAGGTCCACCGCCGGACATACCGGAGTGCGGTTTTCTTGGCAACGAACCCGCCTGCTCGTCGACGGAAGCCTACACCTTCGTGGCCTATTCGACACTGTCCCTCGGGATTTTCCTTCTCGCAGCCTCCGCGGCTTCCTGTCTACTTTACAGGTATTTCACGATCTTACATCGACGAAATGTTTCGTTACCGACAATGAGCGCTATCCACATTTTCATTCAAATTTCCCGTTTCTTTTTGTATCCCGTATACAGGCACATGCGACTGTCGGTAGATCTGAACAACATGTCATGGCGAATAAGACCGGAAGAGTTGCTCCTGGAAGTCGGAAAGGCATCCTCGTCGAAGATAAATCTTCACCAAGCGATGTCCGACATGAACGTGAGTCGAATTGATGCGTTCGCAACAAACGAGAGAAAAGATAGCGGTGGAAAAAACAAGAATATATATATACCGACAGATACTCCTATTTATTGCTTCAAGAATTTCGCCTTCGACGAGAGAATGCGAAGGGGTTCGCAAGCGAGCTGCGGCTCGGTGCCGCCGAGCACGGTTTTCACCACAGTTGGAATATACAAGGGCGAACGAGTGGCGATTAAAAAAATCACGAAGAAGAAGGTCGTCGATGTTACGAAGAAGCTCTTGTGGGAGATCAAACAAGTGAGAGACGTTGCGTCTGAGAATACAGTGAGGTATAGAACAGACGAGAGTGCACCTTTTAAATGCCAGGACGCAAAGTGTTGGAAAACTATTTTTTTTTATACAAAAAAATTGTATAAACTTGTTTTAAGATTTATAGGTGCTTGCATTTGTTCCCCATCGCCAACCGTCCTTATTCTCACTGAGTACTGTCCGAAAGGATCTCTGAAGGACGTTCTCGAGAACGAGGCTATAAAATTAGATTGGAATTTCCGGATGTCTCTGATTCACGACATCGTAAAGGTAGATACTACCTTGACCGAGGAAACGAGGCCTTTCTACTAATGATGGAAACAAAAGTGACCGTCACAACCGCTGTCTGTACAGTTATCAATGAAGGTCAATTGACGGTCACTTGCACCGCTACTCTCTACGAGTGATCTATGCATGTTCACAGGGAATGGCTTATCTTCACGCGAGCGAAGTTTCATCCCATGGAAAATTGAGATCCCGCAATTGCCTTATAGATGGTCGTTTTGTTCTGAAGATATCGGACTTTGGACTCAAGACTCTTACTACCCCGGCCGACTTGATTGTCGACGAGAATCATTACACGAGTGAGACAAGAGCCTTTTATTATTATTTTTTTTCGGAGGAATTGTGGAATTCTTTTTACGGATTCGCACCAGCCGTGCGGGCTGGTGCAAATGTGGGACTCCCGATTGCCCTACCGACTGAACCGCCACCTCCTATGCTTCCTCCCCCAACCGGGAACTATGTTAGTATTACTTCCGGTTGGGGGATTTGTCCGTGTACGCATCGTAGTTCTGTGAGTCCTATTTCTGTCCCATCATGTCAGGCAGCCGTTTGCGTTTTTCCGTCTTACGGTGCTCGCACATAAAACGTTTGCCGTTTTCCGTCACACAGACGAATCGATCGGATCAGATCGGACACCAATACGCGAGCATCAGACAATCACGACCGTGTGTGGATACGGCACGGTCTGCCTATGTTCCGGACGCAGTTTTGTGTGCGAGCAGCTTTAAGATGATCTCTGTGTAAGTGGCAACTAGTTGCCATCGTTTCTTCCGTGGAGCATCAACTCGACAATGTTGTCGGGGGTGATGCAATAATAATAATAATAATAATACTTGTTATCGTTATTGTTATTACTATTATTATTATTATTATGTAACTCTTATTTGGAGCATGTACATTATTTATAGAATTACTGTGGATCGCGCCTGAATTGCTACCATCGACTGTAATGCCCGGAAGCGTCGCCACACAAAAAGGAGATGTTTACAGCTTTGCGATTATACTGGAAGAAATCGTTGTTCGCGGAGGGCCGTATCAAGTCGCTAAAGAGTTCATGTCAGCTCAAGAGGTGACTCGGAAACTAATCTACAATATATCCTATTTAATCGGTACATTACAATGACCCTGACTTCGTTTCAGCTCGTAAATCGAGTGGCTGCCAACGAAAGTCCATCCTTTAGGCCTCAAGTAACGCCGAGAGATTGCCCACCAGATATATTGTCCCTCATGGAGAGATGCTGGAATCAAGTGCCCGACGACAGACCGACCTTCCACGCTATAAGAGGAATTATTCGCGGAATAATGAAGTACGAACAAACGGATGACGCATTAACCGATGTGCGCCTGATTCAACGGTCCGTATTAATTTCAGGACTCTAAAATCTCGCCTGTATTCTTTTCAGGGGATACTGCGAGAATCTGATGGACGATCTGCTGAGAAGAATGGAACAATACGCGAATAATCTCGAGGCTCTGGTGGAAGAGAAAACGGAACAGCTGAGCATGGAGAAACGTCGCAGTGAGGAACTGCTCTATCAAGTCCTTCCGAGGTACTCGAAGCGATGTTGATAATTGCTTTTGGCCAATAGTGACCCTCTGTTGCAATCTTTGACTCGCATAGTTATTACACTTTTTCTATTTTAACGCAGGCAAGTAGCTTGCCAATTAATGGCCGGCGAGCTTGTACAACCTGAGCAGTTCGAGTGCGTTACGATATACTTCAGCGACATAGTCGGTTTCACGGCACTCTGCGCTCAGAGCACACCAATGGAAGTCGTCGACTTTCTTAACGATCTGTACAGTACCTTCGATCGAATTATTGGATTTTACGACGTGTACAAAGTGAGAACCGAAAAATTTGGATCATCGTCGCTCGTTTTTCCTGGGACCTATATCCGATCGTTTACGTTTAACTGTGCAGGTGGAAACAATCGGTGACGCGTACATGGTAGTTTCCGGTTTGCCGGAACGCAACGGTGACGATCATGCGAAAGAAATAGCTCTCATGGCTCTCGCTATACTGGATGCAGTCAAAACGTTCAGAATAATGCACAAACAGGATGCCCAGTTGAGTGTGAGGATCGGCGTTCACACGGGACCAGTTTGCGCCGGAGTGGTGGGTCAAAAAATGCCGCACTACTGTCTCTTCGGCGATGCAGTCAATACCGCATCGCGAATGGAGTCTTCCGGTCTTCGTGAGTTCGTTGTCCGCTGCATGCATTATTTCTGCCTGGACTTCGGTAAATTCACTCGAATCGTCACTGTTATCATTCGATACGTTACCGTAGCTTTGCGAATCCACGTGTCCGAGGCGACGAAGAATATTCTCGACAAATACGGTACCTTCGTTCTCGAGCTGAGGGGACAAGTGGAACTGAAGGGAAAAGGGGGAGTGACGACGTATTGGTTGATCCAAACCTCGGAGCCCGACCAGAGGACCACTTCGACTCCAAGACATCTTGGAAAGTTCAGCACGAGCCCGCCTGACAATAACACCATCCTCAATCCTTTAATTTTTCCCTTGAATAACGCAAACGGATCCAAAACCAACAACGGGAGGTAATGGACACTCGATAGCTTGTAGTAAAATATATAATTGTCCATTCATTATTGCACGCACCTGATCGATGTGAGAAGGCATTTTCTTTGCCCACATTTCGGCGGTAGATAAACTTTAATGGTTCGACCTGAAGCAAACAAATTACGCATTTATTTTCTACACTCAATTTTTATTTATTTATTCATTTATTTATTTTTGGGAAAAGCGCTTTCATGAGGTAAAAGCATATAAAATATATGACTTCTTTGCTACAGTGCATTCCAAAATGAAAGATAAAGAAAAAAATGAACGTGTTATAATAGTAAAAATGCCCCAATGCACATTTTATGTCAGCAACATTATTTACCTTATGATTTTGTCTCTGACAAATGTACTTACTTATGAAAACAGATTAAAAATGATGTACAATGCAGCATCCCCATAGTATATATTTGACCATGCATTAACGACCATTTGTAATCTTTGTGTAACAATATCATTGTTCAACAAGCGTTAACTCCTGAAGTCCTTCGTCCAAGGCAGGTGTCGATGAACTTGGCAAAGGTGAAGGTCGTCTCTCGGCGACAATGGTGTTTATTTCAAGAGAACCAACACCTTTATGCTTGATGGGCAGGTAAACGCCTCCGTAAACTTGCAGTCCAAACATGGTGATGTTGGATGTGTCGAGAGGTTCAGCATTTGGAACTAATCGGCCACGGAAGTATGCTTTGAAATTCGACAGAACAACACTTTTGACTGTAAACGTCTCGCTTGGATCCTCTGAGAACTGCAAACCATACAGAGCATATACAAAATATATATATATGTGTATAGAGCACTGCTAGAAAATTCAATGCGATGGATTAATGATTCTTACCGAAAAAAATTGCTCGTACATTGGGTCAGAATCTCGGTGCATACCTCGATGTCGCAGGACAACTTTATAAAACTTGTTTCCGCGGGCACGGCACGTAATGTTAATCGTGTCGTACCCAGCCAGATTAAAATTAGTAAGGGTTCTCACACCGGCGAAACCTGCTCCGTTTTCTTGGGGATTCAACAGCGTAAAAAAGATCGCTCTCTGGAACAACTTTGTTTTCTGGAGAGTTATGATGGCTTTCGACATTCCAACTTCACGAACCGTGTCCGACGATTCCATCCAGTCATTGACGTTATTCGCCGTTGTGAAGTCGAACAACGTCATTGTTTGGCTATGAAAAAAAAACACTGTGGCTATGATTTTGCATTAAATAATTAGCTGTATTGTATCGAAGTCGATCGTACTACCCTCCGGTAATTGCCGTCGATTGCTCCGTCATTCTCGGCGTTAATAGAAAAGCGATAACAAAGGTACCGAAACACGCGTGGATAAACATTTTTTTCTTCTTGTAGTATTGTTTTTATGCCGCGTTTTGCATTGTTGTTAGTGATAGGATGATATATGATAATATTTTCGTTAATCACTCTCGAGCGGCGAGTTCGGTGGTTTCGCACCAGAGGCGCTGCAAAGACGCGACATTATAAACTTTGAGCCGAGAAAACATTACTTTAAGGCCGCTTTCGTTTTAGCCTTTTTCGTTACTATTTCTTAATCTGATATAAATCTATGTATTATTCTCCGGCAGCACAGAGCACGGGTAGTCATAGTAATGGCGAGATCGAAGGAACAGCTAATCGCCTGCGTGTACACAAGGGGTCACATATAGGTGGCCGAAAGTGAAACCTCCCCAGATAGCACAAATGGATCTGAATGGGTTACATATGTCCGTCCGGATGGTAACTATAATATAGATCGTCCACTAGCTATCTAGATAGCACTGCCGATGACAACTTCTCCGATTGTTCCTTGCGGCAAGAGATCGACGAAAGAGACAGGCGTGAAGCCCGGATCGCCGTGATGATCGAAGAGCGCATCGTCAAGATGATAGTACTTGGTCTGTATGTGAATTACCACAATAGAAGTTGCATTGATGTGTCGGCCTTTCTCAAATTTACGACAGGTGCTAGGAAAAAATTGACAGTATGAAGAGAACAAAGTTTGGTAAGAGTAGTTACGTTTTACGAATTCTTGACGACGGGCAAGCGCCAGCTAGCGTTTTATTCGAGAAATCGGAGTATAGCGGACGTCTTGGAGAGACGCGATTGGCGTTTAAAAACACAAAAGCTATTAAGGATCTGATAGATTCGAGCGCTAGGTCTCTGAACACTTTGACCTCTTATTCTTTGTCGGATTACGATTAGGGTAAAAGTGGGGAATATGGCCCGGTCCATATATCATTGATTTACGTGTTAATAGAGGTGGGCCATATTCACCACTTTTACCCTACATGAGGATCTTTAGCTATCTGAACAGAAGAGATCTAAAAAATTTAATCAAAGCTAGCGCCACTGATGAGAAATCGAAAAAAGAAGAGATCTTTCATTCGTCTTCAATTCTTAAAAAATCCATAAGAAAAACTTTATGACTTTATATTTTTATACGTACTTCGCGAATATACGGGTGTTTACCTAGTGCAATGTATTATTTCCATTGTAACCCAGGGATTTGGACATTGAGTGTTAGTCCCATTACAGTAATAGCGATGTAGTTAGTACATTCAAGGTTCTGACCATACGCTCGAATTACGCGACTGTTGAGAGATTATATTATATTAGAGTTGAGCAGCGCGTTGTTAATATTAGGGTTATATCGGAGCAACTCCACAAGTGTCTTTTTACCAAAGGTTTGTATTGATAAGAAAAATTATTATTATTATTAATCTTTACAGAAAGGAAGTGTAATGTAACACTTATAAAATCTGCATTGGTATTATTCAAATCTTGTTCTTAAGTGACATTATTATAAATATTATTTTTCTGTTGATTGATATTATAATATTAACTGAAGATCCTCTCTAGATGTTATTTATTTCTAAATGTGTTTGGGGTTCCTCGAAAAAAATAAGATAAAATATTCGAAGATTTGAAACTTTCATTCAACCTTTGGACTGAATATGCGCGCAAACTATAGTTCGACCAATCGAACGATATTCATACCTTGGAATAGCTGATAATCAAGGATAGTAACAAAGAGTTTTTTGTAAGGAATAAAGACGTCTTCAGTATTAAACCGACCCTTAGTACTAAAATATTTATTTATCAAACTCTCAAGAAATTTTCTAACGGAAGTTACATTTCTCCTCGATGTCGTCACTTCTGGTAGAAAAATAAGATTCCCAAACGGGAATTTACGGTTCCCCTACTTTCAAATACGGTAAGTTTCCGTCGATATAACTTTTTGAATTATTGGCATGATTGGGAAGTTGTTTGATTGGTTTGGAAGGTGAAAACTACAAATAATTCGTTGTGAAAGCAACTAGTCTCTCCGGCGCCTACTGCAGAGTCTGCAGACTGCCTATGGACGCCTTATCGCCCTTTGTTTATAACATGGACATAGAAGACCCTTTGTGGGTCTCACACGGAGGACCCACTGATCTCAAGTACTAGGAGGAGACGCCTCGCGTCGCCGAGCTAGCGAAGCATTCTACGACGAGTCCCCAAAGCGTGCACATCTCGTCTCAATAATCGAACTTGTATCCGATAATATCTTTTGTCAACCAATATACGGTTTTATATTATAGACGGTCTACGTTTTCTTACAGTTGGGATAACTCGGAATATACAACTTGATAGTTAATAACGATAATTATCCTCGGTAAGCGGTCTTGAAGGTCCGCTCGGACGGTAGAACATTTGACGGACGTACAAAGGATCAACTTCACTTCGATGGTAGAGTTGACAGTCAGTCTGATTCGGGACTTGAATACGAACTGACGTGTGACGCACGATACGACAGCAGATCTTGAACTAATAAAATACTCCAAGTTCCGTTCTTTTTATAAACGGTCTTCCTTTTATTTCCGCGAAACGTTACGCGCGTTGTTCATTCGCGCGGATGTTACAATATGTTGTTCGTTCGGGCACGATAAAGAGACAGTATCGACCATCTATATTGGTTTTCGGCCGCCTGTAATTCGACGGTAGGCTACCATAACATTTCTGGCGTCTACAGTGACGCCAGAAATGTGTACCGTCGATATTACTTTCCCATCCACGGCAAGCCTGCACGAGATCTGTTTTGTCATCGACGGTAAAGTCATACGCACGCCCTAGTAACTTTTGAGTTCGATGGGAGTTTTCTAGTTACCCTCGTTTAACCGTCATTTTTATCTTGCTAAACTCACGGGTTGGTGTCCGCAGACACACCGTTTTTGTTATTGTAACAACGACAGCGCATGCGCGCCGTCTGTTTTCTGGTATGAATTTTTACAAAAAAACCAACCGTGCGAATGTGCAAATCTTTGTTATAACAACGAGAAACGCCAAATCGAGAACGCCTTTTGTTACTCAACCTCGGTAAAGTCGCAACAGCTGATCAGTCCGTTGCGTGGCGCCACCCTGGTACAAAGCGCTATTCAGTTGTCCCGTCGTCAGTTCAAGCTCAGCCATCGCTCACCTGTGTGCCCACGCTCCTCTGTTTACCCTCGGCGACGGTGCTTTGTTTACAACACTCGTCAGAAACCAACGAATACACGAACGCTATGGCAGATCAGGATCAAGACAGTGGTGACCGCGGTGACGGGGATAATGTGAAATCGGACAAATTGTTTACTCTGAAGAAATGGAATGCAGTGGCTATGTGGAGCTGGGACGTCGAGTGCGATACCTGCGCAATTTGCCGTGTCCAAGTTATGGGTGAGTTACGCGTAACCTCAAACACCAATTCTATTATCCGCTTTTTCGATTGCATGCCAGACGCTGAACGGGCTTATGCTTCGTTTCAATTGTTAATGTCAAAACAGCAAGATGTCCAAACCATCGTGTCAACAACTTGCTTGACAATGTCACGTCGTTAACGGCTTCTACGAATTAACCTACAAAACTTGGCTTACGAGACTCATCCTTGTTTACGCACCATTAGAATTAACCTGACGAAACAACGGAGAATCAGAAAAGTCACGATTTCGCAACAAAACGCAACAGGGTTTAATATCATGCTGACAAATATATTTCACACGATAATAACAATTCACAAGTATTGTTAATGGCGTTACATAGTTTTGTAAGAACCTCAAGGCCAATGAGAAATAAATATTACCTATGCAAAGCAAGTCAGTGTCGGAGATACAAAACTGTACTAAGGAGAATCCACCCAATTGCAATTCTGTCGTTCTGTCATGAGTTTTCATTTTATTCTGTCCATCATAAGATATAAAAGTGGGATTTAATTGAGGTACACAAAAACATTCTTAGTGGCATTGCGCCAAGACGACGATGCTTTAATTCCAAGCTCGTAGAGTATCCTGTACAAGTCTCCGATATCGCCGCTTTGCAAAATACTATCCATCTTTCATTCTAATGTACAATTAATTGATTTCCGTAAATGTCGGAACGATTTTTGTCCTTTTAAAAATACAATATAGAAATATACATGCATTCCGCATATGCTTATTGCATCTAAGCTATACATACTACAGTATCTTAATAGTCTATCTTTACTACATTCATTTGTGTATTTACACGTGTCGACTACAAAAAAAAAGAAAACAAAAATTGACAATAATTATCTACTCAGGGCTTTGACTATATACATCTCCAGTGTATGCGTACACGTATAATATAATTTGTACGCTCGACACCTTCTTTCACCCTGTCTGTGCATGCGTTTTTGCTGCGCAGCATTATCTATGTTTCATAATCCTCCAAGGTAGAGCTTATAGGACTTGGAACGAGGCGGACATTCAATGCACATTACAAAATTCAGGAACAATGCTCCGACCGCTCGCCCAGCAAACTGTGTTGGATCTTTGTGAAATTGTTTTCGGATATTTGGCTAATACCCTCGAGTCAATGTGACACCCCTTTCGCCCCACCCAACCCTGACCCTGTCGGTAACAGAAACTGGAATAATTTGATTTTTTCACCGGTGTTGACGATTTTCGGTTAAAAGCAGATTCATGCACGAAGCGATTGTCAACGCAGGTTCCGTAAGAATTCGCTTTTAAACACGAACGGTCGTCGTGGCAAAGTAAATTTATTCAGTTTTTATTACCGACCGCGGTATCTCGCATCGACTCAAGAGTGCCTACATCGTTACTCGCGGGTTATTACAGTTTCATTGAGTTACTTGAGCAATGGACACATCCGTATTACAGTTAAAGTTTCTTGTCGTCGATCCGGATTTCACATCCCGCATATCGCGATACGCGTTATTTACAAGTAGCACCGGACACTCGAAAAAAATGGTTAATTACCTTTCGTTACTTTCGTCATCGTGTCGGCGTCGTTGTAGAGACGAGATCTAATTAAAGATACGAGATAGATTCATACGTACAGTCGATGAGGTTAGAGGAAAAATAGAGAATCAAAAGAAAAAGAGAGCGAGGCCCGCAGTTTTTTTTCCCCCCCCGCGAGGACGACGACACGACGTGCCCCGATCGTGTCGTTCGCGAAGCACTCGTGAAAAAGTTTTCGGCGCGAAAGTACAATCGCACCGATATTCTCGTGCTAATGACGCACCTAGCGGAGTAGCGTGATATACATAGTATATATACATATAAATGTATAGATCTCGCGATCGCCGCAGAGAGAAAGCGTACCTAACACGCTGTAGGCATGGGTTTCATGTTAGCGACCGCGCTCATTCTTCTCACCGGGCCGGTCAGCCTCTTTTCAATTTCCTCCAGCGAGTGTCCCCGCGTTTCCGGCACGAAGAATATTACAAACGCGAGACCGGCGACGCACACGATTCCGAACATCCAGAACGTTCCGCCGGTACCGATCAGATGGATTATGTCGTTGAACGTCTTCGTAACGATGAAAGTGCACATCCAGTTGAACGCCGTAGCGACACTGGCGGCGGAGCCGCGAATCTTCACCGGCAATATTTCGCCCATCATCAGCCACGGTATAGGTCCGAAACCGAGGGAGAAACCGATCACGTAAACGACGAAACTCACGAGCGGCAGGAAACCGATACTCGTCATGTCCATACCGTTGTTCTTTGCGTAGAAGAAACCACCGAGCGTGAAGAGGGTTACGATCATCGCGACGCTGCTGATGTAGAGAAGAATCTTGCGGCCGAGACGGTCGATGAGCGCAGTCGCGACGAAGGTCGAGGCGAAATTTACTATACCGACGATTATCGTGCACAGATTTCCGTTTATGGTGCTACCGGCCGCCTGCAATAAAAATAAATGTTACTCGTCTTGTAACTCTGTAGAACAAAAGCGAATAAATAAATTTTAAAACGCATATATACATATGTGTATATATATATGTAAACATATATATGTATAAAAAGTACTAACCTCGAAGATCTGGACGGTATAGAAAATGACGGCGTTGATGCCGGACATCTGTTGAAAGAACATGAGCCCGAGAGAGATCGATAGCGGCTTTATGTTGTTCTTCTTGAACAGCTCGATGAGCGGACTCTGCGAGGCGTTTCTCTCGCTGTCGACGTGAGTCTTCTCGACCGCTGTGAGTTCCTCGTTCACGTCGGCGTTCTTGCCGCGAAGCCATTGAAGAGATTTACGGGCTCGCTTCGTCTTGCCCTTGGAAATGTACCATCTCGGTGTTTCGGGAATTAAAAACATGAGAAGGAGGAATGGCACTGGCAGACAGGCGCCCAGTAGAGCGAGATTCGACCAGTCGAGGTACATTCCGGCCACGAAACACAGTAGGATACCTGGAGTGCGATAAGAGAAATTACATTTTTACAAATCTATATCAATCTATATTAAGCACAATTTATTATCGACAATAATAGGCATATCATTATTAATAATAATTATTATTAATAATAATAATAATTACTATTATTAAGGGTAGGGGGCATTCCTGCCATCGCACGCAGGCCGTAGGCCCATTGTGCACCCCTCTCGGTCATTTCCCCTTCCCCCCCTAAGCTAGTCCACTGTCCCTCCCAAGGGACAGTGGGCTAGCTTAGGGTGAGGTTAGGGTGGGCTAGCTTATTATTATTAATAATAAGTGCATAATATCAGTACGATATAATAATAATAATAATAATAATAATAATAATAATAATAATATTTTTTTGTTTTTTTAATCAACTCACCGATATTACCGAGAGCGGTCGGCAGAAGACCGAGAGTCCCTCGTACTTCCGGTTGAATAGTTTCGCCGAGATAAACGGGCAGGGACAGAGAAGCTATGCCCACGCAGAAGCCCGACAACGCTCGACCGGCCAAAATCATACCTACGTTATTGGCGAGAGCAATCAGCAGCCAAGCTGTAACACAGAATCATTAAACTTCAATTATTTAAATGTCGCTGTTGTCTCGCGGTCAAGGAAAAAATCATCGGTGCAAATCGCGGAAATGACCGTCACAAAATTTTCTGGTCGGATTCAATAGTTCTCCCGCGAACACTGATCTCGATAAACACAAGGTCGTGCGCGTTCGGTATTCGGTAAAGCGCAGCGTCATTACCGCCAGCTCCGTTACGTTATTAACTGCATCGCGTCTATTATACACTCGGTGGCTCGAAAGAATTTACGTAACGGAATTATGATTGCGGAAACGATTTTTTTTTGTTCCAATTACCTGTGACGAATTAAACAATTGACGGTCGAAGGAAGACGAAAGAAGTTCGATGGTGTGTGATTTTTCGAGATTGTTTTAAATCGTCGGCGCGCGGCCGTACGTGTCCGCAATGGTAAGCAAAGCTGCCTCGAATCTTCACGGCGCGATTGAACGAATGGAATTTCGTTTCGTTGTTTTTTTTCTTTATTGTTAATTTTTTTGTATTCCACACTTCGAGCTCGTCTCAAGCTTACCTCCGATGAAGGGAAAAGCCGTCCCGAGAATCGTGTTTCTTCTTCCCAAATATTCGATGCACGGCCCACCGAATATTCCACCGAAGAGTGCACTCAATGGCATTATTGACCCGATCCATGATTCCTAAAACAAAAAATTAAATAAATTACTTAAAAAAAAAAATACAACTGAAGAATTGCCAAAAATTACTATAGGGTTCGTTCATCTATTGTGCATGTCGGATTGTCGGTATGCGCGACGAACTCAAGTCAGGACACGTGCGCAGTGTCGATACCGATCGCCGCGCGCCGTCCGAAGGAACTCTTCCGGGAAGTGACCTTCGCGTATCAAAGAACTCCCGTAGCCTCGTATTTTGAGGACGGAAGGAAGTTATTCTCTCGCAACACCAATGTCTTTCGTACTCGTTATACATATGACCGTGGTTTGTCGGTCGATTTATGTTTCCGCGCACGTCCAGAAGGCTCTCGGTATCAATAAATTATTAAATTAAAGCAAAATATTAATAAATTAATTTATCATCTTTTTTTAAACAATAACAATTCCTAATAATAATAATAATAAAGATTATTATTTCATAATAATTACTTTAAAATCTGTTATTTTTTTTGTTATAATTTAAAAATACGAAGACGGCCAATAATGTCGAATGTCTATTAATCGGAAGGGAAGAGTGGGCATCGAGACGGTGTGTCGACGTACTCGTCCAATGGGAATAGCTCCTGAGTCCGGCGCCGGCTTGACCAATCGAGTAGCAATGATCGGAAACCCGCCCCTGACCACGATTCAATGACGCATTTCGGGTTAACTTCTTAAACCACCGATTGACCCCTCGGCACTGGGAGCGCGTAAAACGACGCCGAGAACCAACCGATTCCATACATCTGTCCTACACGTCGCCAACAGTGCAGACGTCTCTCGGTCGCCGATTGACCCCGTTACCCGGGGGGTCGCACGCAAACCTTCACGATAAAAAATAATTACGGCCGGTGCTCGACAACAACGCGTCAACAGTGTAACGATCCGCGTATACCGGCGGTCGGAAATTTATCGCGAGTCTCTCAAACGTTCCAGCTGACAAATATCTATATATCTGACTATAGATTCCATCTTTATAATTATATTAATAATTATAATATTTATTTAATATAATATAAAGATATCTTTATATTATATATAATTATTTTTTTCTTTATATTATATATTTATATATAAATATATAAATTATATATTTATATATTTATAATATAAAGATATCTTTATATTATATTGTCTTGCATAAATCGACAGATAAATAATCGGCAAGAGATTTGCAAGCGCGAACGGCGTTTTTCCTTTTCGATATGTTTCTCGGAAATTCGTCATTGCACAATCGTTCTCAAGAAACAAAATGTAAATGTAACTAAGAAACTTGGCAGGGGAGGAAAAAAAAGTGACTTACCATTACGTCCGTTACTTCGAAGGTGGCCGTCGCGTTATTCTTCATCGACACGAGGGCCGGCGACGTGTAGGAACACGAAAATCCCACCACCATCGATCCGAGGGACACCGAAAGGGCGGCAAGCACCTGAAAATTCACACAAAAATACACATTTATTTATCGACCCTTCAAATCGTCGCAGTTTACGCTCAGTTGATTCGTAAAAAAGAAAAGAAAAATAAAACAATTTTTCCTCCAAACTTCATGGACGACTATTGAAATTAATTAACATTGATGAAATTAATATATCAATGACATTAATGAAATTTCTCATGTACCTGCGAGAAGGTACATTTAGCGATGGGCGCGTTTCCCGGCACCTCGATATTCACGTGGGTATCCGCTCTCATAAGAATCTTCATTTTTATTTATTTAAAAAAAAAATTAATAAACAAGTGAATATTTTATTTGACCCTCCGAACGGCACTGGGCAAATGCGAGCACAAGAGTCGCGAGAGTGTGGTTTACTCGATCCCCGAGAAGTTCGCAAGTGGCCGAGATCGAAACGACAACAAGGGGAGTTACGGGCGCGCGTCGCGAGAAAACAAGAGGAGTGACTTTGGTTGCTCGATTGGTGGATCACTTGGTTCTGAGTCGTCGAGAAGGCACGAGCCCCCCCGTGGCTGCAGCGTCGACGTGACGAACGTGGCCCGACGATGAAACAACGAAACCCCCGGACAACCGAAGAGACAAAGTCGCCTGACTGGCACGCAGCGAACGAGCGAATTATCCGTAAGAAGGAGGAAGGAGACCAACGACTGCGAATATTCTCGACGGTGTGCCCCTTCTATTCACTTCAGTTTCTCGTTCTCTCCGGCTCTCCTTCTCCTCAGTCGACAACCTATTCTCTTTTCAATTGTCTATCGATCACGGCAACAATTTGCCAAACTACCGCGATAATTCACTTGCCGTACGCTTCGTCGTAATTCGCGAACACGGAATGACTCTATCGCACGGATACGATGTTTCATTTATTGTTTATATTCTTTTTTATCTTTCTCAATTATTTTGAATAAAGATTGCTATTTCTTAATTCTTTCGTAATTCTTTTTTATGAAAAAAATTTGTATCTTATTCATAAAAATTTGTTATTAATTTTTTTTTTATTGTTATTATTATTTTTTGATTTTTTTTTTTTGCAGAGTATCGATCGAAGTTACCGACGAATTTTACATGCACACGTCGTAAACGGAACTTTTCGTTGCGACGGTGGAATGCGAGCTATCGACACTCGTGGACCGCCCGCTTCTCTTATACGTGGACAGACCGTTCGCGGGCCCACACACTCACACCCCCTTCCACCGTTCGCCGTTCACCACCACCCTTTGGCCACTTCGCCGCTACTTCGGTACTTCATTCCGTTCTCTCGCCAATCGTCTAGGCGCCTCTCGTCTTTCGTGCCCCTTTGGTCCCTTGTCACATTCTTTCCCGTTCAAGACCCCCCCCCCCCCCCCCCATTTCAGCGAAACTGGCACCGACAGAAACGGGGCACACACTTGGGGACTCTCGCGTCTCTAATGCAGCGCGATTTTACTTCGCGGAGAGACGAGTTTTGAACGCGATATAGTATTCGCCCAGTCATAATCTAAATTGTCGTCAAACTGTACGTTCGCTCTTACGTACGCTGCATCTGCTGTTTCATTATTGACGGGCGGCGGGACGCAAAAAGGCTGACCGAGACGCCGGAGGTGGGAGATGACAATCGTTTCGGGTACTATTGTTAACGAAAAGTATAACGTCACGATCTACGTGCCGTTTCGGTTTTACGGGCACACGTCGATTTCTTAAGATACTTAAAAATCTGTTACGCGGTACTAATTAAACTTTTCAGACGGGTGTGTACGTTGCTTGAATGGAGGAAGGCTTTGAAAAGTGGGCAGCATCAATAGAGACTTCTGGACGCCGAGTACTTAAGAAGTCCACCGTAGACCTTGCGAATTGCAAATTTCGCATAAGTTTCGGAGAAATGAGAGGGAATTGAAAACACTTCTCGATGGTATAAAAATCTGAAAAAAACGTTTATTAAAGGGCCTGAAAAGATGAATTTTGCATAACAATCATTCCAAATTGTTATTAACAAATTGATGAAAAATAAAATTCTTCAACAAATCTCCCGGAGACCTAACTTTTTTTTTAATGAATATGATTCCTTCACTTTTCGGAATACGATTTTTTCATATTTTTAAATTCACTTTGAACTTTTGTCTTTTATATGGGAAAAATGTGTAGAAAGTCACAAAATTCAAAGTGAATTTAAGAATCTGAAAAAATTCACACGTATTCAGAAAAATGAAGGAATCATTTCATACAAAACAGATTCTGTTTCCGGGAGATTTGTTGAAAAATTTTATTTTTCATCAATTTGCGAATAACATTTTGGAACGATTGTTATGAAAAATGAATCTTTTCAGGCCCTTTAATAAACTTTTTTTCAGATTTTTATACCATCCAGAAGTGTTTGCAATTCCCTCTCATTTCTCTGAAATTTATGCTAAATGAACACTATGCGCCTTAATATAAAAGAAGCTTTATTTCTTCTCTTTTTAAAGATACTCCGGAACAATAGCCGTACATGTGATGTTTGTCCGTTCGATATATCGCCACTTGACGAGTATTCTTGGGAATGAGATACGATACGTTGGATCGATGGGTATTCAGTCAATACTGTAAAATCATGAATTTATATCAATTGATGTGAAATCAATTAGTGGACGGTCGTTAAGTGGCGCCGAATCGTGAAACTCTTCTGCGAATCTCTTACCGTCGCGTAATTGATAATTTTCTACTGCTTGTCCCGTGTTAAGCTGCTTGGTTCCTTTTCTATTCATCCTTTGTACCGATCTTTCCTTTTGGGGTTTTCTAAAAAGACGCTAATATATTTCTCATGGGCCTCAAAGATTTCTTGTTTTTTTTGTGAGAGACTAACGGTTGATTCTTTGCATTTATTTCGAATTCAGTCTACCACGGCTTGAAAGTTTCGTGAACGCGGAAGAATCGTAGTGTCGATGATCCCGTACGATTTCCGTTGCCGAATTTCCGAAGAATCTTTTTTAAAAAAACGCGTTCCATTGAATCTATTTAATTAAATTTTCGCGATAGTTTCCTATTGCGTGGAACATCTTAAGGCGCTTCTTTCGGAGTCTTCCGAAGCGGCACGTTAATATGAGGTTTTTTTTCAAAGATTTTCTTCTATTATAGATTGACGATTTTTTAATTATTATTTATTTCAAATTCAGCGTAGCACGGTTAGAAAGTTTCTTGACCCATGAAGAATGGTTTCGAAGATTCTGTACGTTTTCTGATGTAACATTTCTGAAGATCCTTAGAATTTTTTTTTTTTATAATAAAAATCTGTTCTGCTGATCTATTTAATAATATCGATCAGTATCGATGCCAAACTAGTCGGTACTATTAATACGCTTTGCCAATTAGTAACAAGTTTTACGACTAGGAGTTTTCATAGCTCGAAGCGTGCGGACATTGTTAATCGCTCGTTCGAGGCAACCGCGGTAGTCAGACGAGATATATCGGGAAGGATATTAAACGTTGAATTACTCATTTGTTCTCCCGCGCGCGCGACAAGGTCTTGGATCTTCCGTTGTCGCACGCTCGCAGACGAGTTTTACACCTTCGAATTACTCTCGTTAATTGTCGGAAGATCCAACACCGATACATCCGACGCGATCGACAAAGGAAAACGCGTCGAGTAGCTCAACGCTCGCGGTACTCCTGCGAGTAATTTGCAAGTTAGCAAAGCTACAAGTGTCGCAACGATCGTCCGTTATACTACGATATATGATAGCACAATGCGACAGCTGTTTTTCGCATATGTGACGTTTTTTCGTTCCAAGGTCGGAAGTTAATTGATTTCGACGACGGGTCTTAATTTTTATTAACTTTTACTTTAGCTTTTGCAATAAAAAAAATTAAATCAATCGTGATCATTCTGTAAGATTTTTCACGGAGAGAAATAATTAGATTATCTAACCGACTGCACGGTCAAATAGATTCAAGGCGATTAATTTTATTTGTTTCACCAAAAGTTTGCGGAGAACGTTAACTACTTTGTTGCAAAATTAATCACGAAAAATTAATTTGTTAGGCCACAAAATTAATCTGGTGGATCAAAAAATTAATTTGTTACCCCAAAGAATTAATTTGTTACCCCAAAAAATTAATTTGTTGCCCCAAAAAATTAATTTGATGACCCAAAAAGTGAATTTGATGACCCAAAAAGTTAATTTGATGGCCCAAAAAGTTAATTTGTTGGCCTAAAAAGTTAATTTGTTGGGCCAAAAAGTTAATTTGTTGGCCCAAAAAGTTAATTTGTTGGTCCAACGAAATTAATCGCCGGAATCTATTTTCTTGAACCGCGCAGTTGATTGGGGCAGCTAAATATTTTTCTCCATATTTGGCTGGCAAACAGTGGCACAGATATTCGGAAGGTATTACAAAGAGATTTTAACGTACGTTTATCGGGATCTCTTGTACAGCTTGAAATCATGAGATCATGCTCAAAACGCCTCGGGGCGTCCTCATGGCCATGCTCTACACCTTGCCGAGTACTCTCGCTCTCGTCAACCTAGTTTCAACGAGTTTCGCGAGCAAAAGAAAAAAAACAAATACGTAATGTCTGTAAACCATTAACGAAATACAATAATCGCGCCTAATCTCGTGCAATAATCTTCGGTGCTCCAAAGCCTCGAGCGAACCTTGTCGTTTATTCACTCACGATTTACGCGTCACTGTAAATTACCTTTAACTGTACGTAAAGTTAATTAAACAATCTGAGTTTTGCAACGTAAAAAAAAAAGTATTTTCAATCATTATCCATGTGTGTCCGGCAGTTTATTGGCCGAAAGATTTAGTTGAAGCGTCGTTGCATGATCGAGTGCGACGACATTTTTACGTGTTCGAAAATTAGTTTATGTGAAAATGTCGAATATGAGAAACTCGAAACCATTCCACAAATCATGGCGATAGCGTATCGGCGATCCCTTCCGTTTTCACGTCGAGGCTGCGCACCGCGACGACTGCGCACCTTTGCGAGCAATCAACGCAAGGTAGTATGTCGGCGTCTTCAGCAGCGCTAGTGTAGTCAAATTTCGAGTGTTGTTCGCGATCAAGGAGGAGACCGAAGTAAGTATCACTCGTTAGATAATTAGTCAAAAAATCGATTGATCGATCGGTTCATAGCGGGGCGAAGATAATGTTGAAGGGTTTCATTTCCGCGCTACCTATATCACCGTCTATTCATCTCGAAGGAAAGGTAAAAGCAAAGTTCGAAAGAAAAGTCGCGAACAATGAAAGCGTCTTAGTTTTGTTCGCGTGTTCATTGGCCGCCGCAAGAGGCTGAAGATCAAAAAAATGACTTGTTCGAAAAATGTGCTTAAAAACAAGACAATCGATCCAACGATTATTTTTTATTCAGCGATTCCGATATACCTTGTCTGAGGCGGCCACTCGTTTTACTCCGAGCACATTTGACACGCGAACCGTTGTTAGAAGTTTAAAATAATATAATTTTTTTTTATATTAAACTATGATTAACACAGACGCACACCCAGAAAAAAAAATTATTATTTGATTAAAATAAATATTTATTTCATTTAAGTAACTCTTTACTTTATTTAAATAAATATTTATTTAAATCAAATAAATATTTTGCTTAAACCAAATAAACATTGGCCATCAAAGAAATTCTTTTTCTGGGTACAATACAATCAGTGCAAATAATGATTCGAGAAAGATGAGAAAGGAGGCGAAAGAGATTATCATTTTTAATGCGGGCAATAAAGTGATAAATAATATTGTTTATAATAAAAAAATTGATGTTGAATTATAATGTTTTGTGCGTTGCGGCACTGATTGCGGTATAGTAACGAATAACTAATGGCGCTGATGACTGACAATTGCTGTTTCGATTATTCACAATGATCCATGACGAAATTATTTTGAAGTGAATAAAAAATGTTTACTGTATTCAATACGAGTCAAGGATCACTCGATAAACGAACTAAAGGTACGCGACCGGTCGGTTGGATAAGCGCGCGGCAGCGGCTGACCAAACGCCGACACTCGCTACTGGCACGCATCCCCTTCCTTCCCGCTGTTCCCGCTGGGCACAACCGGTAGTCGCGCTTCTTTTCTCGCTCGTATATCACCATCGACTATTGCCTTCCCAATTATCGCCTCTATATTTTCAAGCCTCTCACCGACGACAAAGTAGGTAAATTACAGTTTTCTGCGAGACTGGCGAGTAACTCGAGAAAAAAAAAACGAGTAAATCATAACAGTGATCAGCGATCGATAATTGAGGCCGTCTCGTTTCCACTCACAGAAACCAATTAACTGTACGATATATTAAAAAATAAATAAAAAACATACATAACGATGGAAAACGACACATTTAAATCAGACGCAATTCTCCCGGTGGTTTTCCAACGGACGTGTTAATAAATGATCTATTGTAAAAAAAAAAAAAAATTATATCCATGGAAAACGACACATCTAGATCAGACGCAATTCTCTCGGTGTTCTTCCAACGAGCGAGTTAATAAATGATTTACAGTAAAAAAAAAAAACATCACGTCGGAAAATGACACACTTAAATCAGATTGGAATCTCTCGGTGCTTTTTCAACGAGCATGTTAATAAATGATCTACCGTAAACAAAAAAAAATGCATAACGATGGACGGGCAGGGTTATAAAGCCCTGAATGCTGAATATTCAGAACGGATATATCATCGATTTTTTTTCACTACTTGGAATAATCCAGAAATTCTGATGGCCGATATTTTAAAAGCAGAAGCGTCGATCTTCCGGAATAGTAAAATGCTAATAAATAAATGTCAGAAAGACGACTTGCCGGAACAGAAGGTTAATGATGAGTGAAGTAGCTACAGTGACAAGAATCAAATTTCAATTATCGGAAAGCTTAGAACTCCGAACTTACAGTAAAAAATTATTCGGGAATAAGCAATTGTTAGAAAATTTAATACTCCAAAGTGAGAGTCATGATAGCTAGACATGTCGAAAAAAAATAATCGGAAAGAGGACAAACACGAAAAGTGAAAAAAATCAAAAACTTAAAATCACGAGAGATCAGGAAACCAACAATTTAGAATCGTTATAAACGGTACACTCTTCCGAATAAACGCTCTGACTTATTAGTCAGAGCGTAATTTTATTAAGAAGTTAGCAAAGATCTCAACTTTTAATTATCATCAATATACATAAGACCCAAGCGACCATCCATCACAGATTTTTCCCTCTCGGTGAATGTAGTTTCAGAGACTTGCCCTTTCGAAGAATCCCCAATCGAGGATTTGCTCTTTAGGAGAATCGACTTTCGGAATTCCGGCCCGTTGGTGAATATATTTTCTGTGCTTTGAGTGTTCGAAACTCGGGTATATTCTGGTTCTTGCAAGGAAATTTCGTGACTTCAGGCTTTCGTTTGCCATTCTTTAAATTAAATTTCAAATCTGTACATCTTCCCGGACTTCAATTTTTCTAATTTCCTAATATCATAATTATAGTTCATCGAGATACGAATATCGAGTTCTCAATGCTTTCGGAAACTCCCTGTCTATGAAATCAATTTCGCCGAATTTATCCTTTCAAGCCAAAACCATAGTAGGTTTATATCGATCAAATGTATAGACTCACGGTGGACAAACTCGTCGGAATTGATGTGAACGGGTGAGACATTTCGGTTCGAGATTTCGCACCTTCGTATCTTTAACATCCGGTTATTTAATCCGGCCTCCTCTACTTTTCATTTTATTGAAAAATATCGACGCACCTGCGAGGCATACATAAACACATGCCGAGTTGGGGCTTCCTTCTTGAAGTAAGTGATGGCCGGTCGTTTCCCCGGTTCCCCATTGATGCTGGGATCGTGTTCCTGGAGAAACTGGTGGCTCTCCACCAGTTCCGGCCGTTCGTTCGCCATTCTCGAGTCTTCGTCGTCTAACAGCGGGCTCAGTTGTTTGTAATCGCCCAGATCCTGGTCCTTTATCAAGGGATTGTAGATCTGCGGCCTGTGAAGGCTGTTGTTCTGTGTGTGCCTCAAATTTTCCGCATAGTAGTGCACGCCAGTCGCCTCGTCATTGTCACCGGCCGAATTGGCGTTTCCCAACGGCGTCGAGGTACCTCTTCCCTTACTTCTGCTCTCAGTGATGAGGGCTTGCTGGCTGTTGAAGGGACTGACAGTCGTCGCGATCGTCGCGTTCGACGCGCAGTCCAGCACGAGGCTCGAACTCGTCGAAGAGGACACACCGATCGATGGTACCCTCGTGTAGTATTTTGGCAATATCGATTTCTCCTGTGAACAAATCAATGACGAAAATAATTAATCATTTGTCATTCACTAGCTCCACTTTTTTTCGTTTTTTTTACGACTATGATTCGCGATCTTGTTTTTCAAGCGTCACTTGAAATTAAACTCGACCCGGTAATTTGACCCCTCCGGAATCAACGATATCACGTCGAATTGTAAGTCCCAGAAACGTGATGATGATGACGATGATTTATGTTATTCATTGACGGGTTATTGAAAAAAAGTTCTACAATTGCAATGAGTATTGAACATAAGAACATAACGTCAATTTAATTTGTGAAAGTAAAGAAAAAAGGAATAACGTGTTGCGGGTTAATATTCTTTGAATTCTTCAGAGCAGTGTGAAAAATTCACTCGCTTAACTTTTTTCTACAACTCTATAAAGTTCGCGATCTATTAAACTCGACCCGGCAATTTGACCCCTCCGGGATCAAAGATATCGCGTCCAATTGTAAGTTCCAGAAACCTGACGATGATGATGATTAATTTTATTCGTTGACGGGTTGTTCAAGAAAAGTTTTTACAATTACAATCAGTATTAAACAGAGAACATAACATAAATTTAATTTGAGAAAGTAAAGAAAAAGGGAATAACGTCGCAGTATAATATTCTTTGAATTCTTCGGAGCAGTGCAAAAACGATGATTTTTTTGCGCGCTCCAATGAACATAACCGGAACGAACAAGTGGACAATCGTGCAAAGCGGATTATACCGGACGTGGATTCTCTTGGCGATCTTGCGCGATCCGCCCGCGATTTACTGCGGTCTCGGTCTCTAATTATGAAAATGTATTGAAACACCACGCACTGGACTGAAAAAGTCGATTAACACGGTAAAGAGCGGAAAGAACCCCGAGTGACCGTACGAAAAAAAGGCTCCGGTTCCGATCACTGGAATAACTGTAATGAGCTGTAAGTCGGTACTCACTCGGTGGACCAGCGATAATTGAGGGGATGAAAAGACGCATTTGGAGTATTTATACATAGGCCATTATCAGTACCGAGAGAGCGAGGAGAGAAGTGGGCCGAGGCACGGAAAAAGACACAGGGACCGTGACGATTTGGCCGACTGACCAATCGTCACATAGAAAATGGAGAAACAACTCGCTTGTCTCGGAGCTCGTGTTGGCGGTCATCACGGAGCGATTGGATGACTTTTACCCTCGTGCCACGAATGATAACCTACTTGAACCCCGCGACTGTAGACACACTCCGATGTTGTGCCATAACACACCGGGGCCATTCCGCACAACTTCGCCGACGCCGTTGGAACTCACGATACCGTAGAGCTTTGCTCGCGAGTTTTCCTCGAAGAGTCCACTTGCGTGCGGATAGTTCCGGTAAATAATGAGTATATCGATGACTATATCGAGACGATAATAATTGTTCAATTTCGTTTGAACAAAAAATTATTATGAAAACAGCGCGGACGTGTTACATACGGCAATTGAAGTGAATATGTACACGAAATTACAAATAAAAAAATGTATTATAATTAACAATTTGTAATTATTGCTGATTTATAAAAAAAACGAGTAATCGTTACTGAAATTTCCATGCGTGATGGACCTCGTAATACAGAAACAGAAATTTCTAATGTTGAATTCGCGAGAGATGAAATTACTGAAAAAAGAATGGAATTTTTAAGAGAAAAAAAAATACGTTCGAGTTTGCAGAAGGAATTGGAAAATCGTACAGGTTCATTCCAGTAGTATGCACGCATCTACATCTGACGAACATGACCGCTGCTGTGACATTACATGAATTGCCGGAATGCGCAGTATTTTGTTTTTCATGTAGATCTCAGAATTGTTAATTCATTATTAATATTTTTTTCGTGTTTCATTGATGTGCGTGGCAATTGGATTGGTCCATATTCGCACCTCTTTCGCACTAATTGTTTCCTACACATATGTGGAAAATAATAATAACATAATACTTATTTAACATAATAACACGATCAATGGTGAATAAATCATCGAGTGTCCCTCTGGCTCCCGGGTTAGTCGGTTCAGCTCATTCTTATCTTGCCTTTGTGTCCATAAGAAAATAGAGCCCATCCGCGCCGCGCTGGCTATCACGTGCAATAGCGTGCGTAACGACGTTGTATATTGGCTTTGCTACGAAAAGCGACCAGACGACGATAAACCAAAAACTCGCTCGAGGCATGCGATTGGCTGCCTTGCCAAGAGCGTATTCCGGCAAATGTCATCATCGTGAAACGCGACATGATCCACGGACAAAAAAATTACACTATTTGGTGGAAATCCTCCGCGGCTTATTTACAGTGGTACGATACCGGAGTTTACCGAGCGGCGGTATTACGGAGAGCGGGACAAAACAAACCAGTTGCCTCCATTTCGGATGAAACTTTCTTTGGTAAATAAAAATAAAGATAAAAGTTGACAAAATAACGATGAAAAATGTTAATTTTTCCCTGCTCTGTCCTACAGGGTTTACCGAACTTTTGCCGCTTTATTTAACGATTATATCCACTCATTATATACTTCGGTAATTTGTCTGTTGTAATCTATCGTGAAATATAAAAAAAATTCAATCGCCTTCCTCATCCCAACTTTTATCGTTGAGTGTCGCAATTTTCTTGTACTCCATATGGTATAAGTAGTAAATATGGTCTAGTTGTTGTGGACCATATTCACCACTCTTATCCTAGATTATGTTGAATGGGAAATACGATCACGAATTTAAGCTTTTCGATTTTTCTTTCTCGTTCGTCCATCTTATCAGCGGCTCGCTGTTCAGTTACGCAATCGAGACAGAAAGAATAGAACGGGTTTTCGCTGGCCAGTTTGCTAGGCCTTTGGTAAATAAAAATAAAGATAAAAGTTGACAAAATAAGGATGAAAAATGTTAATTTTTCTCTGCTCTGTCCTACAAGGTTTATCGAACTTTTGCCGCTTTAATTAACAATTATATCCACTCATTATATACGTCGGTAATTTGTCTGTTGTAATCTATCGTGAAATATAAATAAAAATTCAATCGCCTTCCTCCTCCCAACTTTTATCGTTGAGTTTCGCAATTTTCTTATACTCTTGCGTCATGTACATCATATAACGTGTAATCGGTAATGCAGTGTTCGTCAATCGACCGAACAGCGGGATACAAGTATTTGAGAAAAAAATCGTGAAAACGTGTTTAAAATGTAGACGATAGACATGGCCTGACCGGTTACCGACGGAAAACGATATTCAAGATTTGCATCAGTGCAAATATGAACTTCAACTGCGTCAGCATTATACCACACATACGCGCGCGTGTATAGTAGCCTGCATCAGCTATTCGACAGGTTGTTAAGCCCGATCGTTGTAACTTGGATATTTCAGTACGCTTCAAATATCACGCGCAAGCAACAAAAAGCACGATCGCTTGTAGCGAACATTTAAAAACTTAATTGGCTATTTTCTCGATGACTTTTTTTAAATTTTATAAAATTTTTTTTTTTATCTATTTGGATTCTTTAATTTTTATTAACATTTTTTTATTTTAATTTTTTACCTCTTCGGGTGAATTGGCCATCGCTCTTTTGCAAGGAGTCTCGAGACTGCAATTCACTGACGGAAACTTGTCTTTCGAAACTCGTACGACAAACTGTTGCATTTCTCATTGCGTCGGTGGCTCTTATCCTAATTGATGTGCATTCTCAGCGCGTGATGTTTGTTTTCTAAAATTTAACCGAGATTCGAATAGCGTCTATCTCCTATACTCTTAATTTCTCCACCTTCGTCGCTTATCTCAGCTCGAGACTGATAGATGGCACGTGGTACGGAGTAAACTTGACATTGCACTTCCATGTGGAATGCGTATGAGTTCCACGTGAAAACGCGAGGGAACCTCCGAGGAACGATCTAACTAATGCTCGACACGTGAGGATCTAAGGGAGAGTGGGGCAAAATGGACTCGTTCCGGAATACAATGAGATCTTGAGAACATAAATTTCGAAGCTCAAATGTAACAGTAGTCTCCCAAACACCTACTAAAGCGATCCATTTCGCCTCGTATCATCTTTCATATTTTGAGAATTCATATTATATGTAGAAAACAATTGAAATCCGGCCCCTAAGTCGTGAATTTGTTAGCTTAAAAATCTATTAATATTTATTACAAAATTACAAGAACGTCCATTTTGCCCCGCATTATTGTTGTTTTATTCAAACACGCCAGACAAGAGTAGCAGATTCTACTTGGATCGTAAACAAATTTAAGTATGTTCTGTAAATCGATGAAACTCTCGGAATTGCTTAGATGGTCCATTTTGCCCCTCCCCCGATATGGTATAAGTAGTAAATATGGTCTCGTCGTTGTGGACCATATTCACCACCCTTATCTCACATTATGTTGAATGGGAAATACGACCACGAATTTAAGCTTTTCGATTTTTCTTTCTCGTCCGTCCATCTTATCAGCGGCTCGCTGTTAAGTTACGCAATCGAGACAGAAAGAATAGAACGGGTTTTCGCTGGCCAGTTTGCCGCATGTAGCTGCGGTTGACACGTGCATGCAACAAATGGCCAAGGGAAACCGTGCGCACCGTTTCTCTCAGCCACTTGTTGCACACACGTGACTTCTGGCGGCAGAACGCTGCGCACTCGACTCGACTCTGCGGCTCCGCAAGCATCGACTGTTCTTTCTAAGTGCATTATCGATAGTTTCATCTTAATTCAATTAAATTTATTCAATAACAAATAAATAAATAAAAAATAAAAATTAAAAAATTAATTCGAAATAAAATTAATAAAACTATTTAAATTTGAAATTAATTTTCTTTATTATTTAAATAAATGTATTTAATTCAGCTTTCTTAAAGCTTCAATCCGATCGACTGATTCCCGAAAATCGCAAAGTGTTTGCGTGCGTGTACACAGACGCTAAACGGAAATCGAGGTGAAGTATCAATCAAGTGTAAAAAAGAGATACTAATTCAATATACATTTTCATGATTCCGTTATCGACAGTTTTCTCATTTGTAAAAACTTAAAACCGCTCATCAACGGCGAAGAGCCGCTAGTGTGGGCTGCGCGTCTACAGAGGCACCAACTGCAAATCGAGATAAAGATAAAAGATAACGCGCGTCGCCCGAGAACGTCAAGTCAAACTGGATGCGCAGCGGGCCGCCACCACCGGCAGCGTCGCGAGAAAAGTGAAATTCCGTAATAGATGAACGAAATAGATATACGCCCGAAGGGAATGCACAGGCAGGTGAACCCGAACGAAACGAGTCGTGAGCGATTGTGCATCGCGCATCAGTCAGTAGAATGGTGAAACGAAACGACCGCGGGTGAACAGGGAGCGAATGGAACTTTCCAGAAGCCTAACGAGGGAGAGATCGAGCGAGACGGAGAGCTCGCGTGAGAAAGACGCGCAGGCTAAGACGCCAACTCGGGTTGCGCTCTTGGTTGGTTGCACGACTATTCCGCAAAAAAAAAGTTGTCCCGACAAAACTTGCGACCCTTATCGTCGCCCCCTCTGCAGGCCGCGTTGATTAATATGTATGACTAGCAGCTGTTATCGGACACAAAACTGGACGAAGATGCAAAAAAAAAAAAAAAAATAGAAGAAAAAAAAAATTAAGCAAATTTATCGACTTACCTTGGATTTTGAAATTGGTATCAAGCACAGCGGCCATGGCTGCATTATCTGCCTCCTCTGCGAGGATGACCTGGACGACGACATGGTTAAGTGTGGATCGTTCGGGTCGCAAAATCTTCTTTTTTTCCTCGACGTATTCGTCAGGTGACCTTTGCTTATCACCAAGTGTATATTCTTTTTTGTTTATCCGCTTTTCAGATTTATCCGTTCCAATGGAACGGTGCGATTCGACTGTGCGTCGATGATCGAGAGACGTGGCAGCGTCTCAACGCCAATTATAAAAAAAAAAAAAAACGATTCGAAAAGAAAAAAAACGATTCGAAAGGAAAAAAAAAATATTCAAGCGCGTCGATGGGATTCGACAGTCTTCGACTTTTTTTTCTTTCACCGGTATCGCTCGTTTCGATTACTGTCTCGAGCCGGCCTGTTCCGATGCACATGTGGCTCTATTGTGACAGTACTGTTCTGCCGCTGCACCTCGTCGGCCCGATTATATTTGACGAGCCTCACGCCTCCTATCGGCAAACTCCAACGGCACCACGAAGTTTTTATTTTCTTCCTTCCTCTTCTTTTTTTATTGTTCTCTTTTTCCTTTCGTATTTCTCAGCCGTCTCGACCGAACCGGCTCTCCGTTTCAATTTTTCTCTCTCCGCGTGAAAGAATTGCTCTTCGAGCTTAGAACTCGATGGACGACGGTATCGAACAACGAGTCTGTCGGCTCGATGCGGACGTCACGCACTTTTTAGTAATTTCGACGATTACGCGTATGGATTTAGTTAAACGGCTCTTATCGTTTTTTTTTTTTTTTCTTTTCACGAACGACCTTTTCACTGTTGGAACATACGATATTTACTGTACTACCGGGTTCCCTTTCCGCGCCGAAGGTGTACGTCCGTTCGTCGCGCTGTCGTTCGGTCGAACGCTCTCGATTCGAGGTTGCGAAAGTTCGACGATGACGAAAAATCGCGTGCGCTTTCTTGTGTTTGGGAAGTTTGCTAATCACATCGCGGAGTTTGTCTTTTATATACGATCCCCGGGTGCCGGGAGGCGAAGTCGCGCCTCGGCTACTTTCGTGGCACCTCGGGGACGAAGGTGGCCTGCAGTCGAGAGGCGCCGCCGAAGGTGGGGACGAGCCCGTCGGCACGTGCTGCGTATGCGGTTCACACTGGCGTACGTACCCAGTGTCCATACTATAGCGCGAAGAAGGGGCGAGCCCTCCGCCGCCGGTAGGCGGGAGTGTATCGGTGCAAAGCCACGAGCTGGACTCGGTGCCCGGGTGACTCATGAATCTCCGAATTTTTTCTCTTACTGTTTATCTTGCCCACACGCAGTTTCAGTTCCGCTAATAATTTCACCATCGAGGCGTCCGTCTCGTCTGATAAAAACTAAACGGACGCTCGTTTCCGAAATTCTTATATGATTATTTAATAGATTATTTTTATTTTTTCTTTTATCCTATTGGTATAAACGGGCAATGCCCTTTTTACAAACATTTGTACGTTTTCGAGTGTGTGTGTGTGTGTGGTTTGAGCAACCGTGGATAAAAATAAAAATAGCTTAGTCTAGCACGAGAAATACCCTTTAAACTCTCATAACTAAAGCCGTCGGCAGAGCAAGACGGCCCGCAAAATTCTGCGAGGGACTCCAAATATCTCTTCAAATAATAATCATTTCAATTTTCTTTTATTTATTTTTATTTTGGCCAACAAGCAGGTGCGGTTCCGCTAATAATTTTACCGTCCAGGCGGCCAGATAAACTGATAAAAATTGAACTGACGCTTGTCTTTCGAAATTTTTGATACGCTAATGTAATTCACAGTCAGCTCAATCAGTTTTTTTTTCTCAATTTGGCCCACACGCAGGTGTAGTTCAGTTAATAATTTTACTACCGAGACGTCTAGATATTCTGATAAAAAATAAATCAATGCTTGTCTTCGAAATTTTCATGCGATAATTTAATTCCCGGTCCGGCTGGGCTCGTAAAAGTTTGTGTACCTATGCCGGCTAACTTTAGCGGATACCTCACGCCCCACATGCAACGCGTTCGGGGTTCCATTGACTGGAGCGATCCCTGCAAGGATGCACGTACGCACTCTCATCTCGAACGTTCTGCGGTGGCCCCCTTCTGAGAGGCAAAGGTCGCGTCCGAGTAACGCATGTGGGCACCGTCACTGTAAAGTTCTGCATCGATGAGGGTTAATATGTTGGGTCAATATGTGGGGGTCCGACGATCTACAAGATATACGAGCCTTGGAAAAGTTTCTCAAATGAAACGAATCTAATTTGTCGCCTCAGAGAAATAAATTACTATAATACAGAGACGCAGGCGCATACACGTGGCTCGGCATTCCAATAATTTAATTTGAAATATCGCCAACAGGGGGCGCGGAGGGAGATCCGCCCCCTAGCTTTTAAATCTCAATATTGACCATTTGCCTCGCAAATTGTTTATTCTTTAGTAGTATTGAGCGTGGATTTATTGAAAATGTTTCACATTAGACAAATATTTTATATTTTATATTTTATATTTAATATTTTATATTTTATATTTTATATTTTATATTTTATATTTTATATTTTATATTTTATATTTTATATTTTATATTTTATATTTTATATTTTATATTTTATATTTTATATTTTATATTTTATATTTTATATTTTATATTTTATATTTTATATTTTATATTTTATATTTTATATTTTATATTTTATATTTTATATTTTTCAAATTTATCATCTCGTCACGTATATATAGGTATGAAATGTCGCAATTTGGAATATTCCTACAAAGCCAGTGGAGTGCAGCTTCGCTGCTGCTGGCGGTCTGCTGGTGCCCGACGGTCCCAATGGATATAGGTCTCCTCTTTCTCCCGCTCGTTCGATGCTTGCAATTGAAAAACTTCCACTCGATACTTACTTGTGGTCAATAGCGCTAACTATCCTTACACTGTACTGTTCGAGCCTCGTCATACTTTCCTCAATTATTTATCGAATACTCCTTGGCTCACTGTTGGAGCGATCAGTCTGATTTTCTGGATCGTTGAACGGATTGTTTGTTTGGAGAAGCGATTCGATTACAACGTCGAGCGGACGGGCGCGTCGAGGGTGCGAGACATAAACATTTCGCGTTTTATATTGACCCGCGCATTACGAACGATTATGTGCCAGACGCACGCACCTAATGGCTGGACGAGAGTTATATTGGATAAGTGGACTTATCGTACGCGTCGCCGTTAGGTTCACTTGCGCACTTGTTCGACGAAGGGCAGGTGTTTGCACCGAGGGTCCGTTCCGAGATCCACAGGTTGCGGAAGCAACAGGTGATAAATCGTATATTCTCCGAACATGTCGCGAATTCGTTACCTAAGAAAGTGGAAAATTCATATCGAGGAAAAAAAGAAACTCGAAAATATCGAAAGGTATTGTTATCGATTTGTTCGTCGGGCCGAAGAAAAAATACAAACAATCTATATAGTAATATACAGTAATATATAGTAATATATAGTAATATACAGTAATACACAGTAATATGTAGTAAGACATAGTAATATACAGTATATAATATATATATAATATATGTTTTCGCGATTACCAAGAACCCGCTTGGGTTTGACGGAAAAAAAATGGCGAGGCTACGACGAAAACAAATTCACAGAGTTGACACACGCGAGTCTTTATTATCCGTAATAGAATTGAGACGTGAATAATGGACATTTTACAGCGCGGTCACACGGCAGACCCCGAGAGCTCCTGTGGTCGTATGAACACGTCAGTGAGTAATAATCGTTGGCGCCAAACTTTCCATCGACTAATAACTCTCGTCTTCAATCGATTAGCATATAAATCAACTGTAACGTCCGAACGATCTCAGCATCTTTCGAGACGCTGCGGGCCTTTTGTCACGCGGTCGTTCGTTTAAATGTTATCGATCAGGAAGCTGGATAAAAAAATTCAATTATTTTTCGAGAAGTTCAAAAAATTACATTATTCACACGTAAAAATGAATTGACTAACTTGTATTTAAAAAAAAAAACCGAATCAGGGGCTGCAGGACTTAGGACGATGGCCTATTGGCAATAGTAATATGAATTGTAAATAATCTTGTAAATGTACCAGCATCCATACCGTGTAAAATATTGTCAATAAATACATTTACTACGTACATTATTCCTTCCTCATAGAGGACATTTTGTTTTCATGAAAAAAAACATATGTCCAAATTTTTATGAGAACGTGTTCAGAATGTTCCAAACCGTCGGAAAATCATATTTCGAAAAAATATATGGATGGGTGTCTCAGATCCGTAAAATTTAAACTCATATAACTTGCGAACGGCTTGAGCTATCAAGTTTAAATTTCTTAGATAGGTAGAGGGTTAAATCGTCAATGTTTGATGATATTTTTGGTAAAATGCTTTTAGTCGTTAAAATTTTACGCAGTTTTGAACTTTGCTACAAAAATCTGTGCGCACGCAAGCACTTACAATTTTTGAGCTACCAAAAGTTGTACACAAAGGGACTATTATTGACCGATGATCCCTATTTTATTTGGCGAGGAACGATCGAACCGTTTAAATTTTATGAGACTTTGACATTTTCTGAATTTGACAAAAAATTAGTATTTTCATTCTGACGTGAGTTTCCGTATCAAATATTGAGCCAAGAGTAAAATAAGTGTCAGATTTGTGATCAGTGGGAAAAATACATCAGACACAGCCCCGAAACGACGAATAATTGAAAATTTTATTATATGGAATCTTTTCAGTGAATATTGAAAAAATTAGTGATTTTTTGTATTTTGATACAGCCATATTTTTTAAACACGATTATTTTCTTTTACCGACGAAGCTTCCCACACCACCTAGTATTTTTCATCGTTTGATTATACAATCAACGTCCTTCTACATACGAATAGTCGTTACAGCATCACGGAAATAGTCGTTACAGATAATCACGGAAACTGATTTATCATAGAAGCTTCGTACACAATAGTAGATCAGATGAGGAGACTTTGTGAAATCTTCGATTTTTACGCTTTTTTATTACTTTCAATAATTAAACATTATTTTTTAAATTCATATATTTTTTATTTTTATTAATCCGACACGACATAGTATTTTTCATTGTTCGACGATACTATCAACATCCTTCCATATACGAATAGTCGTTGTTACAGCATCGTCCAACTCAATCGCATACGTACTTTCCGCACGTCAAACGCTCTCGTTTCAATTTGATTTTCTAATCTGTCTCGATTCATGAGCGTAATCGAGACGCGATGCCGTGGATAAATACTAGACGCCATGGCAATTGACGCTCAGGAGACGATGTTTCTGGTCGTTGGACAACAAAAATATCATTTTAAAACCATTAAAGACAATGTGATGAAATCTATGACTACGGATCGTATAGTTTCCCGCAGGAAAATGAGATAGGAACATTTCTAGCGAGATAAAAAAAAAGAAGCGGAGTTACAAATCGTGAGTCCGGAACTAAGTCAGTTAAAATGTTATCGTTGGCCTTAGCCTGCACGCGGCAGAGGTCACGGGCAACTGATAGATGCCGACGAATGTAACGCCCTTGGCCCGAATTATATAGGGTTACTAGTGCATATGGCCCACCGCGATTAGCGTGTAAATAAAAAAATAAAAGATGATATATGGACCGGGCGATATTCACTACACTGTAAAAAATGTTTTTTTTTTGGAAATTAACGAACGGTATTGGACGCTTTTTTACAGAAACTGTTTCTGAAATTTCAAACACATGTGCGTTGCAAGTTTACACTAAATATTAATATTTTTATTTAACATTTCTGTAAATTTCAGGCAAAAGATTTGTAATCTTAACGTTTGATATTTTTATTTTACAAAAAAGTACATTAATGTTCAATTAATGTAACTAATGCAAGCAAATTTCGAGTTCCAGTACATTCAATTTACAATTTAGTTTTACAGTGTACTTAGCTCTGCAGCATCTATGATTCTGGGTAAAAAAAATATTCGTTTCCGTAACAGAAAAAAAAAATTGTAAATGTGTCATCGTCCAAATGCCTTTTATCATTGTAAAATAATATTTGTGTTGGACTCCCTCATTTTATCGTAAAATGGTTTCCTCGAAAGAGCGAAGGAACTGGAGGCCGGCAAGAAATGCGTCGCGCTACCAATTGGGCCAATAGACTCTCGCGAACGTTGGGGGCACGTCTGGAGGCAAGTAGGTTGATGAAAACGGCTGGTATCGAGCCTCCTTCACATGACATCAGCCTCCCGAGCGCGGTTCTAATTGCATCGTTTCTTGCAATACGAACTACGCTTTATCCTGCAATACCGATTGAATCAATGTTCGATACACAGCATCAATATTCTCGTGCATCGATTGAAAAGTACGTGGCCACCTTTTCAATTGACACGCAATTAGAGTAATCTCAGGGTCAATCCACCGACATTTCCCTACGTCAACTCCCAATCGACGCGGCGAATTCTTCAAGACTTTTCCACGCACGCTCCCCCCCCCCCCCTGCAGGGTTAATCAATGTCGTTGAAGCTCTTACTCGACTCGCCTCAACTGTAAGTAGCGAGAACCCCTGAACCCTCCTAACGGTACGGTTGATCGATCGATAGATGCGCCTTCGATCGGTGAACACGTTGAGCTCGTTCGTTTTGCCTGTCCCGCGTCGTACACAACTTACAAACTCTACTGTTCGCCTCTCTCGTTATCGGGATTTGACCTTCGCCGGAGCGTCGAGCAATGGGGCTCGTGAGTTTTTGTAGATCGGACTTCTTCTCGATTCAACGATTAGGAGCACTAACATATACCTAGACCGATCTCGAGCCTCCCGGCCACCTGACACACCAAGAGTCTGACAATACAAGAAATAATGAGGAAGCATCGAAGCGAACGGAGAGTCGTTAAGTAAACGAGTGGAATTTTACCGAGCGAGCCTCGAGTTTCCCGACTCGCTCCGATGCATGTGTCTCGTATATGTTGGTGTAGGAATGAATGTATCCACAACGGTTAATGTATAAGAGATACCTATCACCGATGGGATCAACGTATCGATGCAGCCCGTGAATGACTTCTTTTCTCTACTTCGCTTGTCGATTTTTTTTTTTTTTTTTTTTTTTTTTTTATACAGATACTGTTTCGTAATGTTGTGTATAAATAGCGTCCAAGTAGCCGTGTAGATACAACATAGTCGTTAAGGAGGTTCGAGAGCTTTGCACTAGTCAAATGAGGGCTACATTTTTTAAGCCTTTTATACAAACTTTTACGCATGTATTGATTATAGTGGATTGTTATTTGTATCACCGCAGATGTGCTTAACATAGATAAACATTAATTGCAATGGATTTGTAAAAATATTCATTGGTTCTTGCTCATTTTCGAAAAGGTACGTATTAATTCAGTTGTTTCAAAGAATAATCCGTAATTTTTCCTCGATTTTGATGTACTACGGCTCTTCCCTTCCTTGAAAGATGCTCTACGAATTCGCCATCTGGATATTCGATAGTATTTTTTTCTGTTTGAAAAATGAGAGCCACTTGTTTATCCGTCGACGAAATTCCTTCGTAGACAAACTACTGTAATTTTTAATGGAAAATACTCTCGAATATCTAGGTGGCGAATTCATAGAGCATCTTTCAAGGAGGAAGCGAAAATTACGGATTATTCTTCGAAAAAAAACTGAACGAAGACGTATCTTTTTGAAAATTATTATATATATAAATATATTTGTATTATACTATACTATAAATATTTTTGTAAACCTATTGCAATTAATGTTTTTCTACGTTACGGACGTCTGCTGGGATACGAATAACTATGCACCGTAATCAATAGATGCGTAAAAGTTTGTATAAACGACTTTAAGATGTTGCGCTAATTTAACTAGTGTGAAGCGCTTCAATCTCCGAAACGGTTTCATACAAAAAACGAATTCTGGGACATCCTGCCCATTTGATTAATGCAGCGACCCGCGCAATCCGTTTTCACATTATAGAATCCTTTCGGAGAAAAATGGATTCAAAATGTTAATTCTCCGTCTGTCTCACTCATACGGGTTTAGCCTTCCCTTAAGGTGGGGCTACACATCAACATAACCACAAAGTATTTTGAAAGCATTTTTCTTCGAAACGGTTTGAACACCGAACGGGATGAAATAAAAAAACAAATCGTTTCGGAGAAAAATGAATTCAAAATGTTAACTCTGTCTCTCTTGCACCCATACGCGTTTCGCCTTCCCTTAAGGGGAGTCTAAACCCCCTCTCGCTCGCTCTCACAGGAACCCTATGGCGCTGTCTCTCTCGCACTCGGCCGCTCGCCGCACGGTTTTAGCCTCGCTTTAAGGTAGCTATGTCGCTTCCCGCTCATCTCGCATAAGTTATCGAAAAGTAAGTGAATATTGCAAATACTTCTCGATGGTATAAAAATCTGAAAAATGCATGCATATTAAAGGCACTGAAAAGATTCATTTTGCATAATAATAATTCCAAAATGTTATTAACAAATTTATCAAAAAATTAATTGTTTAACAAATTACCCGGCAAAATAACTTTTTTTTTAATTGAAAATGATTCATTTATTTTTCTGAATACGTATGAATTTTTTCAGATTTAGTTTTGATTTTTGTATTTTTTCAGACATTTTTTCCATATAAAAAAATTAAAAAATCAAAGCTAATTGAAAAATCTAAAAAAATTCATACGTATTCAGAAAAATAAACGAATCATTGTCATAGAAAAAAAGTTGTTTCGCCGGGCAATTTGTTAAACAATTAATTTTTTGATTAATTTGTTAATAACTTGTTTCAATTATTATTGTGCAAAATTAATCTTTTCAGTATCTTTAAACTGCATGAATTTTTTCAGATTTTTATATCATCGAGAAGTACTTGCAATATTCGCTTACTTTTCTCGAACTTACGCGAGATGAGCGGGAAGTGACATAGCTACCTTAAGGTGGCTCTAAAGATTGACACAACCATAAAAAGAGACAAAAATAAAATGAGAATCGTTTCGGAGAAAAATGTATTGAAAATGTTAGCTTTGTCTCTCTCGGACGCATCTGTGTTTCGCCTTCCCTTAAAAGTTCTAAGAGCCTCGAAGCAGACCTATGAAACAATAGCTCGTCCGTTATTGCCTTTCACTAGGCTAGATCGGCCGGCAAAGTATAGGTAGCGGCCATATCGCACTACTGGTGTAATATCATATCGCGCGATAAAACGATAGAAATTTCACTCTGCTCGGAGGAGTGCACTTAATCGCGTCACGTTTTTGTTTCTCGCGGAAGAGATTGCTGCAGGCGAACAAGTACGAACGTGACTCGTAATGAAAACCGCGTATTATAGACGTAGTTGATGTATGTCTTGACGTGAAAGCACGTATAGGCGCTCACGGAGGGATTTTTTACATTTCGGTAATCACGCGCTTCAGCAATGTCGACTCGTGTGAGCTCGGACGCCTCTCTTCCTTATCCCGTTACATTTGTGTCGGTACACATTCTTCTGTATCATCGAATCAATAAGACATCTAGCTCGTGATCCATTTTTCTCCACGTATATTTTTTAGTTTTAAAAAAATCTTTTTTTAGTACTCGGCACCTACAAACGCTGACGTGTCTCTTGATATAGGATAAAAAAAAGTTCGCCCATGTGGCAAACGTTTGTTGTCTGCGAAAGGCCATAATCGTTTTTCTTGTTAATTTAAGACTTTTTGTACCATTGACGATTTAAAATTAACCCTGCATGTGTACACTGGATCTTTGAAGGAACAGTCGAAATTATTTTTTCAATTGTTTTTTCCGAAATTGTTTTTTCTGCTTTTTCGACTATTCTTCAATTTTTATTAACAACGGTTTTAAGGTCGCTATGTCGCTTCCCGCTCATCTCGCATAAGTTCAAGAAAAGTAAGCGAAAATTGCAAGTACTTCTCGATGATATAAAAATCTGAAAAAATTCATGCAGATTAAAGATACTGAAAAAATTAATTTTGCGCAATAATAATTCCAAAATGTTATTAACAAATTAATCAAAAAATTAATTGTTTAACAAATTGCCCGGCAGAACAACTTTTTTTTCTATGAAAGTGATTCGTTTATTTTCCTGAATACGTATGAATTTTTTCAGATTTTTTAATTAGCTTTAATTTTTTTATTTTTTTATATGGAAAACATGTCTGAAAAAACACAAAAATCAAAACTAATTGAAAAATCTGAAAAAATTCATACGTATTCAGAAAAATAAACGAATGATTTTCATAGAAAAAAAAAGTTGTTTTGCCGGGTAATTTGTTAAACAATTGATTTTTTCATAAATTTGTTAATAACATTTTGGAATTATTATTATGCAAAATGAATCTTTTCAGTGCCTTTAATATGCATGAATTTTTTCAGTTTTTTATACCATCGAGAAGTACTTGCAATATTCACTTTCTTTTCGATAACTTATGCGAGATGAGCGGGAACCGACATAGCTACCTTAAACTTTTGACTTTGGCAACTTCTGGTCCGTGTCTACTACATGGCTACATGGCCCAGAAGTTGAAGACCACACTTCAAGAAGTAACCCAGAATTTTTTAAGATTTTTTGAAAGCCTGGGAAACTTTGAAAACCCGACTGTTCCCTAGAAGACCCAATGTACACACCGGGTCTCTGAAAATATAATGTACACACGCAGGGTTATGAATAGAGTTTCGAAAAAAATATGATTGTTAAATGTACAAACCTTTATTTTCATAGTACACTTCTGCTATTAATAGACTAAAAAAAGAATGACGAAGCATAATGTGTTCGCTCCATTTTCATCTATTATTTTTTGTTGTTGTTTTTTTAGACGCCTGTCTGCGCTGCCAAGCCGAGAGTAAGAAGGACTTCTACGGTCGTCAAGATTGCGTCGTAGTCTGGGGCGAGTGCAACCACAGTTTTCACTACTGCTGCATGTCCCTGTGGGTGAAGCAGAACAATCGTTGTCCCCTGTGCCAACAAGAGTGGTCGATCCAACGTATGGGCAAGTAGAAGCTTCGAGGCTTTCGGCATCCCGAGCGATCGACGGAACACCAAATATCCATGCAAAGACAAGCTTCCGGCTTGAATATACGAAAAAAAAAAACAAAAGAAGAACGGAGCCCAGACTCGAGCAGTCGGTATGTCGAACCCGTTCGGTACATATTGTATATTTAATCTCTGTACACGTACATTTATTAACGCGTTACTCAATTTGTAATGAACGTTCCTTGTGTTGATATAAATGGGGGAAGTTTATTGTACAATCATTAAACTTCCCTCCGCACGATTAAATTTGCCTGACAAAATTCTCCCCTGCCCCTTTGGCAATTATCTAAATCATTTATTATTGTTAAAGATGTATTTATTGTTTAAAAAATATCAGCCACATTCGATCGAATAGTTTCCTATAATTGCAGCGTAATTCCCCGCGGAATACCGAAAGTTTCGGTCTATAGTTTCCCTATCTTTACCGCGATCGGATATCGGATAAATTTCGGGCAATCTCGTCGTGCTCCGTCACAGTTGACGTGTCGCGTTTTTAATAGAATTAGGTGAAATCGCGCCGATCTTATCTGGTAAACAGAAGTGGATAAAAATAATCGGAGTATGAGTGATTGAATAAGTTTTTATCGTTGTAATTTTTGGTATAAGGAAAACTTGATTATCCTTTAGAATAGAAACATCGCATTTCCCTATCCTAATGCTGACGTCCGTAATTCCTAACGTCGTGTATCTCATTCCTATAAATTGTGCATTATCGAGAGAGTGAAAAAAAAATGAGAAAAAAAATTGAACATAAATTAAAGACACGATTATTAAAGAGGTGGATGCCAATTTCGCATTCTATGTTCATGCGTTGATGACTTGCAAGCTCGCTCGAGAAACCGCGCGAGCGCCTTTATTTCAACCGGTCCCCCGATCGCCGTGCGACGTATAAGCATTGTTTGCAGTTTGCGACCAAAAACAAGTTCCAACGAGCGGCGCTTCGCGGCATCGCCTCCTTATCTCTCTCCCTCTCTCTCTCATTCTCGCTCGACGCACGACTTCGTAAAACACACGAATAGGCGTCTCGTTGATTTCTTCGCTGACGTTTCGTTGTAGCGAGCAAAGGTCAATCGACGTCGATCCCAATCGCGTCAAGAAGGATCGACGCGTGCACGGGCTCATTTGTCCGGGATGATGCAAAAGGCACAGCTGAGCTCGGTTGCTGGTTGGCCGAGCGTTCCCGCCAGCGATGTCGCGCCTCCGATAATATATAATAGACATTCTCGGTGGCAACGTAGAAACGGGCAAACGTCGAGCGTTCGAAGGTCGTTCCTCGCTTCTTTTTTTTTCCTCGTTCCCTCTCTCCCCCCTCCTCTTGCTTTTTTTCTTTATATTTTCGTTCCCCGTACCAGTCCGGACCCGGAGATACCCGCGGCGTCTATGCGCCTCGATGACGTCACAAACTCGACTCGGAGGCTCGACCCAGCGTCGACCAATCGTATCGTAGAAAGGAACCGACGCCTCCGGCGCTCTCGCATCACTTCACACAATTACCATTACTGTTGTTATTATCAACCAGCCGACGAGCCCCCTAGCCTCGGCCTACCGAGTTCCCGAGACGTTTTTTTCTCGCTTTCCCCTTTTTCTTTTTCTTTTGTTTCTTTTATTCTTCAATGTGGTATAACGGGTCGACCACTAATTCTCGGAAGTCATCAACTATCCCAGCGAAGAATTTCACATGCCAGTACTTATGCACCGTGTGCGGTAGATGGAGTGAAATCATTAATGATAATCGAGACTCGTGTTATTCGAACGCTACGTCGGGTAGTAAATTGTAGCCTTGGAAATAAAAAAGAATGCTCGATACCCTCGACGAAGTGAGCGTCGAGCCTCCGCGCTCGAAGGCGTTACCGGAAGTGTGCAGGAGGACTTTTTTTTGTCCATCTCGCTAAGCCACCTGAGAAAACAAATATAAATCGAGGAAAGATGACGCAAGGTTCGCGTCGTACGACCCAGAGATTTTTCGCGCGGATAGCAGGAGAAGCGAAGGTAAACCCCGGAACGTAGTATGCCTCTCGCCCCCCCCCCCCCCCCCCCCCCTCCTTCCCACCAGGATGATGCAAACACACTAAAATGTTTCAACATCCATACGGCAAAACAACGATCGTCACAGGTAAAGTATACAAATGTATCCTAATAAAGAACTGCTAACATCATTGCCGGACGATTACTGGAGTTTATGCATTCGCACGAGATCCGGCAAGTTTTTTCTACGCCTTCGGAAGAGAATCGGCGACGTCACTCGGTAGCTAAATGCGTCGAGTATAATTTGCGGATACAATTAAACGTTCTCATGTTTCAGAAGAACGGTGTCTTTCGCAAGAGCTACGGTGATTTATAATACAGACTCGTCGATCGGGCGATTCGCAAAATTGATGGCGTCACAGGCACTCGTGCAGTGGCGAGTATGTATATGTATATATGTATATATATAGACACACATATATATATATAGTGTCGGTCGGCTGATGAAACTTGGGAGCAGCAATGCGTTCAACGCTCGTCACACGAGAAGCCGTCGTCACTTGACCGCGAAAACGCGTCTCGATTTCGAGGCATCGGAGAGTGGTGGAGAGTACGTGACGACGAGCGCGTCGAGTTCCCGGAAAGTCGAGCCCATCCCGTCAGAGAAAAGAGGAAACGCGCTGACGAGCTGGACGGAAAGAGCGCGCCGGGAGACTGACCGCGAGAGTGAAAAAAGAAATATTTGTCGACCTAGTAGATGAAAATCCTCGTGCGAACCGCAGGATGGCACACAAAGAAGCGTGGCGTTGATAATATGATGTATGAATGAGGGGAAAAAAAACCACAGAGGACAAAGAATCCCTTGGGCCATTGTCGATAATACATCGCGAAGCCATTGCTCCCCTTATTCTGATCCATTAAACTTTTCAGCAAATGTTTACTCCTCGCTTAAACGGACTGCGAGAAAATCCATCCGCGTTTGCAGCGGCTATGAAATTACAACCATTTTCCGGTTTCGTTATCTCAAGTTATCGCGAATCGGCTCAGACGGAGGGAACTTACCTATCTCGAGACTGTCTACCTTTCAAAGTTCAGCCATACATAAATACGCGTCGAGTCAACGTCGATGCTATCTCATTCTACATATGTAGGAGATCGTCGATACTGACAGCGAGTAACGAGTGGCCGAAGATTGCAAACGGAAAAGCGTTATTTCATCAATGACAATGCACATTTATATCGTTTTTTTTATTGTACAGGCACATTGGTAGTCGATCGCGGCTCAAGGTCCGATCGAATAGGATCGGCTGAAATCTGATACAGAAGCTGCTGGAGGCTCGTCGGTAATAATCTATTCCCCCTTCTTCCCATCGTTCTGCCGTCCGTAGTTTAATTTATTATGTCGCGAGATAGCATCGAACCAGTAACGCAGTCGAGTGCATTCGATTGGATAGACTATGTTACAAGGGACCGATACTATATTTTAACTGTGGAAATCGTGCATGGAGAAACATCGTATTCAATGTAAATCGTTCTTCGCTCTTGCTTTCTTGTAACAGGTCCGAGAGAGCCGTCCTGTCGGGTGTCGGCTCTCCAGCGCTTGTGGGTAGGGCAGCCCGATCATGCGGAATGTGAAGGTCGTCCCGGTCAAAGTAGAGGCTCGTCGTCGCGCAGCCAATGGGAGAGCGGCGCGGAGGCCCGATGCATGCCTTTTCCTCGATACGGTTTTGCCTGGTAACAGCGTATATCCGTGACGTCGACGCTCCTTCGAATATTATGAAATTCCGAGCTGGCCTGGAACGTCACTCGTATTCAGCAAAACCTTGTATCGTCGTCAGAAAAAAAATTCCATTTTCGTCACGTTGATTCAACGCTCGATACAGGATTTCTCTCGCGTTTCCTATTGTGCTTTTCACAATTAACGACCAGGAGCCGGCGAGCCTGCGAAGAGAAACGTTTATTGACGCGCGCAGAATCGACATGAGTAGAATTACGCGAGAGATTGCAGATGTTTTTTTTTCATCTTATTTCTAACCCTGCGTGTGTACACTGGGTCTTTGAGGGAACAGTCGAAATTTGAATCTCTCCGCTTTTTCCGCCTTTTCGACTATTCTTCAATTTTTATTAACAACGGTTTAAAATTTTTGAATTTGGCCACTTCTGGGCCATGTCTTTACAGTGTTTACACTTCAAGAAGTAACCCAGAATGTTTTCAGATTTTGAAAGTCTAGAAAACTTTGAAAACCCGTCTATTCCCTAAAAGACCCAGTGTACACAACGTGTTTCTGAAAATATAGTGTACACACGTAGGATTAATTATTAATTTTTTATAATTCCTTCGCACACTTATCCTTGCCTAATCATATCGAGTGGCAAGTACGTAAGGTAACCGACCCAGTGAACGGACACGTCGCAGTGGCCGATCAAAGGTGCGTGCAAGAGAGTCGGAAATATGATCTTTCATAAATGTTCGGGGATTGGGACGGCTCTCTTAGGTGTTTGGCCATTCGTACTTTTACCTTCAGAGCTTCACTTGATTATTTCGATCAGAAATAAAATTCCTACGCTGAAAGGCCGTAGGAATTCTGTTTTATCGGTGCAGAACGACGCATCTCGATTGGTAACAGAAGAAAAGAGTGTTGTCGGATGATGGTAACAGTTGTTGAATATGCTCGGTCGGTATGGAAGGCCGCTGACGTTGTGTAGTAAAATAAGTTGCCAACGGTATCAGATCTTTCATTACATGTATATGTATTGTATATTCAATTGTATAATTTATTTACACTGCGTTAACAAGTCATATTACTTGACGTTGTCGGTTGAGCGCACGATTAACCCTTTATAAATCACAGGAAAATACCCACTCTGGCTTTTCCACGGGTAAGGCGTTACCCCAATTTTTTTTTTCGAGGTGAATTTCATTTCGGCACTGTTTCGAGCGATGTGATCGATAAAGGATCTTATATCGGGCACCGTCTATTGTATAACAAGTCTAATGTCTAATAAGTAAGCGGCCTTGACTGAGTGATGTCCATGTGAATAATAACATTATAGTACAATTAAGAGTGACGGTCAAGTTTCGGTTGCCGCTTGTTAGTAGTAGGTCTATTATTACTACTGGTGCTACTCCTTCCATTATCAACCGAACGGGCTTTCTGTTTCTCAAGGCACTTGGGTATAAATCTAGCTGCTAAATACATCGATCGTGTAGTTTATAACTAATGGAAAAGAAGAAAAAAAATCTATCGTCGAAACACTCTATCGATCCTATAAAAAACCAAAGGTTTGATATGCGCGTTGTCGTCAATAGTAGAATATAATACGTGATGAAATGTAAAAAAAATTTCGTTAGTGATGATGATCCAAGTCGTTTAAGAGAGTGACACTAGTTTCCTCGTTCGAGTCAGCAGTTAGTGTGTCGGGCGCCTCTCATCAGAGGTATAAGAATACTAGGGCTCTGCGCTTGTCTGAGGAACGGATGCTGCAGCAGTTCCGCGGCCGTGGCTCTCTGGGCTGGGTCACGAACGAGCATTCTCTCCAGGAAGCCCTGCAGTCGCGGGCTCACCTGATTCGCAAAGGAGAACGAGCCAATTAAGTTAAATCGTCAAGCCGTAAAAGTGCCACCGACTATGAGCAAACGTTCAACAACAAAATATTCGCGATATTTATATTTGTATCGATATCTTACCTTATGAGAATTTTTAAGTTTCGGCGGTGGCATATCCCTGATTCGTCGCATAGCTTGAAGCGGTGGTTCGTTGAAAAACGGCGGTTCACCGTCGACCATTTCGATAATCATTATTCCAAGTGACCAGATGTCGACTTCCGGGCCGTAGGGTAACCTGGGGTGAACGATTGAAGAGTTAGTTACGTACAGATTCGTGTCAGATGTTTAATTTGCGCACGAGTCGGGATTCCAACGCGAGAGAGAAATCGATACCTGGAAATAACTTCCGGACTCATCCAATAAGGAGTCCCGACGAGGGACTTTCTCTTTGGCAACTCTTGAGATACTTGAGCGCAAAAACCAAAGTCCGATAGCTTGACTCTCCCGTCCGCCGTCAAGAGTATCGAATCCGATTTTATGTCTCTGTGAATTACGCCCTGCGAGTGAAGATACGCCAACGGTTTGAGACACTGCGAGCACACCGTCGCGATCTGACTCTCGTCCATGCGCGAGTGGGTCACGATGTCTGTAAGAGCCCCGCCTTCGAGATACTCCATTACGACCCATAGCTCGTCGTCGACGAGAAAACTGTCGTACATCTCGACGATGTTCGGATGATGATAGTCCCTCATTATCACAACTTCGTTGAACAGCAATTCTCGTCTCTGTTGCTTTCGAAGATCCATCTTCTTCACAGCCACTTGACGATTCGTGCTCTTGTCAGTCGCGATGCAAACCGTTCCGGTACTTCCCTCGCCGATCTTGAGGAAACTTTCGAGATTCTCACGTGGATCTCCGCGACTCACCTGTGATGAATTCAAACAAAATAAGTACCTCCTCCCACTCTCTTCACTTTTCTAACTAACGTCAACTTACCACCATCTGCAAGGCCGCGCGAAATTGCTCGTGCGTCAGTCGCTGCTCGGCGCTCTGTTTGTTGCAACTATTCGAACCCGAGCCGATAGCCAAATTTCCGGACGACACGGCGCCTTTCATATTCTGATTTTGATCGGGAGTAGTGCTCGCCCCGGGCATTACTGGCGGAACGCACGGCGGCTTCGAGAGATTGTGCATCGACTGCGAGCTCTCCAATGGCTTGGTGAAGTGACCGTGGATCGGAGCGTTATTTTCACCGTAATTCTGCGAGTGCTTGATCACGTTGTGCGAACTCAGCTGGCTCAGCGGACGCTGCGAAGCTATCGAACCGACCGGGGATATCTTTGGCTGGAGCTTGTGTACAAGCATGTTCTGCGACATCTGGTGATCTCTGTTGGATTGCTGCTCCGTTATCTGAAATTACGAAGCGTCGTCAAGAAACCGCTCCGACTCGAATCCACCGTGAAGACATACGTATATATATATTATATTTTTTTTCATCTCGCGTGTACGTGGCTTACCTTGGCATTACCGTTGTACTGACCGGGCACCGTCGACGCTCCGTTCATCCCTCGCAAATCGTGATCCATATTCTGCGGCGTGCCGGGATTCGAGCTTGTATTCTGAATATTCGATATAGGACTCAGATTCTGAAAGTTTATCGACAAATTCGCCGGGTTCGAGCCTATGTGTGTAAGATTCGGCGACGACTGCATGTTCGGATTTAAATTTTGAAGATTCGGAATTAGGTTCTGCTGCAGATTGGCGTTCGTTCCGGGCACGGAGTTGGACAAATTTTGGCGCAATTTGTCGGGATAGCCGTGCGGCTTTGCGAAGCTCGGATACGCCTGATTCTGACTAGGACTCGAGGACACTTCCTGGCCCTCGGGTACCGATGGAGGAAGATTCGCATTGTTCCTGGAACAGAATAATCATTAATTTAATCTCCTTTTCGCTGTTAAACATTTCATTATACCCTAACGATTAAGTTACCAAAGTAAGTTCCTGAAAGTGGGTTCTTCCTCTAATAAATCAAATAAATAAATAAATAATAATTTTATTCATTTGTTTGTTTTACTTATAGGAAAATTACTTTTACCACTGTATAATAAAATCAGTGATATGTTAAAAAATAAGACATTTTAAATGATATATTATTATATTCTTATTTGGATCATAGTCGACAACGACTGTGCTCCGGTTGAAAGCGTTGCGATATAAACCTGTAGTCTCTTCGAAGCCTCGGAGGACTGGACGACCTCAGCGAATTGGATCTCGCGACGGTGCTCATTTTTGGCAGACCGTTTTCCATGTTTTTGTCGCCTTGTACGATTCTGGCGATACGAGGATCATTGTGACCGCGCACGATGGTCTTCAAGTCGAGTATCTCGGTAGGCGTGATCTCGCTGGGATCAACCAGAGGCAGCGGACGATTGGTCGACTTCAGTATCTGATTATTGCCGACTATCGACGCCCATTGCAACGGCAGACCTGTAAATTTTCCGACCGCCTTGTCAAAGTCGGTGTGCACCCTGTGTACGAAATTCGTGGGCGTCGATATCTGCGGCTTCTTCTTTTTCTTGGCAAACATCTTTGCTGCTCGATCGCCGCTGTACCATAAACACGATCGGCGAGAAACGAAGCCTCGGGCGTAGCAGCGGAATGGGTTTTCTCTGTGCTCCGGCGAACGGAAAATCGCCGTGATTTCCGGACTTTCCGTTTCAGCCTGCCACTGCCTGGCCGTAGTATCTTTCACCGCGGTGTTTCGACGCTCGCACGGACAACTCGCCGCGGTTCCGCGATGCTCGCTCCGATTCGGCCGAACTCGCGAAAAACGCTCTACATCGAGCAATTTTTTCGGGTTTTTTTTCTTATTTCTTTTCGTACGGCTATCTCTCGCTCGACATGCTCGTTGTGGATCGAACGGGACGGGAGATATTTTTTTTTTTTTTCAGTTGTCGACAAAAACTTCTGGGACCCGGGGCGAAGCCAAGTGACAGCAACGCCTACCGATCGGAGTTCGAAAGAGCCCGCAGCTTGTAATTAGGTATGCGCCTAATCACGCGCTTACAATAACACCTCGTAATCCTTCAGTCAGCGTTCATCTCGAGTGCGTCCCGAGCAACACCGCGGGCCCCCGTTTGCGCGTGAGATATCGTAACATTAATTCACACGCGAAAATCCATCGTAAATAAACCGTTCGTCGCTTCGTTATGCTTCTCGGTCGACAGGTTGTTTGAACCGATGGCGCCCCCGGCGGACGGTGCGGACAACGCTCGTGGAATTTACTTCGACGCCGTTTGTAGGTTCGTCGTGTTTTCAATCATCAAAGCCGTCCAAGTACTTGCACTCCACTTATCTATAGGTACGATGGATATGTGTGTATATTGTATATCTACGTGGATCAACGATATAGCCGGAAGATGCTTCGACATTTTATCTTATGTTTTTTTTGTTTGTCCTCTTTACTCTTTACTACGACGCACGTTTTACACACAAAGTTAACGGATGCGTACGATGCGTACACGATAATAACAAAGGACACACGTTTTTTATGGAAAATAACCAATATCTTCTGCATATACGTGTTCCTTGTTAGAGATGCAAATTTAAACATGAGATGAGCGTGACTCGCGGTCGAGATAGGTTAATTTTCTATTACCGGCGGTGCTTCGATTCGTGGCAGGTTTACATTATGCGATATTGTAATGCGTTCACGACATCCCAGCAACAGTATTCAATGCGCTGAACAATCATCGAGTCCTCTCGATTAGATTCTTTAACCCTCTCATATTATTATTATTTCAACTAGCGCTCAAACCTGGTTCGGTTCGGCTTGTGCAACTGATGAAAATGTGGCTTTACCGTCGTAGATTTTAAAAATTATTGACATCGTTGTAGCGTCTTAGTTTTTAACCGGAAGCGTCATACGTGAAAACGTCATTTCCGGTTTGACAATATCAGTTTTCGATCGGAAGTGACGTCATACGGAATATACGTCACTTCCGGTTTGGAAAATCATTATTCGACCGGACGTAAAGTCATATCGGAAATATGTCACTTCCGGTTACAAAATCTTTGGTTTCGGAAGATACGTCACTTCCGGTTTGGAAATTTTATTTTTCGACCGGACATGATGTCATACCGGAGATATGTCACTTCCGGTTACAAAATCGATATTTTCGCGTATGACGTGACTTCCGGTCGAAAACCAAGAGATTTAAACCGGAATCGAAGTCTTTCCGTATAACGTCATTTCCGATCGAAGCCTGAACTTTTGAAACCGGAAGTGACACTTCATATGGGATGAAAATATATTGATTCCACACACATCCCTTGCCGAAAAAGTTCAATAATTGTCCATCGATGACCTATCTACCCGTCATTCTTTTCCAATAGCATTCCCAGCTACTGCACATCCAAGTTGAATTGTATTTCATACGCTAAGAAAAACGACCCGCCGAAATTTTAATATATGTGATGGAATAGCCCGAAAATATAAGGGACATAATGGTTTTGACGTTTAATTTGTTTTCTGGATCAAAGGTAAATTGACGCCGTAATTGTATTCTTCAGCGCTATGAAACAGAGAACGGAGATTTCAATTCCGAATGCATCGCCGAGTATGAAGCTCACAGGTATCTACACAAAGGCTTATCTTGAAGTTTATCCCACAAGGTTGTTATCATCAGCTTGCCAGCGACTATCAGCCTGATTCTCAACTTCCCAGCCGGACAAGCGCCACATTGGGTCTATTTCGTGGTGCTTGTCTATGTGGGTTAATTTTTTACCGGAAGGATCGGAGCGCTCTTCGGCATTGCATAGAGAAGATAACAACCGAAGTCTCTTGGCTTGATCGTTCAATCGGCATCGCCGTGTATATGCACCGTCGGAAAGTCTTTCGTGTTGAATCATTCAGCGAATGGGAGAACGTACCTCGGCGGGACTCTAGTTAAAGGTACCACATAAAAATATCGTCCATATACGTATGTACAGTTGACATTGTGTGGATGTCGTAGCAGTGGGTAGCTTCTCATGCTCTGACATAGGTAAGCAGAAGCGACCTGCTCGCTGTGCCTATGCCGAATTGATTTTTGTCAGACGAACCAGGGGAGCGTGTATTATATTAGGCAGCTCATTGAACATTGTTGTTTCATTTCCAGGATATATTTTACGGTCGTTGTAGATGATGGCGAGATACCAGGTCCCGGGCAGTCTACAATACCCTGGTGACAATATTTCTCTGACAATTTGTCTGAAAAATCTAAACGAATCGTTTTAGTGATTTTCATCGATTTTCCGAATTTTTTCCTCTGATTTTCTCTATATGTTAAATATCTCTGCCATTTTCTCTGCACAACCTCCAGCAGTCAGAATATATCAGAAATTCAGAGTAATTTCCGAAAAATGCTGGATACCTCTGATTTTGCTTCCTCATAGAGGAAACTATGTATTCGTGAAAAAACATTATTTCGAGATTTTAATGTCAGCGTACTAGAAATGGTCGAAAACGTCGAGAAATGTGATTTTTAGCTGGCGTCCGGATGTGTGTGTGTGTGTCTGTGGGGGGGGGGGGGGGGGGGGAGACGTCTATATAGATAGTTTGTGATAGTATAGACTCAATTGATTAAACTATAATTATAGTTTCAACTATAATTTTTGGACATTGTCATAACTGTAAAATGTCGACGGCCCCCCTGGGAACTATTTACTATGTAAGTTTTTCTCAGCGTGCGTGTGTGTGTGTGTGTGCGATTTTGAAAATTTTGAATTTTTCGAATCTTTTTGACAGGAGTTTGCGAATAGAACATCACGCAGAGTAAAATGAGTTACAGTTCCGTAATCAGCGCTGAAGATTAGATTAAAAATTGCCTTAAAACTTTTTTATTGTGTTTTAATTATAGCTTCCTCTATGAGGAAGCCAAAAAATGGCACAACGGAATTATCATAGAGGAAGTTATGAGCAAAACCGTAAAACACGAGGAAGTAATTGTGCAAATCACTTTGCACGTTTTTTTCTGATAAAGTACGTTAAGATAAAATACAAGTTGTCTCTAAGATTTCCTCATTCTGTTATTCGGACGAACAACAGACTTTTTCAGAGAAAATATTATTTATTTTCTGAAAAACGCTGCTTTTTCAGATAAGTTGGGTTTAGACAATTTCAGAGAACTTACGAGTTCACTCTAAGGTCTGCTCTTTCTCGTATTCGTACGGATAGTAAACTTTCTTGTCCTTGTTCGTACGAACTGTAAACAATAAATAATAATTTATGTATACTTTGTATGAGAAATTCAGGGAAAATTAGACTTTTTCAGAACAATTAGAAATATTTACATTCAGACATTTTTTTGACATTCTCTGAAAAATGCAAAAAGTGAGAGAAATTCAGAGGACTTTTCAGAGAATTTTCAGAGAAATTTTCCGAGACTTTGAGAGATATTCAAAGAAATATTTTCTCTAGGGTAGCAGTGCTCTCTAGGACGCGGACGTCCAACCGCGTAAAGGGATCACTGCAAGCTGTTCTGATATGGAACTGGATGTAATCACTATTCGGATTTATGGTAATTGATACTGGGATGCTTGAATTTTCTTTCAGACTACCCTTTCATTATAGTTTATTCTTTTCCACTTCAGCTATCAGCAGTATTCTATACTTCTCTTGTGGAGAGTCCTACAGTCAAAAAAGTTTGTACTTTTTACAACAATTTATTTGTTAATTTTTCGATCGCACCATCCGGCTTTAGTCGTACAAACAAAAGTATAAACTAAAATTGTTAATGACACAGGAAATGAAAGGACAAGTTTGCATATGCACACCTGAACAAACGATTTTTTTCACTTATGTAACAAATGTATTTTTACGAAACTTCGTATTCCGATTTCATGAAATTATTTTATACTGTGTATGGTCCACAGTGCCTGTTGCTTGTTACACTTTGGCAATGTGCGCATTTTCTTCAATGTTATCAAACTGTAATGAGATGTTGGATATAAAAATATAACATTACCAATAAACTTTCTATTACTGCTGCTCGTAGCACCCTGTTCTTCGACGGTGACCGCAAATTTGCCGGTTATTTTCGTCCGGACTCGGATATTTGATAGCCGCAAAATAAATGTTTGATGTCTAAAGAAATCGTGAAAAAATAGAGAAGTTATATTGAGATAAGGATAACAGATCGTAGAGTCGAACAAACACAAGAATAGACAAATAAACAAAAAAAAAATTGTAATCCAAACTAATTTTCATTTATAGGCAACGATCCAACGCGTATTTCGTTGGTTACGAATTTGCCATTCGTTATACTGCCACCTTTATACTTTATAAGGAAAGCTGAACCGGAAGTGGAAATAGTATATTTCGATACTAGAGGCCAAAACGAGCAGTGCGCAAGAAGCGAGATGGCCTCGTGTATCGAACCATATTTTTCTTTACGAAGGCAATGCAAAATCCAAGTTGTGCACCATTCACAGGCATGCCCAATGGCGCATGCCTGTGGCGCCTCGGTCGCCTCGATGTTACCATAGCAACCGCTTGGTAACAGTGCGCAAAGTACTTTGCGCACTGGTGAAGGCATTTTGCGCACCGGTGTAAGTATTTTGCGCATCGCATTTGCGTATCGTGCGGGAATCAGCCATTTTGCATGCCTGTGAATGGTGCGCAAACGAGGATTTTGCATGCATGAGTAAAGAAAAAACATGTATCTATCTTATTTCGGTAACGACTCTCGTCGAAACGTTATGAGGCATGCGGTGTGACAGGAAAATAAAATCGACAAATTCCTCGACGTCATTGCGTTCAATTAACTCCTCGAGCGCTATCGTAGGGAATCTATTTTGTCAATTATAGTTATTAATTATATTATTACTTTCTGTACTGTATTTGAATCTGTGCTAATCATAATTCTCAACAGCAGGATCCAGTTGTAACGCCGAAACGCGGCAAAATATCGACGAGTCAGAGGCACTGAATAATAGCTGCTTCCTGATTCGCGCACTAGACAAAGGGCTTGATGACGCGCCACCACGAGCGACGAAATATCGAGCGTTCGTTAAATTATTGAGAAGCGATCATCACTTGTCCGTCGACCGTCTTAGAGCACGGCCGGTCAGTCCTCGAGGAGTCTCGTCCATATTTTGTCAAAGAATATTTCGTGTCTTGTACGGCAATACTTGAATGGACGAATTATATTGTTTTGTTAAAGAACAGCGTGAATTGTGTGTTCAGGAATATATTGAAATTCACGTAAGTCAAGGATTTAAATAAAACTTGTATTTCTTGTTTGAACATCTTCTTTGCTGTGGTCATTTATCCAAATCGATTCGTACCGAATCGCTGGCATTCGCAAGACTAGTCTAGCCTAGACTAGACTAGACTAATTATATTATTTAGTTTCGTGATTCGGTTGACTGGCGATTCGGACGAATGACGATTCGGACAACTAATAATTCGGCGACTTGGTTTAACGATTCGGATGAATGACGATTCGGACGAATAACAATTCGGCGACTTGGTTTAACCATTCGGAAAAATGACGTACGAGGGAATTATTATACGAAAAAATGACGTTCGGTTAAATGACGATTCAGAGGAATAACTTTCGGCCAATTACTTTTTCGAAGAGTAACGTTCGCTGAACTGAACATTCGGAAAAATAAAGTTTTGGAAGTCTGACTATTCGGATGAAGTGCGTTTGGACCCATGGCTTTCGGTCATACGACGATTCAACCAATTGTAGTTTGGGCAAAATTATGTGGCTCCCAATTTTCTCTCAAAAAATTAAAATGCCTGTAACAGGTACTTGAATACCTTCTTAAAATGATCTCCAAAAAAAAATCTGGGCCAAGCGATAATAACGCAACAGTATACTAAAATTGGGGTGAACAATTGGCGTCTTTAAATACGCTGGTTGTAATACAGAGCATAACAATTTGTTTCTGAAAGTTTCAAATACAAATTAGGTAAAATTGGGAATAGTAAAAGATCAGCGGAATTATCAAAAACCGCGTACGCATTTAACGACAGGAACATGGATTTCAAACGTTTAATTTTGTGCGTGTACAGACACAACGAAGCTATTGAGTCAGCTTACTTAGAAAACACGTGTAATCGAACGGATCAATAAAGCGACTATTTACTTTCAGGTACGCGGAACTCACCGAGGCAGCTTACCAATGATTTTTTTTCAATAGTAGTTTCTTTTTTCAATAGCGGTTGTATTACATGGCCATTGTTGGCATAAAATGGCTTCAGTTGGAACTATGTTCAGTCTTCCATACTTTTACTACTACAATTCCGTCGAATTTGCAGTTTCGGTAAACATTTTCGCAATACAACAGCCGTCGTATATTGTCGGCCGAGTATGGCTTCGAATGAAGAAGTACAGCAGTGCCGCACCGATTTTACGAAGAGTACGTTTCGCAACCTTTAGCCGGGCCGTTTACTTGACTATTTCTGTCCCATAAAAACAACGAATCAGTGTGGGCTTAGCTTACCACAAGTTAAACTCGGAATTTTAGAGTCATCAAAAATATTGGTTCCAAATTCCATAGATTGCACTGACGATTGTTAGCAATTCGGTAAATATCGAAAAACCCACATTTCAAATCGACACATCCTCGGAACAGCTAACAGTACTGCTGCAAATTAAATTCAATTGACAATTTGTGTCGTAACAAATCACAATGACTTGACGGAAATCGTAGATCAAGAATTGAACACATGACCAGGCAACAATGCCGAGACCACTTATTTGGCAAATTCTGCAGTTTTTTGAAAGCGCAATATATTGCGCTACAATGTATACAATAGAGCTTCAACGTAATAAATCGAACGGGCGGCTGCGGCATTCATGCAAGTAAAACTCACTTCATGTCCCGGTGTAACGCAACACCACGCGTTCTACAGGCGTCGGTTTAGAATAGATTATATGGCAATTGTCTGCGGTAGAACAACATTTTTTCTGTGCAATATCCACGTCAGCTCAGGGACTCAGGGACGGTTCTTACATTATTTAGTATAAGGTGCGTGCAGCCCAGTTGAATACGCAGCGAAGGATACAGAGTGAGAAAGCTATTTGCCCTCGACGCGCTGTCACTCAACGTCGGCCCGAAGAGGAGCAATTTAAACGTCCATCGAGGTGTGAAGTTTCGATATAATTGCGTAGGAGTCTATCATGAGAAACAATCAATGGAAACGCGTTGGAAAGTGAGAACGGCGATAGCCGTCGTGACGCAGTCGTTACTGAGGTTCGAGCCACAATGGACTTCTTTCATCACCGATATTATAGAATAAACAAAACTTTAGTATCAATCTTTGGAATATGGCCGTATCAGACGCCATGTGTCGGTCTCGGCTTGCAGCTTTTGTTATGTGCTATTACCGTTAGCTACGCTATACCAACATTAATTTCTGTTGTTGAGAATCAAGACAATAAGGAATTCGTTCTGCAAAGTTCTAGTGCATGGCTTATCATGGCTGTACTCTTCGTGAAGTATATTAGTTCTAGATTGAAGTTGAACAAGGTTAGTCCTATTTTCGCCAATTTTCGCCAGAACACCAAACGGACAAAAACGCGCCCTGCGCGCCCAACACTGCGCTGCGGCGACTGTGACAGGCGACTGGATTCGAATAGATCAGGGAATTTCCCACCTAATTTTCGTGTTTTTTTCCGTCGTATCAGGAGGAATGTAAGGGGAGAGAATCCGGGGTATTTTTGTTTAGGGATTCCAAATAACATTCCATTTCATTTTCTTCACTTTTCCAAGCAGTTGGGCGACCAGGCAAGCAGACAGGCAGATAAGCATACGGACAGACAGACAGACACGCAGACAAGCATACGGACAGACAGACAGACACGCAGAAATGCATACGGACAGACAGACAGACACGCAGACAAGCATACGGGCGGACAGACAGACACGCAGACAAGCAGACAAACGGACGGGCGGGCGGACAGACAGACACGCAGACAAGCAGACAAGCGGACGGGCGGACGGGCGGACACACAATCAGGGTAGTTAAAAATAAGTATCGAACACGTCGTGTGGTGGTTACCGGTGTCGTTCTTAGAATAACTTAATGATTATTGAACATTGGCAAAAGATTATGAATGTAATGTATTTAAAGTCCAATAATAAATCACTAATGGGGAACGCAGGAGCTTCCCGTGTTGGATGTCGGTGAAAGAGTAACGCCGGAGGGGATAGCAGACCTGTCATTGTGCAGTTCTGCAATCTCGGTGGGTCCACGTGGCTCGTTTGTCCCAGTTATTTCACGTACGATCAAAGGAAATAATTTTAAGGTTATGTAGAACATCGTTAACATCGGTAAATATCGTCACAAACAAACTTTTTAGAACGGCGGTTAAGGCTATCAATAATCGTGTCTGTAACGACCCAAGTAATCGGTATGATTGACGAAGAGCTGTTCGATGCGTGCAGTTGTTGCAGTTGCTAGAACGTATCCGTATGGATTGGAAAGTGTGGGCTCGGCATCGAGAAATTAACATTCTTCACGAATACGCTGATCAGGGAAGAAAGATGACGGTGGTGTACGCAGGTTAGTGGAGTGTGATGACTTTCATGAGCGGTTGACAAAATGTCCTTCTTTTGCTAGCGTCTGGGTCGCGTTCAGAAATCATACCCGGGTAACTGACTTCTCTCTCTTGCATTCGCACCAGCGCAGCATTCTCTCTCGTTCTACGTTATCCAAGATAAGTTTCTGAATGAGCCGCTGGTTATATGCTGCTGAGCCAAGTAGAAGCATGAAATTTCCTCTCATAAAAAATACATGACGCTTGAATATTCGGGATAATTACCCTGATAGACAAGCGCCACGAAAAGCAGCAGTTGGCGCAATAATTGCTACTTTTCATGGCGCTTCTCTATCTGGGTATATCGAAATTATCGGAAAGGTGAACGCGGTTTCCGTAGCCAATTGGGATCATCCGGCACACCTAAGCTAGCCGCCCGCAGGCAGCGCGCGCGATCGTAGCAAGCTGTGAACGTGGAAAATAGATGGATGAAGCGTGAGCGAGGCTAATATGTTTGTTAGTTTTTATAAATGTTATACAGATACATTAATGTTGCGTACAGTGATGCTTTGTTCAACTTGCATTATCGTCACAATGCCGTCGATCATGCCAAAGATCATCGATGTTATCCTGAGGAACGGTTCCAAGCCAGGAGGATTTCCATTTCCCGTCGATTATTATTACTTCGACATGCAGAAATATTATTTTTACATTATTCCTCATTCACTGGTGTGCGTATCCGTGGGATATGTTGTTTCAATCGCAATGGATACTATGTTCATCCTTTGCGTACAACACGGCTGTGGAATATTTGCCGCGTTGGGGTGAGTCGAACATTGATTGACATCGGTTCTTTCATAAAAAAACATGGCTCGTTAAACCCACACTATGGTAGAGATACCGAAATCATTAAGCCCCTTTGTGTGCGCTATCGGGACGGTCCGTTTCGTTGCCATGCAAGGGTGTGGCATGCGGCGGCCATTGTTTTTGTATTGGATTTAACTATTTACTATTGTTTTACGATTGTCGTTGTATGGCACTATTTAACCTGTTATTAACCGATTCAAATCACAAATTACACGGTAAATCTTAATATTCTGAACCCCTTTTCCGTCATTTTGATGAGGTCATCGTCCACGGTTCGATATATCGATTATCGAGTACCCGTTACATAAGATGAACGTATAGAAACTACACTGAAAAAAGATATCAATAACTCAGGTAAAATTCGCTTGCGGTCTGCCAAAGAAAAAAAAAAGTTGTTTCAATTCTTACAATTCCATACGCGATTGAAACGATAACACGTCACCTTGACTGTCTTGCCGTCGTAATTTGAAGATCACATGGAATTATAAAAATTGAAAGTAGACTTTAGATTTTTAAAAATTTCTTTAGCAGCCCACAAGCGATTTTTTTTCAGTGTACAAAACACATGCGTCCGACACACCATTTACATATGGCGACACGCCGGTCAAAAGAACTTCCGCTCAGTGTGCATGTTGGTGCTAATTGAATCAAGAAGCATAAAATCGTGCCGACTGAAACTTTCAGACACAAATTAGAGCGAATCGGGACAAATGAAACCGTAGCAGAAATGGGAGAAAAAATGGCGTATGCATTGGACAAAAAGAAAATGGATTTTGAACAGCCGGATTTTGAACTAGCTTGGTGCATCGACAGACACAACGATGCCATTGAGTGAGATTGTTTAAAGAATTAACTGATCGGAAGCATCACTATTATAAATGAATTGAACTGTTGTCAGGTACACGGAACTAGTCGAGTCACTTTACTCGTGGTGTTTCTTTATTGTCCTGGGATGTAACATGCTTGTGATTAGCATAACAGGGCTTCAGGTAAACATTGCTATTTATGACGAATGATCTTCCGAATTGACAGATCAAATATCGAATCAATTCAGATTGTCAACGAAACAATGGAATCCAATGAAACTGCAGAATTCGTGATTCGCAATTTGTTGGCTCTGGTGCATCTCTACTTCGAGAACTACTTGGGCCAAATTCTGATGGACCACAGTATTAGTATTCGCTATTGCATGTGAGTAAACGATGAAGGAACTCGTGCAGAGAATGCATTTTTTTTAAATGTCCTCTTTCGTCCAGATACAATGGCAAATGGTACAGCCTGTCTCTGCAGGCCCAAAAGGGCCTCTATTTGATGATAATGCGTTGTAACATAGCTTGCAAACTGACAGCCGGGACAATTTATATGATGTCCATAGAAAATTTTGCGGTGGTAATAACGATCGTTCTTTCATTGACATTACAGTCGAATCACTCACGCGTTACATTCACCTTAGTTACGAAGGCAAGGTGGGCCCTCACGAAAATGAACCATTGGTCGCCAACTGGTGAATGATTGAATCTGAATGATGTACTGAATGGTGCATTAATGGTAACCATTCGCTCTGAATGGTATGAATGATCAACTATTGACACTTTCAATTTACGATTACGATGAGTCCTTTGACCATTGGCGAATGGTAACCATTCGAAGTGTAAACATTGGTATCTTGTAACCATTTGGAGTGTAAACATTGGGATCTTGTAACCATCCAGAGCGTAACCATTTGTGAATGGTAACCACTCGAGCCATTACCATTGATCAATTGTAACTATTGAGAACGAACCTATTAAGCAATTGTAATCGTTTGAAGTCTTACCATTGACTAATTGTAACTGCTAGGAAAATTGCCATTGACTAGTTGTAACTATTCGGGGCACAAATAATGATCAATATTTGCTATTTCGATCTTTACTTTTAACAAATTGAACACTTAACTTGTCAGAAACAGAATAATATCTATCGATTTTCCTTGACTCTTAGGTCTCAAGTTGTGGTACTTGTTTTCTAGGGGCTCTATGGGGGCTCTATATTTCAGAGAAAAATATATTTGAATCAACGTAAAAAATTTAATTCTCTATAAGTATTTACCTGCTTGTCAAGACCCTTATCAATATCTTTATGTATTTCGAGAGCATTGGTACACGTTACAGCAAACGTTGCATTTCATTAAACTCAAAACGATAAACAGAATCTGACATCACTTGTGAACATAGTAACAAGGCAGAAACACTTATGCAAGAACAAAATATGGATTTTTTTCTTCATGTTATATGCTTTAAAATAATAACCAATGGTTACCATTGAAAAATTGTATGGTTACCATTGGGTAATTTAATGGCTATCATTGGGTAATTGAATGGTTACCATTGAGAAATTGAATGGCTGTCCGAATGGTGCGCCAATTTACCATTAGACATATTCCAATCGTTACCCAAATGGTTCTTTTTAGTGGTGACCAATGGTTCATTTTCATAAGGGGGGGCATTCTAAGTGTTCCAATTAGGCGAAGGGAGAGACGTTTCACTGTGAGTGCCCTTCACATAGGTCGGAGATTCCCGCATTAAGTAACATGTGAGTGATTAGACCGTACATGGAAATACACTGCCTTCAGCTGAATATTGTTCCCTGACAAATGTATGACTCATTTTTTATATTGCAGATTGTCAAGACATCCATATCATGTTTGACGGTTCTACGTTCGATGTAGGGACGTATATCCGACGATCATAGAAAACGGTTAAAACATTATACATACATCACAAGCCAATCTGTTATGACTCGCGTACTCCAACAACGCTTGTATGGAAAGTACATCACTTTGACGATGATTGTTCAAAAAATCAATTAAATTTTACTTTATGACATTTTATAAAAGGTTTGCGGTTGTTGCCAGAATCATCGAAAATTATAATGAAAAATGTAAATTAAAAAACTTGTCAAGATTTTCATGTAAACGTGTTTAATGTGATCAATCGAGCTGAAACCTTGCAAACAAGTCGAAACATCACCCGGTTCGTTCGGTACTGAATGTCGTCGTAATTTTCAAAGCGATTCAAAAGTTACGAATATTTGATATTTAAAAAAATATACAGGGAGTTTAAAAAATTCGTCCATATCAATAAATTAAACGTTCTATTTCAAAAAAATTCTAATTTACAAAGGAGCGTGACGGTGACTTTGCACTTTACTCGGTCGTAATAGCTCATAAGAGGCTCCTGGTGTGACACGGCGGGCACTCAAAGGCCCTCGTATCTAGTGAGTCCTCGATGACTTTTGAAATCAATTTAACTCGCGCATCTCTTTCATCGCGTTCACTTCTTTACTTTCTTTCTCCGAGGAAGCTACGTACCGTGTTAAAATCTCAAGAAGCCAATTCATCGACACCTTCATTGTCCGATTGCCGACCCGCTTCTCTCGTTACACGCAGCATACGTTGTTATAGATACATCGCCGGATTTCTATCTCATTAAGTTCCTCGTTAAATGGATGAAAAGCACTTGGAGTTAACACAATTATTCTGCGTCATGTATAGATCGCTATGTATACATACATGGATGTGAGTTCTGTATAACAAATTCGCCGTTATTTACGGAAGTGGAGTTGAGGGAGAGAGCGAACTCTCGCGGGAATCGATGGGTAATTGACGACTAAGGTAGTTCGAAATTGTTCAAGGATTCAATCTATTCTTCGCAGAACTACCTCTGTTCTATATATCTTGCAGAGAGTGCAGATGGCACATCCTCACTCTCTTTGCTATACGTATAGCAAAGAGAGTGAGGATGTGTCTCCGATAACGAACGGTGCGTGAATCCGTATGGATCCACGCACCGTTCGTTATCGGAGACGGTGAACTTGCAGTTGCCCTAATTTCGAGTCATGCATACATCGAACTGTACACAAGATAATGTCTAGGAGTTTTTTTTATGGTGATAGTCGGTAAACTTCTCTAAGATCATTGGTTAGTATTTGACGAAAAAGATTCGATAAATTCGATCGGTGACTTGGTCGGGGTAAAATTGAGAAATATTCCCTATTAGTCATGTCATCCGCAAGGTACAGATATATGGCCAATAGGAAGTAATTCATTTCTTTTTGCTTCCTGAGAGAGGAAGCTTTGTTATGGTGAAAAACAATTCCAGATTTTAATGAAAACGTGTTCAGAATGTTCCAAAACATCGAAAAATCACATTTAGAAAAAATTTCCGGATGTATGTGTGTGTGTGTGTGTGTGTGTATGAATCAGACGCAAAAAATTCAAATCGCTATATCTCGGGAAAGCCTCCACCGATCAGGCTGAAATTTTGCATACATCATGTGTGATCAATAGTCAACAAACGTTGACTATTGATCACACATGATCAATTAAAAATAACATTTTCAATTTATCTACATTTTGATTGATTGATTGTTGTTTATTGAAACAACTGAACATTTTTCAATGATGAATTTCGATATGAAAATTTCAATTTCCAATTATCATAAGGATCGACGCGTTCTTCGGCATAGCACAGAGAAAATAACACCAGAAGTCTCTTGGCTTAAAAGTTCAATCGGCTTTGGCGTATATATGCACCGTCGGAAAGTCTTTCATTTTGAATTATTCAGCGAATTGGAGAACGTGCCTCGTCCGTACTCTAGTTAAAGGTACTATATAAAAATATCCTCCATGTACGTATGTAGTTGAATTTGTGTGGATGTCATAACAGTGGATAACTTCTCATGTTCTGACGCAGATAGGCAGAAGCCACCTGCACGCGGTGCCTATGCTGAATTGATTTTTGTCAAACGAACCCGGGGAGCACGTATTGTATTAGTCAACCCATTGAACATTATTATTGCATTTCCAGTATATTTTACGATCATTGTGGACGATGGCGAGATGTCTGGACTCGGGATGTGTGCTCTTCGGTAGCGGTGCAAAGCAGCTGCTCTGATATGAAACTGCATTAACGTTAACTGCGACTCAGATACGTAACTTTTCTTTCAGACTACCCTTTTATTATCGTTCATTCTTTTCAGTTTCGCGATCGGCAGAATTCTGGCATATTTACATCTCTACCACTCACAATTCTACTAGATACCAACTCTACCGTATTAGAACTCTACCAAAATGTCTACCAGAAAGTAAAAAAAACTCCACCTGAATCAAAATAAAATTCTACCGGATTTGAAATAAAACTCTACCGGAATACAATGCTAAACGGTAGCCTTGCATTCCGGTAGAGTTTTATTTCCATTCCGGCAGAGTTCTATTTCAAGTCCGGTAGAGTTTTATTTTGATTCTGGTAGACTTTTTTTACTGTCTGGTAGAGATTTTGGTAAAGTTCTAATATGGTCGAGATATTTTCTGGTAGAGTTGTGAGTAGTAGAGATGTAAATGTGCCAGAATTCTATACTTCTCTAGTAGAGAGTATATGCTCGGGGTTGCCTTCTGCCTGTTATACGTTCATTTAGAGCATTAATAAAAATGTTCCCATTAAAAAATCAAAATAAAAAGTAAAAAAACCCACTATGAAGCACTCAAGTTGAGGGCCCTTTGGCAACGTGCATATATTTTTTTATGTTATCAATCTGTAATGAGATGTAGATGTAAAAATATAACATTACCACACTGAATAAAATATCAATGTCTCAAGGAAAATTCGATTACGAGCTGCCAAAGAGAAAAAAATTATTATTTCAATTCTACTTTCAATTCTTATAATTTCATACGACATTGAAACTATAACTACATAGTCACCTTGACAGGCTAGCCTTCGTTCTTTCAATATCATATGAAATTCTAAGAATTTAAACCACTTGAAATCTTTTTTTTTAGCAGCCCACTTTCGAATTTTTTTTCAGTGCAATAAACTTTGTCTCACTGCTTCTCACAGCAAACGTTCTTCAAAGTTGGCCACAAATTTGCCGGTTATTTTCGGTGTACTCTCGGCTCGGATACTTGATGGCCGGAAAATAATTCTTTTTTATGTCTGAAGAAATCGTAAAATAATGGAGAAGTTATATTGAGGCAATGATCCAACTCGTATTTCACGACGGAAATAATTTTTTTTTCACCTGTAGTTTCCTACGTCCTACGTGATGTTTGCCCGCTGGTCACGAATCTGTCGTCCGTTTGACTCCCACCTTTACACTCTATAAGGAAATCCGAACCGTACGTATAAAAAACATGTATCTGTATTGTTTCGGTGTATATTGTTTATTGTATAAAGTTCCGGTATATACCGTTTATTGTATATTGTTTCGGCAACGACCATCGTCAAAACGTTTTGAGGTGCGCGAAGGACGCTGACCCTGCAAAACATCGATGCAGTTAAATATCCGGTTTAAATAAGGTGCTTAACGTGATCGATAGTTGCCCGGAATATGTACGGACGGGCTAACAGAGTCGCCTACATCCAAACACACCAATTACACGGAGGCTCGTTCGTCTCGCGACCAGTGAAATGAAAGTTCGGAGCTTTACATCCTTGATTTCCACCGCTTGCCTCGATACATGCGCATGTCACAACACATAATCGAAAGCATCTGCATACTCTATATTTCGTAACTATGTGCATGCCTCCAATAGTAAAAAAAACGTTACGTGTATGAAGTATTTCCAGGTATTGCCGGATAGCAGTGTTTTTCCTCGGGCATGCGTAAACGTGATCCTAGGGGATGAGACGTTCAAAACTTTCGTGGCATACAATATCTCGGGTAAAAAGTACCGGTAGTATCGTTTCCTCTATCGTCATGGACGCTTTTACGCGACAGGCCATTGAAGGTAGCAAACGAAAGCCTCGATTGTAGTTTCCTATTTAAAAATCAAGATATCCGTAGAAACACAACGTGTTACGTATTTCACGACAATTTTGTCATTTTCTCGACGTCGTTATCCCGACGGATGAAGAAACCGTAGCCGCAACCACTTTTCCACTCGTTTCCACCGCAAAGTTACCGGTCGCGTTCTCCCATAAAATCTGCCGCTTAACGACCATGAAACAATTAACCGAAAAAATCAGCATTTCAAATACATTTAAAACAAAAATCAGCGATGGTGGAATTGTGGTCGTTAACAGTTACTGCAGTGATAATAAAAAAAATCAGCGCTGGCAGAATCACTCGAATCCGTTTGTTTCGCAATTGCGTACACTGAGAAAATGAAATGGTTGGATTAAGCAAATGCGCGGTGACATGCGTTCAAAGGAGTATTTTATTGGTACAACAAGTATGTTTGTTGCAATCAACAAATTTTGGATAAAGTCAAGCAAATGATCGTTTAACAAAACAATGCTTTATTTGTGCCACACAAATAACAGCTTTGAACGTATGTCTCCGCGACTTTTGGTTAATCCAACCATTTTTTTTTTTCTCAGTGTAACTCCCGGAATCTACCAAAACGGTATAAATACGGCTGCTGAGCGGTAGATTTTACGGTGTTTTGTGACCATCGATCATTTATCGGTTATTTATCGGGTAACGTTTGTTTCGCTTTTGCGGAACTACCGGCATCTACGAAAACGGTATAAATACAACTGCTGAGCGGTAGATTTTACGGCAGAATCACTCGAATCCGTTTGTTTCGCAATTGCGTACACTGAGAAAAAGAAATGGTTGGATTAAGCAAATGCGCGGTGACATACGTTCAAAAGAGTATTTTGTTGGTGCAACAAATATGTTTGTTGCAATCAACAAATTTTTGATAAATTCGAGCAAATAATCGTTTAACAAAACAATGATTTATTTGTGCCACACAAATAACAGCTTTGAACGTACGTCTCCGCGACCTTTGGTTAATCCAACCATTTTCTTTTCTCAGTGTAACTCCCGGAATCTACCAAAACGGTATAAATACGGCTGCTGAGCGGTAGATTTTACGGCGTTTTGCGACTATCGTCCTGAAGTTATTTATCGGGTAACGATAATTCGACAGTGTAACGTTCCAGATCTGGAATGGGCTACGCGAGTAAACCGGATATCCCTCGAGATCTGCGGTACGTGGCCGAACGCTGGGCAGCCCGCCTGGCGCAACATCTTCGACAAATCTCGCGTGGTATTCTTCGCCGTCTCAATCGTCGTTTTCTCCTTGGTCCCTCAGACATTGGCCCTGATAAGAGTGTGGGGCGATTTGAATCTGATGATCGACAATTTGATAATCTACCTGCCCTTTGTAGTCGCCGTCGGCAAGATCGCCACTCTGTGGTACCGGAAGGAAGGTATACGGGGAAACACCCGTGTTGAGATGATTGCACCCAGAAAAATAATTTATTTGACGGCCACCGTTTATTTGGTTTAAGTAAAATATTTACTTGATTTAAATAATATTTAAATATTTATTAAATATATATTTAAATATTTATTAAATATATATTTAAATATTTATTAAATATATATTTAAATATTTATTAAATATATATTTAAATATTTATTAAATATATATTTAAATATTTATTTTAATCAAATAAATATTTAACTTAAACCAAATAAACGGTGGCCGTCAGATAAATTTTTTTTTGGGTGTGTCTTTCCGGATAGTCCCTTTTCCTCCGTTCCGCCTGGCGAATTGTTCTAATTTGTTTTGCTTTTTTTTCTGACGATACTCGTTGTTTTTCCAAAGTGATAGTCGCGATAATCGAGTCGATGAAGAGCGACTGGGTAAAACGAAAAACCAACGCCGAGAGGGAGGTGATGCTGAGGTACGCGGGAATTGCGAGGATCATCACTATCGGTGGTTTCATCGTAGTTTCCTCGACCGTCGGTATTTATCACCCGGCGGCGTTACTCGGATTCGCCCTGAGAACGATCACGAACCTGACGGACACCGGGGACGATCGGGTCTTCGCACTGCAGACGGTTTACTGGTTCGATGCTTATCGGTCGCCGTTTTACGAGCTCACAGCCATCAGCCAGGCGTTCGCGTGCTCAATTTCTGGTTTCTGTTACACGACCGTCGGCACACTGTTCGGCGCGATAGTTCTTCATGCATGCTCACAATTGGAAAATCTCAAGTCCCGGATAGAGAGAATGGTCACGAAGAACGCTGAGGCCCGCGATTTCCAAAAGATTTTCAAGTCCAACGTCGAGGAACATCAACGTTTGATAAGGTACGTTTGTTTTTAATGTTTTGCTTCCTCATAGAGGAAACTACGTTTTCGCAAACAAAAAAATCAAAAAATTAATGCCAAACTATCTAAAATAGTCTAAAATGCCGAGCACTGCGATTTTTAGCAATCGTTCGGATGTGACAAACTTGCTTCGTTTAAAATTACTATAACTGTGAAACAGTTTGAGATATCAAGTTGAAATTTGGTGCACTAGTAGAGTGGTCACTTCCTTCGGTGCAATTTTCATGAAGTTTAAGGATCGATGCGAGATTTTGCGCGATTTTGATATTCTTGAAACATGTGTGGCAGCTCGAACTTGCGTAAATGTTGAGCTGTCGTCCTAAACCTGCATATTAATATAATACAATGATCAAAAACGTTTGGTATTAAATACGGCTGATATCAATCCACGCGGTGAGATTCTATAGAATTTTGAATTTGTCGCAAAATTACTAAAAACGATTTAATTCGAGCAAACATAAAAGTATCGAGATGAAATTTGAAACGAGCAAGGGCTAACACTGTGCAATGTTTGGTATTAAATTTGGAGAAAAATTGTGCTGACCGTTAAAATTGTCTGACATTTAGAAATTTCTGAATTTTTCGGAATATTTGTACTTTACGTCTGACTCGAGTTTATGCATCAAGTGTCGCTCTAGGAGTGAAAATAATTTAGAGATTCCTAATAATTTGAAAAATACATAAGTCACGGGCTCAAAATTATACAAATTTCAGTTAGCGATATCCTACAATAAATTTTGCAGTAACTTATAACCGTTTCAATTTTATGAGATGTAGACATTTTTTATGGTTCGAAAAAAGGTGCAAAGTAATTTGCGCATAGCTTCCTCTATAAAAAAGCCAAAATCGATTAACGAACTTTCTCACAGAGAAAGTTATGTGCTGTGATGTGATTTTTCAAGTCATGGTCACAAAGATCGATGCGCTACCGTTTCACGTTTCCTATCGCTCCGTTATCGTTTTTGGATTGGCCTTTCTCGCTATAGCCGACGTCACGAGATCAAAGTTACCGAACTAATTGAGAAGCTTTCGCGAACCCTTTGGGTTACGTTATGTTTTTTTCATAATGGTCAGCATGTTTGGCTCCGACGGGAGGTATGCGATTCGAAGAAAGGAGGTGCCCGGGGCGACTAGTGTCTGACATAAATTTCTTTGCAAATCGACGGAAGTCCGGGTCGAAGGAAGTGTGCAATGCGCTGGAGAATAGGCGGAGGGTTTTTTTCGTGTAAAGGGCTGGGACGCCTTTACGCCATGTTACGGTGCTGTTCATGAATGCCTGGACGATCTGAATAGGGCCGCTGTAGGAAAACTGACCAGGCATTCATGAACAGCAGTATACATTAGGAGAAGGGCTTTGTTTTCGCGCTTGCACCAGGGAAATCGATCGTAGGGAGGCTCGACCATTTACCGAGCTTCGTATTGCGGCTATCGGTATCGATGACGTCAGAAGATAGTGGAGAGGGCAGTAATTACCGATCAAAGGATTTTAGAATAATCATAATTCCGCGTTACCGAAATTTATATCTCATAGTCAGTCTCGTTCACGACGCCGACTTTCTGTTCTCGCACAGTCGCGTACCTATTGTCTCGCTCGCGTGTAGTGCTTTCGCTCTCTCGTCGACCTAAACGGTCTGTGTGTGGTGTCTACGAGATCGTCTCGATATTAATAATTGGTGCTCTCGCGTTATATACTTGAATTTTCGGTTTTGGCGATGTCGTGCTATGCTGTGTTACATAGCACGACATCGTGGACATATGTTCCGGTTTCCGCTCGTTATGGATTATTCGGCCGATTTTAGGTAAGCTTTAGAGATAAAGACCAATTCCGGTCCCGCGAGATTTCCGCCCTCACCGTCGTTACCGCACTCGCTCCGTTGGCGTGCATTGGTACCGACTCGAGTTGACATCTCATTTTTCTCTTCGTTCCCGGATGCTGCCACGGCTTCCGCCGATCCTTAATTTTTTGTCATGTTTTCGCTTAGTTCAACCGCATTGTAGCTCCCGTTTGGATTTCGCTAAAGTTATTTTACCAGCCACTTAGACCGACCCTTCTATCATAACCACACCCTGAGCGTGCTATTTCTCTACCGTCCGCTCCCGTAAACGGACTCTGCATTAGCTCCCGTTCGATACGGTTCGTATCGGTTCTCTCTACGGTTTCGTTTTGGTGTTTGTGTTCTGTCTCTTTTACGGTTTTGGGGATCGAGTTTAGTCCCACTCGATCTCCAGTTTAGTTCGGTTCGTTAATTCCGGCGGAACAAAAATTTATTGCCGCCCTGCCGGCTGCTGAGTGCATGGGCGAGGGTGCACGGGCTAATGTGGCGTTTCCGAATCTCCGATTTTCCATGACCTGAACCCAATTCACGGAAAATACGTCACCGCGCAACATTGTCATAAATGAAGAAGCCATGTGCAAATTACTTTGCACCTTTTTTCGCGATGGTACGTCAAAGACATGTTTTCCTCGGTAGGTTCGTCGATATGATTGAAAAAACCTTCAGCGCGATGCTGCTTCAAGTAGTCATAGCGTTCAGTGTGAATGTCTGCATTCAAGCTTTTCAGATACTATACGTGAGTTTTGTTTTTCATAATTTTTTGTTATTTTATTGTTTGTTTAAAAAACAAATTTAATACCATCAACTTTGCAGTTACTGAGCGTCGCGAACCCTCCTGTAATCCAGATAGCATTCAGCATCGTGTACGTCATGTACATTATGTTTATCATGTTCGTTTATTCGTCAGTTGGAGATGAACTGCTGACACAAGTAATTTCATTTATTTTTAGTGTCCGAGATTTTCCAGCTGATTCTCTATTGTTTTTCCGCTGTGTTCCGTTGTTTTCTATTCTTGGTTGTTTTAGAGCGATGCTATACGAGACGCGGCTTACAATTGTCACTGGTACAATCTAACACCTCGAGAGGCTATTCAGATGATTCCGATTTTACTTCAGTCTCAAAAGCCTCTCAAAATAACTGCCGGAAAATTCGTTCCTCTGACTCTCACTACATTCGCATCTGTAAGTTGCTTTGACTCCATGTAAAATAAGGTTACCCTGGGCACAAAAAAAAATCCAATAGTATTCCCATCTATCACTGTTCCAGTTGATGAAAACGGCTGCTGGATACATTTCATTTCTTCTCGCCGTTAAGGAGTAGCCTTAGCCTCGAGAAGTTCTATCGAAGGCAGTACGTTAAAAAAGAAAAAAGTTATTGTTAGTGACGAATGTACTGTTTACGAATGCACCGACGGTTCGTATAATACCCCAAATAAATGTTTCGCAAGTCATTATTTAATACATGAAGTTTTATATGCAAGATTATTTCCATCCACGAACAGTACAAAATATTTTTCCCTGAGTGAGCAGAGCATTCAAGTCTCCCGTATGCTAGGAGCTCGAGACAACTGCTCGACCTTCGATTAAACATTTTTTTAATAATCGCATACACAAACCCTCCGTCTTGAGTGCAGTGAATATATAAGTAGAATTTCACCTAATCCTGCAAAGCTATAATTTTCCCACATAAAATAAACTAGCGTCAACACGACCCGTGCTACATGGCGTATGCACACGTTTCTGGATGAAAGTGGCGGAGTGTACAGTTGTGGTTCGGACTTTGGACTGCAGGTGACCCTACGCAGTGATGTGTCCGATACCTGCGGTCAACCTTACCAACAGTCGTGAATAGCTGGTGACGGGTGTACCGGCCAATTCTGAGCGATGCGGTTAGCTCTACCAATAAAAAAGCTTCAGGCGCTTGGCATTCGCCCCAACACCCACCGTACATTGCTCAGCCTGATGCTTTTTACCCTTACAGACCGCATCGTATTTTCCCCGTCAATCCATTTCGTTTCATTACGTACGTTGAAAGTTAATTTGGAACAATGGAAAAATCACAACAATCCACGTGGTAATCCACTAATTGCCACAGATTAAATCGACGAAGCGTCGGATGGCTCTGCGATTGTTATTGACGTACCCGCAATCGCAGTCACGCAATGTACGAACAAACAATGTATACTTATATAAAGTTTTATGGATTATTCCGTTGAAGCGACGAAACTGCCGTATCATTAACGTAAACCGTAACATTGAGTCGCGTATTCAGTTACTCGCCGTCCAATAACACAGCCGTGTGTAATGCAATCGACAAGGGCATTTGTTCCCTAGCTTATAGTGAAATAATATTTACAATGTGTAATGTCTACACGGTACTGTGTCTGATGTTGTTCCTATCAAAGTACGTTGATTCCAAGATTCTTCGTGGGCAACTGGTGACCGACAAAGTACGCGAGTTTTGTTGTCGCTGGGCACGCACAAGTTTTCTCCTCACCGCCCTTTGACCTCGTGTTGCTTTTTTTGCTTTTGTACATTCTACAAGTTTCCGGTCTTATTATCCTCGATACGATAACATATAGATACGTTGCCAAGCAAACAATACTGCTAACCCATTCTTTGGGCCCCCAAAAGACAACGGCACGCACACAACAGCTCTGAACGTGGAGTTGAAATCGTAAATTGGCTTGTATATATACATATATATTCTCTGCTGTTTGTTTTTTTCCCAGGATTGGGCATTCCTCGCGAGATTCTGCTTTCTCTCGGAAAAGGGTAGATTTCAGTACAACTTGAAGATTAACGGTAATGTCAGTGAGGACAGTAGCGTGAACTTGTTGCTTTATTACGACGCACCGAATCAATGGCCAAGTGTGTATCCATCGGATTTATCGTGTTACGAAAAGCTGTCGATACTGAGTGTGAAGCACGGTCAGATAGTTCCTCTCTGGACGATACGAGGCATCCCGGTTGCGGGATGCAAGCTTAGCAATGAGACTGAGGTAAAGGTGCGTTGCAAGAGTCACAGAGAGTTTAGGTCGGCAAGGCCGAGATGGTGGTTCATCGCATTGGCCGACTGTTCGTCTACGAAGGGTCTGAACGTCACGTATTGGATATCGCTGACGAATGGACCGCCTGGAAGTTTTTGGCGGGAACACTTCTCCGCCGACGAATTTTGTAAGTTAATTTTTGTTCTTCTTACTTCACCAAATGTCTCCTTGCCGACTTGTCGTTAATCGAAGAAACTTCTTGGTGTCGATTCAGATATACTGCCCGAACTTATAGCGACCGGCTGTGCCTACATCGTAATGTTGGGACTGAGCCTGTACTCGGCGAACCAATTGCGCTCGAGAAGATTGCTTCACGTGTCTTACAAGATATTCGTGATATCGGTAATTTGCCAGTTAATGGGGATACTGTGCGAGACGGGGAGCCTTACGAAATACGCCCTAACCGGCATCGAAGAAACGACGTTTTCAGTGATTGGTGGAATTTTAGAATCCTATTCAGAGACACTCTACACAGTCCTGATGCTTCTGCTAGCACTCGGCTATACGGTGACGAAAAGCCAGCTGACGCAGGAACAAATTCTGGGATTATTTGCGTTCGTCGGTACTACCCTCTTGTTGCAAATGTCATTGTTTATATATCAATCGGAGGTATTCGACCCCGGTCTCGTGCTGTACATTTACGAATCACCGCCGGGTTATTGCCTTCTATCTATTAAAATCAGCACTTGGCTGGTGTTCGTCATGTGCTGCTACAGAACTAGCAGAAACACTCCGAGTAAATTCCTATTTTACGCCTCGCTAATGTCGCTGGGATCGACGTGGTTCCTGTGCCATCCGATAACGGTACATTTCTCGTTTGTCGTAAAGACTAATTTACCTTTACTCGAAATACGGCGATGCAGAATCTTACACGACTTTACCCTTGCAGGTATTGGCCATCACTCTGATAATAGAAAAATGGGCGAGGGAGAGCGTCGTTAAGGGATGCTCTCTGTGGATCGTATTTCTCGGTCACGCGATGTTTCTCTGGGTCACGCGCCCTTCGAGCGCCAACACCCGGTTCCCGTTTCACATAAGAACGTGCCAGGTCGTGCCCGTGCAAATAGCACAGAATCACAGTTACGAGCCGCAATCACGTTCGACCGCCGCTCTCTTCACCCTCACGCAGTTTACCTCGAACGGAGCAACGGCGCCGAGATGAATGCGACGAATAGGATTATAAGAAAAAATGGCTTCTAGCTTAGAATTAAGAGAGAAATGATATCATGCGTCGAGATTGTTGTGTGTATTCAATCTGTTATTTACATTCTATACATTGTATGTATATAAACTTATTTACATTAATACGAGAGTAAAGTGAATTGGCTTACGGCGCGTAATGTAATCGTTGCATGATCTTCCGGCCACCGACTAATCCAAGCTGGCGGAGAGGATCCATCAAAGAAACTTCGCTTGGGTTTCATTTGCATTGTACATTAATCGCAGGAACCATCGAGCCATCCGTCGCGCCACCTCTGATTGACGAGAGAGCAGTCAAATTTTGGTTTGCCGAGCTTGACGTTCACCTCGTTGTGCACCGAGCACAGCCACTGACTCAGCTGAGACTGCGATTCGGTTTCCGGAGGTGTTTTCTTCAGCTGCACTTGTAAATCCTCGGCGCACGTGTTGCACGGATAAAACTTTGAGAAAACGTCGAAGAATGTTCTCATATCGGCTTTCTGCACACTGGTTGGTTTGTCCGGATAATACGCTGCCATTGTATGCAAAAAGGCCCATGTCTTGGAGCCTAATTCGTCCTTGTCCAGAGGACAATTGTCGCGGATCGACGACGCTAAACCTTCGCTCTTGTCATCTTCTTTTCCAGTGCTCTGTTCGTCATGAAAATAAACGTTAGACGGTACATCAGCATTGAAACGACGCACGCGAAAAATTACGGAAAGAATCGGGATGGGCGGAGGCTTAGAAATTATCACTCAAACCTTTTCCGAATCGTAAGCTTTCTTCTGAATCGCCGCCCACGTTTTGAAATCCGTGCACGTTCGACATGGTTTTTCCTGGACCATCCTTCTCTCGTCAACATGAAGAAACTAACGTTTCAATTGGCTCGGGAACGAACATAACCTCGTTTGCGAGTTCCCGAGATTTGGCGGAACGGGATAATTCCGATCTTACGGTGACGTACCGTAACGTCGCAAGGATGTCAGCGCTTCGGCGTGAATCACGAGAAAAATTGGCAGACGATGAAAAAAGGTTTTCACGTTTTCACGACTCACCTGCGCATTGCCATTCAAGATTTATCTACCCTACGTAGATATCGTACTATATACTCGCGCTGCATGTGGTTACGCGCAGTTACGAGCTTACGATCTTTCAGAGTTGCATCATCTGTTCGACCGGTGAGTGTGTATGTGTACCGTTCAGCCAGTCGCTATGACAACCGTCGCGCAGCGTAAACAAAACTATCTCGAAACGCCGTATAGCGTCGAAAATAAAAAATGTGTCGACGCAGGGCCAAGCTTGTAGTCTTTGCCCTTTATTGTTTTTCTTTATTCTCAACAATAGCTCACAGTGCGTACACCGATGTTGCCGATCAAGTTCTCGAATGGACCGATCGGGGAAGTTGCACAAAGTACGAATATTTCGATACTGATCTGTTCAAGTGCACGAAATGCGCGAGTGGATTAGTCTCATCCGGTAATGGCAAGTAAAACGTCGAACGGTTTACTCTGAAGATAAGCTCGTTATTCGAGCGACTATGCGTATTCTGCATTCGATACGTTCGTACGATTGATATATTTTTCTTCCAGGTCTCGCGTGCGTTTGCGATAAAAATAGTAGAATCGTCGGTATCAAAGGGAACTATCCAATATGCGAGAGATGCGCGGCAGGAAAGATTCTTACGAGCGATGGACACCACTGTATATCGTGCCGGGGGCGCGGTGCCTGTGGCTGTTTGGGAAACGAGATAAGAGGTAATGTTTACTTCTATTTCCATTCTATTTACATCAGTGCACGGTGTTGCAGCTATACCTAAATTTCGACTGAATTTACCCTAATAGACAAGTGCCACGCAAAGGAGCAGATGGCGCGATAATTGCGACATGCAATCGAAGCAGAGTCTACGAATATATTTAAAAATAAAATCGATTTATATATTTTTACGTGAAGAGCAATATATAGAAGCAGATGTAAAAAGTGAAAACTTATTTTCTGTAAACAAATAATAATAATAATGTGCCGTACATGTCGCAAATATTGACCCAATGTTGCTACTTTTCATGGCGCTTGTCTGGGATAGATTTATACCGTATCGTAATAGAAACAAGTTGTACGGCAGCACGGTACTTTCAAAGTTGGGCTTGTTATATTATTCAAGTATACCGTGGTGCGATGCACACTCTGTTCACGGTATCACGGTATATCCAGCTGTGCTTATTTATGTTGTAGCTGAATAAACGATACTATCTATACTTATCTATCCCTACCGTATCCCGTGGAAGTTAGGCATACCCTTAACGAAAATATATATTTTTTTATTCCCCCTTTTAAGGCCTTATCTACATAGAAAAATGTGCCGTGCATTCGCCACGCCGTGCCGTTACAATATCATCACGTGCGGATGCACATGACGATATTGTGACGGCACGGCGTTTTGATACCAGAACCTGCTTGCACAGTTCCAGCTCACTGTGAAGATTGTCAAGATTGTGGAGCTCCACACCAAGCTGGAACTGTGCAAGCAGCTTTTGGTATAAAAATGCCGTGCCGTCACAATATCGTCACATAGGGACGTACATGTCTGTATTGTGCCAGCACGACGTTCGTTCCCGTGCTCTCATCGAGTCAATCCGTAAGTTGCCGGAAGTTGTCTATCTGGGATATCTTCTGTGTGCTATCTAGCCAGTACTCTCGTATCAATTTTTCCGACTTCAAATCACTTGTGAAGTTCACGGCCGCAGCCGTTGTTACTCCCCATACTGTATCGCATTTACACGAGAGCGCACAACTGCGGAAAACCTGCGCCGATACAGCCGATCATTCCAACTGAGTCTTGATGTTCGCATTCTATACTTCGAGTACGTACACCAATCCTCAGAATTCGACTTCCGGCTCAACGGTTCCAATTCGCCAATTAGTGCACGGCTAGGCCGTCACACATCCAAGTACTGACCGCGAACGATTCTGCTAGACTCTGGGGACCACCGAAGCCCTACACATACATGGTGGCCGCGGTCAGGAAAAAGCCGGAAAACCGGGAAAAGTCAGGGAAAAAAAATATTGGTCAGGGAATCAGGGAAAAGTCAGGGAATTTCAAAATTGGTCAGGGAAAAAGTAAATTGTCGCTGGTCGTTCTATAAATATGTACGAAGTACATAAAAGGGAGCCTTAAAAAAAAATTGGGAACATTTTGGAAAAAAAAAAAAAAAAAATAGAATTGAATATTAATACCAATAATTAGGCATTTTCATTTCCATAATTAATTTTTTTTTAATTGAGTTCGTCAGAAGTTTGGTCAGGGAACATTTTTTATTGGTCAGTGAAAAGTCAGGGAAAAGTCAGGGAATTTTTTCCGGGGAAAAAACGGCCATCATGACATAGCATGCACTGCTGTCGGTTTCTTTGAATATTACTAAAAGAAGTGTAAACTTACGTGACCACATAACTCCGTTATTGATTATAGTAGTTTCCGACGGTTTTAAGTTTCCAACGGTTTTAAGTTTCCAACGGTTTACTACTGGCAGCTTTCAGCAATTAATTAATGATGACTTCTAAAAGTTTTTTTACTGGTAAATCGGCGAACTACAATAAATACTCAGTAGTTAACTATTGGAGATTTCCAGTAGATTTCAGTAGCCCTAGCAAGTTGATGGACCGCAAACGGACCGAAAAACGGACACGTCCGTTGGGGTACAAAACGGACCGTAAAAAAAACGACAAAACGGACTGTACATTTTTTGTTGGCATTTGGTCTTTTTTCTGTTGCGGAAACCGAAAACGGGCGGAACGTTTTTTTCGAAAAATTTGCTTCGGGCCGTTTTCGGTTCCCGCAACCGAAAAAGGACCAAGATCATATTTTCATTCTGTCCTTTCATTAAAAACAGAATTAAAAGCAAAACAACAAAAAAATTAAAAAACTTAGCCAAAAATTTAAATCAAAAATATTCGGTCCTTCCTCGGTTTCCGCAAAAAGGACCAATCCAAACGTTTTATCGTTTTTGTGGTCCGTTTCGTTCCCCAACGGACGTGTCCGTTTTTCGGTTCGTTTTTTAGTTTTTTCCCCTAAAAGCAGCCGTCCGTCAACTGGCTAGGAAGTCCGCCAATTTAGCACTGGGTAAGTAGTTCAGTAGTTTATTAGTAATAAACTATTGGATACTCCCAGTAGTTCTTTTCGGTGAGGGTAGTATATTCGGTATCTCAGTATACTTGCACTCAGAATGTAAATTCCATGATGGTATCGCGGTGTTCATACCGTGCACAGTATGGTCTCAATGGACACTTCTTTTTTTTTTAGTTGAAAGAAGCTGGAACGGCACTCTTCTCGATAAACTGCAATGTCTTCCATGCCCAAAAAACACGTACTCGTCGAACGATGGTACTCGATGTCTTCCGTGCTCGACTTCCGGCTCCACCGATTACGGAAGTTGTCCTTTCTCCGAACCGTCTCACGAGAGATCGCACGAGTATTGCCTGCCGCGGAACGCACCTACCGGCTGGTTGGACGTGCGAAATACGTATCTCGTAAAATTCAAAAGGAAGACTGTAGATAGTTACTATTTTAGATCAGAATTGCGATTGGCGATGTATTCGTGCGAGGCAAGTTGTGATTTTTCTTCTTTTTTATTTGTTATTAACGTACTGTCTCGTATCAATTATTATCTTACTGGACGAAAATTGATCCATCAGAAGGGAGATCGAAACGCATGCGAGCATCTCGGGAACATGTGCGTTCTGACTCTCTACAGCGACAGCACACCTTGCAAGCCATTTATGGGCAGAAGCGATAATCCGACAAAGCTATTCTATCGGGAAAGCGACACCAGTATTATTTTGAATAGCCGAACGATCGCGCAACGTTACACTCTCGATCAGACTGATCCGGTGAGTAATTTTTATCGAGCACCCTATGCAAAGAACTCACGATAAAGCTGATATGTTCTTCTTTTCTTCAGAACAGTCGAGTCAAACTAATCGTCGCAGCTTTTACGCTCAGAGGCGAACTCGAGACGATCAACGAGTTGAGTCTGTCTTGTCCGTTCTTCAGCAACGTTCGGTTCGGCGTAAATTTGAGCAAGAGATGTAAAATATCTGCGATCGAATTGACGAATGAAAAAATGATGTTTCTCGTCCCGTATTTATCGTATTCTGATAAGAGTACCGGTAAGAGGTTCCTGCATGCCTTGCCGGTTCTATTCCAGAGTAACAGGCAATCGGTGAGATTTATTTATTTATTTATTTATTTATTTATTTATTTATTTATTTATTTATTTATTTATTTATTTATTTATTTATTTATTTATTTATTTATTTATCAACGGGCAATGCCCGTTTACGCATATAAATAGTCTTTTGAATTTTAAACATTCAATTATTGAGGGGAATTTGTACGTCTGAGAAAAAAATGTTTCAACCACTGTAAAAAATGTATACGCGCTCTGTAGAACGAAGATGATATCGCGCGAAGGCAACTGGTGCGCAAATTTTTCTCCGTCGACAAGATTACTGGCTTCAAGGCGATTCCGAATCCGCGTAACAGCAGCTTCACGAGAGGCTCCGAACTGGAAGTCCTTCGATACATAAAGTCACTGAATCTTTTGTGAGTTTGAACAATATAGTTTCGGTATCGGTGTAACGATTGAGCGTATTGGATTTGTTAAATTATATGCGAGATCGTTTCAGCATCAAAGTGCAGGAGAGAAACAAACAGGGAAAAATATTTCCACCCCTCCTCGTCGTCGAGTACGGCGAGTTGACGAAAGAAGAAATAGCCGCAAACGTCGAAGTTTCGGTGGAATACAAAGTAACGTACAGTCTAGCCGACGATGAAATGAACAGTGCTATCGAGGTACGTTAATCGTAAGAATAGTTTCACCATTTTCATTATGAAAATATGAATATATGTGCAATAAATAAATAATGTCTTTAGGTATGCATCGGAGTATTCACGGGCCTCGCGGTGGCTTTCTCGGCTATCAAAGCCTGGAGTCATTGCAGACGAAACAACGAGAATGGCCCGAGCATCGGAACCTTCTCGTGGTTTATCGTCTACTCCTTCGGAGCTATCGGGAACGCTCTCGTGCTGGTCTGTTCGACTGCCAGCATATACACATTTATATTCTACAAGGGCCAAAAAGTTGTTCATCTATTGCTTCCTAACGATGCCAATGAATTTACCGTTAGAGTTTGCTCCATAGTCGCGTTCGCTTTCAAAGTAAGTGTGCAAAATAATTGACGAACGACATTGATTAACCCTTCACGTACGGGAGCCTTGCGCCAATCGTGAGACTCCGCATGCCGATGGCTCCGCGAGTTTATCGGCCTTCCATTAGAAATATAAATTTCGAATAACAATAGCGTAGCGCATAATTCGATGTATGTTTTTCGCGCCGAGCACAAATCCGACAAAGTGAAGCGTGACGTTGGTATATTTTTACACGTTGAACCTGAATAGGCTACCCGTTTTGCATGAAAATCTAACTCGATGTTGACGTTGAAAAAAAGTTGAAAATTAAAATTTTCATATCGCTTCCTCATAAAAGTTGAAAATTGAAAATTTCATATCGCTTTCTCATAATGTTCTTTTATTCGCGATGCTTCGTCTGTAAGAAAGCCAAAAATACGGACAACGCTTCCTCATAGAAGAAACTTCCACATAGAAGAATAAAGGAACATTATGAGAAAGCGATATGCAAAACGATATAATAATTTCAATTTTCAATTTTTTTGAGATACAGCAATTTTTATACCGCGCAATGTATAAAAACGAGAATCCGTACGTGAAGAGTTAAATTCAAACGATATTTATTGTATTTTATGTTGAATTCAGGCTGTAGAGATATTGGGGTTGATCTATCAGTATCGGAAGGTCAATGTATTCTTCATCGATTGGGAACAACCGAGAAAGATCGTCAGCACTCCTTTCAAGTACGATTCTCCACGAACGTCCCTCAGGAAGTCTTACACGGGTAGATTCACCATCGATCCAGCCAACACGCTGCAAAGTGCATCGGAAATAATCGCCGCCCGTAGGAACAAAACTCCATCGAAGTCGAGCCAGGGGAGCAACAGTACACCCAGTCGACAATCGGGCAGCAGAGTAGTGGATCCTCCGGGGGCCGATTATCCAGCAGTTTGTTTCGAAACTAATTTTTCTAACGACGAACAAGATTTATCGTCGTTGACCGATTCGGTCAGTATATGGAGAACGTGTGTCGTTGCGAACGAGTGGCTCAAGATCAGAACGAAGAGAAAAATCAATGTATTCTTGCAAATGCTCGTCACGTTATTAATCTTGGAGGTGAGTCCCGATACAACCAATGAATCAACCCGGTTTCAATTAAGGAGGCAACACATATACATTCCCAACCAAAAGTTTAATTTGATAAAAATATCAGTACCGCATGATATGCCAAAAATCTGAAAAGATCAGTCGTAGTAATGATGGGAAACCTTTCATTTTTTTCATTTTAAATGAATTTCTTGTTTTCTTAGAAGTCATATGATTTTTTTCAGAAGTTTCTTATATTTCAACATTTTTCTTCTCGAAAATTTGAAAAATTGATGTAGAGGCACGAATTTCGAATATGTTGGAAAAAGTATCGAGGCGATTCGGCCAACAGTTCCGTAGTTGTGGCGTTTAAAAAAATTCGAAAGGGAACATTCAAAAATGCAAGAAAATTTTGCAAAAATTCATGTGTCTTCTAGAAAATCAACGCATTCATTTGAAAAGATAAAAAAAGGTTTATTGATTATTTTTTAACAATTTTTTTTTTTAGCAATTAATAACTTTTTGACGTTATTATTATGTAAAATTAATGTTGTTGGCAATTTTAATACAGTTAATTTTTTTGGGATTTTGATACCATTAGGAAGTGTTCCAATTCTCACTGAATTTCACTTTTGGCTAGCAATATACGTGTGATGCATCCTTAAATCATTTAATGTTTCAGTTTAAAAAAAGAAAAACTAAATACGCTTTCTCATGTTCAAGATTATAGGTGTAAAATATTGGTCGATGGCTGTACCCGAATTGACAATCGATCGTGAAAAAATGCTTTCGGTGGATGAAAGCTTCACTCTGCAATACGCTGTCGGGATTTTGACGTACACGATCGTTTATTTCGTACAGTGGTGGCTCACCGTTTTTATGTGGGAGAGATACGTTAAAAATCAACTTCAACAATTCATCGATCTTTGTTCTATAGCGAACATCAGTGCTTTTATACTTTCGCACGATTATTACGGTTACTACATTCACGGAAGGTAAAGAGAAACTGAGTGTCTCGAATAATAGGGCGTTGTCCAATGTGAGATTCGTTATTCAAACTAATTATCCTGAACCTTCGTTAAAGGTCCGTTCACGGCTTCGCGGACACCGATCTGTTGACTCTGATAAACGATTTGAAACGGGAAGAGAATAATTTGTGCGCTCACAGAGGTCTCATCGCAGGCACTACCGAACAGACCTTCATTATTTCGGTATCGAAAACGTTTCGATCGTTTTACGATGCCCTCTTGGGCGCTCAAAGCTCGGTAAATAGATTTACAATTCCCAGTCAACGAGGTTTGCGCTCACGTGATCCGACTATTTATCCCCGTAATCCGATTGTTTCAGGGTAACAGAAAATTCTTGAGAAGCGTCTCGAGGACACCCGACTGGGACGAGCGATGGAGGACTCACTTGAAGCTAAGAAAATTCCTCTCAAGCTTCTTGGACCATTGTTTCAAGAACGTCGACTACACAGTCAAGGATAGGCACTTTCTTGAAAAATTGTGCGACGTCGAAATGGCGGACGCCGACGAGAAGTCGGTATTTTACATCGGTAACGAAATCATCGCTGTGCGCGTTTTATATTTTTTAAAAAGCGTACAACTACCGTCCCGAATATGATGCAGTTTCCATTTGCCTTTCCAGACAACCACTACTCCTTCGACCGGACACTTTTTTACGGCAACGAATGGACCCTCGCTACATTCGAAGTAACAGTCTTCCTTCTGGTCTTGGTTCTCGGAGGGAGTTACATTCTCGCTTCCGTAGTCACGGTCTTCGCCGCGAAAGCCGTTAACGCCGTCGCCACGTTCGATGGAAAGAGGATTCTCGCTAGCAAGACCCTCATCGACGAGAGATTCTTAGGCTCCTAATTGTCTCATTCGTCGGAACTGAAGAATTTAAAGGAAAATTAAGGATGCACCATGGTTTATTCGTCCCTCCTTTCATTTTATTTCAATTATCGTATATTATTTTATTCTATGAATTACTCGTTTTTCTCCTTGACGCTTTGAAAATCATCGTACGGCGATGGTATCTAGTGATGCTCGCCCTCTCCGTGCGCCTCGTGATGACCGTGACCGTAATCAATGCCCAGTGCTTTTTCTGCCCCAATCGTAATCAAGAAAGCTGCTAGACCAGTTTTCCAACCTCGGAAGATCATCTTTCCCCATCGTTGCCGCTCCGTTCCATACTTCGGATTGTAGCGCCAGATGTGATTTCGCTTCCACGGATCCTTGAGCCCCTGTTTCTCTAGCTTCTCGTGGATCTTCGCTAGGTCAGGAGCGTTCTCCATTTTGTAGAATTCTGGTTTCTGGACCTTCATGGGATCCTCGCCGGAGCCATGCCCGTGCGCGTGACCTCCCATGTTCTGCGAACAGACATAAAAAAAACTAGGTCAACGATGTGGATACAAAAAATGTTCGTCAGACTTTAACGAAGCATCGAATAAACAGTTCGGTGAAGCCGAAAGATTCGTTGAGCGATTAAGTTATGCTACCGAACAAATGCGGAAACGAGTGTCGCTCGTTCGACTGCGATCGAACTTCGATTGCGCGAGTACAAATTGAGAGTCAAAGATTAACGGGCCTTCTTGCCAGCTTCGATTCAACTTAAATTGTCAAACCGTCAAATCACCTTCGCCAATCGTAAAAACAACAAAAAAATAACAATTATGTAATGTATAACCTCGAGAGATTCGGTCTAAGCAGAGTGTACGAAAGCTCGATCAGCTGTTAGTCGAGCAAGGTGCATGCAGCGCGTAGACAGCCGGCTACGAGGATCTCCCGTAACCGACGGCAGCGACCCGCGATCGATCGTCGTGTCCTCGTAACACGGCGTTTTTCCACCGAGCTACACCGTCGCGTTACCTCGGCGTTTCGGTGTGGCGTCTCCCGGCCAATCAAACTTTGGCGCTGGCATTCCCATGCTCTCGGCATGTCCGTAATTAGAGAGCGAAAGAAAAAAAAAAAGGAAAAGAAAGAAAGGGTTGCCCGATTTGTGATTCAGTTGCGAGCGCAGAGTTGTGACGCGAAGGCCCGAACCATGGATGCGTGAAAGGTGCGCTGTATATCCGGTTGTAAGCCAGCACAGTCCCGCAGTAAACGCAGTCGTCAGCCGAATTCCAAATGTTTCCGACTGTCGTCATCGTGTACCGTTGTCGCGTCGCGGGTGTGATGTAGCTCAGGTCGACGAGTGGCAAATCCACCGTTCCGCCGACGAGGAAACACTTCGCCGAGCGCCAGCTCAAAAGACGCTCCGTTCTAAAGAGGAGGAGCAGCGCACAGCGAGAATGGCCACGAGCGAGGAAAGCTCGGCGAGCGAGCTGCGGGCGGAGATCGAGAGGCTATCGCAGGAGTTGGATCTCGTCTCGACCGAAAAAATTCAGTCGGCCCAGTACGGGCTCGCTCTTCTCGAGGAAAAGTCGGGCCTCGAGCAACGCTGCAACGATCTCGAGAGCCTCTACGAGAACGCCAGACACGAGCTCGAAATCACTCAAGAGGTTAGTCTGTTCGTCTGTCTAGTTTTTCAACGTATATATGTTATGTTAGCCGGCAGTTCTTTTTGTTCCTCGCACCGACGACCGTTCCGACAATTAACATTGTCGAAACACCGACGTTCGTTTCGGAGCGGAGCTTCGTTTCTCATTTCCGGAGCGACGATACCGTCGCTTGATTTATTTACTTTTCATAAATAAACAACGTGGCATTGACAATAATAATAATATTAACGATAATGATAATAATAATAAAAAAAATTGGATGCTCATTTGCGTGATGATGATGCACATTTTTTTATACACTATGCAATGGCGAAAGTCTCTGATGATTATACTAATAATAATATTTATTTCTCATCAAAATTGCGATATTCCATTTTCAAGATTAAGAAGTACATGTTATGAATGAGATTAGCCATGCGTGAGAAATTTTTTTTCTGTCCCTTAAGTAATAATTTAATTCTTACTTCTCAGGCACTCGCAAAGTTTCAAACGACCACAAAGCTCACCACGAAGAGCGGTATAGAACAGGAAGAAAGTTTGCTATCGGAGAGCGCGGCGAGGGAGACTATTCTTCAGACGCACATCGTGGAATTGGAGAATGAAACTAAGCAGGTATCGTATTAATTTACCATTCCCTCAAACATATTTTTTCGAATTTACACAGTCAGTTACTAATCGTCCATTAAACAGTTGCGTCACGAGCTCGAGCGCGTGCAAGCGGAGCGCGATCACGCGTTGCAGGATCGCGAGGATGTGGGCAAGGATCATCTTCAGGCGGAGTCGGAGCGCAAGAGTCTCAGAACGGAATTGCGCGAGTGCCGTTTCCGCGAGACGAGACTGTTGCAGGATTACACGGAATTGGAGGACGAGAATATATCGTTGCAGAAGCAAGTTTCCGGCTTGAGATCGAGTCAGGTTGAGTTCGAGGGTGCGAAACACGAGATCCGACGATTGACCGAGGAAGTCGAACTGCTCAACAGCCAAGTCGAGGAGCTGACGAATCTGAAGAAGATCGCCGAGAAACAGATGGAGGAGGCGCTGGAGTCGCTGCAGGCCGAGCGGGAGGCAAAGTACGCTCTGAAGAAAGAGCTCGACCAGCGTATGAACAGCGAGTCGATCTACAATCTGAGCAATCTCGCTCTATCGATACGCGGTATAACCGACGATCAGACGATCTGCAGCGACGGTGAGGACGATTCGCCGGCGTTGCGGAGAATCGAAGCCGATCTCAAGACCCAAGAACCCGGCACCTCGACGGCCGGCAAGCAAGTCGATCTGTTCTCGGAGATACATCTGAACGAGCTGAAGAAACTCGAGAAACAGCTCGAGCTAGCCGAATCCGAAAAATCGCTGCTGACGCTGAACCTGCGGGAATCGCAGCACGCCGTCGAGAAGAGTCAGGGCGAGCTGCAATCCTTCGTCGCTCGCATAGTCCAGCTTGCCGCGCACGTTGATTCGCTTCATCATCTTCACTCCAAACTCCCGGAGAAACAGATGGAAGAGACGGCACTGGACAAACTCTCTCAGGTCGGTGCTAAGTTCCCGCTGATGTGGAGTGACTTTTGCGTCAACTTCGTCGTTCCTAATGCTCGCACGTTTTTCAGGCCGTCGTTCAGTATCATCAGTGGAGCTCGATGTCGGCGCGAGAGATCGAACAGCTGCAAAAAGACCTGGCGGAACTCGAGCAGGGCTTGACCGTCTCCGACACGACGCAACAGTTGAGAACCGAACTCACCAACATCAGAAACAAGGTAGTACTGCGTGCTTTCATACTAACTGTATTGAGTACCAAGTTTACACCGTAAAAAAGGTTTGAACGTTTGACAAACGTTTCTTGTCCACGAAGGTCCACAATCTTTTTCCTGGTAATTTTGGTTTTTCTGTTTCCTTTTTTTTTCAACGAACCTTATTTTCAATCTAAAAAAATTGTGGACCTAGAAAGAAAAAAAAATACCGAACTTTTGAGGACTAAGAATAATTTGTTGAATGCACAGACCTTTTGTTATCGCGTATTACGAGTGAATCGTCAAAGAGAGTTTGGCAAAGACGTGCAGCGGCACTAGGATATTATCGACACGAACTCGGAAACGAGCCGGACATTTGTTTTATTTTATTAAAAAATTATTTTTATCGCGCTATAGTTATCATACTTCAAAATGCATATTAATCGGTGTACAATATTGAGAGTATGGACGTGCCACTGCTATACCTGGCTATGAGATTAGTGCGGATTGCGGATTTTGAAAGGAACTTGTGCCGTTTCAGATCCCAGTATCAGAGAAGATCCTTCAGGAAAAGGTTGGAGCGTGTGGCCCTGTTTTTTTACGTATTTACCTATCATTATACTACATTTTTTTTTTAATAGAGAAATAATTAATTATTTGAGTTTACTTTTGCCTCTCTAATGACATGTACTACAAACACGTTGGCTTTCTCCGATGTCCTAACAGCGTCTTTACTGGGTCCCGCTTCTGTCTACTATTTTTTACTCTTGTCTCTCTCACTCTCTTAGCTTATCGTAACCGTAAACCGTATTCAATACGTGCGCAGATGCGAGGATTAATCACGACTTATTTCGTATCGTAACCTGAATTTTTCCAAGTCAGTTAAGTTCGATCTACGAAAAAAAAATCTTTGCTCCTAAAAAAAAAAAAAACAAATCGAATTTCTCTCGAATGCCACGCCAAGTCGAGCGACTACGTGTAAGCGCGCACGGATCTCTATGCTTTTGAGATGCAATACGCTTTTACGAACGCTGGGGAAACGCGTTCGGCGCTGCCCCATTCTACCTATCCGCTGATCGTCAATCGTTCGTCATTAATATAACTGGTACAGCATGATCTTCGAAATCCCGCAGGTCCGCTGCACGAAGCTCGGCACGTAAAAATTAAAAATTAAAACGTTTCGGTACTCGAAACGTTCGAACACACGGCCGTTATCCCCCAGCTCTCGCTGGCCAAGGATATCGAACGATTTTCCCAATTAAAAATCCGTGCTGTCGAGAGAGCATGTGAACTCGGTGAATTTCATCTCAAAATGCTTGTCTGAATCACACATCACCCTCCTCATCGAATGTGTCTCGTAAAGTTTCAATCTCATGCAAAGAGCCCTGCAAGAATTTACGAAAAGTCGCTTAGATTATGCGACAATGAATTAAAAAAAGAACAAAAAATACACAAACTGATAACGATGTAATTGAATAATTGCAGTTGCTGGACACCGAACACAAGAACACACAGCTCGAATCGGACATCGAGATACTGTCGAAACTCGCTTCGGAGGCCGGTGGTTCGCTGGACACGGCGCAGAATGATTTGCAGAATATCTCGGACGAGCTGGCTCAGCTCTACCATCACGTGTGCACGGTTAACGGCGAGACACCGTCGAGGGTCGTTCTCGATCACGAGAAAATCATTCCCGACAAAGAGGAGGAGAACAGCAGCAAGATAGAGTGGTTCAGGACGCTGTCGAAGACCGATTTGTCGATAAAGGACCTCGAGGGCCTGAGCAAGGCCAAGGAGATAAGCAAACACATCGAGACCGCGATGGACCAGATAAAACATCTGAGAAACGCGGTCGAGCACACGATTGATCTTTCGAAACTGAAGGGAAATCAAGGAACCGTGTCCAACGACTCCGAGTGTGAGTATATTCGTCGATTCGTCGACGATCGGCGGTTTGGATGACGTAATTTATAATTGGTATAATTGTTCGTTGCAGCCTCCGGAAGCGAGAACAAAGTAGCATTGACGGATCTTCAGGAAGAGGTGATCAAGCTCAAGGCCTTCCTCTCAGCGAAGTGCGAGCAAATAGCGACCCTGAGAACCGTCCTGAAATCGAACAAGAACACAGCTGAAGTTGCTCTTACGAATTTGAAGAGCAAGTACGCCAGCGAGAAGAGCATAATAAGTGAAACGATCTCCAAGCTAAGGAACGAATTGAGGAGACTGAAGGAAAATGCCGCAACCTTCTCGAGTGAGTACACTGAGAAATGTAGTATTCGTAGCGTGGCGAGAATCTCGCTGCGCGACAATTTTTTCACCCGAGCTCTGATAATTCACCTGGTATTTTCTTCTTTCCTCTTCCACTAACCGATCGATCGTAAAATGTTTAAACGTTACTTACCGTCCGATCAGTATTAATGTATATCGCGGTACTGGTATCGTGCACCGCCACGATCGATTTCGCAATCGCTCTTGTCGTCTGTACCCGGGATTGTTGCCTCCTCGCTTGACGAATAACAACTCACGCGATAATCAACGTCTAACACATGGTGCGACGAGTGACTAAATTTCCGGCTATGAATTATTAAAAGCAGGGTCTGTCGGTCTTCTCCTCCTTTAACTTATCCTCTTTGAGAATGTACCTCTTGTGACAATCTACCAACTAACAATGCGATCCCCAGGTCTGCGCGCAATGTTTGCCGCTCGATGCGAGGAATACGTGACGCAAGTGGACGAGCTCCAGCGTCAGCTCGCTGCCGCTGAGGAGGACAGGAAAACTCTCAACCACCTTCTCCGTCTGGCGGTCCAACAGAAGCTTGGCTTGACAATGAAGCTCGAGGAATTGGAGGTCGATCGAGAGCTGAGAAACTCGAGACGACACGCGTCGGGCGGAAACGGACGAGGCAGAGCACGCGTCACTCAGACGACTAGCCGTCCTCACATGGGACGAGATTTCTTCTAGAAGATGGCCAAGATGTGGAGCAAGGTGTTTTGACGGGATGCACGTGAAATGCCCGAATATCTCGAGATTCGAAAATCAGTACCACTGAAGCGTTTTAGTAACGATACGCCTCAATGGAATTGACTCTTAGTCGGGTCGCAATTAGTATCGGTAGAGATATTTATTACGGACCAAGTTTTGCCGAACTTTGGATTAGGTAATTAGACTGAGATATTGGAACGTTTCAGCAACGTGCATAATCCTCGGCTCCATGTCTCCTCCATCTTTGCTGGAAGCATCTCGGATTTTTTTATAAACCCTTGAATTGTTTGCAATTGGGAGGCCGTTAGAAAGAGATGAACTATTATATTTACCGGGGAAATGACAAATCTCTTGGCCGAATGAGAGAAAGAGCTCTTACGCAGCCTCGCGAGACTGCCATTACGAGAATGACGATCTTACGGTACGATTACGCGTAGAGACAATATTTAATATCATATTCGCAAAAAAAGAAAAAAAAAACAAAAATACAAAAATAAAAAAGGGTAGGGCTTATAATCAACGTAGCGAGGGATAACGAACGTTGATGAAAGTTGAGAATAAACCGTGATAGAAGTAGAGAGGATCGCGGCGACTAGCGATCGTCCTCGATTCCGGCTCGTCCATTATATAGGAATTTAGAACTTTTATATGCTAGAAAAAAAAAACAAACAACTCGTAGATTTTTTCGTCCAACCAAACCTTACCAATTTTTAGACGAGTTATCAATTCCGTCACAGCGTCGTGTCGCCCTGTTGTTTGAATTTATTAAGTTTTAAAGTTAAGACGAAATGAATAATAGGCAACTCGAAACATCACGACAGTTTTAACCTCGTACTCTGCGTACGCGAAAAGTAACAAGTATTAATCGGTTTTTTTTAGTCCCTCTAGAAACGTCGGCAATCTTTGACAACGCCAAATTTTCGTATACTCGGAACGACGCGAAGGGTTAAAATTTTGTAATAAAAAAAGGCCTAATCGGGCCTTGAAGAAAATTGATTCTACTTAGGCAGCTATGTCAATGCGTATTATCTTGATTTACACGTTTTAATAATTCGCGTGTAGTATAACTTATGTTTTTAATTAACTGTAGAATATAATTTTTTGTTTGCTTCGCATCTATGTACCCTGCGACAGGATAACGCTACGCAGCCGTTATCAAATTTTCGTTTCTTTCCACGTATTTTTAATTAACCGCAGAGACGAACGGAGCGGACTCGTCGTTAAACGAAAGGCAGCTTAGTTATTGCTACGGCAACGTCCATTTTCAATGGCCTTTGAGGGACAAAGTCGAGCCGAGCTCGAGGATATTAGGGAGAACGTTAAAGAGATAAATTTTATCAGGAGTGCACACCGACGATCTTTACGTTTTAATTTGGTATTGTAACGCGCGCACGAGAGCGGTCAAACATTAAAAAAAAAAGCAAAGAGAAATTTTTAAAAATTGCAATTATCGCATCAATTGTCAATGTATCGTCGTGCATCAGTATTGTGAATATCAGGTAGCCCGTGTTCGTGTGTGCTCATAAAAAAAAAGAAGAAAAAGTCGTGTCGTTGTCGCAATTTGCTTGGAAGGAAAGTTTGTTATTCTTATTATTGATATCAACGCTGAATTGTATATTAACATTATTTACATAATTGTATATTAATTGATCGATGAAATTGCGGTGGCCGCTTGGCCCCGAGGGAGAGGCGAAAGAATCGTGAGATTCAAAGATCATGCATTGATCGTTCTTTTGATCGATCAGACGCCTCTCTACTATTGTATTTATACTATTACGATTATTACAATCGTCCGTGTCCATTGACGAGTCGATACCGCAATACGAAAGCGAATAATAGTCGTTTGAAAAAATTATAATAATTATGCGGTCAGATTCATCGACCTTCGAAAAATTGATTTTATTGCGTTCTTGTTTATCGACGAATTACGCGAAACTACTTTTACCACATTTTTATTGTTACTGTTTAGTGTTATATCGTCAGTTTTAATTTTTATATTTGCCCCAAAAACTGTTCTCGTTTCCGGGTCCGTATATAACCTCGGACGCAACAGTCCGACCTTTACACGGTATCAACGCGGCCAATGGACTCGGACGAATTGACTTTTTATGTCCAAAACCGAGCCAGTCTCAGACCACCGTCCCTTCCCTTCCTCTCACACCACCGACGCTGGGAACGTGACGCCCGATTGTTCACTTCTGTTTGCCAATTATCAAATATTAAAAGAATTTAAAAAAAAAAACAAAAAATACAAAAAGAGAAGAGTTAAAAAAAAAGGCGATTCCGACTGCCCGAGTCGTCGCCTTTTTGCCGTCCGCGGATGCGCTCCGGATGCGATCAGATTAAACTCGGTCCCCGATAGTAACGGGATCCGATTCTGCGGATCGCGCTTACGTCCTCTCTCTAGTTCCTTCGCTCTTCCATAATAACCGTCGAAAGTTTCTCTCCGCAGATTTTTTCTCGCTCTCCGCGCCTCCCTGCCGTTGGGCAGAGTATTAACCGAATTACAGTCACGATTTGCCTTGCTGCTTTGTCAACGTACTCTACATATAATTACGCTATTACTCCGTCAGTCTTGCGAGAAAGAAACCGGTTAATTGCTCGACCGCTGCGAGCGATACATCTTCGGACAATCGTTATGTTTGGCTCGTGGAGATGAGGCGTCCGAAAAAGAATGTTGAAAAAAAAAGAAAAAAAAATGAGATCAGTCAAGTGTGCTGGTCAGCTCAAGGCTTCTTGAAAAGCTCCAATTGCGTCCCTGACGGCGTACACGTGTCTTGGCCGGTGGTGTGTGTTTGGTTTAGATAACGATGATAATAAAAAAAAAACTCTAACGATTATCTACCAACTATAAAAAATATATATAGAAATATATATATATATTATTACAATAGTAGTACGTTAAGTATTGGATTATAATTAATGATAAACTGGAAAACTGGATGAATTTTTAATGGGAGTAATCGTCGTGTCAGGAATGTCTTTGTAACGCCGTTAAAAGCGCGACGGTCGTTGAACGTTTAACTGCACCCTAAAGGATCCATGCTTGTCGAGTGGTATGCGAAACAAGCGGGTGTGTGTATTTCTTGGAATCATCGTCGACGGAGAAACATATATTGTATCGAATATCGAAATACTGTAGAAAAGAAAAGTGAAAAAAAAAAAATCATCGCATGGATCCGAAAATGTATATACTGTAAATGCACATTGGCGTCACATAACGTTACGAATTTATCCTATAGTACCAAATTGTATTTTAAACGATTAAAACCCGAAACGTTTCTCTCCTCTAGACGTATTGTATACAAAAACAGTGTAACAACGGCTTACCATAGTTACATAGTCGCCGACAAAATTTTCGAGGAATCCGGGGGAGGGTTGGATTCGAAAACAGTTTAATTAGTTCCGTGACATGAATCAAATTTCATAAAGTGGAAGACGAGCTCGATGATATCCGTGTTTGTTGACGAGCCGAAGCGCGCTCGACCATTTCGACGAGCTCGTTGCGTCATCGATTTGTTAATTCTGATCGATGAGAGACAAGCCATACTATATATTTCACTTGTTAGAGCAATTTTTTTTGTAACATAAATGAACGAGAATATAACCATTTGTAACTGCAAATTTGAAACTATTATTGTCTTATCGTAGGTATGTGTGAATTTGTCCTTTATAAAGCGAGCGGTACAGCTGTTCAAATCCGATTATCCCGACGGTGGCGCGCCGTCCCCCCCCCCCCCTTCACCGCGGTGTGAAAATCCCATTGAGAATAGCAAAGAGATACGCAAGAATAGCAAACATTGTGTGGCCTATGTAAAGAGTCAATAATTGGTTTTGAAACGAATGAAAGGATTGCAAGTGATAGACTACAGTATGACTATAGACGGCGTATATTAACGAGTCGTACAGGAAGCTGCGTGGAAGCACTCCATTCTATTGAATGGGCGAAAAAGAACGACCCGATGGAGTCGGCTCGATACTCCATTATAGAAATAGTACTCCACTGTGTGCGGTTGGTCCTCGTCGAAGAATATCCATTATTGAATCCCATTTCATCCACGGATGAATGAATGCTTTTTCGTTATTCCCTCTAAAACTTACTCAATTCGGGCAAAAAAATAGTGGCGCGTCGCGTGAGAAGTGCGATCGTCCGTAAGCACACAAAACAAGACGACGAACGAGCCAGTGAAAGTGAAAGGGGAAGAATCGATCGATAGAGTTTCGAGCGTATGTAAACAGAGCGGAGGGATCTAGTAGCTGTAAAGCAGAAAAAAACACTATATTCTTTTTACTAACACCATCGGTTTTGTCTATGGAACGCTGGGAAACCCATTTTTGCTTCCTCGTGGAGGAAAAACATTTCGAGATTTTTATGAAAATGTGTTCAGAATATTCCAAAACATCGGAAAAATCATATTTAGAAAAAATATCTGAGTGTGTGTGTGTCCGTGTACGTGTTAGACCCGAAAAATTGAAACTCTCATAACTTGAGAACGGCTTGAGCTATCAAACTGAAATTTCTAAGGTAGGTAGAGGGGTCAATTTTCAATGTTTGGTTAAATTTTTAGGAAAACTCTTTCAGTCATAAAAATTTTAGGCGCTTTTGAACTTTGCTAAAAAAAAATCGGTGGGCACTGTAGCTGTTACAATTTTTGAGCTACCAGGCTAAAAGTTGTACATAAAGGGACTATTATCGACCGGTGATCCTCATCTAATATTGCGACGATCGATCGATCCGTTTAAATTTTATAAGATTTCAATTTTTTAAATTTAACGAAAAGTGAGTATTTTCTTTCTGTCGCGAGTTTCCGTAGAAAATATTAAACTTTATTTAGATACGGGTAAACCACGTCGCAGATTCATGACCAGTGGGAAACATACATGAAACGTGGCGCCGAAGTGGTGAATAACTATAATTTTTATAGGGAATCTTTGCAACGAAAATTGCGCAAATTTATGATTTTTTGTATTTTCAAACAGCTATATTTTTTAATCACGATTATTTTCTTTTGTCGACAAACTGGTCATTTTTCAGATGTTACCAAAAAGTTGTCCGTTGTTTGACTTAGGACCGTCAAAATGTTATCCGCAAGCTATCGCATGTCCGAAAGTTGACTTTGGTGTTTGCGTTACCTTACGGATAACATTTTGGCGTTTCGTTGTGAGAAAGCTAAATAATCACGGAAAATGATTTTTCATAGAAGCTTTGTACACAATAGCAGATCAGATGAGGAAGCTTTGTGAAAATCGCGATTTTCACGCTTTCTTTTATGGAGATTGAGTATGCAACGCGATCGATAGTAGGATAATTCAATCTAGTCAATCGAAAAACAAATATTGGAAAATATCGAAACATGGAAGGTGGTAGAAAAAAAAATGGGTACTGTGTCAATCGTGTTCCTTTCTTCAAAGTTCTTTCAATAGTTTCTCGAGCCGTCGAGGACTGACCGTATTTGACATTCACGATAGTGCAAATTGGGCTTCTCGCGCTCGAGTATCTAACGCGACATTGTTCAATAGACTCTTCCATCTTCGAGCGCCCGCCAGTGAGATTACCGCACGCAATAATAACCGCGGGCAATCGGTGACGCCCTCGTGACTCCGAGGAATTCGAGTTCGGGTTTTGGACGTTTGCCAAATGCGGGCTCAACGACTATAACCTCCCGTGAGCATACAACGATGCGCGGTACACCCGCGTCTATATTCTCGAGTCAACAGTAGGGCGTAGATATTCGTATAGGCGAAATCGCAAGGCAAACATGTGCTCGCGCATTCATACATATATCGATAGATACAGTTATAGTTGCGTACACGTGGCATCCATGTGCATTGTATCGTTTGCACGGAGAAACTGGCAGCACCGGCAGTCTATGCACGTTTCAAAACGTTTTGGTCAATGGTAAACACCGAAAGTTTGATTTTTCTCGCTATGGCCCAAAGTTTCATATCACCGAATTATCGAATTCATATTCATACTCATATTCATATTCATATTACCGATTCATATGCATTACCGAATTCATATTCATACTCATACTCATTTCTTATTACCGAATAGGTAAATTAAGCAAGGAATTCGTGACCAATTCATATGGACGAACGTGACGAATTCGTGACCAATTCGCTAATGAATTACCGGAATCATATTCATAATCATATTCATATGGATATTCATTTCATATTACCGAATAGGTAAATTAAGCAACGAATTCGTGATGAATGGGACAAAAAAATACATCGGGTAATGAGTGCGATATTTGCAATGACTGTTAACATAATTATGGACATTTTTTTTAAACCCCTATTCTAAAATTTGCGTATGTGTAGTGAACATTTTCAAAAGCTTCATACTTTTTTGCAGATGACAACACAGTCGCGTACGATAGTACATACATAGCAGTAAAAAACATATATAGAAGTTTCAGGCGACCTTGTAATTTTTGCGAGAATCTTCTCTCCGTGCAGCGATTTTCGGTATTTTCAATCAGTGTGTTTTACGTTGACAAAATATACGAGAGAGGGTACTTGGTGGCGTTACAAAACCGCTCAAAACAAAGACATAACAGAATAAAAAAAAAGGAAAACTACGATCAAGGAGAGAACCCCTTTGAAACTTTGACGAAAGAACTCTTAATAAATCTCGAGGCTCTAACGGCCTCGTGAAAGGTGCTTGTAACAACTTTACGAGCTTCGACTCTCTTTAGTCGTCTATACATCTATGTCCTTTTGCCGCCCGTGGGAAAAGGCGACGAGAGCTTTCCTACCGAGTAACTTCATTCCTCGATCGTTCGAGAGTCTGAAACCAAAGACAAAACACCCTCGAGACGAGGACTCCGGCGAGCTCTGATACGGATGTAACACAGCCACCAATTTGCGTAGGACGAATGTGTCGTGAAGACGATTTTCATCAATAGTGGATTTCAATCTTTATCGACCCGAGTTTGCATCGATTGAAATTGCACCGTTTGTTTTTGTCGCCACAGTTGGTGACAGGAAATTGTAATTCTGGCGTCTTCTCATCTACGATGCGCCATCAATTCGATTCGTAATGGAATTTAGACTATTTTTCGATGAGTATGTAAAGTGCGACCTAGAATTCCAACGCGCAAGAGGGCATCGCTCAAAAGGGTCTTTTGTCTATTAAAGCTGCTTTCACTTGGCGCTGTACAAAAAGTATCGGCTCGTAAGCGAGTAAGCTGGCATCTCGACACTCTGTCGATATATCATCTACCTATAGGGGACTAAGTGCGGCAAAATGGACCGTTGGGAATTTGTTACCAATCTTTCGCGGGATGTAAAAATACAGCGTTTCACCTCAAATGGTTCCCACGGATCCATTTTGCCCCGATTTCCCCTACTATGTAGCATCCTGCAGTAGGGAGCCGCTCAAAGAGGAACAACAACAAAATCAACGAAACCCTCCCAGTGTCAGAGAAAAGGGTATCCCACTCTAACCAAGGTTTCACCCTCTCAATTCGTCCAACCTTCCGGCAAACATCATAGCAGAGAGAAACTGTTGCCGCACATCTGAATATAATTTCTCAATCTCTCCACAGGCAACTGAACTCCGAAGGTTTCATAATTCTTAGCTTTCAAAGTCACATCTGGTAACCGAGAAAGAGATTAAATATAGTTAGTGAACATAAACATGATGATTATTTATTAGACTATGAGACAGGCTTCTTTCTGTTTGACTAAATTGATAGAAAATGTTGGAAGTCCACACCTGTCGCGGCCGGAGTCCGTCGACTGACAGGGTTCTTTGACAGTAATTTTTTATTTTAACAAACTGGGCACCAACTAGTTTCGAAAACTAGTAAACTTTAGAATTTTATTATTTATCTTTATTGAGACGGCACAGGGTCCTCCGTTGCAGGACCGAAGGGCATCGAGGAATTTACAAAATCGGAAGAAAATATAAAAGTTTTTGCAGCAAAAATATATAAGTTTATTATATTGTTGACTTAAGTAAGTGTCTTTTACTTTACTACTACTAGACGTTATTAAGATGCACAATCCAATTCAACGAGCTAACTGCTCCTTGTTCCGGTTGGACAATATTCGACAATTTCACCACTTTACATTTTGACAATATGATCAATGAATGGTAACACACAGTTCATAAATAAATTAGTGCTACGTATAATGACGAGACTCTTCGAGAACTAACTTCCAAGCTCTATCACACCTCATAGCGAAGTGACGATCCATTGTCGTTCCAGTGTCGGCCCTCGTGATGTATTCGTCAATTCATGAGTAATATATAGTTACGATACAAAATTGACGATTTAGATAAACGACCGGAATTCTGGTATAATTATTATGATTTGGCCATATAGTATTTTCTCAATACCGCTCGAGGAGTCGAAACGAGCGGTGATGTCGAGGAAACAGTATCCGTTTTTAATTTTCCTGTCACAACTATGTTGATATATTATTCATATATTAATAAATAATAATAAACATATATATATCTATATATATATACACTAGGGTTTCTAGTGGGTCACGTGCTCCCGTTGAGTGTCTCCAAGACTTACTTAAAATAGGGACTTAACGTAATCAAGACCAGGGACAGGTGTCCCAAGGGACTAATTAAGCCAAAGAGCGCCCCCAGGGTTGCTCAAGGAAACCCTCCCTCCGGTTATCCAAGGCAACCCACCAACCGGGCAGCCCTCCCAGGTTGGGGGCGGTGTAATTTGACCCATTTCTTCTATCCCCCTGACTCTATTATTGAGTGCCCTGATCTTGTTATTGACCAACCGAGCCTGCCACTGATCCCTGATTCAATGATAAACCCCTCTGACCTTATTATTGACACCCCTCTAACCCTTTTATTGACACCCCCGACCCTATTATTGACTGCCCCTAACACTATTGCTGACCCGCCGACCCTATTATTGACCGCCCCTAGCACTATTGTTGACCCGATGACCCTATTATTGATACCCCCCGACCCCATTATTGACTGCCCCTAACATCATTGCTGACCCGCCAACCCTATTAATGACCGCCCCTAGCACTATTGTTGACCCGCTGACCCTATTATTGACCCTCTGACCTTATTACAGACTCCCCCCTCGATTCTTGAACACGGCAAAATTTGTTTATATTATAGAGAAATATAAATTAGTTATATACATATAGCCTTCAATATTTATTATTCAATCGGTGACAATCCGTAGCAGTCACACGGGTATTTGCTAAAGGATGAAATTACCAAATCTCTTTGACTGTGCTCCCATCGGCAGCTGTCGGGCTTCGATAACACAGATCACACATCGATCGCCTAATTCCATAAGGGCATATCGCCTGTGTATAAGCATAGCCTGTTCGCCCTTTTACCATTAGGCCGTCGATATGTGTCGAATTGAAAACAGCGAGAATCTCTCCCAGCTCATTTTTTTCCTCGCTGTCGTTCCCTGTAAAATAAAAAGCGAGTTCTCGAAATTGTGAAAATTTATGTAGCAGGCGTACAGCATTACGTAGTTAACTATGTTAATACTGCATGGTTCCACGATTGGAGCGGTAGCCCGATGGACCGAACCGTCGCGGTCGTCGGATGTGCTTCGGGGCTCTGCTTACACATTTTTTATTTAGCGTATGGCAAACTCCATTTCCCTCTTCCCCCCCCCCCCCCCCCCGCCATCCCGACCGTACCTCTACTGTCCTTTTCACTCTCACGCCCCCTCCTCTCCCTCCAACCGCCCTCCAGCCATGCCTCACCATTGCTCCTCTCGTACTTCGTTGGATTGGCGTTTCCGCGCTCTATGTGGGAAAAGGGAAAACCGCGTGATCGGAAGAGACCGCGCAAACCGAGGTCGTTCCCCGGGCAACCGTGACTAGACGTATCCTACCTGCCCGCCGGTTCGGAGGCTTATCAAACTTCCGTCTGACGTCGTGGTTGTACGGGCTCGTCGACGGCCGACAGATTCGCCGGCTGGGGCCGTCCAGACACGAGCATGCATCACCAAGGTTTATTTATTTTTTCAATCTTTCTATTTTTCATTCCTCTCGATCTTCAGTCACTCACTGGCTTTGGCAATCTTTCTCACTTAGTGGCAGCAACACCGAAAACATATGGCCGTCTGTCGTTATATATCCTCGACGGTTCTTGTAGGACGTTGCTTCGTCGTTATAGGTACCTACCGTATTTATAAGTTCGAGGGTCACCGTTTAACCTTGCCCGACGAGAAACGCGGCGGTCCGCGACGGACCAGGCGTCGTGTGTCGTCCCGCGTCTCTCTCTCGCTTTTCTCTCACTCTCTATCCTATATCCGTCTGTCATTGGCCGCGTCGGAATATATACCTACTAACGACGCGGAATACACTCTCGTAATTTATCCATAACCTGCCGATTTAAAGTGGGTCAACTTTGTACGTACGTCGTTGACGATTCGAATCCGATGAGAGATAACAAAATGGAAAGATAAGGAAGAATACGAAAACAAAAAATCTACACTCGATTGATAGAACATTCCGAGCAGGTGACAATTAATTCTGACAATAGGGCTTTTTTACAATTCTAATGCTTCAAGTATGCCACGGAGATGTTCGAGATTGCTCAGGATGCAAAAAAGATGTATATACATATCGAGGGAATAATAATAATAGTGATATTCGTCTACTCCGTAACGCTGCGGCGTAGACAGGGAGGCCGGTTGCCAGAAACAGTTGAATTCTAATTTTCTTGAGACTCTTGGTCGAGAGCCCAGAGAGCACCCGGCGCAGTCCGCGCGCGTCTATCTATGCGGTACAGGCTACCGGTTGAAGCAGTTACTCAAGACGAGACGACTACCGGCTTTAGAAGTTGTAACGGCTGGGCTGTGGAGTGGGATGGTCTTAACGTACATACACGAATATCTTCGTCTTTTTTTAAATCTTTTTAATTCTACACGGTTAAGTCTACACGGTTCGTTTGTTGTATCGATAGACACGCAATGTACAGTCCCAAGCCGTGAAATATTCAGTGCGAACTCGATATTTCACGGAGGCTTTTGGGGGTTTGTGATTTTTCTCTCCACAAAAAAAAAAGTCGACCAACCGGTAAAAACATTCATGCCTATGAACAACACAGTTTATATCGTTCTGCAATCCCGTTGAAGCATTGATAAACCAATAACCAACAACAAACCAATTTATCTGTCGCATATCCACACTCGAAACCGAATCGCTATTATTAAATTCCTCGATAAACCGTCAATTATGAGACTCGAGAATCCCCGAATTTCAATTCTGTCAGAGAAAAAAAAAAACCCAAACGTATTATTATTCTCAACGTGCAAGTTTAGACCTTCGGCCTCCGAGGCGTCGCGTCCAAGTTGTTCATCTGCGCCTCGAAGTCGCAACCGCCCAACCTATTAATGAGATAAATCTCCGAGCATCCAATTTCTGGTATAGATTTTCTTTTTAACGACGGCCCGGCAATCGTTTAATCGAGCTGGCTCGTCGTCTCGCGGGTGTCCGTGACCTCCGTCAAATCTCGGTACTATGCTGTTCCGGTCAGCTGACGCTGATCTCCGTGCGCTGAGCTCCCCTCCGCGCTCGTCCGTGCGAAACTATCAGCGGTCGGAAGCTCCGGCCAACTATTGTACCTTCAATTGTTATACCTTTCCTCCGACCCAGTCCGCTTTTTATTTATTAAAATTTTCATTCCTCCCCGGCCTTTGCTCTCCGTCTTCTCGTGTTCCGGTCAAGCGAAGCGTCGCGATCGCGGCAGCATCCGTGAGCATCAGCCGCCAGAGCCGTGGGGGCCACGCCCTCGCGAGAAAAACCGTCGCCGGCGCTGCTACCGCCGCCTGCCGCCCGCCGTCGCCGTCTCTGCCAGCCACCCTCGCAGTCGGCGACGCCGCTCTGCCGAGCCAGCGAAGCACACACCTACCCACCCACCGGGCAGCATCCTGAACGGCGCGGACGCCGTCGACGAGCGGTGACTCGCCGGAGTCGACGGGATCGAGTCGCCAGTCTCTCACAGAGCCCGGTAGGACGTACAACACAAATCGCGGCAACCATCGGCCTGAACGCGCGCACTAGCTGCTCGCGCGGGACTGCTAACGTTGCTACCGTTGCCCGCTCTTTCTCTCCGCATCTCCAACCTGCCTCTCCGCTTCTCGCTCCCCCCACGAATTTACGGTGCGAGGAGGAACCGATATTCTCTGTCTGTTTATTATTATATATATATATGTACACGTGCACATATATACATATATCGCGCTCACTTCCACGCGCAAAAATCCTTCCGACAGTCCACGCCGTTTCGGCCGACTCCCTCACCCCCTGCCGGTTCTTCGCCGACTGCCTCGAACTTAGGTGCGCGCGCGCGCGCCAGCTCGCGCATACCCCTCGACCCAACCCCTACTCCCTCCTCTCCTCTATACCTCGCCGCTCGGTCTTAGCATTTGTACTTGGGATATACTTTCACTTATCTCAGTGCTTCTTCGGTAGTCTTATTGGAATTGTTGGACGTTATTCATCCACGGACGGGCGACTCTGTTGACGACTCTACGACTCGTTGGATCGTATTTTTTTTTTACCACTGAATACGACACTCCGTACACGCATATTATCAGTGGTTTTGTTATATCGAAGTGTGTGCGTGTGTGTGCTCGCTTGTCGGGGTGATTTACGCGGGATATTGTTATGTAAAACAAAAACAAATAACGTCGAACGACGGTAACAAAGTGCGGACCAAAAAGTGTTTAGAAAATTCATTTACTTGTTTATTTAAATATATATATGTGTGTACACATATATAAATAAATATATATGTATATGTATATGTAATAGAGCAACGAGTACGAATCAATCTTGACCGGTGCAACGACCTTACAGTTCTCGTGTTACGTTCGACGGGAGAACGAAAAGACTTTTTTTTACCGCTGTTTTTTACCCTCGTCGAGTGCGCCGTTCGGTCGAACAATTCGGTTGGTTAATTGTTCACGAATTTTCGGCCGTTCAAGAAACTTAAAAAACAAGAGAGAATACGAGCGGTTCCCGTGGGTGATCGATGTCAGTGGATCGTTTCTCTCTGCGGCTCAACGGTGCCGTGAACTCGGTGGAAGTGAGTGGAATCGCGCACACCATCCCCTACACACGGTGAGTTACTGTATTTTATTTTTTAGATTTTTTTTTTTGTAATTTCGCGCTATCGAGACTTATTTTTTATTTTATAATTTTTTTGCAAATCCGACAAGCTGGGTGACACAGTGAACTGGAATATGAAAAAACTTGGGAAAGCTCAGTTTCACTCGTCCCTTCAGTCATGTTTATATTCGCCCATATATATATATATATATTATATATGTAAAAAAAACACGGAAAGAGTTGGAAGGCCGGAGATCCGTGCGATTCCTCGCTCGACGTGACAGCTGTGAACGTCGTCGGAACCGGCAGCGAGTGACACGTGTGAAACAGAGTCTCTCCGTTCGGGACGTTGCCTACGATACGATATGGAATATCGAGTGACGAGAGAAAACTCTTCTCGCAAGCGCCGACGGGATTAACGTTTCTGCGTGTCGAAGAGCACACAGAGACAGACGTCCGCTGTATCGATGCATAAACGTCACCTTCGCTGACACCGGCCACGGTGGCGAAGGAGAATTGATTTAGTACATTAACCAACGCCCAATAATCGTAGGCACGGCTGATGAGATGATCCACCGTACACCACGGACACGCTCCTAAGGTCCTTGCGTTGCGTAACGGATTATGCACGACAGAATAATAATAAAGAAAGCTGTTTTTATCGCAGAAAAAATATACATGGATTAAATATACATACTATTATAATTATTAAATATACGTATTATGTTGAAAATAAACAAAAACTGAAAAAATCTGAAAAAATCCCCAAAAATGCAGTGTTGCGTATGAAAATGGTCAAACGATATCTCATAATCGACTGATTTTTTCTTATATTTTTTTTTCGAAAACAATTAGAAAAAAACGGACGATAACGCCGGTCCACTCCGGCTCACATCTTACAATTTTTTTTATATAGACTTTTCACGATTTTTTCAGATTTTTAAATTGTGGCGATCAGTAAGTTCATTTTTTTAATCATAAATAATTATAAACGGTTTTTTAAATCTAATAAAAAATCTGAGTGCTTTTGTGGGTTAGTTCAGTCATATAAAACATCGCGAGCGCAATCCAATATGTGAAGGGTTAGAAACAGGTCGAAATGGTATGGAATGCCTTTCATATATACATTTTACAGAGAGAGAGAGAGAGAGAGAGAGAGAATTATTACGAACGAATCTGTGCAGCGATGTTATCGTTTTCTATTCCACCGGGTAACGAAACTGGCCGAGATGTATTTATAATCGTTGACGAGGCCGAATACCGAAGAAGGATTCTCGGAGAAGTCTCGCGGCATCGCTAAATTCATTTACATCCGCACATATCCGCCTGGATATAGAGACTACCCCGCTCTCGCGCCTCCCGACGCTTCCACCTCGGCTCCCCAGTCAAACACGCTGGATAAATCGTCGAAACCGTCAGTCGTAAATAAAGATGCGGCTCGGAAATAAAAAATAAAAAGAAATTGGTTCGGGAAGGCTTAAACCCGAGGAACTCGAAGGTTCTGGACTGTTTATACATGCATACCGAACGCGGGTGTAATAATAGCCGAGATAAAGCCAACTCTCCCGAGGACTCCCCCTCCTAATGACCACCGAAAGCGATGCGTACATTGTGAGCCACGTCGATATAACAAGCGTTGCTAAACTTTACGAACGTAGAAGAAAAAAAAAAAAAAACAACACCAATGTCGCAACATCCAAGTCTGTTTTGGACACTCGACGCATAAATAGTCTTCGGTGTCGCGATGAAATAATTTGAAAATGCCGTTCCATCGCAGATCGGCAAAGCGCGCGTTTCTAATAAGCGTCACCGAGCGGGTTTCGTATAGCTGTTAAAAATTGTCGCCAAATTTAAATTTAATGTAACGAAAAATCGAGGTGAAATAAATTCTTCGGTTACACGAAACGCGGCTCGATTCAGCACACCGGAAATTAATTTTAACTCGTGCTTGCATATGATGTAAAGGTTTTCCGTACAAAGACTTCGTTGTACCTCGTAGAAACCGCTTTTCATAGAAACATTTTTCGCGTTGCACACCTGCTGACGTCCTGACGAGCAGCAACGCTCAGACGGTGACCGCGCGATGTCGTCGCTGCGGCTCATTGTGTCTCCGGGAGCGCTTTTTCTCGTCGGTTACATGCACGGAAATTGCATATCGCGTAGCCTCGGTTGATGCGGGTTAAATTAAAGATCCGGCCCTCGTTCCGCCCTTTATTAATTCTCGACACGAAACTGCATTTATTTGTATAATTCATGAGAATAACGTAATTAAATGAGGAGCTCTTGCCGGAGGCCTTTCGAGTCCGTTGTACGGGGAGGCTTACTAACATATAACACGACTCGGAGACGCTAATGGAACCTTTTAGGCGCGCGAAATTCGATTCTCTCGAAATTTAAGTTTCAATGGAAAATTCACTTCTCACCTCTATTGGGGAGAAATGAGGGGGGGGGGGGGGGGGCGTACTCGAAAGTAACGGTAAACTCGGTTTCCTCAATTCCCGTCTAAGGGCGAATCATCCGAGGAAGCTCGGAAATGCACGTCGGCCTCTGGAGTTTGCTGATCTTCGTAGTGGTATATCTATATACAGAGAGCGCCGCGCCGACTTCTCGCCTTCGTCTCTTTCTCCTCGGAGCTCCTTATTCCGTCTGGCTTCGCAGTCGCTGCAGTAAAAGCTTTTCACGGTTGTGTGTGACAAATGCCGGAGAGAGGGAAATATGTTGGATTCGGGGCACACAGGGAACGATAAATTTCAATAGACAAGCCGAGCGAAGAGGTTCACCAGTCGAAAAAGTGTCGAAGCGGAGAGAGAGAGAGAGGGCCGGGAAATAATTTGGAGGTCACATTGACTGGTCAATAACCGACCTCGGGTTTGTGGCACAGCGAGAACACAGCGAGTGGCCGAAGCCGGGGATGACAAGCGGCACGGATAAGTCGTTCGCTTACCAAACACGCGAGAACGCTTTTTTTAAAAATAACTTTTACGATCCCACCGGCCCATGGACGACTCGACCCGGAAACCTTGGGAGCTTTTCTTTTTTTTTTTTCTTTACTCTCTTGTTTCTCAAACTTCTTCTATTTATTTTGCCAGTATTTATTTTTCATTTTTCCTTCGGCACGGCAGAGTCTTTCGCAAAGCGTGAGGGAGAGCGGGGCAAAACGGACCCGTCTCGTCGGGCTGCGATGACACTGTTTTTTGTCCCAGTAAAAATTTGTTGAAGTAGTCCGTTTCGCCCCGCTCTCCTGTCTCCTCCGTGCCCTTCCTGGGTTATCTCTGCGCAGATGGGATGATACCGTGTCAGCGATAAAATTATGCAGATTTATGTTAATTAATGTTTGGAATAGAAAAAAAAGAACGTACTCGGCCGTGCGCAAGAAGCGTCGTTGCCAGCTGGCTCCGGCAGAGACTCTACGTTCATCGCTTTGTCGTCGACTCGCTACATGCCCTGTGCAAACATGACGAACGGCAGTCCGTCTCGTACCGCTCGTAACGCGCATGGCGATCCTCTCAACTCGCTTTACGAAAGCGAACAGAGCGGTTCGGCACTCGGTCGTTGTATCGCGAACATTTTTCATTTAGTGTCATATGCGATATTCCCGTCCCGTAAATTCCACGGTATAAGCCGCATTACAGATACTTTGTTGCAGTCTCTCTTTTCGCCATCCGTCGCTGGCAGGTAACTTCGGTGTGATATTGTGAACAACTGTTGTTTTCGGTAGCACAACGACGGCGCGAATTCTCTCGACTCGAAGCAATTGCGTGAGCTTTAAATTCTCCATGAAATGAAAGCCAATGTTTTTTTGTTTTTTTTTTTTTTAATATATACATTCTTGGATCCGACGCCAGAAACACTTTGGCAACAGCGGACTCGCAGTTCTCCTCTCGGGTCTTTCTCGCTGTGGCTCTACCGTCATCCGCGACGGCCTCGGAACTCGGACTGCGGAGAAAAATAATGTATCACAGATTAATCGAATGCATCGAGCGGGGAAAATAAGATACTGACTGGTCGGAAGTTCGTAATCGACTCCCGTTCGATCTTCGGCGACGATGTTGATCGAGGGAAAGTTTTCGAGCCCCAAGCGGCGTCTTTTCTCTCTCTCTTACGTTAATTTAAATTTTGTTGCACCATTTGTTTGTCGGGAATGAAATACTAGTGTCTGAGATTCAGCGAATGCGTCGAAGCTCGCATTTACAATTTCTCTCTGCTCACCGTTGTCGGCTGTACACAGTAAACAATTTTTTTTACTTTTTACAAAAACTTATTGGCCACAAATGTCCACCGTTTTCTATTTGTTAATTTTCCGATCACAACGTCCGGTTCTAGTTTTACAAATAAAAGTAACAACTAAAATTGTTAATTACTCGGGAAACAAAAGGTTTGTAATATTCAAACCTGAACAAACGAGTTTTTCACTTATTTAACATATTTATTTTTACGAAACTTTGTCTTCCGATTTTACGAAATTATTTTTTACTGGCTTGCGTATTCAATAGACATTTCCCGTTCACAAACATCCAGGATTTGTTGCTCTGTTAGTTTTACGATACAGTGTCTCGTTAATTTTACAATTTTTTTGTTTTAAAAATACGGTTTGTTGATTTTCAAAAAGTTGAAAATTGAAATTTTCATATCGCTTCCTCATAATATCCTTTTATTCGCAAAGCTTTTTTTTACTGTGGCACGGTGTTCTTAGGCACGAAATAAACGAATCTATCTATGAGAAAACATTTTGTGTTATTGGCTTCCTCATAGAGGGAGTTTTGCGAATAAAGGTATATTATGAGGAAGTGATATGAAAACTTCAATGTTCAACTTTTTTCAACGTTAACGTCGTGCTTGACTTTTAGGCAAAACGGCTATTCGATTCAATTTCAGCGTGAGAAAATACATGGAATGATGTGCTCCGGAACGCTGTTTGAAACTTTCGATTTTTGCTCAAGAAAGTTTTGCTAATAAAGGTAAATCATCAGGAAGCGATATGAAAATTTCTATTTTCACTGTAAAAAAATCTATTTATATTTGTTTACTATATTATATATTTGAAATATGCTTTTGAGTATTTACGATCATGGATCTGTGCTCGTCGTGGAAAAATACATGGAATTATGCGCTCCGGAATTTTCTCTGCAACTTTCGATTTTTACCAAAGAAATCCAAATGATGCCGCTTTATCTACTTTTTTCAAGCCCGTTATATCCATCATCTTTTGTATTTCTTGCCGTAGAACACAATAGGCACCCGAGATTTTTCGCGATACCATCGGGAAACAATCGCTGCTTGAAAAATACACAAAATCACGCATTTTTGCAATATTGGCTATAAGAATGTCCGATAATTTTTTTTCCTTAGTCATCCCCCCGGTACTATATTAAATGTATTTTTTCATGCTGCGTACGAATCTACCAATTATTTTATACATACATGAATATTTAATATGAAAACTTCGTTCCATACAAAAAACTAATTTCTTACGAAATTAAAAAAATTCAAAATGACATAAAATTTAAACGTTTCGATAAGCCCTCACAAAATTTAATATGGATCATTGCACGATAATATTCTCTTATGTACACGTGTCAACTGTGTACTATCTAGAAAAATAGCTAAACAAATTTTAAGAGGTACACCGCAAACCGAAATTTTTGAAGAAATTAAATACCGCGTACAAAAAAAGCAACTACACATTTTTTAATTAGATTTTGAAGAAATATTGACTATAAGCTATACATACGGTGTGTCAAATTTCAGCTTAGTTATATAGGTTATATCGGTTTGAGCTTTTCGCGTTGATTCATGTAAACACACACACATACACACATATATCCGGAAATTTTTTCTAAATGTAATTTTCGATGTTTTGGAACATTTTGAGCATTCTGACACCAAAATCTCAATTTTTTTTTCACGGAAACAAACCTCCCTCTAAGGAAGCATAAAAAGAGATAGATAGATAGATCCGTTTATTAGGTGTTCCGGGGCCTTAGGCCTCAAAGAACACTGTTCCTTAAGTTACAAAAATCATAACATAAATATGCAAATCATAACAAAAATCGTGCCATACAATCAAAAGCCATAAGCCAAAAGCCAAAATATAATAAATAAAGATATAGCAAATGTAACAAAACTAACATATAATAAAGCAAGAATATGGATGGAAAATACAGCGAATATGGATACAGCGTGACATATGCGCAGTGCGTGCAGTATATACGCGCTAATATGAAAAATATTACAAAATAATATAGCAAAGTAAAATAAAGTATAGCGAGACTACGGAAAAATATACAGCGAAAACATGGAAACCATGAAAAGCGAAAGATGGTGAAATTAACAAGAAAGAAAGACTATGGATGCTTGTGAACAAGAAATATGTTTGTTAAATGTGCAAACCTTTTTCACTGTGTATCTACTGCTTTATCTTAGTTTTGTGTGTGTATGTGTGCGCGCTTTTTTGCAATTACTCATCACAGTTTAATCCCGTTACGTCCGCAGATAAATACAAATAAGGGAGGACAATGTCTTCGCTACGGACACAATCAACCGGGGGCGGAGTCGTTGGTATAAGCAGCGTGGCGTCCGACAGAACCGGAGCGGCTTCGACCGTGGCTGGCTCCAACACTCACTCCCACTCGCACAGGAAACACCATAATCACCACAGGAGCAGAAGCGCCCCGAGGACACCGGAGAAACCGCCGAGAAAACGTCATCTCAATCCCGGACAGAGTCTCGCCTCTATACCCAGTCAGATAAAGCTCTCGATGCTCAACAGCGGACTCATATCCTTCGGTGAGTCTATATACCTTACTCGATGTACTCTCACTTTCTGTTTGTCTCCTATATTTTGCACAGCCCCGTTCTATGTATGTGCATATGTGTATATATATATATATATATATATATATATATATATATATATATATGTGTATAATCTTCCGCTAAGTTACATTATACCGCCGGTATACCTATGTATATGTATCAATCACTTAATAACGAGGATCGATATCCAATGAAGCTTACAGTTATTACATCCATGGTATTGCAAACCCAGCGCGCAGTCTATACACCAAATATTCATCGGAAATATTGCCGCGCAGAGAAGAGAGTTTCGGCACAGTTTGCTGTGCTGCACATTGTTCAGTTGGAATTCGTAGTCAATTCCGGTCTGTAAAAAAAAAAAATGACAATTTTCGACGCTCGGTTTCATGTCGTAAAAGTTTCAAGCGGAGATATAACCGCGAATGCACATGGAAATGACGTATGGGTGGCGCCTATCGATAAATATAACAAAGATGTATGAAAGAATATTTTTGCCGAAAAATTGAATATTTTGGATATATTTCTGCAAATATATGTATGTACGGTTACATATATAGCAATTCAGATGGTAATATATTAGTCACGTAAATCCGGTGAATTTAATATATTTCGAATATATGTTATATTTTCGCGCTGGTAGAGAATTTGGTAAGCATTGGATTGTATAATGACAAAAAAAATTCCGTGGAGCCAAGTGTTCCAATTATTTTTCGGGATACTTTGAGTTGTTTTTTTCGTATGGGTATTGAACAGGATAAAATGTGAGGGGAACATGTTGCAAAATAGGAAAATAAAAATGAAGTGCCCACACTCTGCAGGGCTTGGCACGCTGTTCCCAGCAGCGCCGCACACAATTCCCCATCAGTGAGGCACGGTGCGCAATTTTTCGCTCTTTATTGGGCGAATATTACCAACGCTTTGGCAATCTAATTTTTTTCATCTGAAATTGTGTTTCAAGTTTGATCGAAAGGCTTTTGCCGTTACGTCGATGTTGACAAAACTGCGAATACTCCTTAAGACCATAAAAACACCTCCCTCCCGACCGTCCCGCGTTCAGTCGGTATTAAAAACTGTAACCAACTTTTCTCAAGGGTTCTCGCATGTACGGTCAAAAGAAAAATCTCATCGGAAGCAAATATGATCTCGGCTTTCGATGAGATTTTTCTTTTGATCGTACACGCCAGAATCCTTGAGAGAAGTTGATTACAGTTTTTATAACCGACCTCGCTATTGCACATGCCCTTAAGGCGGAGTAAAATACCGCTGTCGGTAATAAAAACTAATTAATTTTCCGCAACGGCGCTGACAATTTACATTCGAATGCGAATTCTGACATGTATCTGCTGCTATATTCGCTTCATGTACGAATATGCTTTTAGTTACAGTTTCTGTTACCGACCGAGGCCGGTTGGCCCGACGCATGTAATATGTGTGTTGTGAGTTGTTTCAACACACTTGGCAACACGCTTGTTTTTAGAGTGAATATTGAATGCATTTTTCTCCGAAAAGATTCTATAAAATGGGGATTCTATAAATGTAGTCGTTCGAAATCTGTATTCTCGACATCTTTCTGGTAGGTTTGTAGACTATTCAAAATATGAGCTTGTCTCGATTTTCGACTTCAAAAGTTCAGCCTTTCTGCATCTGGTCGTTCAAAATGTTGACCTCCAACTCCTGAAAGTGTATGTTCAATAAAAAAACGCTCGAAAAAATAATCTTTCACCCAAACGGTTACGCGACTTAACTATCTATCGAAAATACAATTATCGATCCACTTATTTTGCGATATTTTATTAGTCGCAATGATGAATAACGAAAAAAATCAATTGAGTCAACAAAATGTGCGCTCACGGGTGGCGAAACAAATGTTTGGTTGATCGAAAGGTATACCTCGTTGATCGAACTAACACGCCGTCGAATCAAATGTTTCTTTACTTACGACGACAATTATTTCGTTCGATCAACCAAAAATTTATTTCGCCACCCGTAAGCGCTCATTTTATTGACTCAATTGATTTTTTTTCTCAGTGTGAGTACCGGCATGTTCGGTTAAAAGAAAAGTCTCATCAAACGCTGTCACGATATTCGCTTTCGATGAAACTTCTCATATTACATACATATTGGGATTGCACACATGCAATCCCAAAAAAAAGTTGGTTACAGTTTTTAATACCGACCGTGGTATTTCGCATAGTCTTAACGGGAACAGAACGTTCCTCTTGATTGAAAAATGACTTGCACACTGGGCTCCACTCCCACCTATCGGCTAGTCTGCACTCTGGTACTGTTTGCGTTAATGCAAAGTTGTAATCCGACGCGAATCCGTAATGCTCGAATAATTAATCAATCATTTATTAGTGTTTGCGAATAATTTGTAAAATAACATAGTGCGCGGGCGGTATAATCGAAGGGCTGGAGCGTTTCCGCACGCTAACGGCCCAAGGACGTCGAGGGGACTCCGTCAGGAAGCGAATAAAGATTTGAATGGCAAATTTTGTCCCATTAGCAAGTCAATACATGGGCATGAGTAATTCTCTGTACCTCGTTCTTGGCTCAGTGCCTCCACCCTCTCTTTCAATCGTCTCCCGTGTTGACGCCGTTGGCCTCATCAGTTCCACGACCCAACCTACCTCCGTAAACAGTTCATAACTTTCGAACTCCCGTATAACTATATACATTGAGATTTTGCCCTCTCGCTCGATCGCTTTGTCACTCCGTCCCTCGCGTACTTTCCTCGTTACATCAATCTTCACGTAGCCGTTGCCCATTAATTTATTCCACTTGACTCTTTTTTCCGTTTTCTCATTTTTTTCGACAACACTCCGTGAACCATCGTCGGACTTATCTTCATTTATTTCTGCGCACAGCTCAGCTGGGCAGATTTGAATATAAAATATTCTATAAAGAACCTGTTTTTCTTTTGTACCTCAATAACTGATTCATTATAACTTTGAGTTCCCCGCGAACCTCGAGTTTGCAGAGGCAAATGTGAAGAAGCTGTTTTGTTATGTTTTCGCATGTTGTAAGGATCGCGCGTTTGCCCTATCAGAGTAATGTCCACATCATTATCGTCAATATACAAGATTTACTATGAGGCTACACTGAGAAAAAGAAATGGTTGGATTAAGCAAATGCGCGTTGACATACGTTCAAAGGTGTATTTTGTTGGTCCAACAAATATGTTTGTTTCAATCGACAAATTTTGAATAAATTGAAGCAAATATTCGTTCAATAACAAAATGCTTTATTTGTATCAAACAAATAACAGCTTTGAACGTATGTCACCACGACTTTTGGTTAATCCAACAAATTTTTTTTCTCAGTGTATTATTATGAAAGTACTTATGTAATTGGTTGTAAGAACCTGAACAAAATGAAATTGCTACTACTAAACTGATTCGTTATCGGAGTCCAAACAAAAAAAAATAGTGTGTGCTAATGACCACATGGCAGAAGTGAAACTACCCTGGAAAGGGAATAGCTACTACTTGCCATATAAATATTCTCTTCGGTTTAGAGGAAAACAATCAAATGCGAAGTAAAAATCGTTAAGGTAAACGTCCCAATGATCGGACGCGTCCCTGGGGCCGGACAAAACGGTGCTTGCAAGAGAGACGGAAATTCGATTTTTCATGGATGTCCGGGGATTAAGACCGCTCCCTTAGGTGTTCGGTCATTGGTATACCTTATAGTTTTACCTTATAGTTGAATTGAGAAAATAGATGGATTATTTTTACAAGACACTGAAACGTTTGAGTTTTTCGTGTGAACGAGCAGGAAGTCTCGATGGCCTTGAACTGCAAAATTGGACGTTGATACCGTACATGTCTTGTTACACGAATATTGGAAGAATAGTAAAGAGTGCTGTCCGGATATGGAATCGGGTACTGGGCACGAGTATGGACATTGTAGAAAGGATTTATTGTACATATATGGATGATGAATGGAAAGTTTAGAAATTGGACGTTGTCAAATATGAATGATTTACTTTAACTTGGCCGCAGCAGGAAACACGCCAATCCTTGTGGACGCATACTTGATCCTTCATCCTAGGCACTTTATTGAGTTAAGAAATGTAATGCTGCTCCTCAAGAAGGGCCCTAAATGAATTTGGAAGAGATTGTATTAATGATTTAATTCAGGAGTTAACCGGGAAGGGAATGCAATTGTGAAGAAGTTGAGTTCAGAAGGAAGTCAGACTCGACAGATTTTACGGAATTTAAGAAATAAGAAATCAGGGATAAGAAAGGAAAGAGCCTATCGAAGTAATGAGCGGTATACGCTTACATTTGATCCTACGATACATCTACGAAAAATGTTTTTTTTCCCGACTGCGCTAAAATAATCACATTTATTGCGTGCAATACGGGTGGAAAATAAGCTATTATTCACCGATGATCATTATTAACATGTACGCATGCGCGGTACAATTTCATTACTCCCTAGGGAATAATAGGGCTCATTAATCCGGCTGGAAGCTCTATTACTCCCGGGGGAGTAACGGTAATTGGCGAAGATGACGATTTTGCGACGCAAGAAATGTAGTTATTTTAACGAAATCGAAAAAAAAATATCGTATGCGACAAGGGAGGAAGTGCATTTTCACCTCGTGTGAATTTCTGCCCTCGCTTCGCTCGGGCATCAAACTTCACACTCGGTGAAAACACGCACTTTCCTCCCTTGTGGCATAATATACTATTTTTTTTTGGTCTTTTAAATTGTTCGTGTGGTTTTCGCGCTAAGACTCGACATAAGGCTCCGTACTCAATGTAATACATTACTTAAATGTATACCCGAGAAATTGAAGATTTTTAAACGCGTAGTTGCTGATGATTAGCGGTAAAATTAGTTTGAATCAAGATTACTCTGCGTTAAACCCTACGACGGCTTACTCACTACCTAACGCCGAACAACTGACGAGTGACATATTAATCAATTTCCATTTGTTGTGATTCTAAGATCGAAATAATGGGTTTATGATAACTGAAAAACGAAATGAAATTTGGTTACTGAAAATTCTTTAGAAACCTTATAAATGCGGTATCTATTGTTGTCCCGGATCTTGTTGTTGCTTCTTCGGTGTCGTTTGACATCATTACTTTTAGTTTTTGTCGTAAAAATTTGTTCAATGGCTGTGATTTGCACGGCAAAGTTAGCGTTAAAGTCACCGCTGATGATCATGGGTACTTTGTCCAAATTGGAATCCAATAGCGCTGCACCCTCGACAGTGTATGCCAGTAATGATTCATGGATGTATTTTATAATGCTCTCCATTTTCTGATTAGGTGAGATGGAATTACTATCGGTATAGAAGATGGAATTCCTATCAGTACAGAAGATGGAATTCCTATCAGTATAGAATTTCTATCCTCCGTAACGCATTCAGCAGCACATAATTCACCGGTGGCCGATGTATCGACGTTTGTGGGTCTTGTGGGTCTTGAAAACTTAAATCCATATGGGCGAAACGGTTAGGTTGCTTCTTCGGTGTCGTTTGACATCATTACTTTTAGTTTTTGTCGTAAAAATTTGTTCAATGGCTGTGATTTGCACGGCAAAGTTAGCGTTAAAGTCACCGCTGATGATCATGGGTACTTTGTCCAAATTGGAATCCAATAGCGCTGCACCCTCGACAGTGTATGCCAGTAATGATTCATGGATGTATTTTATAATGCTCTCCATTTTCTGATTAGGTGAGATGGAATTACCATCGGTATAGAAGATGGAATTCCTATCAGTACAGAAGATGGAATTCCTATGAGTATAGAATTTCTATCCTCCGTAACGCATTCAGCAGCACATAATTCACCGGTGGCCGATGTATCGACGTTTGTGGGTCTTGTGGGTCTTGAAAACTTAAATCCATATGGGCTGTAACAATATTTGGGCTGTCATTAATATTATGAAAGACTGCAACTCCTCCAGCCCGCACGTTTAACGCTTGAAATAGACGACACAATCGAAATGAGGTATATCCACCTTAGCCTCACTGTTGAGCCAAGTTTCCGAGAGAAGCAACACTGTTGACTGTTAAGCCACTGCGCCGACCAGATCTACGGAGTAAGCACGAAAACTCTGGCTATTCAAAGAGAACATTGATAATCCTCTTCTATTTTCGATTAAATCTATTATTAATCTGTGTGTCATGTCTCTAGTCGATTTAGAGACAATTGCCAAATTCTTGCAGAGAGACCATCGATGTTGCTGCTGTTCGTCCGTGATGAAACGCGCAGACATTACGTCGCGACACGATGTAAAATTCCTCGATACAGTCCACTCCCTCTAACTCAACGTTGTCGGGACCGGATTTCCGTGGTACTAGAGAGAGTGGCTTACTAGAGAGTCCCCCACCACAACCTACCGTCAGCCATGTGAAGCGGGCGAAACGGTTAGGTTAGGTCGTTTAGGTTAGGTTAGATGGCAGACAAATTCTCGAAAGTGGGGGTAACGCCTTCTCCTCTGTAGCTTCGCGTTGAGAGAGAATTGAGGGGAAATGGCCTACTAGAGAGCGTTGAGTTAGAGGGAGTTTACTGTACTTGTCACCCGTGGGATCGCAACGTACAATAAATTTCAGCGAGTGTGGTTTATCATACTCGTAGACTACCTCGCGAAACGAGCCTTCCTGTGATTCTTAGTCGCAATTGAGAGTGAGGTGTAAGGAGACAGCAGGAACACTATTTTCGTGACGCACTCGCGCTCAACCGCGCCCATAGAAGTTTAACTGAAAAAAAAACATTGTTATTATACATTGTTATTATACATTGTTATTATACATTGTTATTATACATTGTTATTATACATTGTTATTATACATTGTTATTATACATTGTTATTATACATTGTTATTATACATTGTTATTATACATTGTTATTATACATTGTTATTATACATTGTATAATAAATTTCAGCGAGTGTATTTCATGATACTCGTAGACTACCTCGCTAAACGAGCCTTCGTGTAATTCTTCGTCGCAATTGAGAGAGAGGTATAAGAAGACAGCAGGAACACTATTTTCGTGACGCTCTCGCGCTCAAACGCGCCCATAGAAATTTAACTGAAAAAAAACATTGTTATTATACATTGTACAATAAATTTCAGCGAGTGTGTTTTATCATACTCGTAGACTATCTCGCTAAACGAGCCTCCCTGTGATTCTTAGTCGCAATTGAGAGAGAGGTATAAGAAGACAGCAGGAACACTATTTTCGTGACGTTCTCGCGCGCAACCGCGCCCATAGAAGTTTAACTTTAAAAAAAACCATTGTTATGAAAAGAATGTATATTTCGTTTTCTATTCGAATAATTATCGATTGGTATTGCGAGAGTGCAATCACTGCGCGGTCGAGCAGTCAGGGAAATTTGCGTTTGAAGAGGCCCAGGCATCGAGTTTCGGAATAATCGATAGATAATTAAAGCTAGGGGTTTCGCGGGACACCTCTGCGACTAGTCGTAATTGCCCCGCAGCCGGCGCTCCGAATAGTTGACCCTCCGACACTAGTGTTTCTGGCTTTAGAGTTGCGGTCAGTTTTCAACGTTTATGGAGCGGGAGAGAAACAAGGCGCAATTAATTCTACGTGTTTTCATCGACCCTCCCGAAATTGTCACGTCGCGGTTTCGTCGTTTGCGATTTTCATCGGGAAATGGCAAAAATACATTCGCAATCTCTCAAGCGTTTGAACGACGAAAATAAAATATGGTAAAAAATCGTTTATACAAAAATGTACAGCCACGATAACCGGGACTCCCGAGATCGAAGCATCCCCGGATAACTGAGGTCACGATTAATCCGAATTAAGTGTCATCACTTTTTTAAATTTTAACAAGGCTAATTCCAATTCGGTGCATTAAGCACCCCGGATAACTGAAATCACGGTTGATCCGAATTAGGTGTCCTAATTTTTTTTAATTTTGACAAGGCCTATTCGGTGAATATGAATTATTACTTAACGATTTAAGTTCTAAGGCTCCATTCGATACAAGTGCATTTGAGACGTATCACACACGTTCTTGTCCTCACTTTCCTGGGTTCCGTAATTCATACGTTACTGTTACCGGCTACATTTGAGAAACAAGCCAGAGAAAAAATTAAACATTTTCTCTGTGATGTCATTTCCGGATTGAAAATCTCAGTTTTTAACCAGAAGTGAAGCCGTACGAGAAAACTTAACTTTCGGTTTCGAAATATAGATTTATAACTGGACGTGACGTCATACGTACAGTGACGTCATACGGGAAAACTCCTTTTTCAGTTTCAAAATCTTGTCGTTTGACCGAAAGTGACGTAATACGGGAAAATGGCGTACGGCAGCCAGTATGGGCCAGCGGTGCGCTGTCTTCCAGCTACTGTAGAATCCCACCTGGGAAGATGTGCTGGGTTCTGATTTGTCGTACTCCTCAACACGGAAATTTGAGTTAGCCGGTTTTCTTTTGATGACTCGTTATGCCCCACGTTGGCTCATCATTGATGTGCGTGCTAATCGAGGTGGTCCATATTCCCCACTTTTACTCTAATAGAGTTACGGCGGCGTCGTTTTACTTTATTGCGTTACGGCAATGGTGTAATACTATATCTATACATTATTGAGAGCGACAGCGGCAGCATCTCTAGTTATGCATGTCTCACTAATTGCGTGGGTCGCATTGCCAAGCAAATGCCGTTCTCTACGCGTCATCATTTCGAAAATATACACACTACACGACAATACTGTTCTCACCGGTGCCACGGTGGCGTTAGTTTTTTTTTTTTTTTTTTTTTTATTACGTTGCAGGGAGATGTTGAGTAATGCGATGGTGAATTTTCAACCTCTCTCACCTCTGTATACTATTTTTTTTGCTCCATCTCTCGCTCGCCCGCCGATTCTCTCACGGTCTACTTTACTGACTAGGCTTCGCGTGCGCGCGGGTCAAGTGTCTATTGTGTGCATCTCGCATAGAGTTTCGTCGAGGGTTAACGAGAGAAAGAGCTTGCTTATGCGGAATCCTTTGCTCGACGATGAATAAATACGTGGGCGATGTGTGTATAACATAAACAGTGACAAACACACGGGAAAGTTCTTTCCGTAATCTTTGCGTCGACGGGCGAAGTAAAAAGTTTGCATGTAAACGACTCATTGTTTTATGCGAGATACTCTAATTAATGAGGTGGCAGATTTTTCAAGAGTCAACCACGCGTGTGCACAACTGGATTAACAGTCAGAGCGGAGCAACATTCCGGGGCAAAATGGACCATTTTAAGACTAAGTGAAACCTCCCGCACTGCCCAAACCGGACTCGGTCAGTATCAAAACTGTTATAAACTTTTTTCGCGGACACTGGGCCGTACTGTTGAAACAAATACCTCAATGCTAAAATGATCGAATGCTGACATTATATTCGTATTCGATGAGACTTCTCATTGGTCGTACATGCCACCATTAGTGAAAAAACGTATTACAATTTTTACTACCAACCGCGCTATGTTTTGTGGTATTTTTACTCTTAATCAATTTTTCGAGCGTGATAATAATTTTTTTTTAAGTCTCCTCGTAAATCGGGGACATCGTCCATTTTTTCCCAGGGTTCCATTTTGCGTCGCTCTGCTGTGTTCCATACACTGCGATGTATTGTATTACATAATGCACATAAATATATACATGTTGTTACGTTCTCGTGGAATAACACGGAGAAAATAAATAGATTGGTACACGATTTTTTATAGCGTTGCAAATTTAGTTTTTTTTTTTAGACGCATATATTTATTTATTTTATTTATTAATAACGGGCCAGGCCCAATTACACGGGCTAGATGGGTCCCCATCGCTCAAATAACAATGTGAGAGACATACTTTACAAAGCTCAGGATGCACAATACAACTGATCATACATATGTGAGAATTGGTATCTTAATCAAATCCATTATGCATGTAATACATGAGAGATAGATAAAGGAAACATTATATTAAACCTAAATAAAATCGTACAACGCGGAAATAATTCTAGATTAATTTAATTTAATTTACGGTGCCAGTAGTTTGCCAGTAGTTTGGTAGTATCGTGATAAAAAAACCAACTTGTAACTATAGCAAAATTTGTTAAAACAGCCTTTGTGACTGTAACAAAAAATTTGTTATATGACTGAGTGAGGCTGGTATATGTGCCAACAACTACGACGAGCGCGAGACGCTCGACGCGCAAAATGGAAACAAAGAGACGCGAGGAAACAGTTCCTTTGTATTCGAGTAAAAATCAAAATAGAATGTAATTGCAAACTCTTGGAATTTGATATATAAACTGCGAAAGGTAATACCTTTCGGAGTATAATACGTCTATATACAGCACATTTCAAGAATTCGCAATTGTAAATACAGACCTTATTTTCAATATAATGCAATAATAAAATACAATCGCAGTAAGTTAATCTTCAAATAAATGTATGCACGTATCTATAACTCTCCTATTACCAGTCATTACTCAGCCGTCAAATTACAGCAGGTGTCGTTTGTTCTCATAGCAAACTAAATCGTCGCAGTAACAAGAAAGTTTTGTCCAGATAGCAAAACCAATTGCTTCTACGTAGCAATTTTTTTTTGCTGCTTTTACTAATCGTTTTGCTGCGAGAACGAGAACGAAATTTTTTTTTTTTTTTTATATCTGTTCCACCTGTACGGGGTCCTTGCCCTTTTACACCTCCCACCTCCCCCCCGGATTGCGTCCGCACGGAGAAAAATAGTTCTGTTTCTCTAACAAAATGTAGATCGTTAATAATTTATTGTTGTGGCAGCAAAAATATTTGGCTGCGACACCAAAGTATTTGTTGCCACAGCAAAATATTTGTTGCCACAGCAAAATATTTGCTGTCACAACAAAATATTTCGTTGTCCCTATGTTAACCAGGTAAATTAGTTATGGTAACAAAAGTTTTGTTGTCTCAACCATTTTTTTTCTCCGTGCACGGCCGATTTACCCCCTTACTGAGTCGCATTCACACAAGGGCACAGGGAAACTGCGGAAAACCTGGCCATACACAGACGGCTCTTTCCCCAGAGATTGGTGGTGTTCCTACAGGGTAATCACCAATCTCCGAGAAAATTGCCTCCCGCTTCACGATTCGATGCGCCGGCCAGCGCGCGGCTAAGCGGTCACCCATCCAAGTACTGACCGCGAGCGGTACTGCTTGACTTTGGGGACCGTCAGAGCCACACACCAACCGCGCACCTATCGCTGTCGGTTATTATTAAGTACAATCGCAGGTAATTATCTCGAGCACGAACTGTCAAACGTCTATTCTCTCTGCATGTCCGATCAAGACTTTTGTCATCTGGTCAATCGATAATCCGGCCGTTTGTCATCTGTCATACCGACCTATTCCGTTCATCTATATAATATCGTGTCTCTCGGTCCATCCTCATCTCTATATTCGTTATAATTTATAATATACAAGATCTGACCTTCCATTTCGATCATCTATATAATATCGTGTCTCTTGGTCCATCCTCATCTCTAGGATAAAAGTGGGGAATATGGCCCGGTCCATATATCATTGATATACGTGTTAATCGCGGTGGGCCATATTCACCACTTTTGCCCTATATTCGTTATAATATACAAGATCTGACTTTCCATTTCGATCATCTATATAATATCGTGTCTCTCGGTCCATCCTCATCTCTATATTCGTTATAATTTATAATATACAAGATCTGACATTCCATTTCGATCATCTATATAATATCGTGTCTCGTGGTCCATCCTCATCTCTAGGATAAAAGTGGGGAATATGGCCCGGTCCATATATCATTGATTTACGTGTTAATCGCGGTGGGCCATATTCACCACTTTTGCCCTATATTCGTTATAATATACAAGATCTGACTTTCCATTTCGATCATCTATATAATATCGTGTCTCTCGGTCCATCCTCATCTCTATATTCGTTATAATATACAAGATCTGACTTTACATTTCGATCATCTATATAATATCGTGTCTCTTGGTCCATCCTCATCTCTAGGATAAAAGTGGGGAATATGGCCCGGTCCATATATCATTGATTTACGTGTTAATCGCGGTGGGCCATATTCACCACTTTTGCCCTATATTCGTTATAATATACAAGATCTGACCTTCCATTTCGATCATCTATATAATATCGTGTCTCTTGGTCCATCCTCATCTCTAGGATAAAAGTGGGGAATATGGCCCGGTCCATATATCATTGATATACGTGTTAATCGAGGTGGGCCATATTCACCACTTTTACCCTATATTCGTTATAATATACAAGATCTGACTTTCCATTTCGATCATCTATATAATATCGTGTCTCTCGGTCCATCCTCATCTCTATACTCGTTACAATATACAAGACCTGACCTTCCACTTCGAATTAGTTAATTCGGCTCAGCGGAACGAACCTCGTGTTCTCACTTTTTTCGGTCCCGTCTTCGCCCCCGCCTCGAGCGTGCAGCGCTGTTGATCTTGACACGAATCTTCGCAAGCGTCACTGACCGAGGGCTCTCCGAGAGAGTCTTTGACTCGGAAGATATCTTTTATTGTGCGAGAATGCTTCACCGCGTCGAGTTGACGAGGACGACCGCTACTGCGTACTCTATAGTGTAGAGGTCGTTCGCAGCGGCGCCATCGGTAAAGTCGACCGAGCTCCTTGTCCGGCTGTGTCAGCCGGGAGGTCTTCACTCTCGAGGCCCGTGCCTATTTTCATTTCAAAATAGTCCGAGACGATCCGTGCTATGTGAATTTCAGTTCGGTGCGTAAGACCTTCGCTACGGATGCGTGTACGTGTGTCTGTGTGTCTGTGTGTTAACCGATGCGACGACTCACCGCTTTATTCGAGCAGAAATGCGAGAGCACGAATAACCAATCTACCACTTTTTTTTCGTACATACACGTCGCCGCCATAGTAGAACCTTCATTATCCGCACTTCGATCATCCGAACCCTCAATTATTCGAACCATGGTCTATCCCAAGGCTCGGTTATCCGATCGTTAGCGAGAAATATTATACGATGTTGCTCGCCGCAGCAAGAACCGCGCCCGTGTTCAAGCGCGCTTTTCAGCAGTCTCGCCCACTTCGGCAGAGTCGGACAGCGCGCGTCGGGAACTAGTTTCAATACCAAATCGTTTGAATCGCCTTGCATACGTAGTTCATATTGAAGCGGCTTCGCAATTTCGCTGCCCAAAAGCCCGCAGCTAGGGTTCGGCAATAAAAAATTGACAGCTTTATTTCACAGAACCCTTGAAATGAAACTTCGATGTTGGAAAAACGCTTGAAAATGCTAAGTCGATTCCGAACACACGGAAACAACATTGCTTCATACCGACGGCCGAAGGAATGGTCAGAAATATGTACTCGGCTTCAGATTATTTCGAGGTACATAAGCTCTTGAAAAAAAGAACTTAGATAATAATAACAGATGTGTTAAACAAGGGAAAAAAATTAATTGTTGGGATTAGAAAGAACACTCAAAAATATATCTAAAACGTTATAACTGCGCGTTAAACCATTTATCTGAATTGCCAAAGTTTACGTTGTCCACTGGCGGCGATATTTAACAATATTCGTGTTTAAACGAAAAATTAACTGTATAAATATTATAGAATAAACAGAATTTTGATTTACAAAAGTGCTTTCTAACTTGAATTTTGAATGTCCATATTTAAAAAATCTACATTTGATATAACATTACTGAACTCCATTCTTTAATTTGCGCTATTTTTTAATCTTGATTTAGGTCTATTCTGAAAATATGTAAAAATGACCCGAGGAAAACCTTATAAAATTCTTGAAAATCCTATATTACGAATACATATATTCTAAACATAATAGATCGAGTTTTGACTGCACTTACTACATACATTTTTTTCCAGAGAAAATAAAAAAAATATAAAAAATTATGGACTTAATGAGATCCCACCTTCGCTGTAGGTTTGAAAATATTTATATCTGATACAGGATTTTTGAGAATTTTTTCAGATTTCTTAATACGGGCTAAAAATATGTTCACTTTAAAAAATTGTAATTAATGCAAATAAACAAACAAACAAAAATAAAAATGTTGAGTGATTTGTTGAGTTAGAACAATATTATAAAAAATTACCGACCGAATTGAAGAGGTCGAGGGTCCGACCTAGGTCGAATCGGTATGGAATGCCCGATATACTGTAATTCCATATATGTCTGTCATATATACATTTGCGTTTCGTTTATCCGCATGTTTATTTATCCGAACTAGACCCGGTAACGTCGGGTTCGGATAATCGAAGTCTTACCGTACCTTTACTTTCCTGTTTCTCCTATATTCTCCGAGCTTTATGGATTCCGCTGAGAAGTCATTCTTCCGTACGATTATCACCGTCTACATTTTTGCTCTACAGAAAAAGCGCCGCCTTTTCGCCCATCGCGAAAGCATAAACTCGAAATCGTCCACTCGTTCTTTCCGGCGCGGCGTACGTCGGTCTTGCAGAGGATTAAATTAACAACGCTTATTTGTGATGCACCAAGGCTTAGCATTTGTTTCCGTAAAATGGTTTAAGTAAAAGAGCCCGTACATTGCAAGCGGCATGAGCGGCGACGGTGAAGCGGTCTAACGGTGATAAAGCACGGGCGTAAACGGCCGTTAGCGCGGACCAACCGAACTACCGTTCGGTAATTGGCCGTGGTAGTTGCTGGCACTGTTTTGCCCCTCGTCTTCCTTCCTCCCGCTCTCTCCCCGCTACCGACAGCAGAGCGTGTCTCTCTTTCCCTTTCCGTACGCAGAGTTTAAACTTTAACTCGCTATCGCGGCTGTATATACAGCGTTGACATCCCCCACCGAGGTTTCACTCCTTTGCGCCTAAACTACCAGGCCGCATACCTCACCGCAACAAGCGGTCGCCCAACGAGTCTCCGCGTCTGTCATGGAACTCACGCAACTTCCTAATTGTACAAATAGTATATCAACCCTCCTCATGCCGCAAACGCACGAGACTTATCGGTGTAAAAAGGGTGGAGCGACAAAATTGTAAGAGGGTTAGGGCGAAGGCCATCTTCCGGCCACCCGAGCCGTACTCAGTCGGTAACAAAAACTGTAATTCATTTGTTTCGCCACCACCAATGAACGCGCCTCCAATCTCCCACGTTTCATTGGATCGCCACACGCAGCGATCTCACGCTCTCTTGCGAGCTCTCACCTTCTGCCCTCGTCTCTCACTCCATAGATAATTTAAATAAAATGGAAACAACTACAATATATTTGAAATTAACGGAATTTTTTTTTTTTTTAGAAACTCTTCTTCTTAGTCTTTTTATCTGAAGCGAGTCCGATAAAAAACCATGAAAAAACAGACAATAACAAAACAACTCCGTTGCTATCTCGTCTCCTTCTCTTTCTTCTCTCCTCCGTTCAGACCGTTCGGTAACACCATTATTCTTTGGCCGTCGGTGCTAGATTCTTGCGTGGAAGGAAGAATTTGGTATTAGTCTGCTCGACTGTTTGGATAAGGCAACTAATCATCCGTCTGTATGCCCCGGATTTTTAATGCCCTTCCATATACACAACGAACAGCAGTAAACCGGGATATACGGGATATACGACGCGGCTAAGAGATCCAATAAGAACCCCTAGCGTGTCCTATTACCGTCTCGTACCGTTTGCTCAATCGATCCCCGTGCCTCTTAAGACATAAAGTCGCTTTTATGGATTTCTCCTTATCAGTGTCTTTCTCGCTTATTCGAAAAGTGGATTTACGACGCTAAAGCCTGCGAGGTTCGGTCTGAAGAGGATTTCCAAAAAAATACGCCTGTGCGGTATCCGAAAGGCCGCTTTAAAGGTTGGAATGTGTAGCATTGGATCGTTGGTCGCACAGATTTGGAGCGCTGGATTCCAGGCGGTTGGAGAACGCGTTCACAGCCGACACTTCGATGATTCCCTTTGTTCGACGCAATTATCGGGAGACATCGGATATTCAGCTGAAGTGAGGTGGCAGCGACAATAGGGATGGGATTGAGGGGGGTAACACCAGCGGCAATCCTGTCGGCAACAAGCGGAGATGGGCTACGCCCACGATGGGGTTTGCTCGATGGGCCTGTAGCGCGACGGTCCTCGCGTTACTAATTTGCGTTTTACACTCACAAACACTGACAGTAATAACGAAACAAGCGTAATGTGTAGAACCTTACACAGCGAACGCGAGCTCTCGCTTTATCCGCGAATAATGAAGGTAACAGTAAAAAAAATCTATATGTAAAAAAAGTGAGAGAAACAAAAGGAAACCGGATAACAATACTTTGTCGGGATTGGATGGAGGGTTTCTCGAGTGACGGCCAATTAATTAGCTCGACGAGAATTGAGTAAATCCGAGGCAAGTGGGCTCCCGATGAGCCTTCATTATCGCCCGACGTCGCGGGTTTTGTACACTGAGAGAAGGATCTAGTAAATATGACTATATCGCTTGAGAGATAGTACCATAACACATAGGGTAAAAGTGGGGAATATGGACCGGTCCATATATCATTGATTTACGTGTTAATCGAGGTGGGCCATATTCACCACTTTTACCCTAGTAGTAGGGAACTGGGGCGCCACCTACGGTAGGAAGTACCAGATTTATAAGGATTTTTCGTAGATATTATGGTAAAAATTCTTGGAAAATCTGAATCTTTCCGTCATAGGTGGCGCTTTGGTGCCCTACTACTACACTGATAGAAGGATCTAGTAAAAACTACCGCTCATCTAAGAAAAATGACCATAGCACATAGTAGTAGGGAACTAGGGCGCCTATGGCAGAAAGTCTGAGATTTTCCAAGAATTTTTACCACAATATCTAAGAAAAATTCTTATAAATTCGGTACTTCCTACAATAGGTGGTGTCATTTTTACTAAATCCTGCCCTCAGTGTAGGATAAAAGTGGTGAATATGGCCCACCTCGATTAACACGTAAATCAATGATATGTGGACCGGGCCATATTCCCCACTTTTACCCTATGTGCTATCATAATTTTTCTTAGATGATCCATAGTTTTTACTAGATCCTTCTCTCAGTGTAGTATTTTTCAGTTCTATTTGGGAGCATCGGTATCGAAGAATAATGTAACGCGCAGGCGTCGTTTATTGCACCGGGGCGTACAAGTGCTCTCGCAAAGTACAAAGTTTGGATAGTTAAGTGACACGGAGACTTTGGGCCGGGCGTGACACACGGAGAGTTTAACAGGGCGAGAGCAGGAAAGTGGAGGCGCACCGGAGAGTTTTACAGACGTGTGTATGACACACAGGCGGTGGGAAAAAGTTTTCAAGTTGAAAATTGAGTGGCGTCCATTCCGATGGCTCTCCAGGGAGCGGGTGGCTGCGAACGGTCGACAGCTTTCGCGACGTCCAGGGAGAAGTGCACCGGGACAAGCTTCGCCGGTCCGACGCGTCGGGAAATAAGCTTTGAGTTTTTGGGAGGGCGAGGAACCGGCGTGGCCGAGGCGGACGATGGCCAGCTCTCGCTACCGTATTTCTACCTTCGCGAAAACTTTTTATCCGGACTTTTTTCCTCGTTCCGTGACTCTTTACCTTCCCCCCGCCGCAATCTGTGGCGAGTACTCTATTTCCTATACGTCAAGCGAAAAAGAGCCGAGGATACGACGAGGAGTAAAGGTATAATGAAATTTTTTGTATGCAAAGTTCTCCGCTACGAATAACAATGTTTTCGAGACTGCGGTCTGTGCAAAGTTATGAAAAATCAACTGCATGGAAATAAACTTTTCATCGCGGTTACCCCATCGATCGTGCCCATCTCACGCTGTACGTCGGACAACGGTGGGTATGTTACGGTTATCCAACAATGTAAACATTTTATCGTTTACTGACGGAATGAAGTTTTAGAAAAAAAAAAACAATCTTGAATGGGTACCGAATTTTGGATACCAACTCGACCTCCCTTAAATATAGTGCAAAAACAACATACGGCGAAGTAACACTACGCAAATGTGTTATTTTGTGGGTATTATTTTTTCGTTACGTTATTTCGACCACAAAGCGTACCAAGAGTGTAAATCGCTTCAAAAACTTTTTAAGACCAGCTAAATAAATTAAATCACACTTAATCTTTTTGTTCCGAAATACTCTACGAGATAAATCAACATTGGCCTTTAAATAGTTGCGCAATTCTTTAAAAATCAGCCAGACCATTATTACTCGTTGTCCGTCATTAGCCAGTACGCCCCCCCCCCCTCCCAAGGCATTTCAGCATGTGAAAAGAATACCGTACTCTATATTCATCGGATATTGAATCTGAGACTGATTCGATTCACTTCTCTGATTGCACGCTCGAAACCTCCATCCTCCGCAAGTCACAATTTTTTTATCCTTATTTTTATATTATTACATGCCCTTTTCGTTGCGAAACCGCCTCTCTAATTTGCTCACCCGACATACGTGCCGGCTATCCCAGTATTCACAATTTTCCGAGCTGAGCAAACATGCCCCACGTCGTTCACAACCGACCCGTCGTCTTTGCCCTGCCTCGCAATTACAGCGCGAGCTTCGCATCCCCGTCCTCAGTGGTCTATTCAATTCCGGCTTGCGTCACACAGAAAAAGAGAAGCACCGGATAGAGACTGTGTGCAAATCTAATTACTGGAGTTTCGCTCGGTGCGTCATACGAGCTCGTCTTCCTCGTCTATACTTTTGCCGCTGCTCTCCTCGCACAGCGTCCAACTTCCGTATCTTCGCGAACTCTCATTCCGTCTTCGTTCGTCACTGGGCGCATTCTTCGCGTTCATCTTCGCTGTGCCGAGACACCGTGCATCGGCGGGTCCAGTCGGAAAGGCGTGACCTGCATCCCGAGTCACAGGGACCCATTATATTAGCACCGGTTTAGTATTCGATATACGATAGGTGGGTCGAGGATAACTTGCAATCGTGATTCCACCACTAGCGACTGCTCCACTCGAATTGGCCGCAGACCCGCGGATTCTATGTACAGCGGTCGACCGGATAAGTTAACCCTTTGACCCATACATTTTGACACTGTAAAAACACAAGCTTGGTATTTCATGTCAAGAAATTAGTTTGTAAATATTGAAAACTCAGCGATGCAAAATTCTTGCGATAAAAAAAATCTTCCTTGCGGATGACCGGGTAAGTTAATGTCTCGGGTCAGTCAGCACAACCAGATAACTTAACACCTTCACTATCTGCCCAAGTACCTGGTTTTCCATCCTTACAGTGCAAATATACAGGTGCGCGTCGCGCGGGGGATATGCAAAGCTGAATATGTGTTTCAATTCAATTCAAAGCTATTCCGCGCCTTTTAATTCAAAGTTTCAATTCAAAGCTATATATACCCTGCCTTTCAATTCAAAGTTTCAATTCAAAGCTATTCCCCGCCTTTCAATTCAAAGTTTCAATTCAAAGCTATTCCCTGCCTTTCAATTCAAAGCTATTCCCCGCCTTTCAATTCAAAGTTTCAATTCAAAGCTATTCCCTGCCTTTCAATTCAAAGCTATTCCCCGCCTTTCAATTCAAAGTTTCAATTCAAAGCTATTCCCCGCCTTTCAATTCAAAGCTATTCCCCGCCTTTCAATTCAAAGTTTCAATTCAAAGCTATTCCCCGCCTTTCAATTCAAAGTTTCAATTCAAAGCTATTCCCGCCTTTCAATTTAAAGTTTCAATTCAAAGCTATTCCCCGCCTTTCAATTCAAAGTTTCAATTCAAAGCTATTCCCCGCCTTTCAATTAAAAGTTTCAATTCAAAGCTATACCCAGCCTTTCAATTCAAAGTTTCAATTCAAAGCTATTCCCCGTCTTTCAATTCAAAGTTTCAATTCAAAGCTATTCCCCGCCTTTCAATTCAAAGTTTCAATTCAAAGCTATTCCCCGCCTTTCAATTCAAAGTTTCAATTCAAAGCTATTCCCCGCCTTTCAATTCAAAGTTTCAATTCAAAGCTGAAGGTGTGTTTTCTCTTCTCGACCAAGCAGGTAGGAGGACCCCAAAAAGCTGCGACCTGAAGACGATCTGAAATACAGCGGTTGGCAATACAAACCGTTTATTTTAACCACGTCGGACACTTAGATTCAAACTCGAATTCTTGCGTCAACCTCAATTTATATCTGCTTCATGTAAAAACTCCTTTCTAACAGGAAATGGTCAGCGCCGGTGAGAAAAATGAATTACAGTTTTTGTTACCAAGCGCGCGTGGGACGAGTAGGGAAGAAAAGGTCACCGCACCGCCTTAACTTGTCCGCTCATATTTTATTAACTTACCTGGTTGTGTTAACTCATCCGTTATTAACTTATCCGTTCGTCCACTGTACTCTCCGATTCCTCCCCTCGTCACATTCCCGACCGCCGCTCCGCTCGCCCTTGTCCCAGAGAGATCGCCGGTTTCGAAGCTCCAATTTCGAACACGCGCCGAGGTACTCTGACCCAGCTATGCGGACAACGACGAATGACACGATCTTTTTACCGCGAATCGCGGAATGGTGAAAATCTACCCCGTTGGGAAATTAAAAATAGAACACGATTGATTCCTTGACAGCGGCGGAGGGGAGGGGGAGGGGGAGGGGGAATGGGAATATAGGAGTTCGCAAGCTGCGTATCGCGCAGTACTGTTACCCTCCGGCTGACCGTCTTGTTTTACCCGTTCGGCCACCACAGAGGTGTCTGACCTCCCAGGGGGTTCGACCTCCGCTGCTTTACGGCGCCACTAAACGGGTATATATGTCCGGATGTCAGCGCGGACTGCGGAACAAGAGAACAAGAGAATACGAGAACGCTTCGAGGACTCCGGCACGGTGCTGGATGAATATTAATTTTTCCCTTTTCACTTCGTCCGAAGGAAGAAAAAACCCCTGTCGTTTGCAGCGCCAAAGATACATGGAAGTTCGGAGAGCGCGGATTGCGGAGTCGGGCAAACACGAGAGGAGAGGCGATAAAGAAACCCCGGCAAAAAATATCCTGGGTAACGGTGGGTTGATCATTGGTGCCGCGGGACTCGTTTTCCGGGGTTTCCCCTGTTTCGTCGCGTACTAGTCGTATATCGGGTGAGAATCAAAAGGGCGTAGAACGTATACTTTAACGCCGGATTTGCGGACTTTTGACTTTAACGCGTCATTTTGTATGTATATGTATGTATATGTATGTATCCGTATGTATACGTATGTATACGCATGTATATGTATGTATTCGTATGTATGTGTATGTATACGTATGTATACGTATGTATACGTATGCACACGTATGTATACGTATGCACTCGTATGTATATGTATGTATATGTATGTATATGTATGTATATGTATGTATATGTATGTGTATGTATGTGTATGTATATGTATGTGTATGTATATGTATGTATATGTATGTGTATGTATGTATATGTATGTGTATGTATGTGTATGTATGTATATGTGTCGTACCTGTAACCTACGTGACGTACGACCGAAGCATAAGCTTCCCGGCAGCAGACTCTCGCGAAAAATCACGAGGCGCGTTGCTGATTTCTGACTGCCCCGATGCTGAATGGGGCGATGACGTCGGACGACCCTGACGCGGGTCCCTCGTACTATTTGCAGACCACCGAAATCTATACATACCCTCCGCTCATCTTTTACCTTCCACCGAATATCTATTTTATTTATCGTGGCACGTGTGCGATGTGCGCGTGAAATATTTACTTCAAGTTAAATAAAAGAAGTAAATAATTTTTTTTAAATTACCAACGAAAATTCCATCGATGAATATGAAGGTATTCATCGATGGAATTTTCGTTGGTAAGAGTTGACGGCCTCGCACTTGATCAAGCAGATGAGTTGGTTTATTGCGTACCAGTGAAACGAATTGACGACTAGTGAGCTACACAAATTTTCCCACGTATTTATATCTCGATCTGTATATTAAAAAAATGTTGGATATATTAATATACAAAATTATAAAGTTTATGCCATAAACTGGTATATCGAATTACTTTAATGTATAATATATAATTACTCTTAATAACAATAACATTTTATTTATTTATTTTAGTAATCTTATTACTATTAGTAAATAAATAATAATAAATAATTATTATATATTCTTATAATGGCTTTTCCTGGTGGACGGAAAGAACGATTTTTTGCTTAAAAGAAGAAACGCATAAAAGCTCGTAAGGAGTAGAACCTGTCCGAGCAATGAGGAAGCGGAGTCGTGAAAAGAGAGTAATCGATGAAGGATTGGGAGATGAGAAATGATGAGCTTGGAAGAGATTTGTACTCTTCTGGGCGCGAATCATCCGACAGGAGCCTTGATTGGCCGATAATTGTATTTCCCCTCACTGGGCTTCCCCAGCGCACGTACTCCATGGCTCTTCTCACCACCGCACGGCCAATCTGCTTCCGAGCCGATCAATGACGGCGATACACTACTGGTGTACTATGTATTACTAGCTCGATATCGATTACCTTATTTTCGGGCGGCGCTATTCGTATTGAGCATTCGCCCCGGTACCTTAGATCGAAAACTACATATCGTCACGATACGAAATATCACCGTCGGCGAGAACCTCCCGGTAGACGCTCGGCAACTGAATTTTTTGCACTTTATGTTTGACTTGGTCAACTGCACTCCCAGTATAATTACAGTGAAAGATGAGATTTTGAAACCGGAAGGGACATATTTCCGGTATGACATTACTTCCGGTTAAAAAATGATATTTTCAAACCGGAAGTGACGTATTTTCTGTATGACGTTACCTCTGGTTAAAAAATGATATTTTCAAACCGGAAGTGACGTATTTCCGGTATGACAGCACTTCCGGTTGAAAAATTATATTTTTAAACCGGAAGTGACGTATTTTCTGTATGACGTTACCTCTGGTTAAAAAATGATATTTTCAAACCGGAAGTGACGTATTTCCGGTATGACAGCACTTCCGGTTGAAAAATTATATTTTTAAACGGGAATTGACGTATGTCCGGGATGATGTCACTTTTGGCGACTTTTGGTGACTTTCGGTGATTTTTTGTGACCTTTGGTGACTTTTGTTTTGAAGACCGAGATTTCCAAACCGGAAGTGATATGTTTGTTTGACAATTTTTTATTTGGAGCATTGCGAAAGTGTAACGTGTATTATTAGTCGGTATATATTAAAAAAACATTTGTGGCTGTTACTAATTCCTGAGAGATCGCGACTCGAGATATGATAGCAATTTGTGCCGTGTTGATGAATGAGAGTCGCGTTCCCGTGTTACAAACATATTGTAAGCATCGATTACCGATGTTTACAATATTACCGATATTTATAGCCTCAATACGGTTATCCGTGATAAATTGTGTGATATCGAAAATGGCTTACCATTTAAAGTCATTGAATTAAGAGCGAGGTGAAAAACATTTCAGAAGTAGTGGATACATTTTGCGACGATCATTGGATCGATTAAATCGTGCAGATTTCAAGCAAAATCTTTTTTCATCTTTTCGTCTCATTGGCACTCGAGGCTTTTCTTGCAATCCTTCCCTCATTCAAATTTGACCTACGAAAGTGCTGTGCACTCCGACACGATTCGCACGTAAATTTCAGGAATTCGTAAAGTAAATAACGGCAAGTTTCTTCGATCCGCGCTCGGCTGCCAGTTTCGCCGCAAGCTCATGCGTCTACCCTAAAAATAGTTGCGACCCTCGGATAGGTACACAGAACTCGTGGCCGCGGCCGCAAGACGGTACGGACTCTCACCAACAACAAAAAATGTATATTTTCCCTGGACTTTATTTGCCCCTCGAAACAAAAAATGCCCCATGATTGTTATATTTTCATGATTTACTCCTGCAATCGTCGTGTGTTTGTTAAAAAGCTTTTCCGCGTTGGACGAGGAAACGAAAGACGCGGAAGCGTTCGGATTACAGGCTCTTTTTTTCTCTAGCAGCAAGCTACTGTACTCTTCATCGATTGTTAAAAACCCGACACGTTGGAAAGCTTACCACTGCGACTATGGTATAGAAAGCCCTCTTGGTCGTTACTGTGTGTTATTGCACGAGCCGTCGAGTGAATACCCACGAACTCACGTAGTACATAAAGTTACAACTTTGCTAAAACTATTTTCCAACCTCCGCTCCGAGGCCATCGTCACTTCCGGTTTTGTCAGCGTGAAAAAAAAGGAAAGTAGGATATAATAAAGAAGCATTGGGGTCACGCAAAGTAGATTCGGTCCTCGATGCGATAACGTCGCCACTGTTTGCCTCCTAAGACTCTCCGGGCACGAGCTTGTTCAATTCCTTCTTACGTTTATGTGCGACTCTTCGGTAGCGTCGCCGCTGGTCGCTCTTTCCTCTGCTCCTTCGATATTCACTTCCGGTTCTCCTTTCCGGTTCATCCTCCTGCCCCCTTTATCTTTGCGCCGCGAACAGTGCCTCTCTCTTAAAGATACCCTCCCGGCTCTTCGTTCAACGACTCTTCCATTCTTGTTTCTTCCTTTCCTGCCGTTTCTCCGTACGAGGTCGAAAGAGTCTCGACCACACGGTCGAACGAAAAACCTCGCGGCGGAGATACGGCCCAACGCCGGAATCGATTCGGTATCGGCTTCGATTCGTACGTTCAAGTAAATATGTACGTAAGTAAATATGTACGTAAGTAAATATGTACGTAAGTAAATATGTACGTAAGTAAATATGTACGTAAGTAAATATGTACGTAAGTAAATATGTACGTAAGTAAATATGTACGTAAGTAAATATGTACGTAAGTAAATATGTACGTAAGTAAATATGTACGTAAGTAAATATGTACGTAAGTAAATATGTACGTAAGTAAATATGTACGTAAGTAAATATGTACGTAAGTAAATATGTACGTAAGTAAATATGTACGTAATAAGAACAAAATAATTCATTGTTTTTCGAAAATGAGAAACACTACACTGAAAAAAAAATTGCTTGCGGGCTGCCAAAGAAAAAAAATTGTTATTCCGATTCTACTTTCAATTCTTACAATTCCATATGGTATTGAAACAACGATGGCAAGACTGTCAATCCCGTATGGAATTGTTAGAATTAAAAGTAGAATTGAAATAATAATTTTTTTCTTTGGCAGCCCGCAATCAAATTTTAGTTGAGTCAATGATATTTTTTTTTCAGTGTACGACCAACATGACGCTAGGTGACTTCAGACGAATTTAGTGTGTAGCAATCAAATATGTATTATATCCAACTTATATATGTAATTGAGTGAACAAACTTTTCGACGCTTCAATTACGTCTCTTTTTTGAGTGAGTGAACAGAGACTGTGCTTCTGGAATAAAAATTGCTTTGAAGTAGCAAAACTCATGTTGGAACGAAAAACGTAGTTTGTTCACTTGATATAATGAGGTTTGAAAACTTATCAACATTGGTTTACAACAGCAAAATACATTTTTTTATTTAATTAGGAGTCATCTCTTTAAAGTAACCATAAACAATTTAACTACTTTTCGACAATAATACGGTACTGCATGAGTGAGAAACGACTATCTGTTCCAACTTCAGTATTTCATCGGTACACTGAGAAAAAGGATAGTATTTCTTCCTATAACGAATAGTTCCGAGGGGTAACGTCTATGTATATAGTTTCTAATAATCTATATTCAATTGGTCAAACTATAATTATGGTTGCAACCATGATTTTCTGTCATTGTCGTAATTATAAAATGTAGACGTTCACCTTGGGAACTATTTTTTATGGTAAAAAGTCAATATAGTTGCTTTTACTATGTATTTTTTTCTCAGTGTACTACAAAAAATACTTGGTATTAACCGAAACAAGTTCTTCGGTAGCGTCGCCGCTTGTCGGTCTTTGCTCTGCTCCTTCGATATTCACTTCCGGTTCTTCTTTCCGGTTCATCCTCCTGCCCCTTTATCTTTGTGCCGCGAACAGTGCCGCTCTCTTAAAGATACCCTCCCGGCTTTTCGTTCAACGACTCTTCCATTCTTGTTTCTTCCCTTCGTTCCGTTCCTCCGTACGAGGTCGAAAGAGTCTCGCCACACGGTCGAACGAAAAATCTCGCGACGGAGATACGGCCCAACGCCGGAATCGATTCGGTATCGGCTTCGATTCCGAATAACCCACTCTGTATCGCGTCTCTATACGCGATTCCACTTTTCTTGTTTTTCCCACTTTCCTTTGACTGTGCCCTTTCCGTGCGCTCGTCACAAGTCATTCTACTTCTCCCCCTCTTTTCCATCGCCTAGCTGATATTTCGCCGTCACACAGTTCGCTAGAATTTCTCTTTCTCCGACAGAAAACGAAAGACGAGTCTACGCTATATTCCATGCTTCCTTTTCAACCCCCAACGCGAATCTCCGTGGAACGGCCGATCGAGTTTCATCCCCCAAAGCACTTTTCTTATAGCACGGTACCGCACGGTATATACATTTATGTGTTTATATATATACAAATGTGTTTATATATATACATATGTGTTTATATACATACATATGTGTTTATATACATACATATGTGTTTATATACATACATATGTGTTTATATATATACATATGTATTTATATATATACATATGTATGTATAAGTAGAGGTTGCGCGCGGCACCGCACCGAGAGGCGGTTGCATGCTTTTTCGCATGCTTTGCTTCGCATTCTCTCTCTTCCCATTTATTTTCCCCTTTTTTCCTCTATTGTCCACTTCTCGCTGTGCTTTTTTGCCAGAGAGCGGCGATGAAGAGAGGCGGGGCGGGGCAAGGGGGCTGCATTATAAGAGTGTGCAATTTGCACCGGGCAAATAAAAATTTTCTTCTCTATTTCTCTCCCCTTCGCAATGTTGTTCTTTCACATAATGCTTCTGTCCCTTGTTCTCCCATTGCCGCCGAGCCAAGCGAAGCGACGATCTTGGAAAATCAAATTAGCGCCCACTCAGAGTAGAGTTTCTAATTCACAGGACGACGGGCCAGTAGGTGGGGGGGGGGGGGGGGCGCCCACCACTGGCAAACTTTATTACTCGCGGCTGCATCGCTCCGCTTGCGAAACTATTTTTGATTCGCACGAAAAAAAAGAAATGGGCTGAGACATCGATCGAACGAGCGCGAGCATTTATTCTTCTTTTTTTGCCGTTTCTTGCATATACTACACTGAGAAAAAATTACATAGTAAAAGCAACAATACTGACTTCTTACTATAAAAAATAGTTGCCAAGCGGGACGTCTTCATTTTATAGTTATAACAATGACAAAAAATCATGGTTGCAACGATAATTATAGTTTAACCAATTGAATTTATTCTATCAGAAACTATCTATATAGACGTTCCCCCTGGGAACGATTCGTTATAGTAGGAAATACTATCCTTTTTCTCAGTGTATGCGTGTTTTTGGTTACGTTATCGCGACTACAAGGCACGCTCCGAAGTCCATTCAAATCGATAATTTCCATAGTTATTATTTTCCAAGGATTTTGGTCGACCGGGTCGGTATAAAAAAAAGACTCGCTCACGGTGAATGGTGAAAAATGTGTTGAACAGCGCCGGAGGGGGTAGTCGAGAGTAGATAGATAAAGTCTTTTTTTCACGAATATTCAGCGCGATGGAAGAACGGCGAGGGTTGAATAATGTAGGGGATGATTAACTGGGTTCGAGGTTGCCAATTTCTCTTTTTTTATTTTATTTTTTTCTCGAAGAATATTCTTCGAGAAACGGGAACGAGGGAAGACCGATGATCGACCGATCGCGTGACGAACGAGATACGATATACGCGTCTGTCTATGTATACACTTCTCTCGGAGCCTGAAATATTAATTTGACGATTAGTTTCATTATTTTTATTACACTGTCACGTGTCACGCGGGAAACGAATTATAACTCGTAGCTGCGGTGAAGAGGAGTTAGTGTAGCGTTGGGAACATTGTACGTGGTCACAGTGTTCGGTCGTGATTTGCGGCCAAGCCCAATGTGTAAAAAAAAAAATGTTAAATAAATCATTTTTAGATCGTCGGTTTGATCTCTCAGAAGGTTCATGCAGATTTGTAACTGCGTGGGCAGCTACACGACGATTATACCCGCGGCGTCAGATTGTACGTCACGAAAAAATGAATTTATTTTGGAACCCATCAAAAGAAACTTTTTTTTTTACTTTTAAAATAAAACACCACAAAATACCCACTTTGTGGTGTTTTATTTTACAGGGTATTAGTCTTATTTTATAGGCAGCTACATGACGATTGTACCCGCGACGTCAGATTGTACGTCACGAAAAAATGAATTTATTTTGGAACCCATCAAAAGAAACTTTTTTTTTTAACTTTAAAAATAAAACACCACAAAGTTGCCACTTTGTGGTGTTTTATTTTGCAGGGTATTAGTTTTATTTTATAGTGTAAAAGTAGTCACTATGGACCGTTCCATATATAATTGATTTAAGAATCGGGGTGGGCCATATTGAGCACTTGTATCTTACAGAACAAAAGTGTAAGGGGAAGATGGTGAAAAATAGAACAAAGAAAAGCGACATTCCTCGCATGTTCACTGTTCGCCCTCCTACGTGCAAATACGGAATTTGGCGTCAAAGACTAAACACAAGTGTTTTCCTGGCATGATTATGCTTTCTCCAATTGTCACTTTTCATTTACTTTTTTTAATTCTTTACTACGTTATTACATTTTTTTCTCGCTTTCACCTAGGGGAGAGCGGGGCCAAATGGCACAGCGGGGCAAAACGGGATTATGAGACAAAACGCAGTTTTTAAATAACCTTTGGATGGTGGCAATGGTCGTCCGTGGGGCAAAACGGGGTTAAAAATCTGGATGTGTCGTTGAGACAAAATGAGGCATCCAACAATAATTGAAAAATTGAGTTTTGCCCCACTGTCCCATTTTGCCCCGCTTTCCCCTACTCTCCCTTTTAACGAAGGCTCGATAATTTCATTGATTTCCTCTAAAATAGTGTTTCAGATTTGTTCGGAAGGCTTTGTCCGACACATTGCGTGGCGACGAAACTATGGATATACTCCTTTAATAAGAACAAAACATTGTACTTAATAAAAAAAAACTTGCACGCAGCGCCCTCCAATGCTATTATCGTCCAGATAATTGTAATTGGAATTATCGATTAAGGAAAAAACTCGGAATAAATGCCGAAGATATTGGAAAGAAAGACAGGCATTAGCATGGAAACACCGTTAAGTGTAAAATGGCGTGCTCAGAGTCACGGAAGTACCTCCGGCCAGTTACTCGGCGAACTGATTGAGAAACGAAAGAAAATGTGTTAAGAGTAAGAGTAAAACAAAAAGAAAAAGCAGAAAAAAAACCGCCGATCGTGAGGAGAACTTTGATAGGATCGGATTGGGCTTTCCAACGATCAAAAGGCTAAAGAGCTTCGCGGTCCAAGAACTTTCCATTACCGGGATTGAATTTTGATTTATCAGGTATAGGTAAAACCGGTACGGTAAATAATACTCTCGGGGAGTCTCGAAAGATCTCTTGGACTGACCGACTAGAAGAGATATTGGCCCCACCCTATAACTGTCCGGCGAACCGGAAGATTTAGGTCAAGCCCCTGTTATCGCGGGAGTGTGAGGGAATCCTCGACATTAGTAGTTTTCGCGCGTGCCAAACACGTACGAGGGAGATGATCGATAAACGAGAGTCTTTGCTGGGACAATTGTTCGCGGGTGAGAGTGGCAAAAATAGATCGTTGTCGTATCCCCGAATTGCGTGATATGTGGGTATGGAATTGTGAGCTGAATATCGGGTAAAGGGGGTGAAAATGGTCCACCCTGATTAGCACGGACAGGCAATTATATACGCTCCATATTCCGGTCCATGTTCACCACTTTTACCCTATCATTGATCTTCCACCTTTCCATCATTAGAATATAATCAGTGGCGGCGATATTCCATATCACTCAAGTCACACAAAAATAGATCGTAGTCGTATCCCCGAATTGCGTGATATGTGGGCATGGAATTGTGAGCTTTTTTTATATTCGCCGTTGGTGCAGCAGAATATCGGGTAAAGGGGGTGAAAATGGTCCACCCTGATCAGCACGGACAGGCAATTATATACGCTCCATATTCCGGTCCATATTCACCACTTTTACCCTATCATTGATCCACCCTCCCTCATCATTAGAATATAATCAGGGGCGGCGATATTCCATATCACTCAAGTCACTCGGCGGGGACCCGAGTGATAATCCGTTTGTTACGCAATCAGTTTGCCAGTCTCAATTTCATCATTGACGGTCTTGTGCCAACGACAACTGTTTGCCACGTGCGTGCGGCTTACTAGTCCAGTTATCTCAAATCACATCCCCCTCTTCATTGACGAGAAACTCGTATTTTACTAAACAATACTCCCTGCCATGAAATCAATGGATCTCACAACGACCACAAAGGTCATTATGATAAGTGACGCCACAGGGGAAAACGCCACTTCCGATCAATATCCAAGATTTTCAAACAGAAAAACGTAACTTCCGGTCAATAACCGCTTCGAAAATCTTGATTATTGACCCGAAACGACATTTTCCCATGTGATGTCACTTCAGGGGGTGAACTGAATGTTTTCCAAAATTGATTTATGTGTGATAAATCAATTTTAATAAAACAATGTGGTTGCCTCAAATAAAATTCGTTTCAATCAACAAAATGGCTCGGGTCAATATGTTCAAGTAAATATGTACCTAATAAGAGCAAAATAATTCATTGTTTTTCGAAAATGAGTAACACTACGACGTTGGTGATTTCAGACGAATTTAGTGTGTAGCAATCAAATATGTATTATATCCAACTTATATATGTAATTGAGTGAACAAACTTTCCGATACTTCAATTACGTCTCTTTTTTGAGTGAACAGAGACTGTGCTTCTGGAATAAAAATTGCTTTGAAGTAACAAAACTCATGTCAGAACGAAAAACGTAGTTTGTGCACTTAATATAATAAGGTTCGAATACTTATCAACATTGGTTTACAAAAACAAAATACATTTTTTTATTTAATTAGTCATCACTTTAAAGTAACCATAATGATAAACAATTTAATTGCTTTTCAGCAATAATACGGTACTGTATGAGTACCGACGCGACTATCCGCGATGCGATGCGGTGCGATGAGTGAGACGCGACTATCTGTTCCAACTCCAATATTTCATCGGTGCTACAGAAAATACTTGGTATTAACCGAAGCAAGAAAATAGCATTTCTATTTGCGCGGCAAACTTTTAATTAGTACCGACGAATTATCCTTGCGAGTCTAATATCTTCTCAGGAACTGTTTCAGGTTCGAGAAGCGATTACTCGTGCTTGTTATCTAGCGGCATTATTTTGTCGTTGCGATTTCGAATTTCAGTCAACAAAATGATAATTGAGATAACCATTTTCAGCGAACCGAAAGGTCCAATGAGAAACACAATGAGAATGAGAAACAGAATCTCGATAATTTTACCGAGTATGCTTTGAATGGACTAGACGTCGCCATGTTAAAGCAAATAAATTGTAGTTGACTTAATAACGAAGTGTTTTTGAGTGCACAGTATTTATGATTCAAAAAACCAAACCGTTTCAAAAAGGCCGGTTCGTTCGTCCCAGCTAAATTAAGGTTCACTGTACTTCAACAAATTATTTGAATCAATTATAGTGAACAGCATACAGCTTAGCCATTCGCCCACTTCATCTTTGACAAAATAATTCGTTCGTATAGTTAGATAGATGTTTCGTTAAAAATAGAGGAAGCTTTGAAAGAACTGACTATTCAGTCTACTCATCGGCTTCAATCAAAAACTGTTTCGGTCTTCCTGCCAAAAAATCACCTTCATCTAATCCGATATGCGCACTTGCATGCGATATCATTCAGTTCTGTTGCGTCAGAAATTCCGATGAAAGAGTTGCATGATTCAACGAAATCACGATGTTCCCCAACATATTTTGAGGTTTAGTACAACAAAACCATTTATTAAAGGAAAATAACTGATTGAGTTCTTCACATTAAAAAATCAAAATGTACATACATTTTGGTTGATCGATCGTAGATCAAGCCAACCAAACTTGTGGATATCCCTTTGAATAAATATAATGTTTGAACTGAATTGGTGTTTCAACATTAATCACATTGTTCATTTACATACGTTTTATTTCATTTAAATAAAAATTGATCAACCTGACCAAATCTCCGGTCAACTATATGCATTTATTTGAATCAGCTGAATTATTTTCTCAACGCATATGTCGGTATATTCTACAAACTGTAAAGGGACGCGTATTACTCTCGTGAATAGCGACGACGATCGAGGGTACGCGCAGAGCGCGGGAATGCTACTGGCACGAATAAATTCCCAATACTTGAGACTTCGACAACCATACAAGCCGTTATTGCGTAACCGCAAACCAGCGCGATTCACGCTGGTTACAAACCTCCTCCAATGGATTGAACTCAAGCAACTGGAGGTTTACTGCTTTACGGCGCAGGAGTGAATCCCTCGTCTCAAACAGAAATGGAGGAGAAACAGGCGTTTCTCTTTCGTTAAACTTCGAGGAAGTAATGCGGAATAAGATTGGCTCGCAACGGCAATGAATGAATCGTGCAATTCCACTCCTGGCCCGTGTCAATTTTGTTTCTTCCCGTCGTTGAGAGCGACAAAACTTTTTGATTGCAAAGTGTGCGTCTCTGCGTTTACCTTTTGCTTCGTAGTGGAGCGACTAAACAGAGTGATAAATGGCGATTTGTCACTCTGCGAATGCCATTTTTAGCTGGCGTTCGGCTGTTTGTGTATGTGTGTGTGGTGTATTTGCATAGTTTTAAATTCCTGTAACTCTGAAACTGTTGAGATAGCCGGTTGGAATTTGGTTCACTAGTAAAGTGGTCATGTTTCCTCGTTCAGTACAAAATGGCTGTGGTAGCGCCAGCTTACGTAAATGCTGAGCTGTTGTCCTAAAACTGCACACTGATATAACATTATGATCAAAGACCTTTTGTGTTCAAAATACCAACGAAATTTTGTATCGAATTCGGCTGAAACTTGTCCGAGTGGTTAGATTTTATCCGATTTTTATTTTTTTCGAATCATCGCTAAAAACAGTCTCATTCGAATAAACATAGAGGTACAAAGTTCGAATTTGGCAAACGAATGGACCAATACTGTACAAGGTTTGGTATTACATTTGGAGAGAATTTGTCGAACCGTTTCATTATATGATATTTTGAAATTTCTAAAAAATGTACTTTACAAATATTGTTCCAAGAGTAAAATAAGTTGAAGATTCGTTATCAACGGGCAAAATACATTAAACATGACCACGAGAGGACGAGCAACAAAAATTTCACAAAGCGATTTTTTTCCCCCTTCAACGATACCAATTCCGCAATTCTGTATGAGGAAGCCAAAATTGGTCGACGAACTTTCTCATAGAGGAAACTATATTCAAAACAATAAAAACTGAGGAATCCATGCGCAAATTATTTCGCATTATTTTCTACTTTCCTTTCCCTATCAATCTTTTGGAGCTTGCGGTACGCAGTCGAAACTCTCGGAATTCAAGAGAATCGAAGCGGATCGATTACACGCGACGGAGCGAGTGCGTTATTGCCGTTGTTCGGGTTTGCTTCGAGGCCGGTTTCTGGAAGCAGGGAGGAGGCCGGATTATTGGTTTTGACACCGGTTATGTCTCCTCGATCGTTTGAGGGTACTCGTGATGCTCTCTATCCGGAATTGATCGGCCTGTTTGTGTCCCTCCACGCGCTCTCTTGCCTCTCATAACACACAAGGGTCAAGTGGTCTTGAAACACCGATTGTACCTATGCTACCTGATCCCCGGATATCTGTGTCACTGCGCGTTGGCATTTCACGGCATTCCACTACTTATTCCATTTTTATTTGCACATTTATGCAGCTTGCTTATCCGAGCACTTGTGAGAGTACACTTTTTTTTCGTCAAAGCATTTCGCCCTCGCTTCGACTCCGCCCCAATTTTCTCGTCTCGTCCGGATGACATACTTCTGCCGCGGCGTTTTCACCATTCGCTTTCGGGGTAGAATGGGGCAAAATGATTCTGGCACACACCAAATTAATCCGCGACACTAGGCAGACGCGTCTTGATAAAATAAAGAATTTGGGACAAAATGGCCTACTCTGCTATTTTAGTGAGAATGAATGAGCATGAATTGCAAGAAATTTACGACTGACAAGCTCAATTAAAAAAAAAAAAATGATTTTCCAGACCAAATATGAATTGTTCAAATATGTAAAATGATACGGGACAAAATGGAGCACCGTCGGATTTAATTAAATCGGCAGGCTCACAGCACTGCGCGCCGTCCGCAATATTTTTTTTTGCAAACACCGAAAGTAATATTCGTTTTGTTTCTGGTGTGGATTTTCGTACAAAATATTGAATTGGTAAAGGGATAGTGAACACGGTAAAGGGGTAGCGTTGCAATTTTTTTTAGCGTTACTCCGAAAGGTCCGAGAAAACATTCTGAAGCACATGAACCCGTGTATTTTGTCGCGCTGAGCACAAATCCGATATCAGTTTCGGCTCAAGGTCGAGCCGGACTCTGGTCAATGCCGAACGAAATCTTTTTGTTTTTTTCGTTCAGAGTGCGGCTAAAGTTCCTCATGCATAGCTCCCAGCTTTTGCCTCTCGCAACGGCCGATCACAGAACGAATAAAGCGAGAGACCTTCGAACCGATATCCTTTAATTTTTTCCATTTTTTCTGGCTTCACATCAATTTTTTTTAGCCCGCCCCACATTAAACTAAAGTATTGTAACGACCGAGCGAATGAATAAGGCGCGTATTTGGTTTTGGGGCGGATATTATTAATAATGATCACGGCTAAATATCTCGAGTACGAACTGTCACACGTCTGATCTTTCAGACGTCTCAGTCCAGACTGTTTTTCATGATGATCGATCTTGTATCGATCGTCCGTCCGTTCTTTCGTTCGTCTATTGTCAAAAATAACTAATATCGTGTGCCTCAACGAATAGTCAGCTACATATTCCTTACAGTACATTAAAAACTATATTTTTCAATGCACCTATTAAATATAGATGTAAAATATATATCTTGTTATATTCAATATATACTCTTATAAAAAAATACGGTTGAATCAATTTTTACATATTTTTCGCTGCACTTAAAAAATACTTTACTTGCAGCTTGTTGTGGCTCGGGCGCTTCGCGCCATCACCTTCGGCTATAGAATTTAGAAACCGGAAATCTAGATTTCCGGAGATTTACCCGAAGTACGTCACTTCCTATCCGGAAATCCATTTTTTTCCCTCAGAAATACGTCACTTCCGGTTTGAAAATCTCTTGTTTTGCCCGGAAATACGTCACTTCCGGTTTGAAAATCTCTCTTTTCGACCGGAAGTAATCGATTTATGGTCGAAAAATGTCTGTTTTTTTGCCCATGATGATAGTGTACAGTGCTGTTGTGCGCCGCATTGTTGTGCGCACCTTACCGAGACTCACAGAATAGTATAATGGCGGAATCATTATCAAGGCTTGGGAAAGGATTCCCTGGAGCGACCACGAATAATCAAGGCCTGGGAGGAGGTCCCCTTGGGGGATTTAGAATAATCAGGTCTTGGGGGCCTCCAGGGCAACCTCCTGGATTTTTAAAATGTTGATAAACAAACAACTTTGCACAATACATATAAGATTCCATCTGGGTCACTAGACCATCTTCACGTATCTCCTTCTCACTTTATCGGACCCCAGGCTGTGCTTTGCCACCCATAAGAAAAGACATACCCGGTGAAAGGAATCTTGCCATAAAGAAGCTTTCTCCGTATCCCGTTCTCCTTCGATGTCTCTCTGCACAGTTCGATCGATGTATCTCCCAATTATTTTACATCGGAATTGGAGGAAAAAAATAAATAAAAAAGCGTCCCAACAACGGAACCTCAAAATGATCGTGGTAACTTCGAAAGCCCCGTGGCAAACGCGGGCTGAGGCAGCGAGAAGGGTAGATTCAACAACCTCCGACCCGTGATTCGATGGTTCCTCATTATCCACAAAGTTCGACGGCCACCGGAGGGATGGAGACGAAAGGGGTGGCAGACCTCTCATCGGTGTTCCAATCTTCAGAGAAGCCCAAGTGCTGCTGGAGAGTATCGATTACGCGACGGCTCCTGCCATTCTATCAGCCCCCCCCCCCCGGACCTCCAGGGGTAAAGGGGGCACGAGCGATAAGAGCCGGTCGAAGGTCGAGTCGTACTACTGACCTATAGATATATAATAGGACAGTGGAACATTGAAGTGGCCATGTTTCACTTTAATTAAAATCGCCAATATTGCCAATTGAACGATTTTCAATCGGCTACAGGATACAGATGTAAAATATAAGTTTGCTCATACGCTCGAGTCATGTCAGATCAATAAAATCCAGCGGGTAATAAATAGATTAGAAAATATAAAAATTAGTAGGGAAGAGCGGGGCACAATGGGACGGTGGGGCAAAATGGGGCAGTGGGATAAAACGCAAGTTTCCAATAATTTTTGGATGTCTCGTTTTTCCCTGTTGATACATCCGAATTGTCCGTCCCGTTTTGCCCCATTGTCTCATCCTAAAATGTTTGGAATATGGCGTTTTGCCCCACTGCTCCATTGTGCCCCACCGTCCCATTTTGCCCCACTCTTCCCTACATTACTCCACGAGGGCGAAAAACGTTTTTCCAACGAGTGTGAGTTTGCAGCACGAGCCGAAGGCGAGTGCTGTAATCGCACGAATTAGAAAAAGTATTTTGCACGAAAGATTTTTCATCACAAGGTGCAAAAATGGCGGTTTTACGCACGCGAAGCGGCGGAAAAGTGGCCATTTCCGCACCAAGTGATGACATTTTTTTTTTGTACCTTTCCAACTATCCCCCTAGGCAAGCCCTCTGTAGAAACGACGGTAGAGAAGAGTGGTGCAAAATGGAACAGTGCACTCCATCTGAGACGTTCTTTATTTCCCGTGAAAATTTGGCAGAAACTGTCCGATATGCCCCAGTGTTCCGTTTTGCCCCACTTGCCCCCCCCCCCCTATCTTTTCCGATATCGTGGTACCTTTTACTTCCGGTCCATCCCGAGCAGAAATTGCCGTCCGGCTGACATCAGGTCCCTATCAGGCACTGCCTAACGCTTCATCAGGTCCTGATAAGGCACCTTATCAGGCCCTGATCAGGAATGTAACGCAATTGCCCTTTAAGGTCCTGATCAGGCTGCCTGATCACGGCCTAATCAAGGTGCCTGATTGCCGCCTGAGAAAAATATAATAAATACTTTTTATTTATTAGCGTTATTTTATCGGACTTGTGAACCTTTTATATTTATTCTTCGGATTAAATTAACTAATTACTACAATCTAAATCGCGGAAAAATTAATTTTTATTTAACTCATGGTCGGACTTGAACCAGCGACCTTGCCAATGGGGACTGCTTTGGCGGGGCCTTAACCAACTCGGCTATCCTCAACTTGAGAAATATAATGTCAAATTTGCTTTTAAGCTCCGGTAGGAGGATATACACGACTAAATCTACTTGTACAAAGTGCCTCACACGTGCATAGCCGGCGAAAAATTAAATTCAATGAGAATTTTGAACACTTTCTAATGAGATAAAAAACGGAAAAAATCAATCATATGTAAGATGCTAGGAACATTGATTTTGTATAATAGTAATGTAAAAAAATTGCAATAAATAAAAAATAAATGTTCAACAAACAATCAAGGAATCTTTTTTATTAAATCGATTGAATTATTTAAATTATTTATTTACTTATTAACTCATTATATTATCCAAAATTCGTTGCAAGATTTAGTAAAAAAAATTTCCAACGTAAGAAAATTCTATTCAAAATTCACATCAACTGTAAAAAATGTACGAACATATTTGAAATTTAAAAAAAGGTTAACTAATTCTTTTCTAAAAGTTTATTTTTCAAATACCTTAGAATCATTTTTTGAAATTTTCATTATGCAAAATCAATGTTCTCTTCTCAAAATCAATGTTCTCCAGGCATGCAATATGCAGGCTTGCCTGATTCACCTGCTAAGGCCCTGATCGGGGTACTATCAGGCTAGCCTCGTCAAAAGCGAAGGATATCCAGTCAGGTGTCCTCTACCTGTACGTTATCCGGCCCTGTTCAGGCTGGCACATCCTCACTTCAGGCTCGCCTCAACTGAAGTGAGGATTATTTAGTCATGCTTCACGATCTGCACCTTATCAGGCCCTCATCAGGTTCGCCTGATCAGGCACGCCCTGGCTGTACCTTAACAGGGCCTGATAGGGTATCAGGCAGCCTGATCCCGATTTCTGTTCGGGATATTGATAAATGTGCCGTGGTTATTTGATCTAGTCAGTTAATCCACTTAATAATAAACAACCGGAAGTCAGTCTATCTCTTCGAAGAACCTCGAGCCGCGCGAGACGCGGCTCAACTTCCGGGCGACTTTCAACCTTCGCATTTGTGCTCCACTCTACGTGCTTTAATCCTCGAAAGCATGAGAAACCTTCCACATTTCTTAGCTTCGAGTTTCGTCCAACTTTAATACACAAACTTCTCTACGAATCACTGAAGATCCACGGCAGAATGCAAAGTTTCGCATTCTATCCTATCCAATCTTCAATAATAAATTTTCTTCTCCGACGTCGTCGTCGTCGTCTTGGCCTGACTGGAGGACATGCGAAAAGAAGAACTATCCGGTAATATGGATTGCACGAAAAAAAGAAAACGAGAAGGAGAGAAGAAGCATTCGGCCCGCGACGAGGAATCGGACGAAGGGTTAGGGTAAAGCGTAAGTCTGAGAGACACAGAAAAGAGATAGAGATTAAGTGTCGAGGGGACAAGAAGAGTCTCTAATTAGGACCCGCGCTTGTATTTCGAGTGGCTGGTGAGCTCGCACGCCCTCGGACATTACACGCTGCTCGGTGACGGGCTTGGTGTACCAGCCAGCTACCTACCTACCTCGTGCCCAGCCGGGTTCACTACATCGCTCACTCCGTTGATCGAATGCACGTGTTGGAGGATGCCCAAGCACAACTGTGTCAAGGCGGCTTTTACGCTTTTCGAGAGATTCTCCAACCGAACACCCTCGGTTCAAAGTCAGCGTTGCATAAATACCGGTTAAACGACCCGAGTCCCGAGCCTTTATGCCTTTCTTCCATCACCGCGTATCTCTCTCCCTCTCCGTCTTTGTAGCCTGGGGCGTTGTACTTGCTTCCTTTCCGAATTCCCGTTTCACCGCTGATTTTCCTTTATCACATCGGCTCGACGCTGGAGACACGGTGGAGGTGCAGTGTTGCGACCTAATGAGGTCTGGAAAAAGGCTCGACGGAGACCATGAAAAGGCCTTTTTAGGACTTCGTCAAGGTCCGGTGTACGGCCCGAAAAATTTTACCAGGGAATCGGTAACATAATCGTTTATAGTGATCGGGAATTGATACGTCACGTAGCGAAGCTCTCAAACCCCAATAGGGTTGAGGTGGTGAATATGGACCACAAAAAAGTTTGGGCCTGTATGTCCTACTCCCGAAGATAAACCCCACTAAGGGTCGAATTTTAAGACATTAGTTTGAACTTCAGATCGAACGTAATATGAAAGTTTGGCTTGAACTTAATAGCGCATTTAAGATGTATCTTAAATTCGAACCTTAGTTCGAACTTAAGATCGAAATCGAGTTTCAGACTTGAGTTCGAACTTAAGATCAAACTTAAGCACGAAATCAAGTTTGAACTGAAATTCGATTTTAAGTTCGAACTTAAGATAGATCTTAAGCATGCAATGAAGTTGGAGCCAAACTTCGATCTCAAGAGCGACCTTAAGTTCAAACTAACGTTTAAAAATTTGACCCTAAGGTGGAAGGAATAAGTACCCGAATACATCCTTTATAATCACCTGGCAATGAAATATTTTTCGATTTTTTTCACAAATATGGAGCCGTGATCCATCATACTCGCTTTTTGTCATATGTTTCGTAATATGGAGCACAAGAGTCAGCTATTAATGACCTCACTTACGAATGTCTCAGTGAGGCTTCAAGCACTGAGTATTGAATTAAAGTTTCTTCAAAACAAGATTTTTACGGAAATTGAGTCAATTTTACTATTGTAATGAGATAAAAGGGTGGTCGATATTACCTAACTTACGGATGGTCTGTGAAAATCAATGAAGCTCGTATGATATTCTTAAGTCTCATCAGGAGCAATGCTTATCACTTAAAATACCTCAGAATTATCAATACAAGTAAGTGGATGAAGTTTCAGACTTTTTTAAATCCGCATTTGCGTCAACACGCATCGGTCCATCTTACCCCGTTGGGCCATATTCAGTATTTTTACCATGCTTGATTATACTCTTGTTTGAGGAGTACACATGACCGGGGCCTAAACAGCAGGGCTGGACAAATAGCTCGAGTACTCGACTACACAAATACGCGTATGCCTGCAGTACTCTAATTATTTTCCGAGCTCCGTTGAACAGTTATTTTCTTTTCGGTCCATCGACGATAGGAGCTTCGGGTAATATTAGTATAAACCTTGTGAAAACGTTCTGGGGCAATGTGATCGTCTTAGCTGTCTTTGCTGCAACGAAGAAAATGAGTCATATAGGAACAGCGGTATAATGCATAACCATCAAGCAGTTATAACCAATGCCAAGTGGGTCAGGGTGCTCAGCCCGTTTCTCTATCCAGTCCGATCCAATTGTGAAGAGAATGCAAAATTTCACGATGTTCATCTCGTCGCTTCTCGCCAACGATCAATTTTATCATGACTGACTTAACAATCGAAATCCATTATTTTCATATTTTTAGGCTCTCTAATAAGAATGATGATCTATCCATGATATTTCTAACTATGGGGGGGGGGGGGGGGGGCGCAACCCGATGCAATGGAATGAAGAAAATAATGATGTCGGAAGTTATAATGGGAGGCTGGGGCAAAATGAACACGGACGGCAAAATGCACTCGTACCGAAATATAATGAAACTCTCCAACGTTCCACCCTACCATATAGATATCTGCAAGATTTGCTCTCCCTGATCGAATACGATTACAGAACCATGTAAGACTCCTCTTTTAAGGCCATGTGAAAAATGTACCACATGATAGATAGATGCATTTTTCTAATCAATGCCATTTAAATCCGGTTGAAGTTACGGATAAAGCGGAAGCATCATCGGACGCGGTATTAAATTGCACATCCGCTGATGCTTTGCTTTTTCCCGAAAAGTCTACGGTCTCTGAATCGCATTTATTACAGATTTTGGCTATCACATGTCCTTAAAGGGAACTGAAAATCCCTGTATTGATTTACTTTATTTAATTAAATCCCAACGGGCCATCCGTCCATCTTGTCCCGTATTATTTTAAATATTTTAACAATTCATATTTTGTCGAGAAAACAATTACATTTCATCCCAAAAGTAATGTATTTTTCAGAATTCCAATTTATTGATTAAAAATACGCAATTGCGAGTGGGTCCATTTTTGCCACATATTTTTCCGTTATTTTGATCGGACATGCCAAATAAGTGTTTCAGATTAATTTTATGTCTTAAGTCTTAAAAAGGCATCACGTATCGGTGTGCAAGCAAATCAAACTTCCTAAAGCACTCGGCGGCGTTCACTTTGCCCCGCTTTTCCCCTACAGATTCTGTCGTCTTGAAGCCTTCCCTTTCTCCCATTCTCGATACGCTTCGCCGAACATTGAAACATTCCGAGCAGAGATTGCAATGCATCCGAGTGTGGTTGTTCGATGCGGAGGATTATCAGAAGCTCGTGCACTTAGAGGCTGAGAGCGAATGACTGCTGGTGCACAGAACATTCCGTAGTTCGTTTGCCCCTACACGAGCTTTGTATTAGGAATACAATGGCGCGGCTCATCCCGGAATTAAGGCCAGATTTATTCGACCGGAAACGCGGTGTACGTACGAGTAAGCTTTCGATATGCTTCACCATTTTCATAACTCATCCCAAATAATATATGATTTACAGAACGAACGTAGCGCCTGGAGTACCTGCAATAATTTTCATCCGCGCTCTACAAGCTCGAAGAATTACGAGCCCGACGAGTGGATGATCCTTTAAGAATATCGATTGTGACGTTATTAGTATAAACGAGATTTCGAGGAGAACGACGAGAAAGGATTCAAGGGATCATCGAAGAATCATGGGTGAAGCGAGGCGGGATAAAAGCTTGAAGTACATAAATTTTAAGAATAATTTCTTCGATACGTATTCTCGTGTCTAGACAAGTGAACAACTGAACAAGGTGTCGTAAGTTCCCATCAAGGTACCGCTATCTGGGAAAACCTGACGAACGTGCAAATGTCACTGAATTTTAAATGCTCCAGCCAAATTAGGCAAAAGTCGGGCAATTTATTTTATGAGATTTATGGACCCGGTGTACAAAAAAAAAATGCTAAAAATTGGATGATAACCCATGTTGACCCGTGTCTTCAGTGTACAGCATTCTGCACTCAGCCGTGGTCTCCGTACACCGCAAGCCAACGTTCAAAATATTAAAAATATATAAATATCTTTATATTTGTTGGTCCATTTTCACCGTATACCCTGCCGGGTTTTTACGGAACCCCATGCCGATTCCCCCCCCCCCCCCAGCACTCCCTACTCGCACTCAGCTTAGGTAAGCGGCCTAGTTTCCGCCACCTTTAGGATCAGTTTCCACTAATTGAAATTTCGAGGAGAACGACGAGAAAGGATGAAGGGCTCATCGAAGAATCATGGGTGAAGCGAGGCGGGATAAAAGCTTGAAGTACATAAATTTTAAGAATAATTTCTTCGATACGTATTCTCGTGTCTAGACAAGTGAACAACTGAACAAGGTGTCGTAAGTTCCCATCAAGGTACCGCTATCTGGGAAAACCTGACGAACGTGCAAATGTCACTGAATTTTAAATGCTCCAGCCAAATTAGGCAAAAGTCAGAAAACTTATTTTATGAGATTTATGGACCCGGTGTACAAAAAAAAAAATTCTAAACATTGGATGATAACCCATGTTGACCCGTGTCTTCAGTGTACAGCATTCTGCACTCAGCCCTGGTCTCCCGTACATCGCAAGCCAACGTTCAAACTTGACAGGCACATAAATAAACGTATCATCCTAGGACCTCCATCTAATGGTATTCACGTCAAAGCACTGTAATGGCCGGGGCCATAAAACATGCGTAGGAAAGAATAACGGTTGGTTCTGTTGCTACTGTTTGCCTTCGATTCTGTTGATCTACGAAACTATGGATCATCACTTCACTCGGGAAACACACATACGTAATACATAGTTAATATATAGGGGAGAGCGGGGCAAAATGGGACAGTGGGGCAAAACGGGACAGCGGAGGTAAAACTCAATTTTCCAATAATTTTTGGCTGTCTCATTTTGTCCTAACGATACATCCGGATTTTCAATACCATTTTGCCCCACTCACCATCACCACCACCATCCAAAAGTTATTGGAAAGTTACGTTTTGCCTCATTATCCCATTTTGCCCCGCTATGCCATTTTGCCCCGCTCTCTCCTACCTTCGTTGCTCACACATATACAGTATATACAACATATATGCATATAATGTACAAACAACGACAATTGGGGGTACCAAACTTGACGAGCTTGCGGTATACATAGTAATGGTGGGTCTCGCGGCCTGTGCGTTATTCACATACGCGATTGCGCCCCCGTGGTACATAACTTATGAGCAGGGAGACGGAGACGACTACGACGACGATGAACATACGGCACGTTTCGAGGCTGGCCAAGGGTATTAGGCAGTACGTGTGTGCATACTGTCGCTGATAGTATAGCCAAGATCAATTACGTTGATACCAGCTCGGATGCTCGGGACACTCGGGAGAGCATGTATCGCACCCACCCTTCACTATCACCCACGTCCTAGTTTACCGCTCGCAGTGCCCTCCCCCGCCCACCTCCCCTCCACCTATGTACGATAGAGATTCCAAACTTATACCACTCCATCTATGACAATGCATGACATTCGCTGTGTCGCGTATACCGGTGAACTAATGACACATCGGTGTATTGTAACTTCGACGTTATGAAGTTAATAAATCCGAGCGTTGTTGCGGTATTGCACAAATTATGCGATTAAACTATACACAGAAATCCGAAGCGGATAAGGAATTTCGTGATGCAGCTTGTATTTTTAATTATCGCTCCGGTATTCGGTGGATGCGGTGGGTACAATCGCGGCTATTAGAGATTCAGCGCGTGACGTTGACATGGTAACCACGCGCGAAGAGCTATTAATATGTGGACCATTCCATTCCAACACACAATCCACTATCGTCCGGTTGCAGCTATTAATATTATTGTCGTTATTATTATTGTCGTTATTATTATTGTCGTTATTATTATTGTCGTTATTATTATTGTCGTTATTATTATTATTGTTATTATTATTATTTACTGTACTGTTCGATATTATTCGATTTTACCTAACACTAATACAAATAATGATACCATGGTGTCTAAGGATCCTGGAAATCCTGGAAACCTGGAAATCTCATGGAATTTCATCGATCACCTGGAATTAAAAAGAAAATATTTTTATTGAAAAATGTTAGATTATTTTAAAGATGCTTGCAGGAGGGTAATTCAAAATTTCAATGGATTGTCCAAATGTTAATTTTAAATTCACACGGTGGCCGCGGTCCGGGAAAACCGGGAAAAATCGGGGAATTTCAAAATTGGTCAGGGAAAAGTAAATGGCCGAACCTTGTAAAAATAAATAAGAAATACATAAAAGGGAGCCTTAAAAAAATATGGAACAATTCGAAAAAAAAGATAGAATTAAACATTAATACAATAATTAGGCATTTTCATTTACAGTATTAATTTCTTTTTTGTTTGGTCAGGGAACATTTTTAATTGGTCAGTGAAAAGTCAAGGAAAAGTCAGGGAATTTTTTTTCAGGGAAAAAACGGCCACCTTGATTCAGTAAACTTTTCCAAACCGATCTCGACAATGACTTCAGCATTCGGAGCAAGCAGTTACTCAATTTGGGTTCTTGTCGTTTGCATACCGTTCATATGTGTATTTAAGAATGGGATACGAGCTGCTCAGTGGGATATTGTCGAGTTATTAAGAGCATTGCATAATTTCTTTAATAATAGTACTGGTTGAAGAGGACACGACGATACTTCGACACAGTTATAATAAGGTCGAATTTTTTTCCTAAAAACTTTTGCGCCACTCGCTCGCTAGAAAACGTCCCGGTGATTGACAGAGCTCTTACAATTTTACCAAACATACGAAAATGGGTCGAAAAAGTGATCACAGATACAACTGGAACCTTACAAAACTGCAATAGTTTTAAAATCATATCAAAGTTGTTAGAAGATGAGTTTTTGGAAGCAAAGCTAACGTCTGTCTTCACTCTCGCAACGGAAATGAAACCTTTTTCACCGAGTTTCAAAGTGACAGTCCGCTTGCGCAATTTTTATATAACGTTCTCGGGTTTTTGATAAAGCATCATATGACGAAATCCGCAAAGGAAGGTGTGATAAATAAGCAAAAATCGACTAAAGTAGATTTGGAAAACAGCAATAATTTGTTAACGGCAAAAAGCATAACTGCAAAAGGCTTTTGACTTTGAACAATCTGAAAAAAGATTGTCAAATTGTTTAAATAAATATGTCAAAAAACAAATCGATTTGAAGTTTCATTAAATTTATCTTTTTACTGTTTGCCGCTTATGCTGTATAATATCGATTAAAAAAGGTCCTGAAATTTTTCATATTTTTGTCTAGAAAATCTGGAAATATGGAATTTCATATCCTTGAATTGTCCAACGTGTTTTCACTTGTGAGCAAACTCGTCTTGTCACCTCGTTTATGTTTTGTATTTTTTTTTCAGCAACTGAGGAGCTGGGAGGAATCGGAACAACCTTGCCGTCGGCACCAACGGAGCTCGCACAGTACCCGAAACTCTGCGAACTTCGTAGAAAGTTCCCGGTTCTCTATCGCGTCGAGTTTCAGGTAAGAAAATACAACTGACAACCAAATGTACGCGAATACAATCGAACGTACGATTTAAGAAGTCGCGATTAATTTTTTTATTTTTCGTCGGAAAAACGAATTGCATGTGTGACGTCATACAGACGAGGAAATGTCTAGTAGCGACAACGGGTTGGGGGATTTGGGCCGAGGAAGGAAGACCGTAGAGGGGTTAACGAGCGACGCACATGGAGCAAAGCTCTAGGAGGGTTTGCGTTGCTAATTCCCGAGCGATCGCGACCAGAGCCGGGTAAAGCTCCGACTGCTCGATTCGGCAAAGTCACCCCGAGCCTCCGCTGCACAAAGGCCGTGTACCGTAAATTAATCGTCGCAGCCCCGTTACGTTCAGGCCTCGTAAGTGCCGCTGCCGGCGGAGATGAAAAGTCGGACGTAAAAGTGAACGCTGCCGCGATACGACCCGCTTCGGCTTAATTTCACCCCTGACGGCTTTGCCGTCAGGCCCCGATGATTGCGTCGGGATCACGGATTCGCGTTTAGTCGGAGCGTGCTAAGCAAAAATTTGGCGTCGAAAAATTTCACATCACCCAACCTCTTTTAATCCTTGAATGGTCACCGCCCTAACGGAACTGAGGTGACCATCGGCAGACTTCAATAGACTAATGCACAATGTTCAAAATTGTAACTTGCTATAGACTCGTAGATAACCTTTATTTTGGCGTCGTTTTTCTGTAACCCTTGCAGCCATCGTTGTATAGTCTATTTATTTGATTTTCAGTTGCATGGGGATTACTTGAGTCCATCAAAACAGAGTTGCTTAAAGGTTAAAAGTTGGAACAAAGCGATCAGTTTCATTTCAGTATACCCGGAGTCTCGTCATAGTCATTGTAACTCGTGGATGCATGTCTAGTCAACCCTAGTGCGACTGCGACTATGATGCAACCCCGAATCCGTGGTTGCACCAGTTCCACTAGGGCGGGAAGACAGCCATTTTTGTCCTCGCAATCGTCAAGTCCTTTGTAGCAAAAAAAAGTTTGTTATTCAAATTCAAAAAAACCAAAAATATTAAAAATATATAAATATCTTTATATTTGTTGGTCCATTTCCACCGTATACCCTGACGGGTTTTTACGGAACCCCATGCCGATTCCCCCCTAGCACTCCCTACCCGCACTCAGCTTAGGTAAGCGGCCCAGTTTCCGCCACCTTTAGGCCCAGTTTCCACCAATTGTTAAAGGGAACATTTTATAAAAAATATACGTATCGCGGCATTAATCAAGAGTAAACCGCTCTTCAACGTGCCGTCAATGTCATTTGTATTTAACGTATACTGTCTTTATTATTAGTATAAATTGCCATTAATGGCGGTAACTGAGACAGCGGCAGAAACTGGGCCGTTTACCTTAAGCTACCTAACTTCCAGTGCGTCCGTAGCCGACTTAGCTACACTGTACCGCATTTGCCGGGGCCACGGGGAAACTACCGAAAACCCGTGCCGGTACATACGGCCATATTCTACTGATCCACCGGTATTTTTTGCTCTTCAGTAAAGTGCAGAAACACCAAAGTCTCAGAAGAAAGCGCCTCCCGCTCAACGGTCGATGCGCAAGCTAGCGCACGGCCAAGCGGTCACCCATCCAAGTACTGACCGCGAACGATTCAGCTTCACTTGGGGGACCTCCAGAGCCGTGCGCCAACGGCGCATCCACCGCTGTCTGTTAAAAAATATGTATATATAAATATATAAATATACTAGGACTTCTGGTGAATCACCTATAAGAAGTGTCTATAATGAAGTGTCTATTCTTCTTATATATATTTTACAAAAATGTGGAATTGTTTGTTTCTTTGCCCCACCCTCTATTAGCAGCCAACTTCACACCCCATTAACAGCCAACTTCACGCCCCTATTAACAGCCAACTTCACGTCCCTATTGTTTGTCAACTCGGAGTGGCTAAAGTCCCAGAGTGGCTATAATTTTAGCAAATTACTGCAGTTCTTCAATAAAAAAAACTATAAAATATAAAATTTAACGCACTGAAACTGCGAGCGCGCGAAGCACGTGAGCCACAACAACCTGCAAGTAAATAAATAAAAGAATTAAAGCTTGGGCAGGAGGCCAGGTGGACTTAGAATAACCAGTGCAATAGGTCCTCCCAAGCCGCACCTCTCTTTATGGACTTAAGCCCTTAACATTATAAGTTCCTTTTAATGGACTTATGCCTTTCCGATTCTAAGCCCTGACTTAATGCCCTAATTATTTCAAGTGCATTGAGTGGGGCTTAAAATTGCAATGGCGTAAGGCCTTTAATGGGGCTGACAATAATAAGGGATTAAGTCGCCTTCCTTCCTCCCCCTTCCCCGTACTACCCTCCCCCTCGATTCTTGATACAACGTCGAGACTTTTATATATTATAGAGAAATAATAAATAAATAATTTTTTTTTTTATATAAATAAAATTGAAAATATTTTTGGGTTATTGAATATACAAAAAAATGAATTGTTTTTCATGAATGCTTGTAAAAATTGAAATTCAGTCGGAAGCTACCGTCTCGCTGAGCGTTAAACGATCAATATAATTAGTTTGAAGCATGAAATTTACTTGACGCTTTTCCCCCCGATCGATCGACCAAGTTTTCCCGGGTGAAAATTGTTTTGATACTCGTTCGCTCATTACACGGAAACTCTGAAACGTGCGCGGTTTAGTAGGCTATTGTTTGTACGATACCGCCGGCTTTTCCTGTACAAGTGGCCACTTAAGGCTCTCTTTGTCCATTCTCGCCGTTGTTCCGGCCACGAGTAACGAGGACGGAACTGAGTCACGTGGACCTTATGCCTTTGTTTCGTTCGGATCTGACGTGGAGGCTGTGGAATTAACACGGCCCAAAAGGACGAGGGAAGAAGAGCTTTTTCATCACTCGGTGCGGAAATGGCCATTTTTCCGCCCGCTTCGCGTGCGTAAAACCGCAATTTTCGCACCTTGTGATGAAAAATTTCGTACATCCTTCGTACAAATTAGTATATTATGCCACAAGGGAGGAAAGTGCGTGTTTTCACGGAGTGTGAAGTTTGATGCCCGAGCGAAGCGAGGGCAGAAATTCACACGAGGTGAAAATGCACTTCCTCCCTTGTGCCATACGATATTTTTTTTTCGCCTTCGTTAAAATAACAACATTTCTTGCATCGCAAAATCGTCATATTCGCCAATGACCATTTCTGCCCGGGGAGTAATAGAGCTTCCAGAGGAAGTAATGAGCCCCATTACTCCCTAGGGAGTAATGAAATTTTACTGCGCATGCGCACACGTTAATAATGATCATCGGTCAATAATAGGCTATTTTCCGGCCGTATTGCACGCAAGGAATGTGGTTATTTTAACGCAGTCGGGAAAAAACACTTTTTCTAACTCGTGTGATTACAACATTCGCCTTCGGCTCGTGCTGCAAACTCACACGCGTTAGAAAAACGTTTTTCGCCCTCGTGGAGTAATGTACTATTTATTCATCGTCACATCCATCGTCGGGAGCCTCGAGAGGCTCTCACGTTTCTGCAAAGGCAAAAACACTCGTACCTATAAGCAGCCAAAATTGTAGTCCAGATGTCGTTAATTCATCCCTCGTCTTATTTTTTCCTCGTCTTCTATTTCTGTCGCTTTTATGCCCTCTCGTTTCTTCGTTAGATAACTCTCTGTCTCTCCCTTCAGACATGGAGATTAAACATTCGGGCTTTAGTTCCAGATTTTATCGATTCCAATTACACAGAAATGTACTTCCGGTTCCTCTCGGGATAAGGCTCGTACCGTGCGTTTAATTTCCCAGTAGTCGAGACTGCTGCCGCTCGGCTCCGTGGAGTGGCATTGCCGCTTGAGCATGCGAATTTAGTTCAAGCTGCTCTTACGTCGTGCGTGCGCTTTATTTTTGGGGTCAACCAATTTGAGCAAGTGACTCGGTTTTTTTTTCGAGAGACTCGAATGGTCCGAGTTGGATGTTGGGAGGAAGTACTTGATCTTTAATGCGATGCAATTTGAGCAAGGGTTGGTTTCGAGGTCCTGTAATGGACTTGGGCTTCTTAGGCGACCTTTAGATTTTCTTCCTGTAAGACACATTGGTTTCACTTGCACTGAGAGAAGGATCTAGTAATTATGACTATATCGCTTGAGAGAGATATTACCATATTAGATATCACATAGTAGTAGGGAACTAGGGCGCCACCTATGGCACACTGAGAAAAATAAATGGTTGGATTAAGCAAATGCGCGTTCACATACACCCAGAAAAATCATTTATTTGACGGCCACCATTTATTTGGTTCAAATAAAATATTTATTTAATTTAAATGAATATTGATTTAAATCAAATAAATATTTTACTTAAACCAAATAAACGGTGGCCGTCAAATAAATTATTTTTCTGGGTGTACGTTCAAAGGTATATTTTTGTTGGTACAACAAAAATGTTTTTTTCAATCGACAAATTTTGAATCAATTGAACCAAATGATCGTTCAACAAATCAATGCTTTATTTGTACCACACAAATAACAACTTCGAACGTATGTCACCGTGACTTTTGGTTAATCTAACCAATTTTTTTTCTCAGTGCAGGAAGTACCGGATTTATAAGAATTTTTCTTGGATATTATGGTAAAAATTCTTGGAAAATCTGAGACTTTCCGCCATAGGTGGCACTCTAGTCCCCTACTACTATGTCCTATGGTGATTTTTCTTAGATGATCGGTAGCTTTTACTAGATCCTTCTCTCAGTATGCACGTACGATTATTATTGTTAAGAATTTCGTTCCTAAACGGTTGTATTGCGTAATTGTCCTATTGTAATGCAATAGATTCATGTCAATATACACTGAGAAAAAAAATTTGTTGTATTAACCAAAAGTCGCGGTGACATACGTTCAAAACTGTTATTTGTTTGGTACATATAAAGCATTGTTTTGTTAAACGATTATTTGCTTCAATTTATTCAAAATTTGTCGATTGAAATGAACATTTTTGTTATACCAACCGAATACACCTTTGAACGTATGTCACCGCGCATTTGCTTAATTGAACCATTTCTTTTCCTCAGTGTATATATCCAACTGTATATTCACGGTGAGCTCGCGCTCGATTACATGCTTCGCTTTGTCGAACGGCGACGGTCGTCGTCAATTTTCGGCAAAGCTGATCGTCGCACAGTATCGGTATACTGTAGTTACCTAGTTTGCGGATTACGAAAGTTTTCCGACTTTCCGCTCGGCGTCTCGGGGATGCTGTAATAGGGTCTTAAAGTATAGCTGCGCTATATCGGCATATGCCGGCTGGGTTTCGAAGCTGCAACGCTTCATACACCGATCCAATCTACTGGAAAGGGCTATTTACCGTCCCGTTTAATGGCTCTTTACGGGACAGCGAATGAAGGATTTTCAGACAAGAATGAGATAAACCAACGAGAGATGAGCACGGTCCGCCCATAGCTCGGCAGCTTGCACTACTCGCCGGCAGTGAATAGAACCGAGAGATATCAGACGAACGCCGGTCTACTCGAGGGTTGCAAGGGATGGTCAGGAGGTCGAGCGCTGAAGCGGTCCCGCGGATATATGACCCTACTGTATGAACATCCTGATGGAGAAACGGATAGATGCGCTTTCACGCCCGGTTTTCCTTCCGCTTCTCACTTCCTCCTCCACACTCGGTAGACGGGAAAGAATGGGGTAATGACGATCGGCGGGGAAAGAGAGTCACCCTCGGTACACTCGATTTAACAAATGGTAAAAACCATGGTGAAAAATTATATGCGAAAATAGAATTTTTCATCCATTAAATATACTTTTCGCGAAAATGTTGCATGTGATTCATATTTACGGGCATATATGTGAACGACGTATCCGAGGAAGTACAACCAAAAAAATATTTTGACGTATAAATTATATACACTGAGAAAAAGGATAGTATTTCCTATTATAACGAATCGTTCCCAGGAGGAATGTCTATATAGATAGTTTCTGAATAAATTCAATTGGCTAAATTATAATTATGGTCGCAAATATTATTATATGCCATTTATTGATAAAGGTATATTTAACCCTTCACGTACGGGATCCTCGCTCAACGAGTGCATACTACTGCGCGGTATAAAAATCGCTTAATCAAAAAAAAATATTGATGATATCGACATCCGGAAAAATATTCTTTGAAGATATGTTCACTAAAATAACATTTTTATCGTTAATATACAGTGTGCCATTGTTATTCGAATTTTAGTTAAGTAGTTCTCGGCGTGAGGCTCCCATACGTGAAGGTTTAATATACGAAAATATATTTTCGGATATTCTTCTATTCCATTTAGAATGAATATTATTCCTTAATACTGATTCTATCTTTGTTGGTTTAACGATAATAAATAGGGTGGATGGCCCGATTTCCTCAAAACTATGGGCAATGATTTTAACTATTTTAACCATTTAACCCTAGAACTCATGTATCAGTTTTTCTACCTTCTAACTCATAACCAAATTATATAATAGTAACTTACTTTCGATAGTATTACCAAAAAAAAAATCACTTACATAAAACACTAACGGGAACTCCTGACTGGGGTACTTTAGTACCCGAAGCGCACTGCATTAGCGTCCTGTGTTACAGCCAGCGAGTAACTGAAGCTACCGCCCTCCGCACATCCCTCAGATCATGGAACTAAATTATCATGGAGGTCCCAAGTCGACAATGTCAATTTATACTTTAGCATTGCAGTTTGAATATCGTATGGGGTACTTTTGTACCCCATACACGACTTCTAGGGTTAATATATTTTTAAAATAAATAAATGGCTTATTTTACTGAAAGACCTTCGAGTACCATGCAGTAGACATTTCAAGGTTCCATTTGGTCTTTGGGTTTTTGAGGTACATGTGAGAAAAGTTCATTTCTTCACTAAAATGTTCGAATACTCCCTTACGTGATTCTCATTACCCCACTCTCTCCTGTGCCGCTCGGCGCGAATGGCATATACTTATGGACTCCTCCATGCAAGCCCCTTGTATACTGTCACGTTCAATCTCGAGTGCACGAAAATCTGTATACATCACTCCGCGTTCCATGCACCCCCGAGAGGTTATCGCCGCATATGTGTATACACATATCACTGTAGTGTGTCACAGGTGTTTACCGTTAACTTCCATGCGTTCAAGCTCTCTGCGTTTACACAGGAAAGACGACGTTCGCAATATTTATGAGCTTTAGACTCGATGCCGAAGCAGGTCACCCTCTCTTTTTTCGTTACAAATGCCCCGTCCCTCTCGCTCGCTCACTACACTTTTTTTTCTTTTTTCTTAACAATATTCGTTAACGTCACATTTATCGTTCGATTACATCGATTTTAGTAACAGTTTTTCATCGACCATTTATAATTACCGTATGAATTTTCATTGCCCAATAACAGACGGCGTGCAAGGTGGAGACGCACTCTTGCAGACACGCGATGAAAGCCGCGAACAAGGAAAAGAATCAGAATCAACGTTGTATTCCATGTGAGTGAGAAATTATCGAAGGGGCTCGGTTTCGCGGCCTATTCTACTGATAACGACGAATAATCTTGTTTTACGTTACAGATGACTATAACAGAGTTGTACTGGACACGATAGAGGGACAGCCGGACTCGGATTATGTTAACGCATCCTACGTAGACGTAAGTTGGATTTCCTACATAAAACTTGAATCGATCCTACTTTACCGTTCATCGATGAAAAATAATGTCGCATCGTTTTAAAAAAAATTGTTTTATGTATATTTTTAATTTTTCTTTTTACAGAGTATATTAAAGCCAAACGCCTATATCGTGACTCAGGGACCTATAGAGACAACGGTAACAGAATTCTGGCGTATGGTCTGGCAGGAGAGAGCATCATGCATAGTAATGCTAACGAAAACCTTCGATTTTATAAAGGTAACGATCATAATCCGTCGATAGGTTTATCGACGGTTTATGTCGATAAACCGTCGATAAACTTATGTAGATTTTTACATCGGTTTATATCGATTTTTACGGCTACAAATATAAATGGGTGTGTACTTTACGCGACATGGGAGTTGGGCCCTTTTGATTCCTAGCCGTGGATGTATTACGCTGATATGCGAGTAAAGAAATGTTAGAGCGGATAAAACTAATTTTCGGGGTCGAGCAAAGAGGATTTATGATTTTATGATGCAGCGGTTTTTGAGAGCCTCTCATCTATGCAAACGCTGTCGCTCCCAGGGATATGCGTGTATATTCGACTTCGAGTGATAGGTCGAGTGTCGGGGGGAGGTCACTCTATGCGTATGCAAACCGACCTTGTGACGCGCCTGATCAGCATGTCAAACAGCACGACTGTTTATCACGGCATTAATTCGGTGTTATTCGACGTTACGCTCGAGGGGATTTCACTGTTTCCATTGTGAAGTAGACAGTAAAAAAAAGTTTGGACTTTTTACAACTTATTGTCTACAATCGTCCACAATTTTTATTTGTTCATTTTTCGAACCTACCGTTCGACTCCAGTTTTACAAACAAAAGTACAAACTACAATTGTTAACGACACGGGAAATAAAAGGGCAGGTTTGTATGTTCAAATGTGAACAAACGAGTTTGTCATTTGTTTTACAAAATTATTTTTACGAGAGTTCGTATTACGATTTAACAAAATTATTTTTTACTGCGTACGATTATACTACGTCCGAGATTTCCAAATGCAATATAATCGTTGAATCATTCGCAATTAATGAACTTAGCAACTTCTGGTAGAGAATAGTTCGAGAATAAAATGAACACTGAAAAAAACGACACGACGACAACTGAACACTATGCGTGCGTTTTTGAATGCAGACCTGCTCAGCTATGCGTTCTTTTATTCGTGACTGTCCACTGCTAGTGGGTTTAGTAAATGGCCAATGGTAAATCCTATTCTTTCCGCACGATACATTTCATTCGTTTCGATAATGAAAGAACGTTTATCAGAGCAGATTTGTGTCAAACCAAAACCCTTAACTGAGAGCAGAGTGGAATATAAGAACGCCTATTTCGGCTGCGTATACATGTGGATACATCTCGAATATTTCTGGATTTACCCAAACAGAGCAGATCTGCATTCAAGAATGCACCCGAAGAGTTCGCCGTGAAACTGAGCATGCAACATCTTGCCACCATCTTCCCTCTGCACCAAGAAAATCCTTGGCAATCTTGATTTTTTCGCGAAATCGACATCATGCCAGAAATACCTCACTTCCGGTTGGAAAATCTGATTTTTTTACCGGAAGTTCTGTATTTTCGGTATGACGTCACTTCCGTTCGAAAAGTCTGATTTTCGAAACCGGAAGTGACGTACTTCTAGTATTAAGTTACTTCCGGTCGAAATAGTATAATTCGATACTAGTCTCCAAAACGAGCAGTGCGCAAGAAGCGAGATGGCCTCGTCTATCGAACCATATTTTTCTTTACGAAGGCAATGCAAAATCCAAGTTGTGCACCATTCACAGGCATGCCCAATGGCGCATGCCTGTGGCGCCTCGGTCGCCTCGATGTTACCATAGCAACCGCTTGGTAACAGTGCGCAAAGTACTTTGCGCACTGGTGAAGGCATTTTGCGCACCAGTGAAAGTATTTTGCGCATCGCATTTGCGTATCGTGCGGGAATCAACCATTTTGCATGCCTATGAATGGTGCGCAAACGAGGATTTTGCATGCATGAGTAAAGAAAAATGAGTTTTCCAGACCGAACGTGGCGAAAAGAATACCTGCCATCGAATTGTCGTGGTACACAACTGGTGGCAATATGTTGCGTGCTGACTTTTCGGTGTAGACTCTTCATGTTCAGTTGTCAACCAGTCGACTTTTCCGTATTCAGTTGTCATAATGACTTTTGCCGACCGCCGTTCAAGAGTACTCGAAATACTGCGGACTCTACTGAAAACTAATTAACTTTTGTCGTGGGTTGTGTTATTAATTATCAAATAAGAACAGTAGTCTCATCGAACTAGAATGTCATGTCAGCTTTCAATGAGACTTTTCTTTTGACCGTACATGCTAGTACCGTGAAACAGTTGATTACAGTTTTTTATAGCGCCTGAGGTCGGGTCGGACTGGAAGAGAGGCGTTTCACTCAGTCTGAAGGCGAAGTGAAATATCGCAGTCGATATCGAACACTCTAATGAACGTTTTTTTAATGGTGTGAACTTAAAAACAAAAAATCGAATCGCATAAGTACTGTAATTTCACATCCGGATTGAATTATTTTTTATTTTTATTTTTTTTAAATGAGTACCATTGAAAGGTCATTGAAATATTGCAGCTATCTCGCTCGTACTAACGGCCGTGACATTTTACCTTAAGAGCATACACTGACAAAAAGAAATGGTTATATTAAACATATGCGCGGTGACATACGTTCAAAGGTGTATTTTGTTGGTACAATAAAAATGTTTGTTTCAATCGACAAATTTCGAATAAATTTAAGCAAATAAACGTGTAAGAAAACAATGCTTTATTTGTATCAAATAAATAACAGCTTTGAACGTATGTCACCGATGCTTTTGATTAATCCAACCAATTTTTTTTTCTCAGTGTATGAAGCACACCTTCGTTGTGTTTCTCGCACCCCCATTTCGAGCGCCGATAACGTTATTTATCTCAGTACCGTGGAGCAGTCACGTGACTTTCACCTCCCCTTACGGCTCGTCCGCATCGGATCTAACGGTCCTTGAAACCCTCAAATTTTGCTCGTCCTCAGGTCTTGAAAATGCCTTTCAATTGTTTTATAAATACTTGAAATCTGTTTGAAATCTGATAGTAATATTGAGTATATCGGTGAAAAAATTAAAAATATCTTTCGTGCAATGTGCCTTACAAACATCGATGATTAATATGTGCTTGAAAATGCTGAGAAAGTTCTTGAAAGGACCTTGAATCTTTCCGAAAAATAATGTTTTTTTTTACTGGCTTTCGATTGTGGAAGTAAATGAACAGTTCAACAATGTTTGTTATGTTTTTACCAGGTAATGTGTGTTCAATATTGGCCAGCGAGCAAAGAAAAGGACGAGGAGTACGGCGGCATCGGTGTCTCGGTTCTCGCGGAAGAGGAACTCGCGAACTTTCACATAAGAACTATAAAACTCTACAAAAAGAACGAGAGTGGCGTACGTAATTTATATCAGAACTGTCGATGGACCTATAACGTCTAACAATGTAGCACAAAAGTTTTTTTTTTGCGTCGTATTTTCCCGAACGGGAAGTCAATAATTTTGTTGACGTTTTATCGACTTACTGTCAATGTAGGAGGTCAGCGAGGAAAGAACTTTGCTCCAGTTTCACTATACCGAGTGGCACTCGCACACGTGCCCTTTCGGAAATGCCGTACTCGAGTTTCGCAGACGCGTGAGGGCTGTTGTTGGCTCGACCATCAAGAACGAAACCGGACCGATGGTTGTACATTGCAAGTGAGCGCTGATTTATAGACATCGTTGTTATCAATCGGATTCGATTTTGTTCACGAGAAAGTTTTTTTAAAAATAATTTATCGATCCATGTATTTTTCAGTGATGGAGGTGGCCGTTCGGGGGTTTATTTGGCGATAGACGCCAACATGGAACTCGCCGAAGAGGAAGATGCCTTCGATGTATTTGGATACTTGAAGAAATTGCGCCAAAGCCGACGCGGACTCATAGAATCATTGGTATATAAACATACATTTTTTAATTTTTTCATTATTCTCATCCATTGGATTTTTGGTCTGCCATCGACAGCTATCGACATACTTGTATCTCGTTGACTCTTCAACGTCCAATGTGTCCTCTTCGCCACCTTGGAGGAAAGAGCTGTTTAAAAAATATCTTCATTAATTTTATTCTGAAATTTCTGGAAACATTTTACGAATGGCAACAGGTTACGAAGAAAATGTATCGACCATAGTTTCATTATACTTCTTTTTTACTTCAATATAAAATTTGAAAAAGTTAATTTTCCAAAAATTGTTATTAGATTGAGTATCGAGCAGTTATGATTTTTTGTTTGTGTTTTTTTCAACAGGACATAGGTTTCGGATTTGAAGGGGCAATCATTATATTAATATAGCATAAAACAGAGTTGGGCGGTACTTCAAGTACATGCTACTTGTTTGTTATTTGAAGTACGGTATTTCAGGAGGCAAACCGGCCTGCTAAGTAAATAACGTCGCTATAACGTTGCCGAAAGAGTAATTTATTGTCTGACACCCAAAAATTACATTTTCACAGATTTTATTACGCGACCGAAAGAAAAATAGTCGGGGAAAAAATTAGTTACCCTCAAATCGTGGAGGCAAAACAAAAAGTGAACAAGCAGCCAAACAGTCGGACAGTCGGACAGTCGGACAGTCGGACAGTCGGACAGTCGGGCAGTCGGACAGTTGGACAGTCGGACAGCCGGACAGCCAGTCAATAATTTCTTGGGTACCCTATTTTGCCCTGCTTCCCCATTTTGTGAATTCTCTAATTCTGTCATTGCCCACGAAAAGTCTTATCTTGTAACACATTTAGAGATACGACGCCGGACCTTAAAGTCATGCTGCAATTACATATAAGACAAGATGTTGGTACAGTTGATCCCCCAAAATGTCTCGTATTGTCTTGTCTCGAACTCTTCAAGATTTTTGGCCACTTTTTTCAAAATGTGAATAAAAAAAATTACTAAAAATCGTCAAACCGTTGAATAAACCAATAAACGAATGGGTATATCGACAGACCATTGAATAAATAAATAAACACGTTAGGTTTTATATTGAAAGTTTCGTCTGTTTGTTGTATTTTCATTCAAAATTTCAACTCACAGTGCAATTTTTTACACCTAACGCAGAGATGAAATACGTACAATTGAAAATGTCTATAAATTTCTACCTGCAGAAAATTTCAATACTATTTTACAAACAGTTGACATTTTCAACACAAAACCTGAAGAGGAGTCTGTTTATCCATTTGATTATTGATTAATTGAACACTTTTTCGATGAATATATTCGGTATAAATTTATCGTACTTGATATAAGTATACAAATGCGTCAAAATTACGCTTAAATCAAAGATATTTTATTATTGATTTAAGCGTGTATATTTTTGGCTGTGTGTTAAGAATAAAATATTCTTTAAACAATCATTGCCATTGTTTTAAGAATAGTTTTTTTTATGAAGATTTCAAGACAATAAAATATTCTGTATTTAAAGTACAGAGTTCTTAAAGTACGTGGTACTTAAATACCCGGGTACTTCAAGTACGTTGCCCAGCTCTGGTATAAAATACCAGACAATAAGAAAGGTGAACTTGATCGAGCGGCTCTCCTGTTCACAGGATCAGTACAAATTCGTGTACGACACCCTCGAGGAGTTCGTAATATGCGGTGCCTCATGGTTTCCGGTATCCGAGCTCTCGCTTCGACTGAAGCAGAAGAGCGCGAAGAATCCAATAACAAAGATGAACGAGTATCAGCGCGAGTATCAGCAGATATGCAAGCAAACGCCGCGTTTTACGATTGGTGACTGCGCCGGGGGCCATCGAGCGGACAACAGGGAGAAGAACCGAGACGTTCTCGTCGTTCCGCGTAAGTGGTCTCGCAACATTACTTGGAACCAAAGGAAAATAAATTTGACGATAAGAGAACGAAATTGACCAATATAGTCCTCGACCCAAAAAAAAAAAAAAAAAATGCAACGCTTTTTTTTTTCAGCTGACAACTTTCGACCTTATCTCACGAGCTTTCAGGGCAACGCCTTTACGGATTACATAAACGCTGTCTTCGTCGATGTAAGTTTTTTGCTATTAAAAAAAGTAACTAAAAAGCACAAATCGAAGTTGTCTAAAAAAAAATATATATATATATATATATATATTTTTTTAGACATCTTCGATTTGTGCTTTTTCATATATATATATATATATCATATATATATATATATATATGTCCATTTGACTGATATGACTATTGCTCGTCGGCAGGGCTACACGAAGCCACGTGAATACATCGTGACCGAGTGGCCGTTGAAGAACACGTGCGGAGAGTTTTGGTCGTTGGTGTACGATTACGAGTGCGCGGCGGTAGTGGTCCTCTGCGTTCCGCCCCAAGCGTCCGCAAACTTTCCGAGTTTCTGGCCGGAGGGTAGACACTCGAAGAAATATGGCCCGGTATTCACGATAGATCACATAAGCCACAACCATTACACGAACATCAAGACCTGGGTGAGTGTACTTCGCGACAGGGAAGTATCTCATAGCCCGTGCCCTGGCGTTGAATTTACCGTCGACCCCAAGGCGATAACTCTCCATTCCCGCGTAAAATGTTACCCAGGAAACTTCCTGATGTTCTTCCCTTACATTCTCTTCTTTGTGTTTCCCATACATCCAGGTGTTCAGGATAAACAAAAAGATAGTGTCGCTAACGGAGCTCATGGCCGGTGTGAAGGCGCCCCCGAAGACCGTCCAGCTCTTCCAGCTGACCTGTTGGCCGATGGGACACAAGGTACCGACGTCGACCAACAGTCTGGTAGAGCTGATGAACATGGTCGAAAGATGGCGTCAGAGAACCGACTACGGACCAGTGGCCGTTGTGTCCCCCGACGGCAGAAGCAGATGCGGTGTCTATTGCGCGGCCAACGCCTGCATAGAGCAAGTGATACAGCACGGCGAAGTCGACATATTCCAGGCGGTGAAGACGGTCCGAAGACACAGGCCCCAGCTCGTCGAGAACATGGCAAGTCCGAAAACAGCCCAGCTACTACGTACCCTCCGTTCCTTCTTCAACCGTTCACTCATCTATCCCTCTTTTCTACCGCAGACCGAGTACAAGTACTGCTACGACCTCGTGCTGCACTACGTGCTTCACTATCTGAACAAGGACATGAACGAGAAGAAGTGAGAAAGCGAGTTGAGGGACGAGCTGTGGTTCATCGAATTCGGTCGGGGGGCGGCTCTGCCCTTGACCCCGGAGGAAGCACCGGCCGACGGAGAACCGGTCGTACCATGCGCCCAGGGAAGAATCATCGTCGAGACGGCCAGGCCGGCGCCGCCGCACTTCGCCACCTGTTCGACTTACAGACGAGCCTACGTCGGCGACGATCCGACTCGGGTCGTTATCGGGACGATGGTGATGCCGATAGCACGCGGTGCCGTTTCGAAGGCGATGGCCCTTCATCATCGTCAGCACTCGACGGCACCGGACAGTCCAGCTACGAGGCCCGACGATCTGGGCGTTACTCCCTGGTACCTCGACGAACTCGGCAACGAGTCGACGTCGCCCGGAGCCTGCGACAGAGGCTCGTATCCCTCCTCGTATAATTCTCGTCAGGACCGTGCGATACCCGCCAGGCCGGACCTGTACTCGACGAAGGACAGCAGCGTCGAGAGCAGCGACGTACCTCGGGCCGGTCCCTCGGCACCGAGGAAGGCCTACATGGATCTGACGGACGCGATAGCCCTGCTCGACGAGACCTGCCCAAATCAAGAGGCCAGTCCCTCCCTCACACCGAAAACTCCGAGGACTCCCCTGACACCTTTCCCGCGTAGTCGTCGCACTCGATCCAAGAGCAGCGACAACTCATCCAACTACAGCAACGAGAGACTGAGCGATCGATCCCTCGAGACGTCGAGGTCGCAGGACAAGGAGAAGAGAAGACCGTTCCTGAGAAAAATCGGTATATCGATGACCGAGGACAGACCGTTTTTGTCCAAGATAATGGCACCGAGAATAATCGGCAAGCCTTATCTCGAGAAGATAGGACCAAGCAAAGCGGTCGAGAAGCCGTTCCTCGAGAAAATAGGTTCGTCGAAGACCCTCGACAAATTTACGTTCGACACGCTGCGGGAGTTGCCGAGAGCCATGGCGAGACGCTGCCAGCCTGCGGAACCTTCGCCTCTGACGATCGAGAGGACCCGCACCGAGGAGGTGGACCTCGAGGAGCGAGCGGAGATGGAGGAAGAGGAGGAGGTTATCGTCATCGTCAAAGACGAAAAGGTCGACGAGACGGAAACGATAACTAGCACGAGCATCGTCAGAGGTGAAAGCAGAAGGGCAAACGGCAAAGGATACCTGCTCAAGATGTACTCGTTCGAGACCGAGGATCTCGGCGAGGCTACCGCAGCCATGAAGACTCACAGAGATCCTCTGAGGGGAGCCTCGCTCGACGACGTTCTCGACTCCGGTCCGAGCTCCCTGCCGCCCTCGGAGGACTCTCGCGAGCGGGTCAGCTCCAGGTCCGAGGACCGTTCGAGCAGCGTCGCCGAACTCGTCAAGTGTCGGGTGACGACGAGCGACGAGATATTTTCGTCGAGCACCGGACACCTTGGCTCACCGTCGACCAGAGAGGTGACGAGCTCGGGAAACTCTCCACGATGGCCCAAGAGAAGATCTCGTCGGGTCGCCTCGACACCGAGAACGCGAGCCGATCGCGAACAGCTCAGCAGCGTCGAGGTCTTCGCCAGCGACGAGAGCACACCGAATTCGCCGACCAAGAGACGAATATCCAGGGTCTCGCCGGAACCGCTCGAAAACGATAGGATCGTCGTGTCGAGAACGAGGAACTCGACTCTGCCGAGGGACGTCGCCGGGTCGCCCACGAAGACGAGGAGGCAAGCTTCCGACGACGACGGCGAGCTCAGCAGACACGCCTCCGGGGAATCCGTCCTCGACGAAAAAATGGAGACGATAAACTCCGGAGGCTCGAGATCCAGGAGGCAGACCTTCGACGAAGCTGTGGAGAAGTTCGGAGGCTCGGAGTACACGAGCGCGAGAACGAGACGGCAAGTCTCCGAGGAGATACTCGACAGAAATCGGGACGACAGGAAGAACGGCGAGTGCGGCCGTTTCGACGATCCTCACGGTAAATTCGAGAGGCGGGGAATCTCCTCGGACAATCTCAAGTTGTCGAGGGAAACCGTCGTCGGATCTATGCCTTCGGCGTCGTCGCTCGGCTATCAGAGCGGCGACTCCTCGCTGACCAGTCAGAGATCGTCGAACCACAGTCAGGACTTCATTCGCGGTACGTTCAAGATGCTTCACGACAAATTCGAGCTTCAGGACGTGCCCGTCGAGAGTTACGCGGCTTTCAAGAGACGCACCCGTGTCAATTATCAGAATCAGATAGCCGTTACGGAGAGGCACAGAACGGCGATCGAGAAAACATCGAACGCTCGTTCGATCGAGGACGAGCTGAATTTTGGAAAGCTGAAGGCTGTGAGCACAACCTCGACGACCGACGGCCTCACGGCGGGCTTGACGACGACCTGCCTGACGAGAGAATCGACCGTAGACTCGAAAGATTACTCGACGTATTCGGTGAGCGAGGGAACGACCGAGTCGAGATCGTCGGTGACGGTTAAATCGGTACTGAGGAAACAGGAGGGCGTCGATCATCAGAGCGATCACGAGACCGACACCAGCCAGTCTCTTCGTTGCCCGAAGAGGCGAATAATTCACGAGCCGTCGCAGGAAACTATGGACCTGCTGACGGAACTGAGGAAGGTCAAGAGCCTTCTGAGGACACCGTCCGTCGATACCGACGTCGATCTCGATTTCTCCAAGCCCGTTCGCCTTCCGAAGAAGATCCTCCTCACCGACAAGGAATTCTGTTTGTCGGTCGAACGCGAGAACAGCATAAGGAGGCCGTCGATGGTTCCTCTTCAGCGTAACTACGAAGGAAGGGGCGACGAGGAAAAGGACGAGGGATCGAATGGCACGAGAGTCCCGCGTGGACCGGCGCTGTTCGAGAAACGATGCTTGTCGCTGGATTACGCGGACGACGAGAAACCACCGAAACCGGATGTCAGAGCTATATCGCTAGCCTCGGCGACGCCTCATTCGGAGACGGAGGAGGCCAACGATTTCTCGGATACCGGATTGGTTTATGACTCGAAGAGTTATTACTCGGACGTGTTCACAACGCCGTCCGACGGTACCGAGGATGTTCAGCCGATGAAACCACCGATTACCAACGATTTGCCGGAAGTCAGGGCGAAATTCAGCAATCACTGCGCCGAGGTCGACATAGCGATACCGGTCGATCAAATGGGCTCGGTTAGCCCGAAGAGGCGAATTCACATTCAGGGAAGAACCAGCGATCTGTACGAGATAATATCGCCGAGATCGACGCCGTTCAGAGTGAAAAAGCGTCTCGGCAGGATATCGGTTGAGGAGACCGTAAAACAGGAGAGCTTCACGTTGAGCAAGGTTGACTGTAAATCCGTGGTGACGCAAAAAAGAACCAAGTGCTTCCCGTTGTAACCCAAGGAGTTCGGCCTGCGACAAGCAAGATTTTTGCGATCGTGATAATTATAAACACAGCGAAGAAGTAAAATAATTATATTAAATAGACAGATCGGTAAGACAGGTGATAGGAGACGAACGATTGTGTTTCGTCGATGTTTTTCTTCTTTTTTTTGCCATATCTCTTCTTGGCACTCGGTCAAACCCCACGTAATATACTCGTAAGGAAAATTTTGAAAGAGAAAGAATGAAAAAAAAACATTATATAAATAGGAGAATCTCGCGTGTCGCCGGCGGAACACGACCTCTCGGACCATTTTTGTATTTTCCTATTATTGCGTATACCGAAGAGCGAGGAACGAACTTCTGATAAGAGCAAAGTTTACCTTGCTTGCGAGCATATACGAGATATGACTTTTGTTATTTATTATTGTGACGATTGAACGGTCGATCGTTTGTTGTTTTCAATGGTTTTTCTTTATTTTTTTTTTCATTTTATACATTGTGTATTAATCGCTCCGGTTCCACGCCAGCCGGAGAACGAAAGAAAAAGATAAATCAAGGTAATTCTAAAATAGATACTTGGGCTTCACGCAGTTCCACGAATCAGCGTTTTTTTTCGTTTCCAACGCGATAAAACTATACACAAAAATATATGTAGCTAGGGAGTCGGACAACATTATTAATTCTTACTACTCGTTTAGCGGGTGCAGAGGCTCAGGTGTGTCTGCCTCTCAAAGTGTTCTAAAGATTATTAGGCGATCGATGTTTCGATAATAATAATATTAATAATATTATTAATAATAATAATAATAACACAGTGTTCGGGTATGGTAGACGCGAGGATACGATATCGCGAGACTTTTCATTATTCCTAATAATAATAATAATAATATTGAAATAGTTATAATAACAATAATTGTATGAATGGGCGATATACAAGAAAGCACCCGATTTTTTTCGTATACACAAGCGACTCGGCCAAATCGTACGTATTAAATAGAACTCGTTATTAAAATATTCGGTCCGAAACTAAATATGGTAATATTGTAATAGGTATATATTAACCTATATAATGGATATAACGGAAGTAACTGAAGAAGCTTATAAATCGCAAATTTTCAATCGCGAGAATCGAGATCTGTCCATTTAGAGTATAAAAGTCTGTCCCCAAACCCCCTCTTGGGTTCTCGCTGTTAGATCTGGAAATCTTGTACTTTCATGACCGACTTGTCGCTTATTTCGTACCATTGACACTACACTACACGCACACTATCGCAAAAATAGACTATCGTAAAATTAAACTCTCTCGTTCGTCCTCAATTCATGCGAAATTGTCTCGATTATGCCTCCTCATAGAGGAAGCATTGTCTTCTTTTTCATCCGTATTACCTGCGTTCACATAAACGACGATCTAACATAGCGATGAACCCCCTGTGTCGAGCAGTGCCTTGTCCACGGAAATATTTATTTAAAAAGAATTGGAAAAGAGAGCGTGATAGAGAGGAGAGGTATTGGAAGTAACGCGGAAAGCAAAGGGATGCAAGAAAATATGTAAAAAAAAAAAAAAATCTTACCGAAACACGTTATTCAACTCCGACAGCGGGATGGATTTTCTGAAAGGGTCCACGGAGTTGCTTCTTCGATGGCAGAGTTGCAGATTTAAGTACACAATTTAATGGTTCCATGAATTTTTTTTAAATTTTAATTAATAAAAAATTAAAAATGAAAACTGCATCGCCCAGTCACGAGGCTGCAACTCCCACGCAGATGCGTCCGCCTGCCAAGCCTTTTCCCATTTGGATATAGGCGCGTGATGTTTTAAACTGAATATAATATATATATTATATATATATAAAATGTAATAAGTAATTGGTACGATACGAAAAACTTATATGATTGTTACGTTTATCAATTTGATTTCTCATAGAATTAGACCGATGCCGTGAGGGCACATTTAACTGAATATACAGAAAGTAAATATAAATTGTAGATATACCTGTTATACATAAATGAATATATTGAGATATAAGATGAATCTATATATGAAGAAGAAAAATCGATCGAATATTTGTACGTATCCGTTGAGTATATTAGAGCCTAAGGGTGCAAGCAGATAATTCGTACACAAGTAAAAATCGTAATACGCGTAAATATGTGCTATCAACGGTATTCTAAATAAATTTAAAAAAATAAATAAGGCGTTTTCGCGACAGTGAGGATACGTGGAAGGGTACGAGTGCGCGGTCAGTACGTGCCAAACGGAAAGAAAGAGACGATTTATTATAAATTTAAAAAAAGTTACTTTTATATTTCTATGCGTGCGACGTCTCTGTCTAAACTCGTGCGTATGTATGTGTGCACGTGTATCGGCACGAGCGCATGCGCACTATCGCGTTACCATGTACGTGATATCATAAGTAGGAGAGAGCGGGGCAAAACGGGCTCGTGTCCTCAAATTGCAATGGGACTTTTTTCTTTTTATGTTCAGCGAAAAAATAAAATAACAAAAAATAAAAATATTTGTGAAAATTGTCCGTTTCGCCCCGCTCTTCGCTATATCTTCGTGTATACGAAGATATACACGTGGATAGTGTGTTATACACAATTATGCCACGTGACTAATGCTGGAAAAGTGTAAAGTCTAGTCGAGTTACACAGCGAATATGCCCTTATGACTTTAGTTACGAGGTGTTAACATGATAAGTCGCGACTTTGGGCAAATGTGGAGTATACATAAACTTAATTGTTTTTTTGTTTGTTTTTTTTTATCGCGTTCACTGTCTTCGGTGCACGTTTTCGTACGTTTCGGGCCTTATTGATTAAACCAACGATTACACTATACGTGGTCGAGTTAAACATAAAAATACAATTAAAATAAACGCAGAAAAAAATATAGTAAACTCTCGATAAATGACCGATCTCGAGGGTGATTTCTTTTCTCGTTTTTTCAAAATTAAAAAATTCTCTTCCAGAGAAAAAATCGGAAAGTTAACGAGAGCTGACTGTACAATTGGCAAGTCAGGGTCTGATAAATGAAGCTTGTTGGACAATTTCCCAGGCGCCTCTTTGTCTTGCTATACAAATTAAAAAAAAATAAATAAATAAAAGTAAAAAAGAAACATAAATAAATTGTCACGCATATAGGTATATCGTTGAACCATACGATTAACTATAAACGCCGATCGAAACTTCACCTCGCGACAGCCATCCGTCCATCCTTTCGGCTGTCCGTGTTCACGCGGCTCCTCATACACCTCCCCCGCTTTAAACCTTGTCTCTCGGGTTAGTATCAAAATCAACGCCAAGGCATAAACAATTACTCTACTGAACTGATATACTCTGAAATGTGCGAAAGCATGCATCGAGCCGCGACTAGTAGATAGGAAAAGAAAGAAATCATAAATATATATATATATATATACACGTATAATACTTGTTTGAATTTCTAAGAAAAAAGTGCGAAACAATTAGACTCGTATTATAATTACTCGCGGGCGAGATTTTTATTTCTTATTGAGTTTCGTTGATACAGAAAAAAAAACTATATTATCGATAGATACAGAAAAAAAAAAATTATGCGTACAATATAATTTAATAGCATGGACGACTATTAATTAATCATTGATTAGGTGAAAAGGGTTATTTATCTATGATTAAAAGAAGAGTTATCCGCGGTTCTCTGACTCTAAAAAAAAAAAAAAAAAAACGAAGACAAGCACAAGGCTTCATTCTAAATTACAAAGATTTAATACAGTCACGTTGAACGTGACTGTTATTGTGTATAATGTCACTGAAACGTGTTTCTCGATGTATGCGTGTGGTATATATCACGAGTGAAATTTTATCGAACGAGTTTACGCCTTGTATATTCGGTGTGGGTGTACGTTTAATTACTGTATGCTTGTGTCTAATGCCCGGTCATTACAGCGAGACGGGCGTTCGACGTAATTCGTAATTTATTAATCGTGGCAGACGAGCCGATAGCCAGTAATAACGATTTTTAGTCAGACACACCATGATCGACGGCGAATAGCTTGTAATTAATACGCGAAGCGACGATGTTTAATTGTAATAAAAAAATATATAAAAATAAAAAAAAAAATAAAAGAAAAAGAAACAAGGCGAGCGATTGGAGAGTTTCTGATGCTCGTACAAAGCGGAACTCGTTCTCCTCGCATATTGTAATCGTGTTTCTCAGGTCTTTACCCGGGACATTAAATTATTTGTATATGTAACGTAGTAGGCGCAAAGCGGAGAAATTGTTAATCCATCTCGCGTCCTGCCTCGATGTCTACTCCGACACAATCGATTATCGTGTCGATCGACGATAGAGGCAATAAAAAAAAAATTGTGCCACTACTGATGTTGATGGCACAGACCCCGACTCGAAAGCCCCACCGTCTTATATCGACCTACGACACACCGCACATTACCGGGCGACTGAGCTATACGTTTTGTAAACAGTGTGATAATGATGATAACTGAAACACATTGGTACACGTTGTTGTAAATAATAAATAGGTTGTACGTTGTATTCACTACGGCTTCTATTAATTATTATTTATATTTCTCCGATTGCTAAGCAGTGCATTTTTTTAAATACATTTTGGGGCCTCCAAGGGGGGGATCTGATCACTAATATGACGTTTATTTGCTCCAAACCCGATATTTTCCATTTAAATCCTAGAAATGCGATTTTTTGTTAAAAAAATACGTGGTAGGTAATATTAAAAAAAAGATAAAAACATTTCGTCAAAAAATTGCAAGATTTCTCCGGCTACCCCTTTCGAATCCACTTTTCACGTTTTTCAACGTCCTGAAACTACCCGATAAAACTCACTTCTAAAACTCCGGACAGGACCCTACCTTGTGTATTTTTCTCGTAGAACACTATATGCACAGGTTTTTTCCAACTCCATCGGAAAGCCGAGATATCGAGGTTTGAAAATCACGAAAATCTACGTTTTTCCAAAAAAAGTGTCTAAAAAGGGAAAAATCGTTGTTCGGTCGATTTTTTTTTGTTTCAAAGCTATATTCGACGTATTTTTCCCGCTGATCACGAATAAAACCATTATTTTACTTCCAACTCAATATTTTCCATTTAAATCCCAAAAATACGATTTTTGGGATAAAATCGTGTTTTTCATCAAATCGAGCCCCTTAATGTATCACTGTACTTTAGGCCAAAAAGGCCAGCGGATTCGTGTTCAGCGCGCAAAAATACGTCGGAATACGTGGCAGTTCATTTTAGAAAAAGAAACAAAAAATGTCGTCCAAAAATTGCAAAAAATTTTAACGACCACTTCGTATCCACGAAGGTACGCAATTTTTTTGTTTGATTTATTTTATAATTTCATTTTTGCGAAACGGTCATATTTTTTTACAAAAAAAATTGTGAAATTGACAAGCCTGGATTGAAAATTAAGGAGAAAAAGATTGTGGTTTTTTTCAAGACGAGAAATGTTTGTTATTGTAAAAAAGGTAAAAAAAGGTAATTAACTTCAAATCTCATGGCTACCGGTGGGTATAAACGGGAATACTTGGAGATTTGTTTTTCAACCCCTAAACAAAAGTTTCACGGTGGTGTAAAGCGAACAATGGGCCGGTTGAAATAATGAAGCCCGTGCAGGATATCATTACGTGCTATTGAGGTAAATGGGTCGAGCGATCACTCGCCTATTGTTTCTACGTTTCACGCTGCCTATTACGAAACGCATAGATATAGCATCAGCTTGGGGCTTTTATTTGTAGATCCACGGCACCATTCATATCAAGATGAAAATGGAACTTAAGGAGCATTTGTTCTTTCTCTAAAAAAAAGTCAGTGAACAGCATATTAATCCCTCTCAGCCTCGTGTCTGTAGCGTGGCGCAATATGTGTACAAGATCTACAATTGCATTTATATTCGTACATCTTCAGGCTAAGTAGAAATCCGCAGAAACCTTTCCTGCCGATAAGTTACCTACTGTCGGTAAAATGACGACATTCGATAACATTTACAACCTCATTATCGAAAGACATTAATATTTTTCTGCAATTCCTGCTTTACCATCTGTGGGTCTCGTTAAAGCAGTGATCTGTTATTTTTTTATACTTTCTTCAACACGCCAGAGCCTCGTAAGATTAGCTACCGAAGGGAAGATTGGTCTGCAGAAAGATAATAAGTTAGACAAACAAAAGGATAAGAGAGGCCCGCCTCATGCACGAAGGATCTAATTATTTGCTCCTAGCATCGTAAAACCCTCGATAGTTCGAGTCGTGGTTGTTACGATTGTTATTCGCCATCCGCTTGATAATTTCGTGCAGTTTCCCGGACGAAACTATTTTTCGAGCGATACGGCTTTGGTGAATCACACCCATCACACCCATCTTCGTGGGGAGTCCGGAGATAAAATTTTTCAAAAAATGTCGAACTAGTAAACACTTGACCTGCTCGGGTGCGAGCTGGCCGGAGGGTCGTCGCGCCTCGAGTAACATCGGAACAACATTTTACCTGACCTTCGCGCTGCGAGAGATTACGCTTCTGTTGTTCCCATTGATCGAAACGTGTAAACACTATACCGAGAGGATTTAAAGGGACCGCGAGTTTCGATTGTCCCCCGTGAATAAACTTGTTTTCGACTCGGTTCCCCACCACTCATTTACAGCCCGAATGAAAGCTCGTGTAGGTATCTTGGAAGTCAGTGTACATTGCCCATCAAGATATAGTCGTATAGTGCGTACCCTACAATAACAAAGTTTTTATTCTACGACTCGATAGTGCAGATTAAAAAAAAACAAATAATACATTTAGAGATTTCTCGCTCAGATAGTAAAAAAAAATCGTTTCACGGAATTATCGTCGATAGCGCCTATCTGTCAGAGATCTCCCAACGGACTTTTATCATTGAATTCTGAGCGCACGAGAAACGTCTCGCAACGTTGCCGTCATTATTATAATAATAAAAAAAAAATTAAGTTAAGCAACGAAGAAGCGTTAAATCCTCTTGCATTATTGTTACATATTACACATGGGTGAGAGTGGAAGCGCGAGTTTGCAACTTATCGCAACACGGTGTAGAGCGAGTGCTACGTACACACCTTTTGCCAGGCGTTATGGCGGCTTCGCACGACGAGCTCGGTGGCGGCGCGGCGGAGAAAGGGGATAGCCGGTCCGAGGAGGGCGCGCGCAAAAGAAACGAAGTTCGCCTCCAGTGGGAATAACGCGCGATCGAGCGAGATGGAAAGAGTTAAAGCCCGTTGCCGCGGTTCAAACGCTCCCTCCACCGAGCGGCCGTGCGCCGAGGCGCATGCGCCGCCGATTTCCTAGTAGCGTGCGTCAAGCAGCCAATCGGCTGGCGGCGGTGACGCCACTGCCGGCCAATCGGGACGCGAGTCTCTGACGCCATGGTTATTTTTAGTCTCCGTGAGTCACGGGATATAAGGCTGTACGTTTAGTTGGGTGTTCACAAGTTGTCGAGACACCGTGCCGTACAGGTCTGCGATAGACGAGACTCGCTCGGTCTAGTTTGATACGTGCACGTCGAGTAAAGAAAAAAAAAGAAAACAGAGTGCGTGACACGCGCTTCTACTCCCACCGTGTGAGATAGGATAAAGAGAGAGAGACATCGTACGTGTGTGTTCGGCGTGTGAGTCATTGTTGTGCACCGACACTCGAACCATTCGGACCTCGTGCTGCGGGAGCGCACGCATTCTCCATACGTCACCGAGGAAATCTGACACGAGGAAGAATCTTCATCGTGCATTTAAACGAAGCGAATTCGGTCTTGTCTCGCCGGACATAACCGAGTCGGTGATATCTACGCCCGTCGGCAAAGTCGGGCCAACTGCGCGCAACCGTCATTCGCTCGCGGCGAATATCCGCAAGTTTACGTCGGATAAGTGTCTTCGAGTACAAGTGCGGTAAAAAACGTGAACGCCGAGTACCGCGATACGGCGAACGTAAACCGATAACCCGTTCGCTTTTTGTTTTACATACCGGACATTGTTATGTAACTACGCCAAACTGTAGACGCGAGAAAGAAGTTTTAACGACCGCTGAAAGGTACATCTCGGTACGGACATTGATAGACTCGACAAGTGTCATTGCCGGATGTCGTTCGGTTTCGGTAACCTCGTATCTTTTCTTGCTTAAAAAAAAGAAAAACAAAATAGACTTGAATAAAGAAAAAATTATCCCAGTGCTATATTTTCTCTCCCGAATAAGAACAAGAAGTGAAATAAAATAAAATAAATTTAAAAAAAAAAGAAGAGAAGCAATCGTGTTGCCTGGATATCTCTCCAGCCTACGCAGTTCGGGGCGAGGCCTTTCGCCGAGTGCACGCGCGATTTCGCAAGCGAGCCGTAGCGGTCGGCCGAGAGAGAGAGAGAGAGAGAGAGAGAGACTCGTCCGTACAAACAACACGCGGTCCCCGTGCGAGTCCGCGCGCGCTCCGGGAGAGGGGGGCCGAGAGGGGGACGAGTAGGGGGGCGGTCGGAGGAGCTCGGACATTTTCCGGAAATCCGTGTCGCCAGCACCGATGGTGCGAAGCCTGACGATGGAGCAGACGTTTTACGAGGAGACGGGAATATACGGAGTGGGTAATCGCGAGAGTGTCGGGCAGCTCAAGAGAAATTTGACTCTCGATCTGAACGGCGGACAGAGGCAGGGTTCGCAGGCGAAGAGGCCGAGGCTGGGACCTCTGCCGCCGGCGCTGAACAACGCGCCGATTCTGAGCTCGCCGGATCTGAACATGCTTAAGCTCGGCTCGCCGGAGCTCGAGAAATTGATAATAGCCCAGCAGGACGGTCTCGTGACGACGATGCCGACGCCTACGAACCAGATACTCTTTCCGCGCACGGTCACCGAGGCACAGGAGCTTTACGCACGTGGCTTCGTCGACGCGCTCAACGAGCTCCATCACTCGGACAGTTCGCAGGAGCCGGGAAGCATTCACGGCGCGACTTACACGAATCTCGAGCCACCGGGCAGCGTCCAGAGCACCGAGTCCCTGTCCCAGAGCTTGATGCTGATAAAGGACGAGCCCCAGACCGTGCCGAGCGTTTCGAGTTCACCGCCCATGTCGCCGATCGACATGGAGAGCCAGGAGAGAATAAAACTCGAACGAAAGAGGCAGAGAAACCGCGTCGCCGCCTCCAAATGTCGCAGGCGCAAACTCGAGAGGATCTCGAGACTGGAGGACAAGGTCAAACTTCTCAAGGGGGAGAACACCGAGCTTAGCGCCGTCGTCCACAGGCTCAAGGAACACGTGTGCCGCCTCAAGGAACAAGTTATGGATCACGTGCACTCGGGATGCCAGATAATGACTGTTTCCGGACAATTTTGAGAATCCCGAGGCAGGTACATCCGAACGATGATTACGAACGTGCGACGTCGTGCGTTTGTTTTTATTTTTTGTTGTTGTTTTCACCGGCGAATCTCTGTCGAACGGATGAGTGACTCGCCCGGCATCGGAACTGAGTGGTAACGGCAGGGACCGACGAGACCGGCCGAGTCGGCTCTCGGCGTCGAGCCGCTGGCTTTGATGGAAAAGACGAGACGCAGGTCATGGACCACCTGCTGTCTCTGTTCAAGAAATAAAAATAAAAAATAAATAAAAGGAGAATCAAAAACTCTTTCGCAGTTTCCGGCAACGCGTTACGTTCGGACGTAACGGCGTGGCGGACGTGCGCGTTCCTGGACGAGATATAAAAAAAATTACTAAAAAAAAAAATGGACTCCCTACATACGCGCATGCGCGGATCGTGCCTTAGCGGCACAGACGGAGAGCGCGCGTGGAATCTTGTGAACGCGAAAGAAAAGCCATTCGGAATGAAACGATGGGAGAAGGCAAGAGAGACGCAGCGACCGCTGCAGAGCGGCGACACAACCTCGTCCTTTGTTTTCACTCGGCCCTGACACGATTCCCGATCGCGCCGGGCGAGGCCGCACCGATCCGAGGATGCTGCGCGTTACAACTGGGCCCTGCCATATTAACTTCGATATTATACGCCCAAGAGAGAAGCAAGTTGCAGATTCTACGGGACCGAAGAGGAACACTCGTCCCTCCCTCTCTTCGGAAACTTTGGAATCGATTTGTCGCCTCCGCGATCTAGTGACTTGTAGTATTTATATATATATTTTTTTTATTAATTATTATTTCGACTCTGTTTCTCCGCCTTGCTCCCTGCGCAACGTTAAATTAATGAGGGGACGAGTCGAGGAGGAGAAATTGACATTGCAGAGGGGAAATACGGGAGAAGCTAGGGAGGGAGTGAGCAAGGTTTCGCGGGAAGAGTGCCTTCGAGTGCTGTGCAAAGAAGCGGCGAGGATATATAATATCGCAACGCGCGGGCTCCCTACGGAGCGCGCAAGCGACGATGCTATGTAACCGTTCTCTCGACGTTCTCGCGATCGCCGGGACACCGCGGAGAGAGAGAGAGGGAGAGAGAGAGAGAGAGCGAGAGATGGAGGAGGAGAGAGGGGGGTGATAGCTGCCCGGCACGCTGTTCGTCGCGGGGGCGGACGGGCGAGGGAGAAGTGAGAGGGAGAAAAACCCGCAGAGACCGGCATCGACGCGCAGCCATTTTGGTGAACGTTTTGACAAACGCGCCAACGTAGGAAAAAAAAATAAAATTATCGCGCTTTACTCTCTCACTCTGGGTCAGCGCGTTCGGCCGTTTTTGTTTTTCTCTCTGTCGCTTCTCGCCCGCATTGCGCAGTACGATATTATAACCTATATCCACGTTCTTCTCTTCTATTGTACTATCGACATCGGTATACGCAATATTAACGAACGCCTGCGTGCGCGTTTCTGTTTTTTTTTTATTATTTTTTTTTAACGTCATTTGTGCATCTAGTCTTGTCCAGTATGCCCTTGTTAACTTATGCACACTCAGAGAGACATACTAAACAGACATACAGCTACACACCGACACAGATACACAGCACTATGAATTTCGAAGACGCGGCGTCAATTTTTTTTTGTTCCCCAGAGAGGAATGTTGGCCGAAATAAAGTAATTAAAAAAAAGCTTGACTACCGTGTGGTAGCCAAGCGTAGCCATACGATAGCGTCTAACAACACTGACGTCGGTTACGCGTTTATCCGATAACCGTTTTTTCGACGAAGAGTAATGAACCCGCATTTTTTATATATATATTTTTTTTTTTATCTCGAGCAATTTCCGTCGTCGTACGAGCGCCGATTGAAACAAATGTAATATCTGCGAGCCCGTCGCCACGAATTTTGTACGCGGCATGTGAGAGACGTTCATGTGATAAAGAGTCGACCTCGTACGAAATATTTACGATTATTCCGCTCGACCGACTTGGCGATAAACGTCGGCGTGAAACTTTGTATTTTTTCTTCTGTTTTTTTTTGTTTTGTTTTCGACAAACAAAACGAGGAATTATTGTCGAATACGGATAGGTAATGTCCGTACCAAACTGATGGGTATTGCAATGATTCGGGGTCTCTTGTCGCTCTTCACTTTCACCGCTCTCCTCTCCGATATTTTGTAATTATGCGCATGCGCCGTTTTGTTTTTTTTTTACCATCATCTCGCCTTCGAAAAGCCGCGCGTGCAGCGTTCTACGGATAACTTAATTTATTTTTTATCTTTCGAGTATAATTGAGATTAGATTATGGAACGAAAAAAAAGCGAAGCACGTGAAAGAGAGACGATGGTACGGCGATGACGACGATTTATTGTATTGTACGCTGTATCCGGTGCATCGAGCAGAGAAAAATTTTATGCCGGTACTTGAAACCAATATTTTTCGACGTCAGCGATGGCTGATCGTTCTCTTTTTTTTCGTAAATTTTGCGATTCGGAGAGCTCTTCTATTGAGTGTGTAAGAATTGCCAGCTACTTTTGCAAACGTTGAAGCGTCCGTTCGATTTGTGCCTTTTTGCCGAAAAAATAAAAAAAAATTAACGAATGACGACGTTAACGGGGGAGTATCTAAATGAAAATTTATGATCGACGGTTAGACGCTGCTGATAATAATTATTAACTGAGAGTCGACGGCGACGACGGAGAGCGCGAGCGTGCGCGCGCAGTCGAGTGCGGGTATTATTACGAGCGCGGCTGCACAAACGTATGAAAGTAAATGAGAATAAAAACCACATGTGATTTAGACATTAAGCAAAAAAATAAAATAAAAAGAAAGAAAGAATAATTAAATAAAAACCCCATTAGGGTACTCGAGAGAATACGTATGGTGAGACAATTGCGAGAGTTACACCGTAAAATAGTTTTACATAACCCTATACATAACGAGAGTACATATTGCTATATTATGTAATAATATTATATATATCGACAAAGTGGAGAGATCTTTTTTTACGAATAATTTTATTTTTCAATGAAATACGATGAAAATAAAATTCACTATATTACTCATAAAACGCCTATGGTCTGATTTATTTATTTCTCGAAGGTCCAGCAAAATCGCACCCACGAAATTCGTTGTTTCTATTTGTGCAGCATGCACGGCAGCATGGATCGTTCGATGGAGCTCGAGAACATTTTTCGCCGCGGGGAGATTCACTTTGACATATGCTGCGCTCAACACTGCAGACGGACCCTTCTTTTTAATTACTGCAATTGGCTAATTGGCTCAATTGATGGATATATATATATATATATATATATATATATATATATATATATGCACATATAAATATAAAGTACAATAGCAGAGGAAACAAGATCTATGTCAATGCACATAAAATGGACGTTCTTGCTGAGGATGAGGAGGAATGTATGCGAGGAAACGAGGATCCCACGGCCGTAGGTGACCGGATCATTTGCCAGTGTTTGCACGGATACACGCACGAGTAGCATGCGAGAACCGTGGAATGTCCGGATTGCGATTTGTAATCGCAATACAGCGGCGCACCGAGCACAACACTGTTAATGGTAATTGGAAATACTATTTTTAGCTATATTCTATCGCTCTGCTGGCAGTACGTTCATTAGCTATATGCACGCACGTATACATTAATGCACATTATGGATCTTCGGCAAAGATCTTCCATCTCTACGTGGAATGGATTGCGAATCGTTGAAATATATTTTTTTTAAATACCGACTAGCCTGGAAAAAAAAAGAATTACATCCGACAGGTGTAAACTACATAACTGCGGTCCGTACGAAGGGCAAACACGCCGATGCACGATTAACCGCTGCAATCGAGTGAAAAATTGGTAAGACATCGGGGAGATGACCAAATCTGTTGCAGACAGGTGCGCCAGTCCTTGATGTCGGGTTGAGGTCGACCGGTGTACTCTTCGATCGCACGGGCATCGGGTGAGGGGCACAGATTGAGCCGTTCCTAGTTTTTTTTTCTTTTTTTTTCATCCTCTCTCAGTTCGCCTTGGCTCCGGTGGAATGTGTGAGAGAGATAAGTGGCTGCGTACGGGTCGCTTATACACGCGTACCGATCACTGGTCGGACGCACAAATACATCCGGAGATGGAGGTATTTTGTTGAAACAGCTGTAATTTTTTTTTCCCCTCCGATTAACTAATTATTCGAGATTTGTCACTCAGTAATAATCGATGAATAAACAATTTATAGCTACGTTGAAAAACTGAGTATTGGGGAGCGCGTTGCGCAATAGAATAACAATATCCTTACTTTTGTATACATCTTTGTTGCCACACGAAATAACGCTCGGCGCCTCGAACCCATCGACCGAGAATCTTTCGCACGTAAATAACACGCTTTGTCGTTACAAAAAAATGCTCTCGGACCGTGGAATTATAAGGCGGATACATTGTTTTTTAAAAAAAAATTTTCTTTCTGGTCAGTTCAAACATACTTATCCACTTTGACGGTGGCTCGATCAACGTTTGTATCTAATTGTATTATAATCGTCGCGATCGTTAGTCGCGAGAATCACGTCGAGAGTACCGGAGTGTTTTTCCTTTTAGCCTCTCCCCGTTGTGGCTCGTTGCTTCGTTTCTCCTAGCAGCACGAAATCCATGCGCCGCGAGCTTGTTATGTGTGTGGATATATATATATTTTTTTTTTTGTTCGTACAGTAACACAGTTGGCGCGGGTTACCGCCCACAAAGCACACCCGTGGAACTTACACTCGTCGGCGGAGCCGGGCCCGATAAGCCGCCGGGCTCTCTCGCGCGCGCTACTGCCGTAACGTAAACCTCCGAGGAAAAAGGAAGGCCTTATGTAATCCTCAACAGAACTCCGATTCATCGATGGCCACGCGGAGCCCGGCGCGAGCGGGGCGTCCGGTTTCGTTTGCTCTTTGAAAAATTAACGCGAGACACGATGAAAAATCGTGCAAGCCAGACGTTTCGTGTCTAAATTTTTTTTTTTTAATTCAAATTTTACAACGCGCTCACTACCGACTCTTTACGGGAACGTAAAAAAGAACCGCGCGCCGCCGTCGACGAACGTCCGACGGCGTCGACACGGAACCACTAACTCGAAGGTCTATTCCCACAACGGTTTTTTTTTAAATATATTTTTTTGTATTCCTCAGTCTTTCGCGCGAGAGTTCGAGTCTCGTACGGCTAGCAAAGCTTTCCGAAGGTCACGCGGGGCCTAGATCTCCTTAGCAGATGCTGTTGCTGCTGCCAACCGAGCGTCCTCCTCTGTAAATGAAGAAAAAATATATTCGAGGACGATCTACGATATACGCGGACGATGGCACATTTGTTTGAACGAAGATTAAATTATTATTATTATTATCATTATCATTATCATTATTATTATCATTATTATTATGATTATTATTATTATTATTATTATTATTATTATTATTATTATTATTATGATTATTATTATTATTATTATTATTATTATTATTATTATTATTATTGTTGTTGTTGTTGTTGTTGTTGTTGTTGTTGTTGTTGTTGTTGTTGTTGTTGTTGTTGTTGTCGTCGCTCAAATAGACAAGCGCCACGAAAAGTAGCAGCTGACGCCATAATTGCAACATGTGCTGTATATGTCGTGAATATTGCGCCAATATTGTTACTCTTCATAGCGCTTGTCTATCTGCGTGTTGTTGTTACTGCTTTACCGATCGGGCCAGACCGCAGGTTCGGTTTGGCTCCTTCAACTGGTCAAAGTGTGGCTGTATGGTCGGGCAACTTACCACTTATCGAATAATCACGGACGAATAGTGAAAAACTCCAATATAATCGCAAACCTCTAATCCTTGCAGTCTTAAACCCCGTGGTCGTAATTATAGTTATAATCATCGTAATCGGTGTCGCATTTATAAATTGTATTTCTCGCGCGTCAACTCGTTTAGAGGTTGCGTGTGTTCCATAATTAACACGGGTCTGTCACTGGCTCCATTCGGGATATATTCCAGAAAAAACAATCTCTGTAACGCCACTTACAGTTTGAAAATCTCACATTCAAAGCGGAAGTGACGTCACGCAAAAAAATATGAAAACTTTCTTTGTCACCTAACTTCCGGTTCAAAATCTCAGTTTTCAACCGGAAGTGACGTCATACAAGTAAACGCCATTTCCAGTTTAAGAATCTCAGTTTTGAACCAGAAATGAAGTTTTACCGTATGACGTCACTTCCGGTGTAAGACAGAGATTTCCAAAGCGGAAGTGATGTTTCCCCATGAGACGTCACTTCCGGTCGAAAACCGTCATTTGCAGATGGGAAGTGACGTTTTCCCGTCTGACGTTACTTCCGGTCGAAAACTGAAATTTTCAAACCGGAAGGGACGCTTTATAACATATGCGATGGAATTTTTTAATTCCACGCATGTCCCTCATTGAAAAAAGTATTCATTGCGAGTTATTAAAAAAAAATATCATAAATATGTTATATCCAAAACGAAGATTCTAACGCGAGTGAGAATATTCTAAGCTTTTCAGAATCTTAAACCGTTAGCAGAATATTTGACATGGTCAAGCAATGTCGACGTGACATTGATAGACGACACCTCGGAAAACAATAGTCTCAAAATCGAGCGGCGGGCCGGAGGTCATGGATGACCTTGAGAGTTATATATAGAATTATTATTATGGCTATGGTAAAAGTATACATAGAATACGGATATTCTTATCCGTAATTTTATCATTGGCAATATCGCGTTCGTATCCGTTATCTTATCACTCCCTTGCTTTCTACAGTCATACCTGACCGGGCACACCTGGGAAATGCTTTCCGATAGCTTCGAAATAATTTCAATGAATCAACGATATTTCGCCGGACAGATATTGTATCTGCATTCGGCTGGATATTCGCGATCGCGGGTCAAGCATGTCTAGGCTCGAGAACTTAATATAATGGATGGGAATGCGTGGGATATGTAGGCCAAGCCATACTGAAAGCGGCAAGCTCTTTGTGATGCAGATAATTCCGCTGGATACGTCGTCGGCTCGAAGTCGTATTATGCGCGAATGCGGGTGAAGCACGTGCTGATATGCTGTACGGATTGATAGCTGTTTCGCGCTCGTGTGCATCGTACGATGTTTTTTAAAATCATCATCGTAACTTTTATTCATCGAATAAAATCTGAAAATATTTTGCGAACGGCGATGCATCACGAAGAGAGCTTTACGGACACAATTTAAGCGTAAATTTTTGTTGTAAATTTAGGTTCAAAAATGTTTTGAGTACATTTTTCAAACACTACAATTTACTTTCAAACTTTCAATTGTATTCAATTGTAATTTCAATTTTATTCAATTAAATTTTTACTTTAAATTTAAAAGAATTGAAATTACAATTAAATACAATTGAATAAGACTGAATATTTAAAAGATCTCATCAGATTGTTTTTTTCAACGTAAAAGAACATTCGGACTTGAAGCGTTACGATTTTTTTTCTGTAAGCCTAAGTCCGAATGCACTTTCGCGACGAAAAAAAATCTCATGCGATTTTTAGTAGTAGTTCTTATAGTCCAATTCGTCGATTGTCAAACGACAAAAAAATCGTTTCGAATCGGTCAAAAATTTCTGAAGTGGTACGCTGTCTCGCAAGATTGCGCAAAAGTATCGGACAAAAGTTCGCGGGCTTTGGTGGCGTGGCCCGCGGCCAAAGCTTGTTAAACGCACCTATGTGCGCATAACGATTCCGCGGTGGCGATTTGCCAATGCGCTCAGGCACGTGATCGCTCGCGCGAGCCAATAGACGGACGAGAATGTCACGATCGGATTAAGCTCGGGCGAATAGCGGTCGTCCACGTATATCACGTGATGTATTTTAAAATCGCTTGATTCGCAACCGCCGAGCTAAGAAACTTTATTCGCAATCGACTCTGCGGAGCTTTTTCGAGGAGCTTCGATCATCGCTGGGAATTAATCGGACCGGCGACTAAAAACGAACGATGATGTACTGCACGCTGCTAGGCAAAATTTTGGTCGATATTTTAGTGCTGTCTTTTACGAGTCACTATAACGGACGTCCACGAAAACAATAGGAGGAAATACGAATTAAAATGTACTCTGATTACTCTCGACGGAAGGGCTTCGAGGAAGCTTCAAAGTAACCGACGAGAAACGACCATTTTTTCCCCCCGTTATTATTGTCGGTATATTGCGTAGCTTGTTCAACGAGAAAGCGACGGAAGTGAGCCACCCGCTATTTATGTTATGGTTTTCATGCCGGAAGAATTATTTCGACACCGCGATGCCAGATGGTGAATCGCTAGGCGAAATAGTCGACTCCTCGTAGATCCGTCTCTACCCTGCCTCGATCCACCAAACGTACCCCGGAAAAAAACGTTCGTACAGCGAACGAACATTTATTTTGTGAAAAAAATACCAGAATTTGTTTTCTTACCGATTTTAACATTTTTTTTTGTCAATTCTCCATATGTCGGTATAACGAACAAATTTTTTAATGTAAAATCGGCAAGAAAAACGAATTTGGTCAAATTTGCAGGAAAAAAAAAATGGCGCAAGTTGCCGATATATTGATGCTTCAAATTTATTGCAATTATTGCAATTCTACAATCACATGAAAACAGTAATCTGGCATGGTAAAAAAGTTTGGCGAAATATATTTTTAAATATCAATTTCCCACGCGGAAATGTATTCTGCTTATTAATTATATACTTTTCTCAGACGCGAAAACGGATTTTTGTGATATAAAAATATAAAAAATATTCGAATTGTATTTCTATATGTGGCGGATGTATCTCATAATAATAGTACAGTAGAACCTCGCTTATGCGACCTTTGATTAGCTCCGCCTTATCCGAAGCACCCAACTCATCCGAGCTCTCCGCGTTAATCGAGATGTAGGCTTGGATAATACGGAAAACTCGGATAAAGCATCAACGCCCACGCGCGGAGTAGTCCGTAAAGACAACTTTATTGCATACGCGCTTAAACTTGTACGCGTTCGCTTTATATTGCGAGCTGCAAATACAACACTTCCAATTTTAGAGTCAATGGTTTAAAGGGATTTATGTTTACATGAAGTTAATGTTAATTAACGAAATTATAATTATATTTAAAAAATAACTGAATTAACTAATAAACTTAATGATTATATGAAGTGGTGTTATTAAAACAATATATATAATAGTAGTACAAGTTTGAATTGAGTATGTTATCCGTGTTATGCGAAATTTCACTTATCCGACGTACACTCTTCCCACATTAGCTTGGATAAACGGAGTTCTACCGTGTACGAATTATGTAAACCTTTTCTCGAAAAGTATATTTAATATATAAACAATATATTGTCTTTTATCCACGGGGCACAAAAAAGTGATGATGCGTTACCATTGCATGGACTGTCGCATGGAACTAACAGAATCGAAAGCACAGTTGAAACGACAATATATTTTTTCTTTTGTCATCGACATATTTTTTTCGACGCGGCGTTTTTTGTAAAGACGGTACTAAAAATCGCTATTTACACCAGTCGGTTCCTGCAAATTTTACGCATCCTTCACCGGAAGGTTAACGGAACAGACTCTCTCTTCGGTCGTTCCCATTCGAGACGTAAAATAACAAGGAGACGATCGTCGAGCCAATCCCCACGAACATTTCGGAACGTCCAGCTTATAGTGCAGGAACGACGTCGAGGCAGTTTGAACCGGAAAAGATTAGCACTTATCCGCGCGTGTACACTTTGCCGTGGTTGTACGGAGATTCGGTTTTGCAATCGGCTCCCCCTCGCTCCCAGCCGCGACTCGCAGCGCGACAAAGAAACGTCAAACGTTTACGTTAGATAAGGAGCGGAGCCGGGAGAGCTCTCGCGTGCGTGCTCGCTAAGCCAAACAGAGATTTCGAACGTTCGTTCGCTTTGTTTAGAATCGCTGAGTAAGATCGAGATACTGCCTCGCCGGTTATAGTGCAGCTCGATCGCAGCCGCGGAGCTAACAGCCGAAGCTATGTTGCTCTCTGTGTAATTTGCTCCACTCGATAAGGCAACGGGTACGAAGGCCGTGTGCGATTCCGTGTGTGTCTATGTGTGTGTGTGTTTTCCGAGATTTGCAGCTAATAGAGGTAGGAGTACGTACAACGGTCTCGAACACTCAACAAAAATTAAACATCGAATGTACATTGGTGCGTATATTAATAGTATGAAGTGTGAGGAAGAAGCACGGTAAAAGTACATGCGAAAAATATTTTAAGCATATAAAATTTTTCGCGCAAAAATATATTTAATATTTGCTCATATATATGAGGTATTCTTTATCAACTGGGCCACTTTTTTCGGTCGATCTCTCAGATGTTTTTTTAAATTTGCCAGTTTGTAAGTACTACTTGAGAGATGCTTCTGTGATTTTTTTTTATTTTTAATACACGATTTGCACCCTTGAAGATTACTTTTTTTTTAATATCCGGATATCTCAAAAAATATTGGACACTCAAAAAATTCGTAGGAACATGAACTTTTTTTTATTTTTCATCAACTTTCGAATGACGCTAGAGTCATAATTTTCACGATACGGGAAAGTCCATGTTACGGTGAAAAAAAAAATTAAAATAATTTATTTTCTACTAAAAACAATCCTTCGATTCTGGTCCCAATTTTACAGGATATTTGGTAGTATATGAAGATTCTGAGAAAAAATCCCAAAGTGGTACCTGCGATTCTTACGTACTAAAAAATAAACATATAAAAAATTTAATTCTTATAGCAGAGGGCAACTCTCCCGTATCGGGAAAATTATGACTCTAACGTCATTCGAAAGTTGATGAAAAATAAAAAAGTTCATGTTCCTATGAATTTTTTGAGATATACGGGCATTAAAAAAAAAACGTAAATCTTGAAGGGTGCACTTTAAAAATCGTTAAAAAATCACAGAAGCACCTCTCAAGTAGTACTACAAACTGGCCAATTTTAGTTAAAAAGGTAAAACGGTGCAGCGAGTAAAAAATCGAGACCCCAAAAAAATATTTGCACATTTGACAAGCATTTATTGTCTGCGAAAGTTAAAGTAAAAAGGTGCAGTGAGTAAAAAATCGAGAACGCAAAAAAATATTTGCACATTTGACAAGCATTTATCGTCTGCGAAAGTTCACGAAACATTTGGTCGTTAGTTTTACCATTCTTTTAGTTCGTAAACCGTTCATTAAAAAAAAATGTTTTGCTGTCAAAACGACGCGAAAAAAATGTTTGGATCTTAGCGGGCAAGTAATGTTCGTTGGATCTACAAACAATTTTGGAGAGGCTTGAATTGCACCTAGTAGCTCTTCTGGCGATTAGGCCACCCATATCATACAATGTGTTAAAGTGTTGAACGGTTACCTCGAAGTATCGCATCGGGAATCCCCGACTCGGCTCGAAAATTCTCAGCTACTTACGAGAAATCGAGATAGGGAGAGGCTGCCGCATCCTGTACATATCCTTGTGCACTACCACACGAGACGCGCGAGCACACGAGGGAGAGAACTCGAACAAGGTCAGCCAGAGCCTATCGGGCCCTCGAGGCTGAGGCGCGCGTGGAATGCCCGGTGGTGGTTATAACAGAAAAAGAGTAAAGAGAACTGAAATAAGAAAAAAAATAAAACGACGAGGGTCCGAAAAAAAAAATCACCGAATATCTTTCCGCGAACCACTTCCTAGTTTTTAACGGTGAGCCAGGTCAACTCTATCCGTCCCTTCGAATTCCTGTCCGGAATCTTACTGTACAACAATTTACCGACATCTTTTTTCGAACGTACCTGATAAATCGTGTATTAAAAATGACAATCAAGTTTCATTGATAAAATTATTGTTTATTATATTAAAAAATTTGTATGTACTTGATATTTTTTTTTCTCACGACATACCGTCAAACACAATTACCGACTTATTTTTTCGAACGTACCTGATAAATCGTGTATTAAAAATGACAATCAAGGTACATTCATAATTATATTTAAAAATTTGTATGTACTTCATATTTTGTTTCTTACGAAATACGGTCAAAAACAATTACCGACTTATTTTTGCGATAATATCTTCTAAGATATTATTAATTAGATTTATTAATGGAGTATAAAAAATCTTAAACAAGTTTAACGAATAAACGAATAAACGTGTCGTTTCTTTTTATATTAAAAATATTAGATAACCTTGATATTTTTATTTCTCGTCACGAAATGCGGGAAAGCGTGAGTGAAAGACGGAAATTCACGGATAAAGAGAGAGAATTGCAAAAGTTCATTGTACCCGCGTCCCTTGTCTCGTGTCATTGTTCTCCGTCTCCGTTTCTCGATCGTTCATCCTCACCGCTTCGTTTCGTTGCCACCGACGACGACGAAGACTGTGCATGTGCACGGTAGCAATTATTATTATCATCATCGCGACCGCGCGAAGTGCGTTTATCAGAGATCGCTTTGTTTTCCGTTTATCTTTGGCCTATACGAAGCCAACCACCTTGTGTGTTTATTCTTCATTCCCCCTCCCCTTTCCCACGCTAGTTCTCAATCGCTCCGTCCTGCGGCTCCTCTCGCACCTTTCCTTTTCGCAGTACCATTTTTTACCCCGTTGCCGACATGCGAATCCTAACTTTGTCGTGCATGCGCCATTTGGCGACGCCTCGACGCCTCGTTCTTCCGACCCAATGTTTTTCTTTTCTTTTTCTTATCGCTAAAAAAAGAAAATAGAACAAAAAACACACGCAGAAGACCCGGGCTCGACCGCGCACACACGTCTTCACGCTTCACTTTTAGCCCTTTCGTCTTATGCCACGGCTTCGCCTGCGTCTTTGTCGTTTTGCTTGTAGGGTTTTTTTTATTTCACTTTGACTCCTCTTTTTAAGACTTTACACGACGGCGACGATGGGATGCTGCGCAGTACAATGCTGCGAACGACCCTTGGACCCTCGAGCATGGGTATATTCCGAGTAAGTCTCTTCCCCCCCCCCCCTCCTCACCGCTCCTGTGACCAATACTTCTGAATAATAACCAGAGAATTAAAATTTTTATAATTCGAACATAATTTTTTATAATTTTTTTTTGGTCTTAATTTGATCTTTTGTGATGTATCAATTAATCGATTTGGTGAAAGTTATTGATAGGACATTTTTGTCATATCGAAAATGAAACTTTTGTTATTGTTGCAATTGACAGTTTTTTCCATGAGTTTGTGTAATTGTAAACATTTAGATGTTTATAAATGTTTTGCTGACGCATGCACGTAAAATCTGGCTTGCCGTTCCTGTCAAGTGCCTTTCTGCGCCCACTTTCTAAAAATGAAAAGCGTGATTCTCGTGAATTTGTTAGGAAAATTTATGTTAATGGCACGGGCGTAGAAAAGGGAGTTCGTGCGGTATTTTCACACTCGTCAAGAACTCCCTTTCTACGCCCTTCCCGTACAAATAACTATTTTCATCGCCCCATAACGGCTCGAAAAAACGGTTCTGAAATTTCGTCATGCAGCCTATACCGTATAATTTTTCTCGTGGAGCACGACAGACTCCTTTGTTTTCGACTTGATTCCATCGGGATGCAAAGAAATCCCTCTTCAGAAATGGATAAAAAAAAAAATTTACTCAAAAATTGTTTAAAAAAAAAAAAAAATGAAAAAAATAACGACTTGTCCAAAAAATCTTAATCCCTCGAATTTTCGAGGCTTTATCCGACGTAATATTGCGCACCGGTTACGAATCTGCCGTCCGCGTCACTCCCAACCTGATATCGCATACGGAAACGTGCTCAGGAAGCAACAAAAAAAAGATTTCCACTAAAATCGTTTCGGTGCATTTAGCTTGGACTTTTCATCCGCATTTTCACGCCCGGCTCAATCTTTCATCCGGAATTCCACGTCGGAATGAAAAAAAAAAACATTTTCGGCGATTACAATTTCGAAAAAAAGTTCCGCAGCTGAATCCCGTACCGGCAGTGGGAATAAATTGGAGCTTTGAAGATGCCGTGTACAATCCACCGAGTGCAGAAAGCCCCTGTTACCTATATTTGAACTCCCCGGTCGACACCAAACGGGATGCTGCGGCCCCTCTCGCGCCGTCATCCGCGCGGGGGATTACCCGACGTATTTTACTCCCGTATGCTCCCGGCTTTCGTTTCATTTGCATTCTCTTTTTATTCCTCCTCTCTCTATCTCTCCCCGTGCTTTCCCGGCTATCATTAGTCTCGCAAGCACTGCCCCGCGACGCAGTAGTTGACCTAGGCACCACGTGTTCGCAATCTCCCCCCTTTTTTTTCTCGTTCCTCCATCTATTCTCTTTGGCTCTCGCGCCCTCTCCGCCACCTTTTGTTTCCTTCTGCTCGTTTTTTTTCCTCCGTCCTCTCCGCCCTTCCCACCTCTCGCCAAGTTGTGTTTCTCGTCGTCCACGTGGCCGTTTCTCTTAGCAATCCCGATTCTCTTATCTGCGACGCGGACGCGGGAGAGAGCCGAGATTAGCGTCGCTGCGCACTGGCCTGCGCGCGCAGCGTCAAATTCGTCCCTCGCGCATCGGACATCCTCGCGGCTTTGTACTCGAACATTGCGCGCAACATAAAGACTCACTGTTGCGCCGGATCGTGTCAAAATACATACTCGAGAGTCCACACCGACAAAAAAATCTTAAAGTCCGTAGCGCCGAGATCGAGAACACCGAGTACTCGGTGCATCCATCCGTTATATGCGATATATAGAGCTAACTATATGTAACGTATGCGGTAGAAGTTAATGCCTACCAGCTGCGCCGACGATGCCGCACGGCCTCGGCCCAATGTAAAAGGAAAAGAGATACGGCTACAAAGGAAATATATATTTTTTTTTTCGAGATTTATATGAATTTCGACGAGAGGCGAGTATTCGTTTATAAATAATCAATGCTCGGCTCGGTGGTGGATACAAAATGAAACTAATCCGGTACAGACCGAGAGTAAGAATTCACGTATGAAAATTGAGTAGAATAAATTCTTTTGTTCGTTGTGTGATAACTTCCGCAGATTGATGATATATTCCTGATCACCAACGGACCATTGGACCATTGGACCATTGGACCATTGGACCATTGGACCATTGGACCATTGGACCATTGGACCATTGGACCATTGGACCATTGGACCATTGGACTATTGGACCATTGGACCATTGGACCATTGGACCATTGGACCATTGGACCATTGGACCATTGGACCATTGGACCATTGGACCATTGGACCATTGGACCATTGGACCATTGGACCATTGGACCATTGGACCATTGGACCATTCGATGTTTTTTTGTTAAAGCTTTACATGAATTTCGACGAGAAGCGAATATTCACTTATAAATAATCAGTTGGATACAAAATGCAACTAATCCTGTACAGACCGAGAGTAAGAATTCACGTATGAAAATTGAGTAGAATAAATTCTTTTGTTCGTTGTTTAATAACTTCCGCGGATAGATATCGTATATTCGTCGGTTGAACTTCGAACGTATTGGGACTCGTTGTTGCTATTGCTGTGGTGTTGCGTAAGGTCTTTTTTTTCATGCATCAAGAGCACGGTAACTGTGTGAAATAGTATAATTGGAACCGGTGTCCGCTACCGTCGCCACGGGTGGAACGCAATTCGACCTTGTTCGTCGCGAACGAACGGCTGATCGTCCAGCGCGATAGACCGAACTTTTATTCCGACTCCGCCGCTTCGCTCCGGAACTTCCGAGCGTCCGTGCAATTTCCTTAAAGTGCTTTTAGCCAGATGAGCACAACTCATTGGCGCCGCTGCGGTGGACCAAAAATTGTTAAACGAATGAAGAAAGTTTGGGCGAAACAGCGTTAACGGAAGGCAAAAGCGCAACGTCGAGCGTCGCAAAATGCGATGAAAACCTGCTTCGCGTCTCTCAGTCGCGGCGCGACGGCGGCTGCAGCACGGGGCGCAACGTTCAAGAACGTGACCTGGGTACACATAGACCTCTTTTCTTCGGATCGCGTACGTACTCTCGGGCGGCCGGTACGGGAGTCTCCGGCTTCACCGGACTTCGAGCACGCCTCGGAGAAGCAGTTGCCAGGCACTCGGTGATAAGCCCGCTTCTTGTCTTCGACTCTCGAGAAAACTCGTCCCGCTCAATTACGAGCGAACGTTCGAGATCCAATGGAATTATTAAAATTGTAAAAAAATTATAATATTATTATTAAAGTTGTCAATTCAATTTAATTGAATTATTAGTATTGTAAGAAAATTGTAAGATCGTTATTGAAATTGTGAATTGATTTTAATGTAATTATCGGAATTGTCAAGAAATGATGATATTATTATTAAAATTGTGAATTGCATTAAATTGAATTAAATTATTAAAATTGCAAAAAAAAGGAAGGATCTAGAAAAAATGACTATATCGCTTGAGAAACATTACCATAGCACATAGTAGTAGGGCATTAGGGCACCACTTATGGTATCAAGTAGATACATAGATAGATAGATTCGTTTGTTTCGTGTTCTGAGGCCTAAGCCCCCTAAGAACACAGTGCCACAAAGGTACAAATCGCTCCGTTACATTTTACACAACCAAAGCAACATCGAATAATATATGAAAATAGTATAAAAATAATAATAAAAAAAAGAATATAAAACAATAATAAGAAAAAGAGAATATAAACCAAAGTACCGGATTTACAAGAATTTTTCTTACATTTTATGGTAAAAATTCTTGGAAAATGGTTCCCTACTACTATGTGCTATGGTAATTTTTAAATAAATAAATAAGAATTGTTCTTACATATTATGATAAAAATTCTTGGAAAATGGTGCCCTACTACTATGTGCTATGGTAATTTTTAAATAAATTAATTAATAAATAACAATTTTTCTTAGAAACTATGGTAAAAATTCTTGGAAAATAGTTCCCTATTACTATGTCCTATGGTAATTTCTCTTAGATGATCGGTAGTTTTTACCAGATCCTTCTCTCCGTGCAAACGTTCGTGTAGATCGTGTCAACCGTGATGACGGCTGGCACCGCGAGAGTGTTGGGCGATTTGGTATTTAGTTATCGCGCATTGGCACGTACAATTAATATCCCATAGACGTCGAGGCGTGCCGAGACCGTTCAGTGACACGCTGAGGACAGACAGCCGTCGTCGCTCCGTATTCGGATAATTATTCCGTGCGATGTTTCGAGCGCCGGTCGAGCGGCTTCACCGCGCGAGGCTTTGCGAAATTCATTGTGTGCCATTGTAGTCTTTTGCGACTGCACGTAATTCGCGAAAAATGGAAGTAAAACCGCGAAAGCGAGAGGGGATCACAAAGAATTAAACAGTGCATCACGGCGTTGCACTCGTTAACGTAACAAGCGTGCTGCGCCATAGCTCAAGATCCAGTAGTTCGCAGCGAGATGGTATACGAATAAGTTGCTATGTTTTCTGCGACGTATAATTTTCCGAGACGAGTAATGAATCGTTTACTTTGCCTGTTAATTTTATCCTATATCTTTTTATCATTTTTTTTTTTTTTTTTTTTTTTTACATAATCGTTCGTTTTCCTTAACGACTCTTGTTTTGACGAATCCAGGCTGCGCGCGCAACACGGAGCTGAGCGAGAAGAGTTTTCTAGTGCCGATAAATCCGTTGATGCCTTACGGCGTACGACTGTTTACGCTGTGGTATACTGACGACGGGCGTAGCTATTGGTGAAGCAAATTTTGGAAGGCGGCCAAGCACCACCGGCGGGGCTCCGATATCCCGCTTCTCCTCGGTTTCGCTGGACCAGTTTTCTTTATCCCCATCGTCGGGCCGCGCAAGCCCGACGGCAAGCGCGTATTTCGAAACAACCGGTTCGACTCGACCCGTGACCGTTCGAACGTTCGTCCGCGAATCTTTGAGCCTGGGAGAGTATGATACAGACGAGGATCTTTCGTTCTTGCTGTTGGCCGCAAGATAGAACGAGAAATCGTCGACTCCGAAATCGTGATTCGGAGCATCGTCAAAAATGTATTCGTATCAAGCGATCTATTGATTTTAATGCCAGCGGAGAGTAAATTTCCGGATGCACGAGAGGCGGAAGTCTTTCTGCTGGAAGGCGTCGAGCACTTTGCCAACCGGTCCATCTAGATATCCACGTTGTACATACTATTCAGACACGTTAATGATGCAGCAGCGCTCGATAGGGAAAAGGCCTCTCTGATCTATGCTCACTGCCCGACGCTAGTGAGAGACGTGCGTCTGGCTGACTTTCCGACGACGTACGTGGCCGATACCTACGTGCAGCGGTGCATGCGAGAGACCGAGTGTCGGCTCCCCGGCCACGTGTCTCTTGATCAAATTAAATACGAAGCTGATTGGTCGACTCCGCTACGATAGCACGTGTGAAAAAACTATCGTCGGCGACAGACTCGTGCTCTATCCTAGATAAACCCGCGCTCTATCTTAGATAGACTTCATACCAAACTCGATTGCACTTACAAGACCATTAAATAAATCGTTGAACTGTTGGACCATTGGGACCATTGGGACCAGTGAGACCATTTGGACCATTCTGACCATTCTGACCATTCTGACCATTCTGACCATTGGGACCATTGGGACCATTGGGACCATTGGGACCATTGGACTTTAGTCTATATAGACCGAAGTCTTAGCAGACAAGTATCAGGCCTAACAATTACTTACTTAGTTACTGACGGAAAACTTACTTTATTTTCGAAACCTACGTTGTACGTCTACAACTGTCCCACTACACGAACTTTCGGTAGATGTCACAATAGATCTACCGAAAGTCAATGGTAGACCAGATATTTTTTACATGAGCTGGCTCAAGCGACAGACGTATATTTAATTCGAGCATGATTATATAATCCTCTCTTCTAAGTTCAAGGGGATTCTGTACAGAAATCCGCCTCCCGATGGAGACAGAAGAGAAAAAGAGGAAACAGATTTTACGTAGCGGCAGCAGCTATGATAACAGTCCGAGGGTACGAAACAAAGATTAGTATAAAGAGTTGAGAATCGTTTTCGCGGGGAACGAGACCCACACATTGCACGCTCCAGTGTTGGTTCAGGTGTTCGAGCTGTGCTTGTCCATCCGCGCTCTATTCCTACGTCGCTTTTCTCTTCTCTTTGTTCTCTCGGCACCTTGTCTCTTTCTCTTCGCGTTACATCCTCGCATTTTTTTTTCTTCATCCTCTTCTCGCACCGCGATATCTTATCCAACCGAGTTCTTTCTTCTTTTTTTACTTCGGCCTACACTTATTCTATATCGATCCTTTCTCTTTCTATCTAAATCCTTGACTGATTGTCATCCTTGAGTTTATAATCGTTGGCGGAATCTTGTAAGAAAAGAGGCGCGAGCGAGCGCAGTTAGCTATTCGCCAGCCTAAATAGGCGAGACGGCCGTGAATTCGTACAAAGACGATGTTCCCACAAGTGTGTGGTTTTTTTTCTTCTTTTTTTTTCTCTCTTCTTACATACGGTAAGAAGTACGTGTATGTTGTATAGAAGCCAGTTGCGAACGAGCGAATGAGCTCGCTTTTACGAGCTCGTCGCCGGGGATACTATGGATTAATCACTCTTCCGAGCTCTTGTTGTTGTGATGGAGTTTTAATGGCTTCTGGGACCTTGGCCGGCTCTACGAGACAAGAAGTTTTCTTTCTCTGTTATACACTGTAGAGCAGCACTTGGTCGCAGTGCGCGACTAAGTCGAGGTCCCACGTTATAGTCCTTAGTGAGCTAGCGTCCGAAAGACCCCTGCGCAAAGTTTCGTCTGTATAAGTCTTCGAGGAGCCTTCTTCATTAGATATACAAACTGAAGACATACCGAGGAGCGTATTTTTTCGAAGTGAGAAAATACAAACAACCGCTCGAGAATCGCACCACGCAACCTTTGACTTCATTATCATTATCATTATTATCATTATTATCGTTATTATCGTTATTATCATTATTATCATTATTATCGTTATTATCATTATTATCATTATTATCATTATTATCATTATTATCATTATTATCATTATTATCATTATTATCATTATTATCATTATTATCATTATTATCATTATTATCATTATTATCATTCACTGCGAAAAATGTCTAAATGAAAATGAATGTACGGTAAATAAAAAATGATTTAAAAAAATGGTACTTTTAATAAAAGTTCTTTATTAATACTCAAAGTATTTTCAAAATACTTTAATAGTACTGTAATTTTACATAATATTTGTACATTAAATTTACAATTTTTTTTTACAGTTATTGTTATTATTATTATTATTATCATTTCTATCGTCGCCCGAACAACAAACATCTGCAACAATGGTCCCATGTGTGACTCCTCTCGGTGTAGTAGATTTGAATAAACGTTCGAAAGACGAACAGTTTTAAAACGAAGGAAGACGAGAGAAGAGAGTATCGTAGAAAGGAAGAGAGAAAAGAGTCCCCTCGGTGCGAGTACACGAGGCCGTTGCGCCCGCACACCGACTCGCGAGTTTCACGAAGACGGGCAGCTAGGCAGCTTATCCCATTTGGACAATTGCCAGTGTACCAATCGCCCAACTTGCAAGAAACGCCTGAAATAACGAACGACGCCTCGTACAGTTGCGTCTGGAGTTCCCGAGATCTCTCGGGCGCACATTTCCTTCAGATTATAAATAACTTACTCGTACTTTCGCATTGTTATTGCCGGGGCGAGTGCGTATCGTCGTTTCCCGTGCGTTCCTTTTTTTTTTATTTCCACCGAATATAATGACAACACGAATTTTCCTTCCTCGTTAAGTTTCGTGCGCTCCGAGGCCCCTTTGAAAAGCCTGCGTGTGTCGAATTCGATTGTTCGTACAGTCGATTCCTTCGGTTAATTTTCGGGTCGAGAGAAATCGTTCGAAACGGATGTTCATTGTTCGATAAAAAAAAAACCGCCCAAGACAAAGAGCGAAGTTTTACTCATTGTACATTGTAAACGGGCTGGTGACAATCGTCGCTGCGGTGTCGTGCGCTCGAGTCGGAAGAGCGTCGAAAAGTTTGACGTTGCACGACGACATCGGCCAACGAAAATAAAGGTAGTGCTCGAGGCTTTTAGTCCGCTTCCTGTCCCACCGAGACCGAACGGCAGATACCGATAAGCGTGCGGTGCGTCCGTTAAATAATCTGCTCGACAATACCATTCGTTACTTTATTGTCGGGAATATTCTCAATGTACAAAAATATATATATATAAATATATATATATATATATATATATATAATAGCCCGCGTATACAGTAATATTGTTATTCTCGTTTGGGTTACCCTACTAAAATGGTTTCAAGGTCAGGCGCCTCGTGCGCGAACGATAATTCGGTTCGCCGGAATGTCACGGCTCGGTGATAGATCGCTCCGGTGCTCGCACATACGCGTAGCGAGTTGAATATGTATTTTTAAATCGCACGATAAACCGAACTTTGACAAAGATATATTGTCCAAAAAAGGTAAAAATTCAATTTGCAGCGTCGTTTCCTCATTTTTTTTATCGGTCGCGCGCTCAACTTTGTTCGCGTAAAAACTCGTTAACGGATTTTGGTTTCCCGGTACGCAGGAAGCTGCGGCGCATTTTGCGACGTCAAAATGCGAAGTTTATTTACGGAATATTTTTCGGCATTAAAAAAAAATTATTTTTTTTCAGGTCGAACGTCTCCACCGATTTTCATACAACGCATTTCTTGTGTTCTAGATCGTACTTTGTACTGCGTGCTACGCATTGCGAACTTCGTACTTCGTTACCTTATCTCATGTATTAAATTTCTGCTCGATAGCTCGAGGCCCCTCAGTGTGAATGTGACACGGTGTTTTTTGTTCGTTTGTTAAACAAAAAAAACTGTAAGAATATCTGTTGGCCAATTGGCGTGCAAAATTCGAGCTTGATATCTTAGAGATTTTACACGTTACATTTATAATGTTTTGGAACATTCTGAGATGTGTACGTATAAAAAAAAAAAAAAAAAAAAAAAAAAAAAAAAAAAAAATAACCCTCTGTCAGTCACAATTGTCTCGATTGAATAACCGTTCGTACGAAGGACCGAATCAGGCAGATTTATCGAAAAAATGTTCGTGCTCCGGCCCCGTTCTTTACGTCCAAAACTTTGCCCATTGCGCTCGGAGTAACGGGCTTGGAAATCCGCGTTCCAGAACATCCGGAAAGTGCGAGGATACGCGCGAAGTTCTAAGAATAAAGTCGTTCGAGAGGTCTCGCCCGTCGAGGAGGAGGTTTCGCTCGATCGTCGAAGAAAACCTCGAGCCGTGGAGTATCCGAGTACGCCGCGGGCGGGGATCAGCGCGGGCAGCGCGGCAGGATACACTGTGTAGCGCAATATACATCGTCGAACGCAACGAGGAGTAGCCGGTCTTTCGCGGCTCATTTCGCGACGCGTGATTCACTTTGCGGCGCCAAACTTGTGGCCCTTATCTTTTTGTGTCACATCTCGCTTCCTCCATTTTCTCTGTCCTGTTAACTTTGTCTCATTCCCTCCTTTATACTTCGGCCTCGCCTACATTCTCCTTTTTTTTCCTCGTCGCGTTTCCTTCTTGGCTTCGAATGTATTTTTTACTTCGCTTCTTTTTTCCCCGGTCTTTTTTTTTATTCGAGACGATAAATCCATGCTCGGTTCATACCGCGCGGGCAAATAAACCACCGCGATATATTTTTCTGTCGTTCGGGCGCTCTGCGCGGACCCTCCGAACCGCGTCCCGTTCGTCTTTACGATTTCTTTTTCCTCTCAGTTGTTGTCACGTCGTGTGCGATCTTTCTGACACGAGACTCGTTAAAAATTGGTTGTTTGCCGATGCGCTGCGAAACAAACGACTGTACACGGAACTTCAATGCAAAGAGAAGCAACGGAGTGGCCATTGCCGTTGTTAATCCTCAGCGTGAACACCTCCGTTGTTAATCTTTAACCCTTGTTAATGGGCAACGACTTTTCACATCGAGAAAAATTGCTTTCAACTGCAGAACGATTTTTTGGGTCGTAATATCTCCAAAATGGAACTTAAAAAAAATCTTCCAGCTTTCACGCCAAACTACAAAAAATGTCTGGTTGAAAAACTTTCTTTGGGATTGATTATGTAAAATTTCTTCGTTCATGAATTTTTTTTTTCAGAATTTTTAGACTGAAATTTAAAAAGATTATGAAAATAATTAACTAGAGCTGAAGGACTCCGGTCGATGGCTCATTGGCATTTTTGTTATTTTGTTATATTGTTACACTGTATGAGCTACAATATGTAAATAAAAGCTGTTATGTATCGTCGATATGTATAACTAAATGTCAATAAATATACGTACTACTACTATTACTACTAATTAACCACAATCGTCCGTGCAGTTTTTTGGGAACAAAAAATACGAGTTGTTTTCCGTGGAAAATTTATTCAACTTTAAGGCCGCACGGTTAGATTTTGTTTTAAGTTTCGCTTATCGAGAAATGTTTCCCAAGTCGAAGTCTGCGCGCTATTGTATTGTACGATTTCGGGGTCAGAAAACGATGCAATGACCTCCAGAAAGTACACTGTATCGGTCGGATCGACGATTCGCCCGCATGGGGTAAGATAAAGAAATATCGAGATAGAGAGACAGCATCAGGGTTGCGAGGGTGGTCGCCCGGCTAGCCGAGGGGACTACCCCAAATGCCGTTTCCGACTACACTATAAATGTACATCGACGCTGCACGACTTCAATCATCGGTACCCGCTACCTCCGTAAAATATTGCCGGATACTGCGAACGAACAAAAATATGAAAAAAATAATATTCAATGCACGCAAAATATATTCAATATACAAAAATACACATATTTTTTAAATTAAAAATAAATAAAATACAATACGAAAATAAATAAAATGAAACTAAAGTGTCCATATATAGATATATTTTAGGGTGTTTCACAAAAAGGACATTTAGAAAAAAATTTCCTCCCACCCTTTTAACGAATAGTTTTGGATCTCAAATTGAACCTCATGAAAGGCGGCGCTTAGCAAAAAATACGAAAAGGTGCCGCATTCAACGTTTGTACCCAAAAAATTCGACAACTTCTCTCTTTTTGCGTATAAACGACGAATGCTGCATCTCTTAAAATTTTTTCGCGAGGTTCAATTTCCGATTAAAATCTATACTTTCGGAGGGTGGAAAGAATTTTTTCCAACCATTTCACCCTCCTGGACGTTTTTAGAGTTTTCTATATACGAATTTAAAAATCGAAATCTTTTGTGTTTAATACAAAAAAATTATAAAAAGTTAAGCTCCCACCCTGTAGAACTATATATTTTGATCGATAAAAAAAAATCCATCGAAAGGCGGTCGCTGACAATTAAGTTTGAGAGGTGTCGCATTGTTTTGGGTAAAACGTCGAATGCCACTTCGGATTTTTTGCTAGGTGTACCGCCTTTCTCGAAGAAATCTGTACTTTAAAAAGGTGTAAAGAAAAAAAGGAATTTTTTTTATTAAAAACATTTTTTTACATATATATTAGATATGTACAAAAATGTTAGTTTATTTCGATCCTAAATTATTTCCATGTGGGCACGCGGTCCGGTGCAGCAGATACGCACCCACGTAACGATTCCCTCGCCGTGTAATACCATTACGGAGTACGGTACTACGACACCGTGCTCCACGCACAGTTCGGACCCCTTCGAACTTATCGATTTCTCGAGCGGCATGTGCGAGGAGGGTTCCCCGTACGAGCAGCTAAATAGTGCGATGGCAACCCCCCTGGCGCTACGAAGAATGGGGGGCTCGCCGAGCGGAAACTGCGCGACGACGAGACCAACCCTCCGAACGAACTGCACTCAACCAACGAGCACTATCATCTCTTATTTTCTCTAGTTTTGCTGTTCCTTCGCTTCCGTTGTCTCGGTATCGACCGCTGTGAGCCCCCCTTTGCTTTATCTTCACTTTGTACTGTGTACCGTTCCGTGTGTGCACCGCCCTCGCTTTTATCTCCTTCGTTCTCTGTTACTGCCGGGCGAACTTTCCGCGTTTCGCGGAAGTCGAGATTTCGGTCGATCCATACAGCTACGGTGGGCAATCGGCGATAGTTCGTATGGCAACCGATACTGAGAACGCAAACATCCAACCTTATTATGGTAGGATAAAATCGTACCGACGACAAATCCGTACTCAGAAAAATATTATCATCGGTAAGCGAAAAGGATATTTGTTTTTATTTTTATATTAAATATATTCATAAATATATATATATATAAATATACATATATATATTTTTAATATCAATATACATGTTTATTTTTAAATATACATATAATATATTTAAAAAATGCGTAAAAATATAATAATTCAGGGTGTACGATTTACAAAACTTTCCGTCGCTAGTTACCGAAGGTAAATGAAAAGTTAACGTCTGGACTGTGCCGTCAAGATTGATTTTTACCGACGTACATCCTAAGTGCAATTTCACGAGGATTAACAGTCGAGTGCGTGGCGATCTCCGAACGCGAGCTTTTTAAATCGTGCCTAACGAGGACTCGTTAATGCCCCGTGCTAATGAGCCCCTTTTCGTCCATCCTCGACTCTCGTATCCACCGTATTTGCGCTAATTGCGAAGGGATATCATGATTTCGAACGTACGTAAGCGAACGAGAGTCGGAAGTCGAAGATCGTATTGCCCGTTTGAAAAAACAAAACAAAAAAGAAACGATTTACCCTAGCGATAACAATAATGAGGTATTTTAGTAATGACGACTTCACTAATAACAAGAAAATAATTTGGTCGACGAGGATCCAAACTCTGGATGCGATAATTCGAAGAGCAAGGGAGTGTTGAAGAAATTTTCAAAAGCCAAACTCCCAGAAACCCGGAGCATCAAAGACCCGCGAAGACTGCGCGATAAAGAGTTCGGGCCACGTCGGAGAAAGGAACTAAATGAAAGACGAGGAGGAAAGTACATGAAGCGCGAAAGTTCGAGCGTACGCAAGTGAACGAGACTCGGCAGTCGAAGATCGTATTGCACGTTAAAAAAAAAAAACGATTTACCCTACCGATAACAATGATGAGGTATTTTAGTAATGACGACTTCACTAATAACAAGAAAATAATTTGGTCGACGAGGATCCATCCGGACAAAACTCCGGAACGATAACCGAAGGGCAAGGGAGTGTTGAAGAAATTTTCAACAGCCAAACCAATTTTCAACAACCAAAAACAAGGAAGTACATGAAGAGCGAAAATTCAAGCGTACGCAAGCGAACGAGAGTCGAAAGTCGAAGATCGTATTGCACGTTATAAAAAAAAAATAAAGATTTACCCTACCAATAACAATAATGGGGTATTTCAGTAATAACGACTTCACTAATAACAAGAAAATATTTTCAGAACTAAAAAACAAAACTCCGGTACGATAACCGAGGAGCGAGGGAGTGTTGAAGAAATTTTCAACAGCCAAACTCCCAGAAACCCGGATCATAAAAGACCCGCGAAGACTGCGCGATAAAGAGTTCGGGCCACGTCGGAGAAAGGAAATAAATGAAAGACGAGGATGAAAGTACATGAAGAGCGAAAGTTCGAACGTACACAAGTGAACGAGAGTCGGAAGTCGAAGATCGTATTGCAAGTTAAAAAATAAATAAAAAAATTAACGATTTACCCTACCGATAACAATAATGGGACATTTCAGTAATAACGACTTCACTAATAACAAGAAAATAATTTCAGAACTAAAAAACAAAACTCCGGAACGATAACCGAGGAGCGAGGGAGTGTTGAAGAAATTTTCAACAGCCAAACTCTCACAAACCCGGATCATAAAAGACCCGCGAAGACTGCGCGATAAAGAGTTCGGGCCACGTCGGAGAAAGGAAATAAATGAAAGACGAGGATGAAAGTACATGAAGAGCGAAAGTTCGGGTCTGCGGGAGAGGGCGAGACGTACGAAACTCGCGCCCCCGTGCTTCTGGTTCACGGTCAACGTGCGTGCGGCCCCTGACAGTCTGGGCGTCGAGACGCTCGGCGCCACGTCTGCGCACCCCTGCGTCGCCCGTTCACCCCCGTCGACGTCCCTCCGGGTTACGTGCCGTTCCTCCAATGCGTTTCTGTTCGTCTCGCTGCTCTCCCTTGCTCCCCTTGCTCTCGGGAGCAGCGAGCGCGCGTGGGGCACACGCTCGTAAATTCGGTAACCGAGTACCGGGGTGATATCGTGCGCGTTCCTTTTATCTCTGTGTTCCGCGATTCCGGGAGAGAGACGCATTCGAGAGCATAATTTCGAGCACTTTAACCAATCGCGCCGTCGATATCGTTTATTATATTGCCACGAATGACAGATAAAATTTCAAACGACGACAGCCAATATCTTTGGGGGGGGGGGGGGGGCGAAACGGAATACCGGGGTAAAATGGACCGTTTTGTGCACAAGGTAAAATAAATAAATAAAAACTAATAATCATTTTTAAAAACACGCATAAACATCTTATATATATATATAACAAATTATCATAGACACAGCTTGACGCGCATTCGAGGTTATACTACACGTTGAGTGAATTCAATGCACTACAGAATAGCACACCGCTACAGCATTTTTATAGCAGACAACAAATAATCGCAAAGCCTACAGGGGATAATGGTGGCCGTCTGTGGATATATCTGAATAGGCTTTTGGCCCGTTTTTTTGAAGTTAATTATCTCTGCCATTTCACATTTATTTTATTATTCCTTTGCTAGGAACATACTCCCACATACACAGAACTGGTGTGCCAAATTCTGTCAAGAGACATTGCGCCGTTTCGACAAACACTGCAGACAACGAAAACAGCAAAATCGGGGGGTCTCAGCGAAACGCACAACTCCCGTCTTTTTGCCCTAGCAGGCAGTCGGGAGTTAAAAAAAAGGGTTTCGTCTCAAATGGACGACACGAGTCCATTCCGCCCCGCTGACCATTTTTACAAATTTTTTTGCTCAACGTAAAAAGGCGTCTTATCCCAAATGGGGTATACGGTCCATATTGCCCCGCACCCGGAAAGCGGGGCCTTTTTTACCCTCTTTTTGCAAAACGTACTATTTTTTCACGGAATCTTGTTAAAACTATTGACACCCATGGTCGAAAGGCCCGGCGTTAAAAGCCTAGTTATTTTCTGTTTTATCCTCGGGGCAAAAAGAAAGACTACATTTCCGTTTCCGTTTTCTTTTTTCGCCATCTTGTTTATTTCTGTACGCCGATCAAGTTTCGTTTCACCAGCTAATAAAATAATCAGTTATTATTCACTATAAACCTCTTGTGAGAACCGATTTTATACATTTCCTTGAACAAATCTAAAAAACATGGCTCGTTTCAAATGGCGGACCGTTTTGCCCCAACTATAACGGATCACTTTTCCAACGAGATAAGTTCGATCCGTTTTGAATGGTAAGGGTATGTTTAGGCTGTGGTACGTTCTCAAAAACGAACGGCACAAAAAATGGTACTTTATTCGTCAATCACCCGTTGTATAGCGGGCGCAGTTCTCGGGGAAGAGGGACTCGACTCGACGCCAGGCAAAACGGGCTGTAAGCTACTTGTACTCACTTAGTAATGGTCGCCCGACTGGAGCCACAACGGCAATCATACGACATTAACGCTTTAACCTACTGGCTCTTCGGGTCTCTCTCTTTCTATCTCTCTCTCTCTCTCTCTCTGGGCATTTTACACGCGAGGGCGGTAGCGGGAGAAGAAGGGAAAGGAAGATGTTATTCCGACCGCGCGTTAATGCTTCTCTCGCCTTACTGCCTCTGTGAACAATTTATGTACGTATGAGAATAAGAGCTTGCATTGTAGCGTTATACATGCGCACGCACACATCTTACATCTAAGGCTCGGAGAAAAAAAAAAAAAATGTACACCAAGTGTTGAGAATCACACAGATGCGAGTGGTCGATTGAGGCACAATTAACGAAACGAATTTAAGGTTCCGAAGGGGGAGTACTATGGGAATGGGAATACTGTAGTGCAAGGGCTCGGTCGACTGTCAGGGCGGTCGCGCGGCGCCTTTGCCAGTTTTCTAGGCGGCGCGTTATTAAATGAAATTTAATATCAACGAGGGGAGGCCCGCAGTGGAGGGCACTCGAGAAAGTCCGAATAACTCGAAACTCCGAGTCTGAACGGGCTACACACCCTCGAGAGAGCCCCGTCTCTCTCGCTCCGCTGGAATCTACAATGAGACGAAGGAATTACAATTTTACGTTACTGCGATATTACTCGTATTAAATTCCTCGCGAATGACGCGGAGCACGAATGCGCTCATAGCTTTATTGTGATTATTTATGATTTTATTGCGAGGCGTTTCGGAGCTCGTAAAATGCCAATGCTCTATCGGCGATATTTGCATTTTTTTGCAGTTTCATTTGGACGATGTTGTAGAGTGTGCGTGGTAAAAAAAGGGATGTGCGTTTAACAAACATCTCTCGTCCAAAAACCTCCACCATCTTTTTTCTTTGAAATGACGCAGTTTTTTTTTCTTTGCTCATTTTATAATCGTTTTCTTGTTCATTTCATCATCGTTTTATTTTGTTGATTTCACAATTTTTTCGTGTTAATTTTACAATATTTTTCTTGTTCATTTTACAATTTTGTCCTTGTTAATTTCACGATCTTCTCTCTTGTTAATTTTGCAACATTTTTCTCGCTAATTTTACCATTCTTTAAAAGTAGTAAATAAGTTCGTTGACAAGGAAAGTGAACTTCGGCGGACAATAAATGTAATTATAATCGTTTTCTTGTGGATTTCACCGTTGTCTTATTTTGTTGATTTTACCATTTTTTTCGTGTTAATTTTACAATTTTGTCCATGTTAATTTCACGTTCTCCTCTCTTGTTAATTTTGCAATATTTTTCACGCTAATTTTACCATTCCTTAAAAGTAATAAATAAGTTCGTTGAGAAAGAAAGTGGACATCGGGGGACAATAAATGTTCGTCAAACGTAGAAACTCCTCTTTTTCAGCGTGTACTCGATCACCCTCGTCCCGTGCAATCCACCCATTCTCGATTAGGAAATTTACGGTCCCGATAGTCGTGCAATTAGCGAGGAGACGGCGTATATCCCCGTGTCGGATGGAGGGAGGTGTTTGAGTGTACAGCGAATGAGGGGGCGAACGAAGAAACGAGAGAAACAATGGGCTATCTCGGGACGTTCCGATAAATCTCATTCCCGACGCCGGCGAGTTCCTCGTAAGTGCGGCAAAGTTTATTAGAGCCTATTTCCCACACCGCTACTAACGTTGGCGGGTTCCCTATCCAGTGTACGCGGGAATCGAAGCGCTCGGACAGGCACGCGCGCATGCGCGCTCGCTCGGGGAAGAATGGACCGGCAGACTCCGAACTACGCAATGAATGGTAAGCGAAAAAGTTATGCCGAACGCTGACTAGACTCTACTCCAATATTCGACTTTTCCCATTATCCGGTTCTCGTAACTACCGGATTCTTTGCTGACGCGGGGGGCGAACTTCTCCTCTGACCGTAAAGAGCCCCATGGACTTGGCGCAGCGGCCTTCATTAAGAGTTAGAGCAGTAGTTTGCGCAATACGTAAAATAAAAACGAAAAGAAAGTCGCAAAGTAATTTGCACATGGCTTCCTAATTTTTTACCGTTTTGCGCATGGCTTTCTCTATGAGTAAATTCCATGACGGATTTTGGGGCCCTTAACCCTTTGAGCCATACATTTCGACACTATAAAGACAAAAACTCGGTATTTCGTATCAAGAAATTAGTTTAAAAAATTGAAATCTCAGCGAAAGAAGGTGGGGCAACAACCTATGTCCTACCGTGACGCAAAGGGTCATAGGGGAAGCAATGTTCACAATATAACATTGAAATGGTCGAAATTTATCGCAACATTTTTTATTGTAAAAAAAGATTGAGTCAAATTTTGGTAACGGGACGTTTCGAGGATATTTCCAATGTATTTTTCTCCGCTGATGATAAATCTGGAACTAATTGTACTTCCAGCACGATATTTCATGCGGAAACTCGTGTCGGACGTGAAATACAAATTTTTCAACAAATTCAAACATTTCATTCAATGTAACTGTTTTGATAGAATTAGGACACATTTATTACCAAACCCAGCCGGACAAGCGCCACAAAAACCACGCAGTTGGTGCAATATTTGCGACATGTGCCGCGCATGTCGCAAATATTGCGTCACATTGGGTCCATTTCGTGGTGCTTGTCTATCTGAGAAGATCCTTGATCGATATTTTATGTTTGTGCACACTTTTAAGATTATAGCTGTAAATTTACGATAATTAGAAATTCTACATACGCACCACGTACGCACGCACGGACACTCACATACACGCATTCGGACAACAGCTAAAAATTACATTTATCGACGTTTTGGACTATTTTAAGTACTCTGACATTAAAACCTCGAGATTTCTTTTTTACGCTGTAAGTTAGCGAGCAAATTTTGAATCCTCGCGCGGTCATAATCGTGTCGCGTCTCGGCGCAGAGACCAAAGGTACCGATTATGCGTGCTTAATAAGATTATGCAAGGACGAAAAAATGTGGAAACCGCGTCTCATGTCATACTCGGTCCACGCGACAAATTTCGGCGAGGTATCGACTCTTTCTCTCTCGTCGACTACGACGGACGCCTCACTGTACCAAGCAGGAAGGGACAAAAATATTAGCAGGGTGAACTCCTGTCGGACTCTCCTAATCGAGCGTGACTGGCCGATAATTTATAAAATATTCAATTCGCTTTCCATCAACTCCGCTGCGAGCCTTAGAGTTGAAAAGAAAGAGTCATCATTCTAAGATAAGTCTCGAATTTTATTTTTACTGTACGTGATAGTGCGTGATATTAATATGTGATAGATCTACATATTATGTCCATTATGGAAAATTGAAAGATTCGCTCAACTCATTGTATTTTTATCGTTGTGGCTGCACAGTAAAAAACAATTTCGTAAAATCGGAATACGAAATTTCGGAAAAATAATTTTTTTAAATAAGTGACAAACTCATTTGTCACTTATTTGAATATACGAACCGATCCTTTTATTTTCCGTGTCATTGACAATTTTAGTTTGTACTTTTGTTTGTAAAACTAGAAAATTAACAAATAAAAAATTGTGGACGTTTGTGGACAATAAGTTGTTGTAAAAAGTACGACATTTTTTTACTGTGTGGTGTATTGGCGCGTGCCTTGAGTGAGTGATAACAATAAATGTATCGATGTTGGTGCAATCAAATATTATGGCCGAATAATCAAATATTTCGTCGCGCACAATAATCAAAATTTCGTCAGACGATGGCTGAGAAAAAGGTGAAAAATGAAGGATTTTTGTTATTATTTTATACCATTAAATTGCACTGAAAATGTTTCGTAGAATTTTGTCGGCTACAGATTTTTTTTTTTCTGTCTCATTGTATTTCCTGAACACGCCAATTTCTGGCTATCGCGATATTAATTGTTTCTTATAGGCTTAATCTTTGCGTGAGTCAGAGAACTTTTTTTTAACTTCACAACGGAAACAGCTTCCCCTATGAGGAAACAAATATAAAAAAAAACCTTAATAATTTTATACTCGCAGACTGAATGACTCAAGACTCGCGATGAAACTATAGCTACAGAATGTCATTTCCCAGAGAGCCGATCGTAATTACTCACACGCGACGGTGGAAGTTATAAACGTGGAATAGCAGGATCTATTCTGATCGATACCGTCTCCCACGTGAAGATCGATGAAAAAAAAAAAAAAAAAAAATTACGATACACAGAGTTAAATATACTAATATTGCGCGTGTGAGTCAGTATCGAGATATTGGCTCCCGAGTTTAAGATCGCGACGGCTCGCTGATATTAATAAGCAATGGTCGATCGGCGGAGAGGCTGCAAAAAAAAGTATATGCAGCTTCGCGGATCGTCACTCCCAGTGCCGATAATGACGCCACGATCAGAAATTTACGTATGCAAAGCGAGTTATTGAGTTACACGTCGTTACGTCGGGCGAGCGTGGACATTAAAATATATGTAATCTGGTTTTGATGTATCGTTCAATTTAATGCGAGTTATTCATGTTACGTTAAGTCACGGCCTTTCATCTCTCAAGATTTTCTTTTTATTTTTTTTTTGCGCGCATAACTTGGAGCTTTGAGGTATAGAAGGTCTAACCTGATTCCCGATCCCAGGTGCGCCCATACAATACCGCGAAACGATGGACGGAATGCCCTCGACGATCGAGAGGCGCGTTAGGAGCGTTTCGAACGATCGTTTTTACCAGAGGCCGTCATATGCATAAAAACAACGTACAGGCACACATCGACGACTGACAATCAAAAGGGTGTAACTCCGGGCCTTTAACGCGTGAGTTACGCCCTTTTGATTGTCAGGCGCATTATATGTATGATTATCCTTGTAAATCGTAACAACCGACGTTCCATTTCATACCCACATGTCGCCTATGCGCGTCGAAATATTTTCGCCGATTAGCTGTTCGTGGTGATTGAAAAAAGCCGACCGAACGTACCGATCTGTGCGGAGAACGGCATTCTCCCCCGTCCCCGGGCGGTCGTGAAAATAGACATGAAACAATGAGAGACTCATGCGCACCGCTCACCTATGCTAATTACGCATGATCGCGCTCCTATGATCTATGGTAAAAGCGGTTTTTCATGTGGATGCAGTAAACGTATCTTTAAATACAGACGCGTTGTTTCATTATTTTTCACTTGGTTATTTCATTTTGTCCTTATTCTTATTATTGGGTTATCTTTGGGTTACCTTTGGTTTACTGTTTTTGTTGGGTTTTCTACTTGCATTTTAGTTCTGTGTTCGTTGCGCTATTTTATTTTGACGTTCAGTTTTTATTCTTATTTTATTCTTTAGTATTCTTTTTCTCCAAACCTTCGTTTCGTAGTTTCAGAAGCGTTTTCTATTACACAGTGAAAAAATAGTTGTATTTTTTACAACAACTTATTGTCCACAAACGTCCATAATTTTTTGTTTTTTAATTTTCTAGTTTTACAAACAAAACTACAAACTAAAATTGTCAATGACACGGACAATAAAAGGACAGGTTCGTGTATGCAAATAAGTGACAAACGAGTTTGTTACTTATTTAATAAAATTATTTTTACGAATTTTCATGAGCCTGAAGATATCTGCATGTGCCCAAATTTCATCAAGTTATAATGGATGTATTTTGCATTGTACAAACTTTGCTCGAGGAAGTTCACTTGGAGATTAAAATGATAAAAGTGAACAATTAGTTATTGTTGCTAAAGCCGTGCACTGATAGAGACTGGCCAAAGATGAAATTTGATGCACGGAGAAAAAAAAATGGTTGGGACAACAAGAATTTTGTTACCATAACTGATCTACCTGGTTAACATAGGGACAACAAAATATTTTGCTGTGTCAGCAAATATTTTTGCTGCCACAACAATAAACTATTAACGATCTACATTTTGTTAGAGAAACAGAACTATTTTTCTCCGTGTGTCATGCAGATATCTTCAGGTGCGTAAATTTCGCATTCCGATTTTACGAAATTATTTTTTACTGTGTAGGATTGAGTTGAGGGATTTCGTAGTTTTTTTTATTATTTGTCAGCTGACCATTTAATTTATACACTGAAAACAATATCGATGATTCAGGTAAAATTTGCTTGCGGGCTGCCAAAGAAAACAAAATGCTGTTTCAATTCGTACAATTGCATACCGGATTGAAACGATAACATGTTACCTTGACAGTCTTGCCGTCATTGTTTCAATATCACATGAAATTGTGAGAATTGAAAATAGAAATGAAACAAATATTTTTTCCCCTCGGCAGCCCGCAAGCGAATGTTTTTCAGTGTATTCTAAAAAATTTTAGTTGAATTTCTCTGACTTTTTTTGAGTTATCCTCGGTTCATAGTTTTTCTTGGGCTCTATAGACATTTTAGTTCCATGTTGGTTGCGATATCTCATTCTCATTTTTAACTTTTACATTAATTTTTATTTTCAATCAAGATTTTTCTGTACTCACTTTACGGCAGTTTAATTCTCTAACGATATTCAACCGCGCTCAATCTCCGTGCCTATCGTTACTTTCTTTTCTTCTTTCAGTTGCGTTATCTTTTCTTTTTTGTGTACTTTGCATTTGCATTTCATCAACATCGCATCTCTAATGCCCGGCACGTATCTCGCTATCTGTACAAGTCTGTAATATACCGCACGCTAAATACCGGCACGCAAATTCTCCGTAAACCTTTTACTATCTCTGTCGTACATCGATAATCTATTAATAATCGCCTCACCCAATGATCATCGGTCGCCACGAGGCAGGATTGTTTTCTCGTATCCTTGTGCGCGATCGAGGAAGATTACCAACGTCGGGAATACACACTCGAATGACAAATTATGGATAAATTGTTTATAGAAAATTATTCCTATTTAGATCTCCCGGATATGCGGATAAAGACCGGATAAAGAGACTCGCCGAGTTGCTTACCAATGTACGCTGCAAACACGTGCCTCATTATTAATTTTTATTTTCATCTTTTTTTTTTTGTTTTCTCTTCTAAACACGTAGCCGCCGTTAACGGGTCGGTAACTCGGTGCGCACAGCGATACAGTAGAGCCCACCCGCACGCTTATTCGTCTAATTTTTTTTTTTTTTTTTTTTCGAGTAGGCTACGTGACAAAACGTTCGGCGACCTGACTCGGAGAAAGGGTTCGCGGTAAAGACCCCATCGAGGTTCCCAATAGCCGTCGAGAGGGACTCGTGTCCACGATATACATCAACGTGCTGCGCGCGGACCCTCGCCATAAAAATTACAATATGAATCGGAGCTCCTTCTTTCTTTTCGTTTTTTTTTCTCTCCTCTCCACTCTCGAAGCTTCTTCGGCGAAGGAATGAAAGCCTTCGGCGTGACACGGAAGGGAAACGAATTGCTTTCTCCTCTGTGTGCGTGTGTGTGTTTTTTCATTCCGAGAAAGATAAAGAAAAAAAAGCCTTGAGCATTACATCGATTCGAGAATTAGCATAAGTAAATGGGCTTACGTCCGCAACGCTGAGTGCATAATAAACGAATAAACAATTAAATTTTCAATTTTACCCACCAATCGGATCGTTGGGATTTTTACATATAAACATACACAAATTATTTTTCGCCAATCCAATTCTCGCCGTAGAGATTTTTTTCTTCCTCGGACAACTAACGGGTTTTCGAGGCTGTTGCCCGAGAGGATAAGCATCGTGGATATTTCGCATTGGGACCGCACGCACACCCGGAGCAGCAGTTACTGGCACGTGGAGTAAATATTTAGGCTGTTCCCTGTTGGCGATGGAACGCGAGAGGTCGTACTCCGAGTTTTATATACGCACATATATACATATATATGTATGTATATACGTATGTGTGTACATACGTATGTGTGTACATACGTATGTATGTATGTATGTAGATGTGTATGTATATGTGTATGTATGTATATACGTATGTATATATATGCGTATGTATGTATATAAGTATGTGTGTATATATGTGTGTGTGTGTGTCTGCAATTTTCTCTCGGGCAACGCTCGAGACGAATTCGGTTGCATGCGCGATCGGTCTCCGTAGAATCGTAAAACCTGTTTTCCCCATTGGTTCGAGGATGATTGGAGATGCTGGGTAATATGAAGGAACGAAGATCGACTCGTCAGCGCAGACGTGTTGATCTATGTTCCGTGAAAAGGATATAATGTGTGGGTATACGGAATGAAAAAAGAAATAGGATTAAATGGAGAATGAAAGAAACGAGACCCAGGAGGCGCAGGCCGTAGCCAAAAGAGGTACCTTTACCCACGTCACTATTCATCACCGGTGCGTATGAGATTAATGCACAGAGATCGATCAGCCGTCCGGCTTTTCAGACTTTCCGGAACGTCATGGTAAGATCGATTTCTCTAAGAAACTGCCTTTATTGTTATCTGTAGGAATCAGGTGTCTTAACTGTGTCACTGCATTAACGATAGCAATTGTGTGGAGAGTAAAATTATTGCACCATTGCATCACAGTCTCGGCGGTTAATTTTTCATCTGTGCACATTAAAGTTCGTGCATTTAACGAACTTTTCTCGTCGGGTCCACAATCATCATTTTTTTTCTCGTTAATTTTACAGTTTCCTTTTCAAAGAACTGAATCTTTAACGAAAGGATTAAATCGTAATATTAACTAGGAAAAAGAATTCAAGACATCTGCAAACGATAGATGTCCGTTGCATATAGGGACTTTCTTTACCGTTCGAGAAAGATTTCCAAAATGCAAAAAGGGTACTTTAAGTACAAAAAATTTGTTTCAGGAAAAAAAAATGTATCAAAACAAGTTCATGGGGAAAAAAAGTCGAAAAACGTTCAATCATATGAGCCAAGTAGTGACACACAGATTTATACATACGCGTATATATTTATATATATATATATAATATCTTTATTATGCACACATAGAGAATCATAAAATGCATAGTGCAGGGGTAATTCCAAATTGCACATGATATGATTTAGGTTTAACATACGTACTTTTTACAATTAACGTAAGGTTATGCAGCAGATTTAACCGTTCAGAATAGCGGATCTGATCTTGAGGCAGTTTATCATGAAGAAGTATATACATTTTAACGAATGCACATCCTTTCGACTTAGGAGAGAGATTATCTTTTGCAAGCGTATCAGGAGTGTAATGAGGTAGAAGGTAGTGCTCGCGCAATGGATTGTAACTTGTGTAACGTAGAAGCATGTGCTCCAGCGATTCAACTTCATCAAGGTTGCAGATAGTGCATAATTGACATACGCGTATATAAAGCAGCGAATACTTCAAGTATAAAAAATGTGTTTTACGAAAAAAAAGCGAAAACCGTTCAATCACATGAGCCAAGTAGTGACATACACATTTATACATACGCGTGTATATATATATATATATATAATATTTTTATTATGCACACATAGAGAATCACAAAGTATATAGTGCAGGGATAATTCCAAATTGCACATGATATGATTTAGGTTTAACATACGTATTTTTACAATTAACGCAAGCAGCAGATTTAACCGTTCAGAATAGCGGATCTGATCTTGAAGCAGTTTATCATGAAAAAGGTATATTTTATGAAGAAGTGCATTTTAACCAATGCACATCCTTTCGACTTAGCAGAGAGATCAGGTTATCTATTGCAACCGTATCAGGAGTGAAATGAGGTAGAAGGTAGTGCTCGCGCAATGGATTGTAACTTGTGTAACGAGAAGCATGTGCTCCAGCGATTCAACTTCATCAAGGTTGCAGATAGTGCATAATTAATATACGCGTATATAAGCAGTGAATATTTTTTAAATATTGAAAAATTTAAACTATTATTTTATTCGTGTATATTACGCAAAAATAAAATAAGAAAGAAAAGAAAAACAATGAATTATGGTTTTTCTTTTCCTCCTTCCTTCTGATGCAACTAACTACGTTTATTCTCTTGAGTTTATTTTATTCTTTTTACTTATTTGATTTCCGAGTAATACAACGACGATAAAAATCGATCAGTATCGAGCATGAATAAAAAAAAAAGAAAAAGCGTAATCGGAAATTTATTCTGTTGCGACACGGTCCGTCGAGGCAACGATAAACAATTCCACGTATTTGTCAGGTAAATTGTAATATGTGGAGCGAGAGAGCCGAGATGATTAGCCGTGTCGTCGCGGTTGCTCCGTTCGCCTCTCTCTTAGTCACCGTTCCGGATTTGGAGTACTGGCCGAGCGCCAAATTTCCTGAAACTCATCGGGACCGAAGGGTTCGACGGTGTGGAGGAGCACACCGGCGACGATTGACATCCTCTCCGTCGTTTTCGTTGTCTCCTTCGACCCCTCGTTAAAATATAAGTGCATACGGTGCAACGACGGAAATGAAAATCAAGCGGACCGCAACGGAAAGAAAAGTATATGCGAAAATATATTTTTCATATATTAAACAATATATTCGACATGCAATAAATATAAATATAATATAAATAATAAATAAAATTATAAATTATATTACATTATTATTATTATTATGATAAACAATATGTATTTATATTTAATAAATATCATTTAATATTTAATATTTTTCACATATATTTTTTCCTCGCGAGGATAGTGCGGGGATGTCAAGTGGCGCGAGATAGCATTGGCGGTTAAGGAGGAAAAACCGGAGCGAGGTGCAATAGAAAGACCGAGAGCGTTTTCGCTGTCTCCTTCGACCCCTCTTTAAAATGTAAGTGCATACGGTGCAACGACGGAAATGAAAATCAAGCGGACCGCAACGGAAAGAAAAGTATAAGCGAAAATATATTTTTCATATATTAAACATTATATTCGACATGCAATAAATATAAATATAATATAAATAATAAATAAAATTATAAATTATATTACACTATTATTATTATTATTATTATTATAAACAGTATGTATTTATATTTTTTACATATATTTTTCGCTAGCGAGGATAGCGCGGGAATGTCAAGTGGCGTGAGATAACATTGGCGGTTAAGGAGGAAAAACCGGAGCGAGGTGCAATAGAAAGACCGAGAGCGTTTGCAGACCGGTGGGAAACCGAGTTCGGTATTATCCTCGAGGGGTGGGGGTAAATCGACATTGACCACACGGATTCAAATGCCGGAGTCGCGAGACGCTGTGGCGGCGGCGACGGCGGTGGACCCCGAGCGGGAATGCGAAAATACCTATTGCAACATTAAGTAGCGCGCATAGTTTACAGTAGACAGTATCCAGTATCGCAGCGGCAAACTCTGTTTACGATAAACGGCGAAGGTTCCGACTAAAAGGGTCAGTGAGCCAGGGCCGCGCACGATCCAAATCGCCACCATCGTCCCTCCCTCGCGTACCTCTCTATACTTTCGATATATTACATTTATCGACTGTACGATTTAAAAAAAAAGACAATAATGTTTCATAGTTATCTCTCTGATATAATCAAAGAATTGTACGTATGCAAATTATATACGCAAGTTTAAGATTATTATATCTATATATGCAACATATGTTACACTATATTTTTATTATTATCACATAATAATTATTAATAATAATACAGTAGAACCGCGCTTACCTATTCGACCTTCGATTATCCGAGCCTCCGCGTTATCCGAAGCACCCAACTCATACCAGCAATGTGCGTTAACCGAGGTGTAGGATCGGATAATACGGAAAACCCGCATAAAACGGATAAAGGAGCATGTCCGCGCGCGGAGTAATCTGTAACTGCTACTATGTTGCATAGGGGAGAGCGAGGCAAAATGGCACAGCGGGGCAAAACGGGATTATGAGACGAAACGCCATTTTCCAATAACTTTTTGATGGTGGTGATGGCGGTACGGTTTCAAAAAAGGAAAAAGTCGTAAATTAACTGATCAAATTAATGTTTATATGAAGTGGTGTCTTATTTTTTTTAATATATTTATTATATTTTATATATATAGTAGTACAAGTTTGAATTGAGAATGTTATCCGTGTTATCCGAGTTTTCGCTTATCCGACGTACGGTCTCCCCACATTACCTCGGATAAACGGGGTTCTACTGTAATGATATTTAAAATTAAGAATTTAAGAAGAACTGCTCTCTTCAAGCGAAAAATATTAAAGACTGCATTTTTATTGTTATTTAAATGGATTATCGCCTCTTAGAAAGATTAAATGTTATTTACAGATTCTGTGCTTATGGGATTTAATATGTAAGTTACATCAGGGGATTGGCGGTCGCATAAGCTCTTAAGGGCTTATACGACCAGCTCAAGGGGATCGTATTTATGAATTATTTTTAATCAAATTAACTATATGTTGTTATATATTATTTTTCTAAAAAGAAAAAAAAACAAACCAATGAATACTCTTGAGCAGCCGCGATAAATATTGTATTATTATTATTATTACTGTATATTACGTTTATATAATAATATTAAAAATGCATAAAAATAAAAAAACAAGAAAAAATTCTTTCTTAAAAATAATAATTATTATTATTAAGAAAGAATTTTTAATTTCGCTGAGGAAATAAAAGTTGATGAGGTCCAAGGGAATCGAGGGAGGCCAGTCTGGCCGGCTGGTTTCGTATTACGACGTCGAAGAGGAAAGAGAGCCCGGTGCGTTGACCCGTTCGTTTCACCCTGAGGAAGGTTCTACTCTTTTCACGGTGCCGCATAAGCCCCGTGTGGCGTGTGTACCCCCCGAACGCTATGGGACAGCTGGTCGCGTGCTGACCCCCATCGTGGTGCGTGCGGGCCCCATACTAACCACGTGCGTAACATTATCTACCGGGTGTCACGTTGTTGCATACCCGACGATAGGGTGAGTCCTATTAATGCCCTAAAATTTGCATTATTCATGCGCGTAAAACAGCAGAAGCTTTCGAGTAATTCATCGTCGGTGCGATTATTTATTGTCGGATCTTGAAAGTCAAAATCTCGCGTAGAGTGAGGGGTATATAAAAAAAAAATCATTATCAATAGAGGTTGAAATCTTACATCGACATTTAAAAATTTCATTATATCTCGAAACTAGTTCAATTCGATAAAATAGACTTCACGTGTATAATGCATTATTTTTACAGTCGGCAGTGCCTTCGCTAAGTGGTCGTGTATAACATTTATTGGATGCAGCAATAATCGATCAATTACGTCCCAGACTGCTGCACCGATTCCCACTGCGGGTTATCTCTCTCGGTCTGCGGACCGTCTCACGTGACACGAACTCGACATTCACCCACTTGACCTCATCGAAATATAGATACTAGAACGCAACTCTGCGATCCCTGGAATGTGTTTCTTGCTTAATGCTTTATTAGCTCGATTAGCTTTCTGATTATTCGATTAATCGTAGCGTTATTATCGATTGGCGCCTACAACATTTTTTTGCAGCTCGACCAAGCCGACTTCCGGTATGCCAATTTATTTGTGAGCGCTTCACACGTTACCGAATGTCTTGTGAAATTTACAGACTCGCTTGGAGCGTCGCATTATGGAAAATTTTTTTTCCATAATTTCGTTTTTTTTTGTGCTAAAAATCGATTGCGCATTAGAAATAAAAATATGATACGTTTTGCATACAAAGTTTTTATGTAAAAACGTGATGTTCTTTTTGTATCAACAGTCCAGAGTTTTAGGTCTCTAGAGTTTGTTACTCAATTATTAGCACGATTAGTCTTTCGGTAATTCTATGAATTCAATTTTATTTCCTTTTAATGGTATTCTCGTTCGAATAATGTGAGGAGGAAAAAAAGACCGAAGCGAAGAAGCCTCAGAAAGGGCCATCGAAGAAACTTTATGTGTACGAAAAAATAAAATAAATTGGAGGAATGCGAGTATATGCTCCGAAAGTTTAATAAATACAGTTGGGGCCAAGAGTTTATCTTTCGAGGCTATGGAGACTCGCAGAGGTTCGGGACTTACGCAAACGCAAATTACGAGACGCTTAACTGGCCTTAATGAGGTCCCTCGTAAACTCGGTAACGTGTTACCGTTCATTGTCCGTCCAGTCGGCTCCGCGCAACGGACAGTACACGGAGAGCTGCTGCTGCTGCTGTACCGTGGAACCGACAAAACTCGAAATACCAAGCCAGGCGCGGAGTCAAATCGGCTTTCTTGCCGAACGACAACAGCGTATAAATTTTGCCACTCGGTTATTTATCGCTGTTACGGGCCAAAAGGGCAGCAATGTGCGGCCTCCTAGGTGTCCCTCATTCTTTGCAATTTTTTTTTACTTTCTCATCACGTACAACGTGAGATCGGAAATTATTGTACTGAAAAAAAAAAATTTGCGGTCAGATTATGATCTCAAAACATGTTTTTCATACGCTAGGATAAAACAAAAAGCTTTTTCCCGTTTCCGGCTGTCTGTTTTTTTTTTTTTTTGCTACTTGGTCTTAAATGTGTAAAGATACTGAAAAATTATTTTTAAAAATGTAAAAATATAAAATGTCCATGAAAGTTTACAAAATAAAAAAAAGTACAAAAATTCGTTATAAAACGTGGAAAAACGTAAAGAGCTTTAAAAATAGTGCGATAAAAGGTTTATGTTTCATCCGCGGACTGACTTACATCCAAGTAGCCGGCAGAGAATTAATTAGGTCACAGCGTTGCCTTCGTTATCTCATGTCGGCTTATGTATGAGATAAAGACGAAACATTCGGATGGAAAAAAAAAAAATGTGCTCCGAGTGAAATATGGATATTGTTCGCAAGGGTAAATGATGCCCCTCGATGAGCGAAACCTTTGACGAAGCGGACGCCAAACTCGAATTATTGGAAGAATTATTATATATTTTTTTTAATCGCAACATCGAACTGACACGTTTTCCCCTCTGCAGCTTTACCCGGGTTGAGGGGACATCCGCGAGGAAGACTTTACGCTCGATAAAATGTTGTGAGCGGACAGTTTCGCTCTTCCAGATAATTTGGCACACGGCGGGCAGACGAGCGGGCTCTCGTTCGTTTGTACCGTAGAATAGACAAGTATAAATACAGCTGTATACCAAGTAGCGGTCGTGCGATATATAGTTATACAGGGCGTGCACTCGGGAACGTCGCGAGGGATTTATGAAGATGCGTGGGCCATACACCGCCGAGCAGGCATCGCTTTGCAAACTGATTCGTATTGCTGGCCGACGGTAATTGGTGGATCTCCGCCCGATCATCGGGTTGAGCCATAGTGCAACGTGCATTCAAGCCGCAGCCTGAGGCTCGACTTCAAAAGCTGACTTCTCATGTCATTATCCCAGATTAACGATGCGGGAATCGTTTGTTTATTTGTTTATTTGTTTATTTGTTTATTTGTTTATTTGTTTATTTGTTTATTTGTTTATTTGTTTATTTGTTTATTTGTTTATTTGTTTATTTGTTTATTTGAATGCAGCGAGGAGAAACTGTGTATAAAACAAAATGTTCAATTCGCTAAAGAAACGTTAAATATTATAGTTTTTTTCTGCTAATATAATTTTACATTGCGGACAAGTGCTTATAGCACTTTTGTAATCACGTAATGTGTATTAAGCGCGACAGAAATACTTCGTACTTTAAGCATTAGCCCCACTAGCTAGCATACGAGGAATTATATGTAATGTTACCAAATGTGTAAATGTAAATATCAAATGAATGTATTTCTGTTCAAAGTGCTCAACAAATAATAATAATAATAATAATAATAATAATAATAATAATAGTAATTATTATTATTATTATTATTATTATTATTATTATTATTATTATTATTATTATTATTATTATTATTATTATTATTATTTGTTTACTTGTTCGAAAACTGCAAGACAAAAAAAATCGCGCTGCAGTAGATTAAGCGACGTACACGTGTCTCTCGCTATGTGGAGAATTGAGATCTTGCGCGAGGCAAAACGTGGGCGGGATAATTCGTCTCAGTCGAGTCCCGACGGCCAAACATGTTTTCGCATAATTTTCTCAAAGGAAGCATCTTTTCGAATTTGCGTTACTAAGTTAAAGAAAAAAAAGACTGTCTAGACTTCTGCCGGTTCTCCTCTACGCGGTTCGTTAATTAGCGGCGAGAGATACGAGATAAGAGAAAAGTATGATTGTCGGTAGAATACGTTGAAAAGGTCGTCCCGAAGTACGACTATGTGCGCAATAGTGGATCCGCACGAAGCGTCGAGGATATACGCATGTATGGGACAAACCGAGGCCCGGTAACGACCGAGAGGCGACAGCAGGATACTACTGAATAATATTCTAGCCACGTGCGTCGGACGAATAAGCGTATGCTTATCCTCCGTCGGGAATAACAATATCTAACTATGTGGAATACTGCCTTTTGATGAGCGCGCCCAGCGCGCTGGCCCTATCCTTGCAATATATGGGCCAAAGATTGCATTACCTTGGTAAAAAAAAATATATATATATATACATATATGTTGTTTGGTAATTATACTTATTACCAATATCCAGCTTGACCTTAGGGCATAACTACCGTCGGATTCGCGTTTGGCGACAGAAAATTCATGGCAATATATTATTATTATTAAACTTGCTTGTTAGCTGAATACATTTTTTGTTATAAATTCTTGTAAATTTATAACAAGATTATACATTCTTTTAACCTTTAACAAATTTTGATGTGATCGAGAAGATTTTTTTTTACCCTTCATCGAAAATCGAAACTTTAGGGAAAGTGAGTTGGACACATTTTTGTTCTACACTATTTTTTTGACTCTGCTATATACAATATATTTTTCGTACCGATCACGATAGTGGCAAAAGAGTCTGCTGTCGGATTCGAGTTCGGCGCGAAGAAATACACGAAAATACATGGTCCGGCACATTTTTTTTTCTAAAATTTTTTTTCTGGAGTGATATTTTTGGCGATTACCATATTCATAACATCCGGGAGGGTGCGAAGGGCGCCGTCGCTGATAATGCTGTAATAAAAATGCAACTTCGCGCATGGCCGGATGCGTTCGCCACGTGTCCAACTACGTCTATCGCTTCTTCGATCTTTTGTTTCCTTCTGTCCTTTGCCTACAGCTTCTCGGTTTTTGCTACTTTTATAACCCTCGTCATATATATATTCATACATATATATATATATATTCGTCGCTCGTGAAACGGCTCGAACAGGGGGCGTACGCTAGTTCGGGGATTGTACCACGCGGGTATTGATTTTCGTCTCCGTGCCGCTCTCTGTTTTTCGCATTCTTTCGATCTCTTTCTAGTCACCCTCGAACAGAGTTTCGCGTGACAACGAAACACCCCCTCACGAAAAACGCAAAATACTATACTATCTAGGAAGTGTTCACCCCTCGCGGTCGAGAGGGGTACCGGTCTGTAGCCATTTGCTCACTTTGCGGAATTAGTCGCGCAGCCGGAATCCCGATGAAGGATTACGAGAGTTTTCCATTTGGTATTCACAATACAATCTTTTTTTTGTATACTTTCATGCATTATTCAACAATTATTTGGGCACTTTTAAGGCGGAATTCGACGATTTGGTGCCAAGAGAACCTGTTTCGTATATTTTCATCGTTAAAAAAACATGAAAAATCCCACGCGATGGATTGTTAGTAACGGTGTTTCGGGTCACGCAAAGAGTTCCCGAATTGCAGGAGGATTAAAATTTTTCATCGATATAATTTTTTCGACGTTTTTTTTATTTTTCAATAATTCAACTCCCACAATGATTTTATTTTATCTTCGTCGCGGACTCGGCGATTCGTTTCGGACGATCGCGATCCCATTACCAAAAACCGTCCGCACGATTTTATTTTATTTTTACGTAAAATAAATAATGACAGAAAACCCTTGCTCGGCCGAACTCGTCGAGGTGTATTCTTTATTCATCATTGCAGTTTGATTCACGTATTCGCGAGTCGGCGATCGGTTTTCTATGCGTGGGTAGAGAGGATCGAGTCACCGGGCGAGTTCTACGATTCGACCAATCTCCTCGTTCGAGGAACACGGAGACTCGCTTGTGTGCTCGCTCTCGCGCTCTTTTCGTCGTGGTGAATCCGTGAGCCGGCCAACGAGTTTCATTGGACCCGCACGTGTGCCCGATGTCCCCTCGGCTCCACCGAATAAGATGGAGAAAGACGGCGGCGGAGCTCGAGATGAGGACTTAAAAAAAAAAAAAAAAAAAAAAAAAAAAAAAAAAAAAAACGAAAGCGAAAGAAGCAGGAGACATAAAACGTCTGCGGTCTCCCTGGCTAATTTACGATTCGCGGCTAAAAGTCAAGGATTTCTCTTCCTGCCTCCGCCTCGACCGCCCCCGCGAGCTCGCACTCTTTGGTTCCCTTAGCGAGTGAGCACCGAGATAGAAACTCGTGTTGTATCTCGATCTCCGTCGTCGGTTCGAAACTAGCAACAAAATTAATCCATCCGAAAGCTTCGAGGCGGATCGAAAGTACAGCGCGACCGGTTTCGATAGTTGCAGTCGAACGGATCGAGTGCGCGGATGAAATTGCGTATTTGTAGGTGCACAGCCATCGGAGGTTTACAGAGAAACGATAGCTTGGCACTTGGATTATGTAGGCCGATACACGAAGAGCGCCAGCGCCTCTGAGAATCGCTCGAGTCTCGGTGCCAAAGAGATCAAATTCTGCGAACCGCGACGCTTCGAGGAGAGACGGAGGAGGCTCGAGCGAGTGCGCATTTGCGCCATTCCTCCTTTCGTCGATCATCGATCGATTCGATTCTGATTCGATCGGTACGTAACTTTTTATACCCGATTTCGATGTGCCCTTGCGTACCGTGTCCATCGGCGGCCGAGCAAGGGTCACGGTGATGGAAACCGTCTGTCGTAGAATCCAAGCTCGTAGGATAGGACATTCGAATTTGTCTATCTGAAACGCGAGTGATCGTCTGCGCACAAATAAACGCCGAGTGGGGCGGAGGCGTCGCTCCGTCGGTACATTCGAGGATCGCAGTCGTCGATCTATCTCGAATTTTTTGTGCCCGCTGGCTCACGGTAACTACCCAGGTGGAGCAGTGTGCAAGGCCTATTGGCCCGAGGCTACATGGTTGGCACAATGCTCGGCACTTTTTCCTGTACATCAATCAATAATCGTAGATAAGACTTCAAGTGTGAATACCTAAATATAAAACTACTTAATAAGAAAGTTTTAGCGTCTGGAGTAGTGGCCGAAGGCTGACACTGAGCGACCGACAATCGGTACGTTGTCTTTCGAACTAAACGATCTTGCGGAAATACACGGTGGAAGAATTTTGTAAATTTGATAAATTTTGTAAATTTGATAAATTTTGTAAATTTGATAAATTTTGTAAATTTGATAAATTTTGTAAATTTGATAAATTTTGTAAATTTGATAAATTTTGTAAATTTGATAAATTTTGTAAATTTGATAAATTTTGTAAATTTTATAAATTTTGTAAATTTTATAAATTTTGTAAATTTTATAAATTTTGTAAATTTTATAAATTTTGTAAATTTTATAAATTTTGTAAATTTTATAAATTTTGTAAATTTTATAAATTTTGTAAATTTTATAAATTTTGTAAATTTTATAAATTTTGTAAATTTTATAAATTTTGTAAATTTTATAAATTTTGTAAATTTTATAAATTTTGTAAATTTTATAAATTTTGTAAATTTTATAAATTTTGTAAATTTTATAAATTTTGTAAATTTTATAAATTTTGTAAATTTTATAAATTTTGTAAATTTTATAAATTTTGTAAATTTTATAAATTTTGTAAATTTGATAAATTTTGTAAATTTTGTAAATTTTATAAATTTTGTAAATTTTATAAATTTTGTAAATTTTGTAGCGTGCAAATGAACGTCAAATTCTTGTATCCGGATCCATACCTGCGATTGGTCCAACAAGGCGAAACCTACAGATGTATTTCAATTTTTTCAAACTCCACCGCGAGTAGGCGTCGAATCGATAACGGATCTTTTATACTTAACGGGGCGCGTCGGTGAATGCAAAAACATTCGAGAATCCCCTCGTCGTTGTTTGCTCGAATCTTCCTCGTATACTTATTAGCAGAAGCTTTCGCGACTCGGTCGGGCAACCGGTTCGAGTGGGCGAACTCCTGCCGCGGCCCACGGTCATATTCGGTATAGCGTGTACATTTCCACATGGGCGTACCGTCGACGTCACGACCGTGACGTCGATGGTCATTCCGCCCGATGCGAAGCGAAACAAACTTGGTCGATATAGAAAACTTTATTATGAACTGTTTTGATAGCGCAATTTTTTCCAAGAAAAAAGCATATTCGAGCCGACCACGCACGATAATTACACGTCCGGAGCGAAATAGCTTTTTCCCAAAGACAAAAACAACAAAAAAACACTATAAAAAAAGTTAGTTGTAAAATTGAAGCTACCTCCATAGCACCCACGATCGTTTCGCTTCACCTCAGAGGCATGCATAATGCCGCGGTTGGTAACAAATCTCCGAAACTGTTAATATTTCGGAGACAAGGAAATTAGGTTTTCATCACTCGGTGCGGAAATGGCCACTTTTCCGCCCGCTTCGCGTGCGAAAATCCGCCATTTTCGCACCTTGTGCGAAATTTCGTTTGTGAAAAATTTCGTACATCCCTCGAGCGAAACACTTTTTCTAACTCTTGTGATTGCAGCACTCGCCTTCGGCTCGTGTTGCAAACTCACACTCGTTAGAAAAACGTTTTTCGCCCTCGTGGAGTAATGTACTATTTCGTGCCTCTCTCTGTCGCCTACGAAGAACCAATTTGTTTTCGGCCAGAACATCGACAGTCTCGAAGATAATTGGGCAGGCGATTTGTTACCGACTGAGAGTGGGGACGATGGGCGAGCGGTTGTTTCGCATGCCCTTAAAACCGCACAAAACGAACCGCACGAAACGGACCGGTGCTTTGCCGTGCAGCGAGACGCGTACACATATACATACAGGGATTTATGGTCGTACACCCGCGCCCGCTCGCTGCCCGTTCGCCGGAGAGAGCTCGATAAATAACTCGCGCGAAATAGCTTAGCGGCTCTATTTCGTTTCGTATCATTGACTACACGCTTTTTTCCCCGCAGTAACGCGTATACGTATATCGGCGAACACAGGCGAACTCTAAAACGATCCGGAGTTACCTGCGTTACGAAAGCACCGGGGGAATGTTCCATTACCGTATTCGGATAAGCTCGTAGACACACGAGCAGAGCCTATGTGGACACGGTAATCTGCGATCTGGTATAAAAGCCGCATTTCCAGCGATAAGCGATATTCCTTCGAGACCCGCGAAACCCGGATGCGCGTGCTCGTGTGGCAAACAATCGGGTTTCTCGTGGAAGATATGTCCCGACGCGTAGACCTGTAACTTCGAGGAATCGACATTGGCGTTTTTACCGCAGCTATAATAACGCTAGTGGACTATCGAGTGGATCTTCCGATACTCGTGATAATGATATAATATCGAGGACTGTGTATAATAGTTTGAAAGATTCTCTATTTATCATGCCGCGATAATATCTGGCAGAGTTCCTCGCACACTCATCGGCATCGGCGTGCCTTGTTTTCGTCGCTATTATCCCTTCCCGACGAGTTCCAACTTTTTCTGCGTGTCTTTTTTTTTCCTCCAATTAGCATAGAAATGTTTGTGCGGAGAGGGAGCTGGAGACGAGGCGCGCGGGAAAACTGGTTTGCTCCTCTACCGATCGGCCGCCGATTATCTCCGCTAACTATTGCGCTGATCTCTAAGCCATCTCTACGACAATTGTTGCGGCGCAAAAAAAAAAGTCAAGCTCGATGAAGATGAGATTGAGTATCGAATGAGAGAAAAATAAAAGAAACGGGAAGACAAGAAAACTATAAAGAAGACTATCGCCTGGGGTCAACAAAAAATACGACGTACTTCGCTTACTTATTAACGACCAGCGGAGAAGCAGGAGTATTATACGTTGGACTTTGAAGCAAAGATCCCGCTTTGTCGTCAGTGTGATGAAAAAAAATAATTCATCTTTTCCTAAATCAACTATTTTTTAAACGGGATTTATTTTCTTCCACAAAACTTTAAGTTGCTATTGCTATTGCTATTGCTATTGCTATTGCTATTGCTATTGCTATTGCTATTGCTATTGCTATTGCTATTGCTATTGCTATTGCTATTGCTATTGCTATTGCTATTGCTATTGCTATTGCTATTGCTATTGCTATTGCTATTGCTATTGCTATTGCTATTGCTATTGCTATTGCTATTGCTATTGCTATTGCTATTGCTATTGCTATTGCTATTGCTATTGCTATTGCTATTGCTATTGCTATTGCTATTGCTATTGCTATTGCTATTGCTATTGCTATTGCTATTGCTATTGCTATTGCTATTGCTATTGCTATTGCTATTGCTATTGCTATTGCTATTGCTATTGCTATTGCTATTGCTATTGCTATTGCTATTGCTATTGCTATTGCTATTGCTATTGCTATTGCTATTGCTATTGCTATTGCTATTGCTATTGCTATTGCTATTGCTATTGCTATTGCTATTGCTATTGCTATTGCTATTGCTATTGCTATTGCTATTGCTATTGCTATTGCTATTGCTATTGCTATTGCTATTGCTATTGCTATTGCTATTGCTATTGCTATTGCTATTGCTATTGCTATTGCTATTGCTATTGCTATTGCTATTGCTATTGCTATTGCTATTGCTATTGCTATTGCTATTGCATACGATCCCGGATACTTGTAACAGTGAGCGCATAGCTGAATCGGCACTGGGGGCCCCAAGTTATGCATGTTTTTTAAGTACGGTCGGTCGAGCACACGCGTGAATATTTTGCACGCATCGGCGATCGTGAGTCACGACGAGATTGAGAGAGGCATCGCGCGCTCGTACTGGAAAGTATATCCCAGCGGTGACGTAGCGGTTACTACGTATGCTACCAGGTACCTTGCCGTACGTAATACCGAGCGAGACGTTACAGAAACTCCGGCTCGAACGAGCGAGACGTTATAGAAACTCTGGCTCGAACGAGCGAGACGGAAAGAACGAGCGGAGTCAGGAACCCGCACGATTGAGACAGAGAACGAGAACAGGAAAAACCCACGCGATACTTCTCAGAGGCAGGGCGGCAGACGGCGGTGGGAGATCGCGCCGAGAGTACGAGGAAGTTCGGACTCGCGGCTAACCGAGGGAGAGGCAGATACGCCGAGATGGCGAAGGAAACGAGCGAGAGACGGTTATGGGACAGTCGTCGATGGGAGGGAGAACGAGCGAAAAGGAAAGGCGCGGAATGAGCAGCGAGAGCGCGACAGAGCAGGAGGGACAAGAAACTCGTGCGTCGGAGGCGGAGAGAGAAACCACGAAGCCGCGACAGGCAAAAGTGATGACGACGCTCCCACCGCTTCTGTTTACCGCAATGACGTAGAGGAACTCGCGAGACGGCCGCTTATCCGATTTGCCGGAATTTGTACTGACATAACACGCAAATCCGCCGATCTACTCTTTACTCATTACAGTTTGCGCTCTCAACATATATGTATATTATATATATATATATATATATATATATGTGTGTGTGTAGATATATATTTCATCTTTTATTCGCTGTATTCGTTATAATTATAACGAGTGCTCTCCCGGTGCGGGACACGCGACGTTACACATTGCGTGAATGCCTCCTAGGCGCGCTGTTACTGTCTACCGTCGGCGTCGCACGCGGATATAATTAAATAATTGCAGGTAACGAGCGCTTGGGGAAAAACACGGAGGGAGAGCACGAGGGACGATAGTGAGAGGATAGTTGAAGTTTTAGTTCCGGTGAGAATGGGGATTCCAAGGCATCGGAATCTGTCGCGGACACAAGGCGCGGTATTCTTGAAACTGCGCGTTCAATCGCGAGGTAGACAACGTGACGATCTTTATCTACAGAGAGCTTCGATTGTTTCGACTGCTGTACGGCAGAGAGTATTAGGCGCTCCGCCTTTTCTGCGGACTCGCAGATTAATCCGAATACACTTGCGATTACGACGAATCGGGAACAAAAATATGTTCATCGATACGTCGTAAAAAAAAAAAATTGAGTCGCGATACTGTGTCGCGAATTGCTCGACTGAAAATGTAAAGTGAGGAAAAAGAATTACTGAGTTCAATATTAATTTCGATAAGAAACAAAAAATGATAAATTAGGTTAAGTGCGTAAGTTATGATTATTTTTTTTTTATTAATGTGTTCGGTGATTATTGTGCCGGATATTAATATAGACACGGCATGGCATAATTTTTTTCACTCACTGATCACGCACTAAACAGCGATAACGTAAAAAAACGCGAATAAAAAATGCTACGATTATAAATAAATAACAATTTCGGACTTCTCTTTGGGCATTGGAAACTCCGCATTATATCGGCAGCAGCGTGAAGTATGCGGCATCACTTGCGATTATATGTACGTAGAATTTCGATACAGGTATCACCGGGAACTTTTAACCAGATTTCTCCAATTATAGTTTATTACCTTGAGTATGAACTCAAGGTAATAAACTGTAATTGGAGAAATCTGGTTAAAAGTTAAAAGCGGAGGTATGAACCTCCGCTCACAAATGTATTGTCACAAACATAGATTAGGCAATAAAGTTTTAGTATACCAAAATCTGTTAAGTAATTTTTTGCCGTTCCGACGTTTATCGGCACTTGCGAAAAATCTCCGAGCTTACGGAACGCAGTGAAACTCATAACTAGCGTCTTTTTGCTCTAGCCGGCAGTCGGGAGTAAAAACACACGAAACATGATTTATTCAGATTCAATTGTACCTATCGGCTGAATCACGTTCAATATAAAATCTAAGTCCGTCTAAGTTTAACGTTAAGTTTAACTTAGCCAGACTAAGATTTTATATTGAACTTGATTGAGCCGATATGAAATTCAACTTGAAGTTGAACTTTGAATTAAACTTTAAATTGAACTGGAAGTTGAACTTTGACTTGAACTTTAAATTGAACTGGAAGTTGAACTTTGAGTTGAACTTTAAGTTGAACTTTGAGTTGAACTTTAAGTTGAACTTTGAGTTGAACTTTAAGTTGAACTTTGAGTTGAACTTTGTGAGTTGGACTTTTAAGCTGGACTTTAAGTTGAACTGTAACTTTAAGTTGGACTTTAAGTTGAACTTTAACTTTACTTCGAACTTTAAGTTAAACTTTAAATTTATTTCACTACTTTATCTGACGCATCGAAGAAATACGTCGAAACGACTGTTGGGAAAGAACATTCGAGCGATTGTAGTGTATTTTGCTCTCTGTGCGCACCAGCTTGAATTAACTTATTGCCGGTCGGTACGGAGATGCGTGTTTGCACTTTGCAATTCGAGTCCGTCGGAGAATCATCGATCACTACCCGAGATTCCCGATCAGATCGCCAACAGGTGTCCGCGTGTTGCATGGCACGGTGAAATCGATACAACTCGATACTCCCTCGAGAGAGCCGCACACAACCGACACGTGTGTAGAAATGCGATCGAGCCGGTTAGAAAATATTTTCATCGAAACATTATCGAAAAGACAAGACGAGATCACTATCGGAAAACTTTATCGGTGTCGGATAGCTGTTTATTGCTTTTTTTTTGTTGTGTTTTTTTTTCTCGTAAGCTTTAACAAACTTTGTTTCCATCCATCTCCGGCAAAACTCGGTCACGCGTTAGCGTTTCGCCAGTGCGTGTTCGGTGTCGCCTCGCAAACACACCAAGAGTGAGTCATCGGTTTTCAGATAGGAATCGCAAAGTTGGCGCGAGAGAGCGAGATGGGCGATTCCCCGTCTCACCGCGGGGACTTTGAGTATTTAATTTTATTTGAAGTTTTTTTTATTTCATTTTCATTAACCGGAGCGAAGAGGGTGACTAACAGAATTTTTTTTAAATTGCGTTAATTCATTGGTTGCTCTATTGAATATTTATCGGCAATTATCGGGAATTAACTTCTGCCGGAAGTCGTAAATCGCCGGGATAATGTATCATTCGCGCGGCGAGACAGGAAAAGGTGAATGAAGCTTCTCGGAAGCGATACTACAGACTTTTGTGAAGACGGAAGGGTATGTTTCAGGTGCTCGAGGTGACGGTTATAATTACGCAATACCATGCCAATACGTGTGTCATCGCCCCATTATGAATGTTGAGTCACGAAATTGTCAGTACACAATTTTCTTTTTTTATCTACGCAAATTTGTTTTTTCCATTCATTTGGTGCAATTTTTTTTATCGCCAATGAACCGTACCTTCAATTAAAAAAATAAAAAATGTTGAAGTAAAAAACAAAAAATCGCAGACGTTGGTGGGCAAGAAAAATTCGTCAAATCCATAACATTTTTTTTGCTATTGACCATACCACCCCGACTTATCGGGGTGGTATGGGCATGATTTTATAAACAATGAAAATTGGAGGAATAAAAACCTTTAAAGTTTGGTTGTAACCAACTCTAGAAAGATCAAACTAAAATTATTCACTCAGAACTTTCGATATTTTCGATGCGTCATTTAATTGCAGCTCTACGAATAAATATTTAGAATCAGCCATATCACCCGGACACTACGGGTGATATGGCCATAGTAATAAGTGTACTCGATTAGGCCTAGAGAAGCACGGAGGGATCGCACAAAACATGTCTCAGTATATCTTATGTTGTCTGCATGAACTGCACAGGAAAAAAAGTTTGCACTTTTTACAACATCTTGTTGTCCACAACCGTCCACAATTTTTTATTTGTTAATTTTCTAATCGCACCATCCGGCTTCTGGTTTTACAAACGAAAGCACAAACTCAAATTGTTCACAACATGGGAAATAAAAGGACAAGTTTGCATATCGAAGCCTGAATAAACGAATTTGTCACTTGTTTGACAAAATTCCTTTTACGAAACTTCGTATTCCGTTTTTACGAAATTATTTTTTACTGTGTACAGAAAGACAATAATTACCTACGTCAAATGTTTAGGTAAAATATTTATTTGATTTAAATGAATATTTATTTAAATTAAGTAAATAGTTACTTAAATGAAATTAATATTTATTTAAATCAAATAAACATTTTACTTGAATCAAATAAATGGTGGGCGTCAAATAAATTATTTTTCTGGGTGTGGCCATATCACCCGGAAATTGCGAGGGATATGGCCACGTGGCAGATCGTACTGACCCTTGCACACACACAATTTTCGGTGCAATTATATTGTATCCACATACATACTAAAAACTGTGCAAGAGGCAGCGTCATTCGTCTGTTACGTTAAAAGATATTACGATTAGCCATATCACCCGCGTGGCCATATCACCCTGACTTACCCTACGGAAGCCGTTTATTTGAATCGTGAACATTTCTACGAAGCAAATAAAACTTGTCTCACGCCCGGCTGGACGATTCGACAGGCCGGGGTGAGGCAATCAAATGCATTTATTTGAATTCAACGAATCTCGTCTACGGTCGAATACTCCAGCATGTAACCGGTGGTCTAGCGGTTCTGTGAAAAAATAATTATGCCGTACAAATATTTAAAAAATATATTTTTATTTTCTGCCGCTGTGGTCCATGTGATACATTATCTAATATTTTGACGGCTGCGATCGACCGTTTCGGCGTTTCACAGATGAAACAAAACGCGTAATTCTCTTCTTCGTTTTTACGTTTCGGCTATTATTATTAGTAGTAGTAAAAAGGTATTTATTGTCAATAACAGTTGGCCCATACAATCACCGATACATCTCTCTATTTGTTGATAAGTCACTTTTAATAACATTGCCAACGGGCTATCGACCGGAGTCCTTCAGTCCAAGGTTTTCTCTATATTTGGGTGTATTAATTAATTTTTTTACCTTAGTTAATTAAACTTATTACTGTGGTTTTGTTATTTTGTTGTTGATATGGCTGGAACATGTACCAATATATATTTTATACTTGTATTTATGCGTTTTCTGGACCCACTATATTGGCCATTTGTTGAAGCGTTGAAGCTGTTGAAAGATCGTGTGCGTAGGTGATTTGTATTTATGTGCTAGGGTAAAAGTGGTGAATATGGCCCACCTCGATTAACACGTAAATCAATGATATATGGACCGGGCCATATTCCCCACTTTTACCCTATCTGTGTTGCGGCTGCGCGCATAGTGGTTCAATGTTATTTATTTGGTTGACGGCCATTATTATTTTTCGGTTTTTATTATTTTGTTGTGTTTATTATTATAATGATCAGAAATGTTATTGTATCAGACGACTTAGTTAAGCAAAATTTGATGATTATAGAAAACTAAGTTTCTGGAGAGGGCCAACATCCCCATGGCTGAAACGTAAAAACGAAGAAGAGAATTACACGTTTTATTTCACCTGTGAAACGCCGTAACGGTCGATCGCAGCCGTCTTAATATTGGATAATTAAAAAAAATATATATCAACCAACCATAATATAATGGTAGCAGCTCTTTCCGCCAAAATTATAGTCAAGTACATAATAAGGTTCGAAAAATGTTGAACGAACTAAAAAAAAAAAAAACGAAAAATAAAAAACATTTTTATTTTCTGCTATTATGGTCGATGTGATAAATTATCCAATATGTCAACGACTGCGTTCGGCCGTGAAATAAAACCAACAGGTGAAATAAAACGCGTAATTCGCTTCTTCTTCGTTTCTACGTTTCGCCCATTATTAGTTTGTTGTGTTTATTATTACAATGACCAGAAATGTTATTGTATCAAACGACTTAGTTAAGCAAAAGAAACGGTCGAACGCAGCCGTTGAAATATTGGATAATAAAAAATATATATTGATGAACCATAATATAATGGTAGCAGCTCTTCCCGCCAAAGTTACAATCCCATCAGTACCTAATAAGGTCCGAAAGATGAAAAAAAAAAAAAAAAAAAACCAATGGTCGCTCACAGGGCAAGCGCGACATTATTCGCGGGCCGAGAGTGCGCGCAACGAGGTCGTCGTGTAGAGACCGCGCGCCCGACGAGTTACACCTCGGATGCAACAGGTGCCAAACAGGTAGGGGACCACGGGGGATGACGACCCGGGTGACTCATGGGGTTGCTCCGAGAATGTTGATCGTTTTCTCGACTCCCACCTCCGGTGCGCCTCCCGACGGTTCGCATCCCTCGCGTTCTCTGCTATACCAGCTCGCTCGGCACAGTTTACCACCTCTCTCTCCTCGACGGCGATTCCGCGACCCTTTCGCGGGCGCGCGTTCCCGCCACGAGGCTTCTCGTCTGCCCCGCGCCCCGTCGCTCCCGGTTACTTACCTGCAACGACCGAGCCGATGACTCACGAGCCACACACGCGCTTTCTTACGCCCGAGAAGACACGGCCGATCGTGCAGGTCGATTCTCGCAGGCGGCTGGGAAGGCCCGGAGGCCCCTTCCTCTTCGCTCTCCCCAGACTCTCCGTTACCTATTCAATGAAGTCGGGCGAGGAAAAAAAAAAAGAAGAAGAAAAGCTGAAAGGGAGCCTCTTAGCGCGAGATGCTCGTAATATTCCACGGATGCATCTCAACGCAGCTCACCTGCCCTCCGACCCGAAATCGGCCCCGGTGAAAAATGATCTCGCATTTGTAAACGTGAATATTAATGCTCGAGTGTCAGGTGCATTATCCACGGGACGTAAATCAAGTGGTCGATTTTCACGCGAGCACAATGGAGCGCCTCGATGAACCCTGCGGGTCCGAGACGCGATAAACTCGAACGGACTACAGAAAAAAAAATGGCCAGCTTCGTCACGCTGACGCCGCTACCGATTTGTACGTAATTTTAAATCGGTCGGACGATTTCACGCGGTTTAAAACGCAAGTATCGATGACACTGCATTCTAGAATTTTTGTTAGCCTTATCGAATGAATTATTCATGTCCGTGTAATGAAAATTATGGTAATACAATTTTTTTTTTTTTCTGTGAAATTGAGGTAAGAATTTATTACCTGCGTTAAAATTTCGTATACAAGCCGGTTAACGATCAGTGTCACGAAAAGCATTTATGATAGACGGTAAAAAGATATATATTGAGGAGGATCGACTGTATCTTGGGGGTCAAAAATGTGATTGAAAAAAAATGCATCACGGCTGGCTCGAATCGCATGCAATATTAGTGAAATGAATTATGCATGCCATTTATGAGGCATATTTTGCAAAAATGATCCGTGTTTCGAAGATTAAGCAAAAGTTAAGCTCGACGACTTCGGAATCGTCATCACGTAGCCAACATTACGAAACGAAAAACGAAAACATAAACTATTTACCAAAACTTATACGACCAATTTTTAAAGAATATTTCAGACATCGAATGATTTATAGATTGATAATTTTATGTCGTGGATTCGTGATGTGTGGTAAAACACTTAGAATTGAATTCGTTTTAAAATGGACCTGAAGTGAAGTTATAATGCAAAAACTGTTACATTAAATTTCATGTACAATTGTGATTAGAAATGAATGTTCAGTGTATCAAAAACATTGAAAATACGTTATTTTAAATAATTTACATTAATTTTACTATAAAAGTACTTTAATTTCAATGAAAAAGTGTATTAATTTATCACAATTCTACATTAAATTTAATGTGCCAGTTTTTACATATCTTTATTTTTTCTTTATCTTCCATGTATTTTTTCTTTATCTTCCATGTATAATATTCGATCGGACACATACATCGCAGAGTAAACAATTTTCAATTTTTCTATCTCACCGACATTAGGCTACTTTCGCGAGGATGCGCGGCGGCGCATGCGCGATAACACCGGAGGACAATTGCACGGTATCGCTGAAGCCGAGTGGGCGGATCGGCGACCTTGGCTCTCCTCGGAGCTCCTACCGACGGGTGACTCACTGCGGCACTCGCTACATACCTCGAGAGAGTCGCGTGAGGGGGCCGGAGCCTCCGTACCCGCGAAATTTCCAGGAACGAGTTTTCCGGAAGTGGCAATCGATGCGCGCCTCCCGACCCGCGCGTCGTATCGGGGCCGGGGGAGGGGGGAACTACCGCTTGTCCGGGTTGATCTCGAACAGCTTCCAAGAATCGAGGATCCCTGGCTCGTAACTCTCCTGACTCATACGTATCCTACCGCCGCGCTGTGTCTCTCTTTTCCACTTGCCACGCTACTGCGGCGACGTGCCCGCCATAACGAAATTTGGCACGAGATCGGGGACAGGTGCTTCCCGAGGCTTTTTCACGTAAACACGTCGCCGAAAGATCCTCTCTCACTCGGACACACGCCTCGGAGAGAGACGTTATTTATCGAGCTCAAAGTCAACGAGGCGGAAAAAAAAAGATCAAGAGAAATACACGGAACACGAACCGGGAGCTGGAGACCCGCGAATTTTCGCGCGTGTCGGATGACATTATTCGCAGCGGCGACATCGGATTCTAATGGATACTCTTGCAAAAGAGAGTAAAATTAAAACGGCCTAGAAAAAAAGTATTTATATTTATATTTATATTTATATTTATATTTATATTTATATTTATATTTATATTTATATTTATATTTATATTTATATTTATATTTATATTTATATTTATATTTATATTTATATTTATATTTATATTTATATTTATATTTATATTTATATTTATATTTATATTTATATTTATATTTATATTTATATTTATATTTATATTTATATTTATATTTATATTTATATTTATATTTATATTTATAAGCCTACTAAACTGGTAATTAATTATCATCCATCATTTTTTAAAAGGCGTGTCGAAAGGTCGGTGGGATAAACCAGCGGGTCAACGGTCTCGAAAACGATTTTACAGAGGGTGCTGTTTATTTTACAAAGAGGACGAAATCCGAGAGTGAGGGAAGGTCCAGGGGAGGAACGAACGTCCCAGCGGGAATTCCTTCGGAGTTTTCTGGTGTTCATTTTTTTCAACGGAGCGTGAAAGAAGCCTCGGTATGCCACGGGTGCCAGACGGAGCGTCGACTTTTCCGCCGTCACTTGCCACCAGACCACGACTCGACACGCGGGCCCTCTATTCAATAGGTCCGTGTTTGCTTAAGCAGATAAGCGATCGTAGCGGTACAAGAGTACGCGGACTCGTCGTTCTTACGTGAGAGCGCGCGGTCTCGTCGAATCTCGCGGAATGCTTTTGTGCCCGTTGAAACTCGAACTTTGAACGCTTCACGGCGTCATTCACCGTCCCATGTGCGCCCCTCGAGATAGTCGAGAAAAAGGTATTGAGGAGTACCGGACGATCGCCAATACCTATCGTTCCCTGTCTTCTCTCTGACGAGCCGAAAGCCGAAGTACAAATCTCTTTGACAGCAACGAAAAGGAAGAACCCTTTGAAACGAAAAAAAAATGGTTAAAAAACATAATATTTTTTTTATTCGACTGCTCGACACTTTTCCAATTCGAAATATTTTTAAAATGTCACTTTAGAAAGATTACCTTTAAGGACGGTTGAGCGTTACAACGTCATCAAGAAAAGTATGCTGATTTTTTTTACGCATTGATATGAACGGTCTAAGTGTAACTGCAAAGTTTGAATGCATTCGTCTTCACCGTTTTCGAGAATTTTTTTTTTTTTTATCTGAACCATTTGAACATTGATTCTTATGGCAGATTGACAATAAGCGATGAATTTTAATGTTTCTAGGGTAGTTTCATGAGGAAACGTTGCAAATAAATTATTGAAAACTGTAAAGAATATTGTCAGGAAGCTCTATATAAAAATTTAGACTCTTGTTCTTCACCGTTAGTTAACAATAAGTAATTACATGGACCTTCACAGTTTTATCTCGGCACGCTTTGCACGTGCGAGTGAGAGGCCGCATAGCGGACCTCTCACTCGCACACGACCTGCCCCGCACCTTGCGCCCCACCGAGCCTATCCCCTCCGAGTCTCGCGCTCGACCCTCCTTAAACATTTTTGCCGCCCCATTAAATACATTTTATTATGAAATTGTGTCTGAAAAGCCTTCGTTAAAATCTATTAATACTCCTGACATTTTGGTCACAATTATTGGACTAAAATTGAAGAAGGTATTTTTTTAAATAATGTTTTTCTCGTACGTTAAAAGGTTTGACGCGATATGCAATACCGCGGTCGGTAACAAAACTGTAATTAATATTTTTCAACCATACCGACCATTTACTTTCAGACGCGAATTCTTAGATAAACCTGCAATGATATCCGCTTCGTGTAAGAATTTTCTTTGAACCGGAAATGGTCGGCACCGGAGAAAAAAAAAATTAATTACAGTTTCCGTTACCGACCGAGCCCGCATTGGGCGGGTAGGAAGGAGTGTCCAATGACCTTAATGGAATTGATCGATCGACGTATCGACTCGAAGCGACTATTTCTCGAGGTTCTCACTCGTCAAGGTCGTCGACGATTCTATTTCCGTTCGATCTCCGGATGAATAGCCGCGCTGTTCACACGGAAGAACGAATCCTAGCTATTTCAAGGTAATATTGTCGATAAACCGATCTGCGATCGAATAAACAATGACCCGCTTGTATTTTATTATAGTAAACTGTAAGTACTGTATGTATATAATAATACACTTAACTCGCACCCGAGGATTATGTGCGAGCCAGCTGTCGTCTTGGACAAATTCGAAGTCGTTAAGAAGCGGCCGAAAAAGTAGCAGCGAACGGTGTGTACTAGGTGTGTACCAGCTGCGGAGAATCTCGTTCGTGTACGCTCCGCGGATATTGTGTTACCGCGGGACGCGGCAATGTTTGCCAAAACTTTCGAGGAGGCCTTCCGAGAAGCGAAACCGCGGCCCCGCCAAAGCTTTACAATTTATTCTTGGTCGATTAAGAGGACCGCGCAACGAACGTCGATTCGCTTTTAGTATGCGAAACTATGCTGCGGTGAGTCGGCTGCTAGTCCAAGTTTTCGAGTGGGTCTAGGTAGGTTTTATGTAGATTTAACCGTACGTACCGTTGTTCAGCAAGGTTCTCTCAAACACACTCCGCTAGCTCGTAGTACTTTAATCATCATAATAATAATAATAATAAAAATAATAAACTTTCGATCGAAATAGCGAAACTTTAATATAAAATGTTTTGTTGGCTCTATTAATAAAATCAAAAAGTAATATAAAGCCGCCCACCTTGACTCAGCTCCGATAATAAATTATACGGTTTGTCACGCATTGAGAGTTATCATAATATTTCATCGCTCTTGTTTGTCCTCGGGTGTGTTGACCTTACCGAAAACCTGGACATTCTCCAAAACGTGTGGCAGATCTATTATGCATCGTATATCTTCGTTTTCGTGCGTATCCCGTATACGAGTGAAAGGTAAATCGAAAACATTTTGTTGCGCGCAATAAGAGGAAGTGTTGGATGAGGTCAAGAGAAGCTGCAGTTCGAATTTTTAGAGATTCGTCAAGCGGCCAATTCGTACACCGATAAGAAGGTTTGGTAATATCAACTAAGCTGTGGTTGCGGGTGGTGAAGGAAATGTCCTGTCGATTGAACAAACTGTTTTTTACAATCAATAACGCAACAGTCAATTCAACAAATATTCGGTCACACGACTAAATATTCGTTCAATCAACTAAATATTCGTTCAATCAACTAAATATTCGTTCAATCAACTAAATATTCGTTCAATCAACTAAATATTCGTTCAATCAACTAAATATTCGTTCAATCAACTAAATATTCGTTCAATCAACTGAATATTCGTTCAATGAACTAAATATTTCTTTCAATTAACTAAATATTTCTTTCAATTAACTAAATATTTCTTTCAATCAACTAAATATTTCTTTCAATCAACTAAATATTTCTTTCAATCAACTAAATATTTCTTTCAATCAACTAAATAATTCTTTCAATCAACTAAATATTTCTTTCAATCAACTAAATATTTCTTTCAATCAACTAAATATTTCTTTCAATCAACTAAATAATTCTTTCAGTCGATCCAAATATTTCTTTCGCCACCGGCAACCACAGGTTAGTTGATATTACCAAACCTTTTTATGGGTGTACATGTGAATTTGTTTATTTCTCCTCGATGTCTTGGCAAGGTTGACGTCGAGAAAAGAATCTATAGACGATTGTAAAAAAGAGATTTTATTTGTGAGAAATGTTGTGCCGATAAGTTGTTGTCGGTTTATCCATCGAGGCGGAAGAAAAGACACTAAGAAACTTGTGGAATTTATCGCATAACTCGCTTCGACTTTGTTCTCGTAATTCTTTTTCTCGTCTTCGGATCTCGAAACGGAGGCCGGGAACTCTGTTTTTCTGTTCACCGACAAAGACTCCAACTACTTCGTATCTCGCCTGTAGTCGGTTTCTTTTTTTATTTACTTACGACCAGACCAGATGATGAAATTAAACGACGAGATATCAGATTTTGATAAGTATCGTGACACAGCAACTTTTCGCCGGGCGGATAACAAATTGTAATCCATAGGTCCTTTGGCCTCGCTCAGCCATTAAAAAAAAATGCAAATTTCGACACGGTATCATTGCCTATAGAGTTTGTCCTCGCATCTTGATCTCCGGTGACCTTTAGGCACTCTTCCCTCTTTCGAAAATCATGCTGCATCAACCCTAGCCTACCGCACCTATTCTTTTCGCATAGATGTCGGACACATCGGGTTCTCGGGAAGACCACAATGAGAAAAAAAAAGCTGAAAATTGAAATTTTCATATCGCTTCTTCATAAAATCAACTGAGTCAACAAAATGAGCGCTTTTTGTTGATCGAACGAAATAACTGTTGGTTGATTTTTGGTTGATCGAACGAAATAATTGTCGGAGTAAATAATTTTTGGTTGATCGAACGAAATAATTGTCGGAGTGAATAAAGAAACATTTGATTCGACGGTCTGTTAGTTCGATCAACGAGATATTCCTTTTGATAAACGAGGTATTGCTTTCGATCGACCAAACATTTGTTTCGCCACCCGTGAGCGCACATTTTGTTGACTCAATTGATTTTTTTTCTCTGTGCACACAATATTTTCCTTGTAACTCCAACTAAAACGTCGGTTCAGGTCGTTTTCATATCAATCGATCGAGGATCTATCAAGAAATGAATCTACGAGTTACAATGTCGATAGAATGAAGGATCTCCAAGATAGGCGGACTAAAATAAAAGAAAATCTGTTAACGTGAAGAATCGGTATTTTTCACTTTGGTCGGTTTCTGAGATGCCAGTGGGCGGTCTGAGGATTATCTGACGAGCCAAGAGAATGCAACTTCTGAACAATGTACGACATAACAAATGAGTGGCAAAAAAAAAAAAATTACTTATGCGTATACAAGATCGATAGAAATTTTCGAACGCGACCCGGATGCTCGGAATATTCCTCAGCGGCAAATCGAAAGTTCTCGTTTGCAAAGAGTGTTTTGCGAAATAACGCGCTCAGAGCTAGATCAACTTTGGACAACGAAAGTTAATACGGGATAATATATATAAGTATGTCTACATATATATTAGGGTGTTTCAAAAAAAGGCATTGTTTTTTAAATTTTTCTCCCACCTGTTTAAAGTACAGATTTCGATCTCAAATTGAACCTCACAAAAGGCGGTACCAAGCAAAAAATCCTAAGAGGTGCCGCATTCGACGGTTAACCCAAAAAATGCGGCACCTCTCAAACTTAATTGTCAGCGACCGTCTTTCGCTGGATTTTTTTATCAATTAATATATATAGTTCTATAGGGTGGGAGCTTAACGTTTTGCCATTTTTTGTATTAAACACAAAAGACTACAAATAAAAAAATTATTAAAAATATGTATTTTGGGTTCACTACAAAAAATTACAAAAAGTTAATCTCCCACCCCGTAGAATTATATATTTCGATCTAAAAAAACATTTCGCGAAAGGCGGTCGTTGACAATTAAGTTTAAAAGGTGCCGCATTTTTGGGTACAAACGTCGAATGCGGCACCTCTTAGAATTTTTTGCTAGAGACCACCTTTCGCGAGGTTCAATTTGAGATCGAAATCTAGACTTTAAAAAAGTGGGAGCAAAATAATTAAAAAAATGTCCTTTTTGTGAAACACCCTAATATATATATATATATATATATATATATATATATATATATGTATATATATACACACACACACATTAGCGGTCGCCTCGGGCTTATAATATTCGCTCTCCCTCCTTGGGTGTTTTCGTCTCATTTGCTCTCGTGCCAAATCGCACTGCAGCTGACACAGCGTACAAAGTATCAAGCAGCAGAGCACCGTACACACAGCCGTATGCGTTCAGCTTCGCAAGGATAAACTTTTTTTATTTTTATTTTTTATTGTCCATATAAAGATCCTCTTTGCTGTGGCCTCGATTCGGCTCGTTTAGGGATATAACGCACGTGTTCATGGAACGTGTTGCGAACGAATGGCCTGCTTGGACAACGAAACCTCTTAGCGCTGGCTGTATCTCTAAGCTAAATTCTAGCATTTACTCGCAACGAGATTACACGGAGATCAGAGGCCTGGACAATGGTACAGAAATAAACAATTTCTCGTAAGCACAATATCATTATCGTTACGCAAGCAGTATCGGCTGTATCGAAGACAGTGTGACCTACAAAATTAACATAAAACATAATAATTGTACAATAAACTGTTTTACGTAATATAAAATATAGCAAATTAAAAGTGATGAATATGGTCCGGTTCATGTATCAGTGGTTTTCGTACCGATCGGGGCGGGCCATATCGACACTCTTACTTCATATCTCTCTGTACAGTAGAACCTCGATTATCCGAACCCGTCGAGACCGGGTCTTGTTCGGATAATCGAAACGCACTTTTTTACGGCATTATAATACACACATAAGTAAGACATAAATAAATGAAATAACCGTATATATTAAACTTCGAAACGTATTATTAACATATTTCTTATTTCGAGGGCTCTGTGGACCAAAATCGTCCATTTAAGGGAATACGTCACACAGCAACTTTTCTGCTTTTGGAACTAAAAATCACAAGTATTTTAAAGCAACGAATGAGGCTTTTTTAAAGAATTTCTTATAATTTTTCCTCCACATTGATTCCGAGATACACGAACTTAAAGACGTGTCAATTAGCATGAGCTGCATATGGTGCCGCGTGAACTGCAACATTATTTTTTTTAAATATATATTTCCAGACTACGTTATTAGAATTTTAGTTCTAAAGTAACATTGTAACATTATAACATTATTAGAGGGAGGCATTAAAAAAATAAATATGAATAGATATCTAGCCTCAACCATTGTTAGCAACATGCCCCCCCCCCCCCCCCCTCGCCCACCATTAAGAAACGTCGATCTGTAACGTATTCTCTTAAGAAATTGCCGAACGCTGGTTACGGGTTTTTGAGCAGCGAAATCTCGAAACCGCTTCAGTGTGAACTACGTATGTAAGGCGATTGAAGAGATTTGGTATTGAAACTCGTCTCTGATGCGCGCTGTCCGACTCTGCTGGGGTGGGTGAAACTGCTCCGAGAAAGCCGGTATGCGAGCAGATTGACGCTGGAAGAGGAAAAGCGCGCTTCAATGTGCTTGCACACGGGCAGCTCTTGGCGCGGAGAGCAGCAATTTTTAATGTATCGTGTTGAGGGCATGTGATACAGATTCGGTGGGTAACAAATCTGTTGCCCTATTTTCTTCGCGACTATTAATATTTTGGACAAAAACAAATTAAGTTTTCGTAGACTATATACAGATACATGAAAACCTAATTTAATTTTGTCTGTAATATTAAAAGGTACGCAGAAAACAGGGAAACCGTTTTTTTACCGACTTAGTCTGTATCGCATGCCCTTAACGTTTGGATAACCGAGCGTTTGGATAAACGGAGTCATGGTTCTGATAATTGATGGCCCGGATGATCGAGACTCTACTGTATAGTATGTAAAAGTCTCGTGTCAAGAATCGAGGGAAGGGGGCGACGTCACTACACAAAGACGGAGGTCACTTTTTCTGAAGGTGACCGTTTTCCCTCTTATCGTAACTGAAAAAGATCAGCTTAAGGGGAAGTGAAACCGCCGTGCGTGCGAGAGAGATAGTCTCAATTTTCAAATTAACTTTATTCGATGGTGTTAATTTTTTGAGAAAAAATGAATTCGGGCCGGATACAAAATTACCATGCGCCTCCGGCTCGAATTAGCTTTTTCCTCAAAAAAATTAGCACCCTTGAGAAAAGTTCATTACAGTTTTCATTACCGATCGCGATATTTCACTTCCCCTTAATTGTACACGGAGCGTCTGTCCGTTTGGTGAAGCTGACACCTCCCCAATACTGAAATATTCTAAGTCCCCCCTGCGTGGCCCCTCAGCCCGAAATATTCCAAGATCCTTTATAGAGGGGCGGGGGGGGGGCGGGGGGGGGGGGGGGGGGGGGGGGGGAGTGAAATCGAATAGCAATACGAGGAACGATCACGCGGTGTAATTATCTCAATAAATTTTAAGCCCACAGATAAGGCAATAAATTCTCGCGCGATTAGATGTCTAGGCGAATTTACAAATTTAAACAGAGATAATGTTTGACTAACGAGTCACTATCCTCGGGTTGCGTCTGTGACTCGAGTACGCACGCGTTGCTCCGTCGTTCGATCTCGGATGTGCTGATAACTCGTGTCGGATACAATTATGTCACGTGCGCGTGGATATATTTTATCACCCGATCTCGGCGTCTCCGTTTACCCGGAATGAGAAGTCTCCAAAGTGCCGCTCCGTTGTTACTATACAGTGTACAGGAAAAAAAGTCAATAAAGATAGAAAATAAGTTCCGGGAGCCCGTCGAGGGTGACCCGACGATACCTATCGATTTCTGGGTAAATCGATACCCGCGCTCGATACTATCGAGCTTCGGTTGCGGCTCGAACGAGGCAGGAGCAGATAGATAGGGGGGCGAAGCTCCGATAGCGAAGCCTCGATGGACCCAACGACGTTCTCATTTTAAGGTAGTACTTGCGCGTTAGCTAGTCAAATGAGAGTTGTATTACGAAATTTTTGAAGTATCACTATTTAAGTTTTCAAAAAATAGTACTATTATCATAATAATAATTATTAAACTTTACAGAAAGGAAGTGTAACACTTATAAAATTTGCATCCCGGTAACTGTAAATAAATTCTTGTAAATTCCTATAATCTCTTATAAATGTTGTGTGAACATATATAGTTTCGTGTGTCCATCTCCAAATTTCCATTTAATGCGAACATATGATGTGAACATATACAGGTCGAGCCTGTCCTTAATTTCTTTATTATTATTTTTTTAAATTAAATTCTAATGAAATAAAAATGATAAAGTATTATTTTACATTGTTATGCAACTACCTGATAGCAATCTTTGGGAACTGTTAAATATTAAGACAGGTCGAATTTTGGCTCACATAGTTTGACCGCAGGAAAAATTTGACACGTTAGCATAGTCTACAAGGTATGTATTTAAACAGAAAGTTTATCACTAGAATTTCACGTTCCACAATAAATTTGCAAATTATTGATTCCTTCACAAATTTGACGTATTTTCATATGCGTGCCGGCTACCGAATTAACCTAATTGCTTGGCCTTTAATCCTCGAAATCTCCGGATCATTAAGGTTATAGTTCCTATATGCATCTAATCACTAAATACAGATAAAACGGAACAAATGCGCTATCATGAACCTTTTCCCACAAGCATCCATGCTAAATCTGTCGATTTTGGATTTATTTATTTAATGTAAATAGCCGGCAACCTAGAAAAAAATGTGCACTATATCTAATAATCAAGTTCATGCGCATACGACCTTAAGGGCATGTGAAATGCCGCTGTCGATAATAATAACAGTAATACTATTTTCCAAGGGTGCTGAAACGCGCTTTTTTCAGCACCCTAGAAACAATATTATTACAGTTTTTATTATTTTTTTATATATTTTTATTATATAATAAAAATATATAATAAATATATATATACTAAAAATATATTTTTATGATCAGTTTTTTTTAGGAACTGGGCGCGGGATGGGCTGGAGGGAGGGCGTTTTACATCACCTTAATAGCGTAACAATTAACTCGCCGGTGCTATGGCTCGGACCGTGCCGGTTATTACTAGCGCCATCCCTCGGGGAAGGGACGAACTAACGCTGCGTGGAAACAGACTTATCGACGGTCGGTACATGTTCGCCTGCCGGTAATGATACATTGAGAACCAGCTCGGTGCACCTACAGCAAAGGTCTCTAGTTCTAATAGGCAACTTCAACTGCGCAAGTGGGTAAACGATGCGGACTACTTTCCGCAGGTCATGTCGTGTAGGAGCAATATCCGTACCGACTCTTACCGACAACTTTTCTTATCCTCGGGTCACTGCGAGTGCAGTGTTGTTAGAACGTCAACTTGCACCGAGGCATTTCCAAATGCAGGTAAATCGCGGACGATGGGAGCTTCACGATAAAAAAGAAGATTTGTATATTTACGAAAAGTTTCTTCTCTACAATGTTATTTTTTACACTATGTTATTATTTTTTGTTTTTGGGCTTAATTTAAAAATAAATTAATGTTAACCCTATATCTACAACAGAGGCATATTTGCTATACTGGAAAAAAACAACAGAGCCTGCTTTTTTTAAAAACGACACTTGTTACATTATTTTTTTTATAGATTTGGAAATAATTTTTTTAAAGGAAAAGAGCTTTGCCTCCTGAAAGTAGAAATTAATTTTTTTTTTGTCAAGCTTACAATTTTTCCGTTGAAATCCCATTTGTTGACACAAAGGAAAAGAACTACAAAATTAACAAGACGACAACTGTAAACCGTTTTTGGACAAGGAAATCCTGTTAAGTGTATAAACCTTGTTTTATGACTGTATAAACGAAAGCTGCGAAGCTTAACAAATCATAAGTGTACAGATAAACCGATGTTCAATGATGATTCTTCAGACACCCACACGAATATCTTACCATCCAAGATACATCGAGCAGCCGTAAATAAAAATCGATGCCTACCGTACGAAGTCTCTTCGGTGGAATCTGAATGGGACATCCGGTAGTTATCGTCGTATATATATATCGAAGCGGTCCACAAATAACTTTCTTTTTGCACGCGCCGTTTTGCCTGGGTTCATCGTCACGAGGCGCAGGCTTTAAAAACATGTGTACGGGCTGCTGAGTAGCAGAAGGGCCTAACCGACGTAATTCGACATGCAAAAGTGGTGCGAGCTACCGCAGTCTGATGTTGGACAGTCGATACGGTACAACGGTCTCGAGAAACGCCTAGCATCGTCAACAAGTCGAATTTCCTCGAGCACATCCGGATTCCCCGCATCCTGCGGTCTGGAATCGGCATGTCCGCCGCTCGCTCGGTCCAGGATCTGCTCATCCTGCCCCCTTCCGCATGCATATCTCGGAATCGCACAGTGTTCGGGCTGCCCGTTCGCATACGCACTTGCACGATGGTGCAAATCGTTATGTAAATCGGGAGTGCGAGTCCCGCTAACCGCCCACGGTTATCTGTGTCGAATAGCTGTAACAGCACTCTTCCACTCAGCTGCGCGCGAAGGTTTCGTTCGTGAGCCGATCGGTATGAGCTCGGATGCGAGAAATACCCGTGCCACAGTTATAACGACAAATACGAAGACGATGGAGACGGAGAGGAGGAAGGCTGAGAAGGAGGCCGAGCTGCTCCAGCATAGGACGATGTCCTTCATGGCCCCTTCCGCTTGAGGAGAGCTGCAGCCAGGAAAAAAAACAATAATAAGAACTAGGGAGGGAAGCGAAGGAAAGAATTAAGGCAATCGGGCACGATGCCGCGATGGCTGAAAGAAGCTTGTACGTTAAGAAGATTAAAGTCCTCGGATCTTGTCTACCATCGCTTTTGATGTTTATATTTGTAAAACCTGTTTCTGGCTCGTCACATGAAACTATGAGCATGTTCATTCGATCCCTCCTCTCCATCATTCTAATTTTAATCTGGAAGTGTACGTAATCGTGTAAGCAAAACAATGTTGCTGTTGCTGTTGCTGTTGCTGTTGCTGTTGCTGTTGCTGTTGCTGTTGCTGTTGCTGTTGCTGTTGCTGTTGCTGTTGCTGTTGCTGTTGCTGTTGCTGTTGCTGTTGCTGTTGCTGTTGCTGTTGCTGTTGCTGTTGCTGTTGCTGTTGCTGTTGCTGTTGCTGTTGCTGTTGCTGTTGCTGTTGCTGTTGCTGTTGCTGTTGCTGTTGCTGTTGCTGTTGCTGTTGCTGTTGCTGTTGCTGTTGCTGTTGCTGTTGCTGTTGCTGTTGCTGTTGCTGTCGTATGCAAAGAAGAAAAACATTCATAAATAAATCATTTAAAAAAATGTTGGTAATTTTCATACCCCAAAACGTTCGTCGCTGTGACTTAATTGCATTTGTTTTAAATTTTATGAGGGCGCGCATCGAGCCGGGACTACCTAATTTTTATGCTTCGATGAGTCGGCATTGTTTATCCGGGCCGATGAGTTAATCTCCCGAAGATTTTTTCGCACCGCGACACGGAGAGGCGAGCACGTGCCAAATCTGCCGCGCGCGCGCGGTTCGCCGCACGGCGAATGACAATTCTCGTTTTCGTGCCGGCTAAGGTTCTCGTTGTTCGACCGCCGATCTCCTCTGCTCGTTCCTTTCATGATGCTCGTCGCGCGTTGCAAACGCGTTCTTGGCTTACGGAGTGTGTCAGCGTAATGTGTCAACGTACATTTTGGTAGTACGTTCGTGCGTTCGGGTCTTCCAGGTGCAGAGAACTGTGGTAGTTCGCATTGCGTGTACACGTTACGGACATGGAGCAAGTACCGCTCGCGATGTACACAAAGGCCGGGCGAATCGACGCGCGACCCACGCGAATCGACGTTTTAGGAAAGTAATTTAAGAAGCCTAGAAACTCACTTGCCCATCGGCCAAACAGAAGCAGGTCGTACTTTATGGAACGAGCCATACCAGAAAAATATGCGTTATTATTTCCAATACACACGTATTACCGTTTACATTGATAACCATCGACGGACGGATTGACATGCCCGAGTTACGAGCCCCAAGCCCGAGGACCGTGAAAAGTCGCACCCCTTCATCCGTGCGGATGAAAAAGGTGAAAGAATCATGCATAATCATGAATGGGTAATTGCCATGTTTTGGTCCGAAATGCAAGGATTGAAAAAAAAATGTTCCGGTTCATACAAGCAGATTTATTATTTCGATGAATAAGGTGAACGGCCCAATTACTGACCACCTAAGCTCCGCATGCCATTGAAAATGAAAGAAGATTGCTATAAATAGTAGAGGTATTGAAATGACTGGTATTACAAAAACGTTTAGAGTCTTAATTAACTATTATTTTATTATTTTTGACCATATGTAAATAATAAATTCGAAATATGCTCACTGTTGTAAATGACCCAATTAGTGTCTTACAATATTGTCATATAACTCATATAGTGACCTATCTAAGACCCTAATCGTTGCTTCACAGTTTAGAGTCTTAATTAACTAAAACAAGTATTATTTGATTATTTTTTACCATATTTAAATAATAAATTCGAAATATGCTCACTGTTGTAAATGACCCAATTAGTGTCATACAATATTGTCATATAACTCATATAGTGGCCTATCGAAGACCCTAATCACTGCCCTACAATTTTGTCATATCGCCTATATAGTGACCTATTTAAGGCCGATATAGTGACCTACGCCGCCTTGCATCTCTGCCCGATTAGTGACCAAACATAACTCACGAACGAGTTCATCACGTTGACTGAAATATGCGGACAGTGATGGGAGCATTCGGCTCCGATAACGAATCTGACAAGAAAATGAAAATGAATCTGACAAAAAAAATGTGACCTTGCCGGACATAAATAGTATTTTCTATCGTAGATAATAATATCATTAACGGATAGTAATTGGGCCACGGTCAATAACTGGGGCCTTCGCCTTAATCGAATATAATCTTTTTTGTCCCTAACGACAAGTCGGACATTGGTGATCGGCTACACAAAAAAACTCCGCTTCCGACGCGAGTTTAGTTCTTCGTGAATTGAGTCCCTGGCTCGCGACGCACGATCGAGCAGTACTATTATAAATCGAACGCGATACTTTCGATTATTTCGATGCGTTTTGAGTTACGAATTTTTTTCATGCCGGAGCGTGATCGTTCGCTATTAACGAACGGTACGATTATCATAAATTATCATATTATCGAGACTCACATATGCTGCGCTCCAATCGACTCGCATTTACCGATAATCCGCTGACACCTGACGATTACCGACCACTGTTCTATCAATGTTGCCGAACGGTATTCGGTGCATCGGAATACCGCTATGCGTTAGAATCGTCGGGTATCTGCATGCCTCTGTTGCTCGGTGCGCGCCGAACATGCTGCCTGGCCTTTCCGAAGTAACTGACCCATCTTCGGAAAGCGCGATGTTGCTGCTTACAAAGAACCATGGCGCATGTATTCTGGTAGAAATTTTACAGCGTTATATCAGACCCTAATGAGTTCCGGAAAAGGCCCGACAAGGCCTTTGCAGGGCCATATCAGGCCCCGATATAATACCCTAAAATTAAAAACCCTAAATGTTTACTTGAGTAATGTTACTTGAGTACCCTAAATGTTTACTTGAGTAACGACATTCTATAACTAGCTGTGAATACATAAGGCCTTTTTAGGATCTTATAAGGCCCCGATGTAACGCTCTAAAATTTCTATTCGCGTAACAGCAGCGTCCTGTAATCAACCGTGAAAACATAAGGCCCTAGCACGGGCCTTTGCAGGACCATATTAGGCCCCGATGATATGCCCTAAAATGTTTACTCGGGTAACAACATTCTGTAACTAGCTGTGAATACATAAGGCCCTGACAAAGCCGTTTTAGGGTCTTATAAGGCCCCAATGTAACGCTCTAAAATTTCTGCTCGCGTAACAGCAGCGTCCTGTAATCAACCGTGAAAACATAAGGTCCTGGCAAGGCATTTGCAGGGCCATATCAGGCCCTAAGCTGATGCCCCAAAATGTTAACTCTGCTAACGACGTCCTCTACCCAGTCGTAAAGACATAAAGCCCTGACAAGGCCTCTGCACGGCCTTATTGGGTCCCGATGTAACGCTCTAAAATTTCTACACGCGTAACTACGTCCTGCAACCACTCGTGAAAACATAAGGCCCCAACTGGGTAACTCGGCCTTTCCAGGGACATATCAGGACCTGATCCAATGCCCCAAAATTTTTACTCGGGTAACGACGTCCAATAACCAGCCGTAAAGACATAAACCGCTGATAACACCTTGAGAGGCACTTATAAGGCCCCGATTCAATGCCCTAAAATGTTTACTCGAGTAGCGATGTCCAGTAACCAGCAGTAAAGTCATATGGTAAAAATGGGGAATATGGCCCGGTCCATATATCATTGATTTGCGTGTTAATCGAGGTGGGCCATATTCATCACTTTTCCCCTAAGCCGCTGACAACGCCTTGAGAGGGACTTATCAGACCCCGATCCAATGCCCTAAAATTTTTACTCGGGTAGAGACGTCCAATAACCAGCCGTAAAGACATAAGCCGCTGACAACACCTTGAAAGGGACTTATCAGACCTCGACCCAATGCCCTAAAATTTTAACTCGGGTCCAGTAGCCAGCCGTACAGACATAAGCCGCTGACAACACCTCGAGAGGGACCCGATGTAAGGCCCAATAAATTTTACTCGGGTAACGACGTCCAGTGGCCAGCCGCGACGACATCTGCCGTGTGTCACCAACTCGATCGGCGGGATCCTCGAGATCCAGCAATCTAGTGTGCGGAAGGTCGTGCACGCAGCATCCCGCCAGGCACTACTACGCAAGATGTAACGACATCGTGTACCTGTGTACCGTTACCTTTGAATCGATAGGTACCCGCACGCATCGCCCTGAACACGAACGTCCCGAGTTACCGAGTGCGCAACTCGTAAGACGAACGGTCCGGCGGCTGTCCCGTAGAGTAAGGTAAACGTACCAATGACCGGACACGTCCCAGTGGCCGGACAAGGCGTGCGTGCAAGAGAGATGGAAATACGATTTTCCATGCATGTCCAGGGACTGGGACTGCTCCCTTAAGTGTCCGGGCATTGGTACATTTATAGTGGTCCAGCGAAGCGGCTTTCAGCCGGGAGAAGTCCGCACGGAGAGGCCCGGGCGACGAGTTATCGGCACGGCGAGACTCTCCGCACCGGCGATTAGCCGGATCCTCCTAATAAGAAGAGCGCATACCGCATCCCGCTACTGAAACAGTTATGATGAATCGCGCTCCTTCCTCGTCTCGCAGGCGGAGGTCGTCAACGCCGTTCCGTCCGACTACCAATGCACCTCGAATACTCAACGACTACGGTTTATGATAAGATGATAAAAAAAAGCAACGAAAAAAATAAAGGAGCGGAGAGGAGATTGGATCGTAAAAAAAATATCGGGAAGAAGAGCCCGGCATAAGTAACTGGACAAAGCTACAAGCTTGCCGAGAGCAGATCTAGCGGCGACGACTCGCGGAACCTTGCGGAGGCCTTAATGGCTCGGGCCGACGGAGCGTGCAACAGGTAGATAATCACCGAGGGGCGCGAGGTTACACTATGCGGATAAAAAGGACTACCCCACTTACTCGAACGAGATAAATTATACGATTTTTTTTTTTTTATTCGAAAACCGTACGTATAATGTACGTGCGTATGTCTTTGACCCTACGAGTTGATACTAATCTTTAGGCGCTGCACCCAGAGAAATGATTTATTTGACGGGCTCCAGCAAATAAAAATTTATTTGGTTTAAATAAACAGTTATTTAATTTAAATAAATAGTAGTAGTACAAGTAATTTATTAGCAAGATTTTACAGTGGTTCTCGATCATTCAAGTATGTTGCAGATGTCTTGGTGATTACATGAATGTATGGTAAGATTATCTGCTAACGACCCATCGACCTTGATCCTTCAGCTCGAGAGTTTCTTTGGTTTATCTAGATATCTGTGATTTATGTAATACAATATGAGTGTGAGTTTATATAAGCGTACTTAAAGGTATCATATATATATATTATTCGTTAGTAAAGTTAAACTTGTTGTCTAATTTGTAAAAGGTATTACGTATGAATTTCTTCAGAATTTTGTGTAATTTTTGAAAATCGTGTTTTTTAGTTAATAAAAAATCGTAATTTTAAAAAATTACACAAAATTCTGAAAAAATTCATACGTGTTCAAAAAGATTAACAAATTGTTTTTATATGAACAAAAAGTTAAGTTGCCGGGGGATTTGTTGAACAGTTTTTTTTTCATTCATCTGTTAATAACATTTTGGAACTATTATTATGCATAATCAATCTTTTCAGCACCTTCCATACGCTTGATTTTTTCCAGATTTTAATCCCGTCGAGAAGTCCTCGCAATTCTCTCTCAATTCTCTCTGAACTCACGTGGGCTCAGGCTGTCCGCTAGTACTACCTTAAATAAATATTTATTTTAAATAGCAAAAATATTTATTTGTCGGTGCTCGTGTGGACCAAACGAGTATTATGAAAATTCTTATACCATTTCCATTTTTTTTATTTTCCCGGTGTGACAAGTGTCGAGGACATTCACTCTTTCGACAGCTCCCGAAAGTTTAATGACGACGGGGGGAGGGGGGGGGGGAGGGAAATTTTGGCTCCGTCACTCGGTCACCGTCCAGGGATCCGGATAAGGAGGTTTCGGACTCTGCCCCGCCATGTGCAATTCCGCGGTATGAAAAAGCCCGTTGCGCTAGAGGTTCAACGATGGGCGCACGCGTCCACGGAGAACATCGCCCCTCGGCGGTTATCCGCATTGTTTACCGCGGACTGCACGCGAAGAAAAGAAAGTAAAGGGAGACCCGACCAAGATTCTCTGCCATTCGCTGAAGAAAGGCAGTGCGGTGTTTAGTAATTAATTCGCGGATGAAGATACGTTCTATTCTTCCATTGTACCTCGGGACCGTGACATTGACGAAAGAGCAGCAGAGAACGGGGCAAAACGGACTAGTTTAACCTATTTTTTCATACGTCGTAAAAATAAACCTCGTTTCGAATAATATTAATTGAATAATAATAATTATTAATCAAATATGTAATAATTAATAGACTTATCACAATTTTAAGGTAGTCCTTGCATCATGTCTGATGCCGCCTAAGTTTCAGAGAGGAATAAGAGAGAATTACAAGCACTAACCGATCAGATAAAAATCTGAAAAAATTAAGCCTATAGAAGGTGCTAAAAAGATTGTTTGTGCATAATAATAATTCTAAAATGTTATCAACAAATTACTGAAATAAAAAATTATGCAGCGAATTACCCGGCAACCTAATTTTTTTTGTCTTGAAAATGATTTGTTACTTTTTGTGAATACGTATGAATTGTTTCAGAATTGTATGTAATGTTTGAAAATTGGGTTTTCTTTATGATAAAATTTATTTAAAATCATCATTTTCAAACATTACATAAAATTTTGAAAAAGTTCATACATATTTAAAAAAAAATAGGTTGCGAGCTATTTTTTGCACAATTTTTATTTTTCAGTAATTTATTAATAACATTTTGGAATTATAATTATGCAAAAACAATCTTTTCAGCACCTTCGATATGCCCAATTTTTTCAGATTTTTATTCCATCGAGAACTGTTTGTAATCTCTCTCAGTCCTCTCTCGAACTTAGGTGGTGTCAGACACGACGCAAGAATTACCTTAATACACTAAAAGAAGGATCCGATAATAACTACCATAAATCTGGTAAAAATCAACAGAACTTTCAGGTATATAGGAACAACAGCGACATTCCGGCAAACATTCGTATTAAACTTAACACATTCTACTAGAAAATATGGTAATTTTCGCTATCGCAGATATTACCCGAATGGCCCGTAATTTTTGCTAGATTAGTAAGTACTTCTTACTAGAAAATATAGTAATCGGTGGCGCCGCGATAGCGAAACGTTTGTTTTAGGTTTGTAGGTTGTACCGGCACAGTATGCCGATCTAATTTTTTTATGTACACATACATAAACAAATGTGATAGACGAACTTCTCAGGTTTTATCTTTATTTATTTATTATAAAAAATTTCGTAACCAGATACACAAAATTTTGCCAGCCCGTCTTCTGGAAAAAATTACCATATGGGTTGGGTAAAAATTGCTATGGCCCCTGTGAAAATTTCACATCGAAATTTGCAATATGACTTGATATTTTGTCCGAGATCTCGGTGTACATGAATAATAATTTTCCCTCAAAAATGTCGTTCTGTTATCAGAAACTTTTCTATTTTTTTAAATTCACATATTTAAAATTAGATATTCCTGTTTTTTTAATTACGGGCCGCACGATTCATGGGAATGTCACTAATTATTGTAAATTTTAACTTTCCGTGTACGAGTCCATTTTGCCCCGCTCCTGCAACAGATCCAATAAATCGAATGATGATGTTTGTGGGAAAATTGTGGAAGGTCATCTCCCGGTACAGCAGCAGCACGAGTGTTTCTGGAGAAACTGTGTTTCTCCGTCCGAGCCATCAACCCTTTGAAAATACTTGCGCGAGAGACGAAGAATTTTAATCCGGCGCTGCGCGAGTGTAACACTTGTTGCAGCCAACGGGCGCACGACCGGCCGCAACGTTACACCTCGTACCCTAAATTCGTCCGATATATGTAGCGCGTGAAAAATACACTGGTACACCAGGGAGGAAGAGGAAAAATAACACTCGGGAACAACCGCGTAATACGCGACGTACATAGCCTCCTCCTTTCTTTTCGGAAACGGTATGTAATTGATCGCGTCGATCGGGGACAGGACAACCAACGGGATTACCGTGACGAAATATGGCCGACATTCTCGTTACTGGATCAATTTTTTGTTTTCATCTTTTCACGAATTTATACGACATTATAAAAGGTTAATGAATTTTTTAAAATATCTTCATAATGTTTAATGAAAAAAATTCTTGAGAAGATTCGACGAATGGTAAATGCAAGAAATGTTGCGCGATCCTAAGTTCATTACATCAGTTTTATTTTCATACAGGCGTAAAACTTTAATACACATTTTAAAAAATTCCTCTCCCGAAAACTCGATCAGTTGAAAAAAATGTATATATGTATTTTTTTTTCGTAGGAAAAACCCTTCGGACTCGAAGATTTCATTTGGATCAAGGTGGCATTCCATCGACGAGAGATAATCTTAATAATTGTCGAAGAATTTATCATTAAAAAAAAATGCATTCCGAAGAATTTTCAGACTCACCGTAGGCAATTATCTCTCAGGACCAAAAGAAACGACAGCGGCTTGTGGAAACAACAACAACAAAAAATAGTGAATAGAAAAAAAAATGCTCGAAGTAGACTTTACGAGGTTCCGCGATAGCCGGCAAGACGAAGCGCTCGTCGAAGAGGAGTCGAAGGGATTGGCCGGTTCCACTGAACATAGTACCAAAGCCCGATGGTCATTGGCGGTGCGGTTACCCCCACGTCGGCCAGCAGGCTATATAGAAGACCCCACGAGGAATTTCATCTTCAGAACTGAGAGTCAGTGTCACGGAAGTCTACCTGGAAATAACTGAGTGAGTAAGAAAGTTTTCTCTCGGTTCTTTTGGGGTGTGTTAGGATCCATTCAAATTTTTTATTTAAAAAATCCTCGGGCGCCCCCTCGATTTGCAATAATTATCATTTGTCGATTTAATAACTGCCAGCGGGTCGTCAATTTCGAGACATTTTTCACCGTCGATACATTGAGTTTAAAAAAAATCATAGTTCGCATTAAAAGAAAGAAAGTAAATCTTTATTTACCTCAATTTACAATCGCGCTCGTGTCTATCGTGAAATTTAAAAAAATATTTTTTTCCCCCCAGTGAAGGTATTTTTCGAAAAAGTTGCGTTAGTGAAAAACCGAAAAAAGGGTAGAGAGATTTTTGGGCGAGGCCTTCAGGTCTTAGACAGGTAGCGGCAGTCAACCTTAGAGACAAGTGTAAAACAGCGTACAGTTAGAGAGACGTAAACGATTTTGTTCCCGAGCGGCGTGTACCGTTTTGCGAAAGGTCGGTCGCTTGTCTGGGCTTTGCGTACGAAGCTTCGTGATGGTAAACTACCATTTGTCCTAATTGCATGATCGGTATTTCAGATTACCTTAATTTGGACATTGTGTGTCGTTTGTGACCTACGGTTATCACAAATAAAAAAAAACTTCCTATATGAGGAAGCAATATATATATATATATTTAAATGAATTTAATCGACGAGTGCAGCGAAGAAGTATTTTTTAATCTTTAACCCGGTGGTCGAGTGAGACGCCGGGACGACAGTAGGTCGCGACCCCCTTCGTGACTAACGGTACCGCTCTCGGGTTCAACAAACCTCGGACTGATCGGAAGTGGGCTAACTATGTGATCGCCGGCGCTCACGGCCTTAACCACGCTGACCCACTTTCATGGTCAAGGCTCGCTTGGCTCTCGTCGATCCCCCCTTCCTACCTGCCCCCCCCCCCCCCTGCGGCGCGATCACTACAGTCGCCAACGACCTGCTCTCAAATCTCTACGGATATCGTCACGATATTTCGTTTCTTCGTAATAATAATAATATTCATTATTATTATTATTATTTTTGATAATAATATTTATTATTATTATTATTATTATTATTACAATATTTACTATTATTATTGTTATTATTATTATTATTATTATTATGATAATAATAATATTTACTATTATTATTATTGTTATAAAAAATTGGGGACCATGTAATGCGAATAATAAGGCGACTTTCTTCCTCCACAAAATATCTATCGCGGTTAACTGAAACACTGAAAGTTTCACGTTTTGTAACATTGCTCGTAGCGAAAGGATAAAAAAATTCCCAACATGCCCGGTTATCCGGTATCCCTAAGTGGGTCATTTTCACTCGTTCGTGTATCCCACAGCGAGTGTGCGACTAATTTTCACACCGCGAATACGCTCGTCATTAAAACCCCTCGCGCTTTGGAGAAGATAGAAGAAAGTTCTTTCACTCCGTTACTTCGGGAATCCCACCGTCGTGACGCATATCGCCCTCAAGAGTGACGCAATTGGTTCCGAGGATGGCGGATATCCTCTACACTTTCACATCCGGTTCAATGATTTTATTTTTATTAAATTTTCTTCTCGATCCTCGCTTTTCAGAACAATGAAATACAACAAATTTATGGCGCTGTGCCTGGTGGCCTTGACCCTGGGCCAGGCGGCCGCGTTGCCACAGCCTGCCCAGTACTCGCCCCAGTACCATCCGGAGCAGTACCCCGAACAGGTCAGGGACGAGAGGAAATTCGCGGAGAAACCGAACACCATGAAGAAAGTCGCTCTCGACGATCTCGATGACATCGGTAACAATTCCATTCAGGTGAGGTGGCTCAATGTCAAAATCGAACATTCACCAATTTGATTTAATTTTCTAAATTGATTAATAATATTTGAACAAAAAAAATCTACAATAAAACAAAGAAACTGGTTGGATTAACCAAAAGTCGCGGTGACATACGTTCAAAGCTGTTATTTGTTTGATACAAATAAAGCATTGTTTTGTTAAACGATTATTTGCTTCAATTTATTCAAAATTTGTCGATTGAAACAAACATATTTGTTGTACCAACAAAATACACCTTTGAACGTGTGTCACCGCGCATTTGCTTAATCCAACCATTTATTTTTCTCAGTGTATTTATTTGTTATTAAATATTTAATTTGTTAAATCAATCAGCAACATTTTTGAATTGTTTTTTAACCGATTAGTTTATTTTGAAATTTAATTTATCGTTGATCGATTAATGACAGTGTTAATTAATTATTGTTTATAAATGATCGTTCTCGATAGGAGGGAGGACCGACGAGCTTCTCATGGGGCAGTATGCTGACGATGCTCATGCAGATGCTTCTCGGTCAGGGCGGAGCCGGTACAGTGGGACCCAGCAAGAACGACGTTGACGACAGCGCGCAAACGAGCGCCTGGTCGAACATCTTCTCCGTTGGCCTGAGACTCCTGAGCGCGATCCTCGGTGGGACTCAACAGCCGGTCGACGGCATCGACAAAGTCGACAATCAGAGCAGTCCCATGCAGGTGAGCACACGCCCCACTATCATGTTCACGCTCCACGACGATATGTCTCCTGTACTTTCCATTGGTCGATTATCTTACTACATTAGTTTTGCTCTTTCGCTTGTTTTTTCTTTCGTTTTCCTTCACTCGTAACGATTTATTTTATATATATACTTGTGTAAAATATTTACAAAGACACTGAGAAATCGCTTTCACAGGAGCTCCGCTTTTACACTATATATGTATACATATATATATACATATATATACGAATGTATATTATAATACTAGAACACTTGTGAGACGTGGGTTCCGAGTAACGCTCCCTACCGTCGAGACGACTTTCGAAAAGCCTCCCCTCCACCTCGGCGGGAAAAGGCTCGCTATAATATTTAGCTAATTAGCGATTAGTCATTGCCACTCTTTTCTCTAAATGCCTGTTGTATATTTTTTAAAAATGATCATTTTTATTTATTTTTTAACTATCTGCTCCAATGACTCTATCAAGTGGAGCAAATTCTATGACTTAACGCATTGGTCCGTTCACTTCCGGTCACGAGCACATAATATTGTATCTTATTTGTTATTGCTTTAATTGACGAGTCGCGACGGTCCGGACGAAACTGGTTCACTCCTATGTAAATAATAATCTAGATAACGGACTTAGAACACAACGCTGGTGTCGGTTGTTTAGGGCATATTGACTGCTGTGCTGGGCGCGTTTCTAGGACAGGGCAGAGATCCCAGTCGGGTCGCTGAAATGGCTGGACAGGCTTCCCAGGTTAGTGTTTATCCTGTGTATCTCGCCCCCTCACCTCAGAATAATTCTACACATAACTCGTACTGTTTAATATTGTACAAAAGCAATCTCGTATACGCCTCGATAATCGTTTTAAAAAATTGTATAGAAGCTATCGATTACTTGGAATATCTTGAGTTTATTTTTTATTATTTTGGTTTTGTTATTTTTATTTTTTCGCTGGGGTAGAATTTACTTGTACTATATACGGTGTACACGAAAAAGGCTTGCCAATTCCCGGTTACACGTTCGGAACTAAAAACGAGCGTTTCATTTTTTTCGTTCCGTTGAACAGTTCATCAACATCGTAATGAACCTGCTGGAAGCCCTCAAGACCTCTTTCTCCCACCGTTCGCTCGCCGCTCGTTCCCTCGGACGACACGACACGATCGCCGAAGCAGCAGTGGCTTCCATTTCCATGCTCAAGGTATAGTAACCGGCGCGGAGTCGAAATGAGAGAAGAGGAAAAATAATTTGCACATGGCTTCCTCATTTATTACAATTTTTGCGCATTGCTTTCTCTACGAGGGAGTTCGTTCATTTTGGTTTCCTCATAGAGGAAGCTGAACGCAAAATTGTAATAGATGAAGAAGGCATGTGCAAATTACTTTGCAACGTTTTTTGTAACATTAAACAGTTTCTACATCTCTTAAAATCGAAACGCTCAAAAGTTATCGGAACATTTATTGTAGAATATCGCTAACTAAAGTTTGCATAATTCGTCGTTTTCGGGTCATGTCTTATGATTTTTCCTCACTGATGACGAATCTCCAAATTATTTTACTCCTAGAGCGACATTTGATGCAGAAACTCTCGTCGGGCGTACGATACAAGTTTTACGAAAAATTCTAAAATTTCGAGTGTTACTTTCTCAATTTCGCGTTTCTCGACGATTTAGACTATTTTAAGTGCTTTGACTAATGTCGCGAAGAGTCATGATCAATTTATATTTTTAAAGGGATACGTGAGAACAATGAAATCGTCGCTCAGCAACTTCGGCTCGGCGGACGACTCGGCGACGCACGACTGCGCTGCGCGCGCACTTTGCGAGGCGAGCGCCGAATGCACGGCTGAGACTCAGGGTTCGTCGTCGATCTTCTGCCAACTTGGAACGTAAGTAAATTTCCCGATGAATTTGAAAATAAAAACAAAGTAACGAAAAACAATCGTCGGAGGCATTGTTAAATTTTGAATTTTGAATTTTGAATTTTGAATTTTGAATTTTGAATTTTGAATTTTGAATTTTGAATTTTGAATTTTGAATTTTGAATTTTGAATTTTGAATTTTGAATTTTGAATTTTGAATTTTGAATTTTGAATTTTGAATTTTGAATTTTGAATTTTGAATTTTGAATTTTGAATTTTGAATTTTGAATTTTGAATTTTGAATTTTGAATTTTGAATTTTGAATTTTGAATTTTGAATTTTGAATTTCGAATTTTGAATTTTGAATTTTGAATTTTGAATTTTGAATTTTGAATTTTGAATTTTGAATTTTGAATTTTGAATTTTGAATTTTGAATTTTGAATTTTGAATTTTGAATTTTGAATTTTGAATTTTGAATTTTGAATTTTGAATTTTGAATTTTGAATTTTGAATTTTGAATTTTGAATTTTGAATTTTGAATTTTGAATTTTGAATTTTGAATTTTGAATTTTGAATTTTGAATTTTGAATTTTGAATTTTGAATTTTGAATTTTGAATTTTGAATTTTGAATTTTGAATTTTGAATTTTGAATTTTGAATTTTGAATTTTGAATTTTGCAGGGCCGCTACCAGCTTCATTCTACACCTGCGAAGCGGCGTGCCAGTCGAGGCGCTGTACGAGGCCGGGAGACGCGGACGTTTCGGCGAGGACTGCCGGACGCATTTCATGGACTGCAACACCGTTTGAAGAATCACATTCGATGAGACTCTTGACGCTAGAGAGTAACCGTACGAAAGCCGTGAAAATGTGATAAATCGAGAGGAAAAAGAAAAAAAAAACAAAAAAAATATCGCGAGACGATTCATCGACGTTACGCTTCGAGACGACCGTGAAGAAAATATTCGATGCAGCGTAAAAAAAAAATTAAATCCCAGCGTAATTTTCGTACAGAGAAAGATAATTATGAAAAATCGTTGTCGGACGAGGAGAATTACGAAATTTCTTTCTAATTTTTTTTTTTTTACCAAACGAACGAGACTCGAAAACGAAACTTAAAAAGGGGCACTCGAGCCGATCCAGGCGTCGCCGACGCGTTTGAAGCTATTTATTTTTATTATTTATTTTCAACGATGCGCGCGCACCGCGACGCGAGAGATGACGAAACTTGAGCCTACCTTATATATATATGTATTTGTGTATCTGGACTGCTTACGACTGTCGGCTTAACAAATTACCCGTATTCGGAATGGCGAAAGTCTCTCGGGGGGCGAGTTAGCGCGCAATCGTATAATCGAGTCTCGTAGCAAGCTTGTGTACTTAAGGGTTATTTATTACTTCATTGGGAGGAGGACGAGCTTAGAGTTGCTGGCTACGGACAAACGGCAGGGGACACACGACGATCGGAGGCGTTTACGTTCGTCCGTTTCTGGGCGACCGAGGATGGTCGATCAACGAGAGTAACTGGACACGGTTGCGCCCGCCCCGTTACCGACGGAAGTAAACGCCCAAGGATAAGCCCTCCCGAAATTCGTTAAGAGTTAATGTCTCAGGATGTTGTTTATCATTTCTTTTTTTTTTCTTCGTCGAAATTCAATTTTTTTTTGTCTGTATATATATCATATTATATCGATCGGGTAAAAGCCCTTCATCGCACCACCGAGCCGGCGCGCACACACACGAAAAAAAAGCGTCCGGCTCGATTTTTCGTCACGCATCCAGAAAAGTTATTTATTTGTCGGACGCCCCGAAAACAAATGTTTGTTTAATTCAAATAAATATTTATTTCATTTCAAACAAATATTTATTCAATTCGAACGATTATTTTCTTTTCGTTAAAGATAAATTTTCTTTTCTGGGTGTGTACCATTCGGCTATAAATTATTCTTTAGCTCGCTAGTTATTAATCCGGTAGTCAGTTAAGTTGTATGCATGTGCAGTATGGTATTCTACGATCATTAAATAAACGATCTTACTGATTATTATTTAACTGTCGCTGTTACTTATTTTCTAATTCACCGAATATCCAAAGAGCCCTTGAACTCGTCCTTTGAATTTCATTTTTTATTTAAAAAAAACAAAATAAAAAATAAAACTTTGCAGAGCAACTGTGAAATTGGGGTTTCGTGACTTCGCTCGACGGAAATGAATGTCGAGTACTGCTCTTTCGTGCCGTGACGATCCTCGATCATCGTACCGCTGCGAGGCGACGAACAACGAATCCAGCCCGACACTTTGAGGAGTCGGGTGCTGTGAACGAAAAAATTCACGGCTTCCGAGTGTCCAACGAGCGTTAAGGAAATTCCGTGCGTGACGCACGGCGAAGACACGAACGACGAGGGAACGACAGCCGCGAGAGAGTTACGAAACCAGTCGACTCTCGAATCTCGGGGAAACGAGTGATCGCTGTGAAAAATCGTGAAATCGCGACGACGGGGAAACCTGCAATCCTTCGGTCGGAGGCTCGTCGCGTGGCTTCAGATATATCTCGCGGGTAATTGAGAAGCGAGAATCAGCGGGAGGTATGCAATTAATCGTTGTCGGGTTGCGGAACAGTCGGCATTCGCGAGGCGGCATTTTTCGACTTATCGGACTTTCGAAGGGCCGATAACCGAAAAGAATGTCTCGTTCAATCGATTAACTTGGCGTAGGGTGGAAATTAATGATTATCGTCACAGATGACCTTGGGATCGTTAGCTGGCTGGGGCGGGATCAGCAAGGGTCCATCCGCGCATTCGATCGAACGCTATCACAGCGGGCATGGGGGCTACTGGGACCACAAGTCGCACGGACACAGGTAATTGATTTTTAATAAATCATCGAACGATTAATCTTGTCAATGACATGGTTAATTATATATATTTTTTTATAATAAAACAAAGTGAAATTCGTAATAATCGTTCCGAGCGTCCGAGACAAACTTTGGATTCGGGGCAAAATGGGGTACCTCACGACATTTTTGTTATTTACTTGGATTATTGGGGTTTAGGGCAAAATGCGTTACCTGATGAAATTGTTGTAATTCACTTAGATTATAGGGGTTCGGGGCAAAATGAGGTCCCCACATTTTTGTAATTCACTTGGATTATTGGGGTTCGGGGCAAAATGGGGTACCTCATGACATCTTTGTAATTCACTCGGATTACTGGGGTTCGGGGCAAAATGGGGCACCTCACGACATTTTTGTTATTTACTTGGATTATTGGGGTTTGGGGCAAAATGCGTTACCTGATGAAATTTTTGTAATTCACTTAGATTATAGGGGTTCGGGGCAAAATGAGGTCCCCACATTTTTGTAATTCACTTGGATTATTGGGGTTCGGGGCAAAATGGGGTACCTCATGACATTTTTGTAATTCACTTGGATTATTGGGGTTCGGGGCAAAATGGGATACTTGACGAAATTCTTCTAATTCGTCCAAACTACCCCATTGCCCATTATGTCCAGAGAGGCCATTTTGTCCCGACCTCTCCGAGACGGCCAATGAATTTTTCGGAAAATTTCGTGGTAGACCATTTTGCCCCGCATCCGCAGTTCGCAGCTCATCCATTTTACCCCGGCCTCCCCTGTTCATCTCTATAACGTCCTATATATTCAGCCACAGCAAAAGTCACGGCAAAGGAATAGGAGGCGGAGGCGGAAGCGGGAGCGGAGCGGCCCTTAGTGCACTCACGCTTCTGGCGTTTCTCTTCCTCATCAACGTCATGCAGGTAAGCGTGAACAATTAAAAAAAAATATATTAAAAAATTTAGATTATAAAAAAAAATTAAATCCTTTTTTAGTATACATAAATTTTAAAAAACGTTCTTTAAGATGACTTAAACAAAATTGTTCTCATTAACTGTTCGGATAACAATTATTTGGTTCGTCAAGCAATCGATGCAGGACAACAATTCAACGATGACGGCGGGAACGGGTACGATGGCTGTACTGTTGCGCGACTCGCAGCAGCAACTGTCCCCGGACGCGAGAGAGGAAACAGGCCAGAAACTTAAGTCTAACCGCGAGCTGGAGACATCGATTTCGTCCAGTGGAGCCGCAAAGTCAAAGCCGAAGAAGGGTGACACATTTGGCAGTTCCTTCGATGCACCGATATACGTAGTACCAGTACCGTAGTCTTTACTCATACACCCAGAAAAATAATTTATTTGACCGCCACCGTTTATTTGGTTCAAATAAAATATTTATTTGATTTAAATATTTATTTGATTTAAATATTTATTTGATTTAAATATTTATTTGATTTAAATATTTATTTGATTTAAATATTTATTTGATTTAAATATTTATTTGATTTAAATATTTATTTGATTTAAATATTTATTTGATTTAAATATTTATTTGATTTAAATATTTATTTGATTTAAGTAACGATTTACTTAAGGCCATGTGAAAGATGTACCACGTGACATATGAGTGCGAGAGAGATAGATGCATTTTTCGAATCAATGCCAGTTAAAATCGGTTGACGTTTCGGATAAAACGGAAGCATCATCGGAGGCGGTATTAAATTGTACATCCGCTAATGTTTTCCTGTCCTCCGAAAAGTCTACGGTCTCTGAATCGCATTTATTACAGATTTTGGTTACCGACTGAGTCGTTTCACATGTCCTTAATGTAAATAAATATTTATTTACATCAAATAAATATTTTACTCAAACCAAATAAATGGTAGCCGTCAAATAATTTTTTTATTCTGGGTGTACACACACAAACATTCGATCAACGATATATCTAGTTTTCTTTAAATCAACATATATTTATATGTGTTCGGGGTAATAATAAATTGTCCGAGGTCAAAACACATAAACATTTTATTTCTTCGAACGTGATGTCTCGATGAGCGCTCTTCACCGGCGCTCAATGTGTTATATCGGTATGTCTGAAAATGTGACCTTTTTTCCACCCCCTTTTCTTTTATCCCTTCCGATAGACTTATTTACATAACATTAGAAACATTCAAATATTCTTAACTTCCTCATAGTCTTAAATGTCGAAAATAATCATGAACGTTCGCGTATTGCTAAGGATATTTGTCTTCGAATTTGTGATCGATATCTTTTTCGTGGTTTTGATTTTTTCTAAATTTCCGTACGATTGTATTCTGAGGGAAAAAATGCGTTTCACGAAGAAAAACCAAAAAATCTCGTTCACAAACACGAAGACTCGTAGAGAGCCCGACGAGGCCGACTCTCCGAGTTTCTTTCACGCCTATGCTTATAAGTTATTAAATAAATCAATACAAACTCGTATCATCCACTCTAGATGCATATTTTTTGCTTCTTTTTTTTACCTACATTCACTGCGACTAAGCGAGTGCTCATGTCCGATATCGAATTACATTCCAATAGGGATGTGTAATTAAAACAAAATATCGATATAAAAAAGAAAATTAAACAATGACGAGAGCGAGTAAATGGTATTTCTCGAGTATGAGAAAAACGTGTAGAGATATTATGTACGAGAGATAGATAACAGCGAGCCGTATATTCGTGGGCTCGAATTTTATTTTCTTCTTTTTTTTAAATATAATATGTCGTATATATACAATGGAGTCCCGCACAATTAACTCACCGAGCAACACTTTTCAGCTCAACTTGTTCGTAGCTCGAAAAATGTATGCAGGACTCCTGTGTATCCTGAAACGTTTTTTTTCGTCATTTATCTAGACACCAAAATTCTATTTAAAAAAACAAAAAACATTATTTCTCTTCACTTGTCCGTTTTTTTTCAATCAGTCATAGCACGCGCCGCCTACAGTCAAGAAGGTCGGGAGTTTTCTCGTTCGAGTAATCTCTCCGATCGCTCGAAACACGACTCACAATATATAATCTCATTCTATCTTTCTTTTGCTAATCGTAGTTAGTATTTTTTATTTTTTTCAATTTTTATATTTTTATTATTCCTTCTTGGTACGAACTGACGAGGAACGAATCGTTCGTGCAACGACAGGTACGATTTGAACGTTGAATAATTTTTTGCCCCACAAAAATTTGTTGATAATCTCGAAATTATTAACTACCGCGATAGGAGCTCTATGGGGACGAAAAGGCGGAGACACGACATTTGTCGTTGACAATCGTATCACCGGACCTGAGGTGTGGGCGGGAGGAAGCGGAGTGGCGACTCATCGAGATTTAATTTTTTCCTTTTTTTTGTCAATCAATTCCAGTACGCACTTTTACTCGGAACGTCGAAGCACTCTTCGTCCTGGTTACCGGATGATCGTGCGTTATTCGAATAACGAGAATAAAAAATATTAAACTCCTCGTAACGTACGATCGTCCGATATACTTATATATTCGAGAAGAGCCCTTTATAGCTTCTATCTATCGTAACTTCACATACGATGTTAGTACGTAGCATTATACAATATATTTATATTTATTTATATATATATATATAATAATTTGATGAATTAATCATTCGTTTGAACACAGTATAGTTTTTCTTTATCTTCTCGTATAGAAAATACGTCTAGTTGGGAGTCCGGGCGAGGTCGAGGGGTTGGCGCTGGGCATGGGGTCGACGACGGAGCGAAAAACTAATCACGATTATATAAACGCAAAGATATAATTTTTTTCCATTTTTTTCTTCTTCTCTTTTTTTCATACTTGAGCAGAGAGAACGAGCTCGGGTATATCGTGAGGAACAATCATTACTGCATTGGATATATCGCACCGGGACACGCTATGTTGCCTTTCTTTTTTTTTTAACTCTATTTGCTTCCTCACATTTTTTTTAATTGCCTATCCTTTGATTAGTCTTATCGCAGCGCTCGTGCGTAATCTCTACTGTGACCGTTCCGAATAAGAGAGGAACGCGAATCCAGCAACCCCGTCCGACCCGGCTCGCTTCCGAATTCTAACGGCCCGATATTTACTATCGCTTGGATACTCTCGGCTGTTCGCGAGATCGACGTTTCCTGCACCGAAGCGACAAATTGTCTTTCCGCCCGGTCGAATTAACGAGCCGGGTCAAATCTCGCATCCGTCTTACACTCGACACATACAGTTATGTAATAAACATTCTCGAACGACCCGCGTTTTTTTTCTCCCTATCCTCTATTTGTCCCTCGCGCTGCTTATTCGCGCGCTACCGCAGTAATTATAATCCAGCCTCTTCTCTCGCTCGATTGCGCGAAAAGGATCGATTGCCTAGGCGCGGCAACTCTAACATTAACAAGATATCCCGTGATATATATATATATATATATATATATGTATATATATATATTTGCTTTTTTTTGTCATCTCAAAAGTGCATGGTTACACGCGATGCATTCACGATGGATTTGATTATGAAGTTGAAAATTGATTGATGTGAGTTTACAAAAACGCAATGACCGTCTCGGTAAGTGTATAGAATTTTTTGGATTTTTTTTTTATTTTATGAAAAAAAAATCGTGCCATTCGCACTGGAATGTTTCCACGGCGAATCCTGCGACTCTTCTACGCCGCTCGTTGAACAAGGAAGCACGGACTAGCGAAGTTAATTCAACGTATCTAATACCTCGCAAACGGAATCGCGTTTCGATTTTCTGTCAGTTATTATTGTTATTTTTTTCTGTATTTTCGTATTCGCCGCGTAAAAACCACCGGGGTAATCGACAGGGCTCGAAAAAGCGAAATGTCCGTGGCAGTGTCCGCGATGCACGAGGAGTTTTTTTTTCATTACTCGAATGTCGTGACCGTGGGTACGTTTCTAGTTTGCTTAGTTGAAGGGCGAAACGCCATAGTTCGCAGAGCCGGGGCTCCGATCCAATTAGTCGGTCAAAGTTCAACGTCGACGAAACAAAATGGTTTTCAACTAGGTACGTTTCACAGCAAAGCCACCGATCCGCGCGTGTTCGCATTGTGAAATAATTCGGCCTTTCCTTCGCGCCGTGTTTCGCGTGCACGCCACCGCGTCGAACAGGGTCAAATTGTTACGAGTGATACGTATTGTGCCGCGGCGGATGTAGGTGAAATGCGGTCGAGTTTAGGATTGATCGAACTAGCTTTGAGACGAGCTCGATGGCTCTCGAAAAAAAAAGTTAACGTCGCTAGTACGAATAATACAATTTCGCAACAATACAATGTACTGCAGAAACGATTTCGGTTCCCTTACGCGTTGGAAAGATATCGTAAGAAAAATTCAAAAATTGAAACCGAAACGGCTCGCCATCTCCCGGTCGATAAACTAAGTTTGATGAACATCGTCGGATTCCTCTTGCGATATGACGCTCGATCTGTTCGAGCCGATGTCGAGATCCATCGCGAATGGTTTCATCGGTCCCAGTAGTCCCTGGTTCCCGTTCTCCTCGATGCTCAGGCTGCACTCCAGCGAGCTGTCACTGAAAGTACAAAAAGAGACTTCTACCAATCAACAGGTTAAACGAGTCGCGCTTTGAGAGTTCTTAGCGCGTTCCGTCGTCGGTTAAATCGTACCCCAATGCGTTTACCTGACGATGCTGGCGCGATCGCCGGAGCCCGTTGGCACCGTACAATTCTCGCCGTTGCACGGACGTTCGCCGTTGCTGCTGCAAGTGGACGATGTCCTGGTGCCCGAAACCGTCGTCGTCACTGTGGCAGCGCTCGACGCCGTACCGCTAGTTTCCCTCGTCGACGAGGCGGGATTTCTTCTCGACTCCTCGTGACACTCGCATCTGCACTCCTCGGGCTGAACGTAGCTGTAGCCGCTCTTCGAGTCCTCCTCCGTTCGCGGTATCGTCTGGATTCTCTTCGGTGGCTTTCTTCGCTCGGGTATCTCCTCGAAGTTGATCCAATTGGTGGGCCGGATTGCTGGCGCCCTCGGCGGCAAGGGCGGCGGACTCGGCGACTTCGCTGGCACTCTTCGATTTCCATCGGGCACGACTCGTCCGGCGAACTCTGTGAAGGTGTTCGTCTGATGCTTGCGTGGGCTCTTCAGTTTGAAGCTATCCTCTCGAGGCAGCGAGATCTTCATGCGGTCGGTGCGTTTCTCGTCGTGGGCAGTTTGCAGGACGAACTCGTCGAGGAGGGTCGGATTTATCGGTGTGGTCGATCGCGGTCTCTCAATTGGTATCGTCCTTCAATACCAAGCTTTTTAAGATAGCAACTCCAGCTACGAGAGCGACAATCGGTTTGGAACTAATAAAAAAGAGATTACTTACCTGACTTCCTGAAGCCGCTGTTTCACCGGCAGTATCGGCATGGCGACGCTCTTCTCCATGGGCAAGGTCGTCGGCACGTAGGGAAGATCTTCCTCGAAGCTCTCCTCGTAGCACAGTCCCTTGCGCTCGTCGGGCAGCTCCTCGGCCACTTTCTCGGCCTTGTTGCGTATGAAATCGATCTCGGAGTCCCTCTCCGATTCCGAACTGTTGTGATCGAGATCCGACACGACGCTCGGAGTTTTTACGAGGGTCTCCTGAGGTGGTCTCATCAGACCGTCGTCCGGATGTTTCTCGCTCTTCGTCGCGTTTTGCCGAACACTTCCGGATCTCTCCGACACGCTCGCGTCACTTTTTCTTCGCGCTTCGCGTTCCGCCGCATCGCTCTGCTCGACCGGTATGTGATGCACCTGTTGCGGAACTTCCTTGCTTCTACGTTTCGGCTTTACCATTTGCTCCGTCGGCTTCTTTGCCACCGTCGGATCTTTGGTGCTACCGGCCGTTGACGATCTCGCGTCGGCCGTGGATTTCGCAGCTTCGATCGATCCCGGAGTCGATACCGTAACGTGCTCCGCCAGCATCGCCGTCTGCACGCTTATCTTCGAGTCCCTCGACGAGCTCTTAGTCATCTGCGAGTCCTTCGAGGCACTCGGTCGCATCGGGCTGAGCGTCTCCCTGCTGGTCGACGAGGTATTCTCGATCTTCGCTTCTGTTCTTATCCTCGAGATCGACGCCTGATGCTCGATCGAGACCTCGGTGACGATGCTCCCGCTCCTCGGCTCGTTGTCGTACTCGTCGAGCAGCTTCGTCGGCGTTTCCAGAGGTATCGACACGCTCTCGGATGGCAGTGCCTCCTCGTAGTTTCTCGAATCGGCGTGGAGACTTATGAATATAGAATCCTCATTGTTTCTGCTCGCTCTGTCGCTGTCGAACGTAAATTCTACATTACCTATGCTCTCCAGAGAGCGGTCGGGAGCGTCGGCCTCCGGTGTGCTTATACCGTCGTCGATGCTCTTTTTTCTCTCGCGCTTCTTGAAGAGACTCAGCGTCGAGGTGAAGACGTTCTTGTTCTTCGAATCCTTCTTCAGGTTGGAAGCCTTTTCCCCGGTGACCCGCTCGCGGGACTTTGACCGGCTGCGCAAACTCTCCGTCGTGTCTCTTATCTTCGAAGACAAACTTCGACGAGGCTTCGAACTCGGCGTCGGTGACTCCGGACTCATCAAGTTTCCGTCGGCCTTCGCCTGAAATGTATAGATTAATAACAGTTCGGTGAATAGTGTTGAGCGAATAAGATGGTGGCCGTTTTTTCCCCGGAAAAAAAGTCCCCGACTTTTCTCTGACCAATTAAAAATTTTCCCTGACCAAACCTCTAACGACTTCTAATCAAAGAAATTAATGACGCAAATGAAAATTCCTAATTATTATATTAACATTTAATTATATTTTTTTTCTTCAAAATGTTCCCAATTTTTTTTACAGCTCCCTTCTATGCACTTCTTATTTATTTATAAAAGGTTCGGCGACAATTTACTTTTTCCCTGACCAATTTTTAAATTCCCTGACATTTCCCCGATTCCCTGACCAAGATCTTTTTCCCTGACTTTTCCCGGTTTTCCCGGTTTTCCCTGACCGCGGCAACCATGGATAAGTCAATAATGCCGGACTTTGGAATTTACCTTGAAGAGAGAAGCGAAACTACTCTTTCGAGATACCGAGGAAGGACTCGGTGTTCTCGAGCCCTCGAGATCGCGAATCTTCTGATGCCTCGGCAATTTTGGACTTCCGGTAATGCTTCCGATCGTCGGTGTGGTCTGCACGATCTCCTTGAAGTTCTGGGACTTTTTCCTCTTGTCGTTGAGGTCGAGGGTCGCCGGCTTCTGAACCTCAGGAACTTCCGGCTTCGCGGACTCTTCGGCGTCCCTGTGATGCGTCGCCACATGCTTCTTTATCACGATGGGAACCTGCGGTAAAACGGGAAACGATATCGGTATATAATTTCTTTTTTTTCTTCACTTCTACATTGACGAAGGTGCTGTTATCGGGTGTTGACGAACGGGTGGGGGTGTAAGACGATGAGGTTTAACAGTCGGGTTTGAAAACTAACAAAAAAAATTCAATACAATCGTACGATGACATCGATACTTGTGGTGCGAACCCTCGGTATTATACACATAGTAGTAGTACCCCCAAATAACTCAATAACACTTCAAACACTGTTTTATAAACACGATTACGATAATTGTTGTTGTTATGAGGAAACGTATGACTTTTTCGACTTTGTGTGTTCTACGAACCTCGAATCTTAACGAAGACGGAAGAATACTCCCTCACATCTACAAATACAAAGACTGATGTGATTTAGGCACCCAATCGTTCAAAATTTTTTTATATGCATATTTTTGTTTTCTCTCTTTATTTCGTCATATTTCTTCCTGCAATGTTATCCTGCCATTTTTTTTAGTATAATACTCCTCTATAGATATTGCCAACTTTTTCAACGGGAACGCGCAAAAAAAGTGGCCGATTACTCGAATGTATTCATGACTGGACCTCGAAATCTACAAATAAAGCTGGACTCCAATGCGGGCTTCTAAAGTCTCTATCGGGAAGGCGGAAGGTTTTATGGCTTCGGGACACATACCTCTATGTTGACTCTCTCGAGGACCTTTTTCGTGATCTCTACTTCCCGCTTGAATATCTCTTTTCTCTCCTCCCGGCCTCGTCTTCTCGGCTTGTCCAGAGGATCTGGCTTCAGATTGCCGCCGACAATGGGAACCTTTATGCTGTCTGGAATTAGCGCCCTGGTCGTGTCGGCTTCGCGTTTCAGTAGGATCTTCTCGAGATCGTCGGTCTCGGGCTTCGACGGTTCTATCAAGTTGTCGGCCAACGTTGGCTTGCTCCCGCAGAAGGACGTCTCCAGCAGGCACTTGTGCGGACTCGGTGACCTGGAAAAAAAAATGAAAAAAGAATCAACAACTTGACTCGTTCGATAGTTCAATTACTCGCGAGTCCTGGCATCGAATAATTCTGTACCTGGAAGACGTAGCTGATACGACCGAGAGCTTGCCGGATACTCCCGAGCCCTGACTACCCACGGAAGACAATCTCGATGTCCTGCCGCTGATATTGAGAAGTATGATTTCCGAACAATTACTGTCCTTGCGCTCGCGGTCCTGAAGCCTCGAGCTCGACGCTCCGCACTCCGATTGCGTTCCACCCTCCTTTCTTCTTCTCGCTTTTTTTGCATCCCGTTTGAGATCTTGCTCGTGAATGGGATCGTGAAGATCCAATTCCTCGGTAGAGGAGCGGAGATCCTGGGCATCTTCCTTGTAACCCAGCGATAACTTGCAGCCGGGCGGAGGTTCGCCGCCTGAAACGGATAAAAACACAATATACTTTCTCGATCGAATAATAAATTTTTCTTCTGAATAAAAATCAAACTAAGTCTGCTCCGAATTAATCGGTGTTAAAAAAACATGAGGTTACAACCTTTCACAAAGTTTTTGGACATAAATGTACCTCGACTCTCGAAACTTTATTTCCATTTATTAAAAATAGCTGGTACAAGAAAATGGGAATTTATTATTTGAATGTTGCCTCGACATTAATACAAGTTTATTTCTGTTCCCTTATTTTGCTGACGATTTACTAATTTCCTGACATTCCTAGGATTTCCAAATAGGATTTTCCCTGACCGTTGGCCCTCATTTACACAGTAAAAAAAAGTCTGTATTTTTTACAACTTATTTTCCACAAACGTCCAGAATTTTTTATGTGTTCATTTTCCGATCGCACCATCCGGCTCCAGTTTTATAAACAATAGTGCAAACTAAATTCGTCATTGACACGGAGTATAAAAGGACAGGTTTGTATATTCAAACCCGAACAAACGAGTTTGTCACTTATTTAACAACATTTTTTTACGAAACTACGTACTCCCATTTTACGCAATTATTTTTTACTGTGTAGAGTAGGGTAGAGAATTGGGTGGTCCTGAGAGTATTGAGAGATATAGAATGAAAATGCGACGTGCAAAGGGTCCCCGAAATTAATGCATTTTTAGAGGTCGGTAACGGCAATTAAAAAAATTAAAAATTTCGGAAAACCCAAATTTAAAGTGAAGATGAAATATTCGAGATTTCCTTGAAGTCACGCCGCGCTTCCAAAGTATAACGAATAACAAAAAACTCTGGGAAATCTTTATGAAATGGAAGCATATTTAGAGGTCGTTACCGAGGATTAAAAAAAAAAAGTTTTCGACAAATACAGCTGTTGAAGAGAATTAGGTACATGAAATGTTTCGTTCGTTTGTCGATAGAGATATTTTATACTTTTTAAACATTGGAGGAATTTTTGGACTCTCTTTACCAGAAACGACAAAAGAAATGTATGTATGTTTTGTTACAACAAATATATATTTTCAAATTAAATATTTGATTATTTTTCCGCGGCCGATTTTCACCTTGTATAATATTTTGTAACTATTAGCTATAATTATCGAAAACTTTGCTTTTTTAACCCTCTGTAGCGACCTCTAAAAATGCTTTGATTTCATAACGATTCCGCAGAGTTTTTTCTTATTCGTTATACTTTGGAAGCGCGGTGTGGCTTCAAGGAAATCTTGAATATTTCATATTAACTTTAAATTTACATTTTCCAAAGTGTTTAATTTTTTTAATTGCCAGTTGCGACCAATCAAAATACATTAATGTCGGGGGCCTTTCACATATCACATTTTTATTTTATTCCTCACCATAATACGGGGTTGGCCCTCAGAAAATTCAAAAATGTTCAATTTAAGGACTACCCTAGTAGAGAGGTATAATTTTTACAGTGTTTTTTTCTTCGTTATTTTTTTTTTTACCTGCAAGTAGTTCGCGTTCGGGCGAAGATTCTCGCGAATTGTTGCTATCCTCGTGATGCGAAGAGCTGCTGGCGCGGCTGATGTCGATCCTGGGTGTGCTCGGTGTCTTCAGGGAGCTACCCGGGGTCACGGGAGTCGTCACCTCCACGATCCCCGGCATTCGTGCCGTTGATTCTCCCTGCATTACAATTCAAAGAATCATTCCTCAGAGCAGCGTTGTCAATGTCATTACGGGACGAGGCGGGCGAGCCTCTCGGATGTGGTGGGTGATGGAGATAGGTGATGGAGGCAGACAGGCAGCTAGCACATCCGCTTCCTGGGGGGTTGGTGGATGGATTAATGCGATCCGCTTCGTTCTCTCTCTCTCACTCTCTCTCTCTTTCTCTCTATACCATCGCATGGATTTTCAACGCTTTCCACTCGGCACTCTATCCGCTTCTCTTTGACAATTTATCGCTCTTTTTATTTTTTATTTTTTTTATGTTTATTTTTATTTTTATTTTTTATTTTTATTTTTTCTCCGACGCAGACGCGCCGGACGAACGAGGACGAAGAAGAAGAAGAAGCGCCTGTTCGACGTTCTCGACGAAGAGAGAGGATCGTTTTATATATGTGGTTGTGGTAGTAGAAGTAGTAGTAGTTTCCCGCAGGGGAGGGTCACTCTCAAACTCACGTTTTCCACCTCGTCCGAGAGATCCTCGAAGGATGCTATTGGCGCCGGTCCGAGCTTCCTGTGATGACTCGACGGCAATCCCGAAGCCATTTCTTTTATCCTCCCACGCTGACTTTTATTTTATTGTGTCTCTTTTTTTTTGTCTTTGTTTATTTACAATATCTCTCTCAATATTTTTACGCTGTGTGTGTGTGTTGTTGTTGTTTGTTGTTTTTTTTTTTGTTTAACGCAAAGCCAATCCGCCTGAAAGAAAAGAAGAAAGCAAAAGGGCGACAGACACCCGTCAGTAAACAGTTTATTTCAACTACCGTTATTAGACTAAAGCATTCCTCAAATAACGATACAATCAGTCTGGACAATATTTTATCGTGTACCCTTTTATATTTTACTATTTTTTCATAAAAAAAAATATATATATATTTATGTATCTTACGCTATTTCGTATTTGGTTAGCTCTACTTTCGTAGACTATCTAGTTAGTGTATTCAACGATAATGAACACGTTATTCGATTTTTTTTTTTTTTTTTTACTGTGGAAATGTAAAAATTCGTCTGAAGGAAAAGAAAAAAGCGAGAGGGCGAAAAACCCGCTTCCATGTACAATTTATTTTAACTACCGTTATTGAATTAAAGCATTCCTCAAATATCGATACAATCAGTCTGGAAAATATTTCAATATCTACCCTTTTATAGTTTACTATTTTTTAATTAAAAAAAGATATACCTTACTCTATATCGTATTTGGCTAGCTCTATCTTCGATTACTATCTAGCTAGTGTATTCAACGATAATGAACATATTGTTTGATTATTATTATTTTTTTTTATGGTGTAAATGTAAAAATTCGTCTGAGGGAAACGAAGACAGCAAGAGGGCGAACACACCCGTCAGTAAATAGTTTACTTCAACTACCGTTATTATATTAAAGCATTCCTCAAATAACGACACAATCAGGCTGGAAAATATTTTATCGTCTACCCTTTTATATTTTACTATTTTTTCATTACAAAAATATACATTAGGGTGTGTCTAAAATTAACTTTTTTATTTTTCTGCTCCTACCACTAAACATTACTTACCAACCTAAGAAAAGTATTGGCTGAAGGCAAGCGCTGTAGGTAAATTTGTACAGGTCGTTCAAAAAGGTTTTATGATTTCCATATATGTAACACGTTAAAGAAATTACATCAGCTAAAAATAAAAATATTGAAGTCGCTTAGGTCTTATTTTGAAAAAGAAAGATTAATCTATATGCAAAAAAATATCTCAACACTTTGAGGTGTAGTACGATGATGTGAAGGATGATCTAAAAGGAGGATTCATTTATTGGCAATGCCCATAAATTAACCCTACAGCTTTTCATATAGCCGTTAAATGTTCACTCGCCGAATTTCCAAGAGGCATTGCGATATATTGGGGCAGTCGGCTGCAGCCGCAGGGGGGGGGGGTGGCTACTGACCCGGCTGACCCTGTACAAGCACAATGCCTCGGGGGAAATGCAAAATTAAATAAAAAAGATGAAAATTTAAATTTTTATATAGTCTTCTGATATTAGTGGTAAAGCTTCTTCTATGAGAAAGCATTTTCTGTATTTTTAGCTGCCTCATAGAGGAGGCTTCGCGAACAAAGGAATATTGTGCGAAAGCGACGTGAAATTTTCCATATTTATGCGAAAGCGATGTGAAAATTTCAATTTTCAACTTTTTTCAACGCCAACGCCGTGTTTCACTTTTATGCAAAACGGCTGGCCGATTCTCAGGTTCTGCGCGAAAAAATACACCAGCCTCGCGCATCACTTTGTCAGATCTGTGCTCGGCTTGAAACGATACATGGAATTGTGTCCTCAATGTTTTTTTGACACTTTCGATTTTTACTCAAGAAATCCATACACTGGGAAAAAAATGGATCGGAATAACCAAAAGTCGCGGTGACATACGTTCAAAGCTGTTATTTGTTTGGTACAAATAAAGCATTGTTTTATTAAACGATTATTTGGTTAAATTTATTCAAAATTTGTCGATTGAAGCAAACATTTTTGTTGTACCAACAAAATACACCTTTGAGCGTATGTCACCGCGCATTTGCTTAACCGAACTACTTCTTTTTCTCAGTGTATGATACCTGTTGGTCTAGGTGTTTGTGTATTTATTGCCATAGAACATGATAGGCACCTGGATTTTTGTGCGATGCCATCGAGAAGCAAAGAAAACTCTGTTTGAAAATACGCAAAATCACTCATTTTTTTAATATTGGCTATAAAAGTTCCCAATAAACTTTTTTCACTAATAGTTGCTCCGGGACTATATTTAATGTATTTTTCCACGCTGATCACGAATCTGCCACTCATTTTATTCATAATGAGATTGACGAAATGATTCTCCACATCATCGTTCTACACCTCAAATACTTTTTTTTACACATAGCTTAATCCTTCTTCTTCAGAATGAGCCTACAGCCAATGCAATTTTTTTATTTCTAGCTAAACGACAATCTCTTGAGAGAAAACAATTTGTTTAACGTGTTAAGTACCTGGAAATTATAAAACCTCTTTAAGCTACCTCTAAAAATTGAGTTACAGTGCGTGCCTTTGATGAGGACTTTTCTTAAATAGGAAACTAACGTTTAGAGTGGTGGAAGGGAAAAATAAAAAAAGTTAATTTTCGACACTCTAATATATTATATATATGTATATATACCGTACTCTATTTCGTCTTTGGCTAGCTCTATCTTCGTTTACTAGGTAACTAGTGTATTCGACAACAATGAACACATTGTTCGATATTTTTTTATTCTTTTTTTTAACAGTCGAAATGTAGAAAAAAAAATTCACTATGCTTCAAGAATTCGTCCAGTTAACAACAGCGTAACTTGGAGGCCCGCAAACACCGAAACTCCTACGCACCGGCTCGCACGCGAGCCGATCGTTTATGGAAAACAGACTGTAACGAACGAGAGAACAACCGGCTCTCTGTCGGATCTTTTTTTCTCCCGACGGTTAATCAACGCCCGTAATTAGTACGCTTACAGGCCGAAGGACGGATTGATTAGAACGGCCGGTGGGACAGTGACAACAGAGGTCCACGAGCCCCGACGCGAACACGTTACTCCATGCGCTGTTCTAAAAACACGGAACACAACACTCGAATCTCGTCACGCACGAAAAGTTCACTAAAAAAAAAAACTCGGCCCAAGCATCGGTGATTGAGCGAAAAAAATCTGCCGTCAATTTGCAGTGTTAAAAAACAAAACAGAAAAAGGAAAATAAATGAAAAAGCTTTTTTACAACTGTGCACCTCGTATTGTTTATTTCGTATTGTATATTTTTCACATCGCCGGGCACTGAAAGTTCAATAAAAAAAAAGTTGGTCGAAGTATCGGCGATTAAACGAAAAACATAATATGCCATAAATTCACAGCTGTTGCAAAGAATAATAATGAAAAAGCGTTTCTACAACAATGCGCTGTGTATTGTTTATTTTGTACTTTTTTCGCACCGTCCGACGCGAAAAATTCAATTAAAAAATCGGTCGAAGCATCGGCGATTAAATGAAGAAAAAAAAATCAGCCATGAATTCGCAGCGATTGCGAAAAAGACAGAAAACAACAAAAAATTAAAAAGCTTTTCTACAACAATGCACTATGTATCGTAAACTTTGTTTTTTTCGAATTGTCAGGCACGGAAAGTTCGCTAAACAAAAAGCTTGGCCGAAGCATCGGCGATTAAACGAAAAACATAATCTGCTATAAATTCATAGGAGTTACGAAAAAAATACGAAAATTAAAAGTGTTTTTACAACAGTGCTTTATGCATTATTTATTTTGTACAGCGGAGGGTTTATTTATGGTCATCTTCTAACATGTACATCAAAGTTACGCAATGCAGTTTACAGCTTTATACAGTCGTTTGCTATCGTTAATTTTTAACATTGTAAAAATACATGGTTGCCACGAAAGTGTCCAACTGGAATTCCCTGACTTCTTCCGGTTATCCAGAACAAAAATTAAATTTTTCCAATCTATCGATCAGGGTAGGAAAGGACAATTAAGAATAACGTAAAATATAATATATAATTGATTATTAATATACTAAGATAAATTCATAAAATTAAAAGTTCCCAACGAAACAATTTCATGACATAATCATATATATGCTGTATACAGTCGACAAGTTTGCTGAATCGAAAAATGTAGACATCGTGCAGCATGGAATTAAACGAAAAAAATCATATTAAAAAAACCTTCGAGGGTTTGAAAAAAATTCCGTGACTGTTCCCTGACTTTTCCAGGTCCCAACAAATGCCCCGACTTTTCCCGGTTTTCCAGGTCCGTGGCAACCATGTAAATACTACGAAGGGCATAATTGTATGGTGAAACGAAAAATGTAGACAACGTGCAGCATGGAATTAAACGAAAAAAATCATATTAAAAAAACCTTCGAGGGTTTGAAAAAAATTTCGTGACTGTTCCCTGACTTTTCCAGGTCTCAACAAATCCCCTGACTTTTCCCGGTTTTCCAGGTCCGTGGCAACATGTAAAAACTACGAAGGGCATAATTGTATGGTGAAATGAAAAATGTAGACAACGTGCAGCATGGAATTAAACGAAAAGAATCAGATTAAAAAAACTTCCAGGGTTTGAAAAAAATTCCGTGACTGTTCCCTGACTTTTCCAGGTCCCAACAAATGCCCCGACTTTTCCCGGTTTTCCAGGTCCGTGGCAACCATGCAATACTACAAAGTGCATAACTGTATGGTGAATCGAAACGAGAGTTGTTTTAACTTACCTAATACCATTCGACAGAATGTCTCTGTCGAATACGTTAAGGGTTGACGGAAATATTCGACGATCCATCAATGCACGAATAAAAGTGCACCGAACCCGAAACTATTGTACGGGATGCAATGAGAAAAATTTAACGTTTATATAGAGTCCCGCGAGCTCGTTGAAACTTTGGCTCTACGTCCGGCATAGTGCATTGCGCTTTTCGACTCAGGAGAAACTCTCGAAGCAATTTTTACTCGTTTCCGCGATTCATTCCCAGCGTTCAACGAGAGGATTTACCCTAGTTCTTCCAGCGGCCGAATTACGTGCGAATAGGAAACTACAAAAACGTTACAGTTCTCGACTCTCGAAGCGTAAAAATTTGGAAAAAACAGACAAAGCGTAGACATGGTGGCCGTTTTTTCCCCGGAAAAAAATTCCCTGACTTTTCCCTGACTTTTCACTGACCAATAAAAAATGTTCCCTGACTAAACTTCTGATGATCCCAATTTAAAAAAAATTAATTATGGAAATGAAAATGCCTAATTATTGGTATTAATATTTAATTCTATTTTTTTTTTTTTTTCAAAATGTTCCCAATTTTTTTTTAAGGCCCCCTTTTATGTACTTCGTATATATTTATAGAAGGACCAGCAACAATTTACTTTTTCCCTGACCAATTTTGAAATTCCCTGACTTTTCCCTGATTCCCTGACCAATATTTTTTTTCCCTGACTTTTCGCGGTTTTCCCGCTTTTCCCTGACCGCGGCCACCATGGTAGGCACACTTTTAATTCACACAGTTGAAGTTGTTTTTTTTTTTATATAAACGGATGAAAGGTTCAAAATTAAATAAGCGAAGCGCAAGGAATCTTACGACGACAACGTATTTAAAAAAAGGCACGAAGCTTCATAGTCGCTAATTTAGTTCAGTCAGAGCTTTCGTGCGGAAAAAGATCCATGCTGAGAGAAAAGGTAAAAAATATCGAAGGGTTTTTTGTCGCTTTATTCGTGCTGCGATTGGGTGCTGGGCGAGACTGAAGCTCGGAGTTATTGACGAGAAGCTTTAGCCGCATCGTGAACGAACAAAAAAAAAACAATTATTTTTTTCGGCCATTCGTGTTCAACACGAAAAAATACATGGAAGTGTGTGCGGATCATTCTTTGGGAAATTTCGACCCGACGCAAAAAAAAAAAAAAAAAAAATGGAAGCGAGCCCTTTATCATGTTTTTTTTACCCGTTATTCGTCTCCCCACACCGGCACGAAAATAGATTCTCTACCTCCTCGGGTACCCCATCGTATTATCTCTCCCATTATTCTATGTAGACACGACAGAGTCCCGGGGCTTTTTGCAATTTCATTGCAAAGCATATATACATTTCGCTGTTCCAAAACAGCCACCATTGCAATTTTTGTTTCTCGTAAAAACGATTCATTGAACCAACTTTCGTCGTTTGGTGTTTTAAGCTCATACACTAGAAACTCGATTATCCGAACTTTCGTAATCCGAACTCGCCATTATCCAAGCGGTGACTTGCTTTATCCGAATTTTTATTATCCGAACCATGGCCCAAAATGTCGATGTCATTTCATCGTCGCCGGCTACTTTGTTGCAAGCGCTATCAAGCTTGTATCGAGCGTCTATGAGGTAAAAGTACCAATGGCCGGACACCTAAGGGAGCCCCAGTACCCATGCATCAAAAATCGTATTTCTATCTAGTGATGTGAGTTTGTAAATGACCGGTTAAATAGCCCGGTAAATAACCGGTCAATTAGCCGCGGCTACCACCGTATTTTATCGGCGATTATTTCCTTATTTTCTTAACTTATTTGCTGATTGGTACACTGAAAAAATATTCGCTTGCGGGCAGCCGAAGAAAAAAATGTTTGTTTCAATTCTACTTTCAATTATTAAAATTCCATATGATATTGAAACAACAACAGTAAGACTGTCAAGGTGACACGTTATCGTTTCGATCCGGTATGAAATTGTACGAATTCAGAGTAGAATTGAAACAATTTTTTTACTTCTTTGGCAGCCCCCAAGCAAATTTTTCTTGAATCAATGATATTTTAAAATAAATAAATCCAAAGTCGACAGATTTAGCATGATTCCTTGTTGAAAAAGAGTCAGGATAGCGTTTTTTGTTCAGTTCTATGTGAATTTGTATATAGGAACGATAACCGTAATATGATCCGGAGATTTCGAGAATTAAAATGGTGTCCGAAAATATTGAGCTTTCCGAATGTTTCGATGAGAATTATTCAATTAATAATATCGGCTATCAGTCTGCCGGCGATGATCTTGTATAACGTATAGAAACACGTTACGTTTGTGTAAGAATCGATAATTTGTAAATTTATTGTCGATCATGAAATTGTAGTCAATAAGCTTTCGGTTTAAATACATATGTTGTAATTTCGCGTGTCAAATTATTCTCCCGATCAAACGACGTGAGCCAAGTTCTGATCTTTCGTAACATTTTTAAGTTCCAAAGTAATGCCATCACGTAGGGTCATACATATGTAAAATAATACTTTATCATATTACTATTTTTTTTCGAAACTTAAGTAGCGCCACTTAAAAATGTCCATAATACAACTCTCATTTGACTAGCTAATGTGCAATTACTGCCTTAATACCGAGACACGCGATGCGTAATGAGATCTAATAACCCGAAAGAGCAAAGCGTTTCACGAACGAACGTAACGTACTAATGAATATGTATTACAACTGGAGCCAATTCTGGCAGCAAAAAAAAAAAAAAAAAACATTCCGGCCGGCTTCCAGAGGTGTCGTTCCGACAACTTACTACCTCGATGTCTCTACGATCAACAGCTTAATCCCATTGTACCGATTCACGACATTTGACACAGTGCATCGAATGAAACCACAGAGGCCATATACACACTGCATTAAATGTCGCGCTCCACCTAACCGACAACACTTCGCTGTATATTTTCAATGCGTAACCGAGCCTGTAACAATTCGAGATTGACCCTACGAGACGCGGATATTTAATTGCGAAGGAAAGCATCGTTTAAGTCGCCAAGTGACAGCAAAAAAAAATGGCGCCTACGTCAAGCTAACGTCGCTGGTATGTCAGTAGATTCTCCGTCGAATGTGAAAGATTCGTCGACAGATTTACACTAGTCGATAGAAAAACGCACGAGAAAGAGAATATGCGCGACTGGCGGACCGCTCGAGATTTTTTTCGCGTCGCAAAATACTCGAAAATGCGGAGTAACGTCGAGTTCTCGAAGCATTTTACTGACCCGCGCATAGTAAGGTAAACGTACCAATGGCCGGACACTTAAGGGAGCAGTTCCAGTCCCTGGACATGCATGAAAAATCGTATTTCCATCTCTCTTGCACTCATGTCTTGTCCGGCCACTGGGACGTGCCCAGTCATTGGTACGTTTACCTTATACAACGCCGTCGCGGGAGGTCCTGGCGCTGCGATCGACGGGGACCGCAAACAAGAAAACGTGTACGATCTGCGCACGCGCACTGTATTAAGTATTGAAGCGTGAGTCTACGCTCGCAAATCCACCGTATTTCTCCAGTGGGACGCTGTAGACCTATTGTCACGGCTTCGCGTATTAAAATCTTGAGTTTTAGGTTAGAAAATAAGCACGGGTGTTTGGTTCGTTCACCTGTCGAGAGGCGATCGGAGCCTCGGTGTAAAAAAAGTGGATACATGGGTAGGCCCCGAAAATAATATTGCATCTACGAAAATCGTAAAACCGCTTCGACATGTTTCGGCCTCGCGATAACGCGGAGGCGTGTAAACAGTGTCTGCGCCATTTCGACAAACTTCGTTCATGGTTATTTACGCTCACGTAGATTGTCACCCGCCATTTAACAAGCTAAAGGCGCTCTCCTCGATGTCGTCGGTATGTCGGAAGAATTTGTGTCGAATGTGAAAGATTCGTCGACAAGTGTACACTCGTCGATAGCAACACGCGAAAGAATGAGACTATGCATTACTGGCGGATCACTCGCGACTTTTTTCACGTCGTAACATAGACGCGGGATCAAGGCAGCGAGTGACGTCGAGTTCTCCGAGCGTTCTACTGACGCGCGCGTAGTAGAACATCCATCGCCGTCGCGGGAGGTCCTGGCGCTGCGGTCCGCGGGGCCCGCAAGCTAGCAAACAAAACCGATCTGCGCACGCGCGTAGACCTATTGTAGCGGCTTCGCATTTTTAATCGCGTTTTCGGTTAGAAAAGAAATTCGCGAATATTATTATTTCACCTGTCGACGAGCGAGCGAAGTCTCGGTGCATAAAAAGTGGATACATCCGTCAATTCCGAAACTAACAGTGCACCTACGAAATCGAACATGGCTTCGATATTTTTTGGCGTCGCGGTAACGTGGAGGAATGTAAGTAAACAGCGTCCGCACCAATTGGGCAGCCATCGTCCGTTGTTATCTGCGCTCGCGTAGATTTCCACCAGCCATTTAACAACTCGCGTTTGGTTCGATTAATAAAACTGAATAAACGTGCTCGTTCGGTTTCGAGATTAATGATACGAAGCATCACGTTTTTTTAATGCAGTGAAGTGGGGCGTGATTTGCGCTCGCGTGGATTATCCTTCCGCGTTTGTATCAGTTACGTCTCATCGGATCAATAAAGTTGAACAAACGTATGTGCTCAGTTTCGTAGTGAATAATAGAAAGTGTCGCGGTTTTTTTTCTTTTGCAATGAAATGTTTCGTTCAGTGCAATGATAAATATATATGTATATCGGTCGCCTATAAGTTGCAAATAAGTGCAGTTTCGGATTTGGTGAACATTCGAATTGGATCAGCCGTTCATACGAGGGTCATCGACGTAGTCGGGAGAGTGGCTGTGACCCACACGAGACATCTTGGAGGTTTGAGGTGCATAAATTATGACATTTTTCACTGGACCCCACAGGGTACAGTGAGCTATTTGGCAAGTCGATTAGACGCTCACAGGAATACTCACAGATATTCACGGAAACTTACAGATACTCACACGGATACTCACAGATACTCACGCATATACTCGCATAAACATTTAGATACTTGGACAAACATTCACAGATGCTAGCACAAACATTCACAGATACTAGCACAAACATTCACAGATACTCGCACAAACAGTCACAGATACTCGCCCAAACATTTACAAATGCTCACACAAACATTCACAAATACTCGCACAAACAGTCACAGATACTCACGGATACTCAGAGGACACTCACGCGTATACTCACAGACACTCACGCGTATACTCACAGTCACTCACGCGTACACTCACAGACACTCACGCGTATACTCACAGACACTCACACCGATACTAATACGGTACTCGCGGATACTCACGGATACTCATATGGTACTCACGAATACTAACACGGATACATACAGGTGCGCACAGAAACTCACAGGTGCTCACAGAACTCACAGGTGCTCACAGAACTCACAGGTGCTCACAGAACTCACAGGTGCTCACAGAACTCACAGGTGCTCACACCACTCGCACAGATACTGCAAGCGCGCGAGCCACATGACCGCAAGATTATTATGTTACTAATGATCACAGCAAAAACGAATAGACAACGGTCTGTAGAAGCAAATTATAATAGTATATTATGCCACAAGGGAGGAAAGTGCGTCTTTTCACCGAGTGCGAAGTTTGATGCCCGAGCAAAGCGAGGTCAGAAATTCGCACGAGGTGAAAAGGCACTTCCTCCCGAGTGGCATACGATATTTTTTGCCCGACTATGCTAAAAAGTGGCCACATTTCTATGCCTGCAATGGGGATGGAAAGTTGTCCGCCGCAGTAGCTACTTTTCGGCCCGCTGGGACTATTTTTCGGCACGCTGGGACTACCTTTCGGCCCGCTGTTGCTACTTTTCGGCCCGCTGTAGCTACTTTTTCGCCCGCTGCGTTACTTTTCGGCCCGCTGCGATACTTTTCGGCTGGCTGCTTTTCTTTTTGGCCCGCTGGTCAAGAATCGACAACTTTCCGCCCCCGTTGCAGGCATGGAATGTGGACTTTTTAGCGTAGGCGGGCAAAATAGTATATTATGCCACAAGGGAGGAAAGTGCGTGTTTTCACCGAGTGTGAAGTTTGATGCCCGAGCGAAGCGAGGGCAGAAATTCACACGAGGTGAAAATGCACTTCCTCCCTTGTCGCATACGATATTTTTTTCCTAACTTCGTTAAAATAACCACATTTCTTGCGTCGCAAAATCGTGATATTTGCCAATGACCATTACTCCCCGGGAGTAATAGCGCTTGCAGAGGGAGTAATGAGTACTATTACTCCCTAGGGAGTAATGGAACTGTACTGCGCATGCGCACAGGTTAGTAATGATCATCGGTCAAAAATAGGCAATTTTCCGCCCATATTGCACGCAAGAAATGTGGCTATTTTAGCAAAGACGGGAAAAAAGGTTATTTTTCTACCAGTTTATTCTGGTAAAGCTAATACTATTTACTATAAACAAAAAGGAATACACTGTGCCCTACCGGTGAGGTACAGTTAGCCATTCGGCACATTTCTTTCAATCGAATTATTTAAATAATTCCACCCTTTTTTCGGTACTAATATAGCAAGCACATATACACGAAGATCTATAGAGGACAATTATGAAGGTTGTTTTTCTATTAGTTCATCCAGGTGAGACTAGTATTCATTAAAAAAATAGTGACAGACTGTGCCCCACTTTCTACTAAGTTACACGCTAAAAACACCTATTGTGAGTAGCTACCATCCTGCATTTTTCTACCTTACGGACGATACAGGACTATAATATAAATTTTAAAAAATATCTTCGTTAATACATTTCATTCGTTTTCTCGGCTGCCCACGATAAGATAGACTAAGTGAGGCAGACAATGAATGATATAAACGTGCCTCGGGGGAGGACGAGAGAACGAGAGCTCTGCTGCAAGCCGATCCGAACTACTCGGATTTCCGTTGATGCGTGGGAGGGGCTCTTACGGATACGTATGGACTCGTGCCAATATCTGGATAATGTCTATTCCCGTCGAGAAATCGAAGCTTTAGCCGGCCCAGGCTGCTCCCGAGCTCGGATTCTGCTCTTTACCTTTCGATTCAGGGTAAATATTTGAATGAAGAGAAAAAAAAGGAAAAAAAGAAAATAAAGAACGAACATGAGAAATCGACCCGTGGCTTATCGAATTTTCAAGTCAGCAACTGAGGCTCGGTCGCCGGCGTAAAGATTTGAAACCGTACGGATGGCAAAATGCATAACGGGCAAATCACTTTCGTTGATGTCAATTAATTTCGCGTTCGCGAAATCACTTGCCATGGATGCGCGCCGCTCAGAGTGGCAGTTGGAGATCCCAGGCATGGCTTCTGGCGTCGCTCTCACACCTCTGTATTTATACGAGCGCTTCGTGCCCCGCGTGTCTGTTTACTATAAAGCTCCGCTAATACGCTCCCCCTATTCTTAGTAACGGCGTGAAGGAGAGGAGCGTGAGCGTACAGCACAGAGTCAGGATTTTTCTACGCGGGCCATGAGTTTAACCCTTCTACCGACGCACCTTTTTCCCGACGAAAAAAATGCTCACTGAGGCCTCGAATATTTTCTCTATCAAAATAGGCTAAAAATAATCTCGAAAAAAAATCCCTTCCCAAATATTTATACCAAAGTAATAAGGATTTTTTAAATGAAATTTCCGGTCGAGAAATCTTTTTCGGGACACATCGGCACTCGTGGATTTTTTTGTAATTAAAATTTAACAAGATACCTAAAAATAACTGCTCTGCTAACGTAGCGAATACGCAGCGCTGGCGGTTAAAGGGCTCGAGTAGATCCGTCACTCGTTATACTTTCCATCGGATTTCCTTTCCATCCACGGATATCTGTGTCGAAGGGAGAGGCTAAAATTTAATTAATCGTCCCGCGATAACTATTTCCATCACTCGGGTGGGATTAAACCGGAAGGTCTCCTGGCGGTAATTCAGTCACGTCGCATTAAAGCCGCCACACAATCCCAGCGCGTGTACGTCGCCGGTGAAATGCGATACGCTAAATCTTCAATTTACTCGGTACTCGTACATTTTTTTTTTAAATAAAAATTTAACAATTTATTGCTAAATAGTTGTTTCATCAACGTAGCGAATACACTGCGCTGACAGTTAAAGTGTTCGAGTCGATCCGTTACTCATTGTGCTTTCCATCGGATTTCCGTTCCGTCCACGGATATATCGTGTCGAAGGGAAAGAGTAAAATGTAATTAATCGTCCCGCGATAACTATTTCCATCACTCGCGAGGGATTAAACTGAAAGGACCCATGCCGGTAATTCAGTTACGTCGCATTAACGCCGCCACGCAATCGCAGCGCGTGTACGACGCCGGTGAAATGCGATACGGTAAATCTTTGGGGACTGCTTTATTTTATTTTTTCTGCGAAACACACACATGGAACACATACATGCAAAATTGTATAGTAACACGCGTTACGGTGCTGCACCCTGTGCCGCACAGAGGGGGGGATAAGATGATGGATGGGGAAGGCTTGACCTTAAGGGTCGACGTGCGTTAGAGGCAGGTGCAAAAAAAAAGTAAAGCAGGTGCAGCTCGATACGGATGCTTTTACCGGTGGCTCCGAGCGGAATAGCGATATGGTAATACGTCGTCAAACACGCATACGGTGAACGGTGGAGGGGGGTAAAACGGAACACCACGGAGGCAAAACGCACTGGTGTCCCCCGTTCGGGGTGAGAATTTCTTACTTTTATGCCCCGCTGAAAATTGTCAAGGAATGGTCCGTTTTGCCCCGCTCTTCCGCTCTTCGCTATACATTACGGTCATTCCGGCAGCTACGATCGCAATTGACATTACGCAAGGTGCACATACTCTCGTTCCGAGAATCGCCGAGTTCCAACGAATTCCGAGCGTACCAACAAATCGCTCGACAATAATTCCTCCTAACGGAAGCGGTGCATTAAATACTGTGGATTATGTGGAATGCTCGAGAGGTTGAGTTCGTCGACTCACGGCTCGCAAGCAGCGGATTTAGTCGATGGGTGCGTCGTGCAAAGCGTTGTCCCGAAATGATTGATATTAATTCCCGACGATTGATCCTTGAAGCTTTTTTTAAAGAAAAAAAAAAGTTTTAACTCATCAATTCGACGACATGAAATTTTTAAGGATAGATATAACGATTGTCTGGTAATTTACAACCGGAGGGATGGAGCGAGCCAAAAACGTTTTCGGGTCGAAGCGCGACCTGAATTCAACCCCCTGACGCACGTCGATCGTCGCGACCTGACCGCGAGGTGCAAACGAGGTCAGTCACCATGACGTCGATCTTCGTGCAAACACGCAAAAATATATTCCACCCTCGACCACATCGATTAATTATTGAAATTTACTTCTTGAGTCATCAACTTCGAGCCTTGTAGACCGCACATGGGTCTGGTGGAAAAAGACCCTCGAGCTGTTCCGAACAGATCTTGCCTAAAAACTTAAGAAAATAATAATAAAAAATAATAATAAATTTAAATCGTACGAGATATTCTGTCCAAAACGCGTAACATCTTTGATATTCACTATATATCTACATTGATATTCACTATACATCTACATTGATATTCACTATATATCTACATTGATATTCACTATATATCTACATTGATATTCACTATATATGTACATGGCGCCTCTCGCCAGACATGTTGCTTGCATCCTGTCGTCTCGGTTTCGACTACGACAAAGCAACAACAAAATATTGATTTTCGCACGAAGTTTTGCGACGACGAAGACGCGTTTTTCTTCCGGACCCATGTGCGGTCTGTGGGTGCCTTGCGTGTGCCGTTTGATCGTGGAACATCAAAACGTGATTTCACCGATTCGACGCGAGACTGAGAGACATCGATAATCTACTTTTTTCAAAAACAGAAATCCTCTCCTTTTCCATGTTTTCCGACAAGTTCCTTCTCAGCGACACCTCAGAGCAGTCTCGCGCTCGTTCCTACCTACGAGGATGCACACACCGATGCATGGACTCACCTCGAACCTCGGTCGACTGTCTCTGGAAGGGTAGTGTGGGTTAACGATGCTCGGCCAGCAGAAGCACCGAAGGGAAAGCCAGAGGCGTCAACAAATTTGCGCCTCGTACGCGCTGGGTTATATAGCGATCGATCTCCTCTCTCACGCTCGTCCCATGCTTCTTGCCGTGGCGACTTCCGTCTCGACGGTGCGTCGCTGCCCGAGGGCCTTCGCGGCGTTCAATCCCGTCCCCGACACTCGGTGTCTTCGATTTCGCCGGAGATTCAACTCCAGGGATGCAGCCCGAAGTCCACCGACCGCCAGTACTCCTCTGTAATTTTAACCTCTCGCCTTATCTCGCTATCGTATCTTCGACGTCGGTCCTCCCCGTTCGCCACAAGGCAGCTCGGGGCCCGCGGGCGCGAGACGAAATCACATTTTCACGCCGAGAGCTCGGTTGGACTCGATTATATATCTTTTTTTCCGCACTCTCCGCGCTCCCCTCACGATGGAATAAAAAAAACACAGCCGCACATGCACACTCTGACACACACACACGCGCGCACGCTGAGTTGCTGGTTATCGGCGGCAGCAGCAGCAGCGGCACACTCCGGCGATCCTCGACGCCGCGCGAAACTACCGTTCGGTATTACGAGCTTCGTGAACGACCGACGTCGCTCTTGCTGCGCTTCACGTCCTCCCCATGCTAACGGCACGCTCGGGGGGGTTACAAGCGAGAATCAACATGGGCTCTCGTGCTGTTCCGCTGCCGCTGCTATGCCGCTTACTGCTCGACTGGCTGTACTTCTCTCGGCGCTGCTCGTGCGCTCGGACTCTGCGTCGCAGGGGAGGCGGATGCACGGCGGGAGGGAGGGAGGGAGGGTAATGAAGTGTGGGGAGTAGGATGGAGCGAGAGGGTTGCAGGCGCAGACGCGCTCGGCAGCTCGAAGGGGTCGCGTGTGTTGAGCCGCGGAGGGCGCGCGCGCGTCTGCACTCCCCTGACGCTCCCGGCCGCCATCTTGGCTGGCGCGGAGTGGGGGTATACTACCATGGCCGAGGGTGTAAGCGACGACCGTAGTATACTATATTCGCACGAGCACCGAGAACACGCCGGCGCGCACCGTTGTTCTCGCGTCCTATGCTTCTTCCTCGTTCTGTTCCTTTCTCTTCATCCTCTTCCTCTTCCTCTTCTTCCTCGTGCCTCAACCGCTCCCCAATCAGCCGACTGGCATAAGCTCGCCTCTCTCGATCCATTATACTCCGATGTATTCAGCGGGAGACAAAAGCATCGGGCACGTTATCCCAGCGTGATGCGTGGCGCGGCGCCACGCATCGGTACTCTCCTGCAGACCGATCGATCGGTCAACCAGCCAACGGACACGGCGCGTTTTCACACGGCGAATATTTAAGAAGGACCTAAATGTACCAGCCAGGCTCGCCATCTACAATCGACGTACCCGATGTCCAACGCGAGGGAGGATTCGTAATCTTTATTGGGTAAACATTTTTTTCGACGGAGAGTACGGACATTCGAAAAGGGTTGGACATTCTACGAATGCTCGTCGTCGACAATCGTTGTTCTTGTTAAGGGTGGGATTTTTTTTTTTTTTTTTCTAAAAATATTTGTTGTCTCACTGGCCTCATTCCCGCGCTGCAGGCACGTAGCCTTGAAACTTGATGTTATAAAATAAAAGTTTGAAGAAACTTTTTTAATGCCTTTTTTTGCTATCGAACAATTTTGAATTTTTTTTACCCTCTGCAAAAAGTGGCGATTTAGGCTATTTTCAACGAACGATATGCTGAGCTTTCCTTTTTTTGCCGTGCCAGGATGACGGTTTATTTGTTTGAAAAGATTTCGTGTGAGTGCAGACGGCAGGTGCAAAGTATGAAAGGGTTGAAAACCGTGCGACGCGGTGTCCTGGGAGATGAAGAATTTGCCAGCAGTTCTTGGCGCGGCAATGTCGATTCGAGGACCGAGATTAAGTCTCGTTTTCTTCTTTACATTTTTTTTTTTTTTTTTTTTTTTTTTTAACGCACATGGTTTTTGGTATCGAAAATTAAAACGCAAGCCTGTGAACACTGAACTCGTTCATATAAATGATTTATTACTTGTTAGTACGTACATTTGCGCCAGCACAAAAAAAAATGATCGAAGGAGGGCAGCGTCATATAAAATGAGAATGACGAGGAAAAACGTCGTACGATAAAGTTTTCTCAACTTTGTCATTCATTAACGGTACTTATCCGAGACTAGACATTCGGTTAATCGATCGTGCGCTCCTCGTGCCTCTTCATCTCGTTTTAATTGTCTAAAAATTTCGCGACTTCTTCACCGTTCGATAAAGGTCGTAATTTAATGTGAAAACCGGTTACCTCCCTTGTACGGAGATGAACTTTCGAACATTCACACACACACGCTTCCGGTCTCTGTAACGCACGCAAAACCACGTTATCGAATTTTCTTTGACACATCCGAGAGTTCTAATTTTTCTCGACGTTAAGTCGGAATCTCGATTGACGAGTTACGTTTTGTCGGTGAATTTTTTTTTTTTGCTGTTTCAGGCTCCGTCAATCTCGCTCGCGTTATTTACACACGGAAAAAGTTACGGGCAGGGGGCAAAGGGTGGGGCGAGGGTCTTCATCGAGTTTCGTATTTACAAGGGCAGTGTTAGACGAGCCCAAATTATGCTCGGGCAGGCACTATAGTTTTACTCTTCGCAATTGCGTTCCGCACTTTCGCATTGTTCTTCATCTTTTTTTTTTTAATTCCCGCAATAACAATCTCGCGGATCGCCGAAGAGCCTCACTATAAAGATTCAAAATTTCTCATTCTGACGAGGCTTCGTGGGAAAAGCCTCTCCGTCGATTGATCCTCGGTCGCGTGTAACGTCCCACTCGCGTGATCGCGTAACAATTTTTGTCCGTTTTTTTTTAATTCAAATTTTCTTTTACTCTTTATATCTGAATAATCATAATATTTTATTGCGAATCCGGGTGTTCGTTGTCGTCGGTGCTCGACCGTGCCAGGCGTTCATGCGCGACTTTTATAATCTCTCCGCTCATGCATCGATCGTTCTTCGCATTACCGGTTCGCTCTTATAAATCACAAACTTCTAAACAACATAGGTTCGCCGTGAATCTACAAAAATACTTGTCAAATTTTCTTGTACACTGTGTGCTCGCGTGCGCGCGACGAAACACGTGATTTTACTTTATGTTGTGAATTATTTTTCGTTGTCTCAGTCGGGAGAAAGAACATTTTTCTCTTTGTGTCGTCGAACGTTTAATTCGAATAAAAAAATATGACGGAAGGCCGCCATCGACTATTTTTAGTTCGGTGTAACATTGAAATCATCGACGTGGAACTCGTCGGAATTGGGTCTGAGAACGGTTAACGTATAAATGTGATAGCTGCTCGGCAATAAGAGCGCTCGTTCGTTTCACACACTTTCTCGCCGTTGGGGCTACGGATGAGAAAAAAACCTCTCCGCACCTCCGCGGCTACTTGCTCGGTACTCTGCACTTCTATCAGAAACACGGGTCTACCGGAGGAGGAAAAGTAAATGAAGAAGGAACAGTTACGATCCATCCATCATCGAAGCTCCGAGCCTACTTCGACAACACCGGCTCGGAGCAGCCTCGGCAGTAGATAATAATATAAATAATGCGCGACGAAATATCGTGTATCTCGCTCGTATCCGACACCACAAATGCTCTTCATATCTCGTTACTTTCTCATTTTTCCTACTCATTTTTTTCAATTTTTTTTTCTTTTCATCGCACTTCAATCGTTTTTTTCATCCATTCATTTAACTAAAACTTCCAGCGGATTTTTTCTCGATGAAAAAAAAAGCGACGGAACTCTTCAACTACAATGGTCCCAGGATGAACGAGTCCTCGAAATAATCGACGATAAAGGAAACGGCTAAGTTAATACTTGTAACGTAGATAAATATAAAAAAGCCCTCGTCTAGGATCGTTCGGGAGTTTATCTCGATCGACGCGACGATGGAGAGGATTACGGTTTTTTTTTTTCACGCTCGCCTAAATACGACCGACCCGAACGGATTTCAACTATCGGCGGAGAACGATCGCCTCTCGGCCGGGTTTCGTCAGGAAAAGAGCGTCGCCATGGAGTCTTCATGATCGGATGGACGACGTGCTCGACGAGGACGACACAACGCGATTAAGCTTGCTGTCGATTATTATCTCGTCGCCGTTTCGTATGTTGTACCGGTAGAGCTGCTTGTTCGGGTATAGCATCTCCTCCGGACCATACTGGGCCTTCATCACCTGTAACATTAAAAAACATCGTTAGACATGCAGCCACGAGATTCACGAGCAGAAGGGAGGCCACATCATTTTGCCGAAAGTACAATCGACCGAATCGTCGGGTGGCCAAAAATCATGGGTCCGAACGGACTTCAGCCCGATAGTCAAACTTCCGAAACTTTATTTTTCCGAATCGTAAACTTCCGAAGCTTTATTTTTCCGAATCGTCAAATTTCCGAAACTTTATTATTCCGAATCATTTCGGCAAACGCTACTCTTCGCAAATAATAATTGGCCGAATATTATTCCTCCACATCGTCATTTAACCAAACGTCATTTTTCCGAATACTAGTTTCACCGAACTTCATTTCCACGAATCGTCAAGTAGCCGAATGAGCATTCTTCCGAATAGTATTTATCCCAAATGCCATTTATCCAAAGAATCATTTGTCCGAAAAGACATTTACCCAAAAAGTCATTTGTCCGAAGACATTTATCCGAAAAGTCATTCGTACTGAATATCTGCGATTTATATTCAGTAGAGTAGACTAGACTACATTAATATTACTTAGTTTCGTAATTCGGTTGATTGGCGACTCGGACGAATGACCATTCGGAGGAATAACGCTCGACCAATTACTATTTCCGAAGAGTGACGTTCACTAAAACGAAGATTCGAATTAATAAAGTTTCGGAAATTTGACAATTCGGAAAAATAACGATTTAGCAGTTGACGATTCGGAAAAATAAAGTGTCGAAAGTTTGACTATTCGGATAAAGTGCGTTCGGACCCATGACTTTTGGCCATGCGATGATTCGGCCAATTGTAGTTCGGCAAAATAATGGGGCTCCGCAGAAAGTCAGCTCTCAAGGACGTGTAATTAATTGCACGAATTCCCGTAATTACTGCGCGAATGGATTTCAAATAAATTTCGATTTTAAATACCTTCGTTCATCAAACGCTAGACAGTTCGAGCAAGGAATTTTGAGGATCGGTGTTCGAGGTACAAATTCGCAGAGGTGTGACGGAGGATCATGAGCGTTAATGCCGAGAGGGTAACGACAACTAAATCGCGATCTCGCGACTCGCGAACCATTGCTCGAGGAACCAAAAGTTCTGAAAGGAGCGTTGAAAAAAAAAACGGGATTATCAATTGGTGTAAATATAACGAACCTGATCGACGTAGAAGAGTCTCATTCTGTTGGCCGGAATCTTAACCATGGACTCCAACTTTGTTTTCAGTTCGAAAACCGTTCTGTAAACGTCCACCGAACGTACCTGCAGCATGAGAGTTTGTATATCAATTACATGAGTACGATCGTGGTAAAGTAGGATTATGTTAATGCCCGGTGAGAAAAAAAAACATTTGTCGCGCACAGGTGGCCGGGGAAACGATATTTGCACAGACGCAAAGCGAGTCTGCGGTCGGATAACGAACGCAGTGTAACCGGAACTGTATCAGAGGCCGCTGCGTTTATCGGCCATACGCAAACAAACCTCAACGAGATCGCCGTACGTGAACGTGACCTTGACTCTCTTCTCCGGTGTCAGATCGACGTGCACGAGCGGATCCAATTTTCCGTGAATACCGACGAGTTCCGAGAATCTGAAAAGACGAGGAAGAGCAAAAATTATTAATTGTATTCGATCGGTAATTAGTGGGGAAGCTTGTCCTCGAAGGATTTAACTTTCAACGAGCGTCCCATCGATCGGGCAGCGTCTCGATTTCATTTCAGGCCATTCTATTTGCATTCCGAGGACAGAAACGCTCAAATTTTTTACACGGTTAATTTTTGTCAAGGGAGAGAACTACCTCTCCGGACGGTCGGCCTCAGGCTTATCCATGTAGTATCGAATGAAGGCGCGCTCAGCATCCTCGCGTTCCTGAGACGAAATGACCCCACCACCGTTCAGGGTTTCCACGTTCGGAAGTCTGGCGATCAGTAATTGTCGCCTCTCGTGCTCAGTGTACTCTCTTGGACTCTGCAATTTTTTTGTAAATTATTAAATGAACTGGTAAAATAAATAAATAAAGAAATAACTGGGGGAGCGTTGGAGCACAGTCATTTTTTTTCGTTCTTCAATAAAATTACCCTTGCCCTGGGAATCCCATAGTCTTCGTGTAAAATTGAGTTTCAAATATTTTCGAAAGGCTTTGGCCATTACGTCGATTGCCACAAAAGAAGCGAATCCTCAACGAAAGGAAAATACTCTTGGTAAAAAAATGTTACTTAAAACTATTGTTTAAAAATGTCATTTAAAAATACTATTAAAAAATGTTATTTAAAAAACAAGAACAACAAAAATTCCAATGAGCCATCGACCGGAGTCCTTCAGCTGGCACATTTACATCTCGACCACTCACAACTCTACCAGAAAACATCTCTACCATATTACAACTCTACCGTATTAGAACTCTACCAAAATCTTTACCACTGAATAAAAAAACTCTCCTCGAATTGAAATAAAACTCTACCGGAATTGAAATAAAACTCTACCGGAATTGAAATAAAACTCTGCCGGAATTAAAATAAAACTCTCCCGAAATTGAAATAAAATTCCGGGAGAGTTTTTTTCTTCAGTGGTAGAGATTTTGGTAGAGTTCTAATACGGTACAGTTGTAATGTGGTAGAGTCGTTAGAGCTATCTTTTTTGGTAGAATTATTATCCGGCAGACTTGTTTTCTGGTAGAGTTGTGAGTGGTAGAGATATAAATGTGCCCTTCAGCTCTATTTAAAAAGTGTTATTGAAAATGTTATTTTAATAACATTTTATTACCATTTAAAAATGCATTAAATGTTAACATTTAATGTTATTTAAATAACATTTTTATGTTATTTCAAAATGTCTTATACACAAAAAAAAAACTTGCAGACTGTGCCCAACTTCCCCCTACGAGCGCGCCTCGGTTTAATGCAACTGGTTACCTCGAAGAGAGGGCAGCTCTGCATCCTCAGCGATTTGAGTGCTGGGAATCTGGCGAGCCTCTCGACGTCGTCCCACGTGGACAGCAGTGTCCCATTGACGTTCAAGAACCTCAGCATCCTGAACGGATCGTGGGACGTGCCTCCCTTGTTTCCGCTGCTCTCGCACTCGCTCTCGGTTCGGTTGTAACTTTTCTCGTCGCCAAATATCCTCTCAGTATCGTGACGATTTTTCGAGGATGACTCGGCATCCCCCGGCACTCGTTCCAAATTTTCATTCTCATCCTCCTTCGTCCCGATATTCTCCGTTCCATTCTCCAGCACTTGCTGCTGCTGCTGCTGCTGCAACCGCTTGCCCGGATCGACGTTGAGATTCTCCTCCAAGGCCAACGACCTTATCGGACACTCGGCCAACACGAGGCTCTCCAAATTTGGAAAAACGTAACCGAGCTTCGATATCTCCGTCCATGTCTCGATCGGGTTTCCGGTGAAGTGCAATTTTCTCAATGCCTCGTTTTTGTTCTCGAGCTTCGTGTGATCGAGCTCGACGTTTTTGTACTCGTTCAATGACAAATGCAGTTCCTCGAGGTTCTCGAGAAGCCGCACGAGATCCTGGACGGTCGACCACGTGACCCTCGTGCCGTTCAGCACGAGGTTCCTCAGCGACTTGTAATTTCCGTCCTTTATCATCAACGACTCGGCGAGGCTGTTGAAGCTCAGATTGACGAACTTTATTTTTGGCATGTGCTGAAGAATACCGAAAACCTCGTCCCACTGGGAGAGCTTGTTCTGGGCAAGATCGAGCTCCTCGACGTTGCGACACTTGGTTCGCAGCTTCTCGTCGTCATTTCCGGCGCACTCGATGTCGCAGTCCTGCAGCACCAGCAGAGCCGGTACCGTGTGGCGAGGCGACTTCTTCGGTATGAAGATGCTTATCGACAGAGCCGCCTTCGGCGAACTCGACTCGGTCTCCTCGTCGGTCAGCGAACAGTCCGTCGTCGAACTGCCGTACTTCAGTTCCAGTGCTTCCAGCAGAGACGGCATCTTTACAGCATTCTGAAATTATAAAATTATTTCTTTAATTTTTTTTCTATTAATTATAAAAAATTATTTTCTTATTAACCCTTCAAGTACCGGGGACTTTTTGTCGATCTCAAGCGACCATGGATTCTTTTAAGGACATGTGAAACGATTCAGTCGGTAACCAAAATCTGTAATGAATGCGATTCAGAGACCGTAGACTTTGCGGGAAAAAGCAAAGCATTAGCGGATGTACAATTTAATACCGCGTCCGATGGTGCTACCGTTTTATCCGAAACGTCAACCGGTTTTAAATGGCATTGATTCGAAAAATGCATCTATCTCTCTCGCACTCATATGTCACGTGGTACATCTTTCACATGCCCTTAAGTACAAATACGGATGTTCGTAACACATTTTCTTCTGCATTATAAAAAAAAAAAACAACACTTCGAGTATTTGAATTTTTACAATTTTTTTTTAGCACATTGACTGGTTATTCGCATCGTTCGAAGGTTGCGTCTTGGCAAATTCTAGTTCCTCGAACTAGAATTTACCAAGGATCCGGAGCGTGAAGGGTTAGAAGATGTTTGTCGATTAAGGGTGTTTGTAATACCCTGTCGGTAACGAATCGCCTTTCCTATTTCCTGCGAGACCGTTAATAAGTTCGACAAAAAAGAATTGGGTTTTGCGTTTATCTACCGATTACGAAAACTTAATTTGCTTTTGGCGAAAATATTAACAGTGTCGAAGAACATAGGGAAGGCGATTTATTACCGATTTGTTTAACATGGCCTTGAAAGTCCATATGAAACATCGTTATATGAAATACATTATTTATTTTCGTATCTTGATGAGGGTTTCCAGAGTATTGGTTGGGGAGTGAAACGATTGGCACGGGCCCTTGAAACGATGAGTGAGGAAGGAAAAAAAAAATGTGCGGCTAAATTTTCCCAAAAAAAATTAACGATATTCAGATTCACGTCTGAACTCACGCCGCACGACGGTAAACTCGGAAAAATTCTTTACCGGCGGTGGATTTGTTTCGCTGAAAATTTTTTTCGGCCTTTTCGCCCGAAAAACGAATCCGATACTGTTCGCGGCCCAAAGAAAAATAAGTAAGTAATTGCGAAGAAAAAAAAAGAATAAAAATTCTTTACCGACGGTGGTATTTTTTTTTAAATTTAATTAACAGCAAACACTTTCTATCCCTATCATGCCTCCCATTGTAGTAAATAAAGGGACCCGAGAGGTTTGGTTGACCGTATTTAGTCACTTTAGATTGTGTATAACAAAACTACAACAAAATGTAAAGAGTTTTCTTTATCGTGAGCATGTATATCAACATTATTAAGTTGGAAAAACATTTGAAAATTCTGATATTATTTATAACAATTTTGTTATTGCCGTTTGTACTAAACAAGCAATTTTCACTTATTGCCACGATTTCAGTGAAATGACCGAAAATAGCTTTAGTAACTATAAGACAAAAATATAAATAACTATAAATAATATATATATAAAAATAACAATTAAGTAATGGTAAGATAAAAAAGTTGTTCCCAATAACCTCCTGTATCGATTGAAACTAAAGAATAATTATTCAAAGAAAATGCACACAATGGCAAGCTAAAAAAATACATCAGTTTGTTTTTTAGCTCGCAATTCTGTGAATTTTTTTTTATAATTTTTTTTTTAGATTCATTCGATACAGGAGGGTATTAGGAAGAACATTTGTCCTATAGTTACGTTAGAAATCGTGGTAATAAGTGAAAAGTACTTGTCTAGTACAAACAGCAATAAAAATATTGTCATAAATAATATCCAAATTTTGTATATATTTTCCTATTTAATAATATTACCATACATGCTCAACATAAGGAAAACTGTTTACCTTTTATTCTAGCCTTGTTGCACACAGTCTAAAGTGACTGAATTTTCGGTCGGTCGAACCTCCCCGGTCCTAAAAATATCAACCACCGAATGACGATATTGTGCATAACGCTTTGCAATCTCCTTCGTTTCAGTGTCCGATCAACAGGTACACGTCGACTATTTCTCCCGCGTCCTTCGTCGCTGAAAATGAGCATACACAGTGTCTCTCCGTCCGAGCTTGGAAAACGCTCGAGGGCCGCAGAGTGAGGTGCAAGCGAGGGCGCGCGGACCCGGCATCCTCGAGAGCAAAACCGGGACGTGTAGAATCTCGTCTGACCATATTCGTTAAGGTCGCGACATTGTCTTTTTGCTTCGGCACCGTGCGCGCCGCGCGCTCGCCTATGGCCAGCGCAGCTGGAAACCGGTACCGGTTTCCAGCCCTCGGATCGTTGCCGGATCGTTCGCCCACCGTCGTCGCTCGACGCTCCTCTCGACGAGGCAGCTTTCTTCCTCCCGTGCCGCTCTAAGCTCGCCCACGCTTCTATCAAACACGCCGGCAATTTTTGCCCGGCCACGGTCCGCTTCGAAACTCAACCGGTAACAATAATTTCGTCGCACAAACGAACCGAGTCCGTCCCTCGTTCGTACCTCGAATCAATTCTTCACACGCACTGTGTACCTCGGTCTCCGACGATCTCGGCGTTGTTCCATTGTTCGCTCGAGCTCGTCGAATCAAGTTCACGGCGTGCATGCGATAGAAAGGAACAAAAAATAATAATGATGAGTAGCGTTCGCGGGAGGGAGTTCGGATTCGAGAAACAATGAGATTGGAGGCTCGGCGAGTTTACGAGCCGGGATTTCCCGCCTCTCTCGCTTCCTCGTCGAGGCTGCTGCGGGCGAGTCGTTGTTATTTTTTTTTACCGCCAATCGCACCTCCTCATTAAAATCTTTTCGTAATGAAGATTTGTCGAGAGGCTGAATTGAAAAGAATTGAAAAAAAAAACTTCTCGAGTCGATGTCTGTTATTGGGCAATGCCCTTTAGGCCGGCCCGGCGATGAGACTCTGGCGAGCTGCGCTCTCTATTCTCGTCACTTTCAAGGTCACCGCATACGAGCGCCCGCTCCCTCGCTGACCGCCGAGGTAAGAGGCAAGGCAGCGAGCTTTTTGACGCGAGAAATGAAATCCTAACGAAGCGCCGTTGGGCGGCTCGAACGGTCTCGGGGTTTTCGCTGGCGAGTATGTGGAGATCGACCCGATGGCTTACGTCACTTCGACTTGAACGAAACTAAAAGGAATAGTAAGAAAAGTAAAAAAATTGAACCCGGAGAGAGATCAGGGATCACCGAAACGCGAGAATTTCTGGCTGAACGCCAGCTGTTGCAATCTCGTTGGATCCGACGGGTTTACCTTTTACAATCTTCGCGTCACACGAGACCAGCAATCTCGCGAGCTTGTTTCCATTGAATTCGGCTTTGTATTTTACTTAACTGATTTTAGTGATCCGGCGGTGAATACGGGAAATAATATTCTTTTACCTTTCTGGCGCAAAAACGAAAATAATATCACTTTCGTTTTTTTTTTTAGACCCTTGGACGTGGGTGAGATATATGGAAGATATATATAGGTATAGGGTTTAAATGTCGAGCAATGAAATTTAGTCCGGAGTGCCATTTTGGGAAAAAAAGTTACAATGTTCGGATGTTTTTAAAGTCCGCATATTTCTGCTTACGCGATAGGATTACAAAAAAACACAGGTGTTTGTCATACTTTACGGGGGGAAATGCGCGGCACAGGCACTCTCTCTACCACTCACAATTCTACCAAAATCTCTATCAGAAAGTAAAAAATCTCTACCTGAATCAAAATAAAGCTCTACCGGACTTGAAATAAAGCTCTACCGGCCGTGAAATAAAACTTTACCGGAATGGAAATAAAACTTTACCGGAATGGAAATAAAACTCTACCGGAATGGAAATAAAACTCTTCCGGAATGCAATAAAACTCTACCGAAATACAAGGCTGCCGTCTAGCCTTGTATTCCGGTAGAGTTTTATTTCAAGTCCGGTAGAGTTTTATTTTGATTCTGGTACAGATTTTTTACTTTCTGGTACAGTTTTAGGTAGCGTTCTAATACGGTAGAGTTGTAATATGGTAGAGATGTTTTCTGGTAAAGTTGTTATGTGGTAGAGTTTTGAGTGGTAGAGATGTTAATGTGCCGCGGCATAGGGTACTCGATAGAGTTGCAAAATCGTTTTTCGTGATGATGCAGAGGGATGAAAATCGCGAAAAGAAACATGACAAATTAAATGACCGGTCCATAGTTGGGGTCACATCGAAGTACCCGAAAAATATTCCAAGCCACTTAATTCGATGTATTTTTCGCGCTGAACGCAAATCCGATATAAGTTTTGGTCCAAAGTCAAATTGAGCATTGACAATTTTTTTACATCCGTTTTTGGCGCGAGCAAAGTCCCCCACGACTCACGACAGTGAGAACGACCCCCTCCCTTATTCACAAGTTTTTGTCTTAATATGAATTAAAGAAAATAAAAGAACCATTTTCGTAAATTCAAAAAAGTCAACAAATAAGTTAAAAGTAAATCGATTCAATAGCGAAGATACTTTCAGATGCGGGTCGAGTGCGTAGATCAAAGCGAAACTTTCATTTTCTCTTCGATGGATTCGTCGTCGTCGAAGGAGTGGGGGCGTTTAAACAGTTATGTCAAAAGCGAAAGTGTCGTTGAAAACTATCGGTCTTTACCGTCCATTAAGGTATATAAAAAAATGACACGATAGTACCGACATTACGCCACCGCACGGCTCTCACGAACATCCTCAGACACTGTCGCAAGCTTCTCCGTATCGCGATATAATAACAATGATAACCTAGCGGCAGTGCTATTTACCCCGGGTGAAACTGGAGCGAGCGTTAATATCATTTAGACACTCGCCCCACTGTCTCGGTACGACGAAGCAGCTGATGATCGTATTCGACGCCACGTACGTTCCGTACGTGTCAGTCAATCTTGCAGTTAGGAACCGTGAGGTACAGCGCATGGCTTCGCGCAGGCCATCAAGTAGCAACGTCCGATGCGATTGAGCGTTGAGACCGAAGGCTGAGACGCGGGCATTGGCGGGATCGCTTGTACCGTTTGTGAACTCGCACAGTCCACGCTTGTAGTTGCCGTATGATTCTTTGAATCACTGATCTCGCGCCTCAAGAGCCTCACTGCCTTTTAGCGCGTAAATAAATCACCGCGGAAATTAACTCTCCGCGAGTTATTTATATTGCGTGCACAAAAAATTCGACGGGCTCCGTGCAACCGAGCAACGTTGCTCAAACGAAAACATTGATAGCCGTCGCCTTTCGTTAACCGTCGCCTCGCCAGCGGGCCAATAATATAATGCAACATAGTTAATTTTAAATAGTTCATAAAAACGATCTCCTTGAGCTGGTCGCATAAGTCCTAAAGAGCTTGTACGCGACCACCAATCAACTTACACACTGAATCGCCTAGACATAGAATCTGTACATAAAATTTAATTTTTCTAAGAGGCGATACTTCATTTAAATAACTATTAAAATTCAGTCTTTAATACTCTTCACTTGAAGACAGCAGTTCTTCGTTTAACTTCTTTTTAAATTCTTTATTACTGCACACTTTCCTTATATTCACTGGTAGCCCATTAAAAGAGTTTATTCCTGTAAAATCGTAAGCTTTCCTTCCCACCTCTTTTTTCCTGGTGACTTGCTTAACACTACAATTTTGGGCATTTCTTGTCGTTCCTTTATAAAATCTTAATTCCTTATTCTTGACTAGTTGCATCACGGCCGTACTCTGGTTTATTTTTGCGATCGGTAGAATTTGTATTTTCCGGAATAGACTATTCGTAGGTATAATATAATATAATATAATATAATATAATATAATATAATATAATATAATATAATATAATATAATATAATATAATATAATATAATATAATATAATATAATATAATATAATATAATATAATATAATATAATATAATATAATATAATATAATATAATATAATATAATATAATATAATATAATATAATATAATATAATATAATATAATAGTAACGATATCGCTAGAAGCGCAACTGTTTGCGAAAACTATTAACAATTTCGTTGAGGCGACGTTGCTAACTTCGATGTCATCGTTTTCGATCGTTACAATGGTGCGATGTTAAAAAAAAATAGATAAAATTGTAGCGGACCTGCCATTCTCCAGCGGGCGCGCGGCATTCTACGCGACCAGCGCGAATAAAAGCGGAGGCCCGAGTGGTTCGAGCGCTGCGACTCGTTCGATAGGGAATACTCTATATCCATCGCGGAGGGCATTGTTTCCCGGCGGTCGCGGGTACGTAACACAGCGAGCGCGAGCGATCGGTTCAACGGCCATGCGAAATTAACTTTCTCCAGGCGGGTAAGTACGCCGCTATAGCTGGAGCTGAATCTGCCGCTGGTAGTTCTGCCGTGAAGTCGCGGCGAGGAAGCCTACCAGAACTCGGCTCTGCCTCCCCGGCCTGTCGGTGCATTGCTCCGAGTTACGAGCGTATTAGAATCGTGGCGGCGGCGGCTCGGCGAGCACACGCGTGAGAGAGAGGGATGCATCGGGTGACGCGAAAGTGTCCATGAAACTGTCGATAAACGAGAAGCGTCTACCTTGTCGACGGGGTTTCGTAATTAAATTAAGTCGAACTTCCGAGAGACAGAATAAATCGGAGGAATCTGTGGACGGGACTTTGGAAAAGACCGATATTACTGGTTGTCGTAATTTCTGGGATTCTATCGCAAGCTCGAAGGAAATAAATAAATCTGTGTCCATGAAATTGTCGGTAAACGAGAAGCGTCTACCTTGTCGACGGGGTTTCGTAATTAAATTAAGTCGAATTTCCAAGCGACCGAATAAACCAAGGGATTTTGTTGTCAGAACTTTGGAAAAGACCGCCATACTACCGGTTGTCGTAATTTCTACGGTTCTAATGCTCGCTCGAGGGAAATCAATGAATCTGAGTGCATAAAACTGTCGGTAAACGAGTGGCTTCTGTCTTGTCGACGGGGTTTCATAATTAAATTAAACCGATCGTCCGAGCGGCAGAATAAATCGGATGATTCTGTGGTCAGAAATTTAGAAAGGTCCGATATTAGCGGATGTCGCAATTTCTAGGATTCTATCCCAAGCTCGAAGGAAAGAAAAAAAATGGTGTTCAGGAAACGTCCGAGTGGCAGAATAAATCGGATGATTCTGTGGCCAGAAATTTAGAATGGTCCGATATTAGCGGATGTCGTAATTTCTAGGATTCTATCCCAAGCTCGAAGGAAAGAAAAAAAATGGTGTCCAGGAAATTGTCAGTAAACGAGTCACGTCTGCCTCGTCGACGGGGTTTCGTAAATAAATAAAACCGAACGTCCTAGCGGCAGAATAAATTAGACGATTCTGTGGTCAGAAATTTTGAAAGATCCGATATTGGCGGTTGTCGTAATTTCTAGGATTTTATCCCAAGCTCGAAGGAAAGAAAAAAAATGGTGTCCAGGAAATTGTCAGTAAACGAGTAACGTCTGCCTCGTCGACGCGGTTTCGTAAATAAATAAAACCGAACGTCCTAGCGGCAAAATAAATTAGACGATTCTGTGGTCAGAAATTTAGAAAGGTCCGATATTGGCGGTTGTCCTAATTTCCTAGGATTCTATCCCAAGCTCGAAGGAAAGAAAGAAAATGGTGTCCAGGAAATTGTCAATAAACGAGTAGCGTCTGCCTTGTCGACTGGGTTTCGTAATTAAATTAAACCAAGCGTCCGAGCGGCAGAATAAATCTGAGGATCTTCTGGTCAGAACTTTAGAAAGGATCGATATTACCAGTTGTCGTAATTTATAAGATTCTATCGCAAGCTCGAAGGAAAGGCAAAAAAAGTCTCCACGAAATTGTCGATAAACGTGTAATGGCTAACGTGTCGACGGGGTTTCGTAATTAAATTAAACCAAGCGTCCGTGCGGCAGAATAAATCTGAGGATCTTCTGGTCAGAACTTTAGAAAGGATCGATATTACCAGTTGTCGTAATTTATAAGATTCTATCGCAAGCTCGAAGGAAAGGAAAAAAAAGTCTCCACGAAATTGTCGATAAACGTATAATGGCTAACTTGTCGACGGGGTTTCGTAATTAAATTAAATCGAACGTCCTAACGGCAGAATAAATCGGATGATTCTGTGGCCAGAAATTTAGAAAGGTCCGATATACTACCGGTTGTCGTAATTTCTAAGATTCTATCGCAAGCTCGAATGAAAGGGAAAAAAATCTGCGACGACAATGGCAATAAAATGGAACAAAGGCGGTACACTAGTAGACGATATGGGAAGTGCGCATGCGAGCAATAAACCCACTCCGGTTTATGTACTCCATTGAAGAGCCTTTCACCGCTACCAATTCCACGACCTTTCGCAACGCTCTCCGTCTGTGCAATTCTCGGTAGCTCCCTTTTAGTTTCCTTTCCTTTTGCTCTGTTCGAATGCGCTTGAACCGTTACATTGCGATCGGCGATATCGAGGCCGGGATCGATATTTTTTGTCGACTTCCGGTTGCGAATAAACCTTTCGACGATGTCGAGGACGAGATCGATATTTTGTAAATTTCCGGTTGCGAATAAACTTTTTGCGGGTGTCGAGAAAGTGATCGATAGTTTGTCAACTTCCGGCTGCAAACAGGACTTTCAGCGATATCAACGAAGAAATCGATATTTTGTCAACTTTCGATTGCTAATGGACCTTTCGCCGATGTCGAGGAAGAGATCGATATTTTTTTCAACTCCTAGTTGAAAAAAGACCTTTCGCCGGTGTTAAGGAAGAGATCGATATTTTTTCAACTCCCAGTCGGGGACAGACCTTTCGTCGGTATACAAAAAGAGAACAAACGGAGTTCAAGGTCGTCGGTCCTCCGGGAGATGCCGAAACCTTATTTCTGTTAGCAAGTGCCAAACGTCGAATGTGTAAAATCAAAACGGGCGTGTCGAGTGCACGCCCAGAAAGAAAATTTATATAACGTCCACCTTTTATTTGGTTTAAGTAAAATATTTATTTGATTTAAATAAATATTTATTTAAATTAAGTAAATAGTTACTTAAATGAAATAAATATTTATTTAAATGAAATAAATATTTATTTTAATGAAATAAATATCTATTTAATTCAAATAAATATTTTACTTAAGTCACATAAACTGTGGCCATGAAATAAATTATTTTGCAGCACCGAAATGTACTGACAAGAATATTCACAGATTGGCATTAACATTTTTCCGTGGTCAGTTAAAAAATTTCTGTGCCAGAAAATGGAAATTGTTACAGCTGCAAATGTTTTGCTACCACAGCGAATAATTTCGCTGGTCCTCCGCGTAGTTTCTTTCAGCGTGAAACCCATGAAAATTAAATATATTTCAGATATATGTGATATATATTCGACGAAAGTTCTATATCTCATAAATATCTTGCGCATAATTGCCGGATATATTCGCACATTTACATCTCTACCACTCACAATAAAACTCCACCGGAATGGAAATAAAACTCTACCGGAATACAAGGCTAGACGGTAGCCTTGTATTCCGGTAGAGTTTTTTTTACTTTCTGGTAGAGTTGTAATATGGTAGAGGTGTAAGTGGTAGATATGTAGATGTTCCGATATATTGCCGATGGAGAAAAGAAAAATGTGTTGTGACAGCAAGAACTTTGTTACCGTAACTAATTTATTGACCATATACAGGGACAACAAACTATTTGGCTGGTCGTATATTTTTTATCCTGGCAAAAAAATTGTTTCGCTGTAGCAGCACATTTTCTTGCTGCCCAGACAATAAATTATTAACGAACCACATTAGAGTAACAAAATAATTTTTCATTTTTATGCGCCGAGAAAAATGTTTTTGTTTCTCTGAGACAAAGTGGATCGCTGATAATTTGTTGTTCTAACAGCAAGAAAATTTCTTACCGTAGAAAAAAAGTAAGTAAAGGGTGAGTATATCAGTTACGGTAACAAAATTCGTTTTATCCAAAAAATATTTTTTTCTCCCTGTAAATCCCGAGTTACAAAAAGTTCTGGATCCCTTATCCGCTTCGCGAGTATACTTAAGATAGTACTTGCGGACAGTTCGACCTCACGTGAGTTCGGACAGAATTGAAAGAGATTTGGGAACACTTCTCGATGGGATGAAAATCCGAAAAAATCAAGCATATGGAAGTTGCTGAAAAGATTGATTCAAATCCCCCGGCAACTTAACTTTTAGATGATATAAAAACAATTTGTTAATCCTTTCGAATACATATGAATTTTTACGGAATCTTGGGCAATTTTTGAAAATTACCTTTTTTTATTAACTAAAAACGCAATTTTCAAAACTTACGCAAAATTCTGAAAAAATTCACACGTATTCAGAAAAATGGACAAATCGTTTTCATTAAAAAAAAAGTTAGGTTGCCTTTGGAAAAATTTGTTGGGACATTTTTTTTTCATTAATTTGTTAATAACATTTTGGAAGCATTATTGTGCAAAATCAATCTTTTCGGCACCTTCCAAATGGTTGATTTTTTCAGATTTTTATCCCATCGAGAAGTGTTCGCAATTCCTCTCTCAATTCTCTCTGAACTCACGTGGGGTCAGACTGTTCGCAAGTAGGGGAGAGCGGGGCAAAATGGGGCAACGGGGCAAAACGGGGTTTTTGGGCAAAACTAAATTTTGCAATCATTTTTGGATCGGACAAGGTGGCAAAACTGGGCAGAAAAGCCTGATGTATCCGATAGGGCGAATTCGGGCATCCAAAAATTATTGGAAAATGACGTTTTGCCCAAAAACCCCGTTTTGCCCAAAAACCCCGTTCTGCCCCGTTGCCCCATTTTGCCCCGCTCTACCCTACTACTTTAATTTCTCCATGCGGTACATTCCCAGCTGATATGCCCTTTCGACTTTCGAAAATCGCTATAAAATATGTTCCCATTTCGACGTTTGAACATTCGCTGAGTCGAGCAAGCAAACATGTGTTCCTCGCAATCTCGACTCTATTTGAGACTCGTCAAATTTTCCGCCTTCGAGCTGCGCCCGTACGATAACTCTCCGTAAACACAAGACGTAAACCAACTATTGAGCCGGCTATTTATATCGCAGAAAGGGGGGAGGAAGAAATCGGCCGTTCGAGCTTCGCGCTCGCCGTCGGACCCAATAATGAAGATATATCGCATATAGGATGCGTACTTTACCCGCGTCCTCCAAAAGTCTCTTTTTTATTCATTTTATTCGTTCGCCGGAGCTTCCTCAAACGCGTCGTAAAGTATCTCGGTTACGAGGTTTGTGGCCGTCAGCTGACGGGGTGCGCTCGGCGTTACCTCGAATAAACAGAGGGTTAACGAGCGAGAGAGAGAGGCGCTCTCCGCTTCATCCTCCTCGTGTGCTACATTGCTAAATATACGGGAGACGAGCGAGAAACATCGCCGTTGCTTTTCGCTCGCTCGTCGGGAGAGGCGGGAGGGGAGGGGAACGGGGCGGGCTCCACCACTGGTGGGATCTCCGCTTACGAAATGTCAGAAGCCAGAAGCGGTTTCCCTGTGACTGGGTCAGGCGCGTAAACGCCGCGTTCCCGCCGAGTTGAAGCAACCCGGTGGGCGCCGACTCGCGTTTCCACGGTATCTAAACGCTAATTCGACGCGGTGGTACGAGACCCTCCTACGCCCAGGCTGTCGAGCGTTGATAATAATAACGCACTCCTGAGCAGAAAATAATAAATAAAAATAATAAAATTAAATAAACCGAAGCGAACTAATCGTTACTTGATTTCTCGCCGAAAAGCTCTTAAGGTTCTTCACTGTGTTCATTTTATTACTTTTTTTATACTTTTTTTTAGTATTTTACTCGATGCACATTATTTACAACCGACGATTCATTGTTGTCTCGAATGACTTAGTTAGAGAACGATGGCAGCGCTGCACCGTAACACTCATTTTTTTGCCCAACGCTTCGCTGTAAGTCTGCCTGCGGACGAAACAACCTTTTATCATAATTTTTTTATAATTTTTTTTTGTCACATTTAGGGTAATTTATCGGAAAGGACGAATTGATTAATTCAAAGCTTAATCCCAAAACTACATTTTATTGTTGTTATTGAAAAGTTATTGTTTTCGGACACAGACCTACAGACAAAAAGACATACAGAAATGGAAAAATGCTTTTTTTCGACTGCGCCAAAATAACCACATTCCTTGCGTGCAATACAGGCGGAAAATACCCTATTATTGACTGATGATCATTATTAACATGTGCGCATGCGCGGTACAATTGCATTACTCCCTAAGGTTTTTTTTCACATTTAAGGTAAATTATTGGAAAGGACGAATTAATTAATTCAAAGCTTAATCCCAAAACTACATTTTATTGTTGTTATTGAAAAGTTATTGTTTTCGGACACAGACCTACAGACAAAAAGACATACAGAAATGGAAAAATGCTTTTTTTTCGACTGCGCTAAAATAACCACATTCCTTGCGTGCAATACAGGCGGAAAATAGCCTATTATTGACCGATGATCATTATTAACATGTACGCATGCGCGGTACAATTTCATTACTCCCTAAGGTGTAATAGGGCTCATTACTCCCGTTGGAAGCTCTATTACTCCCGGGGGAGTAATGGTCATTGGCGAAGATGACGATTTTGCGACGCAAGAAATGTGGTTAATTTAACGAAATCGGAAAAAGAAATATCGTATGCCACAAGGATGGAAGTGCATTTTCACCTCGTGTGAATTTCTGCCCTAGCTTCGCGCAGGCATCAAACTTCACACTCGGTGAAAAAACGCACTTTCCTCTCTTGTGACATAATATACTATTTTTGCATTCTAGGACATGTGAAACACGTTTCAGGACCATAATCTGACAGTACAATTTTCGTTTGGATTGCAACACTTATTCTCCTGCATACTTCGCTTGTGACGAAAAAGTAGTTAAAAGCAACAACAAAAATCTCTTCGGCACGAGTGTCCATCGAGGTTTTTTTAAAACTGTTTATCGAGGGAGAGGCCGATGGCCCAAATTTCGAAAATGGTTAATTCGATGATCTTCCGCGAAGGCCAAGCTCTATATAACGAAAATAGAACGAACGAGCCCGCTGCTGCACGCCTCTCGTCTTTCACGTCGTTCTCATCGTCGTCGTCGCGAGACGCAATAGAAGGGAGGAGTGCGAGACCGGGTTTAGGAAAACGTGCTCTGACCACACCGCTCCGACCGAGTCGAATAATGAATTACATAGCTGGTTGAAGAAACCTACTTTTCAGTAATATCGGCCTCGAGGTTCTCCTAAACATAGCCTCGCGATAACAAAGCGTATACTGTATTCAGACAGATATTCGAACCACATATGTGATTAAGGAAGTGGAGGGGAGGGGGGGGGGATTCGAGGTCCATCTATTTCGGGGAAAAAAATAAGTGTATTGTTTTGTTTTTCGGTAATAAGGAAATACATGAAAAATCCCCCACGATTGATTGCTCGTACCGGTGTTCTGTTGATGGGAAAAAATCCCCAGGTCCTGATATAACACATTATAGGAGATTCAATTTTTTCAATATTATTTTTTTATATAATTATTATTTTAAAAAATTTATTATGAAAAAATGTATTATTAATTCTTTTTTTTTTTATGGCAGTCGTACAATTTTTCATACTCGTACCGCAGCATTTTTTACTACAGTCGCGGCACCGTTACTTGCAATCGAACGTGGAGGATTTAGGATCCAATTCGTTGTTGTCGAGAAAATAAATAAATGCGTTTTTTTTCAAGCCGAGAAACGTTGCGGATAAAATTAAGAGGTAGTCGGCCGCAGTCTTTGATTAGTTTCGTTAAACCACAGCTCGAATAGTGTCATCCGTACTTTATACATTCCGCGCGGTATTATTCAACGAACGAGTAGAATCATTTCCGTATGCCCGACTAAAAGATCGAATCGCACAGAAAAGTTCAGAGCCTCGACTAGCGTAACGCAACGTCACGTGGATTAATTTCCACCATCAATTTTCTAAAACGTTTCCGGCTGTGTAGAATAAAAAATAAGGCACTTCTTTTCGCTTACGCTCGGTCGTGCCTAAAAAAAGAAAAAAAAAATCAACGCTTTCTACAGAAGCAATGAATCGACAGAACTGCGTAGAATGAAAAATCAGCGCGTGTGAAAAGCGTATGTAAATAAACAAATGGCAGTGTCTTCCAGCGTGCGATTGTAATCGCTCGATATTATTCATCGCGGATCTTGTAACGCATCGACGTAGAAGAAAAAAAAAAAAAAAAAACCGTGTAAACGTGAAGGTATTTTTCATCGACGCTGACAATCTCTGACCGATCGGCGCACGTGCCGCCCCCTTCCCTCCCCGCCCCAGATCTCAGGGAAATGATTAATTCGATAACGTGCGAACGCGCTGCACAACGGCGATAGTTCGAAACGGAAAATGCCGCGAGCGCGGTAACAGATGGGAAAAGGCGTCACCGGGCTACCTAACTGCGTAGAATTTACTCCGTCGAGACAGCGGCCGACGACTGAGCGTTTAACGCGCGCGTCGCTGCACTGCCAGTCGCGACATCAAGGTCTCGGTGTATTGCTTTCTTTCTTGCTCGCTCGAGCGCGTCGCAGAGTTAACGCTCGAGACGTGCTTTGTTCAATTTTTTTGCTTCGCGTTATGACTCGACATCGAAATCCTCTTAAAGAGATATACAATGAAAACCGAGGAAACATAGTAGAAAAAAAAAAACGGGCCCGAGATAAGAACCTCTGCACGCTCTCGTGCCCAATCTTTCCTCTTACTTCGGCACTCGACTCTTCGAAATTGCACTTTTTCATGTTTCAGACACATCATATGTTTTGTAATACGCGGTGAATTATTGTTATTATTATTATTTCCAATATAATAATAATTATGATTATTAATATAATAATAATTATGATTATTAATATAATAACAATTATGATTATTAATATAATAATAATATATTATTATTATTTTAACTGCCGATAACAGTTAGTTTCGAAACTGCGACTAAAACGGCACAATGTGCGTCCCTCGGCGCGGTATCGTATAGTTTTACGAAAGAACAACGTTCTATTGGCCTTGGACCTTTCGTCACGGTTGGCGAGCGGCTCAACTAGCGGGCTGCACGTGAGATCCCGCGGCGGGACAATAGATACGGATACCGACCCGTGACCGCTCGATTAGCCAATCGCAGTGGAAAATTCATTAGCCCGAACGGAGTTTTCTTCTCTTCGGGCAAGGCTCGCGGGTGCAGGCCAGCGATTGGAGGGAAATTTCCCTCGGAGGCAATTTTGTAACACGGTACGAGATAGGCGCCTGCGAAAATTAGTGATGTAATCTGGCATCACTGACTCCAGGTTAACGGCGGTAGAAAATTTCGCACGGTAAGCGTTATTCCTTCGAAATCTCGCGTTGAGCGTTCGAAATGTTCTTGGCGCTTCGCGCGCGGCCAAACGGCTGCTATCGATCAGTCCGAAAAAACACCGGGTGCATAGAGAGGCTCTATAGCTTCCGGAAACTCGCCGCCGCTAGCGCGGTCCCTGTGCTGTGCGCCACAACACCGCCCCGAGTTTCCACGGGTCGTTGAGCGAACCGAGCGTTGCTACTGCCTCGTTTCCCCGAGGCTGCATCGCATGCCGCGAACGTTCTATCCGTTAGCCAACTCACTCGCTCGGCCAATTAACGAGATCGCTCGTTTTAGCCTCAAGCGTTCGAAAGTTGTTCAATCCGTTGCGCTACGGAACTCCTCCGATATTCATAAAACAAACAATGATATTGTAATTACTAATGCCGAATTAAAAAATACACGCGTCTCGCGATGAGAGCGAATTTAGATGCGAAACACACATTCGAGCAATCTTCGTAATGCCACAACAATAATAATGATGATAATAATGATAATAATGATAATGATAATAATGACAATAATGATAATAATGATAATAATGATAATAATGATAATAATGATAATAATGATAATAATGATAATAATGATAATAATGATAATAATGATAATAATGATAATAATGATAATAATGATAATAATGATAATAATGATAATAATGATAATAATGATAATAATGATAAATCGACCGAAAGGGACTCGTTATTTTCAACAGGTCAATCGGTCAAGGGCTTCCGAACAGCCACGCAACTTCGATGAAAAGGGTCGCTCGCTCAGTGCCCGCACCTGCTGTACGCGTAACGTCCTACGAAAAATTCCAGCGGTACAGCAGTACGTGCGGAATATCGACGGCGCACTTGACTCGATGTGTCTGATGGGTTACATTATCGGACTCCGTCTCTCCTCGATTTTCCCGCCGCGTCATTACATAAGCGCAGCAGACTCGGAAATATCTTTGTCGTAATACAAACAAACAAAATATTTAACACAACCATGCATCGCATCTTCCATCACTATTGTTATACGGAATTTTACCCTCGTGAACGAAGCCTCGAATATACATATAATGCAATCAACCGGAAGCGGCCTCGACGAAAGTAATTGCGAAACAAATTGCAGCACAGATACAGTAAACTGTTGGAATAAAATTGGATAGAATTTCCCGTTGCATGTTCGGTTGTATGTATATCCGTGTAGGATACGCGATGCACGATTCGACGCGGAGTTCTCGGGGTCTGGACTGGCCTCTACACCGTCCCGAGAATCGATCACAGAGAGAGAGAGAGAAAGAGATAGAGAGACAGCGGCTGGGAGGAAAGCGGGGAGGTTGCCTACGCGTGCGAGAGCGGAACCGAGACAGCGGGGTCAAGAGAGAAAGAGAGAATTCGCCACGGCGTTCGTAGTCCTGCCGTTTGTTCCCGAGTAGCCCCGAGGCTCTCGGCTCGTTTCCACCGCTCGTCGACGGCCTCATCTGCAGCGTCTTATCTCCGACACTGTCCACGATATTCTCCTGCGGGCTCTTTAAAATAATGCCGATAACCGTCCACCAGACTGGACAATAATACGGCTCGAAGACAAAGCGCCAATTTTAATGTCGACCCGACGAGAGTAAACGGCTGCGCGGCAGCTCGATCGTAGACGATACATCGAGACCGTAGGTCTTCCGTACCCGTCCTATTTTCATGTCGTGTTTCCCTACGCGATCTTACTCACTGTTTCTCGTTCGCCTTTGGAACTTCCACCGTCCACCTGAGACTCCGAGCTCTCGCGACTCGCGGTGGACACGAAAGCCTCGTTCCCGAAGACTCTCGACTGAGCCTCCAACGAACGACGGAAAATCCCGTCCGAATAGAAACAAAACCCCGCGTACTGGATAGCAGAAGCGACGCTGCACGTAGAGGACTGCTATCGCTGAGACGGACTATACGGATTTACGGTTGTTCATCAGAATTATTATTATTCACCTCCTTCAATTGTACTTCTTGTTTGCGTGAAAAATATCAATGGTCGTTAAATCATTGCAACATTGATGTTATCTCGATAAAGGGGATGCTTGTTTTATTCCTGGTTTTTTTGTTTTTAAATTTTTTATGGAAAAGATTAATATTTCCGCGTATCGAAGTACGTTTCGAGAGTAACAGGGACGTTTGGCTGCTGTTATTATTATGTGTATCGGGAGGGCCTGGCGGTGGCCGAGCGCGCGCTTAGAACGGACGAACGTTCCGCTCGCCGTCCACCGTTCAACTGGCTTCTTTGTTTGGTAAACAGAAACAGCTGAGCCGAGGGAACGGTGCAGCGGCAGCAGCAGCGCCAGCGACAGGCGCACCAGTCTCGTTCTGTGGAGGTGGAGACGTTGGCGATCGCGGTTGGCGATGCTCGGGGACACCGAGAGATACTCGGCGAGTTGGACGCAGCGAATCCGTGCCGCGAGTATCTTTATCGACCCCGCCGAACCGCGTCCGTGTGTCTTACTTCTATTGTCGTCTTCGACTCGGTGAGATCACCGCTGGGATTTGTAACGCGAAATTATTCGCCGATGCATCGACCTTCGTCGATACTGCTTTTTGCAGTCGATTTGCCTGTCGCACCCGGTAGTATCGAACAAAAACGCTACTTTCTCTAGGAAACATCTCGGGACCCCAACCAAAAACCCAAGCGAAGAATTTGCTTTTCTTGTTTTCGTCACAGTCGAGATCAATAACTCCCTTTTATGGTAACTCGATGATATCGACATAAGGCCTGGGAAACATTTTTTTCGCTCGATTGAAACCACTCGAAGAAATTTGTATCGACCAAAACTTAAATATTCCTCGCAAGGCTGTTGTATCGGCCTTTGTGGCCAACGACTGGACAGTAAATCGAACGCGAAGGCCTCCCCGCGAGGAAATCACTTATTTCCCAATCGTCTATAAAATTACGCAAATTTAGTGCCTGCGCGTGACACTGAATCCGTTACTTCCGGTAAATTTGTATGTTTCCTGAATACATTATTATTATTATTATTATTATTATTATTATTATTATTATTATTATTATTATTATTATTATTATTATTATTATTATTATTATTATTATTATTATTATTATTATTATTATTATTATTATTATTATTATTATTATTATTATTATTATTATTATTATTATTATTATTATTATTATTATTATTATTATTATTATTATTATTATTATTAGTTTAACGATAGCTTTTTCTATGGGATGAAATGCACGATAGAAGGAATGCGTAGAATGGTGTCATCGGGTTGATGTTTCACGTGGGAGAGAATCTATTATTCCTCTCTGACGCCAATGAGTTGTCGCTCTCGAATAGGATTTAAATGTTTCATGGATCTCGTCACTTTTACTCACGATTTCTGATGAATTTTTGTACTCGAAACGAACGGCTCCCGGAATTCGAAAATCTTGCTGGAAAATTATACGATTATTTCGTGATCGACGATCGGCTCGCAGTTGATTATCCGAAATGTGAGGGGGATGAGAGGTTAAATTTGTTTACAAATGAATTTAGTAGCCCAAACAAAATGCAATGCGGTAGAGAAAACAGCGACGAATCGACGATCGCGAAGATGTTTTTTTTTAAACGAGCTTTACGAATCTGACAAAAACCTACGCACAAAAGAACAATCGTTGGTATTAATTGCTTAAACAATTTCATATTATTCATCGATACATAGAATTGTTTTTTTCCTGTTGCGTAAGCTAAACAGAATTACATTTCATCCTTTATAATCAATTCTCCCTTTCGTTCTCTCTCGATTGCGCTTGTTTTCACGCTTTTCTCTTCATCTATAGGGTTTTTTTTTCTTCATTTTTTTATCCATCATCCACGAAGTTATGGTACAGACATAAGAATTATCCTTCTCTCTTTGTTTCTATATTTATAATATATATATTTATATTTATATATATGTTGTATTTACTTGTCGCTCTAGATGTGTTTTTATTTTTCTTTCGTTTTTTTTTTATTATTAAATCTTAAGTACACGCGAACTAACGCGTAGCTTCATTTTCATTATTTATAGTATGTTCAATATATTTATAACGCAAGTCATGGATTTTCTATGTGTACATATACGTTCCACGGGCGTACGCGAGCCAATCACTCATTACGACTCTACGAGAGATTCGCGGCTAATTGATAAAATAATTCATTTCAATAAGCCGTAAAAACTTGTAAAACAAAAAAAGAAATAATTCAACAATGGCGATTATATCTACCAACTTACAATTTCATTTACGGAATTTCTTTGATGCTATTTATAATACTATAGTTCACGTTAAAATTAACAGGAGCTTGTTGTTGTTTTTTTAACAACGTTCCGACACTCGCGAGAGAGAGCAAAATGCATTTTTCTCTTTTTTTTTATGTCTGTTTTGTCTTCGCTTCATTATTCTGGTAACTGTATCCGGTCAATCCACCGCCGGTTCGGTGACCTTGAATCGGAGAAGGCCTCTCGACCTCCTCGTCAATCGTCCACCGTGTATATTGTAGTAGGTAGTATTTCTATAATATTGCCTTAGTTCGTTACGAACGTGTCTTTCAATGTCATCCGCGCTTTTATTGCGAAGCAAAATCGTTTATTGTACAGCCCGGCTCTCTTTTCTTCTTTATCGTCCTTTTATTGCCAAAAAAACGAACGCCTGGCTAGACGTTGCTTGAACAACTATCGATCATTTTTTTAAAATTTGTTTACGAATACATTATCCGCCTCGAGGTTTTTGATACTTTCGTCGAATCGTCGAAGAAGCGAGAGCGCAAAGCGTGAGATTAATGGCGCAAAAATAATAATAAATTATTTGCTGTTACGAGTAAAAAAAATGGCTATAAAAAAAAAACCTCTTAGATTTGTGTCTTTTGCGGAACGACCACGAATATTCTATTTCCAAGTACTCAAGCGATACAGTCGAAGACAATGGCGCGATACCCACTGAAAATAAACCGGCGAAGACACTTCATCCCTCGAGGGGGAGGGGGCAGGCGAGGGAGCGTAACGCGTTCCTTCTTTTGGCGAATGCACACGTGTCTCGATACGGATCTCTCGATTCGACGCGTGTAACACAAATAAAACCCAAGAAGATCGAATGGCTAAAAAGTGGGCTACTTTTTTTTCTCTCGCCCGGGCAATAAGTACAACAAACAACACAAATACACTCATACACACAACTCGAACGAGCGCACATCATCGACGTGCGAACAATCAAAATCATCGTCGTTGCATTCGTAAAACGCCTCTTCAGCCCCATTACAATCTATACATGCACGTTAAGCTATTTGGGATACATATTCTTTGAGATCGTTAGCTGGAAATCATTTAGATTCGTCGATGAAGTTTATCACGATCGTGGTAAACTTGCTCGAACCTTGATGCGTCGATAATGGTTCTGTTTATCAACGAAAATTTTACTGTTTTTTTCTTAAATTCTTATTCTGTCGGCGAGTCCGAGGCAGCCTGTAATGTTTCAAAGACTGACCGTTTTTTTTTGTTAAATTCTCGATGTTTTTTTTATAATAAAATTATTAGCTCTATGGCAAGACTCAGGAAAACAATGAAAGTCATCGAGAATTTGGCGTTTCGTTCGTTACACTAAACGCGTTTAGAACGCGTGATAATTTTGTTATCGTCCCTGACGTAAACAATACGGACTGATCGTAAAATGTTAACGTTCGCCCAACGATTCTCTCTCCCGTTCTCCTTGTTAGATTACTTATCGATAATTATACTCTTAACAATAACATTGTATCGTTTTTTTTTCTTACCAACTAGGGACTAGAGTGTACTCTTTGAATCCTTTTCAGGACGATAAATGCGTCAACGAAAAATATATAACGAAAATGAAACTTACGTCTAAGAGTTCCTCGACTTATACAACTAGATACAATTAACGTTCTTCATTCTTTTTTTCCTTTCTTAAATAGAACACCTCTTATTGCAATCTATAGTATGCATATATATATTTGGTTTATACTAATGTGACTCGGGCATTCGTTATACATATTCCCGGACGCGAACGTCCTCGTATAAGTCATTTGCAGTATTGTATCTTTGGCCTTTGCTGGGGTTCTCTTGAGAATCTCAATAAACGTGACAATCCTTTCTTTTGTCAAATAAAAAATAACGTTGAAATGAAACTTATACGTTAATTAAATATATATTCGTAGGAGCGTTAAGTTGATAAACTTTTACGACATCTTTTGAATTACATATCTCACTCTCACAGTCCACTCACTCACACGCTAATGTCATCCGCGCAATTTCATACTTTTTTCGTGTTACATTTTTTCTTTTTGCAGAATCGTTGGTAATTTTTTCACACATTCATCCGTATTACTTATCATCTTATCATCTTCTGTTTTTTTGCCTATGAACTTATATATGTCTATCGTAGTTATGCCTAATATCTAATTCGTAATATAACAATAACCTATGATCTCAAACGACTAGATAACATTGCGTAGATCATCTGCAGGCTTCAAACAATAAGATATGCGTGAATTTATTTTTTTACTTCATTTCTATCGTTTTAACGTCGTGAATAATAACGAGTCTACTTCTGTGCATTTAAACGACCGCACTCACCCGTGCATTAACGGGGTGTCCATCGATGTCAGGCAAAACAAATAAACGAATTCAATTTTTTGTTTTCGGGACCGAAAAAGACTGATTGTTCGTAAATGTGTTCCAATGATGTAAAAAAATTACCATCTCCGAATACAAAAAATTTTAGTAGTTTCATTTTTTTCATAATTTTTTGAATATTTTCGTAAATTTGAATATTTGCGTAAAAAAAAACGGAACTCCTCCGACAATTTTTTATATTCATTTCCGGAGATTTTTTTGCATTATGAGAACACTGCTGCGGACGATCAATTGTAGGGGATTTTCCACAACATTCTTTATTACCGAGATAAAAAAACGACAAACGTTTCGATGCCTGGCACAGTTGGAATCCCTTAACCGTGCATCAAATTACACGACAGCATTTACATCGCAATGAGCTTCCAACACAGTTGCACTGCTTCGAAATAATAACAGCGATAATATTAATTCTGGACATAACAATCCGGCCGTAATGTCAACGACAGAAAAGCAACAACAAAAAAATACAGCCGGGACAATTACGATCAATCTTTGAAACTCGAATGGGAGACCTCGGAAAACTCTTTGCCGTCGCTGGCCCAACATTCGTCACATCTATATGCTATGAACGAAAAAAAAACTGCGTATTGTCCTTCGTTATAAATTAATCCTCCGATATAAGATTTATCTGCGTTCAACCCTCGCCAATACGCGCATCGTGTATTGTAGCATAATTTATATACTTGTGTGTATTGTTTGTGTGTCTGTGGTACGATGCACATGTACGAGTTACAATGACACGATTTCATATCTTATTGTGGGCACGTGTAAACAACAACCCTTTCACTCACGTCTGCATTCGTTAAAATAACGTCAACGCTATTTTACTTTGTTCTTCTTTTTTTGCAACTTAGCCGCGTGTCATTTATACAGCAGCCTCCCTCGGGTGCACACGTTCGAGCGCGAGTACATATTAAACACTATCTGTACCTTATTCCCCGTAATTAATATATATATATATATCATTCAGCGTCGAGAATTCTCAATTTCACGCGATTTCAAATAATGGTCGAACGTTCATTATAATGTAAATAGATCTTTACCTATATTTCCCAGTTTTTTTTTTTTTTTTTTTTTTTTTTACTCGGAAGAATCGGAGTCCGATTCCGCTGGCGCGGGTTCGGCAACTTCCTCTTGGACCTCCGGTGTCGCTTCCGGTATCTTCTTGGTTGCTGCCGCGTAAGCGCCCGGTCCTTCGCCCTGTGTGTGCTCGATGCCGACCCTTGAGACCAAATATGAGTTATAGTTTATTGTCCCCCGCGTTTCCGTAGTTTGTAGCTATCGAATCGATTGCACCAACCTGTACTCGTGTCTCGAAAGATTTCTAACGTATTTCTCCGGGGGATTATCGCTGTCGCTGTTCTGCAGACTGACGCTTCTCGCCGTTGTGTGAGAGACTTGTGTAGCCGGCATCGTAAACTCTACGTAGCAGTACTCGGCGAGATTCTCCGGTATTTGATCGTACGAGGTCAATGCCATTCTGCAGACGAGGCCGTGCGTCGTATAAGCACCTAAATAATGAACATACAGTTATAGATTGTCAATATTATAAAAAAATACTTGTGCTATCAGCAGAGTTCGCGTGCACCGCACAGTAAAATAAAGTTCATATTTAACCAACACTTCTCGTCGCAAACGATCCACAATTTTGTTTGTCTTGTTAATTTTAGAAATAAAAAAAATTTAACCAATCCTTAATCAGAAAATAGTTCATTATTGCAAAAAAACAGTAAATAAAAATGTAAATATTTTCCAAAAAAGTAAAATGGTTATTTCTTATAAAAAAGATGATTTACATTTTTTTAGTTAACAAGAAAAGATAATGCGGTCGTTCGTGTACGAGAATTTTTAGTTAATATGAATTATTTTTCCACGCGGGAGGAAATAGCGTAAAAGTGGCGAAAATGGTCCGATCCATACATCGTTGATCTCCGCGTAACCGGGATTGATCTGGACCACGTGGACCACATTTACCACTTTCGTCCCAGAATGGTTAAAATCATATCTGACTACCTTGACCCTCCTTGGGCAATCTGGGCATTCTCCATACTATAGCGCGATGCTGGTGCTCGTATTTCGCTTGACCGGAAGTGACTTCCATGAGCTGAGGTTCCAGAGTGTCGACGGCACCGAGGAATCTCTCGATGCCCTTTATCTTCCCGGTTCTTCTGTGAGCCGATTTTACCGAGCCGTACCTGAAGTGCTTTTCCACCCTGAACAAGTATATCCAGCATTCCGGTATCGGAAATCGTACTACAACGTCCTCGCATGGTACCTGCCCGAGTTTTCTCGACGCGAAACCCGGCACGAGTATGTCGGCTCTGAGCTCAACCTGTGCGTCAAAGAGAAAAAAAAAATCTATCAACATCCAGACTCAATAGGATAACAACAATCAACCGGATATCAGTAAATTATATTTATTCTCTACATCTAAACAGATAAATGTAATGTGGAAGCAAAAAAATACAAAAGTAACAAAAAAAGATTATGAATAAGATAGGGCGGGGCAAAATGGACTATTTTCACCAATATTTTGGGGAACATACAAAAGTCTCATTCTGAATGGTTGACAGGAGTTCGTTTTGCCCCGCTCACCCCTATACGATAGTCGGCATCCAAGAAAATGTGCACCGACGTACTCACCTTGTTTCCGGTTACGCACATGACAGCCTTCAATTGTAGCGGAAGTTCCCGATTCTTCGGTGGCCTCACCCGGAATCTCATCAGTTCAATGTAGCATGCATCGGGTGGCTTGAACCTTCGCACGTGTTACGAGAGAAAAGTCAAACCAAGGGGGTAAGTGGTTTAGTAGTAGTAGTAATAGTAATAGTTCGTGGTATACACGCAACGTAGGTGCGAGTGTGATATATACCGTATAATCAGTAGTATTAGTTTGTTAATAAAAAAAAGAACCCACATTGGGTCACAGTTCGAACAGGCAGATAGACAACGAGCGGGATAAATTGCATTTTTTTGGTGGATCACATTCGATGCGAAAAGCATAATACAATGGCAATTTATACGTCATTGAAGAGAATTGTTATTGAAAGTTAGAATTTTTTTTAAATGATCAAAAAGAGCTCACTTGATGATCCTCGACCGTTCGTACTCGTCCTGCTGAACGCACGAGTGAAATTCGACGTTCTCCAGACGAATCCACTCTTCGGTTACCACGGGAATAATGTCGTGTCTGCCAACGACCTCTTTGCCTTGGCGCCACATGTCGTTGATACCCAATTCGACATCGGGCATTCCTTAGACGGTACGAATACGAATAACATAAGATTCATCGAACCCGAAGAAATGTACGATATAGGGGAGAGTGGTGCAAAACGGGCTTCTCAAATAGGCGAGACGTTGCATCTCGAATAAGGGATACGGTTCGATTTCGCTCTCCCATCTACATAATAATAAATTTCATGTCGATTGGACACTCACACCGATCCTCGCAATATACACGGATATTCCCAGATACTCACACCGATACTCCCAGAACTCACACGGATACTCCCAGAACTCACACGGATACTCCCAGATACTGAAACCGATACTCCCAGATACTGAAACCGATACTCCCAAAACTCACACGGATACGCCCAAAACTCACACGGATACTCCCAGATACTCACACCGATACTCCCAGAACTCACACGGATACTCCCAGATACTCACACGGATACGCCCAGATACTCACACCGATACTCCCAGATACTCTCATGGATACTCACAGATGCTCGCAGATGCTCGCAGATGCTCGCAGATGCTCGCAGATACTCATAGATACTCACATATACTCACATATGCTCACGGGGATAGTCACAGGGATACTCGCTGGGATAGTCACAGGGATACTCGCAGGGATACTCGCAGGGATACTCGCAGGGATACTCGCAGGGATACTCGCAGGGAGACTCACAGGGATACTCATAGGGATACTCACAGGGATACTCGCAGGGATACTCATAGGGATACTCATAGGGATACTCACAGGGATACTCGCCGGGATACTCATAGGGATACTCACAGGGATACTTACAGATGCTCACAGATACTCACAAATACTCACAGGGATACTCATAGATACTCACGCGGATACTCGCAGCCACTGACACACATACTGCAAGCGTGCGAGCCAATAAAACCGTTAGTGCTTTCAATAAACTCGATGTACCGTACCGGTCAAAAAGCCCAAGAAGAATAGACGAACTCGGGCAATCTGCTTTTCAACGAAGCCTTCGGCGCTCTGCTCAACGTAGAGTTCGTCGACAACGCTGATTTGAACTTCCTCCATCTTGTAGGTAAGCGCCCGATCTCTGTGGGCTGATAACCTGAACAGAGCTTCCTCTATTGCGCTTGAGAATTGTTTCATGTCTTCGTACAGCTGGGAGCCTAATTTGAAGAGTTGCGATATCTGGATGAAGAAACGAAAGGGATAAAGCAAAGCCATAATATATCTCCGGATACAGCGAATAGTAAAAGAGAAAAGGGGCGTAGTCCCCGTCTCAAACGTATACGGGTTGCGTTTTATTTATTAGCAGTCGATACATCGATGAGTTTAATGCCAGAAGGACACACAAGCTATGCTTATAACACAGCCCATATGGCCTTACGACATGAGGCCATCGATATCAATGTGATTACCTGCGGTGCGTGTTCAACCGGAAGTCCAAGTTTCTTCAGATCGCTGCCAAATTCCTTGACCCCCTGATAGTCTCCCTGAATCGCGTAAGCGGCGAACTGGCTCAGTTTGTTGGTGAGCCTCTCGGCCTTGGTCACCTGGCCGGGTCTCACTCCGGGTCGTTCCTTGTAGAATATGTACTGTAGCTTGAGAGTGAAGATCTTGCCGTACTGATCGAACTGCTGAGCGCTAATTTCCGAAACCGAGTAACAGGCGAGGAGCGGCAACTCTTGGAAGGGATCTTTCTCGTCCTTATTGTTGAAGAGTTGCAGCACAGGATTTTCGCCCTGATAGACGAGCCGTACGAATATCTTCTTCCAGAATCGCTGACCGGTTATCTTCTTCTTGTTAGGCTGACGGAGCTGCATCTCCCAGCCGTCACCGGTGTAAGTCACTCGTGGGAAGTCCTCCAATGGCTGGCTGACATCGTCGTCGAAGAGAGGCGTCGGTGGAGTCTCCTGCAAAAAAGATGGACTTCGTTTCATTCGTTTCATTCGTTTCATTCGTTTCATTCGTTTCATTCGTTTCATTCGTTTCATTCGTTTCATTCGTTTCATTCGTTTCATTCGTTTCATTCGTTTCATTCGTTTCATTCGTTTCATTCGTTTCATTCGTTTCATTCGTTTCATTCGTTTCATTCGTTTCATTCGTTTCATTCGTTTCATTCGTTTCATTCGTTTCATTCGTTTCATTCGTTTCATTCGTTTCATTCGTTTCATTCGTTTCATTCGTTTCATTCGTTTCATTCGTTTCATTCGTTTCATTCGTTTCATTCGTTTCATTCGTTTCATTCGTTTCATTCGTTTCATTCGTTTCATTCGTTTCATTCGTTTCATTCGTTTCATTCGTTTCATTCGTTTCATTCGTTTCATTCGTTTCATTCGTTTCATTCGTTTCATTCGTTTCATTCGTTTCATTCGTTTCATTCGTTTCATTCGTTTCATTCGTTTCATTCGTTTCATTCGTTTCATTCGTTTCATTCGTTTCATTCGTTTCATTCGTTTCATTCGTTTCATTCGTTTCATTCGTTTCATTCGTTTCATTCGTTTCATTCGTTTCATTCGTTTCATTCGTTTCATTCGTTTCATTCGTTTCATTCGTTTCATTCGTTTCATTCGTTTCATTCGTTTCATTCGTTTCATTCGTTTCATTCGTTTCATTCGTTTCATTCGTTTCATTCGTTTCATTCGTTTCATTCGTTTCATTCGTTTCATTAAATATTGTCAAGTTATCTTGCCTGTGAATCCGTTCTTGTAATTTCCCCGGTCTGAGCGCTTTCTGTAGGTAGGCCAGCTTCTTGGGCGAAACCGGCGGATTTGTCGAATGGATTGAAACGCGGGGAGGAATCGTTGTAGGCTGAATTTTGCGGGCTCTTGGGAGGTGGTGCCAGGACGGGGACTGGACCACCTTCGATAATCGCTCCCTGATCACCCTCCTTCGGCCTAATGAACAAGTTAAACATCAATCAATTAAATAGCCCATTATTCTTGTTCGGGATACACGATAAGATTGATCTACGACACTTGCTTAATAAAAACACTGAAGTCGGGCGCGTCGTCCGAGTCCGCGGAGTCTGTTCTTCGTGTCTTCTGTTCCTGCGGGGGTGCGGTCATGCTGAGGAAGGAGTCGAAGCCCTCGTGCTCACCAAAGCCGGCCGCCGCTGTTTCCGAACCTGCCACGGATGAATCGCCCCACACTGCAACCAATTCGGATCAGTAAAAAAATACACAAGATCAAGAAGAATTAATATATACACTGATAAAAAATACGGTTGAATCGACTAAACATTCGGGCAGGGACGTTCAAATAAATATTTAGTTGGCCTAACAAAATATTTTGATGCCTCAAAAATTTTCCTAGTGAAACAATCTCAAAAATTGTTGAATTAACCAATCTTTCAGCTGTGCCAACAAAATATTTATTTGAACGTCCCTGCCCGAATCTTTAGTTGATTCAACCATATTTTTTTATTAGTGTAGCGGAGAACGGGGTAAAATGGTTCGTTTGAGATTAGCTTTTTTTACGTCCCACGAGAGATCGATAAAATAAAATGGTCCATTTTGCCCCGTGTTTTCTCCTGTGAGGTTCGAAATGAGATGATTGTGATCCTACCGTCACTGGAAGTATCCATAGCAACCTGGCCAGCGCCGAAAGCGTCGAAGAACGGATCGGTGGCGGCTTCCGGTTCCGCCGCTTTGTCGAATTTAGTCGCGAAAGCGTCGAAGGCGTCGCCGGTGCTCTGGATCGCTTCGGTCGCGGCAGCGAAATTGTCGAGATTATCGTTTCTGTAATGCTCGGGACTCGGGAACTCTGCGCCGGGCTCGGGACTGGCGGCGGCGAGATCGCCTTCGTCGGCCAGTGTCGTGAAGTCGCTGAGAAGATCGGAAGCGAAGACATTGCGAACAGGTTCCTGGCTGGGAATGGCGACCGGTGTGTTGTCGGTGCTTCCGGCCGTCGAGAATAGTGACTCCGCTCCGAAAATTCCAATCGGTGCGGAAGTGGAGAACGGCGCCGCGGCCGTTGGCTCTGGAATGGCCGATGCGACTGGCTCAGCGACGGAGAAGAAGTTCGTTTCTTCCGGCGACCCGCCGAAGGATTCGGTGATTGGAACATCGGTGACGTCTTCGTGAAAATCGAAGCCCGACGATACTGGCACCGTAGTCGAAATCCCGGTCGTCGTATCGGCTACTGTTGAGAAACGTTTTGAGTTTGAAGTCATTGATTGATTGATTGATTGATTGATTGTTTTATAAATATATGGGTTGGTCCTTCAAGAAAAAATGCAAACACAAATTTGTTTTTACACCTTAAGATGGTACTAGCGGACAGTTCGACCTCACGTGAGTTCAGAGAGAATTCAGAAAGAATCGCGAACACTTCTCGATGGGATAAAAATCTGAAAAAGATGAAGCATGTGGAAAATGATGAAAAGATTGATTTTGCATAATGAGAATTCCAAAATGTTATTAACAAATGAATGAAAAAAAAATAGATCAATAAATCCCTCGGCAACTTAACTTTTTGTTCATGTAAACACAATTTGTTAATCTTTTTGAATATGTACGAATTTTTTCAGAATTTTGTGTAATTTTTGAAAATTATGTTTTTTTATTAAATAAAAACGTAATTTTAAAAAACTACATGAAATTCTGAAAAAATTCATACGTATTCAGAAAAATTAACAAATCGTTTTAATTTTTTTAAAGATAGGTTGCCGGGTGATTTGATGAGACTTTTTTTTTCGTTAATTTGTCAATAAAATTTTGGAATTATTATTACCCAGCTAGACAGGCGGGCGAAATGGTAGCAGTTGGGCCATAATATATATAATATTCTTCCAACTGCGTCCGTTCGTGGCGTTTGTCTATATGGGTATGTAAAATCAATCTTTTCAGCACGTTCCATGTGGTTGATTTTTTTCGGATTTTCATCCTATCGAGAAGTGTTCGCAATTCCTCGCTCAATTCTTTCTGAAGTCACGTGGAGTCAGACTATCCGCAAGTACTACCTTAATATCTAATCACATGTATATAAACCCTTGGCTTCAAGACGTATTTAACACATTTGAGTCAAGTATAATAAGATAACCTAATAAATACATAACAGTATACAAGCAATGACACAATTTATAACTAGACCAGTGATTCGACCCCGACCCAGCCCTCTATTGAAACTTAAGTATACACTTCTTTGCTACCCTTACAAGTAATGCAAAGGAGCCTCGGTCACGAAAACTATAACATATTCCCTTGGGTCTTTCGTATCTTTGGCTCGGGTAAACGTAAATTGTACGTAACTTATTACCACATTCCTTGCGTGCAACACGGGCAGAAAATCGACTACGATCATTATTAACCTGTGCGCATGCGCAGTACTGTTTTATTACTCCGCAGGGAGTAATAGGGCTCATTACTCCCTCTGGAAGCCCTATTACTCCCGAGAGTGTCATGGTCGTTGGCGAATATGACGATTTTGCGACGCAAGAAGTATGACTATTGTAACGAAGTCTGAAAAAAAGTATCAGTGATTTATATACAGAATATATTTTCGCGTGAAAAATTACTTATTTTCAACATATTATTAAGGTAGTCCTTTCGTTACGTCTGACGCCACCTAAGTTCGAGAGAGGAATGAGATAGATTACAAACACTTTTCGATGGAATAAAAATCTTTAAAAAATAGAGCATATGGAAGGTACTGAAAAGATTGTTTTTTGCATAATAATAATTTCAAAATGTTATTAACAAATTAGTTAAAAATAAAAATTGTGCAACAAATAACTCAGCAAGCCAATTTTTTTTTGTACGAAAATGATTTGTCAATTTTTCTGAACACGTATGAATTTTTTTCATAATTTGATGTAATGTTTGAAAATTGCGATTTCAAACGAATTTTAACACAAAGAAAACAAATTTTTCAAACATTACATAAAATGGGTGGGAGTCGAAATTTTGTACGATCGAAATGTAGCACAGCCGATATTTCGGAATAGAAAAATAACGAAGGTTCAAATGTATAACGCCCAGTCCTTTGAGAGTCCTTAAGTAGTAAATAGAAATTGAGAACGTACATATATCGAAATGAACTTAAATCGGGATCAAATTTATGAATATGTTGTGATATTGCAAGTGAACGTTAGAATTGACGAAAGTTTGAACTGTAAAAAGTTCCAGTCTTGTACATCTGAAATGGCGGATATTAAGTGTTCATAATTTCGAATTCATTACAGAAAAAAAAATCAACAAGTCTAAAGTTCAAACTATCGAAAATCTAAAAAGTCGAACAGTCAAAATATCCAAAGACCAGAAATACGAAAGGTCGGAATAGCGACAGCTTACGAATGTCAGCTCCCACATTTGTTAACTCTTGTGATGTAAAATTCAGTGACGTTTGCCTTTTGCTCGCTATTTTTATCCTTCGATATTGCCCGTATCTACATTTTAGTCACTCGAAATCTGTATTATTTTCAACATCCTTCTGATAAATATATTGACTATTAAAAATATTAGCTCATCCCTGTTTTCAACTTCAAAATTTAAGCCTTTCTAAATTTGGTCGCTCAAAATGGTGATCTCCAACTTCTACAAATGTATCGTCGAATAAAAAATCGTTCGTAAAAATAACCTTGTGGTGAATCGATTATTCGACGTAGCCATATCTATCGAAAATACAATTTACGAACTACTAATTTTTCTATCTTTTAATATTCACAATGATGGAATTTCGAAAAATTGACCGTTCTGTAGGACGGCCAATTTTTTACATTTCGGTTGTTCACAATTTTGAACCTCACCCAACGAAAGGACTACCTTAATATATTAATCACACATATTATTCTTCAATGCGAGGTTGAGCAGACGCTGATAATTTTGTTTTCCTGACAAAGGTTCGGCAAAAATGACTATTTTTTAACATATTATTAATATATTTATCGCATATATTATTTTTCCGTGCGAGATCGAACAGACGCTGATAATTTTGTTATCCCGCCAGAGGTTCGGCAGCCTCGAAACAAATGGCTCACAGTTTTCGTTACCGACCGAGACCCAATCGAGCAAAACCAATGCAAGTTTTTACATCGCCCCAAACACACTGAAAAAAAAATTCGCTTGCGGGCTGCCGAAAAAATAAATGTTTGTTTCTATTATACTTTTAATTCTTTGAATTCCATATGATATTAAAACAATGACGGCAAGACTGCCAAGGTGACATGTTACCAGTTCAATCCGGTATGGAATTGTACGAATTAAAAGTAGAATTGATACAAGCAAATTCTACTTGAATCATTGATATTTTTTTCAGTCCACGATTGGCAACTCACCCGAGAAAGGTGTTACGCCGCTATCCATGGAAGCTCTTTTCTCCTCAGCCTCAGGAATCAAAATTTCGCCAACGGGCAAAGAAGCTCCGAAACCGGTGTCCTCCTCATCGGTGCTGAGTTGCGATTCCGCCGCGACCCCGAATGGATTTTCCGTTATTTTCGCCGTCGTATCAATGATCCCAGTGGCGAATGTCGTGTCGGTGCTGGAGACGAGCTGGGTGCTCGTGTCGAGGCCAACGTGCGCCTCCGCAAACATCGTCGCCGGGGAGGATTCCGTGTTCGGTGCATCGAACAGATCCATTATGTCCTGATGCCTCGAGGTCATCGGTTGCCGACCGTCGTCGGACATGAGATCGGGAACGTTGCCGTCGACGTCGAGGAGATCGGCGAAGCTGTGCTCGGGTGTCGGCGAGGGTGAGTGCATCAGCGTCGGACTGGGTGTTCTCGTCGCCTGCAGCCGATCCAGCAGGTGATTCGAGGTGGCGTCCATGGCTCCGGTCACCGAGAGTATGAGGTCTTTGGTGTTCTTCGGCGGAAGCGGCGGATGAGGTCGTGGCGGTGGCGGCGGTCGGGCCGGAGTTGGTTTTCCATTCTTGGCGACCGGCACGACAACCGCGGGTTTCTCGAACATCTCCACCTGCTCGGGCTGCTCCCCGACATCGGGTTTCGAAGTTTCCTCGGCGTCGAAGAGATCCTGCGCCGGCGGTGCAGGTTCCTCGATGCCGAAGAAATTCGGCTGCGCAGCGCCGTAAACGTCCGAGGCCGTCGAGGTCGGTTCAGAGAAATCGGCATTCTGGGTAGGTTCGACCCCGAAGAATGCGAAAGGATTCGTCGAGTCGGTGGGAGGTTCGTAGGTCGTTTGGTCGGCGGCGAAGTTGAGAAAAGGATTCTCGCCACCCCCGGTCGGTCCCGACGAGTCGGTCGCCGATTGATCGCCGAATCCCTGGAGAAAGGGATTCGAGGCCTGCTGAGATGCATCAGGCTCGGTCGGGTAATCGTCCATCAGGAACGGATTTCCTCCCTTAGAAGCCATCCTGCCGGAACTTTGTTTGCTCGTCGCTGAACCTTCTACAGGAACACGCGAACCTTATCGACCTTACTTGCTCACGAATTCGGACTCGAGGAGCTTGAGCTCGGTTTTACCGGGTCCGATGCTCGCGAAGCTCGTGTCGAACGGGTCGGCGTTGTCGTCGGCGAGGAACTCTTGATTGTGCAGAGGCGTGAGAACTTTACCGCCCGAGTCCTGTCCGTCCAGGCAGAGAAAGTCTTTCGATTCCTGGACCTCGCCGGCTCGCGGATCGAAGTCGTCCTCGTCCTCGACGGAAACCGGCCTCACCGAGACTCGATCCAAGTCGATCGGATTCGTCCTCACCTGGCGGACCTCCTCGGGCAACTGGCTGAGCTCGTTCTCCAACAGCTTCAGCTCAGCCTTGCCTGGCAGTAGGTTCGTCGCTATCGACGTGTCGAAAGGATCCACGTAAGATATCTCGGTATCCTCCTCGGAGAACCTCGACTCGATCCTCGGAGTGAGAGGCTTCGCGTCTACCTCGACCTCGGCGTCGAGCAGGCTCTCCTGTCGCCTGTTCAAGTGGACACCGCGATGAGCGGCCTCGTTCACCTCGAAGACGCTCGGTTTCGTCGCCTCGTACTCCTCGATGAGCGACGCCTCCGGCTCGATTCCCTTGAGGGTCTTCGGCCTCAGAGAGACGGCACCGAAGTCGCTCTGTCTTCTGCCTCTCTCCGGTTCAGGCGTTCCCGATCGGGGATCGAATTCGTGATCGCTTATGCTGTGCTTCAGTCTCGGCTCTTGCTTCGTCAGCAAAGCGGACTCTATCAGCTTCAGCTCAGTCTTGCCGGGTGCAGCTTTGGCAACGAAGCTCGTGTCGAACGGGTCTACGTCGACCTCGGCGGCGTTGTTCTCCGGCAGGGTCTCCTCGAGGGACTTCTGCGAGTAATACGGCGTGAGGGGCTTCGAGGATATGGACTTCTCCTCGTCGCTGGTCTGCAGGAGGTCGGGTCGTTTGGATGGAGTCGGTAACTCGAAGGCCACAGTCTTGGCTGGCCCGAGTCCGAGAGCTTCGGGTCTGGATGGTTTCCTGCCGGTGGCCGGCGAGGTCTCGTCCGCGACCCGATCCTCGTCGAAGATCACCTGGAAGCTGGGCTTGGCTGCGGCGACGCTTGAAGTCCCTTGATGGACCGGGGCTTGAGGTCTGGGCGGAGGTGCCGCCTTGGTTGGTTTCTCCTCCTTTCTCGGATCGAAGTCGTCGTCGTCGAGATCTGCGACGACCTTCGTGTCGTCTCCCAGGAGCTCCTGCTCCAGAAACTTCAGCTCGGTCTGGCCCGGAGGCAACTCCCGAATAGCCGAGGTGTCGAAGGGATCGACGTAGGTGATTTCCTCCTCGGCTGGCGCTATCGGCTGGTCGCTCAGCTGGTCAAGGTCGGTGCAGGAACCGCCGAGTAGGTCTTGCTTCTCGACGCGCACTCTCTCGACGTTGGAGTCGCTGGATGGATCGGAGCTCAGAAAGCCGGTCTCGTAGTCCCTCTTCAGACCCGAGGGGTCGGTGAGCGATATCGAGACCTCGGTGGCCGGAAGTTCCTCCAACTCCCTCTCGATGAACTTCAGCTCGGCCTTGCCGGGTAGGATGTTCTCGGCGAAGGTGGTGTCGAAGGGGTCCTCCTCGTTGACGAAGGTAGCGGCGACGAAGCTCGCCTCGATTATCTGAGCCTCGAAACCCTCCTCTCCGGTTTCCTTGGCGCCGAAGGGGTCCTCGGCGTCCTCGAGACCGACGGGCACGTCTACGGGAGCGACGAGGTCGAATTCCGCATCGTCCAAGTCCGGTATCTCCTCGAGTAGGGTCTTCTCCTTGAGCAACTCGAACTCCGAGATGTCCAACGGGACCTCCTCGGGCTTCGCCTCGACCTGACCGTTTAGCGCCGGGGTGACCGGTCTCGGAAGGACCGAGGGTAAATTCGCTAGATCGACTGGCACGTCCGGGAAATCGGTGTCGTCGTCCAGCAGAGTCTTCTGCACCTCGAACGGCTCGGCTGCGGTGGCTTCGGTGAGGACCTCGCCGTCGTCGAAGTCGTCCAGAAGAAGGTCCTGGGTCCTGGTTTTTCGGGGTCTCGAGATCTTGCACGTGCTCACGTGGTCTATACGACCTGATAGGACCTCGACAGCGTTACCAAGGCTCACGAGCTTGTTGCCCTTCTTGTCGACGGTCTTGAGTACCTTGTCCGCGCTTGTGGTGTCGAAGGGATCGTCGCCTGCCTCCTCCTCGGTCGGACTGTCCGGTATGTAGGCTAGTTGGACGTCGATGTTCTGCAGAACGTCGACGTAGGTCGTGTCGAAGATGTCCTCCTCGGCGGAATCGTCCTGGTCATCCTCGTCGTCCGGCACATCGACGAAACCCTCCTCGCTGACGCCTGTTCTTCGACCCTCCTCGACCACTTGCTCAACGGCCTCCTCGGCGCTGCTCTCGATCGGATTGCCGTCCTTGTCGAAACCGACCCACCTCTTCGCCTTGCTCCGCGCCTCCTCCTCCTCCGCCTCGGCCTCCTTCTGCTTCTTGTGCTTCTGGTCCTCGATCGGCGCCTTTCGCTGGAAAAACGACGTTGATTTTATCCGGTCGAGGTCACCCTGGGTCTTCTTCAATATCGAATCGACTCCGGCTGTGAGGGCCTGGAACTTCTGCCACTCGTCTGAACCTCCACCTGCGCCACCGGAAGCAGCGGCTTCACCGGTACTGTCGACCTCACCGGCCGAGGCTGCTTCTGCGGCTGCTTTCTCTTGGGCCTCCGCCCGCTCCCTCCTGTAACGCTCGAGCTCCTCCGGATCGAACTCGTCCTCCTCGGCGCCCTTCTTTCCCTTCTTCGGCTTTTTCTTCTTCTTCAGGCCCTTGGCTAGCTTGTGCATCCTCTAAGAGCTACCGTGGTGTGGGGGAGGCCTCTGCACAAACATTTTACAACAGTTTCGGAATTAGTAGCGGTACCGAAGATACCATCTCAATCGAGATACACTGCAATCAAAAGAATATCGTGTGGAATTTAACCCTGTACACTGGGTCTTTGAAGGAACGGGGGAAATTTCAAACTCTCCGCTTTTTCGGATTTTTCGACTTCTTCAATTTTTATTAACAACGGTTTTGAACTTTTGACTATGGCAACTTTTGGGCCACTTAGCAGACACTTCGAGAAGTAACCCAGAATTTTTTCAGATTTTTTTAAGTGTGGAAAACTTTGAAAACCCGACTGTTCCCTACAAGACCAAATGTACACACCGTGTCTCTGAAAATATAAACTGATAAATACGGTTGAATCAACTAAGATTTGGGCAGGGATATTCATCTAAATATTTTGTTGGTACAGCCAAAAAAAATTTGTTAGTTCAACAATTTGTTGGGTGATTTTACCAAAATATTTTTGAGTCGTTAAAATATTTTGTTCGACCAACTAAATATTTATTTGAACGTTCCTGCCCGAATCTTAGTTGATTCAACTGTACTTTTTTATCAGTGTAGTGTACACACGCAGGGTTAATGCACTGAAACTGAAAGTTTTTATGCATAAACTGTTATCTTGAATGTCACGTACAATTGTGATGAAAAATTAATGTTCGGTATATCCAAAACTCTAGAGATACTTTGCTTTTATGACTCTGAAGATATCTGCATAAGACTAAATTTCATCAATTTATGATAGTTGTATTTTGCATCGCACAATCTCTGCTCGGGGAAGTTCACTTAGAGGATAAAATCCTACGAGTGAACCATTTTTTTTTCTTCCTAAACCAGTGCATTGACACAGATGTGCCAAAAGATAAATTTTTATGTCATGCAGATATCTTCATGATCATTTGCTTTTAACAAATTACTTATATTTTACTATCAAAAATTACTTTAATTCCAATAATTTGCCTTAATTTTACGGTAAACGTACATAATTTTTTTCATCACAATCGTACATTAAATATAATATACCAGTGTTTACATAAAAACTTCCAGTTCGGTACATTAAATTTACGATCTTTACTACTAAAGAGAACTCACTGGCAAGCTGTACATGCTACAAAAGTATTGTATCAGAACCTAAATTTTTTATTGATTGTGCCATTTTCTTTGTTAGTAAAAAAAACACACCTGGCTAACAACAAAAAAAACAATATTGTAAAATTATGAAGAAAAACATGGTGAACTTTTGTGGCCTAGAAATGTTTGTTGAATGTGCAAAACTTTTAATACTGTAATGATTATACTAATGGTACGGAACTACGGTTGACAATCAATAAAAAAAAAAGACGCTACCGTATAAAATGTACCACTAAAACACCCGCATACTGTTCGGTAGCCCAGATAATTAATTGTCTCAGTGTTACCTAATTATTATTCTACGACCGTCCAAGTGTAACGATCGAATGGTGAACGTGCAGTGCGGTTCTAGAAATGGAAAAGTATCATCGTCGTTGTATCTATCGGGTGTAGCAAATTAAAGTGTGGGATCTCTGCCAGGAGAGCTGACGATCGATCTTCTGGCGTAGAGAGTGTCTATATATTATTATCTTATTTTTCACTCGTCGTAGCCTTCGCTTCTAACGAGGATCGTTATAACGGTGTAATACACGAGCGGATGGGAGTTAATACGTCTGTTCTGTAAATATGAATATTAATTGGACAATTCCATTATCCGCAGACGCTCTCCCGGCTGGACCAATCTCGGAGGAGAATCGAGTTAATCCGTGACACACTTAACATCTCGATGTACCGATACGAATATCTCCGCGCCTTTCGACATACACCTCGAGTAACTCGTACTCGATAATAATTTAGGGCCCGTAATGGCAAAACATTTTTTAAAGATTTTTCTTGAATTTTTTTAAAAATATTTTATAAATTTTATTTTTCAAAAAGTATTTTTTAAATAGGTTTTTCTTGAAAATGAGCTATTTTTTAAATAGTTTTTTTCTTGAAAATGAGCTATTTTTTAAATAGTTTTTTTCTTGAAAATGAGCTATTTTTTAAATAGTTTTTTTCTTGAAAATGAGCTATTTTTTAAATAGTTTTTTTCTTGAAAATGAGCTATTTTTTAAATAGTTTTTTTCTTGAAAATTAGATATTTTTGAAACAGTTTTTTCTTGAAAATTATATTTTTTTTAATCGTTCTTTTCTTGAAAATTATATATATATTTTCAGATTAAAAAAAAAATTATTTTCTTAAAGATTTCTCTCAAAAAACGTTTGTCGAGATTTTGCATTAAAAGTGCATTTTGCGCTGAGGGAAATATTGGAGTGATAAGAACCATGCGTGTTCCATGGAAGGCACATTTCTCGTATGCACATACGACGATATGCGACGCGCCGAGCGAACAATCTCCCCCTGATCTGCGTGCAACGCGGAAACGCGCCACGGGACACCGACCTGCGGGTTCGCCGTGACTGGAACCATCCCCGTGCCCACGTAAGGAGTTGGACGAACGTGACACAGAAACGTGATCGATACGAGTGAAAAGGGAGAACCGTGAGCGCCTGGCGCCGCCGGCTTATCGCTATTGTAAAAATAAGTTCCGCGGACGAGAATCCTCCTCGAATCTCGGCACTGTATAGCGCAATTCCACCCCTCCGCCTATTTTCCTCCGGGAGCGAAGCAAAGAAACTCCGACAGCGCACACACGGTCGATGCAACAGTTCTCCGGCCGGAAGATTGAATTGCGAATACCAGCAAGAATACTCTTTTCCAGAGTTATGAAACCGGCGATAAATTTCCCGAGCTACACTCATCTCGTATTTACTTTATTAAAAAAGAATAAAAAACGTTTGTGTTACGAGAAATTACTGCATAGAGTAAAAGCAGTGAAACAGAAACACCCGATACGTTTTATGCAGTATGCGAAATACGGCGGTCGGTAACAAAAACTGTAAGGAACTTTTTATTCACGGGCGTTAGGCATGTACAGTAGAAACCCGATTAACCAGGATGCTCGGGACCGAAGAGTCTCCGGAAAATCGAAATCCCGATCAATCCGAACTAGACAGCGAAAGTGTATAAGTCAATAATGGCTAATGTTATACAACTTTGTTTTGACTAGCTACAATGACATTTGGTACAACTTGCACTTCACTGTTAAATAGTGTGAACTAGGGCTGAAGGACTTCGGTCGATGGCCCGTTGACAGAAATATATTAATGTATAAATGTTTTAAAAAATTGTACCGATCGTCAACGCATCGTATTACATACGCATCGTATACATAGTATTGTTAATAAATACACACTTACTACTACTACTAGTGTGAACTAGAACGTAAAGCTTTGGATCTTTTTTTCATTAATAGTACATAAGCTAGTCTTTTTCTTTTCGGAATTACTCAGTGACGTTGCTTTGCTCCGAGCATTAAAGAAAAAACCTCGGAAGACGCACGGTTAGTCCGCTTCCCGGTTAATCCTACCTCGGTTAATCGGGGTTGTACTGTAAGATCAAACGAGAAGGGTCATCGAAGTCGGACATCGTCTCAGCATTCGATGAGACTTTTCTTTACCATAAAAGTTTGTTACAGTTTTTATTACCGACCGAGCTCGGGTCGGGTGGTTAGGGAGACTTGTCGCTTAGTCTTACGGCCTGGAACGAGTTTCGACGAGTTTACGCAACAGATCCGTCGCAGTTACGATATTCGCGTCGGCTATCGCCATTGTTTCGTAATATCCTCCGCCCCTTTACCCTCGCTAAGGCATCGCTAAACCCCCTCCCACTAACCTTCCATCATCGCCCCATTAAAGTTTTCTCCGCAAACCCATGGCAGCGCGATAGGTACAACATGTCGCACCAGTCATGCCGGAGAAACAAGTACGGGCTCCCTCGAGTTTTCCGGTACGGATAATCGAATATGACCCAGTTCGTCATTCGGTGAATCGGGCGCTCCGACGGCGGTGGCGTCGACGAGCACGCTGTTTCGAGATTATCGATCGTTTCCTCGGAACGCTCGCTCGCGACGAGCGCGGACTCGTCGAAGCAGCGACGGGGGTCTCGAGGATGGAACGGGAGAGCCACAGATGCAAGGAGCTGCACGCGAAAAAAAAAAATTTCTCCGTTATCGTGTAAGATTGAGAGACACTGATAATGAAATTTTTCGTCGGGGGGAGAAGCTCTCGCGAGGTCGAGACGTTGTCTGTCTTCTCTTCGGTGAAGAGGCAGACATGTAACTTTGCGACGAACTTTTTTTTCGACTAGGTTTCGACCAAACTATAAAAAATACAAATTTCTGTAGGCAGAGATAGAAAAAAAAAACGAGAGATGAATTTTAGACAATAATTTATTAAATGAACAGTGTATAAAACAACTCAGTTGAATCCTGACGAGGAATAGCCGTGAGAATACAAAATAAACTATATATATAGTTTAAACTACGATATTATATGTGGTACAAAATATATGAAAGAAAACTTTGTTGATTTTTTTTTTTTTTTCTTTTAAGCGAGCGGGTTTTTAATCGTCAAACTCTGTCGATGTTAACGTTAACAGTTAATAAAAAAATGTTAAGTTCCCGGCCTCCTTAAGCCCGTCATTGTGCGCCAACTTGCAACGAGAAGTCTCTCATAGTCGGGAAGTCGTGAATAATCGAGCGAATCGTCTCGCGAGCGAGAGAAGAAAGACCGGAAGTGAACGAGATGCTGTCCCGTCTTACGGAATGCACTCGCGATTGATCCGGCACTGTGCGCCCACGATATTAGTTCCCCGATATCTCTAGTACCACTTTTTATTTCTCCCAACCTTTATGCACCGTTCCAAACTCCTATATACCTTCAATCCGATTTGCTTCACGCACAACGCAGTACAGCGCTCGTAAAGTCGATATTCCAACCCTCGAAGCACAGAGCAAAAAAGTCTCGAAACGTAGCTGAATTCCAGCAATCGTCTATCCGAACAGAGTATAAAAATAACACGAGAGAGAGTATCCTTGTCGTCGGGCCGAAGGTCATACGCGTCGTACGATTGAGAGAGAGAACAAAAAAATAAATAAATAGTCCCGATATAATGTGACTCGACGCTCTCGCACCAGTGAACTTGGGGAGTGACGTTATTCCCAAGCGAATCCGAGCTAGCTCTCGCATGAGCGGAGTAGCGTACAAGAAACCCGCAGAGTCTTCAGAGTCAAGGGCACGAGGATAGAGACGTTAGAAAAAAATACGAACGTATATATATATATGATCAGATCGCTGTCTGTAATTCGATTAAAATAAGGAAGGCGAAAGTCCGAAACGAGCCCAATTGGGCTTATCGATCGTTTCACTGACCGGCGTAACTCGGATGTGTCTGTATCATATGTTTTCACGGTTTCTAACTCGGCTCGATTAAATGTGGTTTCCAAGTTGCAGTAAAAACTATCAGAAACAAATAAAATTAACAAATAAACCCTTGAGAGTCCAAACCGTGCGGGGGTGTGAGATGGTGAATGAGTGTGGGCGTATCAGGGGTTTTCGACGTTAAACGACTACAAGGCGATGGATTCCAGTTTGCCATTCGGTGTACTTACGAATCGAGCCTCATCAGCCACATTTGTTCGATGCACATTGTATCAACTTCATCGTCCCGTTATTTTCGACACCATTTGGAAGAATCGGACTATACCACGTTACTTTACGGACGCAAACTTGCGCGTTCGGTTATTACGTTTCGGTGAAAATTTTCGTGGACGGGGTGGGTAACCGCGCGTCTCGGCGAGCCGAGAAGCCGCGGGACTGTTGAAACGCGCTTTGTCGGGCGGCAACGACGAGCCTTCTTTTTTTTACACCTGTTTATCCCTTTTCGTTTCAGTGGTACAGCTTTTATCTTTTCTGTTTCAATAATTATTTGCTAGATCGAATACTCAATTCTTTTATTCCCCGAAACAGCCGGAGAGCCAGAAAGGCTCCGCTCTCGTAGACGAAGGCGACTCACCTCGTACTCCTCCGGCGGCACGGCCTGAGCTATTTCCAGCATCGATCCGTTCGCGGAGAATGCTGTGCGCACACCCCACCGTCGCTCCCGTCGTCATAGAGAGAGAGAGGCGGATAGCAATCGAGGGGTCGAGCTCGAAGCTGACCGAAAAATCAGCCCCCGCGTTTTCAAAGGAAACATTTTTCTCCAGACATATCTCCGCGTATTAATGGGAGAGGGCAATTTTTTGAGGTTCTATATTTTTTATATCTAGATCCATTCGTTTCTGAAGTTACAACGCTGAGAATTATGGATCGTAATCGGGTGTAAAGGCAATATATACAACTGTTGAGAAATTTTTATCGGTCCATATACATTCCATTGTAGACGTGGTTCTACAGGGTTCGACCATCGAGAGAAATTATAAACATAAAAAGCCGGCCGGTCTCTCGACCGCGTGTCTATAATAACAATACTTAAGTAACAGCAAAAGAGGAAGAGTTACGACGTTGCAACAAGCAAAGAAGCGCTGTTCTTTAACGCGAACTCGATAACACTGCGCATCAAATGAACGAGCGCGTGTTCGCGGTATGCGCGAATTGAAGATTACTTGTTAGAGCGCGCGCATACACAGAAAGCTTTGGCGCATGCGCGGAACAGCTGTTTAGAACGAATGGCCGCCGTTGATCGAGGCTCACGAAAAAAGCCAGAGTATTATGTTACACTCTAATGCATCACCCGTAAAATAATCTTTTAGAACGAGCACGAACACTGATGAGTGTAGCTCATTACATTTAATCGATTAATTACTCGTATCTATTCATAAGATCGTAAATAAGGCAGGTCGTAAATTTCGAAGATTGATAACAGATGGCACTTTGCCTCGTGTCAAATTAATTCTCGACATTAAACTTCCACGTTCATACAATCCGAAGACGATTTCCTGTCTAGTACGCTGTCTTGGTTGATGGTCAAGACGTTACTCTCGTGTGTTCTTCACGAACGCCAAGTGGAGTAAAGTTGAAGGAGAAAAAAAAAAAAAAGAAAAAATGGGAGTTACAAGCGAGCATTCGAAAAAGTGCTGCCGTAAATTTTTCAGCAGTCGATGAAGTCTCCCATATAAGACTGTGGAAGGCGTCGAGGCGCAAAGGAGCTTTGTCCACGAGACTCGTCGTTGCAAAAACCATCGGCAACGTGATAATAATACCCTCCAAAACAATTGATATCCGTCAGTCGAGAGTTGAATCAGTGATGCAAGGTTATGACTTCGGATCGTTCAAGGATCGTGGCTGTACGGAACTCCGTGAGATTGATAATATGGTAGATAAAATTTACAACGCAGCAACGCGTACGATACAATCGTTATGTCCGAAAGGCACGTCCAATATCTATCTCCCTGTAAAATTTCTGTGTTTTTCTTGCAGGAGACGAAATATAGCAAACGGAAGATCTTAGGGTGAAAAAAGACGAGCCAATGGATGCGCTGACTATAAGCAGTCAGGTTATGGTAACGTTGCGTATAAAAAAAACAAAACAAACAAAAAAAAAAACTGCGACAAGATTAATGCAAACGGGTACAATAAGTCTCCGTCAGGCCCTTTGCCCCCCCCCTCTAACTCGGCTAATTAAACTTCAAGGATGAAAACATTGTCAGCGTCGTGCTTAAGGAAGAACCCGGCGACAGATTTGGTCAGTCATACATCGAAGATATCTGCTCCGGTACATTTGGCAAGGTTTTCCTACCGATCGACAGTCACGAAGAGGATTTTACGGATGAAATGGTGATGAGATAAATAAAAAAAAAACATTTAAAAAAAGAAACATCCGCGCCGTACGCAAGCGTCGGTTGCATATAACAAAATCGAGCATCTCCGTCCAGCATTAACATCTTAAACGTGAAAAAACAAAATATAACAATACAGCAAAAAAAAAAAAAATATATAAACGAGAACGACATATACGAGAGACGTAAAAATTCCGTTTGCAGGTCAAACTGGAACTAGAGAGTCAATCGAGCGGACATCATAACTGGGCTGCGCAATTAGCCGCGGCGACTTTGTGCGAGCGAATCGAAGGTTCCGCGCAAAGGTGTCCGCCGTCTGGCGAGGACTTTGGTCAGTTAGGCGAAAAATCTGTGGACGCAGAGGAGGAGGAAGGCCGAGTCGAGGAGGGCGAGGAAGAGGAGGAGGAGGGAGGTCGTTGCGCGTCGGAGGACAGGGACGAAGAGGGCGACTCTGGTAATCAGCCGAAGTTCTACAAGATCCAGTGTTCCATCTGCAAAAAGTGGTTCCTCAACAACGACTCGATGATAACGCATCTGAGAAGCCACTGCGGCGGTAACGTCGGCAGCGGCGTAGATCAGTGCCAAGTATGCCAGCAGAGTTTTCAGGACAATTCGAGCTTGCACGCTCACATGTTAACTCACGTAGGCATGAATCCGGTAGAGTGCAACGTTTGCCAGAAGCGTTTCGCTTACAAATGGTGCTTGCGTAATCACGTGCAGACTCACGTCGGTGCGAACAAGCCGTTCGACAATTGTTGTCCGAGCGGCGGGGGCGGCAACAGCGGCGTCGGTGCGGGCGTAGGAGGTCTCGGCATCGGGGTCGGTGTCGGAGTCGGCGGTGGTTACGGCTTCGACAATTCGGCGGACGCGACGAGAAAGATGTACCCGAACGATCGTGGCCCGAACGACGATCGAAGAAAGGACGGTATGAGCAGCAAAGCCGACGCGGAGGCGAGGGTGGCCTTGAGATGCGACATATGCAAGATGCGTTTCAAGGACAGGGACACCCTGAACCGGCACACGCTCGTGCATATGAGCGAGGGACCCTACAAGTACGACATATTTTCGGCGACCTTCAGAGACAAGCCCGACGGAAACGCGCGTATGCCCGCGCACGCCGGTATGAAACAGTTCAAATGCACGCTATGCGAGAGGTCCTTCGCTCAGAGAACGGCACTCAACAATCATATGTTGGCCCACAGCGGGGAGAAACCGCACGCCTGCAACATCTGCGAGAAAACGTACAAACGCAAGTCCGAACTGATAAGACACACGATGGTCCACACCGGCGAACGACCCTACGAGTGCAAGGAGTGCCTCATGACCTTTCGGGAGAAGGCGAAATTGAATTCTCACATGCTCGTCCACACCGGTGAGAAACCCCACGAGTGTTACATATGCCACAAAGCTTGCGCCCGAAAATCCGATCTCAACAGTCACATGCTGTCGCACACCGGTGGCCAGTACGATTGCAAAGTTTGCGACAAGATATTCACACGAAAATCCGATCTGAACAGGCACACTCTCATACACACCGGCGAAAAGCCGTTCGCCTGCGAACTATGCGATATGGCTTTTCGCGAGAGGACCCGCTTGAACTCTCACATGCTCGTTCACACCGGTGACAAGAGACACGCTTGTCACATATGCGGCAAGACATTCAGAGAAAAATCGAGCTTGAAGAAGCACATGCTCGTTCACACGGGCGATCGGCCGTACGAGTGTTTCGTGTGTAAAAAAACGTTTACCCAGAAAACGACGTTGAACAGTCACGTTCTAGTGCACACCGGTGAACGTCCGTACGAGTGCGAAACATGCCCCAAGGCATTCAGGGAACGTTCGTCGTTGAGAAAACATTCTTTATTTCACACCTCCGATCGGGGTCACGAGTGTAACGTTTGTTTCAAAAAGTTTACACACAAAGCCGATCTCGGCACCCACGCGGCGATCGATCATCCCTCATAGTTCGTCGGTGCGCCAGGATAAGTCCTTCGATCGATTTTTGACGTCTTTTTTTTCTCAATTTGCATCGTGCCTACTCGCGCAATATAACAGTACGTCTTCGAATCTATACTTGGCTACGACGTTGTTCACACTGTGTACCCTTAAGTATACAATCGGTACTTTGAGTATCCGTGAAACGCTGGCTTTTGTATAATGTCCAAATACAATAAATTAGCATACTTGTTAATCAAGGAATCTCGGACCTAGGACATTAAGAGTTCGTTCGCCAATCGGGGACGGTAACGAGAGGGAGACGAAGAGAACCACACAAAGTGGAAAAATCATTTTTACAAGAGTACTGATAAGTCTATCGTTTTATTTGCAAGTCGAAAAGAAAATATGTAAATATATACCGTTTAAAAATGTGCAAAGAATAATGGTCGGTGCCGTCATCGGTTCAGGCGCATTATCGCAGTCTTGTTGTAGCCGCAGAGAGCCAAAATCTTCCCGCGGGGGTGCCATCGCCCCGACAGCACGGTCATGCCTCTGGGGGACGGATAGCACGTCACCTGACGACCGGCCCACCACTCGAAGATCAAAGGACTCTCGGTGAAGATCATCAGCCGCGGTGAATTCGGGTTCCAGCATACACCTGCATAAACCGGGACAATTGTAAATTTTTAACATTTTTATTGGCCGACGAAAATCCACGAAGATGCATCGAATCATCGGTAAATCGTCGACGAACCTGAAACCGGTCTTTGGAGCAACAAATGATCAACGCTGTCCTCCGCAATATCCCATATCCACATCGTCGAAGAGTAAACCTGATGCCTCAAAGCCAAGTAACGACCGCACGGGCTGAATTCGAAAATATCAACAGTGGCAATGGACAGTCCGTCGCTGTGCGCGTTCGCGGCTATCGGAATGTTTACCGGACGATCGGTCACCTCTTCCACTGAAAACGAAGAACAAAAAAAAATGAAAAAAATAAGTAAAAAGTTAAGAAAGCATTATTATTTATAGAATGGTTGAAAATCTATATATGTTTGACTAAATAATTTAGCTGTGATAATTACTCGTGTGCTTCTCGTCCTGTCCAAAATTTACGTTACTATCCCTCGTACCGATCACGCATTCTCTGTGGACCTTGCCGAGATAATCGGTTTCTCCTATAACTGGCTCGCAGCGCAACTCCAATATCGGCTTCCATGTTACGTAGTTAAGAATAGCAATCTGTTTCGAGAGAATGGTCGATTATTGAGTTGCGATTAAACATCAGAGCCGGTTCTGTAAAGAAAAAGAAAAGTACCGACGGTCTCGTTACAAGCGGCGATCGTCAGAAGTTGCCCGCTCGGATTCCAGGTAACTTTGTCGATTCCTTTGGGCCCCTTGTACGATTCTCTATTCGAAATATCGGTGCTGGAAGCTTCTGGACTGAAAGCTCCAATGTGGCTCTCGCTCACAGTTGAATAAATCAGCAATTTGCTTCGTCCACTTATCGAACACCATATGCACAGTAATTCGCTATTTGGAGACCAAGATACTCCGTCGATTGCGCTCAATTTATCGCACAGTAGTTTCTGCAAAAAAAAAAGAACAAAAATCGAAGTAAGACGACTCTTATAAAGGTGTCCAGCAGTCCTTCAAATCCCTAAAGTCCTTTTAAAGCCCTTGAATTTTGCTTGTCCTTGAAACTTCCTTGCAATGTCCTTGAATTTAATTTCTAACCTATACTAGAGACCATGATTATTTGTCTTCACAAAACGACAATACCGACTAAATAGTCTGGACTCTTCCCGATAGTTCACAATCGCATCAGCGCCCTGAATCGCCCCCCCCCCCCCCCCCCGTGGTCCGGAGTATGCATACCGGTCGTCACTCGCGCATTGTTGTCTTCTAGGTTAAATTCCACCGAGAGGAGAATTAATAAATATTTAGTGGATTCCTTTATAGCTGACTGATTGAAGAACAAATGAATTCGAGATCCTAACAATGGACTCAACGAGTTACATATCCTGCGCCTGCAATCGGGTGCCAAGTGCCGCCGATTGGGGAAAAAACGGTCTCGTTTGTTACGGAGCTTGCAATGCGATAGCGATATACGTTCCGGAAGCTGGCAGAGTATCGCGGACCCTTCACAGACACACCGGACGTGTGAACGTAGTTCGATGGATAAAGAAAAATTTGGAGGACGAAACGGAGTTGTTATCGGCCTCGACGGACGGGACCGCGATCGTATGGACAGCGCACGGGGCATCGTACGATCCAACGTCGACTCTGGACGAGGGAAATCCTCTGACTATCGCCGATGGCGTTTATCTGCGAGGACCGCAATTCGCCGAGCATCGGGAATTACTCGTAGGTACCGGCAGCACCGAAGGAACCTTTAGCCTGTGGCGCAGAGATAACGCTGGAACTACCAAGAAAATTCAGTCCCTCGCGTTCGGGCGAAGAATTGCCACGGATGCCCGCCTTTCCTTTCTGCCCAATTCGGACACACCTCTCTTGGCTGTTGCCGTCGACGACTGCAGTATACATGTGTTCTGTCAGGAGCCCTCGGAGGGTGAGATACAACTCGTTTCGGTACAGACACTCCAAAATCACGAAGATTGGATAAGATGTATGGATTTTACTCACAACCTCGAGGGGAATTGTTTGTTGGCTACCGGCTCGCAAGACAGCACCATACGTCTGTGGGAGATTTATCAGGACAAGGAAGAGGCTGCGGATGAGAGGAAAGATGAGACACGTAGGAGGATCAAGAGATTTAGCGTGGGATCTGAAAATTATGGAATTACCCTTGAATCTATACTGAGCGGTCATGAACACTGGGTTTATGGATTGTCATGGCTTCCTAAAGAATATTCGGAGAACGGCACGAGTTGCGCGCCACCGAGGCTTCTGTCGTGCGCCATGGACAAGTCTATGATAATATGGGAAGCTGATACGGAGAGGGGCGGCGTGTGGCGCGAGGCCGTTCGAGTCGGCGAAGTTGGCGGGAATTCTCTTGGTTTTTACGGGTGCAAGTTTGCTCCGGACGGACTCAGCATACTGGCTCACAGTTACCAGGGATCGTTTCATATTTGGATGTACGACGAGAGCACGCGAGGGTGGAAGCCGAGAACCGGACCGACCGGACATTTTTCGGGGGTGGTCGATGTCTGTTGGGATCCGAAGGGCCGGTGAGAATTCGACCGGCTTAAAATTTTCGCCGTGTTATGTTCACGAGTAATCGATAACTTATTGATTGAAATTTCTTTCGATAGATTTCTGTTGAGCGCGGGTATCGATCAGACGACGAGAGTCCACGCGCCGTGGAACACAGAGAAGGACGGCGAGGTCTGGCACGAGATAGGACGCCCGCAGGTTCACGGCTACGACCTCAGCTGCCTGGCGATGCTGGGATCTTACACCTTCGCTTCCGGTGCCGAGGAAAAAGTCGTCCGGGTATTCACCGCACCGACGACTTTCCAGAAGTATCTCTCGACCGTCGCGTGTACCGACGACTGGGAAGGAAAACTGGCCGAGGGAGCTTCCGTTCCGGCACTCGGCCTCACCAATAAAGCGACCTTCGACGAGGAAGCGGGCGAGGACAATGATACCAGCGATCTCGATTACACGCGACCACCTACGGAGGAGGAACTCATAAGACATACTCTCTGGCCCGAATTGCAGAAACTCTACGGTCACGGTTACGAGATTTTTTCCATAGCGAGTAGACACGACGGTAGTCGTTTCGCGACCGCTTGCAAGTCCGCGAACGCCGAACACTCGGCGATAATAATGTGGTCCACGGCAACGTGGTCCCAGGTACAAAGAATTTCGTCTCATCGATTGACCGTGACACAGATGGCTTTTTCACCGGACGACGTTCATCTGGTATCGGTATCGCGAGACAGACGATGGAGCCTCTATCGAAGCGACGACAATGGCTCCTACGAGATCGTAGCCGGAAGTTCGAAAACTGACGAACTTCACTCGCGAATAATTTGGTGCTGCGCGTGGACTCACGACTCGAGATACTTTGCCACCGGCTCGCGAGACGGAAGAATCGGGCTCTGGAGCGTGGATCCAGGGGAGCTCAAGCACGGAAAACCTACCGCGAGTTTGGAAATCAAAGACTCATCGGTGACGGCTCTTGCTTTCGCGCACCGCGCTTATTCGTCGGACTCGTACGTTATAGCTGTCGGTTTCGACAGCGGTAACATAGAAATACGAAAGATCGTATTCAAGAACGCCGTACCCGTTTGGCGAACGTACGTGACGTACGATACATCCAGAGCTCATCACTTTACCGTCAAACGACTCGCCTTCCGGCCGGAAGTGCGTTCCGAATCGGACAAGCGCAAATTCGCGCAACTCGCCAGTTGTGGTATGGACAATACCCTGAAAATTCACAATCTGTGCATCGAAGATCTTGGAGCATTGTAACTTTGTTATTTGGTTTATCTCATCCATAAACTCTTTGCGCTATATGTGTCTGTTATTGGATTCCTCTACACTTAGGTAGATTCCGAGGAAAAAAAATGTACTCACACGACTTATCTTCCATCCGTCAGTCTTGTAGATCTCCACACTGTCCACTCCATTGTCAGTTACTATCAGAGCAAGGCTCTTTCCATTTGGGCTAAATGCAAGCGATTTATTTGCGCTGGACTTCAAGTTCTGAATATATGTTACATCCCTGCTGTCCAGCGCCCACACAGAGATTTGAATCTGAAATTGGAAAATTGGTGAAACTACCTATACGACATATCCATGGAAAATCTTAATTCATCCGAGCTTACATTGAAGTCTGATGTCGTAACTAGATGAGTACTGTTCGGTGCCCAGGTTACTCTTTCCATTCCGGCGCTACCTTCCATCAATTTGCATCGCCATTCGGGATAATAAATTGAGTATATTTGAACGATGGCTTTTCTTATGTTCGCACATAATACGTACTGACCGTCGGGTGACCATTCGATATACTGCAACGAAAAAAAGAAAGTATTGACATGTTATTGTTTTATAAACAATAAAACAATAAACATGTAGCGGACAATGCGTCTGTCGGGAGCATCGAGAAACGTAAACAATAGAAGTTAACCTCGATTATATCGGCAAACACGTAAGAGTGCAGAGTATCGAGGGTCGCTGTCTTTTTCACGATCAAATTAGCTTGATAAGCTATCGCGACGAATCCACCGCATGACGAGAACGTGCAGAGATTATTGTGAACGCGAAATATTTCGCACTCCCTGTCGTCTGACGTTTCGGTCATGATTGTTGTTTTCCCGTTTAGTTCGCGCGGTTTTGTCGACTGTCGAGATTACACTGGGTCAGTGTTGTCCCGACTCTTCTTCTTCTTCTTCAATCAATTAGACCGGGCCTGAAGCACCACACTTTAGGACATCCGGACTAGCCAATGGGTAAACCGTGCCGGCCAAGATTATATGTTTTCCCGACTCTGATTGGTCGGTAAAAGCACGTGGTTAAACGTGGGGCGCGTTTCTATTGCTTGTTTTGGTAAACAAAGCGCTGCCAACCGCCAAAAGTGTCAACTTTTATTTGAGAAGTTGAGGTTCGATAATACACAGGGGCCCGTTCTGAAACTTTGGATAAGAATCGAGAAAGAGTGCAGTGCTGGTGCGAATGTCAGAGAGAGAAGCTAGTTAATCGGGTACGATTTCTGAACGCGGCCCAGTGGCCGTTCGTCGAGTCATACATTTCGATCGGGCAACAATATCGAAACTCCTTTTGATATTTTGATTTTTAAATTGAATAGCCGGCATTTCAATTTTCTTGGACGATTTATAATTGTTACAGTAATTTAGAAAGCTCACCAGCTGAAGGGACAATCCAGTGTAACAATCGGAAAAGCAACAATGGAGAAAGCAAAGCCGAGGTGACAATTTAATTGAAACAGGTTATGGTTAATCTTAAACTTGTTAATTACGACGATTCCTTTAATTTCTTTTTGATACCACAGCAAGAAGAAGGGGCACAATAAGAATCGTAAGCCTGAAACGGGCGGTAACTGGAGAAAGGTCGGAAAAGGCGATCGTCAATCGTCAACGTCCCAGGAGGAGGAGCTGACACTGTCTAAGAGGTCTCTTCAACAACCGGAATCGCGTCTGGCCGATCTCGACGAGATATGGCAGGATACAAACGTGGGACAAGATTTCGAAGCTCTTGTTAATGTTCCTCTGTCGGCTTCAGGACATTTTGTCTTTAAGTCGGAAAAAAATTGGACTCTGGATTCCTCAAAGTATGACGAATATTTCTCGGTCGATGTCAAAAATTTAGCTACCATTATCGGATGTATTCCGTACAATCAGTACGTGGACGTAGACAAGAAATATTTTACTGTGAGTATTCAAAGCTATGTTACTCTGACTCCAATAATTGGAGCGTGTAACAATTTTTCTAATTTGTTTAATTATAATAATATATATAAGGTAGGGCTTCTGGGAGTCGTGTGCTTCCATTGCGTGTCTCCAAAAATTACTTAGAATAAGGACTTAGAATAATCAGTACCTCCCCCCCCTTCCTGTAAGGGAATTTAGAAATTGTTGGCCTCGGGGCCCACCCAAGAGGGACTTAGAATCCCCCCCTAATTTTTTACATGTTGCCAGCAGTGGCACATAAGAATAATAATAATATTACAAAGTTTATAATAGTAGTTAATTACGTAATATAAGATCATTTACAATTTTCGTAATTTTTTAGAGCGATGAACTAACAAACATCAATAACACTGCCGAACAAGCAAGGAAAGCTTACGATCTCATGCTGGAATCAATGAGAAAGGATAAGCCGGGGAGCAGCACGGGTGATGGCGATCCACTGTGTAGTAACGCGACTGCTAATGATTCTTCTTTAGAGAATCCGTTAAAATCGAATAGAGCAGACAAGTACCAAGATCCTAGTTCGCGAAATTTGGAGGAGGACCTGGACTTCTTACTGTCTCTCAAAGAGCCTGTGAGACCTCATCCCTTCAGCGTCGCGCCGCCTCCAAAAAGCGGCCTGGAAGGTACCTGCCAACTTAATTCAGTCCTGTCAATGTGCATGAGCAAAATACATTCTTCAATTTCTATTACAGAATCGAGAACGAAAAGTATTCCCCCGGCAACAAAGTCGATCGATCTCGAGAAGTGGCTGGATTTGGTTCTAGACGATTAACATAGATATTTATAGCTTCCCATTCCTTATGAATAATTCATTGGTCACTTCGATAAAAAGTCAACACTTTTATTTCTAACGAGATGTATTCTTATCGAGAGTAGTTATAAAATCGCAGTAATTACAAAACGTGATAAGGAGTTAGCTGTTCCCCGCATACTCGACGAGAAAAACATTTGGTATTAGCGAGACAAAGTCGATGACTTCAGTCTCTGAACTCGGCGGTGAGAAAGGCGTGCATGTAGTCGTAAACGACGAGCATGATGGCTCCCCCAGGACCGAGACGCAGAACTTTCGGTAAAAGCCCTTTGTAAAGCGCCGTAAATCTGAAATTGCGATTGCCAGAAACGGTACTTTATATCGATGATTTGTCGTTTCAGTTTGTAGTTTAACGTGCTCGATACCGGTACGTACCCTTCCCTTCTGTAAACGATTGACAGGGTTGTTACAGTTCCCCTGTACTGGATCTCTCCTTGCGGCCCTTGAATACGACTTTTCGCCACGTCGAATGGGATGTTCAGGCACGAAGCGGCTGTTCCTGCCGTGAAACCGATGGCGACCTGAACAGGCCAGGAAAATTAAACCTTCATAGAGCTCGTCATTCATCGCGCTGTGACGATTTACCATACCTTGGTGAAAAATTCCAGCCAAGGATCTTCGTTAATAGGTACGTATCCCTTCACAGAATGATAGAAGCCGAAGTAGAAACAGTTGAAGATCCCGTTTCGCATAACAGTAGCCGATAGGCCTTTGTTCAGGCCCTTCAGGCCTATGCCGTTCGTTCGTACGATTTCTCGTGTTACAGCGAAAGTGGACGGACTCTCTTTCACCTTTTTGCGATTTGATTGCAGCTGCACTTTTATAACTTCGAATGGATTGACGAAAATACCCTCCGTCACGCCCGCGAAAAAACCGGCGCAGGCGAATGTCTGATTTAAAAAAAGACAATATTATTGTAACAAATTGAAACGATTCAATGCTGCTCAAAATAACTTACCAATGGCGTCGGCGAGTTGGCACCGAACAAGAAAAATTGCTTGTACTGCTCGAACGTGAAAAACTTGAGGGAAAAGAATAAAAGAGTATCAGCATTGCTATTATTGAGGGAAAAGAATAATCGAGTATGTGCATTGTTATTATTGAGGGAAATGAATAAACAAGTATGAGCATTGTTATTATTGAGGGAAAAGAATAAACGAGCATGGGCATTGTTATTATTGAGGGAAAGGAGTAAAAGAGTATGAGCATTGTTATTATTGAGGGAAAGGAAAAAAAAGAGTATGAGCATTTTTATTATTGAGGGAAAGGAATAAAAGAGTATGAGCATTGTTATTATTAGTCGTGAATAAGCAATTTCTCGAGCTCTATCTAGCCCGATGAGCTCACGGCCATTCACCTTAACTGCGCGTTTCGGTGTTTCCGCAAGAATCGGAGGAACTATCCCTTTCCAAAAAGCTCCGAGGCCCTCGCTTCTGTACATCTTTATCATGCAATCGTGTATCCCTGCGAAAATAATAATGTAAAAAAGACAAAATCAAACGAAACTGGGGTTCATCATTTGTCAATTGACAATTGATATTCACCTGTGTAGTACAAAGGATCGGCACGCGTAGTTTTTACTTGCAGCTGAAATCTAGTTTTCACGAGATCCATTGGATGCATTATGCACACCTCAACAAAGCCGGCCGAGCCTCCAGCTCCAATTTGTATTGCAGCCTGCTTCAACAGGCTGTTAGGTTTCTCTACTGTCTGATGAGCCATATTTCCGAATTTATTTACTTATCCGCGTGCAGAGAAATCGCTTGAACAAAAAATAGAAAACAAAAACAATTCTTTACAGTGAAAGCTCACAACAGCATAGTCGTGATCATTCTCCATGGAATCTGTACGTTTTATCACTTTATTCGTCGTGCTCTTAATTTCTATAGATCCATTCATCGAAATTTTTCAACGAGCCAAAAACTATATCACATTCGTGACTTTCAGAAACTCGTACACCGGTGGCACCCGAGCGATAGAACTTATCGTCGCTCATTATATATTTAAGAATTATTCACAAGAAAATCATTATGCACGGAAGCGACTTCCCCATTTCACGGAGCGATATACTCGATTCTGCAAAGCAACACACGGCGAAGGGAGCGCGAATGAAAGGCCTGACACCGGCACAGTTGTTGTGTTCTGGCTACATGTCCGCTTGACGAGTGGAAAATCTATTTTTGAAACCATAAAAATTCTAACCTCCCGCCCCGGCAGCCTCAATGAGCCCCGCATACGCTTGAATGGTAGCCTAATTACGGTATTTGAATCATAGATCAAGAAGTAGATCCATGTTTCATCGTGTATAATGAATTATTAATATCGATGCAGTTGCAGGTTACCTGTACAAAAAAAATTAAGAAGAAAAGCGATGAACAAGTTTTTAAATGCAGAGTGTAGCGTTTAGAAGATAATATTGGACTATCCACTCAATCCATATTTTGATACTGTATCGACCGGAGCTGTGACGCAAAAAAATTGTTATCAGCCTTTGCTCTCCAATGAAAGTTTCGTGTACGATATAAGATAATCAGTCTCTACTTATTCGTCCCGTACACTTTGCATAACTATCAACAACTGTACAACTCTTATCCATGAATATGCGAATGATAAAGCGAATATCATTTCGAGTCTGTTTTGATTCGCACAAGAGCAATTGTGCGCTTGGATGTACCTCCTATATCCACATCACGCTGATCTATCGGACTTTACGAGTACTCGTGACAAAAGGCAATATTTTTTCCGCTACTCATTCGTCTTCTGCGTGTATCATCAGGCACGATAAGATTGCGTGATAGCGCTGAAAAAACGTATTATTCTGGCTGAGTATAAAAACGTCTGCAATCATTTTATATTGCGACCGACAACAGGCCTAGTCAATCCTGCACGCCTGGCGAATAGCGAGCTCTATGCAATTAGCCCTCAATTCGCAGTACGTCATAAGTCATCCCAACAATGTAGTCGGCCAGATCGCAACCACGGTTAAAAGCCATCGGTAACTTATTCTGAAACGCGGAAAGTCGTAAATTAGCGTTGCCATTGTATGCAGTCCGAAAGTGTCATGTGATCGATCGACCTTCCATCCATCGATAATAATGACGTAATCGTGCCTGTGGCGAAACGGAGGCTCAAGTGTCCTCCCGTCCATAGTTAAGCGGGAACCTTGAACCGTTATCTCCGCCGCCATGTCACGATGACTCTACGCGAACATTGCGGCTAGTTTATCGTCGAAGACGCGCGCCGCTCTGTCCCGGTTTTTCAAAGGGCCCATTGTATTCCCCGGTTTCATTTCGGTGGAGTTTTACGTCAAATGGTTTTCGGCTGAGCCCGTGTATACCGAAATCGTCTCAGTATCCAACTGTTGTCCAGTATCCTCGTCAGCGAAATGGAAGTGAGGCGACGAAAGGTGCGCTTCACAATTAAACGTTATAAAATTAGTGTTTACGTCTTGCCGCGTTCTTACGTGTGAACGAATGATTTATTCGATGGTTGCGTGTTTTTATTGTTAAGTGATAACATAAAAAAATACACATATACAAATTGGTCGAATGTCAACGGGTAATTGCAATTGTGTGGCGTGTGGAAAGATCGTCGAACATTGACTTTCGACTATTCGCGGGTGCCACGTGACTTCTCGCTTTTTAAGATGACAGATATTACGTTTATCGTGGCTCTCGAAGACCCGTCACAGGCCTGGAAACCGTGAGAGGGCCCCCTCGTCTCCTCTCGCGTTTTGTTTACATTCATTTGCGAAAAAGTCTTTCACCCCGATTATCGTTATTGGCTAAATGCGATACACTCCTGTAAGTGCAGAAAAGATTGTTGTCCCAGGTTCATGAACGCTTGGTTGCGTGTTCGTGGTATTTTAGGGTTTCCGAGGGTTATACACCGAGCTTGGCCAAACCGGGTATCGCTTCTCTGTCCAGTTTGTTCAGACTCTCGCAAGAATCAACAGCGATTTAAACCCAAAGGCATTTAAGTTCTCACAATTCATTGGGCTTTATTCGGTCATCGCGATTCTTGCCGAAACTCCGCATTCCCGAATTCAAGAGAATCAACAAAATCAAGCGACCAAAGTCAAGAGAGGCAACTATCACACGGATCGAAATTCATATTAATAAACAAATCTATGTATCTATCTATCTATCTATTTATCTTTCTACATATCTTCCTCTACGCTTAGAAATCATTACATCATAGAAAACTATACCTTGCGTGCATTGAACAAAAAAAATCTGCATCGCAGCGTTGCGCCACCTCGGTTAGCCTGCTTATGTATATATACTCCATTAAAGATGTAAAAAAAAGCGAATGATTATTATTGATATTGGTACTTTATTAACGGATTGCTCCTTTTACAGTTTTCTCACTAGCGTGTAGTCCCACGTGTCCTCTTCTAGCTTCTGAACATATATAAAATTAAATTAATAACCATAGATAGAATTAAATTGGTAACAATAACTGTAAACGTCCCATCAATCGACCACTCCTACTTTAGAATTTCTCTCTTGGCTAACATCCCAAAAGCATTGCATGACTGCCTTCTGAGGCCAAGTGCGGAATATCTGTTTTGTTTACTGAGTAAATGCACCATCGTGGCCTGCGATCCATTGTTTGTTATGTGAAACTCCTTGTGGAACAAAGTAATCTACAGAGTATATAGTAATCGTTTTGGGACATGTAGATTTAAAAGCACTACTAGATGTGCCGAACCGATTAGGCCATTGAGAATTTTGAAGAGAAATTATCCAAAGCATCCACTTGTCTAGTACATAGTACAACAGTGCTTTGTTGTTTTGAGGATGCAACGACGGCCTCTGTTGACTCTGAAAATGAAAAAAAAAACTTGCACCAAATGTAATGAATAACATTAATTGTAAATTATTTTTTAACCAAGATATTGTAACGCAAATAATTTGTCTTTTTCAGTTGAACGCGCAAGATGACAAAGTGGAAGAGCGAGAGATGGCGTTTCGCACGAAGGAAACGAGCAAGCACCTCCGAAGGACATACTTTTTGGTAGTCCTTGTTCTGGGAAGTCTCCTCCTGGGCTATGTCGCCATAGCCGGAGATCTCAAGCCCGTTAGAATGGGAACGTCGGCCTTGGACAATTTGGCCTATTCGTTCAATCTGCACAGGCCGTTTTACGTCGTCATAATTGACGCGGGATCCACCGGGAGCCGAGCTCTCGCATTCACGTTTCATTCGTCGCTCGTAAATGGCAATTACATTTTGGATCACGAATTGTTCGTCCAAGTGAAACCGGGTCTGAGCTCGTTCGCCGACAATCCCGCGGAGGGCATGAAAACTCTGTCCGGCCTGCTGGACCAGGCGAAGGCCGTTATACCGCAATCCGAATGGGCGAATACCCCTCTCACTATGAGAGCGACGGCAGGACTGCGGCTGCTACCGGCGGAGAAAGCTAACGCTATACTCGAAGAGTGTAGAAAACTCTTCGACGAGTCGGGATTCCTCGTGACCAAGGATTCGGTCTCGATAATGGAGGGCGCGGACGAGGGAATATTCGCGTGGTTCACGGTGAACTTTTTGATAGATCGTCTAAACGGACAAACGTCCGAGGGCACCGTCGCTGCCCTCGATCTCGGCGGAGGCTCGACCCAGGTCACATTCGCGCCTCGCGACGCGGACGTCGAGCAATTGAAGAAATACGTCCACACCATAAACGCGTTCGGTAGTAACATGAGCATCTACACTCACAGCTACCTAGGTATGGGTCTGATGGCAGCTAGAAAAGAGATACTGACTTACGGCACAAATCTCGAGGGATTGAGTCGCGAAAAGACGATAGAGATTAACTCGGAATGCGTTAATCCTATAATATCGAAAGAGTGGAATTACGCCGGGCAGAATTATCTCGTCAAGGGACCCGTGAAACCGGCTCACAAGGTCGTTAAGACACAGAATTTCGCCGGTGCCGACGAGGACAAGCCTATCGTTAGATTTCCCGAGTGTCAGAAGATAATAAAGAATTACGTGGGTACGATAAACAACAAGCCCACGGGCTTGAAGCAACACGATATCTACGCTTTCTCTTACTACTTCGACCGAGCTATGGAGGTGAGGAATTCGGCCACCCCGTTTAAGTTCTATGATCATTTTTTTTTGTTTATCATACCGTTCATTTTATCATTACAGGTCGCCCTTATAGATCCATACATCGGCGGAATAATCACCGTCGATGCCTTCCACAAGGCGGCGATTGCAGCTTGCGAGGATCCGAACGCGGATCAACCTTTCATGTGCCTAGATTTGACGTTCATTTCCGTTTTACTCCAAGACGGCTTCGATCTCGAACCGACGACCAAATTGTTTGTGAGTATGCGTCGCATGTTTCGTAAAGAAACGTCGTCTTCCTTCTTACGAACACTCGTTTTCTTGCCTCTTTCAGCTCTACAAAAAGGTCACCGGTCACGAACTGAGTTGGGCGCTAGGTGCGGCCTTCAGACTCCTTCAAAGAGACGTTTGACCATACCTGAAGTCCGTCGTAAACAAGCTTCGGTTGCGCTAGGACAATTTGAACAAGAGAACGGTACGCATCACGTTAAAACGGAGTTTGCGGAAACGTTTTTGTATCGCAAACTTATGGAGCCAAACATAAGCATGAACAAAAAAAAAAGCCTCACAAGAGGAGTCGATCCAAGATAGACGATTTATTCGTTTTTATCTTTCGACAAACGAACAAAAGATATCGGTAAATGGCTCTGTCGAACCGTGTCCTATTGGCGGACCGAGAAGACAATGGAATTGACAGAGTAGCGCAAATTTGCAAAGATTATTTTATTAGACTATTGCCACTGACTTGAATTGCCAGCCAGTGGAATTAAAAAGACTCAAATGGACAGCACAATGTGTGTGACATATCAATGCCTTTGTACAATCGTGTGCACAAATTTTAACTTGTACAGTCGACAACGCTCATTCTCTAAACATAGTTGAATAATTGTAAACTACAGATTTTATAAATAATTAAAGTAACGATAAATGCCGGTTTGTAATATAAATAATCGTATTGTATTTACGAAATGAAACAACACATCGATTTTTAGTGGCTTTGGAAACTGTTGCTTTGTATAATAAAAATAAATAAAAATACAAAACTTGACATATGGCCGACATGCGTTATACTATTTGTAATTGTTTCGTTGATCGATCGATAGCGAGGTCATCGTCTGTCTACAGAGTTCAACGCTTTTATCCACACAATTGTAGAATATGTGTGTACACGCGATTCGTAAAAACCGAAATCGCGCAATCGGCGTGTAGTAAACATATATGTTTACACGTTAACTCCGAATATATATAAACGTACACACATGCGGTATATACTATAGATGTATATATATTATATACAATATATACGTACATATGTATAGATATGTATACGTTTATATATATGTATGTGTATCGTGTGTGGAGTAAACGCGACATCAACAACAACGGCGTTGTTATGAAGAACGACAAAGAAAAACTGGACCGCTATGGAAATTTGATATTCATTAGCATCGATAAAAAAAGTGCTATTGTGCGTTTGGTAATACCGTATTTCAGCGTGTATTGTAGCTAGTAACCTTTAACCGCGGGCAACACGAAGCTATTGCACGGCTCTTTATATTGCGCCATGCAAGCGTCGTCGGCGTTGGTTCACGTTCTTTCGGTGTATCGAACAACATAAGAATTCGCTACGGAACATCGTTCGACGCGGGTCGTCGTCGCCTGTAGCAAAGTCGACGGTGTGTGCTTTTCATCGCCGAGTGGTTAACCTGTGAAGACCAGGCGAGACGTCCCAACACAGTGGTGTCTCGGTCGCTCGTAGTGAAACGAGGAGAGTTATCAAATAGTCAAATTGCGTGTATATAACGACACAGTACCGTGACCTTTGCGATAGTTTCTCGGTAACCTAACTTGATCTGACAAGGATGCGTGGGAGTATCGATCCAATGCCAAGACGATAGTATTTCAGTTTTGTCTATATACATACACAACGCCGTCGCGTTAAATTGAACGTTTTTTTTTATTTTCGATACAAATCAATAAACATTCATTCGAATAAATGATCCCAACTAACAGACTGCTGGCAAGTGTATCTGTAGTTGGTGCAGTAGTTTGCCGTAACGTTCACATCGGTACGTTTCATCAGGAATTCAAGGTAACTCGTGATTTCGTAAATTGGAGATGAGTTTTCCGTAAATGCCCGATAATATGAAGGACAATATCGTCGCCCGATGACTTTGTAGTAAACGCACTCGTGTCGTATTTCGTATTCCTCTCCCTCTCCGTTCCTCGAAAAGCAAACGTTGCAACGAGACGCGTTTATTAGAGCCGATAATACATTAGCAAATTTCCGCGATCACGCGACCTACGTGCACCTTTGTTCGCGCGTGTGTTTTCATTATTTTTTTCTTCTTTTTTTACCTTTTTATCTTATCTCATTTAGCGTTTGCATGACGATCGACGACTCGGTACTCGCATACTTACGAGTTATTTTTAATCTCGCGTGTTTGAAAACTTGCACTCGTGACCTTACAGATTATTCATATGACGGACGCACCGTTGAGACACTTGCTGCTCAGGAATCTTCGTAAGAGCTCATCCGTACCGGAGGCTCTCTATTCGACTTCCATAGATCTGGTTGATTCTATGTCAAATTCTACCATTCGACAGGAGCTCAAGCAGATGGTTATCAAACCACTTAACAACAATTGCAACTCACAGAATCAACAGTCGGCTACTGCGTGCGATGCCTCGGAACACCTGACGAATAGACCGGTCGACGATGATTCTATAAAGGCTATGACTAGTGGTATCGATGCTGATGTAACTATGGGGAGAGGAAACGAGGAAGACAAAAATCCAATGACTAAACAGAAGTACAGGAGTATTCGCAAATGGAAAACATTCAAGGAAGGTACGATTGTCATATACCATTACGCATATCTTTTCCTCTGTATCGTATATACCAAATTATTTTGTTATGTTTTGTTTTGTTTATTTTTCACGGGACGAACCCTTATACATATAATACAATCATGCAAGTGTCTGTAAATTGATTGGTGGCTGTGGCTAAAGTTAAAGATAATCGATAATAGATAAAAGAATAGAAAAAAACTTTGCTACAATAATAATAAAGTGCAAGACTAAAATTTATATCGCATATATGACAAGTTCAACCCTCGACCGAAATTATGATTAACATTATAATTAACACTATTATTATTATTATTGTTAATAATATTATTATTAAGTAGTAATAATTATCGAAAATCCAATATTAATTATTATAATTAAATTTCAGGGTCGACGTTGGTAAATGCAGAGACTCACTTCGCAGTGAGAGTAATATCTTACAATATTCTGGCACAGATACTGTTGGACAGTCACATTTACCTGTATCGCGAGCACGACGATGAGGCTCTGTATTGGGAAAAGAGGAAGTTGTTATTGCAGAAGGAGATATTGAAAGCCAACGCGAATGTCGGTTGAAAGTAAAGACGGCGCGTGGGCGCGGGGATAGATGAAAATATCTTCAGCATTATTGACTGGTATGATTCGCAGGTGATATGCCTCCAAGAGATGCAGGTGGACCATGTAGATGATTTCGTGTCGAAGTTCAAGACGGCCGGGTACAATTATCTCTACAAGAAGCGCACAAACGACAAGCAGGACGGTTTGCTCCTGCTGTACCGGGCCGATCAGCTGAAGCTCGAGGACCACGCGAAAGTTGAACTTTACCAGTCGGGTGTGGACGTCCTGAATCGCGACAATGTAGCGCTTATCGCGAAATTCTCGCTGATCGAATCACCGAGAACCCACTTCGTCGTATCGACGACTCATCTGCTGTACAATCCGAAACGCGACGACGTCAGACTGGCGCAGACTCAGCTGCTCTTTGCCGAACTCGAGAGGATAGCTTTCATCGAATTCGGAAAGTAAGGATAAATTTTCTCGTACGAACAATAGGATTTGCTCGATCTCAGTTGTTAAAGGAATGGGTAATTAATGTTGCGATTGACTACTATCAGGGACGGTCCTCGATACCATCCGATCATACTGTCGGGAGACTTTAATCTGAAGCCTGACAGCGGAGTCTACACGTTCATAACGAAAGGCTCCTTCGAGTTCAAGGGCAAAGGCCGTACTCTGGAAGCACCGGTGATCCACGGTCTCGGCCGGTCGTTGATCCCACCATGTTTGCTGATAACCGACAATTGTCAACACTTCAACGTATTGACCAAGCGCTTGCGAGGAGAGGGTGATGGCATGACTATGGTAAATTGATTGGAATCTAGGCTCCTATGATGGATCAACTATTTTTGTTTATCTCATCGATCTTTCGAACGCGCTCCTCAGATCGACAACATCGACGACGATAAGCTTCGCGCCAAACTGGTAGAAAAAAGCAAGGACGTGTCTAATAACAAGGCCGAGGTTGACACGCATACGACCGAATACCAGAAAGTAAAAATAGTCGAAGGACAATACGCTAAATTCTCGTCCGGAGTCGTGACGCATCCCTTCGACTTGTACAGCCTGTATCAGCACACGAATAGTTACGGTGAGAGCGAAGCTACGACGCATCAAGGTAAATGGATCACCGTCGACTATATATTTTTCAACGGCGTCGAACCCATCAGTAGATACAACTTACTCACGGTAAACGAATGCAAAAAACTTCCGACTATACCAAACAACGTCGTAGGCAGCGATCATCTCTGTCTCGGTGCTACATTTAAACTTAAAAAGACGTAACGACAACTGTGCGAGAGTTATCGTTCTCGCTGTCTACAAACCGTTGAACGATGTACATAAAGAAGAACCCTCTATATTTTCAATAAACATACCTCGATACTTTTATTTTTTAAAAGACGCGTTACGTTAGGATTACTGAAAAACTTCAACGTCGTCACATCAAATTAGTTTATTTAAGAAGTAACAAATGGTACAAAACTTACGCCTAACGTATAGATTACATTATATATCATTAAACAATATCCATATATTAGTTTCACGGGTTTTCGAACGCGTAGCCTTAAAGAAATTGTATGGGCTCTATTTTTCCACTACCGATCTGCAATGTCGACTGTTTGTATTGAACGACGCACGTTTTACCCACTGCGAGTTGCCGCGGACGAGGGAGACATTCCGTTCGACAAAATTCTGCAAACTTTCGAAAGTCCACCTGTAGCTCGACTTCGCCGCCATTCGGTCCGATCGCGAACTCGCACTTGAGCTTTTTCTTTCCACCCTTGATGCAACAAGTCAAATACCTGTAGTCGGTCGTGTATATTTCGTGAATGTCCACCAAATCGATGTTTAGCTCTTGCCTCAGAATACCCGTTAAAAATACATCATCGATCCAAAAATAATTTTTGCAATCACGACTGCGCTCGACTATCTTAGCAGCTAGGTCGCGACTGACGAGGTATAACCAGCCGGACAGAAAGTCTGGATAAACATCACCGCGAAATTCTTTATCCGTTACGTACCATTTGTTAGCAGGTTCGCGAACGGGTTTCATACTTTTCAAAACATATCCCGCGAATATTTTTTCTTCGCTCTGAAACTTGTTCAATCTCTCGACGATCTCGTACAAATTAATTACGATATCGTCATCCTGCTTCATGATGAACCGAGAGTCGCCGCAACTGTCTGCCGCCCATTTCAAACCCATCAAGTGTTTGTAAGTCAAATTACGATAAGCCTCGTAAAAATTGCCTTGCACGATGTCTCGAAAACGTTCGGACTCGTTCTCCACAGCCGCCTGAATAACGCCGGTTTTTCGTTGAGCCGCATCATCCAGTAGCCCTAGCAAGAATACCCTTGTTATTCCCAATTCAGCGAGATCCCGATTCGTGTAGGCTCTACGAAGAGCGCTACGTGGAGCAGCGTCACCGGCGTAGGACGTTACGATCCAAGTCAGAAACGTGGAGTTGCAAGGCGGTCGAATTATGTACTCGAAACCTTCAAGGTCGAGCAACTTTCCACTGTTGTTTTTTATCGTCGATGAAGCATCGTCTGTCGAGATGCTATTTACAGCGTAACTTGATTTTCCTATATTCCGTTCGACGAGGTTTACGAAAATTAAGAAAGCGACGGTGCACAGCACGAGGAAGAGTAAACCGGACTTGAGATACGAACTCATTAGGCATGTTTGTTTTTCGAACAAACTTACGACCTCCAAAATTTCACCGGAGCAATCCAAACGTGCTGCTGCTGCTGATGTTCCCGACGACTGTAGAAACAACAACAACATCAGCGACGCAGCTGCGGTAGGCTCAGAGGAACAGCGAGTTTGTGACAGTGTTGTGGCACTTGGCGGAATCTCTCGGTGAAGGTAATTATTTTAGGAACAAGCAGGTTTCTAGATTACTGACCGCTTGTGCTTCTGAGAGTCGGCAATTTATCTTATAGACATTTGGTCGCAATCGTTGAAATAGTACATTTCGATACGAGTGCGAGTTTGCAGCACGAGCCGAAGGCGAGTTGCAATCACACGAGTTCAGAAAACGTTTTTCGCACGAGTATCGAACAAAATTTTATTTCACAAGGTGTGAAAATGGGGGTTTTCGCACGCGAAGCGTGCGAAAAAATCGCCATTTTCCCACCGAGTGACATAAAAGCTTTTACTCAAGCGACTGCTTGAAGGAAGATTCAAAGATTTTTTTATATCATTGAGTCAGGACTGGTTATTAAGTAGTAAGTATCGGAAATTTGTCCGCCCGGATTTTCATTGTTATTGTCAAGAAAAGTTCCTGTATTTTACTTTTTGACTACAATATGCATTCGACTCTATGCATTTCGTATGGGAATTGCGTTCAAGCGCGGACATTTTTTGTTCTTCCGCAAACGTTGGAAATTGTAGGTTTGGTCATTGGACAAGTTCGCATTCGGCCACCTGAATGTCGCCCGATCTGAAGCATATGTGTAGCATATTAAGGGGAAGTGAAACAGCTGTGCGTGCGAGAGAGATAGTTGCAATTTTCAAATTAACTTTATTCAATGGTGCTAATTCTTTTGAGAAAAAAATTATTTCCGGCCGGATTCGAAATTACCGTGCGCACCCGGCTCGAATGTGCTTTTTCCTAAAAAAAAATTAGCACCCTCGAGAAAAGTTAATTACAGTTTTCATTACCAACCGCGATATTTCACTTCCCCTTAAGAGCATGTGAAACACTATGTGGAGTGCGAGAGAGATAGCATCAATGGCGCTCACGGCGGAGCGAGAGAGACACGCTGAGAACGTGTTTCACATGCTCTTAAGGTGATGTGGTAACCCCCCGCCCACCTGCCCCGCGCCCAGTTGGTAACAAAAACTGTACTGCATGCCGTTTTGAGGTCGCAGATTTTGAGGTCGCCGAGGAAAACGAAAATTGTCTTTCCCCGCGTCTGTCGATTCCCTAGGGAAAGACAATTTTCTTTTTTCTCGGTGGTCTGCGGTCTCAAAACCGCATGCAGTACAGTTTTTGTTACCGACGGTGGTATTTCGCATCACCTTAATTACGACGTAAAGGTGACTCAGTAGCATCTTTCGGAAATTCGTTGTACGTTCAGCGACAAACTGTATCTACATAACCGACTGCGCAATGACAACTCCTACTATCGGTATCGTATCTGTTTTACCGTTTTGCAAGTCAGTTATGTGTGCTTGAAATCGCATTTGACTAGAAAGGCTAGCGACCCCGGGTACCAAAGGAAGAATTATTATTTGTACGTTAGGGATCGCCGGTAAATGAGGTCGTATTATTATAGTAAAGAATAAAATATTTCCGATAAAAAATATTTTTGTCTTCTGCGTACCAACTGTTAAATGCATTTGTTTTTGACCATTTCTGTAGAGAATACGATTGGTATTTAATCGTTTTGCCTACTATTCGCAATGGGTTTTAGTCTAGTGTGTGAATCTACTTTCTTCTTACTCAGTTGGTACTGAAATAACCTTGTACATTAATTCGGATGCCTGTCGGCTACCCGAAAACGCGGCCCCGATATTGGCAGCAGTGAGTTCAAACTGTTTGACCGTTGATACTACTTTAAACGGGGTTTGTTGTGCTTCGCGAGATGTTTTCCAAAAACATTATCAGATAAGACGAGCCAAATACATATTTTATTGCATATGACGTAAAAATTCACGGGCCCATCGCTGATTCGAGCCCCCAAGATTTCCAACACAATTCTTTTCATCCCTCTCAGTTCCGTGTAAAAAAAACAACATCGCAAATATTTGAGGTTCGGTCGAGAGCAGTTCCGAAACAGTGCAACAGGCTAAACACGAACAACTACAATGGGTGAATTAGGAGTCAAAGAATTCTTGATACCTCTGGAAAAGGACGAGCTCCTCGCATCTAGGGCTGGTCTGTACAACGTCGAAGAGATCGTGCCTCCGGTCGCGTTGCGCCAAGCACTTGACGGTAACTACTCACTCGGTTGTTTCGGTAACGCGCTCAGTCTCGTTGTTCCAGTAACGCACAAAAATACACCAAAAATTTATAACACACATTTGCAGCCACGAGAATCGTCCTGCAGAAAGATGGTCCGCAATTCATCTTGCAGCATTTCGATACATTCTTTTCTGTATTCGTGCACGGCAACAAGATTGAATTTCCCATAACGATGAGAGCGTTCGACAGGATACTCAAGGGTGAGTAAACATTGATCCTGTACACCGACAAAAATGTTCGCAACGTTTCAATGTACGCTTACCAAAACTTACAGCCACGGAGCAGCTGGTTGCTGATATTGAGACTATATTTGAGAGGGGCGGAGAGATAAGCCCGGAGGAGAGACCTCGCTACCTCTGCATCACCAAAATGTATGCCTATCTGCTGTCTTCGCTGTCTTGCTACATAGAAGATTACATATTCAAGAAGACATCAAGCGACAGGGACAATGTTGGCAAGGTAATTTGTAAAAATGCAACTTAGTTACTTAAATTTGTAATATTAATTTGTAATATTATTGTTGTTTTAATTGTTAATATTATGGCATTATTAGTATATACTAATATATATATTACGTATATTAATAATAATATCACTACCAATATATTTATACATACTTATATATATTTATATACATTGTTCAACATTATATGCAGAGGAGATTGTACAGTAGAACCCCAAATAATCTGGGTGTTGAGCACTAAAAGACTCATGGAAAACTGAAACCACAGTTAATCCGAATTAAACGTTGCAACTTTTTATTTCGACTAGCATTATTCCAATTAATGTCATATGAATGCTAGCATAATGACTGTTATATACAAGTACTTCAAGCTATTATTTACCGTATTTTTAAAAACTTTTTCCATTACTTCACACACTTTTTTTTCTTTTTTAAATGGTTAATTCCGTTTGTTTTTGGCTTTCCCTTTGGTTCTTTTCTATCGTATATTCTATCCTCCGATAAGCGATCGCCTTCCGAGTACCGAACGTACTGCTCGTGTAAGGAATCGCGCCAAGATGCACTCGGTAAACGGGATGCACGGACGTGCCAACACATACAATAAAAAAATATTGTTTTGACGCTGGGATTGTTTTCTGCAGAAAAAGAAAGCTGTGAGGAAGTCCGATGAAGAGGCTGATTGGGAAGTTGGTAGGCAGAAAGCATTGGAAACGATCTATCGGTGGCTTCAGCTACCCCTGCAGAAACTATGGAGTCCGCCTATCGTCGAAGACTTGTTCATAACGTGAGTCGACGAATTTGCGATACATTTTATCAGTGATTCGTCGTATCTATCGATCTCTATTCGTTTGCAGGGTCATCGCACAATTTTGCTACAAAGTTCTGGAGCAAAACAGAGACGCGAAACAAAAACAGTTGAGGGAAACGATTTTTCAGGTGAGTCGACGACTGCACCGGTACGTTAATCGTACGAGATTTGCAAGGAGTTCAGATAAATAATATTCTACCAATCTTTCAGATCTTAGGTACACTGGTGAAGCGGTATAATCACGGAATCACGTGCGTCGTAAGAATAATTCAGGTAATAATACCCGAGTCATATTTATATACTACGTTTTATATTTTCTTTTTCACTAACAAGATTTAACTAACTTATTTGCAGCTGGTTAAATTATACGATGTTCTCGCTGCACCTCTGGCCGCCGGGGTCGTGCACATGGTAACCGCAGCAGGATGCCCAAGATTTATAAAAGAAATGATACGCGAGGTCGGCCAGAGTGAGCCGGAAGAGGCCGATGCTCGTAACATTTCCACGTTTCTCGAGGCACTCGCCGCCGCAAGACCCGATCTCATTCTACCGGTTCTCGACGATGTTACGGAGCATTTGTCTAGCGAAGTGAGCAATCACTATTTTCCTTTGTCACGTTGGTCTTAACGGTCCTCTAATTAATTTCTCTTTCCTCTGTTCTGCAATCTCTGATTTTTCAATAATTCCATAGTGTTACTCTATGAGAAACTGCGTTCTCGGAGTTATCGGCGACGTCGTGATTGGCTCCCTAACAGCCGAGACAATAGACGAAAAGTGCCGTGAAAAACGAGACGAGTGTCTGTTCATGTTGGAAGAGCATTTGCTCGACAGTAACGCTTACGTTAGATCCAAAGTATTACAAGTCTGGCAACGTTTGTGCTGTCAAGGCGCTATACCACTCGCGAAACAGGGCAGCCTGCTCAAAGCGGCCGCGATGCGTCTCGAAGATAAGAGCGCTAACGTTCGTAAACAGGCGCTTCAGCTGATCCGGGCTCTGCTCCAAGGCAATCCGTTCGCAGCCAAGGTAACTATAACTTTTCCTTCGCCTAATGGAATATCGTAAGAATCACTAATGATAATAATAAAAATAATAATAACAACACCATTCGCAGCTTAATAAAGCACATTTTGCTAAACAACTCGAAGAAGCCAAGGCGAAATTGAAAGAACTCAAAGTATCGGTCGCCAGTCAGAGCACTTCCGGCGACGGTGAAAGATTGGAGCTCTGGAACGCTCTACTTCCGGATATTCGGAAAGCGATAACGCAAGTTTTGTCCAAAGATAAGGACAATGAAGATTCTTCCTCTTCTTCTTCAGGTACATCACGTTTGTAATAGCGACGCTGATCCTCAATAATTTGATTTGCAATGTTAAACAAAGACCGTTCGTTGCAGATGAAGAACCGGAGGAAGCAGCCGAAGCCCCGGAAATGGATCCGTCGGTCGAATTCGAGAAAGTACGTCAGTTGCTCCTGTCGGAAGAGGTCCTTGAGGCGGTCATATATTTGAAAAAAATCTGCAAATCTTTGCCAGGAGCCCCCGATATGACGGGCATGCGTCGGGAAGCTAAGGAGGAATGCTTCTTTATATTTTTGCTCAAGATATTCGGCGAGTCCGAGGGACACCAATCGGAGAGCTGTGGAACGGCAAAGGAAGCTAATGTCGAATCCGAGCGATCTGAAGAAACATCGAGCAACGCACAACTCAAGAAACGCAAAGAAGAACTTCGCAAACAGCGTCAGTTCGTACATTACATGGAGGTAAATCGCCGTTGGATTTTTTATTATAAGTATCCTACAGTGAATTTTACTGACGATCGTTATTTATACATGTTTATTTTTATTTTTTATTTTATTATTTCATACACTGAGTTTGCGAATTTGATTGTAAATTTACAAACACTTTTGACAGTAAGGAGATCATGACTGAACGAAAACATTCTGTTTGCAGTATTGCTTCAAGTTTGCTAAAGAATTGGAAGATGCTATACCGATGGCGGAGAAGATGCTGTTCTCGTCGACGGCCGGTGACGCTGTCGAGGCGTGTACATTTCTCGGTACAGCTTGTCAATTTGAAGTGCCAAACGCATTGGCCGGTGTCCGAAAAGCCTTGTTCCAAGTATTCAGTCGCGATCAATCGGTCCGCAACAACGTCGCGTCGGTTTACAAAGAGATTTATCTTCAGAGCAAAGAAGCTAATCAATCTTCGAGGCAAAAAGCATTGACGTCCGTAAATGGTCTCATAGAACTGCTGCGAGGGCTGAAGCCCGGACAAAGTCCAGCTCTGCGCCAACTCATCGGTGCTTGGCGTGCCAATAAAGAGCTCGGTGATCAGGAGCTCCAGGTTTCTATTTTACTCGACAGTACCATGTTTTTTTTTTTAAATTTATTTATTTGAAGTTTCATTCATTTTCTCGTTGTCGCAGGTAATGTGGGAAAAATTCTCACTGAAGATACCGGTGACGCGTCCGGAGGACAGCAGAGCAGCTCTCATGCTTCTCACGATGGCAGCTGCCACAGAATCCAGTGTGCTCACTGCAAATCTCGAGGTCTTGATCAAAGTTGGCCTCGGCGAACGGGCGAGAAATGATCTTCTTCTAGCGAGAGATACATGCAGGGCTTTGCTGAAAATCAAGCAAGATTCTGGTCATCCAGAAAAGTCGCCCATCAGGTAAAGATGAAATTATTCATTCCTGCATGAAATGTATTAGGTGAATTTCTACGAAAAATTATTATAAAAAAAAAATCATGTATATAGATATCCAAATGATCATCCCATGTTCGAAGAAATAATTTCACTGGCAGTCGACAATTTTACCAGCACAAAAGACAACGGGTACATCTCCTTCGTGAACGAAGCTATAAACGTTATATACCACGTAAGCGATCTCGTCTTCAAAAAATGAATACGTAGTTTTTTTTGTTTAATTATTTGAGCTATTGATTGAAGATCCGATAATTTTAGCTGGCTAATCATCCGGACTCGCTGATAAAACGTTTCTTGCCGGAGATCGCTGAAAAGGGCAATTTCTTCGGGGACGCGACGGGCGACGAATCTGACCATCCACCGGAGCCTACTCAAAGTTCCGGTCGCACGTTCAATCTGCTATCTAGACTTTTGTTTATAGTGGGTCATATTACGATTCGACAAATGGTTCACTTGGACAACGGAGTGTACAAGGAATTGAAACGACGAAATGCCGTGAGAGAGATAAAGAAGGGCAAAGGTCCGATAATGGAAAATGCTTCGAACGCGCCAGGAACTCTGGACGCCACGCCGTTAAATGCATCGCGACGACATGTCGCGACACCATCTAGTGCCAGGCAAACTCTGCGAAATAAGGAGGTGAGCCAAGAACAATCACCAAGTGGAACACAATTCGTTATAAGGTTTTAAAAAATCGAGTTAGAATATCAATAACAAGACTTGTTTCCCATTGATAGGCCAATAGTACACTCAGTACCGAGGACAATGGAGAGGAAGCTTTGGAAGGTGCAGTTGCGGACGACGCCGACGCTGAATTTATCACAGCGGCTTTGGAAAACGATATTTTAAGCGGCGACGGAATGCTTGCGAAATTCGTGTAAGTTTAGGAAATCAATCGATTTCCTCACTCAAACAATGTTCAAGTGGACACAGGATAGTTTATAATTGGACTAATTTATTATTTACAGACCACTCGTACTGGACGTTTGTCGCCACCCGGAAAAATACAACGACGAGCAATTGCAAGTCTGGGGAGTTCTTGCCCTCAGCAAAATGATGACTGTCAGCTCGACTTTCTGCGTCGAATCCCTGCAACTTTTGGTAACGGTGATGGAACGATCGACTGATCCTAGAATCCGGGCGAATGTTCTTATCGGACTTTGCGACCTCACTACGAGATTCCCCAATCAGGTGGAACCTTGGACCAGCCACATTTACGGCAGGTCAGTCTCACCGTCGTAAATAATTTCACCATTCTTCTACGAATTTTGCAGAGAACAGTTAATTCATTAAACATTTTTTTTTCATAGGCTTCGCGACGATAACGTTAAAGTTCGCAGCACTTGCGTGCGAATGCTGTCGACTCTTATAATGCGAGAAATGATACGTGTAAAGGGTCAAGTTTCGGGCCTCGCTCTCAGCATTATTGATCCTGACAATCAAATTCGCGTCGATACCAAACAATTCTTCAAGGATCTGAGCTGCAAAGGTAACGCCCTTTACAACGTAATGCCCGACATAATATCTCGACTCACGGATCCCGAGCTCAATCTAAAAGAAGATGACTTTCAAGAAATTATCAAGTGAGTGTCGTTACTCGAGCTCCATCGAATTGAGAGTGCGGATTTTAACATTTTCTTTCTTTCGTCAGATACATTTTGGGACTATTGCAAAAGGAAAGACAAATTGATACGATAATCGACAAGCTGTGCTCGCGGTTCAAATTGGCTACAACGGAGCGTCAGTGGCGCGACCTCTCTTACTGCCTCTCGCTTCTTCAATTCAGCGGAAAGAGTGAGCAGACTAAAACCATACAGTCTCATCTTCTATTCTTTTCTAAAAAATTAATTTTCTGATCAATTATGTTTCCAATTATTTGTAGGTATACGACGACTGATAGAGAGCTTACCCCTTCTAAAAGACAAGATACATCACAAACAAGTGCTTAAAGCGCTGAATACGATAATCGAAGTGACGAAACGAAAGCCGGAGGCGAAACTGGCGTGTCTCGAGCTCGAAGAGAAAATCGAACAAATGTTGAAAGCTGAGGAGGAAGCCAACGGACCGATGGACGATCGCGTGGCAATGCCACCTCCACCCGTTCCCAGACACAAGACGCAGAGGAGAAAGAGCAAGCCGCAGAGAAACAGCAGCAGCGAGGAAGACGAAGAGGAGGAGGACCAGAACGACAGCGACGGAGAGAACGTTCCAGTCCAGAATAGTACTAATCGCACCCCTAACACGAGTAAGATCCGATCACAATGCAAACATTAAGGAATTGAACAAAAAAAAATAAATAAAAAGACATCGCTTAGCTGACTCTTTGATATTTGTAGGAAAAAAGAATGCACCGATATTGCGAAAACCGCAAGCCGCGAGTCGCAAGCATCCCTTAGATTCCGACTCCGATTCCGACGAGGACGCAAACTTATTCCAGCAAACTTCGAAAACTCCTGTCAGAGCGACGCGTGAGTTATTTTTATCTCCATCAGCTTACATAATTGTACTCCTGAAATAATGGTCATCAAACAATGTTTCGTTTGGTTTTTTTTTCTCAGCAACGAGAAGTTCAGCAAAGAGGAAACAACCCACGGAATCTCCAATGGTAACTCCTACGAAATCCAGGGTCAAGAGAAACAAACAATGCGTCACACCCGTCGCGAGCATGTCCAACTCTGCGACGCCGCGCAGAGCCTCCGCGAGGGTTGCGAATTCCGCGACAAAACGCCGATAGTTTCAACGTAAATCCGCGGTTTAACTTTTCACACTAAACCGGCGGATGTTTTTTCATTTCTTTAATGGAAAATAAGAGAGAAAAAAGACGCCGATAATTGACACATTAGCTATTAATGGCGGTTCTTTTTTTTATTATTACGGCAGATCCCGGCTGGCACTGCGTTTGAATGTCATTGAACGCACCTCGCTGGATGGCGACGAGACGGTTGCTTGCGCGCTTGAAGCTTGCTTGCTGGACGTCTTTGTATTAGAATTAGAGGAAGACGGAGGTCCGACCGGAGTTGGACTTTGCGACAACGATGCTCGATCGTCGTTCATAGATTTTTCACGCTCGATACGTTGCTTGCTGAATCTTCCCATTCCCGGACGGTAGATCTCCATCGCTGGCCGGTCCTTCATTTAATGAAAGAAACAAATATATAAATAAATTTAGTAAACTGACGGAAAGCTACAAGAGTTTAAATCGTTATTATATCCTTACCTTGTTTCGAATCCTGCGTTCCAAACGCGGATCTTTCTTGTTTTTGGTCTTGTAGTTACTTTCATTCTTTCGAAAGTTATCCTGTTCGCCGCCGTCGAGAGACTTGTGACGCCTCAAACGAGCACCATCGCCTCCGCCTCCGTCGGCACCGCTCTCCAGGGAACTTCGTCGCAAAACGATCTTCGCATTTTTCTTACTTATCGGGCAATCACGATCGTCGAATTCGATACTATCAGCCTCGTGGAATCTTGACTTTGTGGAATTGATCTCCGCTTCGAGATCGTGGTGTTCCTTGCGCCTGTTTGACGACTTTGTCGAGGTCGTCGTTGTCTCCGCTGTTCTATCTGAATATTGAGGTAGTCGATAAGATACAATGGTCATGAACATCTCTGCATTCGCACGAAAAAATAATTGACAATTTGTGGCACCTAAATTATTGCCTTGGGCGAAAAATTTCTAAGGACTTTACTTTTCTTTTTTCAATCTTTGACCAAGCAATTTGTCGTAAAAAAATGTTCTACTTGTTTTAAGAGCTAATTTTTACAAACTTAATTTGTTCGTTTGCATTCATGAATATTTGCAGTTGTGAAAGTAAACTAAATGAAGGCAGCGAAATAAAAAATTTAAAAATTTAAAAAGGCAATGGAAAAAGTTTTTTTTGCAGTGAAAAATTCACAATATTTGAACATTAATTTGGCGGCTGCAATTTTCAAGTTCCTTAAGGTAGTACTTGAGGACAGTCTGACCCCACGTGAGTTCAGAGAGAATTGAGAGAGGAACTGCGAACACTTGGGATGGGATAAAAATCTGAAAAAAATCAACCATATGGCAGGTGCTGAAAAGATTGATTTTGTGTAATAATAATTCCAAAATGTCACTAACAAATTAACTAAAAAATAAAATTACCAACAAATCACCCGGCAACCCAACTTTTATTTTATGAAAAGGATTTGTTCATTTTTCTGAATACGTATGAATTTTTTCAGAATTTTGTGTAATTTTTGAAAATTACTTTGTTTATTAACTAAAAACACAATTTTCAAAAATTACACGAAATTCTGAAAAAATTCATACGTATTCACAAAAATGAACAAAACGTTGTCATAAAAAAAAAAGTTTTGTTGCCCGGTTATTTGTTGGGACATATTTTTTTTTCGTTGATTTGTTAATAACATTTTCAAATTATTATTATGGAAAATCAATCTTTTCAGCATCTTCCATATAGTTGATTTTTTTCAGATTTTTATCTCATCGAGAAGTGTTCGCAATTCCTCTCTCAATTCTCTCTGAACTCACGTGGGCTCAGGCTGTCCGCAAGTACTACCTTAAGATAGCATTTAACGCTGATGTTAACTGAAAAACTTACCGCCAGCGAGATCTTGCTCCAGTCTCGATTGCGATTTTTCACCTTCGCCAACGTCTTCCCTCGCGTTCGGTAAGTCGGTGATCGAAACTTCGCCGGCGATCGCTGACGACTCATCGTGAGGTAAGCTTTTGCTTGAAGCTTGAACATCGATTTTCTTGTCCTTCCTGTCCGAGCTATCGCGTTCTTCTTTTTTAAACGTGGACTTCGTCGAGTTTCCCTTGCCGCCTGCGTCGCCACCGTTTCCTCTCTTATTCTCCGCTAATCTCTTCTTTTCTAATCTCATTTTCTCGTAACTCTTGCCACGTTTTTCCTCGAGTTTTTTCTCCTTAGATTCTCTCGGCTCGTCTTTATTCTCGTTCCTCCTATCATCTTTCGGATACTTTCCCTCGAACTTTCTCTCTTCTTTTGTCCCTTCTCTGTCTTTGTCGTCTCGTTTACCATGCGCTCTTTTCTCCTCGTGCCTCTTTTGATGCTTCGCATCTCTGATTCTATCCTCGCCTCTTTCTCGACCGAATGGCTGCTGTTGCTGTTGCTGTTGCTGCTGTTGCTTGACTTGCTGCACTTTTCCGTCCCGCTCACGGCCGCCTATTTTCTCACGGATCTTTTCTTCCCTCTTGTTTCGCGCTTTTGCCTCCTTCGATGGTTGCTTATCCTTCTCCTCCTTGACAATTTCTTTGATCTCGCGGCTCGATTCTTTCTCCATTTCCGGATTCTTCAGGACCTGAAACACGTTTACACAATTACAGGGCCAATTTTACTTTCTGGTGTCAATTATATCCGAGTCAAAAATTCAATCTCCAATGGCTTACTTGATCCACTTGAAAATTTTATCCGATCTATTTTATTTTCAAAATTTTTATTTGTAACAAGAGAAAAGCGTGAAAGAGGCTAAACGCCATGAGATTTATTGGTGAGGAAACGCTGGTCGTAAAATATGCCAGCATTTATGTCCGCGGGTGATACAAATTGCCAAGCTATTTCCACAGGTGAATCTGGATTGCCTGCCTTTCGGAACTCGTGGAGTCTCTATTCGAAAATTCGAAATTAATGTCTCTATTCGAAAAAAAAACTTGTCAACTGGCATCTTCAAGCGTTATCGCGAGAGTCGTGCAAAGGGTTGCACCGGGTATTTTTTTTCGCTTCGCAATTCTTGTTCTGATCGGGTACCGCACTGCAGCTCTTTGATTTCGGTAGCGGAACCGAATGATCGGACAATTCCGATGCTCTACTTTCCCAAACGTGGCGCAAATTGGCCGAGCGTGTTTTTGGCACAGCTGCAAAGAAGCCGTTATGATTGTTATTTTTCTGTACTTTTTATTCACCACGCGCACAATCGTCGCACTGCTCCGGTGAATATATTACTCTTTAGCCGAAGTCGGCACCGTTCGCGTCCACCAGTAACACCGGCATTTCCGCGTCTCTGAGTAAATTCAACTTCGCTGCCTCTTCTGCCGGGATTTTCGCGATAGTCGAAAAACGAGCGAGGCTCCACGACGTATTTCTTTGCTTTCCGATAGTATTTTCCTGCGGATAGGCAAGCGTTCGTCTTTCCGCGAGCAAAATTCTCCGCAGCGTTCTTTTCACTCTCGAACTTTGGCGCGACCGTCTCGAAGCGATCATCAAATACTTTCGTGCGCGACTCCGGCTTGACCCTCGACTGAGATTTTTGAGAGGAATACTCTTGTGACGCTTTCCGCGGATTATCGGCGAGAGGTTGCTCGATGGATTTCGAATTAAGTGAAGGAGATTCGTAGACGAAGAAGGGACTGGCCTCGCGTCGTACGGATTTCGCGCTACGGTACTTGGGCTGGGGATTAGAACGGTGTTACTCTCAAACGTGCTAAGCCTTTTTTTTTAATCGACTTCCCGCTCGACTGTATCGCGATAATTCCAATGCGGAAATTGAATTCGATCATTTAGGTGCTGAAATATCAAAAATACCGGAAGCTGACGTTAATCACCTTCGATATCGTCAGTTCGTCCTTCGCCCGGCGTCTCTCAAGATCTCGACGGCGTCGTTCTTCCCGCTTCTCGTCTTTTAGTCTCTGTTTCTCTTGCTTGCGTTGCTTAAGGTATTCGAGAAGCGGCGTCGTCGTTACCTTCTTCTGAGTATCTGCAAAAGAATAAATTATGCATTGAAAAAAAAAACAATAAAAAAAATGCACGAAACATGGTTGCGCATAAAATATACTATACTCTTATACTATACTTTGTAAAAAGGGCTTTGGCCCGTATATATAATATAATAAATAAATAAATAAAATACATACAACAAAAAAAAATACTCGAGGCCGTTTTCGTCATTGAGAATAGGGAACAACGGGACAAAATGGACCGTTTTAACCAACTTTTCACAGGACGAAACAAAGTCTCATCTCATACAGAGGACACCGTCCCGTTTTGCCCTGCATGATCGTTACTCACTGTCAGCAGGTTGATAAGAATATTCGGTCTTTGGTTGAGCAACGGCCGAGTCGCCCTCGAGATTCTGCAGGCTCTCCAAGAAGCTGACATAGTAAGGATCCGTCTCGATGCTACCGCACTTGACATCCTTCTTCTTGCCCACCCTCTTCTTCGGTAATCTCTGAAAAGGAGCGAACTCCACAACCGCCGGATACTCCGTACCCTTTGAGTCGACGAAAACGTAATTGTCAAATTTCTCTCTGAATATGAATATGTCTCGTTGATCCGTGAAATTGATGTACGCCCTGGAGAAAGCGTATTGACCGAGCGACATGTCCGCCTTTACGAAATACAGATAGTCGTGCTCCGGCAACGGAGATATCTGCTCCACGAATTGAGTCTGATTCATCGAGGGAGGTAATCGACGTATCACGACCTGCAAAATAAATTGTTTTTCAAGTTTACAAAAAATAAATCAAATTCTAATACACGGCTTGCATCGATCGTACACGGAGTCACGATCACAGTCACCGCTCTTGTCCGCAATATATTTGCAATGTATCATGCAAAAGGAGCAACCCGTCGAAATTAAATTAAAAAAAACAAAAAATCATCGATAAAGACGAATTGGAAAATATTTCACTCCGAAAATCTATCGTCGAAATTTACGAAGGACGAATCGACGATGACTCCGATTCACCGAAGTTAACCTCTCGTCGAAGTTTCGACAGTCGCAACCGGGCCTAAACTGAAAGGTTCGGCGAATAAAGCGGGGCGGCCGAACACGCGGGGCGACTTACTTTGGTCATGGCTCGACATTTTTCCTTCTTGATGTCACGGATTTTGGCAGGAACGTCCGGCGTATTCGCCTGTGTCTCGGCTTGCACCAGAGGACTGCTCCTCGTGCTGCTGCTGCTGCTTTCCGTTTGCTGGCTCTCCTCCGTCATTTCTCGTTCTCTCGATTGTCCTCGCTGTAACGCTCACCATTCACTTTCGATAACATTTATTTGTCGTACGCCGGAGACAATTTTCGTCGCCGTCGAATTGCAGTTACACATCTGTTATTTTTCGCTGTTGTAAAACTTTATGCTCTTTTTTTTTTTGTTTGTTACTTCTGGCGCGATTGTGTCGATCCCTTCGCGCTCCCAGCTGATCGTCCCGGCGGATTGCCGTAACATCCGGTAGGGTCGCTGCAGACTTCTTTTACCGACGGCGATAGACATATATTTATGTCGTCGATAAGAAATCGTCGCTGCGTCGTATCTAACTATAGTCTTCACTTACAAAACTTGGATCACTCTCGGAATCGGGGCAGGTGGACGGAACGAATGAAAAAGACAATTTTTATCTTTTGAAAGGAAAATTATATATCATAAAACTCGAAGAAAAACCCTCTCACAATCGTGTGTGTGTTTGTGTGTGTTTTCAAGTAAAAACAGAATACGCCCGGCAAGTTTTACAAAATTTATCAACTTGCCCGCGTAGTAGTTGGTTGGAAAAATAGCGCAAGACAATTCGTGGCGGAGAGGGGGGGCGAATTTCTGTATGAAAATTGGTAACCGAGGAACAATGAGATATCGAATAGGAAAGTACAGCTGTGATATCGTCGATTAAAACGCTTTAACGTATCTCCGATCGTGTAATCGAGAAAAAAGAAAATCTTGAAACAGAAGATGGTTAGGACAAAGTCGGGTTTGTGATAATATCCAATCAATATGAAGAAAGAATAATAAAAGAAAATAATGAATGCAACGTAATAATCGGCGTATAAAGATTACTCCTTCTTGACGGCCTGCTTGGCCTGGTGAGCCTGAAGTACGGCGACGGCCTCTTCGACCTTGGCCTTGAGAGACTCGCTGTGCTCGAGCATGTGCAGGAGTTCCGAATTATCAATCTCGAGAAGCATGCCGGTGATCTTGCCAGTTAGCTGCGGATACATGCATTGAATTAACGGGAAGAGACGCTCCCCGAGCATTTGTTTCTGCTCCTGTGGTTGGGCAGCTGCCAGCATAGAGGCGGTGAGCGGCTCCTGTCCTTGAATATGCACGGCTTGTTGTACGGGAGCCGGCGCTGGAATTGCCATTGCGTGGGGTGGATTACGCACGTTCAAGTTGTATTTGTAATTGGCCGTACGATTCTGGGGTGAGACACCGACCGCCGAGCCGGTCATCGAACGTCCCTGCATATTCGCACCGCCTACTGCTTGTTGACCTGCAATTTTTTCGTTATCGTTAAAAACATGGTGTCGTCTCGCGTCAATGGTAAACGAGGAAAATTTGCACACTCGGGGAAGTACGCAGATAGCGCGAAATCGTTACACAAGAGTGAAAAACAAAGGCATGAATAAGTTGGGAAGTTTTTCGATAAATGTTGCACTTTTTTTTTTAGACACTGATTCGTGCCATCCGCAGAGCCAACGAATAATATTCACGCTCAAGCTTAAGCAGTTGTTTTCCCATTCTGTACAAATGTTATTCTTCGATTGGAGAAGCGATAAGAGAAGATTAAGAAACGCGTCAGCGATAAAGATATAATTACCTGTGATAGGTCTCGCGGAGATTGCGTTGCGCATACCGCCGGCTTGAGCGGCCGGAGCCCGCGGAGCCGCTCTGAACGGTGCCTGCATCGTGGCGAAGCCGGAATTTCCGGTCTGGACGTTCGGTCTTACTTGATTGGGTTGAGCCGCCCAGCGCGGTGTTGCGCGCATTTGGGCCATTTGGGCAGGCCCGTAGAAACGTTGAGGCTGCGGAATGGTAGGCACGAAGTAACTACCGGCACCACCTGCCTGATACATAGGACCCATCTGCTGCATACGCAGGTTCGACATGCGTTGTATGTACTGTGACGCGAGGTGGGCCTTACGATCGTCCTTGCGCTGAGCAAGAGCCACGTACAACGGTTTCGTACCGACTATACGACAGTTCATCTCGGTAACGGCCTTCGTCGCCTCCTCCGCCGCCGAGAAGCACACGAATCCAAAGCCCTTGCTGCGTCCATCCTCGAGCATTACTTTGGCCGATGTTATTGTACCGTAGGTCGTGAATTCTTTTCGCAAACGTTCGTCGTCGATCGTATCATCGAGATTCTTTACGTAAAGGTTCACACCCTGGTAACGATTCATGCGCTCGTTCTTCAATTCCTCGAACTTTCTCTTGAGTTCCTGCTGACGCTCGGCCTTCTTCTGCGCCCGGCCTACGTACATACATTTACCCTCGGCGATCTCCTTGCCGTTCAGCTCCATGACCGCCTGTTCGGCCGCGTCCGGATCCTCGAACGCCACGAAACCGAAACCACGCGACTTCCCGTCGTCCTTGTTCATTACTTTGTGGCTCGTTATCGTACCGTATTTCTCGAACATCTCCTTCAACTTCTCGTCCGACATGTCCTCGCCGAAGTTCTTCACGTAAACGTTTGTGAACAATTTTGCCTTTTCGCCGAGTTCCTTCTCGCGTTCCTTGCGCGGAATGAATTTGCCGACGTACACCTGAAAAATATTTTGGTTTTTATGTAGAAATTTTTTTATTTATTTATTGATTTATTTATTTATTTGACGGGAATAACCCTTTAATTTTGCGAAATTTTAATGCAAATGTGTTCAGAATGTTCCAAAAACGTTGGAAAATCATATTTAGAAAAATGTCTGGATGTGTGTCTCAGATCAAAAAAATTGAAACTCTTATAACTTGAGAATGCTTCAGCTATCAAGCTAAAATTTTTAAGGTAGGTAGAGGTCTCAATCCTCAATGATCAGTCAGATTTTCAACAAAATGCTTTCGCTCATAAAAATTTTTCACGTTTTTGAACATTGCTTAAAAAAAAATTGCTATGCCATTTTTTTTTTATTTTATCTGGATTATCAGCAGCCAATCCGAGCTAAAGATAAGATACGAAGGATATAAAATATCGATTTCTCATAGAGAAAACGGACCACCGGAGTAACAAATGTTACATCTGCGTTTACTCACTTTCTTGCCATTGAGCAACATTCCATTGACCTTCTCGATGGATTTATTGGCCGCCTCTTCGGTCTCAAAGTGAACGAATCCGTATCCCTTGGAAACGCCGACCTCGTCTTGAGCTACCTTGCAACTGAGTATGTTGCCGAACGCCGAGAACGTATCGTACATCGCCTTATTGTCTATGCTCTTGTCCAAATTTTTGATGAATACATTTCCGACGCCGGATCTTCTAAGGGATGGATCGCGCTGCGACCACATTATACGGATGGGGCGACCCTTGAGCATATCAAAGTTCATGGTATCCAGTGCACGCTCGGCTGTTTAAAAAAAACAAAGGAAGAAAGAAAGAAAAACAGACATTAACAAAAAATTATCGTTATCGGCCGTTAATCGTTTGTCATTGCATGATGACGATGATGATGACGAATTTCGCCGTTTCCGAGAAGAACGATGGCGGATATGGCGAGAGGGGAGAGGCGTGGAGGGGGAAGGAGTTCAAACTTCCAATATGGAAGCACAGTTGGCCGTGCACGTGTCGGGAATACGCAAACTCCCAGTATTCGCGACACATGTGGCACGAGACTTTCGTGGCGAAACGAGCATGCCGGAGGGGATTAAAAAAAAATTCATGATGGATCTTTTCCTTCTTTTTCGTTAATATTCAAGCGATACTCACCGTCAGCGGGTTGCTGAAAGTTGACATAGGCGTAGCCAAGAGAGCGTCGGGTAACGACGTCCCGACAGACGCGTATGGAGAGCACGGGTCCGGCCGATGAGAATTTCTCGAAAAGCATTGCCTCAGTTATTTCGGCCTGTAGATCACCGACGTACAGTGACGCCATCGGGTAATTCGGTGCTCCGGGATTCATGTCGAGATTTTATTTAAGTTTATCGTATAAATCTCCAAACGCCTCTTTGTTCCACGTACCGAATTATATTCGTTTTATTCTGTTTTTTTTGTATATTTCCTTTTTTTCTCTTTCTCTCTCTCTCTCTCTCAACCTCTTCGTCTCACTGCTTTTACGTTTCCTTCAATATGGCTTGGTTCTCTTCCGACCACGTCGCTTCCCTCGTAACGCAAATGATTTACTGTTTTTTTTTCTCTTTTTCTTTTACGTTTTTTTTAAGGTTTTTTTTGTATTACGTTTTTTTTGTTCAACACTTTACTTGGGTTTACGGCGGTTTTCGGCTACGGTTTTTCGATTTTTTTGGTTTAAGTTTTTTCGTCTTTTTATATTTTTTTTTATTTTTTTATTTTTTTTTATATATAAGAGTTACAATTCACGAATGGAGGTGGGTTGTGTGACCTATTTTGTGGAAAAAGGAGACACAACCACACGTGAACACAACTCTACTCTTAATGAGGAAGAGGCGGTGAAAGTAGTGCGTACTGCGCTTATATACCGGACCGCGTTACTTGTCTACGCCCATCGAAAATAGTCCCAATATTCCCCCACCGCTCATGCTTCGACGCGGCATTGTTACGCGCCAACCGCCGTTCACTCATCCGTGTTAAATTTTTCCCTAGATAAACCGTTCGACGATCGTTCCTATTCGTTTGTGTCGTACAAATTGTCCAAGGTCTCGCATCGAGTATTTCCCGGTCTACCAGTCGTGACAATCGCTGAAACGTTGCCATAGACTTCCGGTTTTTTCACCTTCGATGAAAACTCTCCCTCTGCCCCCGATCGTTTAATGAGAATCGTCATAATGTTGAGAGGTTGCGGCTGGCAGATCTCGTAGAAGACGTCCAGAAGCATCGATAGGAGGCTAAAGTTACTCTCTTGCCCTCGACAAAAGTCACATTATCGGAAATGGCTGGAGGTGCGGTCCGCAGAAACTTCATCTTCGGTAAATTATGTACAACAGTAATAACATCGACGACACATAATAATTCAACATCAAAACTGTATCTGTGATTTACATGAAAAGTGTTTTACAATGCTTTACAATTGATGTTCTTACATAACATGGAATCTGAATTTTAGGAGGTAATTTTAAGAAATGGGTCTACAATATCACTGGGTTCAATCAGTACGGTAGGCAGAAAAAAACAAATTCACGCTTATTCCCAAGTTTTCAAAACTAGGTTGACTCAATGCACATTCGTGCAATTTTCAGGACTGATGCACGACGATATCTTGATGGAAACTCCAGTTGTTACGGAAGCTCTGAGGCGTCTGCCGGAGCACTTGGTCGACGAGCGTCAGTTCAGAATGATCAGAGCGTTGCAACTCTGTTGCCAAAAGATCGTTCTGCCCAAAGAACAGTGGACCAAGTTTGAGGAGGTAAGCAATATGCGAAAAAAAAAATATATATAGCCGAAATGTAATATAACTGATTCGATACTCTGTCGATTTAGGATGTACGATATCTTCAACCCTATATAGACGAAGTCGAGAAAGAGCTTAAGGAGAAGGAGGAATGGAACAAGGAATAAAATCTGTCGATATTCCGCCTAGTATAATGAATGAAATAGCTAAGTTATGTGGTAAAGTCTTTACATAATACACCAATTTACCTGATACTTATTATATCTTCGTTTGTACAACCCTGTTCAGTTGCATAAACGTGCGGTGTACGCCAAACTTAAAAGTATACCTGGGAATTTCAAAGATATCGCAGAGATTCCTCTACATTAAAAGATCAATCAATTTGTGTATAATAATACAGTGTTTGTTGCATTACATGATCGGAGCAGAGTATTTTTTATGATGAAGTATTATTTCCATTTCATAATGTAGGCAAGGTGCCTGTCCCAGATATTAAAACGATTATCTATTAGACTGTGTAATCACAATTTTATGCAGTTTGACGAGTTAATTAATCTGAAGGGAGTTAGGAGACTCGGATGTCCACGTTTATATCGGGTCGTAGCGGAAGATCGATTCAGGCGTTACCGGAAGTTGAACTAATACGCCGAAGATGATATTCGCGGTACGGCAGAATCCCCCATTTCTTCCTCCGGCCAGAAAAGGACTTTAGTCAATTATAGACTCACGGTCGTAGTGCCGACGCGAAAAAGTAAAAGAGCTCAAGTGCTTACGTACACAGTTCTATTATAGAACTCTGAATTATTCATGGACGATTGAACTTTGCTGTAAAGGAATACGGTCCTTTTTTTTTTGTTTGAAAAAAAAATCGATACCCCACTGTAGTTCGTACAATCGACGGGTACACACGTGGACCCCCGTTTGCGAGCGACTATACCGACGTCACAGATCTGACATTGAAAATCTCGACGAATACTTAGCACCCCTTATGCAACGTTTCGCCGATACTCTGTCCTATAATATTTGATAATTGCGTATTGTCGTGCAATCGACGAAACTTACAGGGTAGTACTCGGCAGATCGCCTTGAATCGCGCATCGTTGTAGAGAGAAACCGAGGCCTGGGAATCATCGGGTGACAGAGGGTACAACCGAGCGCCGGGGGTAAAATCGCGAGCTCTCGCATTCCCCTCGCTCCTTTTTGCACTCGTATAGGTCTCGCCTACTTCGATACACATACGTACTACGGGTGGATCAATATTTCACCCCCACGAGCGTACACCCGTCCCGTAGAGGCGGTAGAGGCCCCAGCACGCCGTGATTTTTTCCCAAACGGTTCTCTCGGTGCCACGGTCTCTCCTCGTCGTCGTCGTACTCGCTTGATTTCACCCACCCGTCAATTTACACGATAATCCTAGCGAAGACGAGACGCAAAAAATTAAAAAATTCACAACTATTTTGTTCAACATTTCGAGAGAGTGCGTTCGATATACACGCGGAAGAATATAATTTGTGTTTCCTTCTAAATCGTAAGTAAAAATATAGCTGCAAGAGAAATAAAAAAGAAAGTTGCAGCTGCGAGAAAAAAAACGTGTGATCAATCGACTTCCAAAGGCATCGTGGAGCTCGGAACGGGAGAATGCGAGTCTCAGCGGTAATAAAACTTTTATCTTCATTTACCTAGTTTCACAAGCGTTTTAACGCATCCTATGTAACAATAATACGCATTTGCTTGAGGTACTGTCAAGCGATTTATCCGACGCTGAAAGAACGAAAAAAAAAAACAAGATCAAACGATTGAAATTCATTCAGTGTTGTAATTCTTCAATCGACCGCTGATTATTACAGATGTGGAAAGAAAGGCGATCGGCATGCTTCCATCCGAGGAAAGCAATGAATCAGAGTAACACGAGAACAAAGAGCAAATCGAGCGGTAACAGTAAATCTACTCGTGTCACGCGCTCTCAATAACGTATTTTTACGTTGAGCGGTAAAAAAAAAAACAAAAAAAAAGGAAATGACGCTTGTTACGTTGGGTGCTCCATCAAAACCCTACCTCCGCTATGTGTACAAATGTTCAATTTACGATGAAATAATTATATTAGCATGATAATGAAGATATTCAATTAGTATATACATATGCATATACCCTAACGGCATATGTACATACCTTGTGTAAATATATATATAGTGGAGAAGCGAACATTGCACATTGACAAGAGAAGAGAAGAGATGAGAGATTGCGAGAGAGATTGACTTAGAGATAACTTATATATATATATATGTGTATACACGCAATTGTATAGCATACAGATATTATATTGCGAGAAGAACAAGTATTTTATGTATTTCGCAAGGAGAATTATGTAAAAAAAAAGAAAGAAAAAAAGAAGAAAAAGCAAACAAGACAAAAAGAGAGAAAAAGCTTCGTTCGGATTAACAATTCGATTGGCTTCGACGTGAGAAGCTGTGGTGAAGCGAAGGAGTGTAACATATAGATATTGATAAATCTGGGAGAGTTGCCGGAGAGTCCGGAGTCTCAGGAAGATAGAAGAGAAAAATGACTGTCCCGTACGACGAGAGCTTGATCTGGCTGGTGGTAGCCGGATTCATCGTTGCGTTCGTGCTAGCCTTTGGTATAGGTGCAAACGATGTCGCAAATTCCTTTGGCACCAGCGTGGGAGCTGGAGTTCTGACGGTTTTCCAAGCTTGCGTTTTGGCGACTTTCTTCGAAATCGCTGGTGCCGTCCTCATAGGAAACAAGGTAATGAGATACATTAAATAAACGTACATAGAAAACAGATAAAAACACATACAACTAAAATAGATTAAAAAAAAAAAATGAAGACAATAAAATAATAATAATAAACTGATATTTTGTTGCAAACAGGTGTCGGACACGATGCGCAAAGGCATATTGGACGTGAGTCTCTACGACGGTCATGAGAAGGAACTGATGATGGGAGCTCTTTCGAGTCTCGCCGGGTCTGGAATTTGGTTGATACTGGCAACGGCCCTTCGTCTGCCGATATCCGGCACTCATTCGATAGTCGGTGCGACTGTTGGTTTCTCCCTCGTCTGCAGAGGCACAGCCGGGGTAAGAGACGATGAACGGCGCCGGCGGAGGTACGAAACATCTTGAAACAATAAAAACTTTGTTTCTAATAGAACAAATTACCTTCGAACGTTAACAGGTGAGATGGATAGCACTGGCTAACATAGCGGCCTCATGGTTCGCCAGTCCGATTCTGAGCGGTATCGTGTCCGTTTCGATATTTTGGATCCTGAGGAAATCTATACTGCGCTCGAAGAAGCCTTTCGAGAGGGGTCTCAAGATTCTGCCGGTCGCCTACGGCCTCACCGTAGCCGTCAACGTTATGTCGGTTGTTCACGATGGACCTAAATGTATGTACTTACCTTAAAAAAAAAAAAAAAAAAAAAAATGAAGAAATGAAGATAACCATGATAACACATTTATGAAGATTTGAGTCACATTTAAAAAAAAATTTATTCAATTACGTATTTCAGTACTGATGCTCGACCGAGTGCCCTGGTGGGGAAGCGGAACAGCGGCCGTAGGGCTTGGAACGGTATGCGCCCTGATAGTCTATCTGTACGTCGTCCCGTGGCAGCGAAAGCAAATCCTCATAGACGGCACCCGGGTCGAAGAGGACAATCCCGGGAATTTCGTCGATTGCGATAGAAGCAAAGAGACAACAGCACTCTCGGTGATATCGACGACAGCCACCGGCAACAGTAAAGCCGTGGCGGTTGCGGTGGTACCGTCTCAAGAAACCACCGGCGACGTCGAGGCGACACCACCGAAATTGCGAGGAAACAGCAGCGCGAGTCCTCTCCTGATGACTGCCGGTGTGGACTCCGAGGGTGGACAAGCGGAAACCGAACCGAACGACGAGGAGCAGCCCGAAGTTTCGAGGCTGTTCGCATTTCTTCAGATACTCACCGCTGCGTTCGGTAGTTTCGCGCACGGTGGCAACGACGTCAGCAACGCGATCGGACCTCTGATCGCCCTGTGGGTCGTCTACGCCGAGGGCTCGGCGCGTCAGGAGGCCGACACGCCGATTCTCATTCTTCTCTACGGGGGATTGGGCATCTCCATCGGTCTATGGGTGTGGGGACGAAGAGTCATACAAACTCTCGGACAAGACCTCGCGCGGATAACACCGACTACTGGATTTACCATCGAAGTAACGAACTCAATAATTACTGTCAATCAATTAATTTTACTCTCATCGATTGGGTAGTTTTTAACTGTTTTTTCTCTTTTTTTTTTGTTTAAGGTCGGAGCGGCAGTCACGGTACTATTAGCGAGCAAAGCCGGCCTACCAGTATCAACGACCCACTGCAAAGTCGGTTCCGTCGTGTGCGTCGGTTGGGCATCGCGCGGCGGCGAGGGTGTATCCTGGAAGCTTTTCCGAAACATTGCCTTCGCCTGGCTAATAACCGTACCCATAGCAGGCATGTTATCCGCTGGCTGCATGGCAGTAATGCTCGAATTGATCGGTGCAGACTAAGTCTATAAGCGTTATTCTACACTACTAAAGTAACATAAAAGCTCCAAACCTCTCTGGCCGACTGACGAAGTATTAAAAACATTGTCTATTCGGTCGGTGTTGGAGGAGCAAGCCAGCCAGTCGCAGCAGTATTCATTCACGAGAAGAACATCATAGCCAGCTAGATGAAAAAAAAAAGGAAAAAAAAAAACTATTGCGTTTTGCATGCATCGATACCACGGCAGCTATGTTCTCGATAATTGACATTAATATTATTATTAAAATAAATGGTTCACGGCGAGAGCAGGCTCTCCCTACTAAACAACATTTGCGTAGTTTACCCGCTGATTTTTTTTTGTAGTCCTAAAAAACGGCGAAAAAAAAACAGAACAAGCGCTAGCCTCAGCCTGGGCCTCATCGCTTCGAGTTTGTCGACCGATATGAATCCATTGTAGAAAAATCATTCCACGTTTCTTCCTTGACAACGAGACGACGTTTGATATGCCCGTTCCGTCATATGCGATAGTGTAATCGATAAAGCGACGTAGGACTGTTATAGCGATGCCGCGATACCCCTCGTTTGCCGTAGATACCGTAGTTACACCCTCGATTTTCATACGCGAGTAATTAGAAGAAAAAGATCTATCGGTATGATGGAAGGCTTGCCGCTTCTGCCCGGTTACGCGTTTCACGATCCTACGGTAAGGAAAACATTTGTTTATCGATGTATTTATTTTTAATTCGGTGTAAATCGTTCAGTGGAATTCAATTTTTAATTGCAGATACGCGATTTCAAGCTGAGACACAAGTTTTTATTTACGAACGGTCACCGAGTTGTTCGTGACTCTGATTACGGGGTTGGAGGACGACCGATCGACGCCGCTTCGAGTGCCTACGCGACGGGAGAGCCTGATCCTGTGGAGTAAGCAACAAAACGTAGTTTCGTGCGTCTCGATTATTGACGATATTCCATGAATTAAAAGGTACGACCCGTCGTTGACGTACGGACGTGTACGGGAATACGGTTACAGTCAGGTCATCCCTGATTACGCACTTTTCGCTCAGAAATGCCTGAACTTCAAGGCGTTCTTCCGGCAAGGGGTGTTCAATTCACCCGACGAACATTACCGGGTGCGACACGTGAACATAATTTATTTCCTCGAGGATGACACGATGTCGGTGATGGAACCGACTGTGGAGAACGCCGGCTTGAAACAGGGAAGACTCGTCAGACGTGGAAAAATTGATAAGGGCCGCGACGGAGGGGTTTATCACTGGAAGGATCTCAACGTTGGTATAGATATTGGTGAGATATAAAGTTTCAATGAATTATCAGTTATTTATTTTGGGCTGGCTTCGAAATGCTATTTAAAAAAAAAATTGAATATTCATTTTATTGAACTTTTTTTTTTTTAGCTATTTACGGAGTCTGCTATCACACGGTCGACTGCGATCTCTTCACGCGAGAATTCTTGAGGAGTCAGGGCATAGACGTCGGCGACAAGGAAGAGGCGCCGGTCGACCCTTACACTCAGCGTCTTGCCGAACGTGACCACAACGAGAAGACACTGTCCGATGGCAATAAATTGCGCTCGGACGATTCTAGACGTAGATTCTTGGAGTACGACGGAATGGTTTTGAGCTTCGAGTCAACGTGGAACGAAGATTCTTATCAGATAATGTACTTTCTAACCGACGACACGATAGCCATTCGTGAAATTCACAAACCCAACGACGGCAAAGAACCCTCCGCCATGCTCCTGAAGAGAACAAAAGTTCCGAAGAACTGGAAAAATTTACCTTCCTCCTATCCAGCCATTTATCTCGAACGCTCCGATACCGAGGTCCTCGAGTACTATTCACCGAAAGACTTTAAGGTTTTGTTTTCTTGCGTTTATTCAATTAAAATTCATTTCTTTATTCATTGGATTTTTCTGGATCTCAGCTAATCGAAGATCGAAGAAATACGAATTCGCTTCTATTATAGTTCTTGAATTTCAGATTGGCGAAACAATTTTTATATTCGGCCGTCGTTTTCTTCTGCAAGACTGCGACGCCTTCACGAGGAATTATTACTCGGGAATGCTGTGCTTCACTCAGCCACCGAGTATAGCTCCTCCGAAGAAATCCGGGCGAGAAACTCCTCAGCGTCCGGTACCGCCGCATCACATAGCGTTCGGTACTCCGGAGGATACTCTGGCCGCGTACCTGTCCTTCTCGCCGAAACCACCGAAGAAAGACGTTGTCCGACAGCTTTACAATTTTCCGAAGAAACTGCGATATCTCGCGACGATGGAAGCCGTGCACCCCGAAGACGAGGGTCGCGATTTTATCGTAGAATACGCTCTGAGCGACGGGAAGATAACGATTAGCGAGATAGAGAAAAGAAATTCCGGTCGTCGCGGGGGATGTTTCTTGTCACCGACGCTCGTTGCCAAGCCGGGAACCGGCAGGGACAATCCATCGTACTATACACCCGAAGATTTCTGCATCGGGGCGACGATAAATATCTTCAACCATCGATTCGTCATCAAGGGCATAGATCTCTTCGTTTATCGTTACGTCGAGGCTAATCCGGATAAATTTTGTCGAGAGTTGAGGGACAATCTGCGAAATTACGCTGTTCGACAAGGAATGCTCGGGGACGAGATAGAGAGACAAGCTGAGCGAGAATTGGAAGCCGAAGGGGAAAATGTCCAACCGGAAGTTGTTCCAGCGCTGGACTCTATGGAAGATTCTGTTCGCCTGTGCCGGAATGAAATTTCGCAAAATACTCAAGAGGAACGAGAAAATGTTTCGAGGATCGCTGAAGAAGAACGTTGCAGGGAAATGCTTTACCCGCGCGAGGAAGAACGTAAAATTCCGGAGGCTTCGCCTCCTCCTGTGAAAGACATAGAGAAGAAACAAATTGCCTGGGCCGATCAGGTTGGACCTTTTTACAATGCGCGTTGATAACACATACGATGATTAACAATTTCGATATACACTATATATAGATCGATAAGGATCCTGCGGGGCATCCGATAGTATCGTGCCGACCGGAAGTCCCCGAATGTACGAAACCAGCGGCACTTCGAAGTTGTCTCAAACCTCGCAATTTCGCGAAGCCTGCGGATGAAAGTCTCGAAGTAATTTTTCAATCTTCGAATTTTTTTCCTGCATCGATACATTGTTTTTTTTTTTTTTTTTCAAAACATTATTCGCACGCCAACGAATTACAGGTTCACCAGCTCATGTACGAAAACGCGCGAGATTCGCCAAAACCTCACATACCCCAGTTTCGAGCGAGAGTCGAGAGAAAACCCGTCGAGAAAACGATCCGAGAGTCGTGTTCTTTGGTTTCTTCGAAAAAATAATTGAGCACCGAGCTTGGGACGTGTACAGGAGGTAAAGGATTGACAATCGTGGTTCTCTTGTGAACTTGTCGTCAAAACAGTACACAATAATAATAATTGAAGTAATAATAGTTATCGTTTCCAATCGTCATTAACACCCACCTTTACAACGTGTAATATTTCAATCTCTCGGTGTGTACGATAATATCGCAATAATCTTGTAATATTACAGATTAATCAATCTGTAATAATAATCGTTAATATTCAGATATTCACACGCATACCGGAGCCTCGAATCAACTCTCGCGCGCACTCTCGAATGTAGAATAGCTACATTGTGCGTGCAGCCGAAACCGGCTCTCGAGCCCGCAATCGAACACGTTTTTCATAATAATTCGATTGACAATAATATCCATTATTTTCTCTCTCGATGACCGAGCACGATTACACAATCAACTTAAAACATTTTTGTGTGTGTGTGTATTTATCTTTTTAATTTTATTTTATTTTTTACTTTTATTAAATCCTTCGTGACCTTCAGTTTTTCCTTGTTTTCTTTTTTTATTTTCTTCAGCGCCAAAAGCGATTACTGCTCCCGCGGAGTTACGATTGCCATCGGAACTGCAAGTCCATCGGAGTATCGAGTGGCAATTGATTCAAACGACACACACATGTACACACTTATAAATTATGTACGGACCCTTGAATAGAATTTCATCATTTTTTTAACAAAAGTCTGTTTTGTTTTTTCTTTCTATTTTTTTTTGTTTTTTTGTTTTTTTTTTTTTCAAGCACTTGTCTAACTGATTATAGGCTCAACGGCCAATTAATGAACGCATCACACGCGTGTCCTTGATTTTCGATTCGCTGTCTCTCTGTTTCCACCGTAATCTCACACTCGTTCCTTAATTCTCATATTTTACTTATTCTCACGAGATATTAAATGCTCGATATAAGCATACCATGATTTTTTTCCAGTACTTTACTTGTCAAAGGATTTGCAACTCCAAGATTTGAGAGTCCTATATTTTTTTTTTTTTTTTTTTTTCATGTCATTGCGTTTAGAAGCCATTTGTAATATCGAGGTAAGCCAAGGGTGTGAGTCGATAGGTCGATAAATGGTAGCTCTCTCTTTCTCTCTTTCCTTCTTTCTCCCTCTCTCGCTCCCTCCCTCTCTCTCTCTCTCTCTCTCTCGCTCTCACTCTCACTCTCTTTTCCATTATGTTGCATTTTTTTTTACTATAATTATTAACAGTTTTTTTTTTTCGATTCATCAATCATTGTCAACGGGCCGCTACTGGCGGGGTGTCGGGCGTCCTCTTCCGCGTCCATCGCGTTCCTGAAACGTACGCATCAATTCACATTTCTTTACGCGAAACTCGGACAAGTCCAAGGCAGAAGAAGAAGAAGTAGAGGAAGAACTCTGTCGCGATCAACTTACTCTACGCTGATGTTGGTGCGGCGGTGGCTGCGATTGTTGCTGATGCTGTTGGGGATGTTGCTGATGCTGCGGATGTTGATGCTGCTCGCGCATTTCGCTACGGGCATTTCTTCCTCTGTTCCTGTGATCCCCCGACGGCGGCTGGTGCTGTTGCTGCTGTTGAGGATGTTGCTGCGGCGGCTGTTGCTGCTGCTGTGGCTGTTGCTGCTGCTGCGGCGGCATCATACTCGGCAGTGGACCCTTCCGCTGATCCTCCTCGGCCTGGCGTCTCTCGTAGTGTCCGAAATCATCGAAAATACTAGTAGAATGACGATAAGTGTGCAATATGCGCAACACGTGTACACCCTTAGCGTGGGGCACTTCCTGAGCGTCGCGTGAATTTGTCACTGGCTTGTTCTCATTGTTCTCTAATCTTATGTGACGCAGTTGTACATTAGGAACGTCCTTAACATAAATCCAACGCACGCGAAACTGTCCCTTCCATTTGTCCTGCGACCATACCGAGCTGTTACTGTGGTAATCGACCGACGATACCATCTGCGCCATTCCACAAAAGTGTCCCGAACCATTAACAGAAAAGAATAGATAGAGCGGCGCCCCATCCCTGTTAGCGTCTCTGTACGCCTGATCCAATCTCTTGTTACCGTGCTCGGTACTGCACCATATCTCGTATTTTATTGACCTGTGTATATCGTCCTCCGAGTACGATTTTATAACGAAGAATCTAGCACCCGGTGCGGTCTGATCGAAATCCAATGGATTGTAATCGTTCTTGACTTTGAGCTCGTCCAATACCGGATGCGAGATCGCTTGGGTCGGCGTCAGCTGCTGTTGCTGCTGTTGCTGCGGCGGCGGCTGCTGCTGCTGCGGTTGCTGCTGCTGCTGATGATGATGATGATGAGACAACTGTGCCGAGGGGGCTGCGGCTTGCTGCTGCAATTGTTGCGCCTGATGGAGCTGCTGCTGCTGCTGTTGTTGCTGCTGCTGCGATTGCGAATGTGTCTGTTGGTGATGATAATGAGGAGGCGGAAGTGGAGGCGGCGGTGGATGCGGATGATGATGATGCGTCAATTGTGCCGACGGTGGCTGTTGTTGCTGCATCTGTGGCTGATGCATCTGTTGTTGCGATTGCGAATGTGTCTGCTGTTGTTGTTGTTGTTGCTGTTGTTGTTGTTGCTGCTGCTGCTGCTGCTGGGGATACTGATGCGGATGGGAGTGAGGATGCGATTGAATTTGAGCCTGCGATGGTCTCGGAGAAGTCGCCGGATGCCTCGTCCAACTCGGCGGGGGCGGCGGTCTCTGTCGCTGCACCGCCGGAAGTGGGGGCGGAATTGGAGGTTGAACCTGCGACGGTGGGGGAACTTTCGGCGGTGGAACGGAAGCTTTACCCTCGCCCCACGTGCCAATGTCCATGTTGTGTTTACCCGGCACTATCGGAGGCGGTGGCATACCGGCCTTCTTCTTCATCCCTTGGGTAGCCGAAATCGGCGGTACGGGCTTTGCCGGCTGGCTCGCCACGCTCGCCCACGTTATCTTCCGCTCTTTAAAATCGCTCTTCGCCGTCTGCATCGACGACATACGGCCTTGATCCTGACGCGATATTTCGGCGTCGTCCCCGTTACCGCTGCTTCCCGGAACTCCACCCCCACCGCTGCCGCCGCCGATCGACAGACCCTGAACATTCTGTTCGATACCCTTTATCTCGCCGCTAGACGGATTCTGATAACTCTCGTTGCCACGGGGCTGAGGATAGTATTCCTCGTAACGCGGCTTTCTCGGTGTACTCCATGCACTGAAATCACCGTTACCGGGAAAATAATTGAAGGTCGGCTGGCCGAATGTACCGAAACCGCCGCTCGTGCTCGCCGAGAACATGCCGTCCATGCTGTACGCATCGTGACCTATTTGGCCTCCGTAGCCGGATAGAAAAGCGACGGGGTCCGTACCGTTGGACCACGTACCGTCCCCCGCTCCGAATGTCTGATACGGAAACGACGTACTCGCGTAGTAAGGACTGTACGGGTCGCCCGTCCCGATAGGATAGCTCGAGTGATGCTGCGCATTGTTACCGCCTCTCCAGGAATCGTAACCAGAATCCTCGCCCGCTCCGATATGATCACCCTGCGGCTGCTGCTGCGCTTGATGCTGCTGCTGTTGTTGATGCTCCTTGGGACCATTGTTAGCTGCAGATAAGCCAACGGAAAATATTTAGATAGATTGTCATTGAAACATCAACGAGATTAGGATTTAAATATTAAATTATATATAAATTGTGACAAACAATTTGTGCGTTGCAAGTTTAAGAGTTTCCGACTTTTATAATTTGTTGATCGGAAGCTGTAATATTTTTTCTCGATTATAGACTGATTGGGATTGCAGGGATTGTAAAGGAGAAATTCTTTTAAGTAACAAATTATCAAAACAATCACGGTAGTTGTATTGTAAGAGTCTCCTGACCGATATAATTATTATGAAGAATTTTTTTTTATGTATGTTAATGTATATATTTCAGTCAAATAAGATATCAACGATTTATATATTTTTCTTAAATAGAAAAAATAATATGTAATATATAACATATACTATCATATATCTCGATGGAATAATTTCAGGATCACTTGGTCTTGTATTGTCTCCGTGTTCGCAGCATTATGGAAAAGGTCCAGCTCGATTGACAAATCGGAGTAAACGTTTGTTTTTTCTTTTTTTTATTATCCGAGCATTCTTGTAACAATTATCACGGTAAACTTTGGAAAAGCCATCCGAACTCACCAAAGGCAACAAATACTGATTGGGCTACACCGAAATGGTCAAAAAATGGTTTTCGTGAACCAAAATGCGACGATGGGTCAAACGACAGATGGGAAAAAAATCTGGCAAATAAATTGCCCAAGGGTGTCCGAGAAGCCCGGAAGCTCCGATATAACAACGTACCCTGACTATTGGCTTGTCCTTTCATCCGCTGCATTCCGTTGCATGGAAATATAGGGATGTTTCGTAGTCTGCAGTTTTGGTGCGATCCGATAGAAGATTGTTTGTGAGTAGCCTGTTGATTGTTGCCTGACGAAAAATACACAGCGGTTCGATATTTGTTTTTTTTATTATTTATTTATTTATTTGCGGTAAAAGAGTACGATCTCACGGACGAATGCCGAAACTTATCGTAGACTTCGACGAACTGACCTTATCTGACGGATGCACAGCGATTGCCAATCCAGCTGACATAACCCCTTGTCCCTTCGCGGAAATCACTGTCCGATATTGTTCACGGATACACGATAAAGACGATGCACCAGCGTCAAAACACACGAAATCGTCTGACACTGGAAAACAAAAATTATTCACTTGTCACGGATTGTTCGATGGAATTCTTGAGAAAAAGCAATAAGTACACGGAGAGAAGAACCGAGGGGAGATTGGAGGACGGGAGTACGGGGTCACTACTCTCCGAGAGCCTCCCGGCAAGGCCAACGACGGACTCAACTTTTACTCTTAGCCAACCCCCCCGGTGTCGCGAAACTTTCAATGCAATTTTGTTGTTGTTATTGTTTTTCTTCACTCCGAACACCGTGCACAATCGGCGTGTTTCACCGTGAGTTTATGGAACACAAAAAAATCCTCACAAATTTTATCAACCCCCCTTGAGATAAATTGTGATTCCGGGTTTTCACACGCGTTGCTCGAGTTGACTCGTCTCGAGTCACTCCGCCGTGTCGGGAGACGCGCGGCGACAGCCGACGTTTCCTATCACTTGCACTCGCGAGGAGGTAGGGAACATCACGCACGCTCGGAAAGCTTCGCGTGTTAACTCCTCTTGTGTTACACACACGGCGTTCTTCCGCGTGACGAGACTGCCAATCGGTTTCTCTCGTGTGAGCGTCGCCGGCGTCGAGTTTTATCGGGGCACGGAACGTGCGGGACGGTCGGACTCGTAGAGCGCGCTGCACTCCGGAAAAAAGGGAAAAAACGTGGGGACTTTCGGAAGCTTCGAAATTTAAATTGACCGAATGTACGATGGAGTGTGAAATTATAGAGCAACATTTGTTATTTATTATCGCTACAGAAAAAACGTATTAAATAACCAAGTACTAAATTCGACAGACGAAAACTTAGTTAAAAAAATATATGTAACCGTAAATAATGATAAAAAAATCTATTCTCATAGGTAGTCGCAGGTATTTGACTAGGTGATTAGCGATAAAATAATTGATTGAATACCAAAAAGCACATAACTACCCGTACAGCTAACGGTCCTCAGAATCTCGAAAGAGCTTCTGTGCGGATCGTAAATAACTGTACGGGTTGATTACTCAACAAGTTAATAAATTGACGGTACATACATGGTTCTCTGAATGAGGTGTAAAAATACATATTACAGATATGCCGCGTTTATCGTACATATTACTAATCTTTCGTTGATAAAGTTACAATATCTTTCACTTATCTCTAAAGGTATTATAATGTATGTACCTGCTGTAGGACGCTCGTTGATTCTAACGAATTGCGCGTTACAGACACTTTTTTTTTAATTTTGTGCACATGATTATAGAATTTCTATAGCTGTGTTCATAACGTTAACGTACCAATCGTCGACTGTTCGAAGTGTGCCCGAGAATCGACCCCGTATTCTTAATCGTAACTTAAAGATTGCTTATGATCGAGGGAACTTACGTATGTCAAGTGGCTTACACAGTCTTCCTACCCCGTGCAAGATCGTGGTCAGGGTAGTCTCAAATAGGCGTTGAGAAAAAGGCTTTATTGGTTAATATCAAGTGGCAAGCGACGATTAAGAACACGGAGCTTAAAAGTTGATTTGTGATTACGCGAGCACCGCCACGTATAAAAAATCGGATTCTGGTATCCAATAGATTTATACTATATGTATAATATATAATTTTCTGTATCGACGAATAACTAAGCAACGATATAACGGCGGTAGGGAAACCTCTGATCCCGATTATCGAGTAACAAACTACAAAATACTCCAAGTGTTTCCAGTTTATGGACTTCATGCTCGCACGACATGTAAAGATATCTCTGTACAGTCGAAGCTACGGTAGCTAGCGAAGTTATCGTGGCTTCGACGAGCATTTCCCACAGCCAACATCTCCACGAATCCCGTTAGTTGTAAAGCTTCGACTATATTTATCTCGTAAAACGCAAGCGTACTCTAGTATTATGCATTTTTTTTTTTTGTTCTTTTTCGTAACTATAACATTTTACCATTCCTTTGTACAATTTGTACTTGAGACGCGTCCTCAGAGGCCAGGGTGAGTGTATCACCTACGCTTTCTTTTTTCATCCTAGGACTATGTACCTCCGGACGATAAAAAATTTCTGATATACGCGGCGTTCCCCGTCCGCCCGTCGATACATTAAAATCTCTCTCCTGGAACGTTCTACGCTCCAAACTTTGATTTCGTTCTCTCGCTCATTTTCCCAATAACTGTTGATTTTAATTCCATCAATAGTGAAACACCGTTTCGCTACTGCACGACGAATTTTGTAGTTTTCGAAATGATGGGTATTGTGGTCAAGACCACTCCGTGTTTCCCTCCACCATCAGGTACAAACTACTCTGCCCCGCCGGATAATAGGCCGTAGAGAGGCATCGGAGATGAATTGCCAATTTTTTGGTTGTTCACGACAGCTCGCCGATCGGTGCATTTTGTAGCCACAAATCGTGTATGAAGTCGTACAGTTGATCGCTCACGGCAACCTGACGATCGATCAAACGTAAACGACGTGTCTCGAAAAAAACTCATACGATTTGGAAACAATTATATCAGCATTTTATTACCTTGTAAGGCGTCGGGTTGAGATTTCTCTTGTGGTCGCTTCGCAGCGTATCCAGAGACTTTTGAACTCTCTTCCGAATGTCGTGTAACGTTGGCAATGGTCGACGAACTTTGCCATCCTTCCAGTATACCTGATAGCAAAAATAGATATTAAAAAATGAAACAATAATATGAAAGAAAAAAACAGTAGTCGAATAATCACCTTGTGCAGTGCCTCAACAGAGCTCGGTATCACGTATGCCCGTTTGGATTCCTCGAAGGGGTGCCGGCACAAAACTTTCTGACCAGCTTCCGGCGGAGCCTCCGACGAATTTTGCAGTAAATCAATGAGTGCGTGACCCTCGGCACCGTACAAACGATAGGCATTCTTCTTCCCCGGCATCGTCACCTTTCCGACCTCCTGGCTCAGCTTTATTCTCGGCTTATTGTTTATCTCTACCATCTTGTAGACGCAACCCAATGCCGGTTGTCTCTGGCACGTTACGAGATGCGTTCCAATGCCGAAGCAGTCGATTCTGTGATTCTGAACCAAGCCCTTTCCTTCAACCTACCTATCAGGTATATCATGCTCTCTACTTTCTTACGACAAAATTGCCGCGACCCGTTAAAATTAAAGAAAGTGCCGAAGCCGTTTTACTTACCTGCTCGTTCAAGCTTATTATTATGTCCTCGTTGATGTCGCTCGAGGCAACTATCGTTAGCTCGGAGAACCAAGGCACGGCGAACTTTACGGCGAGCTTCTCGAAGGTCTCGCGAGCAGCTTGACTGAGATAGGCCAGGTCACCGCTGTCTATTCGGATACCCACTGCTTTGTATCCCAGATCCGCGAGCGCCAGGGCGACCGCGCAAAAGTTGAGTAGACCGCTCCTAATTGCGAAAAGAAAAATCTTTGCATCAGTAATGTTAAAATCTTGATAATCGTCATCGATGTCGTTATCATTAATTGCTTGGATATAATAGTACACAATCAACGGTGCTGTTCTGCTAACTTTACAATACATTTTTTTTTATATTCAAAATACTTGGCGATACTGTCTACGATGAATGGAAAACGACAAATAAGCGGATCACAGTTCTGTAATTGTGCTTGACATTTAAAAAAATTATTTTTCGACTAGATCTTCAGTACGAGTAATTACCTCATTTACAACGCAATCCGCAACTGTGCGATCATCGTCGTATCGACAACGTAAGACTCGATACATACAAGTATATAAACGTGTATGCTCGTAGTAAACAACTATATACTGGTAACGATGAACCTTCATCGTTATCGTGCAAATTATATAATCTCCGCTATTCTCCTAACTATTGTCGTTCGAGACTTTTGTCAGCCTACAATGTTCGAATATACCAACGATTCTTTCTCTCTCTCTATACCCTACATTAATCTTCGGTATACTAGTTTGTATAATGGTTGTACTGAAAGCATAATGAGGGTGTAATGTTTGAATGTAATAAGATAGTAATTTGGACGATGAAATTGTCGAGTCTCAGCTCGTCGTGCTCGCGGGTGCTCGGATGCAGAAGTAGTAGCAGTAGTAGTAGCAGCACTGATAAAAAAAACTCTAATAAAAAAATACGATTTTTTCTTCATCGATTTTTTTATCGAGTCACGATTCGTAAGCGTTAAGTTTGTTAATCTCCGTCGATTGAGAAAAATATGTTAACGACGCAAGTACTGAGTGTGTAGATATGTGTACGTGTTCTCGTCCCTTTTATCATTGTTTTTTTTTGTTCTTTTCGTTTGTTAACGGTTTGTCCAGCATAATGAGTGCATGAATAAGTGTATAATCGTGTAATAAATAACGTAATGGTTGAAAAAAAAACATAATAAATTTCCCCGGGTACAAGCAAAACGGGCAAACGACACGAAATCATACCTCACACAGAGATCGCCCAATTCGCCTCGTCTTAAAAAGCCATTCTTGCCAAGTGGAGTTGGTTCACTTTTAAGAGAGTTGGTATTCGCACAATTCCAGACCGGTTTTGTATTGGCCACGTTCGTTAAAATTTTACTCTTTACATTTGCTCCGGTTACGTGTGCCTGTTGCTCGCCCGTTGTTTGTCGTGTGCTATAATTTTATACTTTCGGTTAGCCTAATTTTGTGTTTTTTTTTTGCTTTCAATTTAGTTTCTTTTTTTTCATTGTATCGTTGTGCATCCCGTGTCTTCCTGTTTCTTCGTGTATCAAACTAAGTTCAAAGTTTCACCTTCGTGACTGTTATCGATCTCCATGAAATAAAATTTCTTGCACGAGAGTCTACGGGATCGAATGAATGGTAACAAGTGCGGGTATCGTAAATGACTATTAAGTACTCGTTTATGCGGCTAAGTGCAGCGAGGTAGGCCAGCATTTCAGTTTAAAAAAATATATATAAAAACGGGCAAGGCTTTAACGCTAAAAAAGCAGCTGGTATATACTATGAAAAAAATATCAAGACACGTTTCGTGTGTGCTTTTTTTCAATCTCTGTTCTTAGTTTCCTGTACAGAGTAAAGGGTAGTAAAGTGTATCGTGTTGTCGGTAGTATTGTGTAGACAGTAAAGAGCGAGGAGGCCGCGAGCAATTATGCGCAAAGTAGTGTAGCTGCTTCTGCTGCTGCTGCTGCTGCTGACGTTGCCGCTGCCTCCGCGGCACTCTGCGCGCTCCTTTGCTCGAATCAACGATAGGGTATTACAAAAGAAAATAATAATTAAAAACAATAATATTGGGGATGAAAAAATTGCGTACCTTTTGACGTCGTAAGTATCGACGAGCGCCATAAAACCATCGGGAAATGCTATCGCGAAGCTAATCAGAGCGGCGAATTCTCCGTCCGATGCTTCTGTTATCAGAGCTCCCAAATCCGAGGCTATAGCGCTGCGGTATTTTGTCGACAATTGGAGAAGATCGCGCAACTCGCCGGTGTCCTTGTGTGCTAGAGTCTGCAAATAATAAAAAAAAAACAAATTATTTATGTATACGCTAAGAAACGTATTCAATAGGAAAAAAAAGTAAATTGCTAACTCACTGTAGTTCTGAGTTCGTCTATACCGGTGAACGAGCTGATGTAGGCGTGAGCGTGTGTTCCTCTTACCGGAATCCCGAATAACTTGCCAGCAAGTACATTGCTTGTTCCGTCGAATCCCCCTGCGATAAAGACATGCATTGTACAGTCGTTTAGCACGGTTGTTAAGTACAACTGCAACCGTCAATCAATCTTCCTCGATCCCTCATCAGCCTACTTGTCCAACTTTAATAGCTAATTTCCCAAATAATGTACTTCCGTTAATCGCAAAAGTTTTAGGGCAACGCAAACTCATTACAGTTTGCAGCGCAAGGTGCCGACGGGATTATACAGTATCGTTTAGTACGAAATAGTCGGGTTTACGAAAAGTGTTGCGGATCGGCGGCAAGTGGCACACACTGGCACCGTACCGGCCACCACCCGAGCGGTTTATCGATTTGTATATATATATTTTTTTCGAAAGACCTCGCTGGTGTCGGTCTCGTTTCCATCCGTACCAGACACTTCGTCATAGAAAGAGCTTTAATCGCTACTGCTGAGATTAATTACTTTTTTTTTATCATTCGCTTTTTCTGCAATCTTTGCAACAGTAACGAACGTTATCAAGTTGCGCTTGGATTAAAGAGTTTGACCTTGATGCGGATGCGGCACGGACTAATAAGTTTTGATTGATTAACTGACCTATGTAACTATATCTTGAGGCGCTGAGACCGCCGTCTGGTCCCTGAGCTCTTCTCAAGCCAAATTCCAACAGAGACACGTGTTTACCAGCCACCATACGATATCTCGACGCATTCGTGGCCATTAAACTCGCGTAATTTACCAACGTCAGCAGAGTCGTTTCCAGCAGCTGCACCATTATCAATGGACCCTCTGTTCTTATCATCGGTATTCTGCAAATATTTAGTCGACCAATGAGTGCATATAAAAAAAATAGACGTACAAAGAGATAAGTGAGAGGAGCTTTTATGATTTTTTTTTTGTACAAACCTGGGGAAAACCACAGAGCCCTCTTCGAGCGCATAGAGTGTAACATCCTTTGCTGTGAGACTCTGCAAGTACGTGAAGAATTCTGGCTCCACGGACTCTGGCATGACGGATCTCAGATATTCGATGTCTAGACAAGAAAAATAGATGATTTAAATATTTCTAAAATATATCTATGAAAGCGTATTAATTCTTATTGTCACGCTCAGTATAATCTTATCAACGTCTATCGTTGTTTCATGATCTAAAATATTGCACTGTTGTTGTCATGGTGCGTCGATACGTATAAACAAATACTTACCACTGTCGGTGTATCTAAACTTTTCAACAAACTTCAGACACTCATCGAGGCCGGCGAAGATAGTAAATTCACCTTGAAAAGGATTCTTTCTGAAGAATAGATCGAAAGCAGCGTAGTCGTTGGTCTTTCCGCACTTCCAGTACGCATAGGCCATTGTGATTTGGTAGAGATCTGCAAAGATAATTAGATCGACCGTTACGAATCAGTAATTAATCGATGCACTACTGTAAGAAAACAAAAGAACATATTCGGAGTAGGGGGTAATGTACAGTGAGTTAGCAAAGTCGCCAACCGGTCGACGTGCATTATCAACAGTCTCGACCAATGACAGTGCTCCATTCTCGTCGATCGACCAATAGCGTCACAGATAACGAAAAAATTTATTCACCGACCGTATCGATGACGTTCTCGCGGATCATAATAACATTAACTCATAGGTTATTAAAAATTTGTGTATAAATAAAAGAGTACCGGTTAGAAGTGGCTGAACAACGCCATTTTGGTGAAAATCACCGGCTCTCAGAATGTCTTCCTCATTTTCCATTGTCGACGAAAAAATAAAGAAGCGACGACGGACGCCGACTTGGAGACAGCGAGAAAGATGAGATAACAACGAAGGTTAAATCAGCGGTACGTTGACGCACTGACGTTGTATCGGGTTGCTTTACTATCGCCTCGCTCGACCATCAGCTATCGCTCCCACGAGCAAACTAACGCGTTTGCACGCTGTTAACCCAGCATATAACGTCGTTCCTCGCGAATGCCTCTCCCTCGCTCAACGTAGTTTCTTATATATGGCGAATACTATAGATGTACCGTAGGCTTCTTATATATAGCCTTATTTTCTATATATATACATCCAACTCCGTGGGCTTGTAGCGAGTCAATCTATATATTAGTGCCACAGCTATTGTATTCATTACGACTGCGTTACCTACGTTACCAACTGAATCGATAACAACGTTCGACAGTATTTGAAGGACGTTTGGTCCCTTCTTTTCACATTTATTTTCAGTACGATCGATGTATGCATTTTTTATATCATAGAAACGTCTTTTATTGCAAGAAATCTACGATAATGTCGTTCCGTTTGAATTTCTCCATTTTTCGAATAATTCGACTCAATAATATCTCCGATCTTCAGTCGAATGCATTTCGCATCGCCTCAAGGCGACGAGAATGTACAGCAGAGTCGTATGTTAATGTAGTCAACGATTCCGAAAGTTTCGTACTATTTTCACCGATCCTCAATGTAACGCAGTGCCGATATTGCGGTTTATTGGTACTTTTATTACTTCTCAACTGATATTGTATATGCAATAAGCATCTCGGTTTGAAACAGAGTAGACAAGTGCGGTTCTGCTGGGTGCGATTGATTCGCATTACGCCGCTGTAATATATTTTCCTTCGTCTTTATCGCTGAATCATTAATGACGATAATCGACAGTTCGATATACGTTAAATCCGTAATAATAAAACAATAACAGTAAAGTATTGGCAATATAAACATAAGCTGCCAGGTGCCTGGAGGTCGATATTTGCGTAGTCTTCGAATATAGAATTATAAAGGATTCAAGCCGGAGTCTTTATCACCTTTTGACCTCGTGTCAAGAATATACAATCGCGAATATTCGATTAAACACGTAGTTCGGGGCAACACGTTTGTTGATAATAGTGACCCAATTTTTGGAGCCGGTGAGGTATACGGCACTGCGGTAATATTCGATAATTCAAAAAACGTTTCATCGCAGAATTCTTCGTCTAATTAACCGCACAGGTCTTCGCGAGGATGGTCCAAGGTCATTGCATATCAAGAGAGAGCGTCGAGCGCTGTCGTACAGTAAATTACGACCGTTTCGGCGCCTTCTCGAATTAGATCACGGCTTCTCGATATAATTGCATAGAGCATACCGTTGACAGTTAACATCTCGTTAACGCTCTGATATGCAGATATTTAAAAAAAAATCACCTATAGTAAGGATACGAAGTGAAATAAATGCAAAACAGTTATATTTTATCACCCACGCTTTATCTCGTAGATATTTATTGCACTTTGCACATTATCGCTGAATCTTAAGGATCTCGCGATTCGAACGCGTGCCCCTCTATTTTATTTTTTATTTATTTTTCGTTCTCTCGGTGTAAAGATAAGAGATTTCAGCGCGATCGTTTTGTGTTTTGTTTTGTTTTCTTCCTCTTTGGCTACTAAATGGTATATGCCGATTATGTATACACTAATGGCACCTAAGCGCACCATCGTCTCGTCGAACTATCCTTAATTTTCGTATCTAATAATACATAGTATACATTATTGTACTATTTTTAAATATCGCATTTAAAGGATGTTGGAGGGATTCGCGCTGCTCTGCGTCATCGACTAAATCGTCCCGGCTAATTCACGCTACGTCAATCCACGATCTTTTGTTCTCCGTAACGTTTCGACTATCTTTCGTTACGTATTCATTCTGTCTTATCCACCCCGGATTATATAACAAGCAACAACGACCGATTTATTTTTATTTTTTTCAACTCAGGCTAAAAGCTATTCGTTATTCCGTCGACTTCGTCAGAGCAACACTTACAATATCTTTGGCACATTTTCATCTACGAAAAATACTCGACTTCTCGCGACTCGTGGGCTTCGAGCGCGGTTATCAATTCATCGTCTCATTTGCGTATTTTTTTTTTTTCGGGCAAAACATTTTTCACGAATTTCGTGGATTCGGGCAGAAAGTTATCGTTTGCTCTGCGGCCAATTGTGAGGTGCGAGTTATTTCATATCAATTCACTGACGGTTTACGAGTCTCGCGCTGCACAAAATCATTATTTTTCACCCGAGATGGGATGAGGGCAGCCTCTTCCAATGGCAATAGCACGCAACCTTTTTTTTATCACTCATCGTTCGATCTCAGTCCGATCCCATTAATTCGCGAACCCCGAGACTTTGGAAGCTTCTGCAAAAATCAATTAATCGCAAAATACATATCGCTCGAATCTGTGTACAAACTATTGCGGCAACGAGATCGACGATTTCCTATTTGCTTCGATATCGTCAATTATGGTGTGAAAACCACTAAATGCGATTATTTGACTAGAAGTGTACGTTGCGGTTGTACGTTGAGCCTCAACGATGGAATGATAGCAGTACTTTGAAGAAAAAAAAATCAGTACCGCTATTTTACTAGAATGCGATACGTAACGTACCGGATACTAGCTACAGTCTTTTTACTTCACATTTATCTTTAACCAACCTACTTCGTAAGGTATCAACTGATTACGAATGGTTGCTGATACGATAATGAGGTATAATACCCGCCTAGGTATATGCGTATAACTTCTTTTTTTTTTGTGTGTACAGTCGTAAAAACTTCAGGTGCATTATTCTCACTATGACGAATAAATCTTCGCGGCCGAAATGCACCCCTCGCCGCGGCAACGGCCCTACTTTAACTATGTATATGCCGACTTCACTAAAAAAAAAACAATACTCGCCTCACAATACCGAGTTGCAGAGACGGGCCGAAAACAACTTTTCTTTTATTGTTTTCTTAACGCGACTAAAAAAAAAGTTACTTCCTGGCCGTCTCCGCTGAATGGAATAACTACTTTGGTTCTAATTTGACACTGACGTTTCGTGTGTACAGTCTTAAGTCACGTTTACACTGTTTCTCAAATATTTTGTTACAGAAACAGTGTCTGACTGAGAAAAAAAAAAAAATTTAATTAAAGAAAAGTATATAGGTATGTTGGTTCAATCTCGATTCGTCTCGAGCTCTGGCCAGAGTAATGCGGTCATCGTTTAGCACCGTTACGTTAACAATTATCCGTTGTGTTTGCTCGCGATACTACGCGATTATCGGGGTTTTTTTCGTTTTTTCTTTTCTAATAATAAAAATTATACTTCTAAATTAGAGCCATTCCTCGGAGCGACTGTCCGCGGTTCATCTCATCAAATCTGCGGCGCGCTGTCGATCTCTGTGCACCTCCCGGGGATGCATTCTCTTTCTGTGTGAGAAACAATTGCCGGAACTGGCAAAGGCCTTCGGGCAGTACGGGCACTGATAGGGACGGGCGCCAGTGTGTTGATTTATGTGAAACTTAAGATCTTGATTGCGCTTGAAGGTTTTGTCGCACAATGGACATGCGTGCGGACGCAAATCGGAGTGCGTTATGCTGTGCGCTCGTAACGTCGAGTTTGTCGGATAAACTCGACCGCATACGTTGCAGGGAAATTGTATTCCACCGTGGTATTCCTTGTGACGAAAGAGATTCGATTGGGTCTTGAAACTGCAAGGCAATTTACAATTCGTTAACTTTTGTATGATAGCTCTGCTTTATCACACGTGTATGACGCGACAGTTCTACTTTACTTTCAATACGAAAAAAAGAATTGTAAAACTTTTTAAAAATCTTACATTCTTCCGCATATGTCGCATCCGTATTTTCCCTTAGGCCTGTGAGTTTCGAGATGAACTTTCAAGTTTCCCTTTGTAGATATTCTCTTGCTGCATATCGGACAAACGAAATTGCCGGTTGCAGCTGCGTTCTCGGCCGTATGAGCGTGCAGGACGCCGTTTGCCGAGTAAACGTGCTGAGATCTCAGTATCGGCTTGCTATCGCCGTATCGTCGTTCTCTGGGCAAATGAGACCACAGATGATTCTGTAAACCTATTTGTGAGATGAAAGATCGCGCGCATATCGTGCACTCGTATGGTTTCAAGGCGGTGTTCGCGATGTCCTCGTCGCTCTCCTCCATTCCTTTCCCTTCCTCTGAAGAATCCTTGGTCGTTTCCCTTCCCTCGTCGTGCATGCCGATCGATGAACTTCTAACCCTGTAAAATTTATATTTTAGTTAACTACACTTCGCTCGTTGTATCAGTGGTTTTTTTATTATACTAACTTTTCTTTGGCCGAAACGTCCGACGATCCTTTGTCTTTGCACTTTTCCTCATTGCTGTCGGATTCGTCGGAATAATCCGAGGAACCTTCCTCCAGGTCGCATTCCAAAAATATCATGGGATCGACTCTGACTTCCATCTCTTCCGTATTTGAGACTGACGATTGACTCTCCTCTCTGCTCGCTTCCGCTTCCGAAAAAACTGGCGTTGGCGCCGGCTCCTTCTCAGTCAGGATCTCGATACCTCCCTGCAAATTGTTTTAGTCAGGTTATTATAAAACATATGGAAGTAGAAATAAGCAAAATTGTCATCGACTGAATTCACGGCGAGATTCTCAGATTTATTTTGTGACGGTTGACGTTCTCGTCTTTCATCCGTAAAAACAACCGTGGCAGAGAATTTTGAATTACAGTTTTTGTTACCGACCGAGCAGTATAGCCTCATCATAATTGTTATATTGCAATGTACATCGAAAAACACAAATGCTATTGTAAAGTAATATACTGTATAGTATATGTTACTTTATACTGTATATATAACTGTATAGTATATGTTACTTTACATGGGGACAAAGATAATTCTTGCCATGTATCAGTATAATTATCCCAATGGCAAGTGGATGTATGTTTAGTACCGATACTTTTCTTAGTAAAAAGTAAAAAAGATTCCTACGTTTAATAAGCATTTCTTTTTTTCCCCGAAGTATTTTTTTTTTTTTTTTTTTTTTTTTTTAAGAACACATCACATCCTCAGAACGACCGTGTAAAAATGTATATGGTTATCCCCTAAGAGATGTTACACTATGGTTCTAGGGGTATGATATAGTTTACAGACAATATAAAAAATAAATTGTAAACAAATTTTATTATAAAAAAAAGAAAAATAATTGTTGATCTTTTGGGAACAAGAAATGTTAGTTGAATGTGCAAACCTATTTTTTTGTACTTTACACGCGACACATCTATACCATCAATATAAAACGAGACTGCTAAAAAAATATGGCAAAATGAATTGCAAAGTATAAAAAAAGAATATCATATTTTCATAGGACTATAAATCCGGCGATAATTTTTTCTCGGTAAGTGCACACACGTGTGTGACGTTATGACCTTGGTGAGTATGGAGTGCAAAAGGCCGCGATCTTTCTGCTGTTGTCTCTCGTAAGCCCCGACGAAATGTTTCCTTCCATCGTCGCTCGGATCTTCCGAATTTGCTTCCGTCCCGTCGTTTCCGTTGTCGCTCTCGTACCGGAGCCTCAGTCTCTCCTGAGTTCTGTATGCCATCGTCGCGAATCTGTGAACTCCCTCGAGCCTCTTTACGCACGTGGTGCACACCATTTTCGGCAGTTTGTCCTCGGTCGACACCTGAAAATAAAATCGCACGAAAAACGGGCTCATACATTATTTATCACGGTTCCTACGAATACGCGAAAATTCATTTATCTCGGTCAGGTTATGTTGCACTTTCGGCGATCCGTTCTATATCCAGTTCGCGCGCTCCCTTTGTCCCTCGCAGCGAGCTGCGAGGGACCGCGCGCTGTACATAGGTAACGCAGTGATACATATTCCAACGGACGTCACGGGCCTTGACGATATCGCGAATTCTATTCCCAATTATATTTATAGAGACGGTTCGCCGGCCGGTCGCTATTGGTCCGGGGCTATGTACCGCGGGGGACTCGCTCGCTCTCCCTCCGAGTACTCGTGGCAATCAATAAAATGCTAATTTTTAACACTTTCGTGGCTCCTCACAAAATGGCTGCCATTAAAACCTAACCCTTCCCCCGGTACGCGGTGCACATTTATCCGACCCGCAAACCAACATCGATGCCGGATGACTTTACACAACACACACACACGCAAACGAACCTCGTATCGACTTCTTCATTTATTCAGTCATCATCATTTATTTCTTTGATAAATGTCGTTATCAATGAATTATGATGCTTGTAAAAAAATAATGCGATGGATTTACATAGAGACGATTTTGTTCAAGCTTTTTTCTTCTTTTTTCCTTACTCTTCGTTTATACTGCAATTAATCTACGGGATATTAGTGTCTCGATGATTTGCAAATTCATCGGGATTTCTGTTCCGAGAAAAGAAAACAATTACATCGCGGTTCATGCGGGAGAACTCGTCGGCACGATAATATTTTGTCTTGCGTCTCGCTCGAGCGACGATGAAAATGGTAAACGAAGATTAATTTTTTTCAATTCATTAATTCATTAATTAACTATAATTATGGTAATTATGGTAAACTCGATTATACTCACGAGTATGTAAAGATATTTTCGTATTTTCGTTTGTAGATATTTTCTTCTGGCATCGTCGGCGAAAATGTCGATCCTCTCGTTCTCGTTCACGTCGCTGGCACATATTCTGCACTGTTCGCCCTCCCGTGACTCTCCACGTTCAAACGTGTCCCGTCCCGCCGTGCCCATTTCAAAAAGCTTATGTTTCCCCCTCCCCCGCCCCCGCGCCGCCACCCCGAAAAGCGAGCGGTTTTTGGATGACGTGCGAAATATATTTCGAAAGGATTTGTTGACGTTTGGCGAGACTGCGCCACCCGCGGTCCGTCACGTCGCTCGGACCCGACGAACGAACAGCACGAGATACGAATTATACCGTTTCGGCTTCGAGGCACGCGACTAACTTGCGATCCTTTGCCGCGTGTTTGCGAAACTCACGTCCTCCCCGTCAACGTGCCGTTACCGCGAAACCAACGTAAACTTCACAGCTTCCATGTGCCGTAACACTGTATTATTCTCGTTGATTCTTCCAGTCGGATATCCGAGAGTCGATCATCGGCGTCGTCGTCGTCGTCTTGCTTCGCTGATGTCCAACGCATCTTCCGCTTCTTTTTTTTTCTTGTTATTTAAAAAATCTTATTATTATTTTAATTTTTTTGAGAAAAAAAAAACCGAGTGCCAGCAGTCGAGTATCGTACACGCGGCCGCGTGAGTCTCCGACAAGCTCGAATTGTATTCTAACGATCTCCCTTCTCAGCCTCCTCCATTTTTACGTTTTTTTGTTTCAATTTTTACGACCCTCTGAATTGTCGAGATTTACTCAGACACCCGCGTCGACGACGTACGCTTTGAAAAAAAAAACGACGTCGGCGCCGGCGGGCGTCGCTGGCCGTCTGACGATCAACGCTACTCTCCTCACTCTGTGTATCCGCTTTCTCCCGCCGCCGCACCGGAGCACCAGCAACAACCCCCGAAGCGACAAACGAGTGCTCGATACAAAATACCTATACTACTTTAATATCATTCGTCGATTAAAAAAAAAAAAAAAACCATCGTATATGTACCAGCACGTTTTACTGTATTCACTATACTGTTTCAGTTACGTGTCTACTAATGAGTATCTGTGTCGTGGATACGTGATACCTGTACACTATGCTATAGTCTTTCCATTGTCTTTTGTATATCTATGCTTGGAATGGGCAGGCACGGCATACTTTATCGATATGTGTGTAACGAACGACTCCCTACGGCATACCGGATGCTGCGGAGTTGTCTCCCGTCGTGCACGCGACACACGAACAGAACTGGTCCGTCTGTGCACTGCCAGAAGCAAGTACGTGGGTATCTGCAATTGTTTTATTTATGGATTCTTAGGGTCCTCCCTACTCTCGGCCGCGCCGCGTGCGCGACGGTATCTAAATCCCTTTATCCATAACAATGCACGGCTACGTGAAACGATTCTTTTTATTCGATACTTTTACAACGCGTCGGACTGTCTTTCGATTGTCGAAAGAAAAATTGACCCGATGTCAGAGAATTTCGCTGTTTTTAGATTTTAGATTTTTATGAATAAAATTTATATCGACTCGTGTCTTAATTGGTCCGCCATTTTCTTTTTCCATCTACGTTCTATAAAATATTCTCGCAACGAATTACGTGTCTGTGTTGTGTGGATTTATTGCGATTCAGTCATTCGGCCGCTAAGTTTCACATGGGGTATCGAGATTCGATTGCCCGCTTCGCCAGACTTTCCCGCCAAAAGTCACACGCACTCGAAGCCCCCCGGTTTCGGTGGGATTTTCGAAATTCTCATCCTCCCTGTACGATCCTTCCCGCCAACGTGCCGATGACTATAGTCTCGCCCCGGCAGTTCGGCAAACGTCCGTTATTTTTATCGCGCGCTGCACGCATGCTTCGTTCCCTCTGGTCGTTTTGTATTTTTTTTTAGTTGTTATTATTTAACGATTGAATACAGAGGGAAGAAGTATTTCCCAATGTTGGTTCTCTTTACAGTCCCCAAGCGACGGACGAACGTTGTATAAATGCCTCGTACACGCACACAAATTCAGCTGACGACCCAGCCCACTAATATTCCACCCCCCTTTGTCTGCCTCGTTTCGCCTCACGCCGATTCCACGACCGACTACAACTACGGGGAGCGGGAGAAGAGTTGTGTGGCGTTGAAAAAATCAATACTTAAAATTAACAATTAATAAGGGACTCCGACGGGAATCGAGAGGTGTTTCGATGCTTTGTGCTTGAAAACAGGCGCACGCGCTTACCTTCAGACTTTAACTCGCTACCACTATCTATCTATGTATATATATATATATATACATGTATATTTAGGCACATACATACCTGGCAGTCTCGTTAAAATTACGTAAATTCTCCGAATGACAAAAAGATCCCCTCCTTTTTCAGATGTCAAAATTACACAGTTATGGTTTCCTGTCACTGCTGTACAGCATCAGTGACAATCCACTGGGCCTATGGTCGAAGCACGTATCCTCCGATGGACGAATACGAAGGGTGGAGGACGAGAGCCTGAACGGCGACCGGGTTATAGAGATAAGTGGACCGGAAAATTCTCCCATAAGCACCTGTATATCGTGCCCGGCTAATCCCGAGGACTGTCTCAACATACAACTTCCGGTTCTCGTTATTGTGATTAAAAATCTCAAGAGCAGAGTTCAGATAGCTTTTCAGGTACTATCAATGACGCGATTACTAATTGGGGTCGTATTCTTTCCGATAAACTCGGCTTATTTAGCAATAGTTGTTCTTTGACGAGAAATTGTACGATTCATCTATTATAACGAAGCTGATAGACGGGGAGAGCATTCGTCGAAAATTTATCTTGTCGACTTGCGATAATGGCAAAGCCGCGGGCCTCGCAATCGAAACGGCCCGGCTTCCTCTAAAATTGGACGAGGGATGGAACCTCTTGGAGATCAATCTCGGGAATCTGTGCCAGTCGACCTACCACACCGAGTACAGGGCGCTGCAGAGATTGATTATTTATCCGAACTGTCGGGTGAGACGAGTTTACCTGCAGGATCGTCACTACGAGCAAAACGAGACGCCTCTGCAACTCTGTCAGGCTTTCTTCGATATGTATATGCTTAAGTGGGGAATACACTTTGTGGAGAAAAGTTGTCAGACTAGTGAGACCTGCAAAGAGATCATAAATGGTTTGTACTTAATTTTGGTTAAATGACTCGTCGATTATTCTAATTATCAATACGATTTACAAAGCGTCTCAGGAAGCGACGCCATTTTCCACTTTAGAAAGTCCACTGCAATCTGCGGAGAAACTGTTGGTATTGAAAGACGTTTCGCCTATAAAGAGGTCGGTGAGAAAAAGGCTTCTTTCTACGACCGATAATAGCGTGAAAGGTGAAAATAATAAGAAGAGTTTGAGAACGGAGAGGCCGATTAAGAAAAGCCTTACCGGCGAGGACCGGAAGGGATCTAGTTTTAGCGGAATCGCTTCAACACCGATGAAAACAGTTAGCGATAGAGAGGGAGAAATATTCCGGAAGTGGCCTTACAGTTACGTGAAATTGCGGCAAATCGCTCAGAAAAAATCTGTCGATTCAGCTAATTCGAGGACGATTCCTAGCACCGTGACGGCGAGAGATCCTATTATTGTTAAATCGCTCCGCAGCCCTTCGCCCGACGGGAAGTGCACCGGTTTTACGCGCCTCGCAATTGCGTCGACTGGTCTCTCGGTAGTTCCGTCGGAAGTCGAGGCCGCCTCGGCCGAGGCGACGAAGGACGTAGAATCGACGAAGAGCAAACTACTGACGACCGACGAAGCAGTCGGTGATTTTTTGGAATTGAGGCACGTCATCAACAGAAAGATGCTCGAAAATTTCCGGCTTCGAGGTCTCACGATGACGGAGGTCGAGCTATCGATCTACAATTCGAAGCACCGCAAAAATTCCTACGGACAGGGTAAACTCGTAAACAAGCATAGAACAAGTGTCGACAAAGCTTGTCACGTTAGTCCATCGACGAATGTAATAGATAACAAACGGAAGAAATCGGCGGCTCGTTAACGAGTTTTCCCGCCAAAATCGTGAACAAATTTCGCCAACGGATTTATGGATCGGAAACTCGTCGAGCGCGATGACGCCAAAAAAAATGTATCCAGGGATGAATACGAATAAAAGTCATTTACATACCCGCATTGGTTTGTGTAAAGAAAAAACATTTTGTTTATTAGTGCGTACGACTCGTCGGGGGTATCAGCATTTAGCCTTGTTCTGGATGGGCAAGAAGAGCTTGAACTCCGCAGGCAGTTCATCCTCCGAGTAGAGCCTGTCCGAAAAGTATACCCTCCGTATTCTGCAATTTGCATGAATCTGAACTCTCAGCGTCTCGACGTAATTGGTGCCGTAGGCTCTGCGCGTAAAATCCGCCAAATTGAATTGTATCTGGTTCCAGCCGTCGTCCAGGCGTATGGGCATTGTGCAGATAAAGGGTTTAACCCTCGTCGTCGATTGGTAATTGCTGGCTCGAAAACGGCGTCTCACATTTTTGTCGTCTATCACCTGGAACATTATTATTATTATTATTAGATTGTACAGAAAGGAAGTTTATAACTTATAATATCTGCATTTTTTATAAGTTTACATTATGTAAACAATTAAAGAAATAAAGTCATCGGCTTTCCCATTTGCTGGAGTTAATTGGAAATATGATTTTCGTATTTTTGTTAGATCAATACTCGACGATGACTTACTTGTACTTCGAAGGTAAAATATTTCTTCAGATTTTTTATAATCATAACTAAAAACTGCAGCTTTATTCCCAATGTTTTTCTCGGATCGGCGGGGCATGTTATGTAGGTCGTGCTCACGTTGCTGCCGAGAATTTCTAAAACGAGACTCTGTATATCGTTGTCGGTTATTCGTTTGATATGTCCGTTGCGCACTTTCTTGTCCCATATTTGCAAGGGCTTGCTACCGATACTGTACAGAATCGAGAGAAAACCACTCTGGAAGGTGTTCTTGAACATCTTTCTATTCCCGGCTTAGGGCTTAACCCAACTTTTTTGAATTTTTTTTTTTTCAACACCTTCACTTCACTTCGAATTTTTTACTTCATAGGGAATGATTATTTATCTAACAACGATGCTTCTTTAATAATCGACCTTTCATTTCGTTGTCAGTACTTTGTACGCGTCATTTTTTTGAACTTTATTTCCTCGTCAATCGCGTCGCCGATGACTGTTGTGCGATGTTTGTTTGCGACGTCTCCCAGTCCCGCGCCCCGAGTCGTCCAACAGCTGTAATTTGACCCCTTCTTCCCGCGACGATTTGTGAAGTAGATTTACGTTTGATCGATATGCTCTTCAAGACATGGTTTTAGGCCAACGACTTCTTATTCTCACACAGTTTTTTATCTTCATTTAGAGAATATTTGCTATGTTATTATATCGTGTGGAGACTATACATGATATTTTTTAAATGCACTTTCTCATTAGCAATTCTTATAGCTTCATCTACCCTGATAGACAAGCGCCACGAAATGTAGCAATATTGGCGCGATATTTGCGACATGTGCGGCACATGTCCCAATTATTGCGCCAACTCCTACTTTTTGTGCCACTTGTATATAAGGGTAAGATATATTAATGATTAGATTTTGCTATTTCCGAGATGTCGTTGGTCTGCTTCAATATTCGGCGCAAGTTGCGAGCAACTTGGAAGCTTTAAGACATTCGTTTTCTAATATTTATGCTGCAAAAGCCGATTGTGCCTGCTGCTATTGATGTAACGTTGTAAATAAACCGGTAAAATAACCGCAGCCTCTATAAATATTTTACCGGTGATACTTTATAATAATATATAATAACTACTTAATCGTTATAATTCATTTTACTGAGTTAATTTACAAACCTATTGATTGATTAATTTACCAATTTAATTGACGCTAATGTGAACGACAAACGACCACTCCGGGCTCGTCTCGCCATCGTCCATTACCTTCTTCTTGTCTCTCCGTGGATTGAGGCTTACACCAAATTGTCCATTATATAGAGCAGAACTGGCTAAAGTATGTTAAAATACTTGAAGTACAAAATGCAAAGTATCACAAGTACTTGCAGTATCAAGTACTTTTTGTATTTGTACTTTTTGCAATCAGGTTTGTAGCGTCCAACATTATGTAGGCTTTAAAAAAGAGGTGCAAAGTAATTTGCACATAGCTTCCTCATTTATTACAATTTTGCGATTAGCGTTCCATTTGAGAAACTTCGTTGATTGATTTTGGCAACCTCACAGAGGAAGCTATGCGCAATATTGTAATAAATAAGGAAGCTATGTGCAAATTGTTTTGTACCTTTTTTCGAAACCGTACAAACTTTTTACATTTCATCAAATTTAAATGGTCAAAATTGACCGCAAAATTTATTGTGAAAATCGGTACCTGAAATTTTCGCAAGGCGTCGTTTTGAGGCCATTTTTAATGTGTTATTCTTCACTTTTTTCATTAATAAAAGAGTCCATAAAGTTTCATAAAAAAAAATGTTCAAGATTTTTTAAAAATTAAAAAACCTAAAAATGGAGTTCTTCTCGTTTTTTTAATGGAACTTTTTTCAAATTAATTTTTGTTAAATAAATTCTCGTTAAAATTACACGTATTGAAAAGTTTAGACGGATAATCATACATTCATAGAAACAGGATATCATGCTACTCATCGAGTGTCCGTAATGCGAGCGTGTATTCAAAAAGTACTTGTACTTGAAGTACCACACAAGTACCCGGTACTTCAAGTATTGCTCTGATATATAGGATATAGTTCACTAGGGACCCACGGTAAAAAATATTGTTATATTTTATATCGTTTATAGTAGAATTATAGAATACGAATCAAATGTATAAAATATAATTAAAACTTGTAGCAACTCTTCTTCCCAATGTATCATGCCTGAAAATGTGTTGCAAAAGCTTGCAGCTAATATTGAACGTCACCCCATATAATACCTAGTCTATCGCCGAAGTTAGCTGTATTTCAGTACACTGCACAGTCTTTCAGTTTATAGTTGACAGTGTGTTAAAGCTCCGGTGCAGTGTTTCCGCGTCGTATTTTTCGCGGTGTTTAATCTTCTTTATTGTCCTACCTTTGACAAGGCGCTTCGATTATCGATACAAAACGAGCGGAGGCGGCGGCGCTCTCGTAGTTCTGGTGTTTTTTCCGCCCTCACGATGAAGTTGACCGTTTCGCTATACTTTTTATCATACAACTTGGTACAACCTCCAGCAGAGATTATACAGAACCCGGTCAATTTCATTGTGCGGTTTCGTTATCCTCGTCCTCGAGTAAAATGGCGTCCGGTCAATAGACGAAGGCTGTCTTCGGAGGTAGAGAGAGCTCGCTGGTGGGTGTACGTACCTATGTTAGGTAGGCCGGAATTGCGGGGCCGTAGCCGACATTTTTTTTTTCTGGCTCGCAAGACCCCCGCGCGATCGTCGTCGCCGCAGTGTCAAAGTTGTTGCAAAGATGTGCAACTCGAGCTCTCGCCGGTCTTTCGTATCGAGACCCGCTGGGCCTCCCACCGACGGGATTAACATGTGATCTATTAGTCCGGTCACGATTAAACGCGTGCGTTTAAAAACCTGTCAGCGATCGTGCGTGAGTCAATTTCTCCGGGGGGCGGCGGCGGCGGAGGGGGCGCCAGATACAAAATGGCTTCGGGCGACAATGTGGATGTGATTGAAGTGGCAGAGACGAGCTTCGGAGGACCCACCCGAAGTTCCGATGTGCCATCGAGAAACGAGGATTCCGGCGACGAAGATGGTGAGTTGTAGAAAAAAAATTCATTCGCGATGTTCGTTGAATTTTTGCCTGACACAATCCATAACCTATACCACCGTCGGGAAACGTCGAGCGAGACGGAGCCGAGATGTCCTCGAGTGTGAGAGACGGGCGTCGATCGAGCTATCTTCGAGGCCGATCGAACGATGTCCGCTTTTGTTCTAACGTAAATTCAATTAAAATTGTAAAAAAAAATGTCTAACGCATGTCCAGAAAGATTGCGACGAGCCTGCGAACTCCTGCCGATATCGTTAGTTCCAACGAGACTTTTCATTTTTGCGGGCGTGAACTTTGACAGCTGACGTTCGAGCGCCTCAACGTGATTCACTATTCCCTGAATCTATTGCGAATTACAATGCTGCACCCGCGATTAAATCATCGATTCATCGAGCACCGCGAGATATCTTTATTCATGTCGATGATGCAGATTATTTTAGCGACTCGGAACAATGATGCGCGGAATAAATTAGCCGATCTTGGATCCGTTAATAGTGCATTCAATGATGAGTAACGGACGCATTGTGTGTTTACAGATAAGTCAACTGGAGAAAAAGTCACAGCCTTTGATGTAAGTACAATCTACCCAACTAGTTGTTATTGACCAAGCCTCTGTTTATCCAAAATCATTTACACAATTTAATTTATATATTCATTCAAAGACTATTTATTTATGTATTTCATTTCATTTCATTTATTATTATTAATTGATTAAGTACAAACTATTTTACATACATTGAATTTTTGTCCGCAGAAGCTTTTAAGCTCTTTAAGTATTTATTTATTTATATATTGATTGATTGATTGATTGATTGATTGATTTATTTATTTATTTATCTACTCAACAGGGCCAAGTCCCTTTTTACATGAAAAATCTATACATTTATATATATATATAAACATTATGAAATATTCTTAATGCATTTTCATTCTATCCTCTCCTTTTTTTAATGTCTATGCCTCTTTTTAATGTCATCGTTCGTAGCTGCAATTAAACAACAACATTCTTGATAACAGCTGTTGTTTCGTATCAGCGATATCGCCGCATTCCTCAAATATTTGATCCCACCATTATTATCTCGTAAACCCCTCCAAGGGAATTCTCTGTGGCACGGAGAACAGCGGAGGAGATACCAAGCTTTGGGATATGTCGGAGTTACATCGCTGTCGCGTAAACGGATGTGATCTCAGAAAATTTGATGATGCAGATCCTAGCCCCAAAAACCCAATTCCCAACCAGTCCGACGTAATTATCGTTGTGTGACTCGCAAGCTCGATTGCAAAATCATTATTAACGTCAAATTGCATCGTATTGATTCACAGACTTCAGCGACTCAACATGGCAGCGGCGGACCCAAAACGCCTGTGGGCGTTTCCAGAAACAAATCGGAGCGGGAGAGGAAACTCGGTCATCGGAGAGTCGGAGTGGGCGGCGAAATCACATACAAAAAGGTAACTGCAAAAAAGTTCGTTGAACTGCAACTCCTATTTCGTTATTTATAAACACGGAACGCCAGGTGTGAAATGTTCAAACGAGAGATACAATGCACTTGTTTCCAAGAGGAAAAAATGTCCGTTCGACCAAGCTCCTTAGCGCTTCGCTAATTGATATTTCAAATAATTGGATCGCTATAAGTAACGTGCAGGAGCTTTTATCTTCTCACTTTGTTCTTTACATTTGGGAATCGTAGTGGGCACAAGCTTGATGTGGATACTGTGTACTTTAGTTCAGATGTTTGTTGATTATGGGATACCAGGTCGAAAAAATTGCGGAGATGACATGGACCCTTTTGGAATGGGAATTGATAAAATATCTCGAATGGGTACACAGAGATAATTGCTGCAATAAATATACCTATATTATTTTTAATGAATTTGAATTTCATTTTTACCGATTGATATCAACAGTTTCGATAATGTTGCCGTTTCGTTTTGCAGATTCAAACGACCCAGATTATGGGCTCGATTCAACTGGGAATACAACACGCCGTCGGCGGTCTCGCGAGCAAGCCAGAGAGGGATCTCCTCATGCAAGATTTCATGACGGTGGAAACAACGAATTTCCCGAGCGAGGGCTCCAATCACACACCCGCACATCACTTTTCGGAGTTCAAATTCAAGAACTATGCACCGATAGCATTTCGATACTTTAGGGACTTGTTTGGCATTCAGCCAGATGATTTTTTGGTCAGTTGAACGAACTCTGACGAGCGTGCTTCGTCCTTAATAACTATCTTCGAATGTGTGAAGTAAACTTTATGACGTAGTTAAATTTTTTTTTCTTTTTTTTTCTTTTTCAGATGTCTATGTGTAGTTCGCCACTGCGAGAATTATCGAATCCTGGCGCTAGCGGAAGTATCTTTTATTTAACAAACGATGACGAATTTATTATAAAGACTGTACAGCATAAAGAGGGAGAATTCTTGCAGACTCTTTTGCCTGGATATTATATGGTACGTAAAAAAATTACGTAAGTCTATTTCGGTTCCCATTTTATCGATGTAATCGTTCTTATTGATAATGTTTTTTTTTTAATTTAGAATTTAAATCAGAACCCAAGAACGTTGTTACCCAAGTTCTTCGGTCTGTACTGCTATCGTTGCAATAGTAAGAATGTTAGATTGGTTGCCATGAACAATCTTTTGCCGTCGGCAGTAAAATTACACGAGAAATATGATCTGAAAGGCTCGACGTATAAGAGAAAAGTGAGTACAACCTCCCCCCACTCACGATATCTAATCAGCAGAATATCGTTCGAACGCGCTTGACGCTTTTTTTATCTTCGGTAAATATCAGGCCTCGAAAGCTGAAAGATCCAAGTCTTCGCCGACGTACAAAGATCTGGATTTCATGGAGTTTCATCCGGAGGGTATCTTTCTCGAGGCTGATGTTTACGTGCGTATGGTCAGAACGATGCAAACGGACTGTCGGGTTCTCGAGAGCTTCAAAATTATGGATTACTCTTTACTCGTGGGAATTCACAATCTCGACCAGGCTGCGAGAGAAAAGAGCGTAAGTACACGAAGTCCAGACTCCTAAAAAAAAAATACTAATAAAATAATCCAAGTTTCCGAATTTCCGAATTTCCAAATTTCCGAATTTCCAAATTTCCAAATTTCCAAATTTCCAAATTTTCAAATTTCCAAATTTCCAAATTTCCAAATTTCCAAATTTCCAAATTTCCAAATTGTCAAAATATCGATTATTAAAAAATGTGGAAACAAAAGACTCGTCCAATCCTTTAAGTTAGTTTTTATTATCGATTAGGAACAAAGGTTATCGGCAAGCGCCGAGGACCCCGAGCCGGGTGAGCCCGGCTACGAGGGTACCGGATTCGTTCACGTGGAACGAGATCGAGAACAGGAAGATAGAGTAGGCGCGGCTGCCCTGAATCGATCGAGAAGCATAAATCGGCAAAGGCTCGTCGCTCACAGCACGGCTATGGAGAGCATTCAGGCTGAAAGTGAGCCGATCGATGTCGAAGGTGACGTACGGTGAGTATTTTTAGTGTTGTGATGTTTTTTTCAACCGTCACGGCAATTATTCGTTATACAATCCTGAGCTGCGAAAATTGTCGTATGGTTGTTATTGTAATCCATACGTTGGGTCTCTAAGATACAATTGGATGAGTAAGGAGAACGTCTAATAAGTGCTTGAGTAATTATTTGCACTGGTTCAGTCAACGTACATTAAAATTCCAGGGATCGAGGTGGGATCCCCGCGAGAAATGCACGTGGTGAGCGCCTCCTGCTCTTCCTCGGTATTATTGACATATTGCAGAGCTATAGACTTAAAAAGAAGCTCGAACACACCTGGAAGTCGATGATACACGATGGGGTGAGAATTTATTTTTATTTACACATTTTAAACATCGGCGTTCTGCTATCAACACTGAAGAAGGTCGATTCGGCGGTGCCACAGAGAGTTGTAAAATATTTGTACGATGATTAAATTTTCAGGACACAGTGTCCGTGCATCGACCAGGCTTTTACGCTCAGCGCTTCCAGGACTTCATGACCAAGACCGTCTTCAAGAAGATTCCCTCACGTAAGTACCATCCAAATCAACCGCTCCTAACAAATTTGACTTCGATGCTAGCACTAAACAAAGCCCATTCCTGAATATATTCCTGTTATCCTTCCTTAATGTCCTCTAGCGCGTCGATGATAAACGACGATTAAAAATACAATTGTTTTCCCTGTTACGGACACGCGAATAACGTGAATTAATCAATGCGCGTTCTCGTCACGTAACTTTTATCTTAAAAAAGACTTGAAAAATTCCGTCAATCAATGTTTTCCAATAGTATTCAGTATTAACCGGGAGCTGGCAGGCCAATGAATGAACACACGAATCGCAGACGAATTTTAAAAGCGTTTTAAAGGAGTTTAAGCTCCACTCATTATTTATTTATACACACCTTTCACTTGGTACAAGCGATCTTTGATTGTTTGGAAACCTCTTAAATTTCTTCAATTTCAAAAAACGATTCATAAAATTTGAACTTCTGGTCATTCAGTTTAATCTCTGAACATTCCATAAGAAGATACAAAACTTTAACCCTTTGAAGCACGATGTTCCACCCATGGAAAGAAAGAATTCTCGAATATACATATGAACTCTCTGAGGATGTCATACAAATTTGCTAATTTTTCGTTTTACCGTTTAAAAGATACGGTGTTTTTAACGCGTCAGTAGAGATATACGATTGTACATCGAAGGGTTAACGAAAAAAGACTATGCGAATTCGCCACAATTTTGTATTTATTTATCAGTAGGTGTTCATTCATCGGCGAGTTTTATTCTAAACGGAAAATAGTGTAATGTTGAAAAAAACAAAAACAAAAATGGAGAAAGCTGTGCAAGGTTTTTAGGATAGGAAAGAGATATTAAATAATTATATATCAGTATCGAAAAAAGCAAAGAATAAAAGTATAAAAGCTTCGAATCGATGCGTAAAATTAGGTTAAAGTTGATGAATCCGTCGTAAACGCATAAAAACGGTTAATCTACCTTGTTAATTAAGGTGGATGATTCTATAACTGTTATAGAGAATTTAAACGCCGTATTAAGCTAGAATATAATATTCGTTAGTAATACCGTTGCCATTGCGAGAGGGACGTATCTCGTTCATCATGATTTCGAGGTATTTAACGAAGCATGTAGCCTGCCAATGTCTCATTCGATTTACGGTCGAGTCTGACTATGCTCAAATCATTAAATGCTCGATCCAATCCGATGATCGAACGCAAGCTCAAATTTTTAATATCTCAATTTTAAACTCTATTATACATTATACTCGTTCGTTGATCGCCTTTAAAGGAAAAGAAAACGTGCGATTGAGATTTTCGCGATTCCGGAGATCACGATATCTTCGACAATATCATTTTACCGCCGTCTATCGGTATATACTATGGTATACTTATTACTAATACTACATACATTTATTTTCAAGTGCTCTTTTTGTTTTGTTTACTTTTTTCTTTTTTTTTTGTTGCCACATGAAAAAATTTTACCCACCACTATCATTCTTTCTAACCGAATTTCATTGCCAGATATAAACAAAAAATTATAAAAAGTGCAAAACAAACATTCAATTGGTGTCCACAGAGATAGCTGAGTATTTCATGTAGTAGAAACAGAATAAAATCTATTCCATCTCACCAAATCATGCCCAAAATACGTAATTCTCTATTTAAAAAAAAATGAGATCGTTCATACAATCGATTCCTGTAAGAATATGTAATATAGATTATACTTTCGACAATTAAAAAAAAAAACAAAACAGCGAATGTCGCGGCTCGAAATTTTCGAGACAGGGTGGAAAGTGAGAATGAAAGTAGTAGAACGCACGAAATGCGGCCTTTCTAGTTCCGTAACGAGAGACCGGTGCGTAGATCGAAGGTACACGATAAATCATTCGGGACTTTTTTGACAAAGCCCACGGGCATTATTTTCGTGCGATCTATGACTGAAAGAAAGTAGAAGAAAAATTAGCGCTTAATCATCGTATACGAAGCTAGATTAGAATACCGGTCGGTGGACCGAAATCCCATTGTCCGGTATATCTCTCAACATTTTTTTCGGTAATGGAACGGTAACGAAAAAAAAACAAAAGACAAAAAGTAGATAGTTGAGAGTGCGAGTGAGAAAGGGAGAGAGCGAGAGCGAGAGAGAGTGACGGAAGGTGGGAAAGTTAGAAGTAGCATATTTTCTTATTGTGCAAATATTCAGCTAGTAACTGGATGTGGACACCAATGTAAATAATTTAATATTTTACAATAAACACTTTCGCTATTTACAACCTCATTTCATTTACGAGCCTGTCCACACTCCAAGTTCTAACTCACTTATAACGATCCTGGCACTTTTGTTTGAGTTTATTTTTATTTTTTCACTTTCGCAACAATAAATTCTAATACAATTCTTACACTCTCTACGCCACAGTGTGACGTTCGTTGGTTCGAGATCTTTTTTTTGTTTGCAATTCTCATACTTTAAAAAGCAAATCATGCTTCCATAATTTACCGCGCCTGAGTAATTCCCGGCTTAAATCGCGTAATTAAAAATAAAGATTGATCATTCGTTTTGTTCTGTGCTCGTCCAAGTTAACAAAAATTTCATAAAATAAAGTTTATAGAAAAATACACCTTGCTGCTCCTTCGCCTAAAAAAATAGCGCTATATTTCGAGTCGATTCGACCGATCCTTGCGACAGTCGGTGTAAACGATGTTGGGTATTTACTTGCGTTAGTTAAATGTCAATGTTTCTGTGTCCGTGCACTTCTTACGTGTCGATCTCCCTGACCTGACCTCGCTACCGAACGAATCACGACACAAATCGAATACCAAACAGTGGATCTGCCTGAGATTAAGGGGAATCATCGCAAATTCCGTAACCTCGTCACCAGCTACATAGGTAACTCTGTCTGCCTGTCTGTCTCTATATATGTATGTGTATGTGTGTGTGCGTTTCTTTGGCGAATTTGTGAAGAAAAAAAATTGATCGTGTCTGTGTCTTAGGCTTGTTACCCTTATCACTCCACTTTCATAAAAATAACGAAAAAAAAATAGTGTTTTCCTCGAATATTCCCGCATCTCGCTGCATAACTATTTTCATTGTTCATTCACAATTCTCGTGTAAATAACTCCGTTACGCTCGTTCCGTGTAATGAAATCGGCCTCTCCAGGCGATCGCATGTTTTCGTTTGGTAGATGTAGTTTTCGTTTCGTTGAAACACAAAGCACCGAAGAAGAGCTGGAAATAAATAATTCTCACCGTTGTTTAATCGATTTTTTTAAAATATACTGATAATTTTTATTCGACATATGTGTCGTTTTGACGGTCTTTTTTTTAGAGTGTGCTCCATACGTTATTATTCTTTCTTACCTCGTCTAATCGTTTAAATAACAAAATTTGTTTAGTTTTTTTTGTTTCTTTTTTACTAGCGATACTATTAGGTACGAATAACTCGATTTAGCGATCCGGTTCGTAAAACCGGAATTTTACATCGAAAATAGAAACTATGGCATTGTGAAATTTGTGTTGCAGCTCTGAAACATTCCCCGTCGAAGAGAAAAAGCATTTCGCGGCCGCTGAGGCCTCTCGAGGGTGACTTCGATTCGACCGGTAAGCAACAACAATTGTTATTTTATTTTTTGGAAAACATTTCATTTCGATTCTTACCAACCAATCCCAAATGGACAAGCTTATTATTTATCCCGACAATTGTTACTATCGTCTAGCGAACCATTTCACGCGCAAGCGCGTGTTTTGCAAAACTTTCGGAGTATCGTTGCAAACTACCCCACAATTTTCATTAATTCGATTACCGTTTTATCTCGAAAAAGGCGAAAACGTTGATAAAAGTTGCAGACGTAAATGTTTCGTAACTGTTATACCTGTCTCGAATACGGCTGCCGTACCTTCCCTATGTGGCACGACGGAGCACCCCGCTTGATAGGTCTTCTCATCGGCATCGATCAACCTCGTCGAACCAGTACATTATTATTATCATCATTATTATTATTTATTATTATTATACTCGGGTTCTTTTTTCCCATGGCGTCGGCACACGAGTTCATGAAAAAAAAACCATTCGTGCACCTTTTTGTATACGTTATGCCCGGGACTTTTTGGTGAATTTCGATTGTTTTTTGTTTTTTGAATTTTTATTGGCAAAAATGTCATGGTCTTTTTTTTTCTTCGTCATACGCATTACGCTGCTTTGTCGGCAAATACGGTAACGGTATGGTGTTGTATGGTGGTTTAGCGGTGACGGCAACCGGAAGTACGGCAATGCATGCTACATCACCCACGAAACTCGGTGAGTCTCCTCCTACACTCTCATTACCTCTCATTGTACTCTGATCTCTCTCGCTTCCTTTTCCCCACTCTTAACTTTTTTCATAACTGTTCGTAATGAAAAGAAAGTACGAAATAGTTTGTCGACCTTAGCATTCGAGCTGTCCGAATGCCTTTCATTCGGATGGAAAAAAATTGATCATTCAATCGATTCTTTGTTATTACGGAAGGTTTATTGAATCTGATTGCTTTTCATCACGATCCAGGAGCCACGCGAGATCGAGCAATATTCGTTGCACTGTCGCGCGCGATGCTTGGATCATCTATCAAATCATTTTATTGGAGTAGCCAATCCGGGATCGGTGAGATGCGTGTTTAATTGTCGTTTTAGTCGGTGAGCAGATCAATTAGCCATTCGCGGTCGGGGATCCCAATAAAGAAAAAAAATCTGAAACAATTTCCAGGTACCTTAAAGTGTAGTTTCTTTGATGTCTCGGAACAGAGATTCATACAAAAAAACATCGATACACTAAGAGAAATAAGTTAATGAAATCGCTAGAGCATTTAATTTTTTTTGTTCAATAACCGCCATATCACAATTTTTCCGTGTCCAATTTACAATTTCAATAAATTGTAAATTGTGTGAGATAAAATGGACAATCAATCGACATTTTTTACTTTGTTTCACTAAATTATCTATTCCATTTTAAGTTTTCTCCATGCTATTTTAATTCTTGAACAACGGTACGCGAGGACCCTCTTTGCAAGGACCTCACGGCGTCCGGGAACTCACAGAATTCATGAAATTATTGTGCCGAAGGAATATGTTTTGACGACCATTGGAAATTAAAAAAAAAATTCTCTGTATATGTGTGGATAAAGGAAGACTGGGCGATTTGTTCACGTCAAAAAATTGCACAGAGATTGTACGCGAAGCTAAACTCGCTTCAGTGGGTCTCGGTTCTGAAACTACATTTTAACGCATGCATGGTTCATTGATCTATTCAATTTAATGATTAATTAAATAAATTACATCCGCACGTTGCAGGGACCATAAAGCGTAGTTTCTTTGATGTTTCGTAACAAAAATTGATTAAAAACAAGCATCGATACACTAAGCGAAAAAAGTTAATGAAATCGATAAAACACTTTTTCTTCAATAGTCAAAAAAATGTAATTGATTTCATTACATTTTTTTTCCTCCGTGTATGCTGTGGATAAAGAAAGTAAAAAATTGCACCCGAACACGAAGCTAAACTCTGGTCGGTGTGTCTCGGTTTTCAAACTAAATTTTTAACGCGTAAATGTTTCATCGATCCATTAAATTTTATTATCAATTCAATAAATGAACTCAGCATCTATAACATGTTCTGCAAGATATTTTTATTGCATTCCGATCATCAAATGAAAGCCATAAAAAAAAAAAATTTTATATAACAAAGTCATCTTAAACACGCATCGAACTATTTTCTCATGCTCGAGTCTCTCTTGACCTTTCTCTCATAAATCATCCAAAAATGTATCCAATCTTGCTTGAAAAAAAAAAAACTCCTCTCTATCTCTCTGGTGTCCTTGACGATCGAACGTTGAATAACCGCGACTAACATGAGTGAACGCACGGTCGATTAGCGAGCCCAACCGGGGTAGAGACGGTGGTCAGCAGCAGCGGGAACGTAGTATCGAACTCGACGAGTTCGGTGCCGATCGCCACATCGACGCCGGTCAATCTGCCAACGCCGGGTGCCGGAGGTGTCATCGTATCGTTACCGCCGCCACCGTTGTCAGCGTCGGCGGTCGTCGCCGATGGAGTTCGAGGAAGTTACCCGGCAGTCCTCAAGGGAAGAAGCGGCGCCAGTCCGCCGAATCCGAATCTCGTGCCGTCCGGCAAAGTTCCGCCGCCCGTGCCACCGAGAGGCAGCGGCGCAGCTTCCGGAAGATCGAGGCCCGACGAGCAGCGAGGAACCGCTTCCTCGTCGTCGTCAACTTCCGGCCGAGGTGATGACGCCAGTAACGCGTATAAATTGCATGAGTCTCCCAGGACGGTTACGCCCCTTGCGAACGATAAATACCGAGCTAGTGGCGAACCTCCTCGAAAAGTTCGAACGCCGTTGCATGAAAATTTTTCCCAACGTCCCGTACGTCCCGAGCAGCGAATCGAGACGATCGACGAAAATCCACGACGAGGCATGCATTATAATTTATTCAATTTTCGGGGCTCGACGAGTAACCACGGTGTCGCAGGTAAGGCGACCGTGGTGACCGATTCATTTTTACCGATACCTCGAATACTCCAACATTATCAACCGACGAAACCGCCGCAGCAGCCGGTCTACAGTGATGTACGTTACAGATACGAGCAGGAGGCTGACGAGTTCGTGAGCGTCGAGAGGTACGAGGACAGTTACACCATCCGCACGAGTACCAGTCCGTTCAGACCCGAAAGAGGAAGATACAGATTCGCAAAGAGCACCGACAACGAGAGTCCGGCCGTTCCCGATCTGCCGATCCGTCCGGACGATCATTATCAAAAAATCAAAGCGAAAGAACAGGCCAGTGCGGAGAGGTACGCTCAGACGATGAACAAATTTACCTACTTCATTAATCCCGGCGGAAGTTCCTACAAAATGTCGCGAAAGGACAAAAAACATTCGGAAACTTACGCCGAACGAATGAGGAGAGAACAAGCCGAGGGATCGCTGCAGTCGTCGAGCGCTAGGATGAAGATGGGCGTTATAAGAAAGAATCCGGAGATATTTATTGAACCGGCGAGTTTATTGACGCCTGTGATGCAGGTGAATAGAACCGCGGACGATGGAGGAAGGAGAGATCTGAAAGCAAAGTTGATTCCTAATTCGAGCCAAAGAAACAAGAAGGTCGCGCCCAGCTCGTCGATTCCCAAGCAGATATTTGCAGACGCGCCGAAGCCGAGTCTCAGTAATTCATTCAAGTTGGAAAAGAGATTGTCGATTCGACGAGTCGAACAGAAAATTGATTACCTGAGGCACGCCGAGAGAGATCGCATTATCGCGAATATAAACGATTGTGAAATCGTGGAGAGGAAGGAAATTGTGGTCGACTCTTACAGATCGGTCCAGCCAGCATCCTCGGACTCGTCGCTTTTGTCTCGTCGTAAAAAAACGTCCACAAGATCTCTCGCATCCAGGGAAACGAGCCACGAGAGAAGATGCTCTGTTCGAAGAACCACGAGCGTGAAAACATCGACGCCGAATATTCGTATGGACGATAAGAGAAAACCGGAAACACTGAAGACCTACATGTCGGACAACGAGTACAAGGATTATCTGGTCGAAACATCGAGCCGCGAAGATATCCGTGGAGCGCCGCAAAATTTTTCATTCTTGCATGGCTACGCAAGCACTCGCTTGTGCAAATGATCATTATCGACATCCTCATCACTATCGACATTTCACTATTATCGATTATCATTGACCCTCAGAACGAACATATTTACTACATGTGTTCGGCGTCTTCGAGCCGTCCTCGACGTTTCTCCCGTTCCGTTTTCGTTTCGTTGTTTGTTTGTCTGTCTGGAGAATTCGTGACAAAAAGTGTCAGACAGTTTTTTTGTTGTTTTTTTTTACTGGAACTTATGTTTGTTTAATGGTATTGTTAGTTGACTATTGTGTTCTGTAGCTATTTAATTGAGTGTAAGAAAGATATGTAATTGCACCTATACGATCGAAAAGTTTTCGGTCGAGTACAAAGTTGATGTTCCTTGACGAGTATCGTCTTGCACGCCAATTCGTTCCTTCTAACTCCTCCAAGGCCAGAAAAAAAATTAAACAAATTCTATCCGTTTGAAGCGAAAATACTAGACCAATGTTACTTTTTATAAAAAGGCCTTGGGCGAGTCAAATTTCTTCGGTAACATACTTTGTGCAACAATGTGAAACTTCTGTCTATGAAAAGAAATCATAAGCGTAGAATTTGTGCTCCAAATTTCCCTGTCGCTAGACGATTTGCTCTCTGTGTGCTTAGTTGTGGACGCGTTATTTTGCACTTCCCTTCTTTCGGTAAAAACAAATTGTACAAAAAATACTCCCTTACCCTTCGACGTGTTGACCCTTGCCGCGTATTATTCATTCGTAATTAGCACGATTTATTTTTATCTTAAAATTCGCAGCGACGTAGAGCTGGTAGATAAAGATTATAATTTTTTTTGAAATCTTGATATAATCGTACCGAAAGGAAAGAAGACAAATTTTATCTCGAATTAGCGCTAATGGTAGTGCGCTTTTTGTAGGTGGCACCCTTCCTTCAACCTGCTCCACTCCGCCCCCGCCCTTTGACGATGCAGTACGCTCGAACGATCAGACCCTCGCATCGGGAGGTGGTCATCTACAAGGCACCACTTCGATTCTATCGACCGGTCACTCCAAGCACAACAGGGCTGTTCATCACGTCACTCTCACGAAGACTTATCACGATTCCGTCAGGTAAATATACTCTTTTGTTAATTCGACTACCAGGTAACATTAATGCTAAAATGGTAAACACCGGCAAATATGATTATTATTCCAATAAATAAATAAAAAATGTTAATATCCAACTTAGAAAAAGAATCTTCGATAAATTCGACATTTTTTTCGCCCTGTAGGGTAAAAGTGAGGAATATGGCCCGATCCATATATCATTGATTTACGTGTTAATCGAGGTGGGCCATATTCACCACTTTTTCAATTTAATAATATAATATAATATAATAATATAATAATATTTTACCCTATATACTCTTTTTCTCAATAATCCTAAAGCAGTTTCTTCATTATTAATCCCTCATGCACGTGAGTGAAGGGCGAGTTCCTTATAACGATTTCTAGCAAATTCATTATATTCTAGCAAATTTTGACTTTTCCTTAAAGCCAAAGTGATTATGTATGATGGTTTAATACTGTTATTACGTGTTTTTTTATTACAATGATATTAACGGTTAAATAGGCCAATGGATTATCGGGACCATGACTATGAACCTATGCTCGTGAGGCTTAATATTCAAACTCTTGAGCACAGACGTCGCAACGCGGATTTAATGCTCCTTTTTAACCTCCTAAATGGTTCTATTATCTGCCCTGATCTACTGAGAGAGTTTGTTTATCGCGTCCCAGTCTGGCAGACTGGGACGCGGAGGAATCCGGAGCTTTTTCGCTCCCAGACGCAACTCACAAATTTCGGCTTTAATAGTTTAATCCCACGTATAGTCAGGCTAGTCAATGAATTTACAGATATAAATCAGATCTTTGCTGTTCCCTGAGGGGTTTTTCGCACAGCACTGATTTTGCGATCGCGGTTGTGATGCTAAATGCTGTTTTAAACTGTCTACTCCTGATACAAATTGCTGTATTTATTACACCATTGTTGTATTATTATCATTGTTTAGCTTCGTATTGCTTGGGCAAACTTATGCGAAATGTGTACACTCTTATACTATACTTTGTAAAAAGTGCTTTGGCCCGTATATAATATAATATAATATAATATAATATAATATAATATAATATAATATAATATAATATAATATAATATAATATAATATAATATAATATAATATAATATAATAAATAATTAATTAATGGGCAAAAATTGCAGCATATCGGACGTTCACTTGGAGAGCAGCGGAAGCGGGAGTGGAAGCGGCGGAAGAGAAACAAAATCGTCGCTGAGCGTTGAGAGCGGCGGTAGCAGTCGCGGAGGTGGACTAACGTGGACCCCTCCGGCGGGTAGCGCCGAGGGTTCAACGCCAACATGGACTGAAGGAACGCCATCCTTCACGGAGAGTTCCAGCAGCGGTGACATAGGTAAGTTTCTGTACGCGATGAACCTCTACTACCAGCCTTGAAGAGAGCTGCTCACGTCGCAGATCGTCGCTCGTCGAAACGCTTCGAGAAAATTAAAAAAAAAAAAACGAAACTAACAACTTTACCGCCCATTATCCATAACTTCCATCGGCTCTGCTGACGAAAATTTTACTCGAACGAATTTACAACCAGTTGCCTTAGTAAAAACTTTTTCACGCAGATTTTTGTAGACGGAAAGTAGTGTGTCGATCAGCCACAGTGCAGTAAAATGAAATTGCCAATTGACCGAGTTAAGTAGATAAATAAACTGCGTACCTAATTAAAAGTCAGTGCCTCAAGCTAATCTCCTTGTCTGTATGTGTTGTAGATTATCTTTCAAGCTTGTCCTCGATAACTGTCGCGAGGGTGAGAAAACATAAATCTTCGTGACGTTTGACAAAACGGCGAAACAGCTGTTATTTTTTTTTTATTCGCACGAAAGGATTCACTCGGGGCGCTCGTAGACGATTGAGAAGCGAAATTGTGCGAATCCTTTCGTGACTACTGAGTCAACGTACACTTTTTTCTGGTAGTACTGACAAGGGATTGTTTTTTTTTCATTTATAGATAACATGTTTACAATTTTCATTCTTCTGGGTCTTTTTTATTTATTTTTTATTCCTGTTAAAAACAAACATTATGTGAAACGATGCAATGTCCTTTATACGTATAGCCCTGTTTAGCCAAAACAAACTTATGGACAATGTCAGGCACGTCAACGATGCTGCGACAATAAATCTTATAATTAAGTACACACAGAATAAAACACTTCTCGTCATTCGCTAGTCATTAAAAAAAAGAATCCTTTCAACACTCAATGCCCCATCTATGCAAGTGAATATTTTTTTTTTTAAGTTTACAGTCGCTTAGGACCGGCGAGCCTGGAGATAAGTTCATATCTCTCAATCTCTTTTCTCTATTTATTCTTTCTGTCGAACATTAATATATTGTCACATAATAAATTAATCTGTCACCCACGCTTATATTCACGTAAGCACGAAGTCTCATCATAGCACACATATAGCCTCTGCTTTCTCCCTACCGCCATTCTACGAATTGAAAAATATATTTAAAATAAAGTCACGACGATTTTCGTGAATTGTACAGATTTCATCAATATTTATGAACATGCTTCATTGAGCTCAAAATTTCTGTCTCGATGGGCTACAAGGCACTTGCGCACCAAGGACGCAATGTGATGTGTTTAAATTGTTTTTAATAACATGTTCGAGAGAAATAAAAAAATTACGGTGATTTTAGGTTGCCCGAGTACGCCGATTCGTGGAAGTCGCAGAAGCGAAGACGGAGGAAAGATAGCGACCGTCGAAGAAGCTCTCGCCAGTCTGACAACTGAAATGGTAAGTTGGCCATGATGGCGTCCGAATTTTGTCTTCGGTAGGACGTCACCTGACCGCTCAAAAAAGTGTGATAAAAATTTAACAACAAGACACGTTCACTGCAGTACTCAACGCTTATCTATGTCCGTTTTGCGACCTATATTATGCCTATCACTGTTTCTATATATCTGTCACATTCTAACCGGTACCACCGTCTGAAACAAAGCTTGTTGTGTGTATCTATTTATAAATCAGGAGATACTGCAGCGAGAGTGAGAGAATGCACAACCCGGTGCTTGCGTGTACCCCACTTCCCCCCATCACCTTCGTCACGAACTTGCGGGGTTGTGCGCTTCGTTAACAAACTGTCAGCGATGAGAAAACATTGAGAAAACTTGAAGAAAAGAAAAGCTGGCTTGACCGGGAAACGTCAAGCTTTTGCGAGGATCAAACGATCGATTCCACTCAACAATTTGTTATTCCGATTCACGCGAGAATCGGAAATCCAATGATGAAAAAAAATATGAAGAGAATGAAAACCGCTTGCTTTACTTTTCACGAGGTCCTTTTTTCAGGAGCCAAAGGCTCCTCCTCGTGGTATATTCCATTGTGTCGTAACGTATTCTCAAATTATTTCGGTGTCCAGTTATTTTTACCGTAACAACAGATACTTAAACGAATTACACTGAACCACGATTACTCGACGATCGGGTATATCGTTGGATAATATTATACATATAATATACGTGTATCACTCTTACTAGAGCTTAGCAGGATTATTGTGCTCGAAAGACGCGTGAATTATTACTGAGAGATTAAGGAGGTAGGGCATTGCAAATTTGGACAATACGTTTGGGCCCTGCGGCGCATTAGAATATTGGCCGAGGGTCGAGTAACGAAGAAAAACAAAAAGTTAACGAAACGGTATACGATTTCGCAAAACCTCGAAACGTCAGTCGAATTACTTTAGCGAATCATGGGAAAAAAAACAAAAAACATAACGATGAAAGAAAAAAACAAACGAAGGTGTAAATAATTAGTTCGTCTAGACAACAAAAAAAGTCTTGGAAACTTGAGTATCTTTTATTACGAAAATAATTTAGCTAGTTGTGAATGTAAATGTGTCCTATGTGTCTCACGTTCTCTGAACCCTGTCTCTGTAAACTATATATATATACATATATAAATACGATAAATATATAACGAGTCGCGTGTATGATATTAAGGGGGAGGATGGAGATGAGAAACTCAGTGCCGTTCGAGAACTAAGTGTTAGAAGAATACAGACAAAAAAAGGAAATAACGTGTACTCAAAGTTTGACGCGTATACGTATTAGTCGTCAGATGAGGATTCTTGTCGAGTAGTTGAAGTTGAAGCATTGGGTGTCACTGGGAAGGCAAAAGCTCGTTTCTCCACAAATCGATCATGAAAAAAAAACTGCCTGTAAAAAAAAAAAAGATCGAACGAGCGGCATAAGATTTTTTTTTTTTCAAAACCAGATTTGTGAAATAACGAACTGTTCGCCACTGGGGAACGTTTTGAAATGCCAAAATGTTGTTCAACTATACAAATATATAAAAGTACATATACACATATGTATACATAAATATTGTTAAAATAACAACGCTTATGGCCGTAATAGCGGGATATAGCAAAACCAGCTTTTTTGCTTGGTATTTTGCATGGCAAAAAAAAGACAGATCTGACATTTATTTTGGGAGGAAAACGATTTTTAAAATTTTTATTTCAATTATTGCGGCAGTACTTATAGACGCATTTTGTTTTCTTTTCTCCGGACGATGAGAGGCAGAGTCACGCAATGATCGCAGATCCGAAAAAGTCTATGCGACGGATCATTTGACTCTGACAATCGTGTCGTTCGACGATCATTGTATTATCGATTAATGTCGATCTCGTGTTAACACTGGCATGAATCCTTTCCCCGAATAATTCCGAGGGTTTATTTCTACTGTTGTCCACTGTCTCGCGCTTTAATCCGTTTGCTCCCCTTCGTCCGATCTGGATGCGTGCCGTTCGAGTTAATTAACAATTTATATTAACGAACACCTCTTCTGAATTGGTATCTTTACGAACGTAAAAAAAAAAACTAATACAGAGTCGCGGAAGCTATGGATTGGCGGATCGGATGGACCGGAGAGTAACGGTGCTTGCTCGTCGTCAGATCGAGAATGGTGTAACGATGGAAAGGACCTCGGATCACGTAGCTATAACGAGAAGCGCTCGAAAAATGCTCAGAATACGTTTTCTCGAATCCTGATCGATCTTCAGGTGATCTATCGACTCGTCGATCTGGGAAAGGATTCATGAGCGTTTTGTAACGAAAAATTTTGCTTGTAATGAAAATTGTAAAAAGTTATGTTGCCAGTAGGTGGAGGATGAAAGGTGATTAGTACGATAAATAACGAACGATGCATAGACACGTATGTCTTTGGACTCGAACATATCTGAAAACTTCGAAGTTAAATCGTTCTAATTGTTTGTCAATCAATTTACGGAAGGAATTGATAGCGACGGTAAACGTTTCGTCTATTTTATACTAACAGACTTAGGCATCCACTCGATGTAATCCCCACGAGCTAGGCGTCCGATCGGTTATCGCTGTAGCCCGAACGTTTATTGTGAAAGAAACAAACGAACAACATGAAATCCTTAACTAACGGTCTTTCGTAACCGTGCGCGACAAAACCTCAAGTAAAAAACGTGCGTAGTTGTCAAACTTAAATTATTATTGATTTTTATTATTCGAAACGCTTCTATGATGTTAAAAGACCTGAATTTACGCTTAAAATAACTATTTATTTGTACGTACTAGCTTAGACAGTGAAAAAAAAGAAGAACGCGCGATAATTGAACAAACTTAAAATTTCCGAGCGGCCTAATTATTTTAAGCCGGAAGCGATTATAGTCGAAGAATCTTTATTTAACCGCTCGATTTTTTTTATCGAATGCAATACAATCACCTGTGGTGAAGGCGATGTACTTATATATATAAAGCTCGCGAATGACCGCGAACCTTGCTTGCAATATCCGTCGAGGCGCTTGCATTTATTGAACCGACGAGGTAGCATCGAACAAAAAAAGAAACGTTTTGAGGAGGAAAAAACGGACCTTGCGTTGGGAAAACCGTGACGACAATTCTGCGAGGTTTGTCGACCTTGGCTTTTTGACCGGCATTATCGCATAATGATGTTTATCAACTGTTTTAATTAAGTGATCGATCGAATGAATCATTTGTGTCACCGATGAATTGTCGCTTGAGCGAAAAGAAAAAAAAACAATACATATTTGGCAATACAAGTACTGATATTATTTAAATAAAGCATTATTATTATTAGAAACGGTGACTGTTGTTTTGTGTCATTGGCGTTTGGTGGTACCGAGTTTCGTGTAATATATCTACTGCTTAGAAACAAAAGGGCGTATCCTAAACCATTTTACATGTAAACCAATGTGGGTTACGTCGTTCTGTTTCTCAGCAGTCGATATATATATTTTTTGTTTGTTATTGTTTCAACCCCCGAGACGTTGATCCGTCGATTGTCCTCTCCAATAAGTATTTTATACGTCACGCAGAACGCACGTAGAATACTTTTGTTTTACGAACGACGATGTTTTACGAGCGGCTCACTTTTTTGTGTTAAGCACCCACCGGCTTACCGTTTATTTTTGTCTATTATTTATCGAAACGTTTTTTCTTACCCTGATTTTTTTTTATTTCCACCCTTTCAGACCCACCTCTAGGAAATCGAGAGAGGTAGAGAGCGGAGAGCGTTGACGTCTTTGCGATAGGTAAAGCGCGATTCGAGAATAAGACAAACCGGAGATGCGAGCAAATGCGTTTTGCGCCAGTCATTAGAGTCGGGAGACCACAAGATTTATGAACTTGTATCACCGTGCATCACGGTGTTGAGTGAGTTCGACCTGGGAAACTCCTTCGCTACAATTTATACGAAAAAAAAATAGTGTAAGTGCAGCAAAGGTATCGTGACTTTGGATATGCGTAAGAAAACATAGAACCGAGCTCTCGGCTCGTTTAGACTAATTTTTTTTTAGCATAAATTATAAACTAATGTTCCTGTAAAAAAAAAAGAAAAAACGATAACGTCTCTCTGTCATACTCATATATAAGAACTGAAGAGATACATATTATTTAATTCGGCGAATCATTGTGGTAAACGAGATCACGGAGTGGCTCGTCGGCGTTTCGCCGTAGATTATTTTATTTATTTGTTGGTCGCCTTACGGAGCGTCGAGGCACGAATTATGAAATTCTTTTGAATTTAATTTTTATAATCGTCGTTCGATGTAATTTTGTCGGCTTCGCGTCGGTCTTTCTTCTTTCTGGATGCATAGCAGAAAGTAGAACAAGACAAAACTATTGTGTTTATCGTCACGCTGGGGTGGTCTACATATCGATTGGTTCGATAGTTGCAAACTATTATCAGCTTAATCGTTATTCGAAGCGTGAGAATCGATGTCTCGAATTATTGCATTTTTTGTTTCTCTTTGACGCTTCCGCCGTTAATCTACGTATCGGCTCAATAATCATGAAAAAAAATGTATACTTGAAAAAAAGCTCATACGCTCGATTCGGCGAAGCGTCAAAGAACTTCGTCGTGCAGCTTAATTGTCCATACGAAAAAAATATCATTGCCAGAATAAGAAAAGATGACGCTTTTCGATTTTGTTTATACCACGTGTAAATGTTTATACGCGTACTGTATATTATTTCGCATTTATGGATGTAAAAAAAAGAAAAAATCGGTGGAAATAGTAACGTATACCTCATTCTAAACGTTACGCAAGAATATATTCATGCTGTACGTGTAAGTCGGTTGTAAGAATAAATTATTGTTGCGTCCTATTTATGAACATAATGAGAGAGACGTGAGTTGTATTAAAATTACCTAATTTTTAATGACAGTGTAATTGGTAAGTCAATAATTTAATATGATTTTGTGGATCCATGGAACGAAGGCGGATACTCGGGTATAGACGGACGGAGCGTTTCTACCGCCGCATGGAAATAGTCCCCAGGACACGATGCCGATTACTTCGGCTTGCTCGAAGTAATTCATCATCACTAGTGGTCCACCAGAGTCACCCTGGTCAGGAAAAAATAAAAAAATATGACACATATAATTGTTTCGATACATTGAGTCAAACAAAAATAACTAAAAATTCTATTGTACAGTATTCTCAGCCAGAAGCTCTTTTATTTCACAGTTCCCACACAATGGTAATCGCAATTTGAAAAAATTAAGTTGTATCACTTTGTTTTTTTGGTTTTGATAAATTCGTTAATTTTTTTTATTCTCATATAATTAGAAATATAAATTTTTCTTATTCTCATATAATTATAAAAATAAAATTCTATATAAGGCGAACTGTTTAAAATAAAAAAGTTTCTTCGGGGAAAATATGCAACTCAATAGAAGCTATTGAATGTATTTTTGTGTGTATAGTCGTGAGTGCAGTTGACCGCGAGCGAACCTTGCAGGCCGACAGTGTGCCGTTCAGCGGTCCCGTACAAACGTTCGTGGGATGCAGAGGATTACGTCCCTCGTGACGAAGAGCCTTGTCAAGAGCGAGCCTGCAAATGTCGTAATCCAAAATCGGCAGAATAGCCGACTGGAGATTTTCCGGATTTAAAGGCGCCCGAGTCCTTCCGATACTTCCCCAGCCGGTAAGCATGGCCCTTCCCTCGGGAATCGTTTCCGGATATGGCAAAACTAACGTCGAGACGAATGGATTGAGATCGAAGGGATTGTCGACCTTCATCAGTGCGATGTCGTAAGGCGCTACGGTTCTAAAAAAAATAATAATAATTTTCAGTAACGCATGAAGTATGTAAATGAAAAAAAAAACATTAGTAAATTCTCACACTGAAAGAAGTGCCAAAAAATTATTCGTTTTGTCAAGAAATTATTTAGCCGTAAACCAATAAATTAGTCTGCACGACAAATTTAAAACGTAAAACGGTCGACACGACAAATTTCGCGTCTCGCCCGGAAATTTGTTGCGGCAACTTAGTCCTTCATCTGTGGAATGTAACGACCGACCGGTTTGATCGTTGTTTAATTTCGTAAATTAAAATAAATGAATTAATTAATCATTGATTATTAAATAAACGTAATAATCAATTAGTGAATAAACGTAATCATCAATTAGTGAATAAACGTAATCATCAATTAGTGAATAAACGTAATCATCAATTAGTGAATAAACGTAATACTCAATTATTAAATAAACTTACTAATTAATAATTAAATAAATTTATTTATCAAGTTATTTATAGAAACGAATTTTCCATCTATCCGAACGTGAGGGAAGAAATGCTTTTGAAAGATATTCACCCCGAGTACTCCGGATAGACGAAAGTCCCCATAACGAATCTGCTCTGTTCGGTTTCCTCTTTGGTGCCGAGTTTGTATTTTCCAGCGAGAACAACGTAGCGTCCAGGATTTTTCGTCGGCGACAGAGTTATGCAGTGGCCGGCCGTGAGAATCCATTCGGCTTGAATTAAACCACCGCCGCACACGTGTCTCGGGAGCAAGCCTCGCGAAGGATCGCCCCAGTGTATCGAAACTTGCCACGGATGGGTGCCTTTCTCCGCATCTCTACCCCCGACGATCCTCGTAGGTCTGCTGGCTAACGATTCTATATCCAATCGTGCCTCGATGACACAGCACAGTACACCGGCAGTCACAACTTGTGTAATTAACGTGTACATTTTTATTTCTTCTTTCAAGAGCAGCCGCGAAGATTGCCCCGAGAGAGTTTAATCGCTATAACCCGACGGTTCGGTGGTACCGGCGTCTCGACAGATCGCAATGGACGATTTACCGGTCGAGTTCGATCAAGGTGAGAGTCATACCGGATACGGAATTGACGATAAAAAAAATAAATACATCGGGAATAATGAAAAACCTGATCTGACTCTTGGGATCCGGTGCGATCGGTTCGGCTCGTCAATGGCCAAGTACGTTGTCGTCGAATCGTTATCTTTCTTCCGCTCGGTGAAAGTCAATGCGATTATGGCAAACGACCATATTTAGCAAGTAGTACTATAAAATTTTTTCAAAAGTCACCTACGCGATAGACTCAAACGGCTTTGGCTAATAGCTCATCGGGAAGTTTATTCACAGCTAAAAAAATGGAGGGAAGTAATTAGATGGGAGTCGTAGAAATAGTAGCTTCGATGGAAAGATCGAGGGATTTGACTAACAACCATATTTAGCAGGTAGTCTTATTAAAGAAAAAAAATTCAACTACGCGATAGACTCAAACGGCTTTGACTAATATCTCATCGGGAAGTTTATTTATAGCAAAAAAAGGGAGGGAAGAAATTAAATGGAAGTCGTAGAAATCGTAGCTTTCATGGAAAGATCGAGGGACGTAGCTGTCCTTCGTAATGATCTCGATCCAGTCGATGCCACTTCCGTGTAAATAAAATGAAAAAAAACTCTTAGTAAACATCGGTAAGATGATCGGAGCATAATTGTTACGGTGACTACCTACTTTCTTCGTTAGTTGACGATAACGTTATATTCAGTCGACTACACTGGCAAAAAGGATAGTATTGCTCACTATATCGAATAGTTCCCACGGGGAACTGCTACATAGATAGTTTCTGATAGTGGATATTCAATTGGTCAAATCATAATTTTGGTTGCAACGATGATTTTTTGTCATAGTCGTAACTATAAAAAATAGACGTTCCCCATGGGAGCTATTTTTTATGGTAAAAAGTCGGTATTGTTGCTTTTAAAATGTCATTTTTTCTCAGTGTACGGAATCAATCAACAGATTTCCTTTTAGCGCTACGCATTATCGGCCAGATTTAGCAGGTACTTCTATTTTTAAAAAAATCAACTACAAAATGAACTCAAACAGCTTTGGCTAATAGCTTAGCGGGAAGTTTATTTGCAGCGAAAAGAAGGGAGGGAAGAAATTAGACGGGAGTCGTAGAAATCGTAGCTTCGACTGAAAGATCTAGCGGACCTAGTTGTTCTTCATAGTGAGCTCGATCCAGTCGATGAAGGATGCCACACCCGTGAAAACGGAGGGCGCGCCCTTGGTGCCGCAAGGCATAATACCCCAGGAAACTATTCCGACGACCTCGGAAACGCCGTCGTCGTTCTTCAGGATCAGCGGACCGCCAGAGTCACCCTTTGAGAAAAAAAGAAAAAAATATTGTGATTTAATGTCCGATTAAAGAAGAATTAAAATTATGGATAAGTATTGCGTTGCTTACGCTGCAGGCGGACAAACCGCCGGTCAAGGGCCCGGTGCAAACATTGGTCTCATGCAACGGGGAGGGTCCGACGATGGCTTCCATCGATGTTTTGCAAGTATCGAAGTCAACGATCGGGAGAATAGCCTTCCGGAGGGAACACGGCATGTTGCCACCTGACGCGGAAATTGATCCCCATCCGGAGAGGATGGTGTTTCCGGTGGGCTTCGATCCGGCCTTTGGAAGATTTATCTTCGAGACATTTGCAGTCATTTTCAGAGGGGTCTTCAGCTTCAGCAGAGCGATGTCGTAAGGCGCGACATTACTGCAATCGTACAATAAAAAAAAATGAGTTACAAAAATAAACGACTATCAATGATCGGCGCCTAATTATGGCCACATTTTTCATTACTTGACGGTAACATTATATTCCGGAAACTACTAGATCAATCGACGGATTCCCTTTTAACGTTCTAATTGCATTTCAACAACAGGTTTTTTTTTATTGAAGAATCGATGCTGCTGTCGAATCGAACGCTTAAACGATTAAGGTAGTACGTGCACCCAGAAAAAAATGATTTGACGGCCACCGTTTATTAAGATTAAGTAAAAGATTTATTTGATTTAAATAAATATCTATTTCATTTCAGTAACTATTTACTTAATCTTAATAAACGTTGGCCGACAAATAATTTTTTTTTTCTGGGTGTGCGGACAGTCTGACGCCACGTGAGTTCAGAGAGAATTCAGAGAGAAATTGCGAACACTTCTCGCCGGGAATAAAATCTGAAAAAAATCAAGCGTACGGAGGGTCCTGAAAAGATGGATTTTGCATAATAGTAATTCCAAAATGTTATTAACAAATTACTTTTAAAAAATGGTCAACAAATTGCCCGGCAACCTAACTTTTTTTATTAATGAAAACAATTTGTTAATTTTTCTGAATACGTTTGAATTTTTTCAGAATCTTGTGCAGTTTTTGAAAAAATGCATACATATTCAAAAAGATTAACAAATCGTTTTCATATGACCAAAAAGTTAGGTTGCCGTGGGATTCGTTGAACAATACAAATTAATTAATTTGTTAAAACATTTTGAAATTATTATTATGTAAAATCAATCTTTTCAGCACGTTCGATATGCTTGATTTTTTTCAGATTTCTATTCCATCGAGAAGTGTTCGCAATGCTCTCTCAATTCTCTCTAAACTCACCTGAGGTGGGACCGTGTGCAAGTACTACCTTAATACGTTTGCGAAGACCCAGAATTTTAATCGAAGAACTAATATCCTGTAATCAATTTTTTGTTAATTTATGTTTTTCATGTTAATTGTTTTTACCCATTAATAAAAAAATCTGAAATGAAATCTCTATTTATCGATTGAGTGCGGGGGCGACAATTTGAGTGACAATGACGAAGCAATTGAATGTCAATTTGTGGTCACTTACCCGACGTATTGCTCGTGAACGTAGCTCGATTCAACGGCCACAACTTGTTCGGTGGTTTCGACCGGTTTGATTTCGTGCTTTCCAGCCTTTATGACGAAACTTCCGTAGGCCGGTACAGCGAGGACGCAATGGCCCGCCGTGAGGATCCACTGACTGTCGATAATGGTACCTCCGCAGAAATGTTGGTGACTGGCCAACGGAGGCATACCCCACTGGAGGGTGACCTGATGAGGAAACTCGCCCCTCGTCGCTTCAAGGCCGCCGACTATGCGGTCGAGACTGAAGTTTGGCACATTGAAGCCCATACGTGGTTGGGCTAATTTACAAAAAATGTAATAATAAAAAAAATACAAAACAAACAAAAAATAGGTTTTTCGCACAAAAACTTTCGTCCCTTTCGTAGACAAACATCTACGAAAGCTTGCGTTATTGTTTATTATTAAAACTCACCTGCTTGAGCCGCAACCAGCAGAGCGCTGAAGACGATGAGGAGTTTCGGAGTCATGATCCCAATGATGATCTTTTCGTCTCGTCGGCCTCGTTTTATAGCAAATAGAGGACAATATCTTGCGCATCGGCGATATCGAACGGATAACGTCCCATCGAAATAACTGTTAATCCTAGCTGTCGGTTTATTTTTTTTTATTTATTTTTTTACTTCCTGGATCGACATAGATCACTGAATGATAGAGCACTCGAAACGATTTTTCCATTGTCACCTGAGTGATTCTCTTATCAATGCGGAAAATCGGATACATCGGGAATTTCCTGATTGTACTTTACATCGCGCTGCGAATCTCGTTTATAATCTGTCTCTTGTGCGATACCGCAACGACGCGTGTTCCTCCGACGGGTTATAATCGCTCGAGAAGAAAAGAAGTGCAAGGGCACATAGTTTAGTTTTTGTACAGTCATGCGCGTAGTTTCCTCTATGAGAAAGTTGGTGGAGCATTATTCGTACAGAGGCACGTTTCGTGTTGTTAAAGGAAGAATGATAAATCGATCTTTTTGTGACTCATCACAATTCTAAATTTTATTTTATTTAAATCGTTGCGTCAATTTTTTTCAAACACGGTCCCAGTGTGGCTTGCATTGTTTTAAACATTTTTATTAAAAAATTTGCAAATTTGCCCAAGATTCGATTGCGCGAGAGTTCACAGTAAAACAGGTGCCAACGTTTCTTGTTCACAAACGTCTACAATTCTTTTCATGTTAATTTTATAAAAATATCTTGTCCATTTTACAACGATGTCTGTCAATTTTACAAATATTTTTTGTGAAATTAACAACAAAATTGTGGACGTTTGTGAACAAAGAAGGTTTGTTAATCGTACAAATCCTTTTTACTGTGTAAGACTTTTTGAAATAAAGAAAATTTCAGAGCCTCATATAAAATTATGACATGAATAGATTTTTGCAAAATTTAATAGCAAACCATTTATTAATTTCCGTCCACTTGCGCGGTAAATTTGAGCTCGACGTCTTGAGGATTACTCAAAATTCAACATTTTATCCGAGTCTGATCGCTTCGATCGATATTGGCCGAATTTTCCGGATCATTTGCGTTCAGAAGAAAATTGTTAGAAGCCGCGAAAAAAAAAATTGTTTATAGTTTTTGTTACCGACCGCGCTCGGTTGCGGTGAAGAGAAAGAGTTGTCATATCGCATTAAGCACGTTGACACTAAGACCTTGATTTCTTTCCATCCACAACACATAACTTTTTCCACGAGAAAGCTAAAGATGTTAATCTACTGATCGATCGAGATTTCATTTCGAAACGATGATCCATGTGCCATCGATCATTTTAAGACCGTAGATCATTTACGTGTCAGCATAGCGGACTGCATTGTCGATGATAATATTTTGTATAGGAAATGCGAAATAATTAAATTCCAACGACGAAAAGATTATCGTCATTTATCTGAGCGAGGATCTATATGCATTGATCGAGTTTCGCGCGAATCGGTGAAAAACCGGTGAAAAATCGTTTATGAAAAACTATTTGCAAAGGGACTGTAGTCGAGGGCTCAGATAAGCCGTTTTTCATAAAAGACCCGAAGAACGACCCAAAGAAAACCTCTCAACATGGTCGTCTTTCCGGTTACTTCCTGATTAACGCCGACGAAACGACCCAATCTATAACTTTTTCCGTAATTCATACATCGGTTGTATTTGTGGTCATTTTGCGGTCATTGATGAAAAAACGACCCATTCTCAACCTAAAAATTGGTCTTTATTTTGGTCATTATTCCGGACGAAAAGTGTCACAGAATGCCCAGTCGTTTTTTGGGTCATTCAATGGTCACTTGACTTGCTAGGGATGACGTTACCAATTCGGACGAGCGACGAAAATTCCAACACCGAAAATATTATCATTATTTATCCCACCGAAGATTTACATGCATCGATCGAGTTTCGCGCGAATCGGCGAAAAATCTGCGAGTCAACTTCGAACGACGTTGCCAATTCGAACAAACGACGAAAATTTCAACACCGATAAGATTATCATAATTTATTTCAGCTGGGATCACCAGCCTTGATCGAATTTCGCGCGAATCAGCGAAAAATCTGAGAGTCAACTTCGAACGACGTTGCCAATTCGAACAAACAACGAAAATTTCAACACCGATAAGATTATCATAATTTTTTTCAGCTAGGATCACCAGCGTTGATCGAATTTCACGCGAATCGGCGAAAAATCTGCGAGTCACTTTCCAACAACTTTGCCAATTCGAAGGAACGACGAAAATTCCAACAACGAAAAGATTATCATAATTAATGTCAGCTAGGATCTACATGCATTGATCGAGTTTCGCGCGAATCGGTGAAAAATCTGCAAGCCTCAAGTTGAATCACGAACGATCCATCAGACAATCGGTCAATATCGGTCATGCCCACGATTGAAGATCACAAGCTTATCAGTGTCGGATGTCGTTGGAGAGAGGAGGTTTCGTATATAAACAGGAGTGAAAATAAATAAAAAAAACATTGCGATCTCTGTGCATGTTAAGTTATGTTTATTGTTAGTTGATGTTGCATTGACGTTGCACGCTGTGTGTCGAATATCATGGGGGTCATCGACCCTCTGGGACCACAGCCGAGCATGGCCATGGCCCTGGAAGCATCGAAGGTCGGAGAAGCACGACGGTACCGATGTTTCGTTCAAGCCTGGAGCTTGCGGTTGATCCAGTCGACGTAGGAAGAGACGCGAGTGTACACCGACGGCATACCGGAAACACCGCAGGGGTAGCTTCCCCAGGAGACGATTCCCACCTGCTCGGGAACGCCATCTTTGTTGTACTGGACGAGAGGACCGCCAGAGTCACCCTAAAAGTGCATAAAGAATTACAAATATAAACAAATCGATAATCCATTTTTTTTAAATCGATTGAAGCGATGATAGATTATCCGAAGTTACAGTAGTAGGCAATTGAAGTGGAGCAAGGTTATTTTCGCGAAAGTATACGTGAAAGGGTCCAACTTTTGCCAAAACTGGCGAAAAATATCGTGTTCCACTTCAATTGCCTACTATTGTATATTTATAGATATATTGTATATATTTTATCCGAATATATATTTATAGATATATTGTATATATTTTATCCAAAGATATATTTATAGATATATTGTATATATTTTATCCGAATATATATTTATAGATATATTTGATATCTCTACTTACGGAGCAAGCGGAAACGGAGCCACCGAGCGGTCCAGTGCAGACTTGAGTGTCGAAGATTTCGGCGTCTCCGGCGACGCCGTAGTACGCCTCGGCGCAGCTCTCGGTGTCGACGAGTGGCATCTTGGCGGTCTGGAGAACGGTCGGAAGAACGGGCAAGAGCTTCTTTGACACGGAGCCCCATCCGGAAAGTACCACTTCACCGCTGTGGATTTTGCCTGCCGAGGGCAGCTTCACGGGGGAGACATTGTCGTTGAAGACCAGGGGGGTCTTCAGCCTCAAGAGGGCAATGTCGTGCTGGGCAACTCCACTGTGAAAATTCCCAAAGAGTAGCACGGTTAATTTTTGGGAATGGTGTTAATCGGGAAAATTAAATGGCAAGAAGTTTATCATTAATCCATTGGGAAAATGTCGAAAGATCGAAGATTCTTTACCAAAGCTTTTTGGTCCATTGCAGAAGAAGTCTGACGACCTTGGGTCATCGACAACCGTCCAAGAAATTCATGAAAGTTTCCGGTTTTTTATCCAGTCCGCATTCATCGAACTCGAGGGAACATTCCTGTAGGCGAGAGCGGGGTAAAACGGAACGCCGGGGCAAAATGGACCATTGTTATGAATTTTCATGGTAGATAAAGGAAGATTCGGGTCGAAGGAAGGTCACAGGTCCGTTTTACCCCGCTCTCGTATATAAGGTATTCGGGAAGACTTACCCGGGATAGCTGTGGTGAACGACCTTCAGAGACACGCTGGAGAACTGCTGGTCCAGTTCTTCCTCGTTGATGACGTGCTTGCCAACGTGAACTCCCATGCGACCGATCTTCGGAAGCTCGGTGACGCAGTGTCCAGCAGTCAGTACCCAATTCTCGTTGAGGATCGAACCACCGCACACGTGTCTGTACTTTATTAACGGCGGGACACCCCAGACGATGGAAACCTGGTACGGGAATTGATGGGGCTCCGCGTTCTCGCCATCGGTTATGCGCCCGCTGAATGCGAGGCAACCTGATGCATTTTTCGCAACGTTACACATGGATTAATTAAACGAGTTTTCGTGGGAATTTTCTTTTTTTAATCTCGAAATATTTTTCAATAAAAATTGCATAAATGGCATTAGGGGCTGAAGGACTTCGGTCGATGGCCCATTGACAATATGTGGATGCAATTAAATTACGGTTGGATCACCTAAGATTCGGGCAGGGACGTTCAACAAAATATTTTGTTCGCACAGCTAAAAAATTGGTTAGTTCAACAATTTGTTGGGTGATTTCACCAGAATATTTTTGAGTCATTAAAATATTTTGTTCGCCGAACAAAATATTTATTTGAACGTCCCTGCCCTTAGTTGATTCAACTGTACTTTTTTTATCAGTGTGGATATTAGAAATATATTAATGTATAAATGTAAAAAAAAAAAATTGTACCGATCGTCAACGCATCGTATGTATTGTTAATGAATATACACTTACTACTATTACTAAATGGCATTACTTTATTGCTTACCCTGGGCGACGAGCAGCGCGGCGAAGACGTACTGGAAGAACATTGTCGAAAGAGTTTGACGGTGGGTCGACGAGTTCGTCTTCTTATATGTCAAACTATCGGACAATCGGTATCATTCCACGATAAAAGAAAGCACTTGAATCAAAAATTCGTCTCGATAAGATTCGATGAATGCAGAAAAATTTTAATACGCATTTTTGCCTCGTTCTATTTTTATTGCCATCGCGATGAAACAGGACTTCGAACTCTGGTTTTTTTAATTTGCCCGCAATCAATGCAGGTACTCGAGAAACGGTGCAACCACTCGATCGATAAGCCGCGTATCGAAAGCTACGATCAAAATAAGCGGATAAATGAATTTATTCGTTAAGGAACTTCGTTAATAAAAAAAATGTATTTATTTTATTCATTTGTTTTGTTTTTAATGTTTGTTGTTGTTAAAACACGTAATTAACGAGACACTATAATTGATCATTTATATTTAATATTCACACACACAAAACGCGCACACGCACAAATAGGATTTTCGTTGGGGATCCCACGATAAACTACAGTAATTAATAAATTAATTAATTTATATACGAATTTATAAATTCATAATTTACATCGTAAACAAGATCTTCGGCCTCGTTATTTTATCGTCTATGACTACTTTGGTACTCTACTTACGTGACACTTTCTCTTATCAGACAAACTCCAAATGTCCACAGAGTGTTCCGTTTTTAAATTAACGCTATCAATATCGCATCGCAGATATAGTGAAAAGTAAAAATGTTCTCATCATTCGCGTGGTGTGCCGACCTAGTTGGCACTTTATAGTATCGTGTTGAGGGAGTTTCACTGATGCCGCCCGAACGTCGTAGCGAGGGAGTCTGCGACGAGAGAGTCGTTCGTAACGATTCATCGTTACGGCACGGTGTTGTCACTCGATGGAAAAACAAGTTACTTGACAATCGGCCCAAATTTTGCAACAATTACACGGTTTATAATAGCTCTCTCTCTCCTTCTCTCAGGTACCGGCGTTAGTGACCAAACGAGCCATCGTTCTTATTCCCGCCCAAGTTTCTCTTGCGGTCGGTATTATTTGCGTTGCCGGTAACAGAAAGCCGTATGTCCCACGATCTCGAAGCTCCAGAGTGTACGAGTATTTTATTCCCGCTACTCCCTTCGCCCAATCGTCCGAGGCACCTGTAATTAATAACAATTATTATTATTATTATTATTATCATCTCCCGATAATATACAAAATTTTGCCGCCGCCGCCGCTGCTGTGTCAAGAATCGATGGGGGGGGGGGGGCAATAATTGGGTCGGAGGGTCAATAATAGGAACGTGAAGTTGGTTAATAATCGAACCGTAGTGAGCGCGCAAAGCCACCAGCTCCGCTAGTATAATATAATTATATTAGATATTGTAATATAATATAATATAACAAAATAATATAATATGACGTACTATTATAATTATATTATTATTACTATTATTGTTATTAAGTAAATGATTAAATGAATGTTTCAGTTATTCGCTGCTGAACTTAATCGATAGATTATAAATGGGTTTTTGCGATATTCACCTGTCGTCGGGTACAATAAATCTGCCGAGGGACCGACTTTGTAACTCGTTCCGTAAACTTTGGCTGTAGCTTTCGCCGCTTTTTTCGCGACGTTCGCGAGGTCGGAATAGTCATCCGGTCGACTGTGCGTATGTCCCCAGGGTACCAGCCACATTTGAGAATAGGAGTGCAGCGTCAGGTAAAGCCTGTACAGTAACAATACATCGATGCTTTAGTGTTGTCTCGATTAATTGGAATTCTTGGCAAATGTTCGTTGAATGGATTTGCCCAACGATTGCTACCTGATGTTCTCCCGATTTGCCATGATAAATTCGGCCATGGCTTTCGTCTCGGGTTCCGAGAAAGCGGATGGTCCTGCGTATGTTTCGTGACAAGGATCCCCGCTCATTCCTCCCTCTTTGTCCTCGCCCCAGTGGTAGCCGAAGTTTCTATTCGGATCGACTCCGTCGCACCGGGTCCACAGCCACTTCGTGTAATGCGATACCAGGTAATACAGACTGGTAGGTGTGTACCTTTCAGACAATAATCAGATCAATCTTATTGCAAGTTAGCATTCAAGGCATGTTATAGGGCTTGTCCTTTATATAAAATAAAATAAAATAAAATAAAATAAAATAAAATAAAATAAAATAAAATAAAATAAAATAAAATAAAATAAAATAAAATAAAATAAAATAAAATAAAATAAAATAAAATATGGCTGAAAGACTGCGCTGTAAAAAATGTTTGTTTGAAAATTAATGAACAGTATTGGAAGCTTTTTTACATAAACCGTTTCTGAAATTTCAAACACATGTGCGTTGCAATTTGACGGTAAAATTTGTATTTTTCATTATCATTTTTGTAAATTTCAAGCAAAAGATTTTTAATTTTAACATCTGGTATTTTTATTTTACAAGCAAAGTACATTAATGTTTAATTAGTATGAATGATGTTAGCACATTTTAAGTTCCAGTACATTAAATTTACTATTTATTTTTACAGTGTGCGGTCGATGGCAAATTGGCAATATGCATTATAGGTAAAAAGAGATTAATTTGTAAGGTATAAAAAACTGTTACATGTTATGTATTGTTAATAAACTCACTAGTACTAAAATAAAAACCTGTTATTATTATTATTAGTGTTATTGTCGTTGTTATTATTATTGTTTTTGCTGTTAATTTGTCTATAGCTCTGTGGATGGAGATATTTTAAGAGGGAACAAGAACTTTAGACTGCGATATTTTTTTAATTAAGAAAAAAGAATTCAAGTGGCTTCTGGTGATTAAGAATCTTGGAAAAGTCCCGTTAGCATATAAAAACAATGTAGATTATACCTCGCCTCGTTATCGTTATCAGCGTGATTGCTCCGTGTCTTTCGCCAGAGACGATCGCCGGTGTGGCTAAATTCATAACCGTCCGGATTGGCGATCGGCAGAATCATCCAGTCGGCGGTATCGAGTAGCTTCGAGTAAGTCGTGTTTTTTTCGACCAACTGAGACAGTATGTAGGTCGCAACGGCCGTACTGATCCATTCGCGTGCGTGCATACCTGCGAGCAACAGCACACATAGGCCCCTCGTATATTTTTTTTTACTGACTCCTAAATGCATCACGCATGCGCGCATTCGTTATAATTTTATGGAAGTTTTATTTTTATTTTTTCTTAAAATATAGAGAAAAAGAAATTTAGAGAAAATTTAGAGAAAAAGAATTGAGAAGTAAGCTTATTTCAATAAAAAAGGGTATCCGAATGTTACGGTCGCGGTTACTTTTTCTACGCGACTGTGCTCACGGATGCATAGTCATTTGTCACATCGCGATAGACCGTTCGCGATTTTTTTTTTAAATAGCCACGCAGAGATCTGGGTCAGGCTCGTTTGTTAGCGCTCTTGCTGTATACCGATGTTCACCACCGTTAATCTGTACCTTTAAAATCGCCACGCACTACTTTCATCGTGCGAGATTTCTTTTCGTGTTAATTACCGAACCTCGTGGAATTCTCGACGAATTCGGATAATTACCAAGTTCGCTGCAGCGACTAAGATCTCGGTCGAGCTTTCACTTTTTTTGTTCGCCGTTGCACGAGGGACTGCAATTACGGAAATTAAATTAAAACTCCGAATATTAACGCTTTAACGGTAACCGAGACGATAGTTTCCGACCCCAATTTTTTTTATCTCTTTCTCTCAATATCTGCAGTAATTGGCAGCATCAGAGCGCCAAAAATAATATTTCATTGAACTTCCGGCGCGATTTTTCATTTGAAATATTGAGCTTGGAGTAAAATAACTGGAAGGTTCATGACTATGTAACAAAATTGTAAATTGTAAAAATTGGAGCAATTATTCAATTTTACCTTCCTCATAGAGGAAGTTTTGTTTTGGTGAAAAAAAATCGGGAATGAATGAAAACGTGTTCAAAATGTTCCAAAACATCAAAAAATCACATTTAGAAAAAATGTCCGGATTTATGAGCGTGTGTGTGTGTGACTCAGCGCGAAAAATCCAAACGCCTATAACTCGAGACTGCCTCGACCGATTAAGCTGAAACTTTATACACAACACGTGTGGTTAATAATCAATGTTTCTTCGACATTTTATTTTTAAATGTTCAGTTGTTTTTCTTTGTACGCGATTTTTAATTTCGTCAAAAATGTTTGTGTGCACTCTCTCTCTCTAATCATTTTGTAGCTATCGGGGAAAGTTGTACACAGATGGAATATGATCGCCCGAAGATCGTTATCAAATTTGGGTTGAATCAATCGAACCGTTAAAATTTTAGGGTAAAAGTGGTGAATATGGTCCACCTCAATTAACACGTAAATCAATGATATATGGACCGGTCCATATTCCCCACTTTTACCCTATGTAATTTTGAATTTTTTGAATTAGATGAAAAATTGATATTTTATTTTAGTCACAATTTTCCGTATTAAGTATTCATCTATGTAGATTCATGATCAGCGTGGAAAAATACCATTAAATATAGTTTCCGGAGCGACGACTAACGAAAAAAGTTTATTGTGATTTTTTTTATAGCCGATATTGCAACATCGAGTGATTGTGCATATTTTCGAACAGCGATTTCTTTGCGTCTTGGGGACAACACGGAAAAACCCAGGTGCCTATCATGTCCTACGGCAAGAAGTGCACATGATTGTAGATATGACGGGGTTGAAAAAGCTAAATAAAAGTGCAAAAAAAAAAAAAAAAATCAGAAGCGCATACAAAAAAAATTCGGGAGTGCATTCCATGCATTTTTTCGCGCCGAGCACAGATCCGACAAAGTGAAGCGCCATGTTAGTGTATTTTTGGTGCTGAACCTGAATTGGCCAGCCGTTTTGCATAAGAGTCAAACACAACGTTGAAGTTGAAAAAAAATTGAAAATTTCAAGTTTCATATCGTTTTCTCATTTCAAATAGTGTTTTTTCCCGTTAAATCAAAGGGTTCCTAAAAATGTTCTTCATTACAGAAAGCCATGGATTTTTTCGCCCTAAATACGAACCGATATCAGTTTCGACGCGGAATCAAGCCGGTCTTTTGTAATTGCCAAAAGAAACTTCTTTTTTTCGTTTAAGTCAGGCCTAAAGTTTTTCTTCTGCAAACATGTGTTATGTACTTCAAACTTGAAGTACAATAAGTGTTAAATATTTTTGGTTGTTGTGATTACCTGCATCGATCCAAATTGCGGGTTTCGGTGTTAGGTCGTCACCCGGACCGCTTGAGACTTTGACAACTTTCAGCGGTTGTCCCTCGAAGCTATGGCCGATTGTAATGAGCTCGACGAGATGCGGATACCTGAAGGCCAGATACTCGATGTATTTCAGTATCTCTGAAAACCGTTTTAATTTTCGCCATTTTTTTTAACGAACCCTCAATAAGGCCATAAATTACAATTTTTAAAAATGCCTACCTCCAAAACGATGATAACGCTTCCAAGTCATCGAGTGGCCCTGATTGCTGACTAGATCGTTGCGCTGTTCTTTAGACATCTTCGGATTTTGATACGCTATAGTTTTCTGTGAATCGGATATAGAATAATATTAGTACATTACGATACTAGTGCGACAAAACTTTTTCTGACGAGTGTGAGTTTGCAGCACGAGCCGAAGGCGAGTGTTGCAGTCACACGAGTTAAGAAAACGTTTTTCGCACGAGTATCGTACGAAATTTTATTTCACAAGGTGCGAAAGAGGAGTTTTACGCGCGCGAAGCGTGCGTAAAACTGCACTTTACGCACCGAGTAAAATAAAATATATAATATATATAATAATAATATATATTATATAAATATTAATATAATATAATACAATTTATTTATATAATAATATAAATCAATGAAAGACGAAGAGCAGAATACGCCATAGAGACCAGAGTGGTCCAAACGATTGATCGATGTTGATACCTGAAGATCGGGAATCAGTACAGTATAGTCGATTTTCTTTTCTCGCAAGAAATCCTTCACATCTGGAATGACATCCGGTGAGATCAGTATGTCGGTCGACCTACATAATGAGAATAGAATTATTATTATCTATTTTTCTTCACCAAGTAAAAAATTCTGTCGTTTTCTTCGGGTACAAAATTAGCGCTGTCAGAAATTACCTGTTGACTATGGGTTGAGTCCAAAATCGAACGTCTTCCGCTTCGGAGTCTCTCAGCTCGAGGAGGTCTTTGAGATGGTTTTTCGTTACTGGATTTATCCGGAGTAACTGATGACCCTTATAGCTGACTCTGCTGGGATTCGTTTTTCTCCCCTTCGGCTCGCTGCCGATAACGTTATTCACGATCGAACTTAAACCACCGGTCACGACACCGACCATCGACTCCAACAAACCGGTTAAGGAAAATTCACGTTTGCCCGATGACCACAGCGAGAACCAAGACGATTGTTGTTGACGAACCGGACGATTGGCGCGCATGGTTTTCGGCCGATCTGGCAATTTGTGCTGCAGTCTCGATTGTTCGGCTGTACTGTCATCGATCGAAGTCGATGACAGTTCTACGATCGTTTCGTTTTCCAATTGTAGACTGTGTGGAAAAAAAGGTTTATTATAACAAACCGCAATATAATATATAATATATAATATAAATGACCTTGAAAATATCTGCATGAGATCAAATTTCATCTTTGACAAGTCTCCGTCAAAGCACTGCTGTAGGAAGAAAAAAAAATTGTTCACTTGTAGAATTATATTCTCTAAGTGAACTTCCTCGAGGAAAGTTTTTGCGATGCAGAACACAGCCGATATGACTTGATAAAATTTAGTCTCATGTAGATATTTTCAGAGCGATAAATATACTTATGTCGGATCTCGTCAGATATTTCTTTTTCTGTACTTTTTTCGAGATTTTAATCGCAAGTGATCCGATCTCTATCGAGCGAGAGAAGCTTCGTAGGATGTATTTCATTGACAAGACATATTAAAACTTTAATAAACACACGAAAAGCGATCGTTAACTCTTATCGTTAAGCGTCGATCTACGTGATCCACTTTACAAATACTCGAAGCTATACTCGTCAAGCTAAAACCGAGGCCGGAACAAAAGATACATATTAATCGCTTCATCTTTTGTATATTTATAGTCATACGAACCTATCGTAATCCTGCGGAATTACCATGTACCGATTATTCGAGTACGCATAATCGAATTCTTCGTTTTTCAGCACACCATCGTCAGTTTGAGGTTTTTCGCTGAACGGATTGCCAATTACGACCGATAACAATGTAAATAAAACAATCGAACACTTGGCGATAGAAGTAATAACTTGGCGGGAAAATTTTGACGTCGCGGAGTTTGCCATGGCCTCGAAACTGCCGAGACCTGCGCTCGAGAATAAGGATGCTATCGTGAGGAAAGTCCCGAGCTGACTGACCTTCCTGGATCTCTCCTACCCTTTCCCCAGCGTCAAAATCCCATTCCCGGAAGGCGGGTTCGGGGAAGGCGAAAAAGACCTCAGTTTCACTGTCATGCCCCATAAGACTTATCCGGTCCGGTCTTTCACCTGGTACCCGAAGGCGGCTCTCCGGTGCCATCCGTTCTGCTTCACTCATCGTTGTCGCAGGTACCACCAGGTAAGTCTCGCTCCGATTGTAAACAATTATCATCGTAACGATCTCGATTTCGACAGTAGGTTTCTCTATTTTATTTATTTTTTAACGCCAATTCGTTTGATGGATATTGCATTTCAATTGCGGTCACTTACGGGATAACTGTAACGATGTTCGAAACATGGTATGTGAAAATAAGCGCATTGCTATCGAATCGATGAACATCGATGATTATTAGTCATTAGAAATAAACAATTTAATTTAATAAATCATCTATCGTCCTGAAAATTATGTTGACTTGTGATTAAAGATTCGCAGCTTGCTCCATCGATGATCGTGGAGATGCTAATTAATACTGAGAGTATTAATTAGCATCTCCACGAATCCGCCAGCCAAATAGAATGGATTCGAAGAATCTATGGAATACAACGAGACAAGTGTTTCAACGAGCAGAAATGAATTGTAACTTTTAGCACAATTTGATTTGTTTATACGAAAAAAAATCACGAATTGTTTGAGATATATTTTGGGTATAATTTCACAATGGTGTGTCCGAAAATCAGACCGGTTTTGTGAGAGTTGGACCAGTTGCGTGCGTGTAACGGTTCATCGAAAAAAAAAGATGAAGAAGAAGTCAGGCTGAAATCATCCAAGACCACTTGTTCGAGTTTAGGTGGCCAATGTACTGTAGCTACGTCATTTTCAGTGGTGTAAACGCGTTTCATCGTCATCCACGAGAATTGTTGAATGAGTATAATGATAATCGCGCCGTAAGCGGCGCCTATGCTCAACGAGATGTGGGCTTGCCCGATCGGAGCGGCCGCAGTAGGTCATTATGTATTTGCCGTTAGGCCGCGGGACGCGCAGCAACTGCCTTCGATTCACGGTGAAACGGTGAAAATGTTATGGCTTCGGCTCGATCATCGACCACTTGCTTTATCGCTGTTGGTGCAGGAGTTATTCCAAATATCCGGTTGATGCACCATTGATTAATTGGCATGTACAGATTTAGATAAGATTAATCGATTCCCATTGTTTTTCAAAAATTGCACTAAGATACATTATAATTTCCTATTTCTTGTAAATTTAGCTGAACTAGGAACATCACGCCTGCTATTGTGGGCGAACGGAAAGCAGTGGCGCTGCGGCGCGAACCCCCACTGCTGCTCTCACGTGATTGGGCACGCGGTCTCGTTCCCCCTCCAAGCGGCAAGCGGCTATAAAACTCAGAGCAGCAGTAGTACCGAGAGGTATTCTTTGCCAGTCTCTAGAACAGACATCATCAGTTCTTCTGCAAACCCGGGACATTTTCCAACGGAGCTGTTTGAGATCGCGAATTTCCATCACTACTCTCATGTGATTGGCTCGGCGGTCGCTTTTAATTCGCTATATAAAGCGGGTAAGTAACCCTAGCAAGTTGACGGACGGCTGTTTTTAGGGAAAAAACTAAAAAGCGGACCGAAAAATGGACACGTCCGTTGGGGAACGAAACGGATCACCAAAAACGGTAAAACGGACCGTACGTTTGGATTGGACCTTTTTCGGTTGCGGAAACCGAGGAAGGACCGAACGTTTTTTATTAAAATTTGTGTCTAAATTAAAAAAATTTTTTGTTGTTTTGCTTTTAATTCTGTTTTTAATGAAAGGACAGAATAAAAATACGATGTTGGTTCTTTGTCGGTTGCAGGAACCGAAAACGGACCAAAGCAAATTTCTCGAAAAAAAAACGTTCGGTCTGTTTTCGGTTTCCGTAACAGAAAAAAGACCAAATGCCAACAAAAAATGTACAGTTCGTTTTGTGCTTTTTTACGGTCCGTTTTGTTCCCCAACGGACGTGTTCGTTTTTCGGTCCGTTTGCGGTCCATCAACTTGCTAGGGTAGACCTGGACGTTTTCCATAGATGACGTCACTTCCGGTTTGAAATGGAACCGATCGGAATTGGAAAGAACGCGCGAGGACTCGTAGAAAACAAACAAGGAAAAATTTCGTTTCAAATAATAATCCTAGAAAACTAGTGTTATATCGTGTGTAATCAGTACTTAGCCCCAGGGATCGCAGTGCCCTCTCCCGCGCCGTGTGGCTCGGTCTCTCCCACCGGTCTTGTAGACAGGTCTGGACACTCGCCGGACAAAAGCGTGCAAAAATTGAAGCCAACATAACAGCCCGTTCGGGCCTGTTTTATCTACACGCATGCACACGGCGCGCTCGTTTCTCCCCTCAACGATCACAATCGAATCTACTAATCCATCGATCTATTATTCCATAAAATAAAAAAACAAATAAAAGTTATTACTAAATTCGAAGTTTGAAGGCAGGCTCAAAAAAGAAGCAACACTATTCAATGTGTAAATGAATATTGGGCATCTTGAGCGTTCATCGAACGGTTCACGGATGTAAAGCCAACGCATGCTACAATCAATTTTTATTTTAGTCTTTTCAGATAAGGAACCACTTCATGCGAATTTATTCTAAGATGTGTATGGTGACTTACCACAACCTTTTGACAGAAATTTTACACCAGGACACTTCAGTCGTTTTTCACTGTCGTTGGGTCTGCTAGGGAACGGTCGTATTTTTCGTCGTACAGACTTTTCTCTGGGCTCATTTTCTTCGTTGTGAAATTCTCTGGATGTGCATTTTTTCGTTTTTTTTTCATCTTCTTCAAGGCAGTAGATTGAAAACAAATTTTACCACGTCATAATTACTATGTATTATCATAGTAGATACTTCGTCCAGGGGTAATTTTATTCGTTTCGAAATTCTCTAGGTGTGCAATTTTTTTTTATCTTGAAGGCAGTGCATTAAACGGCAATAAACCGTTATATGCAGTAAACGGTATTAGTCAGTTCAAATGCACATATTCGCACTGTTGCCCAGAGCACACCACGAGGAGGTTACGGTAAGATAACTACAAATAATATTTGCTGACAAAGGCTGCATGTATTTTTTTGTTTTTGGTTTATTTTTATTTTTTTATTTTTTTCAACGGAATGTTCCTTTTACATGACAAATTACATTAGTACATTACCGATAACACCGGCGACTGAGATCGTAAGCCCGCGTATATTACACAGGTTATATCATAAAAATCAGAATACAATTTAACAGATTATAAACTCCAGATTATACATTCTTAATGAAAATAGTTATAACTATAAATAAATATAGAAAGTACCCATCTTCCCTCGATATTGCTGAGTTCCAACCCTAATAGACAACGGCACGGGATCTACTCGGTGCTAGCACGGGAATGCACGTTGTGCTGGCACAATACAAACATGTACGTTCGCATGTGACGATATTGCGACGGAACGGTATTTTTGCACCAAAAGCTGCTTGCACAGTTCCAGCTTGGCGTGGAGTCCCACCATCTTGACGTGAAGCTCCACAGTGAGCTGGAACTGTGCAAGCAGGTTCTGGTATCAAAACGCCGTGACGTCACAATATTGTCACATGCGGACGCACTTGACTGCATTGTGCCGGCACAGCGTGGCGAACAATGCACGGCACGTTTTTCGATTTGGGTAATTATTCGTAGCTCAGAACGATTGAATTTGTTTGTTTCTTAAACACGTTAAATGAAATGCCTGTGAAGTTCAAGCCTAAATATTCATTCGCGAGACACTTTTTTTATGTTGTTTTTCGCCGAATCCCGCAACGTAGGTTACAACGATGTTAGCACAAAGATCGCAGTTGTAGACATAGAATGGATCACGTACGGCGGCGAGAATCTTTTGTAGATGGCTCAGACAGGACCAGTGTGCCCACTTTTTGCAAGTAGAGCATTGTATTCATGTCGTTTCTCTCCTAATTTCAACTTGACCGCAACGAAGGTAATGTTTGGAGGTATGCAATGATTTGGACACGCAGTCCCGCTGTAAGTTTTCTCGCAGGACATTCGGGTCGACGTCTGCGATGTGACTAATGTGACCGCCCAAAATCTCGCGTATGTAATGGATAACCTAGATACCGCAATTATAGCCGTCATTCTGGTGAGGATATACGCACCGTTTGAGTATCCAATTAATACGCGCTTTCGTCAAAACCCTTTTGTAGCACGTGTCAAAGACTTCTGAATAACTTTTCGGCTCCATTTGGCTCGTAAACGGGGTTGGGTCAAAAAGTATATACTCTTTTTTTTAACGTCGGCGTAAAAAAGGACCCAATGATTTTCGTTGTTTGCCTGTTTTCGATTTGCCTGTCCACTCCATTGCTAAACTAGCAAAAAATTCGGTGGCAGTATTTTCGAACTCGCGCTTCATAATAATCCGACCGTGAATTTTCGGAGAAAAAGGGCACGAGTGAATGAACCCGACGATGACAAGTCGGAAGAATGTTGGCGTAATTCGAAGGTCCCGTTGAAGAAAAAAGCGTTCCTACGAAGAAGGGGAAAAAATATAAAAGTTGAACACGGAGATAATCAGTCAATGGACAAACTTGCAGCGGAACGATAACGGCACGATAAGAAATCGGGGCTTCACGAAGGATGTTATCGAAGACAATAGCTTCGTTTATCTGTACGGTGAAGATTATGTCAGTCTTTTTGGTCAGCGTTGTCTCTCAAACTTCACAATCGATTACTGCGCGAGCATATACATTGTGGAGTTTTCACAATGCTCAGATATTGCGTACGTTAAAGCGAAATGATGGTCCATTATTATGGAACGCGAGTTCTAAAATACTACCACAAAATTTGTTGCTAGTTTAGCAATGGAGTGCACAAGCAAATCGGGAGCCTTCATTCCATTGGGTCCATCCCTTTCACTACACACATTTTTGACCCAAGCCCTGCTTACGAGCCAATTGCGGTATCTACGTTATCCACTACATTCACGATATTTTGGACGGTCACATTAAACACATCGCAGATATCGATCTGAATGTCCTGGGAGAAAACTTTCAGAGGGATTGCATGTCCAAATCATTGAATACTTTCAAACATTGGATTCGTTGCAGTCACGTTGATATTCGGAGAGAAACGACATGGATAGAATGCTCTACTTGCAAAAAGTAGACGCACTGGTCCTTTCTGAGCCATCTAAAAAAGACTCTCGCTGCCGTACGTGATCCATTCTATTGCTGCCAGTTGCTAACATCGTTGTAACCTGCTTAGTGAAATATGGCGGAAAACAACATAACAAAGTGTTTATGTAATATTTAGGCCCGAACTTCACAGGCATTTTATTTAGCGTGTTTAAGGAACTGGCAAATTCAATCATTCTGAGATATGAATAATTCAACCTCAGCAATTTTGGGAGACTGTTCGGTACTTTTTGTATTTATAATTATAACTATTTTCTTTTAAAATGCATAGGAGTTCATAATCTGTTAAATTGTATTCTGATTTTTCTGACCTCACGTGTGATATAAACTGTGATTTTTCTGATTTTTATTATATAACCTGTGTAATAAACGCGGGCTTACGATCTCAGTCACCACTGTTGTCGGTAATGTACTAATGTAATGTGTCATGTAAAACGAACAATCCGTTGAAATAAATCAAATAAAAAATTAATTAATTAATTAATTTAAAAAATAGATGGAACATTTGTCAGCAAATATTATTTGTGATTATTTTACCGTAACCTCCTCGTGGTGTGGCAACAGTGGGAATATGTTCATTCGAACTGGCTAATAGCGTTTATTGCATATAATGGTTTATTGCTTATTCCGTTTAATGTACTGCCTTCAAGAAGATTAAAAAAAAAAGAAAAATGGCACACCTAGAGAATTTCATAACGAAGAAAATGAGCCCAGAGAAAAGCCTGTACGATGAAAAAATTTTGTCTGATGGAGATATCTTCAAGGTCATTATCATTAGTGTATTCATCTCATGAGTAATTGTTATAATCTCGCATCATTCGTAAATCTCTTTTACGGCTGATCACCGATAAGATATTTATTTTAATATAATCTTGAATATGCTTCCTTATTTCGCGCGCTAGACTTATTTCTAGCGTCAAATATGCCAAGTATGAATTGATTGAATGGTGTCGGTAAAAGAGGTAATCTTTTCCGCATTCTCCTTCACCGATCCCTGAATTATTTGATTTGCTCAATTTTTCGTTTACGACAAATTCACCCCGCCGCTAATTGGATATGTTATAATAAAATATGGTAAAAGAAATATAGGGGAATACTGATCATAGAATTTATTTTCGTTGGTTTTCCGCGCTTCGATAAAGAAATGCCTGCAACTCTTACACGTCGTACCTTCATTGCTCGTTAATTTTTTTTTTTTTTTTTAGTTCGCGTATAATATTTTGCCTGTAGATAATTGTCATCGAAAATAACAGAACAGTTCGTTTTATCGATCGATATGGATACATCCTCGTGTGGGTCGTAAGCCGACCGAGTGTTGAAGAACCGTCGCAAAGTTTGGAGACTTTATTACCGGAAATATGGAAAAATAACGTTTCACGACTTTCTACAACCGCGCACGCTTTTCAGATTAGGTGTGCCTATCTCACTAACGAAACAGACGATTCCGATTGGCTACTGGTTCACGAATTCAATTATTTCGATATATTTATCTCAATCATTCGCCAGTCATGCCTTTTATAAAGAGAATTATATCTGTTTAATGCAGAAATAAGAAAAGAGACTGTTCGTTTAAATTAAGTTATATCTCAATATAAACCTCATCGGAGAACTGAAATTAGCTGACATTAATAAATTTAGTGGTATATATTTTTTTGCGCTATACTCGTTCATATACAAACATTGTAATTTTTCAAATTACCTGCAAAGGCTATGCGACTGAATTTTCTATTATTATCAAGTCCGCAAATTCCATTATCTGATCTGGTTGATCATCTCATGATTTAAATTCGGTAGATGCGACAAAAATTACTTATCGAATGTTGTGTTCCGTCATAGCAGTAACGATAGTAATAGAAACTGTCACGTCGAAGCTAATAGCAAAATAATAAATATTGATTGCATTATTGCATGTCGTTCCGAGCATAGAGTATTGCAAGCTACAGCAACTACTGCCCCGTATCGGGCGAGAACTCCACGGACTTATACCCGTTATCATATTGCGTTCTAATTTTTTTCGATCCATCCAGGAGGAGCGTGCAGCAAATTGTTATGATATCGACCGCATGCTCTAACGTCTTTTCCAAACGTAGTAACGTATGAATTGGACGAGAAGTCTCTTAACAGCCACAGCAGCTACTCCTAATCCGGATGACTCCCTTTCCAGTCTTGTTGAAAAATTGGTAAAAATGTTCACCTGCCACAGCAGTAATAATTGCAAGATAAACTTCTACTTCGAAGCTAATCGCGTAATAGTAAATATCAACTGTAATACCGGACGTTTTTCTTCGCATGGAGTGTAGCATGGAGTGTTGGGCTCACCAGTGCCACGTGTCAGCCGTGAACTCTTGGGAATTGCATCCATTATCATATGGCTCCCTTTTTTCAGTCGATCAGATAAGAGGAGTGTGCAGAAGTTGTTCTAAAATCGATTGCGCGCGCTTCCCTTTGTTTCAACGGTGGTGACATGCATTGCACGAGAATTTAATTCAGTCTTCAATCGAACACCGCTTTCGCAACTTCACGTTTTCTCTTAGCAGTCACAGTAAAGCCGTGCATGTAACCGTAACTAACCGTAACTAACCGTGCAGTTAACTAACCTTGCGGGTGTTACTGTCGTCCTCCCAGCGAGGACGTGCCGGGGTGAAATTGCTATTGCTACTTCGACTTCGACAAATCAACCTCCAGACTGGTCGAGGACTTGGTAAGATTTTTAGTCGTCGCTAACACAGCAGAGACTTGATTCACACGTTACCTTCCCTGGTACAAGTTTTATATAGAGAACAATTTAGCCAAATAATATTCGAATCGGATTTTATCGTATTTTATCCGCACTATTTGTTCAAGTTTAGAGCAGTTTATACAAATCGAATCGTTATTTTTATTATTCTTTCGTATTTGTTTTCTATAATATAAATATGATACATATATTATCAGTATGAATCATACACTAGCCAATTCATAATATTTTATAACACATTCACGTTACATCATTTATAAATGTCTATCTGATGACACCGTATGGCATTCTATCGTCAATACACCGAAAAAAATATCATTGATTCAAGAACAGTAACACTTGCCGGCTGCCATTGACATATGTAGTCAGTGTAATTATTATTTTCATTCTAACAATTATATATGAAAATGAACCAATGTCTATGAAATTTATGAGAAGATATGTAATAGTTTCATTATCATGCGTCGTTATGTCAAGCAAAATAGACTTCTTCTTCTTCTTCTTCAATTTGATTGGGCTCCCGGAGCCAAAATAGACTTGAAATAACAGCGTATGTCCATGGCAGCCCGCAAGTGTCACTGTTCTTGAATCAATGATATTTTTTTTTCAGTGTATATGTTATCAAATGAATCGTTCGCAATCGAGGTATTCCCTTATCGGTTGGTCTTTCATTTTCTATCAAATCATGACGATAGAAAATGTATCTTAATAAATCTAATATTTTTTTACTAAAAGAACTCATCTACTATTATCTGTAAATGTCTATCTGATGATACCGTGTCGTATTCTATCATCCATATATATATTTCATATTCATTTCCGAATGTTTCAGCAAAATATAAGTTATTATACGTTTTCATAACAAAATATAGATTTATATGAAAGGAAAACCTTCGGAAACGAATAGAGAACGCTGAAGACGAAAAGACATATTGATGCGGAAATATTCGAATAATTATACGTACCGACCGACAGCGTTAGGTGCGCGGTCGGTGTGTGGCTTCGGCGGTCTCCTGAGTCAAGCAGCTTTGCTTGCGTCCAGTAGATGGATGGGTGACCGGTTAGCCCCACACCGGCTTGCACATCGAATGTTGAGCGGCAGGCCAGTTTTTCTGAGTTCTTGATGTTAAAAACATCGAGGAATCAGAAAAATATAGGGTCGTCTGTACCGACACGGGTTTTCCGCAGTTTCCCCGTGTCCTCGGCAAATGCGGTACAGTGTAGCTAAGTCGGCTGCGGACGCACTGAAAGTTAGATAGCTTAGTGAAGTGCGGGTAGGGAGTGATAGGGGGGAAAGGGACGGGTTACGTAAAAACCCGAGGAGGGTATACGATGGAACATACAAAAAATATACGTACCGGAAAAATACACGATCGGATAAAGAACGATAGAAACGATATATAACAAAACCATGCGTGAACGGATAGAAAACGTTAGAAACGGAACCAAATATTGATGCCGAAACATTCGGATGGTGACTTATAACGAAATCATGCATGTACGGATAAATCAATTTATTTCTATGTAACAAAATGTATTCTTCAATTAGTTGAAAATGATAGAGAAAAGTGGTAAGAAAATGCATATATCATCGATTGCGTACGGGATAGCGTGCACGACATTAGGTCTTAGGTAGATAGGTAGATAGGTAGATAGGTAGATAGGTAGATAGGTAGATAGGTAGCTCAAGGCAGTTACTGGAAGCAAGTAGAAGAGAATTCGGTCTTTCGGGAACGGCCTTTTTTTTACTTCATATTATTATTTTTAAGTCTACATGACAATTTGCGCATATTCTGGTACTGTAACCGCTAATAAAACAACATAAATTAATTTAAATTTGCAATGAGGGCTATACGATACGATACAATCGCATAGACATCTTATCATTCTAATTTTATTCAAACACATACCTATTCTATAGTCAATTTATTATAAAAACATATCGAATTTTAACCGCATTAGCCGTTTAAGATACCACTGCGTAATTTGGCGAACCAAAGTCCATATTTAAAACGATAGCTTCGATAATACGGTTTTTTCGGTTTTTACGGTTTTTTCAGAATTCTAAATCTCATTTGCGCAACAACATATACAAAACAACGGTCACATTAACAGCATTTCACTTCTGTCTTTAAAGTTTTCCAATTTCTTTCCTAATATGCCCTAATTGATTGATTTAACAGTCCTCAGAAAATCTTACGTCGCGTTTCTAAGCTTCTGAGGTGTACAGAGTTTTTCAATATATCTGAATTTAGTCGTGATATGTACTGTCGTTATGTTCAGCATTAATCATCATTGTTTTTTTCTTCGCTATTGATTGATAACGATTCAATGGTTTTCAGGTCAACATCGTCACATCATGCTACGAAAACCAAATAAATGGAGTGGGCCTTGCTTGGAAATTTGCCGAGTACACTATTAAGAACACTATTGGTTCAGCACTCAATTCCTGTGGCTCTGATAGATAATATTATGGATTTGGACGATCGGGCGCATCGTGCGGACGTACAATTTTGACACAAACTGCATGTCTTCATAATAGAAGCCTCCTCCTATCAGCAACTCGATGTTCTCGTCCAAATGAACATGAAATATTCAATTTAATGGAATCATATGGCTTCGTTTTTGATACTCTATCTGTCACCCGGATGCGTCAGTGGCCAAGATTTCTTGTACGTAGCCTAGCAAATCAACTCACTAAATGCAAAAGTGATGTACGCGCATGATAACAGTGGGATAATTATTTTCAATTGAAATTCTTTACGAGTCAGTCACTTGTTTTCTGGCAACGGGCTAACGTTTTCCCAGGCATAAAAAAGCATCCCTTTACTTTGCTCAGTTGGGAGTACCGAAAAAACGAGACAATACGCGTGTACCTGGATTTTGATAAGACTAAGAATCTAGGGAGTTACACGATCCGCGTAAAAGGATTACACCAGGTCAGGAGGCACCTGCAACCTCGAGATTTAACGGTCTCGAGAGGTGGAGAAAGGCCCACATGACTCAAGATGTCCATAAAAAAATGCCATAACGATGTTGGGGATTTTCCAGGGTGACTCGGTGTCTCTGCTTGTCAGCAGGTTCTTAAGATCCTGAATAGTATCCACATTTCGAAGAGAATCTTGGGTTCTCATCCAAGTCTCTCTTCGAAATGTCGATACTTTACAGGATCTTAAGTACTTGGATATGAAGAAAATTTATGAACGTAGTAAGAAAGTCTCCCTTCTTAGAAAATGTGGACTTTAAACAATTTTTCACAGCCGTTAACATTGTACCAGATTGTATTACACATATGAAGAATGACTTATCGGCTGCTTGTTTAGAGTACGCGGAGGGTGTCCTCATTAAACTGGTGCAACAGTTCAATGTGTACATGAGTAAAGATTTCATCGCACAGGTCTATATTGTTTTCCGAATCCGATGGAATTGGCCTGTGGAACAAAGAATCAATACAATAATCGCAAGAATAGTGGAGGCTTAATATGCTTGAAACCAAGGACATACAACTTATCCCATGCAATTAAGTAATTTCACAATAGATGTGGCGGTCAAGAACAATACAAATTTTAAAAACAGAATTAGACGACGTGATTTTCACATTCATAATCTTTGGCATCGGGCTTGCGTGCACTATCATCGTCCTCATTATTGAACTGGCAATGCGATATGAATGTACATACATGTACATTCATACATTGCCAATTCAATAATTAAAACGATGATAGCGCATGCAAGTCTGATGCAAACAATTACAATTGCGAAAATCACGTCGTCTAATTCTCAATTATCGTTAGTGCACTTATTTACCCGAAAAAAAATCGCGATGAAAAATAATGAAAAAAGTGTCTATGCATTATTACTTCGCTATTTAAATGCTACAATGTTTGTAGGTTGATAAAGAAACTGTACCCGATTTATTACTAATTATCAAATGTAAGTGATATGCGATCATTGTACTCATCGAAATAAAGAAAATCTTTGAGGTCTTTTCAGTGTAGAAATTATTATGAAAAGAGACTTTACTTGGGAAACTGCAATATCGGCGTTCGTTGAACTCTTCCCTAACGAAACTGAGGTGACTGTCGGCAGACTTCAGTAGACTAATGCAAAATGTCCAAGAATTTTAGTTGCTCTAGACTCGAGTATAAACTTTATTTTAACGTCGTTTTTCCTGGAATACTTGCGACCATTGTTCTATAGTCTTCTATAGTTCGGCGTGCGCTGAACTCTTTCCTAACGAAGCTGAGGTGACTGTCGGCGGACTTCAGTAGACCAATGCAAAATGTCCAAAAATTTTTATGGATCTAGACTCGAGTTTAAACGTTATTTTAACGATTTTTTCCCTGTAATACTTGCGACCATCGTTCTATAGTCTTATTTATTTGATTTGTAGTTGCATGGGAGTCGCTCGAGTCCATCAAAGCAAGTTGCATAAAGGTTAAAAGTTTGTACAGAGCGATCGGTCTCATTCCAGTATACCCGGAGTCTCGTCATAGCCGTGGCAACTCGCAGATGCATGCCAATCCTACTGCGACTGCGACTACGATGCAATTCCGAATCCGTGGTTGCACCAATTCCGCTAGGGTTAGATGAAGGCTCCTTAAATTTTTTTTTCACGCTTGCGTGTAATATTTCGCATGTAGATAATTGTCATCGAAGGTAGTAGAGCAGTTTGTTTTATCCGTCGATAATGATCGATAATGGTCGATAATTGCTCATACGGATTGTAAGTCGACCGTGCATCGAAGAACGGTCGAATAGTGTCAAGGCTTTATTATTGCCAGAAATACGGGAAAATGACGAAGATTATGACACTAAATGAAAAGCACTTATATCCGCCGTCAATGATTTCCGCGATCACGAATAATCAATGTGAAGGCGTTACCCTTCAATGTTTTTTGTTTGTAAAAATGATTTTTTTTTCTCGGCAACAAACTCAGTGCGGAAACTTGAAAACAATGGCGGAGATTTTAATTCGTTACATCGAAATTTTTTTTTTCATCTGTTTTGAACCGAAAAAACGAGAAGGGGTTACGAAAGGAATTCACTTCCGGTTTGAAAATTTCATTTTTCTACCGGAATTGATGTCATGCCGAATACTCGATTTAAAACCGGAAATGACGTATTTCCGGTGCGCCGTCATTTCCGGTCGATAAATTGGATTTTCAAACCGAAGGTAAAGTATCTCGTTTATGACGCTACGTTCAGTGGAAAAAGCAGATTTCTAAAACGCAAGTGCCGTTTCCTTCTATAACGTCACTTTCGGTCAAAAACAGAAATTCTTTTGGTTTATAAATGAGATTTTCAAACCAGGAATGACGTTGGAGAAATAAAAAAAAAATTTTCTCTTGCATGTATCTCAAAAATGAAGCCAGTGACAGAAACATATGCATCGAGGAACCCAGGAAAGTGTGTAAAAGAATCATTCTTTTCCACATCTCAAATATATGTATTTGAAGTGGACCAGGAGGGTGCTGGAGTGCACCGGAGGCAGATTTATGGTCTTCGAATATTTGCAAACCATGAATTTACCGAATAGAGCACCGGCTCTAATACTGTGTTTGGTGCAGGCGTAGCGATACGAAAAATATTGTACAGTAGATTTTTTTTAAATAAGTGAAATAGGTATGAATCAACTCAACGTATTTTTTTTACATTTTTTACGCAGTGAGTATGCTTTATTATTTTAATAGCTATATTCGACACCACGTATGGGTATACAACGATACAATAACTGATTTTCATCGTACATAGATAATAATAGAGCGTAACTGAGTAAGAATAATGACTCAAATAATTAAATTAATTTAGTTTACATTGTACATATATAGTTTTTGTTAGTCGTTTTGAAATTTGTAAAAAGAAAGATAAGAGACAATAAGTGGGTCCGGGTTGTCAATGCGAAACAATCGGGGCGTTTCCCGAAAGTGTGATAATACAGTGTATTTTTTTCATCATCATCGCCTCGATCGATGTATGGCCCTTATGACAAATTTTTCAATCCTCCCTGGAATAGATCGAATTTTGACTAGCACGTTTGTGGCATGTCTCAGAGACACGTGTTCGTAAACACTGTCGTCGCAACGTAAACAATAAAAAAAAGAAAAAAATTATAATGGAGAAGAAAAGAAAACGAGGACAGTTAGTCGTTGTTCGACCTTGGAGGATGCGAAACCCGAAGAGTCATCATATATTATATATATATTTCGTCGTTAACGTGCGTTAACTGTTTCGTTCATCAGCTCATGGACGACATTTTCGTAAGAGTTTGATTAATAATTGACTGCTCAAAGTCGTCCTCGCGGGGTTTTCTTTCTCTGCAATCCTATCTACCAATCTCAGTAGGAGGATACGGAAACTCGCGAGTTTCACGACTTTCACTAAAAGTCGTACACGTAATCAGCATGATACGTCGATGCGAGGGCAACCTTGTGTGTAAAGTATAATGGCAAGAACAAAGGGTCATTTTTTTTCAAATAAAATCTGTGATGCTTCCTATTCGAAGCCCTAAACGATACACCATCATATTTTGTTTGTTTTTTTCACCCTCATCTATCGATACCAGCTTATATTTTCGTTTTTACGACTCTTCGTCGTTTGCTTAACATCGATGAAACGAATCGATTATTTCAGCTAATAATTAATAACTCGCGTTAAGTTATCCTCGTTCTCACTCTTTCTAAGGCCTTAGTGTTATGTACAGTTATGATCATCTTTTGTCATACGATAGATAGGTATGAACAATAATGGGCTCGTGGCAACGATAACATTCGGGTCAATTTTCATCTCTCAATGGACCCGGATATAACGTGATATATATATCTATAATATACTCGTTTTTATAATAATTCATTTCGTTTGGATAATTTATCCGTTGTTTGTTTTGTTTGTTTGCTTTTTTGTTTACGGTCGTGCAGCATGCATAGATTGTGTCGGATATTACCTATAGTTTTTTTTGTCTATTCTACTTGGGATTAGTAGGACGCGGATCTTCTTTTTTTTTCATTTCGTTGAACGCGTCGAGACTCTACGCCCTCGAACAACGATCGTTAATGAGAGAAAACGGGCATTTACGGACGATAGGTAACATTTCACGAATCTACATGGGTACATGCAGTTATTTATCAACTTTTTTTTTTGTATTTGGTGGGATTGCAACCCTCGTGGCGCAATGCCCAATCTCCGACAGGACAGATAAACGTCGGCAACTCTAGGCAGATCTATCGATCGAGATTCTTGTATCAGTGTCTTTGCGAATCGCGTTACGGTGTTCACGAAATCGTCGAAGCGACGAGTAAACATTGGTTTTTTGATTATGATTACGGCCGAGATTTCGACGTGCTTCCGGCTTCCAAAGCCTAGACAATGTTCGCCTTTATAATGGCGCTGCCCATCATGACCTTGTTAACAAAGTTTACGATCGCCGTGGCCGGCTGTCCTGGTTCCAATTCCGCAAAAACGTGACACTGATTGTCCGACTTGTGGGCCGGTTTTCTTGATACGAATCCGAAGCAGCGACTAGAATGAAAATTAAAACAAAAGACGATATTTAATGACCAAGGAGAAACTCAGAAGATATATTAGCAGCAGTAAAACTCACTGTGCACTGAGAGGTCGTCCGGTATCGTCGCTCACAAAGTCCCAGGTTCTTTCCTCCGAGTCCAAGCCGCAGTAGCTAATATTGTTCGTCGGATAATGCCTCCGGAAGAAGAGCTTGCGGGCATTGTCCGTCAGGGTAATGCCTTGAGTGGAAACCTTGAAGTGAACGACCGTCGCTGTCGGCAGAGGTTTTTGGTCGAAGAGCGTCGTTATAGCTTTCTTTATAGCTTGTGGTCCGGTCAGCGACTCGGTGTCGATCGTAAAGAGGTACAGTACGTTGCAGGCTGTTAAACGAACATCTTTCAGTTATTTTATTCATTTTCAATGGTTTTTGCGTACAGTTATTTTTTAATGTACAACATAAATGGCATTATTAAAATATAAAAATGCCATGGTTTACTGCAGGAAATTGGCGGATTCAATTTTCGACTGACCTGCTCCTTGGGCGAGAAGCTGTTGCGTGCTGCTCGAGCTCGGCGAGTCCAGAGCCCTCGCGGCAGCTTCGGCTTCCGGAAGCAAAAGCTGACAGGGCAATGCCATTGCCATCAAGCTGTGCTGATAAACGAGGGCCGAGAGTGAACTAAAGACCGGCTCGTTGGCGCATCCCTTAAGACGAACTCCTCGCGACGTTGGCTCTATCAGGAAATGCCTGACCAATTCGCTCGACGGATCTTTCGGACTGCTCGGTGCACCCGGCGGCGGTGTGGCGACTTTCAGGGCGAGACCGAAAGCCCCGGGGAAGGAGTTACTGTCGCGCACGACGAATGTGCCGGGCGTTGCGTCCTTCAGCATCGATATAGCTGCGAACCGACACACAAATGTATTAAATAAAAAATTTAATTATTTTTATACTGTACAAATTGCTTTATAAAACTATTGATTTTTACCCTGCTCTCTGGAGATATTTGGCTTGTACCAAATCCTGCTCGTGTCCCTGACGAATTTTACGTTAACGTCCGCCACTTCTTGCGGCTCAGTGTTCGAGTGAATACTGGATCGTCTCGAGCCGTAATGCTGCACTTGCGGCGACGAATGGCCTCCACTGTTTACTGAATTGTACGAAGTGGCACTCTGAAAAAAAAAATTATAAAATTATGAATTTTTACACGATGATTTTTATTCAATGAATGAATAGAGAAAGAAGAAATGTGTAGGGTTTGACAAATTACCTTGGGACTCTGAGCAAATTCTACGTGCGTTGGGGTACCAGTGTGACGAATGACTGTGTGGGTTTCAGAAACAGTCGATTCGCTGGTCGGAGAGACGGGCCGGTCCTTGCTGAAATTCGTCATCGAAATTCATTTATAGTTATACCGAGGAAAGATTTCCATCCGGAAACACAGGTACAGTGGTGCGATTGGGTGTCGTGCAGAAGAGTGCATTTTTTGTTTCAACGTGGAACATGAACAATCAGGACGAGTATACACAGTTGATGGAGTTCTTATTCAGCGGAGAAATCGTCGCGAGTCAGAGGTAACGTAGGGATGCTCGCATAGGCACGATGCAACTCAAGCTCGGCATCCTGTTAGTTTCTTGATTGTCGCATAAATACAAATAGATGGTGGAAGTATATAACTCTATTCCGATCACACGAAAGTGCATATGAGTCACCTTACGTCAGGAACACGAGGGTTTTACGATACCGGACTGTTACGTTTCCATACTCCATAGATGAGCAGTGTTAGACAAAAAATACACGTACACATAACAAATAATCACGGTGCATTATTATTGTGTCTCCGTAAAAAAAGTCCATGCTACGAAAAGATGTTCACGAGTGCCACGCGGTTACGTTTTTATTTCCATTAATAATTAACGATATATATGTATTTTCTTGTTTTGTTTTGTTCTTGTTTCTTTTTACCTATAGTCAAACGACGCCGACTGGTTAGTGAGTGGCCATCGTTTGTTATGCATTTGTTTAAGCGTACCGCTTGCCGGAAAACTCAAACGTCTAGAATAACGAAGATTATTTATTTTAATAGTTTCGCACGAAATTTCATTAACGATTCACTCTCGTAGTAAAGTAAAGACGAATCCTAATTGCACTCACTCACGAGGTTTTTTTAAAATTTTATTTGTTTGGTATTTGAAAATTAAAACTAAAAAGAGGATATCGTACCGCTGTGTTGTCGGACTCTTGGGAGGGAGCCCCGTCTCCCTGGATATATCTCTGCGCTCTTCGATATATATCGCTCGGTCCGCCGTGTAGCCTCGGTTGTTGTTGTTGTTGATATTGTTGTTCACCGCGGGATGTTCCGTGTTGTGAATATTGTTGTTGTTCACCGCGTAGGTCGGCCCGTCGTTGATATTGTTCGATATGACGTAATTGCGATCGGCAGCGAATGTCACTGTAGGCGATGAATTGTTTACGTACGGCGTACGGGGATGAACCGGGAATGCCGGCGTTTGAGGCCTCGAGGCGTTTCCGACTCCGGCACTTCCGGGACTCACACTCCTCTCGATCCAGGATGAGGGCGAGTCATTGTGGGGCTGTTTTCGAAATAAAAGACAAACAAGAGAAAACAAAATTATTCTCTGTAACGAACGTCCTTAAAAATATATATGTGGAGTTTGATTCAACCCTCAACTACCGTAGTGCGATCGAATTTTTCATGTATCGTAGTATCTCATTATCATTATTGTTATCGTATATGTGATTTAATCGTTCGAACCACAGTAGTGATTTCTTTGTACGTTAGCGAAAGTATCGTATCTTTTGAACGGCTGAATAAATCATTCCCAAAATCTGTATGACATCCACAGAACACTCATACATCAGTTCGGGATTTACAAAAATATCTAGTAATTTTTTATTTCTTGGAAAAGTGTAGTTCGAATCACTCCATATACGGAACATGGGCTCGAACTTGGTATTTCTTCCCAGAAAGAAAAACATGCCGTACCAACCGACACACCGAGCTGGCACAATGCAGATATATGATACCAGATACTGGCGTTTTGATAGAAGCTGCTTGCATAGTTCCAGCTCGCTGTGACGCATCACGTCGAGACTGTGGAGCTCTCCATACATGCTGGAACAGTACAGGCACATTCTGGATTTAACACACCGTGCTGTCACAATATTGTCACCTGCGGACACACATATCTGTATTGCTCCGGCACGGCGTGCGTTCCTGTGCTAGTACTGAGTAGATCCCGTGTATAGTAGTTTTCCATCTGAGTTACTATTATTCAATATTTATCTTATTGCTTCCTCATAGAGTAAGTTTTTTTTATTATCTCTTATAGGAAATTGTGATTGCATCCTGCACCACTTACTCTACGGTAGTCGAAGATCAACGAGATATGAAGATAAAGATCCGAATTGTAAAAAAAAAAAGAAACTAATTGTGCCGAACGGGAAGACTAATTGTGTGCAAAGCGGTCGACAAACCTGCTGGGTGCTACTCTGCCATGCTTTTGGTGACTGATTAGGGGAACTGTTAGTGTCAGTATTGGTGACGCTGTTGGACGTCGACGACGATGCTGTGGATATGGCATGATGATGATGATGATGCTGATGATTATTCTCGTTCTTGTTAGTCGATGAATGATTCCTGATGGGCGATATTTCTGCCAAAGAGCGAATTAAGCTCACGAGAGGATCATTGCCGTCTTGTCCGGATTGACCGGATTGACCGACGACAGCCAACAGGCCCGTGTCCCCCGTGTCTTTTGTCTCGCTGTTCATCGTCGCGTTCGTGTAACTCTTCGCCGACGTGTAAGAGTTCTGATAATTTTGTCCGCCGTTTCTCGATTCCGGGCGGGTTGGATGTCGAGCTCCTTGATTGTCCTGTAAATTATTGGTAGACGGTGTGAACGAGCCGTGACGATGTTCTCTCAGGAGAGTTTCGGCACGGGCGTAGCTGTCGCTCCTCGAGTCCGGACGTGGTGGTTGCTGCTGCTGAGCTCTGCGCTGCGAGTGCACCTGCTGTTTGTCCGCGCTGCTGTTTAGGGATTGCTGAAGCGCTAGGCCTAATAGCGGTGCTGTTGTTTGAGCTGCGTGCGGGGATGTCGGAGGGCTCTGGAACGGAAGCCAAGCTCTTCGTCTCAGGGAACATGCGCAACGAATCTCTCTCTAGCAGGGGAGTATTATGGGCAAACACACAGGAGGCGGCTCGAGGCTCACCCTTTCCACTCGAGATAGCAGTGATCATTGATAATGCTTCTATCGTTAATGCGAAGGGCGCGGCGCGCCTCTATCTATTACCGATGTGATGTTTCACTATCGCTCAACTAACAAGGCCCAGATGAGTTATTTGCGACTATCTAGAAAGCCAAACTCTCTTTCTCTAAGGGGGGGTTGGCTATGAATGAAAATAACTATGAGATGCTGGTGCGTTACTCGATGATGGCTCACCTGGCCTTCGCTGTACTTTCGGAATTCGTAAGCTCTCTTCACAGAGACGAAAGGTCGCTCGTTGACGCTTTCGGCTCTCGGCCTACCGAGTGTGCCGTTCATCCCGCCACCGTTGAATTTTCGACTGCTCGATCTTTGAGGTAGTAGCGGACTCGCTGGAGCCGATGTGTGAGGCGCGCCTCTCGAACTCTGCGAAGAAAAAAATAAAAATTAAAAATTAATTATGCAGTCTATTAAACGCCGGGATTTATTGGGTCCATGAGGATATGAGTCAGCCGCTTGGGAGACAAAAAGTTTTACCTGGTAAGATACCGTATTAGTCGTCCACAGATCGTCGTCATCGTCGAGAACGGCTGAGTCGCTCGCGTAACCGTCGTGCCTTAGTCTACCTCTCTGGAGACTCCTCAGCTCGCCGATTACCCGATTTCCGGTCTCCTGGCGCCACATTTTTCCCGGGCTCCTCTCGTCACGTCTCGCTGCGAGCTTCAGCTGCTGTTGTCTCAGCCACGAGAGGCTGAAATTATTTAATGCGACGATGAGCTCGTCTCCTCTCGCCGTGTTTGCCTCGTTACGGTACGTAATTGGGGGCACGATCGCGAGGCGAACAACAAAGGCTCGTTAGGACGACAATCGGGGCATCAACGTTGCGGATCACAGATTTTCATTACACTGCTATCGATCGCTATTCTACAGTTCCGGGTTCCATGTAATCGGAATAACTAAACATTTCTAGGACATTCCTCGAGAGCGACTTTGCAATCAGCTTTTTACAAGGCTTCTTCACTGTTCATTTTTTACAAGGCTTTTTTACTGTTCATTTTTTACAAGGCTTTTTTACTGTTCATTTCTTACAAGGCTTTTTTACTGTTAATTTTTAACAAGGCTTTTTTAGTGTTCATTTTTTACAAGCATCGAGTAGCTTTTTTTAGAGCGACTTTGAGGGAGAACAGGAAAAATTAATGAAAGAAGTAGCGAAACGTGTGCCAAGCTAATCGACTGGGCGTCGCTGTGCTTCAAGGATTTCGTTGATTAGCCTCTTTGCCTCGCGAAAGGGACGACTTAAGGTCTGGAACTCCGATGAAACAACCCTGAGAAACGACCGACGTTATATTCGGTCCGCTCAAAATTTAATCCAATTATCTTCAGCGCTGGATAATGAAGATGAGAGAGGAGAGCGAAGAGGAGAAAGCGAGGAAATGAAAAGCGGTGTTCCTATGGCCGATTTAGCGCGTCTCGCCCGTTCTATATTTATAATTATGTCAGAGGGCGAGAGAGCGGCGGACTGACTCGAAATAAACTCCGGTAACCACTTCTTCTTCCTCTTCCTTTTCTTCTACTTCCTTTCGGCTTTGTAAGCGTTTCGTCATATTTGAAAGCTACAAGCTTCGTCACGATACCCACGGCAAACATCCGGTTAGACTCGGCAAGAGAGTTTCGTGTTTGAGATCAAACCCGTGTATAAGAAAGACGAGCTTGGAGTTCACATGCGACACACCAGCGAAATACGAGTTTTCCCCGCAAATATCGCAGAAGTTGTTCGAGCGCAATAGCCGACAATGAGTCACGACAAGACTGCCTTTGCCATTTTCGTCATGGGTATACTGTGCGCTCGGGTAATACCGTAAACGCGGAGAGTGGACGCGTAGACGATTTATTAATTGTGTCTCCGGAGTAACGAGCGTGAAACGTACGCTATTTCTTCAGTAGCGTCTTACTCAGCTACATGCGCGAACTTCTATGCGTTCCTTTGCGGCGCCTCATTGGGAACGCTCGAACATAACTCCAGCACTTTATATTTCGTAAAGTCAAGATCCAAGTTTTGTTTGAGTCGCAGCGATTCTACGTATTGAAAATATTATTTCACCGATATTATCTTCATTTTTTTTTTGTTGTAACAAAAATACGGATGTGTTTGTAATCCATCTCTTTCTACACCATCAGAGAGACAGAATCTCTTAAACACTTGAATGTCAAACATTTAAGTCCGAAGCCTCTTTAAAAATTTTAATTGCCTGTTTAAAATAATTATCTATCTGAAACTCGAGATGTAAAAAAAAAAAATTGAAACATTTCACTTAAAATTTTATACCGAACAAAAAAAATAATATGATGAAAGTATCTTCGAAAAACTTAGGATGCATTGCTGCTCCTTAAATCTTTGACAAAAAATTGTAATAACAAAATGATATATGAGCTTTCTCTGAGAAATGTTTCCAGAATATTTCCACCACAATTTCTTACCAAAAGACAATTTTTAAGTTCACGAATTTATCAAGGCTTCCGGTCTGTGCGTAAATGATCGATCGGTTCTATAGAAAAGTGAAATAGCGAGGGCGTACCCGTCGGCGTAATCGGCGTTCGATTTGGCAGGTCCATTGGCGAATTCCGGCGGTGGTTCGGGCGTGTGTGGGCTGAGTGGGCTGATGGGCCTTCGAGAGTTTTCCCCGACGACGTCGTCGAGATCGACGACCGGAGCGTTGCCCCTCATTGTCGCCTTCCTCACGAGAGAAGGCGACGAGAGTTTCTGATGCTTGATCATATCGGTCGTGGCTCCGTAGCTGAACGGCTGACTGGTCTGTCGGGCGTGATAGGGAATGTCCTCGTCGATGAAGTCGATGTTGCCACCGGGCGAGAACGACTGGGTCGAGTGCGATTGCGACTGTTTCGCTGATTCGTGAATTTTCCTCTCGGGCGAGGCTCGGTAGTCGACGACGTCGATCGTGTTTCTCGACTCGCTCTTCAGCGTGCCGTAGTTGCTGCTCGAATTGTACGGCGGACTCGACTCTCTCGCGCCGCCGTAACTTTTGTATGAATCCTTCAACGTCGAATAGCTTGAGGTCGGATTGCTGGTAACGCTGCTGCCGTAGCTGCGGGACTCTTGGATGTACATCTTTTCGGATCTTCGATTAGTTCTGTTGTAGTCGTCGCTCGACGGAGGATCTGGCATCGACTGTAAAAAAAAAAAAAAAAAAAAAATAAATACATTTATGAAGATTGACGGGCGTGTCGGGCGAGGTCATCGACGAAAGAACTTCGGACGCGGCAATATTTAACTGGAGTTACAGTGGCGGCTCGAGCAAATTGTTAATGTCTCACCAATTCGTCGATTGAAATAGAAACGTGCCGTAACAACAGACGCCTCTCTTATCTCGTGCTCGAATTTTAAATTGACAAATATTATGTAACACGCAGCGAAAGTTAAATACAAAAAAATATACAAATATAAAATGTGCACCTCAACGGTGAGCATCATATCGTGGAGAAGTTTGTCGAGGTCACCGTGCGCCTGGCTCTCGGCTTCGGGCTCAGGTGGACTCGGTCGTTGAGGCGGTGCGCTGCTTATGCCACTGTCCATAGAAACCGTCAACGGGGAACCTCGGGCACCACCTCCGGCACCCTGGTGCACGACCGCGTACAGCGATCCATCAATGGGACCGCAAGTGTAGCCCAAACCTCGCGGTGAAGTTTGTACCGAGGAACTCGAGGGCGGTGGTGGTGAAAGTGGCGTCTCACGACCTTCTGTAAAAAAAAAAAAAAAAAATTAAAAAATATTATAACAAATATTAAAAAATTGTGCATGCAAGGATAAATAGTTTTTTATTGGGCGTAATTTTCATTGTAATATAACGATAATAACGACGATATAATATAATAAAAAACACCCTAAAATTTCAGTTATGTATACATTTAATATATTATATATATATATATATATATATATATATATTAAATATATGGTTTTTCCGATTTCAAGGTTTCGTCTGTTGAAAATTTCGTCCACTTTGACCGTTCGCAATTCGAGATCCGCGACGTCGAATTTACACTGCAAGTGTGTAATTGCCTCTTGAAAAAAATATTCCTTAGGCAAATTTCACCGTTTGTGCCACGGCAACGCCCATTCGATAGATAATTTCGAAACATCCCATGTGAATTTCATTGATATTTTAATCTGACAAACGTCATACCCGTAATTTCGATCTGACACAACATTCGCACCTCCTTAATTCAATCCACTCAATTTAATGTTCCGACTCCGTACGATTAATCGGGGAATGCGTGAACAGCGTTCGACCGCGGTCCCTCGCAGCGGAGACTGAATAGCCGAGCTCTCCGAGCCCTTTCAAAGCGCTGTTAATCGTCTCCGGGACGATCGAAGCTGCGAGCTTACGACGAAGTGTTTTCTTCTCTCGAGCAATTTACTATCCCCGAGTCTAAGAGTTGTGTCACGCTCCGTTGACGCAAGAGTCACGTGTCCCTCGGCTTGTAACAGCGTTTATTGCGGTAGGCTCGAGTGTACGGAGAGTTAGTGGCCGGCGCGTTTTTGAGCCCGGGTGATCCGAAGCTCTACCCAGCTGTGGGATAAAAGTTCGAGGAACGCATTCCAGCATCCGCGGGACTAGAGGCGCGAGGCGACGTTATGCGTTCCGCGAGAAAAGACACTGCGCGTGCTGCCCAGCCGCGAGACCGTCCGAGTATTTCGAGAAATAATTTCTCCGGGAACTTGCCGGGGCGTGCCCGGGAGAAGTTGATCTGCGTCCTCGCGCCTCCGCGTTTCTCGGAGTGTTTATCGAAGATCGTCCGGGCATCCCGAGAGAGGAGAGCATCGCGTCAATCATCGATCAGTTTATCTTCGCGCACGTTACCGCACCTCGTCGTTAGTCTTACTTTCGTTCGGGAGGCGACGATCTTTAATTATAGCAATTACCGGGGACGCGAGGCGCGAGAGAATTTTAACAAGACATTAAGGCGCCGCACGCCGCGGAAGGTAATTAACGCGATATTTTTTTTTTTTTTGGGGGTTTTTTTTTATATAGGTATTTGCCGTGAGAAGAATTGTTGGGTCGGTAGTTTTCTTCCGCGGTGACCTAGCTGTTGACCAAGTATCATCAATTGGCTGCAATTAATGCATTCGATAACGAGCGGTGCTAATTTGCAGTTCTTGCATAGTGGTGTTTAGCGTTCTAAAGGCCGGATCGACTAATCGCTTCTTAAGAGGAAAATGCCCGTGGCGTTCATTCAGCTGCAACAATGTGGGTTTTTTTCTCCGCACTGTAGAGGAAACTACGGACTAAAAACTCTTTGTGAATTATTACAGAATTTTTTTTTATTTACAAAAAAATATGTTTTTTTTGAAAGAGGGAATGTAGCGCTCGAGTTCGAGGGATGACAGTTGTTGGAGTTGTATTCAGCGATACAAAATGTATATCGGAATATGGAATTGGAGCATTTTTAAATAGGGTCTGAACGCTTCGATTTGGCGAAAAAAATTGCAGTAATGCATCGGATGTTTTTTTTCACAAATTTTATCTTCCGCTGTTTTAGGAATATGTCCGACGGATTTTGGTGCCCGCTGATCGCGAATCTGACATTTTATTTTTATTTCCTCTTCAAAAAATCAGTGGCCAAAATAACTCGCATTTTCGATATGTATTATTGTTGTCGCTCCCTGATTGGCTGCCATACGAGCCTGAAGCTGGAGTCTTTCGATGACCAATTTCAGTAAAATAAACCGGACCATGTGTTTGACAGTTGTGTGGTTAAGGTTACATTGTAAATTTCGTACATCCCTCATGCGAAACACTTTTTCTGAACTCGTGTGATTGCAACACTCGTTAGAAAAACGTTTTTCGCCCTCGTGGAGTAATGTACTATTTCTGAGGAGTGTGAGTTTGCAGCACGAGCCGAAGGCGAGTGTTGCAATCACACGAGTTCAGAAAACGTTTTTCGCACGCGTATCGAACAAAATTTTATTTCACAAGGCGTGAAAATGGGGGTTTTCGCACGAAAAAATCGCCTTTTTCCCACCGAGTGACATAAAAATATTTAATAATTACGGGCGGGTAATAAAAATTTGTGCAGGCCTTGACACTATCGAAATTTGTGATACGCACGCGAAGCGCGTGATAACTGCAAATTGTGTAAAAAGAAAAAGAATCTGTCAACGAAAATCCAACGTACTGAGTTCGAAGTCGGTACACAGTAAAAAATAATTCCATAAAATCGGAATACTAAGTTCGTAAAAATAATTCAGTTAAATAAGTGACAAAATCGTTTGTCCAGGTTTTAATATACAAACCTGTCCTTTTATATCCCGTGTCATTAACAATTTTACTCTGTACTTTTGTTTCTAAAACTTCGAGCCCGGATGCTGCGATCGAAAAATTAACAAATAAATAATGATGGAAGTTCGTGGACAATAAGTTTTAAAAAAGTGTAGACTTTTTTTACCGTGTAAGTTCGCTTATTTCAGAGTTTGCTTTCCGTTCCTTTCTACCGCGTGATGGAAGACCCTCGGCTAGTAGCTGTCGCGTTTCTCGCGCATAGAAGTACGCTGCAAAAACGGCCGGTAGCGAGCAGGCAAGCAGAAGAAATAAAGCGACGAAAAAAAAATAAATAAATAAAAAAATCACCGGCGAGCGGCGAAGTTAAGTGCTCGTTCGAGTGGCGGTAAAACGCGAGTCTGCGTTGCCCCGGTGCGGTACTGGTGTGGACCAGCGGCGAGTATAGTTGCGTGTCCGCTGGCATTAGATCTACTGCGCATTGCTCTCCGCCACCGAGATTCACTCGTTTCTGTACGAGGTCTTGAAACGCCGATACGACGGTCGGCGAAACTCGCGTGTCCCCTTTTGACTTTTGGACGTCTCCGTGCCGAGAGAGCTCGAACTCGTTTTAGTTACTTTATTTGGGCCGCTCTCTATCCGACGATTTTTTCCGCCGTTGCTCATTATAGCCACTTTGCGATAATTATGTATAATATTTCTTTATGCGATGTCAATGACACGGCGCGAGCAAACGCGGGGCGGAATTACGCTCCGAGGCAAACGGACGGACAGGGCTCTCGCGAAAGAGCCTCGCGCTCATCTGAATTCAATCCGCGTCGCCGCTATCTTGTCGACGCATCGCGACATCGTATAAATCATTTTTATTTGAGCTACTCGAGATCGCATGCGCTTATTGCACTCGTCGCGCGACCGCATTCCCTTTCCCTCCCTCCCCCACCCCCCTCCTCCCTCGATCAAACTACCAATCTCGCTTTATACATACTTCTCGCGGATATTCTTCCTTTTTTTAATCTCATGCATTATTCATCCTTATTGGCCACTTAGTTTGAATTAAAAAAAAAAGAATTATCTTACGAGCGTGAATTTAATTTTTTGAAATATCCCGTTTCATACACGCAACACCTTCTAGAAATAAAAAATAATCTATTTTAGTGACAAATAACTTTGGAAAAATTCGCAAAAAAAGATCTCGTCGCGCGACCGCATCCCCTTTCCCTCCCACTCACACTCACTTCCTCCCTCAATCAAACTACCAATCTTGCTTTATATACATACTTCTCGCGGATATTTTTCCTTTTTTTAATCTCATGCATCATTCATTCTTATTGACCACTTAGTTCGAATTAAAAAAAAAAAGAATTATCTTACGAGCGTGAATTTAATTTTTTGAAATATCCCGTTTCATACACGCAACACCTTCTCGAAATAAAATAAATCTATTTTAGTGACAAATAACTTTGGAAAAATTTGCAAAAAAATATCTCGTCGCGCGACCGCATCCCCTTTCCCTCCCTCTCACACTCACTTCCTCCCTCAATCAAACTACCAATCTTGTTTTATATACATACTTCCCGCGGATATTCTTCTTTTTTTTTAATCTCATGCATTATTCATTCTTATTGGCCATTTAGTTCGAATTAAAAAAAAAAAATAATTATCTTACGAGCGTGAATTTAATTTTTTGAAATATCCCGTTTCATACACGCAACACCTTCTCGAAATAAAAAATAATGTATTTTAATGACACAGAACTTTCGAAAAATAAAAAAAAAATATCTTCTCTCAACGCACATTGTTTTTTTTTAAGATGGATTGTTCTTGTGAATTTTTCGTCCACTTTCGCTTCACCTTTTCTCCTCGTATGCTCCGTGCATACTGAGAGAGTTCAACAGAATCTCGTTAGTTTAATTTTTGAGATAGAAAAGACGGTAAATTTCATCAGCTTATACATAGCTTTAATCTTTTTTTTATTATGCATGAAAGCGAGGCGTTGACGCCAGCGAGCCACTTGGCCTTATCTGCGTCTCTTTGTAGTGTCGTCGAAAGTGTGTTGCAGCTGCGAGGTGGTTCCTAGAGTCGTCCGAGCCTCGAAGCGAAATATACTCCGGAGATTTATCAAAGCATGCGATTCCGAGTGGTAACTTCACGCGCGACTCGCTGAATATGCAATACGCCTCTCCTCCGCCAATTGTTTTTTTTACCCTAACGCAATATCGGCCGCATCTCGAGTGTCCCCCCTCAAGGATTGACAAGCGACCGGAGGCGCCTGTCCGTCTCGGGACATCGCTCTCAAGATCTTATCTTCAATCCCCCCCCCCCCCTGTTATCGATTCCTTCAATCCTTTTTTGCTGACTGCTGTCTCAATATTTTTATTTTATTTTCTTATTATGCTAAACGTCGTTATCCGGAGAACGGTAATAAGAATCGTGAGAGAATAAAAGCCGCGAAGGCGGGCGAAGGAGTCGACGTCGCGGGGAGACGGAGAAGACACATTGGTCCGTGTAAGAGAAGCCCGCGGATGAATTACCAGTTTGATGGCCTTATAGAGATTCATGAGGTGAGGCGCACGGCGACAGGAAAGGTGGGCGCGAGGATATATATTTTTTTTTTTTTTTTTACATCGCAAGTCTCTCGCTCGCTCGATCTCGGTTATAGGCGACTAATGACAAAAGTGTGAGAAAGACGGAGGGGCCCGGGCGTGGTAAGCGCCGATGTCCCGCCAGCGTGGAGAATCGCATCTGCATTCCTGCCGAGCGGTACCCAACCCAACGACGGGCGCACAGTGGCAAGTAGGAACGGCGATAAAGGAACGGGAGAGTGTGAAGAGGGAGGAGAGAGGGATCGAGAGAATCCAGGTGTCTTCGCGGGTAAGCCAGGAGCGATAGCTACCGGTTCGCCGAAGAGTTATCCTATCCGGACTACCGCGACGGATAAACTTCACCAAATAAAACGTCGACACTCACCGGGAGATAAAATATGCAGTTTCCTCACCGAGCCGATATTCCACCGGGCATTCGATCTCGCACGGCCGAGACGCGATAACCGTGCAAAAACACTGTTCGATAGATTTTTCCGAGATTTTTTTATTTTTATTCTCTGTTGAAAAAATAAATAAAAATGTGAATTTTTTTTTTTTTTTTTTTTTTCTTCTGTTTGCGGATAAATTTTACGCGTCGACGGGGAACGAGGAAAAACACTTGAGGCCGAGAGATATAAACCTTCCGCCGAGAGCGCAGAAACGACACTGTCCTTTCTGTGTGGCAGCGGCAGCAGCAACGATTGCGAATCAGGCAACGCGCCGGGGGAAATACACTCGAGAGAGCGTATTTATTGCAGACGGTGTGTGCGTACTCGAGCGGGGCAACACGACTCCGCCTCGTCATCGGCGTCATCGTCATCTCTCGCCTCGGCTGCCTACGCAGCCGGAGGACACGCATTGACGGAATATTTGGTCAGACGCGAGAACCCGTTCGGAGCCTTTTCGGTGCCCACTTTATGGAGAAAGGTGAATTGCCTTCGTTGATACATAAAAAATTCGGTGACTATGCTAAAACGGCACTTGCTCCATTTTCTCATCGATACTCAAAATTCTGCGAAAATTTAATTCAATGAAATTTATTTTCTCCGTTATTTCAATGACATTTATTTTGTCAGTTATTTCAATGAAATTTGTTTCGTCAGTTAGTTCAATGAAATTTATTTTGTCAGTTATTTCAATGAATTTTATTTTGTCAGTTCTTTCAATGAAATTTATTTTATCAGTTATTTCAATGACATTTATTTTGTCACGCATAAAGACCATCTGTCGCTGTTTGTTGAACGCCAAACTGATTCGACGTACAGCGACATAAAAAAAGCACACCGATTACTCACTTAGAAAACGATTTATTAAATAAACAAACAACTAAATAAATTCAATGAAGAATGTCTACGAGTGCAATTGCCGACATTTCTTTATACTCCCGTGTAAATCTCGTTTGTTATTGTATGACTCATCGATTAAATTATAAGGCATGTACAATGCCCACAGATAAATATATCCAGTTCAATCCAATTACAGAATTTCCACCTCGATTTCTCCTACAATTTTTTTGAGGTAATATAGTGCTTTTTCTACTGCAAAAAAAAAAAAAAAAAAAATTGTAACATCCTTGCCCGATTTGCAGCAAGCTCTATCTTGGAGGTTCTCTCATGCCGCCGGTTTCCGCGGAGCTCCGATATTTTACGAGTTTACGGATATGCAGTTTTCTCGGTTAGATATAGCGTCGACGCGAGAGAGACGTTTACGAGTGGGCGTGGAACCTTACGAGATTGCGAGGAGACCGACAGGGACAGAAAGAGCCCGGCGAGCGATCGACAGTGATAAGAGCGAGAGAGAAGAGTGGAAAAAAAGGTATGAAAGGGGTGTCCCACTCCACTCGTTGGACCGGCCGCCAGTCGCCGATCCTTCTACGGCAACCCGCGGCACTCGCGCTCTCCGGACCCGACGATCGCACCGCAGCGATATCTCTCCGGCTGTTTGTGTTCTCCTGTGTGCCGCGGCGCGAAGCCGCGCTAAACCCATCGGGCCTCTCCGACGGGGAGTCCTCTCTCGCGACAAGATATTTAGAGTGTCGCGGGGCCCTACGGCGAACATGCGTTTCCGACTTGGCCTACGTGGGCAGGAGCCGGCATTGCGTCGAGGCGCTAGTTTTTCAGCACGTTTCTGTTCGAGCTATTCTATAAAAAAAAATAAAAAAATAAATAAAAAATAATAATAATAATAAGATACGATAACCAAAAATATACGACGCCGATGGGGAGTCTTCTCTCGCGACAAGATATTTAGAGTGTCGCGGGGCCCTACGGCGAACATGCGTTTCCGACTTGGCCTACGTGGGCAGGAGCCGGCATCGCGTCGAGGCGCTAGTTTTTCAGCACGTTTCTGTTCGAGCTATTCTATAAAAAAAAATAAATAAATAAATAAATAAAAAATAATAATAATAATAAGATACGGTAACCAAAAATATACGACGCCGATGGGGAGTCTTCTCTCGCGACAAGATATTTAGAGTGTCGCGGGGCCCTACGGCGAACATGCGTTTCCGACTTGGCCTACGTGGGCAGGAGCCGGCATCGCGTCGAGGCGCTAGTTTTTCAGCACGTTTCTGTTCGAGCTATTCTATAAAAAAAAATAAATAAATAAATAATAATAATAATAATAAGATACGGTAATCAAAAATATACGACGCCGATGGGGAGTCTTCTCTCGCGACAAGATATTTAGAGTGTCGCGGGGCCCTACGGCGAACATGCGTTTCCGACTTGGCCTACGTGGGCAGGAGCCGGCATCGCGTCGAGGCGCTAGTTTTTCAGCACGTTTCTGTTCGAGCTATTGTATAAAAAAAAAATAAATAAATAAATTAATAATAATAATAATAATAATAAGATACGGTAACCAAAAATATACGACGCCGATGGGGAGTCTTCTCTCGCGACAAGATATTTAGAGTGTCGCGGGGCCCTACGGCGAACATGCGTTTCCGACTTGGCCTACGTGGGCAGGAGCCGGCATCGCGTCGAGGCGCTAGTTTTTCAGCACGTTTCTGTTCGAGCTATTCTATAAAAAAAAAAAAAAAAATAAGAAAAAATAATAATAATAAGATACGGTAACCAAAAATATACGACGTCCGGGTGAGTTGGCGGTAGAGTTCGGAACATTTTTTATCTTGGTCCGAAGCCAGATAGTCCGAAGACTCGATAGCGGGAGGATTAGTCGCGCGATCTCGGATTTTTATGTCGACGTTGAGAGATACACTGGATTAAAAAAAAAACAACTTATTTCCGCGATATTCACGTGAGAGGGAACGTAGCAGAATGCAAGTGGTTTATTATTAGAAGCGGTTGAAAACGATGAGATTAACGAGAGGCAACCTCGCGGCTGCAGGGTAATCGATATCGACTAACGAGTATCGAATTATCCCGATCGACGAGGTAATCTCGCGATCACGTGGGCCCGATCGCGATCGATGCTAATTCGACTCGTCGGCGATAAACCTTCGCGCTTGTTTCCACGCGTAGCCGACAAGCGAGTTTCTTTAATTATAGAGCTTCCACGATAGACTCGGGCGTAATGCGCCTTTGGGCTGGCAGCGATGCTGCACAGTGGTTTTTAACACCTTTGCGGTGTACGCGGCGACACAGCATTTTTCACACCTATGCGCTCATAACTTGTGCCCACAAGAAATTTTTCCCACACTTGGTTTACGATGAATGTTATTGGGAAAAATATTTTCGCTAATTGTTAAGCATATTTCATCCAAGCAAACAGTTACCTCTCTTTTCTAAAAAGAAATCAAAGTAGCAGTAAAAGAACCAAAAGTAGTAGAAAAAGAAAAAAAAGTAGAAGTAAAAGAAAAAACAGAAAGTAGTAAAAGAAAAAATAGAAAGTAATTTAATTAAAAAATTACTTTTGTCTAATTATTTGGCATATTTAATATGCCAAATAATTTAATATGCCAAATAATCCCTAATGATTCCCTAATAACCCCACCAGTTTCCACACTGAGAAAAAGAAATAGTTGGATTAAGCAAATGCGCGTTGACATACGTTCAATGGTTATTTTATTGGTTCAACGAATATGTTTATAATCGATAAATTCTGAATAAATAGAAGCAAACAATCGTTTAAAAAACAATGCTTCATTTGTACCAAACAAATAACAACTGTGCACGTATGTCACCGTCACTTTTGGTTAAACCAACCAATTTTTTTTCTCAGTCCACTCTTCTCTAAAACAAAAAAATTTAACTGGTTTTAGAACCAAAGGCCTGCGACAATATTTGCCCGCCTACAAAATATTAATTCGACCTTCTTGGAGCAAAATCGACTTAGTTTTTTTTTCCTCCTGTGTACTTGATATTAATCCAATCTCCCGCGGCGATCGAGGTGCGCAAATTTCCACCGTACGGAAGCGATACGGAGCGTGGTTGAATGAAAAATGTATTTATTCGTTACCGATTACAGATAGATGCCCTTAATACGATTTTAATACGGTTGGAACGAGTTTAGAACCCACGGGTACGAAAGTCCCGCGACTTCCTCGTTCCAGTAGCACACCGCAGCCGTATTTGGAAGGATCGTGGAATTGTCGAGCCGGAGTGTGGGAAGATATATTCCTCGTAGCTCCGCCGCCGATCGGTACAATAGTAAAAGGTACGGGCATCGATGGGGCATCGTGTCGTGGGGAAGCACCGTCACGCTGTATTACTACTGGCCGCTGCTCACTACTGTGGATCCACTACCTTCCCAGTAGCAGTTCGATACTGGTTACGTACTCCGAGATACTGGCTCTCAGTGTTACCACGCTCGTCTGAGCGCAGCGTCGCTATTTCTACTTGCGGGCCCGACCGCCGATGCCGGTTTATCGCTGTTGCGGCCCCGTTTTAACCCGACGAACGCTTTACTCTCGGGCACACGTTACACATGAGGTGGGAGCGTGAAAAGTTGGTCACTGGCTGCCAGTCTTATTCCTAGCGTCGCGGCACTTGATCTGGGACAAGGACGTATCTACGCTCGCGATTTCTACTGTCATCCCGTGTCTTCGGGGTGACGCATGCACCCGCGGCTCCTCGAAGCCGACGCGGGGACTGCCCGAGACTTGGGGGGGGGGGGGGGGGGGAAGGGCCGAAGGCTGAATTGCGGCGCACGCAAGGGGAATCCCCATAAGGGCAACGGACGTGAAGAAATCATGAACCGGCATGAAGGAAATCGAGACGAGAAAGTCGTACGAGTTATTGAATATCAAAATTTCAGCCATTGAGACTCAACAACCGTGAAGATACGAGGAAGTTGGATAGTTTTTAATTCATTGAACGGAAGTCATGAAAATTTGTGGGATTTTGAATTTTCCTGCTGTTTGTAAATTTAAATACAATCTCATTTTTTTCGTATGCGTAATTGATTTTTTATAATGGCACTATTTGACTTTACTATTGCAACAGTTTAAATAAAGAGCTGTATTCATACCTCGACTGAAGTACTTGAAATCTTTACGCCTCTGAAGTTTTCTCTTTCCCTTATAATCTTACTATAATTAATTATTGCTCGCGCGGATCTCTTTATTTAGTACTGGAACGTAAGTAACTACTGCTGCGAGTGAAGCAATTAAATTCGATTAAATAGCGAGCGAGAACTTCAAAACTAAAGGAACAAAATTGACTTTTCTGCGTCTCTCCCCGGCTTCTCCGAAAATTAAATCAAGCCGGAACGTATAATCACCGGTCTGTTTTCCCGGCCGATCCGGCGCAGGCAAAAGAGCTCCCTCGTACGCGAGCCGATGAAAAGTCTCGAGATTAAAGACGGTAAAGTTGACTCGAACAATAGGGGATAACGTTGATAGGGATCGTTCGGTTTTTCAAAGCGTTTCCCATTCGCCTCGGCGCAGTATCGGAGGCCGCGTGTCACGGATACGTTTTTTGTTCCGCGCGAGCATAGTTGACGAAGAAGGCCGCGGAGGGTGAGCGAAACGGTGAAAGCCGGAGTCGGTTAAAAAAAAAAGCGAAAAAAACGAAGGAAAAAAATCCTCGAGAGAAAGAGAGCGAGAAAGCCGGGGGTTCCATTGTCTTGTCGCCGGCTCGTATGTCTTCCTGAACGTTGCGTCAGCATTGTTTACCTCTCTGGGACCTCGCCACGACGTTATTCCACACGACCCACTACACCGCTGCCTTCCTACACCCCCGCGTTATTGCGTCACCTTTAACGACAGTTTTACCTCTCCCCGTGACCCTTTTTCCCATCAATGCGCTCGCAAACACCTCGGGGTATCAAATTTTTTTCTCGAAATACATTGTCGGAACGCGCGAAGAAAAAAAAATGACGGCAACGTGAATCGGAATGCTTCCGGAGGCCGGCGATGGAAAATCTAGCGTCCGCGATCTTCCAGTGAGACACATTTCTGATTACCGTGGACTACGACGAAGAGCCGCTTCTCGGAAAATAAAACTTTCCCACCTGTAACTGCCGACGGGAAGGCGGGCTTGTCGCATTCCTCCGCAACTTATTTAGAATTTGTCGATTAATGCAGAAAAAGTTTAAAATTTTTTAAAATATCCGCATCGCGAAATTTGCACTTTTAGATATTCGAAGGCATTTTAGATTTTCTTTTTTAATTCCATCTGTCTATATTTTCACTATCTTGGTGGTAGAAAATACTATCATCGTTTACTCACTCGAAGATCACTCCAAAATTAAAAAATACTTGGTAAAAAATAAAATGCATTTCGAATGTCACTTGCAAAAAATAAAAGTAAAAGCTGAAGACTCCGTTCGGAAATGGGAGCGCGCGGGACGCGGATGACTTTCTAACAAGCTTCGTCGTGAGGTACTGACGATTATACGAAATAGCACGAAAGCTCGACCCCTCCTCTCGCGGGCTTCTCTTTTGCTTTGTATATAGGCGCACTGTCTGAATCAACGGGGCGCCTCGTTGCCAAGAATAACTCGGCCGTTCCCCACCGCCGTTTTATAAGAGAAAGAAAGAGCGAGATACGCCGCAGCCAAGACGAAAACCACCTAGCACGCATCGTTTACTCCCTCGCGCCTCGGCGCCGATATGCTAACCAAGCCCTCGTCGTTATAATTATATATGCATGTATGTAAGATCCCATAACAGCCTCTCGTAATTCTTCAATCTTCCGACGGAGCTAATGCGCTCAAAAGCTTTAAAAGTGATATCCCTTTGGTCCAAACGTCCTTGAGGTGGCTCCATTGATTTCTTTTCATTTTTTTCTCGATAATAAAAAAACATAAGAAAGCATATCCGACATTCGCGCCTCTGCATCGATTTTTCAAGTAAAAAAAATTCAAAATCATAGAAAATTCTGACAAAATTCGTGTAAATTCTAAAGTATCAAGGAATTCATTTAAAATAAAAAGTTGTCTGATTTTTTAAAACATAAAAAAAAAATCATTTGTTAATATTTTCTTGGCATTATTGTTATATAAAATCAAAGGTCTTGACATCATTATTACGGCTGATTTTTTTTGAGATTTTTAGCATGTCGCGAAGTACTGAAATTTTGATTGAATTAATCGTTTGGTTGGGAATACATGTCTGATGCAACATTAGTGAACAAAGGTAATCAAACAAAAAAAATCTCTTTGGAAACTCCGAGGTGGCAGAATTATACCGAGAAAAAAGACCACCTTGAAGCTTCTCTGTAATCATCAACCGAAACATATTTCTGTATAATCCTTGTTATCTGTGAAATGATAACCTTAATTTTGCACGAAGCGTTGAAGTATCGAGATGACTGTGTTCGAAACCCAGAAACACTGCAACATGCCGATTATCCTCGACGTGAAAAAAAAAAATACAACTCCGCATTCAACAGTGCGCGCCCGAATCGTTTATCCTGACTCGACAAGTGAGGTGGAGTGGAAACGAAACGAGCGGGGTAGCGGCATCTGACAGACGGATTGAAACGAGCGTAAAAGGGACACACAGGGTATCGAGTCCGCGAGTGCCCGACGATTAAATCGTAATTAGGTCAAGGTGAGCTGCCCGGAGTTTCGAGGTCGTCGACGTTCGTTGGGCGACTGCCGTTTTACCTCGAGGCCCGCCGGGTAGGATAATCGAGATACGTGGAATTGATTCCGCTTCGGTTGCGCGCCCTCGCTGTCCCTTTTGTCGGCTCGGGATGACACACGAGCGTGCAGGTAGACACGCCGGAGAAGATAGGAGGTCGCACCCACCTCGAGTGTTGTGGTCGTATGCTCAGTTGCAGTCCAATCTGCGCGGCCCAACCCACGCGTTAAAACCCCGTTTCCCTCGCGCTATTCACCCTCCATGGCTGGCGAGAGGCTCGAGAGCCCGTTCCGTACCACGAACCACCCTCCGGTTGCCCGACTGATATCGCCCGCCGCCCTCCACCGTTCGCGAGCCATTCCATCGCGTGACGAATGGCGTCGATTTAGCATCGGGACCAATTTGGGTCAAAGCTTTATTGGAAGCTCCAACCACGAATCTTCTCGTCCACAAACTCACCGAATATCAGCCCGACCGCACCAAAACCACTCTCCTCAAACTCTACCGCAAACCCTGCGGAATAAATAATTCATTTTCATCCGCTAATTTTCCGTTCGTCGAATTTTCACCGAAGCGAAGGACCATTTTGATAGCGCCGGACAGAGCTCACCATCGGCTTCGTGCCAAATGAATTTACATGCCGAATCGACGTTTCGATTCCACGAATAATCGAAACTAACGGGGCGAATGGGGAGGACAGGACACACACACACACACCTGCACACATACACACACTCTCGTTAAGGCCGAGAGGCAGCCCGCTGATATCTCGTTGGAAAATTGGCCGTCGAACTTCTAATTAAGGTCTTGGCCGTATTCCGAGAACGCCCGTGGGCTCGCCTCTCCTTCTCTGCCTCCCGTTCCGATATCCAAGCCGCAGACGCGGTAGCCAGAACCCTATATACATCGACATATATATGTACTGTGACGTGACATTTCGCGTCCCGTCACCCCGCACGGTTTTGGTCGGGCAGTGGGCCGGATTTACGGCCCTGAGTACGCCGCTCGTCATACCGGCTCGTTCATCGGCTCGCCGAGAAGGATTTTCTTTTAATTTTATTTATTTTCTTTTGTTTTCTTTTATTTTATTTCTTTCGCCTCGGCTCTTTTTCTTTTGTTGTTGTGGCGTTTTGAAGTTTTTTTTTTTAAGGTCACGAGGGAGTCTTGCGACTCTCCGACCCGATCGTCGGGCGGTGTCGCCCTCGGTCGTGCCCATCGGGGAGATTGGCCTAAGTGGGCCGGAGAATCTCCACTCGTCAAGCAGGCGGAAGCAGAAGATCCGCTTCCGTGGAATAGGAGGCCGGAGGGACGCGGTTTGTGACCGATATACAGTGTTTTCCCGTCCCTCCCGACTACACGGCCTGGAGCCGTTCCTGTCCCGTCGAATCCACGGACGCCGCGGACCGCTCATCACGGCGCCTCTACTTGTGGGATTACGAGGAAAGGATTTGCACGAGGTGCAGTTATGTGGCGTAATTATGTGGCGTATCGTGTGGGCCCACCGCGAAGGAAAAGGGACGCCTTAACTTCGCGAGGGAGGCCTCCCCTCGTGTTCATCTTGCCCCACCGGATCCTGGGAGGAAGGAGTCCGTGGACGTCGACAATCATCGCTGCGAGCGGAAGATTCTCGCGGGTAGCGGGGCACGGCCGGAGGAGAAACCGGTTCCTTCCGGCGTCTTAGCCGTTTAGCGTAGGCTAGATTCGGGAGTCGCGAGAGAGGGGGAAGCGCTAGCGCGGACTGTCCAGGGAGCGCGTTAATTTATTCGGCAGTCGGTGATCGAGTGCGGTGACGAGTGGCAGTTTTGGCGAATTCTTTGGATTATCCTCCCGGGCTGTTCGCACACCGGTAAGCTTCCGTCTCTCCCAAATACTCTGTGTTCGCCGGGGATGCCGAATCCGGACCCAATTTTATTTCTATTGTATCGATTATGTTGCGTAGCTCCCCTGTATCTTTTGAGTTTTTCTTTTGTCTTGTCTTTATTCGATTTTCTCGCGCTTGTCGCCGCGGGCGACGTATTGGGTCCGGTCAAGTATGTCCGGCGAGGTTTTCGCGCTGGTCTTTTCTTTCATTCGCTTTATCTGATATACTTTGTTTTCTCTCGGCTATTTTTCTCCCTGTTATAATTTCTTTATCTTTCCGGGTTTATCTAATTGTTATTTCGTAATTTTGCGTATCTTTCGGCTACATTCTATCCTCGGCTCTATATCGCGTATCGCAATTAGAACATTCACGCGAGGACGTTCATCGCGTTCGTCCTGGTTAGATGGCTATATTTCGCGACTTTATTTCGAACATCGGCTATAGTTCGCGACATTATTTCAAACCTCGGCTATATCTCGCGAACTTTCTTTCGAGCATCCGCGAGATGACTTTCGTCACCTTCGCAAATTGCGATCGGCTACATCTCGCGAATTGTATTATATCGAGGCTAAGTCGATTTCGCCGGTTACATGGGCTACATTTCATCATGCGAGACAAAGGGGCGGCAAGCGAGTCGTTCAGCGTTCGTTAGGCCGTTCGGCCGCGTGTTGGCTATCTCGCGCGTAAGGGTCACGGGCGCGCCGTGTTTACATCGGGCGGCCCGTGCCGAGAACCTTCTCGACTACCTCGGCTATCTGGCGTACTAGCTGTGCTATAGCGACCGTTTTGTCTTTGTATTTTTCTTTTCTCTCGCGTCCCGCGTAACGGTGAATCGGCTATATAAAGGATAGAATTGATCTGGCAATCGCAACACCGTTTCGTGACTCTATCTCTCTCGAATATTTTTGAGTTTATTAATCGTCGTAGTAAATGCCGTATTTTCCGTCTCGGTCACATTTAATTTCGGCAATGTATCTTTTTCGGCTACCATTAATTTTGGCATTAGTTTATCTATCGACTACATTTCATTTTGACAATAGTTCTCTCTTTTCGGCTACATTGCTTTTGGATTGTCTCCGGGATTTATAACAAATTTTGTCTACGGTTGTGCTGAAATTATGTTGTCGAATGTCGAATAAATCAAAAGATTATTATATTGTATTTGGTCACTCGCCCGTCCACCCCCCTCTACCAGTGTCTCCCAGGTGGGCTGAGCTAGTCGGAGTCTCGCCGGCCCTACCTTTTTCCCCGCTTTCCCCTAGTCCTTCCCGTAATTTGCCGCGAATTAAAATAAAATGCCGTTCTTCGAGCGGTGGTATTTAGGTACCTGGCGCCCAAATCGCGCGTAAAGAAGTGGTCTCCACCCTGCCCTGCGGGAGGGGCTACGCCCGGTCAGTCCCTTGATAATGCGTAATCTCGTCGTGGGTTCGATCCCCGAGAACCGGCACCGAGCGGGGAGAGCGGATTTTTTTTTCGGAGAGTTGGGGCCGTAGTGTACGAGAGGTGAAAATTCTCGCTACAAAATGGCGCCCAACGTGGGGCTCCACGAGTGACAATTATTAGCTTGAGGTTGCGATTGCCAGAAATATCGGTGTTGTTGTCGACTTTAGAGTCGAAAGATAGCGTACTATTATTTTTTTTTTTTTTTGGACGACTAGTTCGTCGAAGTATGGATTGTCGTTAAGCCTAATCCGCAAACAAAGCGGGGAACCGCTTACTCGCGTGCGACCTCCCCTTCGCGCGAGTTAATCCTCTGTTGTTCGATTTGAGGAATTACAGGCTTATCGTTCTCACGCTTGCCTTTGTCCTCTGTATTATTATCCCTCGCTGCTGTGAAGCGCGAGGTGTAAATATTTCGTGTTTTTAGTTGTAGTAGCCTGTTGGTGGGCACCTTACAATATTAATCCTCTCCGCTGAATAGCGAGAGAGGTAAACACTTCCTTTGGTCGTTTGGTGTGACTCGATCGACAACAATATTTTTTTTTGTGCGGGACTTTGTTTTCCTCGTACCGCCTAGCTTGGCGAGAGAATTTCGCCGAAGCTCGAGTCCACGGGGAGCTTTGTTTTTTTTTTCCTGTTCGCGTACCTTCTTCCATTCCGTCCTTGTTAATTTTATTTTTTTTTGGTTTCGTCTCGTGTCTTCTCCTCCTTCTCTTGGGCGCTCCGATCTTTCCTGGCTCTATTTTCGGTCTCGGCTCTATCAGCTCGCGCCTTACGGTGATATCTTAACCGGCTTTACTAACGCATTCACACGGTTTTCAGCATCACTTTTTTTTTTGTTGCTACCGCACACCTTTTTTTTTTTTGGCTATATAACGCCCGCGTTCTCGGCTACATACCCGGGCAAGGAGCACCTCCGCGATCGTCATACGACATGTCGCCACCGCCAGACAGCACGTCGCGAGGCGATCGAGACGACGACTCGCTATCTTCATCGTCGTCGATCGAGATACTCGACTACGAGCCGGACGACGAGGTCTCCACGAGCGTCCATCCCATCGCGTCGAACGGGTTACTCCACGAGCCCTCCTTCGTACACGTGAACGAGTTCGAGGACGTGTCGACGGAGGAAGAGGCCACCCCGCCCCCGTCTCCATCCGCACCACGTGCCGGGGCGCGCGAGGAAAACTACGATCCCATCGACGAAGATGCGTTATTGGCCGGATCGGAATCCGAGTTGGACGTCGACCCAATCCCGGAGAATCTCGACCGCGAGAGCGACACCGACAGCGTTCTCTCGGAGGACTCGGTCCTTGAGGAGCTGCTCAAGCACCGCGACGCACAGGAGGCCATCGGTATCGACGCCAACCCGATCTGGGACCCCATCCGCCCTCACGCCCGGGAGTTCGCGGCATTATTCGCCATGAAGCCGTCCATAGCCTCCGATTTGGCCAGGCAGGTGATGGCCCTCTCTCATCGAGGGGCCGGGTACTGCCCCATCGCTGAGGGATTGGCTCCAGGGACCCGTGAAGCGGCCGCCTGCGACGTCCACGACTTCCACCTACCGGTGAACTTCGCCATCCAGGCTACACCGGTCTATTGGGCGGACCGAGCTGACGCTACCCCGGTCCTGGTAGAACCCGCGGAACCCGACATCCCGGCGACTACAGTTATCCGACCCAGCGCGACTGTCGCCACGCAGACCGCGGAAACACCGGCGAGTAGGGATGTGGGAGTGCAGACCGATCCTCCGGTGCCTCCCCAACCCCCAGCAGACCCAGTGCCAAGTAGCCCGGGACCATCCACCACTTCCATGGACACGGAGGCTGTCCCCGGACCACGCTACGGCCGCTGTTTTAATTGCGGTAGCTCGGAACACCCCAAGAAGAGGTGCCAACTGCCGAAAACCCGGCACTGTAACCGTTGCGGACATCCGGGGGTATCCGTGCGTGAATGCCCGTTGCACGGACAGGATTGGAGGGCGCGTGGGCCCTGGGTACCCCAGCAGGGGCGGAACGTCCCTCGGGACGAGATATTAGAGCGCCCGCGACCGCAGCCCCCCAGAGAGCCTACGAGCTACCCCGGAGGCCCGTCGTACCCCCTCGGGCACCGGGTCAACGAATCGCGTCATCGCCCCCGCGAAGACGACGAATGGCCCCCTCATCACCACACCGAGGAGTACCCGCCACAACGCCGCCGACGTGGTGAGGACGACGACGGGTTTGCGCATCGCCGCGGCGAAAATTATCCGCCGCAACGCCGCCCACCAAGAGAGGACGAGTGGTAGTTCGGGCACTCCACATTTTTTTTTGTGTGCGACAATTTATTTTTTTTTTGGGGTACACCCCCCGCTCGGACATTCGGCATCGGCTACATACCCGAACGACAAGTCCCGCTATTTATTTTGTATTTTTTTTATGGGCAGGGACAATTAAAAGGAACCTCCCCTTAAGTCCCAACGACAGGCGAAGAAGCCAAAAATAATATTTTTTTTTGTTGTTGTTTTGAGGTCAACCCCGTTTTATTTTATTTTTTTTTTGTTTTTTTTTTTGGCAGGGAAAATTAAAAAGAACCTCCCCGTAAGACCCAACGACAGGCGAACAAGCCAAAAGTATTTATTTGGTTTTTTTTTTATGAGGTCAATTCCGTTTATTATTTTTTTTTTTGTTGGGTGATTTTTTTTTGTGGGCCGGGAAATCCAAATGAACCTCCCCGTAAGACCCGGTGACGGCCGATCAGCCAAAGATTTTTTTTTGTTGTTGTTATTTTAGAGGTCATTTTATTTATTTATTTATTTTATTATTATTTTTGGGGCAGGTAAAACGGCAAAATGCCTACCCCGTAAGACCCTCGAGCGCCAAAGGAAGCAGACTACTTAGGCTAATTACCATAATTATCATTTGTTGCTCTCTATCTCATCATTGCTATATTCGGGTAGCTTATTAAAACCCCACCAACACGCTATCGTTATTATTCTGTTCGGCTACATAAACGTGCCATCGAAATATATTAAGTGTTTCAAAAGTATGATGTTGTGGCTCAGTAATTTTTTTTTGGGGAGTATCGCCGAATTAGGCGGTCCTTCGCGGTTTGCGGATTCTTTCCTTCGTTAGATTCCCTTCGATTTCGTGCAAAAAGACCAGACCTGCACAGGGTGGAGCATAACGCTTATTGCGAGGACGGAGGTGTTTACCTGGGCTCCGAGACGGAGTGGCGCCGGTGTGTTTTATTTGTTCCAGCCCGGGAGGCATGGCCGCCGGTCTGCTGTTCGCCAGGCCGTGCGGAGGAAACACCTAGAGAGACAGGAGTCCACGGCAAGGGCCGATAAGCGACAAAGGATTCAACGAGCGCCGTTCGGAAGCCGGCATTCCCTGGGCAACCTTTGGGGAGGGGGCTTTGTGACGTGACATTTCGCGTCCCGTCACCCCGCACGGTTTTGGTCGGGCAGTGGGCCGGATTTACGGCCCTGAGTACGCCGCTCGTCATACCGGCTCGTTCATCGGCTCGCCGAGAAGGATTTTCTTTTAATTTTATTTATTTTCTTTTGTTTTCTTTTATTTTATTTCTTTCGCCTCGGCTCTTTTTCTTTTGTTGTTGTGGCGTTTTGAAGTTTTTTTTTTTAAGGTCACGAGGGAGTCTTGCGACTCTCCGACCCGATCGTCGGGCGGTGTCGCCCTCGGTCGTGCCCATCGGGGAGATTGGCCTAAGTGGGCCGGAGAATCTCCACTCGTCAAGCAGGCGGAAGCAGAAGATCCGCTTCCGTGGAATAGGAGGCCGGAGGGACGCGGTTTGTGACCGATATACAGTGTTTTCCCGTCCCTCCCGACTACACGGCCTGGAGCCGTTCCTGTCCCGTCGAATCCACGGACGCCGCGGACCGCTCATCACGGCGCCTCTACTTGTGGGATTACGAGGAAAGGATTTGCACGAGGTGCAGTTATGTGGCGTAATTATGTGGCGTATCGTGTGGGCCCACCGCGAAGGAAAAGGGACGCCTTAACTTCGCGAGGGAGGCCTCCCCTCGTGTTCATCTTGCCCCACCGGATCCTGGGAGGAAGGAGTCCGTGGACGTCGACAATCATCGCTGCGAGCGGAAGATTCTCGCGGGTAGCGGGGCACGGCCGGAGGAGAAACCGGTTCCTTCCGGCGTCTTAGCCGTTTAGCGTAGGCTAGATTCGGGAGTCGCGAGAGAGGGGGAAGCGCTAGCGCGGACTGTCCAGGGAGCGCGTTAATTTATTCGGCAGTCGGTGATCGAGTGCGGTGACGAGTGGCAGTTTTGGCGAATTCTTTGGATTATCCTCCCGGGCTGTTCGCACACCGGTAAGCTTCCGTCTCTCCCAAATACTCTGTGTTCGCCGGGGATGCCGAATCCGGACCCAATTTTATTTCTATTGTATCGATTATGTTGCGTAGCTCCCCTGTATCTTTTGAGTTTTTCTTTTGTCTTGTCTTTATTCGATTTTCTCGCGCTTGTCGCCGCGGGCGACGTATTGGGTCCGGTCAAGTATGTCCGGCGAGGTTTTCGCGCTGGTCTTTTCTTTCATTCGCTTTATCTGATATACTTTGTTTTCTCTCGGCTATTTTTCTCCCTGTTATAATTTCTTTATCTTTCCGGGTTTATCTAATTGTTATTTCGTAATTTTGCGTATCTTTCGGCTACATTCTATCCTCGGCTCTATATCGCGTATCGCAATTAGAACATTCACGCGAGGACGTTCATCGCGTTCGTCCTGGTTAGATGGCTATATTTCGCGACTTTATTTCGAACATCGGCTATAGTTCGCGACATTATTTCAAACCTCGGCTATATCTCGCGAACTTTCTTTCGAGCATCCGCGAGATGACTTTCGTCACCTTCGCAAATTGCGATCGGCTACATCTCGCGAATTGTATTATATCGAGGCTAAGTCGATTTCGCCGGTTACATGGGCTACATTTCATCATGCGAGACAAAGGGGCGGCAAGCGAGTCGTTCAGCGTTCGTTAGGCCGTTCGGCCGCGTGTTGGCTATCTCGCGCGTAAGGGTCACGGGCGCGCCGTGTTTACATCGGGCGGCCCGTGCCGAGAACCTTCTCGACTACCTCGGCTATCTGGCGTACTAGCTGTGCTATAGCGACCGTTTTGTCTTTGTATTTTTCTTTTCTCTCGCGTCCCGCGTAACGGTGAATCGGCTATATAAAGGATAGAATTGATCTGGCAATCGCAACACCGTTTCGTGACTCTATCTCTCTCGAATATTTTTGAGTTTATTAATCGTCGTAGTAAATGCCGTATTTTCCGTCTCGGTCACATTTAATTTCGGCAATGTATCTTTTTCGGCTACCATTAATTTTGGCATTAGTTTATCTATCGACTACATTTCATTTTGACAATAGTTCTCTCTTTTCGGCTACATTGCTTTTGGATTGTCTCCGGGATTTATAACAAATTTTGTCTACGGTTGTGCTGAAATTATGTTGTCGAATGTCGAATAAATCAAAAGATTATTATATTGTATTTGGTCACTCGCCCGTCCACCCCCCTCTACCAGTGTCTCCCAGGTGGGCTGAGCTAGTCGGAGTCTCGCCGGCCCTACCTTTTTCCCCGCTTTCCCCTAGTCCTTCCCGTAATTTGCCGCGAATTAAAATAAAATGCCGTTCTTCGAGCGGTGGTATTTAGGTACCTGGCGCCCAAATCGCGCGTAAAGAAGTGGTCTCCACCCTGCCCTGCGGGAGGGGCTACGCCCGGTCAGTCCCTTGATAATGCGTAATCTCGTCGTGGGTTCGATCCCCGAGAACCGGCACCGAGCGGGGAGAGCGGATTTTTTTTTCGGAGAGTTGGGGCCGTAGTGTACGAGAGGTGAAAATTCTCGCTACAGTACATATATATATATTTATCTTTCTCTTGGTACTCCGCGGACCTTGCGCATCCTCCGTTTCTATCGTTTTTGACCTTTGATCTATTTACAGAGTAAGTAAACGTGGAACCGGAGTGCAGAGAGACAGGGTGGGATCGCGAGAGAGTTACCTTTAGCTATAACTCGTACGGTTTAGAGCTCACTTCGTAGTTCATACCTACGTATATTATATATATATATATATATATATATATATATATATATATATATATATGTGTATATGTATCCGGTGCAGAGAGCCGAGCTTATGAGTATTTCCAGCGACGTTAGTCACCGTGGCTCGGAAAACTCACCGTCGTCGCTGATCTCCAGGTTCGTATAGCTGTCCCAGTGCAGGATGGGGTCGTGATGGGCCGAGGCGTGCGGCACGGCGGGCGTCGGTGCCGGTACTGGGCCGTCCTGGCGTCTCGCGTCGGTCGCGAAATACAATGTCACGACACTGTCGGTCGGACATCGGGGATCCTGACAAGCCACGTCCAGCTCTGAGCGCGGAAACGACACTACGTTCTCCGTTATGACGCAGGTGTGGAACTATATTTAAAATAGAAAAAAGCATGGATCAGCGATAAGATACGGGTGACACACGGATGGCGATAAAGGAAAGTGGATAAAAAATTATTCTATACGGATTGTCGTAAACTGTACATAGTTTGTGTGTGTAGTTGCCAGGACGAAACTTTTGAGATTTAAAAAAAAATTTTTTGTTGACAAATTGTAAATAATATGACAGATCAGTGACTGTAAAGAAGGAAAATGAAGGGGGATGCTGAGAACGGGGTTCTTTGAAAATCACATCCAAGTCTGCATACGATGCACGCATAAAAAATAATTTGTCCAATAAAATATATGCTTCTGTATGTTCAATTCTGTTCTTTGAAATAATTTTGTTTCCTCATAGAGGAAACTATGTCTCAGGATTTTTTTTTGGAGCTTTCCATGTCAAAGGTCTTAAAATAGTCTAAAACATCGAGAAAGAGGTTTTTAGCTGGCATCCGGATGTATATGTGGGTGTGTGACTGATATGCATAGTTTAAAACGGCTACAACTCAGAAACGGTTTTGAAATTTGGTTCACTAGTAGAGTTGTCATGTCGCTTGGTTCAGTGCCATTTTCATAAAGATTGAAGCCAAATTCAAGATTTTATGTAATTTCGAACTTTTCGAAAAATGTGTGTTTTACGCCAGACACCAGTTTCTGAATCAATTATCACGCGAGGACAAAAATGAGTTACAGTTTTGTAATCAGCCGTGAAGAATAGATTAAACATTGGCTCAAAACAACGAAATCCGCAAATTTCAGTTTGCTATTTCCTAGAATAAATATCGCGGTCAATTTTGACGGTTTCAATTGTATGACATTTAAACATTTTTTTATGTTACGAAAAGAAGGTGCTAAATGATTTGCACATGGCTTCTAAAATTTTCCATGTTGGACAAAAAAAAAGAAAATTTGTAATAATCACCTGAAGCGAGAACATGACCTCCCGGCTCTGTTTGGAGTAAACCCTGTGATAGCATTTTACGAGAATGTCTCCCCTGAGCCGTAGGCCACCGAGATTGATGGTGAACTCCCGTGCGTTTGTGACCGAGTACAGATCCGAGGTGTAAACAGGTGTGAGGCCCTCGTAAACTTTTAGAAAAGCTCGACATCCCGTTGGCTCGAAGAGCGGCACACCGAGAACTGTTACGTGTGTGAGATACAGCGGCGACGGGCTTATCCTCAGAGATCCGGCGAGAAGACCGCTGAAGTACTCGACGTACCTGCGAATCAATTTAACTCATTAACGTCTTGTAGTATCACACGTGAGGCGCGCTCGCACAAACCACACGAGACTCCGAAAGATCGTTATCATCGACACGACACGTCGCGCGAGAGCAAACGGGAGAGATTACCGATAACGGCATTTTTATAAAACCCAGTGAACATCGATATTAACGCAACGATATGCTAATGCGATATGGGATGTTACATTCCGAACAAAGTCGAGCTGAAAATATCGCCTTCGGGGTAGTCGATCGCACGTCGTTACCGCATCATTATCGTCATTATCTCGGCACAACCGATAATCAGCGTCTGCGTGCGTTACGCGGAACGATACGAAATACGTTTCGAGGTCAATTTTTCGATTAACCAACCTCGGGGAGGTTCCCGTCAGTCGGAGTCGGCGAATCATCGAACGAACAAAAACGTTTTCGCTACATTGAAATCGCCGTAAAATTATATGTTTTCGATGGTTCATCTTAACGAAACGAAAGCAAAAAAATAATTAAGTTCGTCACGTAATTTCATCTCGACAAACGTTCGTGACTTTTGAAATTAATGACCAATTTCTTTATGATAGGTAATTTGTTTTTAACTGCTCATTTCCGTTGACCGCTATGAATAATGCCAATAATAATAACAATAATAATAATAATAATAATAATAATAATAATAATAATAATAATAATAATAATAATAATAATAATAATAATAATAATAATAATAATAATAATAATAATAATAATAATAATAATAATAATAATATTTATCAACGTCCCGACGACTTTGTAACTGAGTTGTTTTCCGGAAGTAAAATTCGCAGCATTTATCGCTATTTTCACTACGATAACATTGATTTGTGATTTGATGAAGTGGATTGTACCTGCGATGTGAGGGTACGTGAAGATTTCCAATTTTGTCGTCGAGGAACCTTCTCATGGCGAATCTATCCAGCGCTTGATCCCTTCCGCCGCATATACTGCTGTAGTTCATATACGCCGATACCGCAACTCCGAGGCGTTCCTTTCCGCCTCTGCAAAAAAGACGAGTCGACGAGTTTCGTTATTACACACTCGGTCTATTCATCGTCCGAAATTAAATCTGCGTAATTATAGTCGCTGTACACAGTAAAAAATCATTTCGTAAAATCGGAATACGAAGTTTCGTAAAAATAATTTTGTTAAATAAGTGACAAACTCGTTTGTTCAGATTTGAATATTACAAACCTGCCTTTTTATTTCTCGTGCAATTAACAATTTTTGTTTGTACTTTTGTTTGTAAAACTAGAAAATTAACAAATAAAAAATTGTGCACGTTTGTGGACAATGAGTTGTAAAAAGTACACATTTTTTTTTACTGTGTACAGTTGTCCGTGCCATGCGCAAGCACGACCGAAAATCGCGACGTCTATTTATCATTGTATGGAGCTCACTTGGCGTGAAGGACAACGACGCGGTTCGGCGCGGCGTTGAGCCAGGAGTCCAGCTCCTTGCAGAGGGCGCAGAGCCTCTCCAGACTCGGTGCCAAGCCCTGCGGCCAACCAACTTCACGAGTGTTCGACTCCCCGTTACGTCCCGGTGACGATAAATTAAAGATCTGCGAAACAAAAAAAAAAGAAAAATTATACATACATATATACATACACAGATATATATTCAGATATCAGCAATAAAGACCGGGCGTTTATTGCGCTTCCTAGTACACAGCGCGTATAAAAGGCAAAGATTATTTAATAGCTTTGGGTATGAGGGGGCTGTTTCGTGAAATTACGATCGTAAACCGGCGGTTAATGCAAGTGGAAATTTGCGGTGTGAATTCATGGAGTCACCCCGACCTTCTGCCAAAGTCAATTTTCTGCGGAGGCCGGGCCGAATGCGTTAAAGCAGAAGCGGCCCGGTGGATGGACGCCGCTACTAATGTCATCCGGCCGTTGATTAATGTGACGCGAATTACCATGTAATTGTCGGCGTGCTTTCCTCGCAAGAGCGTCGTGGCGTGTTCAAGGACCCCCTGAGCATCTTCCCTGTACCACAGTGCGATGATCCTCTCGGTGACGTAGCAGAGCTCCATTACCTCGCTGACGCGTCCAGCCTTGCCCGATCCCGTGCTCGAGGCGTCCGCACCGACGCCCGGCGTCCTTGAAGACGACGTCGTCGTCGACGCTTTCTGTAACTGAAAGAGGAAAAAATGAATTAATAAAAATTAAAAAAAAACGATAAGATTAGCATAATGTTAATGTCTTTATCATCGAGGTTTATCGCTCCCGCAGGTAGCTCAAAGACACCTTGGAGAACACGGGAAAGTAACGAATCCACACGATGATGATCTTTCCCATGGCGACGACGGCCCGTGGGAGCCGAAATTACAGTCGATCTGCATGTATGTTTAAGCTAACGATCGCGTGGCGATCGAAGCACTCGGTCTTTCTTAAAATTAACAAACTTTTTTTGTCGTTCTGTAGGAACAAAATGATCCATAGATCACGATAAATCTTTGCTCTCAGTGATTTTTGCATTCCATTATAGTGATTGTTATTGTTTTATCCGCGATATTCATGATCGCGGCTCGGAGAGCGGAGGTTTTATTTAATCGATCGATAGATCATGATTTTTTTTTTTTTTTTTTAGGATTTATTCGATGTCGTTTTATTTCGCGAGGATGTAACGCAGGGATAGACGACCGGACGGTCGGTAGCGCGCGACGATACTGAGGATGTGGAGCGCAAGCCTCTACGCAGCATATTTCGTGCACTTTGCGCAAGATAGACGGATACGTTTGCAAAGTAGCGGGTAATTTTGTTCGTGCGAATCGCGTCGGACAGACGGATGGAGATGGACATAGACTGGGAGTAGATTTTATAGAAGTCGCTCGTTACGCGAGTTGCGCCGGTCACTACTACTGTGCCGATCCAGCCGAGAGACCGAGGTCCCTCCGCTGATGTAATAACGATACATACATGCATATGCATTTATGCGACCGTGTGGGAAGACGATGCAGGAATATCATAACCGTTTGCGTGCATGCATATGGATCGAGAGGAGCGCTATTTGCGATGCAACGAATTTTGAATCTTTTTCTGGCCACCCGGCTCGAAGTATGCCTGCGGACCAAACAACGTTTTAACACAATATCTTTTTTTTACATTATTCGACCATTTTTTAACATTTTTTTAATAACGTTTTTTAGACAAGTTATGACCATTTTTTTGTAATTAAATTTAATACAACGGGCTGAAAAGGGTTTGACGAATAAGCTTGCATACCGAAAATGCATTTCATAGGGGAGAGCGGGGCAACATGGGACAGTGGGGCAAAATGGGACAGTGAGAGCAAAACTCAATTTTCCAACAATTTTTGGATGCCCCAACGATACAGGCGGATTTTTAACCCCGTTTTGACCCACGGACGACCGTCACCCCAATCTAAAAGTTGTTGTAAAATTGCGTTTTGTCTCATTATCCCGTTTTGCCCCGCAGGGCTATTTTGCCCCGCTCTCCCCTATGTAGAAGAGTGCAAATTTCGTTGCAATACGAAGTCTGTTTGGAAAATCATTGTGTTTCCGGACGGAACAGACCCACAGACGTACGGACGGATGAAAATTGAAGAAGGCGTTTTCCAAATTCTGGGACATGCAAAAAATGTTTTTGAACCATAACATGACAAACTGCACCCAGAAAAATAATTTATTTGACGGCCACCGTTTATTTGGTTTAAGTAAAATATTTAATTGTTTTAAATAAATATTCATTTCATATAAGTAACTATTTACTTAATTTAAATAAATGTTTATTTAAATCAAATAAACGGAGGCAGTCAAATAATTTTTTTTTCTGGGTGTACTTTTGGATTACAATTTCTCTCGTTACGTTTTACCACGTACGCGATGAGAAAGTAAAAAAAAAAAATCGGATTACATTAGTGAAATCCACGATTGCCCCCAGCGGTTGGGATAGAAAACGATTCTCAGAGTCTGGCGGCGCTTGTCCCGGTGAGAAATGGACGAGGCTTATATTATATCCCCTCGCGTATGCAGGCGGAGAGCTCTCGCGTCTCCATATAGAGAGGCTCGCTTCGTATGGGAATGACAGCAACGAGGATCAGGATGGATTCGGTTTGAATTCGTCCGGGATACTTGGTACGCGGATCTCGTGGTCTCCATCAGTGCCAGCATCACCGTTGTGCGCGCAAGTTACGACACACGTGTATATAAAGCGCTCTCTTCTCTCCTCCGGCCGCACAGCTACCGAGTACGCTCTTATGTCACGTCGCCTCTCGCGGCTGCACGCTCATTCGCATCCCAAACCATCACGCCGAGTGTGTCATTGTTCAAGTCGCCAATGTAGATTTCTATCGGCAAGACGCTTAACTTTGAGTGTAGAATTCGTTATCGCTACGCTGTACATAAAACCGACGACAAGGTTAGACATCGAAGTCTAGAATTCAGGTGCGGATCGCTCCTTCCTCTGTTCACGACTCTTCAAGGTTTCGTAAGTCTTTGTTCGCCGTTCGTGCGGACCGAACTTACGTCGCACCTCGTTATTTTATTCTCATCGTTACCGGGGCCGTGTGAAGCGGAGTCAATCGGTAACAATATCTGTAATTCATTTTTCTGTCAAGGCTCTTCACGTTTTTTGGCTGGACGAAAATTATTTGTGGTTGAGAGCAGTATGAAGCAGACTCGGTCGGTAAGAAAATCTGTAATCCATTTTTCTTTTAACGCTCTTCAATTTTGTCGGCTCAACGAAAATTATCAACACTAATAATTTACCCTGCAATAGAAGAGTTTAATACTCTTGAAAAAAAAAAAATTAAAATTAATTACAGGTTTTGTTACAGACCGAGATCGGGCGTGGCCGCAGAGATGAGATCTCACATCGTTTTAAGGGAATACGTCACATGGTCGCCGTTTCTTAATGGTGGGGGGTGGTAGGGACATGTTACTAGCAGTAGTTCCGCTCTATGTACCTATATACACCGAAAAAAAGGTTTGGTAATATCAATCTAAGCTGCAGTTGCGGGTGGCGAAAGAAATATTTGGTCGATTGAACAAAATGTTTGTTAAATCCAAGTAACTATTTGTTGAAGCAACTAAATATTCGGTCAAACTACTAAATATTCGGTCAAACTACTAAATATTCGGTCAAACTACTAAATATTCGGTCAAACTACTAAATATTCGGTCAAACTACTAAATATTCGGTCAAACTACTAAATATTCGGTCAAACTACTAAATATTCGTTCAAACTACTAAATATTCGTTCAAACTACTAAATATTCGTTCAAACTACTAAATATTCGTTCAAACTACTAAATATTCGTTCAAACTACTAAATATTCGTTCAAACTACTAAATATTCGTTCAAACTACTAAATATTCGTTCAAACTACTAAATATTCGTTCAAACTACTAAATATTCGTTCAATCAACTAAATATTTCTTTCGATTGACCAAATATTTCTTTCCCCATCCGCAACCGCAGCTTAGTTTGATATTACCAAACCTTTTTTTCGGTGTACAGATTCGAAGCTCCTTCAACTCGTTATATCTTCGAAAATCTGTGGGCACAGCTCGTTTTTATTTTTTTAATGCGTTTCTAATAATGTTGTAATGCTAGTTTAGAAAAGAAATTCTAATAAAGTAGTCTGGAAATATATATTTTTTAAAAAAGGACGTTGCTTTTCATGCGGCACCATATGCAGCTCATGCTAATTGACATAACTTCAAGCACATGTAACTCAGAATCCATGTGGTGAAAAAATGATTAGAAATTCTTTTTAAAAAGCCGAATACGTATGAATATTTTCAAAATTTTATGTAATGTTCGATAATTCGGTTTTCTTTATGTTAAAATTTATTTAAAACCGCAATTTTCAAACATTACATAAAATTCTGAAAAAATTCATGTGTATTCAGAAAAATTGACTAATCATTTTCGTAAAAAAAAATTAGGTTGCCCGGTAATTTATTGCTCAATTTTTTTTTTCAATAATTTGTTAATAACATTTTGGAATTATAATTACGCAAAACTAATCTTTTCAGCACCTTTGATATGCCCGATATTTTAAAGATTTTTATTCCATCGAGAAGTGTCAGTAATCTCTCTCATTCCTCTCTCGAACTTAAGTGGCTTCACACATGACGCAAGAACCACCTTGAGAGTCTCGAAGAGAATAGGAAAGGCGGTATTACCGACTTCCCTATTATTCCCTATATAGGTGTTACCGACCGAGCTCAAAGATGGCGGACGGGAGGGTGTTCATCACATCGCCTTAAGATTCCACTTTGTATCGAAGCTCTGGACAACAGCCGGGAATTAAATTGTCGTGACTCAGCGTACGATTCGCTAGTTCCAGCGCTCGTTCTCACCGTACAGTCGGCAGTTTCCCAAATCATTTTTTTTTTTCCTCCGGAGCGAATGTAGTTCACGGTACTTGTAACCCCGGGGACGGTGATCGCGTGACAAGCCCCCACGCGGATGGAAAATAGATGACGAACACAGAGGAAGGTTGACGGTGGAGGTTCGGTCCGAGGATCAGCGGTATTATAGTGGGCGAGTTAACAGCGGGAGGTCGTCGCTTGTTTTACCGGGGCCCATAGACGTATGCCGCTGTGTGATGGGCGCCGAAGAGGAGGAAGAAAAAGAAGACGAAGAAGAGGAGGAGGAAGAGAAATCTTGGCGAATGTTCGTGCGCCCGCTCGGCGACTTTTGGTCTTTTTCTACTTGCGCACTCCTTCATACCCGGGGAGTTCTTCTATACTGTCCTATAAAGCGTTACTGCTCCGTCTGTGTTTCGCTTCCCAACCTCTGGCCGGCGGCTTGTCTACGGTTACTGCACTGTGCTGTTTGGCTCGCGGCTGAAATGCGTCGCCGGAGCTTATTCCCCGAGCAGTCCTTCCTCTGTTTATGGCCTAGATGCAAAACGTCACGCGGGAACGCTTTGGCTATGTTGCAACGTTGGATTGAGGATAGTCGTGCGGATAGATCGTTATCGCGATTCGTATCGTGACAGTCGCCATGGCAGACGGATAGATACCGGCCCGATGAGGGGCAATGCAAATCATCGTGAGCGACGATCTGAGTTTTCGAGTTTTCGATTACTCTTTCCTCAACCCTTCAAGCGTAAAAAAAAAAACATTGAAAAATAAATTATCTTTTTTTAACCGCTTTTCACTGTTTCTGCATAACAATATTCGAAAAATTTGCCACTTTGGAGAGATTTGGTTTTTGAATTTTTGCACCCAAATGTGAATTTTTATTAACCAAATTCTCACCAAAAATGTTTATTTTTCGAATGCATTGACCATCGGGTAATTTTTTTCACACTATTCAGATTGAAATTGATGCGGGTATTTTATAAAATAACTGTTTTGCGAGCTTCGCGAATATGCTACGCTGGCAACTGAAGGGTTAAACCGTACTTTAAATTTGCATTCCAGATGTCGCATACGATATTCAATCAACAGATAACTTCTGACGTAAAAATTAATTACCGAAGCTGTAAAATTTTGAGAAGTCAAGCTCGTCAACTTTGTTCAAATTGTTCTCCAGTAGGGTAGAGCGAGGCAAAACGGAACACCGGGGCAAATCGAACCCGCATCTTTCATTTGACATTATACATTTTTTCGCAACAAATTGGTAAAAATGCGCCGTTTTGTCCCTTTTTCTCATTACATCTTGGGTTAGATCAGATGCAAGTAATGATTCGATGTATCAATTTTTTTAAATACTCTAAACTAATTACTCCCGACTGCCCGCTAGGGCAAAAAGACGGGAGTTATGCGTTTCACTGTGATCCACCGATTTGGCACGTTTCGCAAGTGCCTACAAACGTCGGAACGGCAAAAAATTAATAACAAATTTTGGTATACTGAAACTTCATAGCCTGATCTATGTTTGTGACAATACATTTGTGAGCGGAGGTATGAACTCATGGTAATATACCATAATTCTAGAAATCCGGTTACAAATTCGCGGTGACATATCGAAAAATCACGTCGGCGATCCCCACTGCTACGTATGCAATCGCAAATGATGCCGCATACTTCACGCTGCCGCCGAGATAGTGCCGAGTTTCCAATGCCCCATGAGAAGCCCGGAATTGTTATTATTATTTATTATTTATAATCGTAACGTTGTTTTTTTTTATCGTTGTTTATTTATTATAGTGATAAATTGAACCTAGTTCATTTGATTCATTTGAGAGGTTAGCTATTTTTTTATTTTTATTCTTCTGTATATTAATTGTTTTGAATCGTAGCGTTTTTCCGCGTTGTTTATTATTATTTTTTTTATTACAGTTTTATTTTTTTTATCCTGAGGTTTGCTTAAAACTTCACTTGGCCAAAAATGTAATAAAAGAAACAATCTACACTGATAAAAAAAATGCGGTTCAATCAACTAAACATTCGGTCAAGGACGTTCAGATAAATATTTTGATGGTCGAACAAAATATTTTAATGCTTCAAAAATTATTTGTGCTGTACCAACTATTATTTTTGCTGTACCAACAATGTATTTATTCGAACGTCTCTGCCCGAATCTTTAGTTGATTCAACTGTATTTTTTTAATCAGTGTAAAATTTTAGCGAAAGAAGGCTCTAGCCGGATGCTGTATCGCCGCAGTTGCGAGCCCGACAGCTGTGCAGGCTCCGGAGGTATCGCGCAGGAGACGCGAGAGCCGAGTGGCGGCCGCGGTACGAGACGTAATAGCAATTTCACACGTGAGCATAACGGTAGAAGGGGGATTTATGGTGGTGAGACAAATGCGGCGTGGTCATGAAGGTTCGCTGCAGTTGCAGGACCGGCAGGACTTTTGCCCGTTCGCCAGCGAGCTAGCTGCGGAGGCAATGCTCATAGGGTACACGAGGCAGCGTATGGGCAACAGCGAGAGCGACTGCTGGTCCCGCGGGTTATGGGCCCATAAACGTATTTTTAGAGCGACCCGCCTTCCGATGAACTTTTTTTTGGTGGTCGCTGCACGAAATCGTAAAATTTTCAATTTGCAGCTACGGGGGAACTCGCGTGGGCGCTGCACAGGCAACACCAACTGCGGCCCATGTTTGTCGATTTTATTCGAAACTGCTCGGTGGCTTCGTCATCTGGGCCGAGGAACGCAGGTTCGTCTCACGATCCCGAATGGCATTAATAAATTTCTTTTACGAACGAAAAAAAAAAAAAAAAAAACGAATTATACCTACGCGCTGCACTCGATCGAGATCAATTGTCTCGTCGAGGGCCAGCTGGAGAGTTCGTGGGAGCCTCGAGAGTGGCGCTACTAATTTCAATTAACTCTCGTTCGAGTAATTCTCGACGATTAATTTGTAATTGGAAGCGACTCTCCGGCCGGGCTGAGCACCGGCTTTCGAATGATTAACACGGGAGAAGGATTTCTCAGACTCCGCGGGAATGCTGTCAATATTTTTGTGAAACGAAAAAATTAAAAATTAAAAATTAAAAGAAGCTGCTTGGAATTCGCCGACACTGTTGGTCCCGCGGTTCAGCGCGGCAATGGGTCGAGCCTCAAGCCTATCGGTAACAATATACTCGAGAAGTAGGCAGTATCCGAAGAATTCCTATACTCGTGAGATTCGACGGCAAAAAAGTGTATATATAAAAAAAAAGTACTAAAAAAAAGAAAAGTGTGAATGCCTGAATGCAGGAAGCGACGCGCGAGCGGGTAATAACGATATTTCGTACGGGAGAGGCTATGCCCCTTGGAATTCTCGTGGGAATTACCCTCCGCCTCTGTCTCGAAACTCTCCGGAGAACTTTGAGAGAGGGCTCGAGCTAGACTGCGATAAAAGGAATTCCACACTTTTATTTTTCTCCCTTTTTTTTCCCCAATTTTTTACTTCTTTTATTTCGAAGTAAGGGAAGCGACAAGAATTTATAGCGAAAACTTTCGCGTCGACCGGGTCCCGCGCGCGGTGACTGCAGCGTAGGAGCGGATAAATGCGCAGCGGGGTGGGCTCGGAACAAGTCAAATAACGCTTCTTGTCTGGCGCTCGAATTGCCTTTATTACGGCGGCGCACGACGGGTTCGCGGGCGAGTAAAAAAATAAACGGAAAAACAACCTATTTTCAAAAATAGAATGACCGCGAATGTGCGGGCGAATATATATTTCCGCGCGGGAGCGAGAGACGCGTATCCGGTTAAGCTTATTTCGGTTAAGAAGCTAGAAGAAACTTCAAGACTTCGAGTCGTTGGCTCGGAAATGTAAATAATCTCGATGCTGGATGTTTTCTCACGGAATAAATGAAAGGCTCGTGGGGGTTCTGAGGGAGGGGGGAAGGGGGGAGGGGGGGGGGGGAGGCGTGACGCAATTGTGCGTGCGAAGTCGTGGCGTATGCATAGTTTATGTTTGAGCGTTGCTTCTTTCAATATTTAGAGAGAGAATTGCGCGCGAAACGAATTGCCGAGTTCTCTTATCAGCGACGATAAACTTACGGAGGGACCGTATAATAGCCGTAGTTGTATTATCAAGAGCTGAAGTCGCAAGAAAGTCTCCGGTCCAACCTTGTGTGTTCGACATGTAAAATGTTTATCAACGAAATCGGGTTCGAGGCTTGTGTGTTAACTGTAAAGCAAAGAGGAAAGGGCTTGTTCTCACCTGATGTTTGCCCCCCGCCATGCCGCTCGAGTTTCTGCTGTTTGGTTGATGGTCGTAGCTGCCATTGTGCTGTAACAAATAAATTGTGCAAAGGAAACTTTAATCATCAGGGTGGCGGCACATTTTCTCTTCTTAAGTTTAATGTGACGAGTGGTGAGCTATGCGGAATGAAATGGGTAAAATAAAACTTTCGTAAGATCCCGATTGTAAATCTTGTTCAAATTTGTTAACGGTTCGGTTAAAGTTTCATCTTGAGCTCGTACTTGAGCATCAAAGAAAGTTCAAACTTAAATTTGCACTTAAGATTAAACAAGTTTGAAGTTAAGCTAATTTGGAACGTAGGTTTAAACTTAAGTTTTAACCTAAGTATTAACCCAGATATTAACCCAAGTTTTAACCCAAGTTTGAACCCAAGTTTGAACCCAAGTTTGAACCCAAGTTTTAACCCAAGTTTTAACCCAAGTTTTAACCCAAGTTTTAACCCAAGTTTTAACCCAAGTTTTAACCCAAGTTTTAACCCAAGTTTTAACCCAAGTTTTAACCCAAGTTTTAACCCAAGTTTTAACCCAAGTTTTAACCCAAGTTTTAACCCAAGTTTTAACCCAAGGTGAAGTCCAAGACTGAACCTAAATTTGAATTTAAGAATTTATAAACTTAAGAATGATCTTACGACTCTCCATTCGGCCCTAAGAGGAACACCTCAGCTTATAAAAAAAGCAGTTGCTTCTGGGTATCGAACATTCAATTTACATGGTTTATCGATCGATGATTCCTGTTAAAAGTGATCCCCAAGCAATGATTTCGATAAGGGTGCAAAGTGCGATTTACAACGTCTCGGGTAAAAATCCCCCGAAGGCGCGTGCCTCCTGGTAAAAGTGTTAAAAAAAAAAATAACCAACATATCCGCGCACGTGCGTGTGACGCACCTCGCGTTCAATGTGGAGGGCGGTGTGCCAAACGGTAAAGGCGATACGATGAAGTAGTGTCTCAGTTTCCTCGCGCAAGAAGGCTACCTCTTCGGTGTCCTCTTCGTTTCTCCTCGCGGCCTCGAGATCCCAGAGCTTGCTCGCGTTATTGTTCGCGTCGTCGTGCCTGCGAGGATGCTGGGTCGCCCCGCTGTTGCATCTCGGCAGGAGACTGTTGTTCCTGCAGCAACGAGCGCGCAGCCAGGCTCGCGACAGCGACGAGCTGCTGCTGGAATCCGTCATGTGGATTTAATGAATTTTTTTTTTTTTTTTTCTTCCGTCCTCGCACACTCTCGGGATTCCTGCGAAATCCCTTATCTCAGTTCAAACATGAGCTCCGATTTCAGTGAGTAACTAGCTCAGGTCCGATTATCCCGGCCGATCCGCGGCACAATTTTACGACAGCCGTACTATCGTCTTTCATTCCGAACCTCGCGTACCCCAATAGCGATTTGTTATCGAGAGTTCGCGATAAGGACGGAAGCACGCGTCTCGCCCACGTAGTCCCCTTGGGTGGCGAAAGCGATGGTAACTCGGTGGAATCGGACGAACGGCCAACCGACGGTAGCATCCTCTTCGTCGAGGCGACCCGACGAAATTTCATCGGTTCCCTCCGACCAAACTGACCCACCGAGATCGATCGATTAAAACTCCGATCGGGCAATATCGACGATGTGTCTCCTGTCATTATCGACTTCGAAGTTCTCGTTCCTCGATCTCTCGCCTACCGTTCGAACCATGAGAATCGCCCAAGACACACCTTGTCCTTTCAGGTTCCTCAAAACGGAAATTCTTGCTCCACGCGGACGCGCCCTTTCTTTCGCACCTATCAAAGGAACCGTCTCTCCTCGATAAATCTCGAGATTTTCTAAAGTTACATCGAATTTCTTGTCCCCTTATGGAAACCAATTCCGGACTCGAACCTTGACCGACGCTCGAACGGACCGTGTCTCGCACTGGGAGTTTTCCGACCTCTCGATCAATCACTCACTCGAATCGTCGACCGATTACGCATATCGGCTCTTATCAGTTGCATCGCTTTTTTAAGCCTCGCGAAATATATATATGTATATATACATATGTATGTATTTATTTTTTTTTTTAACGAGAAAAAAGATAAATATCGAAGCTCGTTGACCGCCGGTCGGCTAGACACTTCCGATAGAGTCGAACGTAAATTTTTGGAGAGAAAGAGCTCGGTCGCGACCTGGGTCAACTGGGGCAAACGACTGCGCTGCACGGGAGCCGCCCCGGCGCGCGCTGCGGCTCTGATGCTGCTGCCGCCGCCGCCGCCGTCGCTGCCGCTCGGATAGAGGGATGAAACTCCGCCGCATCCCGGCGGATTCTGCGAGGACCGACGAGGAGACTCCCACCATATCGGGCGGTGGTGGCGGTGCCGCCGCCGCTCGCGGTGAAAACAGGACGAAGAGTCCGGACGAGGGTGCGCGAGGAACAGGAGAGGAACCGGGAGAAGGAGGGAAGGATCGCGTGTACGCGAGGAGCGAGTTAGGAAACTATATGTGCAGTAGTCGTACACGCAGGGAGATTGCTCCTGCGCCCGCGGAGAGCATCGCTGGCAAGGATCCCTTCGGGAAGCACAAGGCGGAGGCTCTTCCTCACACTCCTGATTCTCCACTTCCGCGCTCGGAGCTCTCCCTCCGCGTTAACCCTGGCCATTCCCCGCGACAAATCGTCGCGAACGAACTTTTGGATTTTTTTTTTTTTTTTTGAGCAGAACGAAACGATTTTTAGAACGGGGGGTCGTCAAGTTGGATTGAAAATGTACGTTTAGGGTTGCAAATTATAGAGATGTAGAAAGAATAGGGGTGATAAAAGAAAAGGTTCGTACATTTCGGGAGAGGGAGGTCAATTTCAGAAGAAGAAACGTGTTTTTTTTGTCTATAAACAGAAATCGCATGAAAAATCGCGCGCGATTTATTGGTCGTTGCGCACGGTAAAAGATAATTTCGTAACATCAGAATACGAAGTTTTTTTACAAAATTATTTCGGAAAAATAATTTTGTTAAATAAGCGACAAATTCGTTTGTTCAGGCTTGAATATACAAACGTGTCCTTTTATTTCCCATGTCATTGACAATTTTAGTTTGTACTTTTATTTGTAACACTAGAACCGGATGGTTGCGATCGGAAAATTAAGAAATAAACAAATTTTGGACACTCGTGGTCAATAAGTTGTTGTAAAAAGTACAAAGTTTTTTGCTGCGCTGGGTTGAGGACCTGTGAAAAATCCCCGAGGCCCGAATACAAAAAATTGACCTAGCTCGGAGATTGACTCGGTTGGCGCGGTTAAGGCGTAAAAATTGACGCGGTAAAAAAAAAAAGTCTGATATTTCAGGACCGCGCTACGTTTATTTGGAGAAAAAGATTTTTTAAGCGAGTCTCTACCGCGTATTTATCCTCGAATATGCCGGAAGTGAAACCTATGAATACGCGAGTAACCGAGGAGTCAAGGCGAGGAGGCACCATAGTGATAGTTCTCGAATCGTTTGCAATGCATCTGGAATCGTTTAGTGGATCGAGTAAAGAGGAAGCAAAAAAAAAAAAAAAAAAAAAAAATCGCCAGTATAAGCGTCGTGCAAATAGTCGATAATCGAGGACATCGAGCGAGTCAAGTAGCGAGTTCGATGGAGCACGGAGAAGGAAGTGGTGCTATCGACTCCTCGTTATCGGACCTAACGACGAATATTCGCGGCAGTGTCGCCGGTCGTTCCGAGGATATCCTCGGAGCTTACGTACACAGGCCGGCTCGAAAGGATCGCCGAGATCGGGACGATCGACGATGTCCCACCGCTCAAAAAACAAATTGCCGATGGGCTTCCCCCCCCCCCCCCCCTCCGGCCGGTAAATTGTGGCAGCGTACGGAATATACGAAACGCGTTTAAAACCAGTAGGTATATCTGATCCCGAGAGTCGGTAAACTCCTCCCTCGTAAACGCTCAGCGGATATACAGTGATAATAATAACAGCATCGGCGAACCCGGCGGCGCAGGTGGATATCTGACTTTCCAGATTCCAGTAGAATTGCGAAACCGTCCCCTCGCTCTGCCTCCCCCCTCTCAGATCCCAGCGGCCCGGCCACAAATCACAGCAACGAGAGATTAAAATAAACGAGCCGAAAGGAAGTGCCGCCGGGTGAGTTTACGATCGCAATCCTCCCGGGATGGTAGTTTCTGCCTCAGCGGCAGAAAAATTCTCGAAGGTCTCCTCGACGGAATTTACTCCTACACCTTTTAATATCTTAACTCGCGACTGCGCGATACGGAGACTGTACGGAGCTTTTAAATTACGTGCTCCGTCGTTTCAATTAATCTTTCGAGTGTTTGACTTCCGATGGGCCAATATTAATTTTATCGCAGCATGGAGCCGATCGGAGACGGATTTTTTTTTAGCAATTAGCTACGCCGATCTCCGCTTGAAATCGTATAGATCGACGATAATTTACCAATCGATGGGGGTCAATGATCCCTCGGGAATGGAGACACGCGATCGGACCGCCGCTTTGTAGGCGTACATCCGTATAGTGGCTCGAGGAGTGTGTCAAATACCACGCAGTAAAAAATTATCTCGTAAAATCGGAATGCAAAATTATGTAAAAATAATTTTTGTTAATAAATGACAAACTCGTTTGTCACTTATTTCAATATAAGAACCTGTCCTTTTATTTCCCGTGTCATTGAAAATTATAGTTTGTACTTTTGTTTGCAAAACTATAAAATTGACAATTAAAAAATTGTGGATGTTGGTGGGCAATAACTGGTTGTAAAAAGTACACATTTTTTTTACTGTGTATGGTCGATCATAAAAATTGTAATAATTTTTTATTTTGTGTAATGCTGATCATCCACAACGAAAACCGAGTTTTGACGCGAAGCTAAATTTAATGAGTGGTCTGCAGTGTTAAAGAAATGAATTACTTGACTAGTGAAAAGAAAAATGTGGCACAAAAAATCGGAAGAATTCATAGTATTAGGGGAGAGTGGGATAAAAAGGATCATTGGGTCAAAACGGATCTCCACTCGCTTCGGGGCATTTATTTTCGTTTCTCGCGAAAACATTTGTCAAGGTAGTCCGTTTTGCCCCGGGCTGTTCCGTGTCGCCCCGCTCTCGTGACATCCGAGTCTTCGTTACACCAAAATGAAAGAAAAAGGTTACCGACCTTTAAATTGATTTTACAGTCCAACCAGCGGATTACCGTGGCACAATGAGATTTCCAAGATTCCTCGACGCTCGGATGTGATTGGATAGACGAATGAAATTCCTCCGCGTTACCTCGAGCAGCCGCGGGAGCTCGAATGTTCTAACGATCGCAGTTTTGCTCATTCCTTCGAGTTGCCGACACAGGCAAACGTTACAGTCTAACCAGAATCGACGATCGTTGGACAGGAAGTGTTGAAACTCGGGTCTCGCGGTGTCATCGGTCACAGCCTTGACATCGGAGTGCGGCAGCCTTGCGACTTCCGTCAGCATTGCATACTTCAACGTGTGTGTATATATATAACGTGCATCAGAAAAACCGCGATAGCTCATCCGTCCCCACGTCGGCTTATAATTACTCGTCAGTCTCGCGCGCCGATTACGTAATCGGAATAGTTGGTCGCAAACGGCGTAAAGCATAACGAGGAGAGCGCGACAAAGCTATGCCGTGGATGATCTCACGCGGCAAGCGACGCCCTGTTCATCGATATAAATATCGACCCACGCTCTCTCGCATGAAAAATAAAAAGCAAATCCGACAGATATCAATAAAGTATATGTGTGATATGTGCAATATATATTTGCACTCAAGGCATTTATATTTTGGACTGTAGGGTAAAGAACAAAAGGTGTGAATATGGCCCAACCCGATTACAGCGAAGGTATGTGGTGCACGGGCCGTTTTGACCATTTTTACTCTGTCTCTGTAAATTCATGGACTGAAAGAATGTGGTTGTTACTGAGTAGTATATTTGAATACTTGGCGTAGGGACAATAATAATTATATAGTAAAAAATACCGATCATCTAAGAAAAATTACCATATGTGAATGTCTAATCTCAGCTGCGATAAATCGGCACCTATTGTCCAAGCGTAGGCAACCGCGAAGTGCGTAAACAAGGTGACGCGGAACGCTCAGCGTTACACGAAGCGAGAGCGATAGCGAAAGAGCAGTTCGTCCCGAGACCGATACTGTGGAAGACTTGTATTGACATAGGTCGCTCCAAATAAATTATTCGAATATCCGATTAGATTGAAGGAAATGGGTTTTTATTAAATATTTCATCCTTGTTTCGGTCCCTCACACATAGGTCATGGTAGTACGCAACTAGGGCGCCATTTATGGTACTTTGCGTAAGGCAGGAGGAATAAGAAGAAGAACTAGGGCGCCACCTATGGCGGAAAGTCTCAGATTTTCCAAGAATTTTTACCATAATATCTACGGAAAATTCTTATAAATCCGGTGCTTCCTACCATAGGTGGCGCCATAATTCCCTACTACTATGTGCTATGGTAATATCTTTCAAGCGATATAGTCATATTTAATGGATACTAGACACTTCTCTCAGTGTAATTGTCACAATGGTAAACATGTTATAGTAAACGTAATAATACTCGTAGTTCGTGGTATCAACTAAGTAGAAACAGTTACTATAACAATATAAAAAATATTAGTAGTAGTAATTGTATTTATTGGCAATTTTTTGCATAGTGCGATCATCGATACATAAAGGATAATATTAACAGTAGGTATTTGAATTTCCATTGCCAATGGGCCATCGACCTAAGTCCCTCAGCCCCTGATTCGCTTTTTTGTACAGGTGCGTTCGTTTTCGGTGGGAAAGTATAGTATTTAAAGCAAATACTTAGGTTTAGTTTGCATCTTCGTTTGCTTCTTGAGTATGTGATGAGCGTACGGTTTTTGCGTCTGGGGTTTACATTTTGTGTGGGTTGTATATAGAGTGGTGGGATGTTCAGAATTTGTGCGGAGGCGAACCTTTTGGCGAGTATTCGTGTTCTTGTCATTATGGGGGTGATGTTCGTGTTTTCGTAGAGTACACTGATAAAAAAGTACAGTTAAATCAACTAAGATTCGGGCAGGGACATTCAAATAAATATTTAGTTGGTCGAACAAAATATTTTAATGGCTCAAGCATATTTTTGTGATATCACTCAACAAATTGTTGAACTAACCAATTTTTTAGCTGTACCAACAAAATATTTAGTTGACTGTCCCTGCCCGAATCTTAGCTGATTGAACCGTATTTTTTTATAAGTGTAGCTTTTTTTTAATTTGTAGTTTAGTGTATTTAGTGTGTTAGGAGGGGTTGTGTAAAGGGTTGTTTGGGTATCTTATTTGTGTCAGATTCCGGATAGCTCAAGTTTCGGCTGTTTTATTTTTTTTTGTCCGTTGTTTTCTTACAGTTAAAAAATCTTATATTGCTAAAAATCTCACTATCCATTTATATCGTTATCTCCAAATATACAGCCGTTGAAAATATCGCTCGTATGCAAAAATCCCGGATTAAACATCTTCCCAATATATGTTTTCGGTATAATATTTCATTTCCGTGATGGTCAACTGGGCCGTCATCGCAAGGAAATTTATAATGCGAATCAAAGCTGTGAAGATGTCGATCTGTGACGATGTTTATCGGGTCGAGCCGAGAAAATACAGAATAATTTGTATTTCTCGTCGAGTCCCCCCGGTTGGGAAACAGAGATAAGTGTTACTCCACTTGGAAGTTGAAAGAGGCCGCCGGTTCTCTCCTATCTCTGCGAACGAGATTCGTAGCCAAGCGGCTCGGCTCTCCGAGCTCCTCTCTTCCATCCCTACCGTGCTCTTTTATCTCGCGGACTAGCCTTATCGACGCCCGGGACGACCTTATTACGGAAAGCCGCGTGTATTGACCAAAGACGCAAGACGTTACGAGACGATCGAGGATTTAAATTCTACGGTGGAAGGATTACACGCGAGGCTCTGCCCCGAAGATCCCGATAAGATCCTTCTTCTCGAGCCTCTGCTAATATTGTATGCCTGTCGTAACTGCTGAGAGTCACGCTTTTAGATCATCGGCGGAAGAGCGACGTTACTTGTCATGTGAGTCAAGTGTATTAATCGCGATCGCGTGCAACACGTTCGTCATATCCCTGCGGGAAATATCGCGCACAAGGTTAAGGTCGATCCGGGATGTGGTATTAGACAGAAATAAAAAAGAACGAGGAGTGGTTCGAGAAGTAGGTGAGGTCCTCACGCTCGTATACTCGCATTCTGCGATGCATTCAATCTAGCTGTGTGCGCAGTTCCGGCCAAGCGCATATTGCCTAGATAGTAGGTACAGATCGTAATTTTTTGGCCTTCATTCTTGAATTTTTTAAAACAAAAGATATTGGCGAATCGATCGGTTAAAAAAATAATAAGTAGTACTTGGCATAGATATAAAAAAGCAGGCAGCTACTCGATACTTTCAACGTTTTTTTACATCGTGATCGGTTCGAAGAATTTTTACATTTTTAAAAATTAAAGATCCTTTTATTAAACATGACCCTGAAGATATCCGCATGTGCCCAAATTTCATCAAGTTATAATGGTTGTATTTTACATTGTACAAACTTTGCTCGAGGAACTTCACTTGGAGATTAAAATTCTATAAGTGAACAATTGGTTATTGTTGCTAAAGCCCTGCACTGATAGAGACTGGCCAAAGATAAAACTTGATGTCATGCAGATATCTTCAGAGTCGTTATTAAATAGCTTATATTAAATATATTCAATAAAACCAAATACTTTAAAGAGCTTTCTTAATGATTAAATATTAATTTTTTTTATAGCTTATTAAATGTATTATAATTTTGAAAAAAAAATTGCTCTAAGACTGAACATCGTGGGGAGAATATAGCGACTAAAATGTTTAGGGACCAACTATCGATTTTTACCTAAAAGTGCGTTGTCGTTATCGGACGCACAAAAGAATAGAGTTCTATATCGGTCATGGTTCGCCTTTAAAAGAATTGGGTTACTTAATCCGAAAGATCAAACAAAATTGAGAGCTGGGTGTGGCGAGGACGAGGAAACAGGGGACGTTCTTCCGCGGTACTCGCGGGCTCGTTGAGCCCGGCGGCGACCACCCCCGACTCTCCCGCAGTCGATGGTGGTTTCGATTCGGTTTTTGGCAACGCGCCAAAAGGTACCGAGACGCCGGCATTATTTTCTTTCTTTTTTTTTCTTACTTTTATTTTTTCTTCCTCTTCGCCTGCAGTCTGGGCATCGTAAGGAAGTCTTGACCGACCAGTCTTGACGTCGCCTAGAGCGCAATTTGGAAGAGGGCGAGAGGAAAGAAGAACGAACGATAATGTATACCCAAGGTAGCGAGAAGGGATCAACGTACGTCCATCGTAGTTTTCTCGAGCCAGCGAAGCCAGAAGCCCATAGAGAGACGGGGAGAAAGGGAGAGAAACCCAATATAACCACGGAGAACTTTTGCATTGCGTTCACGTTCGACGGAATTGCGGGCTTAAGTCGAGAGGACGAAAATTCACGAGGTGGTACCGACTCTGAATAATACGTAGGTACTCAGCGACTGTACGAGGTAGTAAGGCAAATCTTTATAGACTTGCTCTCAATCCGTGTACGATGTTCGACTGTGTATTAACAATGAGGTATCACGGTTTATACCCACGTGAACAAAAATTTCATTTACCAAAATTTATCCCAAATCTGCCGCATATCATTCCTATAGTTCGGTCCCCCACAATAAACGACAATTTCTCCTTTTCACGCGTGACAAAGCAAAACATCATCGTGTCTTCAACTATTCGGCCTTTAATATCTTTTACAGTTTGACGTTCACTAATTTTAGGCACGTGAAAAAAATACTAATGTACGGCGAGAATTGACTGTATATATTTCAGATCTTCCCAACTATGAAACCTTCCATTTATTATTATTATTATTATTATTATTATTATTATTATTATTATTATTATTATTATTATTATTATTAGTATTATTATTATTATTATTATTATTATTATTATTATTATTATTATTATTATTATTATTATTATTATTATTATTATATTGTTATTTAAAACTGTGACGTCAAATTGCGACAATAATTTATTGAATGGACTGAACGTGCTGTGAGAAAATCGATTTCTCGACGAAGCACCCACCCTCATACAATGCGCGAGTACGGTACGAGCTCTCGACAAAGTGTCCAGAGAGATCGACAGTGTGCAAAGCCGCAAAGCGATTGAGATATCGACTATTCTGTGCTTTGTACTATCTGTCTCTCTATCTCTCTCTCTACATAGGTACCCCACTTAGATACTGTATATCGCGTAACCGCGTCACGTAAACATGGCAACGGGACAAGTGACCAGAGCAGACCTCGACGCGTCACTATATAGTGGCCTGCTCGTTTTGCCAGATGACTTTGAATTCACGCGTTTTTCCCCGATACGAAATGTCGATTTCTACAATAGCTGTGCGGTGAATGCGATGCTCGTTCTTCGCACTGAAACTCGGGCGAATATCTTCGGGCCTGAGAACGCACTCGCGACACGCAGATTTACCCGATCGCATCTTACGATCTTACGACATTATCGCGCGATGTGCAATTCGTATTTTTTTTTCTTCCTCGCAGAGGAAATTCTGTGTTCGTAAAGTAACTTTTTTAAACATTATTTTACATTTCAAGTGAAATGTAAAATAATGTTTATAGAATTATAATTTTTTTGGGTGTATTTTCTGAATTAAAAATTAATAAACTTCTTTCCTTTTACTGTTTAATTTGTCTTTTCTTGAACTTTTTTTCCTTTATTGGTCACTTTCGTTAATTTACAATGCTCTTTCCACTTTGTAGTATGGAGCTAAAAAAAAAAGATAGAAAATACTTTCCTGCAAAAGGAGCTTTGCCAACACAACAAAATTCACGAAAAGCAATGTCAACAATTAAAAATTACCAGTAAAAATTTATTTTCCAACATTTATAGTTGACTCTCATCCAACCGGAGTGCTAAGTAAAACATAAAAAAATTGTAACTCCAACACATCTCGATCCGATCATTATTCGCAATTAGTCGACGTAGGCTGGAATCTCCGCTCGCCGAGGCTCGTTTGACCTCGCGTACATTCTCGTATCGTCGGGTTATCGAGTGATGTACGTTTATCCAATTTTAAAGCTTAGCTCAGCCTCGTCGAGTTCCCGACGACATCTAATCCCGATTTCTAATCTGCGTACGCTTCGCGGCGGGCGCCTCGTTTACTCTTTTTTTTCTTCTCTCGCGGCGAGGTTCTCCCCTGCGGATAGCGCAAGGTAGATTGTAAGCGGCGTGCGGAGTACGGCTCGACGCAGAAATCCAACCGCGAGACGAGGAGAGGCGTAGATTCGCTTCCGTGAACGAGCTCCGCACAGCATAGCGCGCATAGAGCGGTGTCGTTACACGAACACGACGCCTGTGCTACTCCGGGACCGCGTCCCCGCCGTTGCTTTGTCCGACGCTTTGCCCGAGCAAAGAAGCCCGACTGCGCTTCCTGGTTCTCCCGTTTCTCGGACGACGGTGGTGGTTTTCCACGGTGGCGAGAGGAGCGCGAGGCGGTTACGCGGCCTGTAGCGTACCAAGCTTTTGCCGCACACTTTTGCCGAGGCGCGCACCGTCCAAGACGTGTGACGCACAACCAAAACGGAAGCCCCGACGTGGTCCGAGATACCGGGGGGGACTTCATTCGGTCGCAGAGTCCGTTTAATCCACCGAGAGAACCGGAGATAGAGACGGCGAACCAAAAGAAAAACGGCGCTTTAAACCCTTTGAAGCCCGACGATGCGCCATCGTCTTTGAAACGCCGTTTCTCTCGAACGCGGTGATAAAACGTTACCAAATTTGCACGAGACTGTCGGAGGATTGACACGTCTGTTTGAGAATTTTTTCAATTTTTTTGTCCCACTGATAGATGTTATTTGTCACCGTTGTTACGTGTACGGGACAGCGTGGTTCAAAGAGACGAGGCTTCGGGGCGACGGGAAGGGAACGTTCGTTGCAATTTTTGGAAATAGGTTTTCTCGGGGATGATTGACACTTGCTCGAGATTCTCGTGACTGATAGCCGGAGGCATCCGCTTTGTACGACTTCTAAGAAAAATAGGACGAAAATATTGGAGCTATCGGCGACTTTTTCGGTGTTTGCTCAGAATCGGTTCAGGTGCGCAGCTTCTTTTTTTTGTGCTTCCTCTATATTTTTCTACTTTTATAGCCTTCGCTTTGGACGACTTGTAAAAAAAAAATAGGACGAAAAAATTGAAGCTGTCGGCGACTTTTTCGGTGTTTGCTCAGAATCGGTTCAGGTGCGCAGCTTCTTTTTTTTGTGCTTCTTCTATATTTTTTCTACTTTTATCGCCTTCGCTTTGAACAACTTCTGAAAAAAAATAGGACGAAAAAATTTAAGCTATCGGCGACTTTTTCGGTGTTTTGCTCAGAATCGGTTCAGGTGTGCAGTGTCTTTTTTTTGTGCTTCTTATTTTTTCTACTTTCATAGCCTCCGCTTTGAACGACTTTAAAAAAAAAATAGGACGAAACAATTAAAACTATCGGCGACTTTTTCGGTGATTGGGCAGAATCGGTTCAGGTGTGCAATTTCTTTTTTTGTGCTTCTTCTGTATTTTTTCTACTTTTATAGCCTCCGCTTTGAACGACTTCTAAGAAAAATGGGGCGAAAAATTGGAGCTGTCAATAACTTTTTCGGTATTTGGTCAGAATCGTTTTTGGTGTGTAGCTTCTTCTATATTTTTTCTATTTTTATAAATAGAAGGACGAAAACGGCTTAACGGAATCGAATAAAAATTCATACGATTTGAATGCAATGTTTTTTTTCGGCTGAGAGAGGAATAACTCGTGCCAGTGAATGTTCCGCCGGGGGTCGCGATTAAAACCGTAAAATTTGTGGCTCGGTCCAGTTATTCCGCGACCGCGCGTCATCGTATCGAATTTGCAATTCCGCGCTGTTCGTGACTCCTGCTTTACGGTGGGATAGCAAGCGCGGGAGCGGGAACTTGTCCCGGTAAACCCATCCTGCTACTCTCGTATGCGGCAAAGATCGCGATAAAACCGAACGAGAATAACCAGTGACGCGCGCTAAAAGATTCTCCGAGCCTCGGATACTTTCGATTACCTTCCACCTCCACCCATTTTTTCGTAGGCAAAAAAATAGAGAATATATATATACATTTTTTTAACGTTTCACCGCTGGAGCTGAACGGTAAACAAGGTTGCACATTTAACAAACGTTTCTCGTCCGGAAACGTCCACAATGTTTTTCTTGTTAATTAACGAGAAACAAAATTGTAAAATTTTATATAATAATAATAAAATTATAATAATAATAATAAAATTATAATAATAATAATAAAATTATAATAATAATAATAAAATTATAATAATAATAATAAAATTATAATAATAATTATAAAATTATAATAATAATTATAAAATTATAATAATAATTATAAAATTATAATAATAATTATAAAATTATAATAATAATTATAAAATTATAATAATAATTATAAAATTATAATAATAATTATAAAATTGTAATAATAATTGAAATAATTGTAATAGTAAATTTTTTTTACTTATAAGATCGGTTCGTTGGCAACCAAAAATTGGTAAAATTATCCCAAAAATAATGTTGGACCTCCGTCGACGAGGAATGTTTGTTAAACGTGCAAAACCTCTTTCCCCGTATATACGCCTTCACACTCTAAGCCGCATTAACGGATTATAGAAGAAAAATTTACGATCGGAAAACCGCGAGTTTAAGCTTTGTGGGTCAATGTTTTATCGTCAAAACATATCGTAAATTTGCGTAGCAGAATCAACAAAGCTTTAAATATAACAAGAGCGGTTCTAAGCTTACGAAATATTCGCGGACTCACCGGACATGCGTGCTGATAGTATCGCCAAAAATCGGTCGATATCATTATGAATCGCCCTCTGCCGACGGTCGCAGGGCCCCTCCGAAGATTCGATCGGAATTGGCCGATCGAATTTTATAGATTATCGAAGCGGCAGCTCCGATGTATCCCCGAGATCTTATCCCTCCCGTTTCGATATCCTTCAGCGTGATGCCGATGGGAAGCAATTGAAAAGCACTCGAGACCGGTTGGCTCGTACGAGCAATCGCGCAAGAGCACTATAGAGGGATAAAATCCTCATCCTCTTGTATCGCGATAAATCGAGAACCCTTCGAACTGAAAACTGGCACTCTTCCACTGGACATCGTCCAACATATTATCAATATTATTATTATTATTATTTTCACACCAATTCACATACACGATCTCTATCCGAGGGGTCAAATTTTGTGGAAAAAAAAAATAATTTCTTTGGGTTAAAAAATATTTAAAAAATCTTAGCCGATGGAAGAAACCCGAGCGTGTACACGCGGTGCCGGCAAAAGTCGAGCTGTCGTGTTCCGAAGCCGTCGATGCCGGCTAAACCCCGACAGTACGAATTGTAGGTGGAAGCTTCGTAACCCACGTTCTCCTCGGTCTCGCAGCGCGAAGGCAAGCTCGAGGGGGGACTTTGGTGCGCTTGCGCGGTTCCCGCTCTCTGGCGCCCCGCGACAATCTTCCTCTTTCACTTCTTTCTCGCTTTCTTCCTCTTCTTGTTTCTTACCAACTATGATTTCTATCTCCTTCTTCCTCCTCTCATTTTTCGTCTTCCTCCTCGGTTGCATCCTCCGGTCGGAACTCTCCCCCTAAACCGGGGACACTTACTCCGATCCGTTGACAGATAGTTAATCGTCCACTCGACCATCGAGGGGGGTCCTTGCAGAAAAAAAACCTCGCGGAGCAAGAAACAAAAAGCAAGAAGTGCTTCGATCGTTCGGTTCTCCCGTTTCGAAATGCCGATACAGCGGCCGAAGCGTCACGTTCGACGCAGTCATCGTAATTAGATCCGCCGTTCGTTGCTGCATGATGCATCGATGCACCTTGAGAGACTCCTCCAAGTATTATTACTTTTTTTTTTATTATTTAAGTCGATTGTAAGATCGGTAATTCTGGAAACGCTAATACGGCAATTCAAGCCTCGCGTCGCCGATGTCCGGAATTAAAACATTAAAATCATTTCCATCGTGCCTAAAGTCTTTACGACTCTCATACCGAGCGCGCAAGCGAGAATCGTCTCTATCAACGACGACTGTCGAGAAACCATCCAGGAATTAGATCCGTTGTTCGTTGCTGCAAGATCGATGCAACTTAAGAGACTCCTCCAAGTATTATTATTTTGTTTTTTTTAGTCGATCGTAAGATCGGTAATTCTGGAAACGCTAATACGGCAATTCAAGCTTCGCATCGCCGATGTCTCGAATTCAACTTGAGAGACTCCTCCAAGTATTATTTTTGTTTTTTTAGTTGATTATAAGATCGGTAATTCTGGAAACGCTAATACGGCAATTCAAGCTTCGCGTCGCCGATGTCCTGAATTCAACTTGGGAGACTCCTCCAAGTATTATTATTTTTTGTTGTCGATCGTAAGATCGGTAATTTTGGAAACGCTAATACGACAATTCAAGCTTCGCGTCGCCGATGTCCTGAATTCAATTTGAGAGACTCCTCCAAGTATTATTTTTTTTTAGTCGATCATAAGATCGGTCATTCTGGAAACGCTAATACGGCAATTTGAGCTTCGCGTCGCCAATGTCCGGAATTAAAACGTTAAAATAATTTCGATCGAGCCAAAAGTCTCTACGACTCTCCTGGCGTGCGCGCAAGTGAGAATCGTCTCTCTCAACGACGACTGTCGAGAACCATCCAGCAATTAGATCCGTCATTCGTTGCTGCAAGATCGATGCAACTCTAGAGACTCCACTAAGAGTTATTATTTTTTTTTAGTTAAAAAAAAATAATAACACATAGTTATAATAGTTATTCAAGTCGATCGTAAGATCGGTAATTCTGGAAACGCTAATACGGTAATTCAAGCCTCGCGTCGCCGATGTCCGGAATTAAAACATTAAAATAATTTCCATCGAGCCTAAAGTCTTTACGACTGCCCTACCGTGCGCGCAATCGCGAATCGTCCCTCTCAACGACGACTATCGCGAACCATCCGGCAATTTATAGATCGTCAAACCGAGATATTCCATCGGCTAAGAATTGATAACCTTTTGGCGCACCAACTGGTTATTACAGCCACGAGGTTTATAAGACCCTGTAAGCATGCACGTTCGATCGATGCGTGAACACTGTGCATGCAGATTTTGCCCATTCGTTCGGACAGCTCTCGAGCAGTCGTACAACTGCAGTTACCGGCGGGGCGCTGCTCCGGGCCCGACGAGCAGCGCGCACAGAGAAATCCCCTCGAAAAACCGGTTCGACGGTCCATTATTTGTCCGGCGGACGCACACGCGATCTTTCGCATCAACGAACGGTGAGATGCCTTCGTCAACGACGACCTTGGCATTATACCTCTCATCGTTTTCTGATTGAGAGCTAGAGATCTCATCTCGCAGATATATTTCTGGATTCCTCGGCCACGCGAGACACGCTCTTTTTTTTTTTTTTTTTTTTTTTTTTTCTTCTCCTTTTTGTTCCGAGCAAAGGAACGAGCCAATTGCCACGGACATAAAACGACCCTGGATGGCTGAAAGGGTTTCACGAAAACTTTCGGTTCACTTAGCTCGAGTGTGACCGCATCGATTCACTGCCGGATCGCAAGGCGTTTCGGCTTCTGCCTCGTCGTGCTTCCGGTATGTTCCGCAGCGAACGAGGAGCGACCTCCCTTCCTCTCCTCCCGCCGAGTGTACAACGCCGGGCGCGATGACAAATTGCCGCAGCCAAACGAGAGACACTCTACCGTTTCGGTTGGTAAAAAATGAAAAAAAAGAAAATGGAAAAAAATTAGAGAGCATGAGGACGTACGACCTTTCGACAGAAGCTAGCAAAGTGCTCGAGGCTCGTACATCATCGCGCTTCGAGGAAAAAGCTTCACTCGTGCTCAATGGAGCAACGAGGAAATTCTACGAATTTACATTTTTACACTACGCTGGCTTTTCGTGCCGTATGAATTTTTGGGTTCCCACCGATGGAGGAGAGAGATTGAGGAAACGTTCGAATTTTCAATAGCTTCGCGGTCGATAAATCCTCCATGCGATGTCTTTAAACCTTCGCTTTTGGAATCCAATTTACGAAAAATTGAGCTTGTGAAAAAAAAAAAAAATAAGCACATTTGTGTCTTCAAATTATTATTTTTTTAATCTTTGTGGCTGTTTGTTATTTTACTCCTAGCTCAATATACGCCGTGAGAATTCGTGCCAGTACATCCAGAAAAATTATTTTTTTGGCGGCCACCGTTTATTTCGTTTAAGTAAAATATTTTTTTTGATTTAAATAAATATTTGTTTGATTTAAGTAACTATTTACTTAATTTAAATCAATATAAAAAGATTAAAGACTGCCTTAAAACAACGAAATCCGTAAATTCCAGTTTGCGATTTCCTAATAAACTCTAGTATACATTTTGACCAGAGTTTTTTTTTTTATACTTAACTCGAAAATACAATTAAAAAGAGTTGGAAATTGAAAATTCCATATCGCTTTCTTATAATGGACCTTTATTTTTTTTTGTGAAAATTGTATTTTAATTATCAATCGAACAACAAAATTTATCATAAAGGAAGTTATGCACAAAACCGTAAAACACGAGGAAGTAATTGTGCATATCACTTTGCACGCCTTTTCAAATTATTAAAAAAAAAAAATTTCCGGCTTCGAAAGATGCGAAAAGAAATCGCATCCGCCACTTCACAAGTAACGTTGCCGAGCAAAAATTGCGCTTGACTCGCGGAGACAGATCACTCAACGGCAGCCCATCCGTGTTTCTTCATGCAGTTCGAGACGGAGATAATAGTCGGCGGTGTTTCCGAGCGTAGAAAAAATAATGAAAAAGACCTCGAACGAGTTTGTGACGTTGAATATGCGGGGGGAAAAAAAGGGACGAGAGGTACGGCGAGGGATGAACAGGATGTAGGAGTCGCTTGCGAGGGACACGCTCTCGTAATCGGAGTAACGATCGGGCGAAGTGACGTTATCCACGCGGTTTAAATTTAGCCGGAAGTGTTTTCACCATGTTGGCATGAGGCCTCGAGAGTCGAGAGCAGGCACACGCCTTCCGCTTGTGCCCGGTGCTTGCGGACAAGCCAGACGGCCTGTTTCCCCTAACCGGCGTGTCTGTCGACTCGGGTATTCCCCTCCCTGTAGCTCGCGCCTAACATCGAATCCGGGAAAGTCAGCAACCCTTTCACTCGCGGTAAACAAATGCGAAGCTGTGTTTACGCGCTTGGCTCGATTTATGGAGAAGCGATGACGAAAGATAAACGGAAACTGGACATGCTCGTCACAATCCAAGTTTAATTTTAAAAAATCCTCCCCACAAACATTATAAAATTATTATCACATTTTTGTGACATTCTCAGATTGCTAATATCTACGTCTGAGATTTTTTTATTAAAAAAAATCATATCTTCTTTTCCAAATTAATATAATAGCAGCTCGCGCCTGAGATCGTATCCAGGAAAGTCGGGAATCCCTTCACTCGCAGTAAACAAATGCGAAGCTGTGTTTGCGCGCTTGGCTCGAGTTATGGAGAAGCGATGACGAAAGATAAACGGAAACTGGACATGCTCGCCACGATCCAAGTTTAATTTAAAAAATTCTCCCCACAAACATTATAAAATTATTATAACATTTTTGTCATAGTCTCAGATTGATAATATCTACGCTTAAGTTTTTTTTTATGAAAAAAGTTCATATCTTCTTTTCCAAATTAATATAATAGCAGCTCGCGCCTGGGATTCAATCCAGGAAAGTTAGCAACCCTTTCACTAGCGGTAAACATATGCGAAGCTGAGTTTACGCTCTTGGTTCGAGTTATGGAGAAGCGATGACGAACGATAAACGGAAATTGGACATGCTCTCCACGATCCAAGTTCAATTAAAAAAATCCTCCCCACAAAACATTATAAAATTATTATAACATTATTATAACATTTTTGTAACATTCTCAGATTGATAATATCTACGTTTGAGATTTTTTGATAAAATAAAATGCTATCTTCTTTTCCAAATTAATATAATAGCAGCTCGCGCCTGAGATCGAATCCAGCAAAGTCAGCAACCATTTCACTCGCGGTAAACATATGCGAAGCTGGATTTACGCGCTTGGCTCGATTTATGGAGAAGCGATGACGAAAGATAAACGGAAACTGGACATGCTCTCCACGATCGAAGTTTAATATTAATATTAATATCTACGTTTAAGATTTTTTATAAAAAAAATAAATAAAAATTCGAGTCTTCTTTTCCAAGTTAATATACTTGCAGCGCACGCCTGAGATGGAATCCAGAAGAGCCCCTTCACTCGCGGTAAACAAATGCGGAGCCATGTTTATGCGCTTGGCTCGAGTCATAGAGAAGCGATGACGAAGGATAAACCGAGGCGAGAGACGTGCTCTCTGCGATGAACGTCGAATAAAAAAAAAAAAAAATCCGACAGGATATCTCGTTGACGAAAAAATAGGAGGTATTGCGCGTCAGATATTAACTGGGTCGCGTATGTCATATCCTTCAAGGGAACGAGTATTGACGGGGATGGAGACGGAGAGACAGAGAGAGGTGCGCTCGCGCATGTCGAGGCTCTCTTTGCCGCACGGAGAACTGCACAGATAGAGAGGCAGGTAGGTACGTACGGAGAGAGACATTCCGTTCTCATTGCGGTCCAGTTGAGCGGGGACAGCTGGTACCGCTCGCTCTCGTCGACCCACCCTTCCACACATCCTTGTACCTCTGGAGATCCATCCCTATTCCTACTCTTACGTTTCAAATGAAACACTTTGTCGTGCGCGTAACGAGCTTTCCTAATTGCCCCTTTTTTTACCACAAAAAAATGGTCTCCCATAGTGCAAGGCAACTCATGCGCGTACTTCTTTTTAACTACTCGATATCTGCAGTGACAAACGTAAAGCCTGTATTTATTTATTTATTTATATTCGTGGAATATAATGAAAATATAATAATATAAAAAATATAATAAAAAAAAATATATATATGATCTTACATATATTTTGGAAAGTTGTTTGTTTGTTCCAATTTTCCGGAATCAAGGTGATGACCCTCGCGGCTCCCAGACCCTGATAACTATTCTTCGATTATACCGTTCGGATTCTATTCTGTGCGGCTCGGTGAAATGTGCACAATAATGCGGTGCACAACAGTGCTGTGCACTATCGTCGTGTGCAATAACAAAACTCATTTTTCAACCAGAAATACGTCACTTCTGGTCCAGAAAACTTATTTGTCGATCGGACGTGACGTCATACCTGAAATTCATAGCTTTCGGGTTGTAAATCTCATTTTTCGACCGGAAGTGACGTCATACCAGAAATATGTCACTTCCGGTTTGAAAATCGAATTTTTATACTGGAAGTGAGGTCATACCGGAAATATGTCACTTCCGGTTTGAAAATCTTATTTTTCGATCGGAAGTGACATGCAAGAAATACGTCACTTCCAGTTTGAAAATCTCATTTTTCGACCAGAAGTGACATCATGCAGGAAATACGTCACTTCGAGTTTGATAATCTCATTTTTCGAACGGACAAGACACATTTTCGGTATGACGTCACTTCCGGTCGGAAAATGAGATTAGAAAGCGGAAGTGACGTATTTTCGGTAAATCTTCAAAAATCTAAATTTCCGGTTTCTAAATTCCATAGAGTCACAACGACCGGCTAGTATTTTTATATTTTAGAATATACCTTCGCTAGTCGGAATAACATACAGGACCGGTACTGGCCGTCTTACACTACCAGTAGGGCATTCCATTATTTTACTGACCTACCGATTAAAAAACAATAATTTTCTCCGATCCAGCGAACAGTGGAAAAGAAATGGATACCGGCCATAATAATTCGAATCGACGAGACTGTAATGCGAGCGCGACGGGTAACATAGAAAATTAACTATTGAGATATCTGCGACGTTCGATCGTTTTTCTCTGCTCTTAGTTGCGAGCTCAACCACGATCGATCGATTAAGCCGTTAATCACGACTGACGTTAGAGACCGCCATATCCTCTTCTAGATCCTCTCCGCCCCCCGCTCACCCCCTTCTCAGCGCTCCGTTATCGCTATCTACGCAACGAGCGTCTGGCAGATTAATCAACTCGACCCCTTCTCGATCGAAGAGACCCCGACCCCCCCGCCGCATACGATCGTTAGCCAGATGTTATTCGAACTCGCTATATAACGTATCAGAATCTTCCATTATGCGAGACCGTCTCGTATTATCTCAAGAATGCGATAATATTAATAAGTTAACGGCAATACAATTACAAGACGATAGGAATAAGGTACAATTTTACCTACATTAATAATAATGAATGTAGGTAAAATTAATTAATTAATTAATTAATTACAATTATAAAATTATTAATGGATTATTAATAATAATTAATTAATTAATTATAATTATAAAATTATTAATGAATTATTAATAATAATTAATTAATAATTAATGTACTCCGGATAAGGTGATTTCTTCGTCGGTATTATTGTTATTAATTTTCTACGAGATATTTAATTTTAAAAAAAATTGTACACTACTGAATTTCTAACGGTGCGCCCGCCGCTGCCGTCGAGCGTCTCTCGAGTGTCTCTCGAGTATCTCCTCTCGAGTGGAGGCCGCCGCACGCAGCGTCGGGTTTTCAATCTCCTTGTTGTATGTTCCCAAATCATCCATGCTTGAAAGTACATCGGCGCGGGGACACGCGACCGAACGAGGCGAGCGAGAGAGACAGAGATATATCGAGTTCCTTCGACTAATTTATCCGACCGTTTAATCTCTATCTAATCGTGTGACAACGTCCGACGTTGCCCGGCCGTTGCTTCGAGCGGAGTTGCGTAAAACCCGTTAAGCCGTTGCGCACACGCATAATCCCCCTTCCATTAACATTTTTCCTCCTCCGATAGTTTTTATTTACTTTTATTCTAAATACGTTTTTTAAAAATTTTATATAAATTTTTTTTATATCGCATCGCGTAAAGTCTCGTTAAAAGCGAGTATCTTCCGTGGATAAGAACTGCGATACGGCTAATGATCCCCGAGAATTATGTACAACCGGACTATCTCGGGGAAAAGAGTGGACGTATGTAGACCGAAGTCTACATAGGCCGAAGTCTACATAGGCCGAAGTCTACATAGGCCGAAGTCTACATAGGCCGAAGTCTACATAGGCCGAAGTCTACATAGGCCGAAGTTTACATAGACCGAAGTCTACATAGACCGAAGTCTACATAGACCGAAGTCTACATAGACCGAAGTCTACATAGACCGAAGTCTACATAGACCGAAGTCTACATAGGCCGAAGTCTACATAGACCGAAGTCTACATAGACCGAAGTCTACATAGACCGAAGTCTACATAGACCGAAGTCTACATAGACCGAAGTCTACATAGACCGAAGTCTACATAGACCGAAGTCTACATAAACCATATACTTAAGTAGAGAAGTATCAGACTGAACAGTTATTTTCGAAATCTATTTCGTACGTCTACAATCGTTCCAGTAGGCGGTTTTTTGGTAGATCTAATAGGCCAAGAATCTATAGGAGAAGATAAGCAAGAATCTATCGTAGACCAGATATTACGATACACAACCAGACCATTAAATATTAATAAACATATTAGAGGACACCAAACGTGATTTGATGCCCGTTGCTGGTTGGTTTTATATACATTTTTTATATCGCATCACGCAAAGTCTCGTTAAAAGCGAGTGTCTTCTGTGGATAAGAACTGCGATACGGCTAATGATCCCCGAGAATTATGTACAGCCGGACTATCTCGGGGAAAAGAGTGGACGGGGCTAAATCCGTGTTTTCCGCGCTGTACATAAGGAAGATCGAATGGCGTGCTGCCCGATGCTTTTTCATAGGTTGTCTCGGCAAAGAGCTCGCTCACTCGCTCACCCGCGGGTTGACCCAGAATCGCAGTCGTTAAGTCGGATAGGAGAGAAAGAGAACAGCGGCAGTGGCACGATGACTCCCGCGGGCTCGATTCCGGGGATGCCATCCTTCGATCCTTTTCCGCACCCTCGACTTCCCTCGTTCCGCCGACCGGAAAGAGTCTTTGAACCCTCCCGAGTTCAATCAACCCTCCGACACGCTATTCCTTGTGGCCGATTCGTGTTCGGTTTTATGTGCCACGTCAGTAACGACTCGAGAAATCGACGGTCTAGGAAACGAAGAAAGAAACTGACGTACGTAATTACGAAATACATCGTTGGAAGGTGAGTAGACCGATTCCATTCAAACTTGTCTGATCGCATAGTCCATCTAGCTTCGGAGACGCGTAATGCCAAAAATTATGTAAATTTGCATTATATTTACGTATATGGATAAGGTAAAAAGGGTTGAAAAAAATGTGTTCGCTCAAACACAATTGAGTTTTTGTCTACAACTTGCGATCTATAAACGATTAAAATGTTATGTTTCGTGAAAGTCGTATTATGCTTTGGCGATCACAAAAATGACCTTTTCATAGCTCCCACGTGTATATTCTCCTACGGCTTTTAAAGGGGTTAACAATCGAGTTTCATAATGCCAGCTTGAGGGGCAATTTGGCAGTTAAATGTTGCGACGTTATCGTCCGCGAGGATGCAAAAAGGCCTCTGACCTACATGCACGATAGGTTTACGCGGCGATCTTATGTCGTCGGTGAAGGCACTTGTGACGTTTATTATACCTCGGAGAATGTAGAACGCGACCACGCCTATCGTAACCCTTTTTTCATGTATACTCTCAGGAGCGAGGGATCGCGACAGCGATAGCGACGCTTTCCTATACGTCTTTGCTGTACGTCTTTGCTGTACAATATAAATCGCGCATAAAAGATCTGGTTTACCATTGACTTGAGGTAGGTCTGTCACGGAAGGGATTTTACATCGCCTTAAGTCTACATTGTCTTCGGCTTATACAGATCAAAGTCGATATAGTCTAATGCACCAAATAGACTTTGGTGCAAAGTTTATCTACGAAAGATTGTAGACCGGCGAATCTAGACTATATAGACCGAAATTTACAAAGACCCAATCTACATAGACCCACGTCTGCATCGACCCAAATCTAGATAGACCCACATCTGCATAGACTCACATCCGCATAGACCGAAATCTACATAGACCCACATCTTCATAGACCGAAATCTACATAGACCGAAATCTACATAGACCGAAATCTACATAGACCGAAGTCTGGTAGACCGAAGTCTACTAGATCGACGTCTACATAGACCAAAGTCTACATAGACCGAAGTCCATATAGACCGAAGTCCACATAGACCGAAGTCCACATAGACCGAAGTCCACATAGACCGAAGTCCACATAGACCGAAGTCTACATAAACCATAGACTTAAGTAGAGAAGTATAAGACTGAACAGTTATTTTCGAAATCTATATCGTACGTCAACAATCGTTCCAGTAGGCGGTTTTTTGGTAGACGTAATAGGCCAAGAATCTATAGGAGAAGATAAGCAAGAATCTATCGTAGACCAGATATTACGATACACAATCAGGCCATTAAATATTAATAAACATATTAGAGGACACCAACCGTGATTTGATGCCCGTTGCTGGTTGGACTCGGACTGGGACTCGACGTAGAATTCGACGAAGATATGTCACCCGTTCCGATGATCCGTTGGGAGGTCGGTAGACCACCACCTGGGCTGCCCACCGAAGGGAATGCCCGAGCCGGATCTGCCTGCCATTGCTTGTGGATCTGTTGCGATGTGTCTCGAAACCTTGCGCCCTGGAAACACGAGAAAACAATAATTGTCTCACTATTAATCAGCTCTTAAAAGACGGGTGACAAATAATCAAGATAGAGCAGCCGATTGCATTGAAAATCGTTGGTAGCATTGAAAGACACACACGTCGTCGTTGTATCGTTCATCAAGGACTTCGAAGACTGCAATAACAATCTGCATAGTAAGTTATGCCGGAGACCGAACGTCTGCACAAGGTCGCGCTCGCAAAACCATATCCATCGTTTCTGTACTCTTTCAGCTCGGTGTATAAAATATGTGAACATTGGGAGCGACAACAGGTATTGGCTTGCGACATATAGGTATATATACATATACACATACGGAGAGAGACAGTCGATTAGTTTCGCCTGTTTGATCCTGAACAATAATTCCGTGATGAATCGATCTTTCCACCGGAACGATTCTCAAGGCTCCGAGAGAAAGAGTGAGCGAACACCCGGGCGCCTCCCATATGGATAAACATAAATCGTCGATCACGATTGTGGTCGATCCACTCGATTCACCCTGTGGAATTTCTCTTACCGCCTTAATAATCATCCACGATGAGATCATCGAAAAAATAATTTAAAAATAAAAAATAATATTCCGGGAGAAATTGTATTAACGTTGCATTATTTTTTCTTCTTCTGATTAATCATTCTTTTTATCGAGCTCGAAATTGTAACGAAACGTGAATAATTTGAAAGGATAGAATGATTGAAAAAAAGTTGAAATTTAAATGAAAGTTGGTGTAAATGAAAAAAAAAATTAAATTGGAGCCGAATGGGTCGGAGAATTTTTAACACTCCGAAGTGGGATGTTTCCACTCCCTCGTTGAGGTATTCTATCGTTTAAACGGCTCGATGAAACATCGCCAAATTTGTATGACATCCTCGGATTTATAGTACATAAGTCCGTTTAAGATTTTCTCAATATTTTTTTTTCCAAGGTAATTTATGATTTTTTTTCTGTGAAAAGATGTTGCTACATCGAGATGCATCGTGGGTCATCCATGTGCAACGTAAATTTTTCATTACGTCATAAATTGTATGGAAACAATCTTGCACAAACTGTTTAGACATAATTCTGCCCATGTTTAGCCGTATTCGATCTTCCACGGTGTACGGAAAGATAAGCAAATGTTGCTTGGATGGGACAGCTATTATATGAGCGGTGTTCTCCTTTAGGGCAGAGGATCTCCAAGTTCGTAGACCCCGCGAGTGGTGTGTGTATCGCGGGACCGTGAAGCGAAAGCAAAGATCGCGTGCCAGTGTGCAATTCGCCGAGCGAGCGCGCGAGCAGGCCACAGCGTCAGGGACTCTCCTCGCGAAGCACTCGCTGCACGATAATTGCACTTATGCAACGACCTGCCGTAATAACAATTAGCATCGCGGTAGAAACTATGGCGGAGTCGTAAATGGAACTTTCAATGTACATAAAGCTAACGGTACGAGACGGCTGTGTCATCTTCAATTCCATCCGACTATTGGACGTTTAACATCATTTCTCATCTCCCATTCTCTTATCGCGCTTTAATGTTCGCAGGAAAAAAAAATTGAGGTCACGGTCCAGATCGCACGGATGAAAATGTTAGCAACATTAATACAAAAAATTATCAAGCTATTATGCACTAAAAAAAAAATCATTGATTCAAGAACAGTGACACTTGCGCGTTGCCATTGACATATGTAGTTAGTGTAATTATTATTTTCACTCTAACAATTATATATGAAAATGAACCAATGTCTATAAAATTTATGAGAAGATATGTAATAGTTTCATTATCATGCGTCGTTATGTCAAGCAAAATACACTTGAAATAACAGCGTATGTCCATGGCAGCCCGCAAGTGTCAATGTTCTTGAATCAATGATATTTTTTTTTCAGTGTGGATAAAGTGGTACATAAAATTTAATGTAAACAAAGTGTGGTAATCGGATTGATAGTTAATGGTTCGGTGTATTGAAAGCCATCAGAAAGGCTCAATTTAATATAGCAATGATTTTGTGGAAAATATTATTTATCAGTTTGTCCATAAAAACTTCGTGTTCTGCATACACAATAGATCCGGAAATGTTTCGGCTTTTGTGTTCTGAATATTTTTCTACCGCGCAGTTAGCGAACCATGAGGAACTATTCGTTCGTTTAAACTATTTTTGTCGAATTCAAACGTTTTATTTCAACAAAACAAATACTAGATCTGGATGTAAATTTATCAACACGTCGGGATTTTTTTTTTCGAAACTGTTGTTCAACTCTCCGAAAGGGTTAAAAATCGATCGCTTCAACAGCATGTACGAGGATTGGGTATACATGTCGCGAGGTTTGCCTGCTGTACACCGTCCCGTTGCAATATGCGTCCTCTAAGTGGGCACACGCCGTCTCAAACAGCATCTATTAATACTTGAAACGAGACGTTTAACCGTGGTATACAAGCCGAGGGTTGAGAATAACACGGATCTATCGGTACACTGCGCGACACTTGCGCAGCGGGACTTTTACCAAAGAGCGGAAACCTATAGATCAATCGCTACAGTAGCGATACATTTCATTTTTATGTAGCCTCAATCTTATGATTGAAATTTCTATAGCTCTTCGTGCGAATTTTAATCTGCCATATTTATTTCTTTACTATATTTCATTTTGTAAAAAAAAAGATTGGGCCTAATAAAATAGTTTAATAAATAGATTTTATTTTGTGATTAATTCTTCTATTATCGACGTCGTCAAGATGGTCGAAAAGGGCTTTCCGATAATTGATATTTTGATCTTGTTATGTACACAGTAAAAAATCATTTCGTAAAGCCGGAATCCGAAGTTTCGTAAAAATAATTTTGTTAAATAAGTGACAAACTCGTTTGTCAAGGTTTGAATATACAAACCTGACCCTTTATTTCCCGTATCATTAATAATTTTAGTTTGCAAAACTGGAACCGGATGATGCGATCGAAAAATTAACAAATACAAAATTGTGGACGTTTGTGGACAATAACTTGTAAAAAGTACAAACTTTTTTGACTGTGCCGTACAATCCACTCTACCGTTTCGATCTGTCCAATGTATTTTCCGAAATTTACTCTACCGTACTTTGCTCCATTTGCAAATAAATTTTTCTGTTAAAAATATTTTTATCATACAATTTTATCGATATTTTAAATAGCGTTAAATAACAAAAAGAAGCACCAATTGCTTGAATTATTCGAAACTCGGCCTCCCCTCGGAAACCCCAGGATCGATCGTTACATCGTCTCTACAATAAGTTTATCGACGACTGGTCCAAATCCACCGATAAAATTTTATAGAACTCCGGCACCGAATTTTACAAAATCCCCAATATTTAAAAAAACCCAACAATTTCGTGTATTAAAATCTAAATACATCAGCTTAACAAATAAATAATTTTGTTTCTCGCTACCTCGTCGAAAAGCTCGTCGAGAACTTTGCGCGAAATCTTTGGCTTCATTCTCCCGTCTTTCTCCTCTCCAGTTGCTTGGATCTTTCGCTCGGAGTTGTGGGTCTCATGCCGCGGTCTCGAAAATTCCTCGAGCGGGTTCGCGGGCGCGTGTCTATCGCGTAGACGCCACTCCGCGAGAAAAGGACAATAAAAGAGTCGACGCACGACGCTCTCTCGCTCCCTCGAAATGTCACGGGCAAGTCAGTGGCGTTAGTGTCTCGATCGCGAGCTCCCTTCTTCTTCTTCGTCCTCTTCTGCACATCCGTTACCGCCGAGCGCGCGCGCGCCTTCTCTCTTGACTCGGTTTCCTTCAGGAGCTGCGCCGCAGCATCAGCTTCGTTTTTAGGAGTATAAATAGTCGATGACGCAGCACGCGCGACCAGCCGGCGAAGGTCGGACAGTGCTAATGCCCGTCCCGCACGATAAATCTATACACTTCGAGACACCGCGATTGTCATAATCCTTGTTGTCCGTCCGATCTCTCATTCTTCGCAACAAAAAAAAAAGTATTGTGATAATTTCAATTTATTGCGAGATGTGGGCAAACCAAAGGAAAACACAGATTATTGTTTTTTTAAATAACGATAAAATGCATAACCATTCATATTCGTGAATTAGAGACAAGTTTATTCGCATTGGCCGAGATTGGCGCGCTGTTGTTAATTTATACGTTATAGCAATTATATTCTCCCCACGCCTGGGATTAAAAAAAAAAAAAAAAAAATCACTCGTCGAATCGGGCGCTCGACGAGAGATCAGGGATTTGCGAGTGGGCAAAAAAATTAAGCGCCGGATAGAAAAAATTTTTAAATAAAATAGGAGACGATTCCGATGAGACGCGTGGCACGCGCGACGTCCAGCGACGCAACTGCGGTCCTGCACTTGCCGTCGCGACAATTATATTATCCTCTCGTCGTGCGGCCAAGCCGCGCGCCGCGGTAGCTCGTCAAAGATCTCTTCCCTGCTTCGGAGCACTTCGCGTCTCTCGCGACTCTTATGGCCGAATAAATATATCCTTAATTAGCGGCTGCGCTCGAGAGAGGCGCGAGATGACCCGAGATTCATAAGCTTCCCCAATAATTATCGCGCGCGCCGCGTAACTCTTGTAATTAACCGAGGAAAGAAAGTCCCTCGACGATGCCGCGAGCGCGTCTCTCAGCGCGGCTGAGATCGAGCGTCCTGCCTCCTGCACGGCGCGTATGCGAGTCCGTACATTATTTTTTTTTATTTATTTTTTTTTCTTCCCAAGGAAGTCGGGAGCGAGACGTATGGAATTGCGAAATTTTTCTCAGCACTTGCCGCACGGCGAGGGACGAATCGCGTACGCCACGCTCGGCAATCAGTCGCGATCGCACGTAGGAAGCGTCGCTCGCACGAGGCACGCAACTTTTAGCCTTTGCTTCAATTTTTTAATTTTTTTAATTAAAAAAAATAAATAAAAAATAAAATTTCTGTTCGTTCGGCTCGGATAATATTATCCTTGAAGAGCGATAACTGGTTCTGCCACCCACGCACTTCCGGCCGGAGGCGAGTTCGATCCCTCGATGAGAGAAATAAAAAAATGTTCCTCGCGCTCCGCGTCGATAGAGCGAAGCCTTCGGGAGGCCGGCGGCTGCTCGGGACTCTCGGCTCCATAAATCTGCGATAGATTCGCGGCAATTTCGCGACGACCCTTGGCGGTGGGCATTAAGAGGCGCGAGGAGATACGTTCACGCCGGTGGCTGGTATCTCCGTGTTTAATGCCGCGGTACCGAGAGATGTCCAGCGGGGAGCAACGGTATCGTCGCCGAGGCGACGTTGCGGCGCGTTCGCGAATATACGTGACTACGTACTAATTGGATGCGTTCTTCTATGCGACCGCAGGCGGAACAGGCTGGATACGATCCTCTCTCTCTCTTGTTGCAAACTCCTGTTGTCGTTGTTATTATTGTAGGATAGATATTCCTCGAGAGGACTCCGAGGCCGATGCGATCAATCTCTTTTTCGCTTCCGACGACGAATTTACGATGTTCCGTCCGGAATGGAAGGCGATAGTCGGAATCGGGGAGAGGGGGGCAAAATGGCACAGCGGGGCAAAACGGGACAAAGCGCAATTTTCCAATAACTTTTGGATGGTGGCAATGGTCGTCCGTGCGGCAAAGCGGGGTTGAAAATCCGGATGTATCGTTGGGACAAAATGGGACATCCAAAGATAATCGGAAAATTGAGTTTTGCCTCCACTGTCCTGTTTTGCCCCACTGTCCCATTTTGCCCCGTTCTCTCCTAGTCCGGAGCATTCAAACGGGGTTGAAAATCCGGATGTATCGTTGGGACAAAATGGGACATCGAAAGATTATTGGAAAATTGAATTTTGCCGTCACTGTCCTGTTTTGCACCACTGTCCCATTTTACCCCGTTCTCCCCTAGTCCGGAGCATTCAACCGGGGTTGAAGATCCGGATGTATCGTTGGGACAAAATGGGACATCCAAGATGATTGGAAAATTGCGTTTTGCTCTCACTGTCCTGTTTTGCCCCACTGTCCCATTTTACCCCGTTCTCCCCTAGTCCGGGGCATCGGATGGTATACGCGCGGCACGGATTGTGACACGCTCTCGGTTCTTATCACTGCCGTTTAATCTCGATTTATTTGCCACGACATCGAATCTCGATCGGAGGGGAGAGAAAAGTAGCGATTAGATCGATGCGGCGCGAAGAAGTTGGTCGGGATGGAAGACTTCCGGTTGGGGGGGGGGGGTGGAGATGTCGAGGTAGTATATGTGTAGCGGTAGCAAACGGAGAACGGGTCAAGATCCAATCACTTCACGGTCCTCTCGTTCGCTTCCGAGAGTAGAGTGTACGTAAGATTCGCGCGAGAGAGGTTCGTCGGGCGCGGGGTCACGGAAACGGTAACGATCATCGTTCGATACTTATCGGTTGGCGGTACTCGTTCGGATGTATTAATGAGACCTGGGACGAGCGACCAACGGTTGAGGCTATTGGCGATTTTAAACGGACCCTTCGCTCCGAACGCTTCGACATTTGGTAAATGGCACTTCTATAACCGTACGATGCAGTCAAAGTTTATCACTGGATGATGGATCAAAGCAAAATTTGGCAATCGATGTCAAGATGTAACTATTCGGTAAATTATAAAAACGTCGAGTTTTTTTTTTAAGAAAAAAATGAAAATATTTGATTCAAGAATATCCGTGTAGATCAAAATTTAACACGGAGAGTCAGAAATTTAATTATGGCCAAATATCGTTTCGCATCGATCGATCGACTCGCTGCACAAACTTGAAGATCGAAATTTAGCATTTCTGTTTGGGCAGATTGAACGGATTGTACAACCTCGCAGGTAAAAAAATATAAATTGTAAAAAAAAAATGATAAAATACCATTAAAGTGTCTGATGTGACAAGAGCCATCTGCGCGGATAAAATTTGACTGCATTTCCATCGGAAAGAAAGTGGGGCAAAGATCCGCGCCGGAAGATTGTGACGGATCCCGTGCCGCCGCACAATATTCGGCACCGCTCGAAAAATCCGTCCGTACCCGAATGCACTTTTCTCCGGTGACAGAGTGGATGTGCGTCGAGCACTCTCCGGAATGATGTTCGCGAATCCATGCAGCTGTGCCGCCGCCGCCCGGGTGCGACGATGTATATCGCCGAATAAAAGCTCGCCGTGGAGAACGCAAAGAGCTTTTCCACTCGAGTTTCGATCAACGATCGTCGGAATAGCAATATGCTATCCGCGAGCTCGCGAGATCGGCGAGAACGGCTAAACGATAGCGCCGCTGCATCTTCGTATATTTACACTCCCTACATTCGGAAATCGACAGACCGTTTCCTACGCGACTTTTGCTTCAATATCTTCTCCCAACAGCAAAAAAAAAAAAAAAAAAAAATCAACACAAGACCCGATTCCGTCCGACGATGAACGGCTCAGAGTCCGACCATAGCGAATTCACAGCCGGTTTATTTAAAGTCGCCAACATGCGCACCGAGACACGAGCGGGGACAGACTGGTGGCTCGCAGCGCGTCATCCTCATCAGCATGAACCCCGAGCAACAGTAGCGTACGCTCGGCTATATACCTTCTTCACTTTGTCGCAAGTGCTCGGCTCCGTAGCTCTCCTCGAGCCTCGAGCGTTCCGCTCGTTTTATCATACCGATCAAATTTCTCGAGTACGAGAGATCTCAATAGATCATGTCCGATGAGCCTTCTGCAGCGGATTAAACTTGCCGCGGTAAACACACCCGTTGACCGGCAAAATGGCGTTTTCTTTTTTTTTCTCAGCATACAGCAGTGAATACGATTTATCGCGTCAAGCGGGCGTTCGCATGCGATCGGACGCAGGAACGTGAAGAGACTGGAGCTGGATACGCTGAGCACTCCGCGAGGCTGAGCTCTGTCGTTGCCTCCGGTAGTGGGCAATGCACGAGTACACCTACCTCTTCATGAGCTCGAGTCGCATGTGTCGTTTCGCTTCGTCCATTTTGCCACTACCGTGCTTTATAATGCCCGATACCTGTGTCAAGCGCGCACCCAACAACGCATATCGGGGAGTATATCCGTTCTTGGCGTATGCGGTCCTCTTCGTCGTCGCTCGATCGGCTTCGAGGTTTCGAATGCTGCGGCAAGTGCGGTCGCAGCAATATATATATATCGGAGTTCCCGCGTTAGAGTCCAAGTGAACAGGTTAACGGATAAATTTAATTTTGTCGCTGACTCGTCGATCATTGATATCGTTGAGATCGTCGGGTGGGGCTTTTCGATAACTGATATTTGGATATTTTTATTGTAGTTCAGTTGATTGTACCGCTCCGATCTGTCTAGTGTACTTTGCGACATTTTTTATTCCATCATGCTTTGGTACTTTTTGCGAAATAACGTTTTGTTTAAAAATGTTTCGTCTTAAAAATTTGTCGTGGTTTTGAATGCTGTGGCAAGTGCGCCGCAGCAATATATATCGGGGTTACCGCGATAGCTGGAGTCCAACTAAATAGGTTAACAAATCAATTTTATTTTGTCGCTGACTCGTAGATCGTCGATATCGTTGAGATCGTGGAGCGGGGCTTTTTGATAACTGGTATTTGGATCTTGTTATTGTAGTTCAGTTGATTGTGTACGGCTCCGATCTATCCAGTGTACTTTCCGACATTTTTTAGACCACCATGGTTGGCTATTTTTTTCAAAATAATTTTTTGGTTTTAATTGTTTCATCGCTAAAATGTATCGAGGTTTCGAATGCTGTGGCGAGTGCAGTCGTACGGACATACATCGGAGTTCCCGAGTTAGCTGGGCCTAACAAATACACTCTACTTCGTCGCTGACTCATCGATCATCAGGATCGTCAAGATTGTCGAGAGGGGCTTTTTGATAACTGGTATTCGGATTTTATTACATATCTCAGTTGTCCCACTCCGATTTGTCTAGTGTACTTTCCGAAATTGTTTATCCCACCATGCTTTGCTACTTTTTGAAAAATAACTTTTTGCTTTAATTTTTTGTATCGGTAAAATCTATCGGTTTCGAATACTGGAGCGAGCGGGTTCGTCAAGATCGTCGAGAGGGGTTTTTCGATAACTGGTATTCGGATTTCATTACATATCTCAGTTGTCCCACTCCGATCTGCCCAGTGTACTTTCCGAAATTGTTTACCCCACCATGCTCTGCTACAATTTGAAAAATACCTTTTTGCTGTAATTTTTTTAACGTAAAAATTTGTCGCCGTTTCGAATGCTGCGGCGAGCGGGTTCGCAGCGATGTATATCGGAGTTCCCGCGTTAGCTGGCCATTCGAGAGCCCGCCCGCACTCGAAGACCGTAGACCGAAGAACGAAGAAGGAAGAAGAGGTAGGAGGAGAAGGAGCGGAGGGTCGCGACGGGTCACCGGAGACGTCGAGGACGAGTAGGAGCTGCGGCGCAAAGGCGGATAGAAATCGACTGAGAATCGCGAAGTCAAGAGGCCGAGACTCGCGCTGCGCCGCAGCATGCGGAAAGAAATACGGGAGAGGGCCCGAGAGAAGAGAACACATCTCTTCGATGTACTCTCTCGCTGTGTTCCAGCTCCGAGGCTTCGATGCAATGCCCGTCGAACTCTCGACCGCCGCGGTCTGACTCCTGCCACTGCTGAGACGGCGATGACGACGGAGACGAAGCAACACACAGTGTGCGCGCCGTTCTCGCCGGTTCGGAATTGCGTAACCGATCGAATCGCGTGCGAGCACGCCAGGGTACACGCTCGGTGCGCGGCACTGGATCACGTGGGAGAGACACTTGACTGGCGCAGCCGGCATCAGATTCATCTCATTTCCCATACTGTAACGGGATCTTGATTGCGTTGATCATTGGCATTGATCATTGGCAATCAGACTTTTTCCTCGTTTCCCGTGTTTCCTATGCGTTGGCGTGTTGATTCACATTGTTGAGAACGCGTGTATGAAAACTTACTGTTAAAGTGTTGGAAGATTTTCTTTTTACGTATGCGGTGCATTGGATTCGAAATAGTTTTATGGGGATGTTAACAGACTGGATCCGGACATTTTTTCGAAATACAATTTTTCGATGTTTTCGAACATTCTGACCATGTTTTCATTAATAAGTCGAAAAATAATAATCACTAAAACTAATAAAAAATTTAATAATATGATATACATCGTTAAGAATGTTTCTATGGGAATTACTGTTAAAATTTTCGGAAATATTTTTGTGACCATGAATGGAGAGTAAGGTAAGCTTCTTTTGTTCCGAGTATAATAAGATGAGTATAAAAAATTATCATTGTCAATGATCATTTTTCAACAAACAAAAACAAAAACAAAAATTCTTACTTGGTATCGCGAGCGATAACAAAGTTTTTCATTTATAACAATTTCCTAAAGCGTATAACAATTTTTGTCGTACACAGTGACGATCAGCACGATGCACATTTACGAGCAATTAATTAATCGATCCATTGTCGATAAAGATCGCTACTGCCGTAGTATGCGGTATACCCGAGAGCTCAATATTACGATGGACTTTGATGCGTCGTCGCGCAACGGTGTAATATACGCGACTCGAGTTGCGCAATTGATAACGCTCATCGCGAGTTCTCTTATCGCGTCTGAGGAATTATAACTGGGCGCTCCATGCATCACAGATACGCTGTATTCTTGGACACGGGGTAATACGTCTTGCGCGTACTATAAAGCCCGTTGCTATATATAGTGGACGTAATGGTACTTCCTACATAATTCCATAGTGGGTAATTTACCGGTAGTATTAAAGTCAACGCGCTCGAGCCGGGTATATCTATATATATACGTGTACGTTGAAAACTCGGAGCTCCGCAGTCCTCACCTACGTGATCTCCGTGAAGAGGGAACGCGCACTGTACGGTGAGTTTCTCCGTTCCGTTGGGGGGCTGGCCGCCACAAACCCCCGCTATGCGAGGCGAAAGAAAGTACGAGAAAGAAGAAGAAGAAGAGTAGGATACAAAAAAACTTTTTAAAACTTAAAAAAAAAAACGAAGGAAATCGCTCGCGGCACGTCCCACGCGAGTGGCAGGATATGCTTGCATGGTAATGCGCAGCGGCGAGTCGTTTGCACGCGTGGCTCGGGGCCCTTTTTACCTCGCCGCACTCATGGATCGCCGCGGCAGGGCGTATACCCGCGGCCGCCGCGGTACCGGGTCGCGTCTCCGCGACGAGCAAACATCCACGCGGGGTCCGCTTTGTCTTCAAAAAAAAAAAAAAAAAAAATTCTCCGGAGTATAAAGATTCTGTGAGTTTGAGTGGAGAAGAGACGACAGTTGAGTGAGTCCTCGAAATTCCATGGTCCCACGATTGGAACAAGAAGAGTTATCTTCGTAAAAACGAAATATTGAATGCTTAACGTCGTTTCGTACGACCGAAGTGACGCCATACTGGCAAACTGAGATTTTTAAACCGGAAGTGACGTTTTCCCGTGTGACGTCACTTCCGCTTGAAAACTAAGATTTTCAAACCTGATGTCACGTATTGTCTGTACGAGGTCACTTTCGGTCGAAAACTGAGTTTTTCCAACCGGAGGGGACGTTTTTCCATGACGTATGACGTGACGTCCGATTGAAAACTGAGTTTTTCCAACCGGAGGGGACGTTTTTCCATGACGTATGACGTGACATCCGATAGAAAACTGAGTTTTTCCAACCGAAGGGGACGTTTTGACGTGACGTATGACGTGACGTCCGATTGAAAACTGAGTTTTTCCAACCGGAGGGGACGTTTTGCTGTGATTTATGACGTGCCGTCCGATTGAAAATTGAGTTTTTTCAACCAGAGGGGACGTTTTGCCGTGATGTATGACGTGACGTCCGATTGAAAACTGAGTTTTTCCAACCGGAGGGGACATTTTGCCGTGACGTATGACGTGACGTTCGATTGAAAACTAAGATTTTGAAACCACAAGTAATGGTTATCCACGTGACATCACTTTCGGTCGAAAAAGGAAATTTCCAAACCGGAAGTGATGTGTTTACCGTATGAGGTTTACTTCCGATCGAAAAATGAGATTTCCAGAACCCTGGAATGCAATTATATCAGGTCCATGCACGACGCTTGCTGAAAAAAATCAACACTTCCCCATCGGTGACCTATACATCCGCCATTCTTCGCTAATCGCATTCCCACTGCCCATTCAAGTCGAATTCCATTTCCTATGCTACGAAAGCCTACCTGCGTATGGGATGGAATTATATTATTTCCACAAATTGTATTTCTTGAGGATCAATTTACTCGTGCGCGCGCGTGGGTATTCAAACGCGGATGAGAATATTCAAACCTTTCCAGAATTGTAAACGCTAAGCAGAAACATTTGAAATTCTCAAGAACTGTCGAAGTGACATTGACAGGTCCGAAAACAATAGACTCTCTAAATCGAACGGCGAGCCGGAGGTCGTCGGCGACCTTGACACTATATTATGTAAGATTACTTTTATTATTATTATCATTATTATTATTATTAGTATTATTATTTGTATCAAACATTGATGGATACGGGTTCCAAGAATTCTATTCATATCTCCGGCTTACGAAAAAAGTTGGTTACATGTTTTTAAATGTATTTCGTAAAAACGTTGAATCTTAAGTCTCGTAACTGCGTAACGCGAACGGAACGTACCTCTTCGTGAACGTTATCGTCGGTCGTAAAATCGTGTGGCAGAAGGCGAGCGGCGTTCGCGGGCGCACACTCGCGCTTCTAGGAACGTTATCGATGCAGCAGCGGCAGCAGGGGTCTGAAGGAGAGCGGGGCGGCGAGAGAAAGAGAGAGACGGAGCAGCTTGAGACTCCTGCAAGAGGAGAGTACCGCTCGCTAGCAACGCGCAGGGCGCGAGTACGTATAGTAAACGCGAGGCGTGGGCGCCCGGCGTGTATTATTATGACTTGGGATTTAATGCCCGGAGCGTATAAACAGGGGGGGCGAGAGAGGGGAACGCTGGCTGTTCGCCGCCGTGTGCGTGTTACACGTTACACGCCGGTCAACCGACTACCAACCCAAGGAAACCCCGGCGATACGACCCAGCTAAGAAGTCGCGAGTGTCCGGCTGCCGCTGCCGCTGCACACGAGAAAATGTTACGGCAACATTTTAGCAATCTTCATATTCTCAATGTTTTTATAATACGCCCAGAAAAAAAATTTTTTTGACGGCCACCGTTTATTTGGTTTAAGTAAAATATTTACTTGATTTAAATGTATATTTATTTAAATTAAGTAAATAGTTACTTAATTGAAATAAATATTTATTTAAATCAAATAAATATTGTACTTAAACCAAATAAAGGGTGGCCATCAAATAATTTTTTTTTCTGGGTGTAGCTGTCGCTTACTATTATTCAGATCTTCGGATCTTTCTTAATTCCAAGTTAACGATTTTTTTTTACTTTCGAGTTTATAATTTCCGATTCTTCGATAATTCGTATTTTTACTCTTTTGTACGATTTATTTCTATATTTCGAGCTGGAAATATTCTTAGTTATTCAGTATTTTTTTTCCATTGTTCTGTTACAACAATTGACTTTTCGTGAATTAAATTATAATTATATAATCGCGAAATAAATAAAAATATAAATTAAAAAATAGTTATATGTAGCTCGATTCATATTGATCCCACTTCTATCTGTCGAGTGCTCTTTCCGACATTTGAGGTTATATATTTTCCTAGCTTGGGACATTCACTTTTCTGTTTTAAATATGTTGACAATTAAAAGTTGTCGAAATTTTAAACAGTATTGAAAAAAAAAATCGAAGGTAAGACCTTTCGAATAATAATCATTCGAAATTTCAACTTCCCCTCCCCAGTGGATTGTAAATTTTCCATAAGTCATGCGATAATGTTATCTACGAATCTTTATCGATGCAGCTGAAACGTGCAACTAAAAAAAAGTGCCTTCGAACTACCGGCAAAGAAAAAAAGAAATAAAGAACTATTATATCGATTCCCTATAAAAGGCTGGTACGCGGTCAACGACTGGCCCACATTCGTGTGGATGCGGGCCTCGTGTTTCAGTAATCGAATTCGATAAACAAAAGGACGTGCCGTCAGCGGGGTGTGCGTGAGTTCGTGCTCGCCGGAGAGAGAGAGTGTGTCTCGACGCCGTCTTGTATAGAGCTTGGGAAAGCAAACACGCGACTCGAAGGCCCATACTGTGTAAACTCACTTCGTCTCCGGGTCCACGTGGGTGGCACGGTTAAGTGGGTTTGCCAAGAACCGGCCGAACTGCAACCTTCCGATGTTCGCGGAGGCTGCGGTTGCAAAAAGCCCTCGCGAACACCAAGAAAAAGATTCTCGATCCGAAAGATCCTAAATACGTTAAGCCCTACAATGCATTATAACGCTCAAAAAAAAAAACCTACTAAGAAAAAAAAAAAAAAAAAAAAAATAGAAATGAGAGTTGCGACGCGAGGGGTTCTCGGAGGAAATCAGTCTCGAGGGCCAAAGTTAAGATGATTAGTAAGACCCCTCGCGAGATTGCGGAGTGGTACCTCGTAGTTGTCGTGCGCAAATGAATTAAGAGGGCGAGGAGGGCCCAGTTGTTCGGGGGACTTCCGGTCACGATTTAATAATAATCGTCTCGCTCGAGTCCGATGAATGGCTGCTCGAGCGTACGCGTCGGATGCTGGATGCGAAGAATGAACGAACTGCGCGCGGTCTCCACTTCGGAGTTAACCGAGGGGAAAATACCGAGCGAGCAGGGCTTAGGGTCCCTTATCTTAACGCTTGTACTTAATAACTACTGTATACACATGTAATGTACACATGGGCCTATAAACGTGTACGTGTAACCTAGGCGGTCGAGACTTTCGGTGTTTACTCCCGATAGGATCGATCGATGAGAAAAGGGCCCGGCTGGAACCATGCGAACGAGAGGCACGGCGACGAGGAACGGTGCCACAGTGACCCACATGAAGGTGCGTTACGAGCCGTATATCCGCCCGCTCCATCATTTCTAGACTTCCATGGTAACGTCGCTATAGAGATTAATGCATGCGATAAATTCTTCGGTCGTGCGAAATTTAGCCGCGCGTAATACGCAGCCTCGGGGATCGAATCAGTTTCGGTCAATTAGCCCGGCTGAACGGTGCTAATTCGAACGATTGGATTCGGCCGTTTCACCGTGGCCCACTTTGTATTCTATAATTTAGCTCCATCATTCCACTTCTGTTTTAATTTAAATTTTTTTTTTTTTTTTTACGGATGACACTTTGACCTGGAGAAGATAAGTCGCGAATTCTTGGAGATCAAAACATTCACGGTGGTCTCCTGGATGCTGAATAAAGCTCCTGCTGCAGCCAGTGTTGCTCTCCTCCGAGGGGGAAGAGCCAAGAACGTGCGAGACAGGTGGAGTGAAAAAAAAGACCAAGCGGCCGAAGGGGACATGATGCGCTGTTGTCCTTTCGGTTTTTGTCGCCCTGCACGCCCTCGAGACTGGACCAAGGACCGCGCGTGGTATACCCGGCAGGAGAAACTCCAAGGCCGTCAGGACGCGAGGTCAAGTCGTGTTGTCGCGTTTTGACAGCACCGCACGCGTAGACGGTCGTAAATTCATAAAAATTATTATTCGAACGATTCAACGATTTTTGGGAAAAATTCGATTTCTCTTCGTATTGTTGTCAAGTAGCCACATAAATATATTCGTACGTTTGCTGACGTAACATATCAACAAGAACGTCCGACGAAACCAGACACGTCGACATAAAAATTTAACTTCATTTTTTGGAAAATAGTCGAATCGACATTGCCGCATAATTATGACATGAAATACTTAAGAGAATTTCCATAGAAACCGGACACGGCGATGTAAAATGTATTTTTTTTTTTTGCTAAGAATGTATATAAACATGCTAATTTGGTACGAGAAACGACTATTTTTAATTGCCGTGAAATGTTGAATATTGATTTTCAATGGTATTATTATTGCAAAATAGCTATCTCAGCTGGAGAGATTCCAAGGCTGTTCGGACGCGGAATCACGAAGGTATTTTTAATGATTGATTGACCAATCAATTGTAGACTTGTAATAACTTCATCGGTATTTCCTCAAGCAAACTGTCATAAAGAAACCAATTACCGAACCAATTAACCTTCCAGTGATTCCCGTCGATCGCTGTACTTTTCCTCACGCGCGGCGTGGTTGACTCGCGTCAGTAAACATTTGATTTCGACGAAAAAACGACCTTAATCGTTTGTTATTAACAAATAAATTAACATTTTTTTAAATCACCCGGTCATCAGATAGAAAATATTATAATAAAGGATCCGTCCAAATTTTAACTCAATCGGACGAATAGATTTTGAGATCCGATGACGCTTGTTAACTGTTATTTGTTAATTATTAATACGTTCATTGTTAATTGATATTTTTCAATCTACAACAACAAAAAACTTCATAAAATCTTATATTAACTGTGGTAAAAAAAGTTGAAAATCGACCTGTTTTTTGGACCAAATCCTTATGCTAGTACCTTAAGGGGGGACATTCCTTAAGGGGGGGGGGGGGGCATTGCCTCCCCTTCGGACGCAGCCTACCGGTTATTCTTACATGCAGTGGACATCAATGCAGCTTCATGCACAAATTTGCTTCTGGACGAAAATTTTCAGCAAGGTAAAAAAAAAGGCCAGTTTTTATTGCGGACTATGGGATTTTGCTTGCTCTCAAGAGCGACTCCAAAACGACTATTAAAAAAACTCTGTGATCTCCAAAATATATTCCAAGTTTCGTCAAGCTAATAAAATGTCCTCGCGTTGCCTCGTCTTTGCAATGTGTCGCTGGTCGTCGGTGAGATTTACCGATTCCACCGTGGCCGAGGGGAGACGCGTGTATCTCACAAAAGACGAAGCGTCCCGTCGAGCGAGGACACGTTATTAGCATAACTAGCCTAACCGAGAGTCCGGGCCGCAATTCTTGACCGGAGGAAAGTGCGAGAAAGCGAAATCTACGCAGTGTAAACGAGCAGCTCGTATACGAGATGAGCTGGCGCCTCGGCTTAATTGGCAGGACGAAGCTAAACGAGGAGATGTGTGCGTGTATATATTGTCGCTTAACGAGAGAGGGTGAGTGAGCCTTATCGCCTTCGTTAACCAACACCACAAGCAATACGCGAGAAGATGGGAATAAATATTCAGGCCGCTGATGAACACGTAGCTTCCGGAGCTCAAACGGTTTTACCATAGGTCGACGAGCTTGAAGAAAGAAAAAAATACGAGCTGATTCCCCCGATACATAATCGCCGCCATTGATCAGTGGAATCGATCGGACAGGATGAAAAATTTCACCGGGCCGCCGGCGCATCACTCCGAGAGTACATCTAGTTTTCTCGTTAACGTCTCACGCGGAAACATATCGCCTCTGTAAGTCGTGAGCCTCGGGGGTATTTCGAATTTTTATCCCACCAAAGTACGAGCAACCAAATGAGAAATGGGATAGATTTTGCATACGAATTACACGAATCTGCACAGTAAAATAGGTGCCAAGTTTCTCGTACACTGCGTCCACAACATTTTTTCTCGTTTATTTTAGAAGAATAACAATGTTTGTTCATTTTTAATAATGTTTAGATATTTAAACATTTTTTTCATTATACAAATATGTTTGTTCACTTTACAAAAATGTTTGTTTACCTTACAAAAATGTTTTTTTTTTACTTTACAAATGTTTGTTCGTTTTACGAAAATGTTGGTGCATTTTAGAAAAATATTTGTTCATTTTAGAAAAATGTTTGTTAATTCTACACCATTTTTTTTAACATTACCAAGAACAAGTTACCAGTCGTCTCGGTACAAAAAAAGAGTTTGTTAAATGTCCAGACCTTTTTCACCACACGTAGAAGTGAACTTCTACCTTGGAAGAAAAATAAATAAAAAAAACGAAGGAAGAAGGTATCCCTGCCGGCCTCGCGGACCTTTAGCCCTTATTAGTCCTCCGTCCGCGGCCCCACGTTTTCGCGAGGCTCCTCGCCGCGCGCGTAGTGATCCTCCGAGGGAGATAACACCAGGACGTACATACGTTCGGCAAGTATAGACCAGAAGCTCGTGGACAGTAGCGAGGAATCGATGTGTACCGTAGCAAAGGAGTCAACGAGGTAGGAGGTGAAGTGAGGAGGACGTGGAGAATGAAGAAGAGAAAAAATTCGCACCGTGCGGAGAGACTTTCTCTTCCGCCTCGCGATAAGGTGTACCCACTCGCGGTGACCACGCGACGCTGAGGAACAAACGAGGCTTGCATGCATAAAGGAGACCTATCGAGGGTATCGGGCTCTAGTCCTAGCCTTCTTTCCGTCTTCGGCTTCTTCGACGTTGCACGGTCGCTGTTGTTCTCCACGTGTGCACGTGGCTGAGCCGACACAGTGCTCAAACCGAGCGAATGCTTTTCTCCGTACGTTAGCTGTGAGAAGAGAGAAGGAGATCCATGACTGTGGTACCTCCCACGTGTTTACTGTAGCGCGCTTAGGCCGTACGTGCAAGAAGCCGGAGGCCCTGTCAGTCAGGGCTTTCCAGGAGATACTTCGTACAGTACAAAGTGGACGTGACACCGCTTGTAGCCCGGTGGGAACGACACACGGGACCGACGCTGGCCGACGCTGGGCGAACACAGGCCCGACGCTGGGCCAACACTGGCCGACGCTGGGCCAACACTGACCCGACACCGTGCCAATTCTGATCCTATGCGGCGCTCACACTAGGGTACCTTGCTCGCCCAATTTAACGGCTCTCCTTCCGGAGAAGAGCTTCCCTCTCATGCCTAAATCTCTCGTGACAATGTGCTCGAGATGGGCACTGATGATGCTTGGAATTTTTGGAGCACGGCCAGAAGAGAAAAAAATATTCTAGGCTCGTTCGTCGCGGATCGCCGATGAAGTCCCTTCCTCCTCTGGCAAGAGGAGGAAAGTACTCTGGGTCGAGTGTGTGCTGGGAAAAATATTGTTGGTTCTCACGATTGAGCTTGAAAAATTGGGATAGCACGTAGCGGTTCAACCGTTTGTCTGCCACGCATGGGATATTCGGTACAGAAAATTGTGAAAAAAATTCCGACGTGTAGTCGATGCATTCCGAAAAAAGATCTTCAAACAGAATTTCATGACATTTTTATTTTTAGTTCCTGTGAATGGGGTTAAAAAATGGTGAAAGCACACAGCGATTCGAGCCTTCAGCTATAACGCGTGGCATATCCTGAAGATTTTCGATTCGAATTTCACATTTTGAAAAATCATGTTTTTAGTGTAAAAATATAAAGAACCGAGCTTTAGAAAATTTACATACCTCACATATTTTCAAGCAGAAAAGTTTTTTTTTAAATAAAAAAAAAATGTACAACCTTTCTGCCAAAGTAATATCTTAATGCTTTCGACTTGCAAAAAAGTTTTCCATGTGTGAAACACTGTATGCGTGAAGCTTCAAGGGGTTATTCGTTACAATAGCTTAAAAAATAAAAATAAAAAAATAAAAATAAACGAGAAGATGCTCCGTTCGACAATTTCTCTCGCTACAGGGGATTTCCAATGTTACAGTGCATATTTTTTCTTGACACTGAACGTCCTCGACGCAGTCCACGCAAACCGATCTCCGAGACGTTTCAGCTCCGAGGCTAATTGACGCTTGTTGCTCCTCCGCGACGCATCTGTTATACTTGTAACCGAACGGGCCGTCCGATCTGCTTTGCTTTATCCGGCTCTTTCTCATCGCTTCCCTCAGACAATTTCATCCTTTCGCACCCACGCTACCGATTCCTCGCCCCTTCCCGCGCCTAATTGATGCGAGAGCTGTGTGTAACGACGTTCGTAACGCTCGACCGGTTTCGACGTACCGAGATCGTCTCGTTGCGCCCACAGGGGTGAATAGCACGTGTGTAAACCAGACCCATACACGCAGTCAATTTTCACCGACGGCAGCGAATCCATGTAAACGGAACACATTGTAATTTTTTCTCACACGGAAAAAATGCTTGTTTGGATCACCTAACTAATTATTATAGTTGGGTATAAATTGGTTACTATAATGATCTGTTTCGTTACAATAACGACCTAGAATTAGTTGAATCTACCATTAACAGTTAGCTGACGCGAATAGTGAACACAACTAACTCGATTAGTTAGTCTAACTACTGAAATAGTATTCAGGATAGACAACGAATTTTATAGGCATCCTAACCAACTATAGTTGTTAGTGCGACCACGCTCGGCGCGCGTGACAGCCAACTGAAATTGTTGCTTCAACAAACTGTAGTTGCTGCGAACCCAAGTATCACACCCTTATACATACAAGTCAGTTGATATTTTATTAGTATCGGAAATTGTGAAGCCGTACGAGAGACGAACGGGCTTAATTACTTACTTAATTAATGAACGTATGTCCGCTTATTGACAGGGAGAGATGGAGAAGATTCGAAAAAATAGCAGATTTTAGTCCGCACTTAAAAAAAAAAAAACATGTTCATAACCTACCAAATTATTGAAGCAAGCAAGTAAATGGCTAATGCAACAATTTCCCTAGGTTGGCCGAGATAACAAATTACTTGGTCTAGCGAATAGCATATCAACCAACTTAAAAGAGTTACCTCAACCAACTTATCGTCTAGAACTCAGAGCACTAAGACAATTGGTCGGGTCAGCTATTTTTTTTTGTTATTCCAACTAATCCGTTTTTCCGTCCACGAAGCCGAACTACACTGAGAGAAGAATCTAGTAAATATAGTCATAGGACCTCGATTTGTGCGCCCTCGGTTTCCGTAACAGTCCCGACCACGGAGCGAATATCGATCGACGTAGTAAGCTACTTGCCATGCTCGACAGTTAGCATAGGCGGGGCATGCGCAGGCTCGATTTTCGTGAGTGTGAGCGGGAGCCGGTCCCGCCGCTGTGAATGAAGTCGAGGTCCTAGTGTATATCGCTCGAGAAATATTACCATAGCACATTGTAATAGGGAACTAAGGCTCCACCTATGGTAGGAAGTGCCGAATTTATAAGAATTTTTCGTAGATATTATGGTAAAAGTTCTTAAAAAATCCGAGACTTTCCGCCACAGGTGGCGCTCTAGTGCCCTACACCGAAAAAAAGGTTTGGTAATATCAAACTAAGCTGCGGTTGCGGGTGGCGAAAGGAATATTTGGTCGATTGAAAGAAATATTTAGCTGATTGAACATCATATCATCATATTTAGTTGAGATATTTAGTTGAAAGTAGTATACTACTTTTCCGTAGTAGGGTAAAATTGGTGAATATGGCCCACCTCGATTAACACGTAAATCAATGATATATGGACCGGGCCATATTCCCCACTTTTACCCTATACTACTATGTGCTATGGTAATTTTTCTTAGATGATCGGTAGTTTTTTTCTAGATCCTTCTCTCAGTGTATACCTCTGTCCCGGACCATATTACACCAGCGCCTCCAGCGAGGACACTTTAATCGTGATTGATGATCGAGCAATTACTCCATCGGTCTCCCCGTTTCGGAGCGCTGCGATATATTTTTTTTTTCGCTATACTTTTCTCGGATTCGTCATCACAAATTCTGTAGAAACCGGACGGATGTATACGTAGTCGCAGTCTAACGAACTTGAATTGTTTTGCGAAGGGGGGAATAAAAAAGTCAGAAAAAAAAAACTGACCGTTCGGCACAGCCGGCCGATCGATCGCTCGGGTCAATCGGCATCGAGATACACGAGCGACGATAAATCGAGGGAGCTACGGGCGTCGTTGTGGCAGCAGTAGAACTCTGCAGTTTGCGTTTCGATTAGCACAAATTCTTCCTCCGTGCAAGGGAGCGCAAGGCGGCTTCTCGGATACGAAATTATTTTTAAAAATCGTCAAAATATGAGCGAACAAAAAAAAGATAAAAAATTATGAATAAGTTCCTTTCGACTTTGGAATCGTTTATTCGACCTCGAATATAGAATTTTATTTATTTTGGATTTTTTTTTTTTTTTTTTAATTCTTGTTCCGTATCTTTGCTTTTTCGTGCCAAGGTCACGAGGACTCGTTTCTCCGTCGGGCTCTGCCGAATGGTAAATTCCACGCGGGTATGCTCGATTCGATATACATCCCGGAGGGTTAATAATGCTAATGGGCCGTTCGCCGGCTATACTCTCAGAGCTCAACCTGAGCGTGTCACATCAATATTCATTACGATGCATCTCGTCGACACGCGTTATATATACGCACACCACCCTCACGTACACGTGCGTATATATATATAGACCTACCGATATTCTACACAGGCACTGTATACATTCAATGACGAACAATTTCGTGTCTGCGGGCTTGCCCGGCACGCATCGCGCGTAGCCCAAAGTGCCGCTAATTCGTGCCGCGGCGAACCTCCCCGCACCGGTCAGACCCGCGTGCCAACGAGTACTCGCGACACGTGTTTTTTTTTTCCTTCTTTCCCATCGATCGACAATTTTATTAAGTTTCGCCATAATTTCAATTACACAATTATTATATGGAATACAATTTTTCGGAGCCGCAAAGTAAATTATCATTTCAGTAATGTACTACAGCCAGAAAAATAATTTATTTGATGGCTCCCGTTTATTTGGTTTAAGTAAAATATTTATTTCATTTAAGTAACTATTTACTTGATTTAAATAAATATTTATTTAAATCAAATAAATTTTTTTTCTGGGTGTAGTACTAAAAGTGTAGTAAAAGTACAATATCTGGTATATCTCTCAATGTAGTTACAGCGTTCACATAGACATTGCCGAATGGCCATTGACCGCAGTCCTTCAGCCACTTATTTGTTTATTTAATTCAAATACATTTTTATTTGTGAGGCATCCATTAAATAAAAAGTGTCTACGTGCATATACACTGTAAACCTGCAATGATGAATATTTTCGGTCCTGCAGGCGTGCCCGCTCGTACGAAAAAGTATAATCGAAAAATATATTTAAAATATCAAATATTTCGCGCGACAGAATCTATTCTGTATATAGGGTAGAGCGGGGCAAGATAGGGCAACTGGGCAAGACGGGGTTTTTGGGCAAAACGTCATTTTCCAATAATTTTTGGATGCCCGAATTCGCCCTATCGGATACATCAGGCTTTTCTGCCCAGTTTTGCCACCTTGTCCGATCCAAAAATGATTGGAAAATTGAGTTTTGCCCAAAAACCCCGTTTTGCCCCGTTGCTCCATTTTACCCCGCTCTCCCCTAAATGATATACTTTTCATATACGTGAAAATATATATTTTTAAATATTTTGCCGGATATATCCTTCAAATATATCTACAGTTTATATAAAAATTTTCGTGAAAAGTACAATTCAATACATTAAAAATACATTTTTGCGCATACTTTTTTCCATGGGGAGAGGGGTGAAAGTGTTGCTGATTCGTACCGCCGCGAACCTCCCCAGCATCGATCGAGGCCGCGTGCCAGTCCTCGCAAACGTGTGCGTTTTATTCCTCCACTTCACAACCGATTTCCTCCCATCGACCGGCAATTTTCTTAAACCTCCCCGTAATTTCAATTACAGGATTATAGTATGGAACAAAATTTTTCGTACCCTACGGACTAAGATATCATTTCATTCCCGACGCGTGTTATAAACGCCTTTCACTTACCGCGCCGGGCGCACTTGTTGCATTACACGCGTTTCCATATAATAAAACGAACGGGCTCCCGCCCGAGCGCGGGTAGGGCGAGCTGAGTAAGCCGCCGAGTGAATTAAGTCATTAACGTTGGGCCGGGTATGTACGTCGTGCACACACGTCGGGGCGAAACGGCACACTTCGCGCCGCTTTACTTTCTTCCCGCCGATTGTGACTCATTCGGGTTCCGGCAGTGTCGTTTTTTATACCCTCGTTATTTGAGCTTTTAATAAATACGTAACGCACGAGAGGCTCCGGCGCATATAACGAACGAGCTTCGCGGATGACTCGAGACGCAACGAAAGGCAGGGAGAATTTCGGCCGGCAAATTAATTTTTCTCGTCTCGCAACTTTTATCTCTCTGGTTAAATATTTCAGGATACTTTGCGGATAAACTTTCGCGAGACGACTCGGACAGCTGATGAGATGCACCAAACGTTTTAGCCGTTGCGATAGACGCGGAACGTTCACTCCCCGCGGTGCGGCCATCGAGGACGATCGTATCGAGCGCCGCGTATAAATTTTGCGCTGAGGCGTTTTACGATCTATTTACGCGATACTCGCGCCGAACAGAAATCGCGGCAATGATGAACGGTGATTATTGGGACATAAAAACCGTTACACCGCGGGAGAAGTATCGCTGAGGTTGACGGGTCAAGAAAAAGCGAAGTGGCGAGGAAACTTTTGCCGCTCGATTGAGACTTCTTTCGTCTTTATGACTCGGGAAGATCGGTCGCCGAGCGAATACGCTCGGCAGCGGTTCAACAAATTTGTTCAAAAACAGCTTCTTTAAAGATTTTTTTTCGCAAACTTCGTTGACGATTTCTTAATTTCAAAACAAAGTGAAAAATCTCTTTTCCACAATGGTAAAAAAGGTTTGTACATTCGATAAACACTTCTCGTCTGCAAAGGTCGATAAGTTTTTTTTTTAAGTTACAATTTTTCTTGGTAAAAAATGGTAAAATTAACAAAAACGATAATTGTAAGAATAACAAAAATCAAAATCGTGGTATATTTGGGTTGGATCATAAATATTGTCAATACACACACATATATTTTTTTGTTTATTATTTGTTTCCGAGGTCATTCTCTCGAGTTTCAAATTAATTGTCCGTTGTCAAAGTGAACTTGCCCAAGTGAAAAATCTCTTCTGCACAGTGGTATAAAAACGTTTATACATTCAACAAACATTTCTCGTCCACAAACGTCCATCATTTTTTTTCTTGCTGACGTCACAATTCTTTATGTAAAAAATTATTAAATTGACAAGAGCGATAATTCTAAGATTAACAAAAATAAAAATCGTGAATTTATATTGGACCATAAATATTGACAATATATACATATATATTTTTTTGTTATTTCTTTTCGAGGCCATACTCTCGAGTTTCAAATTAATTGTCTCTGTCAAAGTGAACTTCCCGAAGTGAAAGATCTCTCTTGCACAATGGTAAAAGACGGTTTGAACATTCGACAAACATTTCTTGTCCAAAAACATCCATAATTTTTTTTTCCTGCTAACGTTACAATTCTTTATATCAAGAATTGTAAAATTAACAAGACCGATAATTATAAGTTTACGAAAAATAAAAATGAATTTATCTTGGATCATAAATATTGTCAATATATACATATATAAATATTTTTGTTATTTCTTTTCGAGGTCATACTCTCGACTTTCAAATTAATTGTCTAATTATACAGTAGACGATATATATGCTACCAGAGTTGGTGGAAGAGAGGCAAAAATTTCTTCGAAACGATCGTTAATGTAAGAGCTGTGAGTGAGGAGGCACGGGGGAGGAGGGGGGGGGGAGGGTCGAAGTGCGCCGCGAGCAACACCATTTATAAAGAGAAGAGGCTGAACTGCCCATCGCGCACACGTTTGGTGCTCCTTCTTCTCGGAACAACTATTTCGGCTCGTTTGGGAATTTAGCGAGCGGCCTTGAGAGCAACGGCAGCCCGTAGCTCGCGATGACTCGTCGGGCCGGTCTTCGAAATTCGCCGAGTTCGCCGGTCGACGTAGTGCTCGCTGCTCGAGTCGCAACTCTACCAGCCCGAACATCATTCAATCCTATTTTTTTTTCTTTCTCTCGTTCCTTCGATTTCGTCCCGTTTTCTTATATCGATAGATTATACTATGGGGAGAAACGGAATGAATAAATTTATAGGCAAGTGGCGCTAATAGCAGGTAGAAGGCAGAGGTAGAAGAGGTAGAAAAAAATATAAAAAAATAAAAAGTGAGAGGCGGAAAGGATTCAGAAATAAGGAATGAAAGGACCGCGAGTGACCTCGCTGAATATATCACCGTCATTTGCATGTCGATTACTCGAACTCGACCGAGGCTATTTTTTTTTTTTTTTTTTTTGTCGATAATTCATGTTTCTCTATCTCGCGAAAACTTTGCCGATAAAACTTCTCAAGCGAACTCCAATTTTGTCTTCAAGCTTATTTTTTTTTTTTTTTTCCAATCGATTTTTGAGCTCGGTATTAAGTCCCTTCCCGAGGAACACGTCGGATATACAGCGATCGCGCGAAACTTCGCGAAAGTTTATAGTTCACGCAAATTTTAGTGCCCAGAGTAACGGGCTCGGGTCGTCGCTGAGCGTGAAAGTGTCGCGTGTTTAGCGAAGCGGTAGCGAGAAGCTTCGGCGACGTGTTGTAACTTTGCTCGTCGAGGCATTTACAGACACCGAAAGAAAGGAAGAAAAAAAAATGAAAGAAAAAAAATTGAGAAAAAAAAATGGAAGATGGAAAACTGAGAAAATCCGTCTGCGTGCCGCAGTGATTTTTCACTGGCTTCCCGCCAGCAGCAGCAACAGCAGCGATATCGGGTCCTTTGCCTCCCGCGGTTGCCGGGCGGCCGTTTCTCTCGCGAGGGTTCCTCCGCACGCAATCAATCCGTCTCTACCCTCGGGCTCATTTTCGCCGTTGAAGAAAAAAATAACAATAAAATAAGACCGAAAAAAAAGTGGTACCTCAAACCTCGAACCCCGCATATGCATACTACGTGGGCGAGCCCTGTCCACGGCTGCGGGACGCAATCGTCGATGATTTACAGATAAAAAAAAAAAATCTCGAAAGTGCAAAATAAATACGAAAAAAAGCCGCAAAAAAAAACAACTAAAATCTACTCGACCGCCTTATTTATCCGTGTTTATGATTTTTTTTTTTTTCTTTTCGTTGCGAACCTCCCCTGCCGCGAGTTAAGATTCCCCATTAACCTTTTTATTTTCCTCGCTGAAAGATAAGAAGCCCGAGGCCTCGCCCGGTTGTTATTACAGTGCGGCCGCCGCCGCCCCGCCACCGATGTCGTGACCGGTTTCCGAGTGCTTACAAAGTTGGCGTAATAACCCCGTGGCTGCATTATTCCGCGGAATCACCGGGAGAGATCATCTCTCTCGGGAGCCCGCTGTAAAAGTTACCCCTTTATATTCAATTTCGTCCGGGCTCCCGGAATTTCCCTCGGCTCGAAACTCCGTGCCCCTTTACGGAAGTTACACCCAATTCTGGAGCCTCGGGTGGATTAAAGGAACCGGCAAGTGAACAGTCACCGACCAATTAACCCGTTTCGTTGAGGCGCGTGCATTAAAACAAACAAAAAACTTCACTAAATTTTAGCGTCCGCTTAACTGTTCACTCGCTAGCGACCCGCCCATGGAAAAAAATATATGTGAACATTTGTTTTTCATACATTAAAGCAAGTGACGGGGCAGCGTCTCGACGTCAAGTACTTAAAAAATGATCATTTTTAAGCGATATATTTTTCACGAAAAATTGTATATTACTGGCATATTATGAGGTATGTGCAACGGATGTATCCGAGCAGATATTAAAAATATATATATATTTGGGAAATATTTTTTCGAGTGTATAAAAACTATATGATTTATGTACAGAATTATATACATTTTGCGCACAAAAATTAGTTATTTTTAATATAGTAGTAGTACGTGTATTTATTGATATTTAGTTATGAATAGTGACGATACATAACAGCTTTTACATATATATTGGAGATCATGCAAGCAACAAAATAAGAAAGATGTCAATGAGCCATCGACCATAGTCCTTCAGCTCGTGTTCCTCTTTGGTTTAGTATAACATACGGTAATTGTGTGAAGAAATATTGGTTATTGCAGATGGAAGACGGTTTTGCCTATGGATGGAGTTTCGTTGTACATTCTTTCGATTGTTTCGTGGATGGTGTGATGGGGAATTTGTGTCCGGAAATAGTATGTGGAATTGACGAGTGAGATAGTCCAATCTGTTTACAATCGCGTGTGCGATTCTAAACAGATTGGATATACGCGTGTGTCTTCGAAGTGTGCCTGTTTCTGCCGTTTTAATTTTTTTTCAGCGCTGATTCTTTGCAGATTATCAAAATTGGCTGTCCGTATTCTATTATTGACTGACATATACATTTTTAGATTTTTGCAACATGGTGTAGTCGGAAGCTTTGGTTTTTGTACGTGATGCTTCTAAAATGTGACGCTGTAAAGGATAACTTGGTTTTGCACTGTTGGACGTTATTTTTAATATATTTTTCGCACGTACTTTTTTCCGTGCGACAGGCTCGTGCATTAAAGCAAAATAACTTCACTAAATTTTGGTGTCTCCTTAAATGTTCAGTCGTCAACGACACCCCCATGAAAAAAGTATATGTGCACATTTTTTTTTATACCATTAAATCAACTGACACGGTAGCGGCTTCCTGCCAAGTACTTAAAAAAAATGTAAGTCATATACTTTTCATGAAAAATTGTATACGTAACATATATTATGAGACATATGTGACAGATATATCCGATTTTTTTTTCGAGATTATGAAAAGTATACGATTTATATACATAATTATACACATATCGCTCGAAAAATTAGTTACGTTAAATATATTTTTCGCACATACTTTTTATCCGTGCGGGAGGTCATTCTGTGCATTAGATGCTACCCAGTTAGCGTTTATCGTATGCCGATAAATTGAGCGAGTAGATCAGTATCGGAACTCGTCGTATCTCGATTAAGTTCCGCGGACTCTCCGCGCTCTCGCGTAATCGTTCGCACGATTATTTCTGGCCGCAGTGAGACGTAAATCATGTTTACGAGACACTGTACAACTGTGCGGTGCCTGTTAGCGGGATAAAACCCTGTTGCATAAAAAAAAACGTTAAAAGAGGAGTACGAGTATATAAGACACGATTGGCATACCGAATTAACACACGCGCGAGCTGGTGGGCCGGCGCGTCCCGCCCGGTGCGAGGATTGCGCGTCTTACCTCGAGCCCGGTTGTACGGCGAGCTATGTGCTCCCTTATCTAATCGTAACGATGGGAGGAAGGGGGGGGGACGAGCAGCCCGTTATCTCGACGTACACACAGGCTACATAACACCTTCGAAACGTACGAACTAACGTCGCACGCGAATCCCGAGTGTACGACGCAAAACACGTCTCGAAAAGACGCGAGTTTCTTATTTCGTTAAAAAATAATAATAATAATAATAATAATAAATAAAATATATCTTAGCGAGAAATCAAAGTAACATGTTTTCAGGTGAGATTCCCACTTACAATCTATACATTATCACGACGAGGTAAAAAAAATTGCAATTTATTATTAACGTCCGTGGCGTTAAGCCGTCGAAGTAAATATCATCACAACCGGAAGTTGAATCTCGCCGTCGATTAGATCGGTTCGATAAAACTCTACAAAAGTTTTGTGACTTCTTCCGAGAATCGACATTTCCCTTTCGATAAATTTGCAAATATTGTAATTAAAAACTCCTTCTACAAAATAATATATATATACATTTGCGACTGAAAAAGTCTTGCGTATAGAGTGAACGTGGCGAATACCGATTAATTCTGTTTACACGGTAAGTGAATGAAAGTTGGACCCGGTTCAACACTTTTACCCCATTCATCGTGAGTCAAAGTTGTAAACTTGGTCATCTATTGCAAAAAAAAACAGAACTTCAATACCGACACAGAAGTCTATTTTTCACCGTCGCTCAAACAATCTATTAGCGGGACATCAAAGTAACGTCTTTTCAGGTGGGATTCCCTCTTACAATTTAGATTTAATCACGATGAGGAAAAAAGAAAGTATTATTAACGTTCGTGGCCTTAAGTCGTCGAAGTAAATATCTTCATAACCGGAAGTTGAATCTCTCCGTCGATTAAATGGATTCGATAAAACTTTACAAACATTTCAATCAAAAGCTCCTTTTCCAAAACAATATATATATATATATATATATATGTAACTAAAAAATTCTTGCAAATGGTCCACCTCGATTTACATGGTACGTAAATGAAAGTTGGACCTGGCTATATTCACCACTTTTACCCTATTCAACGTGCTTCAAAGTTTGTAACTTGGCTGTCTATTGTAAAAAAAAACACCACCTTCAATACCGACACAGAAGTCTATTTTGACCCTCACTCAAACAATCTATGCCCGTAAGATCACCAAACGAAAACGCCGGTCTAAAGATACTTCCAACGGCTCTCAGGCGGTTTCGTATCGTAGGCCCGACTTTCGTTTGTGCCGCGGCAGAAGTCTCGAGAAATTCGCGCGGGGACTTAATATTTGGAGCCTTCGGGCTCCGGGGACGCCGTCTGCCTTGCGGATTTACGGCGTGACGAGCAAAATGAAGGGTTAAAAAAAGTAAAGCAAGAGAGGAGGAAGAGGAGCCAAAGCATCGGAGAAACCGAACTCCACTACGGACAGCTTTCCCCCTCCCTCTCCGCACCGGACGGTCTACATATATACATATTCATATATATCGACGGACAAGAAACAAAAGGGCGTAACCCGTATGATTTACCACGGGAGAAACGCCCTTTTGTCTTACATATATATATAAATATATATGTATATATATTCTCTCCCAAGAAACAAAAGGGCGTATCTCACGTAATTTAACACGCAAAACGAAGCTCGATTCGCCCTTCCGCTTCCTACCGGTCCTTATATATATGTATATGTGTGTGTGGAAGCTTCGAGGAGAGATGCAACGCGCTAAACGCCGGGGAGACGAGCTGCATCGCCTCGAGAAAGCGGGGATGGCATGAAGAAAAGTCTCGGTGGAAATAGGCAGCGAGGCTCGGAGAGAGGGAGATCAGGAGAGAGATAGACAGAGACGAAGCGAGAGCGGTGCGCGAAGGGTGGTGGTGAATCAGTACTACCTCGGTGGTGGAGCCGTGACCGTTCATCTTGCCGTCACCTCTGGTACCACATTACCACCGGCTGGGCTGCGCTTCGTTGCCCTGTAGATTGCTCGTGAGATTTCACCGTCGACGTTACTCTACCAGCCACAAACACCACTCTTCCATGTACTCGTATACGCGTATTTATATATGTAAATACACATATATTAACAGTCGAAAATTTACCACTGAAGATTACGTTTTTGTTGTCACTCGCGACGCTAAGTTATTTAAACGATGAGCTTTAAAGTTTAAAGGCTTAAGAAAAACCTTGAATAATTTATCCAGCTTTTGCGTCCGCGGGCCTTTGCAGATACGCTTGTACTATATATATATATATTTTTTTTTTTCTTTTTTTCCGCTGCTTTTGGCCAAGCTCTCTCGACGCAGTTTCTCGGGTAGGCTGCAACGAAGCTGCCAGCAGAATTATCGGCCTTCCCGGGTCAAGGTCACGACACCTTGCTCATTCATTTTTGGGCTCTCCCTTGCTCCGTCTCTCCAGCGCTGCGGCGCGAACTGATGCATGCGGTAACACAGCCACCTCCTCTTTCGAGAGCCTCTCCAGTCACTGTTGGAGCTTTAATGGCTCGAGATTGTCGGGCTCGATAGGACACTCCTCCGTAGCAATTAATCGATAACGATCTCTCGCGATTTTATCCTTTTCGCGATCGGTGGGTTACGAAACTTGAAAAATAACAAAAAAAATCGTTACCACGAATCAGGCGATTTTTTCGATCAATTTTTTGACGACGAGAATGACACGTGGATCGACGCGCACGCACATATGTATTTTTTTTTCTACTTCGCGCGGCACTGGCACAGGTCGCGTCCCGCCTTCGGAACACCGCCGACTGTGTCGATAGACTCGTTCAATAGACACCGGACGAGCCAGTGGCACACGTGCCGAAGTTCGAGGTCGAATTTTTTATTTCACTCGGAGTCGTTCATATTTTTTTTTTTTTTTTTTTTTTACAGTGTAAACGACATTCGTCACTCACGAAGAGCCCCGTCGCACGAGAGAAGACTCCGCCGAATTCGTTGACTCGCAAACAGGTTATGCCGGTGGGCAATTTAGTAGGCAAAACTGCGAGAGTCTCTGCGTTAAATTTAAAGCATTATGTTTTTTTGTCGACCGATTGAGACGCGAGTTATCGTCATACGAGCAGAGACGATCGACTCTCGACTTTAAAAAAATGTTTTTTCTTGAACCTGAAGTCCTCGATTTTAAAGACTGTTGATTTTGAAAAAAAATATTCTTGCTCGTTTTTTTTTGTAATAAATTTAAATTTTTAATAATTTTTTTTTTTTTAGGTATCGTTAAGATCGCTCTTTGCCACGTCCACCGCGTCGGAGCGCTCCTCGCGAACTGGATCCGGCGAGAGATGGGTGTGCGCGCGAGCGGCCGCGACCGCCGGGAGACCCATAGCATTGCCGCTATCGCTCGGTCGTATACCGAGCGTTATACAGGTAGACACCCGGCGAACAGGCTTTCCGGTCGCCCTTCAATACTCCCTCGTGTATCCATCAAACTTATTCATTACCTGGCAATTATAATTACGAGGCTGTTATTAGTTATTACGTACGATATTATCTTTATCGGATCGCATCGGGAGGGGGATTTGTATATCTTGCTGATAATTGATAACACAACGTTGGGAGGGAATCGGATAACGGATGGGAGGATAATGCCGGCCGGTGAGTAGCACCGGTCACCCTTTCGTTAACTCAGGATTTATATGTCATATCGCAGTTACCTCTTTTCACAAAAAGGAAGTAGTAAAAAAGGTCCTTTTTAGCGATTTGGCATTTTTTTAGTAGAAAAAAGTCATCTTTGGGCCAAATTTATTGATAGATGAAATTTAGAGGGTAGAAAGTACCACGTGATAAAAATTATCGGCAATATTTGCTGAAAAACTATAGTTTTTAATGATAGTAGACGCAATAATAATGGTACACGTTCATTACACATACACATACACATACATTCTCTACTTTTACCCGATAAAAATGCAAATTTTTTATTTAAATTTTTTCGTGTATTTTAGCGCAGTTAATTACGCTCTTCTGCCTTTAAGAGTACTAACTGCGATTTCGCAATATAAATAGTCGCCGTTGAGATTTGATTCCGAGATCGAAGATTACCGGCAGATATGCGATTACCAGGAAATGTGCAGGGACGAGATGCTATGAACACGTGGTTAACATTAACTCAATGCCGGCTCGTGCTGAATCCATCTCTCGCTGGCGATTCCCTTTCTCCCTCCGCACGTACAACCGTCCCGAATAGTCTTTTCCTTCGTTGCGCCGATGTTTTCACCCGTTAATCTCCTCTTCGTTCATTCATCTCTCGCTGCGGTCTTTCGTGATCGTCTGCCCTCACGCCGCTATGTAACCCATGCCGGTTCTATCCCGTTATTACGTAGATCAGTTACGGTCCGGGCACGAGATCGACAAGATTTCCTTTCCGTGTCGGGGAAAAATTTTCCAAGCAGCGCCGCGGCTCTCCGGAAAATTGTCGATGGAAAAAGTAATTATTCGCCGTATCCGGCGTGCTATTTTCATTGCGAATGGAGCACGGCTTTCACGCGCTAATGGCGATATTTTTGCACCGACCGGGAACACAGCATTATCGGTAAACTGTAATTTGGATCACCGGGCGACAAGTACCAGGAATTGACAGAGTGACGGGGATTCCACTGAGATGTCGAACTCTTACGATGAAAAACGAGAGTACACAGTTTACACGTCTCGATTTCCTGGCAAATTCGCCGACCTGTAATTTGCCCGAACAAGCCGCTTTTACCTCACTTGGCGCCCTCGCGATCTTTCTCGGAGATAATTCGATAGAAACGCTGAGAAACAAATGTGACTTATGTGACGAATGTGGTTCATTTCTGATCGAAAAATGAGTTTGTTGACACTCGACGACAGGGCGCAGGGCTGCAGCGCATTATTGTGCGCAACTCACCGAGACGCACATATACGAGAAGCTGAATAGTATAATATGAGGATAATTGTCAAGGCCTGGGATGGAGTCCCGTCTTAGAATGATCGGAGTCTGGGAGGCCTTTAGGGGAAGCCCCTGGATTGTTGAAAATTGGGACAAACAAATAAACAAACAAACAAACAAACAACGTCCCAAAATATATATAAGAATCACGCATAGCATCTCTTCCAATTTATTTGTCTTCTGCTTTAGGACAATTTAATTTGTTCAAATTTCGAAATTCCTTGAAACAATTAACCTATCCACCTTCGATAGAAGCAAGTGGTGATAATAAGATTGAAATTCGAACTTCCATTATTTTCCTACTTTTCGATCATTTAATTCGTTAAAAATTCCGAAATGCTTTGAAACTGAACGAAACAAATAACATTCCAATATATATATAAGATCACGCATAGCTTCTCTTCCATTTTATTTGTCTTCTACTTTTGGATAATTTATTTAGTTAAAAATTCCGGATTTCCTGAAACGATTAACCTATTCGCCTTCGATAGAAGCAAGTGGTAATAACGCGATTGAAATTCGGACTTCCATTATTTTCTTACTTTTAATTCAATAATAATTCAATTCGTTAAAAATTCCGAAATGCTTTGAAAATGAGTCCGCTCCTGATAGAAGAGGGCAAGTGGTAACGACGATATCGAGACTCCCGTTTCGCATTCGAATCTCTCCGCCTACCTCTCCGCTGGTCCCAGTTGCCTCACCTCTTCCTATCGTAGTTTCTTACGCGATCTGGAAGCCGCGACCGCTACGCGTGCTCCGGAGTCAAACGGTCTTCACGCTAGTCGATGACTCGACTTGGAGCTACGCTCCGTTTCCAACGATAAGGATGGCTCTCTCTTTCTGTCTCTCCAGACTTCGATAGGCTCTCGCCAGATAGGAGAGACTCCCCGCTGCACCTGGGTGCCGGGCTCGTCCATCTCGTTGGCCGAGTGTCCTCTCTCGTGGCGACAGGATAGCCGCGCGGCGGTCGCGCCAGAGATCATCGCTGGAGCACTCTCGGCGAGGAGGACAAACGGCATATCGAGACGACCGGGAGAGTCTCGTGGACCCGAGGTGCTCTTACCGAGAGCGCACGGGGCTCTCCTCTCGACGATCGCGGGAGCGTTCGCCGACGAACTCGCCGCTCGTTTACCCGGTTCTTGCTGCCTGTTTACGATCCTGGATGGCGAGGAGTTCGCTGCCGGTGGAGAGCGCGCTCGCGCGCTTACGCGAAGTACCCAGGTATGGTCTTCCCGCGCGGCGGCACCATCTCGCGGCTCTCTACCTCGGTTCCCCGGTCCAGCGACGGCGACCGCGCACTCGGCTAAGACGGGAAGAACCACTCGCCCCCTGTGAGATCTCGTGCTACTCCTGTTCACTCGGACTCACGGTCGATGCACCGTCGCAACGAGCGAGAAGACATCTCGCAAATTTTATACATGAGCATGTACACTGTCTGCCGAGTCGATACCAATCTGTACCGAAATCGCAGTGAGGAATCGACCAACGTTTGTCCAGCAAAACAGGAGACGGAAGAAACGTTTTTTTAGTATTTTTTTTTATCTGTGAAAAAAATCGTGTTTGGAGTTCCACGCACTCGGGTATCTGCGACGGTGTTTCAATTGAGCAAAAAAATCCCCGTTTCGAGTATAACAAATTTTAAGAAGAGTCTCGTTTAGTTTCTTTTATATAATTATATAATTATATAATTGTTTTATATAATTATATAATTATTTTATATTATTATATATTTTTTTATACTGTTTTCTATTTTTTTTTCTCGAAAAATCACGCATAGCTTCTCTTCCATTTTATTTTTCTTCTACTTTTGGATAATTTAATTTGATGAAAATTCCGAATTCCCTGAAACAATTAGCCTATTAGAAAAATGGAATTATTGTTAGTTTAAAAGACTGATTTTCTGCGCTGGTGGTAAAAAAATATTACATGCAAAATTTGAAGAATTTGATCCTTCAATTGAATGCTTTGAGCAGAGTGCCTGATTTATTAAACATTTCTTCGAAAGAAAAGTAATTTTTGTGCCTTGCGTCGACCAGTAGGAAATGGTTTGACTGTGGGTGGTATTATCCGCGCAAGATGATGATAATACCAGTGTTTGCGCCGAGACAAGTCGTCCGTGTCCGCGTTCGCTGCATCTATTATTGCAGAAAGGATTCCCGAGTTGCAGCTGGCCTCCGCCTCCCTCTCTCGCGCAATATCTTCCTCCACGGTACCGAAGAAGAAGAAGAAGAGAAGGAACAAGAAGACGGAACGTCGCGTCGCGCTACCAGTTCGCGGTTCCCATAACCATCTTCGGGTAACAAGGACGTGCCACCTGGACTTTTCGACCCTGGCAGAGGCCACTTCGTCCGAGTGGCCTCTGTCTCTCCTCACTCATCCGAAGAGTGAGGACTCCGAAACTGGACGAAATACCTGCTCCATAAATGGACACGGAACGTTACGGTTCTCTCGCACCGCGCGGACGCGTGGAGATTGTTCTCGATAGCGGGATATATGTCCCTGTATCGTGTGGTACACGCGATCGCTCATATATAGATAACGGGGCAAAACGGACAATCAGAGCTCAAAATGACGTTATCATTTTTTTTTTATATTTCAAAACGCGTTCACTTTACACTACACTGAGAAAAAGAAATAGTTCGATTAAGTCTCGGTGAGATTCGTTCAAAGTGGTTATTTGATGGGTACGAATAAAGCATCGTTTTGTTAAACAATTATTTGTTTCAACCGATTCAAAAAGACATTTTTGTTGTACCAACTGAATAACAGCTTTGAATATATGTACGGTGTCTTAGTTAATCCAACCATTTCTTTTTCTCAATGTATTTTTCCTTATGTGTGTAGGAGAGAATGGGGCAAAACGGATGTTTTGTTTATTTCACAGGTAATTTAACAAAATGTTCACCGCGCATGAATAAATACATGAATGACACTTGACCGTTTTGCTTACACGCCGACACGGCGTGTAGGTGACAGCGGGGCAAAATGGCACAGCGGGGCAACATGGGATTATGAGACAAAACGCAATTTTCCAATAACTTTTGGATAGTGGCGATGGTGGTCCGTGGGGCAAAACGAGCTTGAAAATCCGGATGTATCGTTGGGTCAAAATGGGACATCCAAAAATTATTGGAAGATTGAGTTTTGCTCTACTGTCCCGTTTTGTTCCGCTCTCCCCTAAGCATAGCTTATATACATGTCATACGCCCATTTCACTCCAAACCATCGATATATATATTGTAACGAACATCGTACGCGCGATAAGATAGACTTATAACGATACTTGACGGACGAACAAACGATCGACTTCACAGCCATCGTAGATTTGACAGTCCGTCTTTATTGGGACTTTAAAATAGACGTCATCATGGTTACGAGACGAATACGATAACAATTCGAGCTAATAAACTATTAGCCTTCTTTCTTTTTTTTTTATAATTTGTGTCTCCATTTATTTCGCGTGGTCGTAACAATATGTATAGCCATATCTATATGAGCGAAAGATCTTGATGTTTCACACCCAGTGTTCACGGTCTTGAAGGGCCGCTGTCGTATTGATTTCACCGAAGGGTGAACCTGTGAGAAAACTGACCCTCCGGAACTCGTTCTAATCCGGGCAACCTGTCGGTTCTCGTGAACATCACCGTTGTGCATCGAGCTTGCCATAACTATCTTGAGAATATGTATAATACAAATTGCTATTGACGTCGCGTTGACGCTGAGATATCCTACGGGGCATAAACGCGACACGATATATCGTTGTTGATCCGAGAGAGAACCATCGTGAAACGTCTGATCAGACTCGATCACCGGTTCGACGGCGCGTGAGAGACGACCGGACGCCGATCTATTTAATTTTAGTTTCTTCTGTCCCTATCTGCTTTTTCATCGATCATACAGGAATCTGCGCTCCACCCTCGGAGATTCTTTCATTCAGTTCTAAATCACTGCACATGGATCCGATTCACCCAGAAAAATGTATCCACGCAATATTTTGAAAATTGTTGACGAAAAAAAAAGTTTATTTCTAGGAAGATAACGAGTTGAAGTTGTCGAGGTCCTCGGCAGCTCGGCCGAGCCCAAGAATCTCTCTTTATCTCGAGTCGCGAGCGAAACGGATGGGCCGTCTATTTAATTTTTAGTTTCTCCCGTCCGTATTTGCTTTTTCATCGATAATTTCATCTAAAATTCGGAGTTTCTTTCATTCAATTCTAAAACACCGCACATGCGTCCCTTTAGCCCAGAAAAATTTATCCACGAAATAAGTTCTTGAAAATTGTTGACGAAAAAAAAAGTTTATTCGTAGGAAGATAACGAGTTGAAGTTCTCGAGGTCGTCGATAGCTCGAGAATCTCTCTTCATCTCGCGACGCGAGCGAAATGGATGAGCCGTCTATTTGATTTTTAGTTTCTCCCGTCCGTATCTGCTTTTTCATCGATCATACACTAATCTGCGCTCCATCCTCGAAGTCCAAAATTCGGAATTTCTTTCATTTAGTTCTAAAACACCGCACATAGGTCCGATTCACCCAGAACATTTTTTCCACGAAATAAATTCTTGAAAATTGTTGACGAAAAAAAAGTTTATTCCTAGGAAGATAACGAGTTGAAGTTGTCGAGGTCCTCGGCAGCTCGGCCGAGCCCAAGAATCTCTCTTTATCTCGAGACGCGAGCGAAACGGATGAGCCGCCGCGTCCTCGAGAGCAGGAAGAAGAGACATCGACGGCCGTACACGTCGTCATACTCGTTCAACGTCGTTCCGCGTATACTTAGCAGGGGTTGCCAACCGTGAGGTTGGACGACTAACGTGCACTTGTAGGAGGCACACGAGTCGCTCCTCGTACGTAACATGTGGACAGTGAGCTCGAAGGCGGGGGAGCACGAGGGTAACGGAGCAACGGAGCTTCCCAGGCCTCCCCGATACGAAGCCACATTGTTTCACGATGACATCGATACGCTACCGTTCGAACTGTCTTTTTCTCTTTCGCTCCTTCTCGCCGTTCCGCGGTACTTAGTACCGTGCACCCGCGAGCCGCGTGTATCTTCGGCCTGCCGATTCTGCGCGACGCTCTCGCACGGGAGTCTCGCAACACACACACATACGTACTCGGGAGCGTAGGAACGTTAACGCGAGGCTTGCCAGAGCGGGAGAGACTTCGACAAGCAAGAAAGTAACACACTGCCAGTTAACGCGCATTAGTAGTCGAAGCCCGCATGACCCGAGTGTACACGACGTCCCGCGCGAGTTCAAGGAGACACGGCACGGCGGAATCGACGATCTTCCCGGTCTCCTCTCTCCTTCCACCGCTAATGCTTTATTCAATTTTTCTGCTCGATCGGAGAGGCAATTTTTCATTGGTTCGTCGGGATGATGGCTTCTTTTTTTTATCCTTTTTTTTATGAATTCTGGCTGGAACTGACAAACAAGATCGCTTTTGAAGAACGAGAATCGTGCGTGTGGCTGATGGATGTTGAGACGTCACGATTCGTACGATGCTGACGAATCTGGCGATTCTCGCGAGAACGATATACCTAGAAGAGGAACTGCTGACACGGATGCGAGTCCGCCTCGAGTTTCAAAGTGCACGTCATGTTTCTCGGGGTATCAAATTTCCTAACGAATTCACGCGGTGGGCGTATCGTCGTGCGAGGATTCTTCTGCGAATCGCGAATCAGGAACGATTAATCGGCAACGTCAAGTTTACTTTGGGGAAGAGATGAATTAAGTCCGAAAGGAAAAAAGTATTTTGAAAAAGGGTAAAATTAAAAACAAGATATTGACTTCGAAATAAAAGTAATAAATAAAAATAAGAAATTCTTGAATGGAAGTAATAACCGAGGGTGTGGTAATATTTTGGCAGTATTTCGTAGGATAATTCAGCGCGGGGAAATATACTTTTAAAAAAGATGTACTATGTTTCTCGGTAAAAATGCTGTAAACCGTTTTATTTTAACGTTTTTCCATGAATTTTCAGCATTCCAGGCTAAACGCGAGTATTTACCTTCTCTGCCTGACACTAATAAAATGTTGGCTGTACTTCGTAGGGTAATTCAGCACAGTAAAAATTCCTTAATAAAAGATGTACTATGTTTGTCGGTAAAAAAAGCTGCAATCCATTTTATTTTTATTTTTTTTTCATGAATTTTCAACATTACCGGCGAAACGCGAGTAATTACCTTCTTTGCCTGACAGCTGAGAAGACACTAAAAATGTTGTAGTCATAAAAGTCCATGATAAAAAATTAAAAAATTACAGTTTTTATTACGAACTGAAAAAAAAATGACCTCATGCAATGAAATTTGAGTTCGCAAACTTCGGATCACCGTTGCGCAAATAACAAACCCTCTAGACAAAAATCCATAGAAAAAAAGCGTCATAACAAAAAATCCCAATAATAAAAAAATCCAGCGACTTCGGTCTATTCCAAATAAATCGCCGATGAGAAAGATGAACCTGTCGACTCAAAACCTCGTCCAATAAAATTTGAGTCCGCAAACTTCCGATCACCGTCCCACAAATAACAAACCCTCCAGACAAAAATCCATAGAAAAAAAAGCTTCATAATAAAATCCCAATAATCTAAAAAATCCAGCGACTTCGGTCTATTCCAAGTAAATCGCCGATGAGAAAGATGAACCTGTCGGCTCAAAACGTCGTCCAATGAAATTTGAGTTCGCAAATTTCCGGTCACCGTCCCGCAAATAACAAACCTTCAAGACAAAAATCCATAGAAAAAAAGCCACATACTAAAATCCCAATAATAAAAAAAGCCACATACTAAAATCCCAATAATAAAAAAATCCAGCGACTTCGGTCTATTCCAAGTAAATCGCCGATAAGAAAGATGAACCTGTCGGCTCAAAAACTCGTCCAACGAAATTTGAGTTCGCAAACTTCCGATCACCGACCCGCAACTAACAATCCCTCCAGACAAAAATCCCTAGAAAAAAAGCGTCATACAAAAATCCCAATAATCAAAAAAATCCAGGGACTTCGGTCTAATTCCAAGTAAATCGCCGATGAGAAAGATGAACCTGTCGCCTCAAAAGCGACGTCTTCGTTTATTCCCCATCCATTAGATGTGCCAACTGCACAGTCCGCCGATGCTCGCTCGGCCAGGATTTGTTACACGAGTACTTCCCCTCTACATTCGTCCGCGACACGTTTCCAGAGCTCGACGTCGAGGATCTCGTGTATCGTCGGAGACTGCATCCATCGACGGTGCAGGGGAACTGGCCCAAGCCCCGCGCCGCTATATAGAGTTTTCACGGTCTTCCCGGGACGCTCGCCTACTGCTAAGTGCACCGGTGTGGAGCGCGAGAGGAGCCGGTAACGTTCTCCCGGTCGCGGCAGTGCCTTTTTCCGAGTGTGTGCGATCTCGTCCGGTAAATGTTGCGCAGCCTGCTGGGCGCTGTGCAACCCCCCCGGTGGATCGAGCGACGAAGATGGCAAAGGTAAGGCGAGCGAGGCTCGTGCCCTGCCCGGTGACTGAACCCACACACAGCTTTCGCGTCCCACACAAACCCGAGGGAATCCGAGCTCTCTGGACCAGCTCTCGCTTACTCGTGTAGCCTCCCCGCGAGTCGCACACCAACCGGGCACGGACCTTATCGTCCTCGTCGTCCCGACCGAGCGAGACAACGAGTCGGCGACCGAACAACGAAGAAGAAGCGGGATTCTCGAATGCGCTTACATACATACTTGCGGTGTTTAATGGTGTACCGCTACGTACATGCGCGTAGGGCACGAGGCTGAACATCATCTCGCGTACCTTACTGGCAATTGGAATGAAGATCTAGTGAATCCTAACGCGAGTATTTATCCGGTTAAATGTAACGAGTACCTCGTGTATAATATAACGCGTACATGTGTACCACTTTGTTTGTTGTTGTCGGAGTTCGTTATCTCGGATGATAAGTATGCAGGGGCGGCGGAACGGCTTATTAGATCGGATCTCAGCGGGACCAGGGTGGTCCCTAGCGAGAAATTTTCTTGGTAAATTAATAATGAGAGAGGGGCTTGAATGCCCGGTTGCAAAGATCCGGAATCCATTGATATGGATCGTGGAAGGTAATCGAATTAGCTGGAGTTTTTAAGAAACTTTTTTTTTTATAGGTGGATTTAATTTATTTATTTTTATTTGTTCAGTCCTGGTATTCGAGAGGTAGAAATTTTTTTATGGAAAATTGAACGATGTTTTACGCCGGCGTTGGGCAAAAATATTTTTCTTTTAGTTGGAGAGTTAGCGTTTTTGTGTCTGAAATGCGATTATTTCACGTTGAATTTTTCGGTATAATTTACTTGGAACAAGAATCGCGTTTTGGTACGATGCACGTGCGCAACCGGATGAACTCTCGGGGTTCCGTGAAAGACGAGCAACTTCTCCGCTGGAGAGCTCACGCGAGCTGCCTCGGAGCCCGGTAAAACGGGGTTGCACTTCAGTAACCACTTTGTCGTGCAGGTAAGTGTACACAGGCCGAGCGTTTGATAACGAGATTCTCCGGCATGCAGAGATTATTTTGTAAACTCGCAAAATCATTTTTTAACCCCTTCGCGCCTGACGTGCACATATAGGGAGGAAACGGGTCAAGACGGAATCTCGGGGCAAAACGGACAGGTGCTATCCGTTTCAGATACGGACGGTTTTTCATATCTCGCAAAAATAGATAAACGTCGTTCGTTCTGCCCCGCTCTCCAGCACGGAAAAAAGTATAGGCGAAACATATATTTAAAAATGTTTTAAAAGTAACTAATTTTTCGAGCGAAACAATTTTCTGTACATGAATTATGTACTTTTCATATGCGCGAAATTATTATTTGTAAAATATTTGCTCAAATATATCCGTTCAATATAGAGTTGAGCGGGGCAAAACGGGGCATGGGGCAAAACGTCATTTTCCAATAATTTTTGGATGCCCGAATTCGCCCCATCGATACATCAGGCTTTTCTGCCCCGTTTTGCCACCTCGTCCGATCCAAAAATGATTGGAAAATTTAGTTTTGCCCAACTGCCTCGTTTTGCCCCGTTACCCCATTTTGCCGCGCTCTTTTTTTTTGCCTCTATCTCATAATATCGCGTGACAAAACTCAGGCACAAAATGTTTGCAAAACAAGAATGGTCAAACATAAATGCAATCTAATTGATTAATCAATGGATCGATGGATCTTACCTTGTCTTCACATGTCTTGTGGCAAGTGTACTCGCAGACTGTAAAAGAAAGAAACATATATATATATAATATATATAACGCATTGAATTATTTTTCTAAACGAATTTTAATGTTTTCGAAACAATTCGGAAACTGTTTCAGATCTCGCCTTCTCCGGATTCATAAAAGCTGGCAAAGATTCCCGGTAGATCTCGCCCTCGCGATCTAACGGAGCGTGAAGGAAACACGTGAGCCGCCTCGAGATTTACCGAATGATTTAACATACCGACGCAAGGCTATCTTCCCGGTTGGTACAACAGTCTCCCACTCCCGAGAGAGAAAGAACGGGAGAGGGGCGCGTTATCGACTTACCTCTGCAGCAGGAAGCCTGTTTGATCATCGCCTGGTGGCAGAGATGACATGGTCGCGGCCTCCGCAGCTGTTTCGTACGGAACACGTGGCATTGCGGCTCGAATTCGCTCTGAAGTCATAATCAAACAAACAACAATCGATTAATATTCAATTTTTTTTACAACATTTTTTATTAAAAATAAAAATATTTTTATGATTTAAATTGGTTCAGATAGCAGATACAATATCGTCAGTATCTTTCGAGCTTAAAGACATGCGATACATACTCAGTCGGTAAGATATCAGTTTCCCTATTTTTTCCGCGACTATTAATATTTCGAACAAAAGTAAATTAATTTTTCGTACACTGAAAAAATATCGGTAACTCAAGTAAAATTCACTTGCGGGCTACCAAAGAGGAAAAATGATTGTTTCAATTCTTACAATTCCATACGGGTCGGGAACGATAACATGTCACCTGTAAACATGTACACTGTAAAAAAAATTTGTTTGAAACTTAATGAACGGTATTGAAAGCATTTTTACATAAACTGTTTCTGAAATTTCAAACACATGTGCGTTGCAATTTTACAGTACAATTTGTACTTTTAATGGAAATTTTTTTTATTTTCGTCAAAAGATTTGTAATTTTCATATTTGGTACTTTCATTTTACAAAAAAAAAAATACATTAATGTTCAATTAATGTAAGCAATGTAAGTAAATTTCAATTGCCAGTAAATTAAATTCACAATTAATTTTTACAGTGTAACTTCCTGTCTTCCGAAATATTGCGATTATTAGTCGCAGAGAAAATAGGGAAACCGATTTGTTACCGACTGAGTCCGTGTCACACGGCCTTAACCCGAAGCTCTCGATACCTTCCAATCTTGCTTTCATCAGCTGCTGAGAAACAGAGGAGCGTATCACATGCAACTCAGCGTGTAAAACTACGTGGTTTGCGCCCTTCCGCCTCCAGCGGTCCATGCATGTACACATGCACATACGACTATGAAATAATAATACCGGGTTCGAGAGTATAGAGAAAGATCGTGATTGTAGTATCGCGGGTGCGCAACAACCTCCGTGGGCATGATGCATGGTCTCGGCAAAACACAGTGCTGCCGGGTAATCGTTCGTATTCATCGTGACGCGGGAACCGAGGTGTAGGCTGGACGAAAACTCACGGTTATTGGCCGGGAACCAGCGATTGGCCGGGAACCAGCAGTTCTCTCGCTCGATAGCACAGGGCCGCGATAAAGTTGGTACCGCTGCCAAAATGGACAATAATTGTGGAGTTTGCACGCCGGCAGCCGAGTCGAGGCACTGCGCGCTATCGCCTGCGCACCCGTGAGCTCGCACGCGTTATTGCGCGAAGCACGAGATGCCAAACTGCGCTTCTCGCGGATGCTGTGTGTGTCGTGTCTTTAACCGAGAGAGGGAGAGAAGTGCTCTCTCGCGTCGGTATGCGCGCGAGGTAAGGCACCTCGAGGCGCTAGGATCCAAAGATCGTCGGCTACGATTACACGCACGCGATTCACGCGCTCTCCTACACTGCTCTTGCAGTCTCTCTCTCTCTTACTATCGATCTATCCTGCTCAATGCTCCCTGGGAAGCGCAACTGTTCACTTTCTTTATATATATTATGCTGTAGAACGGAGGTTATGCTTCGTCTTTGTTCGTTTCGCCGATGCGCGCTTATCGGAGGCACGAGCGTATAAACCAGGAAACAAACGAGCCCATCGATCGATGATCTATGGCGCATGCGCACTGGGAAGCCGGGCTCTTCGATCGAGTTTCGAGGCTGTTTGAACCCGGAAATCATTGTCGGGAGGGATCGCATTTCAGAATGATTATCCTTTCGTGCCAAAAATGTCCAAAAACGTAATGTCCTGGCGTGGCAAAGCCTCAAAGTGGGAATTTTTGTCTGCGATGAAAGGATTAAGGGAATACGTCACAGATCGCAGTTTCTTAATGGTGGGGGTGGTGAGGGGCATCTTGATAGCAATGGTTGAGGCCTAGGTATCTATTCATATACAGGTTCGAAGCTCCTTCAACTTGTAATATCTTCGAAAATCTGTGGGCACAGCTCGATTTTATTTTTTTAATGCGTCCTTAATAATGCTGTAATGTTATTTTAGAAAAAAAATCTAATACTGTAGTCTGGAAATATATATTTTTTTAAAAAGAGTGTTGCTTTTCATGTAGCACCATATGCAGCTCATGCTAATTGACACAATTTTAAGCTCATGTATCTCGGAATCCATGTGACGAAAAAAATATTAGAAATTATTTTTAAAAACCTTATTCGTTGCTTTATAACACTTGTGATTTTTAGTTCAAAGTGTAGAAAAGTCGTTGTGTGACGTATTCCCTTAAGTCACAACTTAATATAAACATAAGGTTTCTATGTTTGGTGACCATTTTCTCTTCGATCGAGTTTCGAGGCTGTTTGAACCCGGAAATCATTATCGGGAGGGATCGCATTTCAGAATGATTATCCTTTCGTGCCGAAAATTACCAAAAACGTAATGTCCTGGCTTGGCAAAGCCACAAAGTGGGAATTTTCGTCTGGGATGAAAGGATTACGTCACAACTTAATATAAACATAAGGTTTCTGTTTGGTGACCGTTTTCTGTCCACAAATGGTAAACAGTTTTTGCCGTTGTTAATTTCACAATTCGTTGTACAATCGAGCCAATTTGTCAATAAAAAAAAAGAATATGTAAAATTGGCGCGAAAAGTGACTGTAAAGTCAGCAAGAAAAAGTATCGTAAAGTTTGTAAGACACGAAAGTTTATGGACGTTCGTTGGACAATAAGTGTTCGTTGAAAGTCCGAACTTTTCCCACCGTCTCGAAGATTTTTGGCATCGCGGTATCCTCTCGTTTAAGCCTTTTAGCCGGCCATCGAGGAGTTGAAGCTCCGAGAAGAGTTCGTGGAGTATCGGAGCGTGGATGGCAGAGGCAGGCGTGGGATAATAACGTCGTCTGGACAGATCCGAACGGGTTCGTGGTACTCCGAAGAGTTTCGAGTGGAATCAAGTGCGTTGTGCTGCATCTCGTCTTCCTCTCGCCCTCCGCGGCTCCCATCGCCGCTAAACTTTATACGTACAAGCCCGTTATAGTTTGTGGTCTGGAGTACGCGCGAAAGCACAGAATGGCGAAATAGACGATAGAGCAGAGAGCCGGAAGGAGCCCGAGCTTACGGCGAGCGGAATGCCAAGGAGAGAGACGACGGGCTCCAAAGGATAAGAACAGAGGCGAGCTTTGTAGGGACGGTATGGATCGCTCAGAGGCTTCAGTCGTGTTTGCGCTTTGGATCTCGGACGCGAAACTCGTCGTCCTCCTCGTCCCTCTCTCCGGTGCGCCGCGAGAGAACATTAGCGTTACTTCGACTTGCATTAACCGCACACGATGAGATACAAAGCCCCGAGAGGGAAGAGCGGGACTCCGCGCGGCGGTCGGTCGAATGCTGATGCTTCCATTCGCCGCGATCAAAGCGACGCTTTTATCTAACTCCAGACGATTCCGCGCACTGCGGCGCGGAGTCTGGCTCCGCGCCGCTGCCGCATAGATCGCCGATCCCTTTCGCGAAATCTCTTCGGGCGGTCGAGCAGGCGGAAAAGTTCCCGGGGAAACCGTCTCTGATCCATGTGACATTGAAAAAACGTCTTGCCGTCGTTCTCTCAATGTCACATGGAATTGCAAGAATTGAAGGTAGAATTGAAATAACATTTTTTTTCTTTGGCAGCCCGCAAGCGGATGTTTTTTTTTCAGTTCAGACTTTATACGGACACATGAAAATGTACACGGTAAACAAAATTTGTTTGAAACTTAATGAACGGTATTGGAAGCATTTTTACATAAACCGTTTCTGAAATTTCAAACACATGTGCGTTGCAATTTTACAGTAAAATGTGTATTTTTGATGGACATTTAAAAAAATTTTCGTCAAAAGATTTGTAATTTTCCTATTTGGTACTTTCATATTCGGTCGGTCGAATGCTGATGCTTCCATTCGCCGCGATCAAAGCGACGCTTTTATCTGACTCCAGACGATTCCGCGCACTGCCGCGCGGAGTCTGGCTCCGCGCCGCTGCCGCATAGATCGCCGATCCCTTTCGCGAAATCTCTTCGGGCGGTCGAGCAGGCGGAAAAGTTCTCGGGGAAAACGTCTCTGATAATGCGCCGATGCGCATGCGCACGAAACGCAAACCCAAAGACGGATAGTCCGCCGAAGCTCGAGGAGATTATCGAATGAGTTGCACTTCGAGATGCCTGCGGTGTGCATACGTGTGTGTAACTGTGTTTCTCTGCGAACACGTATTTTTTTTTTTTTTTTTTTTTTTACGGATCTCGAGCTACCGACCGACGCTCCTTCCAGCGTGCACTTACGTCCGCGAGCTCCCTGGCTCGGCTACCGCGAGCGCACACAGATTACAGTTTCCATCGTGAAGCGCGGCACACGTTACTCATTGTATTCTAATACACGATCGGCGTGTTACGTCACGAGGTCGAGCCGCGCGCATTAATAAATGCTAATTCGCGTCTATAGTATCCCGCAGTTGAAACTTATCGTTCCCGTTTATGCCGCGTGCAGCGCAGCCTCATTGAAACCGTAATGTCTAACGACGGAGATTGAATTATCGACGTATCCTCTCGACGTGTAACGATGGACCAAACGGTTTCATTCTATTTTTGTTTTCCCAGGCACTTCTTTTTTTCCTCCCCCCCTCCCCCCCCCCCCTTTACGTTCCCGAGTTAACGGCTCGGACGTCGGAGAATATTCTTCCTGCATATCATCTCGAGTGTGTGTATCTGGGACGTGTCCGATTTAATAGCGCGATTGGTCGGGTAATTAAGCGTGACACCCGCCAGCAGCATAGTCGAAGAACGCCGATCGTTTTATATCGTACGCGCGTTACCAATAATCTCGGATCGTGAATCATAGCGAGTTTTCTTTCGCTATGTATGAACTGCCGGATAGCGCCTGGTGGTCTGTCGCTAACGATTCGCGCAAAAACGACGAAGAGGAAGAGGATCGGCGTCGTAAAGAGGATATAGGATGATGAAGAAGATTAACAAAAACGACAAAAAAGAAAAAGCCCGATGTAGGCTACCGCGCTTATAATGACAACATCTCCGTGCCGTTGCCGGGCGATGGCATACGCATGGGGAATCCTGTACAGCGAAGGCCTTGTAAAAGCCCGGTGGATCGGCAACTCGCATGTACACCACCGAAGCTGTATATATATATATATTTTTTTTTTTTATGCACGTATAGGTATAGGGATGCACTTTGCTGTGCGCGTGTATAGCACCGAAGGGCTCGCTTCTTCCACGAACAAATCTTCGCGATCGTCCGGCATTACCCGCCGCGGATCGGTCTCGCGTGTTACCGACGACGCTAGAAGAAGCGCAACAGCGACCGGCAGCAAGAAAACCGTGCAGTCTACCGGGCCTCGAAGATCCACGGAAAAAAAAAACATCGTGGATTCAGCTTCGTCTCGAGATCTGTAGAGATATTTATATACACTTTGTATATGTATATACACGTGCGTCACGACGAAATAAGCCCGCACGCGGCGATTACGCTGTGAACGCGAATCGGCAAAGTTTCAATCGTCGGAGTTAGCTCGAAGACCTTAAATTCGATGTATTCCGCTCGCAGGACGGTAATTTTCAGTCACGAGGGACGCTTGTCCACACTGTCGTGAGTACACGAGGTAATAATGAAAACGTTTGGCAAATCGTTAAGCTCGGTTCCCAACGCGCGTTGAAAATCGGTTTAAGTGTGTTATTCAGGTGGATCTCTCTTCGGGGCACGATAATCACGAGATAATACAGTGACCCAGTGAAACGAGACGTACATGTTTTTTGCTTTTGCACAAATCTGTTATTACCCCCCCTCCCCCTCCTTCGTCCCTTAAATGCCGGAAGGTATATTACCGAGTGCTTTGCAACGATCTGTGTATACATCCAGAGACTAGCATTATTATCTTCCAGGACTTTCCATCGAGTTCAGGGAATGTGAGTTCGCGGGGATCGCACGCGAGGAGCAACCGACCCCGGTTGCCCGCAATCGACACTGGTAACCCACCGCGGCCCCTGCAGTTAGTTTATCCGAGAAGAGCCCGCGCGCTGCGCTCAGCAGGGACCCCGACGAAGAAAATCGCCCGGAGCTAATGTGCTCCACCGAGATGAGCGAGCTCGGAGGATTTTACTCGTGAAATAATATGCAAGGTTCGCGTATGTGTCCGTGTGTGTGTGTGTGTGTGTGTTACGACTATCGCCGGTTCTTTGATGTTACAAGAAAAACTACGAGATGCACCATCTCGGGTCTGCCTTGATTCAGCCTCGTCTATCATTAAACTTTGTAACGTCCATCAACTAGGAGTTACAGTGCCGTGTGAATACCGCGTTAAACTTTCCCACGTAGTATATTTTACAACGTTTTAATGGACCACCCGCTACCGATCGGGAAAATTATCCGGAAATTCTTCGAGTCTGTTCGACGGAAGGCACGATATCGCGGCAAATGGGAACAAGCCCAGGTGCGCTTGACCTACGCTCAGAGTGTGGCCGACGATTGGCTGTTAGTCGGCAGCAGATTGGCAGCCGATGATCGGATATCGATTAACGGCCAGCATTGACTAAACTGTCGATTGATAATCACTCCAAGGTTGGGCTCAATAGTTCGCAAAACGCCGCTTACCAGAGTTGGGCCCGTGCTGGGGGGTCGTCGTAATGATGCGTGTTCGGCGATATCAAGTGGACGTTCACTCACGATGTCGAAGAACTTTGGTCCAGTAACCGCTAGCGATGTTCAGCCAATGTCCGATAGAAGATATTTATAAACAGCGACATTTTTTTTCATTTGCGCGACTGCTGAATCCTTTTTTATTATTCCAGATTCCTTTATTATAGTTTTATCTATAGTACTGTAACGCAGAGAGCCTAAATTTCATCAACATTGTTAATTAAAGTGTGAATAAAAAAATTAAATAATAAAACTTAGATAATTTAAAGTAATTGGTGAGTTAATATTAGATAGATGTGCAGTAGACATGCAGCTTTTATGTAGGGGAGAGCGGGGCAAAAGGGCACAGCGGAGCAAAACGGGATAATGAGATAAAACGCAATTTTCAAAACGGGGTTGAAAATCCAGATGTATCATTGGGACAAAATGGTTCATCCAAAAATCATTGGAAAACTGAGTTTGGGCCTCACTGTCCCGTTTTGCCCCACTGCCTCGTTTTACCCCGCTCTCCCCTAAGATTCGAAAAAGAATCTTGGAGGTGATCATAACCCAAGGTGAGTGCATAAGAACGTCGACTAGTATAGTCCCCGGCATACGGGTTTGAATCCACATTACCGACTAAAAAATGTAGTCTGATGATTCCAATGTGTGAAGATAAAAAACTATAAAAATCCAGATGTCGTATGATAAAAGGCAATTAAAAGTCGCGCAGATCGATAAAAATTTTTTTTATTGTTTATTAATATTTTTTATTCAACAATGGCTGGATATCGGCAGGTAACATTATGCCAATGCCGTTTGATAACGTCGGGCCGATGTTATCATCCCGACGTTAAATGTCTCCGTAACCCCTTAGTAGTCGTACTTCAGATCTGTTCGGTATGAGCAACTTTTTCGTACGACTAGACCGTACGGAAAATACGATCAGTGTATCCTTCATCGAAACTCGCCTGAGATCACTCACTCTGTGATAATGAACTTTTTTTTATCCATTTTAAATAGATTCATGGTTCTTTGGGTGTAAATCCGTCTATGGACAAAACATAAACTTTTGTCACCATTTTTCACTATCATGTTAATTTTTTCTTTTCACATTTAAGATAAAGTACCAGAAAGGATTGGCGAATTAATCCGAAATACCATACCAAAACTACAACTTATAAAAAAAAAAACGCATAGCGAATTCCGCTGGTATCCGAATTCCTATCTAAAAGTTATTGCGCTTTCGAACCGACGGACAGACGGACGGACAAATGGACAGACGGACGGATGGAATCTTTGTATTGTAAGGTACGCAAAGCATGTTTCTAGACGAGAATCTGAGAATCAATTTTAAAAAATTAATTTACAATACTTTCTCTCCTTACGTGCTTCGTATGTAATGCGAGAGTAATAGAGGATAGGCTGGGTGAAGAAGCCAAGGTGAGGAGATATTGCGCAGAAACATTGTATTATCAGGTAAGAGGTATAGTTGCAGTTATTACGCTCGGGTGTGGGTTGTTCGCGACGAGATTACCGATGTTAACGACCCGGGAGTCAAGGTAGAGTGACCGGCAGTATTACTTATTGCAGGATAGATGTAATACAAGTGACTTTTAATGCCTAACTATGTATCCCGGCGAAGTCGTGTGATCGATGATTTCTCGTGCCTCCCGTGGCTTCCATGGAATTTCAGAACACGCTCGAGAGAAGGAGGGAGTGAGACGCCCGACGAAAGTCACGCAAAAGCACAAACGTCGATTTATCTCGTGTGTTGCTCTCTCGCCTATGGGCAGAGCCCGGAGAGCTTTCAACGTTCCTATTAGAGGTGAATACGTTTTCCATACACTTCACTTCTCTCTTTCGCTAATGCAATGTCCTACGGTGTGTTGCCACGGTGCGGTATCTCTCGATGGAAATTTATTCAGTCACGTTCGCGAGAAACGAGATAGCCCGATGCACTTCCTTCTCGGCTGTACGCCGAGGAAATCAATCTCCTCCTTACTTTTCCGCGGGGAATTCAATCAGCGGACGGGGCGATGCGAGAAACAAAAAGGCGGGGACAGGATTACCAATGAACGTGTAGCCAATGCCGTAAGATGTTTTTTATCTTTTTACAAATAATTGCATTTATTTTTTTCGGGGGGCATTTATTTTTTTCAGTCACTGTTCAACCGTACGAAGCTTCATAGTTGTGTTTGAAATTTGAAAGATAAATAACAAATAACGTATTCGCTAGTGAAAAGGGGGTGGGAAAAATATAGAAAAAAGTCCAGTGAAGATGTAGGGGAGAGCGGGGAAAAATGGTATACCGGGGCAAAACGGGACACTGAGACAAAACACAATTCTTCAATAACTTTTTAATGGTGGCCATGGTTGTACGTGGGGCAAAACGGGTTTGAAAATCCGGATGTATCGTTGGGACAAAATGGGGCATCCAGAAATTATTGGAAAATTGAGTTTTGCCCTCACTGTCCCGTTTTGCCCCGCTGTGCCATTTTGCCCCGGTCTCCTCTACATATTTGGCCACACTTGATGAAAAACAAATTTGACGACCGGAGGCTGGATTGCCATCGGGACGGACAAAATTTATCTGGTACAGTTTTATAAAAAAAAATATATATGTACATATACATATAGTCTCAATTCTCTTAACGATCTTGTGATTAGCGTGACGTTAAGAGGGGAAGAGTGTTGCATACGGAATGCGAATGGCTGACACACCACTGCTCCGAGAGCCTTGAGTTATAGTTATGATTATAGTTATAGTTACTGCGAACGATCGAACGCTCAGCTTGCCTTCTCGCACCTAGCTCGCAGCCGCTGGAAAATCGGCACGCGTCAAAGGAGAGAGAAAAGACCTCTCGCCGAGCCGCTGAGAGAATGATCGTCCAGCAACGTGTACACGGCATGCGGTTTCACCTTATTATCGAGCTCGCAGTAGTAAAACGCTCAACGCACCTTTTTTACGTTTTTCTTTTCTTTTTACGTGAAAACATCTCTAGCGAGACTTCTATGTGAAAAGTGTTCTCGAGAAGGGTAATCAGGCAAGCACCTGAAGAACTGGGACCGCCAAAGCTTCGAATAGATGTAAAACCTACCCTATAATTAAGATCTCACTCAAGTATAATTTAATACCGTATTCGAGAATTCAATACCCCTTTTATTTTTTTATTAAATCCTGCGATGGTTCTAGGTAGATATCAAACTGGTACCGCCGACCTATGCGGCAGTAGTGAAACTATGCGGCGATACCGTTGGACCCGAAAGGGTGATTCTATTTGATTTAATAAAAATATTGAAATTAAAAAAAATAAGGTTTAATAAAAAATTAAAGGAGCATTCCTGAATACGGTACCAACCTAGCCTTAAGGGAATACGCCACAGATAGCCGTTTCTTAATGGTGGGGGTGGGGGCATTTTGCTAGCAATGGTTCAGACCTAGATATCTATTCATATACAAGTTCGAAGCTCTTTCAACTCGTAATATCTTCGAAAATCTATGGGCACAACTCGATTTTATTTTTATAACGCGTCCCTAACAATGGAATGGAAGTCTCACAATATATATTTAAAAAAAAGAATGTTGCTTTTCACGCGACACTATATGCAGATCATGCTAGTTGACCCAATTTTAAGCTCACGTAACTCGGGATCCATGTGGAGAAAAAATGATTAGAAATTCTTTTAAAAAACCTTATTCATTGCTTTATAACACTTCTAATTTTTAGTTCCAAATGTAGAAAAGTCGTTGTGTGACGTATTCCCGTAAAGGGGTTTTATCTTGATTCGAAGTTTTGGCTGTTCCAGCTTGATCGAGCTCCTTATAGGGTACCATAATCGGAGGCTGAGAAAGGTTTCTCCTAAAACTAATGTCGACGGTTTCACGTACAATTTTAGTGGTTTTACGCAGTTTTACTCAATCCTTAAAAAATCTGTATCTCTTTCTCGCAGAACGCGTAATTTGCTTCGGCGAAAGGTCCTTCCGGGAATTTGAATGGAAATGGTGGCGAGGCAAGTGGGATGAACGTTACAGGAAAGCGAGTCCAATCCTTGAGATGTACGGGAGAGCGGGGCAAAATGGCACAGCGGGGTAAAACGGGATAAAGAGACAAAACGAAATTTTTCAATAACCCTTAGATGGTGGCGATGGTGGTAAGTGGGGTAAAACGGGTGTTGAAAATCCGGATATATCGTTGCGACAAAATGGGGCATTGAAAAATTATTGGAAAATTGAGTTTTGCCTTCGCTGTCCCGTTTCGCCCCGCTGTGCCATTTTGCCCCGGTCTCCCCTACGAGAACAGATTCTTCTCTGCGCCGTACGCACCGATCATTATATCCAGTCATCTCCAGCGGTCGGCTTCGTTAAATCTAACAATCGAATGGAGCAACGAGATTTAACTCGCTGGCCGTGAGCACGCAGCTCCGCGGTGTGCATTAAAGGCAACGGCGAATAATAACAAGAAGCGAGCCAGGGCGTCGGAGCCAACTAGCATAAAACGATCGGAACGACTCTCGCACGTGGTCCAGCGCACTCTCGCAGCACCGGAGAGATGCTGGAGTTGCGAGAGTGCGTGGCTGGCAAGGCAGGGCCGCTCGCAGGGCGTTGCACGTTACTCGGAAACGTCATAATCTCAACCCACGCACTCTCGGTTGCTCTCTCGCGTGTACGTGTGTAGTTATTAATGCGCAAGCGTCTTGACGACGCTCTTTCTGGACCAATTTTTTTTTGTCTGCCGCCCGTCGGAACTTTGCGCCCATCGCGGTCGGAGAGCTTGGTGTACACTCTGTAAACCGGCGAGGGGAAGTACGAACCCGATTGCGACACGGTCGTGCAACCGCATCGCCGCAGCTACTCTTCTGAATTTTTAAGCCCCTCTCTCTTCCGTGGAGAAAAACTTTGAGCTCGATCCACCCGTGACGAGACATATAGCCTCGCGGTTGCCTCATCCCGTCGCGGCGTTTCTGGCCGCGAACGGACGCGCGAATCGATGACCGTAAAGACGTCACAAAAATCGTTGGGTTATATTTACGGAGACGCCACGGAGAGCGGACAACCTCGGTCTCGGAGATAAACTCGGACCCCGACGAGTAAGGGTCATATGCGTGGAATGGTAGAATCTCGAATGTATTTTTACCGAACGGAAAGAATGTACCGTCGACTAGTTATTTTTCCCATCCATCGATTAGTATTCTTCGTCTCGTTCGTTCCGCCTGAACACAATCTATGTTGAGAACGAAAATTTCGAAAATATCGAAGGGCATTTGTTGCCCTTCGAAATTCTTTGCCCGTGCCGATTAGTTGGCACACGGGGTTGGGGACCGAAACTGTTCGTCAGGACCATCAGCCAATGCTACCAGTTTGATTGGAAGAAACTAACTTCGTAGAAAAAATACCACTCTCTCATTTTCACGCTGACAACACAGCAATAATTATCATCCCATGTAACAGCTCATGTAAGCCGTCTCTTCTCGAACGATTAATTCGTGTGAAATACTTTAATAAGAATAATGATAATGATAATGATAATGATAATGATAATGATAATGATAATGATAATGATAATGATAATGATAATGATAATGATAATGATAATGATAATGATAATGATAATGATAATGATAATGATAATGATAATGATAATGATAATGATAATGATAATGATAATGATAATGATAATGATAATGATAATGATAATGATAATGATAATGATAATGATAATGATAATGATAATGATAATGATAATGATAATGATAATGATAATGATAATGATAATGATAATGATAATGATAATGATAATGATAATGATAATGATAATGATAATGATAATGATAATGATAATGATAATGATAATGATAATGATAATGATAATGATAATGATAATGATAATGATAATGATAATGATAATGATAATGATAATGATAATGATAATGATAATGATAATGATAATGATAATGATAATGATAATGATAATGATAATGATAATGATAATGATAATGATAATGATAATGATTTATTGACGGAGTAACTCTTTTACTCAACTTTTTTTTACATCACTCAAGTTATGAACCGCAAACATGAGGCATACAAAATTTTAATATACAATACTGCATAATACATAATCCCGACTAACATAATAATAACAATAATAATACCAATACAGCGGAGACCAAAGTTCGAGGGCGCTAATGGAAGCGCGCACGTGTTACGACTAATTACAACGCGGATGAGCCAAGCCAATTGTCAGTTCGTGACCTCCGATGTAACATCCGACGTTTTAGATAACTAAGAGCTGTGTGTCGCTTGTCCGAGCGGTTTGCTCATTGAGCTTCGACCATTGGTACAGTACACATCTACGCGTCGTGTAAGTGGTCCAGCACATTTATACGTATGTGTACGTAACATACTCGATCGTCGTGTTCCCCGACTATAATGGAAACTCCGCTGGCCGAGTTAATTCCCAGCCCTCTTGCCCGCTAGCGAACGTAAAAATAACTTGGATTCATTCGTCCGGATCATCAACGTCGGGCTTCTGGCTAGTAGTAGTAGAGTATTAGCCCCGCTTGCCTCCGCGGCATCGGCCCGGACGACGTAATAACATACCGGACTCCGCTCCGGCGAGCTATCCTCTTATCTGAAACGCGCGGTACTTCGGTATATACGAGTAATAAAAAAAAAACAAAAAATCAAAAAGTAACGAAGTAAAAGAAAAGCCGCGCGGAGAATCGATTGAAGTGCTCGCGCCGGAGTTGCGCCGGCGTTCCAATGAAATAATTCGATGTTGATTCATCGATTTAATCGAATAGGACGCGAGCCGATCGTTCAATGAATTCCGAGCTCTCGATCTCGCGGATGGGTGTATCGGACCGCGACGTGAAAGATAAATTTTCGTTAACTTAATAACCCTTTAACGCATGAGAGAACAGTTGAGTTGTTCTCGGAAGCGGGTGAAATTTGGGGCGGGTACTTCTGGGCGTGTCCACGGTGAAAAAAGAATTCTCTATGAAAATTTATGTACGGTGTATAAAGTATTTATGGGTAAAGTTATAAATCGAATTTAACATGCGATTAAGAGATAAAATTAAGGCTCGGTATATTAAGAGCCTTAAGAAATGCTTATGCAAACAATTAATTTTATCTCACTTTCGGATATTACATTTATGATACCAACTTTATTGCGCATAAGTTTATGCACAAGAACATCATAATTTTGTACTCTAAAGATACATTGTTAACACAGTACACAGAACCAAAGGTACTTTTTTATGGGGGAAAAAATAGAATTGATAAAACCTCCCAAAAGCGAAGAATAAAATGTTGATGGCCTCAGAGATCGTTGAAGCCTTGTCCGATACGTTTTTTCGAATGCTTTCAGGCAGAGCGAATGTGACAAAAAAAAAAAAAAAAAAAAAAAACTGAAAAAACAGGGTTGATCGCTTCCACGTGACGGAGAATTGGCTGGACGTCCGAGCGATCTCCGGTCTCGGGCGGGTCTAAAATCGCGTGGGTGTCCAACGGAGGCCGGGAGCGCGAACTCGTGTGGAGCCTGGTTTAAGCCGATCGGAGATAGAAAGGCATAAATAACACGAATAGATGGTAATCCTGCATCGAGAACGACACGAAGACCTGTAGGGGCTTTTCATTTATTCTCCACATACCCGATCGTTCTTGCAGCTTTGCCGGCAACATCGTTGCAGCAGCAGCAGCACGAGCAAGAGCGGCGGCAGCTCTCACGCGGATATAACTCAGTCGGATTTGTAATTAGCGATTATTTATCGAACCGTGTAACTTTTCAAACGTGCGACAGACGCGGTCGTGAATGCCGGGGGGCAACACAAAGGCCCCACTGACGAGAGCGGGGCAAACGTCTTTGCTGCAGCAACCACAATTTAAGATTAATACGATCTAATTTGCGACAAGACCGCACACGTAACGCAACTCGGAGATAAAGAAAAAAAATTACTCCGGTCACGACAATTGCTCGGAAATGGAAATAACAAAACGAATGATTCTCTTACGTTGACAATCGATGTATTAACCATAGAAAATTGTCCATTCACAATCAAAACGACAGGGTAACTGCAAAAATCATTGCGTAAACTCGCGACTCAGAGATTTTTTTTTTTTTAGGTTTTGCGACCACTGAAGTTTTAGTCGGAGCTATCAGTGTCGGCGCGTTGCTTCGTATCATCGTACCAATGTTTTTAATACACTGAACATTAATTTTTCATAACAATTGTACATGAAATTTAATATACCAGTTTCTGCGTAAAAACTTCTAGTCCGGTACATTAAATTTCATACGATTTTTTTTACAGTGTAGATTTTTGAGAAAGCCGCATTTGCGTCCACAGGCGCAAAACCCAGTGGTGAACATGGACCAACGAGGTAACATGGACCACATTTTACCACGTCGGTTCACATTCACCGCTTTCAGGGAACAGCAGCAGAGACTCTAAATATGCATAAGAATTGCATTTGCGTATGCACACAGCCATATAGGCGCATGGATATAGTCAGATCGACTGCGCGATGCAATCCCATTGAGAACGGCCAATCGCGCATCATCGAAGATTCAGCAACAGAAGGATGCACTTGCGCGCGCATGCCTCTCACAGTTTGCGAAAGCCATGCACGTATCGTCCGGGAGCTTCTGGCTTCTGTATCGTACGCATGCGGGACGTGTAACACGCACGTACGAGCATGCAACGGAGCCAGGACATACCGATAGCTGTTTGCGCGTACGGTGATGTAAAATTCACCGACTTACGTGCCTCACGTTTCAGCGTCGATGCAATGATGCATTATCGCTACCGTAGGATTTCCAGCTACGATACGTGACGCGTACGAACAACGTCCGTCTTACCCCCCCCCCCCCCCCTTTCCCCCGTATACTTTCGTCGCATTACAAATCGCGGAATAGCGGATAGGTGATAGATATACACGATGTTGCGTAACGGATTAATTAACCGCGTTGTATAAGTCGGACGATCGCCAGGTTGAGCGAGGTATTCGGTACGCTGCATCCTTTCCTTTGATAGAACATAATGACCACTCCCACCGTTCGCGATCTCGAACAGCTTCCTAGATCGTCGGAATGACTGGTCGGGAAACAGTAAAAACCGGCCTCGCTCGTTGACATCGAGAACTGCCGGGCGAGCTGAATTCCATCCCCAGCTCGTCCTCCGCAAACGTCGGACTAATAAGATTCATTTATTGATACACCGTGTAACGAGAGGAGGCCGGAGCGGCAAAACGGGAACAAGGAAAATGTATGTACTGTAACGCGGAGGCTATTCGATGCGTTTCCGATCCTAATTGAGAATTTTTTTTTCTTTTCCTCTATTTTTTACGATGATGTTTATCGATTTCTTGGATCTGCAAGAGTAATCTCTCGGGTATATCCTCGATGTAGCGATCGGAGTCAGGGACGGTGGAAACGGCGAGTCGGAGCTTCCTGCCCTCGTTCGCGGACGGACGGAATTTATCGTTCGTACAAATTAAACTGCGGCGGCTAAAAGTCATAGATCACGTGGTTCGTTAAAAAAAAAAATTAAAAAAGTAAAATGAACGGCTCGCTACCGCTACAAAAAAAAAACGCATACATTTCGTGGAATTTTGTAATTTAACTTCGGAACTTTTTTCTGAATCACATAAATTGTCATTTGGACCGTTCGGTTGATTAAAAATTCGCTGTTATTCTTACTATTATTTTTTTCACGGAAATTCATGGATTCCCGGTCGGAGAACCCGCATCGTTACGCGATAGAGTGTTGTCGAGCTGTCGGGGCATCAAGGGCTCTTCTCTCTTGCGTGTCGTACAAGCCGTCCCGGCACTTAAGATACTAATTGGATAGAAAAAAAAAGAAAAAAAAAGATGGCTTGAGAATCGTCGAAGCGAGAAGATTGCGTCAAGTGTCCGTGTACAAGCGTCCATATTTTCTTCGCCGATTCGGTGACACGATTAATTTTTTCTATTCTTTATTTTCCTCAAGTATATTTCTTAGTCTCGTAGGTAATAAAATATCTCTGAGGGCACAGAGTCTCGTCTGTTCGCGTAATTGGAAACTCTTAGGTTCGCGCGACTTGGCAGAGACACTGGCCGGCCGACTGAGTGTGACTGTGCGGAGATCTCGTTCGATCTTCTTTTATTTTTTTTCTCTACGGTGTGAGTAATCCGCGCGCGTCTAATCTGAGTTCTCGTCTCCGTGCTTGCTCTTCTATTTTCTACGAGAAAATACGCTACACACATATATATACATATATATATATAGGTATGTAGATAAAACGATTCCGAAGTCGAAGAACCGTGAATCATCGAGACTCGCGCGGCGAGTTCACTCGTCCCGCGCGCGTCTTCCGGAATCTGTATTTAAACAAGCGCCTCCCTCCGGCCACCCGGCGCCGGCCCGCGGCCCGACTGGCAGCTCAACGATACTCATTCATTGATATATTATTAACAACCCGAGGGGATCGGAATTTTTATCTGAACGGTAGAAACTCGTTTTTTTATTGTACCGTAAAAGCACTGGTAACTCCTCGGATCGAACAACACGAGTGGTTATGAAAAATATTTTTTTATTCGATTGAATATTAATTCGATAACGATGAAAAAAAATTGCTTCGATAAACAACATTGTAGAGCCGACAAGGGGTCGAGTGTGTGTACGAGACAGGCGTCGGAAGAGGCGTTTGCGCTGCTCGTCGCTTAATGAGACGTTAATTAATGGAACGTTAACAGGCCTCTTCCATTGGGACGCTGCGAACTGCGCGGGACTATTGCTGTAGATGCTCCGCTGGACCGAAATTGGATCACGCAGGCGGAAGACAAAATTGGGTCTGTATTTTCGATTAAACGCCTGTGGAGACTAAATTGATTATTTTATTTATTTTTCATATCGACAGAATGGTGTGTATATATATATATAATGATTAACGTGCTTCGACCGAGCCTACGAATTATAAGCTCGAGGTTGTCTGGAGCGATCAAGAGCTGGACCAGCGAACACGGTGTGTGGGTGCGCGGACCCTACAAACTCACTGTGCTCCATCTCGCCACGCGTGGATGAAGATTCGAATCGAGCGTCTGTACAAGGCGTGTCTTCGAGTGGATGATCCCTCTCTCCCCCCCCCCCCCCCCTCAATTACCTAAATGGATGCTCAAACAAATAATGCTTGCCTTCAATCTTGTTCGCTATATACTAAGTTAGACTGTTTGACTGACTGACTGACTGACTGGTGTAGTAATTTTCTTCGGGCGTGAATTCTCGTTGGATAAACATTGAAGCATCACGCGAGAAAACTAGGCCAGCACGCGCAATCGAAAATGATTAAATATAACCCTTGAACGCACAGAGCGACGATACATTAGACTCAGTCGCGCACATTAATTTTAACCGTGGTATGGGCGTATGTATTCAATTTTTTGTTCCGTAATATCAGAAGCAACACTTTCAAGTTTTTCAATTAATGGTTTCAGATATCGTTCTTTTTTTTGTTTCTTTTTTTTTGTGCTGTTTCATAAAAAGCTTGGGTGTCACAATGTCAAATGGTAGAAATTGCGATTCGCCTAAACCTCGATCTGTAAAATTGATGAAAGGCGAGAACACTTCGTAAATTCGATTCTTCGAACTACGCAATTTTAAAAAATTCAGAAACCTCGCAATTTCTGATTCATCAAAGCAAAGGACTAAAATCGCGAACCGAATAACAATAACTGTCAATAAAATTGACGCAATACTCGAGATAGACCGTTAAAAAAAGTATGAAATTTAATGCACCTGACTGGAAGTTTTTATGCAAAAACTGGTATATTAAATTTCACGTACATCGTGTACAAAAACATTGGAAATACTTTATTTTTAGTAATTTAATTAAATTTTTTCTATAAAAGTACTTTATTTTTAACAATTAACTTTAATTTTACTATAAAAGTACTTTTAATAATTAACTTTGATTTCCATGAAAAAGTATATCACTTTTTCATTGCAATTGTACATTAAATTTAATGTACCTGATTTTGCATAAAAACTGCCAGTCCAGTACATGAAATGTACAATTTTTGTTGCACGCTAGTGACATACCGCCCGACGACAACGAATATCATGAGTACGACCGATCCAGATAGTTTCCGGTCCACCGTCCGCTTCCCAGCGTCCCGGTCGTTTCCGATCGCCAGTAATCGCTGACGCCCACGTACTCCGGAGCACGAAGCCCCGTCGTCGTGTTTCGCGTTACGTCGAAATCGACGATTCCCCGGTTATCGGAGTGCGGAGCAAGTGAACCGCACTAGAGACACAAGAGTCGAGTGACTCTCATTCCCCTCTCCCTTCCCCTCTTCGCTATGAATGCGCGATCTTCGATCCGGGAGTAATCTCGATGCATCCGAGACACGATCCATGGATCAAGGATTCCCGCTCGATCCGAACGGGAAGCACGAAACGTCGAGAGCCCTGGCAATTTACTCCTCCTTCAATTGCCATTAGCAACATCTCACGAGGATGTGGGGAGGTGGAGGTGGAGGTTGGCACATGGCGAATAATTTGGATCGACGAACATCGGCGGGTGTAGTATCTCCAGCTCGTGGGTCAACGAGATATCGCCGATCAAGTTCAGCAACCAGTTAACCGGCAGTTAGCCTTCTGTCGTCTAACAACTTAATGACGGGAATTCGCCACTTACCGGCTCCTTCGTTCTGTATCTCTGTCTTTGTTCATCCACCGCCAAGTACGTCGGCCCTGTGTACTCGCCCGATACACTCTTTAGTTCTTCTCTTTCGTTTACGCATCCAGGTTCGCTTATACGTACGACCAACTGCACAGGCGCTCCTCGCCGGCGATTCTTCGAGAGCTACGAGCGGCACGTACACGCCGTCAACGGATTAATCCGCGAGCCTGGGCGATGTCCTCCTCTCACTCTGCACCGCGCCGTCCACCACTCTCCGCCTCCCTTTCGCCGATGTTTCATAAAATAATAAATGCCGATAATCCTGCACTTTTCTTGACTCCGAAGCTTCCTGCACGATTTCTCCATCATCCTGTGTATCGTAGGTTTACTTCTTTTTTTTTTACTCTCTTTCCTTTTTTTCTTCATGGTTGCAATAATAACAGAGTTTAGCTGCCCGACGACGAATCAAATTGGCAGTCATATCGATCACTCGACGAGCTCGTGTATCATTCCGAGAAAAAAAAAGTAATCACTATTCGAGAACTGCCGAGTGAAAAAGGTACTCGGCGTCCCCGAGGGAATTCGTGTTTTTGTAACTCTGTTGATCTTGGACCGAGAAATCTGAAACAATATTTTCTTATCGTGTACCGGGCGTGCGCGGGGGCGCTTTTATACGTCACCTTCGGATCTCTCGGTCTGATGTCCGGCGATCCTCGACGACGATAATCGGAGATGCTCGTTGGCGCAATTGATTATTTTATTTATTTATTTATATTTAACATAAATATAAATAAATAAATTTTCATCGCTGATACAGGATTTTTGAGAATTTTTTCAGATTTTTTCAGTTGGGCCAATATGTTCACTTAACAAAAGAAAGCAAAGCTCAAAAAACATCTAAAAGCAAACGTTTTACCATTCTGGGTTTAGGCTTAAAAAATGTCATATCTAATACACGATTTTTCAAAAAATGTTCAGCATTTTTTCAGAATTTTTAATTCCGGCTAAAAATATGTTCACTTTGAAAAATTGTAACTAACCCAAATAAAAAAAAAATAAAAAATAAATTTGGAGTGATTTTTGGAGTCAGAACAATATTATAAAAAATTGCCAACCGAATTGAAGAGGTCGAGAGTCCGACGTAGGTCGAATCGGTAAGGAATGCCCCATATGTATTTGAACTGACGTGGTACGTCATCTTGATGCCGAGAGTACGTTAACGTACTCGGAATTCTTATTCCTATTTTTCGTTGCGGTATCACCAAAAATGTAAAGGTTAAATAAATTATTGCTGGATTATTTGTGAGTGTCTTCGTGCTAAATTTGTTTGCTAAAAAGATGTCGGGAAAACTTTGGTTGCCTCACTCTCGGTGTCGAAAATTAAGGCGGGAAAGAAGCGGATCCAACGGAGATGCAAAGTCACGTAAATACAGTGAGGGTTCTGCAAACGATGAATCTTGGATAGGCTTACGCGCGCAGGATGTTTAACGTAATCGCGTAAATCAGTGAGGTAGTTCAGTTATGCAATGACCACAGCGAGTTCCAGTTGTCGTTCAATTTTTTTTACATTCATCGTGTTCAGACGTCCCGAAGACGTCGGCGGGATACGCGAACTTTAGAGAACACACGTTCGTATCGAATATGTGAATTGGGACAGAGATAAAAAATTTACGATCTTTTCCATCGACTAGAGTTTAACTGTGTTTAACATCGATCAGTTGGCGACAAGATCGGATTTGGGTTAAATTGCGATTCAGGATGGACGTAAGTACGGCTCAGTGAAGTTTAGGCGACGTTCTAAAGATCGTCCTTGAGACATCGAGATCGTACACATTGTACTTAAGGGCTTAGGCCACAGTAAAATTTTGATTTTTTTTTCTCTTCATTTTCTAATAGTTTACAGTGTTAAGAATATTCGGTTGAATTTGTATGACGAAATTCAACGAATTACGAAAGTTAGAAACCGTTATGTGGAAAGTGGAGGAGCGCTCGAGCAGCGGCGCGGCCGGACTGTGAACGCGTTTTTCTCGAAACGTGATTTTCAAAATCGGTGGCCCTAATACCTCAAAAACGGCTTCATAAATTTGTATGCTAATTTTTACCGATGTACTTCTAAACATTCTTTAGTCCTTGACGTTGTTATATTTTTTAAAAAATTAAAAACAATTATTCAAAGTGTAAAAAAATGGGTAAAAATAGATTTTTTTTCAACTGTCTGCCATTTTGCCAATTTGTTTTTATTCCCCTTGTCAAGGCCTGCGTTATATATCATTTGTTAAGGGTCAATTAAAAAAAATTTGTTTCAAATAAAATGGCAAGTTGAAATCAGGGCCACGGCAAACGAACTTTTGAAAAAAAAAATTACGCCAACCGTTAAAAAACATACATAATAAGAATGAAATTGGATAAAAAATATCCTAAATGTTCTTTAATATATTCTACTTCCACCCTAAAAAAATCAAATCGATAAAGCGTATATTTACTGAGAAAAAAATCACGAAATTAGCGTGCGTTTTAACGCATTTACTGTGGCGTAAGCTCTTAAAGCAAAGAAGAAAAATATTCTTTCGAATGTAAGGTCACCGAGGCAACTCCACCATCGCTGGAATGGCCCGATTACATTGTCGTCGGTATTGTCCTGGGCGTATCCGCATCGATCGGGATCTACTATCGATTCAGCGGCGGACGTCAGAAAACAGCAGCGGTATTTAAAAAATGAGTTCCAAAAACTTGTTCTTTTTCGGCAACATTCAAAGTAGATAACCTTAAATCACTTGGACTCTCATTGAAAGAACTTTTCTTAAGTTCGTTCTTTGTTTTTATTTACGTCTGTAAATCATCAACTGTACCTCAAAGAGCTTTCAAAATGTTAGAAATCACTTCTGTGATAATTGAAAAAAAAGAAAGATGACGTGTGTTGAATCATTATGCAGGAATATTTCTCAGCGAATAATTCGATGAGCATACCCCTGCTGGCGATAGCTTTGATGGTTGCATTGCTGTCAGCGATCGCGATGCTGGGTATAAGTGCGGAAAATTATATATCCGGTGCTCAGTTCAATGTATTGAACGTCGGAATTATTCTGGGTACTCCGATCGCTGCCTTCCTCTATCTTCCGGTCTTCTTCAAGCTTCAGTATATGAGCGTCTACGAGGTAAAATTTGTGGGCATTGAAATCACCTCCTCTACATGAAAATACGTATTACGAGAAAAAAAAATCGTCATTTTTTTCAGTACCTCGAGAGGCGATTCGGTGTGGTAGCGCGATTGGCAGCGAGCATAGCAAATTACGTTCAACTTAGTCTTTACACGGGTGTCGTCCTTTGGGCACCTTCGCTAGCCCTCGAAGCAACGACTGGATTGTCCAGCACTATGAGCGTACTTCTCATAGGTCTCATTTGCACGTTTTACTCGAGTATCGGTGGAATCAAAGCGGTTCTCGCCACGGACATATTTCAGGGATTTCTCATGTTTGGAACGATCTTCGTTGTCATCGGAATTGGTGTTTTCGATATCGAGGGAGGTATCTCGACAGTTTGGAGAGTCGCCGATGAGGATGGTCGTTTAAACTTCTTCAAGTACTTGCATCATCGTTCGAACAAAAATATAATACCAATGGAGCATTAAAAATTCATTTAAAAAAAATTGCTTTTTGTTTCAACTTTATCGCAGCTTCAGCCCAGATCCGACTGAAAGGCACACCTGGTGGTCTCTCATGCTAGGCGGTGTTGGCTTATTCCTGCTAAATTTTGGAGTGAATCAGGTTCACGTGCAGCGACTTCTATCGGCGAAGTGAGCTAAAATTACAGCTTTGTGCACGATGCAATAAACAAGATATAAATCTAAAAATGTGGTTTTTCACAGGTCTCTGAGGTCAGCCCAGATAGCTCTTTTCGTCAACACGCCACTCGTGATTTTAATGGTGTCTGCAACATCGTTCGCGGGTCTGGTTCTCTACGTCTGGTTCAAAGGTTGCGATCCAGTAGCTTCCGGTCAAATATCCTCCTACGATCAAGTCATGCCGCACTTCGCCAAGATGAGACTGTCCAAAACCCCAGGACTCACGGGTTTTTTCATTGCCGGTATATTCAGTGCCGCGCTGAGCACCGTGTCGGCTATGTTGAATTCTCTCGCCGCGATCGCTATAGCCGATTACATAAAACCGATTTATCGGAAATTCGATCGTGAATTTCCGGACGCGAAGGCACCGCTCTTTGGCAAGATTCTCGGTGTCGTTAATGGATTTACTTGCGTGGGCATAGCCTTTTTGACTTCGAAATTAGGCGGCTTGATGCAAACTGCACTCGCGATCAGTGGAACGATCGGTGGTCCTGTACTGGGGCTCTTCACCCTTGGGATATTCGTTGAAGGTGCCAATGAGACGGGATCGGTCATCGGATCAGTTCTCAGTTTGATGCTCTCTGCTTGGATAACCTTCGGACAACCCAAGCCTCCGGTAATCAACCTTCCGGTTTATATCGACGAATGCTCGAATTCTACTTATCTCGAAACTGCGGCTCACGAACAACAACTCAATTCTGGGTAAGATACCAGCGATCGCACGTTATGCCAATGTGTCTGATTAATTTGTTTATTTCCTTAGGAACATCGATGAATCCGAGTACTTCTATCTTTATCGTATATCCTACATGCTGTACACGCCCTTTGGAGTGCTTACTACGATGATCTTCGGATACATCGCGAGCACTGTTGTCCGATGTTTATCGAAGAACACTATTACCGAACCGGATCCAGATTTATTCACACCGATCTTGGCCGCCCGTATAAAACGACGACGGGGGGACAACGTCAAAACGACGGCCAGTCAGGTTTTTGTACTAAGCTCGAAAGAATTTGTACCGAGCGAATGAGTTGTATTCTTAATTCGTGTATCAAATGCTAAAAAAAAAAATGAATACTCACAGAAAATTGGATTGTATTGTCAAAATTTCGGAAAAGCCCAATAGTTTAAACGAATAGACAATGCAAATTGTTTTGTATTGAATGTTCTATGATGGAAGCAGCTCCTTATTGATTTAGGTCCATTTATATCTTTCAACTTGTATCGAGTGTTGTATAGTATGGTAGCATGTCAATCATATTCAATAATGCCGGATAATAATATTCGCATTATTATGGATCGTTGCTATTTAGTGTTTCGAAATCGAAGCATTATAATTACAATAGCAGTTCGGTTCGGATTATTCAACTAATCAAAATGTGGCTTAATCGTCGTGCAGCTTACCGATTATTGAATGGTCACTGACTATTACTGGCGTAATAGTCAGCTACTCCAACGTATTCGGTAGCCTCTAATCCTTGCGGTCTTAAGCCTCGTAATCGTAATCCTCGGAGTCGGAACTATTGTAGTTGTAATAATCATAATCGGCGTCGGATTTACAAATTGTAATTCTCGCACATCAACTCGCTTAGAGGTTTCCGTCTGTCTCTTAATAGATCCGTTTCTGTTGCTGGCTACGTTCAAGATAGATTCTAAATGCATTTGAGACGTATAACACACATTCTTTCACCAACGTCCCTGCGTTTCGTAATTCCACGTTTATATCACTAACTCCATCAGAGATACATTCCAGAGAAAAATAAAAAAAACTTTTGCTATAACGTCACTTACGGTTTGAAAAACTTACTTTTAAACCGGAAGTGACGTCACACAGAAAACTATGGAAAAACCGCTGCGACGTCTCTTCTGGTTCACAAATCAAATTTTTCGACCGGAAGCGATGCTATACCGGAAACGCGACACTTTCGATGTGAAAATCTCATTTTTGGACAGGAAGTGACGTCATAGCAGAAATACTACTACACTGAGAAAAAGTAATAGTTGAAGTAAGCAAATGCGCGGTGACATACGTTCGAAGGTGTATTTTGATGGTACAACAAAAATGTTTGTTTCAGTCGACAAATTTTGAATAAATTGAAGCAAATAGTCGTTTAACAAAACAATGCGTTATTTGTACCAAACAAATAACAGCTTTGAACGTATGTCACCGCGACTTTTGGTTAAAACAACCAATTTTTTTTCTGAGTGTATGAATTCAGAGATGGACGACGGAAAACCGCGGAGATACGAAAGATTTTCGCATACAACGTTTCCTACCGTTGCCGGAGAAAGTTGAGATGAGGTCACGAAATGATACTCATGACATGATTAATCGACCAACAGGAATACTTGCCAGAAAGTCATTCAAACTTACGAACCGGTGATATCGTTCACTATGACCGTTGTCTTCCCGTCGGCTGATGCAATTCTGGACACCAGCGGAGAGAACTGTATCCGAAGGATTAAGTTCAACTTTTTGAAAATTGTATTATTTTTCAAACTACAGCATCAACGAGATACCGGTATACTGGAATAAGTGTATCGACAGAGATGTCACGTCATGCAAATACCGTGCGGGATGTGCACGCGATAAACGAAGGTCGATTTAAACGCGCAGGGCGTTTATCGTAACCACGTAAAATACTGAGGTAGTTTCGTTATGCAATGGTTAGCGTGCGTTCCAGTTGTCGCTCAATTTACTCATTCACCGTGTTCTGATGTCCTGGAGACGCCGACGCGACACACTAGTCGCGAACAACACGAAGTTCAGAGAACATCGTCGAGTCGAATCTGTGAAATCGAACTCAGAGGAAAGTTTGACAAAGATCTAGTCGAAGAAAGTTTTGACTCTCTAATATAGTTTGCTAAATTTGTCCATCGCTCAGTCAGCGGCGCAATCGAATTTGCGTTTTATCGGGATTCAGTATGGACGTAAGTACAGCTCAGTGAAGTTTACAATGTTGAGTCGTTGAGACACCGCGATAATGCACAGTCGTAAAATCTAAAACTCGCTAACCCTGCATTATACATACGTCTGCGTAATACCAGTGGTGAAAAATTGAAGAAAAAAAAATATATATATATTCTTTGTAATGCAAGGTCACTGATGCAGTTCCACCATCGCTGAAATGGCCCGATTACATAGTCATTGGTATAGTCCTGACGATTTCCGCATCGATCGGGATCTACTATCGATTCAGCGGGGGACGGCAAAAAACTTCAGCGGTACAAATAAAATCATTCAGACATCCTAAAGATTGTTATTTTGGGTACAATCTGGACAAAATTAGCTTCAATCACTTGGACTTCAAATTAATCATCTTTTCTCTATTTTCCTTTACACTGAGAAAAAGGATGGTATTTCCTACTATAACGAATAGTTCCCAGGGGGGACGTCTATATAGATAGTTTGTGATAGTATATACTCAATTGATTAAACTATAATTATAGTTACAACTATAATTTTTGGTCATTGCCGCAACTGTAAAATGTGGACGTTCCCACTGGAAACTATTTACTATGTAAGTTTTTCTCAGTGTAATTGTATCTTAAAACACTTTCAAGTTGTTACAAACTTATAGACGTTTTTTCCCTCCGTGATCGCCGCAGAAGGAAAAAAAAAAAAAAAACTGACGAAAGAAAAATTTCAAGGCGTGTTTAACCATTGTGCAGGAGTACTTCTCAGCAAATAATACGATGAGCATACCCCTGCTATCGATAGCTTTGATGGTTGCATTGCTGTCAGCGATCGCGATGCTCGGAATAAGTGCAGAAAATTATATCTATGGTGCTCAGTTCAATGTGTGGAACATAGGATTTATTCTGGCCACCCCGATCGCTGCCTTCCTCTATCTTCCGGTCTTTTTCAAGCTTCAGAATATGAGCGTCAACGAGGTAAATTTTGGCGGCATTGAAATCGCCTTCTCTATATGAAAATAGGAGTTACGAGTAGAAAACCGTTGTTTTTGCAGTATCTCGAGAGACGGTTCGGTGTGACAGCACGATTGACAGCGAGCATAGCAAATTACGTTCAACTGAGTCTTTACACCGGTGTCGTCCTGTGGGCCCCGGCACTCGCCCTCGAAGCAACAACTGGATTGTCCAGTACAATGAGTGTGCTTCTCATAGGGCTCATTTGTACATTTTACTCGAGTATCGGTGGAATCAAAGCGGTTCTCGCAACAGATATATTTCAGGGACTTCTCATGTTTGGAACGGTCATCCTTGTGATCGGCCTTGGTGTTTCCGATATTGAGGGGGGTATATCAACAGTTTGGAGAATCGCCGCTGAGGATGGTCGTTTAAACTTCTTCAAGTACTTGAATCATCGTTCGTACAAAAATAGTAGCAATGGAACCCTAAAAATTGATGTAAAAAAAATGCTTTTTGTTTCAACTTTATCGCAGCTTCGACCCAGATCCGACTGTAAGGCACACGTGGTGGTCTTTGACGCTGGGCGGTGCTGGTATCTTCCTGCTAAATTTTGGAGTGAGTCAGATTCACGTGCAGCGACTTCTATCAGCCAAGTGAGCTCAAATTGAAATTTAGGATACGATACAATAAATCACATAGAATTATATAATGGTGGGTTTTCACAGATCACTGAGGTCAGCTCAAATAGCTCTATTCCTCAACACCCCGCTCGTGATTTTAATGGTTGTATCAACTTCGTTCTCGGGTCTAGTTCTCTACGTTTGGTTCAAAGGCTGCGACCCGGTAGTTTCCGGTCAAATATCCTCCTACGATCAAGTAATGCCATACTTCGCCAAGATGAGAATGTCGAAAACCCCAGGACTCACGGGTTTGTTCGTCGCCGGTATATTCAGCGCTGCGCTGAGCACCGTATCGGCTATGTTGAATTCCCTCGCCGCGATCGCCATCGCCGATTACATAAAACCAATTTATCGCAAATTCAATCGTGAATTTCCGGACTCAAGGGCACCACTCTTTGGCAAGATTCTGTGCGTCATTAATGGATTAGCTTGCGTGGCCGTAGCTTTTTTGGCCTCGAAATTGGGCGGCGTGATGCAAATTGCCCTCGTGATCGGTGGAACTATCGGCGGTCCTGTACTGGGGCTCTTCAGCCTTGGGATATTCGTCGAAGGTGCCAATGAGATCGGATCGGTCATCGGAGCTGTTGTCAGCTTGATGCTGTCGGCTTGGATAACTTTCGGACAACCTAAGCCTCCGGTAATCAGCCTTCCGGTTTCTATCGACGAATGTTCGAATTCTACTTATCTCGCAACTGTGGCACACAAACAACTACTCAATTCCGGGTAAGATACCAGTGATCATAGGTTTTGCCAATTGGCAAAACCTATGATCCGAGTAGAAATTTTCGAGCGTTACATCGGGTCCTGATAAGGTCTTATCACGCCCTTGCCGGGGCTTCTCAGGACCTTATCAGGGCCCGATGTAACGCGTGAAATTTCTATTCGGGTAATGTGTTTGATTAATTTGTTTCTTTTCTTAGGAACATCGATGAATCCGATTACTTCTATCTTTATCGTATATCCTACATGCTGTACACTCCCATAGGAGTGCTTACTACGATGGTCTTCGGATACATCGCGAGCACTGTTGTACGATGTTTATCGAAGAAAACTATTGCCGAACCGGATCCAGATTTATTCACACCGATCTTGGCCGCCCGTATAAAACGGCAGCGCGGCAACAACGTCAAAACAACAGAGAGTCAGGTTTTTGTTTTAAGCTCGAAAGAATTTGTTCCAAAGGAATGAGCAGTAGGTATTTTTAATTCGTGTCGCAACTGCTAAAAAAGATAATACTCACAAGTACTATCGTTCGAATTTTGGGAAAAGCCCAGTAGTTTAGACGAATAGACAATACCAATTATTTTCTATTTTTTAATTGACTTTTCTATAATGGAAACAGCTCTTCATTATTTTAGATCAGATTTACATTTTTCAACTCGTATCGAGCGTTGTACAGTATGTCTGTTCATATCGGACAACAATCTTCGCAATTTTATCATTATTGTTTAGTATTCCGGTATCGAAAAATATTAGAATTACACTAGCGATCGGGCGCCCCGCGCCCGGTCCAACTAATCAAGATGTAGCTTCATCGTCGTGCAGCTTACCATTTATTGAATGGTCACTGACTATTACTGGCGTATAAATTGTATTTCTCGTGCGTCAACTCGTTTAGAGGCTTCCGTGTGTTCTTCAATTCATCCGTTTCTGTCGCTGACTACGTTCGAAATGGATTCCAAATACATTTGAGACGTGTCACACACGTTCTTTTACCCATGTCCATGCGTTCGTTAATTCACACGTTCTTTCACTAGCTCCATTCGAAATACATTCTAGAGAAATATAAAAACTTTCGCTGGAATGTCCCTTCGGTTTGACAATCTCACTTTTACACCGGAAGTGACGACGCGCAGAAAAATAGAAAAATTCCCTTGTGGCATCACTTCTGGTTTGAAAATCGTATTTCTCGACCGGAAGTGACGTTATACGGGAAATATTAGTATGAATTCAGAGATCTACGATAGAAAACCTCGGAGATACGAAACATTTTTTTCATACAGCAGTATGAAAAAATACTGATTTATGGGGACAGTTCAGATAAACTCACGAAGCGATACTCATGGTTGATTACTCGATCGACAGGAATGCTTCCCAACAAGTTTTCCAAACGTACCGATGATTTTGTTCACTGCGACGGGTGCCCTCCGGTCAGCTATTGCAATTCTTGACACCAGGGGCGAGAACTATAGTCGGGGGATTAAGTTCAACTTTTTGAAGATTGTATTATTTTTTTTTTCTAGGATTAAAACATCAACGAGAGACATAAGCGTATCGACAGAGATGTCACGTCATCGAAATAGCACGCGGGATGTGCACACGATAAATCAACATCGGTTTAAGCGTGCAGGTCATTTATCATAACCAACGTAAAATAGTGTGATAGTTACGTTATGCAAATGGTTAGAGTTCGTTGAAGTTATCGTGGAATTTACTCCTTCACCATGTTCAGACGTCCTGGAAACGTCGACTCGACACACTAGTCACGAGCAACGCGAAGTTCAAAAAACATTGTCGTGTCGAATCTGTGAAAACGAACCGAAAGAAAAATTTGACGAAGGTCTCGTCGACAAAAGTGTTGACGAAGATCTCGTCGACAAAAGTGTTGACGAAGATCTCGTCGAAAAAAGTGTTGACGAAGATCTCGTAGACAAAAGTGTTGACGAAGATCTCATCGAAAAAAGTGTTGACTCTAATATAGTTTGCTAAATTTTGCCATCGATCAGTCAGCGACGCAATCGGATTTGCGTTACATCGTGATTCAGTATGGACGTAAGTATAGCTCGGTGAAGTTTAGAATGTTGAGTCCTTGAGACGCAGCGATAAGGCACCGTCGTAAAATCTTAAACTTGCGATATACAAGCGCTAACCCTCCATTGCACATAAGTCACCGTGATAACGGTGATAAAAAAGAAAATTATTCTTTGGAATGTTAGGTCACCGATGCAATTCCTTCATCGCTGAAATGGCTCGATTACATCGTCATTGGTATAGTTCTGACGATGTCTGCATCGATCGGCATCTATTATAGTTTCAGCGGCGGACGCCAAAAAACTGCAGCAGTATAAATGAAATAATTGTGACATCCTGATGACTGTTATTTTGGGTACAATTTGGAAAAAATTAACTTGAGTCGCTTAGACTTCGGCTTAAAAATCTTTTATTAACCTTGCTTTTGTTGTCTTTTTTTTATTGGACCTTAAACAACTTTCAAGATGTTGCAAACTTGTAGATTACTGCTGTGTGCGAAAATAATGCCAATGGAGCAGTAAAAATTGATAAAAAAAGCTTTTTCTTTCAACGCTATCCCAGCTTCGACCCAAATCCGACTGTAAAGCACACCTGGTGGTCTCTGACGCTGGGCGGTGTCGGCTTCTTCCTGCTAAATTTTGGAACTGGCCAGGTTCAGGTGCAGCGAATTCTATCAGCCAAGTAAGCTTAAATTGCAGTTTAGCGCACGGTACGATAAATAAGATAGGAATATATAATGGTGGACACCGACAGCGTTAGGTGCGCGGTCGGTGTGTGGCTTCGGCGGTCTCCCGAGTCAAGCAGCTTTGCTTGCGTCCAGTAGATGGATGGGTGACCGCTTAGCCCCACACCGGCTTGCACATCGAATATTGAGCGGCAGGCCAGTTTTTCTGAGTTCTTGATGTTAAAACATCGAAGAATCAGAAAAATATAGGGCCGTCTGTACCGACACGGGCTTTCCGCAGTTTCCCCGTTTCCTCGGCAAATGTAGTACAGTGTAGCTAAGTCGGCTGCGGACGCACTGGAAGTTAGGTAGCTTAGTGAAGTGCGGGTAGGGAGTGATAGGGGGGGAAAGGGACGGGTTACGTAAAAACCCGAGAGAGTATACGATGGAACATACAAAATAAATAAATATAATGGTGGATTTTCACAGATCGCTGAGGTCAGCTCAAATAGCTCTATTCCTCAACACGCCGCTTGTGATTGTAATGGTGGTATCAACTTCGTTGTCGGGTCTAGTTCTCTACGTCTGGTTCAAAGACGACGATCCAGTAGTTTCAGGTCAAATATCCTCCTACGATCAAGTAATGCCATACTTCGCCAAGATGAGAATGTCGAAAACTCCAGGACTCACGGGTTTCTCCGTCGCCGGTATATTCAGCGCTGCGCTCAGCACTGTATCAGCTATGTTGAATTCTCTCGCCGCGATCGCTATCGCCGATTACATTAAACAGATTTATCGAAAATACGATCGTGAATTTCCGAACCAGAGGGCGCCGCTCTTTGGCAAGATTCTGCACAGAGAAAAAATGACACAGTAAAGGCAACAATACTGACTTTTTACCATAAAAAATAGTTCCCAAGGGGAACGTCTACATTGTATAGTTACGGCAATGACAAAAATCCATGGATGCAACCATAATTATCGTTCGACCAATTGAATATAGACTATCAGAAACTATCTGTATAGGTGTTCTCCCGGGAACTATTCGTTATAGTAGGAAATATTATCCTTTTTCTCAGTGAGTGTGTCATTAATGGATTAACTTGCGTCGCAGTAGCTTTTTTGGCCTCGCGATTGGGCAGCGTGATGCAAGCTGCCCTCGTGATCGGTGGAACTATCGTTGGTCCTGTGCTGGGGCTCTTCAGCCTTGGGATATTCGTCGAAGGTGCCAATGAGATCGGATCAGTCATCGGAGCTGTTATCAGCTTAATACTATCAGCTTGGATATCTTTGGAGGAACCTAAGCCGCCGGTAATCGAACTTCCAGTTTCCATCGACGAATGTTCAAATTCTACTTATATCGCATCTATCGTTCATGAACAACCTCTCGATTGTAGGTAAGATGACGCGATCACACGTTTTGCCAATGTATTTGGTTAATTTTATTCTTATCTCAGTGTCGTCGATGAATTCGAGTACTTCGAGAAGAACCTTATAGCCGAACCAGATCCAGATTTATTCACGCCGATCTTGGCAGTTCGTACAAGACGGCGACGCGAAGACAACGCCAAAACGACGGCGAGTCAAATCTTTGTATTAAACTCGAAAGAATTCGTTCGAAATGAGTGAGTTGTATATTTGTAATTCATACGAAGAATGTTTAAAAAATGCAATACTCAGCAAATTTTATCACAGAAATGCCCAATAGTTGAGATGAATTTTGTTTCTTGTGACGATATTTCTCGCGTAATCTCGGGGTGATGCATCATTTTGTCATTTGAGACGATAATAAATATCGATGATCGATTAAATTATATTATCGACTTCTGCTTCTGAATTTGTTCACGTTCCAAGTGTCGTGCAAATTATTTTTTTCCACTGCCTTCAGACACCTTGCAGACTTCCTCTCGACGTGTTATTGCGAATAAAGTGATCCGTAAAAAAAAACACTTATTTATGAGCCGTATGTAACCAGGTCGGGTTGCTTCACACTGAATTCTAGTCAGGATGGACGTAAGTAACTGTCAGTGAAAATTACGATTGCATCACTTTGCGGAGATTGCATATCGTCTCATGCTGGTTAATTCCTTGATTGCGTACTGGCTGGATAGCGAGGTCGAGAGTATAAAACTAAATGTATTCAAATTTGAGGTCCCTGACGAAACGGCAGTATCATTGCAATGGCTCGATTACGTGATCGTTGGCATAGTTCTATTGATTTCGGCATCGATCGGGATCTACTATCGATTCAACGGCGGACGACAAAAAACATCGGAGGTAAGAAACATTTTTTTCACGCGAAAAATGCCTACGATTCTTAGGGAGAGTTTGGATGAACCCACGAAATTATACTGATAACTGATTGATCGATCAATAGGAATACTTCTCAACAAATCATTCGACGAAGGTGTCGATGATTTCGTTCACAATGACGGTGACCTACGTGTCGGCGGTAGCAATTCTGGGCATCAGCGGGGAGAACTACAGTCACGGCATACCGTACAACTTTTTGGTTGTTGGATTTCTTTTTGCCACACCAGTCGCCGCTTTCTTCTATATTCCAGTATTTTACGGGCTCCAAAACATGAGCGTTTACGAGGTATAGTATAATATCGACAAAAGAACCATCGATTGTCAGAGTAGATGGAACAGTGGAAATACATTACTCCACGAGCGCGAAAATAGTACATTACTCGACGAGTTAGAAAAAGTGTTTCGCACGAGGGATGTACGAAATTTTTCATCGCAAGGTGCGAAAATGGCGGTTTTACGCACGCGAAGCGGGCGGAAAAATGGCCATTTCCGCACCGAGAGATGAAAATACAATTTGATGGCCAATTTGTAATCTGTTTCTTTTTTTAGTATTTGGAGCTGCGATTCGGCGTAACGGCGCGTTTGGTCGCAAGCGTCGCAAACTTCGTTGAAATGTGTCTGCAGACGGGTGTAGTTTTGTACGCGCCGGCACTCGCCCTCGAAGCCACGACGGGATTTTCTAGCACGACGAGCGTGCTCATCATAGGTCTCATTTGCACATTTTACTCGAGCATCGGTGGAATCAAAGCTGTCCTCGCTACCGATGTCTTTCAAGGCTTCATCATGTTCGCTTCCGTATTTTGTGTTATCGGCGTTGGATGCTACGATCTCGAGGATGGAATCGCAGAAGTTTTCGACGCCGCTTCAAAGGGTGGTCGCTTGGATTTGCCCAGGTATTCGTCAAATCCCATATGCAATCTGCCGACGAAAAGATTCGAATCAACTGCCGTTCATTTTGCTTAAATTGCAGTTTTGACGCAAATCCGACGACCCGGCACACCTGGTGGTCGTTGGTGATTGGCGGAATGGGATTCTTTCTCACGGACTTTGCCATTGGCCAGCTTCATGTCCAACGACTTCTCTCGGCCGAGTATGAACACGATCAAAGACTTAATAAAACAATAACGTAAAACAACGATGTAATATCTGTTAACGGATTTGCCATACAAGATGTAACATCATTGTTCCCAGGGTAAAATGTATCTAACGGAATGTTGGTCCACAGATCGCTCAAGTCAGCCCAGCTGGCGTACTTCCTCAACATTCCGCTGGTGGCCATTCTGTCACTTGCGAATGGCTTCGCGGGATTAGTCCTGTACGCTTGGTTTCAAGGCTGCGATCCTGTGGCTTCCGGTCGTATATCATCCTTCGATCAGGTCATGCCGTACTTCGCCACGGAAAGACTGTCCGAAATCCCAGGCCTAGCGGGTTTCTTCATAGCCGGTATATTCAGCGCTGCCTTGAGCACAATCTCAGCCGTGTTGAACTCCATGTCAGCTATTGTTATCGCCGATTACATCAAACCTGTATATCACAAATTCGGTCGAGAATTTCCGGAGTCAAAGGCGCCACTCTTCGGAAAGACCCTGTGTGTGGTCAATGGATTATTGTGCATCGCAGTCGGTCTCTTGGCCTCCAAGATGGGCAGCTTGATACAGAGTCTCTTTGCGATCAAAGGATCAATCGGTGGCCCTGTGCTTGGCCTCTTCAGCCTCGGGATCTTCGTCGAATCTGCCAATGAGCAAGGATCTGTGATCGGCACTGTTCTCAGTATTGGACTAACGGCTTGGATGTCTTTCGGGCGACCGAAACCTCCGCTGATCGAACTTCCGGTTTCCATCGACAAATGTCCAAATTCAACACACGCGTCTTATCGAGAAGTGATCGCTGCTAAGTATGATATCAATATTTAAGGGCATGTGATACATACGTATCGATGCTCCGATGATAACAAATCGCTTTGCCTATTTTCTCCGTGATGGTTGATGCTTCGACCACAATCAAGTTAGGTTTTTGTAGTCAATAGATATAAGTATGAAAACGTAATTTGGTTTTGCTCGTCGTATCAATCGTTTTGGAGAAAACATCGAAAGCGATTTGTTACCGACTGAGTCTGTACCACATGCCCTCAATATCTACCAAGAACTGCTACCAAAACGCTTGGTTTTGTTCATTATTTTGCGGTTTCAGTAAGGACGACGACTACGATTATTTCTATCCTTATCGTGTGTCCGACATGTGGTATATACCCTTCGGAATGTTGAGCGCAATGCTCTTTGGATCCATCGCGAGCGCCGTTGTTCGTCGGTTCTCAACAAATCCTATCGTGGAAATCAATCCAGATTTGCTGACACCGATATTGGCTGCACGCGTGAGACGAAGACGCGAGAACATCTCTAAAATTACAGCTCGTTAAGGAAGAACCCGCAATAATTGGGACAATAGACTTTTGTGATAGAAAATATGAGCAATTTAATACTCAGAAACAACCGAACAATTGAACTGTACGAATAGTGCGCGAAGATTTAGACGAGCTACTACTAATTACGTTCTGTGAAATCTGCGACTGCGTTGAACTGGAATGAGTCGAGTTGTTATAGAGAAGCCTGTCGAAAAGATCAAAGTCTAGATATCTTAAGATACACAATCTTATTGTCTTTTTGATCGAAATCGTTCGGCGATCCATAAATAATAATATAGGTTTGACACTTGCAACGGTTAACTTCGCGGGTGAGCAACGAATCGATGCTGAATCAAATCATATGATATGTAAACAATGGGCGAGACGATAAAAAGAGATAATGTTGAAAGACGAAAAATTATGAAATATCTCTTTTCTATATATATATACTCGTTTATGTATATACATAAACGAGTCTTTAAATTTGACCGCTGGTTGTTTGTTGTCCGCTCGCAGATACTTACAGACACTCAGAGACCTCCTAAACAAGTATCCTCCCTCATAAGTTAACCATTTCTTTGAAATCGCATAACTCAACGACAAGGGCGGGGATGTTGATAATAGGAATAGAGTGATCAATAATTGAGCCAGAGAGTATCACTGCCTACTCAGATAGCCAACCGTAGCACAGGCAAACCGGGCGACTGCTTGCCAGCAAGCTTTGCTGTTTGCTTGCCAGCAAGCTTTGCTGTTTGCTTGCCAGCAAGCTTTGCTGTTTGCTTGCCAGCAAGCTTTGCTGTTTGCTTGCCAGCAAGCTTTGCTGTTTGCTTGCCAGCAATATTGTGACAATAGTTTCTAGCACGAGACTGCAGCATATTGGTAGCAAAAATTCAACAACGGTTGCTATAAGCTGATTTCTTATTCTTAACAGCCGTGAAACAGATCAAAATTGCGGATGGTCTAATTGTTTATCATATGAAATATGATACACAAATGGACTAGCACCAAAGATCCTTGGAATTTAATTTTTTGAGAATCGATAGAGGCACTTAAATTTTATAAGAAAACGATTTTTTTTAAATTCCACCCAAAACAACCATGACTGAAGAAAATTAATCTTCATAGTGAGACGTAAAGCACCAGCAAGCCTTGCTGACAACTTGACGACAATATGCTGCTACGAATTTGAGGCATTGAATGCTTGTAAAAACAGGCAAATACGGACGCACATGCCGAAATTTAGCCGCCATCCCGGGCGAACTTATGCTGCCTATTTGCTGGCGGGTTGTTGGCAACATGCTATCTGCGACTGGTCGGTACAAGCGGGTTAACTGAGCGCCCGGTTGAAGTTCCGCGGTCGAAATGCTTCCAAATGACCGGTGATCGTAAATCAGCTACGATTGTATACAAAAATAATCCTTCGAAAATCTGATCGCAATAATTCTCTTCGGAAATAGATGAAACAATGTTCGCATCAACGTCGTTAAACAACGGGTAATTGATCGGTTCATATGCGTCGTCGGTGCAATCTTCTTGTGCACAACGATCGAGCCTGTCGTTGCGCATCAACGTCAGAAACGTGATTTGTTCTTAATGAAGGACTTAACTAATCGTCGCGGTATCTAAATCATATCTCGTGTGCAGATAACGGTCGTCGAAATAAAACACGGCGTAAGTAATGTATGCAAAAGTAACGCACTACGGCAGCTCTCGAGATATCGGTTAGTATAAATTCGTGTTCTCAGTTCATCATTATCATTCGCAGGGTTCATACGTATCAAAAAACGTCGCTGCGAACCACTCGGGACATTGGAGGGTAATGTCAAATCAAATCAACAATTTAAGTGCGAACAGCGAGCTCCGAATTCAATTCGACAGAAGTAAATTGTTTACCATCGTGCAGCGTGTGACTGGATAGGATTTTCATAAATTACTGTGCACCGGGATGGACGTAAGTATGATCAAATGAATATGTAATCACAATATTTATTTTTTTTAATAAAAATCACGACACTACATTATTTAACGATCAAATAAGTTACGTCGGTCTTTTCGTGGCTATAAATATTTGAAAAAATATTTATACAAACAATAAATAATACTTAAACAAACAATAAATAATATTTAAGTTCACCGACGAAACGACGGAATCTCTACAATGGCCCGATTACATGATCATCGCTATAGGCCTATTTGTGTCCGCATCGATCGGGATCTACTACCGATTCACCGGTGGGCGACAAAAAACTGCCGAGGTATGGAAAAATTATCCGCGCACGGTACATTCGTCGCTTTGTTAGGGAAATCTCGACGAGTACACACGATGCAGATAGCTGATTAATTGATGAACAGGAATACTTCTCAGCAAATCGATCGATGAGCGTGCCGCTGTTGTCGATCGCTCTGATGGTCGCCTTCGTGTCGGCGATCGCGTTGCTCGGCACGAGCGGTGAAACCTACATATACGGTGCTCACTACGTCGTCATAAATGTTGGATTTCTTCTCGGCACGCCGATCGCCGCCTTATTCTATCTTCCGGTCTTCTTCAGGCTTCAGAATATGAGCATTTACGAGGTGAATTCTCGAGGGAAAAAAATCATTATAATCTCTGTTCACTAGGGTAAAAGTGGGGAATATGGCCCGGTCCATATATCATTGATTTACGTGTTAATCAAGGTGGGCCATATTCGCCACTTTTACCCTACATCAGAATGAAATCAGATTTGTCACGTCAAGGCCTAATTTTGTTTTCCAGTATCTCGAGGCGCGATTCGGTCGGATAGCTCGTTTATCGGCAAGCATGGCAAATTTTGTACAAAGCGGCTTGTACACGGGTGTCGTCTTGTACGCTCCTGCACTCGCCCTCGAAGCCACAACGGGCTTATCCAGTACGACGAGCATGTTCGTCATTGGTCTCATCTGCACATTCTATTCGAGCATCGGTGGAATAAAAGCCGTTCTCGCTACCGATGTTTTCCAGGGATTTCTCATGTTCGCCTCAGTATTCTGCATAATCGGCGTGGCCTGCCACGATATCGAGGGAGGAATCTCGACAGTTTGGGAAACAGCCCTTAAGGACGGCCGATTGAAGATTTCCAAGTATCTACTCGTCCAATGTTTTGTTTCTTTCATGTTCGGTACACCGATAAATAAGTACAGTTGAATCAACTGAGATTTGGGCAGGGACGTTCAAATAAATATTTAGTAGGACGAACAAAATATTTTAATTACTCAAAAATATTTTGGTGAAATCACCCAACAAATTGTTGAAGTTACCAATTTTTCACTTTAAAAATAAATTGTAAATTTAATGTACTGGAAATTGAAATTTGCTTACATTACTTACATTAATTAAACATTAATGTACTTTTATTGTAAAATAAAAATACGAGATATTAAAATTACAAATCTTTTGCCCGAAATTTACAAAAATTTCCAATCAAAATCAAAATTTTGCTGTAAAATTGCAACGCACATGTGTTTGAAATTTCAGAAACAGTTTATGTAAAAAAGCTTCCAATACCGTTCATTAATTTTCAAACACAATTTTTTTAGTGTTCAGCTGTACCAACAAAATATTTAGTTGAACGTCCCTGCCCGAATCCCTTTGATTCAACCGTATTTTTTATCAGTGTAGTAGTTGAAGAAGTAGCTAGATGTAATTTCATTTAAAAAACGTTATGTCCATCTTAAGTTACATTGTATGACATAATTCAATTAAATCATGTTATCGCAGCTTCGACATAGATCCGACCGTACGGCACACCTGGTGGTCATTGACGATCGGTGGAACTTTCTATTTCTTGTCCAGTTTCGCGGTCAATCAGATTCACGTGCAGCGACTCCTATCGGCCAAGTAAGATTGGTAAATTGTATGAAAATGTAATTCTTATTTGCCCGAGGCTTATTAAAAAAAATATATATAATATATATTCGCGTGACGACAAACAGGTCGCTGAAGTCGGCTCAGATGTCCCTCTTCATCAGCACGCCGATCCTCATTTTCTTGATCCTGGCGATCTCGTTCTCGGGATTAGTTCTATACGTCTGGTTCGAAGGCTGCGACCCGGTCACTTCCGGTCGGATCTCATCGTTCGACCAAGTAATGCCGTACTTCGCCAGGAAAAGATTGTCCAAAATCCCAGGACTTCTGGGCTTCTTCATAGCCGGGATATTCAGCGCCGCTCTCAGCACCGTTTCGGCAATGTTGAATTCTCTGTCCGCCGTCGCTATCGCCGATTACGTGAAACCTCTCTGTAGCAAATTCGGTCGTGAATTGACGGATTCGAGGACGGCGTTTGTCGGAAAGATCGTCTGCGTCACCAATGGATTGTTGTGCATGGCAATAGCTTTCCTGGCTTCCGGATTCAGCGGCTTGCTGCAAACGGTAGTTTCCGTTAACGGAGCAATCGGTGGTCCGGTGCTGGGACTCTTCAGTCTCGGAATATTCGTCGAATCCGCCAACGAGATGGGCGCGGTGATCGGAACACTTGTCAGCTTGCCACTTACGGCTTGGATGACGTTCGGATCGCCAAAACCTCCGATACCGGAACTTTCTGTTTCCGTCGACAAATGCCTGAATTCCACTTCCATCGCTACCGCGATGGTCGACGACGAGATGCTCGGTTTCAGGTACGATAGAGTTCCACTGTGATCAGACTTTACAAGTTCGATGCTACCGGACGACATGTTTGATTTATGTTACTGTCGTTTCAGGAATGCGGAAGAATCCGATTACTTCTATCTCTACCGTATATCCTACCTGTGGTACACACCCCTCGGTACGATAGCCACGATGCTCTTCGGCTACATCGCGAGCACCGTTGTTCGCTGCTTCTCGAAGAATCTTATCACCGAACCGGATCCCGATTTATTCACGCCGATGTTGGCAGCGCGTATGAGACGACGACGCGAGAGTACTGTTAAGAGGGCAGCTAGTCGTGTATTTATATTGAACTCGGAAGGCTTTGATTCAAAAAAATAAATTGTTTTACCTGTGACTGATGAATATTTCAATCGATATAGCAAATGTGAATACGAAACGAAAATTCGTACACTGAGAAAAAGGTTTATTTAATGATAACAAATCTTTTGTTGGATATTAATAAATACTCAATTATTGTTAAAAATGTTTAATTGACCTAAATAGTTTTTTTATGCTCAAATGGTTTATCCATTTTTTTGGGACAATTAAATTTTATTTGGCTCACGAAAAATGTCTTACCAATAAATAAATATTTATTTCGCCATGTCAAACAAAAGATTTGGTAACATCGAATAAACTCTTTTCTCAGTGCAGAATATAAGAGGGTGTATCAGTCTTGAGATAATATCATTTCAGACACTGTTTTTCACCTAATTTCCTAATTTTGTTTAACCTCCCTAACACTCTAGCAACTATTTTAGTAGTCTCAAGTGTGCCGTAGTCCAGTTCGACTGGTTCCTTGCGATCGACGACAATAAACTAAACTGATATACCAATAATACTTGTTCACGTGACTGGACTCTCTCGAAAACAGAGTCAAGTGGACAGATTTGATGTACAAACGAGTCATATCTGATGAAAGTATCGTCGCATGTCAGTTGTCGGGATAACAATTGAAGATAAAATCAAAAATTGGAAGATTATTCAGGAACAGGCGAATTCGTTTTCAGTATATTTTTAGCGTCAACGTTGCTCGGCCGTATTGAAAGTGGAGAGTAATGTGCGGAGTCGAGCACCTACCGGTACAATAAGATTTCTATAAACTGCTGTTTGCCATAATGACTGTGAGTACACGCATGCAAAGATTAATTAACCCAAGTCGCACACCTCATAAAATCCAGAGACAAAATAAAATGTCTATTCAACCGCAAGGTCACTGAGAAAACAGCAGCGTCGCTACAATGGCTGGATTACGTAATCATCGGTATAGTCCTACTCATTTCCGCATTGACCGGTATCTACTACCGATTCACCGGTGGACGGCAAAAAACTACCAAGGTAACGAGCATTCGCACCAATTTTTTTTTTTTTTTTTTTTTTTTTTTTTTGCTGAATTATCGTAAACATTTTATTTTTTGTAAGCACAAGAATCAATGGGTATAACTAATGAATCAACGTACAGGAATATTTCTCAGCGAATCGTTCGATGAGCATGTCGCTGCTGTCGATCAATCTGATGGTAACTTGTGTGTCGGCAATCACACTGCTCGGGACTAGTGGGGAAAACTACATCCACGGCTCTACGTATATCGTTCTTGTTTTGGGACAAATGCTGGCAACCCCGATAGTTGCTTGGTTCTATCTTCCGGTTTTCTTTGGACTTCAGCATATGAGCGTTTACGAGGTTTTTACAAGGTTTATAATAATGTCCGAAAGAATTGTGAATTTACTTTTCCTAATGCATGCACGTAGAATCGCGCTCCTGTGAGCGCAGAAATGCACTTTATTACACTCGGTGCTAAAGTGGCGGTTTTACGCACGCGAAGCGGTCGGAAAAGTGGCCATTTCCGCACCGACTGATGAAAATTACTATTTTCGCATCGCGTGCGAGAAAAGTACTGCGCACGCGTACACACGCAATATGGTATTTTTTTCTCGCACTAGTGCGAGAAAGTACCTTTCTGCGCACACTTCCCAAAATCGAAAAGCGTGAATTAGTTAGGAAACATTATGTGAATGGCAGGAGCGTAGAAAGGGCTGACTGGTGTGAATGCTGCACTCGCCTTCCGCTCGCGCGGCATTTTCACACTCGTGAATAAATAACTATTGTAATATTGAAATTCGATTGAACCATTTTTTTTGTAGTATCTCAACAGGCGCTTCGGTGTAACAGCCCGATTGGTAGCGAGCCTCGCAATGTACGTGCGAAGTTGTCTGCTAACAGGTGTTGACCTGTACGCTCCGTCGCTCGCTGTCGAAGCCACAACTGGACTATCCATCACGACGAGCATACTCGTCATTGGTTTCATCTGCACGTTTTACTCGAGCGTAGGTGGAATCAAAGCGGTTCTAGCGACAGATGTATTTCAAGGTTTTCTCATGGTAGCCTCGTTAGTATGCGCCATCGTCATCGGGTGCTACGACATCGAGGGAGGAATCTCGAAAGTTTGGGACGTCGCTAAGAAGAGCGGCCGCTTGGATATCTTCAAGTACCCAACTCGCTATAATAATAGTCGTAGTAGTAGTAGTAGTAGTAGTGAGTTTATTGGCAGTGCATAATATGGAACAGTTTATAATACATAACAGACTTCAATCCCATATATACTGCCAATTGGCCATCGACCGAAGTCCTTCAGCGTCACTTTTCATGCATGAAAAGTGTTGCTTTACGTGGGGCCGGGCGCGTCATAAAGTGGTGTTTTTCAAGAAGGCGTTACATAAATACTGGAAGCGTCGCATAAATACTCGAAGCGTGTCGTAATGAGTATTTACGAGACGCTTCGAGTATTTATGCAACGCCTAAGCGTATCGTAAATACTGTGCGCATGCGCACAGTATTTACGGGCGCATGCGCACGCCGTCCGTTTGTCTTTTATTGTCGCGCCCGGCCAGCAACATAACCTGGCACCTTTCATGCATTCGTCACAAAAAGTAGTATGCGAAACTTGTACGTACAAACGGACTCCCGACGGCGGTTCTGAAGTAGCCGCACTCGTCTTCTCTCGCGCTAGAACAGCACTCGTCTTCGCCCCGTGCCGTTGTAGCGCTCGATCCGGCTCGTGCAGCCACTTCCCAACCTTTGCCGAAAGTCCGCTTTTACGCACTAGTATCGCAAAGTACTATTATGTAACTCATGCATGAAAAGCACTACTTTCCGTGCGTGCCGAGAGTGGCGTAAATGGCGCTTTGCAGCCATGAGTTCTGTAAATTTCCGGCGCATGCGCAGATCGGCTTCTTTGCGTGCGCTTTACTTTTAGGCATGCGCAGTTTGACTCCTTTGCGTGCAATTTCTGGAAATTATTGCACACTGCTCGCAGCGCTACAATCAGCAGGCACGGAGTAGCGCTTCTCCTGCATTCCTTACATAAAATGCGATACCTACTTGTAGGGTAGAGCGGGGCAAAATGGGGCAACGGGGCAAAACGGGGTTTTTGGGCAAAACGTCATTTTCCAATAATTTTTGGATGCCCGAATTCGCCCCATCGATGCATCAAGCTTTTCTGCCCCGTTTTGCCACCTTGTCCGATCCAAAAATTATTGGAAAAATTATTTTTGCCCAAAAACCCCGTTTTGCCCCGTTGCCCCATTTTGCCCCGCTCTTCCCTACGTACTACGTAAAATACTACGTAAAAGCGGACTTCGCTTTTACGAACTAGTATCGCAATATAGTATTGTTTATTAATAGGAATAGATCTTTCGAAAGTTTTCAAAGCCTTCATGTCACATTCGTTTGAATCTTTGCAGCTTCGACGCGGACCCGACTGTGCGGCACAGTTGGTGGTCCTTAATGTTTGGCGGTCTGGCCCTTTGCCTCGGGGCCTTCGGAGTCAGCCAAGTTCACGTGCAACGTCTCCTTTCGGCTAGGTATGAGTAACGAAACTCATGTTTTTTAAATGCCCAAGCAGGAATCCTAGCGATTAAATTATGATAATCTGTTACAGATCTCTGAAATCAGCTCGGCTGGCGCTCTTCCTGAGCACTCCGCTGGTAACGTTTATGGTGCTCTCGACTTCGTTCGCGGGATTGGTGCTATACACCTGGTTCGAGGGCTGCGACCCGGTGACTTCTGGTCAAATATCCTCGTTCGATCAGGTCTTGCCGTACTTCGCCAGGATAAGACTGTCACAAATTCCCGGATTATTGGGCTTCTTCGTCGCCGGTATATTCAGCGCCGTATTGAGCACCGCCTCAGCCTTGTTGAATTCCCTCGCCGCGATTGCCGTCGCCGATTACATAGTACCGCTTTATCGTAAATTCGGTCGTGAAATTCCGGACTCGAAGGCCGTCTTCTTGGGAAAGATCCTCGTCGTCGTCAATGGATTATTGGGCATGGGATTCGCTTTCGTGATGTCCAACATGGGTCACGTGTTGCAAACTTTCTTAGCGATTAACGGAACGATCGTCGGTCCGATACTCGGCCTCTTCAGCCTCGGACTGTTCTTCGAGGCTGCCAACGAGAATGGAGCTGTGATCGGCACTCTTATGAGTCTGTGCATCTCGGCTTGGGCGTCTTTCGGAGGACCGAAACCTCCTGTCCCGCAGCTTCCGGTCTCCATCGACGAATGCTCGAATTCGTCTTACCCCGCCATCGCGGCTTACAAGGAACTGCAAGCTTCCAGGTACGACGCCAGACGTTTAGACCCTCGCAGCCACCGCGGAGCGTGTTTGGTTTATGTTATTGCGATTTTAGGAACGCCGATGAATCCGATTACTTCTATCTCTACCGCATATCCTACATGTGGTACACTCCCTTGGGAATGGCGACGACGATTCTCTTCGGTTACGTCGCGAGCACCGTTGTTCGATGTCTCTCGAAGAATTCCATCGCGGAACCGGATCCAGATTTATTCACGCCGATCTTGGCTGCTCGTATAAAACGGCGACGTGAGGACGCTGCTCGAACGAGGTCCAGTCAGGTATTTGTATTGAACACGGAATAAGTTGTTTTGGAAATAAAAGGAAAAAATTAAAAATTAAATCTGTTAACTATTCGAGATAATCAGGCATTTCAATTTCCGGAGGAAACAAATTATTGCTCGAGTATACAAGCTCACGATGTCGCAGACAAAACGTACGTTCGTTAACGACTTGAATTATCGTAGCGACTATATTTTCCACGTCTGGCGGATTTGTGAGGGCGCATTGTACTGCAGAATTGAATGGAGACGACGAAAAGAGTAGGAGAGAAACAGGGCAGCGAACTAATTTCCTCGCCTACGCTCTCGCGTATGAAATTGATGTCCGCACTGCCCCCTCGGATTCAAGGGCTATGTGGGTCACACAGCATCGGCAGAACTGATCCACCATTATACTCGCCGTCACTTCTAATAGAGCGATTCCGCTCAAGTTACGAAACCGAGAAGCTTCAAGAGACATTGCGTAACCCGGAAAATACGTTATCCAGCATCGTCGATCCCTTCGCACACTGCTCTACATTTCCATACTGATGGATTGACATAGTTTCGTTAAAAAAAAATGTAATTTCGAAGAGCGGAACAAAACAGAAGTCCGGGGCAAAACGGACGATTTTTCCTAATTTTTCGCAGACTTTAATGCAAGAATATTGATATCCGTTAAGCGAATATAGAAGTGCGGAGCGGGGCAAAATGGAACCCGGGGGGACTAAACTAAAAACGAATATCGATATGCGTCGATAGGTTGACCTCCCACTGAAAAAAAAAAATTGTTGGATTAACCAAATTCGCGGTCACATTCGTTCAAAGCTGTTATTTGGTTGGTACAACTAAAACATTCTTTTATTGAACGATTATTCGCTTTAGTCGATTCAAACAAAAATTTGTATTCTACCAACTAAATAACGCTTTTGAACGCGGGGAACACACTTCGGTTCATCTAACAATTTTTTTTCTCAGTGCGAGATTGAGACGAAACGGAACACCGAAACAAAATGAATCATTGGTACAAATTTGTCACAGGTCCCAAAAAAAGTCCCAGCCCGTACGGGAAATACGTGATCCAGCATCGTCGATCTCTTTGCAAACTGCTCTACATTTCCATACCGGTGGATTGACCTAGTTTTGTAAACAAAAAAAAAATGAATAACGAAGAGCGGAGCAAAACAGAAGTCCGGGGCAAAACGGACTATTTTTCCCAATATTTCGCAGACTTTAATGCAAGAATATTGATATCCGTTAAGCGAATGTAAAAGCGCGGAGCGGGGCAAAATGGAACACGGGGGGGACTATTTTTACCACTTTCTCGCGGATACTAAAAACGAATATCAATATGCGTTGATCGTTTGACCTCGAGAGCGAGGCGAAACGGAACTCCGGGGCAAAATGGACCATTGGTACAAATTTTTTGCAGGTCCCAAAAAAGTCCCAGCCCGTACGGAGGGCACGATTCCGCAGGTCCATTTTACCCCGCTCTTCCCTGCATTAAATCTAAAATTTGGAAATGTTTCCCGTCGATGGGCGCAGAGATCAAAATATTGTTACTACTCCAAAGGGAGGGGCAACCGGGAGCAAATGCTTGCTTTTCGAATTAACGCGTCTGTATTCACGCTATGTCCAAATACGACTTGACGTGAACATGAGAAAAGCGTATAGCGGGACACCGGTATCTCTGTAATCCACCGACCGATGCAGCACCCGTAACCGTGCAACGCATATTTACGAAGGACGGAAAAGATGAAGAAGACGAAGGGAGGTGCGTGTAAGGTGGCCGGTAGTTTGTTGACGCAGGCGCGCCCAGCAATCTTCGCAAGTACAAATTCAGCGACGCCGTCGACGTATTGCCCGAGGCGAAGCGCTTCCACGTTTTCCGTCCACCCTCTCTACGCTCCTCGTGGGAATTTGTACATTCCCTTCAAGAAAATATACCGAAACACTGTTTGCCCAGACACCCAAGATGCTCCATTAAAATGATTAAGGGCTTTTTTTCTGTCCAAGCTACCCCAGTTCCATCGATCTCTCACTGGAGCAAGCAATCGCCAACAGCAAGTAGCAAGTAGGTTTGTGTATTCAACAAACATTTCCTGTCCACAAATGTCCACAAACAGTTTTTTCATGTTACCATTTTTTGTATTCTAACAAGAATTTTGGTTTTTTTTATTTGAATTTTTTTCTTTTTTGCCAGCACACCGTATTTTTGACTAAAAGAAAAACTGTAGAGTCAAGAGGGAAAATAATAATGGAGGCTTGTGAACGAGAAAAGTCAGTCAAATTGGACAAACATTTTTTTACCATTCGCTTTTCGTTTTAATTTTTACCATAACCATTTTTTTCATTTCATTTTTATTTTAGTCATATCTTAAATTAAAAAATTTATAATAAAAATGAAAAATACTTAAATCAAACTTTAACCCTCCGTTAAACATCAGGGACGCTCACGATGAAACGGTAAATGTGGGTAGTTATGTCGGCTAAAATAGGAGAATAGGATCGACCCAAATATCATCAATTCACGTGCTAATCGGGGTGGGCCATATTCAACACTTTTGCCCTACACACGGATATCTTTTTTTTTTGGCTCCGTTCGGATCCAACGATTTTTATGCTCCAATGCTAATCCCTCGGAGAGCCAGCGGATTGACAATGTTGTATATTATAATAGCGCACGAGGGAGCACGAAGGTCCTTCAGTGAGATTTCCTTGCGAGAGGGAATGCGGTAGTATCTATAGGTACGCGCAGTTCTGCGAGGGGAGGCTTGCAATCCGACGTGGGCTTCAGTCTTGGCCGTTGGCCGAGAGACCTCTCCGCGGAAATCCGTACAATGAAAGGTACCATCCGTTCTACCGTTCCGCCGCTTATGTTGCTGCTGCTTTGCTGACCACGCAGAGGCTGCCTCGCTCGCACTCCGCTACCGAGAGCAAGGCTAAAGAGAGAAGATAGTCATGAATGGTACGTTGACCAGGGCTATCTCTCGGCGTGCTCTCCGGACCCAGCTTCCAGCTCTCTTTATACTCCGATCGTACGGCTACGGTGGCAGCTTCGGTGCCTCCGGCTGTACGGAATAGTAACTCCCTGTTGGCAATACCGTGGTACGTTCTCGTAACAGTGCATTCGGCGCGCACACTAAACCGTCGCGTACAATCGCGAGCCAACGAGTCCGGCCAAACGTTCGAGCGTATTATTCTGGAAAAGATCCCGAGGACGAGAGTCTCCACTGACGTGCACGAGGATTTTTTTTTTTTTTTTTTTTTTTTTTTTTACGTGGACCACTCGGAGCAACGGTCAAGCCGCTTGACGAAGAACCGACGACTACCTTATTAATTTTGTTTTTCTCCATTTTACTATTTAAGGTTTATGGCTACCCTAGACATCCACATCCTCGTAATTTTTATATAAAAACTGAAATTATTTATTTACTGTAGGAACTCAATTTAGAGTTTTTGTTTTGTTTTAATATCTCCTAGCCAAACTCATTCGTGATAAATAAAAAAATGTTTAAATGAAAAAAAACAAATAAATAAATACAGTAGAACACCGATTAACCGGGATGCTCGGGACCGAAGAGTACCCGGATAATCGAAATCACGGTTAATCCGAACTAGACAGCAAAAGTATATACTAAGTCAATAATGGTTAATGACACAACTTTATTTTGACCAGTTACAATGACATTTGGTATAATTGGCACTGAATTATTAAATAGTGTCAACTAGAATGTAAAGCTTTGGATTTTTTTTCATTAATAGTACGTAAGCTAGTGTTTTTTTTTTTTTTTTTTTTTAATACTCAGTGACTTTCGTTGGCTTCGAGCATAAAAAAAAACTCGGAAGAGGCACAGTTAATCCGACCCCGGTTAATCGGTGTTCTACTGTAAATAAAACTGAATTGGAATATTTCTGCTCACCTTGTGTCTTCTCAAAGAAATTTTGGTATTACAATTGTCATAACCTTCACTGTCAGAGAAACGTATTTCTCTGAAATACGTTTTTTGCCCCTGTAGGGGCGCCTGACAGTGAAGGGGTTAATCAGCTACGAGATCATGAACGTATGAGTATTGAAGGAATATCAATAGTGTTCGTTAATTTTTACTCAAATAATTAATTTTTTTAGTTATCGTGTAAATTGCATTTGCAAAAAACATCGAAAATATCTCACTGACAAAACTGATGACGAAAAAGGGTCTTGGGATTTTAGTGCCTCACTTCGAGTATCGTGAATATAAAAAAAAACCTGTTGGTACAAAAATCGTCTCATCCAGTTACGAGCACGAGAGTGTAAACAACGAAGCAGTTTAACTAGTAATTTCCCTGAAAGAGAAAACCTTTCGATTATTCAAGAGCTTCGCTGTGGCCGGAACGGTGTTGCATCTGCCCAATTTCGATGGGAAAGGAACGTTTATTTTATTGCCGCCCTACAATCTCCCGAATTCTCGGTCGTCGAGACTCGAGAATATCGAACAGGCAAGCTGAATACGCGCCACGAATAAACAAGCGAATAGTTGGCTGAGTGGAGTATCCAATTCGGTAATGTAACTCAATCGGGACGGAAAGTGTTTGTGTATCGATGGTCGCTGTACAGTTATATGGACCGAACGAGGCCCTTGTTCTCATATGAAGTGCGCATCCAATCCGCATCGATTCGCCCATTTTTCATTTTTCTTACACAGTGGGCGTTATATTGTGTGTGTATCGCGCAGCGGGTACCATTACGGCCTGCCCTTGAAAATAGCCCGGCCAATAAATAGATCGTAAAATTTTACCGGCTGTTCGAAGAGTCGTGTAACACCGAAAGGACAATGGATCCCGCCCGGAGACCAGATCGTGTTCGATAGATGATGCCGCAATCTCTCCCTTTCCTCCCGATGCAAGAACCCTCCCGACCGCCTAACAAGCACCCTCACAATGCCTTACAGAGAGCCCCGCGCTCGCGAAACCAGGAACAATGACGCGGAATGGAGAATCCTCTCGCGCGATACAGAAGATCGTTTCGTCTTCTCCGGCAGAATGTAGCAGATGTTTCACGGATCGCTCACGCTCGAAAAGCTAATTTTTCCTCCACTCCGGTCCCTTCGGCCGGTTCCTCGTACGATCGCGTCAGCTGGCTTTGTGACCGTCAACACAAGATCGCTCTCGTGAAATTGAAATTTCGCGGAGGGGCCTTTGAGTACCGAGAATCGATCCAATATCCCGGAGATGCGAATAATAGCGTGTAAAAAAATTAATTATATGGACGATCGGAAAGTGAAATGGAAACTACTTTATCGTTGAATGGGAGAGCTCTACAATTATTCGGGATTACGCTATTGTCTCTGAAAACACACAAATTGACAAGCAGATTACGAAATTTGCATAGAGACAAATCATTAGATGCCTCAATCAAGTGCGTGGTTAAATGCACTCCCGACTATCAATTTGGTTGGGTTAACAAATTAATTAATTGTACCGAGAAATTAGGTGGTTGCCAACTAGTCAATTGGTCGGGCCACGTAATTAGTTGTTTACAAAACAATTGATGTGTCGATCCAACTAATTGATTGGAACCAGCTACTTTTTGGATCTAACCAATTAGTTGGAACCAAGTAATTTTTTACCCAACCAATTACTTGGAACCAACTCATTTTGGGCCCAACCAATTAGTTGGAACCGACTAATTTTTGGGCCCAACCAATTAACTGCTTGGCAACAGATTAATTGGTCTGGAGTGTATTTAACTACGCAGTTGGGTCGGGCCACTATTTATTTTTTCCGTGCATAGCGAAAGCAGTGTCATTCTTAAAGAAATAAGAATGAAATAAGTTACGAGGATTGCTTGCGAATGTGCAAAGAGGACGGATAGACGGGAAACAAGTATATCAATTATTCTATATATATATGTACAATAAATTGATTTGCATATATATATCGATATATGAAACATTGAGACACAAGAAGAAGTTTAGCTACAGCTAATGACCCTAGAGCGGCGTCAATGACCGGGAGTGCGATATAAGTGCCGACAGTCTCGAGGTTGTCCTGCGGTCGAATCGACAGTGAAGGATATGGATACAGTCGCGAACATCTCTCGCGGACCACGACCGCAAGCTATTTAAATAAAAAAAAGAAAATTCGCCGTGGATCGTCTTATGCGTCAGAAGTTATTTATTTATTGTTTTATTCGCGCGGTTGCATCTCGCGGTGCGCGACTGACTCATCTCCGAGGCCTGTGTCGGGAATCTCGCGTTTCACAGCTTCGACCCGGGACGCCGGACGTGAAATCTATCTGCGATGCGGGAGCTCGACGCATGTACATATCTTACACGCATCGCGTGTTAATACAAAAATAGCAATTGGATTAATGCATTTTGACGGGAGTCAAGAGAAAAAGGTGTTTACGATTTAAAATTCGTCGTGAACTAAACGCGAGCGACACGAATCTCCCTGCGGAAAATCGACAACAAATAATTCATGCAAATTAAGAGTACGAGAGCGAGAAAAAAACAGCTCACGGCCCACGCCGATAATCAAGATATACGCATACACTGAGAAAAACTTACATAGTAAATAGTTCCCAGGGGGGACGTCTACATTTTATAGTTACGACAATGACCAAAAATTATAGTTGTAACTATAATTATAGTTCAATCAATTGAGTATATATTATCACAAACTATCTATATAGACGTCCCCCTGGAAAATGTTCGTTATAGTAGGAAATACCATCCTTTTTCTCAGTGTATACACATATACGCATATACGCATATACGCATATACGCATATACGCATATACGCATATACGCATATACGCATATACGCATATACGCATATACGCATATACGCATATACGCATATACGCATATACGCATATACGCATATACGCATATACGCGTATACGCGTATACACGTGTACGCGTGTACGCATGTACGCATATACGCATATACGCATATACGCATATACGCATATACGCATATACGCATATACGCATATACGCGTATACGCATATACGCGTGTACGCGTGTACGCGTGTACGCATGTACGCATATATTCGCCCACAGGTCCAGAGATAAACACACACACATGCACCACCACTGTGCGGCGACACCTCGATGGGTGCCGAGCGATTTTAATTTTAAATCGCGCACAGGGAAAAAACAGCACGCTCCTTCGTGGATCGAAGGGCATTGTGAGCATTGTGCCTTGGTCTCTATAAACATTCCGCCGGATCTTCGCCACCGCGTGAATAATTTTTTTTTTCTTATCACGGCGAATTTATTTTAAATGTTTAAAAAAAGTTCCGGCCCACCCTCCAAATTTGACTCGGAATTTACATGCTCGACGCGTGTGCCAAAAAAGTCATTTTGGGGAGCAGACTATGTTTATTCGAAAAAATAAATAACAAATCACATGAAAAATATCTTTCCCGACATTCACTGACCTTCCCGGAGGTCGCTTTCAAAAGAATATATTTTTAACCGTACATGTCTCGCCTCTGATTTAGATCCTCAAACTTTTGGCGCAGTCAGACAGTTATATATGTATATACATATATGTATACCTTTTTTTGCGGACAAGACGGGATCATTGCGATCTCTGCCAGAGATCCAGACGCTGACGAAGCGCAGGAAAACAGAGTGAAGAAGCTCTTGAGAGATCTCGATTGCGAATATCGTTTGAGCTGCGGTATTCATCAGCGGGAAGGAATTTCCAGAGGCGTGACGACAACATTTTATTTTTTTCATTTTCTTTTTTTTTGCGGTGAGTCTTCCTGGGCGTTTGTGTTATTCTGTGCCACAGTGCAGAGAGACGGTCACGTGGTGAAGAACTAGGAAGGGTGACAGTATTATGGGTTGGTGTGACCCCGAGGATCAGCTCCGAAGACTTATGGTATCCACGTTGTTCGCCTCGAACGCCCACTGTCATGGAAGCCGTCTCTCGTCTTTCCCTTTCTCTCGTCACATATTTCGCATTCCCTTCGTATATCCCTTTTTCAACTATTCCGCCGTTAACTTCTTCTCGGACTCTCCGGGTACTTTCCATCGTCGATCGAGACAATGTTCGCTGTCACCGCGACGAGACAAATGGCACTTTGACCACCTACTTGATTGGCTAGCATGTCAATCATCGTTACAGGCGCCATCATCGTCCTGCCGAGAAAGCCGACTCGCATAAAAATGTATTCGTGTTTTTTTTTTATGTTATTTAATTTTACGGTGTTTTGACCCATTGATTTACAGTCGTGTGAAAAAACATTTGTTCCATGGTTGACTGGCGGTAAATCTGTTATACGTAGTTGACCGGCACGAATGCTCAGACAATTTTAGATTCAGAATGGAAATTTCGATGATGACGGTCGAGTATTCTCCACGTCTGCTCAAGTCTATGCCAACTACAGATAGTCTATAGTTGACAGACTTGAAAAAATATTTACAATAGTAAATATTATAGTTATATAATATAATATAATATAACATATATTATAGTATGTATCAAAGATTTAAAAAAATTATGGCAGCAAAAATGTTAACGAACTATACACATGTAATGCATACAGTAGAACCGCGTTTATCCGGCCTCGATTGACCGAATTTCCGCGTCATCCAAGGCACCTAACGCATCCATGAACTCCGTATTAATCTAGCTGGGTAGTACCGAGAAACTGGGAAAAATCGGACGAAGCAGTTACGCAATATGCTATACACGCGAAGTAGTCAGCGATTGCTACTTTGTTGCATTGCATGCAGTTAAATAGTGTGTTACTTTTGTGTATGCTGGCAGATTGTTGTGGCTCTGGCGGTTCGCGCTCTCGCTGTGGACTATGGAATTTACAGATCGGAAATTTAGATTTCCGGAGATTTACCGGAAATACGTCACGTCCGGTTGGAAAATCTAGTTTTTCGACCGTAGTGACGTTATTGCCGGAAATACGTCACGGCAGATTTCAAAATCTCATTTTTTACCCGGAAGTCCTGTTACATCGGAAATACGTCACTTCAGATTTGAAAATCTCATTTTTTGACCGGAAGTGCTGTTACATTACATTACATCGCTACCGGATTGAAGATCTCATTTTCTGACCGGGAGTTGGCGCTGATTGATCTGAGGAAGTTGGGAGTTGGATATTTGAAAGGCCCATAAAAAGCCCCAATTTTAATACCCTTCTAAACGCTTCTAAGTATTACAAGAAACAAGTGGGCGCTGGCTTGATATTGAGCTGAGTACCCTCACTTTTAAATTTCGATTTTCTCGAAACTGGGATGAGCCCAAACATTTTTGTTAGTGGCATTCGAGAGCCCATAAAAAGCCTATTATTTCGAGATACTAAAAAAAATGTTGGACGCAGCGAGGCCAGCAGTTTAAGAGACCTGCTTGGACCGCCTGACAAGCTGAATGTTTCAACTACTGTTGCAGCCGTGAATTATTAAATCTCTGAGCTCTCGCATTGCTGTATACCGCTTGGCTGCAGTAATGCCGAAGATTCGGTGAAATTCGAACGACGAACAAAGATGTAAATAAAAAGTGAGACTGGCAGTCCTACGCATGAGACGGCTCTTCCCACATCGCGACCGCGGGTGGACCCGTTGGCGCCGCTTTGAAGACGGCCGCCAACGACGCGAGCAACACAGCAACGGCAGCAGCAGCAGCAGCATCGTTGAGATGCTCCGACGATGCGAGAAGCTGTACTCCGGGACGCAGCAACCTCGCCAACCACGCGGAAGTCAAATTTTCTGATCCGTTGAGAGATAAGAAATTCTCGGCCAATTTACGACTCCTACCGCGGTCCCCTCGCTGGGATCATCCTTCACGCAGTCTGGGTCCACTTACGGGAGCTTCTCCACTGGAGCTTGCCTTTAAATTTTCGGCCATCAACGGGTCTATACGACACTCGTCGAAATAAGGTCGATCGTCCCGCTGATTCAAGCCATCGCTCGATCTTTATCATTGTCACGTTTCCAGACGACAAGAAAAAGGATCGCTCCAATATCGAAGTGACGGCACCTTCATTAACGCTTCCGAGCGTGAAATTGGGCGGAATAATTGAGAAATGCAAACGGCTAGTAATATAAATATATCTTTTAACCCTTCAACGGCCAAAGCCTCTGTCGTTGAAAAAAAAAAAATTCTTAAATATGCGAAAAAAGTAATTCTTAAAATATGTGAAAAAATGTAACGTTCGAGAAAATGTATTGTTTTTAATTATTTTTACACTGATATAATTGTTGACAATGCTAATACAGCAGTGGTCCCGAATTCAACCACCAGAGCCGTGGGCCAATCGCGCATCAATCGCTACCGGTTTGAATTTATTTATTTAATGTAAACGGCCGGTAACTTGTCTTGAATTTTTAGAGAAATGATTCTCTGTGCATTGTTTACAACATATAAAAAAAATTGCATAGTATCAAATAATCAAGTTCGTGGTCGTACCACCTGAATCTGAACCCCCGGGGAAGCCAGATGAGCGGCGTGGCGTACATAGTAAAAAATAATTTCGTAAAATCGGAATACGAAGTTACGTAAAAACAATTTTGTTAAATAAGTGACAAACTCGTTTGTTCAGGTTTGAATATTACAACCCTGCCCATTTACTTCTCGTGCAATTAAGAATTTTACTTTCTACTCTTGTTTGTAAAACTGGAAAATTAACAAATAAAAAATTGTGGACGGTTGTGAACAATAAGTTGTTGTAAAAAGTACAAACTTTTTTTACTGTGTAGTCCTCGTACCTAAATAATAACCTTTCTGGGTCTAAACCAGCAGGGACACTGTTGGGATTTACCAGATCTGCTTCCAGAATTCCTCATTCGAGGATTGATCGAGAAGAGAAAGACCGCTACGTGTGCGTGCCGACGAAGAGTTGTTTTATTTTTGAGCAGAGTCCGATGGCCAGCGAAGAGATTTTTCGCCGCGTAATCGGAGAAGGCGTGCAGGAAGCGAACAACAGGTTGTGCAGGTGAATGGACAAGAGATTAGGTCGACGAGCTGCTTCTTCGGTCAGTAGCCGCTCTCGTGGAGATTGCACGCGTAGTGGGCGGTCGTGGAGAGGATTCACTTAAAATTAATCTCGAATTTCGACGCGTAGCCTGTCTGTCGTCTTCGGCCAGTGTTCTGTGTTTTAGGAAATATGAGGAAAAAATAGGGTAAATATGACGAACCTGGTCTACTCGATTGGGGAGTAAATGACTTATACATGGGCCTGACCGTATTCGTAATTTTTACTCCAATAAAAAATAATGAACAATTGGCAAAAAAAATTGACGAAGAGTTTACGAAATTGACAAAAAAGACATTGACGTCCAATCGAGCAATTTCCCGTCACGAAAATAGGTGACGAATTTGGCCGCATCGTTGTAAAACGCTTCAAAATTCCCTTCGACCTTTCGCAGAAAAATTTAACGCGTAGGGCCCGAGGCGCAGTTTTCACGGCTCTCTGTATATTTCACCGACAAACGAGAATAGAAAAGGACGGATTTTGTGTTCCGGGAACGATAATATAATCCGGTTGGACACGGCCGTATTTTCAAGTCCTCGAAGTCGAAGATCGTCGGTCGCGCAACACAGGCCCTCGTAGCTGGACTAACGACCATCCGGCCCCCATTGTGAGCGTGAAATGTTCACACGTGTAGAATAATGCGGTGCTCGAGCGAAAACGAAGGAAACACCTCTATATACACACACACACACACACAAAAAACATATATATATATATTTGTATGTATACATAGATGCATACATATATATATATATATATATATGTATGCATGTACACACATATATATGTATGCATGTACACACATATATACGTATGCATGTACACACGTATGTATGTACGTATCTACGTATAGTCATACGTAACATGTGTGTATATATATATTCCCGCTAGGGCCTGGCTAGCGAGAGAGTGTTGAGAGGAGTGAGGACGCACACTCCATCCGATGTTACCGTCGATTATCGGCTGTTCGCCATCGACAACGACCATCCGGTCCGTCTTCCACCGTGCCCTTCGAATCGAATCGCCCGACTAACGAGCGCCTCTTCAGCATCAATTTTTCTTCATTCAACGAACCCGCTCACCGTCCCCGAATTGACAATTTAAGAATCCGAAGCGTTACTTTATTTTAACGCTCACCCACGGTGCCGCCCAAAATTCTAACCCGCATGATCCAACGTAACCCGGTTGCGCGTCTCACGTCAATTAATTAAAAATCCATAAACAGCACCAGGGCAACCGGTCACGGTGATATCAGTTGGATAAATCTCAATGAGCCGTACGCAACGATGGTCTCGGGATTACCGGGCTGGAAACGAGTTTCGTACGTGACCTCCTCAAGAAAATCGTGGTTGGGTCACATCTTCGTGTGGTTTCTCCACCAGCGACTTTCCGACTGCGTATTAACAACGATCACGATAACTCACGGGGTGGAAACGTGTCCCGAGCTCTCGGAGACGGATTAATCGCTCGGGAATCATATCGTGCACGCTTCTGCTTCGCCAGTCCGGCGGGAGAGGGAAAATATTAATTTACATACCGTTCTCCTTCCTCTCGCCATTAAAACTGAGATCGAGAAATCTCTACGAGATTTATTTTTCTGTCACATATTTTTTTATTATCGGAATGAGAAACGTTCGGCTTTCACGTGAGACGAGTCTTTTATATAATTTTTTTGACATACAGTTTTTTCTATATATTTTTTTACGTATAATTTTTTTCTATATATTTTTTTTACGTATAATTTTTTCTGTCCATTTTTTTCACATATTTTTTTTTGCTTTCGTCACAAGGGTTGCGGCATTTGTCGGATAGAGAAACCACGCATATGCAAAGACATAAAAAAAAAAATTGAAAAAAAATTATACTTGTGAAGGAGATATGCGTCGGCGTGTTGCTGTGAGAACGAAGGGAGAGCCGGTGGTCGATCCATGAGAAGGCGAGAGAGTATAGAGAGCTTTCTTAATGGTTCCGCGGCGGAACGTGCTCGAGCGATACGACGACACATTAGTGGCCGCGGAGCTGTTCCCAAGTATTTCAGATACGCGGGTTTATAACGTGCGCGCACACACACAGAGAGGGAGCTAAGGGAATAATAAAAGGATCGCGCGGGAGCGCGGCTTTATTCAGATTGCGTCTCGGGGTTTCCATTGTGAGTAGCGAAAGCCGCTGCGGGGGTGACACAGGGTCAACGCCGAGCTATGTGCCGAAGATGTATACAAGAGTAGTACACACGCTGTATTTATAGTACACAAGAAAAGGGGCAGGTATATTCAAGGGCGCGCTGAAAGAATAGGAAGAGTCGTAGCCGGGCGGAAGGCGGAACGATCGAAAGCGGCCCCGACCTACACCAATCTTCCTCGCTGAGAACCCCGCAGATCCCATTCATCTATTCGTAGCCCACGTGCGAATGAGTTTTTTTTTTAGTTGACCCTTTCACACGTTCCAATTTTTTGTTTTCTTTTTCTAAATTTATTGTTAAATACTTTGTGGTTATTTTTAATTTTTAATTAATTCATTAATTTTTCATCACTATTTTCCGCATTGCGTACGTTACTCTACTGAGTTTACGTGGCATACACTGGATACTGATGGCCTAATCCCATAAGGGTATATCGGCCGTGTATAAGCATAGCCTGTTCGCCCTTTTAGCGCTATGCGGTCAATGTATTTATATCCGTATACCATACACCTACGTGTAGATTTACCCTTTTTTTAAGTCTTCGACCCAATGTATATTTTTCTTTTAACCCTTTCACACGTATTTATCGTATTTAGCGCATCGTTTTTGTCGCGCGCTGCTGCGCTGCAAGTGCGACACCGCTTTGTATAAACGATGTGTCACCGGCAAGCCGGACAACGAACCGATGCGAATCTCGAAGCTTAACCCGTCTTGCATTGAATTTACGCCTGCACGAAGATAAAGTATATCTGAGCGTCTCACTTGCATCGAGAAGACTTTTGCTCGTGTGGAACATCATTGTACGAGCTTGAATAATGGCCAGATTTACCGCCTTTATTATTATCATTATTATCATTGTTATCATTATTATTATTATTATCATTATTGTCATTATTATCATTATTATCATTGTTATCATTATTATTATTATTATTATCATTATTGTCATTATTATCATTATTATCATTATTATCATTATTGTAAATCGCATGGGTTATATTTATTTTCTACAATTCGTGTGACTACATCCGTGACCAATAGAGATTTCCGTTCGCGAGCAAATATTTGTACTTTATATCCGTCGCTGTTTTCGTGCGCCCCGTCGTGACGATCCCTTCGAGATCCGGCACGTTCTCGATTTTCCTAAGATGGGTCACGAGAAGGGCCCCACGGGATCTCGCGTTCACGGTTTTGTCGTTGCAGAGAAACCTTTCGAGTCCGAGGCGATACGGAGCTTCGTGAAAGCATTTATCGTACAGTACTCGTGTGTACTTCTCTCTTCCGTACCAAAGGTCAGCATACTCTCTCGTTCGCTGTGTTTCACGAGTTCATCACATATTCGACCGAACTTTCTCCGATCGGCGAGTTTTTCCCCGCAAAATCGTGTTTGTCGAAAACTTCCCGAAACAATTTTTCACGCAAATGACTTTGGCCTCAGTTTTATATTTCTGTCCTATTTTCAGAGGAAAATAGGATCCAAATATAAAACTGGAATGAAAAAAATTGGAGGAAGAAAGTACATAAATATAAAATATAAAATATAAAATATAAAATATAAAATATAAAATATAAAATATAAAATATAAAATATAAAATATAAAATATAAAATATAAAATATAAAATATAAAATATAAAATATAAAATATAAAATATAAAATATAAAATATAAAATATAAAATATAAAATATAAAATATAAAATATAAAATATAAAATATAAAATATAAAATATAAAATGAAAGGTTCGAAAGGTAAAATTACAACCACTCTTGGCTGTAATGCCACACTGAGCAAAAAAAAATCGATTGAGTCAACGAAAATCAGCGCTTACGGGTGGCAAATGTTCGTGTGGTCGACAGAAATAACTCATTAATCGGTAAGTTGAGTCGAACGTTTTTTTAAATTTAAGATGACATTTTTTTCGTTCGATCAACCGAACATTTGTTTAGGCATCCTTATGCACACAATTCGTTGACTCATTCGATTTTTTTTCGCAGTGCACGATAACTGCTATAATGCCGTTAGATTGTTTAGCCGCTGTGAGAATTTCCGCGGATAAATATAACGCTCGAGTGACGAACGAATCTATTTGCAATTCACGAGGACAACGACACAACGTTCCCATTGCAACAGTCACCGGCACCGGGGACATCGAATCTCTCTTCTATTTTTTTTTCTTTTTTCCGAGCTTTGTCAGAAGCTCCTCGCCCAGTCGATTGGCCACTCGAGCCAAATTGCATCGACAAATTGACGAGGGCTCAGAACCGATGAGTCGCTCGCCGAAGAGAGTCCTCGACATTGTGTACACAATATCGAGAAAACTCCGAGGTACATTTCTCCCCGGAATCGTCGAGGGTGACTCCCGGACCGGATATTAAACCGGGTGTCTCAGGTACAGAAACTAAACGTCGAGGAGTGACTAAGCTAATTTAATCTTATCGTCGGGGAAGCTAAATACTCTCGACAAAATTGAACTCAAATATACACAGTAAAACATATTTTGGTAAAATCGGAATACGAAGTTAAACTGTTAAAACAAAATGGTAAATTTAATGTACTGGATCGGAAGTTTTTATGCGGAAACTGGTGCATTCTATTTAATGAACAATTATCACGAAAAATCAATGGACTTTTAGAGTGAAATTTAAGTAAATTGATGGAATTAAATAACTTTTATAGCGAAATTTTAAGTAAATTGTTTCTAAAGTTTTAAATATACAGTTCGTTCATTTTTCATCGCAATTGTACATGAAATTTAATATACCAGTTTATGCATAAAATCTTCCAGTATCGGTACAATAAATCTCATACGATTTTTTTTTACAGTACGTAGAAATAATGTTGTCAAATGAGTAACAAATTATTTTGTTCGGGTTTGAATATACATACAAACTTGGCCTTTTATTTCCTGTGCCATTAATAATTTTAGTTTGTAATTTTGCAAACAAAATTAGGGCCGGGTGGTGCGATCGGAAAATCAAGTAAAAAAAATCGTGGATGTTTCCGGACAATAAGTTTTTGTAAAATGTGCAAACTTTTTTACTGCGTATTCGGCAGAAATATTGCGAGTCCTTACCGCCTCTCGGTTGGCGGCCGAGAGAGCAAAGTATGCGCGCGCACATGTATCGAAAGTCAATCGTCGGTATCGGCACAAGAAATTTTACGGAGCAAAATCTGTGACAAAATCTTTAAGAACTCCGATATACGCTGAACGCTTTATAATGCGCGGTATACTTAACATCGTAATTATAGCTTGGCTCGATTATATCGATAAGTATAATTATATCGTACTGCGCAACCACCGACCGCGGCTGATCACCGGGAGTACTCGAGAGCGAAGGTAGAGTCGATCGCGGCGGCAAAAGAGTTTCCATCAAAGCGATCAATTTTTATTATAATAATAGCGGAGGGGTTAAATGAAAAATTTGCTTCATTTATATTACAGGATCGTTAAAATTGATCTATCTTGTGCATGATTTTTTTAATGGAAAAAATAAAAACAGGACCCAATTAAAGAGTTTAAGATATCGAGGGAAACTGACCTCGAGATTGTAATTTTAATTCGTCGCCGCTGGAAATAAAGCGCACGGCTCGGTGTTCCAGAGTCTCCGTGTATAGATGAAAAATGTGCCTCATTTATATTACCGGATCGATAAAATTGATCTATCGTAGGTATGATTTTTTTATGGACAAATAAAAACTGGAATCAATTAAAGAGTTTGAGATTGCCGAGGGAAACTGACCTCGAGATTGTCATTTTTATTTGTCGCGGCTGGAAATAAAGCGCACGGCTCGGTCTTCCAGACTCTCCGAGTGTAGATGAAAAATTAGCCTCATTTATATTACCGGATTGTTAAAATTGATCTATCTTATGTACAATTTTTTTATGGGATCATAAAAAAGGAATCAATTAAAGAGGTTGTGATTGCCGAGAGAAAATGACCTCGAGATTGTAATTTTTATTCTTCGCCGCTGGAATTAAAGCGCACATCTCGGTGTTTAAGAATCTCCGACTGTAGATGAAAAATTGGCCTCATTTATATTACCGGATTGTTAAAATTGATCTATCTTGTATATGTAGTAAAACGATACATTGAAATAAAACAAATGCTTGGATAACTAAAAAAAGAAATAAAAGAGAACCGAGAGACGAGATTTTAACAGTTCTTCCTCATCAACCGGAACGTAAAGACGTGTAATTTGTTGAGAGAATTAAAGAAAGATATTCAAATATCTTTCTTCATTACTCTCAGCAAATTACACGTCTTTACGTTCCGGTACGTATTGACTACGTATTGTCTATTATTTAATAACCAAGAACTCTTACATGTATGATTTTTTTATGGGAAAATAAAAACAGAAATCAATTGAAGAGCTTCAGACGTCGAGGGAAACTGGCCTCGAAATTGTACTTTTACTTCTTCGCCGCTGGAATTAAAGCGCACGACTCGGTGTTCCAGAGTCTCCGAGTGAAGTTGAAAAATTTGCCACATTCATATTACCGGATCCATAAAATTGATCTATCTTGTGAATGTGGTAGAACGATACACGGAAATAAAACAAATGCTTGTAGAATAAAAAAAAAGAAATAAAAGGTCTTCCTCATCAACCGGAACGTAAAGACGTGTAATTTGTTGAGAGAATTAAAGAAAGATATTCAAATATCTTTCTCTAATTCTCTCAACAAATTACACGTCTTTAAGTTCCAGTGCGTATTGCCTACGTATTGTCTATTATTTAATAATCAAGACCTCTTACATGTATGATTTTTTAGTGGGGAAATAAAAACAGGAATCAATTGAAGAGTTTGAGACGTCGAGGGAAACTGGCCTCGAGATTGTACCTTTAATTCTTCGCCGCTGGAATTAAAGAGCCCCACTCCGTGTTCCAGAGTCTCCGAGTCTACCACTGGTGTGTACCACGGGTATGTTGTCGTTCTCGCCGTCTCGAGAGGCAACTAGAAAACGTGCTCGACCATCGAGCCTCCTCGGTGTGCTGCGTACCGAGAGGGTGTACGTAGGAAATATGGGTAGGTATATATGGGTTCAGTATGTGGGCCACAGACCACGTGTCACGCACCCTACGTCGCATACCGCCGCGATATAACGTCGTGGAACAACAACTAGCGTACGAGCAGCATCCAACACACACACACGTTCGACTTGAGTAATGGCACTTCATTTTCCGAAACGACCAAGCAAGCCTAGGAAGCACCGAGACAGGCTGCTGCCGGCAGAAACACGAGACCGTGTACCCTTCCGCACGGACGAGAGCTCTGCCGAAGCAAAAAAAAAGAAAAAAAAAGCTGTGTTCACGGAAGTACCGATACGTTTTGAAGGTCTTCCCCAACTTTCTACGTCGGGAAAAAGGACATGAAATCTGTAAACGACCGACAAGTTTTAGTTTTCTCAAAGCTTTCTTGAGATTTGTGTTCTTGACGGAAGTTTAAATAAAAATCTTAACGTCGCGTGGACGATTTCTTTAATTTTTTACGAATTAGTAATATCTAATTATTTTTTCGGTAATTATTTTTTTTTCTTGTAATTTATCACACTGCGAAAAGGAAATGGTTGGATTAAGCAAATGCGCGGTGACATACGTGCAAAGGTGTATTTTGTTGGTACGACAGAGAATGTTTGTTTCAATCGACAAATTTTGAATAAATTGAAGGAAATAATCGTTTAACAATACAATGCTTTATTTGTACCAAACGAATAACAGTTTTGAACGTATGTCACCGCGACTTTTGGTTAATCCAACCAATTTTTTTTTCTCAGTGCACAATTATGAAAGAGGTGAGCGATGAATTCGAGGCGGAGCCTTTTTCGTGGTTTTCGACGAGTATCGGAGACCCCACAGAGCTCTTCCGCACGGACGAGAGCTCCACCGAAGCAAAAAAAAAAAAAGAAAAAAAGCTGTGTTCACGAAAGTATCGATACGTTTTGAAGGTCTTCCTCAACTTTCTACGTCGGGGAAAAGGCCAAGAAATCTTTAAATGAACGACAAGTTTTAGGTGTCTCAAGCTTTCTTGAGATTTGTGTTCTCGACGGAAGTGAAATAAAAATCTTAACCTCGCGTGGACGATTTCTTTAATTTTTATGAATTAGTAATAACTAATTATTTTTTTGGTAAGTATTATATTTTTCTTGTGATTTATCAGTTTATCACAAATATGAAAGACGTGAGCGATGAATTCGAGGCAGAGCCTTTTTTTATTCCCGACTGTCCGCTAGGGCAAAAAGACGGAAGTTATGCGTTTCACTGCGATCCACCGGCTCGGCAGTTTTCGCAAGTGCCTATAAACTGCGGAACGGCAAAAAATTATTTAACAGATTTTGATATACTAAAACTTTATAGCCTGATCTATGTTTGTGACAATACATTTGTGAGCGGAGGTATGAACTCAAGGTAATATACCATAATTGGAGAAATCCGGTTAAAAGTTCGCGGTGCCATATCGAAAATATCACGTCGGTGATCCGCACTGCTACATACAATCATAAATGATGCCGCATACTTCACGCTGCTGTCGAGATAGTGCTGAGTTTCCAATGCCCCATGAGAAGCCCGGAATCGTTATTTATTTATAATCGTAAAGTTTTTTATTCGCGTTTTTTTCGTGGTTTTCGATGAGTATCGGAGACTCCACAGATCTCTTTCGCACGGACGAGAGCTCTACCGAAGCAAAAAAAAAAAAAGAAAAAAAGCTGTGTTCACGAAAGTATCGATGCGCTTTGAAGGTCTTCCTCAACTTTCTACGTCGGGGAAAAGGACAAGAAATCTGTAAACGAACGACAAGTTTTAGTTTTCTCAAGTTTTCTTAAGATTTATATTCTCGACGGAAGTGAAATAAGAATCTTAACGTCACGTGGACGATTTCTTTAATTTATATGAATTAGTAATACCTAATTAATTTTTTTGTAATTTTTTTTTCTTGTAATTTATCACAAATATGAAAGATATGTAATTTATCACAAATATCCAACCAATTTTTTTTTTCTCAGTGCACAATTATGAAAGAGGTGAGCGATGAATTCGAGGAGGAGCCTTTTTCGTGGTTTTCGATGAGTATCGGAGACCCCACAGAGTTCTTCCGCACGGACGAGAGCTCTACCGAATAAAAAAATAAAAATAAAAAAAGCTGATTTCACGAAAGTATCGATACGTTTTGAAGGTCTTCCTCACCTTTCTACATCGGGGAAAAGGCCAAGAAATCTGTAAACGAACGACAAGTTTTAGTTGCGTCAAGCTTTCTTAAGATTTATATTCTCGACGAAAGTGAATAAAAAATCATAACGTGGCGTGCACGATTTCTTTAATTTTTATGAATTAGTAATATCTAATAAATTTTTTTGGTAATTATAATTTTTTTCTTGTAATTTATCACAAATATGAAAGAGGTGAGCGATGAATTCGAGGCGGAGCCTTTTTCGTGGTTTTCGATGAGTATCGGAGACCCCCACAGAGCACCCAATTATCCCGTTGCCCGACGGGTGATTTACCTGAAAGGCTTTCTACGAGAAATACGAGGGAAATAAGAGACGAGTTATTTATTTTTTTTCACCGGTAAACCGTCTTATCGACGTGCTGGCTAAATGCTCTCGACCAAATGGACATTGAAGTAAAAGCTGAGAATCATCGGTAAGCTTCGTGAACAGTGTGTTGCACTACGAGGAGAGCGAACGCGCCCTTCTATCAAGATTACCGCTCGTAAAACCCGCGAGAACGTGAAACTGGAAACCGATCGGGCGAAGCCCCGGCGCGATATCGCGGGCTGGATGAATTTTTAATGAATTCTTCGCTAATGGAGATCTTCTCAATCGCTACGCTTTTAAAGTAACATCGAATCGTTCGAGTTAACTTTTTCTTTTCTATTGGACACTTTAAGAAACGTCCGTGAAACAACTTATGTTCGAAATGCAATTACACGAGCATGCAAGTAGGGCATGCGCGTAGATTAGCTTGAGAACAAAGTTTTACGACCTTCCATTAGTGTGGTAAAACGAAATATCAATTTACTATGCAAATTTTTAAAAATTCTCAGGACATCGTACGGACCCACGGAAAAATGAGAAAAAAATTATTTCGTACGGTTTCGCCCAGTAGTTTAAATGATACATTCACTTTGAGAAGACGACGCAACCTGCGACCGTCCCAGAAAGTCCTAAGAGTAAAAATGACCCGAAAGTGTAGAAAATAAAGATGAACGAACTCCAATTAGTGTAGAAAATGGTTTCTAATTGCTCAACCAGATATAAATTAACAGCCAATATAAAAGAAATAAGAAAAATGAGAAAAAAAGTAAAGGTGTACAAATTGTTTGAAAAAATTCTCACGCCGTAGAATGCACGCTCCGAAAAATGAGAAACATAAAAATTCGTACAGTAGCTTAAATAATCCATTCACTTTGAGGAGACAATGGAATCGCTACCGTTCCAGAAAGCCCGAAGAGTAAAAATGACTCGAAAGTGTCGAAAAAGAAAAGATGAACGAGCTCCAATTAGCATAGAGGGGAGCGGGGCAAAATGGGACAGTGGGGTAAAACGGGATAATGGGACAAAACGCAATTTTCCAATAACTTTGCGATAGTGGCAGTGTTGGTAAGTGGGGCAATACGGGCTTGAAAATCCGGATCTATCGTTGGGACAAAATGGGGCATCGAAAAATTATTGGAAAATTGAGCTTTGTCCCACAGTCCCGTTTTGCCCCACTGTCCCATTTTACTCGCTCTCCCTTAGAAAGAAGGCTCTCTAATTGCGAGATCGTTATACCCGCATCTGGTCCCTCGTATTTTATTTAACCTTAAACTTTGCCCGCCTCTCACGAGCCGCGAAGAGAACGAGAGATTCAGAGAGATGAGAATCGGGCGAATGGGCTGCGTACCTGCCGCGAGTCAAGAGAGTCACGCGTTTTCGCATCCGGTCGTTTACATCAGCGGGGCTCCTCTCCCAAGGGAATCCGGCGAGGCCACAGGCCTCTCGTAATTCAGGAAATAACAGCGGACCCGAGCTAGTTGCAGTTGCATTATATCTTGGATGGTACCGGTGTGGCTGCCGGACGGGCTATACGAGGTCGCCACCCTGAACTCGAGACCCTATCTGCGATCGGTTTACCTAAACGCCTTCGCTATATCACTCTTAACTGATCTCCACCGCGGCCACCTTCAACCCCAGTGCTCTCGCGCGTTCACGCTCCAGCCTCCAACTATTTCTCCTTCCTCTCGCCGATACTTTTTTAAAAATAATTCTTTTTTTATTTTTCATTAATTTTCATTTTTTTGTCAAAAACGAAACTGCCCAATGCAGGGTGTTTTTCGCGTACTATATTATTCGAGCTTTACTTTGCCTTGCTCTCCTGGCCTTCCAGCGCACTCTCGAGGGGGGGGAGTGGCTTTGTTCGCGATCAGCGCGTTACGACTGCAAGTTGAAGAGGGTCAATGACGAAAAAGGGAACGAACAAAAAAGAGCGTACGTAGCTCTCTCGAGGGGGCGAAGAGTACCTCGGCTCGGTGAGTTTTAACATTTCGAAGCATTTTTTTTTCTTTCTGGTACTCATTATTCAGTAGAGACATTGTAGCATGACATCGGAGTTTTAACAGGCTCGTAGAGCATGAATACCGTTATCTTTTTAATACAATTTTTTTTTCCTCGGTAGGGAGCGTATTCACCTGAAGCGAGTAGGGGAGAGCGGGGCAAAACGGCATAATGAGAAAAAACGCAATTTTCCAATAATTTTTGGATGCCCCGTTTTGTCCCAACGATACATCCGGATTTTCAAGCCCGTTTTGCCCCACGGACCATCGCCACCATCCACAAGTTATTGGAAAATTGCGTTTTTCTCATTATCCCGTTTTGCCCCGTGTGCCATTTTGCCCCGCTCTCCCCTACGAGGAGTCGGATGCTGGGTGCACGGCAAACGATCTGTACATTTCGAGAGACACTTCTCGTCCACAAAGGTCTACAATTTAATTTCTCGGTACTTTCACGATTTGTGCATTACAAAATTGTGTATTACATTTTTTTTTTTTTATTGACAAGAAAATAAATTGCGGCGGTTTTTGGACGAGAAATGTTCGTTGAGTGTACCAACTTTTTTTTAGCGTTAAGATATCCGTATGCTGACTCTTGTCCCGTGTGATTCGAGGAAGATCAGCGAAGCGCCGTCGTCTGGATGAAAAACATTTTTTTCCAGTGATTCCTAATTCGGGCCGTCCCCGTGACTGCAGCTACATTTTTAGCGTGCTTTTCTCGACTATATGGGACGAGAGGGTGGCGATGTCAATTTGACGCTTGGCTCTAACGACGTTAGAGCAATTTTGAACGAATCCCGGCGTATTTAGCGTCAGCAACGAACAACCAACCGATGACGTTCCGCGGCCCAAGCTGCGATGAATGCAGGCAATTTTCATTATTTTTTTAAGCGGGCGTTGTCATCGACTCGTGTTTTTAACGACAGCGAAGACTTTAAGTAAGTTTAAGTGTTGTTACAGTTGAAACAACTTTTTTATTCTCAATAAGAATGTTCTCTCGAAAGCCGATTGCCAGTTTCGTAGGTCTCAGCCGAAAATGACTTTTTCTAAAATTACTAAATCTATAATATTTTTTTTCCTCGGCAAATGAATCCGTCATAAATAGTAAAAAAAATTATCCCAGCCAGCTTTTTCAGCATACGAATATCGCTCGACCAACGACATCAGTCAATTTTCATTTTATTTCATTTTCTCGAAAAGTTCTGGAGCCTCGTAATAAATAAATAATAATAATATTATACGGCAACAATTAATCGAAAAAAAATAAATAAACTTCACGCCAAAATAAAATCACCTTCAGCCCTTTGCGTAAATCCAAATGATTCCCACGTATGAAATCAATATAAGAAAAATGAGATAATGGCCTTTTAATTGTAAAAATGTCTCAACCAGACCCAGCGGAAAACCCGGAGAAAACTGGAAGTCCATAAGAACCGTCAATTTAATTGCATTTAAGATTAGCAACGCTCTCGCCGCTCTTGCCGAGTTGAGCAGAGAGTCGGATAGCCGGCGAAGAGAAAGGCAATGGGGAATTTAGCGTTTGACTGGGAGGTGCAAGGGAGGTCCAGGGTTGCCTTCGAAAACGTACTCTCGTACTCTGCACTATAGCTCCGTCCCTGTTCGTCCCCCTTCGTCGGACAGGGACCGAACGATACATACTCTGGCTTACGGGAGAGCATGTTTTAGAATGCACCCCAGTAAAGAACACAGGTGTACCGGGGGAGTCGATAATTGCAGTCCACCGATTATAATAACAGAGCCGGTGTAGGCTCCATAATCTCTGGCTCGGGTGGGCACGGTATAGATATATGTGTGTAATAGACTATAGCCCGTACACTCTGCAATACCAGACGGTACGCATGTGTACCATGCACATATATACATATAAACTAATACCGGAGACGGTATAAAGTCGACGACTCCAGCGATGCGAGGCGGAGGCTGCGGAAGAGCAGCCGCGCATGCGCACACGCACGCGAGGCGGTGAGCGCGGGTGCGGGTATTAGCCGCTAAAGCTTCGGGTCGGTGGCTATTCACGCGCGGAAAAAAAAATAGGCAAAAAAAATGAAAATAATAAAACACGTCCTCGATGCCTATCGTCGTACGGCGATCGTCTTTACGCCGAGAGAACGGCATCTACCGCATGGCCGGAGCCCAAGTTAATTCGTTTGTACGCTATTTGCGATAACTCGATGTACCGCTCGGCCCGATGTGGCTCTCGCTGTTGGAAGTAAAAATAAAAACGTCGAGGAAACTGAAATAAAAGGAGCCACGTCGCGGAAACCGTTCCCTTACATTATTATACACTTTACTTATAGATATTGCGAGTTAAAGTTCGCTCGGATACCCGATGGGTTTATAATTTATTTAATATAACGGCCGGCGAACATGAGAGAGGGCTGCGCGCCCGATTGCCTCGCGTGATTACGACGCGTCACCGCCCACGCCCACGTAATTTTGTTTATCGTAGAGATTGCTAATTCTACGTGGGGCCCCACACAGCAACGAGCTACCAGACCGTACGGACCCTCTCGCGAACTCGTGGGCACTGCTGTGGATGAATGTTTGTGTGTGTGCGGTTAATCGCGTGCGAAGAAACGATGCGCGCTCCGGGATCGATTCGATGCTAATGCGCCCGGGAGAGAAACGCGCAACAAGTTGCAGCCACACGCCACTTTACTGGGAGGAGGGTAAACAATGCCGATCAGATGAGAAATTAAATATAAATTAACACTCTCGAGGTTCCCGCCGGTGAGTCACGAGCGAATCCGTCCCGAGAAAGAGTTTCTTTTCTTCTTTTCTTTTCGTTTCGTTTGTTGCATCCATTGTCTGGCGATTAATCATCTCTTTGTGCTCATCTTGCATGTGAAATATGATTTATGAAGAAGAAATGTCAATATTTACCTTTTCGTTAATCGTGGACTTGAATCACAGTTTGAAAACAAAAAGATGAGATTACCGAAGAACAATTTTTAAATATTCCTAGATCGATCTTAAAGTGTAGTTTCATCGACGGAAGAAAACAAAATTGATTATTAGACTTTAAGTCGGAAGACTCTTTCTCGTCGAGTAAAATATATTTTCTAAATACAATGTTTTTTTTTTTTGTAATGCCATTTTTCAATTTTTACACCTACTACTTTCTGACGAAATTAGTTTTGGCAAACTTTGTTTAGGATGCATTTCTCCGTTCGTCAAAATTTGCCACAATTTTTGGATTAAAATTCTTAAAATTTTATTGTCAGTACACCGAGGCAAAAAAGGTCAAATTAAGCAAATGCGCGGTGACTTACGTTCAAAGGTGTATTCGGTTGGTACAACAAAAATGTTTATTTCAATCGACAAATTTTGAACAAATTGAAGCAAATAATTGATTAACAAAACAATGCTTTATTTGTACCAAAAAATAACAGCTTTGAACGTATGTCACCGCAATATTTGGTTAACCCAATCAATTTTTTTCTCAGTGTAGCTGTTTTACCAAAGTGTACTAGATATAGCACGTGGGTCCTTGGAGGATTAATATTATAATCACTTTGTCTTAACACACACCCTTACAAAACAAAAAAAAACTGTAAAAATACCAAAACAAAAACAAAAAATATAAACCTTCGTGTACAAGAAATGTAAAACAAAAAAAATCGATAATCCTTTTTTTACGCTCTCTACGGTAGTTCTATTTTCTCAAATGCCACATTACGTCATAGGCGCCTGTGCCTCGCAGTTGATTAATCGAAGGGTCATCATAGTAACAAAAAAAAAACATACGAAAGAAAAAAAGAAAAATTACTTATTAATTTCCGATCGTTCGCGGTTCGCCGCGATAATTTCTCCAAACGATATTTATCTCGCGAGATTGAATCCTCATGGAGTGAACGGTCGGGTGTTCGAGCGAGCGTTCGGAGAGTTACGGTCGTTCGAGCTGGCCCGAACGAGAAACTATTATGGATACTTTACACACACGGAAAGAAGCGTAGTCGGAAGGGAGGCGTCGGTCGGAGAGAGAGTACTCGTTCCGATAACGAGTAACCCGGCAAGCGCGGGCCGCGCCCGGGACGCCGTTATCGTTTTAATTGCCAGGCGTCCCTAAAGATCGTTCGGATTTATAGGAGACCCGTGGGGCGTTACGGGCGGTGCCGGTGAATCGAAAAAAGAAAAAATTTTCTATATTTGAGAGACGATGGAAATAAAAAAAACAAGAGCGACCTAGGAGAGTGAGAGACGAAAAGAGAAATAATTCCACCGGCGTCAAGGACGAGGCACGAGGGAATTAATAAATCAAACAGAGGAGCAGCGAGCAGCGGACTCGGGCGAGAGGTAGAGGGCACGAGAAGGACGCGAAGCTCGCCTCGGATCATTCGTTTTCACCGGGGATATAAGCAGCCTCCGGGGCTTCTGGCGTGTACCGACTCTGCCCCCGGTGAGGGCCTGCCTCGTGCAACCGACAAGATTTCGTATCTCTGTACGAGAGCCACGGACGCTCTGCTGCATTCCTCCGTCGAACCGTACAAACTTAAGGCCTAATAATAACAGGTGGGACTCTCAAATCGATACTCGAGTATTCCTTCGCTTCAGAGATGAATTTTTTTTTACATATTTTTTTTTATTTTCTGTTTTTTTTTTTGTAGTAGTTCAAGACGCACCCAAACCACTTACGCGCAGTGTGCGTGCGGGCAGACCGCGAAACGATGCTTATTAGCGGCCATAATAAGTAATTCCCATTCTTTCGACGAGAAAGTTTCGTCAGTCGCGCTGTTGGGCGAGCGGCCCGGAGCCGCAATAAATCGATTATCGATTATTTCGTTTTTATCGGAACGTCGACGATAAATTAAAGTGAGAAGGAGGCCTCTTTCACTCGGGAGAGGCGAGCGCCGTTTGGCCTCGGGGAGTCGATGCGTTTTGTTCTTGAACCCTTTCGGTACGTCGGCTGGTCGTGGGCGTGTAATTGGGTCGTTGATAATGGTTTTAAACAAAATTCACTCGGTTTTGTTTTTGGGTTCGGATCGACGATTGAAACTATCCGGTCGTCACGGAGGTCTGCAGTCGAATTTATAAATTAACGCCACGGGACAAAACAGAAATAGGCTTTTTTCGATATTTTATGTAATTAAGGGCAATAAAGAAATTTAGCTCTGCATTGATCCGAAGAAATAATCTACATATTCGAAATTTGTTAGAAGCATGTCTCTCAAAAAGCAACGGAAAAAAATGTAAAAAATGACGTAAAACAAAGGGATAATCGATTAAGCACGGAAAACAATTTTAAAAAGTCGGTACATTAAAAACATTTGGAAACTATCCAGTTGTGACGTCGGTCTACAGTCGAATTTATAAATGAATGTAAACACACAAAAAAAAATGGCATTTGTGTATATTATATGTAATTAAGGGGAATAAAAAAATGGTCTCCGCTTTGTGCCGTCGAAATTATCTGTGTATACGAAATTTCTTAAAAATATATCTCTCAGAGGGCAACGAAAAAAAAATGAAAAAAATTAAATAACAAATAAAAATAAATAAAAAGTAAAATAACAAATAATACCTGAACACAAAAGAATGATCGACATACCCCGGGAAACAAAAAAATATCGATACATTAAAAACTTATTTATTAACTCCAGTTTTCACGGACGTCTATAATCGAATTTATAAATTAACGTAACCAGACCAAAAAAAAAAAAAATTTTGTATATTATATCTAATTAAGGGCCACAAAAAAATTTTGATTCTGCTTCGTTCCGACGAAATTATCTGTATATACGAAATGTCTTAAAAGTACGTCTCTCAAACATCAACGAAAAAGAGTGTAAAAAATAAAGTTAAAAATGAAATTACAAATAAAAATAAATAAAAATAAACCTTAACCAAAGGGATGATTGATTCGTCCCAGGAAAAAAAGCGACACCTTAAAAACATATGTCCGACGGGAATGGATGAAAAATCTTGGACATTATGGAAGTGCGATAAGACTTATGAATACCGACCTTGACGAGCAGGTGAACGGGTTGGCTGACAGTCAACGCTTTTCCACGCCTCGCCTTTCCGCCTCCTCCGCCAAGACACTTTATCCACGGCATTCCGAACGCCAACCAGTGATTTTGTTTTTTTCTTTTATTTCTCTTCGGCTTCTCGTCACGCCGGGACTATCTCTTAATCTCTATATCTCCGCTTCTCACACTCGACAGGTCTTGTCTTCACTTTTTAAGGCGACGCAAATATCCCGACACTGCCGCTTTCCGTCCGGGCGCGTGCCGCCATTCTGTTACAATGGTAACGGTCCGTTTCCCCCCCGCTTTCTCGTGTAAACAACCGCAGCGCTTCAATTAAATCTCCACGAGGTCGTGACTGACTCCGCGCCTCTCGTCCGAAGAAAAAAAAATCGTCCGGCTTCCTCCTTGACTTCCGTTCACCAGATCGTGAAGAAGATTGATTAAATTATTTTTATTATCGAATACATTCGATAATTTTTATTTAATTCGAATTTTAATTCGCATTCGATAGTTTTGATTTAATTTTTTACGAAATAAAATATCATCCGTCCTCCGACTCTTGTGTTCTGTACACCGAATCGTGAGGAAAATTGATTAAATGATTTTTATTACCGAATAAATTTGACAGTTTTTATTTAATTCGGATACGGTAATTTTTTTTTTGATATTCGAATACGGTAATTTGATTTTTTATTAAAGAAATAATGTCTCTTTTTCGCCTCTTGTTTTCCTCGAGAAAACAATTTATTAAATGATTTTTATTGTCGAATCAATTCGACAGTTTTTATTTAATTCGGATACGGTGATTTTTATTTGATTTTTTTATTACAGAAATATCGTCCCTTGTTCGCCTCTTGTTTTCCGTACACCGAGTCGCGAAAAAATTGATTAAATGACTTTTTTTATTATCGTGTTTTCGGTGCTTTAAATGTATTACTTTTAAATTTCTTTTTCGTCCACCAAAGAGTAATCAGCTGCAGGAGTGCAGAAGCGTGGCTCGCGTCGACGTGCCGTTCGATAAGGCCAACGATCGCTAATTAATTAATTGAGTAGAAAACGAAGCTCGACGGGGCGATCGCACGAGCGGCGTCGGCAGCCTGAGAGAGCATCGACAAACGGCAGCGGCAACAGCACCGGCAACCTTAGCGGTAGCTGCACTTCACTTCTTATTCTCGCTCCTTATCTCCTTTCTTCTCACTTGTACAGCGCCTTTCTCCCCCTCTCCACGTTATTAATGTTCCATCGATAAACGCGATACGTTTCAATCGTATGCAAGGGACGAACCCGGAGCATATATTGTGTGTATATATATATATACACACCTTGCACCAATGTCGCTCGAACTAAAGAGTTACGACGAGCGGGTCTGCGAGAGATTAAACATCCAAAGCAAGACCGAATATCCTGTCTCGATATTTTCGTCGTATTTATTATAGATATTATAGTATTTATAGTACAGTAGCCAACTTCCGGTTTTCGGGTCGGATTCGATTTTTTTTGTCGTTCGATTTATTATTATTATTATTATTATCTTTGTTGTTGTTATTATTATTGTTGTATTTTTTTCTTTTTTTTCGAGCGAAAACTCGTCGTCACGGATGTGTTTGTGAAAAATTGAAAAAACATTCGCGTGATACTTTGTAAGTGCGGTTAATTGGTAGCTGCGACGATGACAGTGTTGAAAAATTTGTCATCGACGATGACACGGATTTTGTGAGGTGGATTGGTGAGAAACAAAAAAAATAAAGTGTATCTAAAGAAGCAACGTGAGTGCGTCGATGAGGCCACGAGGGTAACCCCGTCAACTCGATTTTTCCGAGCGTCCACGTTATACTCGACCAGCTCGCCCCGCGGTCTGCCGTCGACTGACAGAAACTACCGGCCGGGGGACCCCGAAGAGCAGCGGCCGTGCCTCCGTCCGGATGGAAGAACTCTCCGCGGCCGCTGCCGCTGCTAGTGTTGTTGTGGCGCGTCGCGGCAGAGACCAACCATCCGCGACGCCCGCTCCGAACGTACGCGTATATAGTTGCATGAATATTTACTCTAGCGTGTATTCCGACGGAGTCGCGGTACTTCGGGCAACTCTAGACGGCTATTTTTCACTGTTCAAGGAACTAAAGAGAGCTCTTCTGATTTATTTTAAAAAGACTCGTAAAAGGGACAGGGAACGTCCAAATATCACGGAAAAACAGAATTCGTTGGAACAGCAAGAATTTTGTCACTCGTTTTTTTGATGACGTAACAATAAATTATTAACGACGAATTATTATTATTATTATTTTTTTTTTTTAATTAGGACTATTTTTCTCCGTGCAATGTAGACATTTTGCTATTGCGAAGTTAAAGAGTATGCGAGAGTTTCAGTGTTGGGCAGTGAATTGTTAGAAGTCCGAGGTTCATTGCGGAGTCAACTTTTCATTAACCTCTTCGCTGTCAGAAGCCCCTATAGGGGCCCGAACGTATAGGGAAATGCGTTTCTCTGACAGTGAAGGAGTTAAATAATACTTTTCTGGTATTCAGCATTTTTTTAATTTCATGCGAGCGTATCTTGTTAACATGAACGTGAAATTGGATATTCAATGCATTAATAAAAAGCATACTTGCATGAATATTTACTCCACCGTACACTCCGGTGGAGTCGCAGTACTTCGGGCAGCTCTAGACGGCTATTTTTCACTGTTCAAGGAACGGAAGAGAGCTCTTCTGATTTATTTAAAAAAGACTCGTAAATGGGACAGGGAACGGCCGAATATCACTGAGAAATAGAATTTGTTAGGACAGCAAGAATTTTGTTACTAATTCTTTGATGTCGCAGCACATTTTTTTTATGACGCAACAACAAATTATTAACTATGTACGTTTTTTTTAAGAAAAACAAGACCATTTTGCGCCGTGCGAAATCGATATTTTACTACTGCGAAATTAAAGAGTTGCGACGTAGTTTCAGGTTTGGTTAGTCAATTGTTAAAAATCCGAAGGTCAATGCGCTGTAAACTTTCCATTAAATAAAATAGTTTCCCGTTATTCAGTTAAAAAAAAAATTGTATGTCGGCGTCTCTTGCTAGCATGGACGTTTCGTTAGATATTCAATGCTTTAAGAAAAAGAATATATGTATATATGTATATATAAATTTTGTTTCCAGTAGTCAACTTGAAGGGTTATTTATTGTTTGCAAACTACAAATCGACTGCAGCGCGATATCTCCGTGAAACTTTCGCTCTTTATTCCGTGTATCTCGTACTCGGCCGTAACTACGGTTATGTCACCACAATTATTAGCAAAAAAAAGATTTCCCGCCTTGCGTAATTTTGCCATAACTTTGCCGACGGAAATTTGAACACGCGACGTAAATCAGTGATTTTTTTCATTCATTTGTGAAACGGTACAAAGGAAAACGTCAAACATTGTGTAATACCGTCGGTTCAAAGACCAAAAGTATATTTCGAAAAGTGCACCAGCAATTACGTTTCACTCTGTGCGATATGGTTTTACGTGTTCTCAAAACCTCGGTGAAGAGTTGACCCCATTTCTTTTTTTGTATTTTTTTTTTAATCGTAATATGACCTATGCATAACTGCCTAAAGTGTGCACTGCACAGTCCGAGCTACGCTCCGCCAGACTACCGCTGCTACCGAGTGTAGTTATCCTCGAGTTTTTTTTTTCCAGTCCGTACGAAACGACTTGCTAATTAGGTTTACACAGCACTGCGAATCCCGGAGCAAACGAGTGTGTAACTTTCATTGCTGTGTATAACACCAGAGCTGAATTTCCAACTCTGATGCTGCATTACTGTCTCGTCCATTTTAAAACTGACAATGATTCCAAATGTGTATGAATTTTTCTTTTTACCTTTTATACCTTCAGCTTGTCCGAGTGGAGCGTAAAATTTATCGTGAATTTTTTTTTTTTTTAGCATCCAAAGTACTCTTAATTGTTCGTGCGAAACACAAGCGGAGCAGTACAGTAAATTCGCTTTCATATGCTTTCGGTGTAATATTTAAAATAAAATATATTCGAGCTGGTGTATCGAAGCTTTAGAGATTATTGGAAAGAATCTAGGCCATAACGTAATCTCGAGAATTCGTGTTTGGTCCAGTTTCGTAGTGCGGTAATACGATATATAGTAATACCTGCACAGCGAAACAGATATCGATAACGGACCAATGCAAAGCACACTGGCGACCCCGAGGCTCACCTGTATGTATCGTGTTCGATTTTTTTATTTTTTTTATTTGTATTCTTTTTTATTTACTCGCCGAGCCTTATCGGAACGATTGCACTATCGGCGCGAGGGTCCGATTTGCAAATTGACTCTAATACCGGATATGAATGGCATCGGTGAACCGCGTAGGACGACGCGATACAATGTGGGACAATTCTAACGATACGCACTATCGGAACAATAGATTCGCGCCACGGCGAGAACGTGCGCGGGGTAACGAGACCGCCGGCCACGGGACAAATAAATCCCGAGACCGGACAGGAGACAGTTTATTTATGTGGATATCCTGTTTCAATGGAGCCCCATATTATGCCTCACAATCACAACGAGTATACTAAAGTATCATTTTTATTTACACTAATAAGATAATTTTTTACGACCATGATCGCTTTGTACCTTATCTGAAATACGGCACGGTGTAAGAGGCTCAAAATATTGAAAAAGGTAGTTGTAAATGTAAATTGGACTTACAGAAAATTACTACATCTGCTACTCTCGACGTCTACCTGAAACAAAAACACGACTGCCCGTTACACTATCGTTCGGTTATTTTGTCGAAAAAACGGCGATTCCTAGTCTTTAGTTTTGTGAATAAACATTTCTGTATGGATAGCCATTATTTACAAAAATATATGTTTCATATATTAAATATACTATGCACGAAAAATAGTATACAATTAATATAAGGTAAACGGCCCAGTTTGCTCCGCTGTCCTAGTTACCGCCATTAATCGCAATTTGTACTAATAATAAATACAGTATACGTAAAATACAAACGAAATTAACGGCATGTTGAAGAGCGTTTTACTCTTGATTGATATCGCGATACGTATATTTTTTATAAAATGTTCCCTTTAACAATTAAAGATGGCGAAAACTGGGCTTAAAGGTGGTGGAAACTGGACCGCTTAACTTATGTACTTTTTTTCGCGTAGATGAAAAATACATAATTTTTTTTCATTTTTTATATTATTTTTAAGAAAATTTATTTCCTCTAGAAAAATTTGATATTGGATTCCAATCTATTTTTCGTATATACTTCTTTTCCGTGCGGTTCAACAACACCCGATCGTTGAAATTTCTGAAGCAAGATGATATTTAAAAATGACTTCGCGTTTCGGACAATGCTACAAATTCGTTCCGTGTGTAGTACAACCGCTCCGTACAGTGAGTTGCGTAAGTAATTTCTCGGCACCGTTCGGCTTAAACCGGATTTCAAAGAATTTCACAACAAACCCCCTGAGGAGACGAGCCCACGTCGGCATGATCGATAATTCAATCAATGCTAAAAATATTAATTGGTTGTTAAGCGCACCGGTATATTTCATAGTGTACCACCCGGTTGAATTTCGCCGTATCGTGCAGGGAGAGAGCGTGTCTGGCCGTCCATTCATGCCCGCCAGGGAGTTCAAACTCGCCGTTCGTTTCTTTCGCTCCATTCATTCATTTTTTTTTTCTTTCTTCGGAACACAGTTATATACCTACGTGGTATATATTACGCGTCGGCGGCGCCCTTTAATGCGCATTTCGGGTCCGCGGCCAGACGCGTGCCGTACCGTCGCACCTGGACTTCCTGCGGCGGACATCTGTGGCCTAGTCATCACCTTACTCCCAATGGTTCCTCTTCATTCGCTATGCCGTTCTCGACCTTCGTGCCTTTTGCACTTCACCATTGTCATCGTCCTCGCACAAACAATTTTTTTTTTTCATTTCCACAAAATGGATCTAGACACCAAGGGACATTTTTCTGTCACCGAATGGTATCTGGATACTTCGCATAGGGCAATACTGTCACCATGCGTAAGTAAATGATGTGTATATGATGACAACACTGTCATCGTGTGTAAGTAAATCATGTGTATGGGATGTCAACACTGTCATCGTGTGTAAGTATAAATACAGTGGTAAATTTTATTGTAATGGTACATATGTGTTTGTACGAAACGCAACTCGGTACACGGTACAAAAAGGTTTTGTGCATTTGACGAAAATTTAGTAGTAGTAGTAATAGTGAGATTATTAACAATACATAACATGTAAGAGTTTTTTTAATACCTAACAAACTTATGTCTTTTCACCGATGTTGCATTTTGCCAATTGGCCATCGACCGCAATCCTTCAGACAACGAAAATTTATTGTCCTCTTGTCTTTACAATTTTTGATTGTCAATGAATTATATTTAGAACTAAAAATAAGTCCATAATTGCAAAGAAAATAAATTAGTCGATGTTCGTGGACGAGAAATGTTAATTATTAAACGTACACATTTTTTGCTGTGTAATATAAATTAAATGTAATACAACTCAGAATACGTGGTAGCATATAAATAAGCATGGTAGCAAAATATTTAGAATATTAAATTGCTGAATCATTAATATATCTCTCTTTCGGTGTACCGGGATAGCGCTCGGGAAACGTTACGTGCTATTTTATATCATCACTCATTATAATTGTTGCTCATTCCTAGCAAGTTCGTGATAGTGTGACTAATTCTACGGCTCTTAATCATGGGTATAGACTGCAGGGATTTAGTTACAGTTTCGCGAGCAAGCGTAATCTGCAGTAGATAGTCGCTTAAGCATAAAATTATTCTTTTTTTCATCATGAATCAATTCAATGCTAATTAATATTCATAAAAGAATGAAAGAAATAATAAAATAAATTTCTAAACGATTCCTCGATAAAAACAGGTATTCCGAAAATTGACCTCATCGTTGCGAAACCAATCGTACGGATGGTTGTGTCCCGATCCTATCGAAGAGCCTCGATCTCGATTCGACGACTTATGCAAAGTTTTATTCCACGAAAAGGCTTCTCTCGCGAAGAGATTTAATTTTTATGCAGAAAAAAAACACGTAAATAAAGAATAAAATAAATTTCTAAACAATTCATCAAAAGAAACCGGTATCTCAAAATTTAGCCTCGTCGTTGCGAAACGAATTGTACGCATGGATGGGTCCCGTCTCGATCGAAGAGCCTCGATCTCGATTCGACGACTTATGCAAAATTTCGTTCCACGAAAAGGCTTCTCCCGCGGGTATAATTAATTTTCATAAAAAAAAAAAAAATCATTAAATGAAGACTAAAATAAATATCTAAACAATTCCTCAAAATAAACAGGTATCCCGAAAAATTGTCCTGTAAAGAATTGTGCGGAAGGATGTCCGGATAGATGGAATTACGCTGTCCCGATTTGATCGAAGCGCCTTAATCTCGATTCGACAACTTATGCAGAGTTGCATTCCACTAAAAGGCTTCATTCACAGAGAGAATTAATTTCTATATAAAATTATATATATTAAAAAAACAAGTAAATAAAGAATAAAATAAATTTCTAAACAATTCATCAAAAGAAACCGGTATCTCAAAACTTTGCTGCGTCGTTGCGAAACGAACTGTACGGATGGTCCCGACTCAATCTCGATTCGTCGGCTTATGCAAAATTTCGTTCCACGAAAACACTTTTCTCTCGGATATAACTGATATTGATAAAAAAAACCAAGTAAATAAAGAATATAATAAATTTCTAGCTGATTCCTAAAAAAAAAAAAAAAACAGATATCCCGAAAATTTGCCTCGTCGTTGCGAAAATAATCGTACGGATGAATGTCCGGATAGATGGAATTGCGCTGTCGCGACTAAATCGAAGAGCCTCGATCTCGATTCGACGACTTATGCAAAGTTTCGTTCCACGAGAAGGCTTCTTCTTGGGGACATTGAATCAAAGCGATTCTCATACCATCGTTCTCCTAATACAAACTACGAGCTCGGATACGAGTAATGCATACGAAGCGTTCTTCACGATCCGTAATAATACGGGACGTAGAAGTACGTGCCGCCGAACAAAGCACGGTATATACTCTCCAGCGTGATGTTCTCTCATGGACTGCAGAGGCCCTCCGTCTCTCTAAACTTGGGCATTCGTGTCGCCGGGGTTATATTCCGCGGCTCGCGGAGAACGGAGCAGCACACGCTCGCGTTATTAACGACTCCGAATGGCAGCGGCTGTTAAAACGTATCGAGAAATCGGATCGTCCGTATGTCATTCTCCTTTCCTTGGCGACGCGACCCGCGGGGCGACGAGCGGCGCGGCCCGACCGCGGAGGATCGCGCGGCTTTATCGCCACATCGCAATAACCACTTTTTGTGTCCGTTCGACAGCAAGCGTTGCATGTTGCTCCACATAATATTCTCTATAAAGCGACGAAGATTGTTGTACATCGGTCCGGTCGGAGTATGATAAAGCGGCCCCTTGGAAATCTCTCGACGTGGCGAGACACTCGAATCGGGCGCATCAACGCATAGAAAAAAAATATGTATTGGGACAACGACCACAACTTTGTTGCCGTAACCAATTTATTTATTTAATATAGGGATAAATTATTTTGTTGTGGCAGCAAATTTCTCCCTGTCGGAGAACATTTTTTTGGTGCCGAAACAATAATTTGTGAAATGTGAGCATTTTGTTAGAGTACTACAACCATTATTATCCGTGATCGAGCGTCTCGCAGATTTCGTTGAAAAAGACCAAAAAAATAGTTTTCGACATGAAAAAATACATTGACTTCCCGCCGCCAGCATTTTTTTCGAGTTTGATTTAACCCAATATTGCAAGACCCTTTTGTCATGCTGTTTTCGGATTTTTCATCAAACGTGTGATTATTCTCGAAAAACAATTCTGAAACTTCGTCAAGTATCCTGTTTTGAGGATTTTTTTCGACCCGCAGAAAATTACTGGAATCTCGGCATTTTTTTTATCGGGATTTAGGAAGAACGGAATGACTTTTTTTTTGATTGACATCAATTCCGGTTCTCCAGTTTCCATATTCTTACGAAAAATAAAAATCTCTGTGCAGATCCGCAGAAAGAAGTTTTTTTTTATTTTAACCGTTACGACCTCGAATTTCGAGATCTTTCACTACCATTGTCCTGCGGGAAAAAAATCTCGATATACTTCCGCACGAAAATTCTACCTCCGGTTTCTGATAGCCGTGCTGCTCATAGTTCACCTAGCACCGGAAGTAAACGGTTCCGACGTGAAGGGGTGAGGCCACAAACGACATTAATATACCGTTCGACTAGCACGCATCCTAAATAGGCGAGAAACTAAACACACACACGGACACAAACAAACGCTCTATCGCCGCAAAAACGTTCATGCAACGGCATACGTACGTTGAACTCTAGTTCGACGCATACATTTTTTTAATTTTTTACATTCGATGAACGAGTAACCCATAACTCTATTCTCGCGGTAGGAATACCGTTGCGGAAGGCATCGCAGCGCTCAAAGGCTCTCTCGAAAGAATGTGAAACGTATCGGGCTTAGAATGCGACCGTAGGAAAATGAATTCGCTTTCTCGCGAGAATGCAAATGCGCGAGCGGCCTCCCGCGAATGTTGAGCGCCGCTATCGATGCGTTTTAATATTCACGCGCGAAACTCGCTCGAACTTAAACGAGCGATCGTTCTTCGATAATTTTTTTCTTCTTACGCTATCGAGAAAATGGTAATTCTTCCTTCGTCGCGAGTAAAAAAAATGTATTCGCGGGTGTGTGTATGAGGAGCGATCTGTCAGGCGATAAATCGGTGTTTGCCCGGTACGATCATGACCGATCGACAATTATTGTGATAATTGGCAACGATTTTAGGGTGCACCGACCGTCGACGGTGTACAATCATCCACGCAGATTTTCCATAATTCCGATTATAGCCGACCGGCGAAGCGCGCACTCGAGTCATCAATCCACATTACAAATACAGTAGAACCCCGTTTATCCGAGGTAATGCCCCATGTACGGTGATCGGATGTGGCCAATGGTTGGGCGAAGGTACCGATGTTGCTAACATTGGCATGCGGGCTTGGTCCAATTATCGAGGGAGCCTTGGATGATAACTACTTGCCAATATTGGCACCCAACATTGGCCAAGGTCGATCAAGAGGATCGACCGAAAATTTTGGTTGTCAATGTCGGCCCTCTATAGGTTATATATATTATTATATATATACGGTGAGAGTGGTTTAAAAGGAATACTTTTTTTATATTGTAACAGTTGGAATATCCCTTTTTTATACTGCGTATGTCAGCACGAGATTATATTTTATATATTTTCTCCTGCGAGAATTCTCAAAACGATCATACTCAGTCAATGTATTGGCAATAAATATTGAACAGAGCTGGGCAAATGCACCAAGTACTTAAAGTAAGTATTGAAGTATCAAGTACCGACTCAGTGCCCACTACTCAGAACTTTAGGAATTTAGTTCTACCAGTACCCAATACGTCGGTACTCAAGAACTATGTAGCGCTAAGTATTTCGAGTACCTGATGCTTTAATACGTACTAACGCGAAAGTTAAAAAGGGTGTCATTTCGCATGCTCTTATATTGACGCTTTCGCCTGTGAAAAACAACCTGGGTTAGCGCCATCTAGCAGCGAAAGCCGATGATCGATGGTCCAATGTTGGCGTCCCGTCAGCAAACCAATGATTGGCGACTCGATATTCGGTCGAACATTGGCCTGAAATTGGCAAGCCGATGGTTCGTGAGATCATGCATCAACAGACCAACGGGTGGCGAATCGGTATTCGGCTAAACATAGGCCTAAAATCAATGTTTGGTGAGTTCATACTCGGCCAAACACTGGCCTCAAATCGACAAACCAACAATTATCGAGTGAATACTTGACCAAGCATTGGCCGCCAATTGTCAAACCAACCAATGGCGAGCAAATTCTTGGCCAACCATTGGCCGAGCGTTGGGGATTCGACAAACGCCACTCCAACACTAGCCCGACCATCGGCCGCGTTTGTTCCATCGGCAAAACCTATATGGGATGTGGGGAGAGCGTACGTCGGATAAGTGAAATATCGGATAATACGGATAACCTACATACTCAGTGCGCAAGCCTTGTTGCTTTATCCGAGTTTTCGGATAAAGCGGAGAGCTCGGATCATTGGGTGCCCGGATAACGCGGAGCCTCGGTTAATCGAAGGTCGGTTAAGCGAGGTTCTACTGTAGGTGCAGAAGATTTCTGTCCCACGCCGATTATTAAATTTACAGGAAACCGTCGATGACTCGGGCATAGTTACGGAGAATCGTAATTTTGCACGATATCGTGTGTTTGTGTGTACGTGTCCGAAGGATCTCTACGCCCGCCTATAAATAACGTTTGATTCACCACGGGACGAAACACTGATTTATATTCGCATTACCATTCAAAGCGTTTAGGCTGCCACTGCTGCTGCTGCATGGTCAGCTGTTGAATTCATTACACACGTATACAGAGCTATTCAGAATTCATATCAAAACCCTTTACCGAGTCGTAGCTGGCGAAACCCAAATTAAAAAGCAAAAATAATAGTTACACGGTTTAAAAGGTTTGTCCATTGAAGAAATATTTATCATTCACATACGTCTAAATTTGTTTCCCGTCAGTTTTACAATTATTTTCGTTAAAAAAACAGTCGACAACAGACATTATGAAATTAACAAGAAAATTAATTGTGGGCCTGTGTCGACAATAAATATGTGTTAAATGTAGAAACGATTTTGACTGCACAGTAAATTGCTTGAAATTTGGGAATACTATTTTTTTATCCTCATATTCATCCGTGCGTAGCTTTGCCGAAAATAAATATATCCTGGTTTGTTTGTAGTGAAATCGATACGTCTGACTGTAGACTGCACGGCTGTCGAGCTCCGACGACGATTTAATAAATGACGTAAAAATTATAGGCTTCGGAAGTTAAAACGCTTCGAATTAAAAAATCTTCGATTTTATAATTGATCTCGAAGATGGATGTTAATTGTGAATCATCCTCTACGTACGGTATGTATAATAGTTGGCGCTCACAGAAGCTGGCAAGGTACCGTAATTATCATTATATTCATAATCGGTTGCGCATCGATAATTTATTTGCTTCCCCCTTTCATCCGACGATCATACACAAAATTAGCCGATGAGTCGATGTTAAGAATGATTATTCACCGACGTTCAAAGGCTTCGGAAGATGTCGGGCGTTAGTGTCTTTTGAATGAGATTCGAGCTGGCCCCGTGCTGCGCGACGGGCTGCCCTCCCTGGCAGATGGTCCCTTTTAAAGTCATTATCGTTATTGTTTGTGCGTGCCGCGAACGGTCCGGACCGTCGCAAAAGCAGGAGGGCTCCCTCGATTTCTCTCTCTCTGCGGTTTTATGTGCCGTCGTGGCAAGACAGGAAGAGGACCAGCGAGAAGACCCTTCACGAATCGGCAGCAAAACAAATTGCCCAATGACACGACACTCGGTCTGACTCACCGGGAGAGTACTGAAAGTCATTTTGTACCTATCCGGGATACCTCCGACACGCTCACCGCGACGTCTCGCCAAAAAGGCTGTTAAAAATTTTCAATAAAATCAGTTTTTTTTATTTTATAGCAAATTTTTCTTAACACGATAAAATATCAAATTTATGGGATAAATCAATGCAATTTATAAAGATAATGGTAAATTGATTACAATATATATATGTATTAAAAAAATTACATTATCTTTAATTATATCAAACATTAATATTAAATATTACTGCAATGAAAAGGCCCTTAAGAAAATAAAAACCGCTGAAACCAGTGCCATCTGGAGTCTAACAAGAATAAGACACCCTAATAACCCGCGTAACTCCTATATAAAGCAACTAACATAATTCCCCGAACAACAAGAACACAACAATTCAATAAACGATTCGCATTGAATCGGCTAGCAAACATCCAACAGCTATACTTATAGCCTGCATAAAACACCACCCGAAGACACAAACATCCAACACACACTACATATGTAAACATCGAACCGGAATGTTGAACGAAGAAGAATAAAAGTGTATACACGATTTCAACGCAAAAAATTGCAGTCACATCTCAGGCCAATTAAAAGAAAGCCCGGGGCTGAAGGACTTGATCGACGGCCCGTTGACATTATGTGGATGCAATTATAAATCTATACATGTATAAATGTTTAAAAACTGTAACGGTCGTTAATTCATCTTATGTATTGTCAATAAAAACACACTTACTACTCCTATTAAATATTAATGCTGAATATTTCTACATAAAAAATATATAACATAGGGTAAAAGTGGGGAATACGACCCGGTCCATGTATAATTGGTTTACGTGCTAATCGTGGGCCACATTCACCACTTTTACCCTATATAACATTTACATTGTTAATAAATAATGTAATAGTTGATTTTTTTAATTTTTATTTGAGCGAGTCGTTGCAATTAGGAAGTGCAATTTCCTCCCGTGCCCATAGGCTTTCCAGGAAAACTAAGGCGCCCTACCCTGTCGATGCACCGTCGACAGTGCTGCTGGTACGAGCTCGGCTGATATTCGATTTGCTTGTAGCAGCGGCGGCGTTTGTTACAACCCCGGGGGGACGCCGCTGTTCGGCAGTTATTCGACTACTCTCTGACGCTCTGGCTTTGTCCATTCCGGAAACGTTTCGTCACTCTCTCTTTTTCTCTCTTTCTCTCTCTCTCTCTCTCTCTCTCATCACTCGCAATTATCTACGCCGTTTTCAGTCAACCGTGAAAGAGAGCAAAATAAAAAAAGTTCCATCCAATTGTGTACTCGCAAACTACAATTGCAGCTTTCTCTGAATAAAAATCTATCTGTTGTCACTGCAGCCAGTAATTACGGCATTTCCGTCAGCTCGAATTTGAGCTGTGTTCCCTCACAAAAAAAGCATCGCTGGAGCGAAATTTAAAAAATTTAATTCACCTCCGGATAAAGTACCTGTTATATTCCAGCCGGAAGATGGATGGTTCTCTGGTGCGCAGTTATTTTGGCTGGTGCAGAAGTAAAAACTATTCTTTATTATATCCAAAAAAACATTTAAAAAAGTCTCGGAAATATCAAACGATATTTTTTGTCGTTTCATTCTTGCTGTGATGAGCTATTGCACGAAGCAAAAAACCAGGAGCTATTCGTGATGAAGTTTAGCCACACCGTAAATAAAAAAAGGAAAAACATTTATTTCGGCAATTGCCTTGTCTGGCTTGATTTTGGGCCAGAACTGACATCGGATTCGTGGTCAACCGAAAGAAATACATCGTATTGCGTGGTCCGGAATGTATTCTGAACCCTGTAACGACACGAAAAACAAGAATGCTAAAAAAATGCGGAAATCAATTAAACGTTCGTTCCAATAATCGCCGTATAGTATGACGTCTATTCGAAAGAACGCTTTCTTTGGTATGAGGGTACCATTTACTATTTAATTACATTTTTCGTACCTGGGACATATATTATAAAGACTATTTGAAATGCGTTCACGGAGGAAAATAGTTCTGTTTCTCTAACAAAATGTAGATCTTTAATACACGGAGAGAAAAATATATTAATTATCACCAGATTCGCATAGTAATTTGAGGACGAAGTGGAAAAATTACGTTTTTAACCAGACGCATCTCGAATTTCGATATGCATTGACCGCTGTATCATTTACGGCATATCGTAATTATTCCCACACTTTGCGCCCACAAATGTTTCAAATTGTTCTCTAGACGCATATAAAATGCCGCAAGTTAGTTTCGTATAAACGACTAAGAGTTCAGCGATAGATTACACACGCTTCATAACTTCTTGCTATATGCGATTTAATAACGATACGGCTATGGAGTAGACTAAACATCGGAAAAAGCATAGAGTTGCGCGGACAATATATAGGTATCGTTACTTTGTAGCAATGTGCGAACTGTACTATACCCAGTATAGTGCCACACGCTCAACGGTTGGGCTGTCGAGCTCCAACAGTTGAGCGATTTTTCCCAGACGATTTTGCGTGAGTTACCAGTCGGTATGAAGATTTCATTTTCGACTGCGACGAAGGTCCCGAGCAAAACAAAAGAAACCGTCAGTCGCTTGAACGCGCACCGACCGTAAAGTTGTGCCCGTTGTTGTCGGAGTTCGTGTTCGATTTATAGTGTACGCACGTAAGTATTTATCTTAATATTATATAGTTCTTAGAAACATTCATGCATGCTTCCCCGTTCACACCAGCTTTTTTATATGGTGAACCATGAAGTCACTTTTCTTTTGTGGTCGACGTATTTATTCAATGTTTTGCCAAAACCTATAAGACGCCACAGCGTGAAATCTCTCGCTTACGTTAGGCCGCAACGTGACCGTATTTTCGGAAGGTCGTCAAAATTCGTGTCCTAAATTGCTTTATGTAGATAAATAATGCGTAACGTACACCCAGAAAAATAATTTATTTGGCGGGCGCCCGCAAATACATATTTATTTAAACCAAATAAATATTTAATGCGGGGCGCCTGTCAAATACATTATTTTTCTACGTGTACAATACGCGTAATAATATAACTCGTAAATCTTGTGATGTAGGATTAAATATATCATTCTATTTTATATAATAAAAACTTTCAGTGGACCGAAGTGCGGTATTATTCGGAGATCGCCTCAACAATCACTTACATAAATAAAGGAAGTGACGGTTGTTTTTATATAAATAAGCGTTGGATCTGATACTTATAACATTCGAACAGTGTATCAGGTAATTTGAATAAATAAATCATATAGGAGAATAAAAAGTTTATATGAGTATTATTTCTTGCGAATATAGACTGATATTATTATTATTATTAACAATAATAATAATATTGTTTAATATCAAATTATTATTATTATTATTTTCGCGTATTTGTATGAAGCGTATGGTGTTCATATGTATACAATGTATAGTATAATACTCATACGTTACCCATTAAATACCAAACCGGATTGCTGTTCAGCACAAAAGAGTCTGAGAACGATTCCTCAACTGTGGAGATAGCATCACGCAACTGAATAGTTTTGTCAACTTATCAGTTACCCACTCATCACCAAACTGTGTTGCCGTTCAACACAAAAAAGTCTGGGAATGATTCCTCAACTGTGGCGGCAGCATAACACGACTGTATAGTAGTGTTGGATTATTTGGTTGTGCCAGACGGTATAGGAAAATCTACCAGATTTCCGATATGTCCCGCGATTGCTATACCGTCTGGAGATTATTCCCAAACTATTTTAGATTATTTTACTATATTTTTCTCTCCGTGTAATTTATTGTTGTGCCAGCCAAAAAAAATGTTGTTGCTACAGCACAATATTTTCTGCCACAGCAAAATATTTTGTTGTCTATTCTATTTCGTTGTCACAGCAAAATGTTTGGATGTTTGTAGGTAAATGAGTTATGGTAACAAAATTGTTGTTGTCCCAACAATTTTTTTTCTCCGCGTTTGATTGGTTTTAGTACATTTTCTTCCCCCTTAATCATTCACAAAACATTTGGCATCGCGCGTATGTCGCCGGTACACAGTAAAATAGGTACCAACGTTTCTTGTCCACAAACGCACACAATTCGTTTCGTGTTAATTTTACCAAAACATCTTGTCCATTTTACAAAAATGTCTGTCAATTTTACAAATATTTTTTGTGGAATTAACAAGAAAATAATTCTCGACGGTTGTGGACAAAAAAGGTTGGTTAAAGGTACAAATTCTTTTTACTGTGTACTGGTGAAATTTTCAAAATTCACTTTGTGTTATAGAGAATACTTGACAAGACGTTTAATTGATTTTGGTAGTGTTATGTTTTCGGGATCGCGGTTATGTCGCCAGTACTGGTAAAATTTTCGAAATTGACTTTAGGTTTACAAAGACCATTTGAAAAGACGTTTGACTGATTTTAGTAAATTTTTCCCCCAGTGCCCCATTCAAAAAACATTTTCCATTTTCAAAATACAGCGCAGCACGAAAAACGCAATTTACCGTAACGAACAGCAAATTATACCGATCCAATTTTTTATTTCATTCCGTTAACAAGCCATTATTCGACTCGTGGTTGACATAAAAAAAGCCCGTAAAGTTTGCAAAGCGGCACGAGATTGTTTTCATTCAGAATAATAATAACTCTCCCCGGGGGTCTCGACTCTCGGCGAACCGTTGAATACGAGTGTCAAGCCTTTCGGCGAGGGCTCGGCATTTGTCGAGAAATTAGCAATGGGGACCCCGAGGACTTTTCTCCGGTTCTCCGGTTACCTCAGTTGGAACACCGGCGCACGGTCAATGCAGCCAAGAGAGCTCCGCGAGGTACGTAACTATATTGCCTGCGTGCACGTGCATTTTTGTTTTCGAGTGCAAAAGTACTCCTGGCCCACACGAATGCCGGGTAATAAGCTCGAGAGTGCGAGAAACCCAACGTTTTGGTACGCAGAACATAAAACTCGGTAACGATTGGCATTCGAGTTATATTTATTCGCACGCTATATATATCGACTGCTAAAAGGTAAAAGGGCGTGTCTCCCGTGTTCAAGCATGCAGATTACGTCCTGTTGATTCTTAGCAGTCCATATTTTTCTGTCCAACGTATTACCCATGCCATTCACCGTGAGCTGCCTGTCGAGTCAACTCGCACTCGAATAATGTGTGAAAAAAAAATCTTCCCGCAATCAATATCTCCGATCTCGAGAGTAATTTAAACCTCGTCCAAACCTCGGGCGAGAAATTCCTCGTTCGTTATTGTACGAGACATTTGTCGCTCCCGAGATTTTGTCCGATAAAATCGGCACCGAGAAATTGCTTCAAAGAATTCTATGAACTGCCCGCTATGCGGTCTGACGAAGAGATTAAAAAAACAATCGAGATCACAGTAGAGACTCTTATTTGAATTAAAAAAAAAGAAAAAGTGCCTCATAGTTTCGATCGCTCCGCCAAAAGTAGGCTAATACCGTTTGAATTAAAAGTCTCACGTGCCACCCCGAGCAGTTGTGAATGCGAGGGACAAACTCTTTTGTATACGAGCTGCAAATTAACATATGTCGTGTGTACGCCAGTTAACGATTGTCATTCACGACGCGGCCTCGAGCCAATGTCCTGATATACGAAATCGTCGCTTCGCGACATTATAACGTTTTCCATAAGCGTTTTCAAATTAAAAAACATTTCGTGTTCGCATTAAACGAATTCGGTATTGGCGCTTGTGAGAAAAAATAATCAAAATTCAGACCATTCAATTCCTGTTGTTGTGAATTTTTATGGTCGGGCGTTGAGTAAGCGCTCGAAATAAAAAAACGCTCGTGGTGTCGATTGAAGCTATCCGGGGATAATAACGTGATTCGAGAGCCTCAATCTCCGGTTGTCACGCAGCGCCATCTGCAGACCGGCGAAAGAAACAGCACGAGCGGAGCCGGTCAGGTCGGTCGCTTCGCTTCCAGCGTAAAAACATTCGAAATGCTGCTTCGATAATACTACGACATATTTTCTGTCTGCATTGACCATCTAACCAACAACACAAAATGTATCAAAGAAAAAAACTCGTTTACTTTTAAACAGTTACGATTTTAGCTTTACGTCAAGATATTTTGATATTTTCCTAGCTCTCGATTATGGCATTCTTTCAATTATTGCTGAAGGCGAGGAAGCTTGAAAAAGCCAGACTAGTGTATCAGGACGAGAAGCTTCGGTCTATAGAAATATCCAAAGGTGCCAAAGTGCACTACACACTTGCTCAGAAGATAAGACGCAAGAAAATAATGTGCGGCATTTTTTCATTTTGTATAAAATATTTTATAATTTTTTTATATCTGGAGAATTTTTTTTTAATAGCTATGATTTTTGTTCCAGATTTAAGCGGAAAATTCGAGACTGTTTATCGAGGGTGACTTCCTGCCCGGAAGACTCGTGGTTCCACAGGAAAGCGGTGCTTCTGAGGACCGAGGGAACTTTCGAGAATTTCATACTGAAGAGCGTAATGGGATTTGTGGGCGGAATCTTCCTTACCTACATGTTCTTCATGTTCTTCGTATTCCAATTGAATTTCGCACTATCCTCAGCGACGTTGCTGTGCTCACTATTCGGAATAATACTGACTATCGGCCTTGCGTTCTCTTATCGCGTTAGGTAACCGCTCTGTTGCGATACATTTACTGTTCGTTTAATACCGAGTCGACGATTTCGATTAAAATATGTTTTTCCCATCGCAGATGCGTCGTCTTCCTGTTGTTGCCGCAATTCTTCTCGAAGCGGGGCCGACAAGCCCTCATGGCGTACGCCTTCATACTGGCACTTACCGGACCCGCGAAAAATACTCTGCACAATACCGGAGTTCTCTCCGAATCTTTGGCCTGCGGACAGGTACTCGATTAATATAAATGAAAAAAAGTAGCTCGCGAGGGTGGGGCAAAATGGACAACTGCGGCAAAACGGAATATTCTTACGAATGTTTTGCGGAACTTAAAAACCGTCCCGTTTCTATGGAGGTTACGAGACCATTTCGCTACGCTGACGACATAGAAAACTAAATAACTACATAGATACTAACTCATTAATAACTAAATAAATACCTAAATCTAATTTAGTTTGATTACTTCATTAGGAATCTCTAATCAAAATATTTAGTCATTCTTGGCGTTTCCACGATTAAATTAAGAGAATCACTGCTGTTTTGTAAATTGGTGAGATACTTATTTAATGAAAAATTCATCTGTTATTCAGGAACAACTTAAGGACGCTGTGAGATCAATCGTCGATCTTGTAAAGCAGCCATTTTACGCCCTGCGAGATGCAATATCGAAAGTTCTAAAAACTATTAAAGTTGTCGTGAAGAGAATAAAACAAGCACTGCTGGCGATAAAGCGAATGGTTCTGAGTATTCGTAAGTCCGTATAGGGGAGAGCAGGGCAAAACGGACCTATGTACTACGTCCATTTCAGATGACACTTTTTTTTCTTGTATCCCCCGAAGAAATTAACAAAAATTGGTTCGTTTTGCCCCGTTCTACTCTCCATGTCTAGATCAGATCTACAACCATTGATTTTATTCATCTTGATTTCGAACGCATAGTTCGAGTAGTAAAAGCGGTATTCCAGTGGCTCGGCAGCGTGATAAATATTTGCAACAAGAAATTGGGCACTCCTTTCGAGCGTTGCCAGCGCGCTTTCGACGGTGCGGTTTCCGACTGTTACGCCAAGCTCGGACCAATTTTCGGAACCGTCTGCAACTTGGCTTACGTAGCCGGAGCACTTTGCTACATCGTCAAACCTTTGGATTTCATTTGCGTCCTGGTGTCCTTCTTATCGGACGCCATCGTCGGTGCTGTCCGAAAAAGTACCAAATTTTCGAAATCTTAAAACCTTCATCTTACATTAGAAATTTTTTAACATTACCTTTTCCCGTTCCTGTTGTGTCCTGTGTTCGGCAGAGATAAAAAAATTCACGAAACACATGAAAGCCATGTTCTACGTGAAGGTTAAATTCGAGCACTCGTTTCACTTCGAGACCAACAAGAGTCGGAGCCTCGAGGACATATCGACGGGAATCGTTACGGAAATAAGATCGAGAACCGACAGATTTTTAACAGTTTTCGACTGGATGAGCTTCGCCACGAGTTTCTTCGTTCTCTTCATGCTCCTCAGGTGGCTTGCGCGATTATTCTGAGACAGCGGGGCAAAACGGACCGGTGTCCCTCATTCGCGATGAGACTTTCTTGTCTTACGTACAGTGAACATTTTTCAACGCCCGTCCATTTTGCCCCACACGGAGAAAAATCGTGTTATTACTCTAACAAAATGTGGATCGTTAATAATTTATTGTTGCGGCTGTAAAAAATTTGCTGCTGGCGTGAAAAATTCCCTGCTACAGCAAAATCGTTCATTGCCCCTATAGAAGTAAATAAGTTACAGTAGAACCCCGGTTAACCAGGATGCTCGGGACCAGAGTCCTCGGATAATCGAAATCCCGGTTAATCCTAACTAGACAGCTAAAGTAAAAAAAAATATAAGTCAATAATGGCTAATAATACAACTTTATTTTGGCTAACTACAATGACATTTGGTACAAGTTGCACTGAATTGTTAAATAGTGTAAACTGGAATGTAAAGCTTTGGATTTTTTTTTCATTAATAGTACGTTAGCTATTCTTATTTTTTAAGTACTCAGTGACTTTGGTTTGCTCCGAGTATTAAAAAAACACCTCGGAAGACACACAGTTAATCAGACCCCGGTTAATCGGGGTTCTACTGTACTTACGGTAAGAAAGTTCTTGCATTCCCAATATTTTTTTTATCCCTACAAGATTCCGTTTCGCCCCAAAAAACGACGACAAAGAGATGTCCTGCGAACGTCATCGAGATGCTCATTTTTTTTCCTTAGAGTGATCCATTATCGTCAGAAGTGGCTTACCAACGAGCGCTTCGACAATCGATATTTGACGGAAGATTTGCGACACATTGATCTTATAAGAGCGAAAAAGGACAAGGAAACCGTCCTTCCGCTGAATCCGCGCGAGAGAAACAAGTACATTCCACTGAGCTCGTTGACTCTGATAAAAGTCGAGAAAATCAATCTGATGAAATCGGCGGTGTTTCTCTGTCTCACGACGTTCAAGCTCTGTATTCATATGATCGCCGACTACAGTCTTTACTGGGTACTCAGTACTATCAGATATCACGGTCGCTTCGAGACCAAGGTGCAGCGCACCAACGCCGTCGGCGTTTACGTGTCCGGAAACGGATACCTCGCTGAACTTTACCGAAGCATCGTGCGAGCTTTCTCACCGTTGGGCACGGAGATGGAGATGGACACTGTGCCGTGCCTTCCGGATCCGGTACCGCCCGATCTTGATAAGTATACGCAGATCGTCTCGCTCATCGTATTCTGCTGGATAATGGCGATCTTCGAGCCATACGGATTGAGACTCAGACACGTCGTAATGACTTACTACCATCCCGAACGCGCCAAACAGAGGGCTGTCTGGCTCTACAATCACATAATCAGGCAAGTCTTCAATTTAACGAACGTACGCGGTACTTACAGTTTTGTGCATTTAACTTATCAACAGATCAACTATTTATTTATTTATTTATATCACAATTTTTTTTACAATGAACTAATTTTAGGCTGAAAAAATTGTAATAATTAATGAAATAATAATTGTAAAATAATACATTTGTGGACGAAAAAATTGGTTAAATGTATAAAACTTTTTTTTACCATGTACTGCTTATACAACACATAATTTTTTTTCTTACAGAACGTCCCATATTTTGCAGTTGTCGTATAGAGGAGAAAAAAAATCTAACGATTAAAAAGTGAATGATTCAAGGAGCGGTCAATGCCAACAAAATGTACCGATATAAAAGTCCACTAATTCTTTATATTTTTTTTGTAAATAGCTGAAAATTTCAATTTAATGAGAAACAACTTTTTTCCCACTGATCAATAGAGGGTAAATGCGCTATCGGAGAAAAATACAAGTTAATAAATTTATGATAGTTTATGATAATTTATGATAATTTATGATAATTTATGATAATTTATGATAATTTATGATAATTTATGATAATTTTTGATAATTTATGATAATTTATTACATTCTCAGATCTCGTGGAACATTCCTCAAGTACGCGAGACGTCAGCTTCGTCGAAAATTCGGGATGACTAACGGAAAGGCCATCGAGCATGTTACGTTAAAAGAGCGGTTGTTTGCAATGTGCCCGATTCTCAATAAATTGTTTAGTCATAATGAAAAAGTTTGTCTTCTGTGCGGTACGCCGGAACGGGAGGGTCAGCTTCCCCATGTCAAATGTCCCACTCCCGGCTGCATCGGACTCTTCTGTACCGAGTGCTTCGCCGATCTGCAAAATTTATGCACGATATGTCGAGCTCCTGTCGATTATGGTGATTCGTCTGACATAAGCGAGGAAAAGTTAGTTGGGTGTCCATTCAATTTTTCGGTGATCCTCCGAAAAGACAACCAAACGAAAAATCTCTTCGAATCTCTGTAGAGATTCTTCGGACGACCAGCAGCCCTCGTATCGAAAACCGAAGGAAGATCCTCACTCAAAGAAGATCATAGAAGATGACACCGAAGAGACGTCGATCGAGAAAACGGCATTTACGTCGGAACCCTCAGAGGTTTCGGACGATCCGCAAAAGGATGAAGAAACTTTAATGCCAGAAAAAACTGCGCCGATAACCGACGAATTCGGCGACGATACCTCGTCGGAATACAGCCAGTGTGAGAATCATTAATTTTGTTATTAATTTTGTTATTAATTTTGTTATTAATTTTGTTATTAATTTTGTTATTAATTTTGTTATTAATTTTGTTATTAATTTTGCTATTAATTTTGTTATTAATTTTGTTATTAATTTTGTTATTAATTTTGTTATTAATTTTGTTATTAATTTTGTTATTAATTTTGTTATTCATTTTGTTATTCATTTTGTTATTAATTTTGTTATTAATTTTGTTATTAATTTTGTTATTAATTTTGTTATTCATTTTGTTATTCATTTTGATGTACGACCGACGCAGCTTATCAAGACGAAGAGCCCAGAGAAACTGATCCAGCGGCGCATCGTCGAGTTCCATACAAGGACGTCGAAGCCCAGCGTCTGCATGACGACGTTACGATTCAAGTACTCGATTATATTTATTAAACCACCGAAGCATGCCTATCGTCGCCCTCGAAGTTCTCGCGATAATACGATGTTTTTTTAATGTTTTAATTTTTTTAAAGATCTTTAACGAGCCATTGAGAGGCGATGCTACATCCGGTAGCGAGAGCCCTACCTCGTGCTTCGTCGTTCGAGCTCACAGAAGGCTCAAATCAAGATTGAAGGGGAAACATTGCTCCCGCGACAGTCGAGATTTATCCACTTCTTCATCGAGTTCGATAGCCGACACTGAGTCTTGCCCTACGGAGGAGATCGAGGAGGAAGAGGTTCTTCATATAGAGATCGAGGACGATTCGGAGGACCGAGCTATGCTGGGCGCCGGGGGAAGCAAGATATTGAGGAAGAAAGCCGGTAGAGTGAAAAAAATTGTCGATGCACTCAGCAGAGTCTCCTGGCTCAAGAAAAAAGCGGTGAGACCAATTATCTCCGATGTAACAAAGTACGGTGTGTGTCCTGTGAGAGTTATAAAGATTATGACTCACAGAGACTCACTGAAACTCACACAGAGAGTTACAGAGAGTTACAGAGACTCATATAACTCACAGGAAGTTACAGAAACTCACAGAGACTCAGAGAAACTCACAGAGACTCAGAGAAACTCACAGAGACTCAGAGAAACTCACAGACAGTTACAGAGACTCACAGAGAGTTACAGAGACTCACAAAGACTCAGAGAAACTCACAGAGAGTTACAGAGACTCACAGAACTCCGAGAAACTCACAGAGACTCAGAGAAACTCACAATGAGCAATATATTCACATATGAAAAAAAAAATATCGACTCAAGTAAAATTCGCTTGCGGGCTGCCAAAGAAAAAAATTGTTATTTCAATTCCACTTTCAACTCTTACAATTGCATGCGGGATTGAAACGATAACATGTCACCTTGGCAGTCTTGCCGTCGTTGCTTCAATATCACATGGAATTGTAAGAATTGAAAGTTGAATTGAAATGAGAATTTTATTCGTTGGCAGCCCGCAAGCAAATTTTTTTCAGTGGAGAAACTCATGAAGAGTTACAGAGTCACAGAAACTCACAGAGAGTTACAGAGTCACAGAAACTCGCAGAAAGTTACAGAGTCACAGAAACTCACAGAGAGTTGCCGAGAATTACAGAGTCACAGAAACTCACAGAGAGTTACAGAGATTTTCGGACACATATATAAACTCTTACTACCACTCGCAAATACTCACTCAGAGCCTAACCCAGCGACTTGTACAGAGCCTCACGCAGAGACTTACGCAGAGGCTCACACAAAGCCTCACACATAGATTCACATAGAAGCTTATGCAGGGACTCATACACAGATGCGTCGCGGGTTGATGGAGCGTGTGATCCAAAAAAACTCGCTAGTCATAATTCATAATAATAAAAAGAATGATATATTGACGATTTTGGAACTATAAATTCGTCTTCATCACTCGGTGCGGAAATGGCCACTTTTCCGCCCGCTTTGCGTGCGTAAAAACGCCATTTTCGCACCTTGTGAAGAAAAATTTCGTACATCCCTCGTGCGAAACACTTTTTCTAACTCGTGTGATTACAGCACTCGCCTTCGGCTCGTTCTGCAAACTCACACTCGTTAGAAAAACGTTTGTCGCCCTCATGGAGTAATGTACTATTCCACTATTTTTCGTTCAAAGGAGTCAATCAACGATCGTGAAATCGACAGTAAAAGTATGAAAACACGACGACCGTCTCTGATGAGCAAAGTGGTAAACATGCTTCAATCTACCGGGCCACCTCAACCGATTCGGACTTACAAGCGCTCGAAAAGATCCAAGAGCGATGGGGAACAGGTGCAAGATCTGTGTTCTTCATCCTCGTCGTCTGGATCATTTTCGGACGAGGAACACGACAAGCGGGCTCTCATCAGTCCGACAGACGGTTCGCGTTCGGAGCGCGCAAATAAAGGTCGGCGAAAGAAATCGAAGAAGGGAGAACGACGTCGTCGAGACTACTCGGATGATTACATATACGAGACTAGTTGGGAGTCTCATCGTCAACGTGGAGGAGCCGAAACGCCGAGAGCCGTACGTTACTCGAAAGATATTGATAAGGATCGATACTCGAGAATGGTGAATGCAATGTCGAAGGATACCAAGTACTACGAGATAAACGAGAAGAATTTGAATAAATTGTCGGACACGAAAAGTTCCTCGGAGGCCGGAAGGTCGGAGGATGCGTGGAACATTACTGGAACTAAAGATAAACAAGTAATAAGACTCAGCACCCCCCTTTTTATAACCCTGAAGATATCTGCATGTGCCCAAATTTCATCAAGTTATAATAGTTGTATTTTGCATTGTACAAACTTTGCTCGAGGAAGTTCACTTGGAGATTAAAGTTCTATAAGTGAACAATTGGTTATTGTTGCTAAAGCCGTGCACTGATAGAGACTGGCCAAAGATGAAACTTGATGTCATGCAGATATCTTCAGGGTCGTACTTTTTTGGACAAAATTAAAACGTATTTTTACATGGTAGTTCAACAAAAACTAATGAAAGAAATTCCCTGATTTTCCTGAAGCATTTAATATACCCTTAAATTTTTGAATTTTTAATTTAAAAATTTTTTTTAGTAACCAATATACTTTGTTGACAAAATAAAAAGTAAAATTAAAAATAACACAATGGCGTCAGGCATGCTAAAAACCAAAATTCATATTCACAGGGAATGAGCACGATAGAGGAGGACAGCAAAGAGCTGTCGACAACGGACAATCTCCAGTCAAATCGAAGCGAGACCGACGAGTACGTGGACGTGACAGGATTATCGAGCTCTCCTCCCGACAAGGCTCTGATCAGAAAACGTGGAACGAAGTACGTAACCGATGACGAGTGGAAGGCCGCGACATCCAGTGAACGGAAAAGGGTTATGAAACGAAGACTGGAAGGAAAATCCCGTGGTCCGGAGCTGTTCGATCCTCTGGCTGGTCTAGAAATCTACGGCGTTGAGGGCAAGAAGAAAAAGAGGCGTCGTTTCGAAGACGAAGCAAGCGAAGTGGACGATGTAGCTTTAAAATTGGAAAGTGATGTGTCCGAAGGGGAGTCGGAGAAATTGGACGAATCAAAATCCTCGGCGGAGACGGAAGCGAAGCCGGTCGAAGAGCAGCGAGATTCGACGACCGAGACTTCCGGTACGGAGACGCAGTCCTCCGGACGAAAAAGATGCCGTGAAAAAGGAGCGAGCTACGCGGAATATCGCAGACGCGCGAAGCGTCTGAGAAAGGACGAATGCAAAAGGCGGCGAAAAAGCCGAAGGCGAAGACGTCGGAAGAACGAAGAGAAACGTCGACCGATGTCCTCGCCGGATTCCGCAGATACTTCGACGCAGCATCAAACCGACCCTGGAAGATCTCGCGCATCTCAGGCTCAACCAGAAGAATGGTTACAAGAGGAGCAGAGACGATTGTGGGAGCAAATGTGCGCCAAGATGGCCGAATACTCTCATCGATTCGGTTATCCTGATAGATTCTGTCAACCCACGCCATATTTTCCGTACAGTGGTTGCGGTGTACCTATGTATGATTCCCAACACTTTCCACCTCGATTCCAGGGTCACATGTGTCCTCGGTACATATTGGTTTGATTATTGATTTGATTATTGATTTGATTATTGATTTGATTATTGATTTGATTATTGATTTGATTATTGATTTGATTATTGATTTGATTATTGATTTGATTATTGATTTGATTATTGATTTGATTATTGATTTGATTATTGATTTGATTATTGATTTGATTATTGATTTGATTATTGATTTGATTATTGATTTGATTATTGATTTGATTATTGATTTGATTATTGATTTGATTATTGATTTGATTATTGATTTGATTATTGATTTGATTATTGATTTGATTATTGATTTGATTATTGATTTGATTATTGATTTGATTATTGATTTGATTATTGATTTGATTATTGATTTGATTATTGATTTGATTATTGATTTGATTATTGATTTGATTATTGATTTGATTATTGATTTGATTATTGATTTGATTATTGATTTGATTATTGATTTGATTATTGATTTGATTATTGATTTGATTATTGATTTGATTATTGATTTGATTATTGATTTGATTATTGATTTGATTATTGATTTGATTATTGATTTGATTATTGATTTGATTATTGATTTGATTATTGATTTGATTATTGATTTGATTATTGATTTGATTATTGATTTGATTATTGATTTGATTATTGATTTGATTATTGATTTGATTATTGATTTGATTATTGATTTGATTATTGATTTGATTATTGATTTGATTATTGATTTGATTATTGATTTGATTATTGATTTGATTATTGATTTGATTATTGATTTGATTATTGATTTGATTATTGATTTGATTATTGATTTGATTATTGATTTGATTATTGATTTGATTATTGATTTGATTATTGATTTGATTATTGATTTGATTATTGATTTGATTATTGATTTGATTATTGATTTGATTATTGATTTGATTATTGATTTGATTATTGATTTGATTATTGATTTGATTATTGATTTGATTATTGATTTGATTATTGATTTGATTATTGATTTGATTATTGATTTGATTATTGATTTGATTATTTATTTGATTATTTATTTGATTATTTATTTGATTATTTATTTGATTATTTATTTGATTATTTATTTGATTATTTATTTGATTATTTATTAACTGAGGGGGAAAACTTTTTGAACAAAAGAATATATGCTGAGTACCATTGTCCATAAAAAGTGCTTTTCTGATTTCAGATTTTCACGTCCACCTCCTCAACCTTGCGGTCCCAGAGTTCTACCTCCCGTGCTGAAGAAATTTTTGCCGATCTTCCAAAGACCCGATTTGGTTAATGAATTGAAGGCGCACGACAGAGCGAGATTATTGAGGGAGAGAAATGAACGTGGCCGTAGATGCGACTGTGGTCAGATGACCAGAGATTCGGCGGGAAGATCGAGTACGAGGGATCAGAGATCGTTCAGTAGGAACATTCTTTCGAGGCCCTCGATCATCGTAAGTCGATCAATCTTATGAGATCATTGTGGAACTTTATTTGACCGCGTTGATGTATTTTTTTTAGCCTGAACGAACAGATGTCCTTCCGTATCAAGAAACAGAGAGCTTCAAGAACGTAATCGACGAGTACAGAAGAATAACGCTTCCGCGGTCGATCGAGGAAGCTTCGCGAGAAGAAGATAATGAAGAAGGTAGAATTGAGGAGGAAGCGCAGCCTCTAATTTCCATATCTAAAGTAGCTGACAAAAGTAAGGAGGTGAAGCAACTTTTTCCACCGGAGTCCAAACGAAGATCGAGCGCTGTTGCTCAAATTACCCACAAGATAGTCAATATCTTCAAGGTAAATTACAAACTCCAGAATATTTGGATCGAATAGTTTGAATGATAGGGAGAATTGAAGAGAGATAGGGTGAGTTTGCTAGTGAGTTTTTTTTTATACGACCAATGATCCAATCGATAACACCCGCGGAATACATCTAGTTAGGTTTTGAAATGCAGCTGAGCAAGCTGACTGAAATAACGGTTATCGGATAAGACCTCTTTAAAACAAAAATTGTACGCTTCGCATGCGTAAAACCGCCATTTTCGCACCGAGTGATGAAAAATTTCGTACATCCCTCGTGCGAAACACTTTTTCTAACTCGTGTGATTACAGCACTCGCCTTCGGCTCATGCTGCAAACTCACACTCGTTAGAAAAACGTTTTTCGCCCTCGTGGAGTAATGTACTATTAACGTAACAAACGAATGGCGTCGCCGCTTGCACAGTTTTTAGTATATGTGGATACAATGCGATCGCACAAAAAATGTTAAGATTGCACGTGCAAGGCTCAGTACTAGCGGTGAATCCCTATTCCGAGGTAGTCAGAAATTTTTCCAGCTATGTTTCTAGCGTTCTGGAGACATACTAAATTATAATTTTGCTAGTAAATCAACATTGCACACTATAGTTGGATCTTTCAAGAAAAGATTGGCGCGTAGTAAACCTATTTTTCAATTCCTTCCGTAAATTTAAGCAGTGGCTATTTTTCCGAGAAAATGTGTGATATAACCACTCATTTTCCGGGAGACATGGCCACTTGTTTTTCGGGGGATGTGGCCATGTCACCATGTCACCAGTTGTGGCCATGTACCCCGGATATTGCGGGTGAAATGGCCACGTTAGTGGTGGTAGGTCACTGCCCGCAATAGCAGGCGGTGGCCATATCACCCGGATATTGCCAGTGAAACTATTTTCTTTTTAGTTTGCCATCTGAAACATTTGACGGAGGGAATTACTGTCTTTCTGTAGATTATTTAGAAAACATAAAATATAGTAAGACATGTTTTGTCTATCCCGATGCTTCTCTAGGCCTAATTGACTACCATTATTACTGTGGCCATGTCACCCGTAGTGTCCGGATGAGACGGCCGATCGGAAATATTTATTTAGAGAGCTACAATTAAATGACGCATCGAAAATATCGAAAGTTCTGAGTGAATCACTTTAGTTTGAAGTTTCTAGGGTTGGTTACAACAAAAATGTTAAAGTTTGTAAAATGTTAATCCTCCAATTTTCGGTGCTTAAAAAACCATGGCCATATCACCCCGACTTAGCCTAGGGTAAAATGGGTGAATATGGACCACCTCGTTTTACGCGTAAATTTTTAATAAAAATTTACGTAAAACTTTTATCCTATCCATGCGTTTCTGGATGCACCAGATAGCAGAGCAGAACCGCATTAATGGCCATGCCCTATCGAAATCGTTTAGCGTTTTTCTACTGTTTCTTGATGTCTTGAAAAAAATTTCAGTTAACCCTCTAAAAGTATGCTGCCTCGCGTTAAAATTTGCAGCGATTCTTGCGCGCGGTGATACTTTCTAACTTTCATCAATCAATTTTTAGTCGAACAAATGGAAATCGAACAAAGCCACGGATGAGCGTGCGAAGCAAAAAATACCTCATAGTGAATCTTGGAGTGAAATGTCCGCATCGGCGACCGAGGGCAGTCCAGTAATTCAATCAGGCGAAACAACTTCCGCCGAGGAAACGACGGACAACAACGAGACCACCGGATAGAGCCGGAACCGTGCGATGCCGAATCTTATAGAGAGAAGGAAAATGAAGAGACGTCACATGACGGTCGGTCAGCCGCCACCGGTCTACAACATTTATTACACCGAGTCCGTTCCAATCCAACAAATACCGAATCACATTCAAAATTTGGCGCAATCGTTTCCGCAATTGAGCCAGCCGGGCTACTCGTCTTTCGGGCCTTGGCCCGCAAATCACCGGACCAGCCAAAATAGCTCTGAGCATTTTTTTTCCGACGAAGATCGGCGTCGATACACGTCGATGCGGTACAGTAATCAAGCTCTCCGACCCCTTGGGCCGATGCTCGATCGTCAACAAAGCTTGCCCCAAAACTTCTGCGACTATGGAGCGTCCGATCGCCAAACCAATCGTGCAGGCATAAGTGGGTCTCGCCAGAGCTGCGATCGGCCGAATCGACCCAATCAGCACATAACACTTCCGGCTCAGCCCGTCGGTTCCAGTCAAGGTTACAGCATGAAGATCGAAGTATTGGCGCAGCCTCTGAAGAGTCCGAACGTAGCCGAAAGAGCGCCATTGGAAAATCAGTTATTCACAGGAGACGATCGGGGAACAAATTACCTGAAGATCAAAGAATCGATGGGTTCGCAGAACAATGTTCCGACCGCAGAACCTTCCGACTCTTCGTCTCTCCGATCGACCGGCGAGAAAAAGCGAGTATCGCTATTACAAAAGATAAAGCGCAAAATCAATAGACGAAGATCTGGATCTATGGAATACGAGACTGAGGATAGTTCAGCGGCAAACAGTGCCCGGGAGATTCTGAGCCCAAGGCAGTTGCACGATTCGTCGACGAACGTGTGTTCCTCGATCGCCAATCCCGAAACTCCAGCTCCGAGTCTCTACGAGCCGACTGATAGTTCCAAAGTAGTGGCGGATTCGTTTCAGGAAGCTTTGAAAACTCTCGAGGACACTTTGAAGACCGCTTCGGTGCAGGAACCTTTCTCACCGACCGGAAACTCCGATTCCCACATTGAACCTTCGGCAGTGCCGTTTTTGTGCCAAAGCTGCAAGCTCAAGAGGGACAGTGATCTCGAGGATCATTCCAAGCTATCGCGTGTCCGGCATTCTACCGGAGCGCCTTCCGGTTCTCGAGCTCATCGACGGAACTCCTGCGAGCTCTGGAAAACTTTGTATCCCAAGGAGTCGTTCCAGGACAGTTCGCACGACACGAGTTACAACGCCATACGTCGGGGAGCTCGTTTCAACGATCATTCACCACCGGAAAGAGATAAACCCACGCGGTCATTGCGAAGAGGCACGAATTCTCACGGTGGGATCGACCATCACGTAGCTCAGACCGGAAGTGATCATCCTCCCGAAGGAAATCTCGCCTGTTGCGGACTCGTGATGTACGGCCAGAATGACGCGATTGTCAAGTACGATTGTGCGATCTATTGAGACAATGTTTGCCTTTATAAATGCCCGATAAATCGTACTTTCAGTCCGGTGAGGGACGAGTGCTGCTCGAGAACTATTCCTGTCTGCGGTACCGTTAGCCGAGGACTTTCGCCACGGTTGGATTCCAATTTACATTCTTAGATAATGATGATAGTGACAAATGCTGTTTATATTTTATTTACCTTCTTCCGTCATGGCGGATAACATTACGCGTGAGATTGAAATCAGAAGACGTTTTTTTCGTGTATAGATCTAAAAAAGAAGGCCTTCTTCTCGTTCAGCAATATCGTCCCACTTGATTCCGTACAGATACGAGCCAAATTTTTTGCCGCCTCCGTATTACGAGCGAGAAGTTTGTCGAACTCTCGAGCCCATGTACCGGAGGTCAAGATACGGTCGTGAAGAACATCGAGAAAGATTTTCTATCGACGAGCCACGTCGACACGATCGCCGCAGATACGAGCGTCGCTATCAAGAAAATGATTCGGAGTTCGTTGCACCTCCGGTTCTAAAGTCGTTAGTTAAAGCGGCTAATATGATGTTGACGTCGATCTTTGGAAAACCCGCGTCCAGAAATGTGCGTTACCCATTCAATTTTTACCGTCAAATTAGCAGCTGATAGTTTTTTTTCATAACGATCCGTTTTAGTTTAAAATAATGTACTTGCCGCCTCGAATCGTCATTTCCTAGTACACTGAGAAAAAAAATGGTTAGCTTAAGCAAATACGCGGTAACATACGTTCAAAGGTGTATTTTGTTGGTACAACAAATATGTTTGTTTCAATCGACAAATTTTGAATAAATTGAAGCAAATAATCGTTTAACACAACAATGCTTTATTTGTACCAAATAAATACCAAATAAATAACAGTTTTGAACGTATGTCACCGCGTCTTTTGGTTAATCCAACCAATTTTTTTCTCAGTGTAGCCTGCTGCGATGCCTCATTCTGATAGCCTTTCAGATTGGTCTTTGTTTTCAGCGTCATTTTGTTCGCCAGACACGTGCTCCGAGATGATCGATCTATAGATCACAAATGTTAGCCTCAAAAATCAAAATTCGCAGTAGTCGAGGCCAGTTTTTTTTTTGTTTTGTTTAACTATCGGTGCATTTCCAACAGCATTCAGTAATGTTTCTATCCGATCGCCAGCAAAACAGGGCTGATGAGCAACGTCAACTGCGAGTTAACCAAGATCGTGTAAGCCACAGCTCCACTCTCAGAGGACGTTCCTAACTATCCTCGAGAATGTGCTGGTTCTTCCGGGTCAACGGCAGCCCGCGAGAATGGCTACCAGCGTACAGCGCGGCGGGTTAGGTTTCGAAAGGTTCTTCAGACGAAGATCGTCGTCGCCCGAGCCTGCGAAAGACACCGACGAGGATGAGGACGTTCCGAAGGGAGCAAACGAATCGGGTCAGTCGCGAATCGGTAAATTGTTCGGTCAGAAATCTGCCGATGACAAAGATGACCCTGCCGATGATCCCAGAAGTGCCTCAACAAAGGCAATCGACGAGGTCGCCAGTCAAAAGACGGAGGGGTCGAAGAAATCTTCGAAAAAGAAGAAACCCGCCACGAAGCTGGAAGACAAGCGCGGAGACGCCGAAGCTTGCAAAGAGTTGGTAATAAAGGATGACGTCGGACAGGTCAAACTCACGGAGATAATCAACAATTCGATCAAGGAAGCTGTACTCAACATCGTGAAGGAGGGAGTCTGCCCGCTGGCAGATTCTCTGGAGCGTACCAAGGATCCGGACAAGAAGACAACACCGAGTTCGTTGGGTCCGGAAGCTCAGGACAAGGAGAACAAGCTCGGAAGTCCGAAGAATCTTGCCTCCCTCGTCTCCGGAGCCAACAAGACCTTCGACTCTCATCTTTGTCAAAGCCAATATCAACCATCGAGCTCTTCGCGACATCCCCACAAATCTACCGCTCACGAGCAAGTGGCGGTGATCCAGTGTAAACGCGCATCATGTCCACATCCGGGCAATGATAGGAAAGTCAAAAGTTCGAAGCAAAAAAACAAGATTCTGCGAGAAGGGAGTTCAAAGATTTCGCGTCCGACGAAGGGCAGCAGTCACTTCAGAACGGACAATCGTCGGATGACTGGGAACGTGAATATCTACATCTGTTCGGAGGCCAACGAAAACGCGAAAGACAAGAAAAACAAACAAGACAAGAACCAGTGTAACGATGACTCTGAAACAACTTCGGAGACGAAGACTTGTACGAGCAGCCTGAGCGTCTCAACGAGCAAATTGGTCGCGGCTTTGAGGAAAAAACAACGCAAGAATCTTGAGGATCAACCGCCGAACTGCCTCTGCGATATTCCGGAAAGTTCAACGAAGCAGTTTCGAAGCGCCAGCAAGATCGGTGACGATGAAGACGATGTTTCCTGTCTCTGCGACCAGGCGAGCGTGGACGCCGAATTTATGGACACCGGCTCTTCCTCCAGCAGGGATGCAGTCTGCGAAGATGGTAAATTCAGTGACCTGGATTTCGCAGCTGGATCCGATTTGGGAAGCGATCGGGCTTGCACTTCGCAGGACTGCGAGGCACTTTCCGGGTCCACCTCGGATAATTTCGCGTCTTACGACAATAATGATTTTTGGCCTGGCGCGACTGAGGTTTGTCCCAGCTACGAGGATGAGTACAGGGAGAAGACATTTAAGCAGGGACAGAGCGGTGACGCAAATGACCTCGATGAACTTTGTTCCTGTTGCAACTTGAAGAGATGCCGGAAGGATCGACCGAGCACGGTGCCCTGTCGACAGGAGCCTCGGGATCGAATCTGCAGAACGCAGGTCAATCGATGTCCGTGCATCGTCGAGGAGGAAGACGAGGACTGTTGCGTCGACAGGAAAGAACCGGTGGAAACGTTCACGGTCTGCGGGAATGCGGATCCGAAGGAAGAGAGTTTTGAAAAAGTTGCCTCGGAATCCGGTTCCGGAATATTGAAAGGGAAGAAACAGCCTGGATCGCCGAAGAGTGATCGAACCTTGCAGATCGCCTCTACGAGCAGTGAGAAAATAACGAACAAAGACGAGCCCAACATTGGGGACGCCGATACCGAGCCAACTAGGCCTGAAACTCCGAAGAAGGGACTATTTTCTACCTTCAAGAAAATTCGGAAGAAATCAGCGGATCGAGAATCCAAGACGATTTCCGGAGAGACGTCAAAGAAAAGTAGTGAAAATGAACGAGGTACGGAAATCGGTGAAGCCTCGAAAGAAGGTAACGAGAAGGCCGTGCCGGTCACGGATGACAAACGGAATAACTCATTCTTTTACCGGTCTATCAAGAGAGCTATGGGTATGGTTTCAACGCGAAAAGAAGAGGAAGCAGCTGGTACCGAAGAAAGTAAGGACAGTGAACTGAGGAGCCCCGAGCTCTTGGGTGACGCGAAGTTGAACGGTAAAAATGAAGCCAGCGCTGCTGCAAAAGGAGCCGACGTTCCATCCTGCAGAGTGATTGAGAAGGAAAGAATGACTTCCGGTATCAGCTCGAGCCCGGGAAAACGCTCCCGGTCAAGAATCAGCACCGCGATAGCCTCCAGAAGAAGTTCCGTAGCAACGAGCAACAACAGTTCGAACCTTAGTATACCCTACTGTCAAACCGACCCTCCAACTTCCGGTAGTCCGACAAATTTAGCAGCGTGCCAGAGCAATCGGAAATCCGTCGATTCAAATCAAATCCCGAAGGATTGTAGATGCAAAAAAGTTCCCGAAAACTGCGAATGTTGTTGCAAAAAGTCCGAAACGCCGGAAGACGAATCCTGCAAATGCTACGCCAAGTGTAGAAAAGTTTCGAGCTGTTCCAGCGTCTGTTGCAGGACAATCGAGACTCCAAAAACAAAGCCCTTCTCGTGTTGTCCTACGTGCGGCAATCCCGTGGATTGTTGCGTCTGCTGCAGGCGAAAAACGGAAACCATTGTCGATGATCAGTGCAATTGTTGTCCGAGATGTAGGAGGCCGATTGCCGAATGCAAATGTCGGTGCAGCGAAGCGGAAGTGGCGGCAGAAGAAACCTGCGACTGTTGCCTTAGATCGAAGCGCCTCTGTTGCTGCGAGGGGAACTCTCGAGGCAAAATATCGAAAAAATGCCGGCAACCTTCGGATTTCAAGGACAATAATCGATGCAACGGAAGGTGCCAGGATCGGGACGAACGATGCCGAAAATCGATGATATGCATTTACTGCGATAATCCTCAGGAGGATTGCACCTGCAGGGCGCCAGTTAGGAAATGCTCCCAATGCGGATTGCCTCTTGACGTCTGCAACTGCAAAACTCCGACTTGTTGCGACTGCAGTGGTCGTCTCATCGTTCCGACGGAAGGTACGAACGAACAAACGATGTGCGTGACCGCTTGGAAACCGAGACGAAGCGTTAGAAAATACTTCGCGAGGGAAACGGACGATGAGGCCTTCGAGGAGGATTGCGTGTGCTATGACAAATCGAAGCCTTACGGCTCGGACGGACTTCCGTACCAAAAACGCGGCGTGTTTTCCACGGTAATGTCCGAATTGCAGCAAAAAATCAGCGGTTCCGTGTGTTGCGACGTGTGCGGAAAGGTTCCGTGCTGCTGCTGCTGTGCGCAGAACGAGCGTGGGTCGCGAGAAAGGACCAAGAGACCGAGACTCAGGTACGTCCAGGGAAGATCCAAATCCCTTTCGTATAGTAAAAAAAGTTCTGTGAAAAATCGCAATTATAATTTTTCGGACAAATGAAAACTTCAGTAACCTACTCAAGGTATTCGTTTGCGGCACGATGAAAAATTAGCACAAAGGATATTTCAATGATAGCATCGAGTTTTAATTACCAAATCGCAATCTGCCTACACAGGGATGAACATTTTTTAATTTGTAAATTTGACAGCAAATTCTCGCCCACTAACGTTCATCCCTTCATCGTTGGTCTGCGATTGCACAAAATTATTTTTTACTCTAAACAAATATAATATAGGGTAAAAGCGAAGAATATGAACCACCCCGATTGACACGTAAATCAATTATATATATAGACTGGACGATATTCACTACGGTCATCCTGTATGTAAAACACGAATATAATCCAAAATATTATTATTATAATATAAACATAAAATTGTTAAATAATGCTTAAAAAATATATACAAAAAATAGCCTAATTATTGGTGGTTTCTCTGTATTTCATAGTACAATAGCGGAAAGAAGAGTACCCTGCCCGTCGAAGGAACGATCCCGGAGCAAATCTCCAGCGGAAAGCTGCACGTGTACGCCAATTCCACAAAGAAAGCGTGGAAGGAAATTAGCGTCGAGATTTTGCGACAGATGCAGAACGTCGCCCTGTCGATGTCGTCGAAGAAGTAGCACGTCCCCGCAAAGGAGGCCTCAAGCAAGGTGTTACTACTGCAAGAATTCGCCTTGCGTGTGAGGGCCCAAAAATAGACAATCATTATATCCAGCCGACGAAACATTGGAACATTGAAAACATGTAGCAACCATTTCCGTAATACAGTTGCGTACCGGTGATCGAGCCCGCGAACGGACGCCAATTTCGGAGCGCTGATTCATCCCATCGTTACAGAAAGGAGCGTAGCTCGACTAGGAAACGATCAAGTATGGAACGGAATGCAGCTAGCAACGAGGATAATGGATGTCGAGGTCGAGTTGTTGTTCCCGCGTCGAGAAGCCAAAAAATCAGAAAGTATTGTTACAGCGAAAATCCAACAAAACAACGCGCCGTTTTATCCGCGGACCGAGTTGGATGACGAAACGTCTCTCACTCGCCTGTATTATCAGTTTTAATAATATGTTTTTCCTCGAGAGTCTATCGAGTCCGTTAACAGTGTAAATATAACGACAATTGAACACACAGACTGGGTAACGTCGGAAAAGTTTTATCTAGTTTTTATGTGGTGTGTCGAATCGCGATTCGTCGTTAACATTTTTCGTTCGATGCTGTCGTCAAAGAACGTGTTCTTGTTTGTTCTATCGTACCATTAGAATTTCCAAATATCGATCGGCAAACGAATAGAAAGAAGAATAATCGTCCATCGCTCGATGGCTTCGGTCGAGACTCGAACAACAAATGTCACTAAAGTTCGCAATGTTGCAACAGCGAAATGACCGCAACTATCGCTTTTACAAGCTGTAAATCACCTCTAAAGTGCCTCGTATTTTCATATTAATTGTAATGGATGTTACGAGTCGTATGCGTGTCGAAACTATCGTAGAAAATTCCCACCAAGTTTTAGGCGACACCGGCGTGCGGCCGATTTTATACATGCAAACAATGATAAGCTCCGAATTCGATTGATCTTTGGAGCCCTGTAGTTATTTTTTACGACACATTAACGAGTCCGATTTTATTCGATAATGATTAAGAAAAAAATTTATTCAAAACGGATTCATAAATGTGTAAAAAAAGGTATCCCGTACAAATGTGTAAAAAAACTTATCCCGTACAAATGTGTAAAAAAACTTATCCTTATTTGCGAGTAGAAAGTTGTTCGCACGGCGGATCCGCTTTAAACCTTTGTGGAATATTTCTAGGATGCTCAATGAATATTTTCAACAAGCATAAGACTCGTAACTGCTCCATTACAATTAACAATGAAATACGAGACAATGTAGACATTATCTACAGCTTCTAAGACTGACATTCCGTTGAGGTAATTCCGTTGCCGCTACGTTGCGAACTTTAGTGGCTTAACAATAAAATCTTTACGTCGCCGACACTGATAATATTTAATGGCGACTTATTTTATGTGTAAAGAGCTGCGAACTTATTCGTCGGTTGGGTCGCTGAATAAGTTCGTGATACTTTGCAAACCTTTTTATTTTGGTCCGAGCCCGGAGATGGCGAACAGGTGTTTGTTGCCGGAGGGGAAATACGAACTCGCCGTATTCTCATCGTTCGACACGTGTTGAATAATACAAAGAGTCTAGATACTCTTTTTCTTTCCTTTTTCTTTTACCGAACTTAGTTATCTTTTGTCCGGTCATTAACGCTCGCGAGATTCCCCTGTTAGGATCTCGAAAGCTGTATCTTCCGTCGTTTTCGTGATCCCTCAGGTAGAAAATACTTTTCCCACGAACTCGCTCGAAATTCGGTCGTTACACACAAAACTACGTAGTTGTCTCTCGGGTTTCTTGTGAACCATAAAATCGACAGTCTCTCTTTCTCTGTTTCGTTCACAACGCTCTCCGACTTATGCTCGATCAACGTTCTTTCACGAGTTCCGGAGCACTCGGTCTCTCCTCGAGGAGTAGGGGATACTTGCGCTGCATATAAGATGCTGTGGTACGCTTGTACTAGAATTGTATGAACCGTAGACGAGCAAGCACAATACTCGCCGTGACTGTTGTCTTCTTTGGTTTTTAATTATTATTATTTTTCTTACCGATTATTATCGTTTATTGCTTGTTCTGTTTCTTCTCAACGTATTGCGTTTTCGACGATAGAGAGTGCTTTCGTGCAGAGTGAAAAAAAAACTTCGACCAAAAATAAAACAAAATGGAGGTGTGCAGTCCCGAAGTTCCGATATTTACCGATCGCCAGGAGAAGACTGATAGTGCATTGGTGCAGGATAAAGTGTCCAGTCTCGATGGGCTTATAGAACAATTGCACAAAGCTTTTGAAACCGATTACGTGGATATTGATCACGTTCAAGGGATTATGGCAGCTTACAGGAGCAACCCGCAGGATTGGAAGAAATACGCTAAATTCGACAGATATAGGTTCGTAGACTATAATTTTGTTTCTTTTCTTCGACAATCAATCTTATCAATAATGATTAATGAGTGTTCTTTCGTTACGAATATTTTCAATTTTGGGAAAATCTACGATTCTATTTTTCATTGTTCAAAATGAAATGATAACAAATTTGAAACATTCGTTTAATTCGAGTCTGCCGGTTATCGTTGCGATAAAGTGATCTTGCGACCTACCAATTTCGCCATAAGTTAATGGCCGATGTTGTTTGTCAGTTAATAGAATAATATTATTCGTGAAAACTCAATATCTCAATACCCCTCGGATTACACTGTTATCGTAAAAGTTTAAGCATCGCCAGTTTTTTCTGTTATTTTTTTTTTTCAATATCAATCGAACATTCTCGGAGGGCAGTCAATGAACTATTTCGCAAACCACGAACATAATTTCTTGACAAACAAAGAAAAAAGAGCAACCGATGAAATAATATTGATGTAATTAATTTTATCATAGAGTCGACGCTTGCGATGCCCGAGGTATTTATTTTCATCGATGTATTCCGATAAAATTAAAATTCGGGTGAGAATTCTACTGCGTCGCAAATATCCCGGTGCTTATGGCGTACATACCGCTTGTAACGGTATTGTGTTTCACCACGTGTACGAAGAGAATAACGGTGTTCTCGTTTATGAGTAATTCAGAAAATTCGCCCCAAATACATTCACAACCTGACAAGTTTCGTTTCTTTTTAACAATTCATTTTAACAATTTTCAAGAATCTACGAATACACCATTGAATTTATGAACAGTCTTACGGATCGAACGAAGGCAGTTCGAAACGTTAACGCTCCGAAGCGATTTCGACGGTGTTATCGCCACGCCGTATTTTACTACACGACAGAACTAGTTTGCGGCAGCTTCGAGCTGTGCGATAAAATCGTTCCAATCTTGCACGAGCCACAATAAAATCTGTCGGACCAAAGAAACGAAAATGTGGCGCGTGTATGGGAAATTAAGAAAAATGCTTTAAAAAAATTGCCATAAATTACCATGAATCGCCACGAATGGTCATAAATAGGAAGCACATGAATATTGAGCAGGCTTCTCAATCGCGCGCAAACAAGGCGTAAAAGTGTGATAAAACGCGATAACCGCATCGATTTGCGATATTGTTGTGCATTAATTTGATACCATAACGAGTCTACGAACACTCAACGAGTCATTACTCTCTCTCTCTCTCTCTCTCTCTCTCTCTCTCTCTCTCTCTCTCTCTCTCTCTCTCTCTCTCTCTCTCTCTCTCTCTCTCTCTCTCTCTCTCTCTCGAAGGCTCTATGATACGGATGCTGCTGAAATTGAGCGAAGAAAAGGGAGAATTTATTGAGTGTAGCTGTACACAGTACAGTGCACGGTACACTATACGTAGTCGAAGACAATAAGCTCGACGAGTACTCGGATGCTGCATTAATTACCCTCCCGGGGTTATCGAATACTCGAGTGTTAATATAAAAAAATAAAATAAAATAACAAATATTAAGAAATTATTTTAAAAAACGATCGATTATTTCACGTAATTTTTTAAGGAGCTTTGTACGCTCGAAGCAAAGGAAGAAGCGTGCTGGAATCTATGAGATCGAAGTTACTTGTGGCATAGCTAGGTGAACGTGTTCGACTTGGAAACACTTGATTTTTCCTTTCTACTCTCGCATTCTAGTCAATCCAGAACATCGCGTTACCTCGATCGTGTAGCAAGAAAAACGATGAAAAAAGAAGAAAAAAAAAGAAAAAAAGTAAAAAAAAAAATAGGAGAAACTCCACAATTATCCGTTCACGAGCGAACAGAGCTTAGGCACAGGCAGCAACAGCAGCAGCGGGTCCGGCCGCAGAGAATGGCGTTTATTGCACTCGGAAACTTCGAGTTTCCAGGTGCAAAGTAGCTGCATTCGGAACGCAGGGCCTTCGTGCCTATGCTGACCAACACGCAGCTGGTGATGCGTTACTCATCGCTAAAGGCCGAAGAATCCGTTCCAACCGTGGTTTAACCCTTGCGCGCACCGTGTCGTTGCAAATCCGCAACATCTTTTTTTATTCAAAAAAATATAACAATATTTCACCTGCGAACAAGGATAGGAACAAAATTCAAAAAATTATCCGACCCACGTCATGACCCTGAGTCAACCCAGTAAAATTTTTGTAATGTTTCATTGATCCGTTTGAAAGATACTGAAACTTAACGGGAAAATCGAGATAATAAATGATATATTATTCGAGGGATCAGAAGAGAAAAAATCCTTTTTTTGCATTCTGTGATTTCGAAAATCATTGGATCTATGATCGATAACGTAATTGACGATTTATCGGCAGGTATACGAGAAATTTGGTGGACAAGGGAAACGGAAGCTTCAACCTCATGGTGCTCTGTTGGGGCGAAGGTCATGGCTCGGCGATTCATGATCACGCGGACGCTCATTGCGTAATGAAAATTCTTCAGGGTGAATTGTGCGAGGTAAGTGTTTCGAGAAACCGCGCCTGGCAATGCGTATGACAATTAAAACGCCGACAAAGTACAATTAAAAAAATGATTACATAAAAAATGATTACGAAAATATCTTTTGCAGACGCGATACGCGTGGCCATCGGAGTCAACGGAAACGTCCCGGGAGAACGAGGGGACGGACGAGGAGAGAGAAAAAATTCGAGAGATAGGCAGAAGTACGATTGGACTCAATGATATCTGTTACATTAACGATTCGATGGGTCTGCATCGAGTTGAAAATCCAAGCACGATTAATCCAGCTGTGTCCTTGCACCTGTACTCGCCACCATTCAAAACGTGTTCGGTCTTCAACAAGCAAACCGGTCAAAGGTTACCTTGCAAAGTGACCTTCTGGTCGAAATACGGCGAGCGCCGTGATCGGGTAAGATATTTATTTCCGCAGCTCTATAAAGACACTAATCTAGTTCAGAGTTCTAATCCATTTTTTTTTTCATCGCGAAACAGAAAATTCAAGACGCAAGAGAACCCGAGGACAATTAGAGAAAACCAAAGAGGAAATTCTACGCGATATTGCCGGCGCAATGTTTACGCTATTTTCTTTTGTTTCTTTTTTTAGGTAGTTAAATTATTTAATAAGAGCTACGAAGATGCGAAATTTTCACTGAAAATATCGAGGTTCAATAGCGCGAGAATAATTTTTTTTTTATGAGAAAAAAATAATAATCGGTGAAGAAACTCGAGGCACCGAATAATCAGAGGGGACACCGGGTTATCGAGTTTATCGCGTTTCTCGGGTCGAACTATTTTCCAGATTATTCCAGAACCACGCGCGGCTCACAGCGAATACATACGAATAATAGCGATTACAGCGAATATATACGTTAAGCGAACAAAACATAATGAAGGGTAACCGGACACGCTTGGCGACCTGTACGCGAACAGTGTGATCGAACAAATAAACAACGATGTCGCAACGACGCTGTGAATATTCATTTTATCGTAACAACGCTTATGACATTCTATATATTTACAGAGCATTGATGACGACATTGTTTTACGGTGAACCTCATCGGCTATCGTTATTTCGATAAAACGAAAGGAACAAATGAATCAAGATAATTCTGCAATATTTACAAGATTATTATTTAATTTTTTGGTCGTTGCGTGTTTTAAAATCTATCGCGACAAGTTGATAAACTAGTCAGTCGTGTTGTCCAAGATCCAACGCACATAGTAAGCGACTCTCGTGTAAACTCCTAGAAAACCGTCCATGCCACAGCTGTAAGGCCCGAAACTAACGAGTCCGTCTGGACGGTTCTCGACTTTTCGCCACAAATCGCCACCGCTTGAAGCGGTTTTCCGTTTTCTCCCGAAAAAGATCTGCCTTTGCCAGATCCTCACAATCTGATTTTTGTAGGCCGAACTAAATTTTTCCAGCGTCACTATCGGCGTCGGATGGCATTTTATATTCTGGTTGGCACAGAGATGGCGACATTGTTCTACGGTCAGCCTCATCGGCTATCGTTATTTCCATGAAACGAATGAAATTAATGAAACTATAATGAAATGAATGACTCTATATAATTCTACAATATTTACAATATTATTATTTAATTATTGTTCTTCGTATTTTTAAAAATCTATCGCGACAAATTAAGAAGTTAGTCGGTCATGCTGTCCAAGATCCAACGCACGTAGTAAGCGACTCTCGTGTAAACTCCTGGGAAACCGTCCATCCCGCAGCTGTGAGGCCCGAAGCTGACGATTCCGTACTGGACGGTTCTCGGCTTTTCACCATAAATCGCCACCGCTTGAAGCGGTCCCCCGCTGTCGCCCGAGCACGAGTCCATTTTATTCGTTCCACCGGCGCATATCTGCTTGTGCCAGATCCTCACCATCTGATGTTTGTAGGCCGAACTACATTTTTCCAGCGCGACGATCGGCAGCGTGACCTTCATTAATTTTTCGCTTCTAAGACCGAACTCCGTCGATCCCCAGCCGGTAACGACGACCTTTCGGGCTTTCATGAACGCGGCATTTCCCAGGGGCAGACAGATCGGGCGAGCGTTCGGACGACCGAGATCCGCCTCTCCCTCGAATCTTATTAGCGCTATGTCGTTGTGCAATTTCTTCTTCGTGAAGTCCGGATGAACATGAACTCGATCGATGCCGAATTCTTGATAAGGAGCGGCGCAATTGAACCCAATGCCGTTCTGAATCTCGTCGCAGTCTTGCTCTCTGCTCAGGTCGTAGTCGCCGATCCTCACGTTTACCAGCTTTAGATCTAAAATCGACAAAGAAAAATGTTGTAGATGCAATCTTATTCTAAGCCTTTATAAGTCAGAGCTATTATTTCCGCCCAACTAATTCACAATTTTCGTACACGATAAAATATAACCACTTACTGTCTGGAAGTCCGGTAGCGCAATGCGCCGCAGTGAGGACATAATGTTTGTTGACGAGCGAAGCCCCGCACCGAAACTCGGGAGCCTTGGCTCCGACGTCGTATCCGAGAAGGGCCATCCATGGAAATTCATTGATAGCGGTAACATCGCCCCCGTATATCCGAGGTTCCGAAATCGGACCGCAGTTATCATGCTCTAGAAGACGAATATTCGGATGATCGTCGATGGGAATAACAGGCGGCGGTGGTGGTGGCGAAGTCGTCGTTTCCGGTTTCCTCTCGATCGTCACAGGCTTGATATGAATCGGCGGCGTTGTATTTTCCTTCGAAGGCTCGTTATTGCGGAGCTCGCAGCACACTTTCGGCTCGATGCCCTCGAAGCCGCACTGGGCTCTTCGCAAAACATTCAACACCGTTCGCGGCAGTGGACGCTGCCTCAGAAGCGTCAGTAACGGATCGCACTGTCTTATGTTGACACAATGACCTTCGCTACCCCAGGCTGTGTAGCAAGCAGCATTCGCCGAACGAGCAAACGCGAGAACAATCACGACAGTCAAAAAGAACATCGTCATTTTAAATAATAATGTAACAATTATTTATAAATATCGTATTTTCTTTCGGCAAAGAAATGCTTTGGTTTATAATTCGTTTGGAAGCGCTACGAACTGTGGTCTCTTTGTAACTACGGTACATCTACGGTACGTACCTTTATATATCAACAGTTTTTGTTATTAGTCGAATGGCCGTCGGACGGAAGGGGAGGTGTGGAAGGGTCTTGTTATGTATACATATATATATAATTTCTATAAATCCCTACCTACGGGTGGTCTATAAACCGTCCAGTTGACCCTGCCATCAGGTTCAGGGCATTGTTCCATTGTACCGATTGAAAATGTTGCCAGAGGTGCTTAGTATACTTTGGCTGCACAATACTGGCTCGGTAATACCTCTCACGATAATCCTTTCGTTTCTGTAGCTAATTATGTAAATTGCTCGGTACATAGGTTAAAAGCACCGAATAATCTCTTCCGTAAATAACTGATGATCTTCGATTTTCAATGTTCGAATTGTTCGACATATTTAAGACAGTGGGACCGCTTCTTCGCTTGAAAGGTTGCTCTATACATTGCTTTGCAGGATCGAAGAAGCATATGTATTCGCAAAACATTTGTGCCGGAGTTTTGTAGTCTACGAGGGGCGGAGCTTCGAACCAGCTCGGTCATGTAGAAAACTGCAAACCCGCGGGAGACACCGCACCGAATTCGTCTGCTCCCCGTGTACGCGAAGCTTTGAAATGCTCGTTTTTAAAACTAAAGCTTTAAAGAAATGGTGAATGAAAGTGGTTTATTATTCGAAAAATTCGGAAAGTCGGAGAGTCGCGGTTGTAATAAATCATGACACCGATGTCACACGTGCAACGCGTTAGGCTGCTGTACAAAACTATTCTGAGGTTACACCGCGGTATGCCACCGGAGATTCGGGAGTTAGGAAACAATTATGTTCGCGACGAATTTAAGAGACACAAGTCTTGCAATCCCGCCGAGGCACACGTGTTTATGAATGAATGGGCCGTAAGCATTAAAAAAAAATTATATTGCGACAATTATTGATCATAACCTTATTCACATTTTTTCTCTGTGGAGAATCTGCGATAATAAAGTTTGCATGAAATTGTGTAATTTCGAAGGTATACGCGACCTCGATAGCCGAACAGCTGGGTCTGAGAGGTCCGCGGACAGCCAAACCGCTGGGGAAAAGTCTCAACGAGGAGGATCTCGAACGGTTGAGAGACGAACAAGTTTATCAGCTCTACGAGTTGATGGTCGCAGCGACGGGAAGGGGCGATGACAAGTCGAAGTCCGCATGACCTATCTCGAGGACTAATAACATAAGATTATTTTCGGCAAAGATATTTGTTTAATTATACACTGTGCGCGCGTCATCAATTAGTTATATTAAACGAAATATACATCATGTGATGTGTGAGCGATGATTTTGGCGTGTATTATTTCGCGAAATTAGTTATCGGTATTGAAACATCGACAAGGCACTTCCCGTTCATTTATCTTTTCGATCAATTGGACTGGTCGCTGCCTTGTCGTCGCCTTGAATCGACGTATACGCAAACGTCACATGCGAATAACTTTAGAACCGCCGTAACCTCAAAATTTTAACTTTAACCAATGTAAATTCTTGTACAAATGTATTTAAAAGAAAAAAAAATTATTGAAGTTGTAAAAATTGTCTGCTGATTTTGGAGAAAATGTGAGCTTGGCGTGATTCTGCCACTCTGATATTGGCAGCTCGTCAAGGGAGGAAATGCAGCGATGCAATATCTGATTCTGCTGTAAGTTCCATTTCTTTTTTCTGTGTCAATAATGAGATTTGATAAAAATGATTTACTAAACTGCAAACTACAGTTTCAGTACGACTACAAATTGCTAAATCTTAAACGTCACAAGAATGCGACATTCTTGCCAGGATCTCACATCTTTCCCGGCGGAGTGACAGAGCCTTCGGACGCCGATCTAAAGTGGAACAAATTGTTCTCGGGCTTTGGTTTCGACAGCAACAGTTTTACTCCACTGTTTGCAAAACATACGGTGAGACCCCCGATCTTCAAAGCTAGACGCAACGAGCTTCCCAGGGAAATATCTCTCAGAATAACAGCTATACGTGAAACGTTCGAGGAATGCGGAGTGCTAATGTGCAAAAGAGCCGCTAAGAAAGGAACTCTGACCGAATGGGCTGAGAAGAGTATGGTCGTGGATGACATGAAAAATTGGCAAGGCAAGGTTCACGACAACGCGACGGAATTCTACAGAATGTGCGAGGGACTGCAATGCTATCCCGATATCTGGGCGCTGCACGAGTGGAGCGATTGGCTCACTCCTTCAACGCATGCCAAACGTTTCGATACAATTTTTTACATGGCTTGCACACCTGTCCAGCCATTTGCTGAGTTTGAGAGCCAAGAAATGGACGGCATGAAAGTAAGTTGTTGAAAAGAAAAAAAAAAAAAAATGCAGCCTGCGACATTTTCGTAGATGAAGCTTTAGTTGATAGTAATGTGACATCGAAATCACTGTGCGAATCTGTGTCTGTGTTTGTTGGTATATTATTATTGAAGCTAGGATTCTATTTTTTGATTCATTGACAATTTTGGCAATTAATCCAACACCTGGTGTCGACAAATAACTCGTCTCTGCTGCTGATAGATTACAAAGAAAAGAATACTAATCCTAGAAACGAAAATTTCAGACTCTGATCTATCATTCTTTTTTAGCCGAAAAATCGCGTTCAAATGCGGACACAGATTTTCATGATGATATCGAAATTGTTCGCCAAAGTTCTCCTGCACATTCGTGTACGTGAATTTTTGTTATCGAATTTATAAAAAAATGTTTACAGTGGTTGGACCCACATGAGCTTCTGTCTTCGGTGGAAAAATATCAGGTGCCGCCTCCGCAGCATTACGAAGCTGCGAGAATAGCTAAATTCGAATCTTTGGACAATTTGTTAGATTTCGCGGTCGCTCGCAGCAAAATAGGAGTGCACTTGAATTTTCCTGTAAGTACAGAGGTGCAGGTATGGCCATCAATGATGCAACATAAGGTTTAAAAAAAATTGGTTATGCGACTTTCTTCGTTATCAGGTGAAGATAAGATTGTCCGATGGCTATGTGATGGTATTTCCTGGAGATTCGATGTATCCTGAAGAAATTAGTCTCACCGACAAGGTGGTACTCGACAGGACGCATATGATGATGGCCGAATTTCGGGACGCGTCGCCGGTGAAGAATAGAATGGAACGTTACAGTTTGGACGTTATAACGCTTAACGTTGATAATTTTGATAGCAAGGATGGTCATCTTTCACCGTTTCCGGTCGAAACTGTACAACCCAAAACCGCGTAATGATGATAAACAGAAAATTGGATTCCAACGCGCGTAATGTTTCATTTCGAACAGCGGCATCGCGACTGATCGCGCCTTACTCGAAACGCGTTCAAGCCTGCGCCTTAGTTCAAACTAAGGAAGTGTAAAATGGCTTTGCCGACGATTCGAACTTAATTTAATAATATAACAATAAAATAACAAACAGATAATAAATCATGTAAATAAAAAAGGCTGTGTCTTCTCGTTCGACTAAGGACGCTTACGCGATTCTTATTCGTCCGAAAATAAGTCGATTTGACGATATCCAAGTCAGACGAATTATTTTTTCCATAATCGTCCATAGGTCGGATGAATTATTTTTCCATATTCGTCCTTAATCGAACGTTTCAACGCTTCGAATAAAAAAATACATTTCTCCGCGCAGAATGTTTGACTTTGTAAATGACGTAATTTACGTAATTCTAATGAACTATCCCTCCATCGCTCTTAACTCTTTTACACTCAAGTATTAATGGTTTGAAATACACTAGGACCTCGATTTTGGAGCCCTCGATTTCCTCAACAGTCCCCACCACGGAGCGAATATCGATCAGCGCGGCCTGTGGAGGGGGAAGCTACGGGCCAGGGGAGTGACACCGGACCAATTTCCCTAATAGTAAAACGGGCCGGAATTTGTCGCCGTCGAAACTAATCCACTAGCGGCGCTGGTAGTCACCTGCTCCGTGGAGCGGTTATGCGCGTTACTCCAATTTTTTGTTTACATCGAGCGTTATAGAGGTTATGGCTTATAGCGTTTGATACGTTTGATAGAATCGTTAAAATTGTTTCGTGTTGTACAGTGTTGTTGAATTATTTGGTGGGAAGTCAGAATTGTATTGTCGCTAAAGAATAATATTTAATTCGCGAGTGAAAGACAAAACCATTGCTTCGTGTCCATTGACTCTACACAATCAAGTCAGAAGAGAGAAGCAGCTTTGAACGATGGACTGGTGGAACCACCTGCGAAATTGCTGAAATTGGAATGAAGCAATAATTGCACCGAATTGGATCGAGATGAAACTATTTTGTCCCCACTTCAAGACAATACGGTTCCTTCGACGGACGATCAAACGACAAGTTCGATAGCTACCTGTCGACCTCTGCGATTGCTTGACCTGTCCACTGCAGCACCGTCTCTTCCCTCAGGATGGATTTCGAAGAGTAGTACAGTTGAAAACTCAAAGTTATTGATTTTCATCGATCATGAATGTGTGAAAATTGCCGGTCATTTCCAAACTCTTGTATCGAAGGCAATCACTATAAAAGAAGACTTGTCTGTTGAAGTAAGCCTGTATGGTCAACTACTGTATCCAAGGAATTTCTATGTACCTTGTCGAGTCAGTAGTATTCAAGGCCTACAGGAAATAATATCCAGAATTAATGGCCTCCACATATGTACTGGATGTAACGCAGCTTCAGTCGAACAGGACATGCTACAAGTGCACTGCCGCACCGCGAGAAAAGATTTTGCAGGAAGCTGGCGACACATTCATTGTCTTGGGTTGCTTCCGAATATGTACTACAACGTGTTAATTCTGTCGAACGGCACAAAAGTCTCTGGTGACTAGATTGCGTCGGTGGAAATTGAACAAAGCGAAACACCAAAGGATCCAAGCGGACATTGCCAAAAACAATCAGCAAAAAAAAGGCATCGATGTTCTGTACAACGTAGCCAATTCCACTTGTATTAATTAATCAAAAACGGAAAATAAATAATTTTTTGCGTCTTATTTATTCATCATTAGTATTTTATGGTAATGACCTAATTCCTTTTTACATAGCTGTACAGTAGAGTCTCGATATTATCAGACTCGATTCTGTCAGGTCGGCCACTCTCCTATCCCCCACTATGCTGCCGCTACTCTCCTCCGCTCGTGCGACGAGCCAGGCAGAGTGAAGCGCCGGCACGTTCCCCCTCTCACGCCAGTGGCGTACAATGTAAACAAACGTTGCTGTGAGGAACACGCGATTTCTTTATGTTGTTTCGTTTCGTATGCGAAAATGTCGACGGACAAAAAGCGTAAAGCGTTATCTTATTCGGATAAGGTTAGCATAATAAAGAAAATCGACGAGAATGCTGTACTGAACGATATCGCGAAAGAGTACGGTGTGACAAGCAGTGCAATTAGCAAGATAAAGGCCAGAAGAGACGACATTTTGGCAACAGCAGCAGCATGTAGTGACAGGGATTTGACGGCAAAAAAATCAGCAGAAAATTCAAAGCTCGATGATGCGATGTATTTGTGGTTTTCCCAGAAAAGATTGCTCGGGGAACCAGTCAGTGGCCCAATTCTTTGCGAGAAAGCCCTAATACTCAATGAAAAAATGCAGGGGCCGACTTCTTTCAAGGCAAGTGTTGGGTGGCTCGACAAATTTAAAAAACGACACGGAATTAGACAACTTTCCTTGCAAGGAGAAAAACTTCCGAGCGATACCGACGGTGGCAAAAAATTCTCAACAGAATTTAACGATTATATCGAAAAAAATCAATTTTCTGCCGACAACATCTACAATGCAGATGAAACTGGATTATATTGGAGATCTCTACCCCGAAAAACCCTTGCGTCACGCAATGAAAGTGCAGCAGCCGGAGGTAAGGATAGTAAAGATCGAGTGACGGTAATGTTCTGTGCAATCGCCAGCAGCAATCATCGATTACCGTTGTTAATGATTGGAAAATCTCAAAAGCCCCGATGCTTCAAGAACGTGACATGCTTGCCGCTTATCTACAAAGCTCAAAAAAGTGTGTGGATGGATCGTCCACTCTTTATGGACTGGTTCCGCAATCATTTTATCCCAATAGTAGAACGTAATCACGAAGAATCTGGGAAAAAAGGAAAAGTTCTTCTTCTTCTTGACAACGCTCCTTCTCATCCACCGGTGGACACATTAAATGCGGTGAATGAAAATTTCCTCGTGATGTACCTTCCGCCCAATCTAACAGCCATACTACAGCCTATGGACCAAGGTGCAATCGAGACAACTAAAAAACTGTACAAGCGGCAGCTTTTAAGACGGCTGCTATTTCAAGAAGAAAAAACACATGAACTTTTAAAAAAAGTTTCATTGAAAGATTGTTGCGAAATGATAGCTTCTGCTTGGAATAAGGTAACTGCTTCACACTTGAAAAAAATATGGAAGCCGCTGATAGAGAGTAATTCAACGATTTATGACGCAGTCGAGATTGCTCAGAATGCTTCTCTGTTAGAAGATTTAACTTTGTTGTGCAATCGAATCCCGGAGAGCACTGCCTCACAGGATGATATTACAACGTGGTTGAACGGTGACGATATTAATCACGGATGGGAAGCACTGTCGGATGAAAGAATATTAGCCGAAGTGCACGGACAACATTCTGCGGAACCTTATTTGGACAATGGCGCGGAACTCGATAACGAATCTGAGTTTGAATCGATAGATGAAGAAGTTTCGGCGCAACAAATTGTTCGAAACGTGAATCAAGTATATAACTGGTTGGAAAAGCACCCGCAATGCTGTCCAGAAGATCTCGCAACTTTAATGAGAATTCGGAACCTAGCGTACGCAAGTACTAGTACGATTGAGTAGTGGTATGTTTATATTTTGTACTCAAGGGAGGGCATCGATTTCAAGATACTCTTTTGTAAAAAGAGTCCATTCTTTTTTATCGGAAAAAAAAATTGTATCCGAAATCCTTGACGATTGATTGTTCGTAACATAGTTGCAATCATGTTAAAAAATGCCCAGTTCTGAATATAGAAAATATTAGTAAGAAGTGTGCCATTAAAAAAAAAACAACAAAAATTATATCGAAAAAATTTGACTTTATAATTTGTTAGTTAGTTAGTTAGTTAATTAGCTGTGAATAGCATTACGAATATTCAACGGGTCGGGATTTTAAAAAAAATCATAAAACGTTAATATTATTTTGAGGCAGAAAATTAGGAAGAAAAAGGACCAAGAAAATATAAGTAAAAGTTTTTCAGTCATCCAAAGATTTAAATTATGTTATTTCATGTGTTAATATGATTTTCAAGAATAAAAGGTTATTCACGTTTCTCTAAATTATTATTTGGTTAAAAATATATATGTATGCAATTTTCTATGAGATGTCACGCCGACGTCTCACACTTGCTACGACACTGGCGTCTCCCACCACGTACACCTCGCTGGGCGGGGCTTGAGCCTTCTCGGTTTTGTCAACAGTCCCCCCGAGAGGCTGACAAGATCGAGACTCTACTGTATACATATATGTACATAGATATCTTGATAAAATGACCAAATGATTTTGGAAATATTTTGTTCAAGAACAGCATTTTTAACAAAAAGAAAAATTACCGTCGAGGCGAAATCACGGTTGCATGGCTTCGCTGCTTGCGCCGCTCATACCTGAGCAGGTGACTACCAGCGCCACATGGCGGCGGCGACATTTCGCGGCCTGCTGTTTTCGCAGCGTGTCACCCCCCTGCTACGGGCCATGCCCGACAACACGGTCTTACATACAGGTCTTCAAACTCGCGTGATAGGGGTATATCGCTTGCCGAAAACAATTTCTTTCACGGCGTGACCGCTAGTGTAGTGTGGGAGAGATAGAAGAAGTTTTATCGTCTTTCCGTCTTTCTCTCTCACTCACGAACATTTTGTTAGTACACTAGGGCCTCGATTTGTGCGGCCTCGGTTTCCGCAACGGTCCCCATCACGGACCGACTATCGATCAAAGCAGTAAGCTATTTGGCATGCTCGTCAGTTACCCTAGCAAGTTTTTTTTTTTATAGCCCGATGTTGGCTCGTCCCCTGGCGGAGACCTGTGCCACTCTCTTCATACCCTAGCAAGTTGATGGACCGCAAACGGGCCGAAAAACGGACACGCCCGTTGGGGAACAAAACGCCCTAGTGGAACTGGTGCAACCACGGATTCCGGATTGCATCGTAGTCGCAGTCGCACTAGGGTTGACTAGCCATGCATCCACGAGTTGCAATGACTATGACGAGACTCCAGGTATACTGAAATGAGACTGATAGCTTTGTTCAACCTTTTAACCTTTAAGCAACTCTGTTTTGATCGACTCGAGTAATCCTCATGCAACTGAAAATCATATAAATAGACTATACAACGATGGTTGCAAGGGTTACAGAAAAACGTCGCCAAAATAAAGGTTATCTACGAGTCTATAGCAAGTTACCATTTTGAACATTGTGCATTAGTCTATTGAAGTTTGCCGATGGTCACCTCCGTTCCGTTAGGACGGACCGAACATTTTGGTCCGTTTTCGGTTCCCGCAACCGAAAAAGGACCAAGATCGTATTTTTATTCTGTCCTTTCATTAAAAACAGAATTAAAAGCAAAACAACAAAATATGTTTAAACTTAGCCAACAATTTTTATAAAAAACGTTCGGTCCTTCCTCGGTTTCCGCAACCGAAAAAGGACCAATCCAAACGTACGGTCCGTTTTACCCTTTTTGTGGTCCGTTTCGTTCCCCAATGGACGTATCCGTTTTTCGGTCCGTTTTTTAGTTTTTTCCCTAAAAGCAGCCGTCCGTCAACTTGCTAGGGTAGTATGGGCGGGGCATGCACAACCTTCATTTTGTTAAGTGTGATGCCGGGCCGGTTTCACCGCTGTAAACGAAATCGAGGTCCTCATGTAACAACCCAATAAAAGATAAGATATAACTTACCTTGCTATTTCCTCCAGATGATTCCACTGCTCCAGGTGATCCAGCGGCACACACACTTTGATGCACTGTTTTGATGTGATAAAGCAAGGATGCTTGTGTATTCGGCGTTTTATATTGAGCTGAACAATGCGATTATAGGCGGTATTACCATTTTACAGTTTTCTGAAATGCTTTCACAATTTACTTGGTGCCACCGCGTACCGCGCGGATACGGAGATAAAATTCGTACTGCTTTGGCACAGTGATTTTTTGTACACACGCTTTTCGTGATTTCTTGAATATATTAAGTGCGTATGCGAGTTTGGTGAGGGGTATCGACAGTCCGTACTGCAAAGTAGTACCTGCTATGTTTGTGAACAGGAGGTTCGTATGTTGTATAAGGTACTAATTTAACATATACTTAAGTATATATCGAGTGTGGGGAGTAAAACTCTTCCGTTTAAATCACGCGCTACATAACTACGCAGCTGATTGTGCCGGATACAGTAGAAGAGTCTCACATAATTAGTTTCGCAGAATAAAAACGTTTCATCGAATTGGAACGTTAACTTTTTACTAGAAATCAGAAGTGGGATATATTCTTGCTCGTCGGTGTCGAGACCGTTAAATGCATATTAATAAAGAAGATTCTCGAGAAGTCCCGAAAGTGAGTCAGTTCGGCGAACGAAAATATACATTGAGAAACCCGAGTCCTCATCGTCACGGAGAAGAAGACGACGATCATGGGCGTCGGCATCAGCACCGAGACGACGACAAAGAGCGTTCAGGTCGTCGTAGGGATGACGATCAAGCGAACGTTCTTGATTGTCAAGAAAACGTACCCAACACTCGTCGAGAAGCCGTGACTCCGCGAAGACGCCGATACTTCAAGCCATCGAATTGCTATACTCCTGGATGCCGCACTCCCGAGTCAGACACCGCGAGGTTGCACGCGTTCATGCATCGTTAGAACGGGCTCGAAAGAATCACATAATTTGATGAATGAAATTACCTGAATTTGATCCATCCAGCTGAGAGAAACATCTCCGCAGCAGAGTGTTTAGACAAAGTTAATATTTGTGGAATTATGTATGATTGGGATAATAAGACTAAACTCTACCTGGCGGTGTGCAAGCTACGAGGAAAAGCCAAGCTATGGTATCCATCATACCATAGCTTGGCTTTTCCTGGCTGACTGGTAGAATTTTGACGTGGGAGGCGTTTGCGGTTGCGACCATTCGACAGTTTCTGGGCGAAGTATGTAAGTTTCGGGGAATTGCTTGTAGCACAAGGTAACGTCTGGTAATTTCACCGTGAGGAACGATTGTGGACCCCAGAAGTGCTCTGCGTGACTTTTGGCCAAAGTGCACATGTCAAGAGACTTTATGACGAGATCGCGGTTATTTTCATTTTTATGTTACAATAAAGAGATATTCCTTACTGTGAACCTTTCGTGCATGATGCTTGCCAAAATCTACTTTCTGCTACTCTGTTCTATGCTTATCTATCTATGCTACTACACTGTGACACTTTTTATGAATAATTGCCTGGGTCGATAAGGGTTGCTCTAACCATGATTCCTGGTCACAGTTGATGTATATGAACTTATACATTATGAGGAAGCGTAATGTGTCAGGGCAATGGACCAATCAGTCAAGTCAAGTACTCAGCATGTTAGACGAGCTCTTGTGGTCGAGCTCGTGCAATGCAAGTTCCCTTAGCGCAGGCTCGGACCACTAATTTGAATTGAAGGTGATAGTGTGCCAGGGTGTTTTACCTTATTTGAAAATCGAATCTCTGGGTACTCCCTGGCATGTGACCTCTCCTTGTACGTAATTATTAACTACGTTCGAGGGAGGTGGGATCATGGCCCGGGGACTATTCCTTTCAGATGAGCCGCTGTTGTTCGGAAATGTTGAATAAAGAGGTGGGTACCTGACGAATTTTTTCAGATCATAACGTTATCAACGAGTCAATGATAATGAAAGAAAAAGAACCGGGGGCGGTTTGAAAATCAGGGCGTCCGAGTGTGGGGAGTAAAACTCTACCATTCAAATCACCCGCCGCGGAAGCTTGTAGCAGCGGCGCGGAGATCGTGGCTGAGACCCTTCAAGCGAAACGGATGGAAGCGTCGGGTAAGACGCACGAACGCACGAATTCCTCACTTGAATTATTGTAGGTGTATTTTTATGCACTATTGACATCGCAATAAATAGTATGTAATGGATTGTGTTTCTATATCTGCATCGTACGCACAAACGTGAAGTAAGACATGCCTGTCCTGACTGTCTGGAATAAGAAAATGACTTATTCGTTGCATTTGCATGACAATTTATCGGCCAACACACTATTTTTATGCAGTCCTGCAAAAGAACGATCATTCTTACCTGCCCGAAAGTTCTCACTGACATTATAAATAAATTCCCAGCTGTTAGTTTGCAAGGTACGCCACAACGCATCATTATCAATTGTACTAGTTTCTGAGCCTTCGGCGATAGTCTGTACCATTGGCTGTTGTGTCTGGGTAGAAAGACTTTTTTTGTAACATGTGCACGAAAAGTCCCACTTTTCGTGCCTGTAAAGTTTGGCGAAAGTGGCGCTTTATAGCAGAGGATTCGCGAACAATGCTGTAGATACTAATTTTACACGCTAGTTCGTTTTCCGCACACTTTTTTCACACTCTAGCTACTTTTGCGCACACTTTTTTAACACTCGAAAAGTAACACTAGTTACTTTTGCGCACACTTTTTTAACACTCGAAAAGTAACACTAGTTACTTTTCGCGCACACTTTTTTAACACTCGAAAAGTAACACTAGTTACTTTTCGCGCACACTTATCTGGCACTGTAGTTATTTTTCCGAACGCACTTTACAGGCACGAAAAGCGGGAATTTTCGTGCACTTGTCACAAAAAGTACTATTGCGATACTAGTACGGAAAAGCGAGTGCTGCCTACTTTCCAACCGCCGTCGGGAGACCGCATTTTCGTACAAGTATCGCATACTACTTTTTGTGACAAGTGCACGAAAATTCCCGCTTTTCGGGCCTGTAAAGTGCGTTCGGAAAAAAAACTGCAGTGCCAGATAAGTGTGCGCGAAAAGTAACTAGAGTGTGAAAAAAGTGTGCGCAAAAGTAGCTACAGTGTGAAAAAAGTGTGCGCAAAAGTAGCTAGAGTGTGAAAAAAGTGTGCCAAAAGAAACTAGCGTGTGAAAAAAGTGTGCGAAAAGGAACTAGCGTGTGAAAAAAGTGTGCCGAAAACAAACTAGCGTGTAAAAATAGTATCTACAACATTTTTCGCGCATCCTCTGTTAGAAAGCGCCACTTTCGACACACTTTACAGGCACGAAAAGCGAGACTTTTCGTGCACGTGTTACAAAAAGTCCTATTTTATGAAGCCACGCGATTAATCTTCGACTGTCTACTCACATATAAACGTGAATACCCACGCTGTGATCCATTAGCATATGAGAAATGTAGCACTCTATATAGAAGTGCAATATTCCAGTCAATGCATAAGCTGTGAATCTTAGAGTTGCTCCAGGATCGCTGGTTTTCAGAAAAACCTGTATTTACAGGCAATTTATCTGTCAATTCGGAAGATTATTCATAATTTGTCGCGATATTAACCTCAAGTAGTATTGCATTAATCATAATCATGCCAAATCCGAGGACAAAGAAGAAACTCCATTTGTAAGTTGCGTCGATGAGACCGGCATATCTGACAACAGTGAATTCATTGACAACATTGATTCATTTTATTTGATACATTGTCTAAAGTATCTCACTCGATAGCATTATTGTGTTTGTCGATACACGACGCTAGATTTAACATGTGCCTTTTTCCCGGTGCGTATGAACTTTCTCCTTTTTTTAATGATGTATCATTAGACATGATTTGTTTCAATTTGTGCCTGAATGTTTCAATTAAAACTTGATTATGCACATTTTTACAATAAATTACTCATTGACTCACCACAACGCAGCAAAAAAACCACACACGTGGTGCACGTAAGTGATCAACATAACGTCACTGGCTAGTAAAATCGTTACAGCCATACATACGCATACGCAAGAATACACAATAATGTAAAAATAATATTTCTGGGCGTCAAGATGATAATAGTCGACAGGAAGAGGAAATTTTCCGGATTCTGTACCATTCTTCAGCAGAACGTCAATGATTTTTGGCGTGATCGGTTCGGTTAAAAAGAGAAACGTGGTTGAATAGATCACAGCTGTACACAATGTCAATTACATTTATAAAACATATGTCAAGTTTTTAACTATTTTTTATCATACTTGATTAACCTGTATACATCATTATTATTTTTTCACCCTGCCCAGCGTATCCGTGAAGAATATTAACTTCTGGATCTCGAGCCCACACTTTCCAATCCGTACAAATACGATTCAGCAGCTTTAATGTCTGTACGTTTCAATCAGATGTTCATCAGTTAGAGGTAATGATTGACTCGAAAACGAGTCAATACTCGTTTTCGCCTCGATTATCATAATTTTGTAATTTATATAAATATAACTAACCTTTTGCCAATTACACACCAAACTAATCAACTTCGTAGCGCAAACTGCTACAAAAAGGATTCCTATAACGCCCTCCAAAACGATTTTCCAGTCGTCACTATATTCCACAACAGCTAGTATTATAGGTACGGTTTGACTGGTGATGAGAAAAATCGAAACAATACAAATGCTGCGTCGGGTACGGATGCTTTGATACGGCCATTGTCCAATAAGCGTCATCAAAGTTTTACTTAATCTGTAGTAACGGTGTTGAAACAAGTCCATCTTGACTCGAACTACCATCGACGATAACGTTAAGTCAACTGTGCTATTTCCTACAAAACGTAACACGCCACGAGCTTCCATTTCCTTGTGTTTCATTGTTCTTTTTTCAGCAGGAATTTTCATTGAATTATGTCAAAACATCCCACCTCGATGAACATGTAAATTGCCCCGCGTCAAATTGACTGACAGCGATGCAAGGCTATATAGTCTCCGTCCATTACGTGCGGCATTACTTCATATTTTTTTTCATGAGTCTTCCAAAGAACAGTAATAACGTTGAGAACTCGAATTTACGGCGACATTTGCTGCAAAAATATTCTTTTGTCATAGTCAATTGAAATGAAAGTTACTGTCAAGCTTAATATGAAATAGGAGAATTGATAAACTTGGACGAGAAATGGTTCTCTTCTGTGTATGACACAGCCGAACGCAACGTGAGAAATGCTATTCCCTCACGTTCCCTCACGTTGCTATAATCGATGGCCTATCACCAACATACACACAGGAGCGAAGTCGCTCGATGTGGGGAAAGCAGTAGAACTATCTGACGGTTGATAGTCGATATCCATTGCATACATGATATTAACGTATCTGGATTATTTTTCGCTTGAGAAGGTAACATGTTATTACATTTTTTTTACATATTCATCAACGAAAGTTTAATAACATTTCGCGATACTTTTTTCTAGTCTCGCATAAATTGCTCAAGCTGAGCAGAATGTCTTACAATAATTTAAAAGTCTTTCATTGACACATCATCGACGACAAGCGTAAGCACAGCTTACCCAGGCCTCGCGGCGAAGGGAGTTTATCATTCGACAATGGTCTACACTCCAGCAGACGTGTGGAAGGTCATCGAGTATGGCCGACTCCGAGGAAAAATTCTTCATCTCATAAGATTGAAACGGTGTAAAATTTATTGTAGAAAATCGGTACCTGAAATTTGCCTAATTCGTCGTTTTGAGGCTACGTCTAATGTTTTTTTCCCTGTTCATGACAAATCTCCTATTATTGCACTTCTAGAACGACATTTGATACATAAACTCGTGTCAGGCAAAAAATATAACTTTTCCGAAAAATCTGAAAATTTCAAAATGTCATAAAATTTAAACGGTTACATCAATTTTAGTCAAATAATATACCATAAATTGTTCAGTGTTCGTCCATTCTCGTGTCAAATTTCACCTCGATACCTTCATGTTTATTCAAATTAGATCGACTTTAGTATTTTTCAAAAAATCCAAAGTTCCATAAAATATCATCGCTGGGGTAAATTTCAACCTACTTCAATACCAAAGATCTTTGATCATAGTATTATATTTGTATGCAGTTTTCGGACGATAGTTCAAAATTTACGCAAGTTGGAGCTACCACGACGTTTTTTTAATATCAAAATCGCGTACAATCTCGAACCGGGCCTCAATTTTTATGAAAATTGCACCGAGGGAAGAGACATGACCACCCTAATAGTGTACCGAATTTCAACTCGCTATCTCAAACATTTTCCGAACCTAACGGACTCAGCCACCGACCAAACCGAAGTGGTTTACTGTCTGAACGTAACCGACGAAACCACTGTAACCACCACAGCGCACCCAAAAGTTTCGAGGGGAGCTTATGATGTGGTGGGTTTTAAAATAATCACTATACAAACCACTTTTCGATTTTTAATTTTTCGTAGCACTTGGGAACCAAAAACCAGATTTTCGCTAAAAAGAATCCGCTTATTTGTTGTTGAAAAATGAGTAATTATTAAAAACAAAAAACAAAAAAGCTCTCGACAATACCTGGTGAATTATGTGAAGAAGTACTGTGCAAAATGTCAAAACGATTGGTCCAGTAGATTTTGAGTTATCGTGAACACGGACTTCAAATATGACAAGTTTCAGAAAAACGCTTTGAAAAACGCGAAGAGTTTGGTCGCTTAGCGCTCATTTCACATAAGTTTGAGAACACTTCTTGATGGAATAAAAATCTGAAAAAATTCATGCATATTAAAGGTACTCAAAAGATTAATTTTGCATAATAATAATTCCAAAATGTTATTAACAAATTGATGAAAAAAAAAATTGGTCAACAACTTTCGCCGCAACCCAATTTTTTTTTCGTGAAAATAATTCGTTCATTTTTCTGAATACGTATGAATTTTTTCAGATTTTCCAATTATCTTTGAATTTTATGAAATTCAAAATAAAACGCGATAATTTTCTTATACTCACACAGAGTCGTCGATGCCAGGTCCGTAGAGCAAAAAGCTTCCATCAATGTGATCGAGCGCATCTTTTTGCATTTGTCTACGCAAAACTCTTTCTTCTTTACTGTCGTGCGCCGCTTGCTTCTGATGGAATGTAGTGAGGCTTTTTACACTTTTCACATGTAACCTTGATGTTGAAGCCAAGACCTTCTTTTTTGCATGTTTGGAATGTAACTTTTCCATCACACTTCACATTTGACGACAGTAGCAATCGTCGAAAAAACAAGAAGAAAATCTATTATTCTATAATGTTTTTGGATGTCTTCTTCTATCTCCACAACGGGACTATTTTTAATTTTTTTCGCTGACGCGCTATTAGATACCACTTCGTTGTTTTTACGCTTTTGAGGAGGCACTCTTTTTCGGTCGGCACAAGTACTCACAACAGTTCTGACGATCTTGTCTGGTTATTTTTCGAGGCATTTTTCGAGGTACGAACACGAACGTAAACGGACTCAAAATGTTAGTGTGACTTGCTACTGCTCAACACGGCATACAGCGGTCAACTGATGTATATACTGATATACACCATGCCTCGAATATACCTAACGGGACCTGAACAGGCCCTTCTACAAAGAAATTTATTCGGGATCTATAAATTAATACTATAGCGCGCTAGGTGAGCGCGCCGCGCAGCTATTGATCAGGTATAAAACCCGGCCTGGAGCCACAGACGCTCAAATACTCATAACTTCGTTAATATTGCTCCGATCGACTTGAAATTTTAAGACAATATTCTTGAGATATACATTCATTTTTTTTTAAAAAGCAAAAAAAAAATTTTAATACCTTACCCCGCCCTTAAGCGACACGCTGCCAAGTATACTTGTGCCAATACCCTAGCAGTCTGACGGACCATAGAAATAAACGCGATTCGGCCGAAAACTGACCAAAGACCGACGTTAAAAATGGACGTTTTGCCGACCGTTATTTAGATCTAACCGACCGAGAACCGACCGAAAGTTTTTCATAGCTTTTTGTAATCTGAGTGACCTTGACCGCAAGCTTCCTGATTGTCAGCCGGTTTTCACGTTACTGACCACAAACCGGACATAAAATGACCAATGTAATCGTGAACGGTCGTTTTATGGCCGGTTTGCGGTCGGTCAAGCGTAAACCGGCTGACAGCTCCGAGAGCTTGCAGTCAAGGTTACTAAGGTAACAAAAAGCCATGAAAAATTTCAGTCGGTTTTCGGTCGGTTAGATCCAAATGACAGTCGGTAAAACGTCGATTTCTGACGATCTGTTTTCGGTCGGTTTTCGGTTAATAAAAGTGTTAGGATATGCCGGAAGTGGAATCTTGATTCTCGATTATCTCGGAAACGAAGTATCGGATCGGAATTCCGACGACACTTATTGTATAATTCGGACACACGCTTTCCAACGCGCCTAGTAACGATCATAATTGTTCGGTAGATGCAAATTAGGGCATCGTGTCCCTGGCGAGGTCCGAAAAATGTCATAAAAGTGTCCTGCGAGTCCCCGCATCTCCTGCGCATGCGTTTGCTGTGCCAGCAGGCTCGTCTTTCGACTACAATGCCACGTTAATCATCTAAACGATGAATCACAAAATATGAACCGCTTGGCACCAAACTTGGTTAACATTGTAATTTTGGTATCGGAACAGTATTGTCGGTAATTTTGAGTACTCTAACACGAAAATCTCGAAATTATTATCTTTTATGAAAACAGCTTCCTCTATGAGGAGGCGAAACAGTTAGATCTACTTTTGTGCACTTCACATTTTATATTGTAAAGAATAGAGAAGAGATGAGGACTGACCGAGACACACGATATGACGTAGATGACCGGAATAGCTCGGTATGACAAATGACAAACGTACAGATTATCAATTGACCAGATGACAATAGTCTTGATCCGATATTCAGAGAGAACAGACGTTTGACATTTCGTGCTTGAAATATTTACCTGCGTTTGTACTTAATATATCCGATCCATACCCAAATACGCACGTTATTTATTCCACGAGATCGTATCAATGTATAATTGTTCACACATTTTGTAGCCACAAAAATTGAAGGCTGCTGTTAATTATGGGACCGCAAGGATTGGAGATGATTTATGCCCACCCGGACGTCCGTACCCCAAGATATTTTAGCACTGTGAAGACCCATGATGTTGTTTAAATTGACAGCTTAATCATATGTTGGGAAGAGAAGTAAGCACATTCTAGAAACTGATTTCAAACTTTCGATGCATGTGATTACCTGAAATACCGGCTTTGTGAGTCAAAATATCATACATCTTCACTCTACGGTGTTATAACTTTTAATTCTGTGAATCGAAAGTTTTCAAATTCGCAGCATACTCACCAAATACAACATCAAATATGCACAGCGAGTGAGAAAACCCTTGAACATCGCTGCGATGCGATGTTATATGACTGAGACGGGCAATTAAATACAGTAATATTGTATATTTCAGTTTTGTATTCCATAATAAGTACACGGGGAAGTACAAGTCAATAAGTCAAAGAGGGAAAAAAACGTAAAAATGTTTATAACAAAATAATATAGTTTTAAAGGTTGTACCGGAGCACAACATGTTTTTCCCTATTGGTCATAGAATGGGCATGCACGGGGATTGCGTCAAGGAGATCCTGTGGCTTAGTAACACGCCAATTATTTGAGTGTTCCACATGATAAACATGCACGTGTTCATTATAAAAAAAAAAAACTTGGCGTGCCAGTGAAAAAACTTGGCGTGCCAGTTTTTTTTTTATAATGAACACGTGCATGGTTATCATGTGGAACACTCAAATAATTGGCGTGTTACTAAGTCACAGGATCTCCTTGACGCAATCCCCGTGCATGCCCATTCTATGACCAATAGGGAAAAACATGTTGTGCTCCGGTACAACCTTTAAAACTATATTATTTTGTTATAAACATTTTAACGTTTTTTTCCCTCTTTGACTTATTGAATTGTACTTCCCCGTGTACTTATTATGGAATACAAAACTGAAATATACAATATTACTGTATTTAATTGCCCCTCTCAGTCATATAACAATTTTTTTTGTTACCAAAACAAAAGCTGTTTTGTTGCGGTCGCAAATCGCTCCAAGCGAAAAATTTTGCTATGGTTACAAGCTGGTTTTGTTATCCCTATATTAACAATCTAAATTTGTTACAGTAACAAAAATTTTGTTGTCCCAACAAATTTTTTTTCTCCGTGCACATGAGAATACACCACAGTCACTTGCGTTGTTCTGCTTTGGCATATTCTTCAAGGAAGATAATCTCCAATCGTGAGTATCAAACTGTTTGTTCATTTTGTCCATGCTCTCGTCTTTTAGATACTGTTTCAGTATCGCGAGACACTTCGAGTTGCTACCGCCCATGCTATCATAGTAGCAAATTGTCTTCACTCGAAAGTCGATTACTGACATGCACCAGTGCACATCGACCTTATGTGTCCAGCGTTTCAGTGAAGTTTGACCACCGGATACTAACTTTGTTTAAAAAACGTGTTCATTGCGTACACCCTCGGATATGGCACGTTCGATCCGTTGCCTCGATTGTTCAAAAGATTCATATAGAAGTTGATAATTTGGTCGTTCACCCAATTAAGATCGAGTGGAGTCTGAAGGTCCATCGTCGTAATACGTACTTCAAACATGTCGATGAGACATTCATTGCGCGGATTGAGAATGAAAATGATTGGTTTATTTTTCTGAATACGTATGAATTTTTTCAGATTTTTCAATTATCTTTGATTTTTTTTTTGTAAAAATGGTAAAAATGTGTGAAAAAACACAAAAATCAAAACTAATTGAAAAATATGAAAAAATGCATACGTATTCAGAAAAATGGACGAATCATTTTCATTAAAAAAAGTTAGTTTGCCGGGTAATTTGTTAAACAATTAATTTTTTAATTAATATCATCAGTAGAAGATTCCGTTGTTATTGTATATATATATATATATATATATATATATATATATATATATATATATATATTCAATTATATTCAATCCGACATTAATCTATAAAATATAATTTCATGAGATATATAGCTTTACAAATGTACACACTATCCTTCTCAGGTTTTTGAGCCATGGTTTTTCCTCGGGACTGGGGTAAATACCAGGATAGTGTAATTAGGTAATGATTAATACTTGGATGTACCATGGCAATTACATCCAACTATCGTTAATATAAATATTTTATTGAATCAATAAAAAAAAGTAACGCAACGTTGCGAGTAAACATACATTAATTGGCAGAAATATTTATTTTTCTCGTCTTCGGCATTCCTCGACTCCCGACAATTGACCGACGGTCGGAGGAATGCAACGGAAAAACAGGTAAGCAGAGAGCAAAAAAACTGACTGAGTGATGAGTGTTTAGCGAGCAATGAATATTATTGAAGAAAAAAAATTAAAATGGTACTTTATTAATAAGAGAAAAAAAAATCAAGCATAACGGTAATTGCTGCGCGGATCGCTCGGAACTCGACTTGCGTGACAGTGCGGTACTCTAATGATGCTCTGTCGAGTTCCCTCGGGGTGAGATATAAAAAAGGAAAACATTTAATTAATTCAGACACGAATTCGTGCGTACGATGTCAACTTTCGACCGGGTTCGACGTCATACCGGAAGTACATCACTTTTGGTTTGGAAGTCTCATTCTTCGACCGGAAGTACCGTTACACTGCAAAAACGTAATTTCCGGTTTGAAAATCTTATTATTCGACTATATATATTTACATACATACATACGTATATATTAATATCGTAGAAATGTAGGTATACATACATCTAAGATATTAATATCGTAGAAATGTATGTATACATATATCTAATATATTAATATCGTAGGAATGTATGTATACATATATCTGATATATTAATATCGCAAAACTGTTGACAAAAATCTTGCTACGATACGAGGTAGGTATATTGATTGGATTCTTTGAGGTTCATTTCGATTCGAAGAATCGAGGGGGTTTCTGAGCTCTTTCTCCCCCCTCCCCAGCTCTCTATCTCTCGCGGACTGTCCGGTCCAGTGAGACGAGATGACGTTCGAGATATCGAGATCCCAGAGGTGTCGGTATTTTTCCTTCTCACCCGAGATAGTTGAAAGAGAGAAAAGAAAGAGGGAGATTCCCGGGGTTCGATCGAGTCAGCCATCCTTCGATATCCCCCCCCGCCCCGATCGGTCGAAGCTCGGAGTACTATATGTGTATCTCGAGAGTCCGTCGAAGCCCAAGAAGATGGCTCCGTCCAGTGTACGTTCATTTTTTGGGGTCCATTTTACCCCCTCCTTTCTCCCCAACCTTATTATTCCATCTCCAATTAAATCTTCAACTCCAAAATTCTATTTTCACCCACTGCCTCAAGAATATATTGTAGCGCGGCTAATTTTCAGGCTGGAATTTTCGGCTCACTCGGGCTCACACGAGGCGACACCGCAAAGCCTAATTGCTAAGTCCGGATAGTGCGTAATTTATTTGATAATATTTTCATGTATCGCCGGGACGAGAGCGCCGTGCGAGAGGAGCGATGGACGGGAAGGTCGTAATGGAGCGTCGCGCCGAGGGAAGATCGGGAGTGGAACATCGAGCTCGCGAGTCCCCAGCAGGGATGCTGTCAGAATCGTGGGCGACGGGACGATGCGGATTGTCCCATTTCATCATATTCATCGCAGCATCGAAGTCATCGCATTTGTACAGCCGTCCGGAGTCTCGGGCTGTGCCAAAGAAGATTCACCGAGAGTCTCCCGTCAGGGGGAACTGAGTACCTCTGGGGAGATCTATTTTGCGGCGTTAACGATTATTTCGTTAAAATTGCGGTAATCGATGTGCGAGTCGATGAGGGAAGCGTTCGGCTGCGCCGAAAAGGGCCGAGATGGACTCGGAAATGTCCGAATTGTCGGAGCGATTAGGCAGGGGGGTAGGCGGGCGGTAAGGAGAGCGATCGAGCGTCGATATTCGGGGCACTTCTCCGTTGTGAGTCCGAGCGAGCGGATCGATTGACAGCTGCGGGTACCGGGGGAAAAGATTTTGGAAAGGAAGGAAGGAAGGAAGGAAGATACCGATTCATACGGCAAATAAGATCTGGACCGTTCCTTTTCACGTGCTGTCTCTCGTTACGGTGAGCTTTCTGTCCAAGGGACTTTCTTTTGTATTAAAACGGCGAGATCTCGTGTATTTGATTGTTGTAATCCCGTGCGAGGGAAAATTGATTTTGTAATACCGACGGCGTGCTTCGTTCGACCGTGCTGGAGGGAACGAGACCGCCGAGTTTCGGCAGGTGTGTGTGACGTCGCGTACGTGTGAATTTTTGTCTTGGTTTTGCGCCGCGTGGACGGACCGGGAAACCGTACTCGGCCTTACTCGAAGCCGTCGTGAGTGAGGTTTTTGGGGAAAATCAGTAGAGTAAAGTCAGGTATCAAATAGAGTAATTTCCGGGAATCATTGTGTCGCCTTGGGAGCCTTTCACGGGGGAGTGTGCTGATTGTCGAGTCGTCGTTTGCGAATCTCCGAGCGCGTGCACGCAGAAAAAAGTTTTTGTCATGACAGCAAAAGTACGTTTGCTGAGTCGTTTTTGTTGCAACAGCAAAAAAATTTGTATTTGCAGCAAACGTATTGTACTCCCAGCAAATATAATTTGTAATGGGAACACATTTTATATGTCACGGAAGATTTGCTGTTGCTGCAAACGATTTGCTGGTGTAGCAAATCATTTGCTGGTGTAGCAAATCATTTGCTGGTGTAGCAAATCATTTGCTGGTGTAGCAAATCATTTGCTGGTGTAGCAAATCATTTGCTGCATTCGTCGAGCGGTCGGAGGTCGCTCGGGTAGCTTCGTAGCTTTTCGCTGCCGGTAGAGACGCGCGCGAGGGGAGGGGTACTAACTTGCGTCAGTCGAGTTTCAGCAGTGCAGCGGAACAGTGTTGTTACGACCAAGAGCTAAAATATACAGTGATTTTATATAGTTTTATTAATATATTTAAATTATACAGTGAGCCGAATGAGTTCAGCGGGAAATCGTCTTCGACAATGGGGTCTTGGCGAGAAGACCATAAAAGCATTCGAAGGTAATTGCACATATACCTAATTTTAGTCACACGACATTCATAATCGTGTTCATTTCGCAATCATGCGATTTACACGATTTGTGAATAGCGTTTGTTTTTCATTCGGCATTCGGACGTCGAAATCCGGTGCAATATGTTATTCGTACGCTAAGGCGGAGCTCACGATCAACATAACCTCCAAATATTTTGAGTCCATTTTTCTACGAAACAGGTCTATAATATAAAAAAGTAATTGTGGGGCTCACTATGTATCTGATTAACACAGTGAGCCTCGCAATTCGCTTTTCATTTTACATAACCTTTTTGCAGAAAAAAGGATTCAAAATCTTAACTCTGTCTCTCTCTCGCACTCATATGTGTTAGCCTTCCCTCAATACAGAACTCGTCACACTGTTAGAGACAATAATCGAGAAATATAAAACTGATTACGCCACTTAGACGTAATTTTAGAGTTTCATTTTTTTATGCATGTCTTACTATTATTCTGAATCCATGTAATTATTTCTTGCAGATACTGGCGTCACGGATGACCTGTTCCCTTCTCTCGACGAGGAAATGCTGACATTTTTAATACAAGACGCATTAGATTTGATTCGTTTCAAAATTAACAGGCAAAAAGATTTTGGCAACGAAATAAAAAATAAGCCTCCAATTTTGGATTCGGATTCCGAGCAGCAACAAGTTCCGGCACTGCCTACTTTGCTTGATACGTCACAAATTAAAGTTGTGACAACTGTCGGTAAGAAATATCAATTTTCAATGTCTGTATATGAGACTGTTATTGTATATACATGATTACGTGTCTTCAAACAAATGATGAATCTGTTCATTACTTTGTACAGATGACGCTGGGTCGGTTGAAATCGACGGGACGTTCTTGGACGCCAATATAGACTCAATTCTCAACATCACTGGCTTCGAAGAAGTTGACATTAATGATTGTTGGCTCTGGCCAATCGTTTCAATTAGACGCAACCATCGACTTTTATGATACGATTCCATCCGAGATTCGTAACAAAGGAGCATGTTTCTCTGCTAATTGGGTTGAATACAATGGAACTAAGTTTAAGCTCAGGATGGCATTGATTACTGGTGCTGAAGATTTGTCTCCAACTTTCGGTGAAATCGATAACATTTTAGTTTTTGATCAGCTGCCAAATTGCCCAGTTTTTATTTGTAATTCTCACATAACGTTAGGATTAAATGACCACGTGTTAGGTTACCAAGTTGAGTCAAGTGATGAGTCGATCTGCGTAAAGGCAACGGACTTACTTGACCCTTTACCTTTATATTCTCATACGTTGGCCAATGGCGAGCAATATATAATTCTAAGATATAGCATTTAAAAAATGTATAATACGACAAGTGTTACATAATCTATAATCATATAATAATCTATGTAGCAATATAAAATACCTGTGATTTTAATAAAGTACGTTTCGTTCAATGAACCATGAGAATTGAATGTGTTTAGCTTTTTCAAACCCCGCATATCCATCATCTTGTATCCATCATCTGGGTTTTTCCACGATGCCATGAGAAAGCAAAGTAATCGCTGTTTGAAAATACGCAAAAACACTAATTTTTGCAATATTGACTATAAAAATGCCTGATAAACTTTTTTGTCAGTTGTCGCTTCGGGACTTTATTTAATGTATTTTTTCCAGGTTAATCACGAACTTAGCACTCATTTTATTCGTAGATGAATTCTTAATTCGGAAAATTTCGTCTAAAATAAGGTACTGATCTATTCACGAAATTCAAAAAATTCGAAACGCCTTAAAATTTTTACGGTTTTATCGATTCTCCCCAAATTTAATAGGGATCATCGGGTGACCATATTGCAACTATGTACATATTTTAGTCAGATAACTAAAAAATTTCAAATGCTGGAGCGCGAGCAAACATTTTTCAAGATATTGAAAATCATGTACAAAAAAACACCTGCAAATTTTTTAATGAAATTTTGATCAAATGTTGACTATCAACCACAAATACTGTGTGTGAAATTTCCGCTTGATCGGTCAAGGTATTCTCGAGTTATAGCGATTTCAGTTTTTAGTATCTGATTCAAACACATACACTCACACATAAATCGAGACATTTTTCCAAATATGATTTTTCAATGTTTTGGAGCATTGTAAACACGTTTTCATTAAACATTTCATTAAACGTGGACATTTTTTTTTCGCCAAAACCAAACTTTCTCCATGAGGAAGCAATAACTCAGTAATGTCGCACCTACAATATCCGAAGTAGTTTATAGGGCATTTGAATAAAAGAAAGTTCCAAGTTGGGAATAGTGTAGTCGGTAGCGTGTTAGGTTTGTAGGTAGGCATAACGATTAGGTAGGCAGTTCGATCCCCATCCCAGGCAGTTCTTCGCGCAGCTATAATAGGTAGTTCAACTATTCGTAGTCATCCATTTTTTTTCCATCAATATCTTTGTTTTTTGTTTCTATTAGCGCAGTTTATGTCTTATAAGATTTTCACTTAATATACAAATATGTTATTATGAAAGGAAGAGCGCAAGGGATACGAGGTCGCGCGGGACCATAAGCCGTTGCTGCAAGCGGCAGTAACAGCTATGCTGCTGCAGCAAATGATTTTTGCTATCCTAGCAAATGAAATTTGCTATCGTAGCAAATGACATTTCCGATCCTAGCAAATGATATTTGCTATCCGAGCAAATGATATTTGCTACCCTAGCAAATCCGACGGTAGCAAATATTTTTTGTTACCGTAACAAATACTTTTGCTGTCACTATGCTGACATACGATATTTGCTACGGTAGCGTGTGCCATGCTGTAGTAACCAAAACTTTTCTCTGCGTGTGATTCCGGGTGTGTGCGAGTTAACTATTGCCGCGTCGAACGGGCCAGGTGAATGTTAAAAAAAACGCTGCGATTAATCGGGCGAGGTGAATGAGAGCGCTGGAACTTGTACCGCGCTGTGTGAGTGTGGATTTTGGATTTGAACCATCACGCGTGAAATAATAAGGGGATTCGGGAGAGCGCGACCGTCTGTGTATGTGAGCGTATGTGTGTGAGCGTCGAAGCAACCGAGTCCCGTGGGGCGGGAATATTCTGCTGTGATCTGTTCTGCGAGATTTATTTTGGTGATTTGATATTTAATTTACGGGACGAGGGTTTTACTCCTGGTTCTCCGGTTTTTCCCCTCATTAGCTTATATCTTTAATTAATAAATTCGAGCCTTTGGTTCCCGTATTTCCGTATTTGTGTAATTTATTTTCGGGGTTATTTATTCTTGTGTTGTCCGAACCACAGTCGCTTATCCAGCCACTCTGCCCTCGAGAAGACCGCAGCGAAACCGGGAAGGTTCTTTTTGCCGATCTTTCCCCGGTGCGTTTCGACGTACCTGGTGCCCATCCCTGATCGAGGGAGAAATGAAGGGGAAAGATCGCGGGAGTTTGTGGAGTAGGCTTTTTGCCCATCCGGGAAAAGCGCTACAATATAAACATACATAATTACAATATTTTTTCTTTCAATTTAATAACTTATTCATAATTTAATAACATATTCGACAGAATGGACATCAAGGTGATATTCATTACCCTGTACTCGATCATTTTCGTCTGTTGCTTCATTGGTAAGTACTCTGAATGATGAGACAAAAGTACAAAACATACTTACTTGTGTATAGTAAATTATAAGATCTCGAAATCGTGACGCGAATCTCATGAGTCATCGAGTTTGAGTCTATTAACTTAGGGAATGGATTACGCAGGCGGAAATAGACCTAGAACGGGAGCTGATATTGTGATTTCCAGATAAATGAGAGCCGGGATAAAATGACCCAAAAGTAAAAAATATACTGACTTGTGTAAATTACATTATAGGATCTCAAAATCGTGACGCGAATCTCATGGGTCATCGGGTTTAAGTCTATTAACTTAGGGAATGGATTACGCAGGTGGGATCAGACTTAGAACGGGAGCTGATATTGTGATTTCCAGATATATGAGAGCCGGGATAAAATTTTATGAAATTTAAAACCTTCGTATATTAAATTAGAATTCATATACATTCTATTTGAATTTTAATAATTTAATCTTGAATGCAATACCTGTATATTTTAAAAAAGCAGAAAAAAACACATTAAATTAGTAGGTTTTATCATCAAACAGACAAAAGTGGACCCGTTTTTCTATCTGGGACAGCAGGCAATGAAAAAATAAGAATTCTTGTTTTTCATTGGCTAATCGATATGACACCGAGAACTATTAATTTGTTTATCGGAATATGGTTTATTTACGTGCGTTTACACCTTAGCTTACATTTTTTTGGTCACAAACATACATCATTATACAAAGAATCAATATGCCCAATTCGACAAACACTGGCGCCTTCGAAAAGACTCCAAAGTGGGTAATCGCAGTGAAACGCATAACTCCCGTTTTGCCCAGAGAGCCGTCGGGAGAATAAAAAAAAATTAAACAGAAATAATGAAAAATCCGAGCAGGCCGAACTGTTGGAAGTTTTGTCCGAACTTTTGTATACATTTTTCACCTCAAATGTGCTCAAAAACTAATAATTACGATCTTTATGTGTAGACCTGGGTGTACACTAGGACCTCGATTTCATTCACAGCGGCGGGACCGGCTCCCGCTCACACTCAACAAAATCGAGGCTGCGCATGCCCTGCCCATACTAACTGTCGAGCATAGCAAATAGCTTACTGCGTCGATCGATATTCGCTCCATGGTGGGGACGGTTAAGGAATCCGAGGGCGCAAAAATCAAGATCCGAGTGTATTTAAAAATTTTAGCGACGCGTTGGTTTTCGTGTTATAAAACAATAAAAGTGAACGAACAATAAACGTCGATCGAAGGTTGTTTCGGGCGGAAAAGTAGGTTAGGACTTTGCCTATCACCGGTTAAGTGGATCAAGAATCATTCTCGTTTCTCGTCTCTGCCGTCTGCATTGACGTCGGTTTAATAAACAAACAAGCGGTACTGTCCTGACACGGACTCGGTCGTTTAATCTTCGAATATTATTTGTTTTTTTTTAATTTTTTTTTATTTGCATTTTCCCCCGTTCTCAGGCATCAGCGCCTATACAGGGTCGGCCCGGGTCAGTAGCCAGTCCCCCCTTGCGGCCGCATCCGACTTCCCCCTCTGTATCGCATTTGCCATGACATTTCTGCCATGGGCATAGGGAAACTGCGGAAAACCTATGCCGATACAGCCGGTCTCGGATTCGATTCCTGGCATCGGAGCTTCGTCGCGTTTCACCGAGAATGTAAACATGGAGTACAGGTATATACATCAGTCACTCACACTTAGAATTACCACGTGCGAGTGACCGATGTATCTGAAGCTTCGTCCCGCCCATATTTTTATTCTCGGCGAAACTACGAAATCGGGAATCGAACCGTCGACCTGCCGATGCTGTGGTTTAGAAGCGAGCACGCTCACCACTAGACCACCGCACCGGTTTAATGTTCGAATATTATGTATGCACTGGTGCAATTACGTGCAATTATTTACTTATTAATGATTTTATTTATTTAGTCTTAAAAAGTGCAGCGGTCATTGCGAACAAACTGACAGGCAACGAGAAAAAAAAATGGTTTGTCACGATTTTACCGACCGCCGGTTAACTTGAGTGGTATAATGTGCGTAGTGCTGATGTTAAGAGGAAGTGAAACAGCTGTGCGTGCGAGAGAGATAGTTGCTATTTTCAAATTAACTTTATTCGATGGTGTTAATTTTTTTGAAAAAAACATGAATTCGCGACGCATGCGAAATTACCGGTCGCATCCGGCTCAAACTTGTTTTTTTTTTCTCAAAGCAGCTTCACACTGCTGTTTCACTTCCCCTTAATGATTGTGATAAAAACATCACTGACTGAAACCGGGACGATAATACCCTGCAGGTACACCAATCTCTGGGGGAAGAGCCGTCTGTGTATGGTCAGATTTCCCGCAGTTTCTCTGTGGGGCGGAGGCGGGGGAAGCGGGGCGTCTACAATGGGAAGGACTCCGTACAAGTGGAACCCGTATATTATATATATATAAAAGAGAAACTGCGAGGTACGTTTACGGAGATTTACCATACGGAACACTTATCAATAGGATTCATTTTCGAGCCGATCGGACAGTTAAAATCTTTTGAAAACTGTGGCATGTTGGATAGCGATCCGACGACCCGCCACTCAGCGGGACTGTGAGGACTCGTTGTCATTGATTGCCTCAACATTTCCTTCGTCTGCCGCATGCAGTACCAGTTAGCGGCGCTTATCCAGAACATTTGATTCGACGTATAACTGAGTCCGGGAAGTTGTTTCTCAGGTTTATTTTCGAGGACCCAATCGCTGTATGCTAAGTATGCTTCCTTTATTCCCCGGTTGTCCGCGATATTTCCATCCAATGTCATTTCACCGTTCACCTGAAAGCAGCGAAACGAAAGAAGCATCATTTTTGTTTTGCCACAGGTGTTTGAAAAATATTTTTCATAGTACAGAACGTGACATTGATGGCGCAGGCGCATTAAGGTAGTTCTTGCGAATATTTCGCATAAGAATTCACTTCGCATAAGTTTTAGAGAAATAAGAGGGCAAACTCTTCTGGATGGTATAAAAATCCGAAAAGAAATCAAGCATATTAAAGGTGCTGAAAATATTAATTTTGCATATCAACCGACAGCGTTAGGTGCGCGGCAGGTGTGTGGCTTCGGCGGTCTCCCGAGTCAAGCAGCTTTGCTTGCGTCCAGTACATGGATGAGTGACCGCTTAGCCCCACACCGGCTTGCACATCGAATGTTGAGCGGCAGGTCAATTTTTCTGCATTCTTGATGTTAAAACATCGAGGAATCAGAAAAATATAGGGCCGTCTGTACCGACACGGCCTTTCCGCAATTTCCCCGTGGCCTCGGCAAATGCGGTACAGTGTAGCTAAATCAGCTGCGGACGCACCGGAAGTTAGAGGTAGCTTAGTGAAGTGCGGGTAGGGAGCGATAGGGGGAAAGGGATGGGTTACGTAAAAACCCGAAAAGGGTATACGATGGAACATACAAATATATTAATTTTGCATAATAATAATTCCGAAAACCAACATTTATAAAAGCATATGCAGACCAATCATCGAATATGGCCATCCGGTTTTTCTCAACTGCAAAGAGAGCGCTTTAAAAAAAATGAAAACGGCTGAAACTTGCGCACGAACCCGAGCAGAAATTACCGTAGGGCTGATGTCAGGTCCCTATCAGGCTGACTCCTCATCAGGTCCTGATAAGGCACCTTTATCAGGTCCTGATAAGGCACCTTTATCAGGTCCTGATCAGATATGTAACGCCATGGCCCTATAAGGTCCTGATCAGGCTGCCTGATCACGGCCTAATCAAGGTGCCTGATTGCCGCCTGAGAAAAATATAATAAATATTTTTTATTTATTAGCGTTATTTTATCGGACTTGTAAACCTTTTATATTTGTTCTTCGGATTAAATTAGCTAATTACTACAATCTAAACCGCGGAAAAATTATTTTTTATTTCACTCATGGTCGGACTTGAACCAGCGACCTTGCCAATGGGGACCGCTATGGCGGCGGCTTAACCAACTCGACTATCCTCAACTTGACTCAAACATAATGTCAAATTTGCTTTTAAGCTCCGGTAGAAGGATATACACGACTAAATCTACTTGTACAACGTGCCCAATAGCCGGCGAAAAATAAAATTCAGTGAGAATTTTGAACACTTTCTAATGAGATAAAAAACGGAAAAATTAATCATATGTAAGATGCTAGGAACATTGATTTTGTATAATAGTAATGTAAAAAAATTGCAATAAATAAAAAATAAATGTTTAACAAACAATTAAGGAATCTTTTTTTATTAAATCGATTGAATTATTTAAATTATTTATTTACTTAATAACTTATTACATTATCCAAAATTCGTTGCAAGATTTAGTAAAAAAAATGTTCCAACGTAAGAAAATTCTATTCAAAATTCACATCAACTGTAAAAAATGTACGAATTTATTTGAAATTAGAAAAAAGGTTAACTAATTCTTTTCTAAAAGTTTATTTTTCAAATACCTTAGAATCATTTTTTGAAATTTTGATTATGCAAAATCAATGATCTCTTCCCAAAATCAATGTTCTCCAGGCATGCAATATGCAGGCTTGCCTGATTCACCTGCTAAGGCCCTGATCGGGGTACTATCAGGCTAGCCTCGTCAAAATCGAAGGATATCCAGTCAGGTGTCCCCTACCTGTACGTTAACCGGCCCTGATCAGGCTGGCATCAGGCTCGCCTCATCTGAAGTGAGGATTATTTAGTCATGCTTCACGATCTGCACCTTATCAGGCCCTCATCAGGCTCGCCTGATCAGGCACGCCCTGGCTGTACCTTAACAGGGCCTGATAGGGTATCAGGCAGCCTGATCCCAATTTCTGCTCGGGAAGACGCCTGACGCGTGATTCGTCAGCCGAACAATCTTCTGCACAACCCGCCAAATACACTGCCATACTCAACAACAGGAATCATCCCAATAGTTCAAAGATCCAAGGTGCTCACAAAAAAATTTGCCGTAAACCAGATCGATAATATGAAGCCACTATGTACACAACCGCTTCAATGTGTTATGCGCAGACACAAATTTCCCACACACAATCTATCAACAACTGGAATTAATGGCCAATGAAAGAATCACGATATAAAATCGACAAATCTTTTAATGGTAATGTAAGGAAGGAAAAAAATTAGGAAAACTTTCCACATACCAAAGACAATCCCGGGCTGAAGGACTCAGGCCGATGGCCCTTTGCCAAGGTGTATAATTAACATAGGAACAAAACTAATATAAGGAGACACTTGTATAAAAATTATTAAGCACTGGCTATAAATCTCTTTTACTACTACCACTACTAATTCCAAAATGTTATTAACAAATTGATGAAAAATAAAAAATGTCAACAAATCTTCCGAAAACCTAACGTTTTTTTTATGAAAATGATTTGTTCACTTTACTGAATACGTATGAATTTTTTCAGATTTTTAAATTCACTTTCAATTTCTTTTTGCCTCCTCATAGAGGAAGCTTTGTTTTGGTCCAAAAAAAAAATTCGAGATTGTGTGTGCGTGCGTGCGTGTGTGTAACAGCTGATATAACAGTTTTTATCTTTCGGTCCTAAAATCGTCGAATTACCTTGAGTCCAACCTCTTCGACGGTATAATTTCCATACTGGTGAATCAGACACTTGACTCGCTTGGCAAACTTTTCGTTGGTTGTTGTGGTCCACAAATTGACTTCATTACCGTCCTTGTCGAATTGACTGCCCAATACATCGAAACCGTGGGTCATTCCGTACGCAAAGGAACGTCCTATTCTTCCGTAGTTTGTGTATTTCGGTTGATCGTTACCGGCCAAGGCACCTCGAACATAACCGGCAGGTATGTCTGCACGAAAAAAATATTTACATTTATAGAATAACCACGATACACGACCTCTGAAATAAACTATCGGACTATTTACGAAGGGTGTTCGACTCAAGCGTGTAATACGGCAAGTTCATAATGGGGTTTTGAAACATCCAAGCAATCTTCTTCACGGGTTTGTGCAATTGGCCGAACCAAAATTTGGTCGAGGACAGGGAACAGTTTATGATAGTTTCCAGATAGTTTTCTCCAGACAGTTCGAGATTTTCGTAAACTTTTTCGAGCTTGTCGACCTTCACGATTTCATCGGTATAGCCAACGACGCAGGACATTCCGGCTAATTTTTCCAGACTCTTCTCACGTGACGTCTTATCCATCCATTCCACCTATAAGTCGAATCGTGTAGTTTTAGGATAACCCGTTCATTTTGTTTTTATCTGATATCTTAATATTGAAAACAACTCGTCGCTTCGCCGCCTGCTGCAGAGCCAGCGGACAGCTTATGGACGCCTTATCGACCCCTTTGTTTATAACATGGACATAGGAGACCCTCTGTGGGCTTCGCACAGAGGTCCCAACAATCGCAAGTCCTAGGAGGAGACGCCTCGCGTCGCCGGACTTGCGAGGCATTCTACGAAGTCACCAAAGCGTGCACATCTCCACTCAATATTCGAACTTGTATCCAACAATATCTTTTGTCAACCAATATATCATTTTAAATTTTCTACACGGAGAATTTTTTTCTTTTATTTTTGGGACAACAAAAATGTCTTTACCGTAACTCATTTACCTGCTCAACATAGGGACAACAAAATATTTTGCTGTAGCAACTAAATATTTGTGTTGCCACAACAATCAATTATTAACGATCTACATTTTGTTAGAGAAACAGAACAATTTTTCTTCGTGCACGGTCTACGGTTTCTTACAATATAATCATTTCTGAAAATACTCGTTACCTGTCTCAAAGTTTTGGCGAACTGTTTTTTTATGTCCATGAAGATCTTAACGGCGTTAGTTTTCGCCTCTTCGGAGAAGTAATTTTTGACGTACAATGCACCGACGGCTAATGGCAGCTTGTCGGAAATGGCATTTATGCATTCTAACCATCCGCGTTGGCGTGAGTGAATGCCTAGGTTCATGTACCTTAGAGATTCGTGTACGATCCTAACCATTCCGTAATTTGCCATAGTCCTCTTTGACGTGACTTTCATTAGTTTCTCCAAACTGGCTATGTAATTCGGATCCCGCACATTAACGACGTCGTCCTCCAAAATGGCGTTGCTCGACGGAAACAGCTTGGCGAAAAAGACCGTCCATTGAATGCTCGGATAATTATTTTTCAATTCAGTTAAGGTCATCGGATTGTTAGCGAGATTCAAGTCTTTCATTAGTCTCATCATTGACATTGAAATCTACGAAATATCATTGGAATTCACCCCGTTAGTAGTTTTCATGGGCAGCTTAAGAGCAGATAAAATACCATTCGTAAGAGAGGCCGTAAGGTTTGATTATTGTAATTTCAATTTAACGGATTTGTCTTACATTCATAAGTTTCAGCTGGAACAGCAAGGATTCTTTGAGTTCGGTCATGGCTGTACTCTTGTTAGCTCCCAACATCACAGCGATATCTACCGTGTCGTTGTAATATTTCTGCACGTGTTTGTCGTCGAAACCCTTCGCGAGATACTTCTCGGACAGGTCGAAGGTCGGGTGATCGATCTACGATAAAAGAGTGATGGGGGAATGAAGTTTTCTACCTCAGCGACATAACTACATCTCGTGATTAATACGTACATTGATAAATATTTTCGTGGTGTTCTTCAAATGGCGCCCGATGGTAACGTGTATTAAGGACTTGACATAGTATCCTGCATCTCGGACATTGTAAATCGAGCTTTTCCATTTGAAGTTGCGATTGCTCCATCGATCGCCACTGAGGACAGGCCATCCACCGTGTTTGTTCAAAATGTCGTGAAGCGATTTCAAACTTTGCGCCTCGTCTGGTGCAAAATGATTATTCGTAAAACGAATGCGATCATTGGAACAACTGAAGGACATTATCGTGACTCACCTTCGTTCATGCAAGCCTTGTAAAAATTCTTGACGAGCCGAAAGGGCTTCGGTTCGTTTGGTTGAATCGGGAGCTCGATGATCGTTCTCAGCTGCGTATTTAACTGAGGTTGGATTTGACCGGTGGGACTCACGGAGGATTCATTACCGCAAGCAAACTTGTAAAAATTATCGCAAGGGTCGATACTTCGGTTCATATTTTTTAGGTAAGTTTCCGCTGTAAGTTTTTTAGCCGATTCGATAATTGATATTCTTTCGATCTATTGAAATGAGGTGTTTAGCGATTTTTCGCTTACCGAGATCGAGACATCCCTTCGTGCGGCATACGTACTCGTCCGAAGACGGAACTCCTGATAGATCCGACCGTCTTTGGACGAGTCCCGATGATTGCAATTCCTCTTCATAGGGAGCTACTCGCATGGAGGGTAAAATTTTAAGCGACAAACATTAACAAGGTAAGGTTGTCAAATGTTAGACCATGTTACCGATCACTTAACACTCTTTATAAAAAGCCGAAATTCCGATGGTACATATATTCACCTATAACAGATGCTCTTGCAATGCACAGAAGGACTCCAAAAACCGCGATCACCACTATATCATGCCCCTTTCGAAAGCCGCCTAGCATTTCTTCCATTTTATGTTTGGGACGTCCTCACAGCACGAGTGTAACAAACAGAGTCCTGAGTCATCTACGCTTCCAATAGCGCTCGCCTTCTCGGTTTCCCCTTTCCCCTTAGAATATGTTAGCACTGCCAATACCTAGGCGCCGTCTTATGATTATTATTTCGAACTAAGTATCCCACCTAAACCGCCCAGGTCGCTCCCCATTCGCCAAATTCAGACACCATCGATAGTACGGATCGTTTTATTGTTTTTTAAAATATATATTGAAACTTTCCATCTAACAATATAAATCAGAATACGTACAGCTTATTATCCTTTCGTTCAATCACAACGTCATTCTGTTATCGGAATCGTAATAAATACAAAAAAGAAAAGAAGCAGAAAAAAAACACATAACATTAGTAGGTTCTATCATCGAACAGACAAAAGTCCTAATGCAAATGAACGTAGAACCCGATATCGTGTATGAGTGTGCATAAAAAATCAATCTCTCTTGCACTCTCGCTTAGTCCGGCCATTGATACGTGTTCGGTTACTAATCATATCGACAGATGGATCGTATCTTGAACCAATTTCCTGTCTGTGAAAGAGGTTATTTGAATTATCGACGAAACAGTGGCATCTCTGTGGAAAGAATATGAGGATTTCACGTATGAAACACGATAGCAAAATTATTATTATCGTGGGCAGTGCCGAAGTTACCAAGATTAGCACTCACGAATTTCAATATAAACAACCTCATGTCCGGGTTCATAAAAGTTAGTTTTTAGTAGCCAGCGAATAGATTTTACAATCAATTCGTGACCCACGTGTCTTGAAGGATAGAAGCACTCGTTGAAAACTTCGTTTCTACTGAGTAAACGAAGGCAAAATGGAAAACAGAACTCGACAAAATAATTATAGAATTAAAATGAGGCGATTTAATTTTAATTAATTCTATATGTGAACTTGCTATTATATTTTGGTTCGTCGGTTTTGATTAACGCACAGAGCCGCACAATTTCCGCCGAGAAAAATGGTTTAGTTGCTCTAACAAAATGAGTTATACATGCGTACATACATTTATTTCAAGATTAACTCACTGTGTTTGTATTTTATCATTTTATTATATTGAAAATAATGTCTGTATTGGCAATTACGAATTCTTGAAATTTGCTGTATATGGATGTATTGAACTGCGAATGGCAATTCCACTCTATTTTTTTATTTGATTGGTCCTAGCAAAGAAATCGTTCTCACCGATTATGGCGCGTTGCAAGTTGCTGCACACATCATTTACCAAAAAGTTGCAAATTGAAATTTTCATAACGCTTCCTCGTAAAAGTTAAAAGTTGCAAATTGACATTTTTATATCACTTTCTCATAACGTCTCTTTATTCGCAAAGCTTCTTCGATGAGAAAGCATTTATTATATTTTTGGCTTCTTCATAGAGGACGCTTTGCGAATGACGAGACTTTATGAGAAAGTGATATAAAAATTTCAACTTTCAACTTTCAAGTTTCAACTTTTATGAGGAAGCGTTATGAAAATTTGAATTTTCAACTTTTTTTCATCATCAATTCGTATTTAACTTTTAGACAAAACTGCTGGCCAACTCAGGTTTAGCGCGAAAAAGTACATCAACCTTGCGCTTTTGATCAAAACGGATGTTGGATCTGTCCTCGGCGCGAAAAAATGCCTAGAATTACGTGTTTCAATTTTTTTTTTCGATGTTCAATTCTTATCAATGTTTCAATGTTTCAATGTTTAGACTCGAGAAGTCTAAATGACACCGCTTTATCTAATTTTTTAAACTCCGTGATATCTATCATCTTGTGGATTTCTTACTGTAGAACATGATAGGCACCTAGGTTTTTTCGCGATGCCATCGGGAAACAAAGAAATTGCTTTTTCGAAATGCACAAAATTACTCATTTTTGCAATTGTGGCTATAAACCCGTTAAATTTTAACGCCCGTATAATGCCCGTTAAACTTTGTTTGTTAATCGTCGCTCCAGCGGTGTATTTCATGTATTTTTCCACGTTGATCGCGAATCTACCACTTATTTTATTCATAAATAAATATTTAATGAGGAAAATTGCGTCGAAAGTAAACTACTAATTTTTTATGAAATTCAAAAAATTCCAAATCACAAAAATTTAAACGGTTAGATCGATTCTCTTGACATTTTAATAGGATCATCGGGTGATCATATTCCATCTGCGTACGCGTTTTTAGCTGGATAGCGAAAAAATTGTGAGAGCTAGAGCGCGAACCGACATGTTTTAAGAAATTAGAAATGGCATAGAAAAAACAACTGCATACTTTTTAAATAAAATGTTGTAGAAACATTAACTATAAACCACACATACTGTGTGTGAAATTACAGCTTGATCGGTCGAGGCATTCTTGAGTTATAGGGATTTGAATTTTTCGCGTCTGATTCACACATACACACATGCATACATCCGGACATTTTTTCTAAATGTGCTTTTTCGACGTTTTAGAACATTCTGAACACGTTTTCATTAAAATTTCGATTTTTTTTTTCCGTAAACAAAGCTTCCTCCACGAGGAAGCAAAACAACAATTATTCTGCGCACTGGGTCATAATTAAAGGAACTCGATATAGCCCTGCGATGACTGTAATTGTGGACGTTCACAAACTATATCCTGTTTTCGCACAGGTTAAACTTACAGTTAGGGTAAAAATGGGGAATATGGCCCGGTCCATATATTATTGATTTACGTGTTCATCGAGGTGTTCCATATTCACCACTTTTACCCTATGCACGACGACGATATTTTGTTTATCTGCCAAAATTTTACCCTCGTTGACTATATAATGAACACGTGCATGGCTATCATGTGGAACACTCAAATAATTGGCGTGTTACATAGCCACAGGATCTCCTTGACGCAATCCCCGTGCATGCCCATTCTATGACCAATAGGGAAAAACATGTTGTGCTCCGGTACAACCTTTAAAACTATATTATTTTGTTATAAACATTTTAACGTGTTTTTCCCTCTTTGACTTATTGAATTGTACTTACTCGTGTACTTATTATGGAATACAAAACTGAAATATATAATATTACTGTATTTAATTGCCCTTCTCAGTCATATAACAATTTTTTTTGTTACCGTAACAAAAGCTGTTTTGTTGCGGTAGCAAATCGCTCCAGGCGAAAAATTTTGCTATGGTTACAAGCTGGTTTTGTTATCCCTATATTAACAATCTAAATTTGTTACAGTAACAATAATCTTGTTGTCCCAACAATTTTTTTTTCTTCGTGCGTAGTGTTAAAAGAAAATCTGTCGCTTGATTTAGTAGTCGACAGAATATAACGTTATCTTCAACTAACGAAGAAAGTACTCACCCCTACAAATATGCTTCCATAATCTTGCCTATGTTTACTAGGACTTTGGGTTTCTCTTATTCACAAGAAAGTGGCGTCCTTCAAACTGGACCGAGCTCATTATGAAGCTTATCTAGAGATCCCTCGATCTTTCCGTCGAAGCTACGACGATTTTTATAACTTCTGTCTTATTTTTCGACTCCCCTTTTTTGCTATGAATGAACTTCCCGTTGAGCTATTAGTCAACGCCGTTTAAGTCTATCGCGTAGTTGCATTTTTTAAAATAGTTCTACCCTGTATATATATGGCCGATGGTCCGTAACGCTAAAAGGGAATCTGTTGGTTGGTTCCGAACACTGAGAAAAAATGACATAGTAAAAGCAACAATACCGACTTTTTACCATAAAAAATAGTTCCCATGGGGAACGTCTATATTTTATAGTTACGACTATGACAAAAAAGCATCGTTGCAACCAAAATAATGATTTGACCAATTGAATATGCACTACCAGAAACTATCTATGTAGACGTTCCCCCTGGGTACTATTCGATATAGTGAGCAATACTATCCTTTTTCTCAGTGTAGTGGACTGAATATAACGTTACCGTCAACTAACGAAGAAAGTAGTCACCGTCACAATTATGCTCCGATCATCTTACCGATGTTTACTAAGAGTTTTTTTTTCATTTTATTTACACGGAAGTGGCATCGACTGGATCGAGATCATTACGAAGAACAGCTAGGTCCCTCGATCTTTTCATCAAAGCTACGAATTCTACGACTCCCATCTAATTTCTTCCCTCCCTTTTTTTAGCTATGAATAAACTTCCGGATGAGCTATTAGCCAACGCCGTTTGAGTCTATCGCGTAGTTGATTTTTTTTTTTTAGTAGAACTACCTGCTAAGTATGGTTGTTAGTCAAATCCCTCGATCTTTCCATCGAAGCTACAATTTCTACGACATCCATCTAATTTCTTTCCTCCCTTTTTTTATCTATGAATAAACTTCCCGATGAGCTATTAGCCAAAGCCGTTTAAGTCTATCGCGTAGTTGATTTTTTTTTTTAATAGGACAACCTGCTAAATATGGTTGTTAGTCAAATCCCTCGATCTTTCCATCGAAGCTACTATTTCTACGACGCCCATCTAATTTCTTCCCTCCCTTTTTTTAGCTATGAATAAACTTCCCGATGAGCTATTAGCCAAAGCCGTTTGAGTCTATCGCGTAGGTGATTTTTTTTTTTATATAGTACTACTTGCTAAATATGGTTGTTTGCCAGAATCGCATTGACTTTCACCGAGCGGAAGAAAGATAACGATTCGACGACAACGTACTTGGCCATTGACGAGCCGAACCGATCGCACCGGATCCCAAGAGTCAGATCAGGTTTTTCATTATTCCCGATGTATTTATTTTTTTATCGTCGTTTTTATCGGTATGACTCTCACCTTGATCGAACTCGACCGGTAAATCGTCCATTGCGATCTGGCGAGACGCGGGTACCACCGAACCGTCGGATTATAGCGATTAAACTCTCTCGGGGCAATCTTCGCGGCCGCTCTTGAAAGAAGAAATAAAAATGTACACGTTAATTACACAAGTTGTGACTGCCGGTGTACTGTGCTCTGTCATCGAGGCACGATTCGATATAGAATCGTTAGCCAGCAGACCTACGAGGATCGTCGGGGGTAGAGATGCGGAGAAAGGCAAGTTTCGATACACTGGGGCGATCCTTCGCAAGGCTTGCTCCCGAGACACGTGTGCGGCGGTGGTTTAATTCAAGCCGAATGGATTCTCACGGCCGGCCACTGCATAACTCTGTCGCCGACGAAAAATCCTGGACGCTACGTTGTTCTCGCTGGAAAATACAAACTCGCCACCAAAGAGGAAACCGAACAGAGCAGATTCGTTATGGGGACTTTCGTTTATCCGGAGTACTCGGGGTGAATATCTTTCAAAAGCATTCCTTCCCTCACGTTCGGATAGATGAAAAATTCATTTTTATAAATACTTTGATAAATAAATTTATTTAATAATTAATTAGTAAGTTTATGTAATAATTGAGTATTACGTTTATTTAATAATTGATTATTAAGTTCATTTAATCATCAATGATTAATTAATTCGTTAATTTTAATTTACGAAATTAAACAACGATCAAACCGGTCGGTCGTTACATTGCACGGAAGAAGTACTTAGTTGCCGCAACAAATTTCCGGGCGAGACGAGAAATTTGTCGTGTCGACCGTCTTATCGGTTAGCCCGACTAATTTATTGGTTTACGGCTAAATCATTTATTGACAAAACAAATAATTTTTTGGCAATTCTTTTAGTGTGACAATTTACTAATTTTTTTTTCTTCATTTACATACTTCATTTACATACGTTTCTGAAAATGATTATTATTATTTTTTTCAGAACCGTAGCGCCTTACGACATCGCACTGATGACGGTCGACAAACCCTTCGATTTCAATCCATTCGTCTCGACGTTAGTTTTGCCGTATCCGGAAACGATTCCCGAGGGAAGGGCCATGCTTACCGGCTGGGGAAGTATCGGAAGGACTCGGGCGCCTTTAAATCCGGAAAATCTTCAGTCGGCTATTCTGCCGATTTTGGATTACGACATTTGCAGGCTCGCTCTTGACAAGGCTCTTCGTCACGAGGGACGCAATCCTCTGCATCCCACGAACTTTGTACGGGACCGCTGAACGGCACACTATCGGCCTGCAAGGTTCGCTCGCGGTCAACTGCACTCACGACTATACACAAAAAAAAATACATTCAATAGCTTCTATTGAGTTGCATATTTTCCCCGAAGAAACTTTTTTATTTTAAACAGTTCACCTTATATAGAATTTTATTTTTACAATTATATGAGAATAAGAAAAATTTATATTTTTATTATATGAGAATAAAAAAAAATTAACAAATTTAACAAAAGCAAAAAAAAACGTGATGCAACTTAATTTTTCCTAATTGCCATTAACACTGTGGTGGGAACTGTGAAATAAAAGAGCTTCGGGCTGAGAATACTGTACAATCGAATTTTTAGTTATTTTTGTTCGGCTCAATGTATCGAAACAATTATATGTGCCATATTTTTTTATTTTTTCCTGACTAGGGTGACTCTGGTGGACCACTAGTGATGATGAATTCCTTCGAGCAAGCCGAAGTAATCGGCATCGTGTCCTGGGGACTGTTTCCATGCGGCGGTAGAAACGCTCCGTCAGTCTATACCCGAGTATCCGCCTTCGTTCCATGGATCTACAAAATCATATTAAATTATTGACTTACCAATTACACTGTCATTAAAAATTAGGTAATTTTAATACAACTCACGTCTCTCTCATTGTGTTGATAAATAGGACGCAACAATAATTTATTCTTACAACCGACTTTACACGTACAGCATGAATATATTCTTGCGTAACGTTTAGAATGAGGTACACGTTACTGTTTCCACCGATTTTTTCTTTTTTTTACATACATAAATGCGAAATAATATACAGTACGCGTATAAACATTTACACGTGGTATAAACAAAATCGAAAAGCGTCATCTTTTCTTATTCTGGCAATGATATTTTTTTCGTATGGACAATTAAGCTGCACGACGAAGTTCTTTAACGCTTCACCGAATCGAGCGTATGAGCTTTTTTTTTAGGTATACATTTTTTTTTTCATGATTATTGAGCCGATACGTAGATTAACGGTGGAAGCGTCAAAATGGAGAAAAAAAATGCAATAATTCGAGACATCGATTCTCACGCTTCGAATAAGGATTAAGCTCATAATAGTTTGCAACTATCGAACCAATCGATACGTAGACCACCCCAGCGTGACGATAAACACAATAGTTTTCTCTTGTTCTACTTTCTGCTATGCATCCAGAAAGAAGAAAGACCGACGCGAAGCCGACAAAATTACATCAAACGACGATTATAAAAATTAAATTCAAAAGAATTTCATAATTCGTGCCTCGACGCTCCGTAAGGCGACCAACAAATAAATAAAATAATCTACGACGAAACGCCGACGAGCCACTCCGTGATCTCGTTTACCACAATGATTCGACGAATTATATAATATGTATCTCTTCAGTTCTTATATGTGAGTATGACAGAGAGACGTTATCGTTTTTCTTTTTTTTTTTACAGGAACATTAGTTTATGCTCTATGTTTTCTTACGCATATCCAAAGTCACGATACCTTTGCTGCACTTACACTATTTTTTTTCGTATAAATTGTAGCGGAGGAGTTTCCCAGGTCGAGCTCACTCAACACCGTGATGCACGGTGATACAAGTTCATAAATCTTGTGGTCTCCCGACTCTAATGACTGGCGCAAAACGCATTTGCTCGCATCTCCGGTTTGTCTTATTCGCGAATCGCGCTTTACCTATCGCAAAGACGTCAACGCTCTCCGCTCTCTACCTCTCTCGATTTCCTAGAGGTGGGTCTGAAAGGGTGTAAATAAAAAAAAATCAGGGTAAGAAAAAACGTTTCGATAAATAATAGACAAAAATAAACGGTAAGCCGGTGGGTGCTTAAAACAAAAAAGTGAGCCGCTCGTAAAACATCGTCGTTCGTAAAACAAAAGTATTCTACGTGCGTTCTGCGTGACATATAAAATACTTATTGGAGAGGATAATCGACGGATCAACGTCTCGGGGGTTGAAACAATAACAAACAAAAAATATATATATCGACTGTTGAGAAACAAAACGACGTAACCCACATTCGTTTACATGTTAAATGGTTTGGGATACGCCCTTTTGTTTCTAAGCAGTAGATATATTACACGAAACTCGGTACCACCAAACGCCAATGACACAAAACAACAGTCACCGTTTCTAATAATAATAATGCTTTATTTAAATAATATCAGTACTTGTATTGCCAAATATGTATTGTTTTTTTTTCTTTTCGCTCAAGCGACAATTCATCGGTGACACAAATGATTCATTCGATCGATCACTTAATTAAAACAGTTGATAAACATCATTATGCGATAATGCCGGTCAAAAAGCCAAGGTCGACAAACCTCGCGGAATTCTTGTCACGGTTTTCCCAACGCAAGGTCCGTCTTTTCCTCCTCAAAACGTTTTTTTTGTTCGATGCTACCTCGTCGGTTCAATAAATGCAAGCGCCTCGACGGATATTGCAAGCAAGGTTCGCGGTCATTCGCGAGCTTTATATATATAAGTACATCGCCTTCACCACAGGTGATTGTATTGCATTCGATAAAAGAAATCGAGCGGTTAAACAAAGAGTCTTCGACTATAATCGCTTCCAGCTTAAAATAATTAGGCCGCTCGGAAATTTTAAGTTTGTTCAATTATCGCGCGTTCTTTTTTTTCACTGTCTAAGCTAGTACGTACAAATAAATAGTTATTTTAAGCGTAAATTCAGGTCTTTTAACATCATAGAAGCGTTTCGAATAATAAAAATCAATAATAATTTAAGTTTGACAACTACGCACGTTTTTTGCTTGAAGTTTTGTCGCGCACGGTTACGAAAGACGGTTAGTTAAGGATTTCATGTTGTTCGTTTGTTTCTGTTAGTACAAAATAGACGAAACGTTTACCGTCGCTATCAATTCCTTCCGTAAATTGATTGACAAACAATTAGAACGATTTAACTTCGAAGTTTTCAGATATGTTCGAGTCCAAAGACATACGTGTCTATACATCGTTCGTTATTTATCGTACTAATCACCGTTCATCCTCCACCTACTGGCAACATAACTTTTTACAATTTTCATTACAAGCGAAATTTTTCGTTACAAAACGCTCATGAATCCTTTCCCAGATCGACGAGTCGATAGATCACCTGAAGATCGATCAGGATTCGAGAAAACGTATTCTGAGCATTTTTCGAGCGCTTCTCATTATAGCTACGTGATCCGAGGTCCTTTCCGTCGTTACACCATTCTCGATCTGACGACGAGCAAGCACCGTTGCTCTCCGGTCCATCCGATCCGCCAATCCATAGCTTCCGCGACTCTGTATTAGTTTTTTTTTTTACGTTCGTAAAGATACCAATTCAGAAGAGGTGTTCGTTAATATCAATTGTTAATTAACTCGAACGGCACGCATCCAGATCGGACGAAGGGGAGCAAACCGATTAAAACGCGAGACAGTGGACAAGAATAGAAAGAAACCCTCAGAATTATTCGGGGAAAGGATTCATGCCAGTATTAACACGAGATCGACATTAATCGATAATACAATGATCGTCGAACGAGACGATTGTCAGAGCCCAAAGATCCGTCGCATAGACTTTTTTGGACCTGCGATCACTGCGTGACTCTGCCTCTCATCGTCCGGAGAAACGAAAACAAAATGCGTCTATAAGTACTGCCGCAATAATTGAAATAAAAATTTAAGAAATCGATTTCCTCCCAAAATAAATGTCAGATCTGTCTTTTTTTTGCCATGCAAAATACCCAGCAAAAAAGCTGGTTTTGCTATATCCCGCTATTACGGCCATAAGCGTTGTTATTTTAACAATATTTATGTATACATATGTGTATGTGTACTTTTATATATTCGTATAGTTGAACAACATTTTGGCATTTCAAAACGTTCTCCAGTGGCGAACAGTTCGTTTTTTCACAAATCTGATTCCGAAAAAAAAACAATCTTATGCCGCCCGTACGGTATTTTTTTTTTTACAGGCAGCTTTTTTCAGGATCGATTTGCGGAGAAACGAGGTTCTGCCTTCCCAGTGACACCCAATGCTTCAACTTCAACTACTCGACAAGAATCCTCATCTGACGACTAATACGTATACGCGTCAAACTTTGAGTACACGTTATTTCCTTTTTTGTCTGTTTTCTTCTAACACTTAGTTCTCGAACGGCACTGAGTTTCTCATCTCCATCCTCCCCCTTAATATCATACACGCGACTCGTTATATATTTATCGTATTTATATATGTATATATATATAGTTTACAGAGACATGGTTCAGAGAACGTGAGACACATAGGACACATTTACATTCACAACTAGCTAAATTATTTTCGTAATAAAAGATACTCAAGTTTTCAAGACTTTTTTGTTGTTGTCTAGACGAACTAATTATTTACACCTTCGTTTGTCTTGTTCTTTCATCGTTATGTTTTTTGTTTTTGTTTTTTTTTCCATGATTCGCTAAAGTAATTCGACTGACGTTTCGAGGTTTTGCGAAATCGTATACCGTTTCGTTAACTTTTTGTTTTTCTTCGTTACCCGACCCTCGGTCAATATTCTAATGCGCCGCAGGGCCGAAACGTATTGTCAAAATTTGCAATGCCCTACCTCCTTAATCTCTCAGTAATAATTCAGGCGTCTTTCGAGCACAATAATCCTGCTAAGCTCTAGTAAGAGTTATACACGTATATTATAAAAGATCTTGAAAACTAAACGATTCACTAAAAATTATATATTACAATAATAACAATAATTTTAAAAAATATAATTCTAAATTACGAAGTATTTTTTTAACCTGTTATCCATCGCTGTTCCTTAAGACATGTGAAATACCGCGGTCATTAATAAAAACGGTAATTAACTTTTTTCACAGATGCTAGCATCTGCGGTCAACAGAATAGTGTCATCGAAAGCTGTAATGTAATCTGTCTTCGATGACACTTTTCTTCTGACCTTAGATATCACCGTTCGTGAAAAAGTTTATTACAATTTTTATTACCGACCATGGTGTTTCACCTGCTCTTAAGATGGTATGGTATAACCTCCGGCCCACCCCATGCCCATTTGGTAATAAAAATGATACTGAATGCCATTTTAAGACCGCAGTCGGCCGAAGACAAAGAAAATTGTCTTTCGCTGGAGAATCGGCAGACACAGGGAAAGAATTTTATTTTGCTCGGGGTCTGCGGTCTCAAAACGGCATTCATTACAGTTTTGTTATTGGGAAGGTGTTCCATATCACCTTAAAACGTAAACTTCTTTTTTACGCTAATTTTTTTCAAATATACAAAACTTTTACGCCCAATTATGTATGTATCTGATACAGCTTTTGTATATGGTTTACAATTGAAACATAAGTTTTGTATCGTATTTGGAAAGTACGAACTATTTACAGCAGCTTTATTTTCATTTTTGTTATTTTTGTTTGTGGATTCCGTCACTGTGTACTGTACGTATATGTATAAATGTCGTTGAAGCAGTCGATTCGCAAGCCCCGGTCGCGAAGCTTCGTCATAACGCACAATTTTTCATTTTTCATTCACTATAGGTTCATTATAGGGGTGGACACTTTCACATTTTTTTGGTTTCTTCAATTAATTTTTTTTTTAAACTTGATTTCCCGAGCGATTAACCGAAGCGCGAAAAGTGCTGCGCTGATATATACGAAACAAGAGAGATGGGTAGAGAGAAAGTGCTACGCTGATGCGAATCCGAGAGAGATGGAGGATGAGTCAGCTGGCGGACGCATGCGCAGTAGACGCGAGGACTCGCATCACAGGACACTTTTATAATATTTTCGGACCTCGTGAGGGATACGATTACCGTATCTCAGCATCTACCTAACAGTTATGATCGTAACTAGGCGCGTTGGAAAGCTCGTGTCCTATATATATCATAAAAGTGTCGTCGGAATTCCGATCCGATGCTTCGTTTTCGAGAAAATCGAGAAGCCAGAATCCACTTCCGGCATTTTGAAGTATCTATACTTGGTAGCGTCTCGCTCAACTCGCTTAAAAACTTTTTTTTTAAGTACTTGGCGTCGAGACGCTACCGCGTCTCTTGATTGAGGCAAAATTTCCTTGAAAAACAATAAAAAAATCTTGCATTACTCGATTTTTCGATAATTGGGAACCCATCACAATCAAAATCTGATCAAATTTTTGTTCGCTCGGTGTATCTCTAAGAATCGAATCTGGAAGGGCATATTTGTATACTTGTAACAAAGCTTTTGAATTTCTATAAGGATTATAAATAAGCGCGATAACGAAATTATTAACTTAGTTATGAACTTAAAAAACAGTTCATGTAAAATTTCGATGAAGAACGACAAAATTCATCTTTACATTGAGTTTTCCTTCTAAACTACACACAGCCCTGGAAAAATTAGGCTATCAGAACGAGTCAAGACGTATTTGAGAAACAAGGAATACTGTTACGACTGATTGAAGTCGAAGATTCTCAGTTTTGGTAGCCAAAAATGCATCGAATGAAGAAAAAACCGATTGGAGTTGAACATCGCCTTATTTATAGACGCTCGCATAGATCATATCTATGCGAAAATGAATATATAATATATGACATTCGTACAAATGTTTTCGCAAAAAAAAACAGACCTTTACCCAAAATAGTCTAACTAAGCCTTACTACATTCTTAGTTAGCAAGTTCTTTTCATCGAATTGTGGAAAGATAGAAATTACATTTCAGTGAAATTTCAGCGAAACAAAAACCTGCGCGTACAAGAAAAAGAGCACAGTTCTGACCGAATAGAATTGTTCTGCAAATAAAAAAATAAAAAACATATTGAAACGTTTCGATATTCCGGGGTAGTGGAATATCGACCTCACGATTTTTTATATCGTCTTCTTCCTAAAGGGAAGGTACCGAGTTCGGTACTGGACCGGCTGGAAATAAAAGAAATAATGAAAGCGACGCAACGAGAGCCGAGACTTCTCGGCGCACTCTTCTCGAAACTGCCAAATATACAAACTCCGGAGAGGGTCACATGAGAGGCTGACGCAGAGCCCTAGTCGAGACAAGGGATCTTTGTCTATACAAAGGCGAGCTGATGTGACTCGGAGGGCTTCGTCGTCATCGATCGGGCGATCGATGGGCATTCTGGATCGAGACCTCGACTTGTGCATTCGTACCTCCACACACCGAATATTATAAAACATATTGTACCAGACGTACTGAGATTTCTGTAAAATATATATTCCGCAACAATATTTCTAACAATAAAACTTGAAAAAATCCCGTACATTTTTGTTTAGCCTTAACCTAGTGATAATCTTACTCCCACCTTACTCTTATTTACACTATGTACATCTTACTGCAATAGGATGTGATGCGGTAGCGTATACTTAATTTTAAATGGCGCGACATCGTGTGTGACACGATAATTTTGGTCTTGTTTTTCTAATTTCTAAAGTGATTTCCTTGGGCGACGTAAATTTTATTGAGTCTAAGCCTATTCAATTTTCTAAGACTTTCCTACATCTACGATTAACTACTCGATCATTAGTCTGACAGCCCATATTTTCGGTGAGGTGGTGGACTTTCTCGAAGTTATCTGCTGGTGCATTTGCTTTTTGTTTGTTACTGACGGTCAGACTTTGTGTGCAATGCAATGTAGGTATTAATGTAGTCCGAGCTGTACAATCCAGCCAAACGTGAGTTTCAGAGAAAATTTCGAACACTTCTCGATGGGATAAAAATCTGAAAAAAATCAAATATATGGGAGGTGCTGCAAAGATTGTTTTTGTGAAATAATAATTCCAATTTGTTACTAACAAATTGAAGACACAAATCATTAGTCTACAAATTACCTGCCAACTTAACTATTTTCCTTCATAAAAATGATTCGTTTATTTTTCTGAATACGTATGAATTTTTTCAAAATTTGTTATGATCTATGAAAACGCGTTTTTTCTCAAGCTATAAAAAATCGCAATTTATTGGTCCGTATTTAGTATTTCCATATAGATGGCGCATCGATACCGATAGCATTCAATTAAAAAATAATTTGTTATTTCCAAATAGTTCCTACATAAAAATACGCCTTTGATACCAATTGGTTGGTCATAGGAAAATGCCAAGCGAATCCAATACATTTAGTTTTCTTGTAAATTCCAATACGAAACGTACGACGTACGACGATAAGTTCTATACCTTCTGCTTCCATTTCATTATGGTCGTAAACTTTATTATTCTTCTGCGGATTCATACCGTTGTGCATCGAAAAAGAATACTCCAATATAATCTTATAAAATTTAGTTATGTTTCTTGCAGACGGAATTTGCCGATGTAACCTGATAGGAATTTGAAATGATAAAATTACCAATCAAAACTGATTTTACAATGCTATAGGAAAACCTGTGTTTAATTGGAAATTCCCTTGGGCAAAAAACGGATTCAAATTGATTAAAGATTTAAAACCGACATTCCCGGATTCAAATGATTTTTCTATCAGAAAGTAATGATAAAATCGTATTCAGTTGCGTTGCCACTTAAATCTTGTTGCTTCTAATTTATCATGAATAGGAGGAAAAACTCGTCTCCAAATGAACACATTCGATCCGATTTAAGCTCAATCGGTTTCCATAGGTTTCAGTGGGAATAAATAGGAAAGTTTAAGCAGGGAGGCTGCATGCAAATAAATGTTTTAAAACTGAGATTTTTTTTCTTACGTACTCACAAAGTGTATATTATACGATGAGTTTTAAAAATAGGTTACAATTCGTAATACAAGAAAATGAGCCAACCGGCTCGACTGGAGGTTATACAGTGGAGACTGCCGCGCAGGGCCAGAGGTTTTTTGTAGGAGAGCCTTCTCGCTCTGTGAACACGTAGAGATGCTGCTGGTCCGATGACGGTGAAGACTGATTTGATACCCAAAATGGTGCGGCTTTTATACGAATACGGTCCCTATGCTGCTAATCGTAAAGGACTTGACAACAGAATTTAGGAGGTACAAATGTATTAGTAAGAATTGAGACCGGGCGTGCGTTTGATAGGAAAAATATATTAGGTTTTCGGGGGTGACAGGTTTACATGGTAATTAACCCTTCATAAGTCACACCGCCCGAAACCGTACCGAAACGGGACCAAAGGACGTGGAGTGTTCGCCACGCGTTGCTAGTACCCTAGTGCCTAAGAGTAGGGATAGAGGTATGACTTATAAAGGGTTAATGGACTAAGTAAAAAAACGTGGGTTGGACGAATATTTTATAAGGTAAGGAAAGATGGGCATTCAAGTCTTATTCGAGAAAAATGCAAAAAATCATTGTCCCTTTAGTGTGAAAGATTGCTCATAGGAAGAATAAATGGGTAAACGGATGATAGCCTAAAGGCGAGATAGGGTCATAAATCACAGAAGGCACGGGTCAAAGCAGATGAATGAGGTATGAGAGCATGAGGGGAGAATCGGAAAAATACGGGCGCTATAGCTGACCTGTTCTAAAAATTAGCAACTGTTTAGTTAACGTTGACCTGATCTAGCTTTCGGTAAACGTTTAGATAAATGTATCTTATCGGTAATAGTACATCACCGCGGTCATCAACGAGTTTCTCCCAACTGCATAATTCCATTCGACCGCGTATTTCCAAAAATGACGACCGCGTAAGTCCAATTCGGTCCCTTCTGAAGGTCCATTACCCGTTCGGTGGGGAAACAAGCGACTCCTTCCTTTATGCTACCGGTAAATGAAATCGTCTCTGCTATGAACACGAAAAAGAAAGAACACGGCGACAAGCTTAATGTAAGATAGATCGATGGACTCTTCCTACTCTACATTTTCTCGTATTTGAGCATCGAATATATTCCGTCATTTTACCATAAAGGAGAAACTATCCCATCCGACAGCCTCAAGATGCGGCAATTTTTATTATTGATCAAATTTTTCCTCCTCTTATAATAAGCTTCCTTCAAAATTATCGTTCCTTAAAAAAAATGAATATGCAAGTAATGCGAAAATGAAGCTTGTACTTCTTTCGCATATCATATTGGATTTAATCAAATTAAAATTGTAAACTATGAAAATTCTACGAAGACTTAAAAATCTCGTGAAATAGTAACCGGTTGCGATTTTTTTATGCGCAGCCTTTTTCTTAATACAGCGAATTTAATTCTCAATAATGATCAAAACAATTTTTTTGTCTTTCCCAACTTTTTTTACATTTCGAACAAGGTACACTGCTGTTCACTAGGCCGCAACTTCATTCACAGCGACGGGACCGTCTCCCGCTGCGCAAGCTGCGCAAGCCCCGCCCATACTAACTGTCGAGCATGGCAAATAGCTTACTGCGTCGATCGATATTCGCTCCGTGGTGGGGACTGTTACGGAAACTGAGGCTGCACAAATCGAGGCCCTAGTGTACTTGAATTCAAGTGCAAAGTTCCAGTTCAATTGTTAACAATTTGCGAAACCGGCAGCACACACAAATGGTTTAAAAAATGAATCTCGAATTATTTTATGATATATGAGGAAGCAAATGCTTATTAATTAAGCTTAGCATTGTAAAATTCCACAACGATCGGTATTTCCGTCAATTATTGGTAGATTAATATTCCTGCATGAAACAAATATTGCTGTGGCCATATTTTTTATATAGTTTTATACTGTTTCATTCTGTTTCTGGTAGTCAAAAGTAATCTTTCTCGTCGTTTCCACGAATACCCCCGACGGGTTTTAACACTAGACACAATTAAGTGATTTGCGGTCAATAGGTGCAAATAGTGACAAAGTTTTTGTACTAAATAAAAATATGAACTTTATTATTCATTGAATATAATCGAGACAACATTCAGATATTTCGTTCACTTCCAGAAGCTGGAAGTTTCAAACTATGGCTCGAGCTGCGAAATGCATGGTGTATATTCCTGCACGCTTAAATTATGGTCATTTTTGCGGCTATACGTATCCCCACGCGCGACGCGTAACAGCGCTCGGAAAGGGAAAGTTACGTACGAGAAGGGACGGCGGGCAGGTACTTGAGCATATAATGGGGTATCCAACTTACGCGGTGGTCTACTGTAATATGAGTATTTTATTATTCAAAATTATATAAGACGTGACAAAGGGTAGAAAAAATTATGAACATTATTGTATATAATAATGATAATTATTATTAATATTTATAAAGATTCTCATATGAGAACGCGTTTTCTGTTTTTTTTTCTTCTTTATAATTGCCAAGAACCACGAAAACCAACGAATCTTCTACTTCTAGCTCAATATTTCATACAAAAAAAATGCATTGGAGGTAAAATTAAAAACAATTTTTTTCGTGATTCAGGACATGCGGTTTTTCAACATTTCTCGGTTATTATTTCGATATACCCGGACATTATTGATTCTTTTCCAATCCAGTATATCAGAGGAACAACGAATATGAGCATCGAACCTCTGCCGAATGGATATTTTCAAGGAAAATTACTAACAATGATTATTACCGGTCTCCGTCGACATGTCAGTAACGATCATTGAGAGCATTTTTTTTCGATTATTTTTTCAACCCCAATTTCGACCAATGAGAGCGCGGTATTTGACATCACGTGGTACAACTAGGTCTAAATTATATCGATAATTTTTCGAAAATTTTCCGGCTAGGTTGCTAGGCGATAAACATTAATTTTTCTGTCACTTGTAACCTATGCGAATGATTAAACGTCAAATTGCTATTCACGAGCATGGACATGAGTGAGCGAAGAAAGCGATTTGGTGATGAATCTCTAGAGAGCATCTCTAAAAAAATCAAACAGAATGTCCCGGCTAATACAGAGAAGAGCAAGAAGTCGATTTGGGCCCAATTTACTGGATTTTGTACAGAGAAAAAATATGTGCTGGATGCAACAACCTCAGATGAAACCCTCGCTGATATTTTGAAAGACTGGGCGTTCAATATGAAAAGAAATAACGGAGAAGACTACAAGGAAGCGGTGGTGAAAACGATGTGGAATCAAACAGCTAAGTTACTAAAAGATAAGTACTTCGCAGAGTTTAAAAGAGAAGTCGACCCATTTTCAAGTCCTGTCTTTCAAGAAGCTCGAAACGCTAAAAATGCTAAGAGGCGTCTTTTGCAAGCCGATCCTCAAAAGCGAATGCAGAGTGCAACTGCTCTTGAAAAAACGGATATCGATGAAATGGTGAAGATTCACGATGAAGACACACCAGACGGGCTGCAAAAGAAGTTATTCCTTATAATATCGGTGGAGTTAGCCTGGAGGGGAGGTGAGGGAGCGTCTGCAATGGTGTATCATTTTAAAGAAGAAACAGGAAATGATGGAAAGCCCACTGGAAGGATTGAATACAACCCCATTTTCACGAAAACCACACAGGGAGGCGACAAGAAGTGTGCCAGCAGCAAGTGGCTCATCATCAACGAAGAAAACCCTGCGAATTGCCCTGTACGACTGTTCGAAAAACTAATTTCCAAAAGAGGCGACAACGTGAAAACGGACAGATTGTTTTTGGCGGTGCATCCGAAGTGGCAGTGTGGAGCTGACGGGTGGTACAAAAACTCCGCTATAGGAAAAAATTTGATAGGGAAATGGACCAACGAAAGTGCAAAGAAAGCGGGACTGGACACGACACACAAAAAAATCACCAATCATTCGAATAGAGCTACTGCAGTGTCAACCCTCGCTAAAGCTGGGGTAGGAGAACAGCAAATCACCAAGATCACTGGGCATTCGAACGTAAACTCCATTAAACCGTACCTGCAATTGGACCAAGGACATCACGAACAACTGATGAAAAGAATGAGACAAAATGACCCTCCAAAAATCCAAAATATTACATCAACATCCACAAACTTCAATCTGATCCCACAAAACTCCACAAATTGCGATCCTATCCCACAAAAATCCACAGATTGCGATCCTATCCCACAAAGCTCCACAAATTGCGATCCTATCCCACAAAACACCACCTACACTTACAACAATTGTATCTTTCACTGCACAAATTTACACATGAATCAGTAACTTTCATTGTGTTATATTAAATATAAAAATATTCTAGAAATTCGAAATAAAACCTTGTCAGGAAAATGTTAAATACCACAATCTCATTGGTCGAAATTGAGGTTGAAAAAATAATCAGCCGAATACCCCTCAAGCTTAAAAATTAATCGGGTATTTCCCTCTTGTTTCCCTGCGTAGCATCGATCGAGATAAGTTTTGCTCAAAAATCCCTCGCGCTGCGCGCTCGGGATTTTTTTAAGCAAAACTTATCTCGCTCGTTGCTACGCAACGAAACAATCGGGAAATACCCGATAATTTTTAAGCTCTCGGGGTATTAGAACCGAAAATATTCTTTCGGAAGAGGATTAATACTCTTATTTGTTATTCCCCTAATGTACAGAACCAAAAAATACTCATAATGTTCGGGTATGTCGAAGTAATAACCGAAAAATGTCGAAAAACCGTATGTTGGTGGACATGTTGATAGACAGTGGTAATGAATGAATTAATTAATAGGTTAATTGTACGACAAGGACCAGAAGTCCTCTATAGACACATACAGCCGAATATCACAAAGTCGAAGCATCATAACGCATATATACACCATATGAATCGCCAAAAACAAAGCATAACAAAGCATAACACAACCATTGATAGCAACCATAACCATACATAACCATTGATAGCAATTTTATTCAAAAATATCTGTTCGGGAGCGGTTCGATGCTCATATTTCCTAGTAGGTTGCACGACTGTCGTTATGTTTTTAATCGACCGCCGTTTCGATCGAAGAAACGATAGTAGTGGAGGTGCACTTTTTCGACCGTTCAAAAACAAACATTTCGGACACGGAAATGACCAAGAATCGTCAATGCTCACAGGATCTGCAAATCCGTAGAATCAACTACATATTCCGAGATGCTGGAATTCGTTTGTTGACCGATGCAGCGACCATGAAATACACCATTTGAAATGTCTGCTTTTGAACAGTCAAAAAATGCACCCTAACGACCATCGTTTCTTCGGTCGATTTAAAAAAATAATGACAGTCGTGTAACCTACTAGGGCTTGTCAAGCTGTTTTTACACCAAAGGTGTTTGGGGGGATTTGATATATCTGCTCACACTAATTCCTGGGGATTAGGTCATCTATAACTTTGGACTAATTACTACGAGAAAAATATAATATTTAAATAGCACATAGAAAAGAAGTTGCCAACGCTGTAATCGTAATGAGAGACTTTTTCGTCGCATTTGTTGTTAGCGCAAATAACTGCCGATCTGCCCAATAAAAGTCCTATTTATACCGAGTTATTCACTACTTTGGTAAATCGGTGAATCCCAAGCTACGAAACCTTTTTTGTAGTGGCAATAACGTTGGCAGGTCTGCTCCCGTTTGCGTTCCAGCAAACAATGGAATGTAAGTCGTTTATTGTTATGTAAGTCGTTATTGTTCACACAAAGTTAACTGCACAGGCTTGGTAAATTGGTTGCAATCACAAACTGTTCAAGCTGTGCGAGCTAAACGGCTACTTGCGCGCGGTACTAAAGCGGTCTCCGATTAACGCGTTTTATGCCAACTTAGGGCTGTGTTGCCCAAACGATGAATTGTGTTGCAAAACGAATTTCTCTCTTAGATTATTATAGGTGTATTTCGATATATTATTGAGATTGCGCCATTTCATTAGAAAAATAGGATGTAATAGCTTGCATTTCTATGCCTGCATCGTGCGCACAAGCGTGAAGTAAGACATGCCTGTTCTTATTGTCTGGAATATAAAAACGATTTATTAATTGTATTTGGATGCCAATTTATCGGCCGCCACACTAGTTTTATACAGTTTTAAAAAAAGAAAGATTCTTCTTGCCTGCCCAAATGTTCTCACGGACATGATAAAAAGATTGCCAGCTGTTAGGTGGCAAGGTACGTTACAACGCATGGTCATCAATTGAATTACTTTCTGGGCCTTAGGCGTCAGTCTGTACCATTGGCTGTTCTGTCTGTGCAAAAAAAGATTTTTTTGTGAACCCACGCCACCAGACTTCGACGGTGTACTCACATATAAAAGTGAGTATCAATACTGTGATCCATAAGAATTTGGGAAATGTAGCACTCTATGTAGAAGTGTGTTATTCCCGTCAATGCAGATGCTATGAATCTTACGGTTGTTTCGGGATCGCTTGTTCTCAGAAGAATCTGTATTTACCGACTATTTATTTGTCAATTCAGAACATTATTCATCATTTATCGCGACATTTACCTCAAGCCCTGTTGCAATTATCATAATCATGCCAAATCCGACGATAAAAAAGAAACTCCATTTGTAAGTCGCTTCGATGAGACTGGCATATCTGACAAGAATGAATTTATTGATAACATTCATTAGTTTTACTTGATACATTCTTTAAAGAATCTCACTCGATAGCATCATTGTGTTTGTCGATACACGATGCTATATCTAACATGTGCCTTTTGTCCAGCGCGTATGAACTTTCTCCTTTTTCTACTGATGTGTCATTAGCCCCGATTCGTTCCAATTTGTGCCTTAATGTTTTAGTTGAAACATGATTATGATCATTTTGATGATAAATTACTCATTAACTCACCCCAACGCCGCAAAAAAACCACAAACGTGTTGCACGTAAGTGATTAACATAACGTCACTGGCTAACAAGTTCATTATCATCATCCATATGCACACGCAGGAGTAGATAGTAAGGTAAAAATAATATTTTTGCTCATCGAGGTGATAATAGTCAACAGGAAATGCGAATTTTCCAAGTCCCGTGTCGTTCTTCAGAAAAATGTCGATTATTCTTGATATGATCGGTTGAGTCATAAAGAGGAAGGAGGTTGAATACATCGCGGCTGTAGAGAATATCGATAAGTATATAAAACATTTGTCAACTGTTGAACTACCCCTTACCATACTTGATTAACCTGCATATATAATTATTATCTTTTCTCCCTGCTCAGCGTATTCGTGAAGAATGTTGACCTCTGGATCCTGAGCCCATAGTTTCCAATCCGTACGAATACGATTTAGCAGCTTTAATGTCTGAACGTATCGAACAGATCGTCGTCAGTTATCGGGACTGAATAAATGACTCTTGCTTTCGCCACGATTATGGTAGTATTATAATTTGCAAAAATATAACTGACCTTCTGCGAGTTCCAAATAAAACCAATTAATTTCGTAGCGCAAACTGCCACAAAAAGGTACGATATAAGGCCCTCCAGGACGATCTCCCAGTTGTCACGATATTTCACAAGACCCAGTGTTTGAGGTACGATTGAACTGAAGAAGAGAAAAATCAAAACAGCACGAATGCTGCGACGTGTACTGATGCTCTGATACGGCCATTGTCCAATAAGCTTCATCAATGTTTTATTTAATCTATAATAACGGTGTTGAAACATGTCCATCGTGACTCAAACTTCTATCCACGATGGCGTTCGGTCTGCTAATGCTGTTCTCTATGAATTGTAACGCGCTACGTGATTCCTTTTTTTCCTTGGGTTTCATTGTTCTTTTCTCAGCATGCATTTTTATCGAATTGCGTCAAAGTATTACGCCTTGATAGACGGTTAAATTGGTCCAAGGCAAAGTTGACTGACACCGACGCGAGGGTGTATAGTCTGCGTCCATCATATGCCATAATTACCTCATCTTTTTTTCATGAGCCGTCCAAAGAATAGTACTAAGGTTTAAAACTCGAATGTACGGCGACATTTAATGCAAAAATATTATTCTATCTCAGTCAATTGAAATGAACATTATTTTCAATCCTGGCCTGAGAGGGTTGAGAGACTGATGAAAAATTGTTCTCTTTCATGTATGACGCAACCGAACGGAACGTGACGGAAACGCGATCGATGGCGTATCATGAACACACAGAAGCGAAGTCTTACGATGGGGGAAGAGCGGTATAGCCATGAGAGGTTTGATAGTCCATATTAAGTGCGCACATCATTTTTACTCTTGAAAAGAGAATGCGTTTCTGTTTTTTTCTAGAAGTTGTGTTTTTAAATTAATGGTCGCCCTCACGCATATTAATCTAATAATGCTATCAATTAATAAAAAACATTATTTATTTAATTGGTGTATTCTATAGCGGTCAACGTAGATGTGCACAACCAAGTATTTGCGCATCTCGACGGATCGTTACTGCTACGTTTTAGTCACTTTTTATACATAAAAAAAAAGCTTGTCAGTGCAATTCTATATGAAAAATACTTCGCGGAGTGAACCGCTTGTAGGTGTGTTCATCTAATTATCCATTGAGCGCGTTTCAGTTACTTAATTAGTTAGTTATATTGAATGAAATATACATCGTGTTTTGCGTGCGTCGTAATTTTTGCGTGTATTATTTAAGCTAAATGAATTATCGGCATTGAAACATTCGACAAAAAACTTCTCGTTCATTTACCATTTCGAGAATTGTTATTGACTTGAATAGCCGTGTCAAACGTTACTTACGAATAAGGTTAACAGCGTCGTAACCTCCAAATTGTAACTTTGACCGATGTAAATACTTGTACAAATATTTATTTTTTTAAATAAAAAATTACGCAATCTGTAAAAAAATCTGTGGATTTTGGGAAAAATGAAACATTGGAACGGTTCCTGATATTGGCAACACGTGAAAAGAAGGAATACAGCAGAGCGCTATCGGACTCTGCTGTGAGTGTCATTGTTTTTTGTCCCCATCAATGATGAGGTTTGAAAGAAATTATTTACTAAAATGCAAAGTACAGTTTCAGTACGACTACAAATTGCTAAATCTCAAACGTCTCACAAGTGAGATGTTCATGTCAGGAGCTGACTTCTTTCCGGGCGGAGTGAAGGAGTCCTCCGACACCAATCTAAAGTGGAACAAATTGTACTTAAGCTTCTGCTTCAAACAGCAATAGTTTTACTCTGCTGTTTACAAAAAATAAGGGGAGATCTTACTGCTTCAGGAATGAGCTTCCCATAGAATTATCTCTCAGAATAACGTATATACCTAAAACTTTCATGGAATCTGAGTTCCTACCCGGATAGACAAAAGACGGCATGGTGACGGAACGGTGACAGTACCAATGGTACTATACCTGCTTCACAGCATGTTTTTCTATCCAGGTAATGTGGCGAAGAGCTGCTAAGAAAGTAACTCTGATTGAATGGGCTGAGAGTATGGTCGTCGAGGGCATGAAAAATTGACAAGCCAAAGTTCACAACGACACATTGGAGTTCGACAGAATATGCGAGTAACTGAAACGCAATCCTGATAACTGGGCACTGCACACGAGCAGCAATTGGCTCACTGTTTCTATTGCAAGTTTTTTCAGACGTTTTGATATATTTTTTTACCTGGCTTGCATGCTCAGCGTGTATTGCATTCGTGGGTTTGTTCTGCCCACATGCATCACCGTACATTTTTGCTCGTTGAGGGACGGCATCCATTTCTCTTTGTAAAGTTCTCCTTGCAAGCCTTGCGTGAGTGAGTTTGGTGTCGTCTGCGATCATTGGAGGTATGGCGATCAAAGATAAAAAATTAGGTTTGAAAACATTTTCTTATGCGACTTACTTTGTTATCAGGTGAAAATAACATTGTTAGGTGGCCATGTGACGGTATGTCCTGGAGATTGGATGTATCCCAAAGAAGCTGTCCTTACCGACAAGGTGATACTTGACATGACATACATGACGATATGGGACTTTCTGGACGGGCTGCGAGTGCTAAATAGAATGACACGGTACAGTTTGGACGTGGCTTTTTCAGAAAAAATACGATACATTTTTTGAAAACCTCCGATTTTCTCGGATAATGTGGGTGTTGAGAATTTCAAGGAACTTACGAATTCACTCCAAGATCTGCTCTTTTTTACGAGTTCACTCCAAGTATTCGTACGAATAGTAAACTTTTGTGTTCGTACAAACAATAAACAGTAAACAATAATTTATGTGTACGTTGTATGAGAAATTCACTGAAAATTTTACTTTTTCAGAAAATAGTTTCTGAATATAGAAGAGAAACAGGCTTAGAATATCAACAGAGCTTTTAAAGAAGTTGGCAGAGAAAATATCCGATGTTCAGAACATTTAGAAATATTTACATTCGGAAAAATCTTTGACTTCCTCTAAAAAATGAGAAATTCAGAGGACTTTTCAGAGAAATTTCAGAGAAGTTTTCCGAGACGTACAGATATATTTTCAGAGATATTCAGAGAAATATTTTCACCAGGGTTCGAACGACGGCATCGCGACTGACTGTAAACGCGTTTCAAACCTGCGCGTCCCCCAAAAGGACATCTGGTACGAAGAAGTCATCCGAATGGGATATATAAGTCCGCCCGAATGGTAACTATAAGTTATCCTATGTCTAAAAGTTAACTTTTGGACGCAAGATAGCTTACAGTTACCATCTGTACAGACATATGTACCATCACCACACTATCTCAATGAATTTTTCTTTCAATGAAGCTTTATGGCGATCCCCATTCAACCCATTTAGATCACTTTTTATACCAGGTGTCTTTTTTCTACCTTAGGTGCTTTCGATTTAGCATTTTTCGTTACTATAACATGACTGCACGTGCCCAGGTAGCACAAAAAAAATTGTTATCAGAAAGTGATCTAATGGGTTACATATGTCCGTCTGAACGGTATCCGAAAGTTTAAAACTTAAAAAAAAAAGTTTTAACTTTTGGACGTAGGATAGCTTATAGTTACCATCCAGACGGACATATGTAACCCATTTAGATCACTTTCTGATAACTATTTTTTTTGAGCTACCTAGGTGTGCATGGTCTTTTTTTTTGTAAGAATTCGTACCAAAAAACGACCGTGCGCATGCTCAATAACTTTGTAATAACGGGAAACGCCAAATGAAAACAAACCGGAAGTGTAACAGTGCATCGACTATCGAAACTCTAATTTTCTGCCGAAACCTTACACGCCGAACCAATGAAAGCATAATAAATATTTTTCGTTCGTTACGATTGTTAATTTAATTTTCCGTAGAAACTGTAGACGTCAAAACGATAATAAAAATCTTCGCAAATATTTAACTCTCCGCCCTTAATGTATTTTCGTCGAACGCCGACGTTTCAAACAACGTATTAATTCCGGTGTAAGCCGAAGGCGATGCTACTGCCGTTGCGTCGACGTCTGCAACTCGACAATCTCTCACCTCTCATCCACATGTCCGCGAAACCCGCTTTCAGCGGAGATTTCTTGGTTAAGCCGACACATTCGAAGGCTGATGCAAGAAATGTTGTCGTAGGTTTTTTTTTTTATAAACAATATTTAAAGTTCCTGCGCGGGTCCGTGGTTAATTAATTTATTGAAGAAGTATACGAGTTCATAGCAACGATAGAGAAATTACAAAATAATGGTCGACACGAAGACCGATGCAGCGGATGCTGATACCGGTCCGCCGAAGACTGCCAAGCAGTTGGAGAAGGAGGCTAAGAAGCTCGCAAAGTTGGAAAAATTCAAACAGAAACAAGACAAGAAGGAGACCAACGCTACCGCTGTAACAGCAAAGCCGAAAGATAAACCAGAAGTATGTTTACACATCCGTCACTTTGAATTTCACGATCGTTGCGCTCGAAAAAAAATTCTATTGTCATCCATATGTTTTGTTAAGCGGATTCGAAAGTGCATCAATTATTTCGTAGTTTAATTTCTATTTTGCTTCACGATCGAATAAACGAGCCATTCGCTTCGTTCTTTTAAGCTTGAAGCTGTTCAGCACCAATTTTTTTATTATGTGTAACTAGTAAGATTTTATACTCTAGTCAACTTAATTTATCGGACTCTAATTTAATTTGTCAACATTAGAAACCGGAGAAAAAGAAAGAGGCCAAAGAGGCCGCTGTATATACTGCCGAGACTCCGGAAGGCTCAAAGAAAGATGTGGCTTGCCCGATGCCGGACGCCTATAGTCCGCAGTACGTCGAAGCTGCTTGGTACCCCTGGTGGGAGAAGGAAGGCTTTTTCAAGCCTGAATACGGTGTAATTAATTTATTAGATTTTTGTTAATCCTTAGTATCCAGACTGGCATAACTATGTTAGCCGATGATTATTTGATTTTTTTTTTTGTAGAGGAAATCCATATCAGAGCCAAATCCCAAAGGGAAATTTGTCATGGTAATTCCACCACCCAACGTGACTGGATTTCTCCATCTTGGACACGCTCTGACCAACGCCGTTGAAGATGCTATAACGAGATGGTAAGCTTTGAGAATATTAAAAAAGAAAAAAAAACTGCACGATAACCCTGATTAGCCGGGATGCTTGGGACCGAAGAGTCCTTGGATAATCGAAATTTCAGTTAATCCAAACTAGATAGTGAAAGTATATAAGTCAATAATGCCTAATGATACAACTTTATTTTGACTAGTTACAATGACTTTTGGTACAACTTGCACTTTATTGTTAAATAGTGTGAACTGGAATGTAAAGTTTCAGGTTTTTTTTTTCATTAATAGTACGTATGCAAGTCTTTTTTGGAAGTCCTCAGTGACTTTGGTTTGCTCCTTACACTTCCTTCGACTTTCGTCTATCACCTGTTTCGGTTTTCCACGCACAGCGCATAAAAAAAATAAATAAAAAAATCGGAAGACGCACGGTTAATCTGCTTCCTGGTTAATCTGACCCCGGTTAATCGGGGTTCTACTGTACCCCATGGAAAACTGATTACAGGGATCTTGTTGCAGGAATCGCATGAAGGGTCGTACTACTCTGTGGAATCCAGGCTGCGATCACGCTGGCATCGCTACTCAAGTTGTGGTGGAGAAGAAAATTTGGAGAGAGGAGAAAAAGACGCGGCACGATTTGGGAAGAGAAAAATTCATTGAGAAAGTGTGGCAATGGAAGCACGAGTGAGTTTGCCGTTTGCCGATTATCAATTAATTATATAAATTTCCATAGCCGGAAAGCTTCATTGAAAAAAAAATTGGAGATCGTGTAGCAATGGAAGCACGTGTAGGTTTGCCGCTTACCGACGATCAATCACTTATGTAAATGTCCATTGATGAAAAGCTTTCACAATTTGTAGTATTTCTGATTAAATTCTGCTGGAAAAATCGGCGCGCCTCACAATTTTTTGGAAATCATACCATGGTTCTCGCAATGGATTGGAAAGTATTAATCGATGTGCGTCTTGGTTTTTTTTTTACCCAGGAAAGGCGACCGGATTTACACGCAACTGAGAAAACTCGGTGGTTCCCTGGACTGGGAACGTGCGTGCTTCACAATGGATCCGAAACTGTGTCGCGCCGTTACAGAAGCCTTCGTTCGTCTGCACGATGAGAACGTTATATACAGGAGCAATCGTCTCGTGAATTGGTCTTGTACATTGAAAAGTGCTATTTCCGATATCGAAGTACGTCTTTGTCGAAGATAATTTTAATTCAACCACTACAATTTTTTTTTCTCTTATTTATCCTAAACATATATCTTATCAATAGGTAGACAAAGTGGAATTGACTGGCAAGACTTTGTTGTCCATTCCCGGCTACACCGAAAAAATTGTATTCGGTGTTTTGGTTCACTTCGCCTACGAGGTAGAAGAATCTGACGAGAAATTAGTCGTGGCCACGACTCGAATCGAAACTATGCTCGGGGATACCGCAGTCGCTGTACATCCGAAGGATGCACGTTATTCTCATTTAGTTGGAAAATTCGTGAAGCATCCGTTCTGCGATAGGCGCATACCGATCATAGCCGATGATTTCGTGGAAATGGAGTTTGGCACGGGAGCCGTCAAGATCACACCTGCTCACGATCCTAACGATTACGAAGTTGGAAAACGTCACAGTCTGCCGTTTATAACGATTTTCGACGATGACGGCAACATCACTGGAAACTGTGGCAAATTTACAGTGTGTACATTTCGACTCCTTAAACTGACGTGATATAAATGTACCTTTTCAAACGAAAAAACGAAACTAAAATGATATAAATGTATTTGCAGGGCATGAAGCGCTTTGATGCGAGGAAGGCAGTACTCCAAGAATTGACGGACAAAAAGTTGTTCGTCGAAGTGAAAGACAATCCAATGGTTGTGCCGATCTGCAGTCGTTCCAAGGATGTGGTGGAACCGTTGATCAAGCCCCAATGGTACGAAGTTAGAAGAATACAATTGCTTTCACGCAATTTCTTTATTTATTGCCTTAGTAAAAAACACGTCACACATGGTAACATTCTTTCAGGTACATAAAGTGCGATGACATGGCTGCGAACGCGATGGAAGTCGTACAATCCGGTGAATTGAAAATTATACCGGAGCAGTACAAGAAAACTTGGTATCACTGGATGGGCGGTATACGCGATTGGTGTATCTCTCGTCAATTGTGGTGGGGCCACAGAATTCCGGCATATTTTGTGAGTGTCAAGGACAACATTCTCCCATCCAATATCAGTGACGATGACCGTTGGGTGAGCGCGAGAAGCGAAGCCGAGGCTGCAGAAAAAGCGGCAAAGAAGTTTAACGTTGCCGTGGATAATATAAGCTTGAAGCAAGATCCTGATGTACTGGACACTTGGTTCTCATCCGGATTGTTCCCGTTCTCTGTTTTTGGATGGCCGGACCAAGTACATATTACTTTTATATTCGTTAAAAGAAAACTATATTGTACCAACTATTTGGTAATTTGTGTTTGTGGGATTGCAGACTGAAGAATTGAAGGCTTTCTATCCCGGCACCTTGTTGGAAACGGGCCACGATATCCTGTTTTTCTGGGTTGCCAGAATGGTCTTCTTTGGACAAAAACTGCTTGGAAAACTTCCATTCAAGTAAGTGATAATTACAGTCATGTGCCGAAAAAAAAATTGATTTTTTTTACGTGTATCAGTGACAGACACGTACTTTTATTTTAGAGAGGTATATCTGCACGCAATGGTGCGCGATGCTCATGGAAGAAAGATGAGCAAATCTCTTGGCAATGTGATCGACCCGATGGACGTAATTCGCGGTATTACCTTGGAGGTAAGTAATTACCACACAACATAATTCTCAGCAAGAATTCACATTATGTCGTTTAATTCGTTTAAAGAATCTCCACAAACAACTGGAGGATAGCAACTTAGATCCGAAAGAACTGAAGCACGCTATCGAGGGACAAAAACGCGACTATCCCCAAGGAATTCCCGAGTGCGGTACGGATGCCCTACGATTCGCTCTGTGCGCTTACACGACTCAGGGACGCGATATAAACCTAGATATCCTTCGTGTGCTCGGCTATCGTTTCTTCTGCAATAAGATCTGGAACGCAACGAAATTCGCACTCATGTATCTCGGCGATTACAAATATGGTGGTGAGACGGAGGTAAGAAAAAAAAATCTTTATATTCCGAAAAAAACGTATCCAGCGATGCGGCTCTGTGAATCGTCGGCTCTCTTTTTTTTACTACTCTTCTCTTTTCAATTCTCTTGCCCCAATAGAGAGTTGACTCTGTGGGAAATGGGGATATGCGGGTTGGCGGTAGGGAATGGTATTTGTCGACGCTGGGGGAATCTTGCGTGCAGGATGCTCTGAACGACTATCTAGCCGATTTTCCATACTTGGACGGTTACACACCGTCCCAAGCGGACGTAACTGTTTCCAAAGCCTTAAGCAAGGTGTCAACTGACCTGCGACATCAACCGCATTTGCGTCGCTGGTACAAGCACATTAACACCTACAGCTGTTCGGAAAAATCGGCCTTCCGCGCGGATAGCGGGGAACTGTTTTCTCGCTACTCGTCCAATGCGAATAGTAATCGCGATCCTGGCGGCAGTGGATTTCAGGTGGGCAGATACGCCTGCATCCAAACGTTAAAATTGTTTTTTTTCTCATAGAAGTAACACTTTTACACCCTTGCTTGTGTAGCACGTTTTATAATTTAAAAAAACACCTGCGTAGCGATACTTTCCACGCGTCCAACAATTAGGAAAATTTAATAGTCGACAAAAAAAAAAGTCAAAAGCTGATAATAAATTGATCTTGTTTGTCAAAATTGCAGCTCACTGGTAATGAAACGAATGTAGACTTGTGGATGCTGTCGAGAGTGAGCCATGCAGCTAAAGTATGCGACGAAGGAATTGCTCAGTACGATTTCACTGCAGCTACTACAGCGTGTTACAATCTCTGGCTGTACGACTTGTGCGATGTGTATTTGGTAAGTTTGAATTGTTTTGTCTATCTGTTGACATCAATGATCACCGTTTCGTGTTCTTATCGTTCCTCGTTGATATATTTTTTGATTGCTGTAGGAATATCTGAAACCTGTCTTCCAAAGTGGAACGAGCGAACAGACATTGGCCGCGAAAAGAGTGTTGTTTACAACGCTGGACGTGGGACTTCGTTTGCTGAGTCCTTTCATGCCGTTTATAACCGAAGAACTTTATCAACGATTGCCACGCGTGAAACTTGCGTATGCGAGTATCTGCGTCAGCCCATATCCAGATGATGTCGAGGTAACAATTAAATTTACGGTGCTTAAATGATTATTCTTATTATTTTTCGCTCGCTACAATTCACTGATACTTACAGTGTAATTGGAGAAACTTGGATATCGAAAAAGACGTCGATTTTGCTCAAAAGGTAATAAAGAGTATAAGATCGGCGCGATCGACATACAATTTGCCGAACAAAACGAAAACCGACGCGTACGTCGCGTGCAGCGACGCCGTTCTTCGAGAGAGAATAGAGAGTTACAACTCAATGATTGGAACTTTGGCTTACTCGGACGTTCACCTGGGCGAAGCTCCGATGGGATGCGCAATTATAACAGTCACCGATAAGCTCCAAGTGCATCTGATGTTGAAGGGATTGATCGACCCGATAAAAGAGCTCGAGAAGCTCGGAAAAAAAGAGGACTCGCTGGTCGGAGTGATCGAGAAGCTGAAACAATCTATGGCGGCCGGGGACTACAGTACTAAAGTACCGGTGGAGGTGCAAACGAGTAATAAGGAAAAATTGGAAAATAGCGAGGGTGAATTGGAACGCTTGACGGAAGCTATGAGTGCTTTAAAAGTGATGCTGTAACTCTAACAAGTGTTGCTATACTTGCGACGTTTTTTAGTTGGTCAAATGCAGTATCCTTTGTTTATTGAAGAAATAAAAAAAAAACCAACATTTTTCATTGCGCAACTTGGGTGTGCTAATTAAAATACATAAGCCGTATATTCTGAATTATGAGATATATTCAGCACTTTGCAAATTAAGGCAATTTTGCAAACGGTATTCGCAAAATAGCGTAGATTTCTCAAGTCCCAACACGCGGTGGGTTCGCGCGGGAGCCACCCGAGAAAACTGCATTTTTTTTTTGTCGCTATATCGTTTTATATAATGCTTAAAATATTAAACATAACGATCGTGTTTGCGGTAATTTCTATTAACACGCATATTCATCGCGTACTTCCTCATTCGGTTACGCCCCTGAGATAATATACCCAGAAAATTCTCGACAGACTTGGCTCGACGCACGAAACGATGAGCTTTCCCGTTACAGGATATATTTTTCCATGAGCTCCGTCCAGAGAATCAGTTGTATTTCGAAATTTCACAACTATCGTGGCAGTCTGTGTAATAGTTAAATTAATTTGGATTAATCGTTAGCATTTTTCATGCTCATCCTTTTCATTACTAACCTGATTACCTGTTTAGATTTAATTACATCTGATGATGTTACGATAGAAAACGCATCTCCATCCACCGTGTACTCGAATGTCTTCGTTACGGAAAATACATTCTTGAAGACTATGCTGACCGATGAATTTCTAGAGACTGTGAAAGGTCCCTGTGGTTTCGGCAGGCTGTAGGAGCCTATTAGAGGGAAACTAACGAAAACAAACGAAATAAAGAGGATAAGAGATACAATCTCTCGTGCGACAAAAATTCAATTAGCGAGTCTAAAAAATAATAATTTCTTACAGCATCTCTCCAAGTGATTGCGAGCTCGCGCACAAAGTCGCTGTAACATTTTTAGCGTCACAGGGTTCGTAAGTCACTTCGAGAGTGGCTTCTTTATGGGGTGCCACGGAGATAGTTTTATCGCAAGTAAATGACGGATCATCGACCTGTTTTTACGCAGATATGCATATACGTTCGTCAATCAATCAATTAAGAATAATATATATGTAATTTTATCGATCATTCATCATAGATCAACGCTTATTTACCTTGATAACAAATTGGGCACTCTTCGTGCTAATATTATTGATAACTACGGGAAAAGTGGTCGCACAGCCAAGCACAGCAGTGACTCGTATAACTCTTTCCGCGGCTGCTGGCGTCGCTTTCAGTCTCAATTCGTATGGGAAATTTCCGAGTTCGGGACAATTAATGTCCATCTTTGCGACACTTTCTCCAGGAACGATTGGAGAATAGTCTACAGCTATTTTATCCTGAAAATATAAATAAAACGGTTATCATGGGATAGAATGTAGTGAAACTGATACGAAGCAGAGAAAAAAATCTTACGCTTGTTTTAGCCGATACGACTTTGGGTACGCCTCTGATGGTGATATCGCGATGCTCGCATTTAGCGCTAAAAGTAACGGTGTCAACCTCCAATGGATTGTCAATTTTTATAAGACAACAAGTAGTCGACCGCGCTGCAGTCGTTAGCTTTATCGTCGAGAGTACTTCCGGTTTCGATACTTTATATTGCACATCGTAAAATTGATATTCACCTCCGTCGTTTGTAAATTTAATCTGGACGATCGTTTCAGCATTGAGCGATTGGTATGCCATTGTTTCTTTTTTACAAATCTCTGACATTAACGAGGGCTTACTTGAAAATTTAGAGTGGTTTCTTTGTAGCAATGGAACACGGCGCGAAAGTCTCTTGAGCCGTAGGCTGGCACGTCCAGTCTACTGTTACCGGTAAAACTGTACAGCACGGGATTTGCCTTTTGACAAAAAAAAAAAAAAAAAATTATAATAAAAAATAAATGTTTAAAGACTGCTCGATAAAATAATAAACCAAAGTCGTTCATTCACCTTGAGGTCGCTGATGAGTTTGATATCGCAGCGAAACGATTGTGATTTGTCGAGCCAATTGTGTACTGGCAACAGTTCGGCGTATGTAGTCTTTGCCGGAAGCTGGCGTACGATTTTTCCCGCGACTTCCGGCGGGAGGCTCACACCCACGAGAGTGTAGACGAGCGGTGGCTTATTTTCCGGCAGTTTGACGAGCAGTCTTCCCTAGACGATTCAGAGATTTAACTGTTGTGTCCGTTGCCGCAATGACTTTAAGGTAATCCTTGCGAATAGTGTTCACTTCGCATAAGTTACAGAGAAATGAGAGGGAATTGTAAACACTTCTCGATGGTATAAAAAACTGAAAGAATCAAGAGTATTAAAGATTCTGAAAAGATTAATTTTGCATAATAATGATTCCAAAATGTTATTAACAAATTGATGAAAAATAAAATTGTTCAACAAATCTCCCGGAAACATAACTTTTTTTTAATAAAAATTATTCGTTCATTTTTCTGAATACATACGTCAGATTTTTTAATTCCCTTTGTATTTTGTGACTTCCCACACGTTTTTCCCATACAAAAAAAAAAAATTCAAAGTGAATTTAAAAATCTGAAAAAATTCATACGTATTCAGAAACGTGAACGAAGCACCTTCGTAAAAAAAAGAAGTTGGGTTTCTGGGAGATTTCTTAAAGAATTTTATTTTGCATCAATTTGATACCATTTTGGAATGATTATTATGCAAAATTAATCTTTTTAGCATCTTTAATATGCTTGATTTTTTCACATTTTTATACCATCCACAAGTGTTCGCAATTCCCTCTCATTTATTTCAAACTTATGCGAAGTCAACACTATTCGCAGGGACTCCCTTAATAATAAACGACTCAAACTTGGTGAGGGTTCTTCTCGTTGTTCATTATCAGGGGAGCATAAGTCAGACTGTAGGAGTACGATTTTTTGGCGGAAACGGTAAAAACTTCCTCGCCGTGAAAATATTCGCCCGTAACGACTGTCCGAACGTTCCAGGTGAAGTTCGTGTCGTTTGCAATCGTGAGATCTCTCGTCTGCTTAGATCTTACAGGCACGAGGAAGCGTAGAACTTCGACCGAGTCCGGAATTTGGCAACAAGCACCGCTGCAGTTTATCTTCAGGCTCTTGTATTTCTCTATGTCGATGCTTGCCTGGACAACATCGTACAGCCAATGTACCGATTTATAAAAAAAAATCATAATCGAGTCTCAATAATATTATTCGAGAAAGCACCTCAGCTTCGAGCATCGACGCCACCTGGACGGGCTGAAAGGAAACGGTGAACGTAACGTCCATTCCCGGCGAACAATATCCCGAGACAGGCCTCAAATCGAAGGTAGGCTTCAATTTATCGACGTTCCATTTGAATTTTGCACCGAAGTCTCCGCTGTTGTGTAGCACGAGTGTTGTCTCGCTAGAACATCCTTCGACGACCCTTCCAAAATAAAGTTTAGTTCTGCTGAGCCGAAATTCCCGATCCACGCAGCTCCCTCGCACGAAGAACAGAGGAACTATCGTCGAGTCGACCTGGGCGCCGATCTTCTCTACGAAGCTTGTCAGTCGCTTCGTCGGCTTGAACTTAAGAACTAGCTCGACACCGCTGTTGGCCAGAAGCACGATATCTCGAGGCTGAATTGCCAAAGTTTCTCTCAATATCGTAAGTGTTTCGTCTTGAACGTTAGTATCGTTAAGCTTTGTGATTTCGGTGGATCTCCTCGTCGAACGGAGAAGTGATTCGTCACGACAAACGTTCGAGCGTTGAGTATGCTCGCCGTAGCCTGGCAAACTCTTTGCGACGTCGAAGCGAAGCTCGGCTGTTGCACGACCGGCGTTGAGGATTCGTACTTTACGCGTTATAGTTTTGCCGACGGGAACGTTTCCGAAATCGATTGATTTGTCGCGGAGGTTCTCGAGAGAGATCTGATGGACAGAACGCAATATGTTAGTTTCCATGGCTGTGACGGGTGAACATAATGTTCTTTTTTTTAGCTGGGCCCTTGAAACAACCTTCAGCTTCGTTTCTCGTCTTATTCGGTCTTGTTGAAGAGACTAAGCACAATATTATGTAAAACGTTTCGACTCTGATTAGAGTTGATTAGATTGTCAGTTACATATTAATATATTATGCTAGCAGGGGGAGGGAAGTGCGGGACTTTCATCGAATGGGAAGATTGCTGCCCGCGCGAAGCAACGGCAGAAACCACATACAGTACACAACCGCGTTTTTCCCAACCGCATAATTCCGAACGACCGCGTATTTCCGAAAATGACGACCGCGTAAGTCCAATTCGGCCCCTTCTCAAGGCCCGTTACCTGCTTGGTGGGGAAACAAACGACTCCTTTTGCTACCTGCGAATGAAATCGTCGTTGCTGTAATTCCGACAATTTTTGCGTATGGAAAGGGACGGTGGGCAGGTACTTGGGCAGGTAGTGGGGTATCGGAAATACGCGGGCGTGCCTAATTGGATTGGCTTCCGAGGAACGGAGAAACGCGGTCGTGTACTGTAAGGTGAAAATTGGCTCCCAACCGTGAGCATACGATAGTTTTTTGGCAGTGTCTATCCACACCGTCCCGTGCACGGTATCCGATAGATTTTGGTTTCGTCGCATTATTATGCTGTGGATGCCGTGCACGGTATATCCACCAAATATTCACAAATTAAGAACGATCCCGTGGCACGGTATAACGTGCAAACTTGCGAGTAAACCGGGATCTTCTGATACACAGGATACCCCGTGACGCGGGATATATCCCCTATTACAGCATAGCAACCAGTACATTGAGGATCGCCCTTTGACTCTTTAGAAGTCATATTTTTATCACCACTCTTGGTCAATGATCATTGGTCAATAATATCCGGGATAGACAGGCACAGCGAAATGGCAGCAGTTGGGCCCAATATTTGCGACACGCACGGCACATGTCGCAAATATTCCTCAAACTGCGTCAGTTCATGGCGCTTGTCTATATGGGAGGCGATTTCCCACCCGTGTTGCACGCAAGGAATTTGGTTATTTTAATGAAGTCGGGAAAAATAGTATAACGTCACAAGGCAGGAAGTGCGTCTTTTCACCGAGCGTGAAGTTTGATTCACGTTCGGTGAATCAAACTCAGAAATTTACCCGAGGTGAAGATGCACTTCCTCCCTTGTGGTATACGCTATTTTTTTCCCCGACTATGCTAAAATTGAGCATATTTTTATGCCTGCAACGGCCTACCGACTTGTCAGCTACTTTTCTTCCCTAGGGAGGAAAATATGGTCATCTTAGCGTAGTCAATAAAATAAAATTGTACAACATTTTACAGGAAAAATGTCTCTTGACCGATGCAGACCTGAAGATCGTTCCGAAGTCGCGGTAGAAAAATAATGGAACGCATGCGCATTCGGATTAATCGTCGGAAAAATTGATGAGCTAAATTTTACCTTGTACGAAATTCCCTCGCCTTTTAAACTGATAGTTTGCCGTGCAGTCGAATCCTTGATAATAAAAGTGAGATGCTCGTTATAATGCAGCTGTTCGAGCGGACGAAAATAAATGGGTACGGTGACGGTGGAGTGGCCCGGGATGGCTTCAGACAGGGCCTGAAGGTTCACAGTCATGTGCATCAAATTTTCGGCAAAATTGCACTCGACTCTGTCGTTAAATTAGAAATATTCAATCCACAAATTATTCAGGCCAAAAATATGAAACATCGAATCTAACACTTGTTGAAATGTAGCAGACAAGAAATTCTCACATTGTCGGTGTTTTGTCGTTATTCGTAACGAACAGATGTGCAACGTACGCCGGCAAAGTCTCATCGCGTATGTAACAAGGTCCAAAATCGTATTTGACAAAACTGAACTCGACGGATGGTAGTTTCGCAGAAGCTTTCACCAAAATTCGATAGATCGGACCTTTTTCAACCTACAAAAAAAAAAAAAAAAAAAACGATGTAAAATATGCCTTTAGCAATTTCAGAGTTTTTTACAATAGGAAAAGTACCCTCAGCACGACAGGATGCTGACGAATTACAGTTTTCTCCAAAGCCATCAATTCGAGATAGCACGTTGCTTTAGTATCACTCGGGACACGTTCCCCTCTGTGGGATATTGTGAGGATATACTCTCCGCAATTTTCCATTCCGAGGTCCCACGTATAATGGAACGCGACGTCACCGACATTCGCGATTTCGAATTTGATCGCTGATGGGGTGTTCATAGTCAGCTTGCCAAAATCTAGGATCGTCTCGCAATCTTCGCGAACCTCGAGCGACCGTTGCGGTTGTTTGTCCGTGCTGTACGATACGCGGGACATTATCTTGACGACTCTTGCACTGACCAGGATGCTCAGGGGATTCTTCATTCTCTTGACCTGACATCGCAACGGAAATGTGAAGTCGCCAATGCGGCTTGGCTCGAAAGAGATCCTGCGCATGGGATTCGTCAAGATTGCTTAAAGTCGTTGACAAATAATCAAAAAATAAAACATTTGTTTAAGGCGGGATTCGACGATTTCATGCAAAAAAAAAGGTGATTTATTTTTATTTTTATGTGTAAAATAATTATCGTTTCCAAAATCATTTGAGACCGATTGTTCGTAAAGGTTAGGAAAAACCTGAGGAATTCGGCCCTGAGGAAAAAAGTCCTCAGGGCCGAATGTTAAAAATGGCGGGAGTTGCATTTAAAAAAATTGGAGTTATAAATAAATACTACTACATTTTTGTTTGTTCAATTCATCTGCAATTTGTTGTAACCGAGCCTCGGACTCTTTTGTATACGGTCAGAACACAATCACGAACAATAAGTCGCATGGCATTTCGTTACGTACCGATAATAAAAATAAAATAGGTTGTTTTGGGGCTGAATTCGTCGAAACAACGTTATTTTATTAAATAACTGCAGTGGCTTACTGCAAAATCTGTTCGCTTTTTGCCTCCAGAATTCCGGACCTCGGCGCGACAGTCAGCTTCTGAAAACTTCCATCCTCCGAAAACAGAGAGTTGGGTAAAACTTTGAACGGCAATCCAAGTTCCTCATCGTTCACGATGACGATCGAGCCTTCGACTTTGGATCCTAGGATGGTCGGCGTCATTTTCAGTATCGCATTCGGGCACTTCACCGAAGGTTCGGTCACGACGGCGACGAGAAGAAAAACCGTCTCGAGTTTGTATCTGTCGATGGAGAAAAGCCAGAAGGACTCGAAAGTTCCAAAATCTTCTGCGTAGAAGGTGAAGACAACGTCGGTACGTTTCCCAGACTCGGCCAGTCCTTCCTCGTGATGGCAGTGAAAAAACGGCAAGTCTTCAGAACCGCGAGAAGTCAGATGTTTCCATGTGAAACGATAGTTTTCCGTAGTCGGATTGACGAGGTGAAACTTCTTCGAGTGAGTCTCGCCGATTCCAACGATTTTAAATTCCAACACCCTTGTAGTCGCAAAATCAACGGGCAGATCGTTGGAATCTCCGCCACCGAGGGCAGGGAAAGTCAAAGCCGAGTCCCGTCTTCCGCTCGTCAAATAATCACTTTCCTCTAAGTCGAAGTGACAATAGGGAAGTAAACTTCGTCCCGTTACCGGGATCGTCAATTGCTCGAGATCCGGACTCAAATTTTCGATTCTAAAAAATAGGCGTATAATCGTAAATAAACGTGATCGAGCTTTTGGCAACTATGTCTGCGGACTGAATTGTCAGAACAAAATTTAAGTACCGGCAAGTTAGATGAGCCTTGTAGTCGAAGACATCCAAGGGACAAAAACGCAAAGTAAATTGCTCTGATCCTCCGGCAGGAATAACGTTTCTCTCTGGCTTTATACTGAAAGGCTGATCGTCACCGTCCTCGAACCAACTCTCGGTGGATCGTTGAGTTCGATCTACGGAATTGCTGAAGAGATCGGACGTTGGAGGGCATGGACAATCGTATGGCTCGATGTCCATTGCATAAAATTTGGCTAAAAAAAGTAGGATTTTTTTGATACATGGTTTAGCTGACGTTGAAGAACTAAGAGACAATATTTGATGAAGATTGGTACTTCGTGATACAGGCTTGAAATAATTGACAAGCTCATAGCCTCTCTGGTTTTTTGAGTGATCGTGGTTGTAATTGCGCTTTTCCGGTGCTGGATAGAGTACTCCACCGGAAGATCTGGAACTGGGTCGAGAATCGTTGCTTCGGGTACTTCGAGGCCTCAGAGCTGGTGCGCGCAGGGCACTGTCGGGCAAACGGGTTGGATATTCAGCGTCCATGTCGATTTTCCAATTGACGATTAGGTCGACGTTGCCAGGATTTGCCAGACTGAACGTGTACTCGCTATTCTAATGATTGGAGGGCAAAAAAGTTCCATGATAATGGCAAATCGCCAATGAAAAAAAAAGAAACGAAATTGAATATTGTTTGTGAAATGGACCTGGAACATCAGGGTATCCTCAAAGTTGATTTCTTTAACGGCACATGAATACTCGGAGTGAGCAACAACCGCCGACAGCATAAGCTGAATAGTTCGAGTAGTCCCGGCTAGAACCTCGTGAGCCGGTTCGCTCGAAGGTACGACAATTTTTTCCACAATTCCTTCTTCGAAAGTATTTTCATTTCCGTGGCTACGATCGACTTCGACCCACTCGACGTTCGACTGCCGATCGTCCCACAAATTCGTTTCCTCCCGATCTCCTGGGAATTCGATCTCGCAGATCGCACACTCGAGGATTGTCTACACAGTAAAGAGGGTCCGACATTAACGAACATTTATTTTCACAACGGTCCACAGTTTTTTTCTTGTTGATTGTATATTTTTTTTGTCGACAAATCGTCTTTTATCCACAAAAAAAATTGTATAATTAACAAGAATATAAATTATGGACGCTCTCTATTTGTAAGGGTTACAAATAGGACACTATTTGTAAGGATTACAAATAGGACGCTATTTTTAAGGATTATAAATAGGATAGTGGACGCTCTCTATTTGTAAGGACTGATATAAGGACTGATAAAATCGATCTACCTGCTTGTGAATCATCGGACCCGGTGCCAAAAATGTTGCTACGATATCTTTACTTCCAGAATGTTGCAGATGGCCCGTAGCGGGTACGAATACCAAGTTCGGATGAGAAGACCATTCGAACCGGTAGTAGCGTTCTCCGGATTTGTTTACGATTTTGAAATTGATTTGGTTCATCCTGTTGACGAGGCACGTGCCGTAGTCGAGCTTGTAGGCTAGACTCGATGTACTGGCAAGATTCATCGAGGTGATCGTTATGTTCGAGCCTGCTAGGATAATTCGACGAAATGGAACTTCGAATTTTACGATCGAAAGAGAATCGTTCTGACGACGATCCTTGGTTAAAGACGAAAAATAATTGTTTGCCCAATCAACTCCTTGATTAAATACCCTTCATGCAGTTAATTTGGGTCGGTAAAAAAACTAGTTAGTTGCCAATGAGTAAAAGCGGTGGCCCAACAAATTAATTGTTTATCGACAAACCAATTTTTTTAGCCCGCCCAACTAAATCACATGGCGCGTATTTAACCATGCATCAAGTTGGAGCAACTAATACTTTTCTTCTCCGTATGATCAAAATTAATACTGCACCAGCAAGAGAGGCTCCAGTGCCACTACGATGTCTCAACGACTTCCTTGCCTTGCCGTTAACTCCGTCCGTGATTCCCACCCTCGGCATGTCGGCGAGTGGCAAACCTTCAACAACAACGTCCTCCACAAAGCCCTCACCTTCCAGCTCGATCGTCATATTCTCGTATGGATTGTCCAGCACGACAAGGCGAACCCTTGCACTCTTTCTACCCGGATCCCTCGGCCGGAAGTCAATGAAAAATCGGGCTATGTTGCCGGGTGTCACAGTGCAGACGGCACTCAGTTCTTCGTGTTCGTAAACATCTTCGCTCGAATCGGTAAAATCGCTTCCAGCACAATATCGTAGGATCGATTCTTCGCTGGCCCGGATTACGTAGAGCTGGTCGAGATCATTTATTATCTCGACGACAACTCTGGCAGTTATCTTGCCGATGTTCTTGAGGCACAGGTTCTTTGAGCTTGTCTCCTCTACGAGACACCTGCCGAAACCGATGGTGGAATTTCCTCCACGATTTACTACCGGTGGCTCGACAAGAGTCACTTCCGGAACGCAGCCTTCGCCCGATAGTTTTACCGATAATTTTTTGTTCGGCTCGTTTCTTAGGTGAACCGGCAATTCGACCGCAGCTTCCAGTACACCGGTGTATGTCTGCGGAGATGAGATGTCATGAGGATTGGAGACAATTGATCCGTGTTTCACCGATCGGCAATCGCCCGATGGAAGAAATCACAGTTCGTTACCTCGATGAGGCTCGGCGTGAAGGAAATGGAAAATATTTGACTGCTCATCGGAGCGATGGACTCTCGCACAGTGTCCAGCGCAAATGTGTCGGGTTTCGCGTTTTTCGGTGTCAGCACATCAGGACTCAGGCTCACCGTTACTCTAGCCGGGACACTGCCTCGATTGTGCAATCTTATAATCGTCGTGTGAGTTTTGTTTATCGTAACGCGCTCGAAGGACAGGCATTTTTCACCGCGTGAAAAAATTGTGTGGGCTTCGATCTGAATTGGAGAACAATTTATGCGAGTACAGAGAACCTGGTAAGACATTTTTAAGCGTTAAATTCGGCATTGATGTGGCTCTGATAAGTCCACAACGCCTCATCAGGCCCCAATGTAACGCTCGGAAATTTCTACCAGGGAAGGTATAGTATATTATGCCACAAGGGAGGTAAGTGCGTCTTTTCACCGAGTGTAAAGTTTGATGCCTGAACGAAGCGAGAGCAAAAATTGACACGAGGTGAAAAGGTATTTCCTCCCGAGTGGCATACGCTATTTTTTTCCGGACTGTGCTAAAAAATGGCCATATTTCTATGCCTGCAACGGCAGAATTTGTAACTGTTCAGGAATCTACCCGGGTAAAAAAAGCCGGATTTTTTTTCAACCTTTTTACAATTTTTATTTATTTTTTTTGCAAGTTTTTTGCAATTTAAAAATAGTACATAACTCCATGACTTAGAAAAAGGGTTTCGCACGAGGGATGTACCAAATTTTTCATCACAAGGTGCGAAAATGGCGGTTTTACGCACGCGAAACGGGCGGAAATGGTCACGTTTCCGCCCGCTTCGTGTGCGTAAAACCGCACGCTAATTACAGCACTCGCCTTCAGCTCGTGCTGCAAACTTACACTCGTTAGAAAAACTTTTTTCGCCCTCGTGGAGTAATGTACTATTCTACCCGCTCGTCAAGAATGGGCCACTTTCCACCCCCGTTGCAGGCATGAAATAGGGCCTTTTTAGCGTAGTCGGGGAAAAAATAGTGTTGCATAGAGCGATGGACCAACTTCTTTGGGGCAGATGAAATCTTGCGCAACATCGACGACGTAGCTGTTCTGAAATATGGCATCGAGATTGTGGAAGTCGATGCTCGGTAAGCAAGAATCAACGCTCAAGAGAAGAGTTTTTCCAGGCATGTTTTCAGGAACGCTGTTCTCCACTACCACGAGAATTCGTTCTTCTAAACGACCTTCCGTTTCCGGATAGCAATCTATCTCAAGAGTTTCCATATCACCGGGTTCAATGTTTCCTTCGATTTTTGGCAACGTGAACGGGCCTATTCGCAAATTCGGCACAGCATCGCGACTACAAGAAAAGGCAAACAAGCTGAAATTTATAGACACCTATCGAGGAATGCTTAGGAAAATAAAAAAAAAAACTTACGACTTGCTAGTCCCTTGCTTATTCGTTGCAGCAGATCGAGGCGATTTTTCCTTTTTCTTCTTCATCGAAACTTCCTCAATAGCAGCCGGAAGAAGTGGGTTTTTCAATTGGTACTTAAAAGAAAACACTCCGATGTTTTCGATGCTGAGGTGCAAGGTTTTATCGCTGCAGAGACTCGTTGGGCCAAAGTTTATTTCCGAATCCGGTATCAGCCGATATCTGACGAGGACAAGGTTTAATCATTTTTTTTTACAATACCAATAGTAGCAAACTAAACTGCTATTGTACCTTGCGTAATGAGCAGTTATGGAGACCGTGAGCAGAAATTCTGCAACTATCGTCGCATCGTTATTCGTGTCAATTATATTGCATTTCAGAAGCGGAACTTCTTTCAGACGCATCTCGATTTTTGGGAGATAATTCACCTGTTGAACCATTCACGATGTATGATACATTATGTAGATAATTAGGATACATTACATGATGTATCACGATGTATGATACATTATGTAGATAACATATATTAGGAAAGAACGGGGAAAAACGGAATCCTCCACTCGGGATGCACAGAGAAAAAAAATCAATTGAGTCAACAAAATGTGCGCTTACGGGTAGCAAAACAAATGTTTGGTTGATCGAAAGGAATACCTCGTTGATCGAACTAACAGGCCGTCGAATCAAATGTTTCTTTACTTACTACGACAATTATTTCGTTCGATAAACCAAACATTTATTTCGCCACCCGTAAGCGCACATTTTGTTGACTCAATTGATTTTTTTTTCTGAGTGTGAGTTTTTTTTATGTCCCATGGAAAAATTGGTAAGGGTAGTCCCTTTTGCCCCTTGTTGACTTCTATATGCAACATGTACATAACAAATTGTAGATATATTATTATAAGTAAAAAAAATATTTACATTAATCGTGATAAGTTTGTCAGGCAGGACGATGCCCGATGGTGGTGAGATCTGTAGATCTTCTTTGAAGCTCCTTCGTAAATCACGACCTATCTCAGCCGGCAGCTTGTCGCTCTTTTCGAATTCGATCCTTCGAGAATATTTTAATAAAATTCGCGAGCTCGCGAGCGATAACGTGTAAGTTTCTAATACTTACACAAATTTAACATCATAATGACCTCGATTCCTAACAGTGAACGAGGAACTGACCATCGATCCGACCCTCGCGGATTCGAACGCGATCGGATTTGCCGAATCAATGTCAACAGCTACGTCGTAAGTTTCACCCGAAATGTTCACGGTATCCATGAAGAGTGGCTCTTCATAGTCAGAGTCTTCATCGAGGTAGACTTTGAAACTCATTTTTGCCTCGTCCATTACACCTATCTGTACGGATACCAGAAATCAATGTAATCAACCTCTGGGTTATTGAATGCAGATGCAGCCGAAGCCACTTACTCGATTCGCTGTATAGCTGACGACAACGTTACTATCCGCTCGAGCTTTCACCTTGCCGACGGTGGATGAAATCTTCAATTGCGAATCGATTGGATCGACAGGAGTAAGCCTCCAGAATATTGGAATGGCAGAGTTGTTTCGAACTTCGAGGTTTCTGTTGACTTGTCTGTGAAGAAGAACCTTCCCAAAGGATATCTGCTTTCCTTCCAACTCAACATCCAATTTCGTTCCGTTACTACGTAACTGCGGTTATAATTAAGGCTTTAATTATCCTCAGCCTTTGCATCAATACACAGTTAAAAAAGGTTTGTGCATTAAATAAAAATTTTGTTATCGAACGTCCGCAATTCTTTTTGTTTTTTCAATGAATTCTACTTTTAACTAGAAAAAGTATAGATATTTGTGGACAATAATTTTTTTTAAATCCACGAAGCTTTTTTAATGTTTTAGTTTAGTTTCAAGTCTGTCCATCCGTAAGGATAATCGAGAAATTCGTTGGAACGACGTTAAAAAGTAGTTAATCATTAGTTAATCGATGATGTTTCAATTACTTCTATGACTTCGACGCGAGGGTTGTTTTTCACAAGAAGTACCAGTCGCTCCTCGTTGATTCCCAGTTTTGTGGCACTAGCTGTGACATTGATCACTCCGAATTCGCCGGGCTAAGTGATGGATTATTTAATTCAAAGTCAATTTCCATTAAATTTATGTACGAGTGTCACAGTCTACATTTACCTCGATCAAGAGTTGCCTGGGCTCTACATCGAAGGTTTTCCAATTACTGGACGCGAGAGAAACCTCGAGTTGCACATCCATTTTCGAGGGATTCCACAGTTTGAACGACGTCTTCTTTCGATGAGCACTTTGTGATTGTAAAATGCGACTAGTTTAAGGCGATATGTAATGGACTCAGTCGGTAACAAAAAAAAGCAATCCCTTTTCCTTTGATTTATTTTCTTTAACATTTTGGACGAGCGGTAGTATAACTGGTGTGTTCGCTTAAGAGTTGAGCAGATACTAATAAATTGGTTTTCCTGAGAAAAATTCAGTAATCTTAAAAAAAAAAATGGATTACGATTTTTTATACCGACTGGGCGGGTCGACGAGGTTTCACATCGTCTTAAGAACCGACAATGTTTTTATCTCAATTTGATATCATACTTGTTGTCCTTGCCGGCCAATAGTAGCGCTCCGAAATCGAATGTTTGCGTTTCCGTGAAGAATGTCGGATCGTTTAACTCGTCTTTTTTCATTCCTTTAATCTTTGCATGATTTTGAATTAATCTCAATGTCTCCGTCTCATCGAAATTATACTAGCAGATCGAAACGCGTTTCAATTACCTTCTTAAAAATACAGGAAGGATCCATGTTCAGCCGAGGTATATCCCCGGAACCGGTCACTTTTACACGATACGACGATTCGTTGGAGCTTAAAATGGCGAATGAAAATTCGTCGTTAAATAGACCAGCGTGGGGCGGGGTGAAATAAACCACAAATGTCCTGGATTCGTGGGGTTCCAAGACGAGTTGGGATTCGACAGGTTCTTCGGTCGGTTCGGTAATTTCCATTCCATCGATCTCCGATCCGATCGAGTTACTGGCAGCATTGTACTTAAGGGCGAGCAGATCGAAAGCTTTTGTTTGTTGCACAGGGCTTCGTGACTCCATCGTTGCCCGGATCTTCGGCACCGCTACGGAGTAGTAAACTTGAGCAAGCTGATTTGGCTCGGTTTCTACCCATATCTTGTCAACTGCAGAAAAAATGATATTTCATATCTGGACTTAAAACAGGAAATAGAGCGGGATAAAACGGAATGCGGGACAAAATTGACCAGTGTTCTTCCTTTAAGGGGACAGATTAGACGAGGAAAAAAATTGATTTTAAGGATTCATGGGACTCGTTTTTGAGTCTCGCGAAAAAATCAGTAAAAATGGTTCATTTTAACCCGTTGTTCCATTTTGTCCCGCTATTCCCTACAATCAATTAGGTAGAGAGAATCCTGTTACTAACGCGTGGCATCCAGGGCTGCTTTATGTTTGGCTAATTGACCGACTATCATGTCGCAACTCTTCGGATTCCACGGATCGGTAGTATCGACGTGCCATATCCAGAATTGATCTTTTACCTCCGTTCGCTTTGAATCGAATCAAATAATACACCTTTATTAATTTCAGTCTCGGAAAGCAAGAAAGCTGCAAGGGGTTGTGCACTGATAAAAAAGTGCGGTTGAATCAACTAAAGATTCGGGCAGGAACGTTCAAATAAATATAGGGTAAAAGTGGTGAATATGGCCCACCCCGATTAACACGTAAATCAATGATATATGGACCGGGCCATATTCCTTTTACTTTTACCACATTGTTCGTAAAACTAAAAGATTGGTTGGTGCCCGAATTTTTTGTGTGTTTTCACCAAACAATTTTTTGGGCATCAATATATTTTGTTCGACCCACAAAATATTTATTTGAACGTCCCTGCCAGAATCTTTAGTTGATTCAACCGTACTTTTTTAGCAGTGTGATCACTTACGGTTTTACTGGATGCTGTTGCTGGACGGTCTTTGGTCTTAGGATTCCTCGATACTTTAGATTGCGTACTTTCCTGTGAACGGAAGTTACGAGGCAATACGCGTAATACGAGGTATAATTATCGATAGGTCATCGATTCTACTGACAAATTCGAAAGAAGCGCTATACCTTCTGACTCGGTAGACTTGACTTCAGCGAAGGATCCCAATTCCGTAAAATCGATAGTATTGCCTCCAAACTTGCGTCATAAGTATCCACACTATCGGCGATCGTCTTCATTTCTACGGGTATCGCTGTCACGTAATTACAGATCGCCCAATTAGATGTCATACCGAGGAAAACTATACATTTCATCGCTGGAAACAATACTTTGCCGTTCGCTGCTTTTGGCACTATCGGTTTTCGAATTTCTCTTCCTATCCGACAGTCCGAAGATCGCCTTATCAAGGTCCTGGCGCGATCGCAGGACGACGCTTTTACTTTTCTTCGAACCCCCGAGTCCGTTGTCCTTCGATGGTACGCTGTGACGCTGATCCCATTAAATTCAATCAGTTCGATCTTATTGCTTCCTCATAGAGGAAGCTTTGTTATGGTGAAAAAAAATTTCGAGATTTTAATGAAAACGTGTTCAGAATGTCCGAAACATCGAAAAATCGAAATAATCGAAAGTTCCAAATAATCGAAAACGAAGCCAAAAATACATACAATACATCCTCATAGACGAAGCTTTGCGAATAAAGGAACATTATGAGAAATCGATACGAAAATTTCAATTTTCAACTTATATGAGAAAACGATATAACCATTTCAATTTTCAACTTTTATGTGGAAGCAATATGAAAATTTCAATTTTCAATTTTTTTATTTTTATTTTTATAAGGTAGAACAAGGAGTTTGATAGTTGACATCAATTTACTTTTACCTGCCTTCGCAGCTCCGAAATACGTTGCTGATATTGCAAGCGTCTGCGTGAAGCTTCCTCGCTTCTGACGAGAAGAACTTTGTCACGATACAACTCTTTCTCAGCGATCGACAGAAGATCGAATTCCGAGCTTGACATTTCGTCGATGTGCATTAGCTTCAGCAACCCTTCATCGGGTGATTGCGCTTCCATGGCATTTCGGGATTCCCGGAATTCGAGAGGCTTTCGGAAAGTTACGAATATCGGGTATTCGATATTGCCGACAATCTCCAGCAACAATGTCAGCGTCCTTTCGTCGCTCGGGATGAAATCGTTATTGAGGCTTTGGAGAACGAAGCCTTGGCTCATGTCTGCCATTGATAGTCTGTGATATTAAATAGTTCAGTGACCTTACTTTTAAAAACTGAAAATAACAAAGAACAAGAACACTAGACACTCTTATAGATACCTCACGTAGACGCTCGTGGACATTCAACAAAATTAACGGACGTTATACCAGAAATATGTCACTTTCAATTTGAAAATCTCATTCTTGTTGTACGTTAAATTTCATCAAAATTATCAAATAAAAAATATTTGTTGAATCAAATATTTTAATTATTTAATTATTTAATTATTTGGTTGGTTGGTTTTGGTGGAGCGATACAAGCACTCAGCCCTTCTGGGCCATTGTACTCAGGCCTTGTGGGGCACTCGCAACGCCTTAATTGTTCACGTTTTGTTCCTCAGACGCGGAACACCACCGACAGGGGTTGTTCGGGTCTTTCTTTACTTGACACCTTTCTTCGTAGGGATTACACTTTTACCCTATGTACATTTATTAACGCAGGGGATACGCTCTTTTGTCTTTAAGCAGTCTATATATGAATGCAATAGTGTTCTATATCGATTAACTGAGAAGATAGACCTTTGCTCCAGGAGTTCCATGAGCAGTCGAATGTCGATATCGAGGAAGGTCTCTTCTGTCCTGACTCGAGGACTCTTAGGACTCTTCGCGCTCTCTTTCACGCTACCTTTTCCGCCGCGGGGTGTGCCACGCGTTACCGGAGCGGTCCGTACTTTTTTGAGACTACACTTGAGCGCTTCTATCTTGTACTCGTAACGAGTACAAGAATCCATAGTACCGAGTTCCTCAACAGATGAAATTTTGGTTTCATCCTCCGTGCGAGAATTTTCCCGCCGCGGAGGTAAATCTTTGTACTTGTTATCGATAGTTTCTCGGAGTTTCGCCGAGCAAGCCGTATTTCCGAGGGCGATCATTTCGATGAGAGCTTTGTTGAGATTCAGCAGAGGCAATCCAAGGATACGAGACGCTTTACAAGCTGCTGATTGATACTCTGGAAGCGATTTTTGTTTTGTTTATCGACTTGCTGCAACTCTTTTTTTAATGCATTGCACAAATTTTCGTTTTGGATTATAAAAACTTACGTTATCAATTATTAATTAACTATTAAACATTTTATCGCAAAAGGTACACATTGAAAAATAAATATCAATGATTCAAGTAAAATTTGCTTGCGGACTACCAAAGAAAACAAAATGTTGTTTCAATTCTACTTTCAATTCATACAAATTCATCCCGGATTGAAGGGATAACATGTTACCTTGACAGTCTTGGCGTCGTTGTTGCAATATCATATGGAATTGTAACAATTGTAAGTAGAATTGAAACAAATATTTTTTTTTTTTGGCAGCCCGCAAGGGATTTTTTTTTTCGTGTACCGGTAGAGGCAACGCCGTGAAATATAATGCAGATCTTTTTATTGCCCGTCAACGAGGATCCATCCGGTTGTTCTCGCTGCCGCAGCGATTCCTTCTTCTCTATAGCGTCGAACACCTCTTTCACAGGGTCTTTCATTTTTTCAAAAAAGTCGGGCGGCTTTTGCAACTCCTCGATGAAAGCTTCGGTATAAAAAATGTCACATCAGCTCTCACAAAAAATGATACGAACAACTGGAGTTACTTTGGCGAAAACACTCACCCATACATTCTCATTGACATTACAGTAGAACCCCGTTTATGCCAGCATTAATTTTTTTATATGGAAAAAATTTGTGAAAGAACACAAAAATCAAAACTAATTGAAAAATCTGAAAAAATTCATACGTGTTCAGAAAAATGAACGAATCATTTTTATTTTTTAAAAATTTGGTTTTCGGGTCATTTGTTAAACAATTAATTCTTTGATTAATGTGTTAAAAACATTTTGGAATTATTATTATGCTAAATTAATCTTTTCAGTACCTTTAATATGGATGAATTTTTTCATATTTTTATACCATCGAGAATTCTTGCGATTTTCTCTTATTTTTCTCGAACTTATGCGAAATGAGTGTGAAGCGACATAGCTACTTAAGCGCGTATGCAATAAAGTTGTCTTCATGGACTACTCCGCGCGTGGGCTTTGTTGCTGCTTTATCCGTTTTATCCGAGTTTTTTGTATTATCCGAGCCTACATCTCGGTTAACGCGGAGGGCTCGGATGAGTTGGGTACTTCGGATAAGGCGGAGGCTCGGTTAATCGAAGGTCCGATAAGCGAGGTTCTACTGTACATTAATTTTTGTATTCGCGATGTAACGCTTCGCGTGAGATCTCACCGTGAAGAAGAGTCTCGATTTTATCGGGATCGTCGTAGGGCAAATTGCTTCGTCTTTCAGAAACTTCGAGCTCGCTCAAGACCGAAAGCGACATATTCGCCTCGGACATTGTTGTTGTAATCGATCCCGCCCGAGATATTTTCCTCGAGAGCTTTCGCGTGTTCGATCCCCTTCTCTTGCGTCGTGTCGCGTTAATAGACACGGAGTCCTGTTCGGCGACTCTTTCCTCCTCCGAATGGTTTTCCGCAGTTCCCTTCTCAACCTGTTTCGCATCTTTTTTTCGTTGCGTTGCCAGTGAAATGCTCATTTCATCAACGAGCGAGTCATAGAAGTCGAGCAATTGGGGAGGCAAACTTGAAGAGTCGGGAGGTCTTCGGGGTGGCAAAAGAATCTCATCGACCCGATAGTAATGGGCCAGAACTCGAATAACGCGATTTTCGTGCAGAGCTGGACTGTGACAAATGATAAAATTTCATTTAAAAAAACAATAAAAAAGATCGATATTTCTATTATTATTATCAGTTCAAATTTATAGATACTCTTTCAAATGCTGCCAGTACAGTTCGACTGTCCGTTGACCGCAATTTTCTACAGTAAATTCCTTTTCCTCCGATGAATCGTATGGAAGGACAGGAGAGAATTTGATCAAGGGCGGTGAAAGCTTAAGCTTATGCTCTACGCCCCTTCCGCGTAGATCTATGATAATCGGCTCGACGCCTTGACGAATTTCAAGCGAGAGTTTGCTCTCGGCATAGCCCTGGATGCATCGATCTTAATGTTAAAAAAATGATACGATGTTTTTGCCAAACAGCCGATAATTACGGATTTGCGAGGCTTGAAGTAGATTTTCATGCTGCCCGATTGACCGGGCAAATAAACGTCCGTTCCGTTGAGCAGGCGAAATGGTCCCTCGGATTGATTTCTTCTGATCGGCGGCAGTTTTGCTTCCCACTGGCAATCTATCAGACCCCTGAAGCAATTTCGTCGGATAGAGTTTGATCATTTCAAACCGAGAATTAAAAAAAAAAATGTTATTTTTGTTACTCACTCGTTTTTGACAAGAATATGCAGAAGTCCGCATTCGCCGACCAGGACCTCACTGAATTCGAGGATTTTTGGAGTGACGGTGACGCAGGGATACGTGACTGTTGCCGATATGATTATCGGCAGAGTAAAGCCATTAGTCACCTGCGTGTTGAGAACATAATAATGAAACTTCCTTCATATGCTTGACACTTTAAAGAACCCAGGTGGGATTTAGTCATCGACACTGCTGTGGGACCGCACCAGTGACCAAGGGTTCTGCACCCAGAATAGTATATTTCGATACTAGAGGCCAAACGAGCAGTGCGCAAGAAGCGAGATGGCCTCGTGTATCGAACCATATTTTTCGTTACGAAGGCAATGCAAAATCCAAGCTGTGCACCATTCACAGGCATGCCCAATGGCGCATGCCTATGGCGCCTCGGTTGCCTCGATGTTACCATAGCAACCGCTTGGTAACATAGTAACCGTTTGCGACGCTAGATGGCACTAGTAGTAAAACCAGTGCGCAAAGTATTTTGCGCACTGGTGAAGGCATTTTGCGCACCGGTGAAGGCATTTTGCGCACCGGTGAAGGCATTTTGCGCACCGGTGAAAGTATTTTGCGCATCGCATTTGCGTATCGTGCGGGAATCAGCTACTTTGCATGCCTATGAATTGTGCGCAAACGAGGATTTTGCATGCATCAGTAAAGAAAAAAGTTTTTCATTTTTTTCTGAAATGTATCTCGAATGTGGCCACCGACAAAAACGGATGAATTAAGGCACACACGGTTTAAGTGCTGTGTTCGGCTTCGCTCTGGCTACCTAAGGAACATTATGGCGTTTTGGCGTACAGCAGTCAGTACGCAGTGTGCAGACAGAGATGTGCCGTTTTTTCAACTACAGCAGAATCCCACTTGGACAAACGAGACAAAACGGAAGGGTGTTTTTGGCCCAGCCAAAAATTGGTAAAAATATCCCGTTTTGCCACGTTATTCCCTACTTGGAATTCGTTTACCTCAAGATAAAACTTGCGTCTTATAATCGCTGACTTCTGCGATGATTTTAATTTCATGGGATTGAGGGTAACTTCGAGATTTACGAATTCACCAGGCATCAAGGAAGTTTGATCGCGGAAATTGATTTTTATACCCTGCTTGGCGAGATCTTCTGACTTCTTTGACTTGCCTAAACGGACTTGAGCATTCCGGCAACCATAATTGCAGACTCGCGTGCAAGCTTGAGCAGTTTGGCCGACGACTACGTACCCCATTTCTGCGGTAATTCATAATTATTTATTTATGGGCCTACAAGATCGTACAAAATAGCTTTTAGGTCGTATATTTACCAAGAACGTATTCGGAAGCGTAAAGACACGGAATTGGACCGTCCGTTTTACTTCCTCTAGTTCTATCGAGCATAAGAGAGTAAGTCTCTTCAATAAATTCTTTCGCTATCAAATTTTCGACAACCATCTCGATGTCTACGACACCGGGCAATTTTTCATTTTTCATCACCATCTGCCATTCATTTTCGATTTCTTCCAAGTCCTGCCGATTCAATAAGGTATTTTGTATATTTCATATTTCGGATATAAAAAATATAACAAGGCGGCCACTAAATCGGCTGAAAAAATGCCCAGATTTCACGGTCGCATAAAAAATTCCATGACATTTCCGGACATTGCCAGGTTTGCCCTTCCAGTGACCACCCTGTATGAACATATTTACTATTTTCGTCGATCGAAGATATTTACGTCATAAAAATTGGACCAATTTCTTAAGGACTGTACAGCCCGATAGCCAAGCTCCACATTATGATCCTTGAAGAGATCGCATCTAGGTAAGGAGACGTAGACCTGAGGAATAACGGCGAAACCTTCGAAGATTATGGATATCGGCATACAGTGATCGATGCACAGTCTTAAGGTTTTCTCGAAAGGACCCGGAACCACCGCTCGATAGATCAATGCGATCTCAACTGTCGATCGAGGCGCGATCGTGGCGAACATCGGTTGAATCGTCAGGGATTCGTCACTCCCATTCGCAAACTCGACGTGATAGATCAAGTGGATGTTGCTGAGATTTTCTAATTTAATCGACCCGCGACTCGGCTCGCAGATTATCTGAAGCAACAAACAGTATATTCAATTACAGTGGAACTCCGATTAACTGGGGTCGGATTAATCGGGTAGCGGAGTAACCGTGCGTCTTCCGAGGTTTCTTTTTTTTATGCACTGAGAAAAAGGATAGGATTTTCTACTATACCAATAGTTCCCAGGTGGAACGTCTATATAGATAGTTTTTGATAGTATATATTCAATTGGTTAAAATATAATTATAGTTGTAACCATGATTTTTTGTCACTGCCGTAACTATAAAATGTAAACGTTCCCCCTGGGAACTATTTTTTATGGTAAAAAGTCAGTATTGTTGTATTTACGATATCATTTTTTCTCAGTGTGCTCGGAGCAAACCAAAGTCACTGGGTATTTCTGAAAAAGCCTGGCATACGTACTATTAATGAAAAAAAATCCAAAGCTTGACATTCTAGTTCACACTATTTACCAATTAAGTGTAAGTTGTACCAAATGTCATTGCAGCTAGTCAAAATAAAGTTGTATCATTAGCCATTATTGACTTATATATTTTCGCTGTCTAGTTCGGATTAACCAGGCTTTCGATTATCCGGGGACTCTTCGGTCCTAAGCATCCCGGTTAATCGGGGTTCTCCTGTACTTAAAAAAAATCAATAAAAACGTAACTTCAACATCTCTCAACTATTCTGTGATTTATATTGAAAAATAAATCTAGATTTACCTGTTGCCCAAAATCAACGCGTTCCTTGTCCAGATTGAATCGCACCTCGTCCGCCGCTGCGAGCACTTTGATCAATTCCGTTGGCCCGCCCTCTATCTCGCACAGAACCCGAGCCTCGAGCGTCAGAGCTTCCGTGCCGTGAAACGCGAAGGAAATACACTGGCACGAATAGCCAGGGATTACCGACTCGCAGGGCACGATGGAAAAAATTTGATTAATCTCGTCAGCGACGAGGGGCTCGTTGGGTAGAATTTCCAGAGCCGCCAATTCCGGTTCCTCGAGGACTAAATTATCCGCCAGAATACCCACGAGCAATTTTCTTGTTTCGGCTAATATTTCCGAATATTCCGATTCATCTTCTCCCGCTTTTGGCGGCGCGATGCTGCAATCCTCGCTTATCTCCTCAATATTCGACGAGTCACGCTTTATCGAGATAGTTTCCTCGATCCAAGTGAATTTGTAAGATGCCTCGAGAGGACCGTTGTTTTTCAGGAAGATATTTTCGACCACGCTGCAGCCGAGAGGACAGTCGAAGCGGATTTCTCGCGGCAGAGAAGACACGTTCGGAAAATTGAGGCTCGCCCGGCATTTTATTTTGTCCTGTTATTATGGCGGTTGAGCGATTCTGGTGATAAACCGACTATGATTTTAAGGTGAGGAAACGATCGATCTTACGGCATTCGGATGTTCCTTGTATTCGAGTTTTAAGATGCTGCTGTACTCTTTGGAATGGCGTTGACCTTTCTCGGCGATGGGAGAGAAAAAAACACCTATACGACATTTCGCATTTTCTGATAAAACAATTTCGAGACTCTGAGCATCCTCTCCATTTTCGGTGATTATCCCGAAGGGTGGGTCGATGCTCAGACGCGCATTGAGCTCGAGTCCCGATGTGTTCACAACGGTCAATTCGTCAGTCTGCCGCGATTTGTCGACTCCGGGGCCCATATTGACGACAAAAACGAGTTCCCTCTTGCTGAATGACACAGAAGCGTCAACGAATTTTGCAGTGAAGTTACTGCTTCCCAGAATCTCGCGTTTTCCCTGACCGTCGTAGAAACAATGGAGCCACCATTGCTCTGAGACGGTTTCGCAACTGGAATCGAATTGTAAAATTCTCAGCGATAATATAAGTTTTTTTTTTTTTTGTTTGCAGGACGATGTATTTTGGTTGAGGAACACTCACGTGTCTGATCTCGCATTGCAAATGATTGTTCCAGTACTCTCGGCGGGCAGCTCGATAGAAAAAGGCTCGACGGAAAATTTTTCACTGGAAACAATTTTAAACGAATTTTACACGGGATTGGGATTTGAATTGCAGAGAATGGTTGTTTTTATATTTTATTGAAGGCCTCTGCACTCTCACTATATTGGAGCTTGGATCTGTCCACGCAACATCTTCATTTCCATCGTATTGGAGAAAACAAGCCTTATATTGCGAGATCCGTGATTAGTGACGTCGATCGGCAGACCGATATCCTGACGACTGAAAATCAATGATCGATCGATGAAGATGTTTGATTTAATCGAGTTGTTGCATTGACAAAAATAAGTGATCGACCAACGCGATACCTGAACAGCAGGCCCATATCGAAAGTTGGAAAGATCGTCGGCTCGCACACGACGCAAGAACCGATTCCGATTGCGCTCAACGTTACCGCAATGTTACGACTATTTGGTATCGTCAGAACTATCTTGTCCGAATGTTTTCCAACGTCTCTGAGAAATGCCGTAACTTCGAGTATCGTCGGTTCGCCAGGATTTAGATCGCCCGAAGTCGGAAATATTTTCCACGAGCTGCTGCTCTTGCCGCTCTTTAGTTGCAATAAAAACGACCATTTACCCATAAAATAGATGTTTATCAATATAGACATTAAAACAAAATCAACGAGTGCTGACGGATTAAATGGGATTTGCGCATTGAGGTTTTCTGCTCAACATGCTTTTCTTATTTTTCTAGAGTTAAATTTTATCAATGTATCGGTTCTCGGCTAATTTTTAAGTAAACTTCTTCGCGTTTGTTGGAAAAAACATTTGTTTTTTCCAACAAACGCAAGTACTTCTCGATGGGATAAAAACTTGAAAAAATGCATGCATATTGAAGGTATTGAAAAGATTAATTTTGCATAATAATAATTCCAAAATGTTATTAACAAATTAATCAAAAAATTATTGTTTAACGAATTACTCGGCAACGAAAATTTTTCTTTAGTGATAATGATTCGTTTATTTTTCTGAATACGTATAAATGTTTTCAGATTTTTCAATTAGTTTTGATTTTGATGTTTTTTCACACATTTTTTCAAAATAAAAAGAAATCAAAGTCCGCACTCCGCATCCGTTAATCCCGTTCCGGGACGATTTCGGGCGGTGTGACTTATAAAGGGTTAACCCCTTCACTTTCAGGGGCTCCTATAGGGGCCAAAACGTATAGAGAAATACTTTCTCTGACAGTGAAGGGGTTAACCAATGTGCGAGTGAGAAACGCAGGTAAAGCAAGCGGCTAGGCAGAGGTAGAGGCTCTCGTTTAGTGAATTTATCTCAGAAACAAAACTGTGAATGTTTTTGAAATTTGCACACATTCTGTCTGATAGTATGTTCTTCGCAGTGATAGGTTTTTTTTATTCGAAACCAACAGATTTCATTGGAGAAAATCGGTACGTTCTGTCGTTTCCGACCAATTTCCGAAACGTTTACACGGTACCTTATGCAGTTTTGTACATCCATTACTAAAAAACTACATGGTCAAAAATTCGGTCAAAATTGCAAACGATTCAGTGTGTATAAGCCTGCAAAGTAGCAAAGTTTTATAGCGATCGAACAAAAACGCGTTTTGTCCCACACATCCTTAACAGTACTATTATTTGAATATAAAAAAAAACAATGAGTGTCTGGCACTTCCCGAGTGCGAGCTCTCACCTACTCGTATGTCGCAAAAACAAAACCTCACTCACCAGAGCGGCTGTAAATTCAGCTGGAATCGGCGATTTGTTTATCAACGTGAGTACCATAATTTGCTCCCTCAAGAGCAAGACGCGTGCCCAATCGAGACTCGTAGGTTGAACCGATACAACGGGACCCTGGCCATTGCAAGTCAAGACGCAGCAAGCCATCGCTGCTTTCTCTCCGAATGTCAGCATGCTATATTATATGTTGTTAATAATAAAATTATTCAACAAAGATCTTCAATCAATTCGGATAAATCTTTTCTGGAAACGATACAACAGAAATGGTCTAAAGGTCGAACCTCATAATAGCTCTTTGCTTGCCCATGGCTCTCGTTATAATCGTCAAAGACACTGTCCTCGACTGACCGGCACCCAGATAACCCTGATGCACCGACATCGAGTACAGCATTGTCGTTGAATCTGATATCTGAAAAAACTCTACTTCTACAAACTTTACAAACTTCTATTAACCATAGACCAGAGCTTGGCAAATACACTAAGTACTTGAAGTGCGTATTGAAGTATCAAGTACTAATTCAGTGCTTAGTACTCAGAACTTCAGTACAGTGGAACCTCAATTATCCGAACATCCATTACCCGAACCCTCTGTTATCCGAACCGCCCCTGGTTCGGATAAAGTTTCTACTATCCGAACTATTGTGCGAAATTCTCGTATCCTTACATTGTTGTACGCCAGTACATTGTTGCGCGCTACAAACAAGCCAATTCAAGAACGCTCGAGCTCGCATACTTACACAGCACTACCGTAAATGCACGTCAGTCGTATGCGCAGTAGTTATTAGTTTCTCAGCCGAGCTAATACACGTATTCAACATTTATTTTCGTTAATCTACTTGTCTCGTAGTTTAGTGCGTTATGGATTTAACGTCCAGTCCTTCGACTTCTAAGCGTAAGCATAATGTACTTAGGGTGGAAAAAAAAATTAGAAACCCTTTCGAAACTCGATAAGGGAGAGACCAGCATATTATTAGCGCCCTCGGATGATGTTAGCAAGTCAACGACACCGAACATTAAAAAAAATTTGGCTGCGAAAAAAGTACAACTCTCTTGCGTCAAACGAAAATTGAGGATTTCGTGATGAAGGTTTGAAGTTACCGTTGAATATAATAAAAAAACATCTATCACGTTATTCCTCAAATATATATCATTATTTAAAATATATCGGTACTGTAATTTTTTCGATATGTATCGCGCTATATCGCTTAAAACAGCTTCACTGGTCTGTTATCCGAATGTTCGTTAATCCGAACGACCTCCGGTGCCAATTGATTCGGATAATCGCGGTTCTACTGTAATTTATTTCTGCCAGTACTCAATACGTCAGTACTCCAGGACTACCCAGCTTTCAGTACTTCCAGTAGGGAAGAGCGGGGCAAAAAGGTACAGCGGGACAATACGGGATAATGAGACAAAACGCAATTTTGCAATAACTTTTGGATGGTGGCGATGGTGGTTCGTCAGGTAAAACGGGGTTGAAGATCCGGATGTACCGTTGGGACAAAATGGGGCATTCAACAATTATTGGAAAATTGAGTTTTGCCCCACTGTCCCATTTTACCCCGCTCTCCCCTACTTGATACTTCAATATGTACTTCAAGTACTTAGCGTATTTGCCCAGCTCGGCTACAGACAAACTGATAAAGTTGATTTCTTTACCGTTTGAGGCACGAGATAAAAGTAGCCGTCGACGTCGGACTCATTCTCGACGATGAAGTTACGGGTGTAAGGGTGATTCAAGAAGGACGATTTTACTTCGATTTCCCCGGGTTTAACGATCACCGACGCTACCTTGCTTCGAAACGAAATCGGTAATGCCACCGGAACGGAATCCGTGTCCCACATATCCACACGTAGACTCGTCTCTCCGACTCGTGCCGCATTCGGCGTAAAACTAATCTGCACACAATTACAAAAGGTTCAAGTTTCCAAGCGACATTGATCAACGCTCTGCCGGTCTGATGTTTATCCCCCTCCCGAGCAAGCGTTCCTGGTTCTTTAACTTTCGGCCCGTAGTCCCGTTTTATGCACTCCGACCGACAGAGCGATAGTCAACGCCCAGATTGCAGGGCCCACATTGATCTTCAGTGAGGAATTAGCAGCGACAATTCCTTCCGCCGGAGCGACAGCGAATTCTCGCGGAGACGACGGGAACGACGGTTTCCTCGGCGCTCTAGCAAAGTCTTCGGCTGTAATGACAGCCTCGCTTCCGTCATTGGGAACGCTGATGCTGAAAGTCACTGGCACCGATGAATCATTGTACAGCACGACTTCCTGCTTCGAATTGAAACCTGTGAACATTCGTTAAAGTGATATCTATGACGATCAAAGGACATTTATTCGATCAAAAGACATCGTAATTTATTCGATCAAAGGACATCGTCATTTAATCGATCAAAGGACATCGTCATTTATTCGATCAAAGGAAATCGTCATTTATTCGATCAAAGGACATCGTCATTTATTCGATCAAAGGACATCGTCATTTACTCGATCAAAGGACATCGTCATTTATTCGATCAAAGGACATCGTCATTTATTCGATCAAATGACATCGTCATTTATTCGATCAAAGGACATTGTCATTTATTCGATCAAAGGACATTGTCATTTATTCGTCATTTATTCGATTCGGTTTTATTCGATCAAAGGACATCGTCATTTATTCGTCATTTATTCGATTCGGTTTTATTCGATCAAAGGACATTTATTTTTAGGACTGACTTACCTATGGCAACAGTTCCAAAATCGAGTCGCGTCTTATCGAAACGGAGTGTAGGGCAGACGACGCAGCCTCTGAAATTATTTACGAAAGTTATTTTCCGAACTGGGAGTGATTGAACATGGAAGACGAGGTGACATGGGAGTGGAGTGCAGATACTTTATGTACAAGGGGACAATCTCGAGGCTTTCCTTAACGACGAATTCGACCCGTTCAACAAAATCGCCGTTTCTGTTGGAAGAGAATAAGACGTTGAAGGACCCGTATTGACCCGGCTGGAGCTTGATGTGTTGAGGGGTGACTGTGACGCTTCCGCCGAAGTCCGAACGTTTTGCTTTATGCACCAGGGCGCCTGGGATGAATCCTTTATTGGTGCAAACCACCTAAAAAGTTGAACGACTGCTAATGTATTGCGGGATTAAATGCGATTTTATTGTATTTCATTTTATTTTACAGAAAGGCATATCGTACTTGGTAATTGTGAACGGAGCACAAGAATATATTCTTAACGTCGATCGTCGCAACGTTGAGCTTGATGAGAGGTCCGATCGAGACACCGCTCAAGCTATTCATGAGAGTTTTGGCCCAATTTTATTTTGCGCCAAATAATCCAATGAAAATTATTTACCTCAAAGGTAGTCGGTCCTCGCGACCGGTGACCTCCAGATAAGCGGTACTCGATAATTCGCCGATTTCGTCGGGCTCGAAATTTACAGTTACATCCGCCGAATTGTGCGGCCAAATTTCACCCTCCTCAAGAACGACAAGAGTGCTCGAAATTATTGGACGATTAATCGAGCGGGTAGGAGTGAAAATAAAAATTACCATGGGTGTCAACGAGAAGTGGCTGTTCTTATAATGAAAATTTTCATTGACCAATGACGCTATTTCGTCGGCGTAGATTCTCTGGCAAACGAGCTCGTGAGCTTTCGGTAGGCAGACGTTGTAGTGCACCAGATCCATGCATCGTACTATTTCCGCGTCGTTTATCAAACCGAATATCCTCTCGTACCTCCATACGATTTATTATAAATAAATAAATTACCAAAGTTTCGATTGGCCGATTAAAAAAAATAAAAAGCGTTTTCGTACTCCTTCTTACGAGCTGTATCGGTCTCACTGTCTATGTATATCATCCACCGATACTTGACGATATATTCGCTCCTGTTGAGAATCTTTAGAGTCTTCGATGTCGACAGACCTATGTAAGTTTCCTCCTGCATTCGCATGCTACCCCGTTCGAGTCTCACGTTACAATCGATCGCTGAGCCCTGAACTTGTATTCGAACCACTTCTCCTGCGAGGTAAAATAGTTACAAACGAAGCCTCTCGCCGTAATAATTTTAATTACTTTGCATAATTAGAATTTACTAAATGGGAAAAATCCGAAAGTAATATTTTTTTTGTTTCTGGATTTTAGGGACTGACGATTGCAGAGAATTTTTTTTTTATCGTCTATGGCGCGGCTGCAGTTCCTCATGAATAAATCCCAGGTTCGGTCTCGTGCCGATTGCAGAACGAATGGAGCCACGACAATAATACTTCGGTATGTTCGAGTTTCTTTCATAACTACAATTTTATATAGGTAATAAAAAGTTCAACGCACCAGATTCATACTTTAGAAAGAAACAGTCTTTGAAGAAGCCTGCTCTGCTCGATGAAAAATTAACGACAAATTGAACAGTTTCTTCCTCTTCGATAATGCCTGTCGATGGTTCCAGCCAAAAACTCGTGCTATGGATTTTAATAGTTCAATTATTGTAGCGAATGGCACTTCTAAGACTTAAGGTAGCCATTGCGAATAGTGTTTAATTTGCATAAGTTCCAGAGAAATGAGAGGGAAATTGCAAACACTTCCCGTTGGTATAAAAATCTGAAAAAAATCAAGCATATTAAAGGTGCTGGAAAGATTAATTTGGCATAATAATAATTCTAAAATGTTATTAACAAATTGATGAAAAATAAAATTGTTCAACCATCTCCTGGAAGTACAACTTTTTTTATTATTATTTAAATATTATTTAATATTATTTTTTTATTATTATGCAAAATTAATTTTTTCAGCACCTTTAATATGCTTGATTTTTTTTCAGATTTTTGTACCATTACAAAGTGTTTGCAATTCTCTTGCATGTCTCTGAAACTTATGTGAACTGAGCACTATTCGCAAGGACTATCTTAACCGAGCAATGGATTACCTCGACGTTGAAGTGTTGAAAATCGCAACGCTATCCCCGAGATTACGAACGAGAAGGGACTTTACCGAAGTAATCTTTACAGCAGTTTCCGGCACGACTACAAGATCCGGAAAATCCAGGATGGCTCTTGGACCGATCCCGATTACCGGTACCGCGACAGATTCACGATCAGTTATAAATTTTATCTCGTACTCGTAGTCGCGATTTTCATCAGGCTCAAACTTAACGTTGTATGTGTTGAACATTCCCGGAGCCAATCTGGTGTTCAAAGTGGAGGCTCCCTTGTACGCTACGCTGAAAGCTGGATCGATTTCACACGCCAATTTTATGTAGCGCGAAGTCTGAAATGTTTTTGTTATTTATATTTAAAATATGTACGTCAAACCGGAAGCAACTGTTCGCGAAGAATACTCTAAGATTAACATCGCAACCTTGCCAGTGTTCCGAATAATCAATGGGACATTGTACAAATTTCCGGGCGTGTAACGTTGAAACAGAAGAGTACGTGGTACGACTTCGAAGTCGTTGCATTCGAGAAGATCGTGAGGAACTTCCTGATTTGCCAGATGGACTCTCGTCAACAATTCTATACGTTCCTCAGTCGTCATTGACAATTGTCTCATGTACTCCGAAGGGGGAAGAGATAAAATCTGCAGATTGTGAGCCAATTACGCACTGATAAAAAAGTACAGTTGAATCAACTAAGATTCGGGCAGGGACGTTCAAATAAATATTTAGTTGGTCGAACAAAATATTTTAATGACTCAAAAATATTTCTGTGTAATCACCCAACAAATTGTTCGACTAACCAATTTTTTAGCTGTACCAACAAAATATTTAGTTGAACGTCCCTGCCCGAATCTTAGTTGATTCAACCGTATGTTTTATCAGTGCAATCAAGCCTGGCATGTTTACCGTTTAAGTCTTGTATTTTTCACTAAAGATTTTGAACCTTATACTTTACGGTAAAAGTTTTCAATATGGCCCCATATTTAATTGATTTGCGTGGTAATCGGGATGGGCCATATACACCCCTTTTACCCTACAGATTTCCAGAAAATAAGCACAAACTACAACACAGCACTGAAGGACTAACCTGCGGAAAGTTGTGCTTCCCTTCAATCCTCGTATCCAATTGATCGCCTTGACCGATTTTATCCGGGGCCTTATCCGTCAGCGATAAGGAGCTAAAAATCTCCATAGCGTTGTGCATCTTCCCGACTCCTCCTAGCAATTCGTCGCGTTTCTCTAAACTCTCCATCCTTCACCGGTCAGTCGATGTGGCGGTTAACCGAGCCGAAGTTTGCATCTTATTCTTTTGTTCACTGGTGTCACTACAAGGGTGGTTTTTAATAACGAACTGGCATGACTATGAACGGCGGTATTGGAATTAGTGGCATTTTTGTGAATTAGTTGACAAATGAGTTTTATTAACAGGGTTTAGCGGGGCAGCAATTAATTTGAGGACCACAAGAGGGACGAGGAATACATGAAATCCTCGGACACGTGGGATTTCCCGTGCAAGGCCGCGGCGCCGTGCATGCCGCGTGTTTGGATGATTGGAAATTTGCTTTGCCGCAGGGCAAACATGGTGGAGCGCAGCAACGTGGAGGATGCGGAGCTGGAGGGCAACGAGGCATTTCCGATATACAGCAAGGATCGCAAATTCCCTCGTAACTACACATTCCTGGACAAGGTCCTCGGGGACAACCGAACGGGGGACATCTCACGTTACAGACTTCCGGTTCCGGCTTCCTTCACATTTTTTGAGACACATTTGTCGGTTAGACGAAAAAATATAAAAATGTAATATTACTGCGAATTAAACCGATGGGTACTCACAGCTTATCGATTTCGCAGATTAGTTGCAGCATCTCGTCCATGTAATTTCTATTCTGTGCGCAATGACCCATATCGATTTATTTTTCAATTAAATTTTCTTTAAAAAAAAATTACATAGAATTTAGTGCGTGTGGCCGGACTGCGAGGACGAGAAGAAGTCGCAGCCTTCTACGATTTTCCATAATAAAAGTTATATTCAGATCCGTCGCTCACTTGTTAGAAAGTAAATCGTATATTCTATAAAAAGCTGTATAAAGGGTGTACGTTTAAATACGTGGGAAGAAATACACATGTCAAAAAAATTACAATAAACTGAATCACAAAAGCCGTTTTTATATAAGCAAACATTTCTTGACGTCTTCATTGACAGGGTATCATAGTGTTGAAGTATTGACCAGAAATCATCTGATCTCGGTGAAGCAAGGGTGCCGATGGATGTTTGTTGTATTCCGGTTTTCTCGCGAGATACTTGATGCCTCCGATCGTTATCGCTTCGTGCAAATCGTTATTTTTGTAAGGGTAATAATAGCGATGCTGTTGTTCCTGCGATATGTTTCCGGCATTTCCGTCGACAGTGGCGCCAGTTGAAAAGCCCGCTGGAGCGACCATAGCAGGCTGAAGGTCGACACCACCGACTTGGCCATTTTTGTCCCGATTTCCATAATACTGTTGTATTTGCGGCGCATAAAACTGAGGCCGATTCTGCTCGTTAAATGCAAACGGCATCGAATTACAGCGAGCTGCCGTCATTTTTCTATCCCCGTAGACGTTGTCCTGTCGCACTTGAACTGGGAACTGAAAGCCGTTCTCAGATCTTGACTGCATATTTTCCGGAAAAGCTCCCATTTGATTCTGCATCGCCGAATTATGGTGCTGATGATCCTTGGTCATGGAATTTGCCACAGTGCCATTTTCCCTTTCGGCCATAAAGCTGTAACAGTCGCGAGAAACGTTGTTCGAGCGCTGACGCGGGTACTCGGCGAAGTGTGGATTCTCCAGTTTCCGTTGACGCAAGTTGGACGTTGGCGGAGGATTGTTAGGATTTCGTTGATTCTCCAATCCATTAGCCGACAGCATCTTAGGCTGGCGGCAATTGAGCGAGATGTATTGGTGCTCCGGTGTATTGCCAAGAGTGACGTTTTCCTGGGGATCTTGTGCTCCGTTCAGCGACAATGGTCTCTCACGTCTCTTGTTCAAATTTTCTAAATACTCGAGACCCTTGCGATTCGCCGGATTCTTTAAAGCTTCCATAGCTTCCTTAACTGTTTCCGGATCTTGGAGGCCGTTGTTTTGCTTCTGTTTTCGAACGACCTCCTTGTAGAGACGCAACTTCAGCAAGCTCGAAGGTTCAACCTTCATCTCGGGATCTTCGTAACGTTGAGTCTGTCGCTGTTCTTCCCTCGGATTGCCGTTCTGCCCCTGAAGTGGCAATTTTTCCTGACGTTGTTGCATGTGCTGCTGCGGCTCCTCCTGCTGTAGGCACTGCACCGGATATCCATAGTATCGCAACTGACCTCGATCAGCACTGATACTAGAATTCACATGACAGTCCTGAATCTGCTGGGCTACATTCGAATTATTGCAAACATAGGCGTGCGGAGTTTGCTGTTGCAAAGTCTCCTTTTCACCCATCTGCCAAGCCTGTGGGTAATTTCCCTGCGTCGTCTGATCGCAAATCTGCCGATGTACGTGAACTCCCGTGGGCTTAAACGCATTCCCATTACTCTGCGTAGTTGGTTGCGAATCAACCAAGAGATCTCTCTCGGATCTCATTTTCTCAAACGTACTATAAGGAATCCTCGGCGGTGTTATGTGAAGCATCCACTCCGGTTTGCCATCTTCCTCATTCCTTGATATCTTTCTCTGAACTCTTCTACGCTGCTGCAATTTGTCCGAACCGTTAGTGTCCCCTCGTTCCAACTGCTCGAAATACAAAAGCTGCTTTCTCTGTTCTGACAGTAATGCATCAAATTGACGTCTCATTATTTCCTCGGGTATTCCCTGCTGCCTCATTGTCGTCACCAGCATCTCCTGATCTCTTATCATCGGTGGAGTGAATCTCAATGATTTTATTTTGGGATCATCTTTCCTCTGCTGATTCTCCACCGCAAGTGACTTCGGAGTGTTTAACGGTTGAGGTGGAGCCGCTGATGAAATTTGACCCTGATGATAATATTGCTGCTGTTGCTGCTGCTGTTGTTGCTGTTGTTGCTGTTGCTGCTGTTGTTGTTGCTGTTGCGAAGCCTGAGGCTGCCAAATCCTGGATACATGTTGGTGAGAATTGGGTACTTGAATACCACGTTGCAGGTGTTGGTAACACATAGCAGAGTCCGGAGCGACGTTAACTCCCGATGTGACGAGATCCATTGAATAGGGTTGAATCTGCGCTCGTTGATTCTGAATCCAAGGACTCTGTGGGTGCGTCGTCCAGCCATAGGATCCAGGCTGCATCGGCCTCTGATGGTTTTTACTCTGATTCGCGGCGATATCCTGTGGAGAAGTCATACCCCGATGATCCTCGGTTATCCGTGTATTCTGCATTTCCATCTGCCCGTTATGATTGTAGCAATGAAACAGGTTCGACTGATGTCCATTGTAGATTCGCTGCGGCTCGTACCAGCCTGTCGGATCGGCTACTGTGCTCAAATTCGAAATGTTTTGACTACCAATTAATGATCTCTGAGGTTGAATCTGTCCGCGTATGCCGAGGCTTTGATTTCTGTGAGTTTCGACGTTGGAACGATGAAAGGCCGCGGATCTGCCTTCCACAGGCTCCCTCTCGTGGTCCAAGGGCCTCAGCGAGTCGTTTTCAATCTTCGAAGGATCGGTCTGTTGAATCTGAGCTTCGGGTTCGGCGGTACGGGGCATTTGGGCTTGGAAAACAGGTTGAGGAGTCTCAAGTGGCCTCGGACAGATTACTTTCCTTGGGGACTTGTCGGGTAGAATCATATTGGCCTGAGGAGCGTTCGGCACGAAGGGTCGATGAGCAGGTCTCCCAATCGGCGAGTTTCCCATCGCAGAAGGAATAGCGAGCTCAGATTGATTGACTTGATTGCTCACTGGATAAATTGTCCGCGGCACTTGCTGCTCACTCACGCTGGATATATTTTGATTTGTCATCGTAACGGACTGGGATTGAGGGTAAAAATGGAGACCTGGCTGCTGCAGAGTGTCGCCCTGGCCACTGTTCAGCACGGGACGAGGCACATCGATGTTTTCCTGGGAATTTTGGAGAGGCGCTGGCTCCAATCTCTTTATCTTCTCAGCTGGAAAGCTCTTGAGCCGTGGTGAAGAGCTTGATCTGTCATTGAGACTGAATCGAGTCTTCGGTATCGAGGCATCGCCACGGGAAGCGGAGAAACCATTTCGCTGGCCGAGTGGACTCACCCTCGAGCCAACCTTCATTGTACTTGGACTCTTGATAGGCGATACTTTTCTGGAAAAAGGAGAGGAAACATTAACCTCCGGTAATGTCAGTAAGCTGCAGATGAGCACGCGAATTTTTTTGTAAACCCGAAACGTACCTTTTCAACATTCTTTGAATTCTGGATCTTGATAATTTAAACTACTACGCTGTATAAACGACTACGGGTGAACCGTCATTTGGCAGTCGAGACACGATGTTGGCAAAGGATTTTGCATGGACGGTCGGCTAACTAACGTCGGATAAAATAAATGATGACGGATGGGAGAAGCCTCGCGTTGGCATGGAAACGAGGAATGTCGTGTGTTCCTTAATTCATTCTTCGATGGTAAGAAAAAGTAGCTGACGGAAAAAATCTTTCTTCAGTAAGGGAGTGTTCTCTTACTATATGTACTGGCGGTAGAACATAAATGTCATCTACCACGTTAATCAACGAATGCAAAGAGTTGAATTTGCTGCCATCATTGTAGTTTTTATTACATATCACCAAACATAAAGAACAGATCAATACATCTGGACATTATCGACGAGTTATCCTCATCCAGTTGTCACGGCACCGCAATGTCTTGTTCACATGCCTTGATATAAAAAAAATACTTGCTAATAAAAAAAAAAAAAAACGGTGCTCGTTTGGTTCATGCTAACAATATCGAGGACGGGGAATAATGCGTCGATTCGATGTCCAAATATTCCGATTCTTGGAAGCTTTTCCTTAGTTCAGTTCGTCGAGCATTGAGCTGCACAGATTAATGGAAGATTGATCAATGATTATTGATTAAATAAAATTATTGAATATAAAATGAACTGATATTTCTATTGAATCGAATAGGCAAGCATCGTGAACCTCTCTCTGAGAAATGAAAAACAACGATGCGACAAACTAACCGATATGAGGTCGGCATGGCGAAGACGTCGGTGCTGTCGGAGGCGGAGGTGGCAGTACTGGAATACGTTTGACTGTGCAAAGTAGAAACTGCTGCGGAGGCGGAGGCGGCGGAGGCTCACATGGTGGGAAAGTCGTCACGACGACCTTCGGTGGAAGTGGCATCGGACAGCACGGAGGACAATTTGGATTCGGTTTCAGATACACCTATTTGACATGTGTACATATTTTTTAATTTTACATAATGAAAACAGAGTTTTGTTTAAAAATCAGGAGTAGGAACAGCGGGGCAAAATGGCACAGCGGGGCAACCCGGCTAATGAGACAAAACACAATTCGCCAATACCTTTGGGATGGTAGCGATGGTGGTACGTGGGAAAAACGGGTCCGAAAATTCGGATGTATCGTTGGGACAAAAAGGAGCATCCAACAATTATTGGAAAATTGAGTTTTGCCCTCACTGTCCCGTTTTGCCCCGCTGTGCCGTTTTGCCCCGGTCTCTCCTACTCGTGGGTATAATTCCAGTACGTACGGTAGTTTTCGTAGGACAAGGCGAAGGTTTGCTTGGATAAGCTGGTCTGCAGCAGATAGAGGGACACGGAGGAGGTGGAGGAGGACAGCATCTCGGAGGTGGAGTGTTACAGCAGCAACTCAAAGAAGTCTGTTGATTGGCCCCAGAATAGCAGCTGGCCGTTTTGAATGGTTAATGAAATTGAACAAATTAGCGATTATTTCCGTAGGATAACGTTTTCACAGACTCACCTCATAGTGAACCTTTGGTTCGCTCCGACTTGCGCGAGTGAGATTAAAACCCGATGGCAGCAATATTTATCGTTTAAACGATAAACGAATTTTACTTGTAAAATTTAGAGAATATACCGAATAAGGAGTTTTTAGAGAATTTGGAAATTGTTGCTGGCTGGACCAAGGGAGAGCCCGGAGAGTAGCAATTTCCAAATTCGCTTCAATTCCGGAGTTTGTTTGTGGGTTGCAATGGGATACTGGCAAATATCGTTATTCTGATGTTTTTCGACAGTCGAGAACACAGAAATGTATCGATTAAGTGAACGCAATCCCGAGTGTATGTTGTGATAAGCAAGAGGTGTCGAACACTGCCGAAAGGCTGTGACGAAGACGAAGATCTCGTGAGACATGAGCATGAGAGAAGCAGTCAATCGATGCCGTACCGTGATTACGCACGGTGTACCCCTCGATAAGCATATGGCTAATTATTATTTAAAAGTGTGTGTGTCAACCTTTATGCGCGTTTGAAGGGAAACTTCTTTACTATCTGTGGTACGTTATGTTTCTTCGTCGATGGTATTTATTTTTAGCTAATATGTTTACTTCCTCTATTTTTTTATTACGTGAAAGAAATAAATGTTCCAATAAACTTGCGATAGCTGAAATATGACACACGCATTGTACTTTGAATTTGTTCCAAATATTGTGAGAAAACGGTGTCAATTATGTAGAAGTTCCTCGTAGATTCTATACGCGCTTTATTTATATTTAAATTGAATTATTCGCTTAAAAGTTCAATCTGTGGCTGAAATTCGTCAGCAGTAAAATATACATAAAAATCTGCAACCATAATTATATGTAGTTCGTGATAGTTTTACTTCGAAAGAGCCGTATCGATAATTACATTTGTGTGAATGAATTCAATGACTTGTACTGTTTTATTCGGAGATATATCAACATATTTTCTATATTACAATAGAGCGTAAAAATATCTATCTGCGAAAGATGTGGTCGAAACCTGCAACGCTTGCCTCGCGACATAATATTCACATTTGGAATTTCAACGTTTAACGTATCCGAAGTTCGATGATTCTATCATATCTACGTCAATGTAAACATAGTTGACAACCATATGTTTATATAAGCCCCCGTATCGCCATATAATTGGATGTAAATTATCTTTGTATTGGACATGGACTGTCATATGACGCGTTACGCGTAACACGCAATGCATCATCCGTTATCGGATTCCCAATAACGTGACTTACTCTTCTGTCAACTCTGCATAACGCGTAACGCGTTACTGGGTACCTAATAGCATGACTTACTCTACTGCGAAATCTGAGTAACGCGTAACGGGTAACCCGTTACCAGTGTGCCAGTAAAGTGACTCTACCCTGAAAATGCAAAATGTCCGTAAAGGAGTTTCACTTCAATACTATTCAACTGCGTGTTTATTTTGATATCCTTCACCTGTAGAGGTTTTGAGTTATATTATTTTATTATTCAATACTGTGACAACGGATTTTGTATTTCTCCGATATCGATACTCCGGCTGAATATATCAAGAGCCCTCTCATAATCTAGCGTGAGAGACGTATCGGTGTGAAAAAAATTCGTGAGCACTCATATGGACACGATTTTTTTTTTACAAATGTACCTCCGAAAACCCTAATGATAAAAACATAATGATATGACGAAACAGCTAAATTTGTCCTATGATCATTGCCGAGATATGACGCACAGATACGGAGGTAGCATTTTTTTCATTGACATTTCCAATGATATTTCGTCACAAACTTGCTCATCTCGGTCGAAAAACCGACCGAGATCATTTATATTTTGCATACGAATATAAATTCACTATAATATCAATATCCAAAAACTATAATAGCAATATCAATATATTTATATGTGGTCCGTATTCTCAAGACTTATATGAAATGTTGACTTGTACCAGTATTACCAGATTGTATCAACACTTACGTAATTGCACATGTATATCTATTCATTATAAAAATCGTCCCCTTTTGTTTTAATGAAAACACGGCAACAACCGATATTTCTCGGGTATAGAAAGCAGACAAGCAATGACATGAATCTTAAAGTCTTAAGGATATTTTTACCAGAAACGCGAGGGGGGCACGGGAGAGGGGCCCCGTTGAACGCGGTAGTCACTGTGCCACACAGAAAGGTGATATAAAGAAAGTGTGCTAGAAACAGATGGACGCTTCGTTTTCTTACCGGCAGTTGAAAACGAGACGGTAAATCTTTTTCAAATTTGGGCATTGTCTGTAGTAAAGTATGCTCTTCAGTCGGTTAGTTTTTTATTTCAACTGAACAGAAATTGGCGGAGAAAAGCGCTACATTGTATCCTTTTTGAGGTTAGATCCGATCCTTCCCATGTTAAAATACGTAACATTGAAATCACATTGAAAAAAAACTAGACGGTCAAAAAATCTTTAAAAAATGCCAACAAATAAAGCGTGTTTTTTTTCTGTGGTTCACATAAGTTTTATCAAGATTGAACAGAAACGACTTTTGGTAAGGATATCCTTAATTGGACTTTGAAAGCGAACGGACGTGTAACAGAACGCAGTCAAGAGAATGAACTTAGATTGTCATTAATAATATCGACTTCGAAACCAAATGAGCGTGATATCATTCAGCTTCATTAAAACATCTGTGACGACTGGTTAGGGACTTCGGAGGTTTGGTCGCGACCGACGATGAGGCGGCTGGTCCAAATTTGAAAGATATAAAAATATGGTGATCGCCGGTATTTGAACCCGGGTTAGTCGGCTACTAAGTAGGAGCACTCACCACTGCACCTATATTTTTCTATCATTCGCGTTGTCTACATATGTAATGTTGGACCGTCACACATCATCTTTATAATGTCTGCATCGAATGCACAACTGTAAAGTATGACAGACCTGTTCTGACTGTCTGGAATATAAAAATGATCTATTAATTGTACTTCAATGACAATTTATCAGTCACCACACAATTTTCACGCAGTTTTTCAATAAAAGGACGATCATTCTTACTTGACCGAAAGTTCTCACAGACATGATAAAAAAATGCCCAGCTGTTAGTTGGCAAGGTACACTACATCGCAAGGTCATCAATTGTAGTAATTTCTGAGCCTGAGGTGACAGTCTGTACCATTGGCTGTTCTGTCTGCGCGCAAAAATACTTTTTTATAGGGCCACGTCGCCAGTTTTCAACTGTATACTCACATATAAAAGTGAATACCAATACTGTGATCCATAAGAATTTGGGAAATGTAGCACTCTATGTAGAAGTGCAATATTCCAGTCAGTCCATAAGCTATGAATCTTATGATTGCTACGGGATCGTTTGTGTTGAGAAAAATCTGTATTTACAGGCAGTTTATCTGTTAATTCGGAAGAGCTGCATCATTCGTCGCTACTTTTACCTCAAGTATTATTGCGATCATCATAATCATACCAATCCCGACGATACAAAAGAAACTCCATGTGTAACTTGCCTCGATGAGCACGGTGTATCTGAGAACAATGGATTTATTTATAACATTGATTAGTTTTACTTTATAAATTGTCTAAAGTATCTCACTTGATAGCATCATTGTGTCTGTTAATACACGAAGCTAGGTGTAACATAGCTCTTTTGTCCAACGAATATGGACTTTTTCTTTTTTTTACTGATGTATTATTAGTCACGATTCGATCTAATTTTTGCCTGAATAATTTCATTTGACACTTTATTATACTTATATTACGACCAATTGCTCATCGACTCACCCTAAGGCTGCAAAAAAACCACATATGTGTTGCACGTAAGTAATTAACATAATGTCACTGGCTATCAAGTTCATCACCATCATATATACGCATACGCAGGAATACATGATCAGTGAAAAATAATGTTTTTGCTCATCAAGATGATAATAGTTGACAGGAAATGGAAATTTTCCAAGTCCTGTACCATTCTTCAGTAAAACGTCGATTATTCTTGGTATGACCGGTTGAGTCATAAAGAGGAAGGCGGTTGAATAGATCGCGGCTGTATCGATAAGCCTATAAAACATTTGTCAACTGTTGAACTACATATTACCATACTGGATTAACCTGTATACATAATTATCATCTTTTCTCCATGCTCGGCGTATTCGTGAAGAATGTCAACCTCTGGATCCCGGGCCCACACTTCCCAATCCGTACGAATACGATTTAGCAGCTTTAATGTCTGTACGTATCGAACAGATCTTCGTCATTTATACGGATTGATTACTTGACTCGCTTTCGCCACGCTTAAGGATGCTTCACACGTACATTCCCAGTCAAAAGTGAGATTCAGTGAAAATTCGAACACTTCCTAATGGTATAAAAATCTGAAAAAAATCAACTGTATTAAAGGTGCCAACAACATTCATTTTGCATAATAATAATGTCAAAAAGTTATTAACAAATTGCTAAACAAAAAAATTGTTCAACAAATAATCAGAAAAACCTGTTTTTTCTCTTTTCAAATGAATTCATTGATTTTCTAGAAGCCACATAAATGTTTTCAAAATATTCTGTCATTTTTGAACTTTCGTTTTTGAATTTTTTTTAAGGCCGTAACTACGGAACTGTTGGCGCAATGACCTCCAAACTTTTTGTGTTTACTGTAGAATCATGATACTGAACCATATCCAAAATTCCTGGCTCTGCAACGATTTTTTTAATTTTCGAAAAAAAAATTTTGAAATGATAGAAAATTCTGAAAAAATTCATATGAATTCTGAAAAATCAAAGAATTCATTTAAAATGAAAAAATAAGAAGTCGTCCGATTTATTTTTAAACAATTAATTCTTCAAATCATTTGTTAATAACTTTTTGGCATTATTATTGTGCAAAATCAAAGTTCTTGACATACATAATGCGGCTGATTTTTTTCGGATTTTTGGCATGTCGCGAAGTACTCAAATTTTTATCGCATTAAACTTTTGGTTGGGAATGTATGTGTGATGCATCCTTAAGATAGTATTGTAATTTACGAAAATATAACGGACCTTCTGCGAGGACCAAACAAAACTAATCAATTTCGTAGCGCAAACTGCCACAAAAAGAAATGCTATAATGGCCTCCAAGATGATTTTTCCATTGTTGCGATATTTTATTATACCCAGTGTTTAAGGTACTATTGAACTGGAGAAACAAACAACTACAACAACACGAATGCTGCGACGTGTACGGATGCTCTGATACGGCCACTGTCCAATAAGCTTCATCAATGTTTTATTTAATCTATAGTAACGGTGTTCAAACAAGTCCATCGTGCCTCGAACTACTATTAACGATGGCACTAGGTCTACTAATGCTGTTCCCTGCAAAATGTAACATGCCACGCTTCCTTTGCGTGCGTTTTATTATTCTTTTCTCAGAACGAAATTTCATTGAATTACGTCAACATATCTCAACTCGATGGACGTTTAAATTGTCCCAAGTCGAAATTGACTGACAGCGATGCGAGGGTGTATAGTCTCCGACCATAATATGCGGCATTACTTCATATTGTTTTCATGAGCCTTCCAAAGAACAGTAATAACGTTGAGAACTCGAATTTACGGCACCGTTTGCTGCAAAAATATTCTTCTATCACAATCAATTGAAATTAAAGTTACTTTCAAGCTTAACCTGCAGAAATAAGAGAGTTGAAAAACTTCAATGTGAAATAGTTTTCTTCTGTGTATGACACTGCCGAGCGGAACGTGAGGGAAACAAATCAATGGCGTATCACCAACTCACACAGGAGCGAAGTAGTTCGATATGGCGAGAGCGGAAGAACCATGAGAGGGTTAGTAGTCGATACGCATTACGCACATATTATTAAAGTATAAAGCGGATTATTTTTCTCTTCAGAAGCAAGAACAAGTTTTTTTCGCACTCGTATCGAAATGTCCTATTTCGCCCTCGTGGAGTAATGTACTAATTTTGCCCGCCTACGCTAAAAAGTCCACATTCCATGCCTGCAACGGGGGCGCAAAGTTGTCGATTCTTGACCAGCGGGTCAAAAAGAAACACAGCGGGCCGAAAAGTAGCTACTGCGGCGGACAACTTTCCATCCCCATTGCAGGCATAGAAATGTGGCCACTTTTTAGCATAGTCGGGCAAAAAATAGCGTATGCCACTCGGGAGGAAGTGCCTTTTCACCTCGTGCTAATTTCTACCCGAACGAATGCATTTTCATTGGATTGCTTCACTGCGGCATTTGTTTAATCGAGTGTCAACAATAAATAACATAAATAAGCGAATCTAGCGTCGGGCGCGAAGCGGCTGATCGCTAGTAAATATAATATTCATCAGCAAAATTTATTTTACGTATATATAATTCTTTTGTGAAGTAGAGATTTAAATATATATTTTTTCAACTTAGTGAAAGACGAATATTTTATGACGATAGCAATTTAAATTTTTTGCGATTGTTTGATTACCTCAGAATGTTCGTCAGCGGTAAACAGATCAGCAGATTGCGTCAATGAAATCTTGATAAGAGACCAGAGAACATAGTAATATTTACACCGCATGAAAAATGCCCTCTTTAAATTTACTACAGCCGATCCGTAGTCGATATCTCGATGACACTGCCACACGAGATTCATAGGTCATTCCCGCTCAACTGCTGATAGTCTCGGGGACAAAGATTATATTATTATTGATGTCAAGTGGGAGTCCCCTCGTTCCATTTGCTTCAGTATCATCACCGCATCTCTGCAAACTCGCAGAAACAGTTGTCGCTCCAGCAGCGATCTTTCAGCGCGTGCGATTGTCAGTTCAAATCGTTGAGGACAATGTGGCGCATATTTTTATTTGCCAGCCTGACGTACATTGGTGCACAGGCTGTATGGCACGACGATTCCGGGCCTTGGATCATCGCGACTCAGGGTGAACTGTTTCCTCGAGCTGCGGTCAGAAACGTTAAGGAGGATTTTTTAACATTACGTCCGAGCATTTTTCAATTCCTGGTAAGTCACTATAGTCTCTTTACCTCCTCATAGAGGAAACTGTTTTGGTTTTTTTTTTAACGTTTTTCTTCTTTGCTCTGCGACGACGTTGACACATCTTAAGCTATTTACTTATTTTCTAGATATCAGGAAAGACGTGTGATATCCTCGACGATGCTGTTGAGAGATATAAATCAATTATCATGAGAGAAGCGAGAATCACCGCGACAGCAGCATTACCTGTGCCAGAGACGTTCGTCCATCAAGAACCATTCTGGAGAGGTGATCTCGCTGCTTTGGACATTAATCTTGAAAACCCCTGCGAACTTTTGCCCTACCTTCACATGAACGAAAATTGTAAGTTCACTATCGTTATTTATCTTATATATTAAAAATTTAGTTGCTGTCTTTAACGATTATCGATGTAACTGTGTGTGATACCATGATACGAAATATTTGACTCGCAGATAGCTTGGAAATAAATGAGGTAACGAAATCTGGATCATTGAACGCTACCGATGTATGGGGAATTCTTCGAGGACTCGAATCCTTCTCCCAACTACTTGCACCGGCTTCCGATGGGCATGTAAGTACTGTCTGTAATTATTTGAAGTCTATATCGATTTAAGAGTGTCAGAATTAACAGTTATTTTCCTATTCTATATTGTGCATTTATAATCGTCTCAGTAGGCGGACTTTCGGTAGATGCACATAATATATCTGCTTGCTGCAGATGTTTTATACGCACCTGCTGACTGTCCGTCAATCCTGGACCAGATTTTGCGTTCTCATAGAGGAAGTTATATTGTCGTAAAAAAAATTCGAGAAAGTCTAAAATGTCGAGAAACGCGATGTTTAACTGGAATTCGAGTGTTTTCGCGTGTGCGTGCGCGTGTGACGGACATGGATTCATTACAACGATAATAACGCAGAAAGGGACATTTTTGAAAAATGTGTGTGGTAGCTCTAACTTGTGTAAACATTCAACTATCTACCTAAAACTAATACAAACAAGATACTATTGATCACATAATTTGGTATTGAATGTGGCCGAAATCTGTCCGAGCGTTCAGATTTTATGGAATTTTGATTTTTTAATAGTATATTAGGCCACAAGGGTGAAAAGGCACTTCCTCCTGAGTGGCATACGATATTTTTTGCCCGACTATGCTAAAAAATGGCCACATTTCTATGCCTGCAATGGGGATGGAAAGTTGTCCGCCGCAGTAGCTACTTTTCGGCCCGCTGGGACTACTTTTCGGCCCGCTGTTGCTACTTTTCGGCCCGCTGTAGCTACTTTTCCGCCCGCTGCGTTACTTTTCGGCCCGCTGGTCAAGGAACGACAACTTTCCGCCCCCGTTGCAGGCATGGAATGTGGACTTTTTAGCGTAGGCGGGCAAAAAAATAATTACTAAAAACGGTCTAATTTGAATAAACATGAAGGTATCAAGCTGAAATTTGGAAAGTGAATGGACTATTGTACAATGTTTGGAATTACAATTAGCGAAAATGATCTGACCGTAAAAATTTTATGAGATTTCCTAATTTTTTAATTTGTTGTAAAATTTGTATTTTACGTCCGCCGAGAATTCGTGAATCAAATGTCGCTCTAGGAATCAGATAATTTGTAGATTTATCATCAGTGGGGAAGAATATATAAGACATGGCCTCAAAACGAATTACCGTTAACGATTTTTTACAATAAATGCTGTATCTTTTGACCGTTTCAATTTTATGAGATGTAGAAATTTGTTATGTTAAGAAAAAAGCGGCCAAGTAATTTGCACGCAGCTTCCTCATTTGTTACAATCTTGCGCCTAATTTCCTCTATGAAGAAGCCATAATCGATCAACGACCTGGCTATAGATAAAGAAAGCTATGCGCAAAATTGTGTTACATGAGAAATCCATGTGCAAATTACTTTTTTTAACACTGGGTGGTCAAATTGTTTTATGTGTATCGTAATATCTGGTAACGATGTTAATGTGTTTTGCTGAACGATGGTATTGATGATCGGAGTAATTTTTCAGTTGAAAATAAAAGCTCAAAATATACGGGACTTCCCGAGGTTTCCTCATCGGGGTCTTCTCTTGGACACGTCGCGGCACTTTATACCAGTGTCGGACATATTGCTGACATTGGACGCTATGTCTTACAACAAAATGAACGTGCTTCATTGGCACATTGTCGACGACAACTCTTTTCCGTACGTGAGCACAGCATATCCCGAGCTGTCGGCGAAAGGCGCTTATCATCCGTCGATGGTCTACTCGCCGGCGAACGTTCGGAAGATCATAGAGTACGCGAGACTCCGTGGGATACGCGTACTTCCGGAATTCGATACACCCGCTCACTCGAAATGCTGGGGTTTGTCGCATCCGGAACTTTTGACCGAGTGCTACGGTCAGTATTTTTAACTCACCAGTGAACCAGTCAAAAAAATTGACTCTCCATTAAATGCATATTCATCGCCATTTTCGCCGTTCGATTCGTAACATTTTTGCGCGCTAACCTTTTTATAAATCTTGTATCGCACAATTATTTCACCATTGGGGAGAGCACGGCAAAATGGGACAGTGGGGCAAAACGGGACAGTGAGGGCAAAACTCAATTTTCTAATGATTTTTAGATGTCCCGTTTTGTCCCAACGACACATCCGGATTTTCAACCTCGTTTTCCCCCCCGGGCGTCCATTGCCACCAACCAAAAGTTATTGGAAAATTGCGTTTTGTCTCATGATTCCATTTTGCCCCGCTCTTCCCTATATCTTATGTTCGATCCTTACTTCTGTAGTGCAGCAGTTTATTTAATTTTGCTAATGTTCGTTTGATTGCCGTACACAGAAAGTGGAAGACCGAACGGAAAGCTTGGACCGATGAATCTAATAAAGCCAGAACTCTGGCCATTCCTCGAGACTCTCTTCGCCGAGATCTTCCAGGTCTTTCCCGATCGATACACCCACCTCGGCGGCGATGAGATAGTCTTCGATTGTTGGGCGAGTAATCCGGAAATAATCGAGTACATGCGCCAGCATAAATACAAAGACGGCGACTTGAAGGCTCTCGAGGCCGATTATTTCAGAAGAATGTTACAAGTACCGAGATCGGCGAATATAAGCTCAATCGTTTGGCAAGAGGTATTCTCGAACGTCGATGATCTATCGGCGGAAACAGTCGTTCAGATATGGACAGGCTCATGGCAATCGTTAATGGTCGATGTGCTATCGAAGAATCATTCGGCAATTCTATCGGCGTGTTGGTATCTGGATGCACTTAAGAGCGGCGGCGATTGGCTAAAATATTACCAGTGTGACCCGACAAGCTTCGACGGCACTTTGGAAATGAAGTCTCGCGTCCTCGGCGGGGAAGCTTGCATGTGGGGAGAATTCGTCGACAGGTTGGCATCGATGCAACTACTATTTTTTATTCTTATCCTTATCTTATTTTATCTTATTTTGTCTTATTTGATCTTATTTTATCTTATTTTATCTTATTTTATCTTTTTTTATTTTATTTTATCTTATTTTATCTTATTTTATCTTATTTTATCTTATTTTATCTTATTTTATCTTATTTTATCTTATTTTATCTTATTTTATCTTATTTATCTTATTTTATTTTTATCCTAAATTGACAACAATGTATTCCCAATTTTCAGCAACAAATCGATTATCGATCAATTTAATTCACATATTTCTTTTATTTTTTGCAGAATGAACGTCCATCCGCGAATCTGGCCTCGGGCTTGTGCAGCTGCCGAGCGTCTGTGGTCCCAAGGAATGGACATCAGTACCGAAGTCCAAAAACGTCTCGAAGAACACTCTTGCCGAATGAACCGACGTGGCGTGCCTGCGCAACCACCGAACGGTGCCGGCTTTTGCGTCCTCTAGTTAATCATCCCAATATTTCCTGCGACTCCCTGTACGATCGACCACAAATAAGCCCCGAACTTTAAGTTACCAACTCCTTCGTAGATAACGTGGCGTTCAATTATTCCGTTCCACCGTCGCCCGGACTCTTTCTTTCCGACAAACGGTACCAACCTCGTAGGTCCTCGTCTCCAAAATTCCCAATATTCACGCCAATCAATATTTTCCTCGAGGTTCACAAAAGATCTTGCTAGTCAAAAAGCAGAAAAAAGCCGCTCAGGTATATAAAAAAAAAAAATTGACAAACGTGAAACAATGTTTTTCCACGTGCACACATCGACAAGAATGAATCATCGAACAAGCTTGTACTCAGAAAATACGAAGTGAACCTCGTCAAGTTACGGCACTGCTCGGTGAAACGTAGCTTCATTGATTGCACCGGTGTCGTAAACCGCCGGGACGCCGGCCGAGTCGGCGCGTCTCGGGCGTGGGCGTACAAGTGGCATTTCGTCCTACGTAAACCTTCCGAAGAAGAAACTCCAAGTCAAAGACGAACAACGACCGAGCAAAAATAAAGCTCAAAAAAAAATACCTAAATCCGATAATCCCACCACCCCGAAAACTGTTCGCTTCAGCCACCCATTCACCCGCAACGACTTATCTCGTGCGAGACCCTATATCGCCGTGAAAGAGAAAACGAAAAAAAGCAACCCACTTAACTCCCTCGGTTACTATCGATTTTCGAGAATTCGACGCTACAACTGCGCGTAGACTTCGATTCTCAGCCCTCCCCCTCCGGCATCGTCGTCGTCGACACCCTCTGTGCTATATCGAACGCCACGGATTTTCTACGCCCTCGTTTCGTCACGTGCCTCTTATCTCACCCCCCTACCCCCTGCGCCCCTCTCCTCTTTGAGGCGCGACCGCTATCGATTATCGATTTTATTCCACCTCCATTTTCAGTAACCCTCGACAGTCTCACCTGCATACATTAGGGTAAAAGTGGGGAATATGGACCGGTCCATATATCATTGATTTACGTGTTAATCGAGGTGGGCCATATTCACCACTTTTACCCTACACACATCGTACAGCTGAATCTGTATTTTCATTTTTTTTTTGTACGCATGGCAGCAGACCATGCGAAAGATGAAGGGAGCACAGCTAGGGGTGACGCAAAAATCCATCGCGAATCTTTCACCCCGCTTTGGTCTTACGCGATGATTCGGCGCATGGCGGGAAGCTGCGTCGGCGATGTGGCGGGAGACGCAGAGATTTTGTCTTCTGGCGGACGAGCGCGACTAGGAAACGAGAAAATCGAGCGAGCTCGGAAGAGAGAGAAAGAGAGAGAGGGAAAGAGAGAGAGAGAGAGACACCTCGTCGTCGTAGTCGACGTAGTGGAGGCCGACGTATTTTGCGTCGACGTACGAGGTAGAGAAACCGACATTTGCTCCGGCCCGCAAAAGGGGTAGGAGGTGGCCCTTCTCTCTCTCTTTCCCGGCTCTCCCACTACCAGTAGTAGTCGGCGTACTCGACGAAATAGACGTAGTAGTACGATGTACTATATACACACGTACTACGGTTGCCCGATTGGTAGAACTCGAGGAATTCCCTCGGCCAACAGCTATGTCGCACCATGGCGCGCTACAGATGTCCATGCAGACCGGAAATAGACGACATTGTTCCCACAATATCAATCTCATATTTGCGTCCTATCGCCCTTTAACGCTATTTAAAATAACTCTATTCAATTTTCTACTAAACAAAGAAAAAACAACAAAAAAGGAAACCACATTTAGTATAATTTTTGGGTAAAGGACAGTTACACATTTCAGTCCGAATGTCAATGTGCATCAAGGGAGGTGGCCCTTCTCTCTCTCTTTCCCGGCTCTCCCGCTACCAGTAGTAGTCGGCGTACTCGACGAAATAGACGTAGTAGTACGATGTACTATATACACACGTACTACGGTTGCCCGATTGGTAGAACTCGAGGAATTCCCTCGGCCAACAGCTATGTCGCACCATGGCGCGCTACAGATGTCCATGCAGACCGGAAATAGACGACATTGTTCCCACAATATCAATCTCATATTTGCGTCCTATCGCCCTTTAACGCTATTTAAAATAACTATTAAATTTTCTACTAAATAAAGAAAAACAACAAAAAAGTAAACCACAGTATAATTTTTGGGTAAAGAAAAGTTATAAATTTTAGTCGGAATATCAATGTGCATCAAGGGATTATTTTCAGATTCTCCAACCCTCGACAGGATCGATAAAAAAAACCCGGAATGTCCTAAGGGTAGTTTTTTTACGATAGTCACCTTCGTCGCGGTTATTGCCGAAGATAAACGTCCTCAAAGCGCGGCCAAGCGACCATTCACCGTCGATGCCTCTCCGTTCCCTCGGCAAAGTTTCCTCGGCCATTAACTACAAACAGTGACATAATCTCTTCCTCGATTCCGTACCAAAACGTTGTGACAGTGTCGGGCGACTGAGACGACTCTTGCACCTCGTGTCCGTGCCGGGAAGCGTCGGCGAAGCGTTCGGTAAATATAGAGAGCAGCCCGGAGTCCCTCGTAACGCACATGCGCGACGCGGTGGAACCTCATGGTAGACGCACACACAGACGCGCAACCAGACAAGCGGACACACTGTCCGGTCTGTTCTCTACGCAGAGCGATGGGTACGTGAAAACAGAGGGGGACACCGCGGCTAATGGTAGCCATGCCTGTGACGTTAGCACGGAGTCGAAGCAACGAGTATCAATGTTTGAGAACGTGGCCTCTCGAGCCAATTGACGTTCGACTACACACGACTCGTGTATCCTACGCTATGGCAATACGCTGGAAATCCACAAGGCATGCTCATGTGTGAGTTACAGAGAGAGAGCCGAAGGGGGGGAGGGGTCACGAGGGGAATCGAACGCGAGGGACGCGAGGGGAATCGTGCGCGTGGGCACGAGTCTCGTCGACGCGAGAATCCACGAGTTTGCGCTCTGGTTCTGGTAACGTTGAAAATTCATGCGAGCGGGGTTGTCGAGCGGGGGGGAGAGAGAGACGGAAAAGTGAAGGCTGGAAAGAGATGGAATAAAGGGGGAAGGGGGTGAAGCGACGGTGGAGGATGCCGGGAGTATTCAGTGCTCGCGGATCCGTCGCGGCGTCGATCGACCCTCTTCCACCCGCGAATATATCCCGTGTTGGATTCGCTTGGCCGCCCGCGGGCATTCACGGCCCTCGCCCACCGGCCTCCGAAGACACGCGTAGTTTACAATTTTAAAAAATATATATAAATATAATATATATATATATATATATACATAAAATAAAATAAAATAAAAATTATATTTGTACGAGTCCGGTACAGAGATCGGCGGCGATTAACGTGAGAAAACGCGTACATAGGAGGCGATAGGATCGGGCGGAAACGTGGTGTGCAAACGGCGGTGTCGGCCCGATATACCGGAAATACCGGCCTTGCGGGGGGGCGATGAAATCGATCGGGTAAAAAAGTCGGACGACGATGTCCTCGTGAAATTAATTTTTTTGTTTTGTCGCCGGCAATAAAGAAATGGAATAAAAGTAAAGAAAAGAAAAAGTCATTTCGCGGTAGACTCGCGCGGATCTTTGAGCGATTAATGCCCGATATATAGTGGCGAGGATAGTGGAGAAGAAGGAGGAGGAGGAGGAGGAGGAGTTGGGAGTGGGAGGAAGACGAGACCGGAAGTGAATGAAAGTGGGGCGGAGGTCCCAGGGGAAAGAAGAAAGGCGAAGACGATGAGCCAGGATGGGGGAGCATTGAAAGAGCGTAACTTCGTACTTCAAACGTTGGTTTACCGACGGTGGTGACCAAAAATACACACACATACACACACGAAATATATATATACACAGTACTCGACGCAATTATTCGCGTCCCCGGAGAGGTGGGTTCTCCCATGGTTTTTCCGGCGAAAGAAGGTCAAAGATCGATCGTCCTGGACGAGGACGGAACACCACCGGTGACACGCTCGAGGGGTATTTCGGCAGGCGACGCCACCCCGACGACAAATCGAAAGGAATTATTATTAACCACACGAACAGCCTACGAAATCTCACCCCGTAGACATAGCTTCCTCGACAAAGGGAGCAAATTCGAGCGGGTATGATCGTTCCTCGTGGGCTATCGAGCCAGCGGTTTGCTCGTTGAGTTCGTCGAGGAGCTTGTGGATTCACCGCTAATCGATTTATTCGAGGAAGCTTGATAACCAAAGAAGAAGACACACTTTAAGTCATCATTTTTTGGGAGAGACAAAATCGTACGCGTTGGTGACGGGAGATGCGCCGTTGGACGACTCCGAGTGATACGCGTCGTCTCTTCTCGACCTCGGTCGGATGAATCGATCGAGCATCCAACAGCGGCAACAACTTGTGCAACGATATACCCGCTGCCGAGGTTCTTCCTAGCATTGGAAGAATCTTTGGGCTTCCACAAAAAAAAAAAATAAAAATAAAAATAAAAATAAGAGAAAAAAAATAATAACAGCATACAGAAGAAAGATGTGTAAGCGGAGAAGCTCGAGAACGGGCCAACCGTCTCTGGATTCTTTAGCTTCGCGCCTCTAGGGCTTGCATAGATATAAGTGGAGTAAGAACGGAGGAAAGAGAAATAGATACGGAATTGAAACTGTTTGGCCTTGCGAAGAGAGCACCTCGGCGGAGTAGAGTAGACAGAGAGGGATAGGGAGCTGCTCGTGTATCCAAGAGTACAAGAGTGAGGTATATATTATCGATTCGGAGTCAATGCCCCGGGGAGAGGAGACGAGGAAAGAGCTTCGAGGGTTCGCGATACCGTGGAGAAGAAGGCGGAGGCGGGGAATCGATGAGCGACGAATCGAGCGGTGTCGAAGGTTACCTATGAATTCCGTGTGAAACCCGAGCTTGCGATATCGAACCCTTGGGACGAAAACGGTCACGTGTCGATCGATCCGGGCCGTCCAGCGGCGAGGAAGTGCAAAAGGTCACGAAACGAAAAGAGAGAGAGAGAGAGAATCGGTGGATTCGAGACGTAGAAAAAAAAAAGAAGAAAAACCTAAACAAATCGCTGGAACCCAGTCGAAGCAGAGGAAAACAACAAAAAGAAGCTCCGAAAGAAGGTTCGAGGCTCGAGGTGCGAGATGAAAAAATAATAAAAACAATAAAAGAAGACATATTTGTAAAACTATAAAACGCGGAAATATTCGTCGCGAACTTCCAGTTCGGGGGCCTCAGAAGTCGAAGAATGAGAGGCTGCGACGCCTCGGGTTAAGAAGCGCGGTCCCCTCTAAACCCCTCGAGTGGCTGGCGTTCTCTAATGAGTAAAGGTGAGACGTGTGTCACGGTAGTGGTGCCGCCGCCGCTACCACTCTTGTCCTCTTCGGGTCCACCGAGTTTCAACGCTCGATCAGGCGTCGGCCGGTGTTCAATGAGATAAGGTTGACCCTCGAAGGTTGATCGTAAAAAAAAGAAAAAAGCCGAAGCTACTTCCGTTCAGATGAAGGCTACGTGATCAAGCGAGAGACATCGCGTTTCCAGCGGCCATCGAGGAAGAAATAAAGCGAGCGTGGCGCGGGAAGGGCTGTGCGTGAGATTCCGATAGTTTAGGTGCGGGTAGTGCGGATGTGTCGACATCGCGAGTATCCCTGGACGAAGGAATCGGCAGATTGAGAGGTCGAGATTCCGAGATCGGTGGATGAGGGTTCGAGGGATCAGATAAGAGGGAAGAGAACGAGAGCGGCCGTAGCCGAGGAAACGAGAGGAGGAAGAGCAGGAGAAGGAGGACGAAGAGGAGGAGGGAGGAGGAGGAGCGGAAGGGGAGAGGAGAGGGTTTTGGAATTTAAACGGTAAAGGAAAAGGCTCAAGGACGGATCTCTACGGGGACAGAGGTTACAGCAGCCGGGGTGGCGGTGAGATGTCGAGGGATCCTTATTCCTCGGGAAGCGGTGTAGTCGGTCCAGGTGGTGGTACACGCTCCCCGAGGAGCGGTCGACGCGTCGGCGAACTACCGACGGTCGACCGTAGTCCGTCCCGTAGTTATGCCAGTGGACGGGGGAGTCCTCTCGGTGGACGTAAGCGTGGCACCCGTAGCGGCAACAACTCACCGGAACATCTTAGCTACGGCAGTTATCATCATCACCAGTTGAACAGTCCGTTTTATTCGCGGGAGGAGGACCTCGGCAGCCCGGTTATGCTCGAGGAACGGGGTCGCAGCATGTCGACCGGCGGAGGAGGTCATCACAGATCGAGAAGCGCGTCGAGGCCGGCGATGTCGAGTTCGGCAGGGATGTCGGCGCGTTACACGAGCCTCGATCGCGCCTCGGCCGGTATTCTCGATCACGATCGAGAATTCGTGCCGATACGGGAACCGCGAGAGCGCAGCAGAGATCGCGGCGGTCTCTATCTCGACGACGATCTTTACGGCTCGAGATCGGCAAGACAGAGCCCGAATCCACACATGATCCGCGACGGTGGTGTCTACATCGGCGAGCTTCAACATCAGAACAACGATTTGCAACGGGAACTCGGTAATTTGAAGAAGGAACTGGAACTGACGAATCAGAAACTGGGGAGCTCGATGCACAGTATCAAGACTTTTTGGAGTCCGGAACTTAAGAAGGAACGGGCGCTGAGGAAAGAGGAGAGCACAAAGTACAGCCTCATCAATGAACAGCTCAAAATGCTCAATTCTGAGAATCAGGTTGGTGTTTTTTTTATTTTTTAGTTAACCTTCCTCATGACCCTGCAGATTCTTCGAGGTCTTGCCGATATGGATCACAAAAATCCTCTTATGAGTCATGTTTTAGACATATGTAGCTAACGCATGCGAGGGGCACTTTAAGATGCGTCATTAAAAAATGTGGTCCACATCGGTTCGACAAAATCTCCGATGATAGGAATTGCCAAAAATTGGTGTAGATTATTTGATCACCATGCGAAGACCGTGTTGACAAATTTATACATAGCAGAGTGTGCTGATGCTAAAATCAAGCGAAAGCCTCTGGGGCACGAGGGAGGGGGAAAATGAATCGACGGCCTTTATGAGTGGCGGGCCGTTCAGAGGAGAAGGGTGGGGATGTCAACGCGTGCAGTCATGATCTACGTACAATAGTAACATCGTACATGTGGGCATGAGCGCTGGTTGCATGAAACTCTCGACGCTCGGATGAGATGAGTCATTGCTCTTGAGGCTAAAACGAAAAAAAAAAACATGAAAAAAAGCAACGAATCTCGCGCTATGACGGTAGATTCTCTGGCTCGATGCCCTGAAACTGGAGGGTGAAAGGACGGTATACATATTCTTCGCTGGTATATCTTTACAGTTTCACATTGGAATTTGGAAAGAAAAGCCAGTAGTTGGAAACGATCACTAGAGGTTTCGGGACCCGAGAGCTGAGGGGGCCGCGGGAATCTGTCGCCGCTCGCATCGACCGCGCATGCTGCCTTCTGACGTACAGGGTGTCGGAGCAAGCGTAAGGGACGACGAAGTAGGTCGTAGGAAAAAAACGCTGTATTCACGGCTCACTGGTCAGATTACCAGAATCTTAACAAATCCACAAGTTTATACTAGAACTAAATCGAAAAACCAACACAACGAGTTGGGGGAATAAAAAAGTTTCATGTTTATAGTTATAGATAAGTTGAGTCAAGATTTGTCTAATTTGAGATGGTCCATAAGACAAAGCTACGATGACGTTTTACCTCTCTGAATGAGGCAGAGAAGTCTCTGCCTCTACTCAAGAAAGAAAAATCCATGATACGAGATATATCGACGGAACCGGAAGTGCTGTTTTCGATTTCTTCTCTCGCTGATTGGCTGTCGCACGGGACTTGGAAGATTTATGAGGACCTTTAACTTACTAGAAACTTTAAACGCACTGAATATGAAAAAAAAGGTTTGTTGTTTTGGCAATTACCGAGGTCCGGCCGAAATCGAATTCGTGTTCAGCCGGGAAACAAATACAACTCATTGTGTGGTACGGAACATTTTTTCGCGCTTTTACATCAAGAAGCAGAGAGATATTATTTCAGCCACTGTTTGAAATGACCAAAAATCGCTGTTTTTTCCAAATATGGCCTCTTGAAATACATTTTTGTCGATCGCTTTTATAAAGCCTAAAGCCGATGTATTTTAGCCTAATTTACTTATCTTATTCCTAGTTCGATGTTCGATATTCGATACAAAAATCTACGTGAGAAGCGAACAAAAATATTATTTTTCGTATTTACACTTCGCACAAAGTATAAAGTACAATACTCATCATACAACAATTTTATTCCCGCACTGAAATACCGTTGTCCCAGTAATCCTATTTTCCATGGCTTTCCTTGAATGCAATTGGAACTCGACCGAGATACGACTCGGTCGTATTCGGAAAGCCACCAAGATAAAAATATCTTGTCCGCGGCTTTTGTACTGTAGTAAACTCGAATATATCTTCGGTTAAGCGATAGACGCGAGCTCTTCTGGAGGATCGAAGATAATTGAATTGCGCGCGCTGTGCTCCCTAGGATAGAACTCGCGGATGCGAAGCTAGTAAGAAGTATGAAACTAGCCGGTAAGCTAGCAAGCTAGGCCTCACCCTTCTTCGACCTCTTCCTCCTCTCTTCTCTTGCTCTACCGGCGTCTTTCCACGAGAAACGAGACAAGTGTGTCGAGGCGAGTTAGTCGGAAAATAGACCGACGAAGATGGCCTATAGTATGTATACGTATATAACAGCTGATGCTTCGGCTGCTGCTATTCGTACAGACATTGGTCGCCCGTAAATCCTGAAATAAAAGTTTCATCGGAAGTCGATCGGTTCGTCGAATCGATTAATTTGTTTTAAATGTGCAAGTACTGCGTCGACAGAACAGGGGTTTACGTTTGAGCCGACCTCTATTACGCCCCGATATATAATCCTGAGTGATAGAGATATATATATATTTATTTATTCATTTATTTATTTATTTATAATCTGATTAAAATCCCCAGATTTTTTTCAAGTAACGTCCGTACGAAAACGAATATCGTTATTGAGAATCAATCAATTATTTCACTGGAGTTATTCTTGCAAGTTTATATCCAACATAAACGTGCCAATTAATTATTTTTACACGCGAAATAACTTGATCCTTTATTGGCAATGCTTCGCTCGAGATCGAACTTTAAATGAGACCAGGGATGAGCGAACATCGGGATCGAGCCATAAATTTGAATCGTTCTCCATTTGAACGAAAATAACGAGTCGCTATGGAGAAGCTGGTATCTTCGTAAGCGTAACAAAGTAATAAAATTTCGCACCATAAATGTTCGATCTGTAGCTAGTAGCAGTTCAAACTTTACGGGAGCAAACAGCAATTCTTATCGACTCGTGCAGTTCTTTATATTATGATATATATGTAAATATATACAACATTCACTGCATTTTTTTAACCGCGTTGAAGTGAGTTGAATAACCATCAGAAAAATATAAAACATTATAATATAATGTATCAAAGAATACCACCAGCTCAAGGAGACCGTATTTATGAACTATTTTAAAGCAAATTAACAAATATATAATACGTTATTATTTATTATTTTTGCAAAAAGACGAAAAAACAAAGCAATGTATAGACTTCAGCAGCCACAATAAACATTATTATTATTATATGATAATAATGAAGTTAACTAACCATTAGAAAAAAAATAATAAAAAAGTAAAGATTCCAAAAATGTTAATGTCAATGTTTCATTTACTGCCCATCGCAATCGGCATACGCAGAAAACAAGAAGAAAGAAAATTCTCGGTTTTATACCTAGATAAAAGATTTATAAAGCACCCTCTTCTCCCCCCGACGGATTTCGCCGCTGGAAAGTTGTCTAGGCACGTGAGTTGCAAGCTTGAAGCTGCTATTCGAGCTGGATGCATGTGTATTTCAGCAACAGCAGCAGCAGCGGCAGCAACATGCATCACGGGTATACGAGCTACAAAACGAAGGGGACGAGAGGCGGTTGCGGGTTCTCTGTCTGTCGTTCCCAACGCTATAACCCCCCTCCCCCGGCATCGTTATATTTAGGCCGATCGATATATGTACATATTCTACTAGGAGAGACTCAATACGGCGATACCGTGGGTCTGTATGTAGAGACGACCGACGACACAAAGCAAGCTTGACTAGCGGAGCGTCGATTAGAGTTACAGAGATAGGGGGGGGGGGGGGGGGTTGGTCCGGGTCGTGAAGCTATCAAATCAAACTGACGATTCGACGCAATCTACCTCGTTTAACCATTACCGCATTTGCACCCCTTAATTGACGATCAATTATGTGGAATCTCACTTGCATAATTGCTAATGGCGGCTCAATTTTCACTTCCAAGGGCACGTGTCTTGGATCTTATAAAATTAACTTTAAACTTCGGAGAAAGAAGAAATAAATCAAAGTCCAATTCTTTTTGTTTTTTTTTTTCAATCGAGCTCTTCATTACTTTTTAATTTGGCGAGCGACGCGCCGTCTCGAATTATTTTGCTATCCAAACTGGCACGATTTTTTTGCCCCAGACATGTTTGAGAAAGGATTAAAGCCCCCAGCCTCACCCGTGAGTTTGTTCACCGGCTGGGAGGTCCTCTGTCTCGACGACGATGCATCCAAACTTTCGCAGTCATTCTGGCAATCTACCAAGAAACCAGCCAGTTGAATGAGCCAACGAACAGACAACGAACCGACTTCCACTGTGATATTAAAACGAGACATTTCATCTCTACCTCTCTTCTTCCTTCTCCTCTCTATCTCTCGCTCTCTTTCTCTCTCCCCCGCCACCAACCCCCCCCCCCTTCTTGGTCGGGTTGTTCTTGTCTGCGTGATTGATAACAATAGCAGTCTCGCATAAGATAACTCACTCGTAGATATTCACCACTGGCGATATGATTGAATCGCTTTGGGTACTCGATAGTCCCGATTTGGAGAAAATTTAGTCTCTAACTGCGAAAATAAAAATTGGGGTGTTCGGCACGTTTAGTTAGAACACCCAAAAAAATTATTTATCTATCGGGTGCCGCGCAAACAAACATTGGTTTGATCCAAACAAATATTGGTTTGATCCAAACAAATATTGGTTTGATCCAAACAAATATTGGTTTGATCCAAACAAATATTGGTTTGATACAAACAAATATTGGTTTGATACAAACAAATATTAGTGTAATAGAAACAAATATTGGTTTAATACAAACAAATATTGGTTTAATACAAACAAATATTGGTTTAATACAAACAAATATTGGTTTAATACAAACAAATATTGGTTTAATACAAACAAATATTGGTTTAATACAAACAAATATTGGTTTAATACAAACAAATATTGGTTTAATACAAACAAATATGTATTTGCGGGGCACCCGTCGAATACGTTTCTTTTTCTGGGTGAGATAAAAACCAAAAACGATATTCTTTTTGCTTAGGGTGCGGTTGTTATTTCGGCTTTTATTACGTCCTCATAAAGTTTCCTTCGTGAGGTCGCAATAACAAAATAATACCAATAAAATTGCTGCAGAAAGTGCTAAAAGTTGCTTCTACTTTATAGTTTCGACCGCGCTCGCGCTTAACTGTCGGAAACCCAATATCAGAGTCGCGAAGGCCGCTATGAGATTCGAGTATAACATAAAATAAAAATGCGAGGCGCAGTGCGACGATGGCAAGCTCCTACGCCAACGCAGGACACTCTTATACGTACACAAGAGTCTACACGTGGTTCACTTAATGAGGAAATGGCTTGTGACGATGCGTCACATCGCGGAGAGGAGTTCACTGTGACTACGTCGTAATGTACTAAGACACGCTGCGGCCTTCATGATACTTCTCCATCGCATCGCTTCGTTGTCGCGACGGTTATTAACGCCAGTTATTACGGCTCGTAACGTATCTCACGGGGCGGTAAAGAAAATTCATCGACGCGTTCAACGTTTAATATAAATTTTATTGAAAAAATAAAACAATTGTTTAATGCGAATTTTAATCAAACCCTTTCGCTCCGGCTATATGCCGGACTCAAATTTAAAAAAAATTGTATGCCTTTCGAATTAACATGAAATTCTAAGATCAATAATACTGTGCACAAAAAAAAATTATTTGACGGCTACCGTTTATTTGATTTAAATAAATATTTATTTAAGTTAAGTAAATAGTTACTGAAATGAAATAAATATTTATTTAAATCAAATCAATATTTTACTTAAATCAAATAAACGATGGCTGTCAAATAAATTATTTTTCTGGGTGTACCGAAGAAAATGTACAATTTTTTTTCTCCGCAATAATCGGGCAGGTATTTTCCTTTGACTCGTTAAAGGGCTCAATTTTTCAACGTTTTTATATTTCCGTGTGTATCACATCGATATGCACGTAACCGACATTCCTCCGTGCGTGCTTAGCTTGGATAAACTGAACAAACGTCAAGGGAAAAGCGAGCGAGCAGACGTAAAGGGAAAAGCGGGCGAGAAATGTGTGCTCCGAGGGTTGGGAAACTGTAGGAATATAGAGCTCGGCGGCTGTGGAGGGAGAGGAGAACAGCGTTATCGAGCGGCAGAGCAATTCTCGTTCGGTCCCTACTAGTATCACGTCGGGCAATCGGGTATAGTTCGGGCGAGCCGAACGGATGTATAGCTAACTTGTGGGAAACGTCCGAAGAGAGATAAATTTCCCGCAACTGGAGCTTCTACCCTCGCAATCACGATATCAAGCCGTATATGATCGAGCCGTCGATACGACACCTGTTTCGATTAACCTTTTACCCAAAACAATAATACCAACCAACATGGTTGACAGTAAAAGGACATCGTACAAATTTAACTTTAACCATCTTTCCAATAATCTATTTACCCCAATAATACACTGACGGTTTATTGTTAACCCTTTAGCTGCCAACTTTACGTACTTGCTGAGTTGTCAAAAAGACATGATGATAAAAAAAATGCTTTGTTTCCTTTCATTTCAAAATTCTGGAGAAAATGTAACGTATTCCAAAGAAAGATATTTTGATGTACGAACAGTGTCGAGCGACTGAAAAAAATGATTTCTTTTTTTCAGCCGCAAAGAGAATACCATAAAAGGATTCATACTCAGTTAAATAATCCTTGAGACACTTTCTAAGGTTAAACAAAGCTTCGTCTATGCGGAAGAAAATTGCAAATACCGTTTGCATATGAGGAATTATTGAGAAAAAAAAATTCTTCTCAATTGCTGAAAACTATTTCGGTAAAAAAAAAATCCTCAATATGGGAATCATTTTTTTTCTTTTTTTTTAATGACAATTTTATTTTTTAGAGGATCGTATAACTGCAGCCAGTACTCTCCATGGAATTTAAAAATTCGAGGACGTCTAGAAGAGTAGTTGGATCACGTTTGCCCCGGTGTTGTAATCCAAAGTATAGTCGCATAGATTATTCGTGTGAGCGAGTCTGGCCATCCCGATTACCATACTCTCCTTGAGCCCTTTTTTATTTCCCACTAGGCGCCACTTCACTCGGCGAACGAGATCTTTCCTTTTAGCATACTGAACGCCAAAGACTCTCTGGCCTTTTGCCTCATCTCCTCTACTTCTTCTTCCTCATCTCCTTCTTCCTCGTCTTCTCGCTGGCTTCTTACCAATAACGAACTTTCCGCCCTGGCGTCCGGCTTCCCTCTTCATATCATCGTATTCAATACCCACGGAATACCTCAAACCTCATAAAAAGAAAATGAAAAAAAAAAATCTTTTTTAACTGTCTTCTGCGTAAATATATTAAAAAAGCTCCTCGTACATTCTAATCGTTTACCGCTGGATACATTTGAGGGTTTGGCTGCGGGCGGCTCGCGAATGATTGCCGTTAAAGATTGCGCGCACGAATCACCCCGTAACTCCCGTTCTCGCCCACGAAGAGAGAGCGAGAGAGGGCAAGGAAGCCGGAGGGACGAGGAAGAGGGCAGGCTGGAAAGCTCGAAGCTACAGATAACTACAGGTATAGTTAAAACGGAAAGAGCGTGTGCCCGGTCAGATTGGTCGCTGGCTACGTCTTGCGTGACTTACTAGCTTCTACTTCCACGAACCTCCACTACCGTTACCTCGGGTCACTTGTAACCTCTGGTATTTACTTCCGGGCTCCTCGAACCTCTCAAAGTACAATTGTACTCAAACAAAAATCAACAAAAATAAGAAAAACTGCACTACCCAATTCGTCGCTCGTGAATGTACTTTGGAACACTATTGATCTTTCCTGCAGACTCGCATCCACAAATAACGTACGACAAGAGAGTACGTCATGGAACAAATTCAAGACAATTCTCCGAAAAAATAAAATAAAGCCAAAGCGCGAAAGATATGAGAGACCTTACCATGACCGTGAAGAAAGAATATTTTTTACCGTCACATCGCGTCATTCTGATTTCAATTTTACCTCGACGAGAGGATGAAACGCGACCCACGTGCCCGAGTGCGAAAAAAAAATCAAGGCAAGCACATTTCGAAAGGTCAACTGGCTATTCCGGCCAATGTGTGCCTCCGATACGAAAATAAAATGCCGAGTCCTGGACTGGCGACCAATAATTCATGAACTCTCCTGGTACCAAAGGCCGACGTTTCCGAGCCCTGCGGCTTACCCACATACACGTACAGCAATACGGTTAGCGGTTTCAACGGTTTTCCCCATCCAGTTATGATGGCTCCCGAGCCCGCAACTTTTCACGATCGTTAGAGATAAGAAACACGAAACAGCGGTCGGGAGGTCGGGGAGAGGCTGTTGTTTCGCTTGCCAGCGGCTGTTACACATACTGGAGAAGCTAGCGTGCTGAAAACTCGTGCCGGAGTCACGGAGTGACGTGAAAGGTGGCACGTGTGACGAGAAGGCTCTCGCACGGGGGAGCGAGCCCACTTGCCACTTGGCTGTACGTTTTCCTACCTTGGAGCCTGCTCTCCGCTCCACCCTCGTCATCATCCTCATCCTCTCTCCTCCTCGTCGTCGTCGTCGTCGTCGGCGGAGTCGTCGAAGCTCGTAAGCCTCGGGAACCTCGCCACGCCACGCCGGAGAGAGGATCGATCGGGTACGTCGACCCCGCACAACACATCGCCGTCGTGTGTGCAAACCTCCGACCTAACTGGTCTGCCATCTCGCCGGGAAAAATCCTACTGCCTTTTTCTTCTCTGCATCCAATTTCTCGATCGTTAAGACTTTAAATTTCGATTTCCGCAAAGTCGATCTGCACATTGCGTATGTGTGTGTGTGTGTGTATGTGTGAGGGAAAGGAGACGAGGCACTTGATGCGCTGGTCTAGACGACACTGTTGAGTTCTATTTCTCGATTTGTCGTCGGTAATTCATCGATAAATAGTTGAAAGAGCCTTGCAGTCACGTCTGACCACTTAGTTACTCATACTACTGGCGCGCACGGCACTTTCTTCTTCGGGGCGCACGTAGGCAAGCCACTCGAACGGAACGTCGATTGTCAACCGACTTTCGAAGAGAGCGCTTCTTCGGGTGAGAAGGAATCACACCTGTTCGTTCGCGAGCTTACCTCGGCTCGAGTATCGCTATCTGTCTATTGTTGCTCCGGTATAAGTGCAGGATTTATTAGCCAAAGTGTTATTTGATCTGGTGCGAGGAAAGGTGCGAGAGCGGCGAGGGGGCTCCCTCTCGGCTCTGGGCTCCAACAAGAAAGCAGAGCCCAGCGCACGTTAATGGGATCTCGTCTTAAGAATGGCTTCGCTTAAACTTTAAACCCTATCTTCTCATTTCTCCCTGCTCGACGATATCTTTCCGTACTGCCGGCGAACTGATGGGTCATGGTTTTTTTTTTTTTTTTTTTTTACGGTTTGAGGAGGCTGGAGCGATCCACACTAGTCGAATGAGTGTTCATTTAAAAAAAATTGATTATTCAAAGTCTTATGCATCAATTGACCGGAGCAGATTGTGATTTGCATTACGGTACACGTCCTTAATCTTGACAAAAAAAAATTGATGATGGAGTTGCAGAAATATCATGTTTTGTGCAATTTTTTTGCCGAGGTCAGTTACTCAGTTTTTTCCAAAAATATACTGTATTTTTTCGCTAGATTTTAATCCTACAACTCATGACTGGGGTGCGAATGCACCCGACGCGAATGTGAAAAAATGAGCTTTTTGCGGATTTTTTTCCGGTTTTCAGTCTTCGAATGGGTTTTTCATTAAGCAAATGTAAATAAAATCAGATTTTTAATCAACTATTCTCTTCGTTATGATAAAACGAAGAAATGTATGTATGAGAAACTCTCTTTATCAGCATGGGACCGGTTTTATAATCAAGAAAACCGTGGGGTGCGTTCGGACCCCAGTCATACGTTTGAAGGTAAAAAAATTAAGTCATGACATGTAGGGTTAATGTGGTTCGAATGTAAGAATTTGCTTTTAACCGGAAATGGTTACCACCGGTGAAAAAATAATTACACGTTGCCAACCTCCTGCCGGATCCGGGTCCTATCGGTAATGAAAACTGTAACGCTATTTTCATCAAAGGTGTTGAAACTTTGGTGTGCAACGAAGACGACATCCTCCATATCCATCAGTCTTACAGCGGAATCCGATTTCTTTTGGACAGAGATGTTTCAACGCACTTGAAAAAATGGCACTGCAGTCCACTTTACCGACCGCGGTATTTCACATGCCCTTAACAGATAAGAATGGCCAAGGAACAAAGAGGTGAGAGACACAATGCGAAGCGTGAGCTCGCCAGATGTGACTTTGCTGGAGAAATGGTACGGATTTTCCGCTGAATGGGAGCCCACAAAGGGGATGAAGCTATAAGGCACATTCGGCGATTGTAGTCGGAATTCGATCAAAGCCATGGAGCAAGGGACCTCACGTTTGTCGGATGCTGCTCGTGACAGCCTGAAACAGACTGTACAAGGAAGTAGGCTGCAACGTTGGGCGAGGCGATCTCGCATTGGGCGGTTATTCGACCTGTTCGGGTAGCGCATGCCGGATTGCCGCTTTCATTAGGGACTAATGACGCCACTACCCCGCGCGCTGTTGAACCACACCCCGCTGGAGTCGCCGTGACGTCACTCGGCGCTGCCGGCCCCGTTGTACCGTCACCACTGTTTCGTAATCGGGTCAACCGGACCTGTCGCATCTTCCGGCCCTCTCTTCTGTGTTGCGGGACCGCGTTCCAGCGAATGCAATGGTATCGTCCGAGCCCCTAGGAATTTGGCTCTTCCCTTTCTCGTGCCCAATCGGCTGACGGACTTTGCCATTAAAAAATTAACTTATGAGCTTATTTAAACGTTACAAGAGTCTAGAAATTAGAGCTTCCTTAATTCATGTTGATAACCTCGCACATATCAGAGGTTCAGAATTGACCAGCTATTTTTTCCCTTCCAGCAGTCTCGCGAGTAACAAAGGGTTAATATGTCGAAGCAATTTTTTTTTTGGTTCTGATCGACTTGGAAATATCAAAGGGTTGAAATTTACTAGCTACTTTTTTCTTTCCGACAGACTTGCAGATATAAAAGGGTTCAAATTTACAAGCTATTTTCTTCGCTCAGGTAGTCTTGCGAGGATCAAAGGGTTCAAATTTCGAAGCAGTTTTATTCATTCTTATGGGCTTATAAAAAATTGAGGGTCAGAATGTTGGAACTAATTCGTTTGATACAAAAGGCTGTTGTTTTTTCAAGATTTTCTTTTCCATTTTTTTTTCGCTGGATATGTGCAATACTAATGACACAAGATAGGCTGTACGCAGTGTTGTACATACAATACGATAAGCATCCTGTACTTTCCTACCAACAAACTATACATGTTGGTGTTGGTGGCAAACGATACCATCCTCGTTCCTACAGTTTGTCGTTGATTCTGTGTCAGTGTCGCCGCCCACGTTCTGCGAATCACTATTGATGCTTACAAATGCCATCCGACGTTATCGCTACGTGCTCGTAGTGTCTGATGGGGACGTGCATCGTTTATGCCCTTTTCCCTCACAGCTAGAGGTGCAGCCAGCACAGCATTATTCTATACTATCGTACAGATATATCGACGAAAGATCTAGTATGTGACGTAGCACTATAGTTTCCCCCGATCGCAATGTTTGCGAAACGACGTTTCTAAGGCGACGCATCGCTGTGTTCATAAATGATTACAGAAACAGAGCATGATGGTCCGACAACTGGAGGAGGAGCTGAGATTGCGGATGCGAGGGCCCAGCGTCGAGATTCAACAGCAGATGGAAGTTTTGTACAACGAGAACGAACATCTCACCAGAGAAATTGCCATACTTCGCGATACTATCAAGGTGAGTCCATTATATTATTCCGTTAATGGCGATAGAATGGAGAAGCTGCTCAGTGTGTCCTCATGTCCAGAGTCCCCGTTTTACCCCGGTCTATTCTAGTCTGCCCATGAAGTTTTCGGAACATTTCTCGTACCCCATTTTTTCCACGTGTCGGCTGCTTACAAGCGCTCCATTTTGCCCCGATATTCTCCACGAGAGACAGCGTGATGTAAATTATTCAAACTGGAATTCACAATATTCAAATTTCAGAAAGAAAAAAAATTCGTCATAAACATCCATACCATGGCTTTGAGTAAACGGCCCCAACAGACGTTTGATTCTGAGTCAAAAAATAAATCCTCACATTTAGAGGGTCAAGGAGGACTCGTAGCTTTTTTAACATTGACAAAAAATAACCTAGTGGCGAATTTTTACATTGAGCTTAATACGGCGCCGGGTTTAGTAATAAAAAAATGCTATCAGAACTGTAGGAAAAACGATGGATTTATCGAACATTGAAGATAATATAGATAGCGATATGCGAGAGCTTGCAGGCAATGGATAGGCGACTCGAGTTCGCAGCGACGATAGAAGAAATAAAAAAGAAAAAAAAGCACGGAGAAAACGGGGAAATTGGTATGGAGTATGAAGCGCGAGAATAGAAGCTGCTCTACCGCCACGGAACCATTATAAACGTTGAATAATAGCGGAAAGGGGGATGAAGTGTGCAGGTCGCTTCGCTCCAGGAATTCTCCCAGTGGTAAAAGCATTTTAGGTCAGACGCAAACCCGGCGACTCACCACCCCCTACCCCCTCTGCCACCGGAACTTATACTTCATCTGGAAGCTTTCACAGATCCCAAACGAGAGCACGGAGCTTTACTCACGATTATGAAAATTTTCGCCGTACACTCTCATAAACGCTTTTTTATTTTTATTACGTTCTTGAGTTTGTCAACCGTTGCGACTATAAGCACGGGAATGTGAATTAAAAGTAATTACGAAAAGTTTCCATTGTCAAGGCTCTCAGTGGACACATCCCTTTTGCGATATAATTTTGCTTACCAACATTATCGCCCGGTAATCTCAGATAATTTGTTTGCTTTTTAATTGGTTTAAAAATTATCGGTCGTTACACGGTGAAAAAAAGGATTTGTACATTTAACGAATATTTATTTTCAGCAAACGTCCATAACTTTTTTCTTGTTGATTTTACAATCGTCGCTTATTAATTTTACCATTTTTCGTTTTTTCGTTGTCAAAACAAATTATTAAGCGTAGAGTCGTCTTCATTTTAGCATTATCAGGATTTTTTTAAACAAAATGTTTGTGTTTATCGCAATGAAACTCAGTGGATATCTTTATTGATATCATTACATAATGCAGGTATTTTTTTGTCGCACAATATTGAATCATTAAGGTGGTTGAAGCTGCGTTGTAGGACTACTTTTTGAAACTTAGGACCGCAATATCTTAGCAACCAATAAACAGATTTATTTCAAATCTGGACTTATTAACCCTGCGTGTGCAGACTGGGTCTTTGAAAAAACAGTCAAATTTGAGACTCTACGTTTTTTCCGCTTTTTCGACTACTCTTCAATTTTTATTAACTGACTTTTAAAACTTCTGGGCCATGTAGTAAACACTTTAAGAAGTACCCCGGCATTTTTTCAGATTTTTTAAAAGCCTAGAAAACTTTGAAAACCCGACTGTTCTCTAAAAGACCCAGTGTCTCTAAAAGACACCGTGTCTCTGAAAATATAGTGTACACACGCAGGGTTAAGAGCACATCTCACTATCGTCCGGACTGCTCAAAGATTTCTTCCGTTTTGAAAATCTTGATTTGTAGGGAAATAATAAGTTTTACAAAAAAATGAAAAAAGGATTTTGTCAAATTAAAACAAAAATCTGAACATTTTTTTTTCACCATAACATAGCTTCCTCTATGAGGAAGCAAACAACCATCGTAGTTCAGAGGATAGAGATAGCAGCAGTCCTGAGGCGCCGCGTGCACTACCTTAACGATTCAATATTGTGTGACAAAAAAATGTCTGCATTATGTAATAATATTAACAAAGATATTCATTCAATTTTATTGCAATGAACACAAAAATTGTCTTAAAAAAAATTCAACACTTCAAAATGGCCGAAAAAAGTCGACTCTACCCTTAAATGAACACGAGCAAAATATAGGATCTTTCTGTAGCCAATAAATGTTTGTTAAGTGAAGCGACCATTTTTCACTTTGTGTACGACGCGACAGCCTAGTGAGAGAGCAACTAAAGCGTACCGGTTGACCCTTAACCATCAATATGCGGTCTGGTCTTAAAATTGTTCACCTCGGTAGTTAATAATTTCTTCTCCCAGACGCCCCGCGATCAATGTTGTCTGTTCGATCGATTTTTTCTAACTCGAACAGTCCGAGTATAGAAGGTCTGCTCTCATCTGGCCTCGAGTTAATTGACTGAAGACTTTAATAATTCCCTAGCGCAGTCGATTAAAAAAAATGTATACCCTCATCAATTTTGAACTCGAGACTCTAACAGACGGAGATTTCGATCCCTCCTCTTGGAAGGTCGAGCACTCCTTAAAAATAAACTAATAAAAAAAAAAATAATCAAAAAGTCCAAATGACTGTTTGTCTGGGCGGAACCGGAAGTGGCTCAAGTTTGGGGTGGACGACTCCGCGTGGCCTCGTGCAATTTCGCGAGACCGATATATATACGCGATAGTTCTCTTGTGTGGAATCTTGGCAGCGGGGCGTGTTTTAGTCTCATACTGGCAGAGTAGTTGTATCAGCCCCGGAAGTTTTACCTTCGTAGCCGTCGACCTCAGTCGGTTCATCGGACTCTAACGGCCAGAATCTGCCAGCCAACTCCTCTTATTCGCCGTAGCTGCCTGGCAACGGTCAACCCGCTCCTTTATTTATCACTCGAGAGCGTGGATTTTATCCGGACGGTGTTCGGGAGGGACAAGCGTCAACGACGATTAGTTGTGGAGTGAAAGCCGGAGTGCCCGGCCATCGAGTCTGAAATTATTCGACGTTGGTCCGCCTGCCGTAGGGCGCGCACCTTTTGCATATACATAACTTGTACAGCGACGGATATGTCGTCGTCGCCGTGTTTGTCGTCGTGGCAGGCGGACGACGAGACGGGTCAACCCGCGTGACGTATCCGAAGCAACTGGTCGCCTTTGGCCAAACGCCAGATTATATGCCCTCAGCCACTTTCTCCACGTTTCTGCCATTGCTCATTATCCAATCACCCCTCTACATTCTCGTGTCCACCTGTCCGCATGCAACCTCGATTATCACCGATACACTCATACGTACGAATCTGATGCTCCTATTTCGAACCTTTTTAACTCCGAATCAGCGATGAGAGTCATTTATATTTTATCAGTTTTATCGATTTCATCGGCCAATCGATTGGAACCTAGAACACGCGATACACGCGATTCTGTCGGCCTCAGCCGTTTCAAGGAATTCTCTATCTTTTTTTATTGAAAAAAAATCGTCAATTTAGGGCAATTTTTAAAACACTCAACTTCAGTAATCTGTATTTACTGTACAGATGTGGCATCGCGACCGACATTTGCCTCGATAGCCTGGCATTTCGATCTCGCTAAAGTATTTACTTTAGCGAGATCGAAATGTGAAAAATATTGAATATTGAATATTTACTTCGAAACTGAAAATATCTGTGGTGTTTGAGGGTAAAAAAAATCACGTCAATTCGATAGGCTCTTTCTTTACCACGGTACGTATCTTGAGTGATTCAAATGCTTCAAATTATATACGGAACTGAAGAAAATACATTTAATTTTTCATTTTTATTTTTACTCCCGTGTCTCTTTGAAAAATTGATAAGTTATAGGTAGAAGTTATAAGTGCATTTCAAAAAGACCGGACGTTTCCGTGCAAATTTCCGACGGAGACTGCATGAAAAAAATAGAGCCTATTATAAAAATAATTATACGGGCGTATCGAGTTTACGCGGTGTGCAACCAGCTAATGCAGTAGTTGCAGAAGGGTTCGAGCGCCGCGCTCTCCCGGGTAGCCTTCCGCTTTCATCCATCCTAATTACATTTTTGTCGTCAAAGAGGAGTCATAAATTCGTTATACGCGGGGGCAAAGTAAAATCGCTATCTGCGCCGGGCAGCCTCCGGCGTGTCGATCTTCTTCCTGCCTCCGAAAGATTTCGTAATCTTTGCTGCGTTTGTTTGCTTGCATGCAAAAAGGCTCGGACAACAATTCACGTTCCTTTGGCTTATCGAACGTGGAAAATAATTTTTAAATAGTGCAACGTCATTTGCAAATGACTTCCGCATTTACTACAATTTTGCGCTTAGCTTTCTTTATGAGAAACTTCGTTGATTGATGTTGGCTTCCTTATAGAGGAAGCAGATGATAAATGAGGAAACCACGTGCAAATTACCGTGCACCATTATTCGTAACACAAAAGACTTCTACATCGTAACATTGAAATTCGTAATTGTGCGGCTAATTTTTACATATTCTTCACTGCTGATTACGAAACTATAATTTATTTCGTAAAAAATTTATTTATTCGTATTCGTAATCGTATTCGTAAATTTATTTCGTATTCTCTTCGTATGATATTTGATTCTAAGACGTAAAATAAATGTCGGCAAATTCAAAAATTTCAAAATTTCATAAAATTTTTACGATTAATCATTTTTTTCCAAATTTAATACAAAACATTGTGCGATGTTAATCCATTTACTTTCTAAATTTGGGCTCAATACCTCAATTTTTACTCGAATACCTTCGTTTTAGTGATATTTCAAAAAAATATAAAGACCATAAAATCTGACCGCTTGGATAAATTTTGAGCAAATTTAATACCAACGATCTTTGATCAAAATATTATATTTACAAGTAGTTTTAGGACGATAGCTCAAAATTTACGCAAGTTAGGGCTACCACAGAGAATTTTCCCAAAATTCAAAATCGCGTACAATCTCCAATCAAGCCTCAATCTTCATGTAAATTACTACTAGGGTACTGAATTGCAACTAGCTGTCTCAAGCCGTTTCCGAATTACAGCCGTTTGCGATTTGTAGATTCGCGATTTTAATATCAAAGTACTTAAAATATTAAGTACTTTGATATTAAGATCTCGAATTTTTTTCTACGAAAATATAGCTTCCTCTACGATGACACAAACGGAAAAAAATTATAATAACATTTATGATTGCAGGAGCTAGAGCTGAGAATAGAAACTCAGAAGCAAACGTTGCAGGCCCGCGACGAAAGCATCAAAAAGCTCCTGGAGATGCTCCAGAACAAGGGCATGGGTAAGCAACAAATCACAATTTTTTCATCTGTACTTAACCATAAAAAAAAATTCCCAGGCCGCGAATTCGTTCACAAAAAATGTATCGTGTGGAAAAAAATGCAGCTGAACTTTTCACGGATATTTCCTGAACAATCCCGAACCATATATTACAATTCACGTCAATGTCGCTGCACCAGTACGATCTTGCTCTAAAATAGTCCGAAATTTCCCGGTACACCGAAAGTGGGTCAGTTCAGCGCCAAAGGACATGGCGGGGTCGTGTGCGAGATTAGACCTCGTATATAATCCAACAATCGCTTTAATACCGCGCAGAAGAACCCCTTGAATCGTCATTTCACCTCACAGTTAAAAAAATAATAACAATTTTTTAAAAATAAAAGCGAATTAAAAAAAAGAAGAAATGTAAGCAATGGAATCGCGCGAGCTCCTCGACACTTTGTAATTGTTGCAGGCAAAGAGGAGGAGAGGATCATGTTCCAGCAGATGCAATCGATGGCGCAGAAGCAGGTCCTTAAGAATTCTCTACCCGTGTGGCTATCGATTACGTGATATGCGCGCGCGATTATACATTAACTACTAGTACTACTACATACTACTATATACCTGCTGCTATATTACCCGCGCCCGCGTAATACCGATCTTCTTCACTATTCCGTTTCCATTTTTTTTTTTTCAATTTTTTTTACTTCATTCTTTTGTTTTTCTTTTAAAAAAAGGAAAGAAAACGTAGCTGCTGCTTGCTGTTAGTAGATTGTGCGCTGAGTTGGCTTTTATTTACCTCGAAAACCACAAAAATCACTCGCACTTTTTACTACATATATATATTATATATATATAAATATCTATTATATACTGTAAAAAAAACTACAATCGATCGATCGGTCGTCAAAGTGATTTTCACATTGACATACGTAACATGAACTGTCGCGCCTATTACGACACACAATAAAATACACATATACAGTTCATTGACACGCGAGTCTCGGTAGGGCAACCCCACCTGTCGACAGCACACACACACGTGGCGTCTGTCTGAATAAAAAATAATAAACAAGCAAAAAAATGAGAAGAAATACCAAAAAAAAAATCGGAACAAACATCGACAACATTCGTCAAAGCTAGTACTGTCATTACTCTGAAACTGCCATTACTCTACTTTTTTTCGAAAAAGTATCCTCGACAACATACAAAATCGTATTCACCACAGCGAGGTCGAAGTTTGCGGGCAACAAACGCCATGTCGTTTCTACGATTCGAGCAAACTTCGGTGCTTTTTCCGTTATCGGCGTTTCCAATCACCCGACGGTTTTTAATGATTATCAACAAAGTTTCGGAGTTTGCCCAATCTTGAAACCGTTTGTATTTGCCCGCATTAAAATTCGAGCTTGTGGAACTCTTAAAAATTCATTGTAGTTTCTCTACAGCCAACCCTTGTGTTTCTCTTCCATCTACTACTCATACCGTTTCTACTGTACCAAAGCTGCACTCTAGTATACGTACGTAGCCGACCCCGGTAAATCACCCCGCTACTTTCCTACGTGTTTCACTATGTGTGTATATACTATATATATCACAGCCGCTGCTTACACCCTGTCTGTCTATTTTTATAAGGAATCGTTATTATCGTTGTGTGCGAACGTGATTTTACGAACCAAAGTTTTGTTCTCTTTGCCCAATTTTTTTAAATACTCTCACGAGTAATTACTGTTGATTCTACCGTAATGATATTCGTAAATATGAAGGGATTTAAAAACAATTGCCGAAAAAAAAATTCTTACGAAAAAAGCTACCATTCACTATACTCAAAATTTTAACTATGTGCTCTCCAAGTTTCGAAACGCGTGTGAAATGCCCCAACTATTTCGTATTTTTTTTCTTCGTCGGCAATTCTTTTTATTACAATTTTTCGATGAAAATTGGAGGCAAAGGGAACAGGGAGTTAACGAATGTGTCTGCGAGAGTGTCCGCTAACAATTTCTCCTGGCTCGTACACCCTCAAGTCGCGCCACTCACTTATCTTATACAAAATATATTTACATTATCGCATCCCACGTATTGCTCCATCAATAACAATAATTATTAACTGAACCAAGAACAACACATTTAGCTAGCTTGAACAGACCCGCGGGATTATTAGCGAGATTGAAGCGGTGTACAAATTTGGTGAGAGATCCGAAAGGGAGAGCGGGAGGGGTTTGGTGGGAGTTGTTGCAGCGCCAACCCTCGTCTCTCGACTAGAAAGATCGTAACAGTGGTGTACAAAAAAAATAACAGTGCGTAGCGTTTAGTCACGTGCATTCCACGGGGCTCACCGAGCCGGAAATTAAAGCCGTTTCACATTCACCAGACGCATCTGTAGGGTAGTTCCCGAGAACCTCTCTCTCCACCGAAGGTATACAGACGAGAACGTCTGCGATATACATCACGCGAGAGCCCGGCCACTCTACCGAGATTGAACGTGGTGTATGGTTTTTTTCATACTAGAGTTAAAGCATAAGCTACATTGTGCGTATACATGCAACGGGGGTTGTTTTGTCCAACGAGGAGCAATTTGTCGAGCGCCAAGCTCGTGTTTGTTATTCGACGAAGCAATATAAGTGGCGCGACTTTGCCTCTTTTCATTTTCTAGTCCACAATATACATATCTTTTTCTTTCTCTGTATTTCGTTTAATTTTGAAACTCGATTCTGTCAATGAAATTTTTATTGGCGCGATCGAGGTTCCACCCTGTGTGTATTTAAAAAAAAAGATACCCAATGGATAGCTTTTATAGTTGATCCGATAGAATACTACTACTGTCTCGTCTCGTCTATTTGCCTGTTATAGCTCTCTAGAATCTACGTCGAGTCTCTGCGTTGCTTGAATGTGCGATATCTCCTCAACGGGATTCCCGGGTGATGACACTCGACAGCACGTTTTTTTTTTTTTTTTTTTTCAAAGCACACAACTTAGACGTGCCACGCACATTTAACTCTGTAATCTAATCTACTGTCTGTATATGATTATACCGCAAGCCGGGAGTGTGCCTCTGCCTCGTGCCGTGTAGCTTATGTACTTTCCCCCGTCTCTTTACTTACTTTTGACCCAGACAATTACTTTTTTTTGTTCCCGAGCAAGAGAGAAACTGAATGATGATACAATATTTGTCCTACTGCAAGCACTGGCCGTGGTCCAAATGTTACTACTGTTTTGTCCTCACCGCTCTTTTCAAAAATGTCGAGCCCTCTTTCATTTTTAACCTCGATCACTTCTGACACTTTGCTGGCGAAGATGAATATATTAGGGAAAAAAACGTGTCCAATCAATTCTTTGGCTGCTTTTTGTAATGTCAACATATTCGTGGACTGCCAAATTTACAGCAAAGAGTAAGAAGTTCGAACGTTATTTTGACTATAATTATTTTTTGTGATCGTTTCGAGAGCTGCCGAATATTCATACTTTTATACCCCCTGTTCTCGCGAGATACTTTGCAAGACGCTGGGAGACGTTATTAAAAAAAAGAACAACATAGTGTTCGGAAAAACAGGACTGAGATGCTGATCGAATGCGTGGAATGAGCCGCTTTGGATGTATAGGTGGTATAAAGAAATTTTAGCAATCCTGACCCCTAAGGAGGTCGTGCCCGCATCTGCCCTTAACGTCATTTACCTCGGTCTGTACACCCTCCCCCCCCCCCCCTTCCACTCCCCACCGATTTTACTATATCATTGCGATAATTATTGAGGAAAAAAAAGAAAGAGAGAGTTCAAAGAATGATAATGTTTATCGACAACAACATGTCATCATCTACCATGATCATCGTCATCAACAACAACATCAAAAAAATCTCGTCTCGCCTCTAGGACAAACTCAAAAAATTATCGGCCGTCGAACCACGCCCCCGGCCCCTGCCACGTCGGAGGACTAATCAGGTACACTCAAATGACCAACGTAAACACACGATCGTCTCACCATCAACACCACTCGACTGACTGATGGAATCTACAATTTATATTTCGGAAACTCACATCACCCATTGATTGAAAAAAAAAATCCAACCCTCCACTTCCGTCCCCCTTTACCCTTCAAACTTCTTTTCTTTAATTTTTTTTCCCCCCATTTTCTTCTTCAATCAACCCTTCGCGTTCCTTCTTTCGTCACTCGAATCGTGGTACACTTTTCGCGGGCGGGATTAATAACTGAATTTAGAAAAAAAACTAAAAGATATCCATAAAACATTGCGTTTCTTCAACGTTGTCAGCTCAGCTCATACGTATCGCGTGTCATTCGCCGCCGTTCATCATCGATCATTCTCTCATTACTCTTTCGTCGAGAGATGCGTGAAACTATTATTGTTTATTTCTTTTTTACAACGATATTAGCGTTAAAAAGTTCCTCTACGTGGCCGAGAGATCAATAATTATTTTTTAAGATTAAAAAAAGAAAGAAACACGTGGAAACGTTTGCACGTGTATGTACACACGCACTTCGGGAGCGGGGGAAAGAGCCAAAATTCGGAGTTGTCAATTGAAAGAACAAAAATGTTACCAACATAATTATTTAATATTTTTGTCAACCCTAAGTAGTGTTCCCCGTTGCGCGTTCGCTTTTACATTGACTATACAAAATTAAGAAAAGTTTTGCCGGTTAGTACGTTGAATAATGGAATGAAGAATAATGCACGCTGCGTTGTCGTGCCGAGCGAAGCAGCTGAACGTTCCCGGACGAAACCATTCCCGAAGGAATAACTTGCCTATAGTTATAAAGTAGTTTTACTCCCCACCGGATGTTCGTCGTGCACCGCACAACTTGCCGCATCTGATCGGTAGTAGAGACGCGAGTTACTAAAAGTGGAGCGAAAAAAAAAAGTTGCAATATCCTTCCACCGAGTTTGCGGCAGGAATTCGATACGTCACGTTTTGTATGGGAAACTATATCGTCTCTCGACAAATTTCGAGAGGGGAGGTCCACGTTTCTGCCAAACTCTCGAATAATGCCTGTGACAGATTATTACCGCTCAACAGCCCCACAAGTTTACTCGCTTATTTGCCACGTTGCACCGTTGTTGTGTGTCTGTCCGTTTCGGGCTTATTCGACGAATTTTTGGCTCATCCCCCGCGCTTCCAATTTTTTTTTTTTCGATTGATAATAATAATAATGAAACTACATAACGTACGTATATATATGTATAACGATATATATCTGTCTATGAATTGCGTTTGAAATACGGAATGTTGATACCTTGCACCACCTTGTTACGCTGATACGTACCACTGAATGTACTATCTATATATTCGTCACTATATAACTCTCGCTCTTTCTATATTACTCGCTCACGTTTTATTCAATTCTATACTGGACGAATATGCAATTTGCGTGTCCTTTATTTCCCTGTTTATTCAATGTATTAGGCAAGTGAAGCTCGGCTATCGACCATAAATCCGTTACCGACCAAAAATAAATATATATATAGAAAATTGGTTTTCCAATAGATAGATCAAATATATTTTTTATTTGGGCTGAAAACTAGTTTTCTTTACAGTGAATTTAAAAAAAAAAAAATTTAAGCTGTGTGATCATTTTTCACAATTGATGGATTGGTTGAACAGAATTTATATCGACCACATAAATTTTGATAGACAATTCAAACCAAAAACGATTTATTTTTATTTTTTTTCACTCATTTTATCACGTTTAATATTGAATTAGTGAAAACTGATGGGTGATCAATAGCCGGATAAACTTGCCTCAATACTATTGAGTAGGACGCGGAGGAATTACAGCAGCGAGGCTTGAGAGGCTTTCGCGACGTAAATGTTTTAAAGTGTCGCGCGTGTCCACCCGCCAACCTGCTGATAGCTCTGCCTCGCCTCGCATTCTTCAATCCATTTATACTATCCTCTCAAACCACCGACCAGACCACCAATTACCCTCTCTCTTTTTTTTATTCTACTTTACCACTACTACTACTTTTATATACATACACGATGAGTTTCCGTACGCCTATTATTGCGGCTCTTTACATATCGAACTATATATATATACCTCTGTGTACTCTCGTACAACAGCCGTGTATAGCAGCAGAGACGCGTGTTTAAACATCACTCGACTCTGCTGTGTATATGCAAACTTTATATACTTATACTACCATACGATCCCACCAACGTGGAGGATTATTCGAAGGGTTATTTGGACACGTTCTACTCGCGAAACTCCTCCACGTTCGTTTAATGCACCTGCGATTTGCACATCGTTCATTTCACTCAGCCACAAATCCTTACATATCTGCGAGAAAAAATTTTATGTGAAAAGTCACCGTGAGAATTTATACACGGCTTCAACGTGCTTTACTATGAGATAGGTCGAAGTCAGAAAACAAAAAAAAAGCGGAAATAAAAATATTGTGGATGACAATACTTGAGTAACTTTTCATGATAAAATTTTGACAAAAGGGATTTTGTCGAGGATCGGAGGCTGTTTGAGTGAACGAAGCCTATGCGAGTGTGGTGAGATCTTGTCCATTGAGCATCGGTCGTTAATCCGCGTGTCGCGCTTCTTTATCCGCGAATTTTCGAGTGCTAATAAACGATATGAAAAAAAAAGAAAAATTAAAACAAAATGTGTGCTGAGAGTTTCGACAACTGAACAAAAAAAGAGAGGCGTACGCAGAAGCCCGGCGAAGCGACGATGGACAATATGTCGACTGTGAAGTCGCGGTCGGCGAAAGAACTGCGGCGACGCCCGGCGTCGTTAAACACCCAAGAGGAGTACAAAATATCTCTATTAGTATATCTATCGACTACTAAAAGTAAAAAAAAAGAATCTTTGTATTAAAAAAAAAAAATACAAAAACAAAAACGAACGTGCGAAGCAACGTACGATTGATGAAAAGATATAGCGAGGGAGCTGATAAGCTAAGACGGCTGCTGCTGCTGCTGCTGTTGTTGCAGCCGATTATTACTGGCTAGCCTTGCTCCGATCGAATAAACATGAGATACAAAAAAAAAGAGAAAACTGATTGTTCGTGCGGATAATAAAAAATTACAAACGATTTTTATCGTGGATAATAAAGGAGGATATAACGAAACTTGTAGCCAGAGCAACCGTGCCAGCTGGTGGATTACATCCTCGATTTGACCAATCACAGTCGCACTCGTTCCAACTATTGTAAAATAAATTATTTCAGTAATATATATATATATATATATATAAGATATATAGACATATATATGTATATATATATTATATTCAAATGAGAAGAGTATAGTGATCCGAGAGGTGCAGGAAGCTCGGCGAAACGTCGCTTTTCTTTCGTCAACCGGGACGCTGCCTCGTACACCACAATCACCGACACCGCCACAATCAGTGGTTTCCTCGAGAAAACCAAGCCGTCCACGATCGGTGCTTATCCTCCTGTTTTCGTGTACAACACGTCATCCCATTGATTGGTTTTTTTTTACATTTTTTATATTTTATCACCTAACTTGTTCCTCGATACACTATTATGATCTAAGACTATCGAATGCCAAAATGTTCAATGTTGCTTGAAGTAATATATTTTTCTGTCTATTCTTTCTTAAATTATTCGTCACCGATTATTTGCCAAGATAAAGTTTTTTTTACCTTTCGTTTACTTTCTGTATTTATACATTTAAAAAAATAACAATATTTCCATGACCTTGTTTCGAATTCCAAATCATTCGAAAATTACAATATCGACGCGAGACAAAAAAAAATAAGTTAACATATACCATCTTTATCGAATTCCATATTGCTGACACCGATCCTCGGCGACTGAGTTTCCTCGATCTCCTCCGCAATAAATCACCACTCGAGATGAATATATAAAAAAAAAAAGAATCTCTGAGAACAGATCAACATCCAGACCACGACCACCAACCACAACAACATAATAAATAATAAAAAAAAAACAAACAAAAAATCTCTTATATAATCAAAAGACACAAAAAAAGACGATAATGATGATAGAATGGGGAACGAGCGCGAGTAACTCTGCTATTGCTTGTTATAAGGAGCTCAAAGCGACGAACGAGACGCTGAAGAGCCTCCAGACCCAGCTGGAGCTCGCATACGCCTCGACAGCGTCTTCGGGCGCCCCGGTTGCCGGTGGCGTTGGTATCACCGGTCCATACGGTGGTCTCCTCATTGGTACCGGTCTCGGATCCACGTGCAACACGGCAACGCATCTAGGCGGAAGCGTCGCCGTGCCCGGCGGCGTTCCCGGGAGTACCACCCTGACAGCCATTCTCGAGACGAAAGACGCTAGGATACAGACGCTGGAGAAGGAGGTCGGTTTGCTCGAGGCCGAGTTACAGCGTATCAGAGAGTGCGGTGGTCGGTTGAGGGAGCAGCTCCTAAAAGCGACCGCCGTGCCGAGCAGCGGCGGTGGCGGCACGACCGGGCTGCACCAGCAGCATCATCACCACAGCGGCATCATCGGTCCACCAACGGCGACAACACCAGGAGCGGCAGGTATCGAATGTTCGGGCGGTTCGACGAGACCCGCTGCTGGCTCGATCTCGTCAATCGGCAGCCTGCAGTCGTCAGTTCTCACTAGAGGACCATCGGTCACTACGGCTCTGGTACCTTACGGTCAAACGTCGACACTAACGAATCCGTTGCTTGCCGCTTCGACAGGTGCTACGTCGGCTCCGACAGGCTCATCATGCCTTGCCGGTATATCTTCCGGGATGACGACCGGCGTCGTCAATCCTTACACCGATCGTTACGGTGAGCATCAACAGCAGCAGCAGCAGCAGCAGCATCATCATCACCATCATCATCATCACCAGCATCAATACCAGCAACAACAGCTTCACCATCTTCAGCAGCAGCAGCAGCAGCATGCCCAGCAACAACAACAGCAAGCTATTCAACAGCATCTCAAACAAATCGAACCGGCAGCCGCTGGTGCTCTGGCTCTTCACGCTCATACATTCAACAAGCACGATCTCAACTTCAAACGTCAAGTAAGTTTCTTCATCAACAACGTCCGCATCGAAAAGAATGACGTCATCTAGAGAATCGGAGGATACTATATCCGCGGCGAACGGAAGTTTTTGAGGAGAATAACGGAGAGAGATACGAGAAAACGAGAAAATACGACCGAGGCTGGGGGCAAAAAAAAAATACAAGGGGGGGAGAGAGCGCACAGGAGCGGGCAGGCAGGCAAACACACACAACTACAGAGAACAGAATAACTGCCATGAAAAAAAAATCGCTCATGAATTTACATAGGAATAATAAAATGAGAGAGAACGGAGAGTGAAACAAAAAATTTTTTTAAAAAATTTTTAAAGTCGGAAAGACGCGATCACTTGAAGAGATGCTGGATCGATTCCTGTATCCAGCCCCCCCTCGACGATTTGTCGCACGAGATGTGTTACCTACTACCTATATACCTAAATAGATATATATATATATATTTATGTAGAGATGAGAAAAAAATCGTATTATTGTAAAGAAAGAATCGTACTACCACCCGATGTGTAACTGTGTACTTCCTTAGACGCGATAAATGCTGCTGTAGATCGAGAGAGAGAGAGAGAGAGAGAGAGAGAGAGAGAGAGAGAGAGAGAAAGAGGGAGAGAGAGAGTGAGAGAGCTTGCGAAAAAAAACGAACAAAAAAGGCCACAGCGACGGCACGCGACTGTCTTCCTCCACCGTCTGGGGAGATGGTCCTGGTAAAAAAAAGACTGCGGATAAAAAAACGAAACAAGAAAAACCCCTTGCGAGAACAATGCGGGCTCTAAATTCGTCGTATCACACCTAAATCTTCGTCTTTCAATTACTTACACCCTCTTAACTTTCCGGAAATATGAGGAAAGAATAATGCAATGCCTGGAATCCAATATAGTATGTACCCCAAGTACCTACTAGTATTATATTTTTTGGAATGAAAAAGAAAAAAAAAGAAAAAAAGATGAGAAAAATATTACAACTTATATTGGTAACCCCTTTTTGGATAGTGCGGGAGTAAGTTATTTAATAATTCTCCGCACTGTCCGTAATAAGTAGGAACTATATTTTTCGACTCGATGTTATTATTATAATACCTGATAGCATGTACAGAGCTATACCTTACGTGTATGCCATGATTATTGATTCTTTTTATAATTTTTTTACCGTTATTATTATTACCGTTATTGTTGATGACGTTTTTTTTTAGGTTTACCGATAATTATCGACATGACGCTCCAGCCCAATCGTCCGCAGAGTCTGATTTTTAAATCGCATATCACATACACGTACTGTAATATACATTACTGCGACATCGGTATGTACGTGTATGGCAAAGCGATCGTGTTCAATGATTTTAGGTTCTCGTTTGTAAGAAGCGGATAAGAAATATAAAAAAAGCGAAAGTCTTTCAGTATAACGTACTAACGTAAAATTAGTTAGCCAATGATAATTGTGCGTACCTTAAACAAAATTGTAGGCCTTAGAAACTGTTGACCCCTTGAAATGTCTAAGAATGTTGACTGTACAGAATATGAGAAACGAAAGTGGTATAAGATATTTAAAGAGAAGAAAAAATATGAGATATTAAAAAATAAGGAAAGCGCCAAGGTGACGATCCGAGTCAATAATAATAAAAGTGAATCTAAACGGTGGAACGCGCTTTTTCCCCCCACCGTAAGCTCTGCAAACAGATGAGATTATTTCAACGTTTAAACTTATATTAATCTTAAACATATATCACTATATTTTCCTAGCTCAAGTGCGATTTAAGTATCCGTATCCGTGAGGAAGAGATTAGCTTGAAAAAAAAACGAAAATAAAAATAACAAGAAATTCTCTCGATGTTATATCTGACGAAGCTGAAAGCATTATATCTCGTGACTACTCGGCTCGAGAATCCAAATTTTCTCATCGTCCTCGACTTCGAATGTTTTCGTAATGAACAAAAATATTGAAATCAATGTCGAAGCGAGGGCGCCAGTGATGTAAATGGGAAACTTCGCTAATATTAAATCACGATTACTCGAAACAAAAAAAAACCATGAAAAGTGTGTAAAATTATTAGAATTTTCCTTTTCTTTACATTAGGATGAGACAAGAAAAATTATAATGATAAAACGAAAATAATAAAATTAAAAAAAATAAACATTGTGTGAAAAAAATATTGTTGACGCATAATAAATTCTTGAAAAATTAATGGTGAAATAATGTTGGTATCCGGCAAGGATATCTGTTCAATGAATTTTATCCCTAAAACGCCTTTTGTCGATTTATTATCACCGTATCTCATTCGAATCATCTGCATTGAATCATTTATCGGTAATCATTGGCTTTTGCCTCATCCTACGTTCATTATTTATCTATTAATCGCAATGATATATATACAATTGGCTACTACATTTATAATCAATATTTTTTGACGAACTCATTAACGCGTTATCCCTCCTTTACATCACTGTGGCATACTTCATTCATTGGCATCCGTGACTCCGTTGCGCGACGTACTTATCAAAAATACGTTATAAAAAAAAAACAATACGCAAAGAAAATAATACGATACGATAAATCCCAGCAGACGAGACTACATAGTATAGTTCTTTTTTTTATTTACGAAACGTATAATCATGAACGACCCACGCCAGAAACTCACTCGCATTCTCTATACCACCCTGCCGCCTCTCGCATTATTTCCGCAGCTCTCGCAGCAGTTCACTGTCTCTCAGATTATTCACTACTGTCACCTACACCTTTATATCTCTAGGACAAAGACGAACGATCAACTACTCCCACTCCCTCTCTATTCTTCTTCACTCAATATCCCCCCCTTTTTTCATCATTATTCAAACTCTCGAAGGCTATTTTTTTCTCTCTCGCTAAGAGTCAGTGTCCCAGTCGATGTTAAATTTACGGGACTTTATGAACTTTTTTGTAAACGATAATTTTTTTTTTTAAGTCCATAACGTTGAGCTTGAGGCGGTTCAGTAACTGGAACTCTCCTTAATATATATTTGTTTTTATCCAAAGAACTGAGTGCATGTATTCTTGCGTCTGTATCCTACTGTCAGCTGTTCCCTTTTTCCTTTCATATATAATTTCATCTCGTGACCCCCCCCAAGTTGACAAGCTGGTCTCGCATGTATTTTCACAGCTCGTCCAAAATATCGTTATCGGGGCATGATGCATGCATCCTCTGGACCCTAAACCCTGTGTAATTCTACGCTTTGTCTTTGGATCCTCCCTCAAAATTGGTTCTCGTGTTACTTTTACTTTCTTCCATCTATCTATCTATCTATCTATCTATCTATCTATCTATCTATCTATCTATCTATCTATCTATCTATCTATCTATCTATCTATCTATCTATCTATCTATCTATCTATATATCTATCTATCTATCTATCTATCTATCTATCTATCTATCTATCTATCTATCTATCTATCTATCTATCTATCTATCTATCTATCTATCTATCTATCTATCTATATATCTATCTATCTATCTATCTATCTATCTATCTATCTATCTATCTATCTATCTATCTATCTATCTGTCTATCTATCTATCTATCTATCTATCTATCTATATATCTATCTATCTATCTATCTATCTATCTATCTATCTATCTATCTATCTATCTATCTATCTATCTATCTATCTATCTATCTATCTATCTATCTATCTATCTATCTATCTATCTATCTATCTATCTATCTATCTATCTATCTATCTATCTATCTATCTATCTATCTATCTATCTATCTATCTATCTATCTATCTATCTATCTATCTATCTATCTATCTATCTATCTATCTATCTTCTATTTCTTCTTAATCTTTCTTCACACTCTATATACGATTAACCGTTAGAAAGGTAAAAATGACAAACTATCAGTCGACAAGAGAGGGGTTTTTTTTAGATTGATCGAATTTGTCATTTGGCCGAACAGCGGTGGAAAGAAAGCGTGGGTCGTTTGTTAAAGCCGTTGCACTTTCCAGAGGTATTTTGCCGAGTGAAAAACCACTAACGTTCACAGCCGGATACCCAAGTAGATTTTTACGATCTCGTCCGTGGCGAAGTACGGATTTTCCAACAAACCAACCACGACTCTCCTTTCGCCGCTCAATCCGCTGCAGTTCGTTGCTGCTGATCGTAATTATCACGATAGCTTTTTTTATAAGTTAGTTAAGTAAAAGGACGGACGACGGCCTCCGATTCTGATTCCTTCGGTGTGAAAAACACAATAAACAAAAAAAAGAAAAACATAAAAACCTGAATTCGATTTGATATAATGAGAAGATGGAAAAGCTTTTGTTTACTGCACAAAAAAAAAGAAAAGAAAAAGGATAACGGAGTCGGTGGCCCGTTGGGAGCGCAAAGCATATTAAATATGATGCCCGATATTTTAGCTTTCTGAGGAGGTAAGGATATGACACACCCGTCGAACGAGAAGCACTTCCAACTCTCCATCCATTCCTTCGTTAATGATCACTGCGTTTGCTTAAACCGGGGCCTCCCCTACTTCTTCCGTAGTATCTGGATTATCGTAATTATTATACAAATTACTATTACCATATCTAATTAAAATAACATTATTAATCATATATTAAATATTAATAATTTACCGCATATATAATGATACGATGTCAGCAAAGTTTGATGTTTATTCTCGTAGTTGTCTCTGACATGTTAAAGCATCGCTCGTACATCATCTCGCATTTACGCATTTTATTGAATTTTGTCGCATACAAGAAAAAGAAGAAAAAAAAGTATAATAATCGTTACGATCGCTTACGATCATTATTACGATTGTTGCAAGATCAATTTTCAAAATAACATTAATCTCATCAGTTTCAACGCCTCCCCCTCCCACTCATCGTTCAATATCGTACATCGTACGTAGATAGTCGAACGCTATAGAGTAACTTATGTTATTATTATTATCGTCGCAAGATTCATTTAGCGCGAGCGCGCGTCCATGTCATTCCCTTATTTCTTCATAATGCCTATTATTATCAGTACTTATGTATAACTAGTGTTTCACTGACGTTACGTAATCCATCAATTCATCCAGAGGCCTAATAACTGTATTGTGTTGCCTTTATTATTAACGCTATATATCACCTCAAATATCCATACAATCACAATTAATATTATGATAATAATAGATAAATGCCCTCCGAACTTCATCATCAGATCAAATCGAATCATAATAGATATCGGCTATTCGTAGATCATTCAGATCCGTCCATGACATCGCACCTCGTCAAACCTCGTCATCTTGGATGATCTCGTCGATCGTGAAGGCGCAGTGGTATTCAATTTTGTTTAAAAATTTTTTTATACGTACAAAGTAAAAATAAAATCCGTTATTTTTACAATTTACGGGTGTTTTAGCCAATCTTACATAAACAAAATAAATTTCGAGTCTCCAGTACTCGGTCAAATTTGGATGCCACACGCGAATCGTTTAGCCGTTTAGCTAGACTGATTTAGTGAAACACGTAATTGCTTTTCGTTACGAAATATCTTTGGAATTGAGATAATTATTTTTTTTTATTTATACATTTCTTTTACCATCTTATTTTCAACGATATGTCGTAGCGAACCCACCGCTCCGTACACCAAAAGTAGACGAGAGAAACGAAGTAGATTCTATGTTGTTGTTATGTGAAACATGCTATCAGAGCTCGATAAAACAACAAAATAAGAAGTAAAAAAAGAAAAGATTTTTTACGACGATAATATCAATGGCCTGAAGTAAAAAAAGGCATAAAGCTATGCCCATCCGGCATTAGACCATCGATATAAATCACACTTTCGTGAATATAGAGACGTCAGGTTTGATACTCATAAACTACGACACTTGTGACAGCCTCCAGCAAACACTAGATTTCAAATAATTAATTAACTTGAAAAGAATCATAAAGATGAAAAAAAATAATAATTGAAAACAACTACCTACTAATACGTACTCTACACTGTTCGTTTCGATGGTCTGCCATTGCATGCCGCGAGCCCTGTCCGAGTATGACGATCTCACCTTTCTTCCTCTATCGCTGTTATTATCTCGTCGGAGCATCATACAACCACAACCTCCGACTGGTATGAGATCTCATCGAAAAATTCAATTTTTTCAAAAAATAATTTAATAGTTAACGTTTTTTATATGTTAAAATTCTGTCGAAAGTCGTAAAATTAGAAAAATCGTAGAAAATATCGAGACACAAAAATGAATAATCTCGTTTCTCATTCGACAAAAATACACAAGAAATAAAATTCTCCGTAACGCATGTGTAGCAGTATCAGTAATATTACTGTTAATATATTACCTATACGGTAATATTTGTGTGTATGCGTGAGAGAGTTGCGTGCGTGTGTTTGTGATTAGAACAAGAGGAAAGTAGTTAAAAGGAGAGAAAAAAAAGAGACGGGGTATCCTCATACTCGGACAAGAGCGGGATAAATCGGGAGGATCGTCAATGGAAGACCGGCAGCGGTGACGGTGCTGGTCATCCGGTTGTTCGACCTCCCAACTCTCCCCCCTACCCTTCACGACCTCTCGTCGGTCGGCAATGTGGAGTCACGAAGACGCGTTGGATGACCGACAACGGAGAGACTGATCCTTCGTCTGGACGACGAATCTTTTCGCAGCTGGACGAACTGAGAACGGAGGTACAACGACGGGACCAGGAACTACTTGGCATGTCGGCCAAGATGAAGACCCTCGAGGAACAGCATCAGGACTATCAGAGACACATCGCCGTACTCAAGGAGTCACTTTGCGCCAAGGAGGAACACTACAACATGCTCCAGGCTGACGTACGTTCATCATCTCTGACTCATTGATTCTTTTCTTCTTTTTTTTACCGTTATCGAAATATAGTTTTCATCACTCGGTGCGGAAATGGCCACTTTTCCGCCCGCTTTGCGTGCGTAAAACCGCCATTTTCGCACCATGTGATGAAAAATTTCGTACATCCCTCGTGCGAAACACTTTTTCGCCCTCGTGGAGTAGTACTATTTTTAATATAATAGTAATGTACTATTTTTCCCGACTGCGCTGAAATAATCACATTTCTTGCGTGCAATACGGGCGGAAAATAGCATATTATTGACCGATGATCATTGTTAACCTGTGCGCATGCGCAGTAAAATTTCATTACTCCCTAGGGAGTAATAGAACTCATTACTCCCTCTGCAAGGTCTATTACTCCCCGGGCAGAAATGGTCATTGGCGAATATGACGATTTTGCGACGCAAAAAATGTCGTTATTTTAACGAAGTCGGAAAAAAAATATCGTATGGCACAAGGGAGGAGGTGCATTTTCACCTCGTGCGAATTTCTGCCTTCGCTACACTCGGGCATCAAACTTCACACTCGGTGAAAATACGCACTTTCCTCCCTTGTGGCATAATATACTATTAATCCTAATGTACCGATGAAATCGTCCTTTGGCTTATAGTTCTCCTACAGTGGTATATTCGCGTGACAAAAATCGTAAAGATTTTCTATCCTCGTATATACAGGACACCACCGGATTTTAGTCAAGCGACAAGTCGCACTTTTCACGACTTTTCGTATTGTTAAGAGAATTATAAAAAACATAACAAGTAGAACGTTCATGCGGTAATAGTAATTTACGATACTAGTGTGATAAAACTTTAACTTCACGAGGTGTGAAAATGAGAGTTATGCGCACGCGAAGTTTGCGTAAAACTGCAATTTTCGCACCAAGTGTAATGAATATAATGTACGATACGACTTTCGGTCTGTTACATTTCCCAATCTAACATCGCGTAAGAAATTTTCATATCTGAAAGTAAGTGATGTGTCAATAAAAAAGAACTTCGCAAATATCGAAGGTTATTGATGTCGCTTTATTCGTGCTGTCATTGGCTGTATCGAGAAGCTGCTATTTTTCTCAAAAATGGGTCATGAAACAAACTTTTTTCGCTCGGTGTTTAAAAACTGTATTTGATGTATTTTTCCCCGTTCGTGGCGAATCTGTCACTCATTTTGTTATTGGATCAATATTTCGTATGAAAATCCATGCCAGCGGCGAAAAGATAATTATTTTCGGTATTTATCATTTGCAAAAAATTCCGGACGATGCTCGTCCTTCGTTAAAAATTGGATCAAATAATTATTCTTTTCTAACTGAGCTGCTGATAACTTACCCCTGTTTTGGTTCTATTTTTTCGGGGCAGGTTGAGGAGATGCGACAGCGACTCGAGGAAAAGAACAGACTGATCGAGAAGAAGACACAGGCGGTACTTCAGGCACAGCAGGAACGCAATCGCATGAATACCGAACTGACGGAGCTCAAAGATCACATGGACATCAAAGACCGGAAGATCAACGTTCTTCAGCGAAAGGTGAGTAAAACTCCCCTCTTTACAAAAAGAAAAACGATTTTTAAAAAAATCGCATATCGTAAAATTCATTGATCGTCATCGAACGCTTCTCGTCTTACATTACGCTAGTCTAATTTACACTATATCTGCGTTAAAAATACAACGGGCCTGTAATATCAGTGTTGTTAGTCTGTATGAATGTGCGCGGAACGACCATCCTCTTAAGTTATCCGATTTTATTTGTCATTTATTTAATCCTACTATTATTTTCTTTTGTAATTCAATGTACTTGAATGTTTGCAGCGTTGGTGAATAAAATTTACTTTTATCAATATCGCACCTTCCTTTACCACACTCTCCATTATTCCCGACACCTAAGATTACATTTTTTTAGACGTTAGTTTATTATTATTATTATTACTACTACACCTAAAGAGATACATAGTAAAATTTCAATAATCGAATATTTTTAATTTTTTTATACTAACCATTTACATTTAGACAATACCAGACACTCCGAGCATTGTTACATTTGCTATACGAATTGTCTGTGTTCCAAAGAGATACTTACACATGGCAATAATTGTCTTTGTTCGAAGTATTCAATTAATATTTAGTAACATCAATTTCTTTCGGTGTATTATTATTATTATCATTTATTATTATTTTTTAATATATTATTATTATTTGGTGAGTGAACTTGAGAGAGAGCAACGAATCGACGATTCAGTAGTAAAAAGTAAGTTTGAATAGTTTTTTTTTATTTAGCAAAAAAAGCCCTTGTTATCATAATAGATAACAATTGTTGCCCGTTGGGGAGTCGTTAATGGAATAATACACTCTCAAATAACACTGATTGGGGCACAGATAGAGAATTTGGAGGATCTGCTGAAAGAGAAGGACAACCAAGTTGATATGGCACGTGCACGTCTGACCGCGATGCAGGCGCACCACTGCAGTAGCGAGGGCGCCCTCAGTAGCCTCGAGGAAGCTATAGGGGATAAGGAAAAACAAATGGCCCAGTTGCGAGAGCAGAGAGATCGTGCCGAGCAGGACAAGCAGGAGGAACGCGAACTGCACGAGAGAGAACTAGCGGAATACAAAATGAAGATTCACGCTCTCGAATCCGAGGTGAGTAGAGCACGAAACTTTGAGTCTCATGTACTCGATACATGAAAATCCAATATTGCGTATCGAAACTTATTTACACTCGCGAACTACACGTCGACGTTGTTCACCCACTTTTGAGGCGTCAAGTGTACGAAATAGCATTTTGTATCCAGATAGAATGATCGTATTGAGATTTTTGTTTGTATTGATTTATAATAAAAAAAAAGTCTTCATTGATTTATAATTTACTTTTTTTTATTAAAATAAAAAAAAATTCGACATTGATTTATAATTTTTTTTATTTTTATAAGGTGGAAAAACTGGGTGCGCGTTTGGAAAGAGCGCAAGCGGAGAAGGATCGTTTGGAAGCGAAATTGGAGACTTCACAGTCGGAGCTTGGCAAGAGCAAAGCGGAGCTCGACAAAGCGGCGTCGGAGGTCGGGCGCAGTGGTTCCGACTGGGAAGCCGCCAAGCAGAGACTAACGAGGCTCGAGTTGGAGAACGAGAGGCTCAGGCATGATCTCGAAAAGTCACAGACGACATTCGGCCGGTCCACCCTCAACTCGTCGCAGGAGCTCGACAGGATTCAGGAGCGAGCCGAAAAGGCTGCTCAGGAGCTCAGGCGCGCTCAGGCCGAGCTGAGGGTCACCCAGGCCGACAACGAGAGGGCCAGGGCCGAGGCTGCTGCTCTTCAGGAAAAGGTCATTATTCAAATATTAACGTGTATCGACACTAAAAAAAAAATCTATCTATCCTTACTTCCCGTCTCTATCTATCTATCTTCATCCCAAATAGTCGGTAGCGTACTTTTCCTTATAGTAAAGAAAAAAAATCCTGTTTCAATAGTCTCTTGTTAGCTCGAATTACACAGTTGAGTATTCATACACCGAAGAAAATTGCATCGATATTATCGTCAGCTTGATAAAATAAAATAAAATAAATAGCCAAATAAAATCACAAAAAAAAACATATTTATCATTCCACTGTAAAACTCGATTGGACGACGCCAAATTTGAGCTTGAGAAACATAGGATGTCAAGTCAGAGACCCAAATTTTTTATAAAATTTTCACGAATGAAAAATAAATAAATAAAAGGAGGCTCTTGGATCGCCTGCAGCATCCGCGAAACCTGATAGAGCTCTGTTGCAGGTTCACCTTCACCGCGTACACGTACTTGTACATACACACACTTGTACACCCTACCTGTGCATCCTCGTAATACAGTGCCAGTATAGTAAAAAGAATGAAAGAAAGAAAGTACGAAAACGGAATCCGCGATCTGTACGAGCGAGAGCTAGAATAAGACTAACATCAATTTGAGAGGCAAGATGGCACACGAGTTGTCACGAGGTCAGACTCCTGTGGGGATGGCATCAGCATCCCTTCGACAATGTGTCTTCAAAAAGAAAAGAAAAATAATAATAAAAAGAAATCGAAATTAAAAACAAATCCCTTTGCTTCGATCGCAGAGCTCTCTCGATAGCCTCGCGAATATCGAGACCATGATCTTACCGTGTTTAAATTATCTTCGAAGGTCGAGACAAGTCAGTCCGGGGGTTACTGGCACAAGGTCAGTTCAATGAACGCTCAATCTTTTTATATTATTTATATAATCTACTGGACACACCCAGAGGAGAGATATTTGTTTATTTATTTTATTCAAATAAATTTGCGACACGTATCCGAATACCAGCCTACCCAATGGTCCACCAGAGTGGGACGGTATTTAAATACATTTTATTAAATAGAAAACAAATTTATTTGAATAGTAAAAAAAAAAAAAATTCTCCCGGTGTTTCTATATCTCTCTCTATAATCACTATCTATTATCTCTCTATCTATCTCTCACTCTCTGCTCTATAGCCTAGGAAAGCTTCACGCTTTCGCGAGAATTCCGTTAATTTAACGAGACAAACGAGTCTGTACGATAAATTTTGTAAATTGATGATGCAGGTGGAGAAGAGCCAGGGCGAGGTATACAGGCTGAAGGCGAGACTGGAGAACGCTCAGGGCGAACAGGAGAGCCTCAGGGACGAATACGATCGTGCTCAATCGTCGGTGGCGAGACTTCATTCGGAGAGGGACAAAGCTGTCGGTGAGCTTGAGAAAGCTCAGGAGGAACTCGAGAGGACGCAGGCCACTCTAGGCAAGGCTCAGCTTCAGCAGGATCGTTTGCAAAATCTTCTGGACAAGACTCAGAGCGAAGCCGACAAACTTCAAGAGAGATTAGACAAGTCGCAGGCCGAAGTACGACGCGTAAGTGTCTCACAGCTTCGTTTGTGCCTACACGTGAAAACGTCGTGAAGCGAAGAGTCCGATGCACTTTACGTTTAATAATTAACTCCTCCGACTCGACAGATGCAAATGGAGAAGGAGAAGCAAAATTACGACTTTGAGAACGTCCAGAGCCAGCTGGACAAGTCACTGGGACAGGCGACGAGAATGCAGAAGGAACGCGAAGCGATACAGCTCGAGGTCGACAGACTCCAGGACAAATATGAAAAGGCTCAGGTGATAAAACCATAAATGATCCGCTAAAAAAAAATTATAATGAAATAAATTTGGTCCTTTTTTGTTGACGCTAAGCCATTTTAAGTGTACAGACTTTTTTTAAGCAATGTAAGCATTTATCGAGTGTATAATATAAATATATTTTCATGAAGCATTATAATTGTAAAGGTTATTAAAAATATTATAGAGATTTATTGGATCTGTATAAGTGTGAAGATATTCTGTTTGAATATTTTTGGGCAGATCAATTATGATAAATAAGTATATCGATGGGGGTAACAATGTGGAAGATTCGCGTGAATAATGCTTCAACTGTTAACTCGACAGATAATAATGCAACGACTGCAAAAGGAGCGTGACAGCTTCTCGGAGGAAATTGCCAAGCTGCAGCGGGACAAGGAGAACGCCTTGTCCGAGCTGGATCTGGTGAAGGAGAGATGGGAAAAGGCGCACAATTCCCACCAAAAGCTCACTGTAAGATTCGCTGTAAACTGCTTTTTTATTTTTATTTTCTTTATTCAATACAGTAGCTATCGAAACACTTTCAATAACTTTTTTTAGCTGGAACGCGACGACGCACTCACCGAAATGGAGATACTCAAGGAAAAGCTCGACAAGGCTCAGTACTCCTTGTCGAAAGCTCACGAGGAACGTGAAAATACGAGCAAAGAGTTTGAGAAGATGTTGGGCAAATACGACAGGTCAGTCGACGTCAATCGTCAATCGATATTTAATTATGCGTTAAATTAACCACGAACGATTATCGTTTACTCAAATTCATTATTATAGCACCGCCGAACATTGGTAAATAATGAACGATAATTAACGACGACGAAACATTACAACAGCAACTAAGATCGATGATTCGAACACTTTTCGCCCATTTCGGCCGTGGTCTTTACGCAGTAAAGAAAGGTTTACACAAAGGTTTACAGGATTAAGGTCGCGCACTTATTACAAATTTATTGGCCACAAAATTTCACAATTCATTTCTTTCTTGTTAATTTTACGATGTTATTTTGGTAAGTGAAGAGTTGTTTTATTTTGTTTTTGTTTTTTAATGGGTTGTGGTCGCTACGTGCTCCACTGTCACTGAGTGCAAGGCACTCAGGCCTTGTGGCCCATTGTGTAGGGCACAGCGGAGCAAAACGGGATAAAGAGACAAAATGCAATTTTCCAATAACTTTTGAATGGTGGCGATGGTGGTGTGTGGGCCAAAATGGGGTTGAAAATCCGGATGTATCATTGGGAGAAAATGAGGCATCCAAAAATTATTGCAAAATTGAGTTTTGCCCTCACTGTCCCGTTTTGCCTCACTGGCCCATTTTGCTCCACTGACAAAATGGGCCAGTGGGGCAAAACGCTCTCTCTTACCCCGCCCTCATTGCGGAACACAACCGACAAACATTCCTCGGCTCTGCCCCTCTTTCGTCAATTACTTTTTTTTCTCGCACGTACTTCTGCGACTTGACACCTTTCTTTTTTGGGATAACCGGTTGCTCAGGGTATCTTGGTCAGTTCCCCGACCCCCAGCATCCCTACTTGTAGTCAAGCTAGGGATCCTGGTCAGCCTCCTCAGAACCCCAGTTAACGAGGTAAAGTTCAATATTCTGGGATGTCGCCTGGTATCCTAGACGCACCGTTACGACGCACCATACCCGGGTGCCATGAAGCCTTCAGCATGGTAGCGTACACTGTGGCTAACACATAGTTAGGGATAAGTGAAACGTACTAACGAAAAAAAAGTACAATTAACAAGAAAAAAAAATTGGAGATACTAGTGAAAAAAGTGTGTAAGTTATTAATTTTTTTTATCGTCTAATACATTGTCACAGGGCTATTAGGAGATTCTATGACTGTTGCCGAAAACGGGTGAAAAGTACTGGAATCATAAACCTCAATGAAAAAAACATATTACCTACACGGTCACAATCGTGCACTCAGTCCCGTCTTTTCTCGACAATACAAATCACTCATTTATTTCCAAAAATAATACAACGAATGCGAAACAATGAGATTAAAAAACAAACCTAATTACAGGGCACAGAGCGAAGTCTACCGACTACAGAACCGCATCGAGGTGATGGAAGCCGAGAAGGATCGTCTGGAGCTCGAGGTCGAGAAGCAGCAGATGCTCGGAACAAAGAGCAGAGAGGAATCGCGAAAGGCGCAGGAGGAGCTCGGTCGTGTTCAAGAGATGTACGACCGAGCGGCCCTCCAGCTGGGTCGTACGAAAGAGAACGAGGAGAAATCGAAGGAGGACCTCGATCGTCTGAGCGTCGATCTCGAGATGGTTCGGGAGAGGTACGAGAAGTCGCAGATCGAGCTGCGTCGTTTGCAGAACGAGAGGGAAAAGTTGGTGGCCGACAACGAGAGGATCGGCTTCGAGCTCGAGCGGGCCCACTCGCAGCTGAACAAGTCGCAGGGCGCGACGGAAAAATCACAGGAGGAATTGTCGAGGATGCAGATGGAGATCGAGAAGATGTACGAGAAGCACGATCGTCAGCAGGCCGAGGTCCGCAAGGCCCAGGGCGAAGCGGAGAGACTCCGTGCCGAGGCCGAAAGTTCGCGCGAGGAGTGCGAGAGATACGCGGCCCGTTTCGGCAAGTACCAGGAGAATCAGGAGCGCCAGAAGGAGGAACACGAGAGGGCGAAGCTGGACGTGGAGAGGCTGCGAGATCGTTTGGACAAGGCTCTCGCGGAGCTCGAGCGCGCGAGAAAGGCGGAACAGGACGCCTCGAGATTGCGCGCCGATCTCGAGCGAGCCGAGGGTGTTCGAGGTAAATACCAGTACGAGCAGGAGAAATGGCAGAGCGAGGGTAGTAGACTACAGCAGGAATTGGACAAGGTTAGAGAGCGTTTGGACGTGAGGGAGGCCGAATTGAAGAGGAGCCAGTCTTGTTGCGCTGAGCTCGAGGCGAAGCTTCACGAGAGTCAGCTGCAGCTAGAGAGAGCCCGCGAGGAGGCCGGCAAGGCGAACGCGAATCAGGAGAGGAATCGTTCGGAGACGGAGAGGGCGAGGATCGAGGCGGAGAAGATTCGCGACAGACACGACAAGCTCAAAGCCAAAGCCGACGCTCTCGAGGCCGACAACGAGAAGCTCAGAGTCGAGATCGTGAGACTGGAGAGGCTCATGCAGACCGAGGGAAAGACGAGATCGGAGAGTGCGAGTATCGAGGTCGAGAGGCTGCGGGCGAGCTTGGACAAGGCTATAGTGGCCCGAGATCAGGTCGAACTCGAAGCCGGAAGACTCGCCAAGGAGCTCGAAAAGTCTCAGCTGATCCTGGCGAAACATCAGGAGGCAGCGGAATCGGCGAAAAAGGAACTCGAGAGAATCGCCAACGAGACTGCGATCATCCGCGAGGAGAGGGACAACCTGCGAGCAGAATTGAGGAGGGTTCAGCAACAGCAGCAACAGCAGATGGCCGGAAACGAGGAGCTCCTGAGGATCCAGCACGATCTCCAGATAGCTCAGCGCGAGCGCGACAAGATGGCGGCTATTTTGGAGAACCGCGAAAAACACTCGGAGAAGATCGAGAAGCTGAAGGAGAAATTGGAGGCCGAAGCGAAGCAGTTGCAAGTCGAGCGCGATCAGTTGGTAATACAGTTGGAGAAGTCTCAGGACATGCTGATGAATTTTCAGCAGGAGCTCAACACAAGCGAGGCGGAATTGGAGCGGCAGAGGGAAGAGGTTCGACGTCTCCAGCAGCTTCAGCAGCAGCGAGCGCACGCCCAGACGCCGGATAGGGCGGCGAAGGAGGCCATGGAGGCGCAACTTCGGGAGGTTCACAGGCTCACGCAGCAGGTCCAGAATCTCACTCAGGCGCAGACGAAGGAGCGGCAGCGGGCGGAACAGGCGGAGAAGAGGGTCCAGGAGCTTCAGAAGCAACTGCAACAGGCGAGCGTCTCGGCGCCAGCGGCCAGCGAGGCGCAGATGGAGCAGTGGCGGAAGCTGTGCGAAACGGAGAAACAGCGCGCCGACGCCGCGGAAAGAAACGCCGCCGATCTTCAGAAGAGAATTCAAGCGTCGGAGAGGCAACTTCACGCTCAGCAACAGCAGATACAGCAGATGCAGACGCATCTGCAACAGAGCCAGCAGCAACAGCAACAGCAACAGCATCAGCAACAAAATGGCGGAGCGGAAGCTGCGAAGTTGAGAAAAGATCTGGAACGCGCGAGAGAAGAGATCAAACAGGCGACCGTCGAACGTGAACGCTTCCAGGCTCAGCTGGAGATGCTCTGCCAGGAGCTTGAGAAAAATCAGGTTAGAAGAAACAAACAAAAAAATGGGCCTATCGTGTCTGACCACTTACCGATGGTATTATCCACTACCATCCACTTCTGTTATGGACTGGCTTTGCGCTTTGGAAAAAAAAAATACGAATTGCGAGGAGAAGTATAGAATTCACACTCACTGAAAATTTATCGTCACGTTGCACACGCGCCTGCACACACTTTTCGTCTTGTGTTCTTCTTCCACTGCTCTGTACACATATGTATCACCCTCTCTGTGTCTATCTCGCTCAATCGAAAACTTCGCTACGCCGTTCTGCTCCACGAAGTCTTCGTCCACGCCGCCGTTAATCAACGATCGTCGCTGCCGAGCGCATCCTTTATCCTTAAAATCACGTTATTTATTAGTCTCTTATTCTTGTTTATTTATTTTTTAAGCGCACTCGGAGACTCGCTTGGAGCAATAGAATCCTGACCATTGGTCTGATTGATTGCGGTGCAAAACGCCATTTTATCTACTGCTCCAGGTGTTATTTTTTTCGAATATAATTTATGGTTTATTTAGATCGCGTCATATGTTTTAATTACGAAACTTTGTCATTACTGTACATAATTAGCCTTTTATTAATTGTAAAGCATAATTTGTGGATGTATCGCCTACAATTAGTTATTATTGAAGCGTTCGGTGTTACTTTTTTAGTTTTTAATTATCGAAGCGTGATCATCACCGACTCATATACTGTTTACTATAATTTTATTATCGAACTTTAGCGAGGTCGAGCAAGCATTGTTTATAGCAAAGGCTGCGGCGTTGGCCTTAATTTGTATATAGATATTATTTTTCATGATTACTGAAGGTTTCGAAGATATGGATTTTTATTTTATGCAATTTGAAAAACGCAGGTGGACCTTCACGAGGCCAACAAGAAACTCCAAGCTGGAGGAGGGAAACCTGGCGTCGACACTAGTCAAGAGAGGAAACAGCTGGACGATCAGAGGCGTCAATTGGAGGAACACCGGAAACAGGTAGAGGAGAGAGCCAGAGGAGCCGAAAACAGGCTCAAAGCCGTTGAGGAGAAAGAGAGGATGCTGCAAGGTCTCGATCAGGAACTCAAAAAACGAAAGGCAAAAATGGATCAACTGGAACAACAATTGCAGAGGGTAACAATTATTAAAAATAATTCACTTTCGCACTACATCACAACAACAATAAAAAAAACATTAACACAAAACAATTACACAGAGCGGTGGGTCGCCGGACAAGAGACTGGCGGAGATGCAAAAGACGCTGGAAACCGCGGAAAAAGAATTGGAAAAGGCGAAAGAAGAGTCGGGTCGAAGCGCCGCAGAAACGGAGAGACTGCTGCATCTCGTGCAAATGTCGCAGGAAGAGCAGAACTCGAAAGAAAAACAAATTCGAGAACTCTCGGAGTAAGTTGATCGAGTTGTCGTTCAAATGTTACTCGATGGAACGAGATACCAACCTCATTTTGTGTGTAAAAAAAAATTAATCAATTTTTTTTTCCAGTGCACTCAAAGCCGCACAAGCCAAGTTAAAACAAGCCACAACTGCACAGCAGCAAGAGGTCAGTTGGATATTACCATTTTCGTATTCTCATACGAAATGCTTGATTCTCCATAAAGTCCTATCGCCCGATTTTTGTGACATTGTTAACATTCTTCTTCTCTTAACTTTCCACGCTCACCTGGAAAACGCAACGTACGCCCATGAATCCGTTCGTTTTGTTTTTCGATATTTCTAATTCCTTACGTTATTTTTTATTTTCGACGACGGTTGTGCACGATTAAATAACGTGGGGAAACGTAGGCGGGACCCGCTGGTTTCTTAAAAAGCTTCTTCTAAAGTCGTTTTCTTTTTTTTGTTGGACAAGCCTGCTCCTGATTCGTTTTTAGTACAATTTGCAAATAAAGAGACGAACGTGCGCGAGGTTTAAATTAAAAAAAGAATAAAAAGAATAAACGAAATAAATAAGGTATCAAACAAATCGGCTGAAAAAATACGACCGAGGAAGAAATAATAAGGGCTCTTTCAAGTAAACGTGCTGCGACCATTGTTAACGTATTAATAATTAAAAAAATCCAAGAGAATAGCGACGATAATAACGACTAAAATACACTATACATATACTTGATCTAATGGAATAAATGAAGTAATAATATTAATGAATTAATAATAACTATAATAATCAGAAATTTAAAAAAGATGATAGCGTAACGGGTTAACGAATAAAACCAAAACAAAAAAACCAAAAAAATAATTAAAAAAACTAAAACACAGGAGAAGAACAAACCCAACGGCAACAATAAATTATAAATAAATCTATACATATATATTGATTATATATACGTATAAATAATGGGAAGGATGTGACAATGCGTATGTACTTGTATATACACGTAAATATATAGTATATAGCATGCACGCGTATACGTACGAATATCCGGATATATTAAATTGATGAAGAGAAAAAGAAAAACGAACTGATTGCCGGATGAAAAATATGCAAACAAAAAAAATTCTTAACGTGGCCCAAAAAAAAAAATCTCATGTCAAAGGCCTGTCGGCCTCGATATCGCGTACCGCTGATGCTGGACGCGACGAAGATTTTTTTTTATTTTGAATTTTTTCTTCGCCCCCCCCCCTTTCCTTCGTCGACACCTCCGCACTCTATCCGCCCAACTTTGACCATCCTTTTCTTTATTCTCCGACCACTCTACGCTTGATTTAGCTTTATCGTTTCATTTTATTTTATATTTTATTTTTGAATCGCCTTTCCGCGATCACTCGGAATCCCGATGCCGCATCACTCGTGCTGTCCCTCGCGTCGCGTTGAAAGATCCAGCTCCAGCGCATCGACGAAACCAAGAGTAACAAGACGCAGCCGACAACCGAGAAGAGCGGATCGGCGATGACGAGGATCGGCGAACCGAGGTCGGTCGAGTCGGCGCGAATTTTGGAGCTCGAGTATGAGGTCGCCTCGTTGGAGAACTTTCTGAGAAATCATTCGGATACGGAGGGGATCGTCGAGTTGCGGACGCAGCTGGACGACAAAAATTCTCGGATCGAAAGACTGGAGTACACAGTGGCGGAGTTCGAGGACTTCCTCAAAGAGAATCCCGACGTGAAGGATCTCCACGACCTGAAGCGTCAGCTCGCGAGCCGCGATCGAAGGATCCAAGAGCTGGAGAATTGGATCGAGAGAAACGGCGACGTGAGGATCGAAAAAACGCGGATAATGGAGCTCGAGGAGATGGTAACGAATCTGGAGGATTACGTGAGGAGTCACGACGTAGACGCCCTTAAGCTGAAGCTTCAGGATCGCGAGGACAGGATTGCGCAGTTGGAAAAGATCGTCGATACCTTTAAGGACGAGCGGAACAGGTGCGACGAGAATTACCGCGGTGAAGCGGACGAGAAGAGGTCGACGAGCGATCATCTCGCGAGGGAGGCGAGGCTCGTGGAACTGGAAAAGAGCATTGAGGACAAGGACCGAAGGATCGATGCTTACGAGTCGCAGGTCTCGGAGTGTCAGGAACGAGTGACGACGTTGCGGAAGGAGATGATCGAGTTGGAGAGAGAATTGGCCGAGTACGAAGCCCAGGACATCGGGGTCCTGAAAGAAGAGATACGGGTGAGGGACGAGAGGGTTTCGCTGTTGGAGGAAGAGATCGACTCGTTGGAGCGCGCGCTGAGCGAGAGGATTGACTTGGAGCAAATCGGCGACCTCGTCGGCGTGATAAAGGACAAGGAGGAGCTTGAAAATCAGCTGAAGAACGAGTTGCGAGAGGAGCGGGAGAGAAGGGAGGAACTTGCCGAGGCTCTTCGTGGAAGCGTCGTCATAACGAGCGAGGCCGAGAGCAAACTCAAGCAGATCCACATTGCCAAGAGAAACGCTCTCGAACGAGTGAGTAAGATCGATTGCTCAGCAGCTCGAAGGAAGAAGCTACCTTGGTGGGAGTGCCACAGAGGACCGGTACTGGTAGAGCGTTGGCCAGTGTTCGCCCAACGTTGGCCAGTATTGGCCCTATCTGCCATCTCCACCAGAGTGCGCTTCCGCTGAGAACAGAAATTCGATTGAGTGCCCAGCGCCTGCGTTCACAGACTTTTGAACGAATTTGTTGGTTAGTGAAATTAAAACAAAGCCGGCTTCGTGCGGAAGCGAGGCTAGTTTCTTCAACGATTATTTGGTTTAGTCAACCAAAATATGTTTGAGGCAACGAACATTTTCGTTCTGCCAACGAACGATTTGTTTGAACGCACGTGAAGGCAGGCTTTGGACATCCAATCGTAATTGGTATTCTCAGTGGAACAAGAGGACGGTTAAAAAGTCACTTGTAAAAAGAATCACGATGGGTGTGTATTTTTCTCTTTGCAGGTTGGAAAACTCGAACAGCGGATAGCCTCGATGCAGACCGCCTGCGCTCTGAAGTGCCAAACTTGTCGACCGCTCCTATCGCAGTTGAATAGATCGGAGAAAAAACTCGAAAGGCTTGTCGACGAGAGACGCTCGCAGCTGAGAGATCTTCGGCAAATAAAGTACGATTTTTTTCGTCTCTAATTTATCTGACTGGATAATTTATCTGACTGGATAATTTATCTGACTGGATAATTTATCTGACTGGATAATTTATCTGACTGGATAATTTATCTGACTGGATAATTTATCTGACTGGATAATTTATCTGACTGGATAATTTATCTGACTGGATAATTTATCTGACTGGATAATTTATCTGACTGGATAATTTATCTGACTGGATAATTTATCTGACTGGATAATTTATCTGACTGGATAATTTATCTGACTGGATAATTTATCTGACTGGATAATTTATCTGACTGGATAATTTATCTGACTGGATAATTTATCTGACTGGATCATTTATCTGACTGGATCATTTATCTGACTGGATCATTTATCTGACTGGATCATTTATCTGACTGATTAAGTGGCAGGATCTTTTTACTGGCTAGATCATTTAACAAGCTATATTACGTTCGGGATAGCAGAGCTCGTTCTCTCGAGTTACAAATTAACCTCCGCGTGAAGCGCGGCGTTTATATTTATATATTTATTGTGGAACGCTTTGCTCTGTCCCATACGGGCCCAGTCCTCAAGTACCTGTAATAGGGATGGTTTCCTACCGCGTAAAAGTCGATAGTCATTCGGTTGAAACTTTGCATTTATGACAATGAAAATATATATTGATACAAACAAGTTACCGCACACTGCGATTCTTTTTATCACATTTGTTCTCCCGAAGATCGGGATGAGTCATGAGAAGCGTGAGTCCAGCTGCGACGTTTAATGATGAATCACACGGACATGACTTTAGCGCTATAACCCAGAACTCAACACCTTGAAGATTTAATAGTTGTGTTTGGACTCTGGAGAAGTTTGCGAAGCCCTGAGGGATTCGGAAAATTCGCGAAAATCGGGACATACCCTGGCAGATTCTGCGACCATCAAACCCGCCGAGAAAACGACCGGTCGTTTTCGGACAAAAATACGTCCGGTAAAACGACTGTTGAAACGACTTCATCCGCGTCCGCGCGAGCCACATACGAGCAGCTTCCAGTGCGAGCTTTCAGTCAGGTCATTTTACATTTTATGACTGGACGAACTACCGCGGAAACGACCGTTCAGAAGACCTTTCAGTCTGGTCGCTTTGAAGGTAGTTGGGTGTGGTTTTTCAAGTCGCGGAACTTGCCAGGGAAACAGCTAGATAATTCGATTAGATTACTCAACTGCCCAAATCATCTGATTAAATTTACAATTCCGATGATTTTCCGATTACGTTTATAATAGATTTTTTATTTGATGGATTTTCAGGCGTGAGGCCCTGAGGTCTGCCCTATCGGAGAAGGATGCTCATCTCGCCTTGTTGGAGCTTTCTGGCATAAAAACTGCTATTCAAGCCGACCAAGCCGATAAACTGAGGGCCGATAAATCGCGACTTCTCGAGAAGCTCAAACAGGAGGTATACTTCATCAACCTCAAATCCGCAAACTTTATGAAACAAAAACAAACAAGTAAAAAGGTTTTTTTTTGTAGGATAAGCGCAGCATCGAACTTTCCGAAGAATCCGATGACTCGAGTTCCACCGCCTCAACGGGTCTCCTAACAAGAATCCTGGAGCCTCCGCTGGCCAAAGATGAAGACTACGATCTCGATAATGTCTGCGAAATGAACAGCCTATCGGATTCGGAAAAAAATACCGAAACCAACGGTCACGCAAACGACGACGGGTAATGATTAAATAACACCCTTCAAAAGAATCCGATAGAAGAAGACGGATACATAAAATGTACAATATTTCGATCAATATTTTCTTATAGTTTCCCATAAGAAAATGGAACCCCTTTTTGCCCCTTTGTCCGACGAAGATTTAAGGATTCCCATCGGTATTTCTTTCAATCCCTTTCAATAGCCCGCATAAATTGTTTGCAATTTATTTTTTCCAGTCTGATGATCAAGCAAAGACGACGCTGAGATTCTTCGAAGCACAAGCTGCCCGGATAATCGAGCTGGGAAGAAGAACGAGAAAGGGTGTATTCGGGGGGTCGAGTTTCGCAGATAAGTACCCAAAAAAAAAAACAACAACAAAAAACACAAAAGCGTAGCCACAGTTGACTGTGACGGTAAACAAACAAACAAAATACAAATTGGTACGCCCCCACGATGTTTCCTCGATGTTTTTGTCATGTGCACACGCAGTTTCTAGTTGGTCTACTAGAGCAACCAAAATAGAGCCTACGTAGATGAAAAAAAATTAAACCGTTGATTAAGATATATCAAAGAGAGACAGAGAACGGGAGAGGAAAGTCAAGATACAAAAGAAAATAAAAAAAAACAAGAAAAAAATATCGATATCAACTTGTGGACATTAACAACAAGGTGTCGCTCGGCAATTAACTCTCTTCAGCATCACTGTCTCTCTCATCGTCATAAAAAAAAATCCGAAAAATCTTAGTACCATTATCATCGATTTTCACTCATAAACGCGCCATCCATCATCTTCGTCATCTCGAATCGCACATGACCATTTATCGCGTCGCGGCTCTTCTCACTCGTCCCCCGGGCATCGTGCGACGAGTTTTCCAGGATTTTACGTTCACTCGCCGAGTCATCGTCCAGAGAAGAACGCGAGAAATGTCCCAACGAGGACGGGACAACGTTAACGAAGACATCGACGCAGTTTCAACACAAGCAACTCCGCGTTTTTATTAATTTTCGAATTTTTTGTTGTTCTCCTCATATGACGACGCGGATGAAATAATATTAAAGATCCATTAAAAAGGATTAAATAGTGAAGATATTTGTACCATCGTAACGCAAAACGGTCGGGAAGTCGTTTTGCATTCGTCGAACATAAAGTCTTCGTTGGAAAAAAAATCTTTTTATAAGCGACTTCTGACCGTATTAATTTACCGGGAAAATTTTCAACAACGCGAATCACGTGCAATCAGCGTGATACCAATCAACTATTATAGTTCTCTTAACGTCTCTTACGCCTATGATCGAAGCTTCTTCGAATAAAAAAAAAACAATGTTTTTCTCCTTCGCTCTATGTGTGTAACTTCAATTGAACACGATCGGTAAATGATTTAGGAGAATATGCGCAAGAGGCTGCGTTCTTGTATAATAATTATTATTGGATTTCTCGTCACGGGTCCAAAAAAAAAGATCGTCACTTTACTATGTACCATAGTATTGCCATGTAAATGTATATCTATTTTAAAAAATCGGGGAATAATAGATTATCTATTGTAAGCAATATTTATGTAGTAGTTATATAGGAGAGAGGGGGGAGGGGAGGGGGTCGCCGAACAACTCGGGGCGTCGTTACCAAATCGCTGGGTACAGGAAATAAAAAATAAATAAATAGGCAACAAAAACAAAATGAAGGAGAGCCGGAACAACATAACTGGAGTGAATTTTTTTTCACTTGGTTATCCACGGAGTCTGTGGATTCGCTCGATAAACTGTGGACAAAGGTGCTGAATCGTTTTCAAATTGACAATAATGACCGTTCGTTAATCGTACGCATCTGTCGTTGCAGTGAACTCGGGTAATCTGTCCCGATGTTCTTTTCGTTTTTTTTTTCATCCGGGACTGAGTGACAATTAAAAAAAAAATACGTGAGAGAACGCGAAAAGAAGATCACATAGTAGGAATATTGATTAACCCGAAGTAAAAATGCCTTTTGTATATATACGCTAGAATTTATTTGAACGAGCTTCGTCGCCAGCTGTTAAAAAAATTAAGACATTTAAAAAAAGTCGATCTCCGACCGCACCGAACGGGAGACGGTTAATTACTCGAGGCACTAAGCATTTGTAAATATTTCTTTGACTCTGAAACCGCGTTTGTGATTTTCTTAATTTTTTATTAATACATTATGTCAATTTATTATTTTCCGCGATATATAAAATCTTTATCCGAAAAAGAAAAAAAAACTACTTTTCACATGTCCGAGATCGTTGGAACGGTAGCGCGAATATTAAAGTTATCCAGATCGTGCGGCAGGGGCCAGTAATACCGGAAGGACTCGAATATTTGGTGTAAATAATAATATTTTTCCACATTTCGTCGGCTTTGGAGCAAAGCTTTTGTCATATCCCTTGAACACACAAATCGCCAAATCTATCACTTCTTGAAGAAGAAGTGACAGAGCTATTTCGATCCTCCGGAATCATTCATCGCACCGATTTCAATATATTACATCTGCTGATGCGATAGTAGAGCTCGTCTTTTTCGAATATAAATTAACACGAATTTACACCAAAACTAATTCGCATTGGTCGACATAAAATTCATAACGTATATCGCACAAGAAAATCTTTTGTACATAATATACTTGGGAAAAAAAAACCAAAAAAAACTTGTCCTTCCAACCACTATACTACTTAATTAATTACATACAATCTTAATCTGTGAAAATAAACGGGGAATGCCCTTTCGTCCCGCGTCTCATAAATAAATTAAAAAAAATGAGCAAATTTAACGCACTATAGAATGATGAGGAAAAAAAACATCTCGTATCGACGTTAGAACTCGTTGAACCTTGTCCGTTCGCAGGGCGATGTGTGCGATGATAATCGACCCCCACCCAAAACTTAAGGCATTGCGTCCTCCGAAATTACAAAAAAAGGAGTAGCTAAAATCTATCAAACACAGCACGCGTAGTTAGCGATTATTGCAAGCGCGTGAAAACCCCCTCTACGTCTGCAATGTGTGGATGTGTGTGTTGATGTAATTGAGATGAAGAATTGACAGATATATTATACCGTGAGTTAGATGCTGGGAGGGAACAGTGAGCGATTTGGAAGCAGATGAAAAAACCAAAACAAAAACAAAATGAAGAAAAAAAAACTAGTTCGTGTTATAATAGAGAGCCCCCTATATCGCGATAGGATTGACATTGTATATGAGGAGGATGAAGATAAGAGATGAAACGGGGTTGGCCGCTATATACGAGATTAATTGAGTTAAATTGATTAATCAACGTGCCACCGTCATATCAAGCCTATATCATCGTGTTACGTCATAGCCAAGAGCAGATATTAATATTAGCGTTATAAAGAGAAGCATTGTTAATTGTGGATCATTATGTCCGAAAACCGCCGGTTTATCGTCTACTCGTAGATTAAGCGTCCAACGTACTATCGAGAATCAATCTTTCTTTATGGACAAAACAAAAAATAGCAAGCCTCTCTATCTCTCTCTCTCCTTGTGTGCAGAATATACGGAAAAAAAGAAGAAAAAAAGAAAATGTCGGGTATTGTAACTATACCTACTGTGTGCACTAAATAATAACGAGTTAAAAGAGAGATGCGTGCATCCCCTTAATCGCGAGATCGAACTATAGTATATTTATTCAGTTCAGATTGAGATTAATAATGAGAATAAGAATCGTTAGATTACCGATGAAAGACATAATACGATATCGAAACGAATTTCTTGTTGATACCTATAGATATGAATATTAAGAACCGTAACGAAATATCATTGTTATCGTCAGAGATAATTCAGAGTTTCAGTGCACCGTGTTATAGTATATCGATGAAAACAAACAAAATATTATTATTATTCGTAGTGAATTAATAAGGTGACACGAAGGAAAAAAAGAAGCCTCCCCTTCCCACGCACACGTATACACACACACATACACACTCGCGGATGCAATAAAAAAAATGAACGAATATAAGAAAGAAACATCTTTGCGAAAGTCTTTCTGCATTTTCGATACAAGAAGCGAACAAAAAATCTCGTAACAATAAGTCTCGACCTACGTACCGGTAGTATTATTATACAGTTGGGAATATTTATATATAATTATATAGCTGTTGATACCTTTTGCTCGCGAATCCTGTCGATTTTTTTTTTAATTCGTTTAACGTCGTAAGCAGATATTTTCTCGAATACGACCTACACACACATCTATCTTTATAGCACGTTATTCTCAGAGAGCTGAGGGAGATATATTGCTGTCTCGAGGCGATTATTTTTTGACTCGACTGTTTGGTATTTACGAATGTTTTTATGTGAATATTGTAAGAAATTACTTGAGGCGAAGGCGAAATGCTTTTCGGCACGATATTCGAATGTACGAGACTTATTATTATTATTATTGTATGTATTGTATTATTATTATGTATTAGTAAATTATTATTATTATTAATATTATTACAACAAATATTTAAAAAAGGAAGGGCTCGGAAGTTGGTAACAATGAATATGGTGCCGAAGAGAATTCAAATTTTGCGCCAAGTACATATGTGACATGTCTCCGGACCCATGCCCCGTTTTTTATTAATTCTCAAAACAATTTCTACGTGTTATCGCTACGTATAGTATAAATTTAAAAAAACATAAACCGTCATTATTGATTACGAGAGAAAGAAAGAATACTGGGGGAACGGTAAATTTATCATTGTCGAGTTACGGAAGGGTACTAATGACTTTGACTCGAGTGTATATAATATGATATATATTATTGTATCGATAAGTATATACATATATATTATTTAAAACGAGATGAAAGAGCAAATGAAAAAAAAAAGTATTCGCCAATCGCTATGATGTGACGTTGAACCGCCGTGAATAGCGGAAAAATTGTAGGAATGGATTTTATGGACCCGAGAATTATACTAATTATTATTATTACTATTATTATTATTATTAAATTACAAGAAAGAATTATGATTGAGGATGATGAAATATGTCAAAGAATAGCTTAAGTTAGGATCTTAAGTTACGGATTAAGCTAAAAGTTAAACTTTATCAAAGTAAATTGTTGCAACTGCCATGCTGTGTGCCATTATATATTAAAAAAAAGAGTCACGTAAAGGAAAAAAAAATAACGAGAGATGTAACGGAGAAAAGTTGAAAGAATCTTTCCATGAACGCGGATAATAATGTTTAAGCGAAAGGTAATCGTTAGTTTTCCGTCTATCAAAGGGAACTCGGTAAGCCGTTACGGAAATTATAGTCGAAAAAAAATCACAAACAAAAAAAAAATTGTAAACATTCCGTTCTCCGTCGAAGGACTATCGAAATAATCCAAAGTATATATCCAAAAGCCCTCCCCCTCTCCCGCCCTTGGATCTTGAATATTTCCGGTTGAGCGGGTCTCGATTTCTACGTGCGAGACAACGGCTTGCCGTCCGTAAATACTACTATTATAGAGGTACTATTTATCGAAAGAAAAAAAAAAAAAAATAGAACTACAAAAATCACCCTACCATTTGCTTGCGATCACTTCTGACGACATTTTTGAGATAGTCACTATAAAGATCGAAAAAAAATGCAGACTTAAAAAACAAAAAACAAAAAAACGCAGCATCTCAAATCTCCACCAAATCTCTCTCTCTATCTCCTACCTACTATAGTAGTTGTTCAAGTTTCACTCGTGAGAGTCGATCGTGTCGACGACACCGTGTTATTCAATCAACTGTCAGACATGAAAAAAAAATGAAAATAAAACAAAAACAAAAAGTCCACCGTTTGAATTTAAAAAAAAATGAATTTAAAAGAAACGAAACGAAATAATAATGAAAGATACAAAACAAGAAGACGCGTTGATCCATCGTACATAAGACATAGAAAATTTCAAGCACAATAACGACTAGTAGGGCCAGGCACAATAAAAATTCGGCCGACACGTTGTAGGCGCAGCGATCTGTTAGAGCGACAACTCATATTAAGTACCTATACATACATACTATTGCGATAATATAGCGAGAATATTAAATGAATAAACACATATTGTCTATTGTCTGTTGGAGTTATTTATTCTCCGAGAAAATTACCTCCCAGCGATAAATAATTCCCGAGTGAATATCTTTTTCGTTAAAAAAAAAGAATACGAAAACTGCTACCTGGATTGTTTTACTCCAACCTCAGTATTTCACATGAAAATCTGCGGCCGGAAGCTAAACGAATGTAATTTTTGGTATTTATTAATAATTCGCAAAATATTCTGGACCGCGTGAAGGGCACTGATGTTGTTACTAAAATAGAAGAATAACGAAGCAATGTTCGGAGATTAAAGATGAGTGACCGATCTAGAAAGCGCTCCAGTGTCCGGATTCTCAATGATTTTTATGAAGAAAAATGTAATTTCCACCATGGTTTTTAATTTATAAAAAAAAAAAAAACATTGCCGGAAGATCAACGTCGGTAAATTTGCATAACTTTGCAGATGCGCGTTACTCGAGTTTTGAGGATAGAAGACGAAAGTCTTCCAGAATCGAGGAGCATACGAAGATATTCGCATCCATGTGTCCCGACGAGATATTGGATCACTACGATGATTACGATACCCGTGTTTATTACACGACTTTGATGCTCGGTGACATTTCCGGTAACCCAATTTCTCCCCCTGTTTCTGAATAATTAATCATTCAAAGCATTTTACCGAAACCCCGCAGGTTTCACCGATCTAGCAGAAAAGTATACGAATTCCGGCAAAGGCGGTCCCTCGAAGCTAACGGAGACTCTTAACAGCTACATCGGAGCGATGGTCCAAGAGATTCTTTCGCATAAGGGTGACGTGTTAAAATTTTCCGGAGACGCTTTCATCGTCATGTGGAAAGTACAAGACGGAATGGTGATGCGGGACGTTGCCACAGAAGCTATGCAGACCGCTTGCGTTATACAGAAGCATTTCGGTACATATGAAACGGATGTTGGCGTTACTCTTCGAGGTCCGTTTTGACTCGTTTTAAAAAATATATATTATAAAACCGAAAAAAAGTAAAAAGAATCATTGACTCAACACAACGGCTGGGTGTCAATGACATATTTAATTATTTCAAATTTGTTTCTATTTCGTTTAAATTTCATACAAATTTGAAACAATAAGGTGAAATGCCGAAAACTGTTTTGTCGTGTGTAAAGCTCATACTAAGAAGAATTAGAAAATTATAAATAGAGAATTTTATAATTTTATAATTACATTCTTTTAACCTTATTTACACAGTAAAAAAAGTTTCTCATTTTTACAACAACTTATTGTCCACAAACGTCCCCAATTTTTTATTTGGTAATTTTTTAGTTTTACAAACAAAAGTACAAACTAAAATTGTCAATGACACGAGAAATAAAAGGACAGGTTCGGATATTCAAGTAAGTGACAAACGAGTTTGTCACTTATTTAACAAAATAATTTTTACGAAATTTCTCATTCTGATTTTACGAAATTATTTGTTAATGTATTATGATAAATAAAGTTGAATTCATAAAACTACGCCTTTCACCCAAGCGATTTGATCGAATCGATCAATTTTTTGTTTAGTTCATTCTATTGTTTGGTATCATTATCTTATTACATTGATCTCAGAGTTTGCTTACTTTTCATGTGATCGCTGCGACTATACATCAGCGCAGTTAAGCTGGCTATCGCTTCGGGAAAGATATATTTCACTTCAATCGGCGATCCTCAGCGGACATCGCACTACATCATCACTGGCACACCCGTGTGGGATGTTAAATTTGCCGAGGCACTCTGCCGGTAATAAGTCCACTGTAATTTTTGGTTTCTAGTGTGTACGCGAGATTTTTTTAGTTTATAAAAGAATACATTTTGTTTTTTTTCTATTTAGCGGAGGCGATATTCTCGTCGCCCCGAGCAGCTGGCAGTGGGCTAATCCGAACGAGTACGTCTTCGAAACATCGCCCGACGGTGGTCACACGTTGCTTATCTCTTCATCCACAATATGGGAGCAGGCCAAAGAATCACCCACGGATGAGATCGAAGGTGCTTAAATCACCATGATTGAATTTTTTTATTGCTGCAATTTTTTATTTATTTTTTAAATATATAGAATCGGAACAAGACAGTAGCGTCATACAACGGAGCATGAGCCTCTTCCCAAGTTATTCTATACATCAAGATCCTCTCGCACAATTCACAGACGGCAATTTCAATAACTTTCCGATAAAAGAAGTCGACTATAGCCGTAAGTTATTTATTTCCACAACAAATAAAGGATACGTCGACTGCTAAGAACCCTGGTGCGATGCAAGACCGTCTTTTCGACCGAAGCCACGATAGACGTGGGAGTACATTTTTTCGACCGATCAAAAACAGACATTTCGACCACGAAAACGACTAAGAACCCTTAATACGCACAGGATCTACAAGTACGAAATAGTCTCTTTTTTTACTGAGTAATATTTTTTATATTATATTTATTTTATTTATTGAGTGATCTTTTTTTATTTTATTTATTGACTGATGGTTTTTTTTATTTTCGACCGACGCACCAACGATGAACCGGTAGTTTTTCGGTGCTCGAACGTCGAAATGACCACGAAATGAACCATTTTGAGGACGTCGTAGCTTGGCCGTTTTGCTGTTCTCGACAGACAAAACGAACGCTCAATCAACAAGCCCGAATTCTTTGCAGCTTAGCTTAGTCCTCCTTCGGTCCTCCACCGACAAATCGACAACGGTATAAAAAACCACCGCGGAATCAACAACTCTAGATACGCTGAAGTTTAGACATTTTCCGATTCTCGTCTAACAAAACGACCGTGGTATCGACATCCCATTTCGTGTTCCGGTTTTCGTTTTTTTGAGCTATCCTTTGTCTGCAATTTGACGTTAAGGCCTGGTATAGCTGAAGATAACATTAGCTGGCGGTTATGTGTAACCCATCCGGATAACTTTCGGCGATAATACAAGAATTACTGCTTGGGTCGTTTAGATGTGTGCATTTCACAGACTGACGATGACATTTTTTCAACTCAATTCGAGACTGCATGTGTATACATATATATATTATTATTACTATTACACTTACGGAGGTAAGTGACTCATCGTTACGTATGTTGATGACAGTAAGCGCGAATGCTTATTTTTCGCTCGGAGTCGCTTTGGGTCGAAAATACAAAACGATCAGACTATTTCAGACTTGCAGGTCCCGTGAGTTTTGAACGCTCCTGGTTCTTTCCGTGGTCGAAATTTTTGCTTGTGAACGGTCGAAAAAGTGCATTCCCAGGACTATCGTTTCTTCGGTCGAAACGACGGATAAAAAAATTACGAACGTCGCGAAACCTGCTAGGGAAACAGAAGGGCGTATCTTGAACCGTTGGATCCGCCTTTCTGATTCTTAGCCATCGATATATAATTTCGTTTTCTGTTTTCAATGTTTTAAAATCCGTTCCGAACCTACGAAGTGCGACCGAAAGTAATAAAAGTAGCGAGGGAACACCTGAAGAACAATCTGAGAAGCTACATGTTGCGACCGGTAGTTCGCTCGGTCGAGCTCAACGAGCCGATCGAATATCTCACCGAGATGCGACAAGTAGTTATTGTCTTTATCAACGTCGTTACGAGCAATGTTGGCATGAAGAGGCTGATACTCGTTGTCGATGCGGCCTACAAGCTCGTTTGCGGGTATTACATTAACCTTATTAATTAATTAATGTTTCAATAATTTTATTAATTTACCAGGAGACGCCTCTTTACTTTCTTCATTAATAAAAATAAAACAATATAACATAAAAATAACTAATTAGAGTAAAATTGCTCGATTTTGTCTCTCCAAATCTTTCCCTCGAAGGATCGTCGGGGAAATGCAAGGATGCGTCAACAAGACGTCCCTATTCGACAAAGATCTCATGTTTCTTTGCATCTTCGGCCTGAGAGGTGACAAACATGAGCTGGAGTCGCAAATCGGGTTGCGTTGCGCCACAAAAGTTCGCGAGAGTCTTACATCGATGAGAAACATTGAATACGTAACTGTGGGCGTTACTACTGGGATTACTTATTGCGGCGTAGTGGGGCATATTTTGCGGAGAGAGTACACGGTTATCGGTGTTACGGTTAACAAAGCTGCGAGACTAATGTGCGCTTACAGTAACAAGGTATACACCCAGAAAAAAAGTTTATTTGACGGCAACCGTTTATTTGGTTTAAGTGAAATATTTATTTGATTTAAATAAATATTTATTTAAATTAAGTAAATAGTTACTTAAATCAAATAAATATTTTACTTACACCAAATAAACAGTGGCCGCCAAATAAATTATTTTTCTGGGTGTAGTGGCTGAAGCGAAGATAATTTCTTTTTTCTTAATCACTTACTAGTTTAACGAATTGTATGAAAAAAAAAAAATGCAGGTAATCTGCGATCGAGAAAGCTTCCTGCATTCTCGTCTCGAAGCGAGACACTTTATTCTACAAGAACCGAAACACCTGAAGGGAATAACGAACGTCGGGCCGGTGTACGAGTTCCTCGAGCAGGCACAGTGAGTCGAGCAAAGACAACACACAAAGACAGCATGATTTATGCGGATATCGAATCACGGTATGCAGAATTTGCGAGTGGAAAAATATATATAGAATATGACTTTCGAGATTTCAAGGGTCGGGAATCGTCTTGAGCAAATACCCTCTGCTGGGACGCGAGACCGAGGTCAAGAGCTTCAAGAGCCTTCTGAATAAAATGATACACGTTTGGAAGGAGAGGAGGGCGGGGAAAGTTGCCAGCACGACTAAAAACACACTGATAATCAGGTTTGCACTACTTGCGAAAAGAAATCACATTCACAAAACCCACAAAAAAATTGAATGTGTCGTAAGGTATTGTTATCGCTTTGATCGGGCGGTTATATTAAATAACTAAATTTTTCTCGATCAATTAAGCTACAGCGATAAGTCCACCTATTAAAAGAACACAGTCACCAATAGACATTATCAGTGAATTTGAAATAATTCAAAAATTATCTCCGAGAAAAAAATAAGAAAACGCGGATGTGAAAAAGTGGCAATTGGCGATTGTGGGTTTTTGTTGTTATTAAAAAAATGCCTTGATGTTTTAAGAGGCGAGCCGCGAATGGGCAAGAGTCGTCTTCTAGAAGAAATGGCGCAATTAATCCCGGCGGATATCAACCGCAATCACATAACTCTCGCCAACAGCGATTCACAAGTGACAAATATTATTATTGAAAATGAAAAAAAACTAGGTATCCAACAGTTGAATTTTTGGTAATACTTCGCGCAGGTGCCTTACACTTTGATCCACCTAATATTCGGTGTGCCCCTGGGCTTCGGGACAACGGCCTCGAGCCCGAAGGAACGAGAGGACAAGCTGATCTCTTATCTTGGAACAATACGTTACCCCCACTACCTGTGCGTATTGAATCAAGCTTTCAACGTAAACTTCAGTATGACTCCTCGTTACCGATCACTCAACGAGCACGAGAAACGCAAGCTCTTGAGAAAATTTATCGCAAGACTGGTTCACGGCTGTTTTCGGCGACTCTGTATCGTGATCGTCGACGACGCCGAGAATATTGATCCTGAGTCTTTTTCACTACTCGCTACGATCGTCAGACAAGACCGTGTCTTTTTCGTTATGAGCTTTGGCCAAAAAATTGTCGCCGATTGGAAAATCGATTCGACCGTAATCGAAAAGGCGCAGGTAGATCGATTGCTTGGTATCGGAGCTCGAAGTGAAGCAACGCTTTTTCTTCCCTCGAGTAATCGGTAGAATGGTGGTGCGCAGGTCATTGAACTCCTGGGCATCGACAAGTGGTATCACGCGGCTCTCGCTTGCCAGATATTGAACGTCATCGCTATTCCACCCGAACTCGAGCGGTACGTCCCTAAAACGGTATTAACAATCCAGAAAGACTTCAACTGCCACTATAAGTTCTTTTTTTTATATCTTTGATCTTCATAAAAAGATTGTGGAAGAAACATGACCAAATAATCGGTAATGCATCCAAAACGAATGTTTTTCATTAAATTTCAACAGGAATTTTATTAAGGCACTTTGGCAGGATTTGGTCCAAAAAACAGATCGTTTTTCAACTTTTTTGTTAACGCGGGTATTAGAAGGACAAAGTCGGGTTTTAACACTCCAGTTAGTACAAGGTGTTGAAAACATTTTTTTAAAGGAAAAATATCAATTAACAACGGAGTTATCAACAATTAACAAATTACAGTGTATCTCAAAATCTATTCGTCCGATTGAAATATGGACAGATCCTCGATTATAACATCATATATTTAGTGATCGGATGATTTAAAAAAATGCTCATTTATTTATGAATAACAAATTATTAAGGTCGTTTTTTCGGCGAAACGTTACGCTAGTACCTTATGCTAGTGCCTTAATAATTTTTTTGGTCACAATTTGGGATAGCATTTTTTAAATTAATTTTTCTAGAACGGCGCTTTTCACATATTTTGATAGGCAAAGTGACGAGTTGGGAGAATCTTTTTTTTATGAAAAAGAATAGTCGACGTTACAGGAAAACTCTCAAAACGTTGAAGTAAACTCTAAGACGGTTTCTTTGTTCAGAGTAATACAAGAGCGAAGCATTGGGAATCCAGGATGGATCGAGAGTTATCTGGTAAGCCTCGTGCAGACTGGAGGACTCGTTCTGAAAAGAATCTCAATGAATAATTTGCGCAACTTGGGATTGGTCATTCCACCTTCGGTAATGATTGAGAGGTGCGTTGTACATTTTTCCTGCTTGCGAGGGTCCTATAACGTGTTTCACCATTGAACCAACAGGTCGCAATTGAAAAATGGTGCCGGCACGCCGGACTACGACGGCGAAACCACTTCGGACAGGCTCGACCCGTGGAAGATGTACAAATCGAGTTATGGGGTCAGTATCTCAATTTCTTCAATTAATTAACCCGAAAACCACATTATTATTCTTTTTAACCACGTTAACGTCACACATGGGTCTGGCGGTCGGGAATCATTACATAATTGGACCGATTTTTTTTGTATTTTTCTCGCGCGGAATAACACGAGATGTCCTGTTTTTGGACGGTCCAACTACTTACGAGTTCCCGGTCTGAAAATGTCAAGATATGAATTTTCAAATTTTCCCTAACAAACATGCAATTCTCTAATTTACCTGACCCATCGAAAATTCTCTGACACGTCTAAAGGAAAGCTCATCGACCGTAGTCGAAGAAAATGAACGGGAACTGAGCGCCTCTGGCCCGCGACATTCAGCGATCTCAACCGATAACGACAAAATCGTGACCGTGTGCTCGATACCCCGAAATGTTGTTCTCGATGATGTTGACACGGAAATGACTATGGACGGTAATTTAGACCATGTCCCACGAAGCCCGAGCTTCGGTTCACATATAATTTATTTTTTCAATTTCAGTGATGATTTTAAAATTGTTCGATTCACTGAAACCGATGGATCAGTATCTATTAAAATGTGCCGCTGTCCTCGGCGAAACGGTGGATAGAAAAATGTTGGAGAAGTTGATGGAACGAACTAATCTTCGAGACATAGCGTCCTGTTCGTTTGTCTTCCTTGACACGCAGTTGCTTAATTGCTCATAATTGGTTACAAAATATATATATTAATAATGCGTGAAATTTTGAAGCCGTAGCGGAGCTCTTCGAGAGTAGAATCTTGGGCTGCGCTGCCGGTAATTTTGTCAGGAGTCCCGGTCCGATAATGTTCCACCGGTATGCGAAAAAGCCCAACACCGATGCGGAAGTTCGCTGTGGCTGCGCGGGCCTTTCAGTTCACGGTTGTCATTCCTACGAGCACATATTAATCGAATCGAGTTTAAATGCAAAAAAAAATAACGCTAACGAATTTCAGCGTCTCTTTTGGATCTACCCAAGTACGCGTCGTGCGGTCTAATGCGCTTCAAGATTTCCATGTTTCGAGACACTACTTACAGGTCAGATGGAACATAAAAAGAATCTCGAAGTCACAAGAAATACGATAAACTTTGAGTTCGTAATTTCGCAGACTACTGACGGACAATCAAAAGGTCGATTTTCACACAAAAGCGCTTAAGTACCTGCGACAAAGTACGAGACGATGCGAGGCGTGCGGCGGTGGACAGTTCGCGAAACTACTCGGGCAAGTGTATCACAAAAAGTCGAAGGAGCACAAAAAGAAGCTTGACAATTTGAATTACATAATGGATATATCGGACTACGGGGACGTTGTTGCGACAAGTGACGAGAGGGATGAAGAAAGTTCGTTGAACTTTGTTGCTAACCGCTGCATCGATTTATCCGTCGCAATTAAATGAGATGATATTTCCATCTTTTGCTTGTTTTTCCTTTCAGAATCAGTAACGACGTCGTCATCCTCAGACACGAATAAACGATCGTGCATAAACCTTTGCCGACCACTTGAAAAAAATCCGACCAGAACCTTTTCCAACTTGGACTTCAGCAACTGCCAATGCAATCTCATACTCAACACTGTGTACAGCCAAATGCTTGATCATTGCCGTGGAATTGAACGCAAAGACAAAACCCTAACGGCGATACTGGAGTTCGTCGAAGTTTTACTGGCTGCATCGAACGTTCCTCAAGCAAGAAAGCTTCTCGACGAAGCCGAAGAGATTCTCGCGGAGGTAGAACAATATTGGTTCAATTAAACCGTCAACAGCCAACAAAAAAGAAATAATCATACCCCACTGCCCGGACACTTTTCTGAATACCCAAATAAAACTTCCTAATGGGGGAGCAAAATTTACGTACTTCGTTCGAACATCTTTCTTAACCCCTTCACTGTCAGAGAAACGTATTTCCCTATACGTTGGGGTCCCTATAGACGCTCCTGACAGCGAAGGGGTTAAGGATGCACATTACCGTACATGAACTTCTCTTTTCAGGATTAAAAAAATGGATTATTAAGGTAGTACTAGCACAATGACTGACGCCGCCTAAGTTCGAGAGGAAAAAGACAAAGATTACAAACACTTCTCGATGAGAAAAAAATCTGAAAAAATTCTAGCATATAAAAGGTGCTGAAAAGATTATTTGTGCTTAATAATAATTTCAGAATGTTCATAACAAATTACTGAAAAAAAAAATTTTGCAACAAATTACCCGGGAACCAAATTTTTTTTTTATTACGAAAATGATTTGTTAATTTTTCTGAATACGTATGAATTTTTTCAGAATTTTATCTAATACTTGAAAATTACGATTTTAAACAAATTTTAACATAAAGGAAACGAATAACATTTTGGGATCATTATTATGGACAAACAATCTTATCAGCATCTTCCATATGCTTGATTTTTTTCAGATTTTTATCCGATCGAGAAGTATTTGTAATTCTTTTTTATTCCTCTCAAACTTAGGCGGCGTCAGTCATTGCGCTAGTACTACCTTAAAGACATATTTGTAAACTGCTGTTTTCGCCAACGTTGCAAATATACGCGCCCTGGCGATGTGATAATAATTCACGATTTACGAAATTCCAATAGATATTCGGGCCTGGCAGAGAGGACGAGCTCATAACGTTGCCCTATCTGACGGGAAAGATAAAAACTCTTCAGGGAAGATGCAACCTCGAGAGCGGTTTAATAGTCGAAGCCGAGAGTTCTCTCATGCATGCGATCGACAGTCTCGGCTACAGTTTCCCTCGTACACGGATAATGGCGCGATGCAGATCGAGAATTCTGTTCGAGGAGCAAAAGCTCATGCTGACTTGCCTAAGAGATTGGAAGGTCGGCGTCGCGGACGGCGACGCTGCAGACTACAATGACCAGCTCGCCAAGTGTCTGGCCCAGATGTTTATCGTTTTTCGAGTAAATATCGATTTTTTTTTTTTTTTTTTAAATCAACGACGCTCGAAAGATTCTCTAGTAATGCATGGTACCGGATTGGTGATTTAGACGAGAGGGATGCAGGAACACGCTCGTCTGGCCGCAGTCTGGGGTCTGAACGCTGCTCTTGCTTCCAGCAACGATTTCTTCGCGCTCTGCACGGCTTACGCCAATATGATTACTACAGCGCACAACTATCAGCATCGGTGAATCGACTGCAAAAAATTCAACACTGTTATCACCGACGGGAAACGAGGATACATCGATCTTAAGTAACTTTTCTTCAACTTTATACAGAAGCGTCATACCCTTTTTGGAGAACGACGGTGTAAACCTCTGCAGCCGAAGAAAAGACGCCCCGGAGATGCAAGAGTTACAAGCCATAGCCGAACTTTACTCCAGTATTTTCTTCTCCCGTTGGCTCAGAGGCAGAACAGCCGAAGCATCGAGTCTCGGCTTCGTTGCTATGCGAATAGCTCGAACCGTTCGATCGGTTGGTCTGCGATTAACCATATTGCCGAGGTTGATACACCTGTTGATGATCGAGTGTCGGCACGACGAGGTCGTCATGCTGCTTCGAGAATTGGGTATACCTGGCACTGCACTTCATACATTTGTTTAGCCTTTTACGATGTCGAGAACGAATGATTCGATGAATCGTGAAACGTTTACTCGAAAGCATATCAGCGGAAAAGATCATACAGAATTGCGGAGTTCATTATTAATACAGTAATAGTATTAATAGTGAACGACCGCATAAGTTGCATATAGGCAATAACGCACTACGTGCCTTATTACCTGATCACTCTCTCTTCCCGTACGGTGCTGTTCATGAATGAAATTCCTGCAATAAGCTACAACCGTCTAAAATTCCAACCAGGTGCAAGTTTTCATAAAAATTATAAATATGTATGACAAATTATTACTTTCTACGGCACATGTCGGACATGAATGGAGTATTTTTTGGTAACTTTCCAAAAAAGTAACAACTTTCTGTAACTATGACAGACTGGTATCGAAAATGGAAACAAGTAAAGCATGATCACTTGTAATTTTTTTGTAGAAAATGCTAATTTCTACAAATCACGTAGAATTTCACGTAGGTTTCGTAAAAACCTCAACTTTCTACGGAAAACTATAGCTTATCGGGATCGACAGGATGATTATAAACTATAATCTTTTATGAAAATTGACGAGTATCTAAAACCATGCCCTAAGTTTCGTACTTTTTTGTGGATCTGCAGATCCGCAGAATTGTATATATTGTAACGAATATCGTAGCTGACTATTCGTTAAGACACATGGTATTAGTTAGGTTTGACATTAGACGAACGAACGGACGATCGATGTGAGATCGATCGTCATGTTAGACTGTCTGGACTGAGACGTCTAACCGAACAGACGTGTGACTGTTTATAAAATGTAGTTTGTCCACATCCTGTCAATCCCCATAAGCTATAGTTTTCTCTAGAAAGTTGTAGTTTCGCTACAAAAAACTACAATTAATTACAGAAATCTACTACATACCCGGAAGAATAAAATGCTGACGAGTACAACCATCTACAAAGACATGCGCGATTTTGAACGTATTTTGTAGGTAGTTGTCAATTTTCGTAAACAATTGTAATATTGCCACATTCTTTCGATCCCATCAAGCAAATAGTTTTCTGTTAATTATAGTTGATATTGGAAATAACTGCAAACGATTACGAAATTCTAGGAGTTAACGCGATTAGCACGTTGCTGTCAAACTACAACTTATTACGGTACTGTACAACTATCTACAAATGTTCCTATTCTCGCACTTTCTCATAGATAGTGTAGTTTCCGTGCAGCTTAGCATTGTAAGTTGTAATTTCGACGACGCTTTTGCGTAGTAAGTTGTAGTTTCGGCGTAATTTTTCCGACAACTTCGACGTAAACAGTTGTAGATACAGCGTAGTTTTGGCGTAATAAGTTATAGAAAAATTGGCTAAATGCAACTTACGCCGTTGTCTTCTGTACGGTTTTTTTTTTTTTTTTTGTAAAGACTTGTAAAAGCTTTGTAAAAGTTTCCAGACTTGTAGCTGTTAGCGGCGGTAATCATGCTTCGAGAATTGGCTTTACATGATGGTACTGAAGCCCATCAATATTTTTTTTGCTAATGCCGATAGTAGTCTTAATTTTTTTTCTCAGAGTTTACATCCCACAACGATATGGACAAATCGGGGCGCACCTGGTTCTACGCTCTGTGCGTAGATTTTCAATTGGAGGCCGGAGCTACGGTGGTCTCTTTCGAGAAATGCGAACAGTATTATCAGGAGGAGGGAGATACGATGATTAATCTAAGAGATCCGGAGGCCGAGAGGCGTTATTTCACATCCATGTGGCTATGGTAAATAAAATAAGTACCCATTTAACTATCTAAATAGTGTGATTGGTGCTTATTTTATGGATCGTCGTTGTTTTTTATTTAGGTGCGTGCGAATGGAAGAATGGGAAGCTGCTACGGTTTGGAGAAGCAAAAAGATCACCCTGTCGAATGTAACGGAAGAATACACGGTAGCGGCTTCGATCACCGCCCTGACGAAACTTGAGGGTCTCATAATTTACTACGGTAAAACGACGCCTCAATTTCACCGAATGATAAGTTTCGATTAACACGGTATAAAATCCATTCAACGAGTCAACGAATTTCAATAGTCCACAAGCTGAACAACCGAAACGCGAAGGCCGTCGAGACGGCTCTCATAGATATCCGGAAGCAATTTAAGGTCACCGAAAAATTGCTAACAGTCGTCAAGGTCATCCTACCTAGGTGGTTCAATGAACTTCGGCCGAACATACCGTAGATACGAGACATAATTTTAATTATGGTCACTTCCGGTCGCAGATACATTCTCATGAAAGCCTATTACCACATGGTGTGTTTCCGCTCGAAAACTGGATTGAAGCTGTTGCAGCGATCGAAAAAAATCGCCGTGAAAACGGAAAACAAGATGATTTACAATTGGGCGAGTCATTGCGAAAAGGTATTGAAAAAATGGCCTCTACTTTCACGATGAAAATATCGCGAAAAAATGGAATTTGAATGAGATAATGATACGATACATGAAAAAAAAGGCTTGGACCAGCTCGTTGAGCGCAATTCAAAGGGATTTCTGGAAGGAGACCTGCAACAGAATGTCGCGGATAAGTTGGCACGACGTCGACGCAAGAGGTCACCAAATAGTGCCCTACACACTGCCTCTGCCCTTCTGTCCCCACAATCTGTAAACATCTGGCGCATCAAAGTTCTATGAATTTCAATTTTATTTGATTACGTCTCATGTACAATACGTAATCCTATGTACAATACATATTTATATTAAGTAGTTAAAGAAACATGAAACTTATTTTACCAGCGACGTTTTTTACTCTGTGTAGCATCAGTCAATATCCATGTGTTCCTTTCATCTTTAACCATAGCTTGCTGCTTGTGTCTTCCAAACGATTTACACATAACGTATCGTCTGCCGCGTCGAAACACAAAGTAACAGTCCTTGCATCGGAGGTGTAATATGCCCTTGGTTTTCATGCCACAGACAGCGCTCACTAAAGGGATCTGCGAGGCTTCCAGGAAAGTCGGCCCAATCGCCGTGTGATTGTCGCACACAGAATGAAACTTTTGACCCGCAGCACTTTGCGCTACTCCCAGAGGGCGTATCGCGGGCAACAGACTCTGCACGATGCTCCGCTGTGCAGTCCTCAACAAGAACGAAAGACTCATTTTACCTAAAAAGTAATACTCACTAATATTATTAGATCAAACGTGCTTGGACGACGAACGTTTATATTGTTTGGATCCGGCGAATTTAACCTCACAAACCTTTTACGATGCCGAGAATTAATAATTCGATGAATGACGAAACGTTTACACGTAGGCGTATCGGCCAAGAAAGGTTGTGCAGAATTGCGGCCTTCACTGTCGATGCTCAGTTTTATTTTTAAAGAGATGATATTTTTCGGTATAAAATTTGTGATATCAAAAGCTGCATCAACCTGTAGTCCATGCAGCCATCTTCTTTGTAGAGGACGCGCGGATGGTTCTAACGGCTTATCTCTAATTCGCTACAACGCGATAATGAATCGCGACTTAAGGTTATATGTGAAATACCGCCGCCGGTAACAAAAACTGTACTGGGGCCTTATTACAAGATATCATTCGGCGATGATACGGTTGAGGCGATGATACGTTTCACTTTTTTATGAACGAACTTCCAACTAATTGCCGTTGGCGCTTATATCACTGTATCACCGTATCATCGCCGAATGATATCTTGTAATAAGGCCCCTGAATGCCGTTTTGAAACCGCGTCCGCCGAGGTAAAAGAAAATTGTCTTTCCCCGCGTCTGCCAACACTTCAGGGAAAGACAATTTGCTTTTTCGTTGGCGGACTGTGGTCTCACAACGGCATGCAGTACAGTTTTTGTTACTGGCGGCGGTATTTACATTACCTTAACTAGATATATGCAATGACCGTCATTTATAGTTGACGTCAATAGACACAAAAATGACCGTCATTTTGGTATTTCTCGAATCTGTCGTGAGCAAAGACGGTATAATGACCGCGATTTTTTTTTGTCACAGTTTGTCAGATTTCTAAACAGAAAAAATTGAATTTGAATAGTCACAATTTCATTAAAGTCAACGTAATTTTTATATTGTTCCATTGTTTTGTACCCCTTCCAAGTGGTGTTTCCGAAACGTGAACTGAGCCGAGTGGCGGCAATGTGTTTATACTTTATACCGATCTACAGTTTATGAGTCGAATTATTGCGTCGGCTTGTCCGGAATTCATTTTTTTACGTACTGCATTCCGTTTTTCTGCTCGTACGAAAAAACCCGGCCTTCCACTCAAACTCACGAAGCATTACTTACGGTTTGTCGCTCGGATAAAGATCCAGCTTTAACTCCAAGTTTCGCCGCTGGCCTGTAATGACAGGCGGTTTTCATTCTATCCAAGCTTTTTCGAGGGGACAATAGGGTTAGTTTGTTACTGTTGATTGTCCGCGATCCGTTGTTCACCGAAAATATCAAAAAGATGGAATGCCTAATCGGTATACAGTTCAAGGATTTCGTGCTCGTTGCGGCCGATATGACGAACGCACAGTCGATAATGGTGATGAAAACAGGTGAGTTAATACACGTTACTCGTTAACCCACCGATCCTACCCGTCATCTTCGCAAACTCATGCTGGATGGTCGTTTACGAAAACACAAAGTACAAATTGTTTTCAATTTTTGCAGACGAACAGAAGATACACAAAATATCCGACAAACTTGTAATGGCCGTGTCCGGTGAATCCGGCGATACAACTCAGTTCTCCGAGTACATTGCCAAAAACATACAACTGTACAAAATGCGAAACGGCTATGAACTCTCACCCAAGGCAGCGGCCAGTTTCACCAGAAGGAATCTGGCCGATTATCTGCGCACGAGGACCCCATACTTTGTCAATATTTTGATGGCCGGTCACGACGAAGAGACCGGACCTCAACTATTCTTCATCGATTACATGGCGTCGTGCGTCAAAGTGCCCTACGCCGCTCACGGCTATGGTGGCTTCTTCTCGCTCACTATCATGGACAGATATCACAATCCCAGTAAGAATTTCCTGACTCTGTGCTGCCTTTGCCAATTCTTTAAAAAAATTAGTGTTTAGAAAAAAAATTAAAAATATTAAATGTTTGGCTTCATGCATGCTGTGATTGGCTATTGTGACGTGCTACAGCTGAGACCTAATCATAAAGACCGTTAGCCGTGATGTTAAAAAAACAATAGTCTATTATCAATGTCAGGCTGGCCTCTAGGTCAGAATTGAAATTGGACTCATATTAAGCAAGAGCATCCCTTAGTCATGATTTTAAAAATCAATCTTGTAAGAGCATGAAGGAATGATTTTGTAACATTACCGAGAATCTTCCCTGTTAATTTGTTTCTCATAGACAATGGCTGTTACGTGGTTTCCTATTCGCGTAAATCCATTGGCAAACAACTGTTTGAAAATATTGTAAATATCTACCTTTCTGAAAATGGGGCTTTAAACAAAAAAAAAATTCTAACGCATGCACGTAAAATCCCGTTTTCGCATGCGTATAAATACAATATGGTATTTTTTCCCATACTAGTGCGGAAAAGTCCCTTTCTATGCACACTTCACAGGAACGGAAAGCGTGATTTTCGTGAATTTGTTAGGAAAAATTATGTGAATGACATGGGTGTAGAAAAGGGAGTTCTGACTCGTGAGAATGCCGCATTTTCACACTCGTGACATAAAATGACATAAAAACTCCCTTTCTACGCCCTTGCCATACAAATAACGATTCGCGTACCCGATGTATCCGATTGTGTACTCGATGTATCCGATCGCGCACGCGATGTATCCGATAGTTTTCTTTTATACCGCTAATAGCGAATCATTCACAGATTTTATCGTTAGCTCAGTATTTAATGTGAAACTGGCCCCAGAAGGGACAAGAATATTATTTTCCGACGCATTTATAAGTTACACAATATTCTGAAGCGCGCTGATGCTGTTAGTGTACGTTAAAAATTGTATACCAATGTTACCGAATTGTTTCAGACATGAGCGAAGCAGAAGCCTACGAACTGATGAAGAAGTGCGTTCGCGAGATTCACAAGCGTCTCATCGTGAATCTTCCGAACTTCAAAGTTCAGAAAGTATCGAAAGACGGTATCGTCGAACTGGCGCCTATAACAGCGAAAAATTTGGCTGTGGAGGATGTTGCGAATGCATAAATTTAGTGGTGGAAAAACTCTTGCTTGCGCTTGTGTAAGTTTGAAGTATATAATAAGGCATAAATTTTGAATAAACGTTTCAATTGTAAGACGCGCGAAGTCAATAATTTCTTCTCGTTGGACGAGGCGATGATAACGATGCTCAACTTTATCACTTTTTTCAGAGGAACTTTCACAGATATTGCGCATACGAAAAGTACGAAATATCGTCTGTGTGGATTAGACTAGCGAGACGACTTTGTTACTCTCAAAAATTCTTTATTCATCAATGCAAACGGAGAAGACAATTCAATATTTTCGTAGTCACTGGTTTTCACACTATTCGAATATAACTCGTAGCGATGAAAAAACAATTTCAATGAAAAACTGATCCTTAACGGATGAAATAGCTTATCTATAGAGACAAATTGATTTGCTTTTGTGCGTTCAAATCAATCATTCGCTAGTAAGGGTTTTTTAATGTATTTAGCGCCCTCGCTCCTGGCTTTTAAAACCGTACTTTATCCTCATATTTACGTCGAGTCACTCCAAACTTGTAGTCCGGAGACCAGCATAGATTATGATATTTCCAAGAATCGTTCATTCGTCATAATTTCTTATATTCGTACAAGTTTGTTTGTTTGGTGGTTTTGTTCTTGATTTTTTTTATGGAAGCAAGTATTGTCTGATGTGGGAAAATATCGGAGCGAAGGAGTTAATAAGTTGTATAAAGTGTTCAATATTACGAAACAAATACGAGCTCAAAAAAAAACGTTTTTCCGCATACTCATAAGTTCTATGAGCAATTGGTCAATCCTCGTCAAAAGCTGGAATGACTTTGTATTTAAATAAGTCTCATTTTGAAGATTATAACGTAGATTCTTCTAAAAACGCAACGCGTCCTTTCCGAGCGCCGAGCCTGTCGTCTGTTCATAAATTACAAATCGTGGTTTATGGTAACGCGCGAAAAAAATCCTAAAATACCAAGTAACTCGGAGGGGAACACGATACTGAATGCCTATTATCTACATTACAATAAAGAAGTACCCGGACTTTTATGAAATAGGTATACAACATTGATTGAAGGTCGGTGCTTTCTCTGTCTTGGCTATTGTTGCGTTATCATTAACTTATTCGATAACGTAGGGTATCGAATTGTTGGCACTCGCGGATAGCCCGAATACCGCGTTGTTTGAGTGTCATCGCGAGACTACTATTACCTTTCTGATCTCACGACATAATATTTTCGCTCATTTGCTTTTCTTCTTTGCATCCTCGGGTTTCGATAGGTAATCTTCGTATCTGGAAATCGAAAATTGTACATAAAAAAAAGAAACAATATCAAAGCTCTGGAGAATCCGTAAGAAAATTAATATAAGAAAACAAACTCACGAGAAAAGCCTCTTAATATCTCCCTTGACGAGAGCAACTAACAGTGGCGTTCCCAGACACGCCGGTACTAAGTAGAGAAGAGCCGGTTGTGCGTGTTCGAACAAATGGACGATAAACATCGTCGCGAGGAGACCCACGAAGTACGCGAAGAAAGTCGAGTAGAAGTACGTATTTGACTTTCTTCCAAGGCTGTGATCGAACCTCAGTAAGAGAGCGATAAAAATACCCGGCACTACGATGTCACCGAGACCCAACATTGCGTAATTGTGCGCTGAAAAACCCTTCTCCAACAAATCCTGCGGGAAAACGAGCTTGATTGGAGCCTCGAACGATCGGGCTACTGTGACCATAACGTTTGTTCCGAAAACCCAGAATATATCGTACACGAAGAGGCCGCAGAGCAATATACATCCCGTAACGATGTTGTTAAGATTTAACAGCTCTACGGCGTTTATCGCAAAAGCGATGCCAAAGAGATTATTGGCGATCCAATGCTGCAATTAAATATCAGGTTATCAATTTTAAGTTTTTCAATTCACGATAAAAATAACAAATGACGATCGACCCACTTTTTCCATAAGATACCAAACACCGACGAGGGTGCAGCATCCGAAGCAGACAATGTCATGCAAGTTAAATTTGTAATTGACGATGTCCTCGGCTTTGTCGTCGTCTCCCTCCGTGAAACGTAGGTGATATTTTGTCTTTGGAATGGCAGCTGGTACCAAAGAGGAAAGAATAGGACTAAAAAAACGAGAAATAAATATAGATATAAAATTATCATTTGCTATATCTTGTGTGCGATGATTGATTTTTAAAAAAATCATTAAAAATATAGATAAGATTGATTTGTAAAAAATTGATAATCTTTGATACCTGGTTAGATGACAAAGTGCTACAACTCCGAGCCAGAAGAAGTAGCCTGTCAGTAATAAGTTCACATACTCTTTGGAGAATACCTGCGAAAAAAAAAAATATATATATGTCATACAGAACTTTTAAAGATTGAAACAAAAAAATGGCACATCGTTTAGAGCGATTGGTGAACTTACCTGAAAGAATATGTACAGACCGAAGAGCGCTGCGCTGGAAATAATAGGGAACATGGCAGCCTCTTTGTGCGACATTGTCTCCGGCTTTTCGCCGCTCGCCTCGAAGTATTTCTGCGACAGAAATTATACAGATGATATACGAGCGATAGAAGAGTAAAAATCAATTGTCTAGCTGACAAAAAGGCAAAAAAAAATGTTTAATTTCAAGAGTAAGCAGAGTGTAACAAAAGTTTACACGCAACAATTAAAACTCCGATCTGACAACGAGTTGTTTGAAAAATAAATAAAAAGAATGATAAAGTCATGACGAAGAATCAGTCAACCAGGACATAGTACATAGATGCACGAACTGAAAGACCATACGTGGTAGCGACGAACGTCAAAATACATGTCTAACCTGCTGTTCCTTATGGTGCTTAACTGATCGGTAACTGCCTAAGAAAATCGGCACAACAGCCATTACGATGAGACTGGCATAAGCGACTGCCATTCCTTCGGGGGTCGCCGGAATTTTCTGCATCGTTGAATTAACATTTTCCGTCAAATTCTCGGCGGCTTGTACAACGATATCTTCCGCCGGACCTTCCATCTTGAAATAATCCACGAGACTGTGCGGGTGCTTTTTAGTTCCCGAAGAACGGCGTCGTGGCTGCTCGTAGCTTTGCCAGCTCACCGGCAACGTGAACAGCATGCGAGTGGGAGAGATAGTTACCGTTCTTCAGTTCATCCTCAAGCTGACGAGATGCTTTAACACCATATGAAACCCCTCACGCTTTCACGCTTTAAGACCATATGAAACACCTTCCTCCCCGCCAGTCCCGTGCTCAGTCGATATCAAAAACTGTAATCACCTTTTTTCACAGGTTCTCGCATGAACGGTCCAAAGAAAAGTCTTATCGGAAGCGGTTACGATTTCGTTTTCGATGAGACTTTTCGTTTGACCGTACATGCCAGAGTCCGTGAGAAAAGTAGATTACAGTTCTTATTACCGACCGCGGTATTGCACATGCTCTTAAAACAATATGAAATAACTCCCTCCCGGGTCATGAGAGATGAGAATTTTCTTTTCACCGCACATGCCTAAAGTCATGAGAGCAGTTGAATACAGTTTTTATTACCGACCGCGGTATTGCACATGCTCTTAGGACTCATTAACAAGCTTATCAACAAGATCGATATTTTTATTTGATTTTCGCCTGATTTCATGTTTTTTAATCGACTAGACTGAGACCAACTGTGTCGCGATTATTAATGTAACAAGTTCCTACTTCGGCTAACAGATAGTTAATTAGTTTCGACTAATTAATACCCGTTCATTACGATTTTTTTATACCCTATATATTCTTTAAGGTCTTAGCTTCTGTGTGCCATCTACCCAGTACCCTCATACCAATTTTTGTCGACCTTCAATCACTTGTAAAGCGCGGGGCGCAGTCGCTGCTGCCCCCATAATGTATCGCATTTGCACGAGGGCACAGGGAAACTCTGGAAAACCTGCACCGATACAGCCGGTCATTCCAACTGAGTCTTGATGTTTGTATTCGATACTTCGGGTACGAACACCAATCCTCAGAATTCGACCTCCCGTTCAACGGTTCCAATGCGCCAGTTAGTGCACGGCTAGGCGGTCACCCATCCAAGTACTGACCGCGAACGATTCAGCTTGACACTAGGGACCACCGAGGCCGCGCACCAACCGCGCATCCACCGCTGTCGGTCGTTCATTACGAACGTTCGCCTGGAAGACGCCGCCATCTGGTGAGCGCGTTTCTGCCTCACCAATAGTGGACTTTACAGCCTCAAATAACAAAAATCGAGAGAAGAGACTCGTAAATAAAAACTCTATAAGCGGTCTAACCATCCGAAAATTCTCTACGTACGTATTGGCCGGCGCGGGTTTGTCCCTGTGGTCAGGCAGTATTCGCCGTTGCGGATGCTGCCAAATTGATAGACGAACAAGAAGAATACCTCTTTTGATCTATCTAGAACCGATAAGACAGAGCTCTGTTCCGCATATATAGCGGCCTGATGGGACTGTGACTCTCACAGCCATCTGTTTTGCACCATTTATATCTTAAAAAAGCAACGATAACAGCGATCGCGATAAAACATTTTTTCCTTCGGTTGGTCGAACAGTCACCAATCCATCTCCCCTCTCAAAATCCTTTTCGATGGAACGGTAAAATCTACAGCGACGTAATATCATTCCGCTCGTCGGAGTAGTAGTCAGCCATACGGTAATAATCTCCGTAATTCTGGCTGCAGCAGGTAAATCTGTGTGCAGAACGGTTTTCTAGAGCAGTGCGTCAGTGCGACTATTGCGTAGTGAAGCACTCGCTTTCCGTAAGACTATGAGTCGAACAATTGTCGGGTCAAGACGTCCCGAGAGTCGATAACTCCATAGAACTTATCGTGCATATCCGTGTGTGTGCCTATATGTTGTTGACAAAGCAACGTCCAATTAAAGAAAAAACTTTTCTATCACATTGTGCATACAAACGAGTGATATAACAATTGGTGAAAAGTGTCATCGAGTTTTCTGGCACATCGCAACTTCCGCGTATTCGTAGAGCTGCGGTAAGTTTGTCGTCTATTTATAGTTGTATTCCATGATAGAAACGTGCGAATTCGCTGCATCTGCGCGTTTTAACCGGCCGTGCATAATCGTCGCGGTGTGCGTTTCAACGGTTTTTTTCTTCACACACACACACACACACGCATATGCAGAGGCGAGCGTCAGCTAAGAGACAGATGTAGGTTTATCGTAGACTATATATACAGTGTGACGAAGATAAGAGAGTATAACTGGATTGCGTTGAGCTTGGCTCGAGAGACGGTTACGGAAAAATTAGCATATGCGAGGACGCCCGTGTGAAATAAAAATCTCGAGTGGCGAACCGATGAAGTCACGTTAATCCGTTGCGTAAATACCGAGAGAAAACTTTTATTTCTTTTTTGTGTCTTTTCGGCTCTCAGCGTGTGGTGGCGAGCGGCGTCGAATTACAAAAAACTCACACGGGTCCCCAGTCAATTTTTTAAAGCTGCACGTTGCGCGGCGGTACATTGGCAGCGGGTTGAAGACGGTCTATGGAAAGAAGTCACGTTTGGGGAGGAGACTTATTTTTAGATGTTCTTGAATACGCTCCTCTCGTACGCGTTCGCGATTCAGTGCACGCCGAGAGAGTGTGATGATATTAATAAGGGGGAAAAGACGCGAACGACTAGACATCCTGCCCTTGAATGAAATATATTATTTACGCATTGGAAGATACTCTAGGGACTAAAACTGTTGAATATAACACTTTGAGTCTGGAGACTGATGATTAAACCGGTATTACCGCTTTTATCATAGAACATGGAAGGTGAGCAACAGCATCATTACGAGCTCAGAAGTAGAAGCAGATCGAGATCTCATACTCCCATGGTTTTGAATCAATCTCTTAACGATGGCGAATCTGCGGAGCATCATTATGATCTGAGAAGCAGGAGTCGAGAGAGGTCGCACACACCTGGGGAAGTCACCAGCAGCAGGCGATCCGGCACAAGATCACTGTAAGTTTATACATATATATAAATATATTTTGTTTTAGCCTTATATTATTATGTTTTTTTTAAATTTCATTCTGTTGTTTTATCCCATGCTTTTTTAGTCTACTATAATATTTTGTTTATTTTTTTTTATTTTTTTTTCATTTACTTGGACCAGTCCCTTTCGCATGTTTTATACATCCTTGCAGTTTAAAATGATTCATGGATTTTATTAATTTTTTACATATTTTACAAGTATCCTGTAATTTTAATACCATTAAAAAAAAATTCATAGACCCGGCAGCACAGGAAAGCAAAGGGACAAAAGCATGGAGATAATAGTAGAGCAAAAAGAAGAGCCTAAAGTTGAAACAGTTGCCAACGATCAGACCCGACGTTCGGAAAGCACAACGTCGAGTGCTTCTAGAAAAGTGGAACGGCGCTCGGAGCGTCAGAGAGTAAAGAGACAAATATTCTCAAATGGTCAGTCGGAGACGAAGGAAGATTCGTCGGATGGTAAGGTAGAGGAGAAGCGCAAGAGCGTTACACCGAAGAGAGTGATAACCAGCGATTATTCGTCGGAGGAAGGGGAAAAGGAGGACCCACCAAGCAGGCCAGGCTCTGCATATGAAATATACAAACAAGCCGGTGATTGGTGGAAGTGAGTACAGAGATACCATTATTGATAGTCTTGCTAGCACGGAAAATGTACACGATTCACGTATACATATATATATTGCAGTTTGTTTGCAAACAAGAGCGCGAGCGTCTCTGCTCCGACCTCTACGCCATATTCGAGGCAACGAATTGTTAGCCGTTAACAGTTCGCGTCGCGTAACACACGTGCCCCGTGAAAGAGTGGAATTTTTTCTTGGATATCAATTTTCGCGATCTTAATTAAATTACTCGAATAAATGATTCCAGTGTATTTCCGAAGACCGACTACACGTATTCGCAGAAGTCACAATTCCGTTACGAGATTGCGCCGGGCGTGCTGGCGATGCCGAATATGTCGCGGCCATCGATACATTCGGATGGCAACAGCACGACTGGAAGCGTCAACTCGTTGAGCCAACAGAACCTGAGCCAGTGTTCGCGCGGCACACGGGAGAGTGACTCCGTGGACGGAGAGGCTAGAGAAACCATTGAACAAAATCGAATGGTGAGCATCGGTTATTAACAACGAAAAATGTACGATTTCACACTTTTAAGTTCGAATTTATAATGTTACCTCTTTGTTTTCTCCGTAGAACGAGGTGAACGCTTGTCGACTGTCATCACGACTCTCCAAGGAGGAATCGGCAAGACGTACAGTTTACACAACTCACACTGCACAGTACAAAAGTCATCAAGAGATAATATATGGGGACGTCGCGAGACGAGTTCGGTACGCTGACAAAGTCTTTCGCTGCTATGTCAGACCGAGCGGATTTTCATTTCGATATTTTGGTTTTCCCGTTCCACAGTTATGGAAGCCTATCGCAAGTGGATTCGGATACGGAACTGGACGAGGCCGTGTCGTTGAGATACACAAGTCGAGAGCACAAATGGAGAGTCAGACAATGGCTTGACACTATCCGACAAACGGTCGTTATGTGGTTGTCTAGTGGATTGGAGTTTGTCAACGTTAGGATACTTCGAAGAAGAAACGTTTCTGCTAGTCACGAGTATCATCGTTATCAAGGCAAGCTAAATTAGTTTGATTACACTCGGTGCGAAAATTACAGTTTTACGCACACTTTGCGTGCACCTCCATTTTCAAATACTACTATTACGATACTACCGCACTAGTATCGTAATCGTACATTACGATACTGGTGCGGAAAAAACTTTCTGACGAGTGTGAATTTGTAGCACGAATCGATCGCGAATTATGCAATCACTCGAGTTAAGAACATGTTTTTCGCACAAATGTCGTACAAAATTTTAGCTTACAAGGTGTGAAAATTTGGTGAAAACCGCAATTTGTTCACCTAGTGAATTAAATTACTATTATATTCATCGATATGAATTTAAATACACATAATCGAATTGGACGAAATGGGTGTTAATAATGAACGACAATATCGATTTGTTTAGACTCAAGATTGAAGAAAACATGGACCCCGATTGAGCGCGTAATGCAATATCTCTACCTCATGCTCGTGAGGATACTTTTCTTGGACACTTGGCTATTGAGCCGCGCCTCCAGTGCTAGAGAGCAGCTTAAAGGTCGTCGATCAAAGCTTATCTGGCTTATCCTGCTACCACCTCTTCTCCTGGGCGGTGAGTCACTAAAAACTTTCGAGGTGACTGTTATTGGTTGTAAGGAAAAGTGCTAGAGGTCTCCCGAATTGCTGTCACCGGTGCGATCGTCGAGAAAAATCGACGCTCGAATAATCCTTCCATGAGAGAGAAAGAGAGATGTACTTGGGGAAAAAAAACAAACAAACGAGACAGCCTTAAATTCTAGCCTGGCCTTCGTTTTCTTTTTGTTTCAGGAGCTTACATCGCGCAAAAGCATTCGTTAGCCTCTATGGAGAATCTGCAGAAAGTTCAGAACGATTTCACTGAGACAACTTATCGCATCTATAACGATGTGACCAACCTAACGTTCTTTGATTACGGCCTCGTCGCGAAATACATAACGAATATTCAAAATTTTTCATTACCCTCGTTGCCGAGTATGAACGTGTCCGCTCTCTGGATAAAAAATATCGGGTGGAATGTGACGTGGTGATAATCCGATAAAGAGAAAAAATAAGATCAACGTCGATCATACCATCAAATATTATTAACAGCTTGCTTTTTTTGATTTTTCTTCGAGTTTTATTAACCCATCGCGTGACTAAGGCATATGATTTGCGTTTTTTTGTTCTTTCGTTTGCTTCATCGAAGAACATTTTTTCTTGCCATTCGCAAAGAATCGCATAATTCACCCGAAAAAGTTCACCCTACACGTCATTTAATATTCATCGGAAGAGGAATGCATTTTTTTAATACAGGATACCTGTACCGAAAACTATTTTCGTGATAAGTTCCCGGCTGCAATGAGAAACCTAATCGTTTTCCTACTTTTTTCGTACGAATCGCAGATTCAGCTTGTTTTTTTGTTTTGTTTTTCGACTAATCCTAGTAACGTTACAGAATATTTGAACTATATAACTTTGTACTAACGTTTGTTCGTTTGCGTAAAATGCTAAATTAAGAATAAAATAGATAGTACGTAAAACGCAATAGCATAGCGGGTTTGAACACTGGCAAATTATCATCGTAAAGTTATTGCAATAAACGGTGTTTTGTTTTTGGGCTAATTTATCGATATAAAATATATGTCAAAAGTTCACAGATACACACTCACACTCACACACACAACACCACATAGTTCATCACCATTATCACATACCCATCATTATTAAATCCGCGTGGCCAAACCTACGGATGTTACTTGAAAAATTGCAATATACATTATTAAAATGAAATTATTTTCGTACACCATTGCCGATGTCGTGAATTTAAATGAGCCGAAAACACGTTCATGCTAAACGATGATTAATTATCAAATTATTAAAAAGTTAATCACTGCATAAAAAGAAAGAGAGACGGAGAGAGAGAGAGAGAAAAATTTGTCGAGGAAAAGTAATAAGTTGATTAAACGGGAGAAGGATAGAGGGAGGTAAACTTAACTGAAGACAAAAAAAACGGAGCGGTCCGAGCTTCTGGAAGCTTGAGCAATGATTGCGAAGCCATCTGAACGGTGAGTTCCTTCGTCTATCCTTCTCTCAGTTACCGTAACGGGTTACGTTAATGTATTAAATACCTTTTGGCGGTACACTGATGTGATCTCTTGAGACAAGCATTTTTTAAATTGTTGGCGTTGTTAAACATGTTGCCTCGTCATAAAGTGTCAAATCAGCGTTCAGCCAACGGTAACAGGAGAAGGAATGTTAAACGTGTGTGATATTTCTCGTCCCGTTACTTAGTGTTTTGAATGCATTGCAGGATTTTGGGTTTTCTCATACGCGCGGGATGCTGTGTCACTTGTAGCTCCAATGGGATCCTCGGTGAATGAAGGTCGTATGATGATGGGAGAAGCCTTACGAAAACTTTACTACTCTGAGCCCGAGGAAAATCCGGAAGGAACCAAGGGAGTAGGCCAGATCAGCGAAGAGGAAGTGAAACGATTTATGGAACATCTGGTAAACAGGGTGGAGAGGCTGGAATCAGCGGAAACGAGCAAGGTGGTGAGTGACACGATTCGAATTTCACTTTATTTTCATTTCTTTTAAGGACATGTGGAAGATGTACCACGTGACATATGAGTGCAAGAGAGATAGATGCATTTTGCGAATCAATGCCATTTAAAACCGGTTAACGTTTCGGATAAACTGGAAGCATCATCGGACGCGGTATTAAATTGTATATCCGCTAATGCTCTGCTTTTTCCCAAAAAGTCTACGTCTCCCCGAATCGCATTCATTACAGATTTTGGTTTCCGACTGAGTCGTTTCACATGTCCTTAAGACCATATGAAACACCCCCCTCCTGGTCCATCCCGGGCTCAGTCGGTATCAAAAACTGTAATCAACTTTTCTCACTGGATCTCGCATATACGGTCAAAAGAAAAGTCTCATAGGAAGCCGAAATTATATCCGTTTCCGATGAGACTTTTCTTTTGACCATATATGCCAGAATCCATGAGAAAAGTTGATTACAGTTTTTATTACCGACCGCGGTATTGCACATGCTCTTAAGGTCTTTAATTTTACCGACTGAGTCGTTTCACATGTCTTTAAGGACATGTGAAACGACTCAGTCGGTAACCAAAATCTGTAATGAATGCGATTCGGGGAGCCGTAGACTTTTTGGGGAAAAGCAGAGCATTAGATACATTTTAATACCGCGTCCGATGATGCTTCCATTTTATCCGAAACGGCAACCGGTTTTAAATGGCATTGATTCGAAAAATGCATCTATCTCTCTCGTTCTCATATGTCACGTGGTACATCTTCCACATGGCCTTAACTTCAAACATCGACATTGTTTCATTTACTTTTTATATTCATTTCAGGGGCAATTGACAAATATAACTCAAAGTGTCGATGAGCTTCGAAGGAAAGACAACAGTGTTTGGGAGCGTTACAACGACAAATTTTACAATATCGAGAAAAATATGGATTCACAGAACACAGAGACGATTGATGAGATCAATGCGATAAAATTGGAGTTTCAAACTTTACGTAACATGTACTCGCAGCTGAAAACTTGTTGCGACACGAGTGCAAGATTTTCGATCAGTGAAGCGGACGTGGAGAAGCATGTCGAGCGCGAAGTGGCGGGATTCTTTGGTTCCGGAGTTTCAAAACAAGAGTTCAGCGGAATAGTCGACCGTCTTATTGTCGCTAGCAAGGATGAACAATCGAAAAAAATTGTAAGCAGCGGTGCGTCTTCGGGAGGGGATGGTGAGAATTTTTGTACAGGAGGTTCTCCACTGTCCGATGAAGATATGAGAAAAATCGTCAATGAGGTACTGAAGATCTACGACGCTGATAAAACCGGAAGAGTGGATTATGCTCTGGAATCTGCAGGTGGGAGAATGTTTTTTTTTTTCATTTACGAACATTGAAATCGTTTACAATCGCATAGTCGAAATTTTGTTATAATAAAAAAACTTGTATACAGGTGGACAAGTAATTAGCACGAGGTGCACGCAACGCTACAACGTAAATACAAGAGCCTTCAAACTGCTAGGATTCACGCTGTATTACGAGAGCAACAATCCACGAACGGTGATACAAGGAAATTCCTTGCAACCGGGCGCTTGTTGGGCTTTCCAAGATTTCCCTGGCTATCTGCTAATCAAGCTGCGAAGTTTTATCAGAGTCACCGGATTCACTGTGGAACACGTACCAAGATCCATATTGCCTAACAGTGAAATGAGAAGCGCGCCACGAAAATTCAATGTCTGGGTACGAAAGAAGAATTTTTTGTTCTGTACGGCAATTATTTCCATTTACTTTTCTGAGACGAATCTGCGCTCTTTTATTTTCCAGGGATTGACAGACGAGAGCGACTCGGAGCCAGTAATGTTCGGAGACTATGAGTTTCAGGATTCCGAGGAGAGTCTTCAATACTTTCCTGTCCAGGTAAGTTTGACGTTCTTCCTGCTAAAAAAAAGTGCAAATGTACAATTTGATTTTCGAAACGATGAAGCTTTTTATTTATATTTCTTCAGAACACCGATATCACGACACCGTACGAATACGTAGAGCTGAGAATACACAGTAATCACGGTCAGCTCGAGTACACTTGTCTGTACAGGTTCCGAGTGCACGGTATACCGGTTTGAAAAAAAAGAAAAAAAACTAAACAAAAGGAATTGAATAACAGAACAAATCACAGCGTCAATCGGACGTCCCTTCCACCACTGAATTAGCATAGTCTGAAGGGTTAATAATATTCCTTAGCGCGGATACAACAAAATGTGCCTTCAACAATATTTAACTGTGAATAGTAATGCCATCGTTTGTAATGCAAAAAAAAGGAAAAGTATTCACTTGTCAACTTGATTCATAGTCAAGGAATAACGAAGGGAATTCCTCTGCAAGTTGACAAAACAATAGTTCTATATATCTCTTCACCAAAAAAAAAAGATAACGCAACAGTTTTTTTAATCTGCACAAGCCGCAGTTGTATCAGCGGCCGCGACGTAGAAAGTTTTGTCCTTTGATTACAGAACGTAATACATCAATGCCCCAGAGTATTTTTTACGCAAACATTTCGTGAGGCTCGAGAAGTCACTCACTTGAGATTCTCAATGCTGTTCTGAATTGGCGACCGACTGGTCGAATTCCAAAAAAAAAGAAAAAATATATATATATAGAAAAAAAATTACACAAGTTACCCAAAGCGAAGTAAATTCTAACTAATAATACTATGCGTAAGGATACCGACAAGAAAGTACAAATTATATTGATGAAGCAAGAGATGAAAAAAAAAAAAAAAAAAAAAAAAAAAAAACAAGAACACATTTTAATATACCTAGTTGTAAGTAGTCTCGTTTTGCGATTTTGCTGCGAGACCGGATATGAATTCCTGCTTTTTGTAAAGGTCTAATATAATATGTTTACGTATATGATAAAATTAGGCAGCATCACCGAGAGACACGCTCAGATCTCTCGACGATGTTAATGAAAGACCGTACGATGATTCATTTATCATCAACGGCAATTGTGTGTTCCGCGATATAAATCTGTACATTCGAAGCGCTTTATTAGTAACAACGTGTAATATTTCAGGAGCTTGCCAATATTTTTTTGTGAGCACTTTTTAGTAAAAAAAAAAAAAAGACATGAATAATGCTGCTACAGCCGACTTCCTCCGTTACAAGCTCTCTCGCTCCTTTTTAATCTCGAAAATTATAAGCACTTTTTTGATAAGGAAGTTTTATCGATCGGTGACATTAAATGTTCTTTGTTGAATTATTATATTTTTGCCCGTTGCCTTTGTACGGTACTTAACGGTCAACGGTATTTATCTCGACGAATCATTATCCTTGACATCACAGCGCGTGCGCGGCCTCATTATTCGTTACTTCATCATCGTGTCATACACTGCTTGTACGCAATCCTGTTACACGTAAAGAGTTTTGTGAATTAAAAAAATGAAAATATCATATCACAACAATTTACGAATAATTAACAACCTCTCTCTTTCTTTTCCTATAAATTTACGCTTTACCGCTCGACGAACATCTCCAACTTCCGGTTTGCCAGTAGTCAAGCGTTCGGCGGTCTGTTCCCCTTCGATGTATTATCCTCGAACGATTTAGAAGTGAAAGCATCAGTGGTAAGTGTGGTAGCTGTCAGAAACAAACTAATCTGCACATAATTATTATCTTTGTGAAAAGAGAGGCCTCAACTGGCGGGAAAATTTTAATGTTCTCTACGTACATCTAATTTGTGGTTCAACTCCATCCCCATAAAACATTAAACGTGGGATTTGAAGATGCGCGGTAACGAATTAGTAACTAAGACCCCCAAATCCCAAAGCCCAATTCTATGGAAGCGTAAATACGTTAATTAATTCTCTGCCGATCGACGAGAATCTGCAATTTCCGGTTTCCTAATCGTAAAATTCCTCCGCCAGACTTTCCAGCTTGCAGTTTATCAGTCGTGGAGCATCAACGAACCATTGTCCTACGTGTATCGTCCTCGGTAGAGCAGAGCGTGAATAATTAGCGATAACTGATAGAAACATAACAACGTTCGTCTAATTGTCAACGTTCATTTAAAAACCGACATCACACTGATAAAAAAATGTATAACAGACTTTTAGTTTTGAAAAGCTAATCAACAGTTTCTCTTTACAGCCCGAAAGGGTGAACCGCGGGATTTGAAAATCAACGTCGCCCAATCAAAACCTCAGTATCGAAAGTTGTAGATGGCGTTGCCGAACGACCGAAGATCGTTTCCCCCGACGTCGCAATCACTAACGGTCAGCTGTTGGGCCGTCTCAAGCCCAGACCTGATGAAAGAATATTTTTCACTTTGACTTATTTTTCGAAGCCTCACGTGTCACGACACGCAAACGTGAGCAGTGAAAGTGTTTCGTGAGAAGTGACAGTTTGAAATCGCGATTCGAGAGCCTCGCAAAAATGTTTGCGTCCGCTCCGGAATCCCGCCGTAACCAACAATAACAGTCTCATTGTTGTGAGAAGCCTGATACGATAACCTCGTCACTTAGGAACCTGAAGAATCATCAGTCGGTGGACATCGCGACGCCCAACGATTTAACAAGAAGCCGAATTCAACCCGGTGAGTTGCAACATCTACGAAATCTTCGGAACATTTGAAAAACACGAAAACTCGATCTTTCATTTTCCGAAACTTGAAAAACAAAACCGTGCGACGAATTTGTTTCATTTATCGCGCAGCAGAGTTCATCGTACTCGCGCGATAAAGTACAGTGTGTTGCTTTACCGATAACCCGCGCCACGGTCGCGAAACAATTGGCAAAGAAAAGTTTGAGACCTCGAGGAAAAAATAACGATAAGAAAATAACTTTTACAATCTTTTTACAGTCAAAAACACGAATAAATGTACATATTCGTTTTATACGCACTAGGCGTATACATAAATATACAACAGATCGTTGTATATTTATACATGCATATGCACTAGGGTGGTCCTTAAATTGAAAGTTTTGAAATTTTCTGGGGACAAGCCCGTATTATCGTGAGGTATAAAATAAAAATGCGATATGCGCAGGTTTCCCTGAAATGAATGCATTTTCAGAGGTCGCTACCGACTATTTAGAAAATTAAAAACTTCTGAACATCTAAATTTAAAGTAAAAATTACATATTCGAGATTTCCTTGGAACCACTCCGCACTTCCAATGTGTAACGAATAAGAAAAAACTCTGCTAAATCCGTATGAAATCGAAGCATTTTTAGAGGTCGCTACCGAGGGTTAAAAAACAAAGTTATGTTTTTTGAACCCTCGGTAGCGACCTCTAAAAATGCTTCGATTTTCTTGTTCGTTATACTTTGAAAGTGCGGAGTGGCTCCAAGGAAATCTCGTATATTTCATTACGACGTTAAAGTTAGATTCTGCGAAGTTTAACATTTTTTAAATAACCGGTAGCGACCTGTAAAAATGTATTAATTTCCGAGATTCTTCGCACATGGCATTTTTATTTTACAGCTCATGATAATACAGGGTGGCGCCCAGAAAATTCAAAAATGTTTAATTTAAGGACCACCCTAATATGCACCTTCATGCCTGTGATCGAGTGCATTATATTCGTTTCATAGAACACAATGTAACAAACGATTAATCGATTAGGACGTCCCCTCCCCGTCATCGCGTATCGTATCGGGAACATGAATATACCCCCCCAAATGCTCTAGTTATACTCGTGGCCATATCCTCCCCGAGGGCTGAATAGAAAATAATACCGTCATCGGTGTTAAATGAAAAGTGGAGAAATATATAAATAAAAAATTAACGAACGAGCGACCGTGTCTCTATTAAAGCAAGTAGATCGTCTTCGCTGAATCCACAGATACAAGCAATACTGCTAAATTTTTCTTATGACTTGAGTGTAGGTAACAATTGCGAAAAAGAGTTGATAGGCGAAATCTACGACGTGATATTGATCGTCAGTGTTCACTAGACTGTTTAAAAATAAAACTTTTTTTTTTACTTCTCACCCCATGAAACCCTAGTTTACATAATACTGTTGAAAGTTGTAGAAGGGGAAGGCTGTGCCATATTTTTAAGAGGTGGCGCAGCGGATTTTTGTATTTCCCATTTGTTTCACATATGAGAAGTCGATGTCTCTAGATTGCACGGGATTGCCAGTTTTCGTAGATAATGAACGGGCATAAAAACAGTGGCATCGCACAGAGTGTTGAATTTTTTTTTAATCGACGCGTTGCAGAACATTTTCGGTCGCACAATCCTCAAGGTATTCAACTTTAAATACAAAGTAGTCGAGTATCACCTTGAATCAAGGTGCACAATTTGTGTGTTTTTTTTTTCACAAATAACTCGGCTACCGTTTACTTTAAAATTTGTTAAAAATCGCACACCATTCCCCTTCTACAGCTTTCAATAGTATGATATAAACTACGGTTTTCAGGGGTGCGAAATAAAAATGAAAAAAAAAGTTTGATTCTTTTAAACAGTCTAGTGCTCATAGACTACGCTTTACCGATCGTCCGGGAAAAACGATCGTTAATTTTAATGAGACGAGTACAAAGCGCAACATTTTCCATAACCCTTCGCAAACTATATTCGTCGCTTGTATCTCATATGACAAAATTTTTTTTTTTTTTTTTTTTTTAAGCCGGCTCTAAGCAATCCGTGAATGACTTGCTCTCTGTCAACAATGCTCACGGACTACGCTTTACCGATCGTCCGGGAAAAACGATCGTTAATTTTAATGAGACGAGTCCAAAGCGCAACATTTTCCATAATCCTTCGCAAACTATATTCGTCGTTCGTATCTCATATGATAAAAAAGAAATTAAAAAAGAATTTTTTTCGAAGCCGGCTCTAAGCAGCACGTCAATGACTTGCTGTCTGTCGCGTCAACGCTCACGAACTACGCTTTACCGATCGTTGGGAAAAAACGATCGTTAATTTTTTATGAGATGAGCACAAAGCGCAACATTTCCCATAATCCTTCGCAGACTATATTCGTCATTAGAATGTAAAATAATAAAAAATAAAAAATAAATAAATTAATTGTTTCGAGACTCTTGAATTATCGACGAATGAATTCGACATGCGAGATGAACACTGACGCGTGCTACACGCGCTAGCGGAGGGATTGGTAGGGAAGGGTATTGAGTAAAAAACATTACAGTTTTTATCGGTCCAGACACATATATAATAATTAATATGCCAACACAATCGTTGTAATACAAAGCTGTACCCTCGTATTAAAAAGGGCTACGTCGATCGACTATATAAATACTGATTTTGGAATGTTTCCGATAAATATCCTCGTTGCGCAAACGGCCGTATCTCGCAACCTCCGAGCCACCGTACGTCGCCGGGTCGGACAGACGAGATACCGTTTCTCGACTTTAAGGACGCGAAAGAATAAATAAATACTAAAACGTAAATAAACGCTCTACTCCGAAGATGCGTTCTCATTTCTTTTTTTTTTTCTTTTCTTTTCGTTTTTTTTTCTCTCATCCTTTCATGCTTGCTGTATTATTGATTTATACAATAATAACAACATTAATATACATATATATTAATGATAGTCGTTAATGTTAATAATATTATTTAATAATACGCGTAATCGTAATACTCTCGATTGTTCCGTGTGAAGCTATGTTTTTCTTTCTTTTTCTCTTCGCTCTTTTTTTTTGTTCGTGACAAAAGCACACCCCGGTCTCTCGTCGTATCGTCGATATCGATCGTTGTTCAATGTTGGATCCCAAGGTAGCGCTGTATCGTCCCAAGATATATATATATGTTTTTTTTTCCTCGTTCACGATCAACGCTTCCGTAATCGTATCGACAAAACATGTTTTTCTTTTTCATTAAATTACAATGATGATAACTAATAATAAATCAATAGCATTAATGTGAAAATCAATATTATGCGACGCGCGCATACTCACATAATTCTACTGCATTCGTATCAGTGTACTTTATGTATCGGGGTTTTCTCTCAGCGTTCCCTCTGTCTCTCAGACGCGCTCTATTATTTTATACCCCTTATTATTTTTTCTTTTACATTATGGTTTTTTTAAAAACAATTTTACTGTTTTTTTTTTAAATTGCATATACACTATTTTTTTTAACTGCCTCCGCTCCTACACTATGTTTCGTTCGTACCTGTTGCGTTCCAACCTTCCGTCTCTCGATAATCCGTTTTCTATATTTCGATCGGTAATTGTGGAAAAAAAAAGAAGTAAGTTTCCCTTCTCTGTGCGCGTGCGCGCGCGCGCGCGCGCGCTTTGAATTGTGTTTATTCGTATAGTACACGCGATAACGGCGCGTAGATATATTATGTCGACTAGAATTCGTAATGGGATGTATGGCCCTCGGTACCGTTCCGCTTAAGCCGCCGGACGCGACGACGCTCGAGATCCCTCGCAGTATTTTGCGAGTGCTGCCAAGAGCAATCTACCGAATCGCAGATTCTTCAACTTTCGTCCTCCCTCGTCCCCGACTCGACCTTGGCTCTCTGCGTGTATTTTTTATTTCTTCTTCCCCCTCCCCCCTCCCCCTCCCTCCTCATCGTTGTTGTACATCTTGCGTCTTGCCCTTGTCCCAAAGCACCCACGATCCACCGGAGGGACCGTCTACCGTCTCGCGCCGACGTTGTTTGTTTCATAAGTATCTTCCCATTTACTTCTTGCGGCCAAGGTACTCCGCCATCTCCTGGAACTTGTCTTTCTCGTCCTCAAGCAGCAGTGCTTGGATGCAGCTCGTAAAGTATTTAGTGCTGAAGCAATCTTGCCTGTTTTTTCCCCGAAGGAGAATTCAACAAACAGAGAGAACAAAAAACATTGATTAATTCTATGTGACCTTGAAAACTAGAGACATTAGATATTGGGTTCAGTTTGGTGCATTGGTTAGTATTCGGACGGACAGATGAGATGGCTCTTTCGCTCGGCAGGCTCGCCGGAAAAAATTCGTTGTTGATACAAAAATTTATCTCCATTCCGGATGAAGCTTTTGCCTGGCTCCTGTAAAAAATCTCTCTCTCTCTCTTACTCATTCGCACCGTTTGGTAATTCATTCGCTCCGTCACACATATCCCCCACGAGAATGCGTGTCACACGGAAAAATTGTCGTGAGTACGCCACATTGTTGCCAAAAAATTGAAAAATTGAAAAATTGAAAAATTGAAAAATTGAAAAATTGAAAAATCGAAAAATCGAAACTTGAAAAATTGAAGAAAAAAATCCGGAAAACCCGTCGCCAGGAGCCTCATAAAAAACACACACACGTCGTCGATTTATGTTTTTCATGAGACACTGAATTACCTAAATGGTAACTGCGCGCGAGGCTCGTTGTCGAGTGTTCGTGAAAAGAAGTTCGCAGAAAAGAATGAAAAAAATAAAATAAAAACAATAAAAGAGCGTACAAAACAAAACCGAGGATGAAATCGGGACGAGCAGGTAGATAAGGAAAGTGGGATAACTCGATCTCTCGATAAACCCAAGAGCTCGGGGGACAAATCATAAACGAAAAAAAAATAAAAAGCTACCTAAACCCCAGGATCAGCTCCGTGGAGTTGTTTGATCCACTTTTGGATCTGCGCCATCTCGTCCTGCAGTAAAAGCACGTCCAGGCATCCCTTGAAGTAGTCCGACGTGAAGCAGTTCTTTCTGGAAATTTCGAAGAAAATAAAACCACATATCGAATCTGTTTGGTAAGATGTGAGAGAAAAGTAAAGAAAAAAAAAAAAAAAAAAAAAGTCGAGAACGCCCGATATGCCGTAAATCCAGGTAAAAGTCGTCGGAGCAGGCTTTGTCGGTATCGCGCCGATCGAGGGCCGTCTGCGCGTGCGCGGACACGCAGGTGTACGCGCGCGCGCAAGCGCAGACGCATCGAAACCCATCGGTCAGTAACTTGAATTACAAATATGTAAAATTCTAGGAACTGGTACGCACGAATGGTCCCGCCCATATATTCCATATATGTGTTACTGTCTCGGCGCGATACTCGACTGTACGTTTTGTCCCGCGTATATAACTCTCGGGGCCTTCTCGGCGGCGTTAAGCGCGCACAGAGCGAACCCGACGGTTCGCGGATAGCCAACGAGCAGCTCTCAGGTAATAACGGATGTGCGCTGGCATTCGCTCCCGTGAGAAGCTATAAATAGAAGAGAAATCTCATTCCGTTTCGATACGCGTGCCGACATGCTGCTGCCGCTGCTGCTGCTGCACCAACAAGGCCCTACGCGCGCTCTCTTGCGCGCGCACACACTGCGAATATTCTTGATCGGGCGCACAGTGACACTGTACATATATGTACATATATATCGCATTCGAGCGTAGCTAAAGATCTTCAGATTCTTTTTCCACGTACTTTTCTACGCGTTAATATATTCTTTAAAAAAAAAATAGTTTTATTAACTGCGGTTTGCTTGAAACATCTTGCAAATTCGCTTATCGAATTATCTATGCATGTATGCAGATTGTATTAATAATAATTACGTATTTGAATTAATTAATAAATTAACTGACCACCGGCTCGGAGAGGCGCAGAGGCGGTAGCCTCGTGCTCCCGTAGCTAGATCGCGTCTCTAATGCAACTCGACACGCGATATACCTGTACCGCAAAGATTTCATTGCGAGTTATGATCTGGAGCAAACGTATCGGCGATATGAAATTACATTAGTATCCACGGCATGTAAACTCGAAAGAAAAGAAAAACACGCACAAGTTCGTCGTTTCTTCACACTTTACATGGATCATTTACCATTTTTTAAATTTCATTGGTACAAACAAATTATATGTAAAAAACGATTGTGCACACTTCACGTGGATCATCTACAATTTTTTGAATTCAATTGGTACAAACAGATGATATGTAAAAAAAAAAACAATTGTGCACACTTCACGCAGGAGAATATAATATGTTTCGTTATAAGCGACGAATAATTTAATTAATTAAATTGATTTTAATTAAATTATTTAGATTCATTTAATGGAATTAATTAATTTTTCCACTGTTTCCTTTAGAGCGATATTAATTTTGGTTTATTCTTTTTTTCCTATGGATACTGAGATTACGTTGATCGTAAACGGCTCTGCCGAATAGAACGGCGTAAAATTTGACGACTGAGATTAACGAAATGAAAATAAACGGATAATACCTGCAGAGCGTGTGGAGCTGAGGTTCGCGGAAGAGATTGTAGCAATCCTCGCAGATGCGATCGAGTCGTGCGAAGATGCTCTTGTCGTAGATCCCCTTACACTGAAGCTGCATGAACGATCTCTTGCCCAGTGGATGTCCCATTAATACTCCCGCGTCGGCGATACCGAGGCACGAGGAGATCAGTAGAAGCGTCACGGACCATGCGAGAACGGAGAGAAGTACCGGACACGAGGACGACGTACTCGCCGACGACGAGCATCTCGAGGATTGCGAAGCCGTCGAGGACGATGACGTTGCCGGGGTGCGCGATCGATTCGAGGAGCATCGTCTCGCTGCGATCGACAAAACTGACGATGAATCGTTCGACGAGCTGACACCGCTGTTACTGCTGTTTAACGACCTCAGGAACGTCGAGGACTGTCTCTGCTGACGGTGCATCATCTGCAAAATAAATGTTTACAAAAAATCAATAAATATTGTTCCCAAATATAAAACATAAAAACCCATACGAAAATTTTCATAAAAAACCGTCTCTAAACTTAAAACTAAATTACATCAAATATACGTATATTAATTACATATATATATATTTATATATATATGTACGGAAGTCAAAAGTCAAAAGTCACTTTTAAAAAATAGCGTGTCCCAAAATTTAATAGGGGTCGCTCACTTAAGCCGGAAAATATTCGCATAAAATGTTCGCAATTCCGATATAGATAGAGAAAATTTTGCGTTCCGTTGCCGAAAATAAAAAAAATTAACGTAAAAAAAGAAAAATAATTTTTTTGGAACCGCTCTAATTTCGTAGTAGTTCCGATACGACGCGAGAGGAGCCGATCGAGTATATAAGACACTTGGTCGAGCCCGTAGAGATGTAAAGCAACACAGCTCCTAACCAGTCTTTCAGCGTTGCACATAGCGTTGCAACCTGCTGTTGGTGAATGGACCACACGCAGGTAGGTCCCCCACAGCTGTAAACGTCCTCAACCGACAACTTCATTAACCACTGGCGAGAGATCCCAGGAGCTTCTCTTTCTCTCTCCCTTTCATCCACCTCGTCCTTTTCTACCTTCGTCCTCATCCCACCTCTCGTATACACACTAACTATACGCCTCTCTCCTTCCCCCTCGTCCCTCGGTGGATGCACGCTCGCTTCCGTCCATGCGCGCGGTCCCGCAGCATCCTCGGGCGGCCGCGGCGGCGGAGAGCCGAGAGCACGTACCGCTCTCCTCAGTTCTTTCCGCCGCGCCTCGCGTCCGCCGCGGCCGTTCCCTCTTACCTTTTATTTTTCGGCTGCAGCCCGAGCGCATAATCGGCCCCTCGGCACTCACGGGTGGGATCTTATTTTTAGCCGCTCGACCGATTCTCAGAAATTTTTTGCAACGCTATCGCGAAAGAGAAAGGGGGGGGGAGAGAGAGAAGGCCCGCGGCTCTCGCTCTCCTGGGCTCCTCGTGGTCCGTCCGAGCGGATGCTGCGCGCGCTTGCTCTCTCTCCCGGTGAGAGTCGAGTAGCTCGGACGACCGGCGGGACGAAGCCGAGAGAAGGACGCGAATCTCGGGGGGCCTCCTCTCGCGAAGACGCGAGAGACCCCACCGACGCTAAACGGCCTCCGGGCTCGTCGGCTCCGGCTCCGGAGCCTTTGAGAGAATCGGCCAAGACCCCGACCATTCTCTCGCTCGATCCTCGGGGGGAGAGCGAGAGATAGAGCCCTCCATAACGATATACTCCCGAACTCGGACACCGCCTTCGTATATAATTGGCTCGAGGGCGATAATTTGCCGTGAGTGCTCGGGATCGTTAAAATTTCGTCCACTTTTCGAAACTCGCCGGGGACCGAGACCGTATGGGTAGATGTACGTGTGGATACGTACGGAGGGCCCATTTTTCGATCTCTTCGCGGTCTCGCGATCGTGCCACCTCGAAGATTCTTTTCTCATACTTCTACTTCGGCTATATATATATATATATATATATATATATATATATATAATATGTATGTATATATATATATATGTAGTTTATTTGGTCTTTATCTCGAGTGGCCTCTCCGGACGTGCCCGTTCAACCTCGCACAGATCGCGAGAGCTTTCTCGGAAGGCAGCTGATGCGAACGAACACACCGGCGTGTACCACGCGCGGACTCTTCCATATATTCGCGGCCGATTCTCTCGGTGAAGGGGGATGACGCAGGCGCGCACGCGCGTGTCCGACCGAATCGAAATCCTCGAGGTGCGTGTAACGTCTTACGAGAGATCCATGCAACTTTTTTTTTACCTCGTTTTTTTTTTTTTTTTTTTAAGGTCCAACGACGATAATTGCTTCGGCAATCTCGTGTACCGGGCCAATTATCGGGAAAGGGTTAACGCTCGTCTTCTTGAGAGAGAGAGATGCACGGGTGTGTGTAAGCTTTCTATATCTGCCGATTGTTCGGTTGTTCGGTTACGTCATCTCCGAAACGTCGAAATGGTACTTTGTGGAAAAACAATTTAATCTCGATGCTTTTTCGTGATAATATATAAATATGCTCGGGATTTTTTTTAAGCTTGAGACGTGAAAGGGCGTTGGAGAAAAATCATTATATAAAGCCTCGTAATTTTTGTGCATCGAATAGGAGGTTCCTAATTTAAAAAAAATATTAACCACTCATTTCGATGTAGTTTTTTCGCGCTTAATTTTGTTATAACCGATAAAAAAATATTCTCTCCTTTATGGATTTTCGACGCGACGGTTTAAAAAAAATATTGCCCTGATATCAAAGTGCGAACGTTGCGTGAGAGTCGTCGGGATGAGCGGGCGAAACGGACTGTTTTCATCTATTATTTGCGACGTATAAAGAAAAAAGTAATCTCAAATGGAAAACATTGGACCGTTTTGCCCCGCTTTCCCATACTTCCCCCCCGTTCCGTCTATAACCATGAAAAAAATAAAATAAAAAAACAAACAAAAAAGCGCTGAGAACCCTCGTGACTCTGACAATAGTAGTACAACACAATTCTATATTTAGCCGAAGGATAAACGTGAGAAAGACAGAAAATATACGGTTGGTATATACATTGCGGGACGTTTATGTGCGTGAAATATAGTGGTGGTTCGTCGTCTCTTATCGACTCGGCGTATCTCACGCGCTCGAGAGGAGAAAGGAGTCCGCGTCGTGTGGAGTATACACTATACAGTATACAGTATACAGTATACAGTAACAGTATACAATATACAGTATACAGTATACAGTATACAGTATACAGTATACGGTATACGGTATACGGTATAGGGTTTACGGCATACAGTATACAGTATACGGTATACGGTATACGGTATACGGTATACGGTATACGGTATACAGTATACAGTATACTGTATATTGTATACCGTATACAATATACGGTATACAGAATACAGTATACAGTATACAGTATACAGTATAAGGTATACGGTATACGGTATACGGTATACGGTATACGGTATATGGTATATGGTATATGGTATATGGTATATGGTATACGGTATACGGTATACGGTATACGGTATACAATATACGGTATACGGTATACGGTGTACGGTATACGGTATACGGTATACGGTATATGGTATACGGTATACCTATATATAATACAGTACATGTATGTACCTTCGAAGTTGTGTCGTGGCTGTAGCTGAGAGATCAAGAGAATGAGTTGGTGAGGAGAAGTTGGTCGGTGCGCGGCGCGCGGTTGCGGGAGGACGGAGGAGAGGGTTGAATAAAGAAAAAGTCAATGGGGACCGGTTGCTCGACAGGTGAGGTCTTTCCTCGGCTCGCGGCCACGCACAGGTGTGCAATCTGCAAATCTCCTTTAGTAAAAACGCCACACGCTCTCGATCGAGAGCTCGAGCTCGTGAGCGTTCCTCTCGTGCGCTCTACCCCCTCGGCGCTCAATGCTCCTTCCACCGTTGACGACACTTGTCATTACTATAACGAGGATTCTCGTATTCTCATATCGCGGGGCAAAAAAGAAGACGGAAAAACACGAATTTTTTTGTTTTTGGGACATTCTTCTTTCGGATACAATTTAGGTATTCGAGTACTCAACAGGGTAAAAGTGGTGAATATGGCCCACCTCGATTAACACGTAAATCAATGATATATGGACCGGTCCGTATTCCCCAATTTTACCCCAAATATAATTTTTTCCACCCCTTTGTTATCACCGAGTGTATAAATATTTTTCGCATCTCAGAATCAAGATGACTCTCGCGTCCTTTCACTACTTTTTCCATTCCCGGTTCCGAGGCAATAATTTCTGGATACCTTGCACCGACGTCGATCCTTGCGACCATTACAACGATTGATCCGTATAAAAAAAAAATGGAAAGAAAACAAATCCATCCACGCGCACCACGTATCCCATTCGTCGATAGCTACGCCGATAATCCTTGTCTCACCCTCAACCGCGAATGGTCTTAGCGGACGCGCACGCACGCAAACATCGTCCTCTCGAAGCTCGTACGCAGCGGGCAATCTCGTTATCGTCAGATTAAAGTAAGCCAGTAAGTAGAATAAGGAGAAGAGCATCGAGAAAGGATAACAAAAAAAAACGAGGAGATAAAAAAAAGCAAGAAAACAGGAATAAAAGAAGACGAAGAAAAAGCGGAAAGAAGAACGAGATAGGTAGGCGGGACGCGGCAAGGGTGATGTGGTATCGTTAGATAGATCGTCGGCTCTTTCTCGCCAGGTGGTCCTGACCGTGTGCTTCGCCGGATGACTCAATCGTGAGAAGGAGTTGCTGGACGGGCTCTCTCCACCGGCGTTGGTGATTCTACACCATATATACACACATATATATTATATATTTCTATGTATATATATTAGGGTGTTTCACAAAAAGGACATTTTTTTAATTATTTTGCTCCCACTTTTTTAAAGTCTAGATTTCGATCTCAAATTGAACCTCGCGAAAGGTGGTCTCTAGCAAAAAATTCTAAGAGGTGCCGCATTCGACGTTTGTACCCAAAAATGCGGCACCTTTTAAACTTAATTGTCAACGACCGCCTTTCGCGAAATGTTTTTTTAGATCGAAATATATAATTCTACGGGGTGGGAGATTAACTTTTTGTAATTTTTTGTAGTGAACCCAAAATACATATTTTTAATAATTTTTTTATTTGTAGTCTTTTGTGTTTAATACAAAAAATGGCAAAACGTTAAGCTCCCACCCTATAGAACTATATATATTAATTGATAAAAAAATCCAGCGAAAGACGGTCGCTGACAATTAAGTTTGAGAGGTGCCGCATTTTTTGGGTTAACCGTCGAATGCGGCACCTCTTAGGATTTTTTGCTTGGTACCGCCTTTTGTGAGGTTCAATTTGAGATCGAAATCTGTACTTTAAACAGGTGGGAGAAAAATTTAAAAAACAATGCCTTTTTTTGAAACACCCTAATATATATATATATATATATATATATATATATATATATACACACACACACACACACACGCACAAACTGTACATACAGTAAAGAAAGAGAACGAAGTGGCTCCGACGTGTAATGCCGAGCACCGAGAGCCGTACAGATCGGGGCTCTCGCTCTCCGCTCTTGAGGGCCCTGAGGGGCGGCGGCGGCGGGGGGGGGGGGGGGGGGGGCTGGCCCTCTAATTAGGCCTTCGGCCGCCGTGGCTCCTCTCGCACACACCGCCACCCAGCATACGCCATTTGATACGCGATACACCCCATATACCGTACGACGCGCGCTCTTCCTCTCATTCCTCCTCTTCTTGTTCTTATTCTTCCTCTCCTCTTCGTTTCTTTCCAAAAAGACGACGGCCGTAAATCAGGGGACCAACGAGGCTGTGGTACCGCACTTGCCCGAGGCTCCTGGCCTTCCCCGTCACCCCCCCCCAACCCCCTCGTCGGCGAGGATCTTTGACGTTCGCGCAGGTAACCCTTCTCATCTTCTCTCCGCGGGCGTGTACACACGCACGCTCGATTCCCATCGGAGCTGCGGGGGGTTGGGCGGAAGGGGGGGGGGCGCTCTCTCGTTTTACTTTTCGTGCGGGGCACCGATCGGGAGTGAGAGAGGGCACGAAAGGAGAGAAGGTTCTCCGTTCATGTTCGCGAATTATTCAGTCATTCCCGTGAAGAGCCTTCCGCCGATCACGGCGTTTGGTTCTGGGGGGTTTGCTCTGTAGTTAGGCACGGATGGTTAGGAGCCGCCGGGGGGTATTTGTAAAACCGATGTACGGAGGCTATTTTTGTACTTTACAAGAAACTTTGTGTACCCTCGCCGTCCAAGGCAGTCCCGACAGTAAATGGCACCGAGTCATTAGTCATACGCAACACCGACTTGGTAATTGGCGCGGATTATTCGCATGCGATATGGAAAGAAGCGGGTGGGGGGGTTTCTTATCGTGTATGCTAATGCTAATGGCCGCTCGAGTGCTCGGACTGACTCCGGACGAGATGACGATTTCATTAACGTGAACGATCAATCATCGAGTTTTAGAAAACTGTATGTGTGTGTTTGTTGGTCGGCGTTTATAAGTTTTCAAGTTCCGTTAGGTGAATTAATGTTTTGTTGAGATTTTATCTTTCTTTGCAGAGTTATCGATATCTGTTAATGGATCCGGGGGGTTAAAAAAGGTTTCGCTAATGATTTTCATTGGACTGAACTTTTATTTATTAAGTTTCTTCTAATTCTGACTTGTAACTTGTCAAGCTCCGATAGGTGAATACTGTAGAAAATTTCAGTTTGAACATTCATAAATTATATGAAGTTTTACGTATATACAGTATATGAAATTTTATTGACACTTATGTAAGAATATTGCGTTACCGGTATATTAAAAACAATATTATTTGTGTAATATTTGTAATAATAACATAATTTTGAATAAATAAATAATGTTCATATAATTTTCAATGCCATCACCGGTAATTTTAATATACAGGCATAGCATTTAAGATTAAATAATAAAAATTCAAATACAATGTACATGAATTCTAATTTCATATACCGAGGTTGCATATTTCCTATAACTTCGTATATTAAACGTGTCGTAAATTTCGTAACATTTTTTACAGTGAAGTTAATTCTGCGCGACATTCTTTTTCTTCCAAAAGTCATCGGGATCTATCAATGGATCCGAGGTGCTGACAAAGGTTTCACTAATGTTCCTTTTAAGACAGAGCTTTGTTTATACATTTTTTTATCGAATCGACGCATAAATTTATGTGTATGTGTGTGGTCGTTTATAACTCTTCGAGCTCCGATAGGTGAAGTTAATATTTGCATGACATATTTTTTCTCTCAACAGCGATACGAATCTATTAATGGATTCAGGCGGTTAAAAAGGGTTTGACTATTTTTTTTAGAACTCACTTTTTTGTCTTGATTGTTTTTAATCGAGTGGAGGGATGAATTTAGACGCGCAAAGGTAAGACCGTTTGTACTATCGAGTGAGGCGCGAGAAGGGCGATGAGAAGAGATAGCTAAAGCGCTGTGTGGGGGCTCGCCGATGGGGGGGGGGGGGGGGGGGGGGGGGAGAGAGGAAAGAACGAGAATCGAGAGTTGAACGGACGATGCTGCTGCTGATGCTTCAGGCGCGAAACAGCGCCAGCGTATACCTCGATCGGGCATATCGCCGCGCGTGCAAAACTAACGATCCTTCCAAGATCAACACGAGGGATAATTTAATACACGAGGGCGATCGCCACCCAGGTGCGCGTCGACGCCATCGGGCCGAGAGGCTCGTGTATACCTTGCAGGATGCGCCGCGGATATATGTATTTCTCTCGACGGTGCGAGAGGGAGAAGATTTATCTCCGCCGCGAAAGATACTCTCACGCGAAATTGAAGCGGTACATATTTTAAAAAATTGAAATGATAAAAAAAGGCCGAAGAAAAGTTTGCGGTAAGTTACAATAATCTAATGACAATAACAAAATATAACTAGTCGATAACTAGTCGATAAGATATCGAGCCTGAAAGTCTATACAATGAAACTTTGTTTCTACACTGTAAAAAATGTTATGAATTTTACAAAGTTTAATATACGAAGTTATATGAAATATACAACCTCGGTATATGAAATTAGAATTCATATGCATTGTATTTGAATTTTTATAATTTAATCTTAAATGCAATACCTGTATATTAAAATTACCGGTGATGGCATTGAAAATTAAGACATCCATATATGAAAATTATGTAATTATAAAAAATATTATACAAATAATATTTTTTTTATTATACCGGTATCGTAATATTCTTACATACGTGTCAATGAAATTTTATATACTGTATATGCATAAAAGTTCATGTACATTTATGAATTTTCAAACAGACATTTTTTACAGTGTACGAGGTGCGACGCTACAAATAAAAATACCCGGAAGCGGAGTGACGAAAGAAAGAGGCTTAAGTACGCAAATGGTAATTTACTTTAGACTGTGTTAAAAAGAAAAGAAAAAACAACACGTAAGTTCGAGTTAAAAATAGAGCCATAGAAGAAGCTTGACCGCGAGGAACTTTCAGAGCTCGTGCAGTGCCGAGGTACGCTCGAAAAAGCGAACGGAGATAAGTCAATGACGTCAATGGCGCTGATAATTATATAAGAACGGTTCTATTAACCTATGCGGACTTGGCGTTATTAAATGCTAAACGATTCCAATCGAGCGGCGTACGCCGGCCGAGTAGAATCAGCCGAGCCCGAGAACCGCGGAGCTCTCTGTCTCGCGCAGTCCACAATTTTTTTTTTTTTTTTTTTTTTTCAAATATTCCGTCGCGCATTACTTCGAACCGCGCGCACTCCCGTCTATTTGTCTCTCGGTGAGGAATGCAATTATATGCCGAGAGAATGAAATAAAGGCGACTCGGTTACATAGTCCGCGAGCCACACCTACATAGACGGTTGAAACAAAAAAAAACTTTTTTTACACTTAAACTTTTTGATATTGTTGTGAATTTTACTATCTGTAGTCAAACATCTAATTGGTGACATTTTTTTTTTTTTTTCATTGACCAGAAAAAAAGTAACAGAAAATGTACGAACCTTTTTCGCACGAACGCATCGGAAAAGGGCAGGGAAATTTTTTTCTCCGCTAAATAACCCGAGTGTTTGAGAGAGGGAAGCGAGCCTGCCAAGTAATTCCCGGAGACTCGAGAATTATCGTGAATTCTGTACCCTCGATCCCACGCGCGAGCGAGCGACAAGCCTCGTTTTCCTTTCGAGCCGAAGCCCCGCGTGTGTTCACCGGCACAGCACGATTCTCACCTTGCTCTCGAGAGCCGCCACCTCTCACCGGAATGACTCGCTCGGGCTATTCGTTACGCCCGATTATCGTCGTATTTTCCACGCCGCGCGGCACGCGAGAGGGACGTTATTATACGCCGATTATTGTCTAACGAGCGAATCGAACGGTCTCGATCGTCAACGATCAGACAGGAAACGACCTTGAGCCGCCTCAATCGAAGAGAAATACAAGCAGTTTCTGTCCATTATTTTATTTATTTTAATTATTAAACTTTGCATTATTATTATAATTTTTTTTTACGTGACAAAATAAATAGGATTTCGTTCGGAAATCGAAGATAGCAAAGTTACACAATCGAAGAGGCGGCTCTTCGATTGAGCCGCCTTAATCGAAGAGAAATACAAGCAGTTTCTGTCCATTATTTTATTTATTTTAATTATTAAACTTTGCATTAGTATTATAATTTTTTTTTACGTCACAAAATAAATAGGATTTCGTTCGGAAATGGAAGATAGCAAAGTTACACAATCGAAGAGGCGGCTCTTCGATTGAGCCGCCTCAATCGAAGAGAAATACAAGCAGTTTCTGTCCATTATTTTATTTATTTTAATGATTAAACTTTGCATTAGTATTATAATTTTTTTTTACGTCACAAAATAAATAGGATTTCGTTCGGAAATCGAAGATAGCAAAGTTGCACAATCGAAGAGGCGGCTCTTCGATTGAGCCGCCTCAATCGAAGAGAAATACAAGCAGTTTCTGTCCATTATTTTATTTATTTTAATTATTAAACTTTGCATTAGTATTATAATTTTTTTTACGTCACAAAATAAATAGGATTTCGTTCGGAAATCGAAGATAGCAAAGTTACACAATCGAAGAGGCGGCTCTTCTTAAACTTTGCATTATTATAATAATTTTTTTTTTACGTCACAAAATAAATAGGATTTCGTTCGGAAATCGAAGATAGCAAAGTTACACGGGTCGGTCTACAACGAACGAGAGGGCACGTTTTACGCAGGCAGTGCGGTTGCTCGCGTATGTGAGCCACGTACTACCGAGCGAGGGAGAGGCGAGAGGGACGCAGAAAGAAATATTGAGAGAAAGAGGTGCTCGAATCCGTGAAGGAATGTTCAACAGGTGTGCCACGACGGGCAAAGAGCTCGGATGATCTCTTGGCATCACCGACTCGCCCTTTTCTCGCCACTCGCGCTCCGCGGCTATTCTACATAGTACAATAGTACGTGTTGCGTGTGTGTCCTGAGAAATCGCGGGTTTCTGTTACTTCTATGTGCGGACACGGGCTCGACTCGCGAGGAATCCGTTTATCCGAGGAAAACTCGCGTTTGTTCCTCCTACGATAATCTCTCGGTGGAGTTGTTCGGACGCGGACGTAAGCTTCGTCCGTACGTTCTCCACTCTCTGTAGCGGCAATTGGAATTTTAAATCGCACAGTTTACGCGAATCATAAAGTTTTATTTTACTCCGCGACATCCACTTTGTGAAACGAGAACCGCGCTGAGTTACTTTCGATACAATTATACTTGTTTCGGGCACTTTTTTTTTACATAAACACCCAGAAAAATAATTGATTTGGTTTAAGTAAAATATTTATTTGATAAAAACAAATATTTATTTGATAAAAATAAATATTTATTTGACAAAAATAAATATTTATTTGATAAAAATAAATATTTATTTGATAAAAACAAATATTTATTTAAATCAAATATAATATTTTACTTAAACCAAATAAACGGTGGCCGTCAAATAATTTTTTTTCTGGGTGAAGTATCTCAGAGTCGCTCGCCTTCGAGACGAAGCTTTCGTCTGAAAATCTGAGCCTCCTTACTCTGATCCCTACGGATTCGATTGCCTTAACATTTTTTTTTCAGTCTTTCTCGTTAAAACATTAAAAATAAAACCTATATATATTCTACCTCGAAAAACCCGCCTCACAACGGGTTCGCCATATATTTTGTTGTTAATAAAAAAAAAATTGCCGAAAGGCCAGTAAGTCGTGTATACTTTTCAATCGAATTACCGTCAATTACGCGCCCGAGCCATAAACCTTTGCGATATATACTCTTATCCCTCAAGGACTGATTTTCCAATCGACCTTCCATTCCCATCGCTCCGGCCGGTGTCTCGGAGCGCAAAATACCGAGTGGTCGTCCCTCACGCACTTCGGGCTCTCTCGTCTCGATCGTTGACCGAGAAAAGGTCGGTCGTTGACGAATCTTTTGGAAACGACAGGACTCCGAAAAAGAAAAATCCCGCCGCCTCGTAAAATATCCGCGACGAAATATAGTGCGCGATATCTACGCAGTTATAATCGTACGACATCGATGGATCGCAGCGCTCGAAGGCGGTTCGCGGTGTCAACGAACCCTAAGCCGCTGCCGCCGCGGCTGCACGGTGCTTGTTCCGCACAAGCCGGAGTGCCTCGTTGGATGTTGCAACATCGAGGACCGAAACAACGTTGACGAGGTCGTGTCGCTCCGGCGAGGCTCTCGCCAGTGTAACAGCGGCCAGCAACAGATATCAGCCCACCGAGAGGAGAAACTCCGAGAGCGCTCGCGTGAGAGCCTCTCGGCGCGAGCGCGCTTTTCTCTCTGCCCTCGAGGCTCGAGGCTCTCCCGGGGCATTCGGAGCACCGATCAAACGCACAGAGGTTCCTCTGTTTTTTCGCGACGGTCTAGCCTCCGTCGTCCCGGGGCAGCGGGAAGAGTCAAACGAGATGGGAAGAAGAAATGATTTATTTACACGACCCGGATAGCTCCGGCTTGTTTATCCGAACGCCCGGTGCGCTACACTGTATATAAAAAAAAAATCGTATGAAATTTAATCTACCGGCACTGGAAGCTTTAACGCAGAAAGTGGTGTATGAAGTTTCACGTAAAATTGTGACGAACAATCTATGTAGAGTAAAAAGTCTGGAGAATCTTGTAATTATAATTAGGGATGTGCGAATATTCAAAAATTTGAATAATTCACCATGAATTGAATATTAATTATTCGTATTTGTATATTCAAAATATTCGAATAATTAGGAATATGCGAATGATTTTAAGAGTCTGAATATTCCAATTAGGTAAACGAATAATTCCAATAATTAGAAATATTAATTTGAGACCTTGTAATGGACCATAGTGGTCATTATAAATAACGCGATAAACAATGCGAATAGATTTATAACAGAAACTGTTGTACACGTTTAAGCTTTGAAAAAGGGAATAACTTGCAACCGTAAAGCGTAAGTTCTTCAGCTTTGTAGTAATCAAAATTCTTCATTCAATGAAAACAATTTATGTGCTCAGTTTCATTGTAATCGGAATTTCATCATTCGAATATGCAATTCATGAAAAATTATTCGAATTTTTTTAAATTATTCAATTTTTTGCATGTTCAATTGAACTTTCGAATTGAATATCAATACTCAATTCAATTCAATTAAAACGCTATTTCGCAACCCCTAATCATAATAATTTACTTTGACCTTACTACAAAAATAATTTGTTTCCCATAGTTTACTTTAAATTCGCTGTAAAAGTACATTCACTTTTTATCGCGATTCTACATTAAATAAAACGCGGCACTTTTCGCATAAAAACTCCCAGTCCGGTACATTAAGTTTACAATATTTTTTTTTAACAGTCTATATCGCAGCGCATGCGCGCGACGTACCGGGCATTCTCGAACGCTTGTACAGCGTGTATGTAGGACAGAGGATGCTCTGTTCGGCTCGGGAGGCTCTTCAGTGCCGGTCGCCGGCTCGGCGGACGCGTATGAGGACACCCGGGGGAAGGACGGTATGGCGACATGCGCGACGTGCGCGCTTGCCGGCGGAGCCCCATGGCTCCGGGCACCGCGGCTGCCCACTGCCGGACTCCCTTCCCTTGCGGTTCGACGCAGCCGCTGCGGCGGCGGCGGCGCTCGCGCTCCCGCGCCCAGTAGTGGGGGTCCGTGTTCCGGCAGACAGCTTGGCGTCCGCGCGCACACTTCGGCGTTACGAGAAACCGTAGCCTTTCCCCGTCTTTCGCGGCTCTCTCACGAAGCGAGACTCCCCCCCCCCCCCCCCTCCTCCGCCTCCCCTCGTACCCGCGACGTCGGTTTAACTCGTTTCTTCCAACCGTACCGTAGGCATTATTATAGGTTTGTTACTTTCGTACGTACCGGGTTTAAACTACCCGGGGGATATAACGTTTGCGCAACACGAATGCTGCGCGCTGGCCACTGTGCCTCGAGCATCTCTCGCGCTCCACTCCGAACACATCTCGTTTGATTAATATTACATATGTATATTATGCGCGTATGTGCGGGGGGTATTTATACGGTACGGAGAATTCATTAAGACCTATCGTCGAGTTATTAACGAGATCGTAAAGTCACACGAACGCTATCGCGACATGTCGTATTAATTACGCAATACATCAGAGCGGATAGCTTTAATCGCTCGTACATATTTATGGGGTAACCTAAAGTGTCTCGCGGAAATTGTGCATCTGACGAAATTAATTTTGTAACGAATCGAATTACTGTTCTTTTTCGTGTTTTCAACGTTTTTTTTGTTTTTTGTTTTCTTATGATGTTTGTTTTACCCGCGCAAATCTTCGATGAGAAATGCTATTGATTTTCGGAGAAAGAGTGTTTATTTTTTTAATAGAAATTTAATGCATTTGAAAATGATAAAAATCTTTTGGAGTTCTATTTTTTTTTTCTTTTCTTTTCGTTTCTGAGTACGCCGAGCACCTTCGACTGAGACTGTTCTGCGCGAAATCCTCTCATATCGGTATTTTAATTTATGGCGAAATTAATTTTTTACCCGATCAAATTTCTGTTTATCGTATTTTCCACAATATTGTTTTATTTATTTATTTATAGTAGTAGATGGGAAAATCCCTTTTTAAATTTTAACAAGTTAATATCTCTTTTGTGATTATGTATAAAGAAAAAAACAAGAAAACATTTCACACTTTGTATGCTAAAAAATAAAATAATTATTTGGAGTAGATAACAAACGGTAAACCGTTGATTAGTAAATTGCTAAATTACTTGAAGCGACGAATTTGGTTTGACACCACAGTCTTGAGGTTGTGAACATTTATCCCGGAAAAAAATTCACGGTCTAGGTTTTTAAATCTTTATATTTTCCTGGCAAATTTTCGCTGAAAAACGTAATTTATTTTAGAGAATAAATATCAAAACTTTAACAGAGATTTAATAAGTTTAATAATCATAAAAATCATCTGCGGTGCGATAAAAAAAAAAAAAAAAAAATGATAAATTTTGATTTATTTTTTCGTTCCAGATTATATCGAGCATTTTTGTCTGAGACTGTTGCGTACGAAGGCCTCGCACACCGGTATGTTAATTTCTGTCGAAACTTTTTATTCCACGCACCATGCGCGATGGTATCGGAAATATTGCCTCGGGCACTTATGACGCAACTATTATCGTCTAACCATGTATTTTTACTCTACTTTCGTACCGTAGTCTATGATCAGCGGCCGCGGCATGTTTCCGACATCCGCCAAAGGTCAAGTTGGCACATAGTTTTTCTCTCCCGGTTTATCGTACCCGCGTTTTGGCCGCTCTCACGTTTTCACGCTTACACGCCTCCATTGACCGACGCGCTTGGCCAATGTCCGCCGCGTCGCGCCGTTCCGACATTCCACGAATTACATTCTATTTTTAACTCGTAATTTTTGTTTCCCGTATACGTACTATTTTTTTTTTCCTCTTCTTTCGCAACTCGAACGAAAACACGCGCTCGGCTGTGGGTCAATGGTTCGAGTTTGTTGACACCGCTAGAGTGGATTCGCTCGTATCGACGATACGCAATTCATGAGTTTTCGACGAAATTTTACCACGCATACACACACACACGGTCCGATCTCGCTTTCTTCACAAATATCAAATAGGACGGGTTGCAAGATACTTCTCGAGAATGTAAATAAAGGATCGATGTCGAAAAAAAGAAAAAAGAAACTGGCGAAATAGCGTGTTCGAGTGAAGCGTACACAGTAAAAAACAATTTTTCATTTAATGTACCGGTATAGGAAGCTTTTGTGCATAAACCAGTATATTAAATTTAATGTACAAATGTTATGTAAAATTCCAGTACTTTTAAAGTAATTTAAAAATACTTTGAGTATTATTAAAGAACTTTTATCAAAAAAGACCACTTTTTTATCATTTTTTTTCCGTACATTCTTTCCCCATATCATTTGTATCTTAAATTTAATATACTAGTTTATGCATAAAAGTTTCCAATACCGATGCATTAATATTCATGCAGACATTTTTTACAGTGATACACTGTAAAAAGAAAATTATAAATTTAATGTACAAATATGATGTAAAATTCCAGTACTTTTAAAGTAATTTGTAAAATACTTTGAGTATTATTAAAGAACTTTTATTAAAAATACCACTTTTTTAATCATTTTTTTTACCGTACATTAATTTCACATAACATTTGTATATTAAATTTAATATACTAGTTTATGCACAAAAGCTTCCAACACCGGTGCATTAATTTTCCTGCAGACATTTTTTTCCAGTGTAGTTGATAGTCGTTTCACTTCCGTCCTCGAGCCGCGAGCTCGAGCTGGGTCTCCTCCGATGCTTCGACTCTTTCGCTCCGGAGCCTCGTCGACGGATCGTTAGCGCTTTCGTTTCTCGGGAAGTGCTCTCGTTTAACCCCGGCAGGAACCTCGTACGCGGTCGGTCCACTCAATTTATTTTTCTCCCGGAGTCTACAACGTACACGAGTGAATTTCGGTCCCCGATAAAGAGGCTCGAAATCTTGCCGAAAATAAAGCTTGTAGCATTGAACCTGCGCTTCGTCTATAATCGGCACCGCGGATTGTCGCGTACGCCGCGTCGCGCCGTCCGCGACTCGGATCATTCAGAAATTTTTCGCCTCTTCGATCACACCGAGGTTCTTATTGGCGTAGACCAAAGAAAAAAAATATATAAAAAAAAAAAACACGCCTGCGGAGCAAAGGTCGATTGACGCGCGGGCCTCCGACCTTTGCTCACTTCCGGTCCACGTACCTCCTCGTGTGCCTCTCCCTCAAATTAATTATACCGACGTTAACTGTTACGCACGAATCCCGCTGGGAACGCACGAGACGAGTCGAATTTTTCGAACGTAAAAATCATCTCCGATCAACGCACCGAGAAAAATAGTTCTGTTTCTCTAACAATATGCAGATCGTTAATAATTTATTGTCGTGGCAGCAAAAACATTTCGCCGCTGCAGCAAAATATTTGCTGCCGCAGCAAAATATTTTGTCCCTATGTTAAGCAGGTAAATGAGTTGGGGTAAAAAAAATGCCTGCCGTCGCAACATTTTTTTTCTCCGTGCTCTGGACCGGTTCCGCGAATAGAAATGATCGACGGATTTTCCCGGAAATTTAAAAAAAGAAAGAGCAAAATTTCCTACACTCGCCAAGAGCGAGCGGCCGAACTTCCGCAACGTCTTCGCGTCTTGACGGCTGTCAAGCCGCTCAAAGAAGTGAAAACAAGCTCAGATAAAAATAAGTTTACCGAACAAAAATTGAATTAACAAAAAAAAAAACCGGAAGTCGAAGATTCTCGGCGCCTTTTCGAGCGACAGCTTTTACCGCAGGAGTGTACGTGTACGCGCGCACGTACGTCGTTGTATGGGAAGCGAGGAAGAAAGGGGTCTCGCGGGGGGTCGTGTGTGAGACGCGAGAGAACTGAAGGAAGCCGCGGACCGCCCGCGAGAGAGCGGTCAATTTAAAAATAAACCAAGACGAAGCGAACGTAGTCTTCCCGGAACGGGATTCGAGGACGACCGTGGTTCGCCGCTCCCCCAGCTCGAGTTAATTGATTGTTTCCAAAAATAGATCCTCGTTACGTAGGAGACGCGGGGAGGGACGGGAGGGGAAAAAGAACGGTCCCCGTGGGCCCGGTCGGCTCGGATTTGCCTTGGCCCGCTCAGCGCGGCCCCCGCGGGGCCCGAAAGCCGTCGTTCCACCCCGCGCGCAAATACGCTTCCCAGGAACATAAGAAACAAACTTATGGCGGAAAAAAAAAAAAAAAAAAAAGAAAAAACGAAATCCATATAAATAAGAATTTTTATTCGACAATTTTTAGTTTCTCGTCCCGGGTCTCCCCGTTTCCGAGGCTGAGCCTCTGGGAGTCTCGGGACCGTCCCGGTTGCCGACTCGGTGACTGACTTTGATGCTCGAAGCCACAGGTGGCTGCTCGAGCCCTCGCCCTCGCCCCGTCTATCCAACTCGGTCTCGGTCTACGGCTACCCCCCCCCCCCCCCCCCCCCGTATACTTGATCTTCTCGTGACTCAGCTCTCAAATAAGTGACTCTGGTCCGCAGTCAAAACATCTTCTCTCGTCATAATTTTTTTGTTTTTGTTTCTAATTCGCTTGCCAAAGTTTGTTCTACGTCGCGTATAAAGATAGGTAAAAACTTCCTCGTGCGCTATATTAAGCGCCCATCAGAATTCCGACGCCTCGGCGAACTCTATGTCTTCGAGAGTAGACACGCGGCGCATGCACCGGTTGAGACACCTGTTTCGTATACCGCAAGGCATATCCATCGAACAAGCGCATATATATATATATATATATATATATATATATATATATATATGCACACATCGATGCCCACCTGTGACTATTCGCCGCGGGGATTTTATATCTCTCGCTTCGCGGTTCCCGTCGATCCGCGACGCTCGAATCGAGAATCACCTTGCACCGATAAATACACACGTATACTATGTACGCGGAGCGCAAAAGCCGCGCACGGCCCGCGCCTATACGCTACGCGCATGTACGACGGCGGCGAATAAGGTATCCTTCGCCTCGATTTTTCTTTTCTTTTTCTTTCATTTTTTTTCCTTTTTTTTATTTCCTTTTTACATCGCAAAGAGATATCCTATTTCATCAACCTTACCTTACCTTAGGCACTCGAGCTATATTATTATTCGAGGCGATGCAAATTTAACGAGAATGAAAGAAACAGTATTTTTAAAAATCTTACTCGTCTTTGGGAACTTTGCGTATAATTTGTTGGATACGAAATAAAAATTTAGCTCGATGCGTTAGATTCAATGGGTTAATTGTGGATGTATTGTTAGGTGTTAGAGAGACAGTATAACTGGCTTAGAGCGTCGACTTACATTTGTTTCTCCGCTCGTTCCGCGCATTTTTTTTTCAAAAACTTCGTTCTCGAGTGAAAAATGTCTTGAAATTTTGCTCGGTAAAAAAGAAGGAAAAAAACAACAAAAAAACAGTCGACAGATGCTGATGTTTAATGTGGTAGCACTTTGGAATCAACAGACAGGTTCACTGACACTGGTGTCGAAAGAGTCTTTCTTATTTTTTTCAAACTCGCGATTTAAAAGAGCGCCGCCGTTTTGACGAATGAACTCTCGGCACTTTCGGGGGGGTTCGGCGGATCGGGTTGGAGAACTCGACAAAGTAATGTGCAAATCGTTGCTCGGCGCGCGTTTGAAAAAAAAAAAAAATTATTCACGTCTTCGATTATTATCGTCGCGATTGCAATAAAATCGCGAGGACGAACGACGAGGATGAACGAGACAACGAAGAACGTTCGCGAATGTCGTCAGTGAAAATAATAAAAAAATATCGCGGTGCGCGTATTATGAAAATGCTTCGAGTTTACGGATCCGACGAGATGCGACTCTCTTGGTGGTTCGGGCTAACATTAACTAGCGCGGACTGCAGTCGCTTATAATATGGCCAAGGCGCGAACCAATCGGATCTCACGACTCCTGCCAGAGGTCCCCCCACTACCCCCCCTATCGCCGGCAAAGACCCCCGCGTGTTATTCCCGATCGTCGTGCCTCCTTTTTTGTCCCCCATCCTCCGCACTACCCTCTCGTCTTCTCTGTCTCTATACTTCCCCCTCCCCCCTCTCCTGCACTCGCCTTCCCTTCCCTTCATCCTCATTCTTCCTCTTCTTCTTATTCCTCGTATTCTTTTTATCCTCCGTCCTTTCGTATACTTCTTCTTCTTCTTCTGCTTCTTCGTCTTCTTCTTCTTCTTCTTCCGCTTTTTCTTCGTCTTCCTCCCGATGTTGCCACTGCGCTGCCCCTTATCTCGCGCTACGGCCGTTCATACAGCTTTTTCTCCTTCGCCCTCCGAGATCCGAAGCTTTGTCTCCTCGTTGTCGAAAAAATTGGTAGAAAAAAGAAACCGCTCGATATGGCAAAGATCTATCGAATTTCCATGAAAGATTACTTTCGATCTTAAATAAAATGGTATTCATTTATTTGTTTTTCATCCAATGATTTCACGACCAAGTCGGAGCGATCGAGAACATTCGAACTCATCGCGCCGCTTTCCAGCTTCCGAAGATTCCCGGTAATGTATAATATATATATATATATATATATATATATATATTTGTTGCTGTTGTTTATTTCATTATTTTCCTGCGGTCCAATCGCGGGCCAATGGCGGCAGTTTTTTAGTTTAAAGATTTGACCGACGTAGATCGGTATTCGCGAGAAGTCTTTTCGACTTTCGGGCATTAGCCGGCGAGAGGCGCCCGAGGCTATACACACACGCACACACGCCCAAGTGGCCGGCGCTCCACATATAATAGCTCCGTTTTATTCGTCGTGCAACCGAGTCTTTTCGTTGCATCAACCTCCGAGTATAGCGGAATTCAAGTCGTGCCTTCTCGCGGGCGTTTGTGCACGCGCTCCCATGCCTATATATCCTTTATGATACTTGTGGAACGACACCGGAGAGCGCGCATGCACACAAAGCGCCCTTCCCCGCTGTTGCGCAGCCAACATAATTAAGAGTCTCGCATAGCCGCTACCGTGCTGCTTTTTTTCCCTTTCTTTTTCACCGCTTCTACATTCACGCTCTTTCGCCGACCGCAATGTTGTACCAAAGCCAAAAAAAATCTCTACCCTACTTCCAACCGATGTCTAAAAATCATTTTTTTTAGAGCCATTTTTTGACAATTTTTTCGGGCAATGTATAATTTGTCAAAAGAATTGTAGAGAAAGAATGTATAATTTGTCAAAATAATTATAGAGAAAGAATGTATAATTTGTCAAAAGAATTATAGAGAAAGAATGTATAATTTGTCAAAAGAATTGCATTCCTGGGCTCGGAAATTTGACCTCATTTAGCGTTAGAAATTTGTTTGCTGTTTGAGAAAATCGTTAATTGGATAAGAACTGCATAATTTTAGCCTATTAAAAATTTGAGGACGGGGGAATTATTTTCTGAAGAGGTGGATTGTCTTTGGACGATTTAAGGCCCATGACGAAGCTGTATTTGTAGCTCCCTCCGGTAGCGAAAATTTCCGTGGAAAGGTACTCGGCGAGTCAATGGGATATTGCACACTCATCGTTTTCCCGTAAGAGAGATGAAAAAAACAAATTCTTAAGCGATCGCGAGAGTCTCCCGCGCGCACGCACCGTGGAGAAGTCCGTTTAACTCTTCTCGTTACGTAGACTCTTAATAATTATAATCCAAGGTTCCGACTGCCACTTCCGTCATCGAGTTCTCCCGCTCAGCCGTGACATCTCTCGCGGAAGGTTTTACGAACTCGTGCTCTCGCGAATCCTCCTCCTCTGCCTACAAATGTTTCCGCTGTTTCTTTTTTATTATTATTTTTTTTCAATCTTATATGTGTATTACATCTCTCCGAGCCGAGCGCACCAGTTTACTTTTTTTCCGAACGTATTTTCACCTCGATCGAGTGGAATTGCTCGATTGCGTAATTTCCGCGAGTCAGACCGGTAAATAGTGAAGGGATCGGGAGGCAGAATGTACACAATAAAAAAAAATTGTACATTTAACAAACTTTCCTCCTCTGCTAATTTCCATAATTTTTTTTTCTCGATAATTTTACTATCATTTTTGCCAAAAAGGAGGGGCATCGATATTAGGAGAACAAAAACGTGGATAATTATTTATCTCGGTAGTAAATGAAAAGTTGGGCCGAAAATGCACGTGGAAATATCTCCAGGCCCGTAATAAAAAAATGTCGGAGAAGTTCCATTTTTTTTTTTTCAGTACAAAATATAAAAAAAATTGAAACTCCGACAATATGTTGTGCCCTAACCTGGGAATTATTTAAACATTTTTGGCCAACCGCATCCACATGGCTATGGGAGCTTTTTGGTCAAATGTTTTCTTACCGAGAGGAGATAATAACACACGTTTTTATGGCCGTAGGTCGATGAAAGCCCCCTCATAGTGGCAAAAAAAATTGATTGGCTTAAGCAAAAGTCGCGGTTACATACGACAAAGCTGTTATTTGTTTGGTACAAATAGAGCATTGTTTTGTTAAACGATTATCTGCTCCAATTTATTGAAAATTTTTCGATTGAAACAAACATTTTGTTGTACCCACTAAATACACCTTTGAACGTATGTCACCGCTCACTTGCTTAATCTAACCATTTCTTTTTCTCAGTGCAGGATCACGTATCGTTGAAAAAAAAGATTCTCGAGTACACGAAACATTTTTTTTTAAATGTGCTTGTGCGTTAAGTTCATTGAGAGAAGGATCTGGTAAATATCCTATGTCTATAGTAAATAATGACTATATCGCTTGAGAGATATTACCATAGCACATGGTAAAAGGGAACTAGGGCGCCACCTATGGTAGGACGTACCGGATTTATAAGAATTGTTCGTGGATATTATTTATTTATTTAATTTATTTACGGACCCTGCGCTTTTACATATTTATAAGTAGAATTGCAATCATAATAGCAACATATTTTAAACATCTGCATATAAAATCTTCATGTAAAATTGACACTTCCACGAACACAGAAATTAGAAAAATAGAAACACGGTAATGGCTTCACAAGATTGTGTATGGTAAAAATTCTTGGAAAATCTGAGACTTTCCGCCATAGATGGCGCTCCAGTGCCCTACTACTATGTGCTATGATAATTTTTCTTAGATGATCGGTAGTTTTTACTAGATCCTTCTCTCGGTGACTTAAAAACATAGATACATCCAGATACGCGGATCCGCGACCAGGAGATTTTCCAAAGATGATTCATTTCTACCCGGGTTTTTGTATCCCGGCATAACGTAACGACGAAGCGAGAATCAATTAAGCGCAATTATCATTGTCGTAGATTCCGCGGCTCGGAAAAGTGCTGAGTCGCAGCCTCGGTACGAGCCGCATCGAGTCCGATCTCCGGATAACAGCGAGATAGAGGGAGAGAATCGCGAATGAATTTCCATTTAACGATCGACCGTTTACTATTTCCCCGGCAAAGAATGGGAAGAGTGAAGGCGCGTTGAACGCTACGTTCGAGCTGCCAACTACTATATACCGCTACACGAGCTCGGCAATTTACCTTCCCTCGTAGTCGTTCCTCGGCACGAGGAATCGTGGCCAATTCCATCGAGCGTCCTTCCGCGCCGCGCGGTAAGTACAATCCCCTCCCTCCCCCCCTCCTCTCGCTCCGCCGGTAAGCATCTGATCCGATCTTTCACGCGCTTTCCGAGATCTCCTACTGTGTTTTTTTTTTTTTTTTTTTTTTTATTCCTTTCCGTATTTGCGAAGAATCGTCGAGCGGCGGAACCTGCTGCTGGCAGATCGCCGCATCGTACGATCTAACGGTGGACCCGTTTTCTCGGGAATGCCGATGGAAATCAATCTTTCCATTCATTATCCTCGTTGTATTTCGCTGGAAGGATCGGCGTTGACTCTGCCATTTCTTTCACGGATGAAGTCGAACTTCGAAGCGGATGTTGCTGGCACGGTTAATTGATTTCTCTTTTGAAACAAAGTTTTTTTCGCAATAGTCACTACGAAAAATTGCTCCCATATTATTAATTAAGTTATCAATTTATTTATATATCTATTGATTAAATAGTTTTTTCAATATTGATATTCACGACTCAATATTGTTGGCACGGTTAATTGATTTCTCTTTTGAAACAAAGTTTTTCGCAATAGCCGCTACGAAAAATGTCTGCTATATTATTCATTTACATATCTATTGATAAAATAATACATTTTTTTAATATCGATATTCATGACTCGAGAATAATTGATAAATACGTATTTATACATTATCAATTGAATATTCTTTACGAGGATTATAATAATAAGCCTTCATATTTCATTATAACAAACAGACGGCTCTATAGTTATTTTGTCACGGCCTATAGGACCATCGGTAGCAACTTTCGTGTGAATCCTCGAAACAAGTAATTCATTAAGAATGTCGAACGTTAATTTTGTCGAACGTCAACATGCCGATTTTCTTAGAATTTTCGCGAGCAAAAGTGGCTTCTGGTGGCTCTTCTAATTAGCCAGAGCTTTATCGTCCGAGAATCATTTTGCACGGATAGTGACGCAACATTCGTACGAGATGTATAGACTTCGAAGAAACGACACGATGTTTATTCCGAGCGGTAAAAGCTTCGAGAACTGAATCACGCTGAGTGCTTCCGTGCGCAACCTTTCGAAAATAAACACTGACGGATTTGCTGGAATAGCCGATTAAAATCGATCCCTTATGTTTGTTCGATATTACGAGGAACCCACGAGAATCCGGAAACCCGTTCGCGAGAGCTATCTTCCTTGAAATCGCGAAAATCGTATACGATGCTGACACATCGGTGAGCGTTACGACCTAACTTGGGATGCATGAGACGGCGATTAAGTGTCATCTTTGTCATCTAATTCTTCTTTACTAATTTATTAATTGTATTCCCCTCGTTGATGTATCTACACAGCGATTATCACTAAAGTCTCACCTGACTGAAGTGTTCTCGCGATGTGCACGGAATTTTTTTTTCTTTTTATTTTTTTTTAAGGTAGCTATGTCGGTATGCCGGAGTCATAGACATCAGCGTCTATAGGACATAAAAAAATAATGATATGTGGTACTTTGTTTGCATCAAAAATATTATAAAAAATAATAAAGTGTCTATGAAAATTTTCACAATTCGATTGAACCGATTATTTGTTTAGTGTGGATTTGACTCCATTTTTACGACAATTAGGTTAGGAAACGTCATTTGGCCCGAAACCGTGCATTTTGATCGCAGTTCTATTAAACATTGGTCCGGTGACTTAACTTTTTTTTGCGCATCAATTCCTGATTGATTCGCGAGTCTGCAGTACTTTATATTTTTTTCTCTATCTTTGACCCAAGTATGTTAATTCTCGATTTGAAGATCAATTTCGCCAGCTCTCCCGTAAGCGCCGTGTAAAAAGACCGATTTTCAAGATCTAATTATTCATTGAAATACCCAGAAAAAGCGTTCGAGATTTTGTACAAGTAAAATTTGATAGTTACATTATACAACATGTCAAAAGTTTATGCACATGACTTTGGATTGCCTTCGCGACATAACTACCTTTTAAGTCTTTCCGCGGATCTATTACCATTGAGAAAATCTGTTGAAGCTAAAAATGTTGAAGCTCATATTCAAACCTCCCATCTGGCTCTCTTTAATTCCAGTTGCTCTTCAAAGGGGTCCATCAATTTCAATAAAAATTATTGTTTCTTTTTTTTCCTTTAACCTCCGCAATCGATCGTTCGTAACGGTACGTCGATTATCTAAAAATTTCGTGAAAAAATAAGAAAATAAAATGTCCAAAATGTTTATATTCCGACTTCATAACAAGCGCCAATATTTTTTAATCATTTCGTTCCTGAGTTTTCTCTTTCTATTAAAACAAAATTCTTTTCGAGAGTTATTAACTTTCAAGATTGTTGTGTTTGCAAAAAGAAAAAAAAGTCATTGGTGAAACGAAAGGGTTGAATCACTCGATGACACACCACGATATTTGCAACACAATGTGCAAGTTATTTTTTGCTTCCGAAGTAGGAATGTTATGTTTCAGGGAAAACTGTGCGAGTTCTATAACGTGACCCGTCCCGCGGCAAAGGTACCGAGTGACTCACGATAGTAGCGAGATAACGTTCCGTTGTACGAAAGCATCGAGAGAGCGATTACCTAACTGCTCCATATGTGATATTACTGATTACGTGCGGCGGCTCTCGCTCTCTCTCTCTGCGCAACGCACATTGCGCTCACCTATAATCGCGGCGCGGCGAGACCGCTCTTCTGTAATAACTTTAATTTCACGCCGACTTTAATTTCAAACGTCGATCGGAACCGCACGTGCCCGCGAGAGACGGCAAGTGCATCGCTCGTATTATAAACTGCACGTATCGCATCCGCAAACGGCAGATTATAAAACTTCTCTTCCCGGCTCACGTCAGCTATCGCGTTATGTATATTCTCGCGGTTTATTTAGAGCGAGACGAAGAGTATGAGTAATAAAGCTTATCGCCTTATCCGTTTTTTTATATTTAGCTCGGAATTTAGTCTCGGCTAAAATTAACTCTACTTAATATGAAGATTTCTCTATGAATGAAAGGCTCGAAAAAATAAATACTAATTATCTTCTACAACCATTGATTGGGAGAAGGCAAGCTGCGTTCCGGTGAAATGTACTTTATCGAACGGTCACACCATTTTCGACAGAATTGCGCTAAACATTTTTTTTTATATTTTTTTTTTTCAAAAAATTCCTTTCTTTCTTTCTCGTGGTTAAAAGTGCGGAAATCTTTCGCAATACGTGTTAAAGAATTTTTTATGTTTAAATAAAAAAAACACGATGGTGCGACGATATTCCTGATTTATGGTCCGATAAAAATCTCCTAATTCGTTACAGAGACAACGAATTTCGATTCCATATTACATTTGTTAAATTTGTAAATTTTTAAAACACAATCCTGCGATGATATTCCTGATTTTAGGTCTGTTAAAAATCTACTAATTAGTCACGGAGACATTGAATTTCGGTCAAAAATAGGTAAATCGGTAAAAATCTACTAATTCGTCACAGGGACATTAAATTTCGGTTAAAAATAGGTAAATAGGTAAAAATCTACTAATTCGTCACAGATATCTTGAAATTCGATTAAAAATAGGTAAACAGGTAAAAATCTACTAATTCGTCACAGGGACATTAAATTTCGGTGAAAAATAGGTAAAGATATAAATAGATAGGCATGCACAGAATCTACGTGGGTGTTGTAGTTTTATCAAAAAAAAAAGTTCGTAATCGTTGATTATGCTCACCTTACGATTGCCGTGCGTGGCGTTTTGCTCGAGCGAGAAACGAGACCACGCTGAAGTGTCTTTTACAGAAGAGGTACGTGTTTGCTTACAGGCGGTAGCGCGGGTATCGTTGCAGGGAAGGAACGAGCGATTCACAAACACTGCGGTGTTTGTAGTATCTCTTTTTTTGTGCTTCCCGGCAGCGGGAGCAAAGATAGAGAGAGGAGAGGGGGGGGGGGGAGGGGAGAGGCGAGAGAATGAACGATTTGAATTCAGTTCCCACGTTCTCTCTTCTTCTGCTTCTCCGCGATCTCGCGTTAAGAGCCCCGAGTCCCAGAAGCTGTATCGCACACTCCTTCCCTTCTTTCACTTTTCCTGGGCCCGCGCGCGAGGTGGTACAGAGAGCCCCGGTCGCGGAGATTCGCGCACTCGTGGGAGACACACACAGACCGGGCGGAATCGCTCGAAACGGAATCGCAGACGCGAGAACGGCGGGAACGCGGGAGGACGGAGGAGGTGGACTTGCCGACGGGAAACCGCTCAGCCGATTTCACTCTCGTGTACAACGTAGCAGCAAATCATAAACTTGTCCCGACCCTTCGCGATCGGATCCATCGCGCGCACACGGTTAACTCACGATCTGTCGATCATTGTCTCGTCCGATATTTCCTTCAACACCTTTGTCTATGAACACAAAAATGGAGATTTTTTTTTCCCTTCAAGTGGAGTGAAAAATTGAGTTGTTTTTCCTCGACAGAAAAAAACAAAAAATGGAGATCTTTTCCTTGATAGAAATTTACAACAAAATATTTTTCCCTGAGAGAGAAAAATGAAGTTTTTTTCCTTGACAAAAAAAAATGGAGTTTCTTTTCCTTGACAATAAAATGGAGTTTTTTTCTTTGACAAAAAAAAATAGAGTTTTTTTCCTTGACAAAAAAAATAGAGTGTTTTCCTTGACAAAAAAATAGAGTTTTTTTCCTTGACAAAAAAAATAGAGTTTTTTTCCTTGACAAAAAAAAATAGAGTTTTTTTCCTTGACAAAAAATAGAGTTTTTCTCCTCGACAAAAAAAAAATAGAGATTTATTGAACTTTTTAATTTTACTTTACTTTTTAACTTTTCAAGGACGTGATTCCTATAGAGCGAGTAAGCGACGAATTATGGATAGATGTTATGCACGTGTGCGTGTACCATCCGCGCTGTAGCGAACTGTTGGAGCGTGTGTGAGTGACGGAGGCGCGCGCGGTCCTGCACGAATCGTCGGTGCTGGGCTCTGTCTGGCGGGCGTCCCGCTGCCGCTGCCGGGCGTTTAGCGTACTCGCAAGCCCCCGAAGAACTTTGGTATCGGGGACTCCACACACTCTATCGTACACGCTTGATGACTTTAATGTCTGTATCCGTGCCAGTCGGCAGTGCCAGCGTGAGCCGTCAGTCGATTTTCTCACGCTGTGATATCCGTTCGGTGGCGAACGCCACTCCACACGCCCCGGTCTGCCGTTTCGCCGCGACGGGAACCTCGAATATTCCTCGGGTCCAATGTAACGCACCCACAAAGCGCTCCGCGAATCCGATGATTGTCGCAAAAAAAAAATTTATCGAAAAAACAAACCAAAAATAAAAAAAAAAAATACAATTTTTTGTTCGAAGCTATTCAATCCGTACGGTCGAATCGAGAGAAGAAAATGAATCTTCAATTTGTAATTATTTTTTTTCTTCGATTTTTTTTTTTTTTTTTTTCACGCTTCCGCGCTGTGAGTTCTCTCGGTTTATCGGGACGGCGTACTCTCCCACTCCGGCCCGCTCCCACCCGCGCGCACGATCAGTTACGGTCCTTTCTTCTTTCCACGTCAAAGTCACGAGATAGAGAGACTCCGAAGATATCTCGTCGCCGATCGAGATCTTCCGGCTGAGAAACTTCGCGCTGGACACACACACACAAAGGCACGATTCTACAGTACGTATATTCGGTCTCGCGCCGACCGGAAGTACTCCAGCCAGGAGCTATTGTTCGTCGACTCAATGACTCGCGACCGATCGAAGAAGTAATAACGAGGGGAAAAAAATGCAAAAAAAAAATAACAAAAACAAAAAGAAGGGATTTAACGAGGGGAAAAAAAATTAAAGGAGGCTTTAACTGCAAAGCTGACGGACGAACACGAGGAGTTTGCGCACCGAGGAGGAGCAAGCAACAGGTTACAAAGTTTGAGCGTCAGCGCAACGCGTCAGCGGACTGTCGATGGTAACTCGTAGCTGCAGACGCAACGGGTATCGCTGGCTCTTCGTACGGAGAGCGAGATAGAGGGATAGAACAGAGGAGGAGCTGCTTTGTCGTAGGGCTCGCTCGACTCGCTCGGAGAGTACTCCGCTGCGAGTTCTTTTTGCGTGTGCGTTTTACTTTGCAATGCACACAGACGCACGGGGAGAGTGAGCGAGAGACCGGCGGGTGTGCGCCAGTGTACTGGTAACGTAGAGGCACTTAACACGGTTAACAGCGACAGCGGTGAGCCGGTAGGCTCGTAGGCATCGGCTCTCGCTGGTACTACTACGAAGCCCGCGAGTAAAACGCGACGAAAGCCGTCGTCGGGTTATCGTGAGGACGGTTTTTTTTATTTCTTTTTTATTCGAGCCAAATAGACATACTTAGGAATTGTCGATTCTTAGGAATTGTCGATTCTTAGGAATTGTCGATTCTTAGGAATTGTCGATTCTTAGGAATTGTCGATTCTTAGGAATTGTCGATTCTTAGGAATTGTCGATTCTTAGGAATTGTCGATTCTTAGGAATTGTCGATTCTTAAGAATTGTCGATTCTTAGGAATTGTCGATTCTTAGGAATTGTCGATTCTTAGGAATTGTCGATTCTTAGGAATTGTCGATTCTTAGGAATTGTCGATTCTTAGGAATTGTCGATTCTTAGGAATTGTCGATTCTTAGGAATTGTCGATTCTTAGGAATTGTCGATTCTTAGGAATTGTCGATTCTTAGGAATTGTCGATTCTTAGGAATTGTCGATTCTTAGGAATTGTCGATTCTTAGGAATTGTCGATTCTTAGGAATTGTTCATTCTTAGGAATTGTTCATTCTTAGGAATTGTTCATTCTTAGGAATTGTTCATTCTTAGGAATTGTTCATTCTTAGGAATTGTTCATTCATAGGAATTGTTCATTCATAGGAATTGTTCATTCATAGGAATTGTTCATTCATAGGAATTGTTCATTCATAGGAATTGTTCATTCATAGGAATTGTTCATTCTTAGGAATTGTCCATTCTTAGGAATTGTCCATTCTTAGGAATTGTCCATTCTTAGGAATTGTCCATTCTAAGGAATTGTCCATTCTTAGGAATTGTCCATTCTTAGGAATTGTCCATTCTTAGGAATTGTCCATTTTTAGGAATTGTCCATTCTTACTAATTGTTCATTCTTAGGAATTGCGGAGTACGACGGTTGATGATCCAAACTGTAATGAACTTTTTTCACGGGCTGTGGCATGTGCGATTGAATGAGAAGTCTCATCGCAAGCAGATGTCATGGCAGCTTTCGGGGAGACCCCAGTTTTGACTGTGATGCCAGGATCCGTGAAAAAAGTTTATTAGAGTTTTTGATACCGATCCGACACGGACGGTTTGGGAGGTGTTTCACTGAGTGTCGAGGGAGAACGAGGCGATATCCGTGCCCCTCGTTTAAGGTGATGTGAAATACCGCCCCGGTAACAAAATTTGTACTGAATGTCGTTTTGAGACCACAGTCCGCCCAGGAAATAGACAATTGTCTTTCCCTGAAAGACAATTTTCTTTTTCCTCGGCGGTCTGTGGTCTCAAAACGGCATACAGTACAGGTTTTGTCACCGACTGGGCACGGGGTAGGTGGGCGGGGCTTATACCACATGACCTTAAAGCGGTGTGACAACCCTTCCTCCCCACCCAACCAGGGCTCTGTCGGAAACTTAAACTGTAGTTGATTTTTTCCAAGGGTGCAGACCGTTTCCGGTTAAAAGCAAATTCTATTCAGCGTTATGTCAGAATTTGCTTTTGACCGCCCGTGGTCAGCGTCGTCGGAAAAATTTATTACAGTTTTTATTATCGTCTGAGAAATTGCTAAAAAATAGTTTGTTGTGCCCGTTTTCCTTCTACCTATCTATATCGAATAGGTAGACACTGTGACGAATGTGTTTGTTACATTTGAGATCGTTACCACAGGCATATATTGTTGTGCCTTCCCCACGAGAAACTTCTGTCGCACTAGAAATTGAGAACATTTCGTTTTTTTACAATTACGAATACCCCGCTTGAGTTTCGGACAAAACAGCTGTTGGATTTGTATTTGCACCCAAAAGCATGGAAACATAAGGGTTACGACATCGTATTCAGGATCCTTTGATTCGACAAAATCTACACGATTAAAAAAAGGTTTGTACACTTAATAAACACTTGTGGTCCACAATCGCCCACAATTGTTTTCCTTTTTAGTATTACATTTTTTCTAAAACTAAATATATCTTAAGTATTGTAATAATTCGTTGATTAATAAAAAAAATTGATAAAATCAAAAAATATTGTAAAATTAACGAGAGAGAAATTGCGGACGTTGGTCGACAATGAATGTTTGTTAAATGTCCAAAACGTTTTTATCGTGTATTGCATTAAACAACGTTATTACATTTAGTATGAGCTATATCAGGTGAAGGCTGTCGTGTCGAGTTACAACGGCCTCAGCGTGGCTCGCGAGGCTGCAGTGGAATCTCAAGCAGAACGAGATTATATATGCATAACAATTGTGTCGCTGATTGGCTAGAGGAGAGCCTCGCGATGCCGGAATCTGAACCGTGAACCGTGGCGGCATCAATAACGCACTCGCAAAATCGCGCATCGCGAGAAGAAAGGCTGCGGCGACAGTGAGGTCGCGACGCGATTTACAGCAACAGAGAAAAATAGAGAATCAAGCACGACGTTAAGGAGCTGCAGTGAAATTCAAAGAGTTTCAGCCGTCGTTGAATTCCATTGCAGTACCGGCGAATTGACATCTCCAGTTGACCACGGCCGTTTATCTTTTTTCTCGTTAAATATACTCGTCACAATCTCCAAATTGTTTATCAATAATCGTTTATTGATCATAGACAATATGCAACAAAATATATTCGAAATGTATCAAATTCGGCGTTTTTATAGCTTCGATATATCAAACGTATATATGCCGAAACATATTTCACAAAATATATCCGAAACGTAAAACCAATTCTGCGAAAATATATCTCGTTATATATCGCATACATATTTTACGATGTATATTCCCGCATATATATATATTTTCCATGTCGGGCAAGCTCGGCACTAAAAAAGCTCTATTTGTAATATGAAACATCTCTATTTGGAACATGTTTTCAATCGTCGTAAATAAATAAATAAATGATTTATTGTTATTAATATCTAATCATCTGGGCTAAAGGACTCCGGTCGATGGCCCATTGGCAATGTCATTAAACGCTTTTAATAATCGTCTTAACTTCGAACGTCTTAACTTATCAACATCATAGAGAGATGTAACGGAGATTGTATGGACCAACTTTTATTGTCAATAAATACCTTTTTACTATTACTATCTAATAATGATGATAACAATAATAAATTGATTTGCTACTATTGCAATTATACCGATTTTTTTTTAATACTAAGGAGCATTAATGATGAATAATTATCAATTATTAATGCTCGTAGGTATAAAAAAAATGAATTTGGAGTACGTAGAGGTGTTTTTACCGGGTAAAACATCGGAGAGAAAGTATCGCGGTCTGTATTTCGTCGGTATACAGCTCACGGTGTCTCAACAGCGGGTTGTGTACATGGGTGCGGGTGGGCGTCGGGTACATAAGTACATACGCAAAGATGCTCCGAGAGTTAATTTCCTTTTGCGCTCTATAGAGCGAGGGGGCTATAAATAACATCGTCGTGCAGCCTCCCTGAGAACGGAAAGTAGCTCGCCTTTGGGCCTGTTCCGTAACGAATTCTCGGGATCGTTCGCGACGCCGCCGCGGTCATCATAATTATTTATTAAGCGCACATTTGGCGGTTCTAGCGAGCAGACGCGAGAACCGCGAACTGTATTAATATATGTATCTATATTCTTCCGTCAAAGAAAGGAAGGAACTACACCGTAGGAAGGCGGACACGAGTGGCTCTCGCTAATTGTTTGCCTAACGAGTCTTTTCCGCGAGACCGCCGGTGTGCGCGAAGCTATATATAAAGCCGAGTGCATTTCCTCGTTGGCCAACCAGATCGGTGCGGTCAAGATCCTGTCGCGATAACGCAGCCCGGTTACTGATATATCTCTGACCTTTCCGTACGCGTTTCGTCCACGTATTACACACGCACATACACATGTGTCCCGAGTGTTGGAATTACGCATGTAAAATACCCGCTCAGTGTCAAAGCAATTTTCAACGAGGTAAATCATATCTTGGACAATTCTATTTTAATGAATTTGTTTTTACGATATTTCTTCGCACTTATTCGGGCAGAAATTTTATTCGATTCGGTTTAACGAAAAGTGTTAATCCGAAATAAAAATTATTTCGGAGCCACACGATCGAGTGTCAAAAGTTGTCTAAAAAAACATTTACAAAAAATTTCGCGGAATTTTTTAACAGTATTAAAAGTATATATGTATGTATTTTTTAATTTTTGATAAAATATATTTACGACACATTACCGATACATGTGCGTCCCGTAGATGAAGCCAAATGCCTTTGATTCACTCTGAATCAGCGTGTTGCCTATATGTGGCCTAGCGACGATTTGGCGACTGTGTTGGTTAATCGCCGTAGGAGCGGTGCGAACCGCTTTCGTGAGTTGCGAGTCAGGACTCAGGACACGAGTTTAGAGCCCGGTCCGCCGTTACCGCACCGCCGGCAAAATTGCTCATCAAAATATCTCGCCGAACGATGAGTCTCGCACTTGTTGCTCGGATTGACGTAAAAATAGTTGGGCACATTCTTCCCGGAAATACGTCGTTCACCGGGCGCAAAATCGCTCGGAATTGTATCGGAAGCTAGCAAAGAGTGTCGAGGGAACCGGGGGAGAGCGGGGCAAAATGGCACAGCGGGGCAAAATGGCACAGCGCGGTAAAACGGGATAACGAGACAAAGCGCAATTTTCCAGTAACTTTTGGATGTTTGCGGTGGTCGTTCGTGGGGCAAAACGGGGTTGAAAATTCGAATGTATCGTCGGGACAAAATGGAGCATCCAAAAATTATTGGAAAATTGAGTTTTGCCCTCAGTGTCCCGTTTTGCCCCACCGTCCCATTTTGCCCCGCTCTCTCCTACTGAAAGCTGCAAGCTTCTTAACTATTAAAAAAAAAATTTCTTCGATCCGAAGAAAGAGACGAAGAAGCGTCCTTCTCGGGCGAGCGTGTCCAAGATGGACCCGCGACGGCGAGGCAAGGGACTTCGAGGACGAATGAATTGCGCGGTTACCGACGAGAGGCACCTCTAATGGAGATTGTCCATCAGAAATTCTAGACAGGCATACACTACTGTGATGAAGCTTTCGGTCACGTGTATAATAACCGTCAACTGTCGTTCACGTCGCTGCCAAGGGGGGGGGGCGGGGGGGGGGGGGGGGGTTGAGATTCTAATCTGTGCCTCTTCATCAACTTGCATCTACAGTCGAACCAGTTCTAGCTGGTTCTAATTCAGAAAAGTGCAACCACTTCGCTTTTCAGTAAATACCATGCCGAAGCGAAACCAACTCGGGCTCAGAAATCGTAGGGCGACGCGCGCTTTCGTTCGTCGAGTCGTTAGTTTCGACCCGAAGAATCGAGTTTCGAGTCACCGCGCGGACTTATGGGAAGGTGCGGTTTGCCGACCATCCGAGGAAGAATCCTTAATACACTAACTGTAAAGCGAAGTCGTGAGAAAAAATCTTAAACAGCTACAGACTTTGGGTTATGGACGAGAGTTTTGCATTACGAAACTATGGGCCACTGACGTTTATAAAAAATTTACAAAAAAGTTTAGCAACAGCGAAGAATTTGAATATTTTATTTTTTACTAAAAAATATTTATCAACAGTAAGCAATCATCCACCCAAAGAATGCAAAGCGTTAGTGTCGAAATTACTTCAATTCAATAATTAATCAAAGCCAACTCTATAAAAATCTCAAACTACATGTTTAAGCTGCATAACTTCAATTCGCGAATCCCATTTGATTTACCCATAAATTTACTCACAAATGTACTCAATTTACTGTCGAAAGGTAGATAAAAAAAATTCATTATGACTTGTGCGAATATAAGACACGTTATCTAAAAAAAAAAAAATTACAGTTCAAAGACTGTCCATTTTTATAAGAAGCACAGATCAAATTTGAAAAAAACCCTCTAAAAATGTTCTGGACCAGCTAAAATGACGAAATTGGACAGAATGATTTTGTTTTCACGCGCGTAGCAAGATAAGTTAAGAATCGTCTAGACATCACTGCCCGATTCTTTAAAATCAGCTCCAACAGTATTACCGATTGGCCAGTGTTCTTCTATTCTCGTCTACACGGCGCCGTTGGTCCATCATGAACAATCTCTGTCTACGCCGCCGAATGGCAAAAGTCGGTGCGTCGGCAAGCCATCGCCAAGCCCCCGCCAAATAAACGCCGACAGTTATTTGTATACAGACTCGTATGATATCAGCCGATGCGCTCTCTCGGAGCAGTTTCATAAACCTCAGTTATGCCGATGTCGACTGATTGAACTTAAGTAATTTATCGCCCCGAGTAGCATTTTTCCCTCACATCGACATTAATTAAACGCGGCGAAAGTCGTCTCGTTGCGGTCTGTTAGGGAGCGTCAGACGAGAGCGCGGTGAAGAGTGCGAGCCGTAACATTCAACTGTGCATCATTTATTCTCGATTGAAATACTCCGGTCGCTATCTATCGGTGCAATGTAAGCTGCAACGAGAACGAGAACTCAAGAGGTCGTTCGTTCATTCCTTCGCTAAAAACGTCTCATTTTTCCCTTCTCGGAAACTACCGCCAATTTTAATTCTCCGATGTCTTATCTTGACCATCTGCAACGTTTTATTACAAATTTATTATCGGTTGTATAACAAAAAAAATTCTAAAAACAAGTGCCGAGATGTCGGTTCCGACGCTAAACCTCGCGTCCAAGTTCTTCGATGTTTCTGATCGTATGTTTAGTACAAATAATAGTTGATCTCATATCTCCATGGATCTGTAAGGTCCCGATGAAGGTTCGGTACAACATTTTCATTTTTCGCGCGAAAATATATATTTAAAAATATTTGCTCGGACATATCCGTCACATGTATTTCATTTTATACACGGAGAAAAATAGTTCTGTTTCTCTAACAAAATGTAGATCGTTAATAATTTATTGTTGTGGCAGCAAAAATATTTGGCTGCTACAGCAAAATATTTCCTGCGATGGTAAAATATTCTGTTATCCCTATGTTAAACAGGTAAATGAGATATCATAACAAAATTCTTTGTGTCACAAGCTGAAGCACCCAGGTCGAGGTGTAAAGTTAGCATTAGGTATAAAATGTAGTATAAGAAGATAACTGTAAATATTAACTTTGGCAATAAAGCTCTTTTATTACTCCTTCTTGCTGTTCCAACATTTTTTTTCTCCGTGTAATGTATAAATTGTATACAAACATTTTTCAAAATAAATTTAATATATGAAAAATATATTCTCGCATACACTTTTCATCCATGGAGTTCTTTACAAATCTACGATTACTCGCGGGAGCAATTTTATGAAAAATCAGTTTAAAAAAAAAAAAATTTGCTTATCCATCTTTTCTCCATATTCCGGCGAGTTTATGGTAGGTCTGGGGACGAAACTGAGAAATCAGTTCGTCGAGAGGGCGACGGTTAGGCGTGTAATGAAGAGTGCATCGTTGCAGGGCCCTCTCGTGTCTGCCATAGTCGCGGGACACAGCACGGAGGGATAAGGACGGAGAGGAGCGCGATTCGTTTAGCGAAAGAATTATAGCGAAGAGAGCTCCCGGTTCGAGTTCTACGAGGGAATCTAAGAGCATGCGAGCGGAGCCCGCGGCACGGGCTTAAGTTCGTGATATCATCCGCGTGCTCGTGCCAAGAAGCAATTGAGTCGAATTAAGAGATAATTAGTCGGCCGACGGTTCGAGCAGACAGCTGGACGCACATCCATACGCTCGCTCGCTCGCGCCCCGCGCGAACCTTCCTGATACTCACTCTCGTATGACGCGCGATTCCGATTCACCATTGAAACGTCATTCGCGTGGCACGTTTATCCTCTCTCGACCAACAGTCATACCCGCGCGAACCGAACGTTCCGGAACAACGAAAAGATTCGCGATACACTCCTCTCCGAGAAAATCCAAAGGCGGAAAAGCGAGTTTTTAAGGCCGTAGCTCAAATGACGATGCACGTGACCTGATAACAATTTTTCAGGGTTTCAGGTTTTTCAAATTTCGTAATTAGAAAACCTCAATATATCAACTATACTCGTGTATTTTTATATGTGTATTTAAAAAACACATATAAACATTTTACATTACACACATATAATACATTTTGAACTGAATTTAATGTTTGACTGAATTTAATGTATGTAAAATGGATTTTACTTAATCAATTAATAATAATAAATGAAATTAACTGTTCGGAGTACAAGGCCCTCGCTCCAAAGCCCAAGCTTCTAAACGGATGAACGAACTAACAGCAAATTTGTACAAAGTTCCCGGAGGATTTGTACCTGCCTTTCAGAACTCTGTCTCATTAAAAAAAATTATAATTTTTTTTTTCTCACGATTTTTCGAGTTTCTGACTAAATTCCAAGTCTATCATTTTTTCGGATAGCTGAGACTTGAACATATGTTCGAAAAAAAAATCGGCGATTACAGCACCAAGGCACAATTTCGTAAAAGTCTCCGCGTCTCTTGCACTCACCTTGCTGTCGGACGTTATCGAAGCACAGAGATAAACGACAAAAACTCGCGTCTGACACACGTAGCACGACTCCTGTTGGGCTTATGATGGAAGAGTCAGGACGCCGCGACTCTAATATATAGGAGTCCCGACTGGCGATCACGGCGGGTGACCACGTTCTCGGGAGAAGCGCGGTTAGTGGTTGGGCGGGGATGTTCAAAGAAGGAAAAAAAATGATGGAAAAAAGGAGAAAGAAGAGCCGCGATCGCGACGCGGGTAAAGCAACCCTCCGGTTTATCCCTCTCGATGACTCCTCCCGCCCGCCCGCGCACGCGCGCGCCCACGATGCGATAGTTACATGTCTTATCTCTGGACCGCGTGCGTCTTGTGTCCTCACGGGGCTGTGTGTATCCATCCCCTTTCCTGTACTTTTTTTCTTTTTTTTCTGCCCCCGTCATCGCCCGGTCGTTGCGACGCTTTCCGCCCTCACCTTCCCGCGGCGATCCGCCCCCCTCCCTCATCGCGCGCGGCAACGCGTCCTAATTGTAACGCTCTCCTCGAGGCCTCAATACAAACTCGTGAAACGAGAGCCCACACAAATAGATCTCTCTGTAATCTTGGTAATGAGAACGAGAGGAGAGCGGAACGATGTATTTTTTTTTCCTCTTCCTCTTCTTTTCCCGCAAGAAGCCAATGATCAAGGACGTCGACTATACATGGGGGGCAGTGACGGAGAGGGGGGGGGGGAGATTCCGCAGTCGGACCCTGGAGCGTACAGCATCCGGATGGAAAAGCCCGAGAGAGCAGAGCGACGCGCTAATTTCAACGCCTCGACGACAAGACTTATCGCACGCGTTATTTAAGTGAGCTTCTCTATCAATATATTTTCAATTATGTTCATAGTTAAAACAATAAGTTGCGGTTCCCGCTTTTTAGAGCTCCTCGCTGAAACCTGGAACGAAACTCCATTTAGATCCCTTGTTGGCCACGCCGTGTCCCGTGCTCGGCAAGTATTTTTTATATCCCTCCCCCCCCCCCCCCGCCCTCGCCGATTATAAAATAAACGAGGGTTACACACCGTCCGACAGTCACTGAACTTCGCGCTGAATGCATGACCAATGTTGGTCCCGGTTTTACACTTTTTTGTCGAAATGATTTTGAGTTGAGCGCGAGTACAAAGACTTTGCGCATTGAAAGAGATTTGTACTTTTAATATAAAAATTTTCCACAAAAGTTCACAACTGTTTTCTGGTTAATTTCACAAAAAATATTTGTTACATTTACAAAAAGTAATTAATTTTACAAACAAATATTTGTAAAATAAACAACTTTTTATAAAATGAGCAACTTTTTGTAAAATTGACCACTTTTTGTAAAATTGAAAACTTTTTGTAAAATTGAAAACTTTTTGTAAAATTGAAAACTTTTTGTAAAATTGACAACTTTTGTAAAACTGACAACTTTTTGTAAAATTAACAACTTCTTGTAATATTAACAAGAAAAATATTGCGGACATTTGTGGACAAGAAACGCCGGTACCTATTTCATTGTGTATTGGGATGAGCTTCCACATGGGACATTTAGTGTAACGCTCAATTTAGTGTAATATTTCGAATATATTTTTTGCACGTATTTCATTTTCGTAGAGCAAAGCCATTGCGGTCGTGTATAAACACAGATAATAATCCTGAGGTCGATCGACGACGTGTCCGGATTGTTGATATTCCGCAAAGTTTTCATTAACTTCCGGCAAAATACGATAATATTAAATTGTCGCCCAACAAAGGGGTGCGGTTGTTGCATGATTTGTTCGGCCGCGTGGAAGGCTCGAAGGTTTTTTTTTATTGTACAAAGTATAATTCAACCACCAAGTTGCGTACAATATGTATTCATGGCTGTTTCTGATAAAGGTGGAACAAGTCGAAGACGAAGAAAAGTGGAGGGTATGAATATATATATATATGCGTGCGTACTTATAAAACTTAGGGGATGGAAGGCAATTCAGTGTTGCACGTGGCGGGACAGTGAATGACTCGCGCGTGGCATAATCGGAGGTCTGTGAGAGAACTCGTGGAAAAAGATCGGGATATTTCGAGCTTACGCAGCTCTTCTAATTTTATCTTACTTCATTGAGCAAAACGTAGGCAGACACGCGCCAAAAGATTACTCTAGTACCGAGATTCTGCGATACCTTTTTCTAATTATCGACCCACAATTGACAAGATAATATATGTTAATAATTCATTCATGTGAATAATTTCGATCTTACGCAACCCTTCTAATTTTATTCTTCTTCATTGAGCAAAATGTAGGCGGACATGCGGCAAAATAGCACTCAAACACAGAGGGTCTACAATACATTTTTCCAATTATCGATCCGCAATTAACATGATAGTAGTTCGACATTCGTGTTAATAATTTCGAGCGTACGCACTCCTAATTTTATCCTACTTCATTGAGCAAAACGTAGGCGGACACGCGCCAAAATAGTACTCAAGTACCGAGAATCTACGATAACTTTTTATAATTATCGACCCATAATTAAGAAGATAATACATGTTAATAATTCATTCATGGTAATAATTTCGAGCGTACGCACCCCTTCTAATGTTATCCCACTTCATTGAGCAAACCGTAGGCGGACACGCGGCAAAATAGTACTCTAGAACAGAAGGTCTACAATACCTTTTCCTGATGATCGACCCGCAATTAACAAGATAGTATTTTAACATTCGTATTAATAATTTCGAGCCTACGCACTCCTAATTTCATCCCATTTCATTGAGCGAAAGGAAGGCGGCCACTCGGAAAAATATTACTCTAGAACAGAGGGTCTACAATACATTTTTCTAATTATCGATCCGTAATTAACAAGATAGTAGTTCAACATTCATGTTGATAAAGTAAAGTTTTTTTCCCCGCAAGAAATGGTATTATTATAATTATTATAACTCAAAAAGTAAATTTCAATATGACGAATTTTCCGCGATGTCTAAACAATTCAAGGAACTGAACGGAGTGTCCAGTGGACAATACATTACCGATTTTCCGAATTCTTGCCGCGTCTCCGCGCGCAACCTCGGAGGTCCACTAGCCACTTGTTTGACAGTCCGTGAGTGAATCGTGACAAAAAAAAAGTCAATAACCGTAAGATACACATCTGAAAACTCGGCTAACAGTCCGATCGCGTCCCTCTCGGTAGCGCGTCGGCCCTCGCGTCACCAATGGGCTCGTGCGTAGTTTGACGCATACGCGAGTCTGTACGCACGACACATGAACCAGGCAAAAGGCCTACTTCGAAAACTTTGGATCCCGAGAAAGAGAGCGAGAGAGAGAAAGAAAGAGGTAAAAGAGCGTTGTTGCGAGTTGGACGTTGGCCTGGTGAAACCGGGTTTCTGTCAGCGAATGAACGATTCGTCACAATGCGAACGGAATGCAAAGTGGCCTCTCGTTTTGCTGCTGGCACACTCGTCGCTCGTTCCTCTTCCATTCCCCTTTCACATTTACCAATATACCAGTTTATCCTACTGCGAATTAATTTTTCGTTAATTATCTGAACCATTTTTTCAATATATATAAAATACGATAACATTTTTATTTACCATAATTATATCGAAATAAATTTAGCGATTCCTTTAAATTTCGGTATTAAATGGCTAAATTTTGAATTAAGCTAGAAATTAAACTTAAAAAAAATTGATTACGACCAAAGTTTCATGATTTGTTTGCTATTATTCGGACACGGTGGAACAATTATTGCCGCGTTTCCTTTCGATTTATTTGTTATTTTTTTATAGCAGAAGGTATAATAAACAAAATGAATGAGAAGACGGAAAGATCGACGTGCCAGTGCATCGTTCTCACGGTCACGCGATACGCTAAGACTTCTCGCGATTAGAACTATTTCTCGATTAGGCTAAATTTTGAATTACCTAGAAATTAAACTTTGAAAAAATTTAATTATGACCAAACGGTTATGATTTGTTTGCTATTATTCGGACACGGTGGAACACTTATTGCCGCGTTTCCTTTCGATTTATTTGTTATTTGTTATTTTTTTAATAGCAGAAGGTACAATAAACAAAATGAATCAGAAGGCGGAAAAGACTACGTGCCAGTGCATCGTTCTCACGGTCACGCGATACGCTGGGCCTTCTTGCGATTAGAACTATTTCTCGATCAGGCAAAATTTTGAACGCTGTGTCTATTCGCACCCCTTTTTCCGTGACTCTAAGCAAGAGACACGAGACACGAGACACGAGACACGAGTTTACGTGTCTCGAGAAGATCATTTTCGTGTCCCGTGAAGTTCGTACGCTTGGAGACACGACACAGCGGATACGACAGTTTAGTATCGAGGGCGCGTTTTCACTAACGGTATTGTAGTTTACAGAAATTTCAAATGATTTTTTATATGTTTCCGAATGCTCCTCGTACAAAGCAGCGAAATACTTTTTCTTTACGCATTAGGATAACATTTCTAGGTTATGACCATCGTCGAAGTAAATAATACGAAATATTAAATAAAAATCCATTTCACCAAATCCTCACGCAATCATTTCCAAAGATATTACACTTAAGGGGCCCGAGACGCTAACTCTCAATACGAGATAAGAAATAAGAGACACTTGTTCTTTTTCCTTCAATTTGGATAGGCTTAGCAATCTCACTGGGTGCCCGCTTGGCCACTGCAGAGCTCGTGTCAGTCAGCTGTTGGATACAAGACACGAGACACGAGACACGAGACACGAGACACGAGACACGAGACACGAGACACGAGACACGAGACACGAGACACGAGACACGAGACACGAATGGGCATTTTGTCAATATTGTCTACATCTGGAGACACGAGACACGAGACACGAGACACAAGACACGAGACACAAGACACGAGACACAAGACACGAGACACGAAACAAATAAGTGTCGCGTCGATTTGATCACGTTGAAGAGGCACAAAATTACGTGTTTCCCGCTCCAGTCTTATTTCACCGAATCTGCCGAAGGTGTATACCTCAGTATAAATTACATGTATAAATTAGATTACATGTATAAATTAGATTACATGTATAAATTACAACATCGACGAAATTCTTTTTTGTAACACGTGCACAAAAAGTCTTGCTTTTCGTTCCTGTAAAGTCTGGCGAAAGTGGTGCTTTCAGAGGATGCGCGAAAAATGCTGTATATTCTATTTTACACGGTAGTGTCTTTTTGGCACACTTTTTTCACCCTCTAGCTACTTTTGCGCACACTTTTTTAACACTCTAGTTACTGTCACGTACCCTTATCTGACTGTAGGTATTTTTGTGCCTCTACATAGTGATAAAATCGACGTAAAATTAATGTCTCCGTGTCTCGTGCCTCGCGCACTACGGATATGTACAAGACACGAATTCTCAGAAGACACGGAATAGTCATTTCCCGCATTCGCGTGGGAAAGGAGACCATATTGCGTTTGTACGCATGCACTATTTTTTTCGCACGAGACGCGAGCATAGTACTTTTTGTGACGAGTGCACGAAAATTCCCGCTTTTCGTGCCTGTAAAGTGCGTGCAGGAATATACCTACAGTGTCAGATAAGGGTACGTGACAGTAACTAGAGTGTTAAAAAAGTGTGCGCAAAAGTAGCTAGAGGGTGAAAAAAGTGTGCCAAAAAGACACTACCGTGTAAAATAGAATATACAGCATTTTTCGCGCATCCTCTGAAAGCACCACTTTCGCCAGACTTTACAGGAACGAAAAGCAAGACTTTTTGTGCACGTGTTACAAAAAAGAATTTCGTCGATGTTGTAATTTATACATGTAATCTAATTTATACATGTAATTTATACTGAGGTATACACCTTCGGCAGATTCGGTGAAATAAGACTGGAGCGGGAAACACGTAATTTTGTGCCTCTTCAACGTGATCAAATCGACGCGACACTTATTTGTTTCGTGTCTCGTGTCTTGTGTCTCGTGTCTTGTGTCTCGTGTCTTGTGTCTCGTGTCTCGTGTCTCGTGTCTCCAGATGTAGACAATATTGACAAAATGCCCATTCGTGTCTCGTGTCTCGTGTCTCGTGTCTCGTGTCTCGTGTCTTGTATCCAACAGCTGACTGACACGAGCTCTGCAGTGGCCAAGCGGGCACCCAGTGAGATTGCTAAGCCTATCCAAATTGAAGGAAAAAGAACAAGTGTCTCTTATTTCTTATCTCGTATTGAGAGTTAGCGTCTCGGGCCCCTTAAGTGTAATATCTTTGGAAATGATTGCGTGAGGATTTGGTGAAATGGATTTTTATTTAATATTTCGTATTATTTACTTCGACGATGGTCATAACCTAGAAATGTTATCCTAATGCGTAAAGAAAAAGTATTTCGCTGCTTTGTACGAGGAGCATTCGGAAACATATAAAAAATCATTTGAAATTTCTGTAAACTACAATACCGTTAGTGAAAACGCGCCCTCGATACTAAACTGTCGTATCCGCTGTGTCGTGTCTCCAAGCGTACGAACTTCACGGGACACGAAAATGATCTTCTCGAGACACGTAAACTCGTGTCTCGTGTCTCGTGTCTCGTGTCTCTTGCTTAGAGTCACGGAAAAAGGGGTGCGAATAGACACAGCGAATTTTGAATTACCTAGAAATTAAACTTAAAAAAAATTTAATTATGACCAAATTTTCATGATTTGTTTGCTATTCTTCGGACACGGTGGAACACTTATTGCCGCGTTTCCTGTCGCTTTATTTGTTATTTGTTATTTTTTTAATAGCAGAAGATATAATAAACAAAATGAATGAGAAGACGGAAAGGGCCACGTGCCAGTGCATCGTTCTCACGGTCACGAGATACGCCGAGACTTCTCGCGATTAGAACGCGATACCGGCGTGCACGTATCTCGAACAAATTGCACGCTATAGGTATACCAATAATTTATCGACATGGACGGATGTAACGCAATCTTAATCTTACTTCCTCATTGATATGTGTGTACACTACTATCGTGCGTATAATGACCACACCGAGATTAATTTCACTCTCGACTCGCGCGAACGAGAGTCGAAAGATCGGTATGCAAATTTTTCAACGAAAAACCTCGTGCCTCGTGTATGTAACTTGTCCTTCGAAGCGCACTTTTACGTACGGAGTAATGCATATCAATTAAACAGATATTACACAAAAGTCAATACTTAAAAAAAAAAAAAAAAAAAATCGAATGCTTCTTCCAAGTTTTTCTTTTCTTCTCATTCTCAAAAGATTTCGCATATAACCCGCTTCGAAGGGTTAAATTGTACAAATCGTGCATCCGAATCTGATCTCCCACAAGCGGACTTTAAGCACCAGTGAAAGTCGAACCGAAAAACAAACATTATCTCTCAATCGATCCACAAGATATTTTGTTCATTGACATTTATCCGTTCGGAACGTTCGCCGGTCAAATTCGTGCATGACTCGATTTACATATTTTAGATAAGGCGGCCCAACTCCTTTCGACATCCAACTTTCATTTCCGATAAATTGTGAAAAAAAAATTTACTGTCCCGACGATATTGTATGCGTTCGGTTATATTCAGTCGTGGGGGAGGGAATCAAATTTATCGATACAATGGTGAAATCGTGCAAGGATTTTCTCGTGTCCCGACGAGAATCGGCATCGGGCTCGGAAACAGCGCTGTCCGTACGGCCGAGGCGTTTGTATATCCACGAGCGCTGCATACCGTCGCGCATCGTGCATTCACAAACCGTCGTGGTTACGCGCGTTTACGCCTTTGGCCGATACGCGAACAGACTAAGCTCTATACAAACTTGAATATCTCTCACACCAAACCGAACGGAGAGATACTACACCGATAGCGGGACTCGCTCGCTGCCACGCTGTCTAGGCGAGCCGCGAAGGAGCGAACGAACGCGATCCACAGCAATTCCGAGCCGCGGAACTATCTGGCCTCTCTGCCTCTTTTACCCCCTCGTTAAATATACTCACTGTGCTCGTGTATCTCTCACACGACCACGGGAACGTTCAGCTCCATTAAATCCACAAACATCCGCTGTGCGATCATGCCGCAGGCGTACTCTTGTATTCCCAAGTCATGAGATTTGATTAGGCGAAAAAAAACAACGAAAATAAAAAAAAAATCTTAACGCGTATCTCGGTTTTGATCGGGACAGCAAATTCAAGCCTAGACAACAGCCGATCGCCGTTAAATCCTCGAGACACAAAATTATTTACAGTAGGGGAGAGCGGGACAAAATGGCACAGCGGGGTAATACGGGATAATGAGACAAAACCCAATTTTCTAATAACTTTTGGATGGTGGCGATGGTGGACCGTGGGGCGAAACGAGGTTGAGGATCCGGATGTATCGTTGGGACAAAATAGGGCATCGAAAAATTGTTGGAAAATTGAGTTTCTAAATTTTTTTGCTCTCACTGTCCCGTTTTGCCCCGCTGTGCCATTTTGCCCCGCTCTTCCCTAGGACCGCGCTTATCCGACCTTCGATTATCGGAGCCGCCGCGTTAGCCGAGGCACCCAACTCATCCGAGCCTTCCGCGTGAAGCTGCTCGCACACAAAACTACATACGAAACACAGGCAGGCCGTGCCGTATCCACACACAGCCGTGATTGGCTGATGCTCGCGTATTGGTGTTCGATCTGGTCCGATCGACTCGTCTGTGTGACGGAAAACGGCAAACGTTCGTTTATGTTCCAGCACCTTCACCCGAGGTGTAAGCTCGGATAACACGGAAAACTCGGATAAAACGGATAAAGCTCTGTAACTGTTACATTGTTGCATACGCGCTTAAACTTGTACAACTTTGCTGCATCTTTATATTGCGAGCTATACATCAGTTCCGATTCGGGAGTCAATGGTAGAACATCGTGACGTCTCAAAAAAGGAAACGAGTCGTAAATGAACTAATAAAGTTAATGTTTATATGAAGCGGTGTGTTATTTTTTAAGTATATAATAGTAGTGCAAGTTTGAATTGAGTATGTTATTCGTGCACTGAGAAAAACTTACATAGTAAATAGTTCCCAGAGGGGACGTCTACATTTTACAGTTACGACAATGACCAAAAATTATAGTTGTAAATATAATTATAGTTTAATCAATTGAGTTTTTACTATCACAAACTATCTATATAGATGTCCCCTCTGGGAACTATTCGTTATAGTAGGAAATACCATCCTTTTTCTCAGTGTGTTATCCGAGTTTCGCTTATCTGACGTACTCTCTGCCCACATTACCTCGGATAAACGCGGTTCTACTGTAATTGATAATACTATCATTATTAATTATACCCTAAAAAATGTTGTCGTAATGAGAGGCACCTTCAATCGTACACCGTTCAGTTGTACACTCATTAATTATTACGGAAATAAATCGTACACCGCAAAAAACAGGTTACATAAGCTCACAACGTCGTTCAAGTGTACACCGCAAATATCTTACACTTGCCCAACCCTCGGATCAAAAACTGTAGAACGCCATTTCCTTACATCACAAAAAGTTTACGTACTCGATATGTTACACATTACTAAGTTTACACCTTTTCATTGCAAAACTTGCTAAACCTAAAACTTTAAAACGTTACACGTCCAATATACTCCACATGTGGAAGCTTACACGCGAGCAACCTTAGACCGATGGAAAGGACAGACGGCCTTCGAGAGAAGCGTCGGATGAACACCTCTGTTATTTTCCAGGTAAGATGAACCGACTGTTGACTGTGATCACATCGTAACCCGCCATGTGGTTCATCTTACCTGCAGAATAACAGTGGCGCTCATCCAACGTCCCTCTCGAAAGCCGTCTTTCCTCCCCGTCGGTGTAAGGTTGCACGCGTGTAAGCTTACGCATATCAAGTATATTGAATGTGTAGCGTTTTCAAGTTGTAAGGCTTGGCAAGTGTTACAATGAAATGGTGTAAACTTACTAATGTGTAAAATATTGAGTAAGTAACCTTTTTGTGGTGTAAGGAAATGGCGGTCTACAGTTTTTTATCCGAGGGTTGGGCAAGTGTAAGATATTTTTGGTGTACAGTTGAACGAAGTTGTGAACTTATGTAAAATCTTTTTGCGGTGCACGATTTATTTACGTAAGAATGAACGAGTATACGATTGAATACGATTGAACGACTGAAAGTGTCTCCGTAATTATGAAAATTAGTAAATTATGAATAACAACGATTTAATCGTTTTAATAATTTATCACTAATTGTTCGTGATAGAGTGCAATAGTGGACACTTGACGGAGTGTTTTGTTGCATGCATGCATTTTTTCTTCACTCGTCGCACGCTGCGTTTTGCAACGCGCAGCTATAGAGCGGATGCGAGATCGTCGCGGTAGTCTATGCTCTGCTCGAAGCAGTTTGGTCTAATGCGACGAGGTATTTACGTAAAATACCGTATGCGCATACACGTGCATCGAGCTATCATCGTGAATTCGTAATTCACCGTGGCGAACAAGGCTCACACCCAACTGGAGTTGGCTCGTTTGCCCGCTCACGTAGTACACGATCGGGAGACTTTCCCTTTGTATATATATATTCCAACGAGCAAGTACGCTCTCGGTGGCTCGGAGCTCTCCGATGCCACGCTGTCTAGTCTAGGCGCGACTTACACTTCTGCTGCACCTCGGCCGCGGGAAGACCCGCACGAAACATCGCGTATGGCATTTGTCTGCCGCTGCTATCCCTCCATCGCGCGCTTTACGAATTCTATTAATGAAATCACGGATCTCGAGCCACCGCTGACTCTCCGTGCCCGTTGAGAATTTTTCATGAGACTCCCGAGAGAGTCCATTCACTGCATCGATTCACGAACCATTGTATGTCGAAACTTCGTGCTATAGAGTTGGAGGCGCGAGGGAGTATTTTTCGGGGGGTCCATTTAATTATGTTTACAATTCTCTATTCAATTATGTTTACAATTCTCTATTCAATTATGTTTACAATTCTCTATTCAATTATGTTTACAATTCTCTATTCAATTATGTTTACAATTCTCTATTCAATTATGTTTACAATTCTCTATTCAATTATGTTTACAATTCTCTATTCAATTATGTTTACAATTCTCTATTCAATTATGTTTACAATTCTCTATTCAATTATGTTTACAATTCTCTATTCAATTATGTTTACAATTCTCCATTCAATTATGTTTACAATTCTCTATTCAATTATGTTTACAATTCTTCCAGTGGGGTCCCTAATGAGAGCGGCACACAGGGCCAGCATTGGCACGGCGTCGGCCAGCACCGGCTCTCTGTGTCATTCCCACTAGGGATTCTTTCTTGAATCTGAAATAATTTTTTTTTTAATTATTAGTAGTGGTCATAAACCTTTATTGACTTCACTGATAATGCGTCTACTATTTTTTTTTCGTTACAATGACTTAGGGTGAGCCGATAGGCCATCGACCGAAATCCTTTATAATTGGGTGCGACCCTTTACAATTTGATTAACGATTACAATTTATTGTTGTTAGTTGAAAATAAATAGTTCAATAATTATACAATCTGTGTTGCATAATCCTAAATATTCAAGTAGTATTGCCGAGTTAATCTTTTAATATGTTTAATATTTCGATCAGAGATGACGTCGGAAGTTTGTGTTTCCGGAGAATTCCCGGAGGGAAAAAATTATTAATAAGTTTATAAATATACAACAATATAATATAATATATAATATGTAATATATTGTAACGAATATAGAGATGACCCAGGACCGAGACACACGATATTACATAGATGATCGGAATGGCTCGGTATGACAAATGACAAACGGACATATCATCGCTTGACCCGATGACAACAGTCTTGATCGGACTTTCTGAGAGCACAGATGTGTGACAGTTCGGGCGCGAGATATTCAGCTGCGATTCTACTAATAATATCCGTCCCAAAAGCAAATACGCGCGTTATCTATTCCACGGGAACGTAACAATATTTGTAAATTTATAAACTCATCAATTTATCAATTTCTTTTCATCTTTAGATAACCCGTAGCTTTGGCATTTTATATACTCGGGTAATTAAAATCTTAGTATATGTTATTGCCCGAAAAGAAAACATTTTGTTTGATTGCACTAAATTATCTTTTGATCGAATAAAGTCTCGGGCATATCTGGCACAATTTAATCGCATAAAAATTAGTATTCTTTATTTTCTAATGAATATCTATGTAGATCGCAAACGTTTAGTATGTTCAACCTACAGCAACGTCGAAGGTCACATCCCCGACGACTTTGCCAAGTTTTTTCTCTCTCTCGTCAGCTCTTCCCCTTGCCGTTCGTTAAGATGCTGCGGAGTCGCACGGTAACCGAGATTTCTCGGTAAGATAAACGACAACAGCGTGGCCTCACCTCGGCCACCACCTGCACGAGTATCCCATTGTAACTTGCCGCCGGCTGCGATACGATAATGCACCCGGAATATCGATAGTAGCTCAAAGACAGTCTCTCTGTCTGCGCACACGCTATATTTTCATCCTCCGCGCTGGACAGGGTTAGCGAGATGTGGAATTTGATCTCGGTGTGCTCGGCAAGCAGACCGGAAGTGCCCTTCTGTATCCTCAGAACGGTGCTGATTATAGCTTAAGGAGAATTATTAAATGGACTAACATTACGGAGATGCTCACCTCGGAGAAACAACCTACTCTATAACGGTCGATAATAAATTACCAACAAAAAAAGGGTTATTGGTAATTCGAAATAATTGTACAGTAGAACCCCGATTAACCGCGATGCTCGGGACCGAAGAGTTCCCGGATAATCGAAATCCCGATTAATCCGAACTAGACAGCAAAAGTATATAACAACAATGGGTAATGATACAACTTTATTTTGACTAGTTACAATGACATTTGGTACAACTTGCACTTAATCGTTAAATAGTGTAAACTAGAATGTACAGCTTTAGATTTTTTTTTCATTAATAGTACGTGAGCTAGTATTTTTTTTTAAGTACTTAGAGACTTTGGTTCGCTCCGCGCTTAAAAAAAAAATCTCGGAAGACTCACGGATAATCCGTTTCCCGGTTAATTCGACCCCGGTTCATCGGGGTTCTACTGCAGTTGTCTTGGAATCGCTGACATGCTCTTTTTTCACGTTTGAACATTTAATAAAATTATTATTATTATTATTAAGCTCCGTGGTGAAAATTGAATGCAGTAATGCATCCGTATTGACGGCGGGGTTCAAGGCTGACCGAAGCCGTCTCTTACTACTTGCCAGCGGCGGCAACGGCGAGCGGTGGGTATTGAAAGTCGGCCTGCAGACTCTCGGCTCTCCCATTGTTTAAAAAGAGCTCGAGTTGCGGCAAAAATTTTATGCGTGCCTGAATAAAAATGTTTGAAAAATGATTTACAAGGCTGTCTCTGCGCGCTTGCCATTTCCGTTGAAAAAAAAGAAGTTGCCGTAAATGGCAAATGTGAATACATTTTAGAAATTTAAGCGATTTTGTCGTCAAATTTTTCCTGCAGAACGGTCGTTCAGCTCCCTCCGAGCCTTTAACTGAATCCGAATAACTTATTGACATTTTTTTTTCAAAATAAAAATAAAAATAAATTGCATGATCTTATCCAATAACAAGTCTCCCGCTCCGACGTCCTTCGTCGATACATGTGGCGCATATTATATATCGAGTGTGCGTAGGTAAATGCACGAAGAAATACACCGTGAGAGTTTGGACGCTGGTGAAGCGGTGCACATCCAGCTGCATTCGCTCGTTCAGGAAAAGAGGCGTTACCGCTGGCTGCTGGTCAGTCGGGGCCGAGATGGAGAACAGAGGGAGATGGAGGTGCAACCGAGCGTTACATGCAATATACGCAAGGAAGAAGTGGCGGATAGCCTGCCAAGCGGAAGAGGACAGATATGTTGCTTATACCGTGCAACGAGCGTTCCTCGTATCTACTATCACCGGCCGGTAGGTGCCAAGCGGTCTGCCGTCTCGCGTTCCTCCTGCGTTCCTACCGCTCCAACTGCGTACGTACACCCGAGCAAAAACTAGTCCTACACCTGGATATTAAACCTTTTTTTTATTATTCATATATCGTTTTTTATTCCGTACAATTCTCCCGACGAGAGTAGACTGCGAAAAATGCTCCGCTCTCTTGCAAGTAATCGCGCTTAAGGTTGCTATGTCGCTTCGCGCTCACTTTGCATACGTTCGAGAAAAATAAGAGAAAATTGCAAGTACTTCTCGATGGTATAAAAATCTGAAAAAGTATAGAAAAATCATGTGCATATTACTTTTTACCTTTTTCGTAACATAGAAAATGTCTACATTTCGTAAAAGTAAAACCGTCAAAATTTACCCCAGAATTTATTATAGGATATTGCTAACTGAAATTTGCTGATTGCGTCGTTTTAAGGAGGGTCGAGCGTTACAACGTCATGAAGAAAAGTATGCTGATTTTTTTTTTACGCATTGATATGATCGGTCCATGTGTAACTGCAAAGTTTGAATGCGTTCGTCTTCACCGTTTTCGAGAAATATTTTTAAAAAATTTGACCATTTAACATTGATTCTTATGGCAGGTTGAAAATAAGCTATGCATTTTAATGTTTCTGGGGTAGTTTCATGCGGAAATGTTGCAAACAAATTATTGAAAACTGTAAAGAATATTGTCAGGAAGCTCTGTATAAAAATGTAGACGTTTGTTCTTCACCGTTAGTTAACAATAAGCAATTATATGGAACTTTACGGCTTCATCTCGGCACGCTTGGCACGTGCGAGTGAGAGGCCGCATAGCGGACCTCTCACTCGCACACGACCTGCCCCGCAACTTGCGCGTCACCGAGCCTATCCCCTCAGAGTCTCGCGCTCGACCCTCCTTAAGGCAATTTTTATTCTATTCCTCAGCGCTGATTACGATACTATAACTCATTTTACTCTTTGCGTGGTGTTTGATTCAGAAATTTAGATCAATTGGGATTGTGGGATTTTGAAAAGTTTCATTTCAGAAAAATTGAAAATTTTCAAAAACCCAGAAAATTTGAACGATTGAATCAATTTTTACCAAATTTAATACGAAACATTGTACCGTGTTAGTCCATACCCATGCCAAATTTAAGCTCGATACCTCGATGTTTACTCCAATTAGACGGTTTTTGGTAATTTTTGAAAAAAATCAAAACTCCATAAAATCTGATCCCTTCGGTAGATTTCGGCCAAATTCAATACCAAAGGTCTTTGATAAAAATACTATATTCGTGTGCAGTTTTATGACGATAGCTCAAAATTTGCGAAAGTTAGAGCTACCACAGACTTTTTTCAAAAATTTCGAATTCCCGTAAAATTCCGAAACGGGTCGCAATCTTCATGAAAATTATATCGAAGCAGGAGACGTGACCACTCTACTAGTGTACAAAATTTGAACCCGCTATCCCAAGCCGTTTCCGAGTTATAGTCGTTCTAAGCAATGCACCCTGTCACACACATACACACACACACACACATACATACACACATACATCCGGACGCCAGCTAAAAATTACATTTCTCGACGTTTTCGACCATTTTTAGTACGCTGACATTAAAATCTCGAAATTTTTTTTTTTAATAGCTTCCTCTATGGAGAAGCAAAAATTCATGCATATTGAAGGTACTGAAAGATTAATTTTGCATAATAATGATTCCAAAATGTTATTAACAAATTTATCAAAAAATTTATTATTTAACGCATTGCTCGGCAAAGCAACGTTTTTTTATGAAAATGATTCGTTAATTTTTCTGAATACGCATGAATTTTTTCAGATTTTTCAATTCTTTTTGATTTTGGTGTTTTTCACACATTTTTTCCATATAAAAAAAAAATCGAAGCTGATTGAAAAACTCTGACAAAATTCATACGTAGGGTAAAAGTGGTGAATATGGACCACCTCGATTAACACGTAAATCAATGATATATGGACCGAGCCGTATTCCGCACTTTTACCCTATTCAGAAAAATGAACAAATCATTTTCATAAAAGAAAAGTTTCGTTGCCGGGTAATTTGTTAAACAATTAATTTTTTGATTAATTTGTTAATAAAATTTCGGAATTATTATTATGCAAAATTAATATTTTCAGTACCTTTATCAAGAAGCACTTGCAATTTTCTCTTATTTTTCTCGAACTCATGCGAAATGAGCCCGAAGCGACGTAGCTACCTTAATACACCGGCGCTCAACCGATTGATGTATAATACGCAATCGGAATTTTAATCATTTTTTTTCTTGATCAAACAACGTTGAGCCATGCTATGCGGATCGTTCGAGTAATTCTTTGAAAACTTTAGAACTTAAACAAGTTTACTACTATTATTATTATTTATAGATATATCGATGAGCAAAAAAATTTTTTTATGAATTCTGTAAGTCAATGGAATTTTCCTCAACCGCTTATCACTTTCTAAATTCACTGCATCGAAGTTGACCTACGAGCCGGTGCATCGTTGTCAGAAAATTCTGCACTGTTTTCCAGCGAACCGTCGAGTTTCACCGAAAAGCTGCGATCGCACATATCGCGTGACGAAAAATCAGAAGGGCGTAATTTGCATGCCCGCACAGAGAGAATTACGTCCTTCCGACGTTAGTCACGCGATATGTCGGCGTTCGCTACGAGCGTAAGAGGATCCCTCGATCACGGCCGGCCAGTTCGTGCCCGCGGTCGGACCTCGTTTACCACCGACAGCCGCGCGGCGATACTCGCCACTGAGGAGCTCTCCAAAATCTCGCTCTTTCGTTTTATTACTCGCCGATTGCAATCAACATCGACTCGAGTTCGACATGCCGAGCAAGGAATAAAAAAAAACGAAGAAATTATTTTATTTATTTTTTTTCATCCTCGTGTAAAGTAATACGGCTATCAGGCATCAAGAGCAATCAATCATCGACGAGTGGCAGTCATTCGCCTCCGCCCCGTTACAGCCCTCTAATTATCCCGGGCGTAATTTTTCCTCGCCGCTTTTAACGTCCGTGTTCTCTCCACTCCCGAATCACTGCTATTTTTAGACGATTCCCTAGCGGCAGCCTCCAGACGCTCCGAGAGACACGTGTGTGCGAACGTAGGAAAAAAAATAAAAATAAAGTGTCGAGAGAACGTGAAAAAAAAGTCCGCGACGCGAAATTAAGTGGGTGACGAGGGTCGTCCGGCGCGACGAAGATGCAGACGCACGGTTCTCCGCGCTACGCCCTATCTTTGATTAGACTCGGTGAATAACTTGCGAATTAAAATAACTATAATTTCCCGAGGAGAATCTCCGTGACTTGTGAGTTCTTCGCGATGGAGCATGAGAAAAATAAGAATTTCAACTGAGGGCTCTTATCAACTTTACCTTCCAATAACCAGAACGACTGTGCATTGAGAAAAAGAAATTGTTGAATTAAGCAAATGCGCGGTGACATACGTTGAAAGGTGTATTTTTTTGGTACAAGAGAAATGTTTGTTTTAGTCGATAAATTTTGAAAAAATTGAAGCAAATAATCGTTTAACAAAACAATGCTTTATTTGTGCCAAACAAATAACAGTAGGGTAAAAGTGGTGAATATGGCCCACCTCGATTAACACGTAAATCAATGATATATGGACCGGGCCATATTCCCCACTTTTACCCTATCTAACCGCGACTTTTGGTTAATCTAAGCAATTTTTTTTTCTCAGTGTGGAGCTTCGACCGACATCAGTGAAAACATGTTTTTTTTTCTTATTTTTTTAATAGTCTGGACCACGGATTCTACGCTTGTATGGACCGTGATAAAATTTTTCACATTGTACTGGCAAGTTTTACATCGTCAAGAGCGCGCGGACTCACGGCGACTTCCTAGTGTCGTACGGTGGACTTACATGCAATAACGGAACGAGCGGGAAAAAACGGAGTCCTTCGCTCACGTGGACTTGACTTGTCCTTGCCTCGTTTTACCAGCATCCGCAAAGTTTCACTGCTTACTTGCGACAATTATTTAAGTGGACATGAAAAAATAAAGATACTTTGTAAAATCAAAGCCCCGACAAAAAGTTCTCTCCAATGTGCAAACTTGTTCTTACGTTTGTCGAGTCATTAAACAAAGGTTTGTAAGATTAACAGCTGCACTGTAAAAAAAATTAGTATGGGATTTAATGAACAGGACTGGAAGTTTTTATGCAAAAACTGGTATATTAAATTTCACTTACAATTATTATGAAAAATTAATGTTCAGTGTAATAAAAATATTGGAAATGCTTAATTTTGATTAATTTACTTTAATTTTAATGAGAAAGTATATTAATTCTTCATGAAAATTGTACATTAAATTTCATACGAATTTTTTTACGATACGTCTAAGGACAAACAATTGTTGTCAAATACACAAAATTGTCCATCCGTTTGTCGAGTCATTAAAAAATGTTTGTACTATTGACAACTGCAATTGCGGACGTCTATCAACAAACAATTGTTGTCAAATGCACAAACTTTTTTTTGCCGTGCGATGACGAGAGCTTTTTTTTTGCTTCAGCATGACGAACGTAAAGTCTTGTTTTTGCATGTTTTTTGTTTTTATCTAAATGACGATCGCGATGATGGTTCGGGCAAAGGCAAGCCAAAAATAAGCCAGAAACGATTGCGGCGTTCCGAAAAATGTTACCTGTACATTTCATATCGAACGTAGCAATAAAAATAAGTCACGGAACTTTGATGGGACCTCCCGGATATTTTTTTAATATTAGCATCCAACTCATAGAAAGTTCTTATGCAAAAACTGGTATATTAAAATTCATGTACAATTGCGATGAAAAATTAATGTTCAATGTATTAAAAACATTGGGAATACTTTATTTTTAATACTTTTCCTTAATTTTACTATGAAAGTACTTTAATTTTCATAATTTTCACATAGATGGAAATAGTATATTAATTATTCATCACAATTGTACATTAAATTTAATGTACCAATTTTTGCATAAAAACTTCCGGTCCAGTACATTAAATTTACAATTTTTTTTTACAGTGTAACATTGTACTTATAATTTTATAAGTTCAATAAGTTTTGTGTAGGATTTATTCGCGTCGATCATATAACTGCTAGCAATGAGTATTATACGAGAGTTGAACTCTCTCGTGTGCTCTCGCAAGTCATTCTACGCTGTTCCTTTGCTCCTTTGCACTTTGCTCTGGTTTTCAATGTTCTGCGATCTTCAGCGCTGCTGGGTGATTTACGTCAGTCAGTGTGACTCACGATTACGTAGTACATATCTTCGCTACTCTCGAGCCTCTCGGGTTCTCGGAAAAAAGATCTACGTGGATATTCCATCGCGCGGAGTCAGTATGGTACGAGCGATCGGTCACGCTGACACCGTAGGGAGAGCAAACTAGCGTAGCAAAGAAGAAGCCTTATCCAGAGCGCGTGCGCGCGGCGCTTCGTAGCGATCGCGCGAAACATTCCCCGGCACGAGCCGACAACACTGACACGAAACAAAATCATCTCTCTTCCTCAATCAGGGCAGCTTTGATTAATGCACAAAAACTATTAGATTGCTCTACAAGAGGGTTTATAAAACGAAATAAAAAATATATATGGAGCAAAGATTGCTATATCAATATTTGAGATTAAAAAGAGAAATGATTGATGCACCTAGAGTGAGTGAAAAACGGAATGAAATCGGGGCACGGACGTAGTTAATATTTAATACTTATTTTTAGACCCCTCTTTATCTTAATATTTAATACTTATTTTAAAACCCACTTACCATGTTTGTTAAAGTTCAAATTAACCCCATTAAATTGATCGAACAGTTACTAATGAGACATGCAAATTTTACTGTGCTCCAATCGTGGATTTCAATGAAATACGGATTTATAGGGATTCGTGAGAATTTTTGCCCATATGCGAGTAAGCCTGGAGTTATATGGGAGATTTGTACCACAATCTGAGGTCATAAAAAATTAATCGCACACCCGACAACTATGAATTCATTTTTATCAAACATAGAGCCCGAAATATGTCATTAGATAATAATAATAATAAGATAATTTTTATATAATTATGTTATTATTGCCTCACAATATATTCCCTTACAAAGGTCTTCGTTTGTCAGTCACGGAGCAAGTATTGGAAATACCTACAAAAATTAGTAACTTTGTTTAAAAAAACAATCTAATGGCAATTCGTGAATTTCAGACATCTATTGACGCGCAGTTTACCTTATACCCTCTGCACGTTCCGAATCGAGAAATTCGATCAAGTCTATCGGGAATAACGAGTCTAGGCTCAATTCCAATATCGTAGCAATTGCGTTACGGAAGAACGCAGCAGCGGTCGATTAGATCGTTCGGCTTGTTCCCGTTTCAACGACTGTCTCGATATAACGTTCCTGCTATTCCAGATGATGCGAAGCATCCATGAGGCGCGATGGAATATATTAAATAACCATTTGTCTGATGAAATCGATATTGTCCTCGATTAGAACGAGGTCGTAACAACCCTCGTCCTCATTCCCCTATTATTAGTATTGTTATTATTATCGCATGTTGCTGTGGCTCCGGTGCTTCGCGCCATCGCCATGGAATATGGAATTTAGAAACCGTAAATTTAGATTTGCGGCTATTTACCGGAAATACATCGCTTCCAGTTTGGAATTCTAATTTTTCGACAAGAACTGATGTAGTTCCGCTATGACGTCACATCCGATCGAAAAATAAGATTTTCAAATCGGATGTGGCGTATTTCCGATATGACGTCACTTCCCATCGAAAATTAAGATTCTTAAACCGGAAGTGACGTATATGCGGTATGACGTCATTTCTGGTTGAAAAATAAGATTTTAAAAACTCAAGTGCCGTATTTCCCGTATGACGTCACTTCCGGTCAAAAAATGAGATTACCAGACCGGAAATGACGTATTTCTGGTATGATGTCACAGTCACCAACACTTCACATAGACATTGGACATATGGCTGTCCTTGAGTGTCCTTGAATGTCTACTGGTCTTGGATTTTATTATTAAGTATATTATTATTATTATTATTATTATTATTATTATTATTATTATTATTATTATTAGGATAGATCCTGAATACAATTTTACCGCGATAATTATCCATTGCGTTTGAATAGGTATAAATATATATGTATATCTCTATGAAAATTCGCAGAAGCTAAACGATGAATGAATCTACGAGAAGCGTAGCGTTGACGTACGCGAGGGGTTTCGGGGACGAAGGATGCGGCGCTTCGGGAATTCTCATAACCGACGACTGGGTCGTTTCACACGGGAGCCTCTTGAGTGCCAGAGTCGCCAGCAACCGGACACTCCGAGAATTCTTCGCGAGACTTGAAACAGGGAAACTGACGAGAATGCCCGGTGATGCCGAAGACGATCTCGAATTACGGGTTTTTCGGCAGGAATCGAGGTTTGACCCCTATAATAGTAACAGTAAAAAAAATCTCCCACACTAATAAAAGATATGCAAAAAAAAATTCAAAACATATTGAATTCGGCATATTCAAGCATAGATATTGCTGTATATTTGAGGACATTCTATATTTGCAGAAACGTATTCCAAAATTCATCCTAAATATTACATTTCTTCGGCGAAATTATATTTTATAGTAGTAGTAGTAAAAGAGATTTATTGCTAAAATTAATATTTACAGTTGTCTTCTTATCCTAAATTGTATACCTAATGCTAATTTTACACCGTGGCAAAGGGCCATCGACCTGGGTCCTTCATCCCGAAATATTCTTTAGTATTTGGAAGGTTTTTTTTTCTTTCCTTTATATTTTATATATTTTAGTATGCCACATATACTTTTTTCCATAGTGGGCTATAACGAAAAAACAAACTATAACTAGCTGTTTGAGAAGCTTGTAAGGTAAAAGGCCCAGTTTATGACACTTCTACGCAGCTCTCTCACTTTAAGGTAGTACTAGCGGACAGCCTGAGCCCACGTGAGTTCAGAGAGGATTGAGAGAGGAATTGCGAACACATCTCGATGAGATAAAAATCTGAAAAAAATTAACCATATGGAAGGTACTGAAAATATTAATTTTGCATAATAATCATTCCAAAATGTTATTAACAAATTAACTAAAAAAAAAATCTCCCAACAAATCGATTTGTTAATTTTTCTGAATACGTATACATTTTTTCAGAATTTCGTGTAATTTTTGAAAATCGCGTTTTTAGTTAATAAAAAAACATCATTTAAAAAAATTACACAAAAATCTGAAAAAATTCATACGTATTCAGAAAGATTAACAAATTGTTTTTATATGAACAAAAAGTTAAGTTGCCGGGGGATTTGTTGAAATTTTGTTTTTCTTTATTTTGTTAATAACATTTTGGAATTATTATTATGTATAATCAATCTTTTCAGCACCTTCCATATGCTTGATTTTTTTCAGATTTTTATCCCGTCGAGAAGTGCATGCAATTCTCTCTCAATTCTCTGTGAACTCACGTGGGCTCAGGCTGTCCGCTAGTACTACCTTGAGCGTGTAAAATCATAGGAATCAACAAGGAGGACCAAGAGTCGCAGTTTGTGACCCCCCAAACGCGCGTTACCCATGGCTGCATATCAAATGGTGGGGGGAGCCGACTATGCTAGAGGTACCCCAGTCACAAACTGGGTCAGTGTCAGAAACTGGGTCCTTTACCTTACTTGCAGAGTTGATATAATTGTTGGAATAAAAGACACTTTCTTTTATATTTTTTCGTCTATATATGGAATATATGGAATATATGGAATATATGGAATATATGGAATATATGGAATATATGGAATATATGGAATATATGGAATATATGGAATATATGGAATATATGGAAAATTACATTAGATAATATGAAATATTGTATCGACTAGCCACTATACGGCAGTAATCTTCGGCGATAAAATTTGATGAACGAAAAATCTGAAAATAGGTATCGAACCCCCTCAAAAGAAGAGTTGTTCAATGATGCCTCGACGGAGTTTCGAAGTCCGAAGATCGAGGAGATCGAAGGCTGCGTCGCCGTAGCGTGGAGATGTCCGTTGCTGGAGAAAACATTTAGCGAGCTCGCGTTCAGCTGGAGTTTCGATAAAACTCGAAATATCGACAGTTCCTTACTGTCGATATTCCTCATGATATATCTGAAGAAAAAGTCGCACGAGCGTTCATTCACGAATGACGCGGTCGTCCCGCGTGCACAGGAAGCTCTGACTCAATTCGCCAATAAAACCAGGCCGCCACTGCAAATACCTCGTCGGTCAACCCTCGTCGAAGTATCATCGACGCCTTTCGGAAATCCCGTCTTCATAGATTCGATCTCGCGCGGCGTCGTGAGCAACGTTTTCGGCGAGGCCGGATGTATCATCCTCACGGATGCCAATTCAGTTCCTGGATCCGAGGGTGCTCCTGTTTACGTCACCGGACAAGAGTAGGTTAAAAATAATATCGTTTTTCTCAATCATTTTATTTGTTATTTTTATTATTTAATTTGTAATATTGTCGTTAATAATAGTGATTGATACATTTTTTTAAGTACGAGTAATCGTTTATTTATAGTACTATACGACGTAGTGTCCGTACTTCGGACGATTCAATTTTCCGCGGAATATACGGGAGAGAGGGAGAGTGGAAGTCAATGACGGATAACGATCGTTATCATAGACTGCGTATGCTATATGTATATATATATTTTTTTTCATTAGCGGCGCGAGAAGAAGTATATGCGGAATGGTGATTGCCCCGTTGAGCTGGTGCCGCGGCGAGTGGGTGGATTACACCTTCGCGGCTAGTATTCTTCCTTGTCTACGAAGGCCACTCTTCGGGAACGAAGAACACTTGTCCTCCACGAACGTCAGCCGGAAAATCTTTAACAAACCTGACACGAGGATCGCTGGTAAATTTCATCACTTCCTCGACTTAAAGTTCCGCAATCGTCGTGCGTGCAAACAAAACATTTATTCTTCGAACGATCGTGTATCTCTGCTACATCGTTAATGTCCCGTATAATTTTGGAGATGCGACGAGACATTGTCAAATTTTTTTTGAAGATTTTTTGTTCAACCCCTTTTGACACATCAATTTTTCGATAAAGTAATAACCACAGTAATTAATTTTTTAAATGAAAATAAGAATTTTCATATCGCTTTCTTATAATATGCATTTGTTCGCAAAGCTTATTCTATGAGAAAGCGTATTCTATGAGAAAGCTTATTCTATGAGAAAGCTTATTCTATGAGAAAGCTTATTCTATGAGAAAGCTTAGTCTATGAGAAAGCTTATTCTATGAGAAAGCTTTCTCATAGAGTGCAGTACAGTCGGATATTTTTTCTGAATGTGAATTTTCAATGTTTTGGAGTATTTTGAACACTCAAAAAAAAATTTTGAAATTTAGTTTTCCACCAAAACAAAGCTTCCTCTATGAGGAAACGAAAGAAGAAAAAAATGTATGCACTTTTAATGCGTTTTACTGCATTGTAGATTTATTGGACAAGAGTTTGGTGCTGGTAAGATGCGGCGACGGATGGGGCACAGGAATAATATTGGACATGCGGACTGGCACGATAATCACATGTTCACACGTCGTTCACAAGGCAAGGATATGTATATATATATATATATTGCATCACAAAATATATATTGCATCACAAAATATATATTGCATCACAAAATATATATTGCATCACAAAATATATATTGCATCACAAAATATATATTGCATCACACTCAGAAATTATAGGACAGTTGTCATTGTTATCTACCACGATCGGGAGGATGAAGATGTAATGTTAAATTAAATCGCCGAGAATGCGTTCAATCGGTAAGTGCCTTGACAATGGTGTGTCCCAGGCGCCGGAGACTCGCATCAAGGTCGTCCTTCATCGAGGCGACGATCCACAATCCTCAGGGTCGTCATCGACGTGGGCGAAATTGGTTTATCGAACGGCCAAAGGCAAGCCTTACGATGTCGCGGTGTTGAGGGTCGATCCTCGGGAAATAGAACCCACGCTGAGATCCATCACGATCGCCGACGTTGGACCGGTTATTCGAGGTAACAGATAGGTCACCTACTTCGAGTTAAGGGAACTTATCGAGCAACGAGCCTTTTTACGAAAAATCTTCGGTTACAGATATTATTTATCATTTCTTTATTTTTTTTAAGTTCCTATTTTCTATTATCCTATTTCCGCGGTCGGTAATAAAAACTGTAATTAAGTTTTCTCAACCATACATTAAATGTCGGTGAATAGTACATTCTGACAATGCACCCAAGATGATATCCGCTTCATTTGCTCTCAACCGGAAATAGTTATCAGCCATGAAAAAAAATTATTTACAGTTTTTGTTACCGACGGGGCCCAAATTGAGTGGAGATGAAGACGTGCCTCATTGCTTTAAAAATGCATGTTGGCTACGTTATTTCTTTTTTTTAAGTTCGCTTTATCCTATTTCCGTGGTCGGTAATAAAAATTGTAATTAATTATTTCAACCCTGCATTAAATTTATGTTAAGGCGAGGTAAAACAGACTCAGTCGGTAACAAAACTGTAATGAATGGCATGCGGATATGGTAGACATTTCACGAAAATCAACGTCTTAGCGGATGTAGAATTCAATACCGCGCCCGATTACTTCGTTTTTACTGCAAATGTCCAAGATGTTTACATGGCATTGATTCGAAAAATGCAGCTATCTCTCTTGCACTCATATGTCACGTGGTACATGTTTCACCTCGCCTTAAAAGTAAATTCTGGCCATAAACCCAAGGTGATATCCGCTTCATCTGAAAGTTTGCTTTCAACCGGAAATGCTTCTCAACCGTGAACAAAATTAATTACATTTTTCGTTACCGACCGCGCCCAAGTTCAATGGGAACGAGGGGGTGTTTAATCTCCTTAAAAATGCATGTCGGACACGTGTGCAGGTGAAGCGGTCGCGAGTGCTGGATTTCCATTCTTCTCGTCGCGCTTTCCTACGATAACACGAGGCAACGTCTCCGGAGTGACGGAATGCATGCTGCAGACAACATGCTGCATTCAAAGTGGATCGAGCGGTGGTCCGATAGTTCGATGGTCCACCGGTGAGATGCTGGGGATGGTCGTTTGCAACGCAATATCGACGACGAAGAGTAAAATCTATCCCCGTCTCAACATGGCTGTACCGGTGTCCGTACTCGAGCCTCCTCTTCGCGAATATCTTAAAACTGACCGTATGTACTTTCACGGGTCGATGCGATGATCCTACTCGTCGATTCGCGTATAACACACTATATGTCGTTTCAGAAGCCACAGTTCTCGAAATTCTCGACACCGACGACCCGACGGTGAGACAAACATGGAATTTCCATCATCTACCTTCTTCGAAAATATAAAACGTACATAACTAATAGAATTCTTTTACGAAACGAAATGGTAAATATTTGATTTGTCATTCACAATTTTATAAGTTGTTCGAAGAAATTTATCAAATTTGTGACGCACTATGTACGTTATAATATCGTAGAGTACCAGGTATGTGGAATAAAAAGAATGGCATTTTGAACTGACGAAGTTTTTGCTCGTTTAAAGTGACGATTTGCAAAGAAGCCACTTGTTAGCGCGATCGGAACGTTTCTAATGAAAAAAAAATGTATACGTATATATATAAATATATGAGAAGTCATTATAATGCAGATATAGGCAGACGCGCGACGTTGCAAACGAAACGAGTGGTCATTATCTTGTTTCCCCTCGTGCATAATGACTGGGTCGAGGATCGTATCATCTTAATTCATTCGTGATGTCTGAACGTCCGGTAATTCAATCCGTCATCACGCACGTTGTAAGTACTGTGACTTCTTGTTGTCGGAGGTTGATGCAAAAATCTATCGACGTCACTGGGATTATACTCACGACGCTGAGACGATAATATTTTCATGAGTAACCTGATCGTGTTTACATCAAAATTAACTTGTTTTGTCAGCAAATTCGCAGGGTAAAAAAAAGTTGTTCCCAAAAAAGTTTCTATTCTATTTGCGACAACTAAACACTTGTTTTCATTTTAAAGTTAATTGTCGCGTTTGTGGTTTTTTGTTGTTGTTTTTTTTTTATATAAGTAATTTATAAAGTGCCTAAATTTTATATAGATGGATGGTCGGGGTTGGCAGTGAGAACTTTCCATTTCGACGAAGTAACTCTTTCATTTTACGACTTAAATTTTACTTTTATTTTCAGTTCCACTAAGAGCAATAGTATAATATACCTATGTGTGTTATTGCTATCGACACTCGCACTCTATATAATTACAAAAATTCGCGTTTCACCGAGACACATATTACGGATTTTCGTGTCAAATATGTTCAACGTTCAACAGAGTCGCCCACAAGAATATTTGTGACTCGTTTTTTCGGTGGATATTGACAAGATATACCTCGTACACTAACTTTGTTTTCATATGAAAAAACTGATGTATTTACAATATTCAAATTGGAAGATCCTATCAAAGACGCAGGTATACAGTTTTCATATAGTAATGTAGCTAAAGTTTATTCGTTTCGTTTTATCGATTCAATTTTACGACAGAATGAAAAAAATAATAATAATTAATAAACGTTATGTATTCCTGTTCGCGTACATTTATAGTTTCTTCGAGGTATAATTGCATAATTTTTCGTCATTCTCGCGAAATATTCTCTCTATCTTTCACACATACATACACACACACACACATTCCTGTTGATCGATCGAGGCTCGAATTTTCTTTGAGATTAATTGTTCCTCGTCGTTTGTTCTATTAGACTTAAAGATTATTGAGTATGAAATTTTTTTGTTTTTTTTTCGAGCCAGACCCCTCTTCACTCTCGTTGTATCACATCCTTCATATTCTCGTCGTCGTTGCTCGTCGTTCTAGTAATCAAGGCCCGTTATTACACTTGTTGATAAAGTATGCACGTACAATATCGATACATGGTATAGATATAACATATCAATTAACATGACTTTACAGCAAATTACACATTACCGTTTATTATATACACCGTTGGATGGAGTTTCTTTTTTTTAATCGTAATTTTCTTTACTTCCGTTTTTGGTATTAGTTTCACCTTACCGAAGATTCATCATTAATACTAATTATGTTTATCATCGAAGTTATCGTTACTCAATCGAATTCTCTCTATCATGCGTAGGAGTGTACCGAGCCGATTTTTTTTTACGTTCGATGCAAAAGTAGGAAAATAGCGAGGGATAAACCGATGGACTGAGGAAATTTATCGTCGATTCGTCGTAGAGTTCGAGCATCCATTACATTTAATCGAACTTTAATAGGAATCGACGTGCATTCACAAAGGACGGAAAAATTATAAGCGCTTCCGGGGCGACACGTCATAAAAAAAATCTAAAAACCGAAAGAAACAAAAAAAATCTAACCGAAATGTATACTTCTTTTTTTCGTGAAGATAGAGTGCTCGAGCACCGAGCAATGTCTAAATCCGCAAATTAATTTAACCGACGTCTTTCACTCCCCGAAAAACACACAGCCCTCGAGGCCCTCCTTACTCTTTAATCATAAATATAAACTTGTTCTTCTATTTTCTTTCCCACGAGTTTCACCATACTGCTGCTCGTGTGTAACTCTTTAAATCAAAACCACAGCGATATAACAGCGACTAGAAATTGTTCGATCTGCGGGGTCTGAAAAAATGAAACTTTTTTTTATACTCGAACAATATATACCCCCGTACAACTCGCTGTTCGCGAGTATCGTAAAGCTCTGTTTATCTCTCTCATTATTTCTTCGTTCAGGATTGTTACTCCTTTCGGAACATTGACTCGTGGTTTTCTTTTTAAGTAAACAAAAAAAACAACAACAACAACCGTTTTATTGCTGATAGCCATTGGGCTGGATGTGTGCATCTTGACTGTCTATACTGTAACCAGTAATGCTATCTGGACTCTGGAGAGAGGCCGCGTAAAGCGGGTTGACCGGTGTTGCATTGGTGTCGAATTGTGTTGAGTCATAGACACTGTGATTCTGCAAAACAAAACATCATTCCGCTTTGGATTCTCCAACGCAGATTTCATCTCCAAAAAAAAAGAGATTTTTTTTCGTTGCCGTTCAAGCTTAAAAAAAAAGAAAAGCGCTTTGACCGTTGCTGTATAGTGTTTACTGTACTGAAACACTACGACCACGTTATTGTACCAAGCACCGGATGATAATCGAATTGTCAAATTTACACATATACATTTTGGTGCTACAGACTTACGAAGCTCGCGAACAACTCGTTTTTTTTCCTCGAGTCGTTTGCACAATGCCAAACAAGGCCGATGAAGCAACGACGCGAAATCGCAGGAGTGCAATATATGTGCAAACATTTTTCATAGCGCATGATCAACGCGAGATTGCGAGCTACAAAAAGGAAAAATACAAAAGAGTCTACGCGGAGGAAGCAAAGTGAATCCCGGCAAAAATATTAATGTCTGACTCCGATCGACGGGATTTCTTTTTTTTTTTTTACAATTAATGAACGTGTCTTCTCTGAAGAGTTCGGAAAGAAATTCAGGCTGTTAGTCGTTATACGAATGCCAAACCAGTGTGTAAATAAATAAAACAATGGTGCGCTCGCTACAACCACACTTTTAATAAAGAGCCACTAGGCATGCTAATATTTACAGTTAAAGAACAAAAGCTCGTGTGATACTCTTACGTAAGTATCTTTAGTTAATTTTTTTCTTCATCATTTCATCTACGCGACGTGCACTGCCAGACGAATGCATCGCTCTATCTTTCGGATTATTTTTCTCTAGTTTACTCATAATGCTAAAATAGTACGGGTAGATAAGATCGTTTTCGATAATCGTTCGAACAGTCTAAATTAATAAAGCTCGATTGAAAAGTGATAATGTTAAAAATTTGCAATAATATTTACAATTAAAAAAGAAAAGAAAAAAAAAGAATCGTGATTCCTCGGACAGAGCACCGATTTTTTCGTCGGATAATATTTACAATATTGAAGCTCGACTGATTACTCTGGGGATCGTGGGGTTTGAGGATCGTTGCCACTTCCGGTTTGCTCTTTTTTCGTCGGACTCTGATATCTCGAGGATTTTAGAGATTGCAAGTAGTCACCGAGACCGCCCGATTCCCTGGTTTTCGCCGAGTACTCGGTTTCGCGTGAGAATCGCGGATTGTCGTGCGAAGAAGTCGCCGAACCGATTCGCGTCTCAATATTAACCGATGGACTCGCGTCTCCTCCATTACCCGCGTATCCGACCTGCGCCGAAGACAATTCGATAAAATTTTGCATACTCGGATTTCGTTCAGCGCTTGAAACTTGGCGATTGCTACTTTCGACGCGACTGTCGCTGTTCAAAATATTTTCCAAGCTACTCTCGAGCGGCGGTGGAACACGTTCGATCTCCGGGCGCGCTGTAGTTTTCGAGAGCACAGACTGACTGGAAGTCGAGGGATCTTGAAAATGCGCGATGTTGCTCGAGCTAGTTTTACCGGATTCAGAGAAGAGATTCGCGTTACTGTCGTTGTCGTCGGGTTTGTAGATAAAATTGCTAGCGGTACTTGGCGATATTATCAAATTCGAGATACTACCAGAAGCTCCACCACCAGCCGGATATTTGCTCGCCGAGGAAGTCTCGGAATTCCAACCAGGCCTGTTGAAACTCAAATCCGGTGTACTTTTTTGTGCATCGATAAAATTTTCCGTTTCGGACATAGGATGTTTGCCGAGATCCGGGGTACTCTTTTGAGCGTTACGCCGTAAGTTCAGCAAAGTTTTGGCATCGGGCGAAGTGCCGTACAATGTTAATTGGGAACTCGAGCGGCTCGTACTTGCGGTCTTTGGATCCCTTCGGGATGCAAGGGAATAGAGGGAACTTTTTTGTTTCGAGGCGGACGGCTTAGAGGCGAGAGTTTCGTACAGGGGCATGTGAATAGACGGAGTATGGACCTGATAGATGTAATCGCTGTCGGTCTTTAGCGATGAGAAACTCTGCTGGTGCGGCAGCGACACCGTATCTTCGTCCATTGCGTCGTCAACCTGTGCCTTGTAGGAAAAGCTTATCGACGGCTGTGATATTCTGGAACGACAGAGGAAAAGGTGTCAGTTTGAAAGTCAAGAAATACATTTTGAGACACAAAATAACAATGCCGAAGTGACATTTTACCCGAAAAATTCCGACAAGAATGTATGATAAACGAGTGGTGTGAAGAATGTCAGATAGACCGCGGCGGTGAGATCCACGACGCACAAGCCTGCAGGATTCTGCGTGTAGTTTAGCAGACCGGCTCCTATAGATTGTACAAGATTCAGAGTTGCCAGGGCACTGGCGTAAACGTAAAAAACTTTACGATCTGGAACAACATAATTTTTTTTCCTTCATTATTTGCGAATTGATCGTTGCTCCAGTTTTTTTTCCATTATTACAGACGTTCGAGCTTACTTGGGAGGGTCAATCTATCACGCAATCTCGTCCATGGAAGGATCAATATAAAGATGTACAACTGTGAAAAATAAAAAAAAATGTCGAGGTAAGATTATTTTACACGAGCGATTTTAAGTACTATTTTCATTTCTCCCGATTTACGTACCATAGTGAAAACAATACTGCTGCAAAACCAGAACATCATACCCCCGTGGCCGAAAACGTAAAAGTCCCTGCTAGGGATATGGAATGTGTCGTCCGGTAAAACTAACTCCAGTGTACCTTGAGTTATGGTGAATATGAGAGCTATGAGAGACGTAGCGAGTAGGACTCTTCGAATACTCGACCGGCTGTCCAGATGGCCTGAAAACGAACGGAACAATGTATTTTTTTCTTATAGATTAGATCAGTAGCTGTCAACTTGAAAAAATAATAATAATGCTCACCGAACGCTAAACAGAATATGACTACGCTCATCTCCGTCGAGAGCAGAAAAAATCTCACAGTGACCCAAAGCACCTTGTCAACTTTGCCTCCGACCGGCGCCGCGGCGTTGACGGTCATTGAGACAACGCACCGTACCACAGATATCACTACGTTACATACGACGAGTCCGTAAAATGCTAAAAAAATTGGGCTACTGGTGGCTCTCAATTTGAGCCTGGCGCGGTTGAACCTCACTGCCATGAAAAGTAGAAACAGTAGATTTGGGATAAGTATCGCGACGTCCCATATTCGAACTCTGCAAATAAAAAAAAATTATAATAAATCACAATATTCGATGGTAAATAAGACGGTAAGAAAGTCTTTCATAAAAATGTATGCACAATTTGTGAAATTTTTATGCCTGATGTGATAAATTCAATTCATCATGCTGGTACAAAACTAGGCACTAAAATTAATGTTTGGCAAATGAAAACAACCTGTTCAGTAATCTTTAATATACCAAATATATTATTACTTTTATCATCATTATTATTATTATTATTTATCCACAGGCATATTTACATTTTTACATATACACATTCTTACACTCTATAATAAATAGAATAGATGATCTTGAAAATAATAATATAAACATATTAAACATAATATAGGTATTTTAAAAGGATATGGCCCGTGAATAGTAAAAAAAATAAAATGATAGTTTGTTTCATAAAATATGAACATAAACACAAGAGTGAGGTATTGGATACGCTGTAAAGTATTGCAAAATTTTGATCAACGACAATAAATTAAAGATACTGCTTTATGCATAACAGCTTCATAATTTTATATATGAATTTTGGAAAAAAAAGTTAGCAGTCAAAAATAATGTGTCGCTGGTGTCGCTTACCTTGAATCTTGAATTTCTTTGTACAAGACAAGTTTGCAGAAGTGCTCATCGTCTTCCATAGCCGAGCTTATGTTGGGATCGTCGGTAGTGCTCAAGTCGAATGTCTTTGGATAACTTTCCGACACGGCCTTCAGATCTCCTTCTCCATACATCGTGTACGATATATATATATTTGTATATATATATATCTTCCTCTCCTTATCCGTGTACCATTTTATCGAGCCTCACTGCGACAATGATTTATTAATGCAATTTTTTCAACTAAAAAAAAAAGAAGAGCAACAAACACTATAATTATCGATTATCGACTGTTCGTCTTTGTAACGTAAAAAAAAACATTTCTCAACATTTTCCCCACAATGATATCCGAAGCTCGAAAACTTATATTCCCCATTGTTCTCGTCGTTTGGAGTTCGTGAATGAATCACGAGTAACCTTGATAATAACATAACCTCCATAACGTCAAGGATATTTAAGTTTCGTCATTTGCAATGAAAAATAATCGAGACAGTGGAGAGGCAACGAGGCCGAAAGACAGGAGAGAACGCAATTCGTTAGTGGGAATGAATAATTGTTTAAGAGGTATGGGGATACGAGACAGAAAATCAATGAATCTATTGTGTACGAGCGAGCCTATTGTGTACCTGTCAACCTCGCGAAATGTCTCGCATCGTAGTAGGCGCCCCGTAACCGATTTACCCTAATTAAATAAATGTAATTGTCTGAGTTAATTGACTTACGGAGCGCAGCGCAGCGAGCATTTCTTACCGAGGATGGAACTCGCCTCGGTGGGAAATAATGCCTTCCTCCTATAGATTCTCAACTGTTTTGTGACGCAATTCGTGATTGCTCCAGCTTCTCGGTAAGACTCTACGTTTCTTTTTTTTATCACGCGAAACAGACGAATTTACGACGGGGTCGTTAGATTTAATCAAACCTCCGTCGACGTGCGAGAATCCGAAACGTCTCTGTTTATAAAACGCCAGACGAAGTAACTGAGAACAGTATATTTGACAGCGATTATTAGAAACCCAACGCGCAGTCCGCGAGACTGCATTCCCGACTTTTTCCCCCCCGTTGTTACTACCGTGTCACAGTTCACCTACTAGCAGACTACGCGCGTTCGCAGAAAACGATCCCGCGGAACTTGTTCGTCGCACGACGAAACTTTACGATTGGCGTAATTTTATCAGCGACGCTTGTCCCGAAACCCCTTTGAGCACTATTTAGAATGAACAGATATGTGAACAGAGGCTCGAGCGCACGAGCCATTATTGCATCGACGCATCGCAGGCGTTTGTTTTCGTGTAGAAAACTGAATCGTTTTCACCGACCTAGTATAATGTGTTTCGTTGGTCCAGGCGTAAGATGGCCGTGAGGCGGGAAGGCCATCTTTTTTGTTTTCGTTTAGAGCGCGTTTACGTTCATTCGCACGCTCTACAGAGTCCAGGTAAAACAATTTTACGCGCGAAATCAGACGAGATGATTACAAACGAATTCATTCGAATCATTGCAGGTACAGTTGTTGTTCGAACAATTTGAGAAGATGTCGTCGGCCGGTGATTATTCCACGAGTTTGCTTCGCAATGTTCACGAGGGGCTTCCCAATCCAGAAACCGGCGAAACTACGCTTATCAAAGGCGATTACGAATATTGGCACTACGCTTGCGATGGATTCGATGACCGAGTACGTATTCGAGATCGTTCATTTGTGCCGTACGAACTGACGATTATGATAGGTGCTTTTTACATAACCACTTTTTCCACTTCTCAGGGATGGGGCTGCGGCTATCGCACTCTGCAAACCATTGCTTCGTGGATAAGAGCTAACGCAGGTGCCGAGGCCACCGTGCCCAGTATCCCTGAGATTCAGAAGATACTGGTCGAGATAGAGGATAAGGAGGCATCGTTTGCAGGCTCCAGGTCATGGATTGGTTCCTTTGAGGTAACTTGAACCTTACATACAAAGTAAAAAAAAAAGATCCATTTACAAAAATATGCTGTTCTGTAAAGGCCGATCCTTTTTTTTATTATTGTTGATTTACTTATTTTTTTGTTGCGAACAAACAACATTTTTAAGGGACCGTGCAAAATAGACGTCCAGTTGAGATGAGTTTTTTTTTCATGCCCCGTGGTATGTTGATGAAGATAGTCCATTATGCCCCGCACTCTCTGAACTAATAAAAATTGTGAAGCTAAAACAAGAAAGAAATTATAAAATCAACTTGAAAAAGATTCCTGACTTTCTGGACAATTGGTTTGTTAAAGGTAGAAACCTTTTTTACCATCCGAGAGATATTTTACAAGTTTTACCTGTTACCTGAAACATTATTTATCTTGAATTTATTTTGACGCAAGGTTTGTCTTGTGCTGGATCAGCGCTACGACATCCGCAGCAAAATCATTCATGTTCTTCGGGGCAAGGATTTGGGAGAGCATACAGAGAAGATCAAGGAACACCTTGCAGTGTTGGCGTGTCCTGTGATGATGGGTGGCGACATGGATTGTTCGAGCAAGGGTATCTTTGGGATTCACATTGGAAAAGAAAATACGTATCTTCTCATCGTCGATCCGCACTTCGTCGGGCGCGCTAAGAGCGCGAAACAATTGCAAGGCGACTGTTGGGTCAAGTGGCAGAATTTGAATGACTTTATAGACAGTTCTTTCTACAATCTCTGCTTGCCTCAGATTGGCAAACCGAACTAACGACGCGGAGAATTAGATAGTAATTCGTTGCTTAGAATAACTCAACTGAACTTAAAGTTAGGATTTTTTTTACTTGTATTAGATAATCGAACGAATAATTCAGGAATAAAACTAATCCGTATTGAGTACGATGCAGACTCCTTGGAGGACCCACAGAGATATGTGTTCTGTTGTGCCGAGATCGGCTTCGAATACTAAACCGACTCCCATCGCATTGCGCCGATCCGATGTCGTATAAACCGGCGTTTTTAGCGTATTCTGCAAAATGAAGTAAATTTTAAAAAACCCGTTATCGTTGGATTAGACAGGTAGTTTTTGCTCCTTTCTTGCACGAGCGTACTTGAAGTTTCAGTCTGTGAGCCTCGATGGGTATTACCGATACGATCGGTAATTCTTCTATCAATACTTTCGGATAGGATCTCTTCAGGCAATGATTCTCAATGTCCCATCTGGCTCCCTCCAAGTACAAGCCTTGAACGTAACAACCCTGCGAAAAATATTCAATCGGTAAAATTATTAAGGATGCACCACATATACGTTCCCAACCAAAAGTACTTAGCAATATGTCTAAATTCTTTAAAAAATCAGCCGTATTTATGAAGCCAAGATCGTTAATTTTGTATGATAATAATTACAAAAAGATATTAAATTATTTAAGAAATAAATTGTTACAAAAAATCAGAAAACTTTTTATTTTCTCATTTTTAATAAATTCCGTCATTTTTTAGAATTCATATAAATTTGCTCAGAATTTCCTTATATTTCAATTTTTTTTCGAAAATTTTAAAAATCTTTGTAGATGCACGAATTTCACATATGTTTGTGTATCACGATTCCACAGTACACACAAAAAGTTTCGTGGCGGTTGCGCCAACAGATCTGTAGTTATGGTGTTGAAAAATTCAAAAACGTAAGAAAATTCTGTAAAAATCCATGTGGCTTCTAGAAAAGCAACGAATTCATTTGAAAAGAGAAAAGAGGTTTACGGATTATTTGTTGAACAATTTTTTTTAACAATGTGTTCATAACTTTTTAGCATTATTATTATGCAAAATTAATATTCTTGGCACTTTTAATACAGTGGATTTTTTCAGATTTTGATACCATTCGGAAGGGTTCAAATTTTCACTGAATCTCACTTTTAGCTGGGAATGTACGTGCGATGCATCTTTAAGCGTGAAGCTTTGATTTTTGTAGTATATATTTTTGGATACCTGCTCCGGTCTCTCTTCCACTTCGTCAGCTTTGGAAAACTTCGAGACGGCGGTATAGATTAGGGATCTATCCAGTGGCCAGTTATTTTTTCTACAAGCCATTTGCACCAGAGCAGCGAGATAGGTTTCCGGTATGTGAAGACCCGACAGCCATATGACTATGGGCTCGTTGCATCCGGCCTGCGAGAAAAAAAAATCGGAAATACAATCGGCCAATCTTCTTTCTTAATTTTCGATTGAGCTTTAAATTTTGACGAAAAATGTACCCAATTAGTGTACTGTGCTATCCTCTTCTCGAAATGCTCCATCCAGCCGGCAAGATTTTTCTTCGTGGCCGGTGCCAGTGCTGCCCATTCCTTCGGCAAAATTCCATTGTACAGAGCGCCCGACACGCTGTCGAGTATCGCGTCCATGCCAATTTCTCCGGCTATCGCCTGGAGACAATAGTTTGTAATTTCGTAACATATCATTGGACGTAAAATAATATTTGTACTTTTCTCAGCTGTGTCAGAGTCGTTGTCATTCTTCTGATCAACTTGTTGAATCTCTCTAGCTCTTGGAACAGCACGACCGCTGACGGGGTCACGCCTAAGCCAAAGTTTCGTTTCACCTTTATCATGTCGTATTCTGGAGGAATTTTCGACAGAATCTCGCTCGCCACGTTTTCGATAAATTCGTCTCTGCTGATTCCCACACCGCTCACAGCTGTCGGGATAATTTTACGATAGGTTGTGAATAATTAAGTACATTTATCGATCGGAATTCCTGCTTCACGAACCCTCGACCGCTTGACAAACTATTTTCTACTATACGTACGGGGATCGACCAAGCCAGCTTTGGTACAAGAAAGTGAATATGTAAGTGTTCAAAAAAAGAAGAAAATGTAATTGAAATGTTACTATTATGTTATTATCTGTACCTGTTTGCGGTTGCAATTCTATAAGATTCAACCACATCTCTTTCGTTGTTTCAGTAAAGTAGCCGATCTCAGCGTTCGGATGAAGACCAAATACTTCCGGCGAGTTAACGAGGGGAAGTTCTTCAACGAAGTCGATGTAACCATCCCGATCTCCCAACGGCGGTATTACGTAGTCCACGCTATCGTCACAGTAGAAGTGGAACGGTTGAAAGGAATCGAACAAAAAATCGCCAAAGTACTCGTCCATGTAGATCTTTGAAACTCGACGATCGTAATTGTCGATTACTCTTCCACCGTACATCACCTGCAATTTTAATTGTCGGGTAACGTATTAATTTTTTGGCAACTTTTGTTTCTTCTTTTTTTTTGACTCACCTCGCCAATGAGATATTTGAGGCTGTTCCAGGGGATCCTAGTCGTTTGCTTGGTTGCCATCGCTTTAGTTAAATAAGTATCCAATATCTTCGTGCAGACATCAAAGTCTGATTCGTTGAAGTCGTAATTTATGTTCCAGCCGATCTTGCCGTATTTGCGACGTTCCTTCGAACGTAAGCATTGCAATGTAATCATTACCGTTCAAAAGAGGATTTAAAAAAGACTACTGAAGTTACCTGGACAACAGCGTGATAGAAAGCGAGTACGTAAATGAGGTGTTTGTAGATAGGATGATCGCAGGAATCCAGAGTTTGTGGACTCATCTTGAAATACGTGTTGCTCAAATTAAGCTTCAAACCGTTTGGCGGTTCAGTGACGACTGGACAAAATTTTGAACGGTAAGTGAACAAACAGGATTCTGGACACTAACGGAGCAATCCTATCATTTTTTTGTTTTTTTTTTTTATGATACTTTTGGGGCAATTTTTTCAACCTCACAGAGTTTATTCATTATACATCGGTACACATTCATGAATTTTTTAATTGAAAAAAAGTGTCGACTTATCAGTAGAACCGTGTACCACTGGCGACGAGTTGCACTGACATTGTGGGCACATTAACTCCTCGGAATTTTGCGTAGAAAAACAACAAAAATATATTTTAGAAATGACATCTTTTTCCAGGGGATAAACCTATTTTTAAATTAATTTGTGAAAGGTAACATCTTTTTATGCGTCTCCAAAGACGAAAAAGAATGTTAAATGGTACTCTATGGAAGCTCTAACTGCCACAATTTTCGAATTAAATTTATTAAAGAGGTCCATCCTCTGGAGAAAAGTGTCATTTATAACAGATATTTTCGGTTTTTTGTTCTGCTGTTAAGTCGGAAAAGAATTATTTTTTGTCTATGAAAAAAATGCATGAATGTGTACAAGTGAATAATGAATGAACAACCCTGCGAGATTGAAAAAAATCGTCCCATAATTTGCTTAAAAAGGAATTCAGAAAAAGACCAATTTTTCGCCAGATTAACCCTTTCACTGTCAGAGAAACGCATTTCCCTATACGTTTGGGCCCCAATAGGGGCTCCTGACAGCGAAGGGGTTAATAGAACAAATAGAACTGACGCCGTAAATGAGACTATTTGACCCTACGCACCCTTCAGCGACTGTTGTAGTATGCCGATAGGAAAATTCTTGGTAGGATCGGTTGTGATCCAGAGCCGAAAATCTGGATGGGGTTTACCCATCGATTCCAATCTTTTCTCAAGTTCTCTAGTGAACCCGAGCAGCAAATGACAATTTTGAAGCATCAGCCATTGACCTCTGGCAACAGCGTTTTCGAGCAGTTCTATCGCAGCCTACAGTCAAAACATCATAGACAGAGTTTTAAAAAAGTTCCACAGATTACAATCAGCATAGTTAAAAAATAACTCAGATCAAACCTTCTCTTGACCTTGTCCAAGCGATAAGTATCTAAATTTGCCTCCGCCGCAGTCGTATCGCTCGGCGAGTTTCATGAGTTCCGAGGTCGGATCGGAGCCAGGACTGAGGATAAAAACCACCGGCATGGTCGGAGTGCTTTGCTCGAAGATCATATCGAGGCTGACGTTCGGCGGTGTGATGAACTGCTCGCCCATTATCTCGCTGATGTAATTAATAACTCCGCGATAGACCCGATCCACCCGGAAGCAGCGAATTAACATTAGCTTTTCGAAGGGCCCGACCTTCTCCGAATAGCCGCAGGGAAATTGTTGCGACTCCGGATCGTCCAAGTCAAACCACTACAAATATATCGTTGAAGAATATTAATCGTTATATTCGACATTAGACTAATATAAAGATCATCGTACTAATACAGTAGAACCTCGCTTATCCGACCTTCCATCATCCGAACCCTCCGCGTTAACCGAGGTGTAGGCTTGGATAATACGGAAAACTCGGATAAAACGGATAAAGCCGCAATGCCCACGCGCGGAGTAGTCCATAAGGCTATTTTGTTGCATACGCGCTTAAGGGAAGTGCAAGTCACGTGACAGAGTCTGAGAGAGATAGTGGCATTGGTTTTACCGTGGAGCGAGAGAGAGTGAAAGAGAATGTGTTTCACTTCACCTTAAACTTGTAAAAGTTTGCTGCGTCTTTGTATTGCAAGCTGCAAAGACAACAGTTCTGATTTTAGAGTCAATTGAGTGTGTTATAGGTGTTATCCGAGATTTCACTGTACGCTTTCCCCACATCAGCTCGGACAAACGGGGTTCTACTGTACACTTATATTAGTATAATTATTATCTCCTTAATAATAAAGTACACGAACAAGTAAACAACTTGAAAATTTCATTTTCTAACCGGAAGTGTTGCCATACCAGAAATACGTCACTTCCGATTTAAAAATCTAATTTTTCCGAGCCATAACAGCCTGTTATGGCTCGGGAAAATCAGGTCAGTATGTTAGTCAGTATAATAAATTAAATATCAGTATTAGTTTCATACTGGTATTATAATTATTCATCTTTCGGTACCGGCCTCTCATATTTGAACGCCTTTTTTCGCGATTAATCCGAATGTTGGCAGCGATCGACGTGCACGGATTAAAATTGATAAGACCTGTTAAAATATGAGAACGATAAAAATGTGAGTACTTTGACCATCGTAACAATACCGTTTTCCACTCATCGGCGCGGTTCTGAACCTCCTCGGGGAGTTGCGAAAAGTGTTCCGGAAAATCGTCAGATAATTTAAGAACATCGTCCCATCCCTTGGTGTGAAGCCATCTGGTGGGATTAGCCCTCGAAGATTTTTCCAGGGTGACGTTACCCTTGATGAAGAAATCAAGCTCCGGCTGACTAACTTTCTCGATACTCTGCTCGATTCTCGTGCAAATTTGAAAAGAGTAAAGAAGCTTGTGCTTCTCGAAAATCCCAGTGCAGCCGTACTCGTAGACGTTCTTCGTGAGCATATTTATGATGTTTCGCAGGCGTTTGACGAGAGTTGGATCCGGCAGTGCTTTCCTCAAGGAATAAACGAAAACTTCCAAGTAGTTCGTCAGAGAATATTGGTACATGGAGTTGACGGTCGCCATATCGGCAAGAACGAAGAACAGAATCGCTCCTCTCTTAGCTGCTGGACGGTAGCCGTCGCGGAGTTTGTTTATGTCGACCGCTGTTACTTCGGCGAGATATATCTTCGTCATCACTTCGGTGGCACTGGATTTAGTGTTGTCCAGAGTCTCGATCAGGTCGATGTTGTCCAACATGTTGCCTTGGTTCGTTGCAATCTCTCGAAGTAAACTGTCCTCCAGTTGTTGCAACAATTTTTTGTTCTCGCTCGTTTCGGCGATCAAGCTTTCACGCTGCTCTTCGACGTCGGGCCTTTCCGTTCTCACGACGACGGACAGTAACTGATCTTCCAAACCCTGCAAGTAATTTTTTTTATATCGTCACTAGCAGTGTTTTGTAACATGGGATTTTGATTCCTCATAGAGGAAGCTTTGTTTTCGTAAAAAAAAAATCCGAGATTATAATGAAAACATGTTCAGAATGTTCCGAATCGTCGAAAAATTACATTTAGGAAAAATGTCTGAATGGATGTGTGGATGTGTGTGTGTAAATCAGATGCAAAAAATTCAAACTTCTATGACTCGAGAATGCCTCGATCAATCAAGCTGAAATTTCACACACAGAATGTGTGGTTAGTAGTCAATGTTTCTCCAAAATGTCACCCCAAAAATGTTCTGTTGTTTTTTTTTTGTACGTCATTTTTAACTTCTTCAAAAATGTCGGTTCGCGCTCTAGCACTGACAATTATTTTTAGCTATCTGACTAAAAACGCGTATACAGATGGAATATGATCACCCGATGATGCCATTAAAATTTCGAGACAATCGATCTAACCGTTAAAATTCTGTTATTTTTAATTTTTCGAATTTCTTGAAAAATTGGTACTGTACTTTAGACGCAATTTTCCTAATTAATTATTCATTTATGAATAAAATAAGTAGTAAATTCATCATCAACGTGGAAAATCGCATTAAATAGAGTCCCAGAGCGACGACTAACAAAAAAAAGTTTATTAACAATGTTTGTAGCTAAAATTTAAAAATGAGTGATTTTGCGTATTTTTTTTAGATAGGACTGTGCGATCAAATGTCAATTAAAATGTTTTTGCAACGATTTTAGGTACTCACAGTAGTCGTGACCATATAATTGATAACAGTTGCTTTCGCATAGACTGCCGGATTGAATTTAGGATTGGATAACTTAGTCGTAAGATACATTCGGAATCTTGGATCGTAATCGACTTCCTTGTCGCCGAGGATGACAAAGCTTCGCCCCGCCACAGCTGGAAGAAAATTATAAAAATTATAGTAGATATTATCAGTTGATTTCAATCGTATACGAGCCGATAGGGACAAATTACTTTGGACGTTCTTCCCCAGTACGTTGTCAAGCACAGGATCAATGTAGTCGACATCTTCGAATATTATTGGAAATCCGTACTTTACTGCCATTTCTACTTGCTTGATAAAGTCCGGATCATTGAAAGTTATTGTTTTCAAATTATTCTTTTGCTCGCGTTTTTTTATCCAATTCAGTGCCTGCTGCTGGGGATCGATGCACAGTGGGAATCTCGAGGCGCGCATCGTAAGAATACCATTTTGGACGGATAGTTCGTCGGGTGGCAGACCTTCCGAATTCCATCTACAATGTATTTTTGATTATAAAAATGTTGTTAAACTTACTTATTTATTTTTTCTCTATTTTCCAGATTGTATACCCGCTTATTTCCACGTCGTTGGTCAGCTGCTGTTCTATTCTGTAGGGTTGGGACAGTGGAATATTTTTCTCCAAAATACTGCCCTGCCAGTCGCCGTAGACCATTTCGTTTCTAAATTCGTACGAGAAAGGTCCATTGTAGGATAAAAATCCAGCTGAGAGCAAACAATTTCCGATTATTTTTTGCATCTCGTCATTGAGATTTTCCAATTCCTTCTGCCATCGAGCATTTTCGGAGGACAGTCCACCGATAAGTTTGTCAGCTGCGATCAAGCGTCTTTGAAGAAGATCAGTTTCCTCCTGCAGTCTCTGCCGATCACCCATAGCTCTATCGTATTTCGCGTTCAATCCCGCCAGCTCTTTCTCTATTCTGTTCAACTCGTTTTCCTCCTTTTCCAGAGCTTTCCTAGCCCGTTCGGCGCTGGCCTCGAGTTCTTGAACTCTGTCCATTTTCGGTTTTATCTGAGGAGACAACAACAAATATTAACCGATCTTTCGATTTTACAGATCGACGCGGGATGATATTTACCTCCCTGAAGACGGAACAGTAATCCAAGACGGCGAGAAGAAATTTGTACAGGCCGTAGCCAGCCCGACTTATACTCTTCATCTGCTCCAATTTGTTGGACTTCTTCAGATGCGCCTTGGCCAACTGCTGCTGCTTCAGTGTTATCTGATCGCAGTCCATTTCTTGCAAAATTCTCAAGAAACTCGGGTCGCTCATCATACCCTTCGCGCTCTTCCACGAGATCTCCTTTATGCCGCGAATTATCGCGACACCTTCGCAAACTGTTTGCACCGGTTCCGGTGGAGTCGCGAACGATCTACCCACGAGCAGTGACGATTACGTCCGATTTGATTGATTTTCATGAAAATTGAAACTACTGTGACAAATCATCAAACCTTATTTCCGTAATGTCGCCTTTTTCAAGCTCTCCCAGAGCGATCCTCGCGGCATTCAGGGCTGGCTGAGCCTCGGCCAGTGCTTCCTTCGCTTCGGCCGATTCTTTCGCAATCACTTTATTCTGCTCCTCGATCTCTTCTCTCTTCTGTGTACTAATCTCCTTTTTCACCATAGCCACATCGGTACTCTCGCCAATCGATGCTAACAATTGTTCACAATTTTTCGTTTGCTCGGCAACTTTGACCCTCTGAACTGCCAGGATCGAATTCAATTCCTCCAGAGTTACCGAAGCTTCCTCTATCTTCTGCAATCCTATGGAGTAATTTTCATTATTTAAAAAAATGGTATCATCTATGCGGTTAAGGAATTTGGTTCCTAGTTTAGATACTTTACCTCCCGATAAACGCTCGCATTGCGATTTTATGTATTCCTTCTTCTCAATCAAAAGATTCAGATATGTGTTTATAAAGTCGAGGTAGTGCTTTGGGGTGACGTAGTTGTAGCGTCGAAGTTTGGTGAGGAAATCCGATGTGTACTGGCCGATCGAGACGTGGACGTGGACTACGTGACGAACGATAGCTTCCCGGTTTTCTTCCGGAATATTAGGATTCTGCCACGATATTCGTACGTTGCGGACAAATTGCATTGTCATTAATAAATTAATGTACATCGCATTCGAGAATGATGGTAAACGGGAGCTTAGCCATTGACTCACGTCTCTCAGGACGACATTGGCAACAGCTAAGAGTGCCTGTTCCGGCCAGGGGAACATCCAGTCGATAGTCGTGCTGTTTACGAGTCCCGGATAGCTTCGGCAACGCGCTCGCAATGTTTCTCCTGCCGGGCTCATCGAAAGAGCGATACGCAGGTTGGACAGACTCACTCTAGCGAAGTAGGCCCAAACGCTTTCCCTGCGGTTAGATAGAAAAATTAACTACTTCGTTAATCATAAAAATTAAAATCTAATGAATAGTCAGTAAATAAATTATGATCGGGTTTGTGACTTAGTGATCTAAAAATTGACCGAAGATGGAAGGCGAATCTTTCATTTGATCAGTTAATTGACTAACTCCTAGAATAATTAATTACTTCGTAAATCAGGAAAAGTGAATAGTTATTAAATAAATTGTCATCCGGTTTGTCAATTTTTGATGAATCGAGGATCGAGTAATCCAAAAATTGACCAAAGATGGAACTCGACCCTCCTACTTGATCAATCACGTGACTAACTTAGTAATCCCGTAGCCAGCGTCCTTAGCAGCGTTTCTGCACGCGCTTACAACGGCTTCCTTCTCGTCGTCGGTAAACAGAGACGGTACGACACCGGTCATCAGCATATTATTAACGAGCTCCAGAAAGCTCTCGTCGGCGATGTGAGAGGCAGTGAAGAGAAACACGATCTTCTTGTTCTCGACACCGACCATGTTGTACAATCTCTTCATATCGTCGCGGAAGGTGCTCTCGTTGTAACCCCGACTGAGGGATATCTCGAAGGTATCGCAATCGGCGGCAAAAGCGGCGAGTCTTATCACACTCTGTTTTCCGCTACCGCCTATACCGACTACGAGAACGTGACCGCGATGCATTCGCAAGGCACGATGAACCCGGGTCAGGTGCTCCAGAGCGTCGTTGAACAGCACCATGTTGATCTTCGTACTACTCTCGTTGTACTCTTCCAGAATCTGTATAATGATTTAACATTGCCAATTTGAAAACCAGGAATAAAAAAATTATAATTTGAAAAAGAGGAAGAAAAAAAAATTGGACGCACTTCCAAGAAAAGACTGTAGACTGCTTCGTAGTCGAGCAAGTCCTCATAAAATCTAGATTCGTTCTCGTTGCAAGCGTTTCGAAAGTCTCCGAACAGCAAAGGATTTCTCAGGCTGTATTGTATGACTTGAGGCTGTTCGTCCCAGAGGGCTTGAATTTTCGATTCTAAACTATGACGCACTAACTCTTGGTCCTATAAAAAAATAATCTAAATTCTTATTTGTTTACTACAGGATCGATGCACGATAAAAATTACCGAGTCGTTTATAAGGCGATCGCAAATAACTCTGGTGAATTCATTTCTCCAGAGCCTGACGAACTGCTGCACCGTTGGAAAATACGCAGGATCACTCTGAACAAGACCGGCTGTGATTCTCGACAGATCACGCATGTTGAAGATGTAGTGAAACTTTGACGGGGTCGGTGGCAATTCGGTCGTGACGACCTGTACCGAAAATTATGATGGACAACGGATCGATAGGTCGATATCAGGTAATTATTAATACACCGATCGATGATTCATTAATTCATTGACCGATTATCAGATATCAGGTAATTAATAGATTGCTTGATCATTCCTTAATTCATCGACCGGTTGTATCGATTAATTGAAAACTTCTTGCTCTGCAGATTGGATTAATGATTTGGCTACTTCACCTTGTACAACTCGAGAGTCATTTGGATGAGGATATTCGATACGGCTTGCACCTCTTCGGGAAAGGGTTGCAAGTGTCCCATCAGTATGCTCGTGTAGATATAATTGAGTGTAGCCTCGGTGGGAAAAGTAACGTTGTAGACCGAAAACATCGAGATGAATCGAGGATCGACCTCGTTTCTACCTCCACCGGTCTTTCCCATAGCTGCCAGATACACTGCATCGGATAAAAAAAAATCGCGGATCGCATCTCTTCTTCAGAATTAATTCGGTATCAAATGTTAGGTAAATACCAACTTACAGATATCTTTTATCTGCTTCCAATTCAAATCCTTTCCACGATCGTAAAATCCGCCCCGCTCGAAGAGCAGCTTCAGCAATGCTATTGGCTGCTGTGTGCCGTATGTGTCCACCATCGGCATATTCATATCGTCTATGAATAGAATCAATTTCTTCCCTGGCGGAGGACCGTAAACGTCCCTCGTTCTTCTCTCGACCGCCGATTCGATGTTTCTTTGTGCATCCATCGAAGTCGTTCGCGATGAAAAATTTATAAGCAATTGATTCTAAACGAAATAACAACACAGAAATAATTATATAAATAATAATATATATGAATAGATATAATAAAAATCTGATACTCACGAATTTGTCTGAAGGAAGCTCCCTGAGAAAATCCTGTATAACCGCGGTCTTCGAAGTTCCGGTCTCCCCGACCAATAACACAGGTCTCTTCAAGTTATTCATTATTTTGACGAACCAAGTCGTGCGTAGAGTGTCGACAGTCGGTACGAGGATCTCGCTAAAGTTTTTACTCTTGTCGTGAACGTACGATGGTACGAGCCACTTCCAAGGCATCCACACTCTTTTCTCGATGTCGAGCACGTAATCAAAGAGCGATCGGCTTGATATCGGTATGTACCCTGAAGACAAATGAAAATCATTGAAGTCTAAAATTAATAAAATATTTGCAGGACTCAATCATGCGCTTACGAAAGGTCGCCAACTTTTCCGGAGTATCTTCGACCATCATCAGTCCCGAAATTTTCTTCGTATACTCGTCGAAGTCGGATCTCGATTTCGCGACCAGAGAAGCTCCCAGAGAGCAATAGCAGGATTGTATGTAAACGGCTTCGAGAAGCTCGTTTCTTTCAGCCAATTTCTCGGAGGCCGAGACTTCCTCTTCGTGACTCGGAACTTCTCCGGGTTGTTTGATCGGTGGTTCATCCTCGGGTCGAGCGGGATAGAGGCCGTCGATCATGTGACAAAGTTGCGTTACCATGTTCAGGGCTGTCTGAGGTATTATCATCTTCAAGGGAATAACTTGCTGCAATCCGAGCATCCCGTCGATTATTAGCTTCAGTGCACCGTGGACGTATTTTTCGCACATCAGGTGAAGGAATTCCTGCTCCGATTTACATCTGCCGTTTATCCAACGATCCATGTACGGCTGATATCCCAGGTTCTTCGGATCTATGTAAACCATTCCGGCTCGAGAAACCGTAGCTGGAGAGGCGTACTGCAAGTCTCCTACCTGATATACCCAATCAATTATTAATTAATGACAAATTTTTATCGTACACATTTCTTGCCGGTCTGGAAGAACTTTCTTTTTCGTTACTATTTTTTTTTATCGTACCTCGAATAAAAGACTGCAGTGATTTTGCAGTCTTATCCTCTCCTGATTGGCGAGAGTCAAGAGTTTGTTGTCGTCCATTACGGAGTTCATATTCTCGATCCAAAGAGCGTCGACATCACCGTCGAAGAGTATGTACTTCCGTTCGTCTTTGCCCGAGTCGAGTGGTCTATTTATCTCGCGAAAGATATTGCTGAGCAGGCCGTCGGTCCAGTCTCTTGTCAGGGGGTCAAGAATCCCGTAGAGTTCTATCACGGTGCAGGCCTAACAGAGCAGTCAATACAGATCAATCTTTGAAAAAAGAAAAACGAAAAAAATATTCACCTGCGGGTATTGAATTTATACCTTTGGATTCAGGATGTACGTTTTGGTGGGCTTGTCCAGGTAAGTTTGAGCTTTGCACAGTGTCTCTATAACCACCGTTTTTCCACCGCCAGTAGGACCGACAATCATCGTTGAATGTCTCGTCATCATAACTTCGTACAATTGAACGACTTTATCGAGCTACCATAAATGTTTTTTTTTTTATTTATTGGAATTTTCACGGTAAACAATGAAAGTACTGTCAAAACTCAACACATGTGTTTTTTTTAATTTCAGCGCAAAGAATTTTCAGCGTTTCCATCGGTAAATTTTTGGTACCTGATCGCGAAGGAGGATGTAGCCATCCTGCAGAAGCATTTTCTCCACGGCATCGTTGAAATCCGGATATCCGAGTCGTGGACAATCCAATCCAGGAAACAAATCCTTGATCAGTCCCAGAAAGAGTGGAACGTCATCGAAAATGAATTTTGGCAGATTCATGTCCCTGAGAGCTCTCATGAGTACGACGTTCTCAGGCAAATCGCTGCAAGTCCTTTTCAAATTACCAGCCATGTTGAGCACCGATTTGAGAGCTCTCAATCCAAAGTCGTAGTGAGTCTGCTTGCTGAGCTGTTCTCTTGCAAGTGAATACAGTACAGTCATCTTCTTCGCCAGAACTTTGGCCGTGAGGAAACCGGCGCTGAAGAGCTTTATCTGACAAATCATCTCGTTGTCCGGAACTATGCAGACGACCGGTCTGAAGAGAGCTTTCACGGATTCCGGAAGCTCCGTACGACCGGCGTAGCCTGGATTCATCGTGATGAAGATTCCTACCTTCGAGTCCAAAGCGATGTCTTGATTCTCGAACTACAAATCAAATTATACTACTTAAGATATCGAAGATAACTAATTGAGATGTCAAAGATAACTAATTGGGATGTCAAAGATGACTAATTGAGATATCAGGGATAACTAATTGAGATATCAAAGGTAACTAATTGATTTATCGATTGTTTGTAACTAGAATTTCGAGCTTACCACAAAACGTTTGACTTTCATCTGCAAAGCCGAGCGAATAGTCTGCAATTGCGTCGAGATAACCGACAGTACGGAGATATCTATACGATTGAATTCATCGAAGCATCCCCAAGCACCGCATTGAGCGAGACCGCCCAAAGTTTTTCCAATCGCCACATAATCCATTCCCTCGCCGCAATTTGTAACTACACAGAGAAGTCCAAGAGCCTTTGCCAAGTCTTTGACTGTCTCTGTTTTCCCGGTTCCAGCGGGACCCGCTGGTGCACCGCCCATTTGCATCGTCAGAGCTTGAGTTATCGTTAAATAAATTCTATCGGTCAACGGAGTGATGACCAGACGCCCGTTCAAACCCATGTACTCGTAGCCGTATTCGAAGCTTCCGGTGCACTGATTCATCCAGACATTGTCGAGATCGTGGACCCAATAAAATCTAATCAAACAAGTGTTGTTGAAATCCCACACTTTTTCATCTTATGAAGAATCATCTTTCCTTTATTGAATTGGTTTATTCAGAGATCATATCGCTACCTCAATTGACTTTCCCACTCGAATTCCATTGCATCCATGATGCTGTCTCTGACAAATCCGTCGATTATATCCCTGATGTGTACATCCACCGTCAACACGGTGTCCAATTTCTTCCGGTCGTTTCGAGTGAGCGAATCACCCCCGGCACCCATCAGAGTCACAACTTGTTGAAGCTGATCGTTCAGTTGCTCCAGATACTGCCGAATAACGAGATTTGTTTGAGAACAAAAATTAATTCTTCTAACGACAAGTTATACTCATTTATCATACTTCTTTCATAGCGCGCTTCTTTCCCGAAGCTATTTTCTTGAAAACGTTTTCCACCTCTGCGGTCCACCATATCTGATTCGCGACGAGAATCATCATTCCCTGAAAATCTAGCATCCATTCCGTTCGAGGTCTTCTTACCTGATAATCAGATGAACAAAAATTCCCGTACTAATAGACATTTCTTCGGTACATATTGAATTAAATAATTGAAAATTGAAATTTTCATATCGCTTCCTCATAAAAGTAGAAAATTGAAATTGTCATATCGGTTTCTCATAATCGCTAAGCCAAAAATACAGACAATGCTTATAGAAAAAGCTTCGCGAATAAAGGACATTATGAGAAAGCGATATGACAGTTTCAATTTTCAAGTTTTATGAGTAATCGATATAATAATTTCAATTTTCAAGTTTTATGAGTAACCGATATAATAATTTCAATTTTCGAGTTTTGTGAGAAAGCAATATGAAAAATTTAATCTTCAACTTTTTTTTAATGTCAACGTCATATTAGACTTATATGCGCAACGGCTGGCCTATTCAGGTTCAGCACGTAAAAATCAAAAAATTATTCATTTTGTTCAACCTTGCCATAGTTGTATACAGCTTTCTTCGTCAAATATCTATTCGATCTTCTCATCTCCTCAAGTGCGAGGACCATCCACTCCTCGATCTTTCCATCGGCGATAACAGGATTCCTAAATTCCATTATTTCGTTTTCACTCGATATCAGAGCGCTGGCTACCATTTTCTCTTGATTGTCTCTGCCGAGTCTGAATTTATCGAGATTATCGAACATCTTGCCGATGTGTTCCTGAATGGCTGCAGGATCGCTGCTTCCCAATATGCCCAACAATTCTTCGTCGCTTATGAAATTAAATCTTGGAAAAATCGCTCGTTTGCCGCTGAGATATTCGGTCAATGATTTTTGGCACTTCTCCAGACCAGCGCTGAGAGCCTCGAATTCCTCTCGACGGCCCGGCATCGTGCAACACTCGAGGACATTCAACCGTTTCGAAGTATCGAGCATGTGTTTGCGAAAAGCTTTGTCAATGTCGTCGAACTTTCTCGCTTCCTCGGGCAATTGAACTCTGATGTCTCCCCCAACGAAAATTCCCTCGAGATACAGCCACTTTCTCTGCAATTCCATCCAAGCCTCCAGCACGCCGGATATCGTTTGCATGGCTTTTTCCCACTTTTGTACATTAGCGAGAAACGGACCGATGAACTGGGAGGCTGCCATGCTCTGCAAGTTTATCGTGTTGTCCTCGAGCACTTGATTCAATTCGTCGACGGGTCCCAATATGTAGCCCCGATCTTCGAAGCCTGCATTTTTTAAAAACGATAATTTAAAATCGATAATTAATTATCGATAATTTAAAATCCACCCCGAGTACGACAAATTAACGTTATATCGTCATTGGTAAATTTGACAAAAAAATGTATCATGTACCTTTGAAGTGTTTTATCACTGTAAACTCCATGCAGGCCCAAACTTCGGCGACTTCTTTAACACCCCTCTCTATAGCCAGTTCTTTGATCGCATTGGTGACTATCCCCTCGGCTATGTCTTGAAACTTTGCCAGGTCCATCGCGAACATATTTTCCAGAGTAAACCTTTTGATGAAGATCCGAAAGAAAAAAATTGTTTTATTCGATGATACTTAATTTGTGGGAAAGAATCGCCATTTCTCACCGTTCCATATCAGCTTGCTGCGTGAGCGTAATTTTCAAAGTTACGATTATAATTAATACGATTTATGTTTGGTCGCGTGAAGGGACGCGATGGATTAGATGCTGCGAAAAAATGATCTTTTTTTTTTGAGAATTATTGCCATGATCGAAGGATATTTTTTCCATTGAAGAATCGATGACAAGGATAATGCAGCTTATTCCATGTCATCGATCCTACATATACCATTTATGTTGAAAGCACCTAAAGTATAAAGTAAACCCTCTTAGCAGTCCCTACAAGAGTTTTCTTTTTCACTATTCCAGACGCCGAGAAATCACTCTTGCACTCGCAATGACGTTAACATATTTTTTTCTGTTCACAGGAATCATTAATCGTCAGCGCACCTGTCCGGCGTCATTTCGAAGTGAATCCCAGTTTTGTTCATTAGTTCCTCCCAGTGTCTCTCGCGCATAGCCTCGTTCTTGAGCTCCACGAAGAGCGGCACGGAATTCTTAAAGGTCTTCATCGTCGCCTCGAGTGCCAGGCCAACGTTCAGCTGCCTGACGTCCTTCGGCATTTTACGAAACTCCTTGACGAACTGCTCCATCCCGTCGATCAGTTGCTGAGGATTTAGATCGGCCCAGAGAGTCTTCGACCACGAGTCCCGCGCGTTCTTCTGCGTCTTGTACAGTTTGTACAGTATCTCCATGCCCTCGAACTCTTTCTTCACTCTGAGGAAGGCCGAATAATCAGCGGGTGGAAGATCGAAGAGAATCTCGGCGTTAACGAGGTCCAGACGCTTCTCATCCATCTTGTCGATGATCTTGCCATATTCCTGTCGAATTAAAAATTGACAATTTTGAGCGATCGAAGAAGAACAAAATGTTCTCCAAAAATATTGCACAAATTTCCGGAGCTGATCGTACATCCATCTTTTTTATTCCAGCATCGAGGTCATTGCCCACGCTGCCAGGTCCATGTTTCTCAAATTTCTCGGCGAACTCGTGAAACTCCTTTCCAAAATCGGCTATCTCGTCCTGCGTCATCTCGCAGAACCGATCCTTGGTGCTTTCGAGCGTTGTGGCTCGATAAAGAGCTCCCAAGTGCAGAGACTCCCATTCTTCCTGCAGTCTGTGAGCAAGGTCTTCGTCCTCCGGAGAATATTCGATCCCCTGCATGCGAAGGGTTCTAAAAGTTTCCTAAAAAAGATATATGTGTATATTGCGTAAGAAAAATATTCGAACAACGACAGCATCTTCCGTTAATTCACCTGGTACTCGGAATATTGAACTTCGGCTTGTACAGCTAGTTTTTTAATATTCGAGATAGCTTGCATTACGACCTTGAATCGATCCAATCCGCTGATTACTAGTTCAACCTCGTTTCTAAAAGTCTCGATAACTTTCTTCAAGCCGTTCATCGATTGTCGAGTATCGTCGAGCAGATAATTTCCCAAAATTTGCTTCCACTCCTTGGCATGATCTACGATCCCTTTTAGTAGCGGCGCCAAATTTATTCTGCAACGAAAGTCCCATATTCGAAAGTGCCGTCGAGTCGCAGGTAAATTGCGTATGAAACGTTTTTTACCGCGCCTCCCTCCGGGATTAATTATAATTACCTAACACTTGTGATATCGAAGTACGGCGTCATCTCCTCGATCTCCTCGACTATCGCACCGTAGAAAGTGAATTTCTCATCGTACTGGAGTAGCGTGGGATTTTCCGCAGCGAATTTCTCGCATATCTGGCTCTTGTCGAATCGCCATAGATTAGCATATTTCTTCCAACGGTGCAAATACTTCCAACACTCCAGGGTTAATTTGTGCGTTGTGTCTTGGACGCTGATTATACGATCGTTGATTATCTAAACATTTACGTTTACTGATGTTCCAATTATCATTTCATTACCTTTAAAAATAACTAACTGACTATATGTTCATAATAGTGATATTATACTTCGAAAGCACCTCGAAAAATGTTTATTTGATTGAAATAATCAAACTTGTTTGATTGACTTATTTCAATTAAACAAATCTGTGCGTCTAGTAATAACAATAATGACAACAATAACAATAGTAACAATAATGACAATAATAAGAAGAATAAGAATAATAAAAATTCGCCTTATTGGTATTTTAATTACCTGAATGCTGATGATATCTTCGAAGAAGCTAAAGGTCACAAATTCCTCGGACTTGCCTTGTTTTATGGGTTTGCACTCGAGACAAGTGCCCGCCATCCATCTCGAAAATACCTTGAATCTCTCGAGCAAGTCTCTAACGTCGTGAAGAACAATCGAATGAATCTCGCTCGGGCCTGGTCTCAGGACGACTTCGGTGGCTATGAGAATAGCATCGACCTGAAATATCGCATTGTTCCCCACGAGCAGCGAATTAAGAGCCTCGAGATTTCGAACGACGCAATTTATGAAGGCATCGAAGAGTTTGTGCTCGTAATTCTCGTAGAACAGTTGCATCCCGGGGCTTTTTCCAGTCGATGTACCTTCAACAAGGCTCTCCAATTTTATCAGCATCGGACTCGTCGATGTATAAGCTTTGAGCATCGCGCATACCAGCTCCGTTCTTTTCGCTTCGATGTCGAGGAAATATATCTGTCCGAGTGAAAAAAAGCAGAAATATTTTCATTCGACAGAATGATTTTTTTTTTTTTAAAGACATTTTTTTTTATAATCGAATTTTACGGACCTTGCAGGCGTTCAATGGGGCATCCGGTTCTTGTTCCTTTGTGCTTGTATACAGATTGTAGCAACGTATCTCGTTCTCAATACGCAGATCCAGATCCCTCTTCATCTGGTTAACTTGAGTGACTATCGAGCTCAGGCTCTTCAGCAACTTTCCGCAGCCCGCTGCGTAGTCCGATATTCCCAGAGAATACCAATTCAATCGCGACACACCGGGTTGAATGTGTTTCTCGATGTTTCGAAGACTATTCTTCAGCAGTCTTACCTGCAATCGAACTTCGTTCAAAAAAGTTCTTCGCCCCAACAAGGTTCATAGATCCGACAGGTCTAATTTTAAATTTTCCTATAAAAAAATAAAATAAAAGTAACCAACTCACATCCTCATCCTCGAGTTTCTCTACGATCACGTTGTACTGATCGATCATCGTTTTCGTAGCTTCAATGTCGGCGCAGAGTCTATCCTTCTGGATTCCAACATTTCTCACGACTTCCGGTAGCTCGAAGCCAAGATGCTCCAACAATTCAGCCTTGAAACAAAAATACCTTACAAAAAAATCGAAACGCCTGTGCAAAATTAAAAAAAAACTGAATATTAAGAATATTGAAGATTAAGAATATTGAATATTAAGAATATTGAATATTAAGAATATTGAATATTAAGAATATTGAATATTAAGAATATTGAATATTAAGAATATTGAATATTAAGAATATTGAATATTAAGAATATTGAATATTAAGAATATTGAATATTAAGAATATTGAATATTAAGAATATTGAATATTAAGAATATTGAATATTAAGAATATTGAATATTAAGAATATTGAATATTAAGAATATTGAATATTAAGAATATTGAATATTAAGAATATTGAATATTAAGAATATTGAATATTAAGAATATTGAATATTAAGAATATTGAATATTAAGAATATTGAATATTAAGAATATTGAATATTAAGAATATTGAATATTAAGAATATTGAATATTAAGAATATTCAACAGCATACCTCGTGAATAATTTCGAAGACTTCTCGATCGAAGTTGACCTCGAAACGAAGCTGATGTTCTATCATCGTCGCGTCTCGCATCATTTCCTTCCAGGTTATTTTCGTCGCCTGCTTGTCTGTTAGGCTCGACACTGTGGAAGCTTTGAAATCCTTCGTGTCTCCTCCTTTGCTGTTGGCTCTTCTTCTCAAGCTTGGTAACACTACTCTTTGCCCGCTGCCCACACCGGAACTGCCGAACGTATCTGTCGTAAAAAAAAAACAAGTAAAAAACAAACTACAATTCAGTACAAGGAATATTACGAAAATGAATTGCGACGAAAAGATTTTTGAAGACCTATGCTCTGTTTCGATATCATCACGTCGCTTCGCACTGCCGATCCTTCGACTGTCCCGTGTTCTTTGCTTTTCGATTTTCTTACTGGAACGTTGATCCCCGCCGGAAGCCTCGCTGGTTGCGTTTTGAGATCCGTCGCTGCACAAGTACTCGAATTAATTTTGGGATGAAAGATATTATTCTCATACTTTTTTTTATCGAGTTTTTTTAACGTACTTGCGTCACACTCTACAGGACTCATTTTCAATACGCTCTTCCTCATGGTATTTATCACGGTAGAGCTAGCCTTGTCGATCCACGAATTAAATTTACTCTCCTCGAAACTCTTCATCTGCTTCGCTATAGCGAGATACTGCTGAAAAGCTAACATCTTCAATTCGCTGTGCTTAAGTTCCTTGACGTTCTGAAATATTATGACGGGATCCTTGAGCCTGTGAAACAATTGTCTCTCCCAGAAAATCGCACCGGCTATAGGAGGATGATGCGTCAGCACAGGTGGCTTTCGCTTTCCTGCAAAAAAATGTATATAAATACAAATGTGTTTTGGATCTGAATTACAGAAATTAATATTTTTTTTTACTTCAATTTTGATAATCATTCGTCGGATAATTTTTCACCTCGATTAAATATATTTTCAACCAAGCCAATTTCTTTGCTGAACTGTTGCATTATTATGTCGAACTTTGTGAGCAGTTGTTCCTGAATGGCTTGACGAGTTTTTATGTTCTTGAATTTTAGCAGCACATCGAGGGCGTTTTCGGCGCTTATGAGAACTGTGAAGCATTCGTCGATGAAGAATTTCGCTTCGTTCTCGAGATAACCGACTTCCGCGTAGAACCAGGAAATCGTTGCTTCCCAATTTTCTTTGTTGAATTGCGTGAAGACATTGAAGTCCGCCTTCTCCAATGGAATCACCAGTTTGTCGACTTTCTTGATTATCGCATCTATGCGCGCCGGATCGTCTATTATAGACTTCAATTCGGCGCCGAAGATGTTGTAAAAATCTTGAAGAACACTGGCGATTTTGTTCAGGTCGTTGCACACGTTGGCTATGTACTCCGTTTCTTTGAAGAGGGTTTCTTGATCGAACTCCCAACGAAGGCCCTTTCCGGAGAGCTCGATACTTTCTCGGGTTTTCAAATAGGAGATCTTCCAGCTTCTCATCATCTCGTGTGCGTCGGCTGTTCTGCTCAGCACTTCCTCCAATGGTTTTCTGTTCATAATCAGTGACTCGAATTATCTGAGAGGATCACGTGTCCGGAAGGTCGGGGCAAAACGGATCCGAGGAGTAAAATGGACTCTTGTTACCAATTTTTAAGTACCACATAAATAAAATCTTAAATGGAGGGCACTGGTCCGTTTTACTCTCGGGTTCCGTTTTGCCCCGCTCTCTCCTACGCGCATCATCGCAGCGACTCGCCTATTTACATGAACGTTGTATACGCAACCGCGAATACAATGACTCGTTATTTATACCAAGAACGGCGTTTTGTAATTCAGAAACAAAAACCCTAAGCCTGGTGTTTGACTGCGCCCCCAGACGAAAACAGCGAAGGCGAAAAGGATGAAAAGTAAACATACAATCTATCAAGTAGTCTTCTCTTCCAAATACAAAAAAGCAACTCTTTGAGGATGAGCTTTGAACTCATCACACCAAGATAGAATTATATCTCTTCTTGAAAGATCCAACTATAATATGCAATGTTGATTTACCATCAAAGTTATAATTTAGTATGTCTCCAGAGTGCTAGAAACATAGCTCAAGAAATGTCTGGCTATCTCGAAATAGGGATTCACCGCACGTACTGACCCTTGCACGTTAAATCTTATAATTTTTGGAGCAATCATATATACTAAAATCTGTGCAAACGGCACCGCCATTCGTTTTTTACGTTAAAAAAATATTAGGGGTAGCCTTTTCATCCGCCTGGCCATATCACCCTGATTTACCCTATAGAAAACAACGAATTACAGAAAGCAACGAATTATCAGTACTTGAAGAGTTCTTCGACAGCCAAATTCTTCATGACGTTTTGACAAAGCTGCCAAGACACTCGTTCGAGAAGCGGTACCATTTTTTCTTCGGTGCAGTAATACTTCGATAAGACCCATATCATCTTCATTCCCTCGCTGAGCGACGGAAGCGCTTTGGCGATGGTTTGAAAGCATTCTGATTCGGCTATCAACTGTGGAACGTTTATTGGCACGTTTAATTACGTAATGGACACCACTGTGTAGGATAAACGTGGTGAATGTCTCCCGGTCCATATTTCATTGATTTGCGTGAAAATCGGGGTGAGTCATATTCTCCACTTTTGTTCGTGGAAAAAGTTTGGTGATCGTCCTACCTTGAAGTACCTGAGGACGGTGAACAGAAACTTGTTGTTGTCTCTCGCCTCGGTGTAATGCTTCCACAGTTCCAATTGAAACCAATTGAATGCCGAGGCAATCGTCGATTGTGCCTCGTTGAGCATCGAGAGTATTTCCTTCACGTCCGCAGTCTTCAATTGCTCGACGAGCATCGACAGTCCCGTTTCCCTGTCGCGCCAGTAATCGTATTCGGCTATCGGTCCTCTCCCTTGCGGTGTTTTGCTCGTGTACGTTTCCAGCACTTTTTGTATATGCTTGCCCCATGACATTACGACTTGCTCCAATTGATCGAGCACTCTTTTCTTTGCGAAGGAAGGCGACGATGTTCCATCGTCTTCCATCAACTCCGAGACTCTTGGCACTGTCAGTAATATATCTCCTTCTACGTGTTCCAAAGTCCTGCAATACACGACATTACATTAAAGGAGAAAATTCTTTCACAAATATTAACACTCGTAGGCCGTTGTGGCTCCTGCGCTTCGCGCCCTTATTATGGACTATGAAACTTAGAAACCGGAAATTTAGACTTCCGGAGATTGACCGGAAATACGTCAATTCCGGTTTGAAAGTTTCTATTTTCGACCGGAAGTTACGTTTTTCCGGTATGACGTTATTTTTGGTCGAAAAAATTAGCTTTCCGGCCGGGAGTGCCGGATTTACGGTATGACGTCACTTGTGCTCCGGAAATCCCATTTTTTTTACTGGGAGTGATGTCACACCGGAAATGACCGGGCGTCACTTACACAGAGAAAAAGAGTCAATTGAGTCAATAAAATGTACGCTTACGGGTGGCGAAACAAATGTCTGGTTCATCGAAAGGAATACCTCGTTGATCGAACTAACAGGCCGTCGAATCAAATGTTTCTTTATTTGCTACGACAATTATTTCGTTCGATCAACCAAAAATTTCTTTCGCCACCCGTAAGCACTTATTTTGTTGACTCAAACGATTTTTTTTCTCAGTGTACGGTTTGAAGGGCTAATTTTTCGACCGGAAATTACGCCATATCGGTAATGCGACACTTCCGGTCGACAAATGAGATGATCAAACCGTTGTTGTGGATTGCGTTATTAATGGACGTCCCCTTAAGGATTAAAGTTTCTTAGGGCGGACCATTGAACTGTGGTGGTCAGCTGAGTCAAGTAATCCAACAAATCTTTCTTGCTGGACTCTATCGGTCGTTCCTTCTTCTCTTCCGAACGTTTGGCGGATCCGGTGCTCGTAGACTGGACACCTTCGCCGAGCTTCGAAGCTGGAGACTTTGCCTCTTTGCCGGATACGGAGGACGATCTTACTTCGTGAATTCCGTCGCCTTTTCCTTCCAACGACGCCATTCGTTTAGCTTCCTCCATTTTGCTTATCGTCACCGAGACTCTGCGGTAATTTGACGGTCGTGTAAAAGCTGTGGCCTGTCGAGATTCACTATTGAAGTCAAACATTCATTTTTTTATCATTACAATATTCATTTTTATAGGATTTATTGTTGACCTGAGATTCGAGCATAGACGTGAGAGTCGCGTTAGCTTTGCCTACAGCTGTCACGTCGCTCTTCGGACTGGAGTGCATCTCTTCTAGCTGACGTTGAGCTGCACCTGCTCCTCTGTACTGCTTCTCCACTAACGGCTTGAATGCCTGATAAAATTTTTTTTTTTTTAATCTACACTGAGAAAAAGAATAGTATTTTATACTATACCAATAGTTCTCAGGGGGAACGTCTATATAGATAGTTTTTGATACTATATATTCAATTGGTTAAAATATAATTATTGTTGCAATCATGATTTTTTGTCACTGTCGTAACTATAAAATGTAAACGTTCCCACCTGGGAACTATTTTTTATGGCATAAAGTCAGTATTGTTGCTTTAACTATGTTATTTTTTCGCAGTGTATTCTTCAATGGATTATTAAACGTGCGGTAAAAAAAGACTGTACTACTAACGTGGACGAGAATCTTGTTGAGGGATGGAAGTAATTTGCCGTTCAGAGATCCGACCATCAAATACCGAGTTATTTGCTCGTTGCAGGCTTGAAACGTCTCGAACTCTGGAACACCTTCATCGCTCGTTCTCATGAAGTAAAATAAATTTACACCCTCGATATCCTTGTTTTTAGGATCAATGTCCCCGAAGAACATGTGCAGCACCGGAATCTCCACTACCTTGTCCACTACTCTCTGGGAGAAAAAGAATACCACTCACTCATCTTCTACCAATGGACTTGGTAATTATAGAGATTTTTACCGACAGCGGTGGATGCGCGGTTGGCGCACGGCTCCGGTGGTCTCCCAAGTCAAGCAAGATCGTTCGCGGTCAGTGCTTGGATGAGTGACCGCTTAGCCGTGCGCTAGCTGGTGCATCGACCGTTGAGCGGGAAGCGTTTCTGCACTTTACGCAAAGTGCAAAAATACCGGAGGATCAGTAAAATATGGCCGTCTGTACCGGTACGGGTTTTCCGTAGTTTTGCCGTGTCCCCGGTGTAAAATACGGTACAGTGTAGCTAAGTCGGCTATACGGACGCACTGGAAGTTAGCTAGCTTAGCTGAGTGCGGGTAGGGAGTGCTAGGGGGGAATCGGGATGGGGTTCCGTAAAAACCCAGAAGGGTATACGGTGGAAAAATGGAACAAATATAATATATGGGGTTTTTTTTTAACTTTTGTCTTTACTCGCTTTACCTTTGTAAGTATGTACTTGTCTTCCTGTCCCGGCGGCGGTACGAACGGAGCTGATCTGACTGAAAACAGATTTTAATATCTCAGCTTCTTAAAACACTAGAAGCTGTATTTAAGAATGGGTTTTGTTTAATTTATTTCATACGAGAAGTTGTGCTTTTGGCTTCAAACTGTTTCTTCATTTGCAATGCATCGCCATTGCCCGAGACTCGTTCCTCATCCGCTTCGCTCTCACGATCTTCACCGATGTCTTCTTCGCTCTCATCCAAGAGGGTGCCATCCGAACGACCCTGCATCGCCGATACACTGGTGAAAATCGAACTCGGTGCTGCACTGCTCAGCTCCGACTTTTCGCCCTTCTTTCCTTTCTTCCCTTTCTTCGGACGCTTTTCCTTTTTTTTATCTTCCTCAATAACTTGCTCAAATTTTCCTGGATTAGTGAGGATCAAATTGTCAGGACAGAACAGTAAATCACAAGTAATCTATCGAGTGCTTTTCGAGTGAAAATTTACATCCTACAAAAGCGTGCTTTTGGTGTTATTTTTATTTCGTGGTTGTGCCAATAGTTTTTGTTTTTTACCCGGAGCACTCTTAGTTAATCTTTGAGGTCTGCTTTTTGCTGCGAATGCTGCAAGAGTCGTTATTTTAACTCTCCCACCGGCGCGATGAAAAGAAAGATGTATATAGTTTTTTTAAATCTTTCTATAGTCAGAAACAATGTATTCTCAAGCTGTCTTACTTTCCTCCCACACGTCTACTTCTTCCTGCACAACTTCAGTCCTGTAAGTTTTGTAGAACAAAACTTGCTTCTTGTCCAAATCCATGACGCCATATGTATCGAGAACGAGAAAATTCATCAGTCTGTCCTCAAAGTATCGATCATTTTCCTACGAAAATACGGAAAATGGGATATAAAATAGATCGTATTGACGAACAAGTAAGAATTTCGGATAATTACGTTGATCAGATTGTCGAAGAGGGACTTGTGACTGTCTGTCAGGCCCAGAAACTTCATAACTTTGTTGCGAATCCACAATACCCTGACGTAACGGTTAAAAGATGTTTGTATAATATTTCCAAAATTGACAAACTTTAGCGAGAATGCATGTATGAAAATTACAGCTCTCACCGATAATCCATCGTCATCGAGGGCGACATTTCTAAATTGCTACTCTCCGCACTGAGATCCAACTGTTCTTCGCTACCGTCCGCATTGTCGAACTCCTTTTCTTCCATAGCGCAAAAAAAAATATTCGCACAGTTTACCAACGAACGTTATTTTATCACAACTTAATTGAAGGTGTAATGTGAGGCTATATGTGACTGCATGGCACTACGGGAGAGTGCGTCGTTACTCTTATTGTCTGAAGTTAGAAGTTACCCAATTTGTAGTAGTCATGGAGAACAAACAACTCTAAGTGGGTGGGTGCGCCGACGGATTTACATAGTATCCTACGTATGCCTATGTTTGGGGCTCAACTATCGATCGTGCAATAATGACGATACACCTTACTGAGTATTCATTGTTTATTCATTATTTTACATTTTTTATTTTTTGTAATAAGCATCAGTGACACAATTTACAATATGTGCAACTCTTTACAGAAAATACTATCTTACACTCGTACAGAGACTCGCAGGAAATGTAAATCTTAACATTATACCTCATCCTCTTACATTTGCGAGAAAAATAAAATATTTAAAGTCGAAGATAATATTGCAAACTATGGACCAAACTATTATCAGCCAATAGTTCTCTACGATATCGATGACTTCCTATACTGCAAGAAAAAAATTTGCATTGCCAAAAGATGTTCAAATGGTAACTTATAATCGTCTGGTGAGAGATATTTGTAGATCATTGAGAAATCATTTTGACACCTTTTAGCAATCTTTTGCTTTTTTTGCCGTATAGCTCGGAGCCAGAAGGGCGTATCAGCCGTCTATCAGCGTATGCGATACACCCTTCCAGCGCGTAAGTCCAACGATATTTTTGTCCTTCGACAGTAATTATTGTACAGTAAGTGCGTTATTCTACAAAATCGGAAAACTCAACTCTCCGCACTCGTCTCGGTGCCATTTTTCGTATCCTCCGTTTCTGAAACGTCATGAAGTAAGCCTTTCATAACAGCTTCCATGAATTCCTCGCGTCCCTCCTCGCTGTTCAACGAAAAACCCAGAGACGGTATAAATTCCGTTTCGACGACAGTTTTGGTATACGATTTTTCAGCGCTTTGCTCCGACACCGCCGAATAATCTACATCGTCGTCGCCGGAAATCGTCGCTTTTTTGTTATCGAACAGAGAAGACCCCGTCTCGAAATCCAACGATCTTTGCGGGTGAGGCAATTCGAAAATGGATTTTTGCTTGCCGATCTTGTGTTGCCCGAAGCTTTGTCGAAATTGTTCGGAAACGCCTCCATCGTGCGCCACGTCTGCGGTCAAAAATGATTTTTCCAGACGCTCCGGCTGCTCATGGGACGAAGAAACGATCGACTGTCGTGTAGTTTGAACCGGAATTCTGGTGGTCGCGGTGAAAATTTCGTTTCTACTGGTGCCGAAAGTAACGAACGGCGAGTTCGTTGACGCCTCCGCAACGCCGGGATCCGACGGAGTTTTAAGTTCCACGTTGCCGAACTTCTGCTGGCTTCCGAATGAGAAAGGCCTTGGCGCGTTCGGGCCGTTTACCAGACCGACAACGTTCCTGTAATAATCCTTCGGCTGCAAGTTATTCGCACCGTAATTTTGCAATTTTTCTTCACCGATCTTTCTGCCTTCTCTCTCGTTACCGACTCTGTCGTCGTTCCTCAGATTCGTCGCGTCATTACCGAAGACTGTGCGCTCCTGGGGCCTCTGGACCAGCGGTTCGCCACGCTCTTCCGATCTAACGATCTCGAAATTCTTGTAAACGGCGGTGCCGGTTGAGCGACTGTTTTCCTGTTGGGCGATCAATCTACGTATAACGTCACCATTGGGATCGAGTTCGTCGCTCTTGTCAACGGTCAATGTCACCTGAAACGGCGAGGAGGCGGCGTTTGACGAGTCACCGATTATTTCTTCTTTCGCTGGAGTTTCTTCGCCGCGACGAGACGACTCGTCATCTTCGACTCGTTTTTGTCCGGAAGGTATCGAGCTCGTTTCGACCGAAGCAAGAGTCGTTGGGACGTTGAAAGTGGATTCTTCATTGGCAACCGAAACCCCAAAGTTGTTGACATCGACGCGTCGTTGATCACCGATTTTGGGATGTATCGAGCTCGTTTCAACCGCAGCACGAGTCGTCACGTTGAAAGTGGACTCTTTGGCAACCCCAAAGTTGTTGACATCGACGTGCTGTTGATCACCGATTTTGGGATGTATCGAGCTCGTTTCAACCGCAGCGCGAGTCGTCACGTTGAAAGTGGACTCTTCGTTGGCAACCGAAACCCCAAAGTTGTTGACATCGACTTGCCGTTGATCACCGATTTTGGGAAGTATCGAGCTCGTTTCAACCGCAGCGCGAGTCGTCACGTTGAAAGTGGACTCTTCTTTGGCAACCGAAACCCCAAAGTTGTTGACATAGATCGGCCGTTGATCACCGAATTTGGGAATCGTGTTTGGGGTCGCATCGTAAGCGGGGACTGCTGTGGGTGTTTCCGAAATCTCTCCAACAGTCGCATTTTCTTCATTCTTCTCGGCAGTCGGAGTTTGAGGTACAATCGAGTCGGAAGAAATCCTGCCACTGGTTTCATTATTGTTTATGAAAATCCTTATAATACGCGACTCCCCAGATTCTTTCTCGTTAACCAATGATGGTGGAGTCACGTGACTCGCTGGTACGTCGACGAGGACACTCCCAGCGGACGTTGAATTTTTCTTCACGGATTTTCCATCGCCATCGGAATCCTCGACGATTTTAGGAGTGGTCGAAAACGATTCTTCGAGAACCATTATTCTAAAGACGTTCTCTTGTTTCTGAGGTGGTTCCAGGATCTTCGCGAGTTTCACGTCCCCCAAAGCTGACGCCGAATCGGAAGCCTCGGTGGAACTCAATCTCGTTTCCGGGCTCGAAGAACTCTCGATATTCGAATTTGTTTCTTCTTCCCCCCGGCTGTAGGAAAATATCCTGGGATCGCGATTTTCGTTGTCGATGGTGAATAACGAGAGAGCTTCGGTAATATCCTCGGTCGCTCGACCATCCTTCTTAATTGTTTCTTCGGTCGAAGATTCGATTCTCGTTGAATTCGTCGAAAAATCGGGGAGCGTTACAGTTTTACGATTCGAGCTCTCCGACTCTTCGATGCGTTCCACATTTCCTTCCGTCGCGCTGTTGATGAGTATCGGCAGGCTGATCCTCTCCGTTCTTGAGACACTCCCGACGATGACCGAGGGCGCTGTGGCGGTTTGGACGCTCTCGTCGGATCGGCCCCGCGCCGTGTAAAGATGGTCGGAACTCTCGACCTCGAGATCGAAACCCGAAGAGTCGCGCGACCGGGTCGAAGTCCTCGGGGTCGTCGGAATCGTCGGCGAGTAAAATCTTCGCGCCGTCGTCGTCACCGTCGGCACGGTCGGGGCGTACGACGCCTGAAACTCGTTTCTCAGTGGATCCCTACGATCGTTCTTGCGATCGTCGCCGATCGTGTGAACTCTTATCTTCTGATTGTCGTCGCGCTTCGGGTCGTCGTCTTCGCCGTCTGGCGAGTAAAAGTCGTTCTCCTGGTAGCGTTGACGATTCGGCAACTGCTGACCGGAAGTTCGGTATTTCGATGATACCGAGCGGCTCGGATAGTCCGGATAATCGGGATAATTGTCCGGACCGCTCTGCAGATCGTTGATGCCTCGCGGCGTGGACGCGCCGATTCCGTAATCGAGAACCCCTTGCCTACGGTCGTCCTGTACGCGCCGCTCCCTCACCGTACCCACGGGAATTCTTTCACCGGCCGATCGCACACTGGCCATCTCGAAGGCCTTGCGCAATATCTCGTCGTCGTCCGCATCGCTGACGAGACTCTGGCTGTTTATCGCGTGATAATTCCGGGTCGTCGAACAGTCGACCTTGATCCACCAGTCGCAGGTGAGAAGCTTCTGACTGAAGATCGAACCCACCGGACACAGAAACGAGGAGACGAGGAAATTGCCGTCGCAGACGTGAAAGACCTGACATCCTGCCCCCTCATCGGCGTAATATCCTGTTATTAAAAAAAATGCAAAGAAAAAAATATTTATTAGAATCATTAAATTATATATTTGTTGATCGAAGACCGACGATAAATTACGTTTTTATTAGTACATTATCTTTTCTCTTTGAAATGCGATAAAATCTATCCGAGTTAAGGGAGAACATTACGATATCCAAGAGGCTACTGGCATTTAGGTATTTTGCAATCTATAAGCATAATAAACTAAATTCGCTAAAACTTCCTCATTCCAACCCGACGTTATAATGTCGTGCACAACGACTTCTAGGGAATGAAAGCCGCTTTAATATCGCAACTCGAAACGCGTTTCAGCGTAACCCGAGGCTGCGGTTATTCAAAAAAATTACGTAACACGCCCCCCTCCTTTCGCGACGCGTAAGTTGAATCCCCTCAGGTAGCTGATCTAAATTTATTAATGCGGGTACTTTGCGGGTGGATCTTGCTCGATAGGCTGGTCTTCTGGCGAACAGCCTGCGAAGGTGGTGTTTAACTATTGCGCAATACAAAAGTCGTCTCGCACTAAAAATGGTCCTGAGCGGTCGAAGACTTTACTTGTGAAAAAAAATTTCATAAAATAAACGAAAATAATTTTGGTTGAAAAAAAAAAATTAAAGTGAATAGTTTTTTTTCAACACCTCAATCACTTTCTCCGAATCAAAATGTCTGCAAAAAAATTAAAGTTATCAGGGCTGAAGGACTACGGTCTATGGCAATGTATATAATTATTTTTAGATATAAAATTAGAATAAGATAATAGCTGTAAAAATTTATAAAATTGTCAATACATTTTTTTTGCTACAACTGCTGACAATTATGATACAATCCACTTATTCCATTATTACTGGCAAATAAAGAAGGTATGAGAACGCATTTTGTAAAAATATTGTCATAATTTTTACTTTCTTTAAAACAAAAATTGAGAAATATATTTTCATAAACAAACATTTTCTCCAACGCAGTAAATATGATAAGTTCAGAATTAAAATTGCAGATTTATCATCAATAGCTCTCGAAGCTCATATTAGGATCTAATTGCGAAATGTAAAGACAGACTGGTTCTTACTTTGAGGAGTTACTTCGAATGTAATCTTGTGTTTTCACAACAGTCACGCGATGTTTATCTTCTTCGACAATTATAAAGAAAGAGGAATCGTCGTCGACCTTATGTGTACCCGAGGGTGATCGATCATATAAATATTATCTGGCTGTATAAACTTGCCTAAATGTCAGGATTTTATTTTATTATTTGTAATTTCATTTTATTTTATTGTATTTTATTTATATATATCCACACACACACACACTAGTATGTTATTGTTCGAAGCTGCTGAGAAAATGTCAAGAGATTTTCTGCATGGGCCCGGCAAAGTCAAAACTCGTGTGCCGATAAAAGTGTCTCGATTCTGCAGATGTCGTTTCCATTCACAATATTCTACCGCCGGGAGGGGGAAGTATCTTCGCGGCGGAATTGAAGCTACTAAAGAGAGTTCTATATAGGTATACAGCTCTATGCTGCTGGTACGCTGACCTATTGCGAAAGGTAATAAAATGCTAGCTGTAGATTCCGCGCGGCGCGCACGGTTACCTCCTATTCTCGCGATTCTACTGTACCGCGCAGCTGTGTGTACGTTACGTGCAATGATTATGCTGTGTCATCCTTGACATCGATGCTAAAAGGTGACTAAATCTTACAAAGAAAACGAAGCCAGCAAGAATCCAACGACATTAGAAAAATAAAGAAAAGAAAAAACAAATGCGCATGCTTAGTAGTTAATAGCGGCTCATTTGTCACATTGGTAATGTCTTCGTTTGCGCAATGCTTCGTGGATCTTTGTATAATTGCAGGTAGCACGTTTAACGACAGATGAGGCAGACAGTTAGATACTGTCGTCTCACCTCGTTAACAATTTTTCGAAGACAATTTTTTTTTGTTCTATTTTTTTGCGGTGCCAGGAGAAGAAAATTATTACCTGGCATGAGACAACGAGGTAATGGGTTGGACAAATGACAAAACTAACTATAATTAGGAAATAGGTAGTTTGCATTTTTGTTTTGGGTGTACGAGAAGAAGACATTTTTTGTGTGAAAATATTAAACTTATAATTCAACTTTTTGTATATCAAGTAACTCAATCAAAATACTAGTATTTCCGATTACGCGCAATCGTCAGTACACAGAAAAAAAATTTGCTTGCGGGTTGCCAAAGAAAAAAAATGTTTTACTGCAATTCTACTTTCAATTCTTATCATTCCATATTATGTGATTGATAATATTGATATTGAAACAACGACGGCAAGACTGTCAAGGTAACATATTATCGTTTCAATTCCGTATGGAATTGTATGAATTTAAAATAGAATTGAAACAACAATTATTTTCTTTGGCAGCCCGCAAGTGCATTTTACTTGAGTCATTGATATTTTTTTTCAGTGTAGTATTCAACTTTTTAAATATTGTTATCAAATTAAAATTTGTCAAAACTGCAATGCGCAGGGGAGAGATTTGCAAAGCGGAACTCCATGACAAAACCAATCAGTCAGAAATAAATGAATAAAAATAGTCCGTTTGGCCCCGTTCTCTTCCCGGTAAATTTTGTTAAGCTCATCATCGAATTATATGAATTTCTCACCTCTGAAATCATTTTCGCACACGAATCCTGTTTGAGGTAGTCTCGTGTAGGACGGATAATCGACTCCCGGTTCGCCGGGGATGTTTCTTCTGATGTCCGATAAGTCTGAACATGAAAAGTAATGGAATAGTTACATGACAACAATTTTAAAAATGTCGGCGAGTGAAGATAACGATAGCTTACCGGTTTCTACTTCGAACGGATCGTATTGACCGGCGGAGGATCCGAAACTATCGAACGAACCGTCGTCGACGTAAAATTGACTGTTCGCAAAATGGACATTGTAATTCATTACGCAAATGAAGGAGAATAGTTGTGAAGAGCATATCGAGCGGTCGTGAATTTACCTTCCTCTAGATCCGTCGATCGCTCTTCGTGCTGGAAAGGTTCTCCTGGGTTCCTCATCTTCCGTTATCGTACTTTTTACCAGATTGCGCGAAAGCACTGCAACGAGACCTGCAAAGTAGATACTACATGCACTTTTCTCGTTGCACTTTGATCTTCAAATGACTAAAAATACATAAAACTGCGACAGATTTTTAGACCGCTAAAAATACAGTATTCGGCGATCACCATTTCTCATTTTCCAAACGTGTAAATGCTAACTCTGAGAGTATGTCAAATGAAAACTTGTACAAATTTGGAAAAAAAATAGAAAGGCGACAGACCTCGAACACCCGCGCGTTACGCTATCGAGGATCTACAGCCGGAGCAAATAATAATCAAGGATTAATTGTGCGTGAGAGGCGATAACCGTCACGTGTGAGAAGGCCGGCGAGAAGTTGTGATGACGCTTTCATGAACCACCGTAAATAGATACTAAACCACATTCTTCGAGTTGTAAACGCGAGTCTATAGCATCCAGTTCGATTTCTCTCTTGCGTATTCCGGCTAATCGAATTCTCGCTGCTGATCTCTTAAATCTCGACGATGTACTTCTCGAATGCTTCGTTATCACCGGACCCTCGTTTTTTTTACTGTACAATCTCACATTCGTCTCACATTCTCTATAGTCGTACATTCAGTACGAAATGAAAATGTACTAATTATGAAATTTCACTGATGGCTGCTCAGCTGAAGATGATAAGGAATTTTACTACCGACCCTTTGGCCCAGAATGATAAAAATGTTACTCATAACCGTTTGACCGAGGATGATAAGAAATTTTACTGATGACCGGTTGGCTGAAGACGATCAGAGAATTTACTCATGATCATTTAGCTGAAGATGATAAAATTTTAATGATGACCATTTAACTGAAGACGATAAGAAATTTTACTGATGACCGGTTGGCTGAAGACGATCAGAGAATTTACCCATGATCATTTAGCTGAAGATGACAAAATTTTTTACCGATGACCATTTAACTGGCGACGATAAGAAATTTTACGTATGACCGTTTTGCTGAAGATGATAAGAAATTTTACCGATGACCATTTAGCCGAAGTTGCTAGGCACTCGACACTCACGGCACTATGAGTATTACAACATCGCCTCTCCACTTACACAAGCAATGAAGAAATGAACGCAGCATCTTTGCACGAGATGACGCCCAGTAAGAGTAATAAAAAAATTGTAATTAAAACAAAACAATCGGTCCACAAATTTTCAAATAAAAAACAAAGTCTCTGTGACTCGGATAGCGCGGGAACAATGTTTGCGATGCATAGGCGCCACCAACGGAACTCATCTGCCGGTGTCTCTTCTTCTTGGTCCTCTTCGAAGCTCCGTCGTCGTGTCTTATGTCAGCATCTCGGATGGGGGATCCTTCTCTTACCTTTCCTCGTCGCTTTCCACCTCTCACCGCAGGCAGCCGTGCCCTCTCGTAAAATATATATCTTCGCGGATTCGTAACGACAATTGCCTGGCGGGTGCGAAAGACGCCGCAGGTAATTGCTGCTCGGTGTCGAATACCTTCAGCGCGCGCACTACCGGGCGTTGGAATCTTCATTTTATACTTATTTCAATTATCATCGCGCGTCACATTGCAGAAACTCGTGAAAGTTTAAAGTGCTCCTCTTAAATTGCCTCCTCTTGGTGCGATGTTTATTTTTTTTACAGCAGCTGATCGTAAATCCTTCCTCCGCGCCAATTAAATTTAAAAAAAAATCAATGCCCTTAATGTTTCTCGTGGGATCGTATTTTCTCTTTTTACGGGCGATACAGCTGTTCGATATTGCGTCGATCGTTTGAAGTATTCAAGGGGGGTCCATTGATTTCAATAAAAAAGAAAGTGTTACATTTTTCTTAGCAATTAAAAATGTTCTCGAAAATCCACCGTCATTGATAGTACGTAACGGTGTTCCGATCGTGTGAAAAAAATCTCCACGCCTGAATAATAAAAAATCATCGAAATTTTATTTTTCGAAATGTAACAGCATCCATACCGTGTAATATATGGTCAATTAATACATTTACTACTAGTTTAATATGAATATTAATAACGTATAAATAAAATTGGCATGTGTTTTTCTTTTAACGAGCATAGCGTATATTTATAGACATAATTTAATCAAAATAAAATATCAATTTACATATAGGTACAAAAATTAATATAAATTGATTAAATCCGTACATTTATATATATGCATTATCATCGTGGTAGCGGTCAGGGAAAACCGAGGGAAAGTCAGGGAGAAGTCAGGGAATTTTAAAATTGGTCAGGGAAATAGTAAATTGTCGTCGAACCTTCTGAAAATAAATAAGAAGTATATAAAAGGGAGCCTTAAAAAGAATTGGGAGCAATAAAAAAAGAATTAAACACTAATATAACATGCCTTATTAATAATAAGGCATTTTCATTGGCATCATTAATTTTTTTGTAATAGAAGTCGTTAGAGGTTGGATCAGGGAACATTTTTTATTGGTCAGTGAAAAGTCAGGGAAAAGACAAGGAATTTTTTTCCGGGGAAAAAACGGCCATCATGATTATTCAAACCGTGTACAGGAATAACTCGCGTTGCGGCGAGGAGATCGGCAGCACATTTGCATTACGAAAGATCGATGACATTGCCACCGTTGAGTCAACCGTGCAAGACACGACAATGTGTCGTCGCTGGGAGTCGAGGTTCAACAGCTGATCAGCATCCTCTCGGCCGAGATAGCATACTTTCGATTTACACAATTCGCTACACCCCTCTCGAAATTATCTGGCGCGAGAATTACATCCTAGCTCATAACTTTTGTTTTCTTCTTTGTATCTATGTACAGAGAAGTACCAGAAGTAGCAGCAGCGCTAATTCGCGTATGCTAATTAGCAGCGTCCACTTACTGTGAGAGATCTCGTTAATCAGTCTCGTATCCACGGATACACATACAGAGATAGAGAGTGATCCAAAAGAGAAGATTCTCGGCTATCCGAGCCGCGAGTCTCTCTGCTGTAATAGCCGCACAAAAAAGTTGCAGCGTGTGTATAGTAAAAGTCAAGAGAAGTCGGGCGTACGCGGAGAGACGACCTTTCCTTTCACGTGAGCGCGAAGAGTCGCCGCCGGCAAACCCACAACCTGAGCTGTTTGTAGAGTCTCTTGTACACGATCTTCCTTCTATACATTGTAGTTGTTATTAGCGACTCCGTCGATTCATCACGTGCGAACGACGGACCGAGAAAGAGAATAATTATCAAGGCGATAGAGCACGACCACCGTCTCCTTCCCTGGGTTATCACCTTTGTGCAAAAGGCAACGGTGAAGAAGCTGTCGGCGTATCTACGCGCGTCGTGCCTTCGCTCTCGCGTGCACTGTGAAACAATTACCCATGCTCGGCCCTTCAATGTCCGAGGTACTGTGTTTGCCAAACGTTAGTCAATTAGCCATTTTTTAAAATATCTTCTTTAATTTAGCATAAATAAAAAATGTAATTAATATATTTACTTCCTATATTTTGTAATAAAAACAATGTCCGATGCAATTTGACGAATAGTAATGTATGCCAAAGAAGAAAAAAAACGTGTCACACTGTCTATTTATTTAGATTGAAAAAGTTACATTACATTGCATTATTTAAACGTTTTGCATCTTTGTGCAAAAGGCAACGGCGAAGAAGCTATCAGCGTATCTACGCGTGTAGTGCCTTCGCTCTCATGTGCACTGTGAAAAAAATACCCATACACGGCCCTTGAATGTCTAACGTACCATGTTTCCCACACGTTAGTCAATCAGCAATTTAAAAAATATCTTCTTTAATTAAGCATAAATCAAACATTTAATTAATTTATTAAATTTAATATATTTACTTCTTTTATTTTGTAATAAAAAAAATGTCCGGTACAATTTGACGAATACTAATGTGTGCCAGAGAAGAAACAAAAATCGTCACACTTTCTTTTTATTTAGATTTAAAAAGTTACATTACATTACATTATTCAAACATTTTGCATTCGGAAAAGTGTCAAACAGTTAAAAATGATTTTTTTTTGTGGGTCTGAGTCCCGACTTGAAGGATTCGGTAACATTCGAATGCAATATGTTCTCCCGCAGTGGCGAAGATCGGCAGACGAAGCCGCGAGTCGTCCTTTCTCCGTTGCAACTATAAATTAGAGAGAAGAAGAGACTGTTCTCGAGGAATCGCGGGCACACACAGTACGACCTAATTCTTCGAAAGATTCCAGAGCCATCGGAACCTGTAACACGATGCCGTGACGAACAATGAATCAAACGCCGGGAAGCCACGAAGCCACGAATGCCTTGCATAATTATGTAAACGTTCCTATCACCGAGAGTTAAAAATACCGCACGTAGTTGAAGCCGCAGTTTCCGGCCTATCCCGCGGAAATTACGTGGAGTATTCATGACTTTTTTTAATCCAACTGGAATAGGAATTCACTCTCGTGTACTTTGTTTATTTACCGATAAACGAGATACACATATAGATAAAACTGGTCTTTTGCTTCCTCATAGAGGAAGCTATGCGTATACGTTATACACTAGCGGCAGGACCGGCTCCCGCTCACACTCACGAAAAACGAGGCTGCGCATGCCTCGCCCATACTAACTGTCGAGCATGGCAAATAGCTTACTGCGTCGATCGATATTCACTCCGTGGTGGAGCGAAAAATCGAGGTACTAATGTACGTAAAAAAAGGTGCAAAGTAATTTGCACATGGCTTCCTCATTGATTACAATTTTGCGCATAGCTTTCTCTATAAGACCGTTCATTGATCGATTTTTGCCGTCTCATAGAGGAAGCTGCGCAAAATCGTAACAAATGAGGAAGTCATGTGCAAATTACTTAGCACCTTTTTTCGTAAAGTTGTTAATTTCTACATCTCACAAAAATGGAACGTTCAAAATTTACCGCAAAATTTATTATAGAAAATCTACTAAAACTTACTTCGCAAAATTGCTATGTACAATTTGCGTAATTCGTCACTGGGTGGATAATTTTCATATATTCTGCTCCGCTGATTACAAAGCTGTAACCCATTTTACTCATTTTACTCTTCGCATGATATTTGATTAAGAAACTGGTCTCAAGCGTGAAAAAAAGTAAAAAAAAAAAAAATGTCATAATTTCAAAATCCCATAATATTTAAACGGTTAGATCAATTTTCGACAAATTTAATACGAAACATTTTAAAGTGTTAGTCCATTCTTGTATCAAATTTAAGCTCTGTACCTCCATATTTACGCGAATTATACAATTTTTAGTCATTAAAAAAAAAAATCAAAATCCCATAAAATTTGACCCCTTGGATAGATTTCGGGCAAATTCGATACCAAAGATCTTTGATCAAAGTAGTATATTTGTCTGCAGTTATAGGACGATAGCTCAACATTTTCGCAAGTAAGAGTACCGCAGACATTCCAAGAATTCGAGATCCCGTAAAATCTCCAATTCGGCCTCAATCTTCATAAAAAATGCACCGATTGAAGAGACGTGACCATCGTACTAGTGTATCAGTTAACTCTTTGAGTTATCCATTTGTGAGTGTCCTATCGACATGAACTTCATTATTATGTAGATAGATTGTATAATTATTGATAATAACCGTCCCGACATCGAATATACACTGCTCATTCTTTTCCCTCGGTTGTAACAATATATATATATACACACATATATATAGGGTAGACCGGGGCAAAACGGGGACGCTGAGCAATAAAAACTGCTACAACGATACCGAAAACATAGATCCATTGATTTTCACACCAAAATTGTATCAGCACCGGTTTTGAAAGGATATATTAAAAAAAATCATCTGGGGCAAAATAGGGTACCCTTCGATTTGACTTGCGGCAACTTTTGTTAGCTTCATTATTATTCTATTTTGCCCCACGTCGATATGACACTTCATTTCCCCATTTTGCCCGTGTTTCCCCTATACATAATCGTAAAGATAAGTGCAAGTATCCCAAGTCGCTTATAGGTTGGGCTCTATAACAATGAGAGAAAGTTGAACGGTGTCGAACGAAAGGCGTGCCTTCGGCTTCGGCTATACCTGTTCGAACAATAGACCAGATCATCTCATATAGCTTCTGGTTCTAGTTCTCCATCTTCACGTACCTCTCACAAAATGAACATAAAAAATGGCAAAGTAATTAGCATACGACTTCCTCATGCTTTACTGTTTTATGCATGGCTCCCTCTATGAGAAATTTTGTTGTTCGATTTTGCCTTGCTCATAGAAGAAGGTATAATTACAATTCAATTCTCGCAATAAAAGAAAATCGTGCACAATAATTTGCACGAGGCTTCTTCATTTATTACAATTTTGTGCATAGCTTTCTCTGTGAGAAAGTTCGTTTATCGTTTTTTGGCTTCCTCGGAGAGGAAGATATGCGCAAAATAGTAATAAATTAGGAAGCCATGTAGAAATTGCTTTGCACAATTTTTCATACTTATGAAAACCACGTTTTCTCTATGAGGCAAAAAAATATTTTTAAAAATCAATGATGATATAAATATATTTTTTAATTATCATGTATGACCGAGTGGAACGTGACGGAAATGCAAATTGATGGTGTACCACCGACGCACATAGGAGTAAAGTCCTTCGATGTGCTACGATAGCGGTAGAATTGACAGAGTCGGTAGTCGATACCCATTGCGTCCGTAATATTCAAGAGTGTGGATTATTTTCTTCTTGAAAATATGATAAGGTAAAAGTCCCAGTGACCGAACACGTCCCAGTGGCCGCGCAAAACATGCGTGCAAGAGAGACGCAAATACGATTTTTCATGCATGTACGGGAACTGGGACTTCGCCCTTAGGTGTGCAGCCACTGGTACTTTTTTAAAAAACGTTATCGTATTTTTTTTACAAGTTCATCAAAGAAAAGTTTAATGGTATGACGGAAGAGCTAATACTGTTTTGTGATTATTGCCCAGGTATAGTGCGCAGATATCGAGATAGTACTTGAAATAGAAATGAATGGTGTTTTCAACTCTAGCCTGAAATGAGAGGATTGAGAGAGGACATGCCCAGATAGCCAACCGTAGCACAGGCAAACAAAGGCAATTGGTGTTCGCTTGCCAACAATACTACAACAATAGTTTCTAGCACGAGATTGCAGGATATTGGTAACAAAAACCCAACAACGGTTGCTATAAGCTGATTTCTTATTATTAACGGATCTGAAAGAGATCGACGTTATTGCTAACGGTAACGAAAGCTTATTTCTTCATGCGATGAATGATTTCGATAAGGGGTTGAGAATGAATTATGTTACCTCATAATGAGTTATTTAAGAGTTAGTTTGCCCAAGTGTAATGTTTGATTGATAATGAATAACGCAACAATTATGGTATTACTTATAATTCGCAATAATTAATTTTTTTGTTAGTAAAAGTGAATCAATTCGTCTAAGAACGATGTAAATTATAGCTCAGTGACGAGTGCATGTATGTAACTCGACTCACCGAAATTAAACCTCTGTAACTATGAAAAATAATTCACGTTTTTAAATTTTTAATTTGTTCGGATATGCTGTCAATTGTGGGTGCGTTTAGTGTCGATATATCTTTATCAAATATGATACACGAACGAACTAGTTTGTAACGATCTTTGGAATTGAATTTTTGTGAGAATCAATGGAGGCACTTAAATTGTATAAGAAATCGTTTTTTTTAATTCTACGCGAAATAATCACTCAAGCAAATTAATCTTTGTAGTGAGACGCAAAGCACCAGCGCAAGCCTTGCTGACAACTTGCTGATAATATGCTCCTAAGAATTTTCGGCATTGAATGCTGGCAAAAACATAGGCAAATGTGGACGCACATGCCGTAAGTTGGCCGCCATCTCGTGTGGACATATGCTGCCTATTTGCTGGTGGGTTGTGGGCAAAATGCTATCTGGGTGGTGCTCTTCTGTGCTCGGTGCACCCTAATGGAACATGCCGGAAACGCAAATCGATTCTGTATCACTTATATATTTGGAACAAGTCAAACCATGGGTAAAACCATGAAAGGTTTGAAAGTGCATATCCATTCCGTCCGTAATGAATATCAAGTGCGTACTTTATTTTGCTTCCTCACACAGGATTTTCGTGAGTCGTTAAAATAGTCTCATCTTAAATGGAGATCTCGAATCCATCTTGCCTCACTCTCCCGCATACAACATATAAAATACCACTGAATAACATAAGAGAATAATACACTATTATAGTAGCGCGAGAGTAATACAATTATAGAGCCGAAAGCTCGGGAAACAACCTCGTCGATTATCGTCGCTGGGTATTATTAATCGCTACTCTGATCATAACATTTTAACGTAGCTACGTAAACGATGGTGCATACATAACATACCTCGAAGAAATGCAGCTGCAACATTAAACGTTCCGATTACTATTCGACGTTGAATCGCCGTCTGTGTCAAAGCGGATGTCCTTGTACCACTCGCAAATGCTGATGTTTGTTATTAATAATGAAGAGAAAGAAAGATCCGTTATAGCTTCTCAAGCGCGCTGGGCGAAGATAATGCGTCAGCGGAGAGGCAGATACGTCCTTGTCGAGTATCTCGGTGAGCTAGTCGTCTAGGAATTCTTTTAAGACACTACTCCTCTTGCAGGTTTTCCAGTAAAACATAGGTACAGTAATATACTAAGTATAGTGAAACAAACTTAAAAATTGTAGTTTGCGATAATAGTGCGAAAAGCGGACTTTCGATGAAGGTTGTAAAGTTGGCCGCTGGAGGCGGAAGCGTGTATTACTGTCCGCCGTATGAGCTGAGGCAAGTGTTCTCTACTTCCTAACCGTCGCCGCGGGTCCGCTATTTTTGTACAAGTATCACATACTACTTTTTCTATGAAATGCACAAAAACTCTCCCTTTTTAGGCCTGTAACGTGGAGAGAGCGGACAAAAAAGTGGCTAATGTGTTTTAAAAAATCTGAAAAAGTAACTAGTGTGACTTGCGCATGCACAGTATTTTTATCGCACGCTTTACTAAAAAGCACCACTTTCGCCTCGCGTTACAGGGCTTTGCAAGGACACCCTAAATAGGGCGGCCTTATAAAAATTCGGTTGGATCGCGACTGGAACTTTACAATAATACAGTAGTCGAGATCGGGGCACCGCAAGGACTCCCCCAACCGGTAGTCAGCATTTGTTAGGAAACATTTATTTGGCCAGAATTGCTTGGCTGGAGCTTTTGGACGGCTTTTTGGATTCCCGCTGGGTGAAAAGCGTCCTGGTAGGTTTCCGGAGAATTCCTTTTAGAGGGTAACTGCTGGGCCTGAGTGACAGAGTTACAGATCCGGGCACTGTTGGCTGATGAAAGGTTTCGAACAGTGACCGATGATTTAATATATAAACATCTTCCTATATGAATATTTATGATGATGTGTCTTGTTATTGTGGAATCAATAGTATACATTGATTGAATTTCAAAGTCGATGACGAAAGAAAAAGAGAGACAGAGAATAATCATTAAGATAATTTTATCCCATGTACAACTAGTATTTGCAGAATGCTGCGGGGTTACTTTGTGTGTCACAGATCGAATTTCAAGATGCTGTGAAATAAACAGAATCCTTTCTACTCGAATCCTTTCGAATAAAAAAAATTGAGAAAATTGAATAAAGAGAAAGAAAAAGAATTATGTATAGAATGAAGTATTTAAGAGATGATTCGACCTGACATAAACCGATATAAGACAAAATGGAATTATTTAGCTCGGATTTAATCAACAATCAATATAGGAAAAATGTGAATTATTTATCATTGTGAACACTGTTCTTCCCAAGGTTTTTCGGTCGTGGTTTTCCTTGTGGCCATGGACGAATGTCGGAACAGTGCAGATTAACGATTATTGGACGGATTTTAGAATGATGGTCCGTGGCACATCTTAAGGTGGACTAGCAGTTGCCGGGGCGGCAACTTAAAAGGAGGGGAGTAGTGTAACGAATATGTAGCAGCCTATTCGTTAAGGCACACGATATTAGTTAGGTTTGACAATAGAAGAACAAACGCATGATCGATACAAGATCGATCGTCATGTCAGAGGGTCTCGACGAGACTTTCAAAGCGAACAGACGTGTAACATTACGTGATTGGGATAATGAACGTTTGTCATTATTAATAATATCCGCCCCAAAACCAAATATGCGTGTTATCCATTCGCTCCGACGTTACAGTATTTTTATTCTTAACACTCCCGCCCCCTGCCCGTCACCGCCGAAGAAATATCCCTCAGAAAAGAATTCGACTCTCACTTTTCTTAAAGAACTCCGAGCGACTGTCCAAAAACTAGTCATCGGTGTATTAAACGCGCACTCTCACGGTCGAATAAACCTAGGTCTTTCCTCGTCCGAGGTTGATGTTTAACTGAGGTCAGTCATGCAATAAAAAAGTAAATAAATAATCGATTCAAACTTTGATTGTAGCGGTAGAAAAAAAAAGTTCCCTGGAGTTACGCGCCACTTTTTTTTCTACCGCTACAATCAAAGTTTCAATCGATTATTTATTTACTTTTTTATTGCGTGACTGACCTTAGTTACACATCAACTGCAGACGAGTTCCCTTCCAAGCGGAAAGAAAAAAAGAGAGAGATATGGTTCTCCCTGTGGAAGATATATTTTTAATTTAATGGCGCAACTTAGTTTCCTCGCAAGCAATTACAGTTCGACGAAGGTATTAAATATGCATGTGCGTAATTGTCGCGGGTTTGATAAAACACGCGAACTCTAATTGCTTGGGAGGAAGCTAAGTTCCGCGATTAAATAAAAAATATATCTTCCACAGGCAGAACCATATATCTCTCTTTTTTCATTCTCTCTCTTTTGCACATTATTCTGCAAAGTATTGCACTGGGGATTGATAGAATCATTATGTTTCTCATTCGTTCGCAGAGCCTTGTAGTGGGGGTTGATAAAAGCAAGCATGCCGGTGAGCTTTCGAATCGTCGCTCATAACGTGTGTGATGAAAAAAAGGAAGAAATCGAGTTACCTTTTTTAAGTTACAGAGAAAACTGAAGGGGGCCGATGAAGTCATAGATCTTATACTATGGCACAGAGGAATGTTATCGTTCGGAGGATTATGGCCGATCGATAAACGTGGCTTAAGATATTACATATTCCTCGCTTATGTTTTGATACATACAACCATGGTAATTGGCGATTTCGTCATGGTGTTTGGCTCCATAGGGCTCATGATCGACAATCTCCGCGAAATGGCTCTTATAGCGATGATAATTACAAAATTAATATCTCTGAGATATTCAACTGTGTTGCCTAAGCTCATGCGTGAAGGACAAGTGAACGAGGAGGACAATTATAAAAACAATGAGGAAAAGAAAATGTATGCAGCATACATCGACATTGGCTTGGGATTCTCTAAATTGACTTTGGGGATAAATATTCTGGCTAATATTGCGCACTATTTGAAGGCATCACAGGCATTTATCATATCTGGTAAAAACTGTACGACTTGTGAAAAGGTTTCGTAAAGTTGACGCTAAAAAATTCTCAAAAACTATGTTTATATTTTTGTTTTGTTTTTTTTTTCTTGTTGTTTATTTCAACAGAAATTTCTGGCGGTCCACCAGTCTTCGTGCTGCCATATCATACACGTCGCTTCTACAATATCACTGAAGTTCATACCTATTTCTTAGTCTACGCTTATTCTTCTCCAATGATTTATGTATTCTTCTGTTACTCCTTAATCGGATGCTTCTTGGTATCCTTTATATATCACGTGTGCGGTCAATTGTCCGTGTTGTCGCACAGGGTCAGAAATACCACAGTATCCCGCGCGACCATGGACAATAGTCTAGAATTTGCGTTCCTGAATATCATCCGACAGCATAACAAGCTTATCAAGTGAGTAATATCGGATGAAATTGTTTGTTGATACGAAATAGTACTTTGCGATACTAGTACGGAAAAGCGGTTTTTCGACGAAGGTTGTGAAGTTGGCTGCACGAGCCGGATCGAGAGCTACAACGGCACGAGGCAAAACCGAGTGACGTTTTTAGCTCGAGAGGAGGCGAGTATTGCCTACTTCCCAATCTTCGTCGAAAGACCGCTTTTTCGTACAAGTATCGCATACTACTTTTTGTGACAAGTGCACGAAAATTCCCACTTTTCGTGCCTGTAAAGTGCGTTCGGAAAAATAACTGCAGTGCCAAATAAGTGTGCGCGAAAGGTAACTAGAGTGTGAAACAAGTATGCGCAAAAGTAGCTAGAGTGTGAAAAAGTATGCAAAAAGGAACTAGCGTGTGAAAAAAGTGTGCGAAAAGCAACTAGCGTGTGAAAAAAGTGTGCGGAAAACAAACTAGCGTGTAAAATTAGTATCTACAGCATTTTTCGCGCATCCTCTGCTAGAAATCGCCACTTGCGCTACACTTTAAAGGCACGAAAAGCGGGATTTTTCGTGCACGTCTTGCAAAAATACTCTTTCCGTCATTGTTTTATCTATATCTAGGACTTGCAAAACTATCAACTCGATATTCAGCCTTGCCCTCTTCATCGAACTCGTTATATGTACGGTAATACAAGCACTTTGCATGTACCAGATTATCGTGGTATGAATCTCGTGAAAGTAATTATCGCATTGGACACTACACAAAAATACTGAACATTTTATTTTTCATTGCTACCCAACAGAATTCTAATTTGGGGAATGCATTCGTACTTTTGTCCTTTCTATTGTACACTACGTCAACGCTACTGGTAATGTGTAACTACTGTGTTGCCGGGGATTGTATCATGCGGGAGGTAGGCGAAACCATTCCATGATTAGATTCGAAAGGTTATCGATGATAACTTATCACATGTGCGACTTTCTCACCTTCATGAATCAGAGTATGAACTTTCACGACTCATGGTATGAGTGCCAGTGGTACGACATGCCTCCTCGATGCAAACATTCGATCATCATATGCATGATTCGAGCGGGAATTCCCTTGAATCTTACCGGAGGAGGGTTTTTGATATACTCCTTGGAAAGCTTCACTGGCGTAAGTTTCTTTTCATAAATGTAAAAAATCTGCCTTTTATCTGGGTGCTTTTACACGTGGAGTGATTGCGATTTCTTTGTAGATTATTAAATCATCCGTGGCTTATGTTTCGATGCTGCGTCAACTTCTTTAAAATGTCATTTGGCATCCCACTTATGGCAGACAATACGATACAGTAAAATCACGTGATCATCGTACCACAATCCTAATAATAATTAGTAATTAATAATAAGTCTTAAGGTAAAAAAACGGTTTTAGCTATATAAATAGGTCTTATATCAATGTAGATAAAGAAACACCGCGGAAACTGCTTTATGTAATGAGTATGGCATTTTTTCGATTTCAATAGGTAGAAGAGTACAGTACGGTATTAGAATATAACCTAAACGGACGCGTAAATGTGACCATACGATATAGACATTTTCGTTCGGAGCGAATATCGATCGGCGCGGCCTGTGGAGGGGGAAGCTACGGGTCATGCGGGATAATTAGTATGGGCGGGGCATGTGCAACCTCGATTTTGTTAAGTGTGATGAAATCGAGGTCCTAGTGTATATTGAATACACGTATAATGTAGTTTCACTCAATAGTATGGGGAAATTCCCCAAACTGCTAGAATATGTTCAGTTTACTATACAGATTAAAACAGTAAAATATACAGATCAGAATTTCAGTTAAATATACAGATTATAACAAAAAAATTATCTCCGTGTAGGTACTGATTAATTGACTGGCATTCGCCTCGATTGTGGTAGTTTTGTAATTTGCAAAAATATAACTAAGATTTTATATAACTACGGAGAATAACACACCACGAACTTCCTTTTCCTTGTGTTTCATTGAGCGTTTTGCAGCAGGAATTTTTATTACATTATGTAAAAAAATCACATCTCGATGAACATTTAAATTGGCTCATGCCGAAGATTACCGACAGCGATACGAAAATATAAGTTCTCTGTCCACCATATGCGTCATTACTTGATCGTTTGCTTCCTCATAGAGGAAGCAAAAGGCGAAGTAATGATACACATTCGCAAAAAAAATTTATTTAATTTTGCCCCCTGGCAAGTTCCGCGACTTGAAAAACCACCACCAAACTACCTTCAAAGCGATCGAGTAAACAACCGGTCGTTTTCGGACAAAAATACGTCCGCGAAAACGACTGTCAAAACGACTTTATCCGTGTCCGTACCAGCCACATACGAGCAGCTTCCAGGGAGGGTTTTCAGTCAGGTGGTTTTACAATTAATGAACAAATGAACTACCGCGAAAACGACTGTTCAAAACACTTTTCAGTCCGGTCGTTTTTTTTTATTTTCAACCGAAGAAACGACCGCATTAACGAAAACCATTTTCTCGGCGGTTTTGATGGTCGCAGAATCTGCCAGGGCCGCTGCCGACTCTCTTAAGGGGAGGCTAAACATGAATGAGTATGAAAGAGACTGAGTAAAAATGCTAACATGTTTTTCTCTGCCACGATTTTATCAAAAGAATTGTGGGCCCCTGTGCGTTATAATCAAATGCGCACCGGGCCCCACAATTAGTCTTTTTTACTTTATAACACCGTTTCGAAGAAAAACGTGTTCGGAACGTTTTCAGGTTATTTTGATCTTTATCCCAACTATACACTAGGACCCCGATTTTTCTAATAGCGACGGGACCAGCGCATCTCTGCTCCCCACCTCGAGGCTTGCGCTTGCACCGCCCATGCAGTTTCTGCGCGTCGGCCGCCGTTGCGAACAGTGCCGTATCATTTATCCTTAACTTTTTGAGGTTATGTAGAATCGCCCGCGAGAGGCCACACGTTTAGCGCCGGCACTGTCGAGCCCGACTCAGCCTTTCCCCTTCCACGCAACCACGCAATCGATATGTGGCGAGTAGTGGGGGCAAAAATCGGGGTCTTAGTGTTCTCATCTAAAGGACATAAAAAAACCCTCGGAGTACGGAATATAGTGTGTTAGATATCTTCCTTACCCAAATCTCAAGGCAGCGGTTGCGTCGATACCGATAAGGAAACGTTACTGTAAGTCCAAGGGAGTTGGTAGAACAAATATTGCGAAGAAGCAACAAAAGCTGCAAGCACGCTTACAACGTATACAAGCAACACAGATCTCTCGAAAACAAAATAGAGCATCAAATTGAAAAGTCCATTCTAGAAGATTAATTAAAAATATAGGGAAAGAAACTTGTCATTCTTTTGTCAACTCTCTCAATCGTTACACTCCGACAAACAAACTTTCGAAAAGATTAAAGTGAATTGAAGGCCAATCACATGGCATGAAATCAGAGATTCTATATGGGAAAGTCCTCCAGATTTCTCAGATAGAAAGGACAAATGTGCAATAACACGGTTGAGAATGGGCATACAAACCTTACCCATGTGACGTGTGTGGCGTACGTAAAACCAAATCTCTCTTCAACATTCCATTATTAACTGCCCAAAATTCCTAACTCAACAAGCTGCCCATCGGATTTCCCACTCTCTAAAAGAATCCCTCAAAGAACAAGATTAGTGCCACCAAAACTCTGAAATTTGTCAAATCCATCGATATCTACCGCAAACTATAATACTACAAACACAATAATGTACCATGTATAAACCAATAATGTAAATATGTACAACGTAGTTTTAAATCGCTAATAACCTTAGATGTTGAGGCGACTTCAAATTTAAAAAAAAAAATACTGATAAAGCTGATTATTTTAAGCACCTTTCATTTCAGTCTGACATTAACTTTAAAGATATTTATTTGGCCGGGCCTTAAATAATTTTTTTTTATCGTTGATTAGATTTATTTTTGTAACACGTGCACGAAAAGTCCCGCTTTTCGTGCTTGTAAAGTGTGGCGAAAGTGGCGCTTTCTAGCACAGTATGGGCGAAAAATGCTGTAGATACTATTTTACACGCTAGTATCTTTTTCACACGCTTGTTTCTTTTTTGCACACTTTTTTAACACTCTAGTTACTTTCGCGCACACTTATCTGGCACTATAGCTATTTTCTCGCACACATTTTACAGGCACGAAAAGCGGTAGTATGCGATACTTGTACGGATAATCTCGATAAAACAAAAAATTATAAATTAGGTTAAGTGCATAATTTGTGATAATTTTTTTATTATTAATGTGTTCGGTGATTATTGCACCAGATATTATAGACACGGCATCGCATACATTTTTTCACACACTAATCGCGGACTAAACACCAACAACGTAAAAAAACTCGAATAGAAAACGCTACGATTATAAATAAATAACAATTCCAGGCTTCTCATGGCGCATTGGAAACTTGGCACAATCTCGGCTGCAGCGTGAAGTATGCGGCATCATTTGCGATTGTACGTAGAAGTGGGGATCGCCGACGTGATTTTTCGATATGTCACCGCAAACTTTTAACCGGATTTCTCCAATTATGGTGTATTCCCTTCAGTTCGTACGTCCGCTCACAAATGTATTGACATAAACATAGATCAGGCTATGAAGTTTCAGTATACCAAAATCGGTTAAGTAATTTTTTGCCGTTCCGACGTTTGTAGGCACTTGCGAAACGTGCCGCGCCGGTGGATCGCAGCCAACGTACTTAGTGGGCAGTCGGGAGTAAAAAGCGGTCTTCCGACGGCAGTCGGGAAGTAGGCAGCACTCGCGTCCTCTCGAGCAGCCAACTTCACAACCTTGGTCGAATGACCGCCTTTTTCGTAATAGTATCGCAAAGTACTATTTTTTCTGCCGAAGCCGTCTGTGAAAAATTATAGTTTTTTTTTAATTCTGGAATTTCAATATATTCTCAATAAAATGTCCACATATACGCACAATAAATAAATTCATTTATTAATAAATAATTTTTTAATTCTGGAAAGATAAGGCAAAAACAAAGCTTGCTCTATGAGGAAGCAAAGAGAACAATGTCTAGTCGTTTTATTTATCGCTGTGTATTATTGACGATAGGTAGCCTCCATGTTCATTCACTGGAGAAAGGTTAGAAAATCACGCCAGTGAATAGACATTTATAATTCTGGCATATTTACACCAGCTTATTGAGAAAAAAAATATAGGATCAATAAATATCCATTCACCGCACGACTTACCCTAAAAAATTAACTCTAATACTTTTTTGAACAAAAAACCTTAGGCGCTGCAACAATCGCCGCTTAGTAGCCTGAAGTAACCCAAACGACAGAAGCAAAAAACTGCTTCGGTCAAAAATCTCCGTATATCTGTGGCGATAATTTCAACGTCAACTGTCATTTTTTTTTTTTTTTTTTTTCATTACCAAATGATTTACCTTTGATTGACTCCTTTTTCTATCCACCATATAAGTGATTTCGTCCATTCACTGGTGCACTCACCCTAGGTGTATTTTATTCATTATTGAGATCCCGCTATTTCGTTAGGAAAATGACATGTAATGGCTTGTGTTTCTATATCTGCATCGTACGCGCAACCGTAAAGTAAGACACGCCTATCCTAACTGTCTGAAATATAAAAAAGCTACAATAGTACATTTCGATACGAGTGTGAAAATTTTTTTTCTGATGAGTGTGAGTTTGCAGCACGAGCTGAAGTGCGAGTGTTGCAATCACACGAGTTCAGAAAACGTGCGCAAAAACCGCCATTTTCCCACCGAGTGAAATAATAGTACATTACTCCACGAGGGCGAAAACGTTTTTCTAACGAGTGTGAGTTTGCAGCACGAGCCGAAGGCGAGTGCTGTAATCACACGAGTTAGGAAAAGTGTTTCGCACGAGGGATGTACGAAATTTTTCATCACAAGGTGCGAAAATGGCGGTTTTACGCACGCGAAGCGGGCGGAAAAGTGGCCATTTCCGCACCGAGTGATGTAAAGTAATTTGCCTATAGCTCCCTCATTTCTTACAATTGTTTGGGCACAGTTTTTTCTATGAGTAATTTCGCTAATCGATTTTTGGTTTCCTCATAGACGAAGCTATGCTTAAATTGTAACAAATGAGGAAGGCATGTACAAATTACTTTGCACCGGTTTTTAACGAAAACATAGCTTTCTCTATGAGACGGCAAAATAACTTGTCAATTGTATTTCGATGACCATTTATCGGCCGCCACACTATTTAAATGCAGTTCAACAATAGAACGATTATTCTTACCTGTCCGAAACTTCTCATGGACATTATAAACAGATTCCCAGCTGTTAGTTGGCAAGGTACGCCACAGCGCAACGTCAGCAATTGTACTAGTTTCCGAGCCTTAGGTGACAGTCTGTACCATTGACTGTTGTGTCTGCATGGAAGAAGATTTTTTTATGCGGTCGCGCCATCAGTCTTTGACTGTTTACTCACATATAAAAGTGAATACCGATGCTGTGATCCATCAGAATTTGAGAAATGTAGCACTCGACATAGAAGTGCAATATTCCAGTCATTACATAAGCTATGAATCTTATGGTTGCTTCGGAATCTCTGAATTTCTGAATAATCTGTATTTACAGACAATTTATCAGTCAATTCGGAAGGTTCTTCATCATTGTCGCGACATTAACCTCAAGTAGTATTGCGATCACCATAATCATGCCAAATCCGACGGTAAAAAAGAAACTCCATTTGTAAGTTGCTTCTATGAGACAGGCATATCTGACAACAGTGGATTTATTGATAACATTGATAACATTGATTAATTTTACTTGATACATTCTTTAAAGTATCTCACTCGATAGCATCATTGTGTTTGTCGATATACGAAGCTAGATCTAACATGTGCCTTTTGTCCAGCGCGTATGAACTTTCTCCTTTTTTTATAGATGTGTTATTCGTTCCGATCCGTTCCAATTTATGCCTGAATGTTTCAGTTAAAACTTAATGATGCTAATTTTGCTTCCCCATAGGGGAAGCGTTGTTTTGATAAAAAAAAAATTTCGAGATTTTAATGAAAACATGTTCAGAATGTTCCAAAACGTCGAAAAATCACATTTAGAAAGAATTTCCGGATGTGTGTGTGTGTTGTGTGTGCGTGTGTGCGTGCGTGCGTGCGTGCGTGCGTGCGTGCGTGCGTGCGTGCGTGCGTGCGTGCGTGCGTGCGTGCGTGCGTGCGTGCGTGTGTGCGTGCGTGCGTGCGTGCGTGTGTGTGTGTGTGTGTGTGTGAATCAAATGCGAAACATTAAAACCGGTATAACTCGAGAATGCCTTAACCGATCGAGCGGAAATTTCACACACAGTAAAGGCGTTTAATAGTCAATGCCCGTACAATTTCATCAAAAAATGTTCAGTTGCTTTGTTTGCACGCCATTTTAAATTTCTTCAAAAATGTCGGTTCGTGATCTAGCACTCACAATTTTTTAGCTATCGGGCTAAAAACGCGTACACAGACGGAATATAATCACCCGATGATTCCATTAAAATTTCAAGAGAATCGATCTAGTCGTTTAAATTTTATGTCATTTTGAATTTTCCGAATTTCATGAAATTTTTTTTTTCGAGACGCATTTTTCGGTATTAAATATTCATTTATGAATAAAAAAAAAGTGTCAGATTCATGATCAGCTTGAAAAAATACATTAAATATTGTTCCAAAGCGACGTCTAATGAAAAAGTTTATCTTGAGTTTTTGTAGTCAATATCGCAAAAATGTGATATTTTGCGTATTGTCAAACAGCGATTTCTTTGCTTTCCGATGGCATCACGGAAAAACCCAGGTGCCTATCGTGATCTACAGCAAAACGATGGATATGACGGGGTTGAAAAAGCTAGATAAAGAGGTATCAGTTGGATTTCGACATTCAGGAGCGCATATTTCCATATATTTTTTGGCGCCAAGCACAGATCGGGCAATGTAAAACGGGACGAGGGAGTATTTTTTTACGCTCTGAACCTGAATCGTACAGCTGTTTTGCATAAAAGTTTAACAAGACGTTGAAAAAAGTTGAAAATTGAAATTTTCATATCGCTTCCTCATAAAAGTTGAAACTTGAAATTATTACATCGTTTTCTCATAACAGTTGGAAATTAAAATGTTTATATCGCTTTCACATAATGTTCCTTTATACGCGAAGCTTCCTCTATGAGGAAGCCAAAAATACAGACAATGCTTCCTCATCGAAAAGGCTTCGCGAATAAAGGAACATTATAAGAAAGCGATATGAAAATAAAAATGTCCAACTTTTTACAATATATTACTCATTGACTCACCCCAACGCCGCAAAAAAACCACAAACGTGTTGCACGTGAGTAATTAACATAACGTCACTGGCTACTAAGGTCGTCACACATATATATGTGCATACGCACGTATACATAAAAATGTAAAAATAATATTTCTGCGTGTCAAGATGGTGATAGTCGACGGGAATTGGAAATGTTCCGGGTTTGGTACCATTCTTCAGCAGGGCATCAATAATCTTTGGTGTGACCGGTTGGGCCAAAAACAAGAATGTCGCTGAATAGATCGTAGCTGTAGACAACATCGATAAGTGTGTAAAGAATTGTTCACTTTTAAATTACTTCTTATCATACTTAATTCACCTGTGTATATAATTATCGTATACCCTCCTTGCTCAGCGTATTCATGAAGAATGTTAACTTCCCTATCACGAGCCCACACTTTCCAATCCGTACGAATACGGTTTAGCAACTTAAATGTCTGTACGTATCAAACAGATCTTCATCAATCATAGGTATCGATTAATTTATCCGTCTTCGGTTTGATTATGATAGTTCTATGATTTGTGAAAACATAACTGACCTTCTGCGAATTCCACAGAAAACTAATTAACTTCGTTACGCAAATTGTTACGAAAAGAAATGATATAATACACTCTAAAACGATTTTCCAGTTGTTGCGATATATCACAGCAGCCAGGATCTCAGGTATGATTTGGCCGGTAATGATCACAACGGAAACAGCGGGCAGGCTACGTTGGGCACGTGTGCTTTGATATGGCCACTGCCCTACAAGCGTCATCAATGTTTTACTTAATCTGTAGTAGCGGTGTTGAAACAAGTCCATCGTGACTCGAACTACAATCAACGATGACGTTAGGTCTACTAATGCTATTCCCTACGGAACGTAACACTCCACGGGCTTGCATTTTATTGATCATTTCTCAATGTGAATTTTCATTGAATTATGTCAAAGTATCCCACCTCTATGGACGTTTAAATTGCCCCACTTCAAAGTTGACTGACACCGATGCGAGGGTATATAATCTCCGTCCATCATATGCATCATTACTCGTTAAGTATTCATCTTTTCTTCGCGAGCGTTACCAAGAACTGCAATAATGTTGAGAACTCGAGCTTACGTCGATATTTGGCGCAACATTTTTCTTCTATCGCAGTCAATTGAAATGGAAGTTACTTTCAACAGCGACTGGGAAAGGGAGGGTTGCAAAAAGTTGGACGTATAATGGTTTTCTTCTGTTCATAACGTAGCCGAACAGAACGTGCGGGAAACGCAAATCAATGGAGTATCACCAACACACACAGGAACGAAGTCATTCGATGTAAGGGGAACTCTAGAAGCGAGAGAGGCGGTAATCGATACCAATGCGTCTCAAATATTCAGGTGTGAAATAATTTTCCTCGTGAGAAGATGATACGCTATTGTATTTTTTCTCAAAAATTCATCAAAGAATATGTCAATAGTATGATGAAAATATTAGGTAAAAATATAAGGTGAAAATATAAGTTACAAATGCGGAACAGTAAATGCGAATTTTAAACTGCTGCCGACTCGCTTAACGGGAGGCTAAACATGGATGAGTACGAAAGAGACAGAGTAAAAATGTTAACATGTTTTTCTCCGACAGGATTTTATCAAAAGTAAAACGTATTGTGGGGCCCTGTTAATCAAATGCGCACCGGACCGCACAATTCGTTTTTTTACTTTCTAACACCGTTTCGAAGAAAAACGTGTTCGGAACATTTTCAGGTTATTTTGATCTTTATACCCACTATAATTCGACAGTATTCGCTACAGAAATTTGACTGAATGTCAGGCGACATTTTGCTTTTTGTTGTCTCAAGACGTATTACGTGCAAAATATGTCTATGCGTGCATGCGTGTGTATCCGTGTACCACAAGCCCTCCATTGAATGTATTTTTGATGACTTCATATGTGCGCTAAAACCAATAGCCAAAACGGGGAACGGAGAACGAAGAGCGGAGAGCGGAGAGCGGAGAACGGGAGGTGTATATACGATTATACGACATATACTAAATTGGTACAATAAAAGGGCGAACAAACACTACCTTGATCCTTAAACAGGCTGTATAATCTCCTACAAGATGTGTTGACACGTGCACCCCGGTGGCAGCCGGGCCTGAGCGATCGCCAGGAAAGGTTACCACGAGAAGGTTCGGAGATCTGCCCCACGCGCGCGCTACGCGCCGCGTGCAGCGGGACGCCAGCGTTGGGTCGCCAGAGTGGGGACGCCCTAGTAGTAGGGACTACGACTAACGGGTATATAAGGCCGCGCTCGGCACTAGAACATCATTATTTTGCAACGGTGGGGCGAGCAGTGGCCGAGTGGATTGGATCTCGGGCTCACACGCAGTGGGCTCGGGTTCGATTCCCGGTCTGGCACCAATGGATTTTTCTATGTGCTTTTCGTTAGGAAAATAACATGTAATGGCTTGTGTTTCTATATCTGAATCGTACGCGCAACCGCAAAGTAAGACAGGCCTGTCCTAACTGTCTGAAATATAAAAAAGCTACAATAGCTATTTGTATGGCAAGGGCGTAGAAAGGGAGTTTTTGACGAGTGTGAAAATGCCACACGAGCCGAAGGCAAGTGCGGCATTTACACGAGTCAGAACTCCCTTTTCTATGCCCGTGCCATTCACATAATTTTTCCTAACAAATTCTCGAAAATCACGTTTCCGTTCCCGTGAAGTGTGCGTAGAAAGGCACATTTCCGCTCTAGTGCGGGGAAAAATATCATATTGCGTTTGTACGCATACGCAGTATTTTTCCTGCACGCAATGCGAAAAAGTGTCTTTCTGCGCAGAATTCACAGAAACGGAAAGCGGGATTTCACGTGCATGTGTTAGGAAAAGTAATTTGCCTATGGCTCCCGCATTTCTTACAACTTTTTCTATGAGAAATTTCGCTAATTGATTTTTGGCTTCCTCACAGACGAAGTTATGCTTAAATCGTAATAAATGAGGAAGCTATGGGCAAATTACTTTGCACCTTTTTTCGTGACATTAAAAAAACATCCACACCTCATAAAATTGAAACGGTCAAAATTTACCGTAAAATTTATTCTAGAAAACCGATAACTGAAATTTGCGTAATTCGTCGTTTTGAGACAATTTTTAACCTATTTTTCAGCGCTGATTACAAAATTGTAACAAATAAGGAAGCCATGTACAAATTACTTTTCAACGAAAGCATAGCATTCTCTATGAGCATTCAAGGTTTTCAACGAAAGCATAGCATTCTCTATGAGCATTCAAGGTTTTCAACGAAAGCATAGCATTCTCTATGAGGCAGCAAAATAACTTGTTAATTGTATTTCGATGACCATTTATCGTGCCGCCACACTACTTAAATGCAGTTCAACAATAGAACGATTGTTCTTACCTGTCCGAAAGTTCTCATGGACATTATAAAAAGATTCCCAGCTGTTAGTTGGCAAGGTACGCCGCAGCGCATCGTCAGCAATTGTACTAGTTTCCGAGCCTTAGGTGACAGTCTGTACCATTGACTGTTGTGTCTGCACGGATGAAGACTTTTTTATGCGATCACGCCATCAGTCTTTGACTGTTTACTCACATATAAAAGTGAATACCGATGCTGTGATCCATCAGAATTTGAGAAATGTAGCACTCGACATAGAAGTGCAATATTCCAGTCATTACATAAGCTATGAATCTTATGGTTGCTTCGGAATCTCTGGATTTCAGAATAATCTGTATTTACAGACAATTTATCAGTCAATTCGGAAGGTTATTCATCATTGTCGCGACATTAACCTCAAGTAGTATTGCGATCACCATAATCATGCCAAATCCGACGGTAAAAAAGAAACTCCATTTGTAAGTTGCTTCTATGAGACAGGCATATCTGACAACAGTGGATTTATTGATAACATTGATAACATTGATTAGTTTTACTTGATACATTCTTTAAAGTATCTCACTCGATAGCATCATTGTGTTTGTCGATATACGATGCTAGATCTAACATGTGCCTTTTGTCCAGCTCGTATGAACTTTCTCCTTTTTTTACACATGTGTTAGTCCCGACCCGTTCCAATTTATGCCTGAATATGTCAGGTAAAACTTAATTATGCTAATTTTTACAATATATTACTCACTGACTCACCCCAACGCCGCAAAAAAACCACAAACGTGTTGTACGTGAGTGATTAACATAACGTCACTGGCTACTAAGATCGTCACACATATATATACGCATACGCTCGTATACATAAAAATGTAAAAATAATATTTCTGCGTGTCAAGATGGTGATAGTCGACGGGAATTGGAAATGTTCCGGGTTCGGTATCATTCTTCAGCAGGACATCAATGATTTTTGGTATGACCGGTTGGGCCAAAAACAAGAACGTCGTTGAATAGATCGTAGCTGTAGACAAAATCGATAAGTGTGTAAAGCATTGTTCACGTTTGAATTACTTCTTACCATACTTGATTCACCTGTGTACATAATTATCGTATACCCTGCTTGCTCAGCGTATTTGTGAAGAATGTTAACTTCTCTATCACGAGCCCACACTGCCCAGTCCGTACGAATACGGTTTAGCAACTTAAATGTCTGTACGTATCAAACAGATCTTCATCAATGATAGGTATCGATTAATTTATTCGCCTTGATTATGATAGTTCTATGATTTGTAAAAACATAACTGACCTTCTGCGAGTTCCACAGAAAACTAATTAACTTAGTTACGCAAATTGTTATGAAAAGAAATGATATAATGCATTCTAAAACGATCTTCCAGTTGTTACGATATATCACCGCAGCCAGTATCTCAGGTATGACTTGGCCGATAATGATCACAACGGAAACAGCGGACAAACTGCGTTGGGCACGTGTGCTTTGATATGGCCACTGCCCTACAAGCGTCATCAATGTTTTACTTAATCTGTAGTAGCGGTGTTGAAACAAGTCCATCGTTACTCGAACTACAATCAACGATGACGTTAGGTCTACTAATGCTATTCCCTACGGAACGTAACACTCCACGGGCTTGCATTTTATTGATCATTTCTCAATATGAATTTTCATTGAATTATGTCAAAGTATCGCACTTCTATGGACGTTTAAATTGCCCCACTTCAAGTTGACTGACAGCGATGCGAGGGTATATAATCTCCGTACATCATATGCATCATTACTCATGAAGTATTCATTTTTTCTTCGCGAGCCTTACCAAGAACTGTAATAATGTTGAGAACTCGAGCTTACGTCGATATTTGGCGCAACATTTTTCTTCTATCATAGTCGATTCAAATGGAAGTTATTTTCAACAGCGACTGGGAATGGGAGGGTTGAAAAAAGTTGGACGCGTAATGGTTTTCTTCTGTGCACAACGTAGCCGAATGAAACGTGAGGGAAACGCAAATCAATGGCGTACCACCAACACAGACAGGAGCCAAGTCATTCGATGTAAGGAGAGCACTAGGCCTAAGAGAGGCGGTAGTCGATACCCATTGCGTCTATAATATTCGGATGTGTGAATTATTTTCCTCTTGAGAAGATGATACGCTATTATATTTTTTCTCACAAATTCATCAAAGAATAGCTCAATAGTATGATGAAAGAGCTAAAGCTATTTTGTGATTATTGCCCAGGTAAGGTGTGCAGATATAGATGTCGTATTTGAAATAAAAATGAAAGTTATTTGCAACCCTTGTTCTTAAATGAGAGGGTCGAGACAAGACACGGTTCTCTCCTGTGTATGACGCAATCTAAGGGAACGTGACGGACACGCAAATCGATGGCGTATCACCAACACACATGGAGCAAAGTCATGAGATATGTGGAAAGCGCGGTAAAACCATGAGAGGTTTGATAGTCCATATCCATTCCGTCCGTACTGATCCGTAATAATAAATTTCACGTGCGAATTTCATTTTGCTTCCTCATGAAGGAAAAGTTTTCGTAAACATTTTTTTTCGAGATATTAGTGTCAGTGTACCGGAAATCGTATGTGTGTGCGTGTGTACGCGCACGTGTGTGTGTGTGTGTGTTTGTAACAGATTTGCATCATTTAAATCGACTATAACTCGGAAACGGATGCTGAATTGAAATTTGGTGCACTAGTAAGGTCGTCCCTTCATTCGGTTCAATTTTCATGACAATTGAGAATTTAAGCAATTTAGAATTTTTGGAATTCTTTATGTGGTACCTCTTGAGTAACTTGAGTAAATGTTGAGTTATCTAGTTCTAAAATTGCACACAAATATAAAATTTGAATCAAAGACTTTTAGTATTGGGATTGGTCGAAATTTATCCAAGTAGTTAGAATTCATGAAATTTTGCTTTATTTTTTAATTACTAAAAATGCTCTAATTCGAGTAAACGTGGAGGTACTGAGTTCAAATTTGGAGGATGA